>BSBN01000041.1:0-4800000 GCA_027924645.1 Cunninghamia lanceolata | reverse complement strand
TGGCTGTGGCATAGAAGGATGTGTCATATCAATATTGACAACTTGGTGAAGATAAGCCCAGTACAAGTTGTAAGAGATTTGCCTAAGCTTGTGAAGCCTGCTAGTACTATTTGCAAGTAATGTCAATTGGGAAAACAAACAAGGACAAGTTTCAAGAGTAAAGAACAATTCTCTGCTGGATTGCTTGAGCTGGTGCATACAGATTTGTGTGGTCCTACAAGAACAAGAAGTATGCAAGGAGACATGTAATTTATGTTTCTTATTGATGATTACTCTAGAATGACATGGGTTACTTTTCTAAAAGAGAAATCTAAAGCCCTAGACAACTTTAAAGCTTTCAAGGCAATGGTTGAGAATGACTTAGAATTGAGAATTAAATGCTTAAGGTCTGACAGAGGAGGTGAGTTTACATCAAATGAATTCAACATTTTCTGTGAAGAGCATGGGATAAAAAGACAATTGTTTGCTCCTAGGACTCCTGAGAAAAATGGAGTTGTTGAAAGAAAGAACAAGATAGTTCAAGAGGCTGGTAGGTCAATGATGATGGAGGCTAACCTATCGGAAGTGTATTGGAGAGAAGATATACATACTGCTGTCTACATTCAAAACAGAGTCCAAGTCAAAGGTAATGGTACTAAAACTCCTTATGAATTGTGGTATGGAAGAGTTCCCACAGTAAAATACTTCAAAGTTTTTGGAAGAAAATGTTTTATCAGAAGAGATGAAGAGTTAGGGAAGTTTGATGCTAGGTGTGATGAAGGAATTTTCCTTGGATACTCTACTAAGAGTAAGGCCTACATGTGTTACAATAAGAGATTAAGAAAGGTCATTGAGAGTGCTAATGTGAAGGTTGATGAAGACAGGGAAATAACATTAGATCTAAGTGGCTATGAATTAGATGAACCTACTTTTACAATTAATAAAGAAAAGGTAGAACAAAAATTCAGTTAAGTTGAAGAAGAAAAGGCTCCAGAAAGTATTATTAAGACTCCCAAGTATGTAAGGATTAATCATTCTGAAGATCAAATTATTGGTGACAAAAGTAAAGGGGTACTAACAAGGAAAAGAACTACAGAGGAATATGTGAAGTACTGTTTGCTTTCACAGATTGAACCTAAAACTGTAAATGAAGCCTACCAAGATGAAAGTTGGGTAAAATCCATGGAAGAAGAGCTGATGCAAATAGAGAAGAATCAAACTTGGGAATTGGTCCGTACACCCACTGATAAGAATGTGATTGGAACCAAATGGGTTTTCAAAAACACGATGAATGAAAATGGATGAGTTGTAAGAAACAAAGAAAGTCTGGTATGCAAAGGATATTCTTAGGTTGAAGGTATAGACTTTGAGGAGACTTATGCTCCTATGGCAAGGATTGAAGCAATAAGAATGTTTTTGGCATTTGCAACACACAAAGATTTCAAGGTGTATCAGATGGATGTAAAGTTTGTATTCTTAAATGGAGAGCCAGAAGAAGAGGTTTACATTGAAAAACAGGAAGGATTTCAATCATCAAACCAAGGTGACATGGTGTACAGATTGAAGAAGGCCCTGTATGGACTCAAGCAAGCCCCTAGATCTTGGTATACAAGCCTGGACAAGTATTTGCTGCAATTAGGGTTCAGTAAAGGTACTGCAGACAACAATCTTTATTTCAAAATTAATTATGATCAAATTCTGATTGTTGTAGCCTTTGTTGATGATATTATCTTTGGAGGTAATGAAGGTATGTGTAAGAAATTTGCAGAGGAAATGCAAAAGGAGTTTGAGATGTCTATGTTTGGTGAAATGAATTTCTTTCTAGGACTGAAAATTACTCAATCAGAAAAAGGAATTTTCATTTCTCAGTCCAAGTATGTGAAAGAGTTGTTGAAGAAGTTTGGAATGGAGGATTCTAAGCTAGTATGTACTCCTATGGTAACTGGTTGCAAGCTGAGTAAGAATGATGAATCACCTAAGACTGATCAGAAAAAGTATAGGTCTATGATTGGAGGACTACTTTATCTAATCCATACCAGACCTAACATACTGCATGCAATCTATCTTGTGGCAAGATATCAAGAAGATCTCAAAGAGTCACATGTGATGGCAGTCAAGAGGATCAGGAGGTATTTAAAAGGCACTTTAGACTATGGATTGTGGTATCCCAAAGATATTGATTTCACTCTTAGTGCCTATATAGTTGCAGATTGAGCTGGAGATGCTGATGACAAAAAAAGTACAAGTGGAGGTTCTTTCTTCTTGGGTAACAGATTGGTTTCATGGCTAAGCAAGAAGCAAGAATTAGTTTCTTTGTCTATTGTAGAGGTAGAATATATTACTGTAGCATGTTGTTGTACTCAAGTGCTTTAATGGATGAAGCAAACATTGAAGGACATAAGAGTTGTGTATGAAGAACTGATTTCAATCTTTTGTAACAATACAAGTGCTATAAACATTTCAAAGAATCTAGTGATGCACTCAAGGACAAAGCATATGTCAATAAGGTATCACAATATGAGAGAAAAAGGTAACAGAGAATGAAGTTAAGATTGAATAGGTGTCTACAAGGATCAGATTGCAGATATTTTCACCAAGCCTCTGCCTAAGGATACTTTTGAGTATCTTAGGGAGAAGTTAGGGGTTATTACCCCTCCTACTCTTAACTAAGATGCATAAGAAATGCATCAGTCCAGTGGTACTCAAAGTCTCATTCTTTGATCTGGATTGATGTTTTGTAGGCTACCTCTTAGGGGGAGTTGGTAGATGTTGCTGGTATAAGTTTCTGATCAAGAGCAGTAAGTGTTGCAGTGTTGGTGACAGGTGGAATTAAGCAGTAAAGAGAAAGAAAAAGTTTGGCACCCTTTTCCATTGATGTCAAAGGGGGAGAGAAGTTCATGTGAAAAACCTAAGAAGAAAGTTGCAATCAGAGAAAGCATCAAGTAAGGGGGAGAAAAGAAACAAAGCAAGATTGTATGTCTTGATGGTTTTTCACATCATGTGTTGCAATCAATGACAAAGGGGGAGATTGTTGCAAGTATGAGCAGTAAGTGTTGTCATTGATGTCAACACCTAAGGTCAGCATTTGAGGAAATCATTTGAATGAGTTTGAGCAAGTATCTAAGAAGAATAGTACAGTGTTTTGCTCTGCATATCCTGTAGATTGAATATCTTTTCCTGTAGTTTGGAAGTTATGCTAAGAGATGTCTATAGTTGCTATGTTTCAAGTTTGAGCCTCCAGTGTGAAGATTTGAGCGAGTTTTGTTCACTAGAGTAAAAACTAGTTTTCTATGTATTTAATGGTGACAGGGAGAATTTATTCTGCTCCGTATTTCTCCACATTTAAATTTTATAGTCTGCAGTTTTGGAATTAAGTTTGTAATGATATTATGTGCCTTCAGTTTAAACAGTTTGTGATTTGGTGCTCTGCAAGCAATCTTTCCTTCATGACAGTGGCTGACAATAATGTTCAAGTGCTCTGGTTTGAAGAATCTTAAAGATAAAGTGTTTTGAGGTTGTACGGATGTTCTTGGTGATTGTAATGTGCTTATGGATGTCTCTAGATCATGTTCCTACCTTTTGATTGGTTCATAAAGTATAATCTGGATCGTGCATGAAGCGTGTTTCTAAAGGTTTTAGTGTTGACACCAATTTTAGCCAACTTGGTTATTTTCACTACTTGCAGTTATGCTTCAAAGTTTATAAAGTGTGTTGTTGTGTGGAAGATTGCATTTGAGTCCCAACTAAGGATTGGCGTGGTCCACATTCATTTCTCTTCTTCCCCAATCTGTTTAGGTCTAGACCTAATTTGAATATTGGCTAAATATGTATGTATGCTGACCTTGGAGATTATTCCAATGGTTGATGATTGTAATGCCGACCTTGATGTTCATTCCAATGTTGATGAATTGTATAAATACATGTAATCAAGTCATGAATGATTGATGAGGATATGAATATGTGAAGATAAGTGTGAAGTGAAAAAGTAGAGTAGAGCAGAGGAAAGTTATTGTGCTTCAATGGAATTGAACTTTGGCATTGTAGACACCCAAAATTGACTCATTATCATTAGCATTCAAACATTGCATTACACATCATCTGCATTTGTCTAACACACTTGTTCAATATCCCTAATACATCTATTTCTTCTATTAATTAAATAAATTTATATTTATTTAATTAATTCATTAGCTATTTCTTCTAAGCTATAATTAAACAATCTTCAATTATTTAATTATCTTCATTCTATCTATTTTTAATTAAATAAATTTTATTTATTTAATTAAAGATTCCTTTCATAAACCCACTTTCCAATTAATTAAATAAATTTTATTTATTTAATTAATTTATCTTATCATTTATCTCATAAGCCAACATGTGTGCCTCTTTCATTTAAAAAGATAAGTGGTACTACATCCTTTTATTTAATATCTTTCACATGTAGTACTTTTTATGTACACAAGCCCACATGAGCCCTATCTCCTCTCCACTTGTCATCTACACATTCACCTATGTCTATCCTTTAATCTTAGCCATTCACATAGCCACCGAATCTCCATCGTTGATTATTTTGGTTGAGTTCTATATAAACACCCTCTCATTCCATACTACATCTATCCAACATTCATATAGCATCTACATTATCATCCTGAGCATATTGAACATTTGAGCATTCATAGCATCCATTGAGCTTATCATTATCATCCATCCATCAGGGCAGCTTTTATCTTCATAATTGTTCATTGTTGAAGAAGCAATTCACATCATAAACAAGGAATCACATAATCTAGGTGATGTTGTGCTTGAATTGCATTACTTTCAGTTTCATTTAGATTAGATTCTTTGATGATGGTAGGGTTAGGTTTTCATGGCTATGCTTGATCTTATTAACCTGATTTTTTACCTATCACATTTTGGCATGCCTGGTGGGACTCACATCCTTGATTAACTTTGCTATTTGAAGTTGTTTTTATGAAGATCAGATTTTTAGAGTGCTTACGGTAAGTTCCAGTCACTTTTGAGCTAAAAACCGTCGTTGTCTACATACCTGCATCACCTCTAAACTGAAATCTACCACCTGTAGCATTTTTGGATCACTTTTATACTAACAGTGGTCACTTTTTGTTTATTCTGCATCACTTTTATCCTAACAATGGTCTCTCTTGCATTTAATTGAATCACTTTTGATCTGACAATGATCGCTTTTAGCTAATCGCGTCACTTATGGCAGAACTAGAGTTTTTGTGGCATATTGTTTCTTTTGCAGATTCTGATTGCTTATGAGTCGTAACCAACCGCTTCATGATTTTTTGCATCACTTTTGAGCTTTAACAATTTGTGTCTGGTGCTCTCAGCATCACTTGTGACCTGTAAGATTCTGCCTGTGACAAAATAGAGATCACTTTTGACCGACAGTGGATCGCCTCTGGTAAACTGTGTCGCTTTTAGTTTGTATCATTTGCAGTTTGTTTTTCTTGGGTACTAATTGGGTATTTGTGCAGCATCTTATCGATTGTCCAAGAAAAGGAGATTATCAAACTACTAACATATCTGTTGCAGCTCCGATCGGTCCAAGACTTGTGGTTTTTCACTAAATTAGGAACATTTGGGCTTGGTGCTTAAAATGAATCATTGCTTGCTCCATACTTGATTTATCTTTTTTTGACTGCTTGCATGTGACTATTTGTAACCCAAATTTAATAACAAAAGTATCCTCTCCCCTTACCTATCAAATGGATCTTGGGTGTATGAGAACTTGTTATTATCTTTAGAGGGCCTGCCTTCCTGGCGTGAGAAGGGATACGACCTAAGCGGTAATGGGCTAAAGCCAAGTCCTTCCGAACCCTTATATAAGAAAAGTGTTTTTGTCGAAAGCCACAAACAACAGGTGTTGTTGCGTTATACTGACAACCAACCTCCCCCAAAACCCTCCAAGGCATAACCCTTGAAGGCTGGGAGACTCCACAATGGAGAGTAGCGCTGTCATATGTATAACCACCCAAATGGATGCCCTTATTAGCAACTTTGTGTAGTAGCCAAAAACCCTCTATTTGTTGATGCAAAAGGTGGGACCTTTGAAGCCGCCCTGAATCATGTGGTTCTTAGAAGAGATAGCAGGGACAATCCTAAGGTTTGGTGAGGGATAGGCCTTACAGGAAACTCAGATCTTGGTATGTGTGAGAAGTGTGTGCCATGGAGGGGAGCCGGTGCTACCAAGATCTTGAAGCTATTTGCTTTGAATAAGCACGACCAAGGGATTCAACAAATACAGTCCTTTCCTAGCCTAGGTTGTACAAGTTTGTGATTGTTGTGAGTGTGATTGACTGTAATTACTATTTTCTTGTCAAAAATCACAAATCAGACATCTTTCTTGATAGACACAGTCACTTTTAAGCCTAAACTACTTGCATACAGATAATAGAATCACTTTTAAACTGCAGTTAGCCACTTTTCAGCCAAACTAAATCACTTTTAAACACCAGTTAGCCACCTTTTGCCTGAACAGAGTCACTTTTAAACAATAGTCAGTTGCTTTCTATTTAATTTAGTTTGCCTTTAAACAACAGTCTGTTGCCTTTGGCCTAACATGCGTCACTTCCAATTAGCAGTAAATTGCTTTTGAGCCAATAGTTATCGCCTGTGAACAATCGGATCGCCTCTGGTTAACACTGTAACTTGCTGTCAAAACCTAAACTAGTCTGCATTTGAGCTATTACCAGTCGCCTTTAGCCTTTTCTGAGTTGCATATGAGCTATCACTTGTCGCCTGTGGTCTAATACCAGAAAATCTTAGTGACTCAGTTGAATTAGCCACAAATCTAGCTTGCATAGCTTCAGGATTAGCTTTTAGACCTGTCTTTGATCATTAGCAGATACCTGGACATTGTCTCCTGCTTCAAACTTACCAATCAATCACATTTCATGATCTTTTCATCTTTTTGAGATCCAAAAATAGCAAACCCAAACACCAAACCAATCATTTCAATCAATCAGCAAAACATTAGCTTTAGCCTCAACAAACATCAACAACATAGCAACCTTTAGCAAATAACTTTTCCCTTGAGTGTGTGAGCTATTCTCTAGGGAAAACAAGCCAACAACCAACCAACCAAAGCAAATCATCAACAAAGCAAAACAACAAAGCAAGCAAGCAACCAACTAGTAAACTATCACCTTTCTTTTGGGTCTCAAAACTTTGACAAGATAAACTTCAGTTTTCAACACCAACATCATGCCTCAAACTAGGAGTCAATATAGAGCTAAAATGGAAGCCAAATTGTGAGCTGAAATGGAAGCTAAATTACAAGCTAAGATGGGAACTAAGATGCAACAATCTAGATCAACACCTCTTAAAGACGCAACTCAATTCATGACTGGTATACCTCCTCATATGTTTACACCTCATGGGTATACCATTGGAGAGTCATCCTCACAACAAGTGCAACCTCAAACATTTTTTGAGACTTTTGAACAACAATCCCAAGAAGACTTATCAGAATTTTAGGACACCCATGTGTGGGATCAAGTTGAGAGACTTGTTTTATCTGAGCCTAATCACTACTTCTTGCAACTTTCTCGTATGAGCGCTAAATTACCAAGAGATTTTTACATATCTACTATTAGAGAGCATGATCCAAACACTCCTGCTGTTGTTGCATAGGGGCAATCCACCATAGGTACACCATCCTCCACCACATCACAAGCTCTATCTTCCACCACATCTCTTTCATTGCCTATCATTACTTCATTTGATTTACCACGCTTGAAGCACACTCTAGAACCTTTGATAATGCCAACCAATGTGCTCCCTCTCATGTCATAAAACTTGAACAGTCTACCTTTCCATGTTCTTCAACATACTCCTCCTACCATGACCGTTTCCATGCCTCAAGTAACACAAGTTGTCCATGTGGCCCAAGTGCAAATGCTCCAAACATCACAAGCTATCCCCATATCCCATAGTGTGCAAGCCTCCCAAACTATCCCAACAACACCAATAGTCCAAGCTTCACGACCATCACAATCTGCCATATCCCATATGAATACCATGTCTCATATACCAACTGGTAATACACTTTCCACCATCTCCACTAATCCCTCCATTACACCGTATAATCCCAATGCTAGTCTTATTGATATGAGTGACCCTCCTATCATTTCTCAAGCCAATCCTCGCTCTATGGTCACTTATGTTGAGCAACTTACATCCATTCCATCATATTCTTCCAATCCTTCACACACCATCAATCCATCTTATGCTACCCAAGGCTTGCCTATTATCACCCAACACATGACACATATCAATCCCCATGTTGTCCAAAATACAAACCCAAGTGTCCATCCTTCCTTCGCATCTACCAATCCTTCCATCACTTACCATGTCACAAATCCAACTCCAACTTCTCAACCATTAACTAGTGTCAATCCATCTTCCACTTCGCATGTGATGCAAAATCTTGGTGCCCATTCATCACAATATACCCAACCAACGCTTTTGCCTCAAGGACAACAATCCTTAACCACATATGTGTCACATACCAATCCTTTGACATATGTTGTGAGCACGCAACCTCAACAAATGGTCATGGCTTCATATATCCCACAACAACAACCTCAATATACATCATACCATGTTTTACCCCCTTTGCAACAACATCAATTATCTTCAACGGATGTTCAACAAATGATTAACCAAGCGGTAGGACAAGGCAAGAAGACCTTTTCTCTAGAAAACATATGCACTTATCCATTTGACAAGTCTCTTCATATGACACCTTTTCCACCACACTTTGAAATTCCACAATTTGACAAGTACAAAGGAAAAGGAAATCTGGAAGACCATCTTAGAGTATTCTTTGTGGCATGTCTCGATGTTGCTTATGACGATACATATCTTTTGAGACTATTCCCTTGAAGCTTAGCAAGACAAGCTCTTGAATGCTTCTCTCATTTATCTCCAGGAATTAAGTCTTTTTCTGAGTTAGCCAATAAGTTTCGATCACACTTCACTTTTAACATTGACCATGAGGTAAACACGAATGACCTTGTCAACAATAAACAATGCAATGGTGAAGCTTTTTCTTCATTTACTCAATGATGGCATAACATGGCTAGAAAGCTATCATGGGAAATTCCTGAGAAGCAACAGCTTGATATCTTTGTTCAAAATCTTCATCCCAAGCTGTCATTCCAATTACAATTGCAAAGTACTAGCACCTTTGATGAACTTGTTTCCAAAGGAACCATCATTGAACGAGCTTTAATTGCTAAAGGAACTATCAAGATATTTTGCGATAACAAAGACTAGCCTCAAAGCTCTAAGAATAAGTCTCACTTTTAGAACAAAAATAAGAATGTTGTCAATGATGGTGTTTTAGACGTAAAAAACATACAAACTATGAAAGCTCCCATTAACATCCAAACTACTTCTACAACAACACAACCTTTTCAATGAATGTGACAATGACAAACTTCCAATCCACGTCAACAATTTACACCATTAACGGAACCTATGGAAGTTGTCTTTTGAAAGCTTCTCCAAGCAGGTGATATTATCTTACCGGATGCACCACCCAATGGTGAACCGCTCTTCAAAGCTCCTTGGTACAAAGAAAATTAGTATTGCAATTTCCATAGAGTTAAAGGACACAAAACAAATGGTTGTATGCACTTAAAACATGTCATCCAAGATTGCATCGATCAAGGTTTAATCAAAATTACTCCTTCAACAACTCAACCTGCACAACATTCAACATCGAAATATGATCTAGAAGCTTTCAAGAATCCACTTCCATCTCATGACAAAACAAGTAACACTCATGCTGGGAATGCCATTCAGTACAACTATGAATCATCTACTATTGGCCGCATTGACCATGCTCACATTTCTACCATTACTATCCAAGGTAAAGCACCTGATTGCACTGTAACCACTCGAAGAGGTCAAGTCACCATCCAAGGAGCACCTGTTCATTCTCCTCGACCATTCTCTAACTATAATATCTTGGATCACCTTGGCAAAACACCCACGCACATATCCATTCTTGAGTTGCTTCGCATATCTCCTGCTCACAAAGCTATCCTTGACAAAGCCTTACAAGAATCTTCGGTGCCCAATGATATTGATATCACACAATTCCAATCTACGGTCATTAGCATTGCAGCCCCTTGTCATTTAACCTTTTTTGACAAAGATCTTCAGCCCTCCATTCATCCTTCCCACAACGAAGCCCTCCACATTGAAGTATTTGTTAAACAATGCCGTATCAAACAAATCTTGGTAGATGGTGGAGCTGGTCTTAATATATGTTCTTTGAAATTAATCAAGCAACTAGGATATTCTGAGAAAGATGTTGACACCTCCAAGGTTATTACTATCAGAGCATATGATGATGCTGAGCGAGATACTAAAGGGATTGTTTTCTTGCCTATCCAAGTTGGGCTAGTTACCACATAAACCCATTGTCAAGTTCTTGATATTGACCTTCCCTATAACATCATCCTTGGTCGTCCATGGATACATACCCTCAAGGCAGTTCCTTCCACATACCATTAATGTCTTAAATTTCCACACAACGGTGTTGAGGTTACTATCCAAGCTGATCCCAATCCATTTGAATTTTGTCATGCCTTTCAAGATAAATATTAGAGTCTAAACCATATTCCTATCAACACTGAGGCATATCCGTCTTCATCCTATGTAGACCCCTCTGATCTACTCAAGCCATCATCTAGCAAAACTGCTTCCAATCTCCGTATCAAGTACACCGAACATGGCCTTGGTGAATACACACTACAAGACTCTTGTTGTGTAGGCACCCTTCCATTGTCTCCTAAATCCTATGGTAAACCTTCTACATCCAAACCAACTTCAGCCTCCACTGTCATCGAAGCTCCACCTACAGTATTCCTTAAAGGCGGGTTCTTGGATGATGAAGACATTGATGATATAGACTCTTGGATATTCTTTGATGAAAATGACCAAGTCCAACTGGAAGTAGAGAGATATAACAATGGGTTCTACATCATAAAGAATATGGGCTATAAAGGACATGGTGGATTGGGATCACAAGAACAAGGACCTATTGAACCCATCATTGTGTCTATGAAGTTTAATAAGCAAGGTCTTGGTTATTAGCCGAAGGTACCACGACTCAAAGACATTAAGTGTATTTTTTGATATTGACGTCAGACCTTCCTCGGTAGGAGAGACTTCTAATTTGGATACTATTGATGACTCCCCCCTTCATATTACTGACCTTTTCCAAGAAAATTGCATCTTCATGATTTCCACAGCCTCCTCTAGCTGCAACCATTCCTCCATTACCCTTTCACTCGTATATCCTAACCTCGTCGATTGGGACCAACATGGGGCACCGATGTTAGATACATTTGAAAATGATGAAGCTATTGCAAAATTCATGGGCTTACGATAAGGTATTCCATTAGGTGATCACAAAGTAGGTTTCATGATGGATCTACCTAAACTAGCATATTTTGGTGGAAGTATCAAATCCTTCAGTCACAAAAGTGAAATAAACAAAATAAAACAAAATAGGTCCATAGGTGAAAACTGAAAGGTGCCTCTTGATCGTGAAAAAGTAAAAATAAAGGACATATCCGAAGGTGAAAACCTCTCCGAGGCACCTGAGGATGGGGGATTTGATCTTCCTGTTGCCACTGATTATCATGAAAAATCAACAGTGCTAGTTGAACAATCACAAGACATGAACTTGGGTACAAAGCAGAATCCAAAGATCACTTTTTTGGTAGCATCACTATCAGAGTAAGAAAGAAGAAACTTCACAGCATTTTTTATGAAAAGAGCTATAAATTTTGCATGGACTTATGCTAACATTCCAGGTCTAGATCCATTACTTGTGGTACATCATCTAGCAGTATCTCCTAATACAAAACCTATCAAACAAAAATTGTGCAAAATGCATCCATAGGTAGCTTTATTGGTCAAAGCAGAGATTCAAAAACTATTAGAAGCAAAGTTCATAAAGCCTATTGATTATCCAGAATGGGTTTCAAATTTGGTACCTGTAGCAAAACCTAATGGATGAGTTCGCTGTTGCACAAACTTTAGAGATCTTAATAAAGCATGTCCAAAGGATGACTTTCCACTACCAAGCATAGACAACATTATAGATCTTATAATCAGACATGAAATGCTATCTTTGATGGATGGGTTTTTATGTTATAATCAAATCAGAATAGCAAAGGAAGATCAAGACAAAACATCTTTCATTTGTCCATGGGGCACATACTGCTAGGTTGTAATGCCTATTGGTCTCAAAAACATTGGAGCTACTTATCAACGAGCCATAGAAGTGGACCCAGCTAAGGTAAAAGCTATCATCGAAATGCCTCCACCAACAAATCTCAAGCAGCTCCGCAGTTTACAAGGCAGGTTACAGTCCATCCGCAGATTTATCTCACAACTAACAGATAAATGTCATCCTTTTCAACATCTTCTTCATAAGGGTGAACCTTTTAAGTGGGATGAAAAGTGTCAATAGGCTTTTGATAAAATAAAGGAATATCTGGAAACACCTCCTGTGTTAGTACCTCCTGTGCTTGACTGCCCATTATTGCTCTACATATCATCAACAACATCATTGGGTGCCCTTCTAGCTTAACATGATGAGTTAGGAAAAGAACAAGCCATCTACTACATCAGCAGAACTCTTGTGGGATATGAACTCAATTATTCATCTATGGAAAAAGAATGTTTAGCATTAGTGTTTGCTTCCTAAAAGTTGTGACACTATATGTTGAACCAAACGACCAAGCTCATATCTAATGTTGATCCACTCAAATATCTTCTTTCTAAAGCAATCCTCACAGGAAGATTAGGAAAGCGGGTCATGATCTTAAGTGAATTTGACATATAATATGTGGATCAAAAATCCATCAAAGGACAAGTCATTGCTGATCAATTAGCTGTAGCACCCATCACAGATATTAAACCAATATATCTAGAATTCCCTGATGAAGGATTGTTCAATTTAACTTCTCCAACACGGTGGCAGCTATATTTTGATGGATCATATACACAACATGGATTAGGAGCATGCATCTTGTTTGTTACCCCTCAAGGAGATTGTATACCCAAATCATACAGAATTGCATTTCCATGTACCAATAACATAGCAGAGTATGAAGCTTTAATCACAGGATTACGCATGGCAATACAATGGGCTATCAAATAGTTACAAGTCTTTGGTGATTCTCAACTGGTTATCAAATAGGTCTTACATGAATATCAAACAAAAGATGAGAAACTTCTTCCATACAAGCTAATGGTTGATGATTTTAAAAAGTATTTTGACAATATCACTTTTGAACAAATCCCAAGGCTACAGAACAGAGCAGTAGATGCTATGGCTATGATTGGGTCTCTTCTAGAAATGCCATCTAATACACATAAATGTGAGTTTTTGGTCGAACAACTTTTGATTCCAACATTTGAAGTTCCACAGTCTGAGCTTATATGTGACATTGTTGGCCCCAATTCATTGTGGTACGAGGATTTATATGAGTATCTTCGTAATCAAACCTTTCCACTTCAACTATCTAACAACCAACGTAAAACCTTTATCTACTGAGTCTCTCGTTACACTATTTTGGGAGACACCCTTTATCATCAGAGTCTTGATGGTATCCTTCTTTGGTGTCTTGATTCTGAGGAAGCAAAAGTGGCCTTACGTGATGTACATGAAGGTGTCTGCGGCTCACATTCTATTAGCCCTGGCCTTATTAAGAAACTTCTCTAAGAAGGATACTATTGGCCAACCATGGAAAAAGATGCACAACAATTTGCAAAGCGATGTCTATAATGTCAGAAACATGGAGATTTAATACATGCACCAGCACATGAGCTTCAACCTATCATTACTCCATGGCCTTTTTCGCAGTGGGGACTTGATCTCATTGGTAAAATACATTCTACTTCATCAAATGGTCATAAGTTCATTATCACCGCCACTGAATATTTCACAAAGTGGGTGGAAGCCATACCAATGACTTATATCACAGACAAGCAAATATCTAAGTTTATTGTACACTATATCATTTGTCGTTATGGAGTTCCTCAAGCTATTTTCATAGATAATGGTCATCCCTTCAAGAATCAAAAGGTCAGAGATCTTTGTAACAAGTTCCATATCCAACATCGATTCTCTACATGTTACTATCCTTAGAGCAATGGCCAAGATGAAGCTTCTAATAAAACAATCATCAAAATTCTCAAAAAGATGGTCAATGAAGCTGGTTGAGATTGGCATCTACACTCCATCCTGCATTATGGGAATATAGAATGAGTATCAGAACTCCCACAGGAGCCACACCTTATGCTCTTGTGTATGGTACTGAAGCTATTTTACCTATTGAGGTTGAGATCCCCTCACTGTGAGTATCCTTGCAGCATACCATCTTAGAGGAAGAATATCGAGTATCCAGACTCCATGATCTTGAGCTTCTAGATGAATGGCATCTTACAGCACTCAGCCATCTCCAAGTCTATCAAAACTATCTATGCCGCAGCTACAACAAAAAAATTAAAGAACGTCGATTTCAAGTTGGAGATCTTGTCCTTAAAGAAGATCAAAAGAATCAGCAACACCGTGAGAAATAGGGCAAGTTTGAACCAAATTGGCTTGGTCCTTTCATCATCACAATAGTTTATGGATCAGGTGCATACACGCTCTCAACACCTAAAGGCATTCCTTTGGATGAACCAGTCAACAACATTCATCTCAAGAAGTTTTATCCTTAAATCTTAGCTATCCCCAAAAAAAATAAAAAATAAAAAATAAAAAAAAAAAATAAAAATAAAAAATCCATCCAATAGTGAAAACCACTTTGTGGTGCTTTGGATAACAAAAAAATAATAGTCTAAGACAAATAATTCATCCTTTGGTGAAAACCTGGTAAACATGCACCTTGGATAAGTACCATAGTGAAAACCTAGCAAACAGGCGTTATGTGTAGCGACCAGCTTCCATCATCTGCTTGGTTTGTTTGATCATCACTCTTCCTACCATATTTTGTCATCTTATCCCATATAGTCTATATCATAATCCACATTTTATCGCAATAAATAGCCTTTCCATCTTTGTCTCTGTCAATGCTAGCTATCATACTTGAGACATTGTTGTGATAACTATCTCTTTTGGCAACTTAGCATCTTGACTGCACGCCATCCCTATCGTCGCTTCTTCATAATAAACCTCATCCCGCATTGGGAGCATTTGTTGAGTCTTATTTGGAAGTGGATACCGCTATCTCTAGATCATAACACATCAAACACTTTAGCTCACAGCACAACAAACTTTCAACTCCAACCATAGCGTTCATCCAACGACAAATGTGGCAAAATAGCTTGCAACCAAGTTCATATCTTTGCAATCAATTCGCGCTCATCTAGCATCCAAAAATTGCAAAACATCACCAACACAAACATTTAAGCAATCACGTCAGTCTTTCAACATCACTCATCTGTGTAATAAGCAAGAACTACATCTCAGCTCTATCATTAAAGCCTTGATCCTGTGGATATAGGGTATGTAGGCAATCTGAGATGCAAAGGAAGCACTCTGATTTAGGCTAAGACGATAGCCCCTTCTTTCATCATTCATCATTCATCTTTCTTCTAATCATCCCCCAATCTTTCATCTCATATTCTTCTATATTTCATCACACATATCATCAATAAAACCCAGAACTACATATTCATCATGTCTCATCTTCATCGTAAATGTGCTTTGATCCCGTGGATACAGGGTATGTAGGTAGTTTGGAATACGAAGGAAGTTTCTAGTACTCAAGCACAGATGATCCACCCCATCTTCATCTTCTCTCATCTTCCACCTTCTGCTCTTTGATCTGCTCAAGCAGGAAGCAAACTATGTGTATACTGAAAGCTCAAGCACTTCAACCAATCAAGAGTAAGCCAAAAGCTATTTGTCTGCATGCCTTAAGCCAATATTTTCTATAACAGTTTATCAACAACTTTAGCCTTCAATAGGATGCAACTTTCCTCTTAACAAGGCGCTAACTTAAATCCATCTAAGAGCACCTAAATTTGGCAAGAGAACATGATGACAGTATCTTTTGTTTTATCTTTTGATTTATCTTTTGTCCCTTTTCTATGCCTAATCAAGACTGCCTTGATCTATCTATATCTTGGTATGTTGTGACAAAGTAAGGAATGGGGCATGGTCATATTGCTTTCATATGCCGTGTTTGCGAAATGATCTTATTCTCTTCCTAAGCATATTGGTATCTTTTACATGTTGGGATTAGCATCTTACATAGCAATATCTCTAGCATTTGAGAAGCTAAACAGTCTCCTATGCACTTGAGACTATTCTATATTAAGACTAGCTCCATACATATAACCAGCAAGCTATCACTATGTGTAGTGGAGATAAGCTCAAACCATTGCTTGTAGTGTCAAAGTCCATCTCAAAACACTAGCTGTTATTCATATCTTGTGCATGTTGGCTCAACATCTTGACCTCATGTGTTCAAACAAGATTGTAACATGCTAGTTCCACATTGGATATCTCGACACCTTGGTCTTCTATACCCTGGTGCATAACATCCACATGCTATATCAAACATAAGGATTGCATTTCTTTTCATTTTGAGTAATTACTTAAAAAGCTGCCCATCATCCCATCTATTCATCCCATTATTTGTCTATATAGTCCTCAGTCAAGATAAATCATTTCCATCGTCCTTCACCCACATCTCGTATCCTGCAAAACAAGTGTGTTAGACACATAATTCCATCATATATCCTATCATTACCTTCTATCTATATGCATAAGTCCATCCATATCATAACCATTTATATATTTGCATTATCATACCATTTCCATTCATATCATTTGCATAAACATCCTTACATAATCCATGAAAATACAAATACAACATGCATAACCATCATAATACCAACAGTGCATCCATTACACAACATCATATAGATCACCAATACTCCATCATATATATATATACATGTGTCAATATACAAGTGTCTACATATACAAGCTAAGACATAAAAGAATGTATGTACAATCGGCTCTAGGCCTCATTATGATACAACATAAAACAAGGTCGCCCTAGTGACTACTGGCAGCTCCCTTGCCCTGACCACCACCACTGGGTCTTGCACCTAGTCCCCTATCTCTTGGTATGCCCATCACTGAGGCTACTAATCGAGATCCACCTAACCTCCTTGAACCTGAAGCCCCTGACCTGCTCCTGAAGCTAGGCTGCCTCTGCTCTATTGGCACAGCCCCATAGTATAAGCCTCTATAGTACTCCGCCTCACACTGTACTCTTCGTAGCTCTACCTGTACCTGTGTCAACTATGTGGCCAAGTACATTGTAGCCCCATCTGTACCTAAGGCAGTCACTGCTCTATCCCGCTCACTAGTCATCCCCTATAGCTGCAGCACAGCCGTATCCTTCTCTGCCCGCAGACCATCTCTCTTGGCTCTCATCGCCTACACCTACGGTACAACTGTATCTCACTCTAACCTCATCATTTGCTCACTCTGTCTAGCTATATCCCTCTCCCTTGTCACCATAGCAAGTGCACTATCATCCTGTCCATCCCCAGCCTACACTCTCAACTACAACTGAGCCTGGTATGTCTGTGCTTGCACTCTAGCATGCCACAAGCCAATCACCGCCTGGTGTCTATCTATCTCCACCCTCCTCAACCTCATATGTGCTCGCTGCCTCCATCTCCTCTCCTCTCTAATTGATGCAGAGGAATAGAACAAATCAACTTGATTCTAGCATTTTGCATAACACAACATGACCAACACATGGTCTCTAACCCAATAACTTCATTCTACACCTTCCAAGATGCCCAACTCCATCTGATGTTCCTTTAACTCCTCTACACAGACCTGCAGGACAATAGTCTTTGTTTTACCTTTCTAGGATAGTCACAACATCCACCTTGGGATGATCTCCTTTTACACAAAATCAGTCTCATTGCAACCTACCAAGCCAAATCATGCATTCACCCTAATGCCTCCATTGGCAAAACAAGAACATGACAAGCTAATCTCTTACCTTCTTGATAGTGACTGTCTCCAATGAGGACTATCAGAGACAACACAAGGCATAGAGGACTATTTTCTCCAAGAAATCTCCTTCTACTCCTTACCACAGGATCATTACTAGATCAGGAGCTCTTTGTATTGATCACAAGGCATGATATTTTCTGATTGATCACTGGATACAGTCAAAGATAGTCACTAAGCTGCTGCTGTCCTTCACCAAGTCTCATACACAAGACTTCTGCAGAGTCCTTCACATGGAATCCTCAACACCAACTATCCTCCTTCCTCCCTATCCTTTTCAAGACCATGCATTGATTAGTATACAACCCATTCCATCGAGCATAAACAGAAAAAATCAATGGAATGGGTATAAATCCATCAGGCTCCTCAAAAGAACCCTAAGTCAGGGTTTCAAACCACTTTTAAACAAAAGAGAAATGCAGAGGTATGCAAGGGAGTCAAGAGCCCAAACAAGTTGCAAATGATAGGTAATTCAACCACCTAAACAACCATCACAGACTCCAATCTCTATTCAACAGTACAAGTACGGACTATTCAGGAAAACAATGATTTCTTTAATGGAGACAACAAGTTTAAGATAGTCTGCAGCCAAACATGGATTTCTCACACCAATCTTTATATCAAAACTCTAAATAAGACTCAAATTAAAGGTAATCCAATCCTCTAACAATCCAATGTGATCATGTGCCTTGACAAATCCGTACAGGCGCGGGTACGGCAGGAAAACAACATAGAAAAAATTAGAAAAATAGAGAAAAGCATAAAAATAGTGTTTCTTTGGTATTTTTCTCCAATCTAATGAATGTTCTCCACAATAGCCACCTTCCTTGGCTTAGGACAAGCCTTACATATGCATGGAATGGCAGGGGTCGATCAAAACTACCCAAAAGCATCGATGCTTTCTTGTTTTAAAACTACTGTTCAAAAGATTGATATAGAAACTGTCTTTTCTTGGACTATTTTATGACTAATCTGCTTTTTAACATAAGGTTAACCTATGACAATGTGTAGAGATTCTTCCTAACCCAAGACATGCCTTAAAAGGCCTACAAACATGAAAATTTAAAGACTATCCTATACAAATATTAAACTTAAATGACTCCCTATGACTGCCTACTTGACACAAGACTATCCTGTTGAGGACTACTACAAGATAATAGCTACTTTTTGACATTTCGACAAAGTCCATTACAAATATGGCTTTCAAGCCTTATGAGAACATATAAATGGTCTCCAAGACCTTTTTGAACAAAACAAGACAACTTGAACATTAACCAAACCTTAAACATCTAGGTGCTCCTGCACCATACTCCCCGACATGATGAAAACTCTTGTCCCAAGGGTTAGGGGATCTGCTCCAAACATTCTTCAATCTTGTTGGGATGTTCCTCTGACTGGTGACAAGGAACATGAATTCTCTCAGAGTTATCTTCCTCCTTCTCCAACCTGCATGGCTCCTATAAACAGTGTTCGAAACATAAAACTTGTTGCGATGTCCTTGCCTAGGACCTTGCTACTGCAATGCTTCAGCTCTTCTCAACTGGAGGTTCTAATTCATTCCTTCTTGGACTATCTGATGTTTGCCTTCCTTCTTCTACCTCTTGAGAGGGCACTCAATGTCTCCAACTTTGACATAACTCAAGTTCCAAGCCTATTGCTCTCTAGGACTGTCATCCACCTTCTGCTGTTGCAACTATTCCTGCTGCTTGCAATCACCATTAACCTGCATACTCAACTGTAGTTTCTCTCCAAAACAAATAACAACATGTTCCTTCTTCTCTTCACAAGGTAAAGGAATCAGTTTGAACTTCTTACCATCTTTGTGCACTACATAGGTATTAGTAGACCCATCATGAATTGTCCTTCTCAAATGCTGCCATGGTCTACCTAAAATGATATGTCCACATGTCATAGGAATAACATCACACAAAACATAGTCCTGATATGGACCAATTTTAAAATCAACGTATGCCTTCTTAGTAACCCTTACCTGCTGTTCTTGACTCACCGAAGTGACATTGTAAGGACTGGGATGATCAAATGTTTGCAACCCCAACTTATTCACCATTTCCCAAGAAACTAGATTATCATGAGAACCTGAATCTACAATCAACTTGCATATCTTTCCATGACTTAAACAATTAGTTCTAAAAATAGATACATGTGGTGGTTGCTGCATCTTGCCTCTTTCCAGCATGAACATCTCTCCATCCATCATTGGAGAGGTTGACGACATTTCTGGTTCTTCTGGCTTCTCCTCCTCTTGTGCAAAGTGAACTCTTCTATCCTTGGTCTTGTCAACACCATCCTTCTTAGGACAGTTGAAAGATGTGTGTCCCACCTCATTGCAGTGATAACATCTGCCTGTGAACACTCCTCTACCTGATCCAAATCTACCTCCACCTCTATATCCACCTCTCTGTTCTATAGACATCTTACCTTTCTCATTGTTGTTCTGAACTTCAGTAGTAGGTTTGCCCCTACCTTTGTTGCCTCTTCCATAACCTCCTTGCCTTTCTTGCTTCCTCTTCACTCTCTCTTCAGCCCTGATGGCTAACTGAAAACACTCTCCAAGTGTTTTTGGTACTGCCAACCCAATCTCATCCTGCAAGTTATACCTAGGCCCATTAAGGTATCTTGCCACTTTCTCTTCTTCATCTTCCAATCCACCTCTAATACTAAGCTTATGAAATTTCTCAGTATAGGACATAACATCCATGTCCTTCTGCTTCAGATTCTACCTCATCCTCTTTGTCTGAATGGAGTAATCAGAAGGAAGGAATTGGTCCTTCATCATGTCCTTCATCCTACTCCAAGAAGTGATTCTTGATGCACCTCTAGCCATTCTTTCTATCTGCACACTACTCCACCAGGTAAGTGCTGTTCCTCTCAGTTTTGTCTTTGTAAATTTGATCTTCTTCTCATCACTCATCTCCTCATAGTCAAAAAAATTTACAGAGCATCTATCCACCCTAATACCTCTTCACTATCCATCTTCCCCTGATAGATAGGCAATTCTATGTTTGCCTTTGTTCCACTTCCTTGGACTGCCTTCAACAATCTCACAAACTTCTTCTCTTCAGCATCTAACTCATCCTTAGGAGGATTCTCATTAGCATCCTCATCTCCTTTTGAACCATCTTGTTCATCCTTTTTGGGATTCTTCTCCAATGCTTCCAATATAGCCAAGATTGTTGCATTCTCCCTTCTCACTTGCCTCAACTCTCTGTCTCTTGCAGCATCCTGTTCTCTTCTGTCCCTCAATTATTTTTCTCTAGCCTCTAAGGCTTCTCTCAACTTAGAATTCTCTCTTGCCATCTAATTTTTGGAAGGCATCTTCACAAATTCTCACAAACCCCTATCTTCTGCACAAGATCCACTACACTCTCAAGGATCTACTAGTGGCTCTGATACCAATATGATGCAGAGGAATGGAACAAATCAACTACATTCTAGCATTTTGCATAACACAACATGACCAACACATGGTCTCTGACCCAATAACTTCATTCTACACCTTCCAAGATGCCCAACTCCATCTGACGTTCCTTCAACTCCTCTACATAGACCTGCAGGACAGTAGTCTTTGTTCTACCTTTCTAGGACAGTCACAACATCCACCTTGGGATGATCTCCTTTTACACAAACTTAGTCTCATTGCAACCTACCAAGCCAAATCATGCATTCACCCTAATGCCTCCATTGGCAAAACAAGAACATGACAAGCTAATCTCTTACCTTCTTGACAGTGACTATCTCCAATGAGGACTGTCAGAGACAACACAAGGCATAGAGGACTATTTTCTCCAAGAAATCTCCTTCTACTCCTTACCATAGGATCATTACTAGATTAGGAGATCTTTGTATTGATCACAAGGCATGATATTTTCTGATTGATCACTGGATACAGTCAAAGATAGTCACTAAGCTGCTGCTGTCCTTCACCAAGTCTCATACACAAGACTTTTGCAGAGTCCGTCACATGGAATCCTCAACACCAACCATCCTCCTGCCTCCCAATCCTTTTCAAGACCATGCATTGATTAGTATACAACCCATTCCATCAAGCATAAACAGAAAAAATCAATGGAATGGGTATAAATCCATCGGGCTCCTCAAAAGAACCCTAAGTCAGGGTTTCAAACCACTTTTAAACAAAAGAGAAATTCAGAGGTATGCAAGGGAGTCAAGAGCCCAAACAAGTTGCAAATGACAGGTAATTCAACCACCTAAACAACCATCATAGACTCCAATCTCTATTCAGCCGTACAGGTACGGACTATTCAGGAAAACATCAATTTCTTTAATGGAGATAGCAAGTTTAAGACAGTCTGCAACCAAACATGGATTTCTCACACCAATGTTTATATCAAAACTCCAAATAAGACTCAAATTAAAGGTAATCCAATCCTCTAACAATCCAATGTGCTCATGTGCCTTGACAAATCCGTACAGGCGTGGGTACGACAGGAAAACAGCATAGAAAAAATTAGAAAAATAGAGAAAAGCATAAAAATAGTGTTTCTTTGGTATTTTTCTCCAATCTAATGAATGTTCTCCATAATAGCTACCTTCCTTGGGTTAGGACAAGCCTTACATATGCATGGAATGGTAGGGGTCAATCAAAACTGACCAAAACCATCAATGCTTTCTTGTTTTAAAACTGCTATTCAAAAGATTGATATAGAAACTGTCTTTTCTTGGACTGTTTTATAACTAATCTACTTTTTAACATAAGGTTTAACCTATGACACGGTGTAGAAATTCTTCCTAACCCAAGACATGCCTTAAAAGGCCTACAAACATGAGAATTTAAAGACTATCCTATACAAATATTAAACTTAAATGACTCCCTATGACTACCTACTTGACACAAGACTGTCCTCTTAAGGACTACTACAAGATAATACCTACTTTTTGACATTTGGACAAAGTCCATTACAAATATGGCTTTCAAACCTTATGAGAACATATAAATGGTCTCCAAGACCTTTTTGAACAAAACAAGACAACTTGAACATTAACCAAAACTTAAACATCTAGGTGCTCTTGCACCACTAATCCACCTCTGCAGCTGTTGAATCCCAACATCATCACCCACCACTATTTGCCCCTGAGGCTGTGCAAGTATTTGAGGTTGTCCTGGCACTTGTCCCTACATCTGTATCCCTAGCACTGCTGGTACAACAACCTACGCTGGTGGAGACTGTTGTTGCCTCCGCCTGACAGGTCTCTCCATCACTATCTCCCCTATCTCACCAACCCACGCCAACCGTGTCGGTCTAGCTGTCACCCAGTATGCATCGTAGTCTGGTAGCATCCCTGGATCTGCAGGACCCTATCCCCACTGCCATACAACTGGCTGTAGCCCATCTCTCTCCACCAAAGCCGTGTCAACCACAACCTCCGGCCCCTAATCAAACACCTCTTGTCTAGTCCTCCCAAAAATGACATCACCAACTGGTACTGCCTGTTGGAACCTGAACTGTCTCAAAACGCTCTCTGGTAAATAGTGCTCTATAATGTATATGCCATGTCCAAAAATATATCTCACCTACCTAGCATAGACAAGCTCTGCATCCTCCTCATCCCACCTCTTGCATCCCAGCCATGGCCTCCATACAAAGCTATCCACCTCATCCAACCTCCTCTGCCAGTATATCACCCCTCTGCACTACCGGTATGTCAAAGCTCCTCTGTACATCCTAGCATAAGGCTCTCCTACTACTCTGGCTACCCATCGCTCTGGCCTCATCACTGGAATATGCTCATAAGCCCACACATGCAAAACTATAAGCCCTGCAGACATACTCGCTTTGAACATATATGCACAATCATGCAAGAAATGATAGAGCTATCCAAGTACACACCCCACCCATGCATATCTCGTACCATAGGAGAACATCCCCTCCATCAATGTCCCCCATCCTATTGGAAAGCCTCTCATTCGTCTATCTCCCACTAGCCATTTGATAATCACCACTACCACTCGTTGCAATCTATCACATAGCTCCTCCATCCTCACCATTAGAATCTCTGAGCCCTCTACTCCAATGTCTGGTGTCCCAAACAGTCTCTTGAATGCAGTTGGACCCATATCAGGATCATAATCAACTTGGTCCCCATCTATAGGAATCCGTAGTATCTGAAACACATCCTCTAGTGTGATCGTAGCCTCTCCTGTCAGCAACAAGAAAGAATTATGATCGCTCATCCATCACTCCACCATCACCGTCATTAGTCCTCGGTGTGCCTGCACCGGCTCCAATCTCAACACATGCTCTAACCTGAGGATCTCTAATACTAGCCGCTCCTTTGCATCCAGCAATCTCACCAATCGTAAATCCCTAGGATGTGGCTCCCGTGATAACAAAGGTAGTAGTATATCTTGCATCATGTCACTCATCATGTCAGTCCCTTGTACCACTTAAATGCTATCAAAATTTGGTCATTTATTGCTCTCCTAGCTTCGATCTACTATAAGTGGTCTATTTTTCCATATGCGCCTATCTGCTAATCAAAAGTGACCTCTTTTACCATCTGCGCACATATCTCTCTCATAAGTGACCTATTCTGCATATGCGATCACTATTGGACTTCATGCAAGCCAAACTTCTACCTACGTCTATCTTTCACCCATAAGTGAGCTATATCCCCTAAGCAAGCATTTTTTCTTTCTAAGTGAGCTGCATTTCCCTATGCGCCTACTGTTTGCCCATAAGCGACTTGTCCCTATCTATATGTGCATTTTGCCTCTATCTTGTCTAGCCGACTAAAAGTGACCTAGTTTTTCTATATGTGACTAGGTCATGTCCATAAGCGAACCTAACTATTGTAAGCGACCTGATTTCCTACACAAGTGACCTAAACTTCCTATCCGAAGACCTAGTCTCTTATGGTGATGTGTGTGCATTTATGATGCTTCTAGCCTATCAAAATCACGATTTTAGTAAAATTTTTGATACATACCAGTACATCTGATCCCTCTGGTCACCCATGTGTCCTCACTCACTCGGTACGATGATCTCTGCGTGGAATCACCATCCTGATAGCTCTCCAACTCTCGTCGCACACCAACTCTAAGGAGCTCTGGATTTCTATAGCTTTCTGAGCACAACTGAGCACAAATGAGCCTATTTACCATTGCTGAACCTACTTATAGCCCTATCCAAACCCTAATTCTTCTATGCCAAAGCCTATTTTCATCTACATCATCCCATTTGTTCCCTCCCAACCCCCGTTTTCTTCATGTCAACCTTACATTCTTGCTTTTCTTCTATCACGAGCCAACCCAACCCTTCCTGGTTAGCCTGGCTTACCTCTTGAGGGGGCATCACCTACCAGTTACACTGGGGCATAACCTTGTTCATTGAAGGCATATCGTATCTTCTTTGACACAACGCTCTAACAAACATTGTATCAAAGAGGGGCAAAATGTAGACACCCAAAATTGACTCATTATCATTAGCATTCAAACATCATATTACACATCATCTGCATTTGTCTAACACACTTGTTCAATATCCCTAATACATCTATTTCTTCTATTAATTAAATAAATTTATATTTATTTAATTAATTCACTAGCTATTTCTTCTAAGCTCTAATTAAACAATCTTCAATTATTTAATTATCTTCATTCTATCTATTTTTAATTAAATAAATTTTATTTATTTAATTAATTTATCTTATCATTTATCTCATAAGCTGACATGTGTGCCTCTTTCATTTAAAAAGATAAGTGGTACTACATCCTTTTATTTAATATCTTTCACATGTAGTACTTTTTATGTACACAAGCACACATGAGCCCTATCTCCTCTCCACTTGTCATCTACACATTCACCTATGTCTATCCTTCAATCTTAGCCATTCACATAGCCACCAAATCTCCACCGTTGATTGATTTTGGTTGAGTTCTATATAAACACTTTCTCATTCCATACTACATCTATCCAGAATTCATATAGTGTCTACATTATCATCCTGAGCATATTGAGCATTCATAGCATCCATTGAACTTATCATTATCATCCATCCATCATGGCAACTTTTATCTTCATAATTGTTCATTGTTGAAGAAGCAATCCACATCATAAACAAGGAATCACACAATCTAGGTGATGTTGTGCTTGAATTGCATTAGTTTTAGTTTCATTTAGATTAGATTATTTGATGATGGTAGGGTTAGTTTTTCATGGCTATGCTTGATCTTATTAACTTGATTTTTTACCTATCACAGGAATAGTGTAGATGTTATTATCTTAGTTCACCAACACTGGCAATGAGCCACCCCATTGGTAGTGAACCCCTTCTTTTATAGTGAGCAATCTGGGCATTGAGCCCCATTGGCAGTGAGCCTTATTGTAAATTTTGATATATCATTTATACTGTGAGCTAACACTCATCGTGGTTTTTCCCTTATAGGGTTTTCCACGTAAAAATCTAGTGTCTCATGTGTGAATGTGTTTAAGTTTGATTTCATGGTTAAATTACAATAACAATGATTAATTGGTTGATGTTTTAATGGTTTTAGTGGTTTTAAAGTTTTGGTTACAACCGATTCACCCCCCCTCTCAGTTTTATTGCACATTTCAACACTAACCTAAACACCTACCAATCCCATCTTCCTTTTTCCTACTAAACATTTTGGTGAACCCATGTTTTGTTTGAATTTTACACCTTTCTGAGTGTTGTACTTCAGATTTACATTCATTCATTACATTTTCATCTTATTGCATTTGAAAATTTACAAAAAAATTGAAAATTTTGATTAAAAAAATGGCATCCTAGGCTTGCATTTTGACATAGTTTGCATCAATTTAATTAAATTTCATTTAATCTCTAATTTTTGCATCAAATCTGATATAAATTACAGCGTTACATCATTCTATAATTATTCGTATTGCATTTTTATGCTTAATTTGTTAGATTTTGCTTGAAATTGTGCATTTTCATATAACCTAGCTTTTCCAAAACTTAGGATTTGTGGTTAAAATCTAGTTTCAGATTTTACGACTCTTTTAAAAACTCCTTTAGGACTGATTTCTGATTATATTGTTTAATAATAGTGTGTTTTTGCATTTACATTTCAAATTTTACATTTTCACATAGTTAATTTCAACAAAAATTGGCATATTCACTCTTCTCTTAAAAATTGCACTTGCATTGAGCATTGTAGAAGTTGTGAAATAATTTTCAGATCTGATCTGAGTTGTTTTGCATCATAAATCTAATTAGAATTCATTTATATACCATTTTGCATAGTTTCATGCCTTAATTTCACAATTAGGGTTTAAAAACCTTGCATTTTCACTAGATTTTGCCTTGTCATCTATCTAGATTTTCATTATATGTGTGTTGTGAAGGATATTTCTACATTATTGGATTGATATTAAGGTTATTAGTCACTTCCCCTCATTAATTTCCTTACAACACTACTTCTTTTAGGCATTGGCATTGAAAAATTGTGGAAAAAGCAAATATTTTCAGTGTATTTTAATAAGCATATCTTGTTCCTTGGGATTGTTTTATATTTTTTGCATTGAATGTTGTATGCTTTTCCATGAGTCTTATAACCTTCTTCCCTAATAGAAATATCCCTTTAAGGAAAAGTATTAGATTAATGGGTTATAGTGCTCCTGAAACTAACGGTATTCCTACATCCGAAAATCCATTGAACATCTTCTTTACAAAAGGAGAAACACAAAATTTATATGATAACCTTCATCCTACAACTACAATGGAAGAAAAAATATTTTATGATGTTGAGGACCCTATTGAGGTTATAACACATGTACCTGATGAGCAAATAAACAAACTTGATAAAGAACTAGCTGATTTTCAAGCATTTATAGAAAATCAAAGAATAGCGAAAGAATCTATACCTACGATTCATAACATAAGAGAGTTGTTAAAAGAAGGACAAGATGGTGTTAATTCACTTTGAGGATTAATGCATATAGTGCATCATAAAGTTATGCCGGTGATTGAATGTGCGAATGTTATTAATAACATGTCATCACCGTCTCATACACAAGTATCGGCACCTATACTGACTACTGGAATGTCTACATTTACATCAACAATTCTAACCACTAATGCACATGCTTTTAGTAATGCTACCACTGGTATTGGAGTATCTAATGGCACTAATTCACAAAATTACAAAGTTGTGGGATTCAACTATCAAAACTTAACACCTAGGGTGACTTCTTTCATGAATAATCACTCGCAACCACCTCTCCATCCCACTTATTCTCAACTACCTCTTACATACAACTATTCACAACCACCTTCCACTCACAATTACTCTCAACCACCTTTTATTACCACTCACAATCAATTTCCTCAAAATTTCATAACCACAGCTTCTAATTCTCAAACTACATCTCCTAATGATGCCCTCCTAAACCAACTCTTGCAAGGCATGACTTCTTTACAACAAAAGATAACGAGCTTGACAAATTCTTCACAACCTAATATACAAACTTATCATGCACGTAATCCTCTATCTTATGCAATCTTGAGTACTCCTATGCCTAAGAAGTTTGAAACTCCTCACTTTGAAAAATATGGCGAAAAAGGTGATCCTAATACTCATGTGGCATCATTCACGGCTATGTGTAGTGATTTTAACTTTGAAGAGGACTTGTTAGCAAAATTTTCCTTGCGATCTCTCAAAGATACTGCTTTGGAGTGGTTTTGCTCTTTACCTCTGAATTCAATACACTCTTTCTCTCAGCTAGTTGATCAATTTTTACAACATTTTCAAATAAACATTGGACCTCAAGTCTCTTTAATTGATTTAGTTCATTGCAAGCAAGGTCTGAAAGAGAAGTTAGCTAGGTTTATTAGTCGGTATCAAGCTCTTTATGCACAAATTCAATACCAGATAAATGACAAGGATGTTCAGAAGGTATTTATTACAAATCTACAACCTAACATCTGCGATAAGATCCTCTTGATGAAGTATAACTCTTCAACATTTATGCCCAACCCTTCGTGATTACCAACTTTCATCTAGTCAGTATGAAAAACAAAACTCATTGGCTCAAGTTGGTCAATCCATGGTTGGATCTTCACAAAATAACTTTAAGAGGAATAATAATAGTTTCATCAAGGTTAATGGGTAGAATTCAAACAATTTTCACAAGTGTCCGCTATCACTAATCCAAAGAGGACACCGTTTCATAATCGACAACAACAAATACAATTCACTCTGATATCTGACTCCTTACATTCTATCATGAATCAAGTAGTGAGTAATAACCTCTTAAAACTTCCTCTGATTAAACCATTGGATGCTAGTAGAATGCAAGGACTTTACTTCAATGCTAATGCTTTTTGCCATTATCATTGACAATAAGGGCATGATACTGAATGATGTATGCATCTTAAACATGAAATTCAAGACCTCATTTACTCAAATGTTATACAAGTAACTGGTGTGAATGACAATGGAAACAAGTCAATTGCTCCTCTGAATCATAATTTATAGATCTTTACTAATCCCTTTCCTAAGCATACTGATAACATGATGGAACAAAATATAGTAGAAGTGGAAGATGGCTATTTGGATTATGATGAAATAGTGGGTATCATGGAAGTGGATAAGGAGAAAGTTGTAAATTCACCCCATCCATGAAGAAATAGTATTTATGCTAAGGTTCCTCCTCCGTTATCCCTTCAAAGATCAGGAGCTAACCAAAATGCATTAGAAAGACAAATTGAACAATCGAGACAAGAAATTATGACACAGGAAAAGGTTGATACAGTGGAAGATAACACTTTTCACTACGATAGACAAACTCAACAAAATAAGAAATCAAAGGATCAAAAAAGAACAAGACGATTATAATCAGTGGGAAATAATAATTACCCTCCTCGTAAACAAAATAAGATTTTGAATGTACAATGATTGGACAAACAAACACCACTTGGTCATCTTGAAAATATGAATCAAACAAATGTGAATAGTTCACACTTTTTACAAAACTTGATGGAGCACCTTTCTAAGATGCTCACAAGTTCGAACCTTTCTTAACAACAGGTAAGTATTTCTAACCCCGGTGGTCACCTATGTCATAGCATTATTTCTCATTTAAGTGACCTCCCCTCTTGTGTTGTGTTCCCCTTGTGATGTGTTATGTGTTGTTTAAGCCTCCTTGGATGACCCTTGATACTCTTGTAAGGTCGAGGATACTAGGAGACCACCTTTGTTGTGACCATTCTTCTATTTGTATCATCATTCTTCTACCTTGCTTCTCCTCTATTTTCATTGTTGTGTGTTGTGTCTTCAGTGCATAATGTTGTGGTTGATGACCTAGGGGCATCCACCTACATGATTGTTCCTAAGACACTTGCTCTCCTCTATCATTTTATTGTTTACCTTCTTCTAGTGGTTCTACCTAGTTAGTGGATGACGAAAAACAAACATATACTGATACTGATCACGTGTCCCTTCAGGCAAAGCAAAAATAGGCCTAGTCCATATATGAAGATGGGGTTGGTATATATATATATATATATTTGACGCTTGGCTAGTAGAATCACTCAGTGTAATATTTGATGTTGTCTTATTGTGCTAACAAATCATAACAATACATTTGCTCCGTGCACTTTGATTGTTTTGGGTGTCTCACCTTGTTGTTACACTCAGTTCTGAGATGCCTGTTGTATAAGCCCCACGGCTATACTCAGACCTGAACCCGTTGTGTAGCCTTGGCTTCTTTGTTTTCATGCATTGCTTAGATTAAGAAGTGTGTGTTTGTGGGAACATTCGGCGATTGTAAGCACATGTCACCTTTGGGGGCATGAGCTTTGTGAAAGCTCTTGTTCCCTTGTGTGTTTTCTCTCTACCTTAATTTGCTTGATATTGGTACACAATATCAACCACCTTAAGGCGGGGGCATATAAAGGTAAGTTGTCTGATGATTTTGGTACTAACAAAGTGTGTTTGTAAGCCCTCTACGGAGGTGGGATGTTGTATTTCCAGTGTGAGTGCACATCTTTATTCTATATTGCAATCGTTAAGCCCTCTGCCGAGGCGTGATATCGTGCATATCCTTTTATCCAAAGCCCTCTGCGAAGGTGGGGATGGTGTATCTCTTGAGCTAGTGTACATCCTTTTTATTTCAAAAGTCCTCTGAGTAGTCAGGGTTGGTGTATCCTCCCTTAAGCGTGTCTTTGTCAGTTGTTGTGGCATAAGCCCAATCGTCAGGTGTGCTTGTAGTGTGCTTGAGAAGGTGGGGGCTTAGCAATAAGTTCCTTCCATCGCCTTGTTTACCATGTTTTAGACATATAGTATTTCTTTGGCATACTATACGATGCTCATTTTTTCTGTGTCTTCCATGTGTTTTCCCCTTGTGTAGTCTAAAGCTATGTGGTGAAATGCCCCTCCCTACACCTTGGGTTTTGTATGGCATGCTTGTTCTCAAGTGTAGTCTAAAAATGTGTGGCATTCCTGCACTCAGAGATTTGTATTGCATGTCTTCTCCCCCATATGTAGTCTAAAGCTGTGTGGAGAAATGCCCCTCCTTACATTTTGAGGTTGTGTGTTGTATTTTTACTTTCCATACAATCTACATTCATTTATATATATGAAAAATGAAAAAGAAATAATCATTGTATTCACTATATTCATCACATTTTGCATGTCTTCAATACTGTCTTCTCTATGTCTTGCATGCCTATTATTGTCTTCTCTATTTTTTGCATGCTTGTTACTGTCTTTACTGTGTTTGGCATGTCTATAGTGTGTTTTGTCTAATGCCTACCTAAGATTGGGGGCTAGAAATAGTTCCTTAATCTTTGTGTATGCATTAGCTTCAAGTGTCTGGCGTGTTTTCTATGTTTTGACTGTACTTTAATGCATGTATGGGTCATAAGATCATACATACATTAAAGTGGGGGCTAAATGTTTAGTTGTAAAATGTCCCCCTAGGACTTTACCTCCTAAGTTTAGCTCTTGGGTCCCTTGTTTTTCATCATGCATGTTCATTTTAACTCCTGATGCAAAATCCCTAGAAACCCATGTCAAATGGGACTAAGGGGACCTTATTGAGCCTAATCCTTTCTTTAAAATGGGGCCTGGGGCTTGGGCGCTCATGCCCTAGTCCTGCCCTATTTGGTCGGGACCTAAATTTTAAATGTCGGTTATGTGATCGTTAAAAGGTTCCGTTGCCGACATCTTAAGTTTGAATTACAAAATTTGTAGCGAAAATGCATATATAAGCATGTTTAGGGTTTCATTTGTAAACTAGAAGATGATTATGAACTTTTGGCAAACTTATGATTATAGAGCATTCAAAACATTCATTGTTGCAAAGTAGAATATTGTTGTGTTTGTTATGCTGATTTGGCTTCATCTTCTCATGTGTTGAAGGATTTTCATCTACATGTGAGCTACACCTCTGAGGTGATATCTTTTTGTGTTGAATTAATCATTTATCAATTTGTTTTTGCCTCTATCTCATAGAGATACACAATCTTTATCAAACAACGGTGTTGGAAGGCTTAAATGCCATTCCGAGGCAAGCTCCTAAACACCACAACCCCCAACCCCCTTCTTTGTGATTGTAGGTGACATGTGTCATATTCTATGGAAGTGGAGTTGCAGAAGGCTGTGATAGAGAGTATAGAATCTAGATCAGAGAAGAAAAGAACTGCCTAGGCTTGGGTGCCCACCCTGAAGCCCTCCAGATCTTTGAAGCCAAAAACCTCTAGGACAGTGGTGAACAGTAGCAGACAACTTCTAGAAATCTCTGACAAAGTTCCTACCTTGGGCTTGGGCACCCACTCTTTAGCCCCTAACTTTTCCACATCTGAAATCTCAAAACCTGGTATGTATGTACTCTAAATATTACATCTCTATGTGCGATCATACATCGGGATTCATCCGTTTATTTACAATTTTGCATAATTAAGGTTTTAAGCATAATTGGGCAATTAATTAATACATTAATCAGAAAATTCCAAATTTCCCTATCGTTACAAGTGATAGCCAACCTATAGGTGAATCCTCTTGCAAATTTTGTGATTCAACTTGGTTAAATGTCCATGAATGTTAGTAGTGAAAGGAGGATCTAACCTAAACATCTATCAATCTCATCTTCCTTTTTCCTACTAAACAAACACTATGAAAGATTTGTGGGTATAGACAACACACATCTTGTGATGGTCTAAATCCACTCACCACAAAAGTGAATAAGTTGGAATCAAAATGACACATGTGTCATATGTGGCACCTTTATTGCTTGTGTGGATTGAATTACTCCTACTCTTTCAGAAAAATCCAACCGAGAAAATGGGAATTTGATTGATCACTCTCTTCTCTTGGCAAGAGGATCTTGTGAATGACAATGAAATGGTTTTGTGGAATGGAAAACATGACAACAGGTTCACTCACTTCACAAGGAAGAAGTTCTTGGTTGCAGACTACGATGTTGATTTGAGGTGTGGAATAATTGTTTCTTGAGTTATTATGGTGTTCAAACGTTCTCTTCGTGCTACTAGCACTATGAGTTTAGCCTTAATATGAGTGATGAGATCATCTAAGTGTTTAGGTGAAAATTTGGATTTGTTTAGTTTAGTGTTTAAATCCTCCTTTCACCTTTTACATTCAAGGACCCTCAGATCAAGTGGCAAAGCACTATCAGGTCCTTGGTCAATTACAAATGAAGGGAAACTTGGATTAGGGTGTTTGATTGTCAATTTTCCTTCTCTTATGCTTAATTACACATCAAAACCCTAATTATGCAAATATGGCAACAAACAAATGAATAATGGGAAATGACTCTACAGAAAGCTATAAAATTAAAAATGACTGTGCACCTATTTTTGAGGTTCTGAGGTAGAAAAGTTGGGGACAAAAGAGTAGGCATGCCCAAGTCCAGTACCCTACTTTTTGTCAGGATCTGCAGACAAGATCTATAACCTGTTCCCACTATATCGAAGGTTTTTCTGTCACAAAACTTCAAGGACTAATGAGCAAGCACCCAAGTCTAGGGTATCCTTTTTCCTATTGTTCTACGATTTTGACACTCCAACGTGCCCTCCTACAAATTCACTTTGTCTACATCATCAACCTGTAACCTGCAATCATAAAACTTTGGGAGGGGGTTGTGGTGTTTAGGAGCTTGCCTCAGTCAAGCCCCAGAAGGACACTTAAGTCTTCCAAACACCTTTGTCAGATAGAGAGTGTGTGCCTAAGGAGGTAGAGGCAAAAACTAAATGAATGATGATCACAAACACAATAAAATGTCACCTTGTAGCGAAGATCTCATGGGAGGATGATGCTCTTCATTCCATGATGAAATGGATGCTCAAATCTGCAAACACAAACACATAGACCACACAAATTTGCTCTTGCAACACAATGAAAGCCTTGAATCACCTTTAGGATGCCAAAATCACATGAACATCATCTAGTTTATAAATGAATGCCTAAACATGCTTTTATATGCAACTACAAACACTCTCGCCAAGATTTTATAAATTCAAACTTACCGTGTCGGCATAGGACCCAAATAATGGTCACAAGATGACACCCAAAAATTGGGACTGCCCCAAAATAGGGTAGAACTAGGGCATGGGTGTCCAAGTCCTCCCCCCTATTTTAGGTATGGGTTATCTCAAGATGACCCCCTAGGTCCTATTTGTCAAGACACTTAGGGGTTTTCTCATTGGGATGTTGAAATATGATGTAAAATGTTGTAAATGCACACAAAGGACCCGAGAGCTAAACCTAAAGAGGGAAAAGCCCCCAAGGGGACATTTTTTGATGTTACATTTAGCCCCCACTTTAATGTATGTATAAATGCCAAGCCAATACATTCATTAAAGTATGGTCACAAACACAACAAACATGCCAAGCACAGAGAAGACATGCCAATCACAAAGAAGATAGTAATAGGCACGCAAAACACAGAGAAGACATTTACATTCACACAGAACATGGAGAAGATAGATTATGCATAGAATAGATGTTAATGCATAGAAGACAAGCATGATTTCTTTTCTTTTCATTTTCTCATATATATGAAATGCAGATGCAAGTACTGGAAAGTAAACAAACCTCCCATAATATAGGATGCACTCATTACACAAGTCTTTATACTATATATATGGGGCAACACACACGCAAGACATGCAAAACCTCCCAAAATGTAGGAAGCACTCATCGAGCTAGTCTTTAGACTGCATATGGGGCAACAAACACACCACACAAAGCAAGCACGCCAAACACATACACTTGAAGACATGGAGAAAACACAACAGGCAAGTGATGAAGTGTTCCTATTTCTAGGTCCAACACCATCTCAGGCACATTACAAGCACACACCAATGATTGGGCTTTGCCACAACAACTGCCGAAGACACACTTAAGGGTTGAGTTAGTCACAGAACTACTCCTTACTTCTGTAGAGGACTTTTGAAAATGACAGGATGATGCAATATGCTTTAAGAAATACACCATCCCCGCCTCCGCGGATGGCTTAAAATAAAAAGGATATACATGATATCCCACCTTCGTAGAGGGCTTACATGATTGATTGATTGATTGCAAACAAACTTAGGATGCAAGAAGCAGTCATCAATCTAGTCTTTAAACTGCATCTAAGGACAAGCACATAGCTAAAATCTACAACAGACAGCTTACCTTATATATGCACCCACCTTAAGGTGGTTGATATTAGGTATCGATATCAAGCACATTAAGGTAGGAAGAAAACACACAAGGGAACAAAAGCTCTCACAAAGCCCATGCTCCTTGAAGGTGACATGTACTTTACGATCACCAAATGTTCCCACAAACACATCCCTGCAAAAAACATGTTAGTGTCTACAAAATCATGATAAACAACAACATCAATGCATATGATTAACCACACACAGAGCCAAGGTTATACAACAAATTCGGAGCTCAAGGATAACCATGGGGCTATATCACAAAGCTCTCTAAATTAAGTATCGCCAAGGCTAGATTCAAAGATGAACAAAGGTGCACAGAGAAACAATATCGTTAAGGTTTGTACATGAGATAGAAACATCATCATAGTCACTACGTGGAAAGCACGAGTGCTTCCACTAGCTGAGCGTCAGATAAAATATACAACCCCATCATCATATTAGGAACTAAGTCCATTTTCTGATTGCTCTCGAAAGGGACACTAGGTCCGCATTAATATAAATGTTTGTCATCATCCGCCTGCTAGATAGAAACACTAGAGGAAGGGAAACAATAAATAAGAGAGGAGAAACAAGTGTCTTAGGTACAGTCATGTAGGAGGGTACCCCCAAGTCACCAACTGCAATGCTATGTCCATAAGACATAACACACAACAATGAAATTAGAGAGAGGCAATATAGAAGAATGATGATACAAATAGAAGAAGGTCACAATAGAGGTGGTCTCCTGGTATCTCAGACCTTATGGGAGAATCCGAGGTCATCCGAGGAGGCCTAAACAACACATAACACATCACGGGGGAAGCACATCATGAGAGAGATAAAGAGTTAGAGATACTTACCTATAGGGTCATTCATGCTAGCAGTTGTCAACAATCAAATCATTCTCTTTGCAATCCCAAACATAAGGTATAATTGCCAAGTCATTGTCATTATTCTTTTGTTTGTTCTTAAATGCTTCTTGGTTTGACTAATGTTAGGTGGAATATTTTCTTGTTGAAGTTCATTAGTACACATATTCAGTATCCTCTTAGGTGGTGGGAGAAGAAAATTATTTTGAGTGATCTCAACATCCATCCTTGATGGATTTAATGTGAGAGACTTCTCCTCATCCACTAGTGTTACATCCTTAGTGATGTCCAAATGACTTGAATATTCAAACAAAGCAGGGACATTAAAGGTCTTCTCTTCCTTAGTGAAATTCAAGGTGTGTGAACAATCAACTAAAGGAACAAGGTTGGTAGGATGATCCATAGAGGTTTCATGCATTATGATAGAGTTTTTATTGTTGTTAGATGAAAGCTCATTGTCCACCCATGGAATGTTCTTTGTTGGAGGGAGTTTGGTGCAGGGGCACCTAGATTTCAAGGCTAATTTTGAATTTTTGGGTTTATTGAAGAACATAGGTGGAGTTTTCTTATTAAATGTTGTAATAAAGCCCACTAGAGGCATTTTCTTGTAGTGGAGGATTTAAAATCTAATTTTTGCCTAAGTTTAGGACTGTCTAATTTGGGCATTGTAGTGGACTGTCAGTTTTTATGCTTTCTTTTTTATTTTTCCACGATGGTGGAGTAGTGGAACATGGATTTATATTGTAAACATACTATATTATATCTCCTACAAGTCGAAGAGGTTAGAGTATGTAATTTGGAGTGAAGGAAATACAAGATTTTGCCCCATTTTTTTGCATTTTCTATCTTTTTACTATTTCCAACATCTTGTGCAAAGCCATACAGTACTGTCATGAAGGAAACTGTCTGAAAACATCTAGAGATTGGTTTAATCTTTCATTTGAATCAAGTTGGAGGGATTTTCATTGATCTAGAAGCATTTTATCACTATTTTTCTGAAAGTGGGTCTTAAACCCTTATTTTGAGGGTTTTAAGGAAATCAATGGATTTTTGGCTTATTCCACCTGCACCATAACCTCAAATGGGTGGAATGGCTTTAGTTAGGTTGTCATTCAGTTGGGTTTTCATTGCATGAGCAGGGGATTAGGCAAGAGTCAGATTTGAATCTATTGGAGTCTGATATCTCTATGTATTAGACTATTCTAGCATAGTGAAGTAACCGAAAGGTGGAAAGGTGACTTGGGATGACTTAGGATCCCTAAAACCAACACATTATTTCATTTTTCCACCCCATAGACACCCTAAAGTTGGTCTTGGAAGTTTGGAGCAAGATTAGCATACACTTGCTTTGTAAAAGAGGCCTAATTAGGCCTAGAACAACAAGAACAGTCAATTTTTGAGACATATGTTCCAAAACAACCTATACTACATGCTTGATATGTTATGAAGGAGCTTAATGGGTGTCTAAAAAGTTAGTTTATTCAAGGGTTTGCCTAGTATTCCACCAGTTATACATGAAAAACCCCATTTTTAGGGCTACAAGCAATTTGAGCCTATTACAAGGGAGCGATTAGAAAAGCATGGTGTTATGAGTTTTGGTGACCTTTAGTGGTTCTAGTTTGACAAAATAGAGTAGGTAAGGGTGAGCTAGGAGTGTAGAAAGTGGTTTTACCCATTTAACCTTCATTTGTACATGTTTCATCCTTTGGCAACCATGCTAGGTGAAGAGGAAACTTTTCAAGTTGGGACAGTCAACTTAGTGAGTCTTAAGAATCATTTTTGAATGTCTTTGAGAAACCTCCCTAGAGAAGGTAGATACTTTGAAGAATGTTGTTGATACATTGATGAAGCTAGTGAGCACATAGAAGTTCAGGTGGTGTTCAGAGTCTATGGGCCTCTCGGCCTATAGCAGTTAAACCCTGTTATTCTATTGGCTCTTACAAGGTGTTCAACAAGTGGGAGAATGTTGGGAATTAAGGTTTCTCAACCTTGTAAATTCCTTACATTATTAATGTTTGTATTTATTATTTAATTGCCTATGTTGTAAATATTTGTAAATTCCAATTGTCATATTGTGGGATGTGGCACGGTGATGTGTCAATCCTACATGGATTATGACAACTTGTAATTTTGTCCTCACATGAGGAGATAGGTGTACCACTTTATGGTAGGAGCATTTTTCCATGTGTTGGCATCTTCCATGTTGTGTAAGGGAATGCCTGACTGAAATGATTATGATGGATTCCTATGATGAATCTATGACATGTAAGAGTTGAAAATAGAAGGTTGTAAGATAGGTGAAGACATGTGTCATGAAGCATCTCTGAAAAAGGCATACTTGGGTGCCCCAAGGTGGACTATGACATGTTGTAAGAGAATATGCTATTTATAGCCTGTGTATAATAGATTCTCTCACAACTGTAAGTTGTAACCGCTATGACAGATTCTATGACGGTCGTAAGTGTCGTAAGAGCATCTGTCATAGCCCATTTTGGAAATAGGTGACCCCTTTGGGATGGGAGCTATGGACAAGTGTCAGGCACATTCTACAATGCTGACCAAGTATCCTTAGGTGTGGGTTTTGGGCCATGAGGCCAAGTTGGATGTCCATTCCAAGAAAGGTCCAATATTGCCTTGTATTTTCTATATAAACAGGTGCTTGGAGAGGGAGTTGTATCACAGGTTTTACAAGTACTGTTATGCTGCCGATTTGACTCCAGATACAAGTGTCAAAGACCATTGAAGCTTGCATTACAAGTCTATTGTAAACATATTTCATATTTGTTAATACATTGTGTAGGTTTCTAAGTGTGGGGTTTTTCACCCGATAATGGTTTTCCCCACCATAAATATTTGTCTCTCTTCTTCTGTCTACTTTTTGGTTCTTGTGTTTTGCTGCAATTTCTCATGTTAATGGTTCAACATTGCTGTAATAGTTAGGATAAAATTGAATTTGCATAGCCCTCTCCTCATTAGATTAGTGTAGGAAGCGATTTCCGCACACCTAGCTTCCTTTCAAAAAGTTATGCAGATAAGAACAGGACTTTTAGACAATTCTCAATGGGTGACAAAGTGTTTTTAAAGGTCAAGCCACATAAGAGTTCAATTTCATTTGGCAAGGCATCCAAACTAGCTCCAAGATTCGTAGGACCTTTTGATGTTCTTGAATTGATCAATCCAGTTGCATATAGACTTGTTCTCCCACCAGCTCTCACCAAGATCCATAATGTCATTCATGTGTCTTTGCTCAAACCTTATCATCTTGATGTATTGCATATTCTTGATTGGCATGCTCTGTAGGTGCAGGATCCAGGAGTGGGGCTAGTGGAGCCCATTCGAGTCTTGGAGAAGTGCAACGTTAAGTTGCATAATAGAGACATAGTGCAGTATAAGGTCTAGTAGGACCAGTATTCAGTGGATAGTGCCACTTGGGAGGATGTTGCAGACATTGATAGATCTTTTCCACATTTCTAAAAATTAGAATAGATGTTTTTATTTCATGCATATTCAGATACTTTGATACTCAAATGATGATACATTATTATTTTGATACTTTATTTTTTTGCTTGATGTAATAACACTTTGAGATGATGTCTCTTCCAATTGGGGAAAGATGTCACATATCGAACTTTTAGATTTACCTAATTGGTTAATTTCAATTGAAATCATTGAACATTAGTTAATAATATTGGATATGATATATTATTAGTTTAAGATTCAGTAGCTTCAGCTATATTTTGGGACTAACCTATTGATAGTGGTATGAGTGTGAATGTCCGCAGGTCTTGTCGAAGGACAAGAACATGGCTTAGGTAGAGGGGACCTAGCTATTTGGCAACACGTGTTGGATTCTATCTGGTGTTCTTACACACACACACTCACATATATCTCATCCTTATTATGATGCATGTTGCAATTGAATGGTTGTTTCGATGGAGTTATTGAATCCTCCTTGTTGAAAATTGTCGATTGTTTTCATCATATTTTATCTTTAATCTAATGCTAGATACATGGTTTGTCAAAAATAAACAAGTTAGTCTTATTGTGTGAATCTATGCTTAGATATGATATTAAATTTATATGCTAGAAAAATATAAATTCCTATCTATTGCTAATGTATTCTTGGATAATTTTATTTTTTGTCTAAGTTACTTAAATAAAACATATAATAAATAAAAATTACATAAGAGTTAAATGGCTTGTTGACATATTTTTATATTGGTATTCATATATATAAACATAAATAAAATATTTAATCATAATTTAGAATCTATAAAAAAAATGTATATAGCTTTAGTTTTGTTAAAAAGGTAAATAAAAATCAATAGTTTTTTTTTTTTATATTTTAAAAGAAATAGTAAACAACCAGAATTAAAAATCCTTATTTTTATAAGAATAACTATATTCTTGTAAATTTAAGGGAATACCATGCATGCAAAGGAGGGAATTCTTGCATGAGCCCATGGAACTCGTTGGAATTTTTTTTAGGTTTTAGGAGTCTTTAAAACAAGGAAAAGTTTTTTTTTAGAACATAGATACACAGATATGGCGAGACAAGACAGAGATCATATACGGAGACAACAAGGAAAAGAAAAGAAAGAAGAAGGAAAATAGCAGTGGCAAATTGACAGTGACCTTACCACAGTGAGAGATCTCATGTATTTCCCTTGAGCTAGATAATGAAGCTTTGATGTAGATCGACCTACATAAAAAGAATACGACAGTTAATTATCCTTTGATTTTCTTATTGCATCTTGACCCATTCTTTTTGGATTTTAACCCTAAATTAGAAAGAGGATTGCTCCCCATTTTATTATATTTAGATCTGTAAATTTCTCTTTTTAAACAAGCGTCTGGAATAAGCTATTCAACCTCTGATATGGCTTGATCGATCTGCATCTTCCTTTAAAAAGTTCTATTAAAAAAAATAATGATTTCCTCCGTGATTGCTAATCGATCTTTTTTTATTTATATATATCCAAGCTTTTATTTTTATTTAGTATGAAATCTCTTTCTCTGCACAACCAGCAATCTGATTGTGAGTTCGACCTCATTTAGTCATTCAACAGGAAAATTGGATCTATCTTTTGTTTTTTTATTCCAGTCGTTTTCTATGTTTTGCATGAAGGATAGTTTGATTGATCTATCTTACCTGATGCCAAAACAGTTTTAGAAAATAATTTTTGATGCATTCTAGAACAATATGGATATGCTGCCTGGATCTTATCTTTTGATGTTTCTCTTTTCCCTTCAAACATGAAACGCCCTTCCTTTAAAATGGTTGCAAAGTCAATTCTACCAATTGAAAAGGGAATCCATCAAACCGTGTCTACCTTATGTTATAGAAGGTTTTATTAAACTGCTAAACCAACAAAATAATCACATGATACTTGCTAGATCAGACGCCCCTACTTTACACTTCTTTGAATTTTCTAAAATCTTCACCACGAATCCTTTTCTTGCAATCTAGAACTTGATTTATGTTTTGCTATGTCGAATGGTGATGTTTTTTTTAGCCTTGTTATTCCTTTATCCTTGAAGGATTTTGATGGAATCTTTACTAAAAATTTATTTTACTCTCCTCATGCTGTCAGTGTCCTCTTTGCGGACTCAAACCTACTTTAATGCATCATTACATCTTACCTGTTGCCGATGTTCAAATCATGTATTAAAAGATTTTGTAGGTGCTATGTTCTAATCTGGAAGATCTTTTTAAAGTTTCATTTATTTATTTTTTTTCTTGATTCTAGCTTTAGTTTGAAATAGAGGTTTAGATGATCAATAAATGATTCCTTTTCCCACGAATCCCTTTTATCTCTTAAAATATAAACTATGCAAATCATAAAATTCTCTTAATGCTCATTGATATTTTTTTCATTGATATATATGCTTCTATACTAATCTCTTGCATCCTCAGTTAATGACTGCATAAACATTTTCATCACCACATCCTCAGCCTCAACCTTAAAATCATCAATGACATTCAAGAATGCCTTCAAATGTTATTCACTAGACAAAACATTGTTCCCAACAAACTTTGGGACTACATTCCTAACTGTATTCTCAATGGGATTGGGATAGCCAAGTATACCAGTGAAATCTAATTTCCTATATCTTGCCAACTACATTGGCCTTCTAGCAAAGGGGTTCACCAGTGGCTACCCACCTTGGACATTCTGGTTTCCTTGAGGGTTATGTGGGACCAACACATGTTGCTGATATGGTGCATTTTGGTTTTGGGCATTTGGTTGGAGACCCACATTTTGAACTGATTGAGGATTTTGGTATTGTACTCCTCCTTGACCAGCATAAGGGTTATAACCTACTTGCTGGCCAACCATTCTAGCATTTGGGTTCTGTGGGTGTTGTTGTGGTTGGTATTGGTACATGGGTGCTAACACAATAGGGTTATTCACTGGAACTTGGATTAAAGGAACCTATTAGATAGTGGACATTGACCAACCCATTTTCTACCTATTAGCAGTAGATACACCAGGGGTACCATAATTTCTAGTAACACTAAAATTATTTATGGCTTGTATTCTTAGGAGCAAGTCCTCCTTTTTTAAAGCTTCTATCTTAGCCAATTTGAGGCTCAATTTAGCTACCTCCCTTTCTAATTCCTCATCTTTTTGATGGTATGCACTAGAAGTAGAAGCTATATTAGGTATAGTAGATACATTTGCATCGATAAATTTGGCTTTGCTAGACAAAGGGAAGCCTAGTCTTATATAAGGTGATTTGTCTTGGGATCCAGGGACACATTTAGCAATAGGAATAGGGACCAACTAGGAATTATTTTGTGGGGGAATATCCAGACCTTGAGGGTTACCAAGAGACTTAGAATAATATATTTCATCACCCTCAAGAACATTTCGAGGAATATAAAAGCTAGAACACCTATTTCTCATTTCTTCTAATTTAGAGTGGTCTCTACTACCACCCAAAAGGGGCGTAGTCATTATAATAAGATTAGTAACAACAGGGGAGTAGACTCACCTAATTCTTTAGCCTTCCACTTCTGATTTCTAGGCTCATGACCCATAGGCTTGTTGGGATGCCCTTGCTACATTGATCTTCTCCCATGCATCCTTCTGCTTTGGTATTTTCTTAAGTTTTCATTGGTTTAGAGATATGTAGAGTCACCACCCAAGAATGGGAAATAGAAGGTGAACACACCAAATGGTTATTTCTATATAGATAACAATGGAAGCTCTCTCAACTTGAATACTAAAATGTCTAGATGTAAAAACTTTAAAAGTATATAGAGATCTTTCTTTTTTTTACATAGTTACTTTCTTCCTTGATCAACCGGTAAGGAGAATATCAGAGTCACCACCATCTAAAGGGAATGATAATGCATTGCACATATGCAAACTCTAAGCACCCATGACATACCACTGGACTTATTCTTTGACAATTATAGACTAAGTCCCTAGTAGAGTTGCCAATTTGTTGGTTGTTTTTAATTCCCAACTGGATCTCAAAGACAATCTAAAGAATAGCCAATTCTAATGATCAATTGCCTTGAGGGATTGGACAACAAATAGGAAAAGTTAGGTCACACTTTTCCTCTACACTTTAGGTTCTACAAAACCTAGGAGGGTGATCCTTTACAGTATTATTTAAGATCTATTTGCCATTTATGTCAAATATTGTTACAAGAAGACATGGTAGGTCCAATGTGCCAAAGAATTTCATATATGCTAAAACAATTAGATAGATCCTTAGGATTCTATATATTCATTTGCAGGAGAACATGAAAGTAATATTAAGCAAATAACTTATTACAAAAATGGGAAATTCATTGTGATTTTCAAATTATATGACCAAGGAGTTGTATCAGACATAAATTCAGAGAGATCAGTAACTTAACCTGGGCTATGGAGTCAAGATAGATATACATGAAACCATGCACAACAGTATTTTCCCCAATTCATAAACCGATGCAACAATGTGTTACACTGTCACACTTCAGTAATTCAAAATCAATTCCACTTACAGATCCCTGCAAACTTTCATAACATTCAACATTTTCCTTAAAGTATTTTAATTCACTATTTGAGAAAAAGCCATAAGAAAAACATTCATACACAAGAAAAATTGTGAAGATGAACAAAGTGATCCTTGACCAGACTTTATTCATAAATGAGATAAAGATTACAACATAGAAGACAATTTAGCTTTGAACTTGGCAATATATTTAGACTTGACCTGGTACTATCATACAAAAATTCACATATACATCATATTCTATTCTCAGACAGTAACCTAAACTAGAAGTGCCAACTCTATAACTATATGCTTTGCAATACAAACAATCTCCAAGATGCCTTACCGAAGGCCTTGAATTCCCTTTTATAGAAACAAGGGAGCAAACAAGCTTCAGGCCATTTGACAAGTGTCATATTTTCATTTGAAAAGCTTTACATAACAAAATATGAGTTCAAATGCTCGTGGGGAGAATATTCTAGAAAGGACAAAAGTTGTTACATGTACAATCGTAAATCTTTGGTGCCTCCAAAAGGTGCTCGTAAAAGTCTGTTATAACATACTTTACTGCTTCTTTATCCACCTTCTTTAAGTTCCAAAAGCCCAGGAAATGATGACTATGCAGATGAGGACAAAAGGACATGTGCACTACAAGACAAAATATCTAGTTGGAGCTGAAGAAGATTCATGTTGATGTTGAATAGGTAGAAAAGCTAAAAGAATACCCATTTTTGAATAAAGAATGAAAGAATATAGAATACCAAGTCAGCAAAAGATTTACTATTATGACAAATTATTATACTTATCATCCCAAGCATTGTATTACTTTTATGAAGGCCACTAGAATGCAAGGAGCTCATCCACACTTGGTGTATATTTATTATTATATTTCGTCAGAATAGACTCATCTTCTTTCAGAAAATCCTCCATGAGCTGATTTGTATCCCATATCTTGTCTATGTTTCTCTTGAGGAGATCCAATTCAATCCTATATTCTTTGTATATGAGGAAGGCAATACTTGGAATGATGGCTTCAAATTGAGATAACCATATCTTGTAAAGTTTAGCCTCTCCATTATCCTTCTTGATATCAGGCACCATTCTTATATCATTATTATCGAATTCCTTAATTTTTTCCTTTTCTCTTTCCTCAAGCTGATCCACAAACCCTTGTAATCCCCTTACTGCTTTGACTATCTTATATGTGGGTTTGATTTCTTTTGGTGCATTTGCTTCATGAGCTGATCCCTTGCACATCCCCAACAGTGAATTGGTTCTAGTAGGGATCCACTTATTGAGTAGGGGTGTAGCCTTTTCCCTATCTTCTGTTATCCTCTTAACTGCCATCACCAATTGGTAGTAGTCCTTGTGGACATTTTCAAACGTTTTCAAAACCTTATTCATCAAATGGCCTAACACATTTGAAATAATATGTTGGTTTCTTTCCTACTGACCTTCCTTAAAATTCATGAAAATTTCTCCAAAGACATTCATTTGCTCTTTTAGTTCTTCATTCTCCTTCTCAAGTCTAGACTTTAGTGGTGGAGCTGATGAAGATTTGGCAACCATAGTTCCTACACTTCTTACTACCAATACTCTTGAAGAGGGAGGACAAGTTGCTTGGTGTTTTTGTTGTTGCAACCACTGAGCTTCCAATACCTTCATCCTATTATATTCATGCAATACCTCCAAATCTTCTTGTAGTAGTTTATCATATTTATCCTGTACTGTCCCCATGGTAACCTTGATAAATCTAGCAATATCTACTGCCAGTGTTGGTGCCTCAACTATAGGGGTGTCAGATACTCTTTTGACAATCAAGCTTCCCCTCAAATCTTGATCAGGCTCAACAACTAGTGGTTTGTTTGTAGTAGGGGCCAAAGCCCAAATTGCTAGGGTTTCCCACCTGGGGTTAAATCCTACATTGGACAATGTTGTTGCAGCTTCATCTTCTGAAGAGAAGACTTCCTGATCTTGTCTTATGATAGTATCAGGGATGATGGCATAAGAAATATTCCATTTAGGGAGCAATAGAATTCCACTTTCCCTAACCATGTGCCTGCCTTCTTCATCAGTGATATCTTTGGCCTTAGCTCTCATTTGTGCTAATATTCTCTATGAGACTTGTTCACGTGTCTCTTGTGGGGACCTAGCCATTTCTTCCTCTAGCCTCTTGGCATAATTGTCCCTCTTACATATCAAAATAAAATTAGCAAACTCCTAGGTTTTAACAAATTATTCATCATTCATAAAATTGTTGCAGGCCAACTCACTTATATCATCTGTGTTATCCCTTCCCTAAAAAATGCTTTCAATCATTCTATTTAGGGGTAGTTGTACATTTTCATCCCTCTGTGGGGAAGGCATTATTCTGATCACATCATCCCCTGTTATTTCATAATCATCTTCTTCTTCATGGGCAATTGGAAAGTCCACAAGAAGAGATTTTTCAGCCCTCATTCTATTTAGAGATGGCTCCCTAGGGGATGAATCAGGATCTATAACATTTGTTGGAGAAGAGGGCATTTATTTCACTCGTGGAAGAGATGGGAGTAGTTGTGCATGTAGGGGAGCTTATTAATATTGCTCTTTTACTACCACACCCTTGGGCCTTCTCTTGAAAGCATATTTGAATGGATCAACATGTGGAGGCTGATATGAGGGTCTCTCTTTTGTGATTAGAGCCTTACCTTTTTCCCTCTCCTCAATTGGAGAAGCTTCCCCAATTATTTTGTCAATGTTCTCCAAAACTATTTGAATTCTTAGAATCAGGTCTTCAATTTCTGCATATGCTCCTTTGTAGGAGGCATCCTTCTTCGTAGCCTCTTCTATCTTTTGAAAGGCTATCCATTTCACCTTTCTTTCATTTATTTCCTTCTCATTCAAGCAATTCCTTATCACATCTTTAGAAAAATAAGTGTAATGGTTGTACTGAGATCTTCTGACACTTCTTCTAAGGTTATTAATGAAACCCTCAGGATCAAAATTTCTTGCTCATTCCTGAACCATCTTGAATGTTTTGAACTTGTCATACAACCTTGCAAAACCCTCTCTATTCATCCTGAAATCAGAGAAAACTATCAAATAAGGATAGAAGGACCCCTTCTTCTAATTTACCAAATGTGCCTTATTTGACTTAGCAAGCTGCTAGATAATCTCTAGGAAACCAATCCTCATGGTCATAAGCCTAGGTAGGACATGCTGTCCTACTGGGTATCTATAGACTCTTAGGACTGTATAGTCAAAATAGACAATGAAGTCTCTCTAGTTTTGTTGGATGCCAAGATCTAGCCTTCTCTCCACATGCCTTTAGAAATATAATATTTCTTTGGGTACCCTGGCTATTGGCCCTTGTAAGGATGACAATACTTTGCCACCAACATTGGACTGGAAGTTGATGCCCTTTTCCATCATTGTCACAAATTTGTAAGGCAGAAATCCACTCTTCTCTCCCTCTGTATAAGAACATGTGGGATAACAGGTAATACCACCAAAATTTTATCATTTCTTGTCCCCTTTTGATCTCAATCAGTCCCATGTGTATGGCATTGGCAAGGTAGGTGGCATAATCAAATTCATCATTTAGAAATACATGTTGAACATCTACAACCATATACATAAAAGGGAAAGGAATTCTATCCAATTTATCTTCCCTTATGAATTGGTACAATGCCTAGTAGGTTTTGGCAAAATAGATCTCAAAACTGTCAAGCTTGAGAGGCTCTATTTCACTAGGTAGAATTTTAATACATTTGCCCCTGAAACCCTTCACCCACTAGTACAGAAACAACAATATATGACTGAAAAAACTACTAAAAACTACTTATAAATGACCAAACATGGTCACATGACCATTAGTAGTTTATTGCTAGTCATTTATAATGCGACCAAATTGATGACTAAACCATTTTTAGTCATTTATTGGTTGTTTTGATTGATCAATTTGGTAGTATATTTAGTCATTGATTTAGTCATTGATTGTTGTAATCTAGTCACTTATTTAGTCATTTTTTATTCACTGATATATTTAGTTGTTAATTTAGTCATTGATTGTTGTTAACTAGTCACTTATTTAGTCATTTTTATTCACTGATTTCTATCCATTGGTAGTGTATTTAGTCATTAATTTTAATCATCATTTTGATCAATTTGGTAGTATATTTAGTCATTTTTATTCACTGATTTAAAACTGGTCATATATTTAGTCATATTTATTCACTGTTCACTGATTCCTGTGAATTGGTAGTATATTTAATCAATTTAATTATTAATTGACGTCAATTAGTTGTATATTTAGTCATTTTGAAGCTTGCATTTAGTCATTAGTATATTTAGTAGTATATTTTGAAGCTTGCACAATGAAACAACTTTGAGAAGGTAAAAACAACTTGTTTTGTTGATGAAAAATGCTTACAAACAACATACAGATATGAAAATAAGTTACAATGCTTTCTCTTTCCTAAAAAAACCTTCATGGTTACAATACATAGCTCAAAGAATGAGCAAGAAACTAATTTTCTAAGTATCACTGAGCATAGAAGCACAAAGACATTCATAGATGTCTTCTTCACAAATCCATGACTGTCCCATGAAGCTCACTATCTTAGTTCAAGATCACACTCTCATCTCTATAGAGATCTTGTCTCATGCACCCAACTTGCTCTAGTTCATAAGCCACCACTGTGAATTGTTACTTGTAGCAATAAACTGTCCTTATCTCTAATATAGAAATTAACATCCCATTATGATACTATTGTTACAAAATATCTGTGTCTTGGCAGATAGCTCATGATAACCCTCAACCTTGTTGCTGCTCACTTGTACCAACTCTATGGTACTTTCCTAGGTGTTCATGCATCTAACATGAAGACTCTTGACTATCATGAGATTTGGCACTATCAAATGCATACTGGAAGGTTGTCTCCTTACCCCTTTAAATGCCTCTTGAGACATTGACAAGATTGTAACCTTTGCATAGTTCTTCTCATTCACTCTAAAATTATCTTTTAATGTTTGTATGATCACTATCTTTTTCATGAATCTTTGCCCCTTGACAGTCCCTTGTAGGTTTTCTTCATGCATAGCGAGAAGATCTTTCATAGGCTATCCTTTCAATCCTCACTATCATACATCCTCATTTGCAAACATATTCACTCAAGTTTGAGGAGTGCTTCTACCATGGTCATAATTGTTTTGGAAACACTATCATTGCCATGATGCCATTTGATCAGGACCTTCACTTTGTGTTTCTAGGTTAGATTGAAACTATCCAATCTCTTCACACTCTTCTCAATATATTGTTTCAAACATCCCAGTGTCTTCTACTTATGGCTCTCAGTGTAACCCTATCATCAATGGATCTTTAAGTGCTGCTCAACCTCAAATGACTATCACTTCCTTTTGAGAAGGTCCTCTTATTCTTATACAGTCATATCACTGTCATAATCGTTCCTTGTGGGTGAAACTATGATACGAAGGACAATTGCAAACAACAAAGAGAGGACCTGGAAAGCAAAAATACAGTTTTAAGAACTCGATCATTGATTTTTTTAAAATTTTTCCCAGTTGGACCATAATGAAAAATCTATAGAACATTATCAATAAAAAACTAATAATTGTTGGACTTGATAAACAAGATCATAAAAAAAGATAAGCTAAACTAACCCTAGACCAAAACTCTAGACAAGTTATATAATATGCACACTATATAAGATTCACTAAGGGGGGTTTTGCATAAATGAAAATGATTATGTGCCTATGTTTTTGACTCAAATACATACACCAGACTATTAACAACCATACCTTGCAAATGAGATTTTTAGATATTGAAGGAAAGAAACACACAAATGACACTTTTGAGTTTGCTAAAATAGAGACCAGCTATTTAGTGCAAACAAAGATTGAAGGAATACAACACACAATTTCAAGAAATAAAACAATAATTGGAAGTCCATGCAACATAACTCTAGCCATGATAGGTGCATTACTTAGTTGGGATTGTTTGTTATCTAAGAAGTTATCTGAATATGATGTTGCATTATTAGTTGTGGAGGATGTTCTATGGTAGACATGTATGCAAAATGTGGAAGCATAGAAAAAACTCGTGAACCATTTGATAGAATGCCTCAAAGAGATGTAATCTCATGGAATGCAATAATTGTAGGATATTCACAAAATGGATTTCTTGAAAGGGATTTCAAAACTTTCAAGCAAATGCAATTGGCCATTCTAAAAAGAAATTCTACAACCTTTGCCAACATCCTCCTAGCCTGTGACAAAATGGGAGCTTTGCAACAGGGTATAGAAATCCATCAAAGCATAAAGGATAGATTTGTTAGATGTTTTAGTGGCAACTGCCCTAGTAGACATGTATGCTAAATATGGAAACATAGACAAAGAACGTGAACTATTTAACAAAATGCCTCAAAGAAATGTGGTCTCATGGAATGTAATGATTGCGGGATATGCTCAAAATGGATTTTTTGAAAAGGATTTAGAAACTTTCAAGCAAATGCAATTAGCAGGTGTAAAGCCAAATTTGACAACCTTTGCCAGCATCCTCCCTACCTATGCTAAAATGGGAGCTTTAGAACATGGTATTGACATCCATCCTGCACACCTACCAGTCTCTCCAGTCACCGTCGCAAGGTGGCGGGGTGGTATAAATTAAGGGAAGACATCTATTGGGTATTTCATTTGGCATGATTGTGGGATATGCACAAAATGGATTTTTTGAAAAGGCTTTAGAAACTTTCAAGCAAATGCAATTAGCAGGTGTAAAGCTAAATTCGACAACGTTTGCCAGCATCCTCCCTGCCTGTGCCAAAATGGGAGCTTTGGAATAGGGTATGGACATCCATCCCACACACCCGCCAGCCTCTCCAATCACTGTCGCAGGGTGGCAAGGTGGTAGAAATTCAAGGAAGATGTTTGTTGGGTATATCATTTGGTGTGATTGCTACCTCACCTACTTAACTCTATGCAATCCAGGCTCCCCCATAGCCCTGCAAGGAGCCAGGGCATGAGGGTGTGGGATGGTAGGCTCTCCCTACATCCTTGTGAAGGAACTCTGGAATATATAGGATATGGACATCAATCAAAGCATAAAGGATAGATGAATTTTGTTATATATTATAGTTGCTATTGCTTTAGTAGACATGTATGCAAAATGTGGAAGCATAGACAAGGCACGTGAACTATTTGACAGAATGCCTCAAATAAATGGGGTCTCATGGATATGCCATTATTGGGAGACATACCCACGCCAAATGCACAGACCCAGGGCATACCTTGGGCATACCTAGGCCACACCAAGTCTGGGATCTGAACTTGGTAACACAAGCATTAACACAATACTATTGGACATTTCATGATAGAAAGAATAATAAAAATAGTATAGGAAGACAGATTGAAAGCCATTTATGAAATTGAGCTAGCAAACCAAATCACATTTGGAAAATGACCCATGTTCTCCAAACAATGGTAGACATTTATACTCATTTCTAATAACAAAGTCAGTATTTGGACTAGTCAATGGCTAGGTGATATTTGAAACACTAAGAATTCCTTTCTTTCATCTGACTATATTTCATATCATTGCAAGAATTGAGTACTGAAACCAACAAACCTCAAAAATTATGGTAGAGAATAAGCATTGTTTAAATAGTATCAAGTTGTGTCAGCTAGAACTTAGAAGTGACTCATATCACCAAGGCAAAAGAAAAAATTCCAATTCAAGGCAAAAGAGTGGCTAGAGGGGCAACACACAAAATGGATCTAATGTGTTGTGTGTAGACACTTACCATGAATGATTGAGTGCAACCACAACAATATTCAAAGTATTAAATCAAGCACAAAACCAATTGAACATGCTAGAACTGTAATTGCAAAATTGTAATATACAAGTTAAGCATAATGATCTGATAAATTGAATGTAACCACTTGTTAGGTCTCAAAAATGTAGGTTGCTAATCCTAAGAGGATGCCAGGCTCTATGCTTAGATTCAGAACATTTTTGAACTAACGTGACAGAATCAACCTTTAGGGTTTGAAGACTCCCTGCACTATAGGTCCTGCTACACCTAGGCAGGTGAACCTTGGAAATTAAAGCAGACTAAATGTAAATGTCTTGACTAATTAAATAAATCTACCTACAGTGACAAATGGTGTAGGATAGATGAAATCTTGCTAACTAATTCTATATCTAATATCTGATGAATGGTTGCTAGAAATTGTATACGCAATAGCAAAGTAAATTCTATGACTATGCCTAACTAATAAAGGGTTTTTTAAGTGATGAATTGAAATAAGACCAGTGCCTTGTTGGGTAAATAGAGTCAAATGAAGGACTAAGACTAGTGGCTTATAATGGGCAATAATTCTAACTGTTTGGCACAATATTTTAGTCTATAACTTGTATAAACGTGCAAGGAAACGAATGAAAAACTCTTCTTAACAATCCAACCAATATAATCAGATCTCTTGTAATGCACTAGAAGGTAATTTAATCCTTTCTACAAGGAACCAATTGAATGAAATATGCAAGAATAACGGATAATATTAACTTGGAGATAGAATGGTAATCCTAATTATATAGTTCTTCTTAGTAATCCAAACTAACACTTCTAGGTTACTGTGATTGATCAAAAGGATTTTAATTCCTCTAATGGAAACCAATTTATTCAATCACACAGATACAACAAATGTGCATTGACAAATTAACTATATACTTGATATATTAATTTGAATAACAAGAAAATATTGAACTAGAGACAACCACACAATTGAGTAATATTAACAAATAATTGATGCTAGAATAGAACCACCGAATCAAAAAAATTCAATTTACTTCTTCAATAATAAACTTGCAACATGGTCTTTGAGAAACATTGTAAACTTTATGTATTATATTCTAATGCTGATGATAATTCAGCCTCAAATGTTTGAAATTATATAGAAATTCTTGTGAAGAGACATAACTTTTCAAGAAGTCTTTTGGGAATTAACAAGATTAACATAACAACCATAAAACAACAATGCTTAGGCCCTATTCAACCACAAGTATAACTGAGCAATATAGTCTGAGTACTCCTGGTTGCAATGTGAATCAATAAATTCAATGGCATTCCTTGTGATCACATCCATCGTAACCATCCTCTACAAATGCTTGCAGGCCTCCTCGGATGTAGAGTCTTTGTCTTTAAGAGCTTCTAAAGCTTCATGTAATATCGCTTGATAGTCTTTGCTCCATTCTTCTTTTCTCTTTAATTCTTTATCGCTTTTGAACAATGTGGGTACTCCTACTTTTGAGGCTTCAATACACTCTTTGCCACTAATCTTAAGTTGATTATAATATTTCTGATGTTGCTCAACCAAATCTTTTGCACTGGAGGTATCTGGAATGTCAGAAGTATCTTTACCCCATGTCTCACTGAGTTTCTCCTGTAACATTTTTTCAAGCCTCTCATGTTCTTGGATTGCTTTATAATTTTGAGAATAATTATCCCAAAATTGGTTCAGCCAATGCATTATGTTGGTATGCCTATTCTGGAGTACTATGACAAGTGTATCCATCTAGATTTGAGCTACTTGATCTATGGATAATGATTGGACACTCTGTGAGCTTTCACCCTGGGTTAGTCTCTTTACTGATGCCCCGAAGGTGCTCTTGACAACATCTTTCAAATAATCATTCTCTTTTGTCAATTTCTCATAGCTCAACTTGTATGCATCTCTTTCCTTAATTAACATTTGAGCCTGTGCCTTATTCAACTTTGCAACATTGATGCCAATGTTTGCAGTGATGAAGGGGTGATGCAGAGGCATCCACACTAAAACCTTGACATACAGCATGTATGTCTACAACCCATCATCATCATCATCATATTTCCCTTAACACTGTTAGCATCATCATATTTTCTCTGCCGACCGATATCCTCCTGCAGACAAACCTTCACCCTTTCGCCTGTCAGCAGCATCATCATATCTGACTATCGGCAGCATCATCATATTCGGCAAGCGCAATCATCCTCCTGATGTTCACTGTTCACCTTACCGCCAACCTCTATCTGCAGCATCTTGATGTTCAACATCATGTTCATCAGTAGGATATAAAATATCCTGTTCCTCCCATATATCCTGATGACGACCCTTCACGCACCTTTCCTTCGATGCTTACGTCACCCCGATATCCTGATGACGATTATCCTGATGATGATGACGTCACATGCAGCTCCTTCAATATCCTGCTGCCCCGATATCCTGATGACGATTATCCTGATGACGATGACGTCACATGCAGTTCCTTCAATATCCTGCTATCGGCCAAACTTAACATTATCGGCCCGCGATGGTTTTATCAACCCGATCGTCTACCTTATGCCGATACGCTCCTCCTCGGCAACACCTGATGATGATCACCCTGACGCACATTCACTTTATGCAATCGACTGCATCATGCTCATCTCCATCTACTCGGATGACGCCCGAAGTAACTGCAGGATATACACAGAAATATCCTGATGATGCCGTTGCGATGGATTTTCCAACCTTAGCGAATTTCGATCCGCCGAACCTCCTGAGGTGACCTGATCCGCTTCCTGGACAACTTTCCAGACTCCAGCATGACCTAGCACATACCCATGCTAGGGTTCTCAACACCTTTCGACTGCGATCCTGCAAACATGCACATGAACAAACAGAAAATGCAAACTACATCCTAAACTACTGTACATAGCCATTCCACCGATTCGACGAATCAACCAGTGGAATGGATCAGTGAATCCATGTAACCACCAAAACAGCAAATTGATTTCACAATGGAGATCAAACAGAAAATGAACACAAACAGGATCTTTATTGATTTCAAAAGATGCAATACAGTACTCTGTCTCACTCTCTGCAATCTAACTCCTCTATTCAATCTGTACCTATATCTAAAACCAACCGATCCTAATACATAAATAGGATCTGCTTGCGAGTACTACCACTCGATTCCCAGCGGCTGGGAGCTTCCAAGCGGCTGGGAGGATCCAACCAAACATACAGCATAACAGCTGTCCTAACAACCTAGCTAAAAATAGTAAAGTCTGGTCAACATGACCTTATTACATGCATTGGTCTTATAAGACCTTCTTGGAAACATTAACAAGACTCAAACTAACTAACTGCCTCATGGAAGCCAGCTGTCAGGTAGGTGCTCCTGCACCATACTCCCCAATAGAAAAGAACTCATGTCCCATGAGTTTGGTTGTGGAAGTCCTCCACCTTTACACTTTGCCTTTGCAATATTCTGACCTGTTCCAGCTTTATCCTCTGGTGTCTCTTGGTTGCTACAAGACTTCTGAACTGTAACTTGTTTTCTTGCAAGTAAATCCTCATGCCTGTCAATGTAGGCCCTTCTCTCACATACCTTGTGTTTGTCAGGTTGTCTGACCAGAACCTCTGTCTGAATACCTGCCTCTTGAACTTCTGTAATGTTCAACTCTGTCTTTCTTTCAACCTTTATAGGACAAACAATAGTCCCAACTATGACAACATCCTTGTCATTCCTCTCAACTGGTTGCTGTTTGCAAACCTGTTTCTGAACCTGCTACTGACCTCTGTCAGTCAAAACTGAAACTTTCTTCAACCTGTTGTCCTGAACAACTTCTTTCCCTGCAATGTCCTCAACTGCCTTTATGCCTGCTCCTCTAGGCATCTGCACAAATTCCTTCTTTCCCACTAAAATGATTTGGGCTGCCCTCTGTGCTACAGCATCTTCCTGAAATGGCATCAACATAATAGTCTTCCCATCTTTCTTGATGGTGTAGGTATTAGCATACCCATCATACAGTACCCTTCTATCAAATTGCCATGGTCTACCCAATAGTAGGTGACAACATTCCATGGGCAAAATGTCACACAAAACTCTATCATGATATGCTCCAATCTGAAAATCAACATATGCCTGTTCATAGACAAAAAGTGATTGACTATCACTCACCCAAGATGCCTTGTAAGGGTGTTGGTGTGGAATCCTTTCCAAATGCAATTTATCCACCATTTCCTGAGATACCATGTTGTCTGTTGAACCAGTATCAATGACAACCTTACATACTTTACCTTTGCTCTTGCATGTGGTCTTGAAAAGAGCTCTTCTTTGCATCATATCCTTTGATGTCTGCAAACTAGTTCTCCTAAGCATCAATGCTTCTCCCTCCTCAGGATATCCATAACCGTCAGGAACTCTATCTCCTTGATAAGTGTTTGAACTTTGCACACTTTGCTCTACTTTCTCTTCTTGCACAAGTTGTACTTTCCTATCATTCGTTCTATCATTTCTGGATGATGAACCTTTGCTTTCTGGACATTTGAAAAATGGATGACCAAACTCACCACAGGTGTAACACTTTCCTGAAAATGTAGTAGAACCTCTACCACTTCCAAATCTGCCTCTATTACCTTTCCATCCACCTCTGAAATCAGACTGTCCCTGTCCTTTACCAGTGTCTTCTTGACCCTCATTGGTTTGCCTTGTTGTAGGGGCTGCTCCTCTTCCCCTCATATTGCTGCCTCTTCCTCTCATGGACTTATCTTGTCTCCTATTCATCTTTTCTTCAATCCTGATTGCCATTTGGTAACAATCCTCCACATTCTTAGGGTTAGCTAAAACTAACTCATCCTGTATGTTCAATCTCAAACCAGCCAAGTACCTAGCCACCTTTTCTACCTCATTCTCATGATGACCAGATCTCATACTCAACTTATAAAACTCCTCAGTATATGCCTTCACATCCATTTCCTTCTGCCTTAAAAATTGTAGCTTCTTAAACATCTGAATTTCATAATCTTTAGGCAAGAATTTACCTTTGATCCTTGCTACCATCTTATCCCATGAAGTGATCTTTGACTTTCCTTGTTTCCTTCTCTCGGATTGTACATAATCCCACCATACCAAAGCATGACCTCCTAACTTGGTCTTTGCAATCTTTACCTTCTGATCCTCAGCAACATCTTCACATTCAAAGTGATTATCAAGTGCAGCAATCCAATCCAGCAACTCATCTTCATTCAAACTTCCATTATACTTGGAAACATCAACCTTTACCTTAGGTTTATCACTCTGCACTGCCTTTAACAGTTTTGCAAATTTCTGGTCTTCAGCATCCAGATCTTCAGCTACCTCTTCATACTCTTTAACATCATCTTCATCTTCTTCTGATTCACTGTCGTCCACTTCCCTCTTTTTGTTCTTCTCCAAGGCTACAAGCCTGGCTTGAAGTGCTTCAACAAGCTCCTTCATCTTCCTCATCTCTCTAGCATGTTTTTCCTTCATCTCCTGCAATTCCCTTGCAGTACCATTACCTTTCGGAGGCATTTTGTCAACCTCTCACTCCTCTACCTCTGTCCTTTCAGTGACAGAATCAACTCTACCTCTGCCCTTTCGGTGACAGAATCAACACACAACAGCCCAGACCTTTTGCTGAGCTCTGATACCACTATGATGCAGAGGCATCCACACTAAAACCTTGACATACAGCATGTATGTCTACAACCCATCATCATCATCATCATATTTCCCTTAACACTGTCAGCATCATCATATTTTCTCTGCCGACCGATATCCTCCTGCAGACAAACCTTCGCCCTTTCGCCTGTCAGCAGCATCATCATATCCGACTATCGGCAGCATCATCATATTTGGCAAGCGTAATCATCCTCCTGATGTTCACTGTTCACCTTACCGCCAACCTCTATCTGCAGCATCTTGATGTTCAACATCATGTTCATCAGCAGGATATAAAATATCCTGTTCCTCCCATATATCCTGATGACGACCCTTCACGCACCTTTCCTTCGATGCTTACGTCACCCCAATATCCTGATGATGATTATCCTGATGACGATGACGTCACATGCAGCTCCTTCAATATCCTATTGCCCCGATATCCTGATGACGATTATCCTGATGACGATGACGTCACATGCAGTTCCTTCAATATCCTGCTGTCAGCCAAACTTAACATTATCGGCCCGCGATGGTTTTATCAACCCGATCGTCTACCTTATGCTGATACGCTCCTCCTCGGCAACACCTGATGATGATCACCCCGACGCACATTCACTTTATGCAATTGACTGCATCATGCTCATCTCCATCTACTCGGATGATGCCCGAAGTAACTGCAGGATATACACAGAAATATCCTGATGATGCCTTTGCGATGGATTTTCCAACCTTAGCGAATTTCGATCCGCCGAACCTCCTGAGGTGACCCGATCCGCTTCCTGGATAACTTTCCAGACTCTAACAACTAGCACGACCTAGCACATACCCATGCTAGGGTTCTCAACACCTTTCGACTGCGATCCTGCAAACATGCACATGAACAAATAGAAAATGTAAACTACATCCTAAACTACTGTACATAGCCATTCCACCGATTTGATGAATTAACCGGTGGAATGGATCAGTGAATCCATGTAACCACCAAAACAGCAAATCGATTTCACAATGGAGATCAAACAGAAAATGAACACAAACAGGATCTTTATTGATTTCAAAAGATGCAATACAGTACTCTGTCTCACTCTCTGCAATCTAACTCCTCTATTCAATCTGTACCTATATCTAAAACCAACCGATCCTAATACATAAATAGGATCTGCTTGCGAGTACTACCACTCGATTCCTAGCGGTTGGGAGCTTCCAAGCGGCTGGGAGGATCCAACCGAACATACAGCATAACAGCTGTCCTAACAACCTAGCTAAAAATAGTAAAGTCTGGTCAACATGACCTTATTACATGCATTGGTCTTATAAGACCTTGGAAACATTAACAAGACTCAAACTAACTAACTGCCTCATGGAAGCCAGCTGTCAGGTAGGTGCTCCTGCACCAAGGGGTCAGTCTCCCCTGCCTTCAAAGTCATGACATGGCCAAAAGTCTTCTCAGTGTCTATAATGGCTATCTTTTTGTGAGGAGGATACAGGGCCCATATCATCAATGAATTTTCATCATTATTATATTTGGTACCCATATATACTTCATTGACACCTTCTGGAGTGAGCTTGTATTTATCATCCGTATTATGCAGAAAACTATCAAAGACTAAAGCAGATTTCAAATCAAGGTAAGGAAATATCATAATCACTGCTTCTTTGAGCAGCTATCTAGCCTTACTAGGGGTCAAATCTTGTAATTCATTATCCACTGTTGCTTTCAACCTATCAAGTAATTGTCTCTCATTGTTGGCAAAGACATCATCAACTGACTCTCTGATTTCTTTCCCCTTACATTTATATAGAAATGATTTGAATTCTTTAGAATGAATAAATTTATCTTCAGAAATAAAAGAATCATATGCAATTTGTCTTGGGTCTTCATCAACAGGCCCCTCCTCATCATGTGCTATGACAGGAGGCTGATATTGTTGCATTTTTCTTTTGGACATTTTTGTTATCTGTTGCTGTGGTTCCTCTTGCCTTGTAGGCTCTTCATCACTAAAAGATAACACCTCAATCTCTGCGAGCTATTTCTTTTTCTCATCTAAGTCCTTGTTGTATGTCTCAACCACTAGTTCAACCTCAACCTCCTCCAAATTTTTGATGACATCATCGTGTGGATGGGGAACATGTGTGTACCCACTAATGTTTTGTTTTCTCTGGGCAAGGTCAATAAAACCTTCAGGATCAAATCCTTTTCTCACCTCAGCACACCTCATATTGTAGTGCATCAATTTGTCTATAATGTGACCATATCCTTCCTTGGATACCATAGTGAAGTCTCCAAAACACAGAGTACTAGGCATAAAAGACTGTTTATCATAGGAACTCAAGTACATCACATTTAAATAATTCATTTGCCTAACTATTTCCAAATAGGCAATTCTTTCAGGGATAGTCTTAGGCAATATAAAAGGAGCATCCTCAAAACCATAAACCCTAACCATAGTGGCATCCTCAAAACAATACCAATCTCCCCAGTTGTGAGTAACAGTAAGAGGACCACCAAAATCTTTTGGTCTAAGAAACCTCTTTATTTCATTTGAGATTGAATACTCACAGGGATGACTGAAATATCTATATAACACTTTGACACAATATTCCTCAAATTGCACATAGCTAGAATGGGCATATCTACTATCCCATATTCTGGTCCACATCTATACGGGTGTCTTTTGCCCTCTCTGGTCTACTGGAACCACTTTGAATTTAGTTGGCCATAACCCCACTTCCTAGCCATAATAGAGCACCATGTGCATGAGAAGTGAATAATGTTCGAAGGAAACTGATGGGGCATTGTTCTTTATGGCAATCAAACCAGAGTCAATTCTATTAAAAATATAGGCAACATAATCAAACTGCCTAGCATTGTGCCACTGAATGTCAGTAGCTATGACCATCAGAGGAATTGTCATAAAGTCAAGGACCTCTGATCCTAGGACCTGACCTAAAGAGTAGTAAGTATATTATATGTAAGGTTCAAATAAAGACACATGAAATGGAGGGCCATCATTTTCACTAAGGGATACCATTTCTCCCTATGCCCTAGGCCTGTGAATAGGCAATCTACACGCATTGTATGTAGTATCCTTTCTCCAATACTCCTTTTCCAAATCCTCATAAAAAATGGGGACAGTACACAAATCATCCAAGTCAAAAACTTCATAGATGACATTCTTTGATAGGTGTATAATAGGCTCCCCTTGTGGGTTACAAATAGCCTTAAGACTTGGGTTATATTATTTACCAAGAAGTTGGAGGAGTTCGACATTCAGAAACACATCAGGAACAACTAATTTACCCAAATTCAAATGCCATGGGTTTGACACTGGAAAATTCCTAATTCTTCTGTTGTAATAGAATTTGAAGAGCTCATAGCCTCTAATTGGAGTCCAAACATTCCCAAGGTATTTACACCTGTCTTCTAGTTTCTCCACTTCTGCCCTAAGTTGTACAGACCTTCAGGCTTTGGGAGTTGATCCTAGTAGTTGATCAATCAAGTCTTGGTTCAATTTTCTTTCTTTTGTTTTCTCTTCAGGAGTTTTATCAATTTTCTATTTTTTAGGTTTACTTGTGTCACCCTGGGGTTTTCTACCCTTTCCTTTCCCCGGAGTCTCCATTTACAATCCTTGATAGAAAATTTCAAATTACAAGCTATAGCACAAAAATTTGTATGTATGTACTTGTTATCAGAGGCTCTGATCGAATTCCCCTATTTTCTGCTTCAAGTCTCCACTTACTTGCTCTTCTCAAACAAATTTGTCAAACTTAATTGCAATGATTTCAAATGTTATCTCAGAGGATTTCTTCTTTGTCTATAATTAATTGTTTGAGCATTTCAATTTTCGTGATCATTGTGAAATGTCACATCATCATAACTTCTCTCATCGGCATGATTTTCATAATGTCTGGGCAATTTTAATATCTTCTCATGGAGTGAATGTTTGTTCATGGATCAATCACTGTAACTCTTCAATTGTCTCCTTGACATCATATTTCATTTGTAAATTTGTATCAGCCAGATATCTTCAAGATCTACCTGATGTAGAAGTGGGCATGGTTATTATCGGCATGACTTTCTTCATCACTATGTGAATAACCTTCTTCCCTGATCTCCTAAGTGTCACCGATATGATTATCAAGGAGAGTCTCATCAATGAGTGTAATCCTTATTGCTATCGGAGTAATATATGTTATCGGAGTAACCTATTTCAAGTCACCCAATCGTGGTTATCTCCCCGATAGCCCTTTATACTCCTTATCGGAGAGATCTTCACAACATGTCACCAACATCATTGTGAGTATTGCTTCGGCCAGACTTATAAGTTTTGTTCTGATTCATTTGATCTCACCAATGGTCCTTATTCTTCATACATATTGGTGTAAGCTACATCGAAGCACTTCTCTTCAATCGGTGAGACTTTAGAGTATCAGAAACTCCTTGATTTTTCTTTCTGATGCTTATCTCTTGCCGATGACTGCTAGTTCCCTCTGTTCCACTAGATGCTTGGTGAGAGTCTTACTAAAATTTCTTATCCGTATGACCTACATCATCGGGAGGTCTTGTAGAGCATTCACCGATAGTAATATCTTATATCGATCAGTGTGACTGATAACTTTCTCTTTGATGAAAGACCATAGGTATCATTCTCTCCATCGGTGATTCTTGAAATCTTCTCGCCGATGCTTATTCTCATGCCGATAGCTATTTCAACAAGTTTCTTGTAGAGCATGGATCGATATAGCAAAAGGGATGTCTTGCCGAAACTTTAGGAATTGAAGCCCTCAATTCTAGTGTAATTTAGCGCGTGATACACTCACTTGTGGTGAAAGCTTGTGATTTTTATGGAATACACTAGTTATCATCATGACTTTGGGCATAATGTTTTTTGATTTGGTCGCATATGGATGAGTAAGAATACAAGAAAAATTTAAATTTTCCTGTCCCAACAGTGGCTTTGTTTGGGATGTATACTCCTTGTGAGTATAACAAGAATTCAGATCTCTTGGGGAAGTAGGCCATATGTTTTATTTATTCAAGATTGTGGTTTCATAGAATTGTATGAGAATGGGGGATGGAAGTGATGACGATGGCGAAAGGAAATGACCCTATACTACTGTACATGGAATTTTTTTTTTTTTATATATAGAGATTCATAGGACTGTCCAGGTATTGGCAGATCCTTATCTCTTTTGGTTTCCCTAAACTACTATGCAGGGAATAAAAGTATTTTGAGAATTTTAAGGGTTGTCCATGCACTGGCAACACTTAATCCTCTTTGTTCATGATATTCTATGAAAAGAAACACTTCAGATATTGCCCATGCAATATCTTAATTAATTTAACTTTCTGTTCTTTAACAACTAGTGTAGCATCAAAACAAATAAGTATTCATAACCATGAAAGTAGAAACAAAATCAATACACATAACACAATGATTTTGACGTGGAAAATTCTGTTAAGGGAAAAACCACGGGGTGACTAACCCAAGATTGTATTCTCTGTTTAAAGAATAGAAGTACAAAATGACACTTGCCAATTAGGGCTCACTGCCCAAGCACATTGCTCACAAGAGGCTCACTGACTACAAGAGACTCACTGTCTACAAGGTATAAAGAAAGTAACAAGATACTTGAATTGATGAGAAGCATCCACATGTGCTGAGCTTTAGTTTCGGTTAGGCTCAATACACTGATCTACTACACTTCATTCTTCCTCTTCTTTGGCGATGTTGTCCTGTCACATACCGGACCTGTATTACTGCTCCCACACTACTCTCTACTTTTCTTCGCACTTTACAACATACCACACACACTTTCTCATCGAAATCCATATGGTATATATATCCGCACAAAGGATTTCAACATCTTTCTAGTCGGTATCTGGAATACTCAATATTTTCCCAACCTCTGGTCTGTCAGCTGAATCCTTGCTTACCAAGTGATGCGTATCAAGGAGATGCTTATAAAAGTCATCAATCATGTCCGCCAATCATGAATGATCCCTTAAGAAACTTGATTACCATCAATATCTCATCTAGATTAAGGTCTGAAGCTCTGCCAGTTAGTTCTTCCTCAGTCTGCTCTGCCAAACAGGAACCCAACACTTAGGTATTAATATCTTTTCACTCATACATCACTGGAGGCTTAATCTCTGGAATATATTAGTCATGGTACTCCTCTTGACTTTCCCAAGTCCGCACTTTACTAAGATACTTCCTCTAAGAGATCTGGACCTGATTGTCAGACCTTGCTACATGCTCTATTCTTGGTCATCGGACCAAAATACTCTTCAATCTGACTTCTGATATAGACACACCATGTCCTATGAATGTGTGGGATGGACTTTGTTTCCATCAATGACAACATTCATGAAGCCACATAGTGTCTCTTTCCAACAATCTCCCCCTTTGGCATTAATGGCAACACTTAGTGAAAAATGACTAAGTGTCACACTACACTCCCCCTTGGCTGATGGTCTGTTCTAATGTACACTTTTCTGGAGCCCCCCCTTAGTTAGATTCCACATTTTTCACTACTACTCACTCCCCCTTTGACATCAATGGTAAAGGGTAGAATCCACACACAAAAAATCTCCAAAAATCCAACTATACTTAGCCGCATAAGAATATATACATGTTATACTTACATATATTGAAGTATATCTGCAAAAGTTATCTTTAACTAGACAAATTCTGTTGCCCAACTCTTCTTCATCCTATCCAAAATTGAGATGTGACCACTCAACAAGAATGCAAAAGCTTCTGCCCTCTTTAGATCTGTCGGATCACTGGTCTGGGTTGTAGTCTGAGCATCAGTTAGGACCTCATGCATGGCCTCTAACTTAGGGATAATCATCCCTCTAAGTTCACCCATCCTACTTATTATATTCTTCCTCTCCTTCTCAAGATTCTTTATCTCATTTATGACTACAATAGTCTAACATTCCTGGTTTATTATGGATGTGGTGAGAGGATCAAAATTCTGAGAGAAGCTTGACAGTTTATCCTCTTGTTCTTTCACTTTCTTCTCAATATCCTTTGTCACTTTAGACCAGGATAAACAAAATTTATATACTTCTCCACCATCTTTGAGAGCATTTTCTAAGCTCTTTATCCCAATATCCATATTTCTCCTATCATTGGTTATAAATCCTTGTATCTCAGAGAATCTCTTATCCAAAAATTCTTTCCAGACTTTCTCTTCTGCTACTTTTTCCAAAGAATCAAAATGTGTGCTAACTGAATTAACAAGAGATTTTAGATTACCGGATGAAGAAGCTGAAAGATGCTTCTGAAAGGATGGCATGATCTTCTCCAACACACCAGATGCAATTTCTATTAACTCACAATCTTCCATGTGAGACTTCAGGAGTTTTTCTTTTGCTTTTGCTTGGGCAAAGGATGCTATCTTCATTGTTTGAATCGGGGAAAGGGAATCAAAATCGAATGGTCCTTGAAGTAGTTCTGGTTCATCAATTTCCATCATCTCTTTAGTCAAGAAATCTTTAACAGTTTCTGCAGTGTCTCTTGATAGAGACAGAGTCTTCTTTCCTTCTGCAGCCTCAACATTGTCACTTGTGGTCTTCTCAGTTTGACCTTCTTCTCTTCCCTTCACTTCTTCTGATTGATGCTCTCTTCTTTTCTTTCTTTTCTTTCAATTATGGAGTCTGTAGGGGGATTTGGAAAAGAGGTATTTACTTCTTCTTTGACTTCCTCTTTTGGAATAGAGGAATCTAGGTCCTTAGTTTTCTCCTCACCTATCTCTTTTGATTCTTCTGCATTTTTATCTGTAGGATCTTCTTTTGGTGTACTGAGTCCTTCATCATCCATGACAGAGGGTTCATCACCTAAGTCCTCTATAATAGGAATATTGAATCTTTTATAGGCATTTCGGAGGATGTCTTCAGTCTCTTTGGCCACCTGATCAGTCTCTCCGAGCATAAGCTTATTCATTCTGGCTTTGCTCCAGAACTCATCTTTGCAATCTTTGAAGATCATGCTAATTTGCTTTGGAGTGATGGAGGAATAAAGATGAATAGCTATTTGTTCCCAGATCTCCAGGTCCTTTGCCTTTGCATTCTCCTTTCTCATTTCAAGTTCCTTCTCTAAACTTTTGGGAATTAGAGAGATGATTTTGATAAATGCCTTATTATATATGTTTAAGTACTTCATTGTGGCTTCTTCCAAGATCTTTTTATCTGTGCCATTATACTCATCATAGAATTATGTCATTGGTTGTAGATTTCCATCCATAGTAACTACTTTGACTACATCATCAATGGACAGAGTAGGCCCTTCAACAAATTCTTCTGCTTCTTCTTCCTTGTTATGACTAGTAGAGGGTTCATCGGATGTTTTCTTCTTCTTCTTCATTTTATTGATCTCCTCATCAGATTCTGTCTCCTCATCATCCTTCTGACTGATGTAAGACCTTGTGGCCTTTGTCTTAGTTCTCTTTTCTCCCTTTCCGGATGTCTCGACTTCTAGTTTTGATGCTTTTTGGCTCTTAGAGGTGGTAGGTGTAGAGCTCTTGGAGGATCTGGTCTAGGAGGAGGGTTGCACCGGAGCACTTTCTTTTTTAGTTTCTTGCCTTTCTTTCTCTGCCCTTTCCATCTTTTCTCTATTTGCATCAAGTGCCTCCTTTGAAATTACATGCCTCTTAGAGAATTCTTCTACTTCCCTCCTCACTTTTCTTTTGATCTCAGGCTGTCTTAGTTCAACATGAACTTTTACACTTAACTCCTGGAAGGTTCCAAACTTTTCTACCTTAGGGTCCTTGGGCTGACTCAGCAGATGTTGGATGTGTAGCTCTAGGATTTTCTCATCAACCTCATACCCCATTGGCATGATCCACACTATTCTAGGTTCCACTGCCTCCATCAGGCATTGATCAGTGTCCACCATAAAGCACACTGTATCCTTGTACTTCTCAACCAATGATTGAGGGATTCTTTCTCTGGCTTGCATCATACTTTGAAAGTTCTTGAAGTAGTCCTAGAGTGTTGTATTCTGTGCCTTGACATCACCAATTCCATCCAAATAATCTCTGATTTGTATGGCTACTGGTCTGTCATTTTGCCATATCCAACCACTAGATCTAGGTAGCTCATTCATAAAGTAAAAGAATAAACAAAATATCAGACCACCATATTTGAATGAGTTTTTCTTGTCCTTCTTGATCTTTTGTAAGTTTTCTAACAGTTGGCTCAGAAGAAGTTTGCAGAGATCATAGTCAACATTTTTCCTTAGCATTTCATAAGCAGTATATACAATGGTTTCAGATATTGAATTCTCCCTGCTGGAGTGATATATCTTATAGCCAATTATCATAGATGCAAACTTGATATCCAGATCAGTGATATCTTCTATAGTCATTGCTCTCTTGTCAAATTTTGATCCAGTTGCCTCACTCACTATCTGATTCTTGACAGATTTGAGAGCAGGTAACCCACTGGATGAGTGCAATCTGGTAACTACCCCAATTGCTTCCTTGGTTATCTTAAATGGCCTCATCAACCACATAAAGTTGTCATGCAATCTGCTCAGAACATACCAAACCCATTCATCTTCTGTAAAACAGGGGAAATTGATGCAATGTCCAAAATGTTTATCCTGGATAGCCTTGTACTGAGGTTTGAGTTCAAATAAATCATCTATTAACTGATTGTTATAGATATCCATTAGCTTGGATTCCCCAAATTCCTCAATGTTTGCATGAATATATGCCCTAACATCTTCTACATGCAAAACCCCATGCGGAATGCTTGAAAAGGTGCCTAGGGGATCAACTTCTAGGGATTTGTAGGGATGTTTCTTGAATTTAGGATGCGACCTATCAGTGATCTTCACAACATTCAGAGTAGCCATCTTTCAAAAGATTCAGAGAGAGGATTTCAAGAGCGGAAAATACCTTCTGCGCTTCTAGGGTTCACGATATGAGCTGGATCAGATTGCTAGAAGAATCAACTTCTGCGGTTGATCTTTGAGAGGCTTGAGACAATTTGTTGCAAAGCTCCTTTGCTCTTTTTCTCAAATGCAAATGTACAAATGATGAACAAAATAACCCTTTTATTTTGTGCAAACCTTAATTCCATTTTGTAATAAATGCACAACTTAAGTTATTCTGGTTGCTTTGTTCTCCTTGTCCTGAGAGATATTTTTGGATCACTGAGATGCACTTAGAGTTATTCTTGGTGAATATTGACAATCTATCTACCTTTCTCCAATCATTCCATTTATCCATAGATCAAGATAGCTCAAATTTGAATCATACAGGATCAAACTGTGAAAATCCTATTCTTATCGGATCATTCTTGGAAGATTAACCTCTTCTAAATTTCTTGTGGATCTTCCATATCTTTACCAAGGCTTATTTAGATGTTTTTCTGAGAACCCTTTAATTTGTAACTTTCCATGTGCCAATTTCAGGCACCAATTGACTAGCTAGGGGAACTTGTTTTCTTTTGTGACTCCCCCTGAGCCAGAGCTCATCTATTTAGTTTTCAGAAGGGATATCAGTACCAGATTCTGGTGCGGATCCATCCTCAACATTTTCTGTACTCCACTTCACCCAAATCTTGTTCATCTCCCTTTGAATTTCATCCACATTCACTTTTCCTTTTCCTTTGCCTTGGTTTTGATTATGATGCACCAGACCCTTTTTGTCCTGATTCTTACTTCTACAAAATTTTGCAATATGACTGGATCTATTGCAATTGTAGAAAACAACATTTCTTTGCATATTTGATTGATATCCTCTTGATCTGTACTGATTAGCTGTATGTCCCATTCTATTACATGTAAAGCATCTACCATTGAATGAATTGTTTATTTGCATATTTCTACACTCATGAGATTTGTGACCATACCTTTTGCAATTAAAACACTGTCCAGAGAAGGATGAATTAGTCTGATTCATTCTTCTGCACTGAATTGCTTTATGACCAAAGTTATTGCAATTGTGGCAATATCCATTGAAGGATGGATATCTTTGAGCATTTGGTTGCCTTATCGGAGGTCTTCTAGGCATGTTCCTTGGATTTCCTGATCCAGAGTTCTTCTGACCGGATCCAAAGCTTTCACCTTTCTCATACCCCAAGCCTTGCTTGTCATCTACCCTCTTTTGTCTATCAAGAAGAACTTCAAGCTAAGCAGAGCTTATCTTGAATATCTCTTTGTATTCATTTGTTGTTTGAAGATCCCTTTTTAGGGTGTCAATCTGATTCTCAAGTTGTTCTTCATTATCTCTAGCTTCTTCAAGATCAGATTCCAAATGCCTAATTATTCTATCCATTTTGTGGCAATCTTCTAACTTTTCCTTGAGAGATTGTTTTAGATTATCTTCAGTCTTTATTTTCTCTTCAATTTCTTGGGTGAATTTCACAACCCCTAATTCCATTTCATGTCTTACCATAATGATGTTTTTTGATAGCTTCTCACATAATTTGTTCTTCTCATTCAAATCTTTATTAGTATCATTTGCTTCACTCTAACTTGCTAATTGCTGAAGAAGTTCCTTTCTCTTTTTTATAGAGATACTCAGTTTCTCCTTTAGTTCATTTATGAAATCATTAGCTTGTTTGAGTCTTTCCCTCAAGTTGTTGACTTCAGAGTGAGATTGCTCAAGATCATCAAGGGCAGACTGAAGCTGTTCCCTCATACCATACATATCCATTGGAATTCACATATCTTCCTCAAGATGTTAGGCTCTGTTTGGAGGAACTTAGCTCTGATACCAATTGTTGATAATTGAGAGGGGGTGAATTAGTTATCTTAATTAATTTAACTTTCTATTCTTCTTTAACAACTAGTGCAGCATCAAAACAAATAAGCATTCATAACCATGAAAGAAGAAACAAAATCAATACACATATCACAATGATTTTGACGTGGAAAACCCTATTAAGGGAAAAACCATGGGGTGACTAACCCAAGATTGTTTTCTCTATTAAAAGAATAGAAGTACAAAATGGCACTTGCCAATTAGGGCTCACTTCCCGAGCACACTGCTCACAAGAGGCTCACTGCCTACAAGAGACTCACTGTCTACAAGGTATAAATAAAGTAACAAGATACTTGAACTGATGAAAAGCATCCACATGTGCTAAGGTTTAGTTCTGGTTAGGCTCAATACACTGATCTACTACACTTCATTCTTCCTCTTCTTTGGTGATGTCCTGTCACATATCGGACCCGTATTACTGCTCCCACACTGCTCTCTATTTTTCTTCACACTTTACAACACACCACACACACTTTCTCATCAAAATCCATCTGGTATATATATCCGCATAAAGGATTTCAACATCTTTCTAGTCGGCATTCGGAATACTCAATATTTTCCCAACCTCTGGTCTGTCGGCTGAATCCTTGCTTACCAAGTGATGTGTATCAAGGAGATGCTTATAGAAGTCATCAATCATGTTGGCCAATCATGAATGGTCCCTTAAGAAACTTGATTACCATCAATATCTCATCCAGATTAAGGTCTGAAGCTCTGCCAAACAGGAACCCAACACTTAGGTGTTCATATCTTTTCACTCTTACATCATCGGAGGCTTAATCTCTAGAATATATTAGTCATGGTACTCCTCTTGACTTCCCCAAGTCCATACTTTACTGAGATACTTCCTCTGAGAGATCTGGACCTAATTGTTAGACCTTGCTACATGCTTTGTTCTTGGTCACCGGACCAAAATACTCTTCAATCTGACTTCTGGTATAGACACACCATGTCCTGTGGATGTGTGGGATGGACTTTGTCACCATCAATGACAACACTCATGAAGCCACACGGTGTCTCTTGCCAACATTCCTGCTCTCCTCCGGACATGTTTTGCAAATAATAAGAATCATCACCTCCTTCGTCAGTTATAACAAAAGGACCTAACCATAAAGCTTCAAACTTTCCATTCTTTCCTTTGTCCTAGCACGTAATATTCCACATCATCACTAAGTCATTCATCTCAAATTTCCTATCTTTGGCCTTTTTGTCAAAGAGGTATTTCACTTGTGATTGCAACTTAATATTCTTCCTTTGGGCTAGTCTCCTTATTTCATCAAGTTCTGCATGATGTTCTAATCTTTCCTCCATTGGTTCAGGAATGTTCAAATCTTCCTGAAGAATAAATTTGTAAACTGGCATGAGATTTTCTAATGGTATTCTTACTTGTGTTCCATATACTAGTTCAAAAGGAGATCTCCCAATTACTCATTTTACAGTAATCCTATCAGCCCATACATCCATTCTTAACTTTGAATCCCATGCTTTCTTGTTTCCCTCCAAAATTCTTTTTATGATTTTCAGAAGGCTTTTGTTGCTGGATTCTGCCTGTCTATTTGCTTGTGGATGAGAAGGGGCAGCATAAGACACAGTGATGCCATGTGTACCATAGAAATTTTTGAATTCATTAGACCTAAAAGACATCCCATTGTCTATGATTAACCTTACTGGAGTGCCAAATCTGAATATAATATTTTCCATCAGAAAGTTAATCACCACCCTGCTTGTCACTTGTTTGGTTGGGATTGCTTCCACCCATTTAGTGAAGTAATCTGTCGCCACTAAAATACATTTGTGTCCACCACTTGATTTCTCTACAATTTCTCCTATGAAGTCAATACCCCACTAATAGAATGGAGCCTCCACCTGCATGGGTTTCAAGGGCAATGCTCCTTGATATTTCAACTTTCCTAAAAAATTCTGACATGCTTCACATTTCTGAGTGTAATGATATGAATCATTACAAACTTTAGGCCAATGGTATCTAGCCCTTAAGATCTTGTGGGCTATAGTCTTTGCTGAGAAATGACCTCCACACATGCCCTCATGTAACTCTTTCATGATATATTTTGATCGATGTTCATCTAGGCATAATAGTAGAATACCATCCCTATTCTTCTAGTAAAGTTCTCCATCAATAAATACATATTTTGAGGCTTACAATTTAAGTTTCCTTTTATTGTCATCATACCCCTTAGGACATTTCATGTGCTTTAGATAATATATGATTTTGGTATACCACGGAGTATGCTCAATGCGAGAACTTGTATTATCAACATCATTAGCACTACATATCTGAGAAGCTTGAAGATTACTTTCAGCCATCAACCTAGCAAGACCTTGTCCTCTCACTAGTTTAGTAATTTGGATTTCAATATTGAACTCCTGAATTCTATTGTCCATCTCATCTTCTTCCTGTGACTTCAGTTTGGACCAATACATCTTTTACTGCAACATTAGGCACATATGCTATGATTTCAATTCCCACCAAGAATGGCCTAAATGTTTTAACTGCCTTCACCAATGCATAGGCTTGTTTATCAACAATATCATATTTTAGCTCTGCATTTTGAAGAGATTTGCTGAAAAATGAAATGGGTTGTTCATGTCCATTGTTATTTTTCTACAATAGTACTACTACAACTGTATGATAAGAGGCAAATGAAAATAGTTGGAATGGTTTACTAAAATCAGGGGATATAAGGACATGAGCTTTTTTGATTGCTCTCTTTATAGTGGCAAATGGTTCTATTGTTTCTGTCGTCCACTTTACTTCTAAGTTTTTCTTCAACATCCTTGATATGGGACTAATAATTTCTACAAAATTTGATATAAACCTCCTGACAAAGTTAATTTGGCCAAAAAATGATTCTAGAGCTTTCACATTTTTAGGGATAGGGACTTGGTCAATTGCTTTTACTCTCTCAGGATCTATTCTCACTCCATCTTTTGAGACTATGTGACCAAGCAACTTCCCCTCTGTCACTGTGAAATGACACTTCTTAGGATTCAATGAAATCCCATATTCTAGGGCTTTAATAAATATTTGCTCTAAATGTGCACAATGATCCTCAACCCTTTTGGAATATGTTGTCAAGTCATCTTGATATACTATCATGATTTTATTAATCAATTCAGCAAAAGCCACATCCATTGCTCTTTGGAATGTTGCTCCAGCATTATTGAGTTCGAATGGCATCCTTAAATATACATATGTTCCCCATGGAGTGGTGAATGCAGTCTTAAATTGTTCAGACTCTTTGACCTTCACCTGATTATATCCTAAGAAGCCATCCATCATTGACAACAGTTCACATCCGGTAACCTTTTGTAATATTGCTTCCATATTAGGGAGGGGATAGTTGTCTTTTAGGGAAGATTTGTTTAAGTTCCTGAAGTCCACACATAATCTAATATCACCATTCTTTTTCCTGACAGGCACCAAATTAGAAACCCAAGCAAAATTCCTAATGGGTTTAATGATAGCTCCATCTCTTAGTTTTGTGAGTTCCTCTAGCATCTTAGGAGCTAATGTAGGATTAATAGGCCTTTGTTTTTGCCTGAACGGCTTAGCATCTAGTTTTAGTGGTATTTCATGCTGAAACAGATCTTCTCTATATGCTTTTAAATCATCATATGACCAGGTAAATATGTGTCTATACTTCCTAAGTAAGTTGATGATTTTGCTCCTGATTTTTGGGTTAAGATTTTTTCCAATATACACATTTTTTGGGGCTGCTTGTGTCTGCAAATTAATCTCTTCAAGGTCATTCTGCACCACTAGTGTGTCTTTCATTTTAAATCTATCATGTCCATCAAATGCCTTTTCTAATGCTATAAGTCCCTTAGGTATTTTATTTGTTTTCAACTGAACTATCTCTTGACCAAAAAGGGTTTCCTTCCCATCATGTTTTTCTACAAATGCATTAAAATCAATCTCTTGATTTTCATAATAATCAGCACAATGCAGGAAGTTGATTATATCAGCATTGTTATCAAACACTTGCCAGTTATGTATATTATCTAGGATGGTGGGTTTGGTTTTGAATTCAACTTCTGTAATGCCTCCTAATGTGACACCATCCCTTTTTAATGCAATATTCGCTAGAAAATCTACCATAATGTTTTTTGACCTATTAATCTAGTTGATTGAAAAGTCATCAAATAACTCAATGTCATCCCATACTGTGTTTCTGTACTATCTCAATCTCTTGTAAACCAATGAGCAAAGCCTTGTATTCTACTACATTGTTTCTACATTCAAATGTTAATAGAAAGGAATATTTGAAAGTTTTACCAGCTAGTGAGATAAATGATACCCTGGCTGCATTTCCTATTTTGCTGCATGTACCATCAAACTACATCTTCCACACATCATTTTCTTCTTTCTTAGATTCAATATGTATTGGATTAGTGTTCTATAATTTTGGCTAACATTTCTCAACCTTGAAGGCTCCCAAATCTGTATCACAAAAGAAATTTATTTGATGTTGATCCAAGCATTCTATAATATTCTCATATCTTGGCTCTCTACATAGCTTGATCTCTTTACCTCCCACTGGTATTGTAGCATATGATAAGTCTAATTGGACATTCCCTCCTGCCATTGCAGCCCATTATCTTGATAGAAGCATTCCATAATATGGTGGGATGTCAACAATAGTAATATCAATGTTATAAGTTGCTTCTGGATATGAGATAAGTTTTATCTCCACATCCATCATAATTCTAATGACTGGGATGGATCTATTATCCATTGCATAACACCTACCAAATGTAGTATCAACCCACATTCCCAGTTCCTTCATAACTGCTATTGGCATGATATTCATGGCCGCACCTGAATCGATCATGCAGTTCCTCACTATTCTATTTTTGATCAACAATGTAGTATAGAAAGGGTCCACCTATGAGGAATTCGTTGTCAATGTATCACCCAGGTATACCTCAGGCATTTGGAATGTTTCTTGGTGAACATTGTTTGTTCTATTTTCAGATCCTTTATGTTTTTGACTTGGTATATCTAAAATCAGTTTAACTATTGTATTCCTGTATCTATCTATCTTCATCATTTCTAAAACTGGAACTAATATTTTTACCTGAGATAATGCATGAGCAATGTCAAAAAAATGGGCCATAGTCTGATCTTTCTTTTCTGTCTTTATGTTTTCTTTTCTTGATTTTGTGATTTTTCTTTCATTTTATTCTTACCACCCTTTTTTGGTTCTTTGAATGATGACTTTGCATTATTCTTTTTTTAATTCTGATCTTTTATAAATACACTCCCAGGTGTTGCTTGTTCAACATTCACTGTCTAGTTCCTTAAGTTATAGGCATTTTTAGCTTGATCTGTTGCAGCTATTGTAAGAGCTTCTCTTTCATTTTTAGTGGGCTTTCTCCATTGATAATATGGCTGATTGTTATAATAGGTAGGTTCCTCATAACCGTCCTCCTGATCTGAGAACACTTCTTGTTCTCCCATATTGATATGATGTCTCTAGTTTTCCACATCATATTCGTATCCCTCTTCTTCTATAGAAGAATAGTCTTCAGTCAGCAAACATGGTGTATCTTGTATCATTTTTATAGTGTGATTGTCTCTGTTATAATTGTATAACATTTCTTCTTGTTGTACTATTTTAGCCACCTCACAATACTCTGGTGAATGTGGTAAATTACACACCAGACACCAAGGTTTATCTTCTACCATATGTGCCATATTTCTTTTTAGAGGGTCAGGGGTATCTTTGCCATAATGTTGCTTTCTGCTATTATCAATGGGTCTCCCATCTTTCCAATTTGTATTATATGGCATATCATGCAACCTAGGCCTTTCGTGTCTATGCTGACCTTCTTGTTTAGTCTGTTGAATGTTTGGGTTCTGAGGATTTCTAGGGTTATCCCTCTTGCTAACCATACCTGTAGATTTCCTATTGTTCTCAATAGTTAATGCCACTTTCTGTGCTTTAGCCAGGGTTGCAGGGCACCGGTTTCTAAGTTCATACCCTGTCTTGGGATCAAATGCTTTTAGATAAATGCTCAATGTTGCTGGATCAGACAGTTTGGATCTATGTGGTATTTTGTTGTGTAATTTGGAAAATTTCAGATTGAAGTCATACATTGATTCATTTTGGTATTTCTGGATACTTATCAATTCATGTAATACAAACTCAGGGGCATACTGATTACCATACTGCTCCTTAAATTGATTATGGAAATTAGTCATTGAACTAATTGAGGCATCAGGTAAGCTATTGAACCAATCTCTTGCATCTTCAGTCAGGGACATCATGAATAACCTTATTCTAACATCTTCCCAGTCCATACCAATATCTTGTATGAAAACATTGAAGCTTCTGATGTGATCTTTAGTTGATATTGCACTATTCCCAGTGAACTTGGGAACTATATTTCTCCAATTACTGTCCATAGGGTATGGATATAATTGATATCTAGTCAGATCAAATTGGCTACATATGTTTGTGAGTTTTTGAGTTGGAAAATTCATGGGTGGTGGATTAGGATAGTAATTATATCCACCTGGAGGCTGATGATAAGCATATTGGTGCTATTGGTTCATGTGGGGATTTATATACAGATTTTGTGGTCTATAATATTGTTGGCTAGGGGGTGGGTAAGGATTAGCCATTTGAGAGGTGTTGTACATGGGAGGTGGTCTAGGATTTTGGTGAATGGTATTTTGATGACTTCTAGATGCTTGTGAATTTGAAACACCTCCTATATTTTGGTGTATATTTTGCTGTGGATTCATCAAAGTGTTTCCCCTATGTGGAGGTATATATTTTGGGGGGTTTGTTTTAGCCCTACTTTTTATCTGTTGAATCTCTTGTTGCAACAACCTCTTAGTTTCCTCTATCTTGATCATTTCAAGTTCTTCCTAGAGCCTAAGCAGATCCTGTTGTGCTTGATTCATACCTCCTGAATTCTTTGGACTTTCATTTATTCGTTGAGTTGAGAGTCCATGTTTTACCCCTTCTCCCTGATGTAATGACATTTTAAAATCATATTCAACTTGCCTTTGATCAACCTCCCTCATTGCCTATGCTTCATACTCAAGTTGTTCTTGAGGATCTAGTCTGTATTTTACTAATATATCATCAGTTACTCCATTGAGATTCTCATTTGATTCATGCAGAGGTGTAAACTTATTGTGAATTGCAATAGTTTTCTCAGCATTATCTTCTTGTGCCTCGTGGTTATTATTCTGGTGAGAATAGTTTGATGTTCCATTTCTCTTGGAACTATTTCTAATTGGTGGAGATGATTGCAATTTCTTGCCTTCCATTTTAGATCTGCTACCATCCATTTGGTATCAAACTTCTGTTATAACAGTTTCTAGAGTCACCGCCTATTTAAAATAGGAAAAAGTTTGTAATTTATCTTTCTTGATTCTCTTTGCCAGAAGAGTTAACAAATTAATGTTTCTGAAATGACTCTATAAAAGGAATGGTTTGTTACTAAGGTCCTTTATTTATGTCCCTAGTAGAGTTGCCAATTTGTTAGGTCTCAAAAATGCAGGTTGCTAATCCTAAGAGGATGCCAGGCTCTATGCTTAGATTCACAACATTTTTGAACTAACATGATGGAATCAACCTTTAGGGTTTGATGACTCCCTGCACTTTAGGTCCTTCTACACCTAGGCGGGTGAACCTTGAAAATTAAAGCAGACTGAATGTAAATGTCTTGACTAATTAAATAAATCTACCTATAGTGGTAAATGGTGTAAGATAGATGAAATCTTGCTAACTACTTCTATATCTAATATCTAATGAATGGTTGGTAGAAATTGTATAAGCAATATCAAAGTAAATTCTATGACTATGCCTAACTAATAAAGGGTTTTTTAAGTGATGAATTGAAATAAGACTAATGCCTTGTTGGGTAAATAGAGTCAAATGAAGGACTAAGACTAGTGGCTTATAATGGGCAATAATTCTAACTATTTGGCATAATATTTTAGTTTATAACTTGTATAAACGTGCAAGGAAATGACTAACAAACTCTTCTTAACAACCCAACCAATATAATCAGATTTCTTGTAATTCACTAGAAGGTAATTTAATCCTCTCTTGAAGGAACCAATTGAATGAAATATGCAAGAATAATAGATAATATTAACTTGGAGACAGAATGGGAATCCTAATTATATGGTTCTTCTTAGTAATCCAAACTAGCACTTCCAAGTTACTGTGATTGATCAAAAGGATTTTAATTCTCCTAATGGAAACCAATTTATTCAATCACATAGATACAACAAATGTGCATTGACAAATTAACTATATACTTGATATATTATTTTGAATAACAAGAAAATATTGAACTAGAGACAACCACACAATTGAGTAATATTAACAAACAATTGATGTCAAAATAGAACCACTGAATCAGAAAACTTCAATTTACTTCTTCAATAATAAACTTGCAACATGGTCTTTGAGAAATATTGTAAACTTTATGTATTATTATCTACTACTGATGATAATTCAGCATCAAATGTTTGAACTTATATAGAAATGCTTGTGAAGAGACATAATTCTTCAAGAAGTCTTTTGGGAATTAACAAGATTAACATAACAACCATAAAACAACAATGCTTAGGCCCTATTCAACCACAAGTATAACTAAGCAATATGGTCTAAGTACTCCTGGTGCGATGTGAATCAGTAAATTCAATGGCATTCCTTGTGATCACATCCATCGTGAACATCCACTCCAAATGCTTGCAGGCTTCCTCGGATGCAGAGTCTTTGCCTTTAAGAGCTTCTAAAGCTTCATGTAACATCACTTGATAGTATTTGCTCCATTCTTCTATGCTCTTTAATTCTTTATCGCTTTTGAACAATGTGGGTACTCCTACTTTTGAGGCTTCAACACACTCTTTGGCATCAGTCTTAAGTTGATCATAATACTTCTGATGTTGCTCAACCAAATGTTTTGCACTGGAGGTATCTGGAATGTCAGAAGTATCTTTACCCTGTGTCTCACTGAGTTTCTCCTGCAACCTTTTTTCAAGCCTTTCATGTTCTTGGATTGCTTTATAGTTTTGAGAATAATTATCCCAAAATTGGTTTAGCCAATGCATCATGTTGGTATGCCTTTCCTGGAGTACTATGACAAGTGTATCCATCTGGATTTGAGCTACTTGATCTATGGATAATGATTGGACACTCTGTGAGCTTTCACCCTGGGTTAGTCTCTTTACTGATCCCCCGAAGGTGCTCTTGACAGCATCTTTCAAATAATCATTCTCTTTTGTCAATCTCTCACAGCTCAGCTTGTATGCATCTCTTTCCTTAATTAACATCTAAGCCTGTGCCTTATTGCGCTTTGCAACATTGATGCCAATGTTTGTAGTGATCAAGGGGTCAGTCTCCCCTGCCTTCAAAGTCATGACATGGCCAAAAGTCTTCTCAGTGTCTATAATGGCTATCTTTTTTGGGGGAGGATACAGGGCCCATATCATCAACGAATTTTCATCATTATTAGATTTGGTGCCCATATATACTTCATTGACACCTTCTAGAGTGATCTTGTATTTATCATCCATATTAGACAGAAAACTATCAAAGACTAAAGCAGAATTCAAATCAAGGCCAGGAAAGATCATAACCCCTACTTCTTTGAGCAGTTGTCTACCCTTACTAGGGGTCAAATCTTGCAATTCATTATCCACTGTTGCTTTCAACCTATCAAGCAATTGTCTCTCATTGTTGGCAGAGACATCATCAACTGACTCTCTGATTTATTTCCCCTTGCATTTATATAAAAATGATTTGAATTCTATAGAATGAATAAATTTATCATCAGAAATAAAAGAATCATATGCTATTTGTCTTGGGTCTTCATCAGCAGGCCCCTCCTCATCATGTGCTATGACAGGAGGCTGATATTGTTGCATTTTTCTTTTGGACATTTTTGTTATCTGTTGTTGTGGGTCCTCTTGCCCTTCAGGCTCTTTATCACCATAAGATAACACCTCAATCTCTGTGAGTTGTTTCTTTTTCTCATCTAAGTCCTTGTTGTATTTCTCAACCACTAGTTCAACCTCAACCTCCTCCAAATTTCTGATGACATCATCATGTGGATAGGGAACATGTGTGTACCCACTGAGGTTTGTCCGGGCAACGTCAATAAAACCTTCAGGATCAAATCCTTTTCTCACCTCAGCACACCTCATATTGTAGTGCATCAATTTGTCTATAATGTGACCATATCCTTCCTTGGATACCACAGTGAAGTCTCCAAAACACAGAGTACTAGGCATAAAAGACTGTTTATCATGGGAACTCAAGTACATCACATTTGAACAATTCATTTGCCTAACTATTTCCAAATAGGCAATTCTGTCAGGGATAGTCTTAGGCAAGATAAAAGGAGCATCCTCAAAACCATAAACCCTAACCATAGTGTCATCCTCAAAATAGTACCAATCTCCCCAGTTGTGAGTAACAGTAAGAGGACCACCAAAAGGTTTTGGTCTAAGCAACCTCTTTATTTCATTTGAGATTGAATACCCACAGGGATGACTGAAATATCTATATAACATTTTGACACAATATTCCTCAAATTGCACATTGCTAGAGTGGGCATATCTACTCTCCCATATTCTGGTCCACATTTACATGGGTGGCTTTTTCCCCCTCTGGTCTACTGGAACCACTTTGAATTTGGCTAGCCATAACCCCACTTCCTAGCCATAATAGAGCACCATGTGCATGAGAAGTGAATAATGTTCAAAGGAAATTGATGGAGCATTGTTCTTTATGGTAGTCAGACCAGAGTCACTTCTATTAAAAATATAGGCAACATAATCAAACTACCTGGCATTGTGGCACTGAATGTTAGTAGCTATGACCATCAGAGGAATTGTCATAAACTTAGGGACCTCTGATCCTAGGACCTAGCCTATGGAGTAGTAAGTATATTGTATGTAAGGTTCAAATAGAGACACATGAAATGGAGGGCCATCATTTTCACTGAGGGGCACCAATTCTCCCTCTGCCCTAGGCCTGTGAATAGGCAATCTCCACCCATTTTATGTAGCATCCATTCTCCAGTACTCCTTTTCCAAATCCTCATAAACAATGGGGATAGTAAATAAATCATCCAAGTCGAAAACTTCACATATGGCATTCTTTGACAGGTGTATAATAGGCTCCCCTTGTGGGTTACAAATACCCTTAAGACTTGGGTTATATTGTTTAGCAAGAAGCTGGAGGAGTTCGACATTCAAAAACACATCAGGAACAACTAATTTACCCAAATTCAAATGCCATGGGTTTGACACTAGAAAATTCCTAATTCTTCTATTGTAATGGAATTTGAAGAGCTCATAGCCTCTAATTGGAGTCCAAACATTCCCAAGGTATTTACACCTGTCTTCTAGTTTCTCCACTTCTTCCCTAAGTTGTGCAGACCTTCGGGCTTTGGTAGTTGATCCTGGTAGTTGATCAATCAAATCTTGGTTCAATTTTCTTTCTTTTGTTTTCTCTTCAGGAGTTTTATCAATTTTCTTTTTTTTAGGTTTACTTGTCACCCTGGGGTTTTCTGCCCTTTCCTTTCCCCAGAGTTTCCATTTACAATCCTTGACAAAAAATTTCAAATTACAAGCTATAGCACATAAATTTGTATGTATGTACCTGTTATCAGAGGCTCTGATCAAATTCCCCTGTTTTCTTCTTCAAGTCTCTGCTTGCTTACTCTTCTCAAAGAAATATGTCAAACTTAATTGTAATGATTTCGAATGTTATCTCAGAGGATTTCTTCTTTGTCTGCAATTAATTGTTCGAGCATTTCAATTTTCTTGATCATTGTGAAATGTCACATCATCATAACTTCTCTCATCGGCATGATTTTCATAATGTCTAGGTGATTTTAATATCTTCTTATGGTGCAAATGTTTGTTCATGGATCAATTGTTGTAACCCTTCAATTGTCTCCTCGATGTCATATTTCATTTGTAAATTTGTATCGGCCTGATATCTTCAAGATCTACCCGATGTAGAAGTGGGCATGGTTATTATCGGCGTGAATTTCTTCATCACTATGTGAATAGCCTTCTTCCCCGATCTCCTAAGTGTCACTGATATGATTATCAGGGAGAGTCTCATTGATTAGTGTAATCCTTATTGCTATCGAAGTAATATATGTTATCGGAGTAACCTATTTCAAGTCACCCTATTGTGGTTATCTCCCTGATAGCCCTTTATACTCCTTATCGGAGAGACCTTCACAACATGTCACTGACATCATTATGAGTATTGCTTCAGCCAGATTTATAAGTTTTGTTTCAATTCATTTGCTCTCGCCAATGGTCCTTATTCTTCATACATATCGGTGTAAGCTACGCCGAAGCACTTCTCTTCAATCGATGAGACTTTAGAGTATCAGAAACTCCTTGATTTTTCTTTTTGATGCTTATCTCCTACCGATGACTGCTAGTTCCCTCCATTCCACTGGATGCTCAGTGAGAGTCTTACCAAAATTTCTTATCGGTATGGCCTACATCGTCAGGAGGTCTTGTAGAGTATTCACTGATAGTAATATCTTATACCGATCAATGTGACTGATAACTTTTTCTCTGACAAAAGGCCATCAATATCATTCTCTCCATCAGTGATTCGTGAAATCTTCTCACCGATGCTTATTCTCATGCCGATAGCTATTTCAACAAGTTTCTCGTAGAGCATGGATCGATATAACAAAAGGGATGTCTTGCCGAAACTTTAGGAATTGAAGCCCTTCATTCTAGTGTAATTTAGCGAGTGATACACTCACTTGTGGTGAAGGCTTGTGATTTTTATGGAATACACCAGTTATCATCATGACTTTGGGCATAATTTTTTTTTATTTGGTTGCATATTGATGAGTAAGAATACAAGAAAATTTTAAATTTTCCTGTCCCAACACCATCCAAGAGACTACTACAATGAACAATCTAATCAATGATTTTATGAATGTCTATGTTACATTAATTTACAAGTATAGTAAACAAAGAGATGTCTGACAGTTACAAGAAATTCAAAACTTTATAATTATAAAATATACAAGTACTATCAGACAAGTCTATTAAACAGGATGATACTATCAAAGTTTTTCTAGTATATGCTAAATTAAGACTTTGTGGAATGACTACATGTACTTGGAATGATGTTGAGATAGTGTTGAAGATGTCATGTGAACTGGAGTATCATCATTAAACTACAAAATAAACAAAGTTCAAGATCTTCCTAGATGAGTCACCCTCCTTAAAAGAAATGGTCCCCATTATCACAAGTTGAGAGGGTAGATGTGGAAAGTGATTTGTAACTTGTGTTCTGGTGTACAATTTCCCTTGATGAGGAATTTGACCTATTTTAACAATCTAGTAGATATAAATTCCCTTATTCCTTGTGTGTTTTACTCGTGCATCAATGATTAGATCAGCTCTGTCCAGCATACTGCAATCAAGATTGATTTTTCCCATTAAGAGTTCTATCATTGCATCTTGTGCCTAGCAAAGGTGGAATGTAATTGTACAAAAGTTCTACAATGCAAATTAGATGAAGACCAAGATAAGTTGGAAGGCCGAGCTCAAAGTTGTCATCTCCAATCTTCTTAGTGATGTTGTATTGGTTGGACCGAAGAGGGTGGATCTTGTAATGGATCATGCAAGTCTTTTCTTGCAAACAAAGCCATATTCTATCACCACCCTAGAACTAGTATGGTACTACTTGTACATAACATTGGTTTTCTGCAAAATAGTTTGCACTTACTATTGAATATGCACAACAAACTTACCAGATTGTTCAACTTCTTTTAAATTACAGGAGTAGTTGTTGTTCATGGTAGCATAGGATAAGCTACATCAATTGGTCCCAATGGTTGGAAACTTAAACAAACCTCGAATGGTTTGTGTGTAGTTGAGCTATGAAGAGCTCAATTATAGATATGTTTTATGAATAGTAGACTTTTATCCAAAGTATAGATCTTCTTGGAAATGTACATTCTAAGAAGATACAAGATTATCATGTCCACTACTTTTGTTTGTCTATCAATATGATGATAGAATTGAGTAGACTTTGTCATCTTTGTATCCAACATGAGGCAAAGTGCTTTTTATAAATTGCTCAAGAATTTAGTATCTCTATTAGATATAATTGTGGGTGGCAATCCAAAATGAAATTATACATTCCAAAAGAACAATTGTGTCATTTCCTATGCTCAGATTGCCTTTGACATGTCACAAGAATTGTCATCTTTGAGAATCAATTCACTAGACATTAACACAATCATTGTCATGCTTGGTAATAGGTAAACCTGAAAGGAAATCCACCAAAACTGATTCCCAAGGTTTTCTCACTACCAACAAAAGCGTATGCCTTCCTTGCTTCATGTTGTCCATTTACTACTTTCCTTCTTATATTTTATTAAAAAAAATTGGAAAAAAGAAATAAATATATTCAATATTGTTAATCTCCAACACAAGAACTATCCATAACTAACTGAAGTAATACCACACTAATCATTAATTTATTATTTTACTACTCACTTGTAGATTTCCAATCTCTTTGTAAGCTTGACCTCTACGATATAAAGCCTTAACATTCATTGAATCATATGCCAGAACCTGTAATCACCCAAAACGAAACATTCACATCTAATTCATAAAAAGTAATAGAAAGTAAACACAAATCCAAACATACAATCAAGAAAAAAAAATATAATATATTTTAGGTGCCCTGCACCTTTTGCTTAAAAAAAAAGAAAAAAATGCCTGAGGCTAAATGTTATAGCTCTTTGGCAAAAAAGAGTTGCACTCAAAGATTTTTCTGCAATTATTCTGACTTCTTCCCACATTAGTGGTACTCCTTTAGTGTGGTCGTTGGAAGCATATAATCAAGAAAAATGCTATAAACTATTGTCTTGTGATATGAGTACTACATTGTGTAGACTATCTATCCACAGTAATTATCAATGCATGTGGATAGCAAAAGTTATATCCTAATGTCTTTCCCTTAGTTAAAATGATTTTAATGAATAGGGCATCAAGGCAATAAATACAATGACCTTGTGAAGATATACAATGCAAAGATAGCATTGACAGGCCTACACTAAAGGTAGCAAAGAGATCTAGAATGATATAGAAGTCAATCTAAGAGGAGAAAGGTCTAATGAACAACTATGCAAAGAAGATATGTACTATCATTTCATCAGAGGTTCCTACCTTTGTGGATGCAGGAAGCAAGTTTTTCATGATGAAGATCCAAGGAGCTATAAATGTTGTAGGGCCCATTTCACGTTCACCTTCAAAACCTAATTTGTCCAGATTACTTACATGAAAATCCAATGGCTTGCCTGCTCTCTGGGGCATCTAATATGCCATTAAAAGAATACAATAACTTAGTTAAACTACCAAACTTATTTTTTTATAATCTCAAGACAATATCACATTCACAATGTTACTGGCTTTTACCATTTTCAACAGCTCTTCCTAAGGTTTCTATTTTGAAAATTTTTTATTTTAAAGAATGTGAAACAAACTTACATAAGGTAATCTAAGAACTTACATTGTTGTTGAAACCAATGGGTCTAAATGTCTGAGCAAGAAGCCCATAATGTGCATATGGAATATGGGAAGCATCCATCAAATTTTCAGTAAGTACTTGATACCTGCAAAGTATCAGCCAAGGTATTTGTTTAATTTGCATGTAGAAATAAACATTATATATAATCTTATCAATTTGAAGGAAGAACACTAAAATAATTTAAGAACAAAAAAATAGGAAAGATGAACAATAAAAACCATTAATATCTTGTGTCTATGGAGTATAATCCCACTCAATAAATATTTGATTTTGCTTGAAAAAGAGTTACCCATAAGGAAAATCTCTCATTGTTAGAACAAATGGGATTGATGGATCGCTTAGGATTGGAATCAATGGCAGAGTTTTGTTGAGAGAAATATTTGTTGATAACTGAGAGGGGGGGTGAATCAGTTATCCTAATTATTTCTTCTTTTGAACTTTCTTATCAATCAATGCAACATTGAATCAAACAATCAAACATTACCATGAAATGAGAAACACATGACACAGTATTTTTGACGTGGAAACCCTGTTAAGGGAGAAAACCACGGGGTGATTAACCCAAAGATTAGTCTCTATTAGAAGAATAAGAAATTACAAAATGGCACTTGCCAATTAGGGCTCACTGCCCGAGCACACTGCTCACAAAGAGGCACACTGCCTATAAGGAGACACACTGTCTACAAAAGAATGTTAAACAATACTTGAACTGATTGGAAGCATCCGCGTATGCTGGAGTTCAGTTCCAGTTAGGCTCAGTACAATGATCTGCTGCACTTCATCTTTCCTCTTCTCTTTATTCTGCTATCCCTTCACATACCGGATCTTTCCTACTACTTCGGCTCTGCTCTGCACTTATTCACATATATCATCATCGCTACAACAACTCTCACAACTAAATCCATCGTGCATATATATCCGCACAAGTAATTTCATCACCTTTCTAGTCGGCATCCGGAACAGTCTATTTTCTCACAAACTTTGTTCTGTCGGCTGAATCCTTGCACATCAAGTAATGCGGATCAAGCATATACTTGTAGATATCATTAATCATGTCCGCCAAACATGATTCATGCCTTCACAACCTTTACCATCAATAGTAACACGTCCGGAAAATAGTCTGATGTTCTATCAGTCAGTTCTTCCTCTATTCTCACTGTCACTCAGGAATCCGGTACTCAACTATTCATATCTTTTTCCTTGTCCATCACCGGAGGCTAAATCCTTGGAATATACCACTCAAGGTAGTCCTCTTGACTTCCCCAAATCTGCACTGCACCAAGATACTTCCTCTGAGAGATCTGGACCAATCTGTCGGACCTTGCCACATGCTCTATTCTTGTTCACCGGATCACAACAATCTTCATTCTGACTTCCGGTAGAGACACACCATGACTTTGCAGATATGTGGAATGACCTTTGTTGCCATCAATGACAACAACCATGAATCCATATAGTGTCTCTTGCCAACAATATTTGTGTAAAGAGGATCAGTGTTTGGCCAAAACTAGATGATGCTTTGTTGTAGTAGACTTGAATAAACATGTGCATGTGCCCTCTTGGAGGTGTGGACCTACATTTAAGGTAGAGTCACTTCATTAAAAGTTATATATTTAATGCACACAGCCACTACAAAATCACTAACCCTCACAGTGACTTGATTCCCAGTCCCTGTCAAAGAGACTAGATCCTCATTTTGATGCACAGTTAGATTGATCTCCATTTTTTATGATTACTGTCTCCTTAATGAACCTAACACAATGGCTTTAATGGCATTGCAACAGGCCAATATCCCTTAGACAAAACATTGTCTCTTTGTTGCACTCTTTAAACCCTAGATCCCAAAGCATAATGATTTGAAACATTGTCTAAAGGCTAGATTGCAAGGGTTTTTAATCTAAAAATTTCTATTGCATAATGTTGCCTCCATAATACATAAAACAAAGCTTTTCAAAGAAGCATTTCAAACTGAAAATGAATATCAAACACAAAAGAAAACCCTAACCCATGGGAATTAAGGGAAATAGCCTTGAAATGGATGAAGAAGACATTGATATGCAAGAACATGAAGAAAAAACACTCCCTTATTTGCCTTCTACAATTCAGAAATGAAACAAAGCAACCCCAAGAAGATGGAAAAACATAGAAAAGAGGCAAAGGAAATAACCAACCATGCAAATGAAGATTGAAAATGATCAGAAACATTGCCATGAAGCTGCCCCATGATCTTAGCTGAACGAAACTTAGATAACTGCTCAGAAACACTGCAACCTTCCTCTTCAAAGCAGCAAAAAATAGAGAAGGGGTCCATCTTGGAAGAGCCCATGTTGTTTTAGTCCTTTTGCCTAAGAAAAAAAACAAAGAGAGAATCAAACCCGACAAGTTTCCCCCTGAGAAAAATCAAAAATTTAATTTATCACTTGCTCAACTTCACATTTCCCTCTTTTTTTTTTAATTACTCACTTTAATATCATATGTGACTAATTATTTAGTTGTTTTTTTACCCGATGATCAAATTAGTCATTTATTTAGTCATTTATAGCTGTGTTGCAAAAAAATAGTAGAATTTAGTCATTTTTAGTTGTTGTGACTAAAAGTTTTAGTCATGTACTTATTTATTTGCCAAAATTCTACTAGTGACCCTATGTTGAGGTAACCATACTACCCTATAGATACTTCTATCTTATTAATACTTCTACTTATATCAAAGTCAATGGGCTTATTAGCAGCTAAGTTAACCTTAAATATCTTAGAGATTGATGCCCTATCAATTTGCACCATAATTTTACCACCTGTAGTCCTCACTACCCTAATAGTCTCATCATAGTTAGAATTTATAGCTTTCAGTAGGTCAACATCCATGAAAATATTTGGTACTACCAACTTGCCTAGGTTAAATCTTCGTACATTTGAAAGTGGGGTAGGTGAATTCCTTTTTCCATACCAGTGGAAAAACAATTGTCATCCTGTCATGGGAATTTCTGCATAGTTGCACTCATGAAATTCATCCACTAAACCCTCAACAACATTGGGGCCATGAACCTTAATTCTCTAAGAAGACAAACCAGGAAGCTACACAACAAAGTCCTCATGTAGAGATCAATTTTGGGAAGAGGGAGTAGCTTTCACTCTAGGGAGACTCATTTTGCAATGTATTTCAAGAGACGAGGTTTTTTAAGCAGGTTCTAGGGTTTTTTCTTGATAATTTAGATAATTACTAGGGAAAATTCAAGATCAAGAAGGACACATAGAGATACCCTAGCTTTAAATGAAAGTCTAGAACACAAATTCAAGATAACGACAAGCTATATGCCATAGAATTGGGAAAACATGAGGTCACAGATGAACTTATTAGTTTTTACACTTTGGGAACCCTAGTTGATGTAGAGACGCCGTTAGATGCTAAAAATTGCATTTACTGCTTATCTGAAAGCCATTTTTCTACCATTACTGCTTGCTCACATGAGATAGAGCATTGCAACTACCCATTTCCCCTAGTTGAATATGGGCCATTGATACTTTGGCAAATCGTTTGATCTGACGACATTGATTGGTCCAACCTATTTGAAAATATTAATATGATACATGGGGAAAACATCTTGGACCAATGAAATTCATCCTTCTGGACTATCTTTACAACTCAGCAAAAGGCTCGCCATTAAGAGGAAAAGTCATCTTAATCCACGCTCTTCTATAGTTTCAATCAAGGATTCATAGAAATGCTCTGCGGAATGGTGGAAAATCCATAGGATGATGCCACGTGTTACCCATTAGGTTATTTTGATAATATGCCTTTGGAATTCTGCCAAACGTCTTCCTCCCATTCATCCACAAGCCTTATGTGGGTCCACCCCAAAAGGCTCAACAGAATGGCAGATGATTTTAAAACTCACCACGTAGGCTTAATGTGACCTACTAATGGATCCTTTGTATTGCTTGACCAAAGATTGGCCATCTATCAGCTCTACCGCAGTTCTGCAGGCAACCTTTGCCTTAATAAAAAATGCTTTGCAGGATGACAAAAACCAATTAGAATGATGCTATGTGTCAACTTTTTATTTTATTTTATGGACTTAATCTTGAATATTTTAACCCTTGTGGGGTCGGGAATAGATAACTTAAAGGCTTATATACTTAAGCACATTCATTTAAGACAAACGTTGTGCAACTAGGAAAGAGGGGCCAATTTTTATAAAGGGTGCAGGCAAAATACTTAAGCAAATGATAAATTTATCAGCGCGCAGGTTCAAGTGGTAACATTGCAAGTAAAGGGGTTGGTACACACATGACTCCCTAGACATAACATTGCAACTTAAAGGATTGGCAATGGGCAACAAGCGGTCAATGTAAAATTAAAACAAAATTAACTTTGATTGTTGTATAAACCTAAGGACTGAGGGTTTTAGATTCAAAAGCAAGATTTAAAAGCATTTTTTAAGTAAAACCTAGCACAAAATGACCAAATTGAAACTTGTAGCAAGGCCAAAACATGAAACCAAGGAAAAAATTTCAAAGTCCTACCAATTCTTTCTGGAATATATGATTTTTTTGTACTTTTATGTTGTTTTATTTTTATGGTTTTTCAAATATAGTATTTTTTAAGATGGAAATTATTGATAGTTTCACCAAATTCTTTACCTTCCATCATGCACAGGAGATAATCATCATTTTTGACATCTTCCTTAACTACATAGGGACCAATATAGTTTAGTTTAATTTTTTGTCCTTTATCTACTCTTTTATCAATGAGATTATCAATTCTAAGAATGAGGTGTCTAACCTTGAGAGGTCTAGAAATGACTTTCTTGTTGTACTACTTACTTGTATGAGCCAAGTATGATTCATGTCTTTGAACTTCTCTTAGTCTTTTCTTGTCTAACATTTCTAGCTCTACTAATTTAATAGCTTAATATTCTTCATCATCTAGAAACCCTTGTAAGCATACTTAGAGACATGGTGAAAAATGTTTATAAACTCAATAAGAAGCTCTGTGTACTCACATATTTCATCGTCTAATAATTTGGCCTCTAGCTTCATCATTTTCTATTCTTTCAATGTTCCAACATTTGTTTCAATAGTTTCATTAGTTGGAAATGGGTGGCCTTCTTTGAACTTCTAAGAGGCAACTAGTATTGGTCCTAGAATACTTTTTGATGACTCTCTTAGTTCCTCTATGAGTTCTATTTCTTCTTCTTCTTCAGTTGTGATCTCAACCATATGGATGCTCATATCTATCTCAACAAGAATGGTTGTCAAGCTAAATGGAGCATAAGTTTTGTTGAGTGGGGATCAAAGGGGAATTCTCCTATTATCCCTTCTCCCATGGATTTTAAATTCCCATTAATATTTGTGACCTATCAAGATGCTTCTCCTTCTTTGAATACTTTGATTCTTGGGTTGTTGGTAGTTTTAACTAAATATTCTTTCTTTTTGGCTTTCTCAATTATGTAAATGCTAAAAGGATCAGGGTCCCCTTTGATGACATGGATTTGATCAATGTGGAGGAAATGGACCTTTTAAATAATGTGGAGGAGATGGCCCTCATCCTATGTTCCAAGATCTTTCAGGAATCATATTGTAGCTACTGTATTTATCTATAATAAAGAATTCTATAGATAATATTTTGGGACCTATGGTAATAGGAAGATTGACCTTTGCCATGGAATGAATGTTGAGATTGTAATGAACCCTAAGGGTGCTAGTGCTGTGAATAATGTGAGACCTATTGTAACCCATTATTTAAAGGAGAAAAAAAGAGACTATGTTGATTATAGCCCCATTGCCAATCATGACATGTCTAATGTAATTATCATGAACCTACAACTATAGGTAAAGAGTGGGGTCACCTTGTTTCATTAGTTCAACATTAGTGGACATCTATTCTAAATCAATGAAAAATCTAGGATCATGTAGTTTTACATTGGGAGGATTCATGTCAAGGTCTACTTAATTGATTCTCTTTCGAAGGTAGGGTTATATGATTTAGATACTTGAGTTTGATTGCCTCTAGGAGAGTTGCTTGATGGGGAGGTGAGTTCCTTAGAAGGTTAATGAAAGTCTAAAGATATCTTGGAAAAAGTTTTCTTAAGGTCCTCAACCAAGTCATATGGACCAATTGGAGTTGGTGTAGGATCAACTACTAAAATTATGTAACCTAGGTTTGTTTGTGGGATTGCAAGCTCCTCTTGAAAGTTTTTATCTTAGACTAATTCAACCAAGTCTAGCATTTTGGTTTTGCCTTTTATGCCCTATTTTATTGGATGATTTATTTTTTTGAGAAGGGGTGGTATCAGTTGATTTTGGTTGATTTGAGCCACTCCCTTGTTGATGCATTGGAAAAGGGCCTTGCTAAATCTTTAAGTTTAAATTTCGGGGAGTGACAGGTCCATGATGATCATAGTTTGGATTTTTTGATGAAAGAATAAATATATCCATGAAGAAATGCTTTTGGTATTCTAGGAGATCTGTGAGGAATCATTGGTAGTCTCAACATAGATTTGTGTCATGCCATTTTCTCTTATGAATAGTGCATTACTTGTTGAGGTTATATTCATTGTCTATGATAGGAATCATATTGATTGTTATTGTATGATCTATAATTTTTTCTATCTCATTGCTCATAATTATTTCATGGGCGTAATCAACAGTGTTGATATTCTAATTCTTTGTATTTGCATAATTATTGCCACCACCATATCTATTATAAATACAATTGGTGTTGTTTTTAGGTGGTGGAATGTTAGTAACTCTATCTATGGTTGCACTATGATTAGTATTCTTCAAAATTTTAGGTTCCAAGGGGTTATTGTTGTTGTCATCTTCCACCACTAACATTTTGTTGACATCATACTCTTTTCTTCTACTATCAATTGTGGCTTGATCTATCTTGAGAGTTATTTCTAGGACTTCTTCATATGACCTATAGAGGAGTTTTTAAACTTCTTCCTACATATCCCTATTAATGGAATGCAAGAAGAGATTATTGAGCTCTATGTGATCCATACTTGGTGCACTAGTTGAAGAGTGGAGGACCTACCTCTGTCATGTAATGAAGTGCACAATTAATTTTTTGGCCTCTTGTTTAACTATTAAGAATTATTTGATTCTTGTTTTAACTAGCTTGTTCATATCAAAAGTGGCAATGGACTCTTCTATAAGCTACTAAAAGGAATGAATCAATGCCTTTGGGAGTCAATAGTACCAATCCAAAGTAATGCCTTCTAAACTTTTTGGAAAGATTATCACTACCACCTTATCCCAAGGAAGGAGTTCCCACTACCATGGTGTAATCCTTGATATGTAAATTAAGGATCCCCAATCCCATTTAACTCTAGAAGTTTAGGGAGAGGTCATGGTACCATGACATTATGAAGGTTGAGATCTAGAGGATTTTTTAGATATTCCAAGTAGGTTCCTAGAAAGGGGTTAAGCATGTGTAAATAATTTGTTCCTCCAAACATTATCTCTATAGGGGGATCCTATTGTGTTTTTTGCATCTAGTAGGGTGTGTTGGTTTTTTACATCAATACCCTAGGAAAGTAGGATAACCAAGCACTATTATTTTTAGAAGTTAGGTGGGTTTTCTTGAGATTGATTTTATGTGATGGGTATCCCATATAGTTGATTTACACTTGTCATGTTGAGATTTTATGTTAAGGGAGGCATTAAGGCCTCATTACTTGTGTTTAAAGCACAAAGAATTATGTAAGTGGAGTTAAGATGCCCTAGTCTCGGTCAATAGTTTATGTTGTAAGAGGATTGCCACAAGGCTAGTACTTTGGGGACCTTGGTAATTCATTTGGTTGAGTAGAGTTATGTGTTGGTTGTTCACCGTCCCTAGCTTCAAGGGTCCTAATCCATTGGACTAGGGTAGCTATGAGAGATGTAGGGGGGTTCTACCACAATAATGGGTTACACTTTCTGGGACATCCTAATTTTTGTTGAAATCACATATTTTTAGAAAATATAATCATTTAAGTCTTGAAAGGTTCCATTTAAAGAATTTTAATTGAAAAGGGTTTGATCAAACCCCATTAGATTCAAACCCTCTTGGATAAAACCCTGCTAGTTTTAAACCATACAAATAATGGAGTCTCCTCTACTCCTATCAAAATGCTGATAAAAAACCACTTTTGATTTACCTTTTGGGGGATCAAATGAATTCATTTAAAATTTATGTTTTTAAATATGTAGTCCTTATTATAAGCTTCCCAAAAAGTATAATTTTAAATATCTTTAATTTGATTATTATATTTATTTTGTATTTCTTGTGAATGTAGGTTTTTCACCGAACATCAAGTTCTTTGTTCTACACACATGGAAAATTAGTAAATTAGTGAAATTTTTTTTGAAAAATATCTATGCCCTAAGTATTGATGTCCTTTTTTGAACAAAAAAAAAATTGAATTTCGATACATACATAAAAAGTTATGTTTTACAGAATACGCCTATGTCTAAATTATAATTGGTTTGACTTCAAAACTTAATTAAAAAAAATATTCAACAAAACATTATGAAAACAAATACATGCCCTATATATTGGTGTTACCAATCTAAATTCAAAAGAATCAAAATTTTATCCTTTGTAGAAAAAAGTTATGTGCTACAGAATACACATCACTTTAAAAAAATGTTGTTTACTATTAAAAACTAGTTATCAAAGGAGACAAATTTTTTTTTACAATTTAACTCCAATTTTTTTTTAAAATATATTTAGAATCTACAAATAAAATCTCACAAATCACTAGTTCACATCATCTTCAAATTCCTAATGGTTTAGCGGCTATAGGTGTTAGAAAGTGAAGATTTAGTTCAAAATGTTGATTTCAATGTCAAGTTTGGCCAAAAAGTGTAACCCATTATTGTGGGATGACCCAGTGGTATCTTCTTCCATGTTTTGTATGTCTCCATCGCAAGGTGGGTTTTGTTCATTTTGAGTAGCCCCATTAGTCCTTGCTTTGAGGAATCTTTCTAGTACTTCTTAGCGTGCTTTGGCTTTGTTGGTTCCCAAATCTGTATACATCAAATTCTAAAGATTTTCTAATTCTTATGCTCAAATTCAAAGGGAGACTTGGCCAATGAATGGGAGATTATCTATTTCTATCTCCCCTGCACTTCAGGTTCTACCAAACCTAGGGGGTATCCCTTGTAGACACCTAAAATTGACTCATTATCATTAACATTCAAACATCGCATTACACACATCTGCATTTGTCTAACACACTTGAGCAATATCCCTAATACATATATTTCTTCTATTAATTAAATAAATTTATATTTATTTAATTAATTCATTAGCTATTTCTTGTAAGCTAAACAATCTTCAATTATTTAATTATCTTCATTCTATCTATTTTTAATTAAATAAATTTTATTTATTTAATTAAAAATTCCTTTCATAAACCCACTTCCTAATTAATTAAATAAATTGTATTTATTTAATTAATTTATCTTATCATTTATCTCATGAGCTAACATGTGTGCCCCTTTCATTTAAAAAGATAAGTGGTACTACATCCTTTTATTTAATATCTTTCATATGTAGTACTTTTTTATGTACACAAGCACACATGAGACCTATCTTCTCTCCACTTGTCATCTTCACATTCATCTATGTCTATCTTTCAATCTTAGCCATTCATATAGCCATCGAATCTCCACCGTTGATTGATTTTGGTTGAGTTATATATAAACACCCTCTCATTCCATACTACATCTATCCAACATTCATATAGTGTCTGCATTATCATTTTGAACATATTGAGCACTTGAGTATTCATAGCATCCATTTGAGCTTATCATAATTATCATACATCCATCATGGCAGCTTTTATCTTCATAATTGTTCATTGTTGAAGAAGCAATCCACATCATAAACAAGGAATCACACAATCTCGGTGATATTGTGCTTGAATTGCATGCTTTTGGTTTCATTTAGATTAGATTCTTTGATGATGGTAGGGTTAGGTTTTCATGGCTATGCTTGATCTTATTAACCTAATTTTTTACCTATCACATCCCTTATTACAACATCAAAATATCTCTAGCATCTGAAAAGGTAAACAGTCTCTTATGCACTTGAGACTATTTTATGTTAAGACTAGCTCCATACATATAACCAGCAAGCTATCACTATGTGTAGTGGAGATAAGCTCAAACCATTGCTTGTAGCACCAAATTCCATCTCACAACACTAGCTGTTATTCATATCTTGTGCATGTTGGCTCAACATCTTCATCTTATGCATTCAGACAAGATTGTAGCATGCTAGTTGCACATTGGATATCTTGACACCTCGGTCTTCTATACCCTGGTGCATAACATCCACATGCTATATCAAACATAAGGATTGCATTTCTTTTTCATTTTTGAGCAATTACTTAAAAAGCTACCCATCCCATCTATCCATCCTATTATTCACCTATATAGTCCTCAACCAAGATCGATCAGTTTTGTCGTCCTTCATCCACATCTCTTATCCTACAAAACAAGTGTGTTAGACATATCTAAGTCCATCATATATCATCTCATTACCATCTATCTATATGCATAAGACTTCCCATATCATAACCATTTACATATTTTTATTATCATACTATTTACATCCATATCATTTGCATAAACATCCATACATAATCCATGAAAGTACAAATACAACATGCATAACCATCATAATACCAACAGTACATCCACTACAACATCATATAGCTCACCAATACCCCATCATATATATATACATGTGTCAATATACAAGTGTCTACATATACAAGCTGAGCCATAAAAAAAATGTATATACAATCAGCTCTAGGCCTCATCATGATACAATATAAACAAGGTAGCCCTAGTGACTACTGGCAGCTCCCTCACCCTGATCACCACCACTGGGTCCTGCACCTGGCCCCCTATCTCTCGGTGGCCCCACACTGAGGCTACTGATTGAGATCCACTTGACCTCCATGAACTTGAAGCCCCTGACCTGCTTCTGAAGCTAGGCTGCCTCTGCTCTGCTAGCACAACCCCATAGTATAAGCCTCTATAGTACTCAGCCTCACCTTGTACTCTCCGTAGCTCTACCTGTACTTGTGTCAACTATGTAGACAAGTACATCATCGCCCCATCCATCCCTAGTGTTGTCACTGCTCTATCTCGCTCACTAGTCATCCCCTATAGCTGCAGCACAACTGTATCTCTCTCTGCTTGCAGACCATCTCTCTCTGCTCTTCTAGCCTGTACCTACTGTACCATCATATCTTTCTCTAATCTCATCATTTGCTCAGTCTATCTCACCGCATCTCTCTCCCCTGTCACCCTAGCAAGTGCACCATCGTCCTGTCCATCCCTAGCCTGTGCTCTCAACTGTAACTGAGCCTGGTATGTCTGAGCCTAAGCTCTCACATGCTGTAAGCCAATCACTGCCTAGTGTCTATCTATCTCCACCCTCCTCAATCTTATCTGTGCTCACTGCCTCCATCTCCTCTCCTCTCTAATTTGCCTCTGCAGCTATTGAATCTTAATATCATCACCCACCAATAGCTACCCCTAAGGCTATAAAAGTATCTAAGGTTGTCCTGGCATCTATCCCTGCATCTGTATCAATGGTACTACTAGTACAATAGCCTACACTGGTGGAGCCCATCGTCACCTCCTCCTAACTGGTCTCTCCATCCCTATCTCTCCAATCTCTCCAACCCTCGTTAGTCGAGTCGATCTAGCTATCACCCAGTATGTATCATAGTCTGGTAGCATCCTTGGATCTGCAGGACCCTATCCCCACTGCCATACAACTGGCTGTAGCCCATCTCTCTCTGTCAAAGCTGTCTCAACCACAACCTCTGGCCCCTAATCAAAAACCTCCTACTAAGTCCTCCCAAAAACGGCATCCCCAACTGGTACTGCCTGTGCTAACCTGAACTATCTCAAAACCCTCTCTGGTAAATAGCGCTTTATAATCTATATGCTGCGTCCAAAAATATATCTCGCCTGCCTAGCATAGAGAAGCTCATCATTCTCCTCATTCCATCTCTCACATCCCAGGCATGGCCTCCATACAAAGCTATCCACCTCATCTAACTTCCTCTGCTAGTACACCACTCCTCAATGCTGTCGGTATGTCAGAGCTCTTCTATACATCCTAGCATAAGGTTCTCCTACAGCTCTATCCACCCATCCCTCTGGTCTCATCACTGGAATATGCTCATAAGCCCATACATGCAAAACTGTCACTCCTACAGACATACTAGCTCCGAACATATACGCACAATCATGCAAGTAATGATAGAGCTGTCCAAGCACACACTTCGCCCATGCATATCTCATCCCATAGGAGAACATCCCCTCCATCACTATCCCCCATCCTACTAGAAAACCTCTCACTCACCTATCTCCCACTAGCCATCTAATGATAGCCACTACAACTCACTGCACCCTGTCACATAGCTCCTCCATCTTTGCCATAGGAATCTCTGAGCCCTCTATTCCAATGTTTGGTGTTCTGAATAATCTCCTAAACATAGCTGGACCCATATCAAGATCATAATCAGCTCAGTCCCCATCTATAGGAATCTATAGATTCTGAAATACATCCTCCAGCGTGATCGTAGCCTCTCCTGTCGGCAACAAGAACTAACTATACTCGCTCATCCATCGCTCCACCATCACCATCATCAGTCCTCGATGTGCTTGCACCGGCTCCAATCTCGACACATGCTCTAACCCGAGGATCTCTAACACTAGCTGCTCCTTTGCATCCAGTAATCGCACCAATCGCAAATCCCTAGGATGTGGCTCCTATGATAACAATGGTGGTAGTATATCCTGCATCATGTTAGTCCCTTGCGCTACTTAAATGCTATCAAAATTTGACAGTTTATTGCTCTACTAGCTTCTATCTACCATATGCGGTTCATTTTTCCATATGCACCTATTTGTTGATCAAAAGTGACCTCTTTTACCATATACACTTCTATCTTGCTTATATGCGATCTATTCTGTATATGCGATCACTGCTTGACCACATGCGAGCCAAACTCTACATGCGCTTCTCTTTTGACCATAAGCAAGCTACATACCCTAAGTGAGCACTTATCCTTTCTAAGTGAACTTCCTTTCTATATGCGCCTACTGTTTGACCATAAGCGACTTGTTCCTATCTATATGCACATTTTACTTATCCTATTGCTTAGCTGACTAAAAGTGACCTAGTTTTTCTATATGTGACCAAGCCGTGCCTAAAAGTGATCTATACTACTATAAGCGACCTGTTTTCCTACACAAGTGACCTGCACTACCTATCCTAAGACCTAGTCACTTTTGGTGACGTGTGTGCATTTATGACGCTTCTAGCCTATCCAAATCATGCTTTTAGCAAAAGTTTTGATACATACTGGTACATTTGATCCCTCTGGTCGCCCATGTGTACTCACTCGCTCGGCATGATGATCTCTATGTGGAATCACCATCTTGATAGCCCTCCAACTCTTGTCGCACACCAACTCTAAGGAGCTCTAGATCTCTATAGCTTTCTGAGCACAAATGAGCCTATTTGCCATTGCAAAACCTACTTATAGCCCTATCCAAACCCTAATTCTTCTATGCCAAAGCCTATTTTCCTCTACGTCATCCCATTTTCTTCGTGTCAACCTTGCGTCCTAGCTTTTCTTATATCGTGAGTCAACACAGCCGTTCCTGGTTAGCTTGGCTTACCTCTCGAGGGGGCATCACCTGCCAATTACACAGGGGCATAATCTTGTTTATCAAGCAAAATATCGTATCTTCTTTGACACAACGCTCTATCGAACATTGTATCAAAGAGGGGCAAAATGTAGACACCCAAAATTGACTCATTATCATTAACATTCAAACATCACATTACACACATTTGCATTTTTCTAGCACACTTGAGTAATATCCCTAATACATATATTTCTTCTATTAATTAAATAAATTTATATTTATTTAATTTATTCATTAGCTATTTCTTCTAAGCTAAACAATCTTCAATTATTTAACTATCTTCATTCTATCTATTTTTAATTAAATAAATTTTATTTATTTAATTAAAAATTCCTTTCATAAACCCACTTTCCAATTAATTAAATAAATTATATTTATTTAATTAATTTATCTTATCATTTATCTCATGAGCCAACATGTGTGCCCCTTTCATTAAAAAAGATAAGTGGTACTACATCCTTTTATTTAATATCTTTCATATGTAGTACTTTTTTATGTACACAAGCACACATGAGCCCTATCTTCTCTCCACTTGTCATCTTCACATTCATCTATGCCTATCTTTCAATCTTAGCCATTCATATAGCCATCAAATCTCCACCGTTGATTGATTTTGGTTGAGTTCTATATAAACACCCTCTCATTCCATACTACATCTATCCAACATTCATATAGCGTCTACATTATCATCTTGAGCATATTGAGCACTTGAGTATTCATAGCATGCATTTGAGCTTATCATAATTATCATACATCCATCATGGCATCTTTTATCTTCATAATTGTTTATTGTTGAAGAAGCAATCCACATCATAAACAAGGAATCACACAATCTCGGTGATATTGTGCTTGAATTGCATGCTTTTGGTTTCATTTAGATTAGATTCTTTGATGATGGTAGGGTTAGGTTTTCATGGCTATGCTTGATCTTATTAACCTAATTTTTTACCTATCACATCCCTTATTACAACATCAAAATATTTGTCTCTCACTATATCAGGCAATAATCTTCTGGTACATTTGCACCAAAATGTGTAAGAATTTCCCAAAACTTGGCAAAGTTCTTGGAGATTTTCACATTGCTAGATTTGAGAACATGACCTACAACCTACCTACACTAATGCTAAAGCAAAAAAAAATCCTTCATATGATTTTATTTTTAAATTTTGTGTTCTTTCTAGACCTATGGGCAAATAATTCCTTAGATCAGTGCTTTATCAAGGGTAACAACGTCAAAACCCTACAATGCAAATGTTTCCTTTTGACATCAGAACTTCAAACTCAAAGGGTATTCTTGCATCACTACCTTGCAATGACACACCTAAGAAAGAGTATTGTTTGTAACTCTTCTTTAATAATCCCTAATGTAAAACATCACTCCCTATGGCTTACTCAAAGCATGCTTAACCTGTTACTTGAACAAAAGCAATAAATTTAAGAGATTCAATACAACAAATGTGCATAGATGAACTCCAAAATCCTTGATTTCTTCATTCACAAAAGAGATGCATACATTCAAGGAGACAATTGCAAGAAACACACAAATCCAGTGCTATTCATATAATTCAATCTTAACCGAAAATCTCATACAAAACTTTATTCATCTATAGGCAACATTTTGTCTTGAAAACCTAACAAAATAAACCTACTCTACAAAAGAAACTACTCCCCAAAAGTGTGGATATCTTGTATCCAAAGACCAGAGTCAGAATCCTCTACTACAATGCTATAAGTTCCCTTTTATAGGAAAACATAGCAATGTCAGATTACAATAGTCGGTTACAAATTATGTTTTACATTTAATTCTTGCAACTATGGGAATTTACATCTCTATTCTGATTGGATCTCGTTGGTAACATGTTTTTTGCATTCAATCTAGTTCGTTGAACTGAACTGAGATTGATATAGTTGGTTCTTCTTCATTATCTCCTTGAAAATCATGAATTCCTTCATTTTTAAACATTGGTCGTCAATGAAGGCTTGTCGCGGAAAAATGAATGGTTGAGATTTGAAGTCAACACCCTTGAAAAATGGCTTACACACTTAAAAGATTCAAATTATCCATCGTAGGAATGAGAGAAACCATCGGCCAATGAAATTTTGCAAGCTCAACAAAGACCTACCTTTCATATCTACATGTCAGCTTATCATGAAAGCGCAAGCCCAGAAGGGACCCACACCACCACCCTTGTGCTCGTGCGCTAAGGCTTAACCTTAGCCTACATGGATTAGACTGGGACCTAGTTCAACCTGGCACATTATCACAATAGCACACAAAATATTCATTTTAATCTTCCTATAGTGCACTCCTACAATCTAATGACGAGCTAGAATGACTTTTCGCACCTAACCAATAAGACTTGGACCCACCTGTTTGAGATTGACGGCTAGCGCATCACTGTGACCATGATAGATCTGTGGCTTGTGATGCAGCGATAACCGTCAATCTGTCTCTAATCAATATACAATAAGACTTAGAAATAAAGGGCTTATGGGAGAAATCGATCACTAGGCCTAAAGGGTCAGTTTTAGATGAGGCAAAAGACACAAGGTTATAACTTAAAGGACTGATGACTGCCTACAACAGGTCAATTTGAAAATATAATGTAGGCTTAGAATGAAGGGCTAAGGGTTTAGGGTTTTAGGCTTTTCAAGCATAGATTTAGCCTTCAGTAGGGTTTTAGGACCAGAGTAATGAAAATTGGTGGGGCAGTCCACCAGTGGCTCTAGTTGGGGACGCATGGCTGAATCAGTCATGGTAAGATTCTAGATCTCTTCAGGATGTAGACTTGGTGCCAAATCCATTAGGTTGTTCTATAACTACTCCATCCTACATCAAAACACATACCTTCAATTTTGATTTGGTGGCCCCTGGCCACCAAAAATGAAAAACCAATATTTACCTCTATCAAAAATCTTGTTTTCTGAAGATTATTTTAGGTCCAATTTAGAAGCACCATGTTCGATGATAGTATCAATATTGGAGTAGATAATCCTATTTCTAACTGTGCCACTGTTAGTTTCACTCATATCAATCTACACTTTGCAATCAAGAGCTAATTGAGAAGTATCACCAAATGATAGACTCAAAGAACATGTGTCAAATATATCATTCCTATGTTTGCAATGCTTTTGATCAGCTAACTTCCCAATTGTGTGTGCAATCCTTGAAAATGGCCTTTGTTGATTCATATTGATGAAAACTAAAAAATCCACATAGATACTATCACTGTGCATACTTAGAATCCATTAATTATAGCTATGTATTAGTGAAAACATGACATCCCAAAGTAAACCATTGGAATCATGTTAGAGCATGAACAGTTGTTCCAGGATATGTAATCAACATTTGCATCATTTCTTCTTTCTTCATATGTAGATATAACACTAGTGGATGATCCACTATATGCATGCTCAATTATTCCATCATTATCCATGATTTGAGCCTTCAATAGGCTCTCAAATAGAGGTAACTCATAAACCTTATAATGCAAATTAGATATACAAACAAAATTTTCTAAATCATATCTATTCTCTTGTTCAACCAAATCTACATATTCTTCTTGCTTGCTTACCTAAAGAGGCTTCTCCTTTGCTTGCTCAACCTCCATGTATTCTTTCCTTGGAAGAAATAGAGATCTAAGGTGTGACTCCCTTTGTTGCTTTGCTAAATCCAATTGATTGCAATGTTCCTTGATCTCCTGTAAGTGTTGTCTTGTTTTTGCAGCCAACAATTTTTCCTTCCTAGTTCTTTGTAACTATCCATCACACATATCTTGTGTCTTCTTAACATCCTCCATGGTATGATGTACAAAATCAAAATTGTTGTGGCTTGAATCTGCAACATATTTCTCATGCTTAACACTGAAAACTTGAGTGCCAATCTGGAGAGACTCCTCTACCTCCTTATATTCATCATTGTGCTCAACAATTTCATCTTTAAACTCCACCTCTATTGCATTAGAATGAAAATATGAAACTTGTCCACTTAGAACAAAGTAGGCATCTTCATTAATGCATTCATCATCCATACAAACTACATCACCTGATAGCTTCACAAATGAATAATCATCTTGTTCATGCAGAACAGAAATATCTATCTTTGCTTCATATAAATTATCATGAATAGCTAGGATATGCTCACTATTATCATTAGAATGATCCATCATACCTAGTATCAATGCATTCCTTTGATCCTTCAACAACAACCTCATGTATATCCTTTATTTCATCATGTTTGCAACATGCATTTGCATATATTTCTTCTATGGGCTGATTACAAACCTCATCTTTATCACTGTAAGATGTACCTTCATTTTCTGCCACAATCTCTTCATCCTTATGCATTATGCCATGAATTTGTTCAATAGTATTTTGAGACATAACTCTTCCAACACAATCACCTTTAGCTCTTTCCACAATCCCAATCAGTCAAATATCTGATCAAGATTTTGAAGTTTCAGTCTTTCTAGAAAAGTGCTCAGACCTGATTCATAAATTTTAGAGAACAAATCAACACACATAGATTACTCTGGTCTGCAATACTCTAGAATTTCTAGCAAAATATTCATGAATCTTGTATATAGAGTATAAGGAGATTCTCCTTGTTTCTTCAAATCAAGAAATGATTGAACAAAAATCATAAGATCAATAGTACTTCCAATCTATTCACAACCTCCTTAGAACTCTCTATGATTCTCATGAAGCAATGGTGGACAAAATAGAATAATAGAAATATATTTATTTTGAAAACTATTCTCATTCTTTGATTTACATTGCTCATCTGCATAAGATGTTTTATCATGACCAACACTTGTAGACATGTATCCTATTGGCATCCCATATTTCTGATTATTTTATATGTCCATTGCACTTGCAAAGGCTTGATGAAGTGTAGAAGGTTACTTATCTCATAGAAAATAACTCATTTCCTCATCTGATGCACCGAGATAGACTGCCAAACATAATGCATCATTTGGCCTCATATATTTTGGAATATGTTTGAGCATTTTTGAAAATCTTAGGGTGAAGGCTGGAACCAACTCATCCTTTTCTTTTTGAATGTTCATGAATTGTGGAATCAATGATATCACATCAGTCCTTTCACCAAATTGTTCTAGAAATAGAATTTCAAAATCTAGCCATGAAGCAATAGAACATAGAGGTAAATATGAAAACCAATCTCTAGCATCATCCTTCAATGATTGAACAAAAAGCTTCATGCCAACATCTTCAGCCTTAATCTCATAATATCCTATCAGATCATAGAAAGCTTGTAGGTGCTTATTTGTTGATTCAGACTTAGCCTTCAGTAGGGTTTTAGGCTTTTCAAGCATAGACTTATCCTTCAGTAGGGTTTTAGGACTAGAGAGTAATGAATTTTTTTTTTTTTTTGGGGAGGGGGGCAGTCCACCAGTGGCTCTAGTTGGGGATGCATGGCTGACTCATTCATGGAAAGATTCCAGATGTCTTCAAGATGCCGATTTGGTTCCAAATCCATTAGGTTTTTCTATAACTACTCCATCCTGCATCAAAACACATACCTTTAATTTTCATTTGGTGGTCCCTGGCCACCAAAAATGAAAAACCAATATTTACCTCTATCAAAAATCTTGTTTTCTGAAGATTCTTTTAGGTCCAATTTAGAAGCACCATGTTCACTGATATTATGATTAGAGTAGATAATCCTATTTCTAATTATGCCACTATTAGTTTCACTCAAATTAGTCTACACTTTGCAATCAAGATCTAATTGAGAAGCATCACCAAATGATAGGCTCAAAGAACATGTGTCAAATATATCATTCCTATGTTTGTAATGCTTTTGATTGGCCAACTTCCCAATTGTGTGCAATCCTTGATCAGGCCTTTGTTGATCTATATTGACAAAAACTAAAAAATCCACATAGATACTGTCCATGTGCATACTTAGAATCCATGAATCATAGCTGTGTATTAGTGATAACATGATGTCCCAAAGTAAACTATTGGAATCATTAGAGAGTGAACAGTTGTTCCAGGATATGTAATCAACATTTGCATCATGTCTTCTTTCTTCATATGTAGATAGAACACTAGTGGCTGATCCACTATATGCATACTCAGTTATTCCATCTTTATCTATGATTTGAACCTTCAATAGGCTCTCAAATATGTTGCAAGTATGTGCCTAATTAGTTTTGTCATTGATGTCAACATATCTTTTTTGTCACTAGTGTCAATTGTATCCTTTTCTGTTATTTGTTTAGAATCTTTATATGTTGAAGATATTGAGAAAATTAGGCCCTCCAGAAGAATCAGAAAGTAAACAGTGAAGATAGTTAGTTGCATATTGAAGAACAGTCCAGAAGATTGCTCTACATTTCTTGCTGACTGAAGATCTTGGTCTATGGAGTGGAAGTTATTTAGAAGCATGGTTGAAGATGCTAAATCCTATGTTTGAGCCTTTGGTATGAAGATTTGAGTGAGTTACATTCACCAGAGTAAAACCTACTTTTTCTGATTATTCACTGGTACCTAAGAGAAAGTATTTTTCTCTGTGCTTCTAGAGGGAAGTCTGGGATGATGATAAGTGCCTACAATTGCAATGGTTCATGTTTTGGTGGTCCGCAAGCTATCTTTCCTTTATGATAGTTGAAGACAGTGAAGTTCATATGCTTTCGTGTGAAGAATCTCATCAATAAAGTGGTTAGAGGTTGTGTGGTTTCTCCTAGTGATTTCAACATGCTTATGGATACCTCTTGATCATGTTCCTACCTTTACATTGGTCCTCATTAAGGAATAGAGATTATGTTTGACGATTATTCCCAAATAACATAACGTGTAACCAGTCTTAGCCGACTTGGTTAATTCCAGTGATTGTAGAGATCCCTTGAAGATTATGGAAGCATGTTGTGGCGTGGAAGATCATGTTTGAGTCCCAGCTAAGGCATGGTGTGATCTGCATACATCTATACTACAACTCCTTAGCATAATTTTGTATTAGGTCAAGACCTATTTTGTAAATGTTTGTAATGTTGACCTTGGAGATTGTTCCAATGGTTGATGATTATAGTGCCGACCTTGATGATTATTCCAAGGTTGATGAAGTGTATAAATACTTGTAATTGAGTCATGGAAAAGATGTCCTTGTGTGAAGATGGGAAGATAAGGAAAAGTAGAGGAAAGGTAGAGCAGGGCAAAGGAACTATTGTGCTTCAATGTATTAATCTCAAACATGAAGAAGATGATGATCTTGGTAGTGAGCCTGGCAGTGAGCTGCCAGTAGGATTTAATAGCCCTCAGGGTTTAACAACCCTCATTGTAATCTTTCGAGGTTTAGAGTTGAGGCAGTGAGCCAATATGTTCTAGGCCCATGGAGTCACCAAGCCTGAACATCATTTTTCAAAGATTGCAATATATTTTGAGAGCTAACCCTCTCCATGGTTTTCTCCCACCTTTTTGTTTTCCACATAAAAAATCTAGTGTCTCTTGTGTTTAATGTTGCATCTGTGTTTAAGTTTCTGATTTCATGCATTCATTGTTCAATCATAATAACTGTGGATAAGTGATTAATGTTTAAGTGCAGAAATGTTTGATTTTTTGGGATAACTGATTCATCCCCCTTCTTAGTTGTCTAGCACATTTCAACAAAATAGAGGTAACTCATAAACCTTATAATGCAAATTAGGTATACAAACAAAATTTTCTAAATCATATCTATTTTATTGTTCCACAAAATCTGCATATTCTTCTTGCTTGCTTACCTCAAGAGGCTTCTCCTTTTCTTGCTCAACCTCCATGTATTCTTCCCTTGGAAGAAATAGATATCTAAGGTGTAACTCCCTTTGTTTCTTTGCTAAATCCAATTGATTGCAACATTCCTTGATCTCCTATAAGTGTTGTCTTGTTTGGGCAGCCAACAATTTTGCCTTCCTTGCTCTTTGTAACCATCCATCACACATATCTTGTCTTCTTAAAATCCTCCATGGTATGATGTACAAAATTATAATCATTGTGGCTTGAATCTTCAACATATTTCTCATGCTTAATACTAAAAACTTGAGTGCCAATTTGGAGAAACTCTTCTACCTCATTCTCCTCATCATTGTGATCAACAATTTCATCATTAAACTCCACCTCTACTGCATTAGAATGAAAATCTGAAACTTGTCCACTTACAACAAAGTAGGTATCTTCATTAATACATTCATCATCCATACAAACTACATCACCTAATAGCTTCACAAATGAACAATCATCTTGTTCATGCAGAATAGAAAGATCCATCTTTACTTCATATAAATTATCATTAATAACTAGGATATACTCACTATTATCATTAGAATGATCCATCATACCTAGTATCTGTGCATTCCATTGATCCTTCAACAACAACCTCATGTATATCTTTTATTTCATCATGTTTGCAACTTGCATTTGCATATCTTTCTTCTATGGGATGATTACAAACCTCATCTTTATCACTGTAAGATGTACCTTCATTTTATGCCACAATCTCGTCATCCTTATGCATTATGCCATGAATTTGTTCAATAGTATTTTGAGACAACTCTTCCAACACAATCACCTTTAGCTCTTTCCACAATCCCAATCCAATCAAATATCTGATCAAGATTTTGAATATTCAGTCTTTCTAGCAAAGTGCTCAAACCTGATTCATAAATTTCATAGAACTAATCAACACACATAGAGTCCTTAGGTCTACAATACTCTAGGATTTCTAGCAAAATATTCATGAATCTTGTCTATAGAGCATATGGTGATTCTCCTTCTTGTTTCTTCAAATCAAGCAATGATTAAACAAAAATTATAGGATCAATAATACTTGAAATTTATTCACATAGAGTCCTCAGGTCTGCAATACTATGGGATTTCTAGAAAAATATTCATCAATCATATATATAGAGCATAAGGTGATTCTCCTTCTTGTTTCTTCAAATTGAGCAATGATTGAACAAAAATAATAGGATCAACAGTACTTGCAATCTATTCACAACTTCCTTAGAATTCTTTGTGATTCTCATGAAGTAATGGTGAACAAACTAGAACAACATAAATACATTTATTTTGAAAACTATTCTCATTCTTTGATTTACATTGCTCATCTGCATAAGATGTTTTATCATGACCAACACTTGTAGACATGTATCTTGTTGGCATCCCATATTTCTGATTATTTTCTATGTCCATTGCACTTGCAAAGGCTTGATGAAGTGTAGAAGGTTCCTTATCTCTTAGTAAATAACTCATTTCCTCATCTAATGCATCGAGATAGACTGCCAAACATAATGCATCATTTGGCGTCATATATTTTGCAATATGTTTGAGCATTTTTGAAAATCTTAGGGTGAAGGCTGGAACCAACTCATCCTTTTCTTTTTGAATGTTCATGAATTGTGGAATCAATGATATCAAATCAGTCCTTTCACCAAATTGTTCTAGAAATACAATCTCAAAATCTAGCCATGAATCAATAGAACATAGAGGTAAATCTAAAATCCAATCTCTAGCATCATCCTTCAATGAGTGAACAAAAGGCTTCATGCAACATCTTCAGCCTCAATCTCATAATCTCCTATTAGATCATAGAAATATTGTAGGTGCTTATTTGTTTATTCAAACATAGCCTTCGGTAGGATTTTAGGCTTTTCAAGCATAGACTTAGCCTTCAGTAGGATTTTAGGACTAGAGAGTAATGAAAATTTGGGGTGGGTATTCCACCAATGGCTCTAGTCAGGGACACATGGCTAACTCAGTTATGGCAAGATCCCAAATGTCTTCAGGATGCAGACTTGGTTCCAAATCCATTAGGTTGTTCTCTAACTACTCCATCCTACATCAAAACACATATCTTAAATTTTTATTTGGTGGTCCCTGGCTTCAAAAAATAAAAAACCAATATTTTCCTTTGTCAAAAGTCTTATTTTCTAAAGATTGTTTTAGGTCCAATCTAGAAGCACCATGTTCATTGATGCTATCATTGGAGCAGCTAATCCTATTTCTAATTGTGCCACTGTTAGTTTCACTCATATCAATTTGCACTTTGCAATCAAGAGCTAATTAAGAAGCATCACCAAATTATAGGCTCAAAGAACATGTGTCAGATATATCATTCATATGTTTGCAATGCTTTTGATCAGCCAACTTCCCAATTATGTGCAATCCTTGATTAGGCCTTTGTTGATCCATATTGATGAAAACTAAAAATCCCACATAGATACTATCCCTATGCATACTTAGAATCCACGAATCATAGCTATGTATTAGTGATAACATGATGTCCCAAAGTAAACCATTGGAATTACTAGAGAGTGGACAGTTGTTCCAGGATATGTAATCAACATTTGCATCATGTCTTGTTTCTTCATATGTAGATAGAACACTAGTGGTTGATCCAATATATGCATGCTCAGTTATTCCATCCTTATCTATGATTTGAGCCTTCAATAGGCTCTCAAATAGAGGTAACTCATAAACCTTATAATGCAAATTAGGTATACAAATAAAATTTTCTAATTCATATCTATTCTCTTGTTCAACCAAATCTGCATATTCTTCTTGCTTGCTTACCTCAAGAGGCTTCTCCTTTGCTTGCTCAACCTCCATGTATTCTTCCCTTGGAAGAAATAGAGATCAAAGGTGTGACTCCCTTTGTTGCTTTGCTAAATCCAATTGATTGCAACGTTCCTTGATCTCCTGTAAGTGTTGTCTTGTTTGGGTAGCCAACAATTTTGCCTTCCTAGCTCTTTGTAACCATCCATAACACATATCTTGTGTCTTCTTAACATCCTCCATGGTATGATGTACAAAACCAGAATCATTGTGGCTTCAATCTTCAACATATTTCTCATGCTTAACACTAAAAACTTGAGTGCCAATCTATAGAGACTCTTCTACATCATTCTCCTCATCATTATGCTCAACAATTTCATCATTAAACTCCACCTCTACTGCATTAGAATGAAAATCTAAAACTTGTCCACTTAGAATTGTATACGCCTAAAAATGACATGATTCATCCTAAATAAATATTCTAAATATTTATTCCATTCTTCTATTAATTAAATAAATATTCCAAATTTATTTAATCGATTCACTAATCCATAATTAAATAAAATCTATTTATTTAATTAAAATTCTTCTAAGTGTCCTACACAATTAAATAATCATAAATTATTTAATTAATCCAAATTCCTCTATCCTAAGTTCTAAATTCAAAAATCCACCTCACCTTGTCCACCTCATCAGGTTGCACATGTAATTAAATATATTTAATATTTAATTACCTATTTTTCTCTCACCCACATGGCCTATTTCTTCTCAAATCAGAAGTTAGTTAACTAATCAATCAAATTTGTTAACTAATTAGTCATTTGAGTTCACTGGTCAATCTATTCTGTTGACTCCTCAATCAACCCAGTTCACTGGTCAATCAATTCAGTCAATCCCATAATCCACTCTTCTAACTGATCAATCAAGTTTGTTAACTGATCAGTCAATGGAGTTAACTCTCTAATCAATTTTGTCAAGTCCCCTCTTTCATGATGGAGCTGGGACACTTGTCACATTTCTACTGGTTGCACATTCCTCAACCATCCTCAGCCGTTGATCTTCATATCTCCTCTCAACCGTTGATTCCCATTCTTCCAAGTCTATAAATGGAACCTCATTCTTCCATTCTAATCATCCAGGCTTTTGACATTGTTACTCTGCAGAAATACCACCAGCGCACCTTTGGCACCCTCTTACCATTTACAAGCTTGAGATCACATACTTGCTTTGAAGCTCATCTTCTTTGCATATCACTACAGCCATTTACCATCGACTTCCTCGAACACAGCTTACGGAGTGCACTCTCTGAGGGCTTACTCAATCTGCAAAAGGATGGTTGTAATAGGCGAACAACGGAAGCATCGATTTCAAGGAAGGTTTGCTTTGTGTTATTCATTGCTATTTTCGTTCAATCTTTCTTGCTCTCTCCTATTCTATTGATGTTTGGGTCATACATTATTCATTTGATTGATTCACGTTTTACCCTTACATTTTTGGCACCCACCGTGGGGCCTTTGCCCCTTTATCTCATCAAAATCTGAGCTTTTTTGAAGGCAGGTTCCATACAGGTCACACAAAGTCACGCACAGGTTACTTTGGCACATTTAAACATTTCCACGGTGCATATAAAGACTGTTACGGTGCTTTTATCATTTCTACGCATCTGTGTATTTTCGCTGCGCTTTTGCGCACTGTTACGGTGCTTTTGATTATATTGCGCTTATGTTTCTTTTTACTGCGCATATATACATTGTTACTGCACATTTACAACAACTGCGCATTTGTTCATTTATACGGTGCATTTGATCAAAATTGCTGTGCATTTGTTTATTCTGCGCTTCTGTGTATTCCTGCTGCGCTTATACACACTATTGCGGTGCATTCATTATTGTTGCGCTTCTGTTGATTATTTCTGCGCATCTAATCACTAAAGCTGCACATTTGTAATAGGCTATGGTTTTAGTACTTTTCTAGGGGAATTTGCTAATGCTAACCTTTTCGCATGTGTTTGCTGGAGCTGTCTTGCAGGATAGGTTAGGGTTTAGTTCCATGTAGTTGCATCTAAATAGTTCACATTTCACTTTCTAAAAGATAGTAAAATTGATGTTCATTCAAATCCTCATCTAGCTCTAATTAGGGAGAAAGTAACTAGATTATTTCTTGCTTGCATTGCAACACCTTCCAAGTTATTACTATCTAAGTTTAAAACTGAACTCACCATTGATCTTGAGGTTAAAATGAACTATTGCTATGTCGTGAGACCAAAACTTCAAAGTTAACTATCTCGTGCTACGTGGTTTAAAACTGAACTCACCATTGATCTTGAGGTTAAAATGAACTATTGCTATATCGAGAGACCAAAACTTCAAAGTTAACTATCTCGTGCTACGTGGTTTAAAATCGAACCCACCATTGCTTTCTGGGGTTAAAACTGAACCACTGCTATATTGCTAAAATCACTTCAAAGTTCTGTGTTTGAGTAGATTAGCCCATTTAGTTTTTCACTTTTAACTAGGGTGGATTAATCAGTGTATTCTGTGCTTGCGAATGACAATAGGTTTATGCTCTCCCCTCTTCTGGGTGATTAGAGTGCCAGACTTGTCATTCTATTTGTTTAACCTTTAGGAAGGGCCTGCCCTTGGATGCACGCTTGTCCAAGTGGGAACGACCCTGAGTGGTAATAGGCTAATGCCAAGCCCTACCAAGCCACTTAAAATAAATTGTGCTTGAGGTGAAAACTTCTTGCAACAAGTGCTGTTATGTTACATCGACGACCGACCTCCCCTAAAACCCTCTAAGGCGCAACCCTTTGAGGCTGGGAGACTCCATAACGGAGAGTAGTGCCACCGCACGTGTAACCACTTGAACGGTTGCCCGCATTAAATACCTCTTGTTCTAGTGGCCCAAATCCCTTATAATCCATTTCTCGCCTAAGATTTTTGTGCTTGCTTTTGTTCAGTTTAGTCTAAAATAGAGTCAAAAAACTACAAAAACAATGAAAAATTACAAAATATTCTTTGTGCTTGCTGTGTTTTCTTGCTGTTAATTCATAATATCAGATCAGGAAGACCTTTTCCAGCCAAAAAATACCAAAAACAGAAGAAAAAATCCAAAAATTTTGCCAAAATATCAGAGCTGTGCATATACCCATTTCTACTGCACATTTGCACTTAACCAGAGTTGCGCATATACTGAGACTTACGGCGCATTTGTTTCGGTGCATATGCGACAGTGAGCACTTGCCCTATTTTTGAGAGAATATTTTCACTTGATTAGAGCACCCATTTCAGCCTAGTTTCACTTTCTGAGGTTAGATTCAACCTTGCAGTTAGTCTTCATCCATTTCACCCAAGTCTCTCTCTTTCGTCAATCATCACATTCACTTTCTGTCCAAATCCCTCTTGTCCCAAAGTCAGTTTGTCCCATACCAATTCGACATAGGTCCTTTTTTTCGTGTCATTAGTGAATTCACATAAGCCTAGTAGGTCACCGTACCTTTGCTAGTAGTCTTGTTGAATGACTAAGCCCTACACAGTAAGACTGGTATTGACTACCCTTACTAGCGGCTAACGTCTTGTGTCAACTATCTTACTTGAAGTCATTGAGCGAGAGAATCCTTTGTCCAAATCTTGTCCTAAGTATCCCATTCACAACAGTCTCAGTCGGCACCTCGCCAAAATTTCTAATCCTGGTCCACTTCATCCCACCCCACCTTGCATGGTTCTTACTCGATCCCAGTACAACAAGCAAATCGAAATGGTCGACTCATCTGATCACCTCGCCCCACCACGTGGTGGTGACGAAGAAATTTCTCATGAAGAATTAGTAGCACACATCCAAGATAGAAAATTCCAACGCCTGGTAGAGAGGGTGCTCCTTGAAGACCCCGATAAATACTTCCACCATCTTGCTAATCTTGGAGTCAAACTCCCCGTAGATTTTGACATAAGCTCCATCATGGAAAATGTAGATAATGATCATGAGCGGAGATGTGATGATCATGAGAGAGGCACGAATGACACAGTCCCGAATGCAAATGATAGAGGCAAGAAACCCATAGATCAAAATTCTCCTATGATGACGTGAGACAACAAATCGAAAGTCTAAAACAAGAAATATCCAACCTTAAGACCGGTACAAGTTCCAAGCACTACTCTTTGGAAGATATAGCTCCATATCCTTTTGACTAAAGTTTGGTCATGAAACCCTTCCCCTTTCAGTTCGGAGTCCCAAAGTTTGACAAATACAAAGGGAAGGGGGACCCTAGAGATCATATCCGGGAATTCAATGCCGCATGTTTAGAAGTAGCTCACAATGAGACCTACTTGATGAGACTATTCCCAAGATCCTTAGGTGGTCAAGCTATGGAGTGGTTCTCGCGCCTCCCACTAGGAATCAAAACTTTTGATGAACTTGTCAATAAATTCATAACACACTTCTCTTACAACATAGAACACGAGGTATCTATGCTAGATCTATGCAACACCAAACAAAAGAGTGGTGAGTCATTCACCACCTTCTTACAATGATGGAGATAGCTAGCTAGTAAGTGTTCTTATGATATACCTGAGAAGCAACTATTGGAAATGTTTGTCCACAATTTGAATACTGATCTTAGCTATCAAATTCAGATACAATGCCCTACATCATTCTCAAAAGTCATCGAAATGGGCTTATTCATCGAAAAGGCTATGATCACTAAAGGAGCTATCAAACTATACAAGGACATGCCTAATTCCAATTACACAATGGATAAATCAAAGTTTTGGACCAAGAACAAGAATGTGGTCAACGATGGGGTAGTTGACGCCAAGGCGGCAGCTCTTAAACAACAACCCATATTCACTCTTAAGGGGGACACAAACAATGGGGCAATCAACAAGCCACCCTCTTGGGAGCCTAGACCTTGGTTCACTTCCAACCCAAGGAGAAAATTCACACTGTTAGGTGAGTCTCAAGAATCTGCACTAAGGAAGTTGTGGCTAACAACAAAATTTCTCTACCGCCAACAAGTGAGTACGAGCCTATAGTCAAACCTCCCTACTAGAAGGACACAGACTATTGTGAATATCATCGAGGAAGGGGGCATACAACTAACAACTATATCTGTCTCAAAAATGTCATACAGGATATACTGGATCAGAATCAAGGAAAGACACAACAGCATACCTCCAATGAAACTCATGTGGCCTACAGGGATCCACTTCTGAATCATAACAGGCCATATAACAACAATGGCCACAATAACAACGGCAACAACAGCAATGACAACAACAATAATCGCAACTGGCCAAATCAGAACAGCGGGATGAGTAATGCTAACTATGCAAGTGTTCCATTTGACTACACCATAAACTGCATTTCTGAACATATTCCACATGTCAATGTCATCTCACCCAACCAACAACCAAGACCTAACCGAACTGGTTGTAGTATAATTACCCGCAGTGGTAAAGTCACGCTTAATACTGTTCCTCCAAGGTCATCACCATCCCCATCCACCTTTCGTCAGTACAATGTCATTGACCAGTTACAGAAAACTCTGGCTCACATTTCCATATTGGAGCTCTTGCGTCTATCTCCTTCTCATAAGAAGATTCTTGAGAAAGCCTTAGTGGAAACCGCTGTCCCCACTAACCTGGCTCAAGAGAAATTCCAGACCATGGTAGGCAATCTGACATCCTCCAATTCCATATCATTTACTAAGCAAGATGACCTTTCTGTATCTCAACCCCACAACACCCGTCTGCATTTTGTCGCATTCATACACAAGCACCACATCAAGAGGGTTCTCATTGATGGGGGTGCCGGTTTAAATATTTGCACATTGAAGCTAGTCCTTGCACTGGGTTCTCCGAACAAGCAGTTGATCCAAGGAGGAAAATTACCATTAAGTCATATGATGAGGAAGAAAGAACCACAAAAGGAACGGTTGTCCTACCCATTCAAGTGGGACTGGTAATTAAAGATGTGGTGTGCCAAGTCCTTGATCAGGAGCTTGCTTATAATATTCTACTAGGGAGACCATGGATCCACGCCATGAAAGCTGTCCCCTCAACCTATCATCAATGCATTAAGTTCCCGCACAATGGCAAGCAGGTCACCATCCAAGGCAACCCCGACCCCTACCAGCACTGCAATTCTTTCCGTGCCAAACCCAAATGTGTCATACCCAACAATAGATCCTACATTTCCCCCACCCCGCAATAGGACCATACCGCTGAAGCTTCCTCCTCAAGACCCAAACCACTGAAACTTACCATAAAAGAAAGTGACATGGGGGAATACTCCATTGAGCACAGCCTCAACCTTGCCAAGCTGCCTTTGTCTCCTCGCTCTTTTGGCCAACCCAAACATCCACCCAAACATTTTCCAAAGCCATCTGCTCCTCCTGTAGCTCCCACAAATCCCTTTGTAAAATGGGGGACCTTATTTGATGAGACAGAGGAGCGAGATCTCCTGCAGTGGCTTTATGCTGAAGAAGAAAACACACCCCAAGAACTGCCTAAACTCCCTACAGAATTCTATGGGCGGGGTGAGACTATTTTGCATAGGATGGGGTATGAAGGACAAGGCCCCATAGGCCTCAGAAAAGAAGGAATCATTGAACCTATACAACCTTCTTCATCCTCTTTGGCTAGAAACACAAGTGGCCTAGGATACAAAGGCAAGGGTAAAGCCAAGGAAAATGCCTGCCTTGTGGAGACAATCCAAACACTCCAAGTGGACAGCGACACGGATTCAGATGATTCCAATGAGTATGAGTGGGATGAGCTAACAGAGCACTCCTATGACGACAAAGAGGTTGACACCATCCAAACTCTTAGCCCATACCATGAGGGACAAATGCAACAGGACAAACCACTGGAGTCTGATTTACCCACCCCTGAGATTATGGCTTTCGAGGAAAGTTTAGATTCCATTGCGATAAACAACTTGGAAGAAAGTACCACCCTAAACACTACCCCCACCAATGCCCATAACATTTCCATTCACACCATCAATGAATCAGGTCTCTCATCCGACTCCCTTCCCCTCTTACACCCTGAGCTTATTGACTAGGATCTTCAAGGAAACCCCCAATTAGATATGTTCCAGAATGATGATACTTACATTGATTATATGGAACTTAGGGACCACTTGCCAAAAGGAGATCATAAAGCTAGTTTTGCTATCGAACTAAATACCATGACTTACTTCGGGGAGGGTGCCAAGCCTTCCAGTCGCAAAAACATCAAGATCAAAAATGGATCTGACAGCGAAAACCACCTTGCGGCAGTGTTAGATCACAAAATAGTAAAAAGAAAGGATGCATCTGACGGTGAAAACCCAACTGTGGCACCCGACGATGGAATGCTTGACACTCTCCCTAGTGATATGTACCAGGAAAGGTCACAAATTGTGGCGGAGCCAATAGAGCCCGTGAATATTGGAACCGAAGAGCAGCCCAAGATTATCCACTTTGCCAAATCTCTCACACCACCAGAGAAAACTAGGTTTGTACCATTCTTTAAGAAGAAGAGAGGCAGCTTTGCTTGGTCCTATGTAGACATGCCAAGTTTGGACCCAAACCTAATTCTACATCATTTGCCATTGGATCCAGGGGTGAAACCAGTAAAGCAGAAGCTGAGAAAGATGCATCCTCATATAGCCCTTTTGGTCAAAGAAGAACTTAAGAAATTGCTAGATGTGGGGTTCATTAGAGCCATAGATTACCTAGAATGGATATCTAATATTGTGCCAGTGTCTAAACCAGATGGCCGGGTTCGACTATGAAATGATTTTCAAGACTTAAACAAAGCATGCCGCAAGGATGACTTTCCATTGCCAAACATTGATATCATAGTCAACCTAACTGTAAGACATACAATGCTATCACTCATGGACAAATTCTCAGGGTATAATCAAATCAAAATAGCACCGGAGGATCAACACAAAACAACTTTTACTTACCCATGGGGTACCTTTTGCTAGAATGTCATGCCTTTTGGGTTGAAAAACACAGGTGCTACATATCAGCGGGCCATGACATGATGCATGTAACTATGGAGGACTATGTTGATGACATCCTAGCAAAATCTCTCACAAGGGACTCACACCTGGACATATTAGAAAAAGTCTTTCAGAGATTGGACCAATTCCAAGTCAAACTGAACCCGAAGAAATGTGTGTTTGGGGTAACTTCAGGCAAGCTGCTAGGCTTCATCATGTCGGCAAACAGAATAGAGGTAGACCCTGCCAAGGTCAAAGCTATAATGGACATGCCACCGCCCAAGACTCTAACTTAATTGAGATCCTTACAGGGCAAGCTGCAGGTCATCTGTAGGTTCATCTCACAGCTGGCAGACAAGTGCCAACCTTTCAGCCATCTCCTACATAAGAACATCCCATTTAGGTGGGATGAAAGGTGTGAAGAAGCATTCAACAAGCTAAAGGAATACCTTATGAATCCACCCATTCTCATGCCTCCGATCCAAGGCAAGCCACTAATTCTCTACATATCGGCTACACCTACTGGTCTTGGAACTCTTCTAGCGCAGCAAGATTATGAGAACAAAGAAAGAGTTGTATACTACATCAATCGAACCTTAGTGGGCTATGAGTTGTAATACTCACATGTAGAAAGATCATGTCTCGCAGTAGTTTTTGCTTCACAAAAAATCTGACATTACATGCTTGCACACCCAGTTAAGCTCATTGCTAAAATAGACCCATTGAAGTATCTTCTCAGCAAAGCTTCTCTCACAGGTCGCCTGGCAAAGTGGGTAATGCTTCTCAGTGAGTATGACATCGAATATGTGGACAGAAAAGCCATTAAGGGACAAATCATAGGTGACCAACTAGCTGATGCACAGTTACAAGACAACAAGCCCATGTAGTTTGAGTTTCCCGATGAGTCCTTATTCACTATATCAACATCTTCTTGGAAACTCTACTTCGACGGGTCTTACACAAACCATGGATCGGGGGCAAGCATCCTGTTCATAACTCCCCAAGGTGACACAATTCCAAAGTCTTACCGTTTGTTATTTCCATGCACCAATAACATAGCGGAGTATGAAGCCTTGGTGATTGGTCTTAAGATGGCAACTAAGTGGAAAATTCAAGAACTACATGTCTACGGTGATTCTCAGCTTATCATCAATCAGGTCAATGATGAGTATCAAACTAAAGTTAAAAAGCTCATCCCCTACAAAAGAATGGTCGATGACTTCAAAGAACACTTTGGGACCATCTCCTTCAAGCAAATACCCAGGATTGAGAACAAAGCAGTAGATGCAATGGCTACCATAGCCTCTCTTCTAGAAATACCTGAAAATGAGTCACGTTATGAGTTCTTAGTGGAAACTATCCAGCAACCAGCTTATGATCTTCTTGAGACCCATTCCATTAGCCTTCTAGTTGGATCTGATTCACCTTGGTATGGTACGACTTACACTTACATCAAGGACAACATTCTCTCACCTGACCTCTCTTCCAACCAAAAGCAAACTTTCATACGACAAACCTCTCGCTACACCATCATAGATGATACCCTTTACCAACGTAGTTTGGATGGTACTTTACTCTGTTGTTTAGAACAAGAAGAATCCATAATTGCCTTGCGAGACGTAAATGAAGGGATATGTGGAACACACTCCAACGGTCCTTCCTTAGCCAAGAAACTCATGCGTTTGGGTTATTACTGGCCAAACATGGAAATGGATTCATATTAGTTTGTCAAAAAGTGCAAACAGTGCCAAATACACGGGAACTTGATCCACGCTCTTGCTCAAGAGTTGAGACCTTTAACGACACCCTAGCCCTTTTGCCAGTGGGGACTTGACCTTGTGGGAAAGATTCATCTGCCCTCTTCCAATGGCCACAAATTCATCATAACCGCCACTAAGTATTTCACAAAGTGGATTGAAGCCGTTCCCCTAACCACCGTCACAGGTAAGCAAATTTCCTCTTTCATTCTGAATTACATTATTTGCAGATATGGCATTCCTTCATCTATTATCACAAATAATGGAAGACCATTCAAAAATTAGGATGTCCAAGAACTCTGTGAGTGTTTCAAAATCCAACATCGTTTCTCCACTCCATACTACCCCCAAGGTAACAGCCAATTTGAGGCATCGAACAAAGCTATTCTAAAAATCCTAAAGAAGACTGTCAATGATGTTGGTCGCAATTGGCATGTCCAACTCAATCCCACTCTGTGGGCCTACAGAACTAGTATACGCACTTCCACGGGTGCTACACCCTACGCCCTTGTCTATGGTTCAGAAGCCATCCTTCCCATTGAGGTCGATCTACCATCTCTCAGGGTGTCGTTGAAAGGTCTCATATCAAATGAAGAATACAGAGTCTCCAGGTTACAAGAACTAGAGTTGCTAGAAGAAAGGCGCCAGAAAGCCTTTGATCATTTCAAAGCATATCAACAGATGATGTCTAGAAGCTATAATCACAAGGTTCGCCCAAGATGCTTTAAGGTAGGGGACCTAGTTCTAAAAGAGAACCCCCGCAATCAACAAGACAGAGAAAAGAAAGGTAAGTTTGAGCCTAATTGGCTTGGACCCTATGTGATTGTAGCTGCTTATGGATTAGGGGCATATCAGTTGGCCACTTCAGAGGGTGAGTTGTTCGATGATCCAATCAACAGCATGCACCTTCGCCGATTCTATACCTAGGAGAACCCCAATGCAAGGGAGCCCAATAAAATCAAAAAAACAAAAAATCAAAAAGTTGAAAAGAGAAAATACCAAAAAAAATCAGAAAAAATAGAAAGCATGCAAAAAAAAATCGTCCTTTGGTGAAAACCTGGCAAACAGGCGCCTTGGATAGGTATCATGATGAAAACCTGGCAAACAGGCGTCATGTTTACTTTCTAGCTTCTCGTGCAAATAAAAGAAAGTGATGAAAACCTGGTAAACAGGTGTTACTTGTGATAAACCGCCTTCTCCATCTTTGGGAATCCAATCACCTTGAGTCCATTCTTTCTCCATTTGCCCCATTCGACCCATATCTATCCCACAAATAAACACTTGATAGTTACCTATCATGGCTTGATACTCTCCTTGTGGCCTTGTCAACCAAGGTTTTGTCCCATACCATCTCCTCAATGTGAGCCTGGCATAGGGTCTCTTGTCAGTGTGCATGGTCCAAGTCTGTGAACTACGTTGCCTCTACGCCGTCACGTAGGCAAGGCCATTATTCTAATGCACCCTCGAGGCTTCCATTTCTTCCCTTTTCTCCCATTCATCCCCTTTCTTGTCTTCATTCTTGTCATCTTTCTTCTAGTCCATCCATGGTCCATTAGGGTTTACCCTGAACTACGTTGCCTCTGCGTCGTCATGTAGGCAAGGCCATTTAGCAATGAACCCTCGAGGCACTAGGTCAGTCCCTTAGGGTCCGTCTCCCCAATAAGGATTGTGCAATCTTCTCACCAAGCAAACAAATACAAGCAGAACCCGGGCCTCAAGAAGAAATCTTGACTGTGAGCATCTTAACCTATCTAATGCCAAGCAAATACCCAAGGTCTTCTAAATGATTTTATGCAAATTAAGGCAAGAACTAAACACATATCAACGCAACTATGCTTTGTAGATCGGAAACATGGTTAACAATTTGAGTCCGAATTTTTTACTATCATACCCTCCTATGCTACTCAAGGATGCCAAAGGCTAGAGATGCTATGATGGGGGCATGATTATTTTCTTTGTTTGCTATTTGTGGATTAAGCTTTAGTAGTGTGACACCTTGTCTAAGGACATGATCGGCAAAAGATCATTGAGGACATCAAAGGTCTAACATGAACGGGGGCAATCCTTGTTTGTTGAAACGCAAGAAGTACTCAGGTCATCTAGATTCAATTTTGACTAGATGCTTGTATTAACTTGCTAAATCACACTCCATGTAAGTGATACTCAAGTCATCTCAGTTCAATTATACCAAGATGCTTCTATTCACTTACAACATCTCAGAAAATGTACCAAAAAACAAAATGCCCAATGATGAAATAAAGCACTCTAAAAGCAAAACATCCATCCTATATCCATATACACATCCATGCATCCATATCCCATACAATCCTCATTATCCAAACTATGCAGAGTAACAATATCAAATGAAGTTTCTAAGTCATTCTATCGCAACCATTCTTCTATCTATCATGTCATTCTTGTGTCGATAGAGTATATTTGGACATCACAAAAACAAAGCATATAGGAGCATATCATATCATATGTAGGGCTAGTCATGAACGTGATTAAGTCAGTAGAATACATCACCCAATGCATTAGGTCATTAATACATCAGCATTACATCACATTTTCAAGCACAGAAAATCCAAAAAACAACATAGCTAAGTGCATCGCATACAAAGCTGCACCATCACATAGAAATCATTTTACAGTTGCATTCATTTGAAACACTAAATCATATAGACATCATATAGCATCATATCACAAAAGCATCTCATATAGCATCAGATAGACCATCTAAGTCTATACATACATCACATCATACAATAGAAGTAAATCATCATCTCATAATGCATGCAATAGAAACACAAAGCTGCATCATCATATATACTATCATATAAGAGGTCCAAATGTACAATATCACCATCTCTCTCAAACATCAAAGTGTCATATATAATATACATCCAAATGGACGGTGATACATGTCCCAAAAGTATAAAGTCTGGTCTGTGTCTATCCCTGCCGCTGTGGGCCACCACTGCCAGCTCCTGATTGCTGGGGACCCATCACGGAAGCCCCTGACTGTGATGCACCTGCTCTATGAGTAGCCCCAGACTGACTCCTGAAGCTCCCCGCCCTCTGACTAGATGCCACAGCACCATGGTATAAACCTCGGTAGTACTGGGCCTGTGACTGTGCCCTGGCGAGCTTTGCCTGTACTTGTGCCAACTGCATCTGCAACTGGCCCACCTGTGTCTGTGCCTGTTGCACCTGCCCAACCAAAAAAGAACTCACTGCATCTGTCCTCATGGCGGCCACACCAGTGTCCCGCTCTACACGGACAATATGTAACTAGGCATCTGCCATATCTCTCTCGTGAGTCAACCCCGCGATAACTACTGCATCTGTCTCTCGCCTACCATCGGCCCTCCTCAGCTGTGCCTGTAGCACTTGCACCTGTCCTCTCAGGATGGCTATGGCCTTCTCATGTACCTTTGCCTCTACTGGCCCCTGTGCTGCCTCTGCCTGTCGTGGCCCTTGTGGCTGGGGCACCTGCTGCTGTGGTACCTGCTGGGGTGGCGGCATCTGCTGCTGTGCCACTTGTCCTGGCACTGCCTGCTCGGCCTAGCCTATCCTCCTCCATTGTCCTAGCCTCTCTCTGACCCTACCACCTCATCCTCATCCTCCTCTAGCTCCCCTCCACCCTGGGCCAACCTGTCCCTCCTCCTCTGAGTCTGCCTCATCAATACGAGGCACCAGCATGCTGGGTCCTGAATATCTCAGGAACAGATGTGCTGTCATCCAATCCTTGTAATCCTATGTCACCCCTGCATCTGCTATCTCTGTCCACATATCCCACGCCACATAAGGAGTTTGACGAAACTTTTCTAGGGCCTCCTCATACGAAGCCATCGGCCCCCATCGGACCCTCTCTACATGTGTCCGCGTAAAAAGTGTCTACCCCTATGGCATGCCCTACCTCCTGCCGAACTGTCTCAAAACTTGGCCCACCATCTGCCTCTCTAGTATATGTTGTGTACGGCCTATCAGCCACCTGGTCTGAAAGCAATACGGCAGTTCGTCTCCCTCGTCATCCCAGGGCTCGCAATCTAGATATGGTCACCAGACGACCACATCTACCCCATCCAAGGTGTGCCTCCAATACTCTAACTTCCCCAGCCTGTGCTGGGAAATCACTCTTGCATATCCATAACTGTATGGCTCTCCTCGCTGTCTCGTGAAGACACATATCAGCCTCGTCACTGCTATGTGCTCCCACAGCCAAAACTGTAGCAGTAATACCCCAGCCGATAGACTCGTGCTACGGTGGTACACCACCTGATGCATGTCGTGGTATAAATGGGCCAGTACGCAGACTCCCCATGCATATCAGGTGCCCTCATTCAGCATCCGCTCCATGATCCTACCCCATCCAATGGGGAACCCATGCGATCTCCTGTCCGGGTATACAACGCCCCCGATCAATCCAGCCACAATCCCAGGGAAGTAGTCATAGCAATCGTATATATCCTGCCACGAGATGACCTATCCAACCAACTCAGGATCATCGAACACTCGCTCGCACTTGGTGAGTCCCGCATCCCACTGTGCATCATACTCTACTAACTCACCTACCACAGGTAAGTGCAGTATTCGGTAAACATCCTCTAAAGTCACAGTCATCTCTCCCGTAGGAAAGTGGAAGGTCCCATCCTCACTGTGAAATCTCTCCACAGCAGCTGTCAGCAGTCCATGGTTTGCCTGCACCTCGGGCATGAAGCAAACATAGTCCAAACCCATGGCACCAAGCACCACTCTGTCAGTCTCTGTCAGCATATACCTCTGCAATAGGGGCATGGGAAACGTCTCCCTCAACTGCAGTGTGTCTCGAATATCCTCCTGCAAGCAAGCAAGGTAACACGTCAGTCTCAAACGGCATATACCATACTCAACATATCTACTAAACTATATCAACTCAACTTAGCATCTCAAATTGATCAAAACAACACACTACATCTCTTGACTAGATTCCTGCAATCTCAGAGATAGCTCATCGATTCCCGCATCAAATAGGACACTAATCGAATCAATTTGGCTAAGTAATTTGCTATCCCAAGCAAATGTGCCACTACAGGTGGTAAAAGCACCATTTCTTGATATATGCGCCACTAAAATCAGCATATGCGCCGCCTAAACACATATGCACAGCTACAATGCACATATGCGCAGATTCAACGCATGCACCGGAACATTCAGCATATGCGCCGCCATATTATGGAAGCGCCGCTACATTCAGCATATGTGCGGCTTTTATAGATGCGCTGCTACATTGAAAAGATGCGCTGCCTAAATACACATGCGCTATGTGCCATTTTCATGCATGCGTTGCTAAAACCAGCATATGTGCCGCTAAAAGACAAAAGCTCCGCTTTGCAAGGCATATGCGCCATTCTGCATTTCGGCGCATATGTTTGACCTATTTTCTACATGCATTTATGACACCCTAAATCGACCCTAAGAGAAATTTTTCGAAGCACATACTGGGGGTCCTACCTCTGTTGGCCACCTGAATCGATGGACTCGCTTGAATCGATGCTCCTCGTGTGGAATGTCTGCTACTCTGGCTGCCATGCTGCTCCAAGTTTGCTCTAAGCTCTCTCATTCCAATCTAGATCAAACAAGTGTACAAATGACTATTCTTGTGGACCCAGCTCCTATTTATAGCCTCCAAACCCTAATTCTGGCTAGGTGATGACTATGACTACTTTCCATGCCCATTTTTCCTCCAGTTTTCTTCCCATTTCCTTGAAATGCATCCTTTTTCCTCTTGCTTATCCTAACCCCTTCATCTTCGTGAGATTGTCCGTCTCCGATTCTTTCGTCCTTTTCCCATCCAATCTCCCAAGGGGGCATCCTATTGTCAGTAAGCCTGTACCAGGGGCAAACTGGGGCATGTATCATTATCAGACTATCGACTTCTTTGAAGCAACGCTATAAACAACATTGCATCAAAGAGAGGCAAAATGTATATGCCTAAAAATGACACGATTCATCCTAAATAAATATTCTAAATATTTATTCCATTCTTCTATTAATTAAATAAATATTCCAAATTTATTTAATCGATTCACTAATCCATAATTAAATAAAATCTATTTATTTAATTAAAATTCTTCTAAGTGTCCTACACAATTAAATAATCATAAATTATTTAATTAATCCAAATTCCTCTATCCTAAGTTCTAAATTCAAAAATCCACCTCACCTTTACACCTCACCTTTTCCACCTCACCTTGTCCACCTCATCAGGTTGCACATGTAATTAAATATATTTAATATTTAATTACCTATTTTTCTCACTCACATGGCCTATTTCTTCTCAAATCAGAAGTTAGTTAACTAATCAATAAAAGCTGTTAACTAATTAGTCATTTGAGTTCATTGGTCAATCTATTCTGTTGACTCCTCAATCAACCCAGTTCACTGGTCAATCAATTCAGTCAATCCCATAATCCACTCTTCTAACTGATCAATCAAGTTTGTTAACTGATCAGTCAATGGAGTTAACTCTCTAATCAATTTTGTCAAGTCCCCTCTTTCATGATGGAGCTGGGACGCTTGTCACATTTCTACTGGTTGCATATTCCTCAACCATCCTCAGCCGTTGATCTTCATATCTCCTCTCAACCGTTGATTCCCATTCTTCCAAGTCTATAAATGGAACCTCATTCTTCCATTCTAATCATCCAGGCTTTTGACATTGTTACTCTGCAGAAATACCACCAGCGTGCCTTTGGCACCCTCTTACCATTTACAAGATTGAGATCACATACTTGCTTTGAAGCTCATCTTCATTGCATATCACTACAGCCATTTACCATCGACTTCCTCAAACACAGCTTAAAGGAGTGCACTCTCTGAGGGCTTACTCCATCTGCAAAAGGATGGTTGTAATAGGCGAACAACGGAAGCATCGATTTCAAGGAAGGTTTGCTTTGTGTTATTCATTTCTATTTTCATTCAATCTTTCTTGCTCTCTCCTATTCTATTGATGTTTGGGTCATACATTATTCATTTGATTGATTCACGTTTTACCCTTACAAGAATAAAGTAGGCATCTTCATTAATGCATTCATCATCCATACAAACTACATCACCTGATAGCTTCACAATTGAACAATCATCTTGTTCATGTAGAATAGAAAGATCCATGTTTGCTTCATATAAATTATTATGAACAACTGGGATATACTCAATATTATCATTAGAATGATCCATCATACATGGTATCTATTCATTCCTTTGATCCTTCAATAACAACCTCATGTATATCCTTTATTTCATCATGTTTGCAACTTGTATCTGCATATCTTTCTTCTATGGGCTGATTACAAACCTCATCTTTTTCACTACAAGATGTACCTTCATTTTCTGCTACAATCTCTTCATCCTTATGCATTATGCCACAAATTTGTTCAATAGTATTTTGAGACATAACTCTTCCAACACAATCACCTTTAGCTCTTTCCACAATCCCAATCCAATCAAATATTTGATCAAGATTTTGAATATTCAATCTTTTTGGTGAAGTGCTCATACATGATTCATAAATTTCATAGAATAAATCAACACACATAGATTCCTTAGGTCTGCAATACTCTAGGATTTCTAGCAAAATACTCATGAATCTTGTATACAGAATATAAGGTGATTCTCCTTCTTGTTTCTTCAAATCGAGCAATGATTGAACAAAAATCATAGGATCAATAGTACTTGCAATCTATTTACAACTTCTTTAGAACTCTCTGTGATTCTCATGAAGCAATGGTGGAAAAACTAGAACAATAGAAATACATTTATTTTGAAAACTATTCTCATTCTTTGATTTACATTGTTCATCTTTATAAGATGTTTTAACATGACCAACACTTGCAAACATGTATCCTATTGGCATCCCATATTTCTGATTGTTTTCTATGTCCATCACACTTGAAAAGGCTTGATGAAGCGTAGAATGTTCCTTATCTCATAGAAAATAACTCATTTCCTCATGTAATGCACCGAGATAGACTGCCAAACATAATGCATCATTTGGCATCATATATTTTGGAATATATTTGAGCATTTTTTAAAATCTGAGGGTGAAGGATGGAACCAACTCATCCTTTTCTTTTTGAATGTTCCTGAATTGTGGAATCAATGATATCACATCAGTCCTTTCATCAAATTGTTCTAGAAATACAATCTCAAAATCTAGCCATAAAGCAATAGAACATAGTGATAAATATCAAAACCAATCTCTAGCATCATCCTTCAATGACTGAACAAAAAGCTTCATGCCAACATCTTCAGTCTCAATCTCATAATCTCCTATCAGATCATAGAAATCTTGTAGGTGCTTATTTGTTGATCCAGAATTCTTTCAACTATATTTTGGCAAACACTTTCTAGCTTCACTAGGAAAAATATTTGGATATCCATGAATACCATTAAAATTTAGAGCTTTGTATCTTTTAGCAGAGAATGACTTCTTTTGAGAACATGATCAGGAATGTTGTTCTAAAGAAATCATATTGAATGAAAAAGATGAAGTACTTGGGAATATATTGCATCTCTAAATAGGTTCAACAATATAGTTGCTGATGAGTCCATCAGTTGTCTTGTTTTTACTACTTTAATTACCTATTTTCCAATGACATTTCTAGACTTATATATGTATTAATTATGTCCATGTCTATCCTTAAGGCACTGAAGCATGCAAATGGTACATAATATGCTGATAATTAATTATGTGTGGATAATAGATTGTTCATGTGATAAGTTAGTATTTTATGTTGATTCTAAGTGATAAGTGATGCATAAATATTATATAGAGTACTAGCTCCTGATACAACAAAAGCTTGGTTTCATACCATGAAGAACACTAAACAACCTACAACTGAAGGAGATACTGATACCTACAGAAGATGATACAAGTACCTGTAGCCAAAGGAAGAAGATCCTAAGTTAGTCATGATAAGTCACCCATGACTCTATAAATGGTTATCTTTCAATAAATGATGTAGTTGAGGAATTTAGATCATGCTCAATGATTCTATTTCTAAGCTCTAATTATTCTTTATGGATGATTAAGAGGTAAAATTTTAGTAGGACTGTATTATCTCTGCCACCTTCATATTAGTTAGTTTCCTATTTTTAGTTTCTCTGTAATAAAGTCATTTTCCTACGATGTGGGATAATGGGTTGTTAGGACATTTATTATTTAGTAGTCCTATTCATATAAAGACAATGTTGATCTTGGTTAGCTAGATCAGAGGATAATAGATAGATTTTGTTTCATTTTTTTTTGAACAGAGATACAGTAGTAAATTTTGTTGTACCTTTGTTACTTTTGACATTCAATGAAGAGTATGTGTTTTTGACTTATGTTTATGATTACAAAGATTCAATAGAAGATTTAGTTCGATCTTGTGGGATCATAGCCACCCAAGCTGACCACTTGAAGTACTGTACTTCACCTTGTTTATATGTTCAGTTTATGAATTGTATGTTTATATATATGTGTATGATTGATACTTTATTGTTACAAATCATGTGAAGTAGTTTAACCTCAACTGTTTATGTTTTCAAGTCCATTGTGTCAAGGTGATCATCAACTGAACCACTTGTCAGTTTCTCTTTTACATTGAAGTTACATAAAGAAATCTGATTATTGTTTTTGTTAAATAACTTAGTTACTTTCCATTATTCTTGTTTACTTAGAATATTGTAATTTCTTTATTTCCCTTACACAACCTCTAGAATAAAACTCAGGAATCCTTAACTGTACACACAGTACAGACATCATCCAAGAAGAATATGATTCCCTAGTTTGACAATGTAAATGTAGCACGTTATGTAACCAATAGATTGCTTGATAAGGGATCTGATGATCCATTCAACAGTATGTATGTCCTTTCTACATGAATATATTGGTAGATAAAGGAGTTCGATAGTCACCACCTCTCTAAAGAGGATAAAACATCAAGCAACCCAAAAGCCCCTGCTTGATCAATTTCATTCTGGATTCACTTCACTAGTAGAGCACCTTTTAAAAGTCTTTAAACACGTTGCAATACCTTCCACATCAGACTGTGAAAACTTTTCAACTCAATTGAGGCTCCCAAAAAGATAAGCATTTGTGTTGATCCCTAGTAGAGTCACCAATTCTATTGGTTCCTAAATTTGCACACATCAAATTCTAAATATTTGCCAATTCTTATGCTCAAATTCAAAGGGAGACTTGGCCAATGAAAGGGAGATTATCTATTCCTATCTCATCTATAGTTTAGGTTCTACCAAACCTAGGGGGTATCCCTTATTACAACATCAAAAGATTTGTCTCTCACTATATCAGGTAGAAATGTTCTCATAGATTTGCACCAAGATGTGTATGATTTTCCCAAAACTTAGCAAAGTTAAATATTTTCACATTGCTGGCTTTGAGAACATGGCCCACAACCTACCTAAACTAATGCTAAAGCAAAAAAAATGATCAAGTGATTTTATCTTTAAATTTAGTGTTCTTTCTGGACCTTTGGGAAAATAATTCCTTAGATTGGTGATTTATCAAGGGTAATAGAGTCAAAACCCTACAATGTTGTTATGGAGTAAAAAGTAGACACATGCCTTTTTACCTCCTAGTTTAGATCCTAGGTCCTAGTTTCTTCATTATACATTCTAATTGATCATCCCAAAGGAAATTTCCTGAGACCCATGACATTTTGGACCTCCTTTAACTTACCCCTGACTTAATGTGGGCCCTTGGACTTGGGTGCCAACCGCCCAAGTCTCCTCTGATTGGTCAGGGCTAATTAATGGCATGTCAGCTTGGGCCCTTCTAAAATATTCCTCCTTGTTGGCTTTTGTGATTTAAATTTGTGAATGTTAGTGGGAAATCATATATAAGTGAGTTTATGAATTCATTTTAAACCTATATGGATATTGTAAACTTATGATAGTGGAGCAAAGAGCATTCAAGACATTCATTGTGTTATTATTGCAGATTTGTGTTTGTATTTATGTGTTTGTTGTAGATATGGCATCATCATCCATCTCCTTATAAGTTGAAGATCTTTCATCCTTCTAAGGACTTCACCTCCGAGGTGACATCATTGCTATTTGAATCATTTCATCATTTGGATTATCTTTAGCCTCTGCCCTGCAAGGGCATGCTCTCTCTCTAACAATAGTGTTGGGAAAGCTTGAATGCTAACCTAAAATTTGACTGAGGCAAATCCCTAAAAATCATAACCCCCAAACCCCTCTCTTGTCATCTTGTGTCCAAGTTACAAGTACAAGTTTCAGGAAAAGTGGAGCTACAGGAAGGCAATGCAAGAATTTAGGTTTGGGATCTGAAAATAGTTTTGGATTATCTCTCCAAAAAGACTTGGATTGTTGGTGCCCTAGTCTATAGGGCTTCCAGGTTCTACATATGGTTTCTAAGCATCATTTGCAGCATATTCTCAGTTTTGACCTCTGACAGAATCCCATTTCTAGACTTGGGCGGTTACCAAAATTTTCCTCTGACACTTCAGCTTTCGAGAGATAGGTTCTGACATCTTACTGATCATCTCTATACTTTTGGTTTCTAGATTTCTATTGTTGATCATCTATTTCAACCTGATTATCATAATTCTAAAGTTTAGTGCATTGATTGGCCTAGGGTTTGATAAAAGGCTTAGTTGAATCTTATCTTTCCTTGACAAACAAGAGTACAAAATCTGTAGTTGAGTCCTCTTCCATCTTGTAGTGAGACTCAAGCTTGTTTTTGTCCTTGAATGTTGTAGTGAAAAGAGGGTTTGATCTAGTGTATTCACACACATTCCATCATCTCTCTTTTTAACCTATAACAAATGCAGATGTTTCCTTTTGACATCAGAACTTCAAACTTAGAGGGTATACTTGCATCACTACCTTGCAATGACACACCCAAGAAAGAGTATTTCCTTCAACTCTTCAAAAATCCCTAATGTAAAACATCACTCCCTATGGCTTACTCAAAGCATGTCTAACATGTTACTTGAATAGAACCAATAAATAAGACATTCAATACAACAAGTGTGCATATATGAACTCCAAAATCATTGATTCCTTCATTCGTAAAAGAGATGCATACATTAAAGGAGATAATTGCAAGAAACACACACATTCAGTATTATTCATATAATTTAATCTAAACCGAAAATGTCATACATAACTTTATTCATCTACAAGAAACATTTTTCCTTGCAAACTTGACAAAATAAACCTACTCTGCAAAAGAAAATACTCCCCAAAAGAGTGGATATCTTGTATCCAAAGCTGAGAGTCAAAATCCTCTATTACAATATTGCAAGTTCCCTTTTATAGGAAAACACAACAATGTTGAATTATAGCAGTCAGTTACAAATTCTATTTTACATTTAATTCTTTAAACTGTGGGAATTTGCATCTCTATTCTAATTGGATCTCCTTGGTAACATGTTTTTTGTATTCAATCTAGTCCATCAAAGTGAACTGAGATTGATACAGTTGGTTCTTCTTTGTTATCTCCTTGGAAATCATGAATTGCTTTGTTTTTAAATGTTGGCCGTCGATGAAGGCTTGTCATGGAAAAATGAATGGTTGAGATTTGAAGTCAACACCCTTGAAAATGGATTACACACTTAAAAGATTCAAATTATCAGCAAATGAAATTTTGCAAGCTCAACAAAGACCTGTCCTTCAGATCCATGTGTTAGCTTATCGCAGCAGCATAGACCTGGAAGGGACCCACACCACCACCCTCACACTCATGTGCTAAGGCTTAATCTTATCTTTCATGGATTGGATCAAGACTCAATTTCCACCTAGCACATCATCACAGCAATGCAAAGAATATTAATTGGAATCTTCCTACAACTCGCTCCTGCAATCCAATGAGGAGCTAGCATGACCTGGTGCACCTGATCGATAAGACTTGGACCCACCCATTTGAGATCGATGCCCAGTGCATCAGCATGGCCCTGATAGATCTGGGGCCCACGATGCAGCGATAACCGTCAATCTCTCTCCAACGAATATACACTCAAACTTAGAAATGAAAGGCTTATGGGAGGAATCGATCAGTAGGCCTAAAGGGATGGTTTTAGATGAGGCAAAATACACAAGGTTATAACTTAAAGGAACGACGACCACCTACAATAGTTCAATTAAAAATTATAATGCAAGCTTAGAATGAAGGGCTAAGGGTTTAGGGTTTTAGGACCAGAGAGCAAGGAAAATTTACCAAGCTTATCCATGTTGATAAGCTATCTGGAGAGCCTCTTATGCTATACAAGCTTCTTCTAGGTCTTTCATTAGGTGGCTCACCTCATTGTTGACTCAGATGGCCATGCCCTTGTAGTTTGTAATAAGATGACCATGTTGATAGAATTATGATGGGACATGCATTTGGTTCTAAATTAGGTTATTAGAAATGATGAAGTTATGAGGTTGTTGTCATCCACTATTTGAATCGATATCTTTATAATCATACCTATTCAAGATAAGTGCTAATGGATTAGTGGGGATGTACCTATCAAACAATGGAGGGCAAGGTAGGTTTGAGGGACCTTGTCCTAGTTGTGATATCTATCCTGACATATTTTGGGGTAGTGTAGAATAAATGAGATGAGAAGAGAGGAAGGCTAATAGATGGATGGAAGAAAGAGGGAAATGAGAAAATCTTGTCCAAAAGGATTTTCTCTTCATGTCAAGTTCACCAAAATATGTGATGGTCTAAATATGGTCACAACAAAAAGTGAATGAGGTGGACTCAGAATGGAACGTGTCATGTGCTACACCTTTCTTTCTTCCATAGATTGAACTACTCTATCTTTTCCAAAAAAATCTAGTTGAGTAGAGGAGAATCTAATTGATCAATCTCTTCTCTTGGAAAGAGGATCTTGTGAATGGTAGAAAAATAGTTGTGTAGAATGGAAGTTGTTAAAATAGGTTCACTCACTTCATGACGAAGAAGTTCCTAGTGGTGAACTGTGGTTTTTATTTGAGGTGTGGAATGTGGAACATTGTTGTTTGAGTTCTTGTGGTGTTCAAACATTCTCTTCATTTTGTTAGCACTACAAGTCTAGCATCACTGTGTGAAATGAGATTGTCTAAGAAACTGATTTCTCTTAAGAGAGACTCTTCTCTTATCCATCTCTATGCATTGAGTTTTCTAATTTGCCTAAGTGTGGTTATGTTTTCTTGTATTTCATCAAGGACTGCCTAAATCTGATATTCTTTAATCCCATGACACATTTGGTGTAAGACGCCAAGTGAAGGATAAATAATTTGAAAGGTAGTGATTGCTTGGTTTAAATCTTGCTTTCTTGAATTTGAAGTGCTTTCTCTGTATGCTTTTACATTTTGCATTGAAATATTTTTTTTCTTCATTTGATTATTTTAAAACATCTCATTGAGTGCCTTGTGTTGGAATCAAGAACTTTCTTTCTCTTTGTGTTTTAGCTTTGTGCTTTCCTATGAAGGCTAAACTATATGCATGCAAGAAAGAAAGCTAATCTATTTTTTTTTCTTTTCTAAAAGAAGTGTGAACTAATTAAGTATATGACCTTTTCATGTAGTCTACGCTATGTCTTTTTTTCATTTTTAATTTTGAGATGCACTCAAATGTAAATAAAACTTCTAATCTACTATAGTAAATAAAAAGAAGTAATGGTGTAGTCACAGTTAGGAGGGTCCACAAAGTGAATAGTCCAGGCCGTGCAACAAGAGTAAACACAACAGAAGCAACTCAATTATAGAATCCAAATGTAGATTCAGTCATTTAATATATCACAGATTCAAAATACAAACATGTCGGCAACATGCAAGCTTACAAATTAGGGCTCACAGGCCTCAAAGTCTAGTTACAATTCATGCACAAGATATAGCTTTGAAGCGGCAGATACCAAAGAATTCAAACTATCTAACTTATGAACTATGCTAATTATCACTAACTAACTTTCGAGGCATCTATTACATGGTTATATATCATCTTCGGATCACAAGATTCCTCCACGTCGGCCAAATAGCTTACAAACTCCAATGAAAGAGATGTAACGTGTGTACACGGATAGGTCAGCCCAAAACATATGGAAATCCTCCGCAAGTGAATGAAACAATGTACAGATCTTAGGAAGGTCAGCCATGTCCCAAAGTACCTTGAATGATGTGTCATTTAGATCTAGAAGTCATGAAAGTGCTCTACAAGTTTTCACCTTTAGCTGATTATCTGAGCCTCTCAGGATGCTCTGTTATGAGAAAATAGTCGATCTTCCAATAGTGATATCTTTCTAGAAACTTATTCAAATGATTTGAATTTCAGATATGATGTGCATGAAGATGTCTAGATGCTAAGTCCATCTCTGTAAGGTCTGAAATGAAATTGTGACAGAATGTAGATCAAAATATAGAAACTGCTACTGACTAAACTGACTGTACTAAAATGGGAAAATGAAAAAAACAAAATGAAATGTAGATATTTTTTTGGTTGATACAAGATTACTCTTGAACTAGGGATGCTCCTACATCAGACACCCAAGGTTGTTGAAAATGGTGAGTCCCTACTTTGCTAGGACTAGAGGAAAACCAAGATGGTCCACCTTAGCCTAGGAAATCCAAGATGAATCTTCTTCCAGTCTACCTTTCCACTTAACAAGATATTCTTTGTATCTGGTGCTGCATCCAATTCTTTTATCCAAGATGTCTTCAATCTGCTCTGGTGCTTGTGGTAACTGCTTCTTCAAGTCTTCTTCAATGATGTCACTGAACTCTATTTCATGATACTGATATAGGTCTAGAATGTTGAAAATAGGTGATATACCCAATGTCTGCAGTAGCTCCACTTCATATGTATTTCCTGAATCAAACTTCCTAAGTATCCTACATGGTCCAAACTTCTTCATCTTCAACTTGTTATATGTCCCAACTGGAAATCTTTATTTTCTTAGATATACCCTCACTTCATCTCCAATTGCAAATTCTTTGTGTCTTCTCTTCTCATCTGTTTGCTCCTTATACTTGTTGTTCCTCTCCTCCAAATGCTTCTTAACCTGATTATGCACTATCACCATGTGTCCTACAAATTCTTCTGCTTATGTACTCCTCCTGTCCTCCATACTGATAACCCTCAATTCTGTAACTCCTCTAGGGTTAGTTTCAAATGGTGTCTTTCCTGTACTCCTATTCAGTGAATTATTGTATGCAAACTCTGCTTGTGATATAATGGAATCCCAATTCCCTATCTTCTCTCCAACTAAACAACTCAACAAGTTACCCAAAATCCTATTTACTACCTCTGTCTATCCATCACTCTAAGGATGAAATGTTGAACTAAACTTCAAATTTGTATTCATCTTCTTCCAAAGTGTCTTCCAAAAGTATCCAATGAATCTTGTATCTCTGTCTGAAATTATGCTTTTAGGTAATCCATAAAATCTCACAATCTCCTTGAAAAATAGGTCAACCACATGAACTGCATCAGTTGTCTTCTTACAAGGTATAAAATGTGCCATCTTTGAAAATCTATCTACCACTACAAATATAGAATCATGTCCTCTCTGTATCTTTGGCAATCCCATTATGAAATCCATGTTGATGTCTTCCCAAGGTCTCTCCGGTACTGTCAAAGATTTGTACAATCCAGTATTCTGACTACTTCCTTTTGCAACTTGACATACTTTACAACTCTGCACAAACTTCCTAACATCCTTATATATCTAAGGCCAAAAGTAATTTTCACTTACCAAAGCCACTATCTTATCAATTCCAAAATGTCCTGCCAATCCACCACTTTGCTTCTCCTTGATTAAATTGTCTCTCATTGAACTCCTAGGGATACACAACTATTTTCCTTTGAACAACATATCCTCCTAAATGAAATAATCCAACCACTTACTTCTATCTATCACAAAAGGTTCCTTACATGCTTTTCAAGGTTTTGCAAAATCAAGATCTCCCTCATACATGTTCTTCAATTCCTCAAATCCTAATACTTCAACTCTCATCTCTGTCAGCAAGTTCCTTCTTCTACTCAATGCATCTGCAACTTTGTGTGATTTTCCACTCCTATGCTTCAGTACAAAAGTGTAACTCTGCATGAACTCTACCCATCTCATATGTCTCTGATTCAACTTTCCTTGACTATTTAAATATTGTAAAGCTTGATGATCTGTATACAACACAAATTCCTTAGGCAACAAATAATGTCTCCACTTCTTCAAGGCTTGAATTATGGCATATAACTCCTAATCATAAACTGAATATATTCTCCTCGTATCATTCAATTTTTCACTAAAATATGCTACAGGTCTACCTTCCTAACTCTATACTACTCCTATTGCATTTCCACTTGCATCACAATCTACTTGAAATACCTTATTGAAATCTGGTAATGCCAATACTAGTTGCTCTGTCACTTTCTACTTCAGCAATTTAAAACTTTTATTTGCTCCTGATGTCCAATTAAAGTTTTTTTTGTCACCTCTCATTGTCTCTATCATAGGGTTACATACTGAACTAAAATTTCTGATGAACTTCCAGTAGAAACTATCTAATCCATGACATGATCTGACTTCTCCAATGCTCTCAGGTGTAGGCCATTCAACAATTGCTCTAATTTTCTCAGGGTCCATCTTCAATCCTTCTGTAGAAATTACAAATCCCAAGTATACCAATTCTTCCTTCATGAAACTACACTTCTTAATGTTTATCAACAATTTCTCTTCTCTCAACCTCTACAATACTTGTCTCAGGTGCCACAAATGTTCTTATTTTGTCTTACTAAAAATTAGAATATCATCCAAATATACAATAACAAACTTACCCAGGAATTTCTTCAAAACTTCATTCATCAACCTCATGAAAGTACTCGCTGCATTAGTCAATCCAAAAGGCATCACTAACCACTCATACAATCCTTCATTTGTCTTAAAAGCAGTCTTCCATTCATACCCTTCTCTGATTCTGATCTGATTATATCCACTCTTCAAGTCTATCTTTGTAAAATACTTTTCTCCACTCAAACAATCCATAATTTCATCCATTCTAGGCAATGGAAATCTATACTTAATTGTGATCTTGTTGATTGCTCTAGAGTTTGTACACATTCTCTATTCTCCATCCTTCTTTGGTGCTAATACTGCAGGTACTGCACAAGGACTCAAGTTTTCCCTAATCAAACCTTTCCTCAACAATTCATGTATCTATCTATTCAATTCTTCATTCTCTACGGGTGTCATTTTGTGTGCTAAGAATTTTTTAGGCAAACTAGCTCTAGGTATAAGATCCATGTGATGACTGATACTCCTAATTGGTGGCAATCCTTCAGGTACATTATCTGATATGATGTCTTCATACTCTATCAGCAACTCAGTTATCTCCTCTGGTTGTGATTCTTCAGTCTGTCTTTAGGTTTTTAGGCTTCTTAGGAATCAAAGCATAACACATATTCTCATGTCTCAAACCATCCAGAAATTTTCTTCCATCTACCAAACAGATTCTAGCATTCCCATATACTTCACCCTTAGGTTAATCTTCTAAAGGAATCAAAGTAATTCTCTTCCCATTTGATGTTATAGTGTAAGTATTCTTTCTCCCATCATGTATAGCTTTTTGATCATACTTTCGTGGTCTACCCAACAAAATATGACATACATCCATAGGCATAATATCACACAATACTTCATCATGATAAGATCTAATATGAAACTTCACCAAACATTGTTCACTCACTAGTACCTTATGATCATCCTAAATCCATGCTATCTGATATGGCTTAGGGGGTTTCAATCTTTCCAACTTTAGCTTAGTCACCATCTCCTCTGAAACTAAATTATTAAAACTACCACTGTCAATTACAACTTTACAACATTTATCTCCTGATATACATCTGGTCTAGAACAAACTTTTCCTCTATGATGGTTCCTCAGTAGTCTCTTCTTGAAATAGTGCTCTCCTCATGACAAGTGATTCTCCTTTCTCAGGTTTACCAACTGAACTAGGTGATCCAACATGTTCTTCTACATATATGTTGTTCTTCAATTGTTCTCTGTCTTCTTGCTTGTACTTCCTTGATGACATTCAAATGCTCTGTGTCCTTCACCTCGACACTTAAAACAAGTTCTATTGCAAGGTGTGACCCTTGGTCTCCTTGTTTAGTGCTGCACTGCGGTGGTTTGCGACAAGGGCTTAATCGCCTCTTGTGCTTGTTAAGTCAAGTGGTTGTATCGAGCATTAAAAGGTTGATCTTTTGGTGCAACAGAAGCTAACAATTGGTATCAAAGCCAAGGTCACGGGTTCAAATCCTACTCTTGGGCTGGGGGAGGATTGTCGGAAGGTGTGACCCTTGGTCTCCTTGTTCAGCACTGCACTGTGGTGGTTTATGACAAGGGCTTAACCGCCTCCCGTGCTTGTTAAGTCAAGTGGTTGTATCAGGCATTAAAAGGTCAATCTTTTGGTGCAACGGCAACTAACAAGTTCCCCTAAATGTTCTCCTATCAGATCCTCTTCCATCTCTTCTATATCCTTCACTCTAGTATGAATTAGTGTTTCCTCTGCGGTAGAAAGTTATATCATCTCTTCGATATGAACTACTATCTCTGTCTTACTTGTTGAATGTACTATCTTGTTTGTTCTTCTCTACAAATGGTCTTTCTACTCCATAAAATGTTCTACCTCACTAAAATTTACCTCCTCTATGTCTTTGTCTTTTCTCATGCTTCTTGTTCAACTTTTCTTCAACTTTCAGGGAAAACTGATATGCTTCTTCAAGTGATGTCATCCTTACCAAACTCAATTCTTCTTGAATGTTCAATCTCAGTCCATTGATGTATCTTGCCACTTTCTCCCTACTTGCTTCACTATGTCATGTCCTTATGATCATCTTATGAAATTCTTCAGTGTACTTCACAAATTTCTCCTTTTGTCTCATGTTCTGCAATCTCTTCAACAATTCCAGCTCTTAGTCAGCAGGCATAAACTGATTCTTCAACTTTGTCACCATTCTATCCCACTCTATGATCTTCTCTTTTCCTCTTTGTCACCAAATAGTAGCATGTCCTTTCAACTTAGTCTTTGCAAATTTTACCTTCTCTAGATCTTCAATTTCTTCATATTCAAAGTATTCTTCTAGGTTATTTATCTAATCAATTAGCTCTTCAGGATTCAAATTGCCAGTGTAATTTAGTACATCAAGTCTTGGTCTTTTCCCAATCTTTGAAATAGCTTGCAAAATCTTCACTTGATCTAATTCTTTTTCTTCTTCTAGGGTTTCATCATTTTGATTAGTGGATTGGAATTATTCATCATCATCACTTTCAACATTAGGTTGAGGTGTAAGTCCTCTTCTTTGATCTTATTCAACAACATCCAAGTGAACTCACATTGTCTTCATCATTTCCATCATCTCATCCATTCTTCCAGCCATAGTACCAACATCAGGTATTCTCCTTGGTGTCATCTTTTCCTAAGATCAGGTGTAACTACCTCAAATTTGGTGATCAGGCTACAAGGTGAGAACTGCCTCATGATTGGCGATCGTTTGACAACATAAGTAGTCTACCTTTAATTCAGAGATCTATTCACAACAAGATCTTATGGAATGCCTTCACTCAACTCACTCAAGTTCGCTCTCAATAGATTCAAACTTTGCTCTAATACCACTTGGTGTAGTCACGGTTAGGAGGGTCCACAAAGTGAGTAGTCCAGGCCATGCAGCTAGAGTAAACAGAATAGAAGCAACTCAATTATAGAATCCAAATGCAAATTCATTCATTTAGTATATCACAGATTCAAAATACAAACATGCCAGCAACATGTGGGCTTACAGATTAGGGATCACAGGCCTGAAAGTCTAGTTACAATACATGCGCAAGATATAGCTTTGAAGCACCAAATACCAAAGAATTTGAACTATCTAACTTATGAACTATGCTAACTATCACTAACTAACTTCCTAGGCATCTATTACATGGTTATATATCATCTCCAGATCACAAGATTCCTCCGCATCGACCAAACAGATTACAAACTCCAATGAAAGAGATGTAACGTGTGTACACGGATAGGTTGGCCCAAAACATATGGAAATCCTTCACAAGTGAATGAAACAATATGCGGATCTCAGGGAAGGTTGGCCATGTCCCAAAGTACCTTGAATGATGTGTCATTTAGCTCCATAAGTCATGAAAGTGCTCCATAAGTCTTCACCTTTAGTTGATTATCTGAGCCTGTCAGGATGCTCTATTATGAGAAAATAGTCGATCTTCTGATAGAGATATATTTCCAAAAACTGATCCAAATGATCTAAATTTTGGATATGATGTGCAAGAAGATGTCTAGATGCTAAGTCAAGCTCCATAAGCTCTGAAATGAAATTGCAGTAGAATGTAGACCAAAGTACAGAAACTGCTATTGACTGAACTGACTGTACTAAACTAGGAAAATGAAAGAAACAAAATGAAATGCAAATATTTTTTTGGTTGATGCAAGATTGCTCTTGAACTAGGGATACTCCTACATCAAGTAATCTAGACATAACACTACCTAAGGAAGTAAAAAATAAATTAAACTAAACTAAGCAATAATAGAGTGTTATAGTCCTAAGGTAAGATGAGTGATCTAATCACTATAAAATAAAATTTCTTTGAAATCAAAGAACCAGTGAGAAGCATTTAAAATTCTTGAAGAATTGTTGTAAATGTGTCCTTAGAGGGTCCAACTTTTATCCATTTCTTCTCCTCTTCCAACCTTGGGGGGAAAGTTCAATGTCGTGTCCCACTTTTATAAAGGAAATGTCCAACATTGATCTAACTTTTTAACTTGAATCACTAAAAAGTGACTTATATGTTTTGAATTTTAAAATAATGTAAACTAATGAAATGTATATTTTTATTGTATTTTATGTTTGTATTTTAAAAAAACTTAAAAAATTATTTGAATATATTTTTTAGTGAAAGTGACACTATAAATTAGTTGCTGATAAAATGTTGAACCAAAACTGACTTTTAGTTGGAAATGCTTTAATTCATTTATGCTAAAAGGTTGGCTTGAAGTGGGATGTAGCTTTGAACTTTCACCTTGGGGTAATCTGCTTTCTAGAAAGGAAGATTCTAGTTTGGGTCAAATTGAGATTGAATTGTGTGGAAGATAGAATTAGTTTCTTATAAAGTGCATGCATGGGGAAGATAGAATTACCTTCTTGGAATAACTAAAATAGAGGATTTGGGATCGAGGCTATATAGAGAGGCATGCAATCTTCTAAGGGTGATTTGTTACAGACAAGATGAAATCCTATAACAAAGATTTGCAGAGGTTTCTTAATCCTTCTATCTTATGAGGAGAAAACTTCTTCAAATATACTTAAATCTTGTATGCAAAAGTTCTTCTTCCTTGTGAATGAGAGAAGGGGTTTCATATAGGAGAAGAATGGAGAAGATTTGGAAAATAAAGAAAGATAAGGATATGCATGAAAGAAAAAAAGAAAATGGGGAAGACAACATGGAAACATGCTAGCCATTAGGAGAGAACTGGAAGAAAACTAGCCAAAAATAAGAAACTTATGCTCACTTTAAAGCATGACAGGGTCACCCAGGTTTGGGTATAGGCCACACCTTCTACTAGAGAAGGTCGCTCGGATGACCCTAAGGTCTCCTTGGTGCCCCTACAACTCAAGGTAGGAAACATGGTTTTCAAGAGGCAGAGAGATTGGGAAGAGTAGTTAGATGGAAAGAAAGGATTTATAACATTGAGGAAGAGTACAAGGATGCTAGGAAAAATTCCATCAAGGTAGAAAAATCTATGAGAAGAAATAAGCACACCACATGGGTCATGCACTAAACATCCTGTTGTGCGGTTACACAACACGCCCCATTTTGCCTTAGCAAAATAGGGACCCAACTTTTTTCTTCTGCTTGCTTGTTTCTTGCTTTGGGCAGTTTGGTAAACATAGTCATGTGGGTCACCTTTGCTAAGGTATGTGCATCACAAGAAGAGGTTAGTTGCCAAAGTCAACATTTTCTATAATAAACCTCATGATTGGAAAGAGTACAAAATTTCAAGCAGGTTTGCCTTTTGGATCACCCTAATATCGTCTAAGGGTTGAAAGTTATGTTGAGTCAAAGTTTGATCAATCTTGATATTTCCCTTAGGGGAGTCATATTCGCTAACATGACCCGGACTTAGAAAATCACCCGATAACCATTAGATACCTGATACATGAACATCAAAATTAAATAGGAACAGGTATCTACCTGTCAGAGAACCTCATGTATTCGCGGGGGGGGAGGTCATAGTTCTTAATATTAGTCATCTTACAAAATATCACCCCTATCACCCTGCACCAATATGACTATGACGTCATTTAGTTCTAAAGAATGAAAGAAATCACCTTGATGATGACGTAATCATCTTACCCGACCCGCAGAGGGTGATATATCCAAATATCTGTCATGTTTCTCAATATGATGATGATGTCACTAAAACCTAATAACCAAAGAGCATTAATGGCATGATGATGTCATCACGATATATTCTCGAAGGGGGGGTCATATTTCAAAGTATCCCTAATCTTAATTTGATGACTTGATCTGATTTCGTGGTCAAAGGTTAACCATATCACCCTGATCTTTGGTAAACGATTATCCTGTGCAAACTTGAGGGGGTCATATTATCCGTTAGGGGTCATATTTTCAAATATCCTTGATCTTCCGGAGATCACCCTCTGGCATTAAATGCAATCAAAATGGTAGATGAATCCCTACTGATTTGAAATACAAATTCAACACTTGGTGTCATCTATGAGCTTCATGCAAATAATCGATGGATTCAATCAGAACAACGCATATGCCCTAATTTGTCATATTGATCATTTAAAAGTAAAATTCAAAGGTTATTTTCATTCACCTTACAATTAATTGAGAATTACAGAGCTCTGGAAGTCAAACCCTTATCAATCACCTGCTAGGAGATCGTGACCCTCAATGTAATGGAATGGAACGGGTGACCCCGTACATTTGTTTCTTTCACGTTATCAGTCATATAATCCAAAGGAAAAGTGATATCAGGTAAGTAATTCAAAACCCTCTCCATTGTCATTTTCTACAAATATCCATGTACAAATGATTCTTTACTAGGTTAACCTCTAAAGATGATGCATGAAAGAGTTAAAATGATGAATAATAGCTAGGAGATGCATGATATTGTTAAATGTTCATACAAGCACCATAGGGTAAGATATGCATATGTCTATTGTAGGATCTAATGGCTGAGATCAAAAAGAACAGATCGGAGGCTGAGTTCTTAAAGCCTATGTTTGTACAGCCTAAGGGAGTGGGATTTAGATATCGTGTTATCAGTGACACACATCAGGGACAAACAGAGTTGGACGCATGGTCAAGGAAGTTGGATGATGATACTGACAACCCTCTACTAGATAGGATATTTACAATGGGTATGTGGCACGCAGTAGGGTTCCCATATGCCATGGATGCCATTGAGTTGGTAGTAGAATGTGCCAGAAATTATAAACTAGAAACCAAGAGAGTAGAAAAGCATGGCAGAGTATATGTTGACTTTTCAGTCAAGGGCATCACTGCCACTTTTAACTTGCCAGTCGGAAATACGGTAGTAAGTGTAGACCTCAATAAAGTAGAAAAGGAGTATAACAACAATACGAAAGAGGCCAGGAAGATAATATATCAATGGAGGGCAAAGAACAGTACCTACACAGCTTCGGCCAAGTTGTCGGTATACCTATACAAGTTTGATTTTGATGATGAATATCTATATATAATTGCCCTATTGAGCAAGATGACTGGTAGACCTCATGCTAGTAACTTTGAAAACTAGATGTTTGGAATTATCTAGATGGTATTATACTCAAGTAACAAGCCTCTATGGGCCAAAATCATCAGTGATTGCCTAGATGAGGAAATGAGGAAGTTAGAAGGTAATCCCTTAGAAGGAGAACAATTGAATAAAGAGCCTAGGGATGATGACTTATTAATAACAAGTAAGAAAAGAAAGAAGGTGCTACAAACACCACCACCCAAGAAGTAGAGGACAGCTATGAGGGGAGATGTTAGCACTAACCCCATCATGTTAAGAGGTATGGGTAGTACGGCCTTCAGAAGAGAGTTGTAGTATGACATCCCCATTCCTAAGATAATTTAGCTTAAGAATGAGAGGATGGAGGAGCAGAAAGAAAAGGAAGTGCATATGGATAGTAAGGAGTTTCCTTTCCCTCTAGATGATACTATAGAGTTATCAGATGATGAGGTAGTTCTAGATGTGGATGCTCAGCACATGGAAACCTTAGTTGCTAATACCAAAATGACTCCTCATGGGACCCCAATGGCCCAAATGGTAATTAACCAGGAAAGGGATGAAAAGGATGAAACAAAATAGGATAGCCCTGAAAGAGTAGCCCAACATATAGTGTTGGATAATTTGGTTGAGCAAGTTACTAGTCCTACAGCAATAGACCTAACCTACATGGGTGATATGAGCCCAAATAAAGATAGTAATCCACCTCTGGAGCCTAAAAAGGCTGAAGATACAAAGCATACTAAGAAGGGTGATGTGACACCTGATCAAGACAAGGATCAAAATAAGGCACCCATAGGACAAGAACAATCAGAAGCACAACTTTAGAGTGGGTATGATCAAGACATGCCAGACAAGGGTACTGAGCAAGACCAAAGTGGTTCATTGCCACCTACTACAGGGGGTGATCAAGGTAGTAATCCAACATCAGAGGAGAAATCAGCTGAGAAAGAAGCTAACCTTGAAGAAGCTGATGCATCTAAAGACAAAGGGCAAAGTTTGTCACAAGGTGAGGGTATAGAGAAAGAGATAGAAAATGTGACCCAGGGTGATCAAGGTGATCCCCAAGGTCAGAATACACAAACTTCTCAAGAGGCCAACGTACCACAAAATGAAACAAAAGAGAAAGCTCAAGAAATTCTGGAGGAGAGCTTACAAAAGGAGGTGGAAGATCAAGGTATGAATACTTCACAAGAGCCCCCTCCACAAAAGGAAATCCCTCAATAGGAGGAACCCCAACAAGATGCCCCCTCATGAGAAAGTACATGAGGAATAAATTAGAATAGAACATTCACCTAAAAGGGTAGAGCATAGTGCAGAATCACTGGATACCCAAAAATATAGGGGGTGATCATCAAGAACCCAAGGGTGATGTACCTCAATGGTTGCAATGAGAGATACATCTGCAACAGGTTGAGGAGGTACAAGATTTTGATGTATCTACATTGTTTGCTGGGAGCATGATGAAGCCCAGAAGAAAGGCCAGACTAATGTCTGTAATCAAAAGGGATCCTACTACAGGTAGGAGAACTGCATAAATAGCCTTACCTAGAGTAGAAAAGGAGAAAAGAAAGATAGGCCTTGAGGATTTTTAGATCACAGATGTTGCTCTAGGTTTTACAAATGAAGACCAAGAAGGTCAAGAAGGAAATGACATCATTGACTCTCTAACACAAATGGTGAAGAGAGAAAAGGAGAAGAATAAAAAACATAAAGAGCACATTGCTCAACTACATTCTTTTATTAAAGGGTTAATTAACCCTGATCATGCACCTGCTGATCCAGCCACCCCACTAGCCATTATATCCCAAGAGGAAGTTACTAGATTGGACCTGATGAGGCATAAAGCACAGGTAATGGAGAAGTGGATGATGTCATCCATTGTTGATGTTGAGGAGGTAGTGAAAACCTCTTTGGAGAGGTGGAATTCTTTAAGTACCTTAAAAAGAAAGGTAGATAAACTACAAAATGAAGTAGGCAGGAGGTCATTTAAGCTGGAGAAGCACCTATATGCTTTAGGTGAAATGAAGAGGATTGACATGCAGATATTGATAAGTAACAATATACTAGATAATAACACCTCCCAGCTGTTGAGTATTTGGTATGAAGATATAGGATTTGAATGTGATATATTGAAGAGATGCAGTGGAAAGCTCAGGGATATAAGTGTCAAACTGCATAATCTAATGGCACATGAGGTAGAAACCCTGGAGGCATTGGAAGGGAAGGTAGAAGGGAAGATTGAAAATCAAGATGTAGATTTTGTTGTCCAAGTCTTTCATGATAATTTCAAAAAAGTGGCAGAGGACCCCCTGAATAACTTGACAGAAGAAGCGATGAACAAGGTCATGAGAATAAAGGTCAAGGTGGAGACTTATAATGAGACCCTGAACAGTAGGAAAAGCAAAATGGATGCCCTTCAGGCTAAGTTTCATTCTCACCAACATGAAGTAGTAAAAGCCAAGGTCCAAGATGGAGGTGAGATAGACAGAGTTGTGCAATCATATGAGTCCATCAGGACAACAATAAAGATACATATAAGAGATGATCTACATCAAAGTGATAGTGACAATGAAGATGAAGATGATGTAGAGAGTGAAGAAGAATAAGAATGTGAAGAAGGACATAAAGAGTAAGCAGAGATGCATCATTAGGTAAACATATCCATAGGCTACTTACAAGCAGATAAGTTTTGCTCGATAGTTGCTAGCTGGCAACTTGTACCACGAAGGAAGATGTTGACTAAGTCAATGAATAAATGTTGACCATTGATCTGAATAGATGAATCTTGACCATTGGTCATTTGTAACTGCCTCCTCTCCTTATTCTATAAAAGGGGAAGGAGTGCACTCTTTTTAGACATTCAAAACTTAATTGAAATTTGATTATTGAAGAATTCAAGATTGATTTCAAGGCTATTGTGAATGTACATGTATACTTAATCAAAGAGAAGCTATTTTGATTACAAATTATTGTAAATCTTGAGTAATCAGTGAATGAGATCTGGATATATGCATTGATTAGCTACATCCCTTAGAGTGCTTGTCAGTCTACATATGTTGTTTTCATTCCTTGTTCCTTTGAAGTTAGCATCAACCATACCTAGTTGTGGAACAACCTGGTGACTTATGGTTTGATTCCTTCTCTTCATGACTGTATCTGGAATGTATGTGACTCAATAGCTAAAGGTTCATCAAATTTAGAAGCATTTCTTTAATTTTCTTTGAATTTAATTGCAAATCACCTCCATAATTGCAAATAACATACAATCTAAAGCAAATAAACATGAAATATGCCTATATCTCATAAATAATTGAAAATACAGAGCATATTTTGAGTGAAAGCATGTCAAATTGATAAATATCATGCAAATACAGATGTATATCCATGATAAACATATGAATATCCACTTGTAGGCACACTATTCAAATAAATACACAATGTAGAAGTATATACAAGTTCATGACAATAAATGCTCAGAAGAATTGATCAAACTTATAAATATTACTGTAATCAGTGGAGCAGAGTAGAGATAACCTTGTTTGTGAAGTGAATTTATAGGAACAGATACAATTGATCATTCAAACAGAGTAAGACCCCTTAAAATGGAAAACAACATGTCACATCAACCTCTGAGTAAAGTCAGACGATCATGACTTGATCAACGGAGACTTGGAGTCATTAATTTATCTCAAATTGATCATACTTTACAAGATAATAAAGGTTTGTTGTGCAAATTTTTATGCATGTTGTTATGACTAACAATCATCATTAACACATCCAAATCATCATTGGGCATGAAATATCAACCCATACAATTTTAGGTTCTTACACATCCAAGTTAGCCATGTAACCCGCAGGTATAGATAGCCCACAACACGACACAACCCATAGATCCCATACAATGCAATATATGATTTAACAACACATGAATAACATGTGCAACAAAGTCAAATAGTGATAACATGTAGATTCTCCAAACACCAAATCAAATCTAGATCTAATTTGCTACAAATCCATAATAGAGTAACCATAGTTTAGGAAGCCAACAAGAAAAACTATAGAAATGTTAAATGAACAAGTACATACCAACACTTACATACCTAAGAAAGTCACATCCACCTCCTCAAACCATGCATAAAGCATGCATGTAAATATGCAACTATCTCCATCCAAAATACCTTGAACAATAGTATCCACAGATGTAGAAAACTATAGTTTTTGATTAACATGTAAAACCTATAAAACCATACATGCAAATACATTCATCCAAAAGGATTAGAGGTTGTCTGGGAACTATAGGTCACCAAGAGACCAATTCTAGAACCATCATTGAGTATATACAACCAAAGGAACTAGGTTGTCAAAGAGCTTCCAGGTCAACCAAAAAGACCAACTCCACAACCTACATGCAACCAAAGGATAATTGTATATAGTGATTTCATAATACCAAGGATTGAAACCATGGACCCAACTCAAGAACTCCATACAACAATGAACATAGCTAGTGTTTTCTCATGTAACTAGGGGACCAAAAGTAAGCACCCAACATGAACACTTTTTTTCTGCACATGATCATAAGATAATGCAACATAGCCACCATGCCAAAAGGTAGTAACACATTTCCAAACAAAATCTCTAGGTCATAACCATGAAACATAAAAACACATGACTAACTATAAAATCTATGATTATGAACTTCCATAGTCTAAGGTTATTTCCATTACAACATTCAGTCTCGTCAGACCACCTTCCATAGCTATGGAAGATGGTGTCGAGCTACACATGGCACTGTGATAAAATACCTTTGAATCAATACATACTCAATTATTCACAAGTACACCACTCTTCTTGTGATTGAGATAAACTCAATTATCCACAAGAAAAGCGCCAACTAACTATGAATAGAGACTTATTCAACTATCCACAGTAACACAAACACCAACCAAATGTGAATCGATACTTACTCAACTATCCATGTAATAACACTCCTTCCTTTGTGGATCAAGACAAACTCAATTATCAATGTAAAGAAAAGCTATGTATTGAGACATACTCAACTATCCACAAACCAAAAACAACTACCATGATCCCTTGTTCCTAAAGGGATTCAAAATGAAACTAGTGCTTTTCATGCAAAGTATCTGTTGGTGCCCAACTAGGGTTAGGGTTTTAAGCTTGAGCATTTGCAGGTTTTCTTTTTTAAAAACCCCTAAAATTTCTGAGGCATGAGGTCATGTTAAGTCAAGGTTTTTGTCTATGCTGCATCTTTCAGTGTGTATGTGCATCAGGTCAGATATGTTTGTGATCTTGAGGCCTGAAACCTAAAAAACTCAGAGTCTAAGTCTTGCCTCAAGAAGCCTGCCATGTGGAAGAGTGTAAAGTTCTAAGCAAGTTTGCCTTTTGTATCACCCTGAAATTCGGCCAAGTGAGGAAATTATAGCCCATCAAAGTTCTGGTCTAACCTGATATTTTTGCAGGGGTCATATTTTAATATCAGTCATCTTTGGTAAGATCACCCTGAATGTTGTGTTATCACCTCATCATCACCTGATCCGTGAAGGGCGGACGTCAATTTTACATGAGGATGATATGTGCATGTTTGGTGACCTGATATTCCGTAAGGGGGGTGATGTTTCCAATATTAGTCATATTCAAGGATCACCTCGATGCTACTACAGGGTTTCAACATGACCCGATATTCTGCAGAGGGGGTCATCATGTTTCAAATATCTGGTGATCTTAGTTAAGGTCACCCCTGTGTTGTTTTATCACCTCGATGTTGCAGATGTCAATTTTAACAGGGGGTGATATCTGCCTGTCTGGCGACCTGATACTCTTTCTGGGGGGTGATATTCTAAATATCAGGTGATCTTACTAATATCACCATTGCCACCGAATATCACCCTTTGCAATATGATGGTGACATCACCAGGATCTGGTGGGATGCATCATATGGTTTTCGGCATGATACTATCAGTAGATATGTGGGGTCCCATTGATCGCCTATGAGGACATGAGTAAGTATGAAAGGATCATCGGTGAAGTATTCGGTTCAAATATGTAGGAGGATTTTTCTCCAATGCATCAGGATACGCTGATGAAGTTGGTCATCAGGATGATATTGAATATCAAGGATTTTTCTCATCAGGGTGATATTTCCCAGGGGGTGATATTTCATATCAGGATATCATGCAGGAGGATCATGATGAGGTCTTGGCGGGTGGTTCGTTGGTCGTGCAAGGTAAAATTACGTGACATCATATGTGCTCATGACTTTGCTTATAAAGTATTAAGGAGGTCACCGCGGGGTGAATGTGGGATAATTAGTTCCCACATGATTTGAAAATCAAGGTCATATTTCTTGGCAGGGAAATTTCTAAAACATGTTGTCCACTGTATTTCCCAAGGCCACGGGTCAGTATGCCATTAATGGCAGTTGTTGCAGGGTATGGATGAAGGCATGGATGGATCAACCACCCGATTGAAGATGTGAATCCATAGGCGGTGGCATGGGGCTCAAGTTCAACCACTCCTTGCCTTCTCTCCCACCTGTTGCATTCAACGTGTTGAGCGCCATTTCTCATGATGAACTGTATCTGGTGAATTTTTGAATTTAGCCGTGTAATTAATACTGAGTGCACTCTCCTGTTGTATATAGCAGACTATGTTGCTCATTTGTTGTTGTTGAAAGCTAAACAAATTCTGGTGTTGTAATAAGATACAACTTCATTGGTGGCCCTGTTCTAGATATCTTGTGAGTTTATGAGTCTCATGTTGTATGTCTCATGCATAAATTTACTGATTTCATGTTGATTTAAATGAGTAATGCTATATTGCATGTGTTCTATTATCTGTCTCCAAATTGAGTGTGTTCTTCTTCTAAACTTGAGCATCTAAGGGGTGTTTATGGTTCTAGAATATAGGTTTACCATATTAAATGTTTGATTTCCTACTTCTCCTCAAGGAGTAGATTAAATGTTTCAGATTAGGTGTTGGGAGGAATATACTGCAGTGAGGATGCTTGTAAGCAGAGATAACTAAATACTCAGTCTTGGGAAGTATCTGTAAGGTAGGTGCTAAACAAACCCCCTTGAAATCTAGTCTTTGGTATATGTTTATGCTGACCATTCACATGTGTATGTCTATTGACTCCGAGCCTTGGATAGGCACCAGTCTAGTCTTGTATTGAGGTTACACCCCAGGTCCTAGTTTTGTATCCAAATATAAAGTCAAACTTAAAACTTCAAAAACAAACATTTAGGACCTTAGAAGTAGTTTTAGGATCTGTATCCTCTGCCTCACAACTGAACATAGGCCCAAAGCTAGCCCCTTTGCACTTATCTCACAGTTTTGGTCTACATAAAGGAGGATTTATCTGCTTTGTCTCAACATCCCCAATTTACAAGCATATCCTGTGGATGTTGAATAGGGAATACCCCCCTAGGTTTTATAGAGCCTGATGAAGAAGAGGAGATATCTATAGAGTCTATCTCCTGTACTGTTGGCCCCTGGCCCAGAGATCCTATTAATCATTGATGGCTACCTTGTAGGGATAACTAGGAAAAAGCATCCAGTCAGAAAAAGAACCAACAGATTTGGCAACTCTGCTGGGGAACTCTTTGTATATGAACCCTGGTTTTAAAAGAAAATATTTCCTAATTATAGGTGGCGACTCTGAACAATCTCCTAACCTGTAAAGTAAAAATTTGTATGCAAGGGAGAAGATCCCTGCGTAATCCTCTATTTGAAGAGTTACCCAGAAAGATAATGTATAGAAAAAAGGGACTGTTCAAGATGATCAAGATGGTTCTCCTAGCCCCAGACACCATGATAATAATCAAAATAATCCAAGATCTTCAGAACAATAGACTCCTTATTTTTCAAATGCAGAAGCTAATATTCAAGATGTATATGAGAGACAACAGGGTGGTGGATTAAGAATGAGGTCAGAAGTGTTTCAAGAATGTCCTTTCTTAGACCCCCCTGATAGGTTTGAAGAAGCTAAATCCCCAAGGGATGATGATAATGATCAAAATAGAGAGGGACCATCCTCCTCTGTGCCTAGAGATGAGGAACTAGCTAAAGAAATCAAGAGCCTGAGGGTAGAGTTAGAATATTTGCAAGCAGTGAAAATCAAAGATGACATGAGACAGAAAGTGCTAGCCCTGAGAATTGCTCAGAATGATTCAGTTCCTACTCTTGACAATACAAATGTGCTGAGAAACCAGCATAGAAATGAAGTTTAGGATCAGCATAATGATCAAAGAAAGAATGCAAATAATGCTAGAATACCATTGAATAATGTAAGAAATCAGAATCTTCACAGGAATGCAAATGAAAATTAGTTTGGTAGGCAGCCCATGCAGCTAGACAGATTCAGGCAGCTACTTTTTGATGGCATTCCTAGCTACCCCAATCCTATTGACAAACATGTGAGACTGCAAGTGCCAAAATTTTCAAGAAACAGTACTGTGTCAGGGGAAGACCACTTAAAAGCTTTTCAGAATATCATGGACAACTTTGAGGTTGAGCATGAAGATGTATTTATGAAATTGTTTATGCAATCCTTAGTTGATGAGGCCAGAGAATGGTATAAAGGTCTACCTAACTGAAGTATTTCATCATGGGATGACTTCAGAAGGATGTTCAAAGAATAATATGGTGACAAAACTGATCCAAGTTTTTTCATAAATGAATCCATTGGTATCACCAAAGAATCAAATGAGCAGGTTGCTGATTTCAATGCTAGATTCACTAAGGTGTTAAACAAATTGCCACATCACCTGAGGCCTAATGAACCAATGTGCATAGTATTGTACATAAATGCTTTTAATGCCAAAATGGCTTATGGATTAAGAGATAAGGGTCTTTCAAGCCTTAGGGATGCTTTCAAAATAGAAACAAATATTGAAAATAATAGAAAAGCGTCTGGTAAGACAAATAGAAGAGATGATGTGAAAATTCTGCAAAACTCAAACAACAAGTCTCAAAGTGTTCAAGGCAATGCATCTGCTTCTAAGGATAAATTAGATAAGTTGACAACTATTGTCAAGGACCTAAGTTATAGAATGGCTAAAAATGAAAAGGGGATAGGTCCTGACAAGCAGGTTTACCAAAGGCAAGAAAAGAGACCATCATTACATGATATGCCATACAACACTAATTGGCATAATGGTAAGCCCATACTCCCAAATAGCAACACAGGTCAAAGGACTCAAAATGTTAGAGAAACATCTGACCCTTTGAAGAAGGCTATAAATATTGTCAATGACACCCCATGGTGCATAATCTGTCAAATGCCTCACTCACAGTCACAATGCATGATTTCTCAATCTTTGTACGATAATGTTGTTGCATGTGATGAATGTAATGAGCCACATTATATGCAGGATGATAATGTCAATATGTTGTCCATAGATAAGGAATATCCTTCTCATGATGCGGATGCAAGTGCAAATAATGAGATTCAGGTCTACCAGCAGCCTTCCGATGATGAGGATGATGAAGACAACTATGCTTATGCTCAGGACTCACACATCTTTTTGAACAACTTGAGAAGGCCTTCTGATGAAGAAATTAGAGCCCTCACAGCTGCAGAAGTAGCTCAAGTCAAAAGCAATTATAACCTCAGAGGTAAAGCTTAGCTAAATGATCCATGTCAGCCACATGACACTTTTGTGAGCCAGCCAATGCACAGTCATAAAGGGGCCGAATCACAAAAGAAACAATGGAACAGTAATAAGTAGAATTTTAAGCAAAAAATAGGTCATAATCCTCAAGGACTAGAGAATAGAATTCCCCAGGCTGAGGATCAAAAAAAAATTCTCAGATCAAAAATGACAGTCAGGGGGCTATAAAAATTAAAGCTGGATCATCTTAGGATAAAAACAAAACTGTGGATCAGGCTACAATTGTTATACAAAATTATACTCCATTTGACATAACTCAAGTTTTGTCCCAGATAAAGGTCTCTATTCCATTAATGGAGCTGATGAAAGTTGAAGAGTTCAGAGATAAAGCATTGTCCCTGATTTCAGGAGTGCCTTGCCAAACCAAGCCAAACCTCAAGGTAGGAAACAAGCCTTATATATTGATGAGGATGAAGCCCCTGAAGTATACTTGGGGATGACCATGACAAAGTGCCCTTCATAGGTTGAGCCATTTTATGTCTCCCTTGTTATTAATGGGAAAACAATCAAGAATTGTATGCTTGATTCTGGAGCATCAACAAATATCATGCCTTTGGCTATCATGCAACAAGCTAGATTGAAAATGGACAAGGCATGTGGGAAATGCTATGCCATGGATGCTAGGGAGGTGCCGATCATCGAAATCATGAAGGATGTGGATTTCAAATTAGTAGCATATCCAGAAAGAACATATAGAATGAACATAATAGTGGTTGACATAAAGCCACAATATGGTATGTTGTTGTCAAGAAGATGGGCAGCACTGATTGGTGGAAGTATGCAATTAGACCTGTCATATGCCATGATCCCAATGAATGGCAAAGATGTCGAACTGGTTAGAGAGGAAAGGTCACAAGAGATAGATGAAGATCAGGATTCAAAGGAGCACATCTATTTTGTAGATACTGATTGTGAAAATTTCAGAGTTGTCTCGGGTGATCAAGAAGGTAAAGGAAGAGATATTTGCATTCAAGAGCTAGACCGACAGGGTCTATGGACCATGTATTTTGATGGAGCTTGTGTAAAGGAAGGTTCTGGTGCTGGAGTTGTATTTTTTGTCTCCAGCAGGTAAACTCCTAAAGTTCTCTTTCTTGTTGAAGTTTGCCTGTACGAATAATGTTGCAGAGTATGAAGCTCTGTTACTAGGATTGAATGTAGCTTTGAAGCATGGGATCAAGATGCTCAAAGTATTTGGGGATTCAGAGTTAAGTTCTTATGCAAAGGAAGGTTTTGGTGTTGGAGTTGTATTTTTGTCTCCAGCAGGTAAGCTCCTAAAGTTCTCATTCTTGTTGAAGTTTGCCTATACGAATAATGTTGCAGAGTATGAAGCTCTGTTACTAGGATTGAATGTAGCTTTGAAGCATGGGATCAAGATGCTCAAAGTATTTGGGGATTCAGAATTAATTGTATCCCAAATAAGAGATAAGTATGCTTCAAAGAATAAAAGGTTGAAACAGTATAAGCAAGTTGTCTAGGATACAATTGAATTATTTGATGTATTTTCAATAAGCTAGATTGAGAGATCAAAAAATGTCATGGCAGATTTTCTAGCTATTGTGGCCATTAGGCCAGATGATATAACTCTATCTGACGTTACCAATGTTGAGGTTAAACTTAAGCCTACAGTACCAGACAATGTATGTAGCTAGCAGGTGTTTGATGATGATAGGGATTTGCTGAGATTCTTGCATTGCATAGATGAATATGAAAATTAGGAGATTGATTTTCAAAACTTTGTGGAAGTTGTAGATGGGAAAGAAACTCTTATGGGGAAGGAAGTAATTCAGCTCAAAACGAATAAGATTCCCAGAGGACTTGTTGCTTTAGAAAGAGCATTTGACAATAGAGACCAGTTTGTTACTAAGGCATCTTCTACAAACAAGGATGATTTGGAGGAAATAAACTTGGGGACACATTAGGCCCCCCAAAAGATATACATTAGCAAACAACTCAAGCCACATATCAGAAGTATGTTGATTGCATTACTACAAAAATACAAGCATGTTTTTGCCTAGTCATATGAGGACCTGAAGGCTTATAGAGAAGATCTGTTCTAGCATGAGATCCCTTTAAAGCCTGGGGCTAAGCCATTCAGACAAAAACAGAGGCCAATTAACCCAATCTTAGCTCCAAAAATGCAGCAAGAGCTTGTAAAGCTTAGGGAGGCTGGGTTAATTGTGCTAATCAGACATTCAACTTGGGTGTCTAACCTTGTCCGAGTCAGATAGAAAAATGGTGACATCAGACTTTGTCTTGATTTTAGAAATCTGAGTGTATCCTCTTTGAAGGATAATTATCCACTGCCCAACATGGAGGCTATGCTATAGAAAGTGACTAGCTGTGAACTTTTGTTTGTGATGGATGGATTTTTAGGGTACAATCAAGTGAAGGTAAAATAATCTGAACAATACAAGACTACCTTCACCACTCCATGGGGAACCTATGTTTATGTGAGAATGCCATTTGGACTGACAAATGCAGGTGCTACATTTCAGAGGGCCATGGATGTTTCTTTTGTAGGATTATTGACTCAATCTTGGCTGTATATCAAGATGACTTAACTGCTTATTCAAAGGAGGAGCAACACTGCATGCACTTAGAACAAATTTTTGTTAGAGCACTGGAATATGGCATCTCACTTAACCCAAAGAAATGTGCTTTTGGGGTGATAGAAGGAAAACTGTTGGGGCATATTGTTTCCAAGGATGGGGTCAGGATTGATCCTGAAAGGGTGGCTGCAATTGACAAGATTCAAATCCCTAGAATAGTGAAAGGTATTCAGTCCTTCTTTGGACAAATTAATTTTGTTAGAAGATTTGTTCCTAATTTTGCAGAGACCACAAAGGATATCTCTAAAATGTTGAAGAAAGGTGCAACTGTCACATGGGAAGATGAAGCAACTAAATCATTTCAGAATATCAAAGAAGCTATAAAGATGGCTCCTGTATTGAAATCTCCTGACTTTTCTAAGCCATTTCAGTTGTTTTTATTTGCCTCTTTTCACACCATTGCTGCATGTTTATTGCAGAAGAATGAGGAGGGTTTTGAACAACGCATTGCCTTCTTCAACATGTCATTGTAGGCAGCTGAATTGAAGTATGATATCATGGAGAAACAAGCATATGCATTGGTTAGAGAAGTCAAAAGCTTTAGGCTATATTTAGTAGGCTCTTAGATAGTTGCATATGTGCCCCATGCAGCAGTCAAGGATATTTTTACTCAGCAGGAGGTAACAAGAAGAAGATGTAGATGGATAAATAAATTATAAGAATTCAACATAGAGATACAGATCACAAAGCTGGTAAGGGGACAAGGTTTGGCAAAGATAATGATAGAATCAAATCTGGAAGCATGCCAAGTGAACATGGTACAAAATGAAACTCTATTAATATATCAAAATTTGACTAGTGTAAGGACATTGTATATTACTTGCAGAATTTGAATTGTCCTTCCCACTTCAGTGATAGTCAGAAAAGGACCTTGAAGTTACATGCAATCAAATACATAATTCTTCAAGGAGAGCTATATTGGAAGAATCCTAAGGGTGTCCTACTAAGATGTGTGGATGAAAATTAGGCTGCTGATATTTTAAATGATCTGCACAAAGGAGTATGTGGTGGACATTACACTACCAAGACAACAACCCATAAAATTCTTAGAGCAGGTTATTGGTGGCCAACTCTTTTCTCAGATGCACAAAAGTTGGTAAGAAAATGTGACTCCTGCCAAAGGTTTTTAGGAAAGCTCAAGTATGAAGGTGCATTACCCCTTAGGACTGTAATTGTAGACGCTCCATTTCAGCGGTGGGGGATTGAATTTATAGGGGAAATCTCAGAAAAATCAAGTGGAGGACATAGTTGGATTCTGGTTGCTACTAATTACTTCACTAAATGGATTGAGGCCATTCCAACTAAAAAAGCTACAAGAAAAGTGGTGATGGATTTCATTCTAGAAAATATTATTATCAGATTTGGAGTACCAGTCAAATTGGTCACAGATAATGCCATGTGTTTCAGATCTGGTGAGTCTGTTGATTTCTACAACAACCATGGGATTAGTTTGTCACATACATCACCATACCACCCACAAGGAAATCGTCAAGCAGAGTCTAGTAACAGAAGCCTCATGAAAGTCATCAAAAGGATGGTAGACAAAAACAAGAGGGCATGGGATTCAAAGTTAAGGTTGGCATTATGGGCTGACTGGGTAACAGTGAAGAAATCAACTGGAAGGTCACCTTTTGAGTTAGTATATGGTGCAACAGCTAAATTACCTGTGAATAATCTCTTGCCAGTCTATAGGTTTGTACAAGAAAATGATAAAGAGGTGGAAGACTCAATGACAGAAAGGATAAATTAGCTAGTTGCATTAGATAAAACTAGAAGAGAGGCATACAAGATAAACATCAAGAAACAACAGAGAGTGAAGTATCTATTTGACAAAAGGACTACGGAAAGGAAATTTCAAATAAGTGATTTGGTCCTTGTCTGGAATGCCAGGAATCAAGATAAGGGCAAGCATGGTAAATTTGAGCCCTTATGGGTGGGCCCATATCAAATCAGCAACACTCATGAAGATGATTGCAACTTTCTCTAGGCCCTAGATGGTGAACTACTAGAATTGCCTGTGCACGGTAAATTCCTTAAAGCTTTTTTCTCATAAATGAGATATCTTTTGTGCATGTTGTAAATTAGATGTAAATGGTCTGTATCTACCTTGTATAGTCGGTGTTGTTTTGCATTTTGTGTTCTGCTTGGTCTGTCTTGGAGTGATCTAGTTCTCGCGGCAGCCTTGCACCTGCACATCCCCAGTCGGAGCCTGTGTTGGTGCCCAACTAGGGTTAGGGTTTTAGGCTTGAGAATTTGCAGGTTTTCTTTTTTTAAAAACCCCTAAAATTTCTAAGGCATGAGGCCGTGTTAAGTCAAGGTTTTTGTCTATGCTGCATCTTTCAGTGTGTATGTGCATCATGTCAGATATGTTTGTGATCTTGAGGCCTAAAACCTAAAAAACTTAGAGTCTAAGTCTTGCCTCAAGAAGCCTGCCATGTGGAAGAGTGTAAAGTTCTAAGCAAGTTTGCCTTTTGTATCACCCTGAAATTCGGCCAAGTGAGGAAGTTATAGCCCATCAAAGTTCTGGTCTAACCTGATATTTTTGCGGGGGTCATATTTTAATATCAGTCATCTTTGGTAAGATCACCCCAAATGTTGTGTTATCACCTCATCATCACCTGATCTGTGAAGGGTGAACGTCAATTTTACATGAGGATGATATGTGCCTGTTTGGCGACCTAATATTCTGTAAGGGAGGTGATGTTTCCAATATCAGTCATATTCAAGGATCACCCCGATGCTGCTGCAGGGATTCAACATGACCTGATATTCTGTGGAGGGGGTCATCATGTTTCAAATATCGGGTGATCTTAGTTAAGGTCATCCCTGTGTTGTTTTATCACCCCGATGTTGCGGATGTCAATTTGAACAGGGGTGATATCTTCCTGTCTGGCGACTCGATACTCTTTCCAGGGGGTGATATTCTAAATATCAGGTGATCTTACTAATATCACCATTGCTGCCAAATATCACCCTTTGCAATATGATGGTGACGTCACCAAGATCCGGTGGGATGCATCATGTGGTTTTCGGCATGATACTATCAGCAGATATGTGGGGGTCCCGTCGATCGCCTATGAGGACATGAGTAAGTATGGAAGGATCATCAGTGAAGTATTTGGTTTGAATATGCAGGAGGATGTTTCTCTAATGCATCAAGATGCATCGATGAAGTTGGTCATCAGGATGATATTGAATATCAAGGATTTTTCTCATTAGGGTGATATTTCCCAGGGGGTGATATTTCATATCAGGATATCATGCAGGAGGATCATGATGAGGTCTTGGTGGGTGGTTCGTTGGCCATGCAAGTTAAAATTACGCGACATCATATGTGCTCATGAATTTGCTTATAAAATATTAAGAAGGTCACCGCGGGGTGAATGTGGGATAATTAGTTCCCACATGATTTGAAAATCAGGGTCATATTTCTTGGCGGGAAAATTTCTAAAACGTGTTGTCCACTGTATTTCCCAAGGCCGCGGGTCGGTATGTCATTAATGGTAGTTGTTGTAAGGTATGGGCAAAGGCATGGATGAATCAACCACCTAATTGAAGATGTGAATCCCTAGGCGGTGGCGTGGGGCTCAAGTCCAACCGCTCCCTGCCTCCTCTCCCACCTGCTACATTCAATGTGTTGAGTGCCATTTCTCATGATGAACTGTATCTGGCAGATTTTTGAATTTGGCCGTGTAATTAATGCTAAGTGCACTCTCTTCCTGTATATAGCAGACTGTGTTGCTCATTTGTTGTTGTTGAAAGCTAGACAAATTCTGGTGTTGTAATAAGATACAACTTCATTGGTGGCCCTATTCTGGATATCTTGTGAGTTTATGAGTCTCATGTTGTATGTCTCATGCATAAATTTACTGATTTCATGTTGATTTAAATGAGTAATGCTATATTGCATGTGTTCTATTATCTGTCTACAAATTGAGTGTGTTCTTCTTCTAAACTTAAGCATCTAAGGGGTGTTTATGGTTCTAGAATATAGGTTTACCATATTGAATACTTGATTTCTTACTTCTGCTCAAGCAGTAGATTAAATGTTTTAGATCAGATGTTGGGAGGAATATACTGCAGTGAGGATGTTTGTAAGCAAAGATAACTGAATACTCAATCTTGGGAAGTATTTGTAAGGCAGGTGCTAAACAAACCCCCTTGAAATCTAGTCTTTGGTATATGTTTATGCTGACCATTCACATGTGTATGTTTACTGACTCCGAGCCCTGGATAGGCACCAGTCTAGTCTTGTATTGAAGTTACCCAAGGTCCTAGTTTTGCATCCAAATACAAAATCAAACTTAAAACTTCAAAAATAAACATTTAGGACATTAGAAGTAGTTTTAGGATCCGTATCCTCTGTCTCACAACTGAACATAGGCCCAAAGCTAGCCCCTTTGCACTTATCTCATAGTTTTGGTCTACATAAAGGAGGATTTATCTACTTTGTCTCAACATCCCCAATTTACAAGCATATCCTATGGATGTTGAATAGGGAATACCCCCTAGGTTTTGTAGAGCCTGAAGAAGAAGAGGAGATATCTATAGAGTCTATCTCCTGTACTGTTGGCCCCTGGCCCAGAGATCCTATTAATCATTGATGGCTATCTTATAGGGATAATTGGGAAAAAGTATCCAGTCAGCAAAAGAACCAATAGAATCATCTCTGAGTGAGAAGATATCTCATGATGATAAAAACTCCTCTAGCCTCCAGTGCCTCCAACCTCCAATGTGTCATATTTACACTCTATCTACCAAACGTAGCATGAGTTTCTGAGAGCCTTGAAACCCCTACTAGGTGTAGCACAATTGTCCCCAAAAGTACAAGCAATATGTGTGGCCATGATAAAAAATAAAATTGACAAGGTGTCGAATTCCACCGAAAATGCACCTTTTACAATGTGATTTTGATGTGTATACAAAATGTCCTTATGACTCTAATTACAAAGTCTCAAAAATAAATCTCCCCTTAGATGCACATTCTTCACATTAATAACCCCTTACAAAACTTCTTATAACTCCACATACAAAATATAATTTTGAACCATACTACATCTATTATTAATACCTTGTAAATAATATAAATCAAATAAAATCTCCTCTTACAAATTTCTAAGTAACATCTCCTCTTCTAAATTAAATTCTAAATATAAATGTGTTTTTCAAATGTGTCCCTTCCTACTTTAGCTTCATGCAACCATTTTAAAAACTATATCCCCACATGAAAACCTTAGTTTAAATTGTGGATTCAAACTATAGTTTTGAAGCTTTTTTGAACCATGCACCATTTCACCACTTCCACATTACACTTGCGAAAAACAAATTAATGTTTGACCTGAAACTTCACATTGTCATATGACTAAGATAAAATTCAATGCACGTTGAAAAATAAGACAAAATTGTACATGGAAGCAACATACCAACTTGTATGAGATTGTGTGCATGCACTCCAAATACTGCAATGAATGATTTAAAATGCTTGTTGTAGATGCACTTCAAGCTATGTTTCTTCCAATCAAGAATGCCAAATGGTTGCACGGTTAGGGTTGCAGTCGCCCACGAGATATACACCTTGTAGATATTGAACCAATGTTTGAATGAGAAAGAATTACCTTACATGTCTAGTAATTTCCTTGTTCCTCTCATCTTCTAAGTGTGATGAATGTGATGAATGGTTTTTCACTTCAATCAATATATGGTTTTCCATGCCCTATGAAAAACACCTTAGGGAGCACCTCCAAGTACCAAATCATGGGCTTTCTTTATTCCATTGGATGCTATGGGAATGATACGAGATGTCATGCTATAATTAAATATTCTTCAATCTTCTTCTTTACAACCCATTTTTTAAAATGCTCTAATACCAAATTGAATTTGGTAGAGAAAATTCACAGATTACACTATTGTTGTACAACAAAATAATATGTAATGTTTTATTAATAGTTTCATGATTTAAAATGTATCATGCAAATGATTATAAAACATTGTATTTCTGTGTACAACCAAAACTAAGTTACCTATGGGAATAACTCCCAACTACTTTATAACTACATACTAACAAAAATATTTAAATACTAACCAGTCACTAAGGTGAATTTATTTCTAATATTTTATTATCTAAATATTTAATAAATATCCAACAAGAAAATCCTCTTGAACATAATCAAATCCCTATATTTCACCTCATAAACTCTATCTTTGTCACAATTGCACTTGTGTTACCATTCATGTATCTAGTAGCACTAAATTTAGTATGCAGTAGTGAGTTCTCCAAATGTCTTACTATCAATGCTACCATAGCATCACCACATGTAAACCAACATGCATACTAAACAACAACATCTGAAACTCATCACATATTACTGCATTACATCCTATAGCTATTTACTAAACTGCATATAAACTCCTCTTTTGGAACTTACCGCATCTCACCACATTCCAATCTATAGATAAACTCTAACTTCAAGAACTCTTTATGGGTGAATATCACCCAAGTCCCACAACACTAAGGTCTTAACTCCTACATTTGTAGTTTTAACCCAAATGGTGTGGGTCTAATCTTTTATTGCAAATATGACCATTTTGTATGCAAATATTTTGTACATACAAACATGTTTTGCACATGTCTATAACCTATAGTGAAAAGACTAAGTATTGTTGAGGAATGCTATTGGAACTTGATATGCTAGGCATGATAGATGACTTGCTCCCCTCATTTTTCCTTAGTTAATCCTATATACACCTAAAAATGACATGACTCTACATAAATAAATATTTTAAATATTTATTTCATCTTCATATTCCTCTATCAATAAATAAATTTATTTATTTGATTCATTTCCTCCCTTTTAATTAAATAAATTACATTTATTTAATTAATTCCATTTATATCAACTTTATTCCTCTAATAATTAAATAATTTTTAATTATTTAATTAAATCATCCATTCTTCTAAATTTAAATAAAATGCAAATTTATTTAAATTAAATCTCAAAAAAAAAAAGATATTTAAATATTTTATTTATTCTTCCAAATTATCTACAAGTAATTAAATAAATTTATTTATTTAATTATGCTTTCTTATCTTCTAAAAAATCTTCAATATCTTCTAAAAATAAATTCTTCTTGTCACACAAAAGCAAAAGCTGAGTTAACTGATTTAAAGCAAATCTATTTTATCAACAAAGCTCTTAAATTAGAAAAATATATTCTAATTTAAGAAATAAAAACTCATCCTCATCAAGAAAGCAGTTAACTCAACAAAGCTTCTTTTTGAATGACACATGTCCTTCTATTTGCACACGTTCTCTCGAACATTCTCCTCCGTTGATCTTCTCATTTCTTCTCCACCATTGATCTTCTCTCACACAACTCTATAAATACAACCCTCCTCTTCTTCATTTGATATCCATCTTTCGAGTAAACTTATGCTACAGAATCCATAGCATGCCATTCGCACCCCACTTGCGTATCACTTCATCAATCATTCATTCCATATTGTGTTAAATCTCATATTCAACACAAACAAGTATCAGAGCCATTTCTCCTTGTCATCTTGAGGAATCAAAGCAAGGAAGCGAGCTTCTTGAGGGCCATCTTCATCACCAAAAGATCAAGAAAGAATAGTCAAGCAATGGAAATCGTAAGGTAAAAGGGTGTAAGTATCTCATTTCTTGTTTTAAATCTCCTTTTATCTACACATTCCATTGATGTTTTAGGTTTTTATTATTCATTTGATTAATCCAATTTTCCCCATAACATTTCTGGTGCCCACCATGGGGCCCTTGCCCCTAATCTAACCAAAAAATCTGAGTTTCTTAGTGACAGGTTCCGTACAGATTTTTGTATAGGCTTCTGACAGGTTCAATCGATGCATCTGAGCAATCCCATGGCACATCTACAACCTGTTCCAGTGCACACAATCTTCTGGCACATACATATTCCAAGCCGGTGCATCTGATCACTGTTCCAGTGCTTTCAAAGTTACGGCGCATACATCTTCTGAATCGGCGCTTTCACCTCTTGTTCTGGCGCCTACAAACTTCTAGCGCATGCACCCTCAGACACAGTGCTTTTATACCATTTTACGATGCATTTGTTAAATTAATGCATTTGTCTCTTCTTCATGTGCTTTTGACACCTGTCTTAGCACATTTGTAAATCAGCTCTTGCAGTCTCTGTTTCTATGCATACAGACTGTCAAGCAACGCTTCTGATTTCTCACTGTGGTTTTAGGATTTCTTTTGATTTTTTGATTAATGCTAATGTTTGTTTTGTAGGATTAGGAACTGGATAGATAATTTAGCTACATTAATTAATTCACTTAGATTAATTAAGGGAAAAAGTAAAAAAAAAATGCATGCATACAAATCTCATGTAGTCTTTAACCTGAACCACTACTATCTTTGCATATTGCTATCTTTCTTAGTTAGAACATTGCTATCTCACAAATGGAATGAACCTTGCTATCTTTTAAACACTTCAAACTTAACAAAAGCGTGAGTGCCCAAGTAGATAGCACATTTAGTTTTTTTCCTTTTAACTAGGATTAGATTAACCACTATCTTCTGTGTCTATTGAATGACAATAGGCTTATGCTCTCCCCTTTACTGGGTGACTAGAACACCAGACTTATTATTCCCTTTGTATAACCTTTAGAGGGGCCTACCCTTGGAAGCCCACCTATCCAAGTGGGAATGACCCTGAGTGGAAACAGGCTAAAGCCAAGCCCTACCGATCCACTTTAAATAAATTGTGCTTGAGGTGAGAGCTTCCTGCAACGAGTGCTGTTGTGTTACACCGACAGCCAACCTCCCCCAAAACCCTCTAAGGTGTAACCCTTGGAGGCTGGGAGACTCCATAATGAAGAGTAGTGCTTCCGCATGTGTAACCACTTGAACAGTTGCCTTGACTACTTAGCCACTTGTTTAGTATACCAAAAACTCCTATTTGTTGACACAAAAGGCAGAGCCTTTGAAGTGGCCCCAATTCATATGATTCTTTGTAGAGGTAGCAGGGACAATCCTAAGGTTTGGTGGGGGTACAAGCCTAAGGAAACCCAAATCTGGTATGCGTGAGAAGTGAGTGTCATGGAGGGGAGCCGGTGCTACCAGATCCTGGAGCTACATGCTTTGAATATGCACAGCTAGGGGATTCAACAAATGTTGTCCTATCTAGCCTAGGTTGTACTTGTTCTTGTGTCAAAAAGTCCAAAAATACAAAAAAATAAAAAAAAGATAAAAATCATGAAAACTTATGTGCAATTGCTGTGTCTTTTGCCATAATTGAAAAACAAAATTCAAGAAAAGACCAAGTTTTCAAACCAAAAATAGAAATGTTTTTGAAAAACGTTCCAAAAACCTCTGCAAATTCAAACTGAAAAAACCAGAACGATGCTTTTGCTTCGACCTGTGGCGCATTTAAAAATTACCAGAGTGGCACATTTGCTATGACCTATGGTGCATTTACACTCTGTTTCAGCGCATTTAACTGCTGCATATCCAAACCAAAGAGCAATTTTGTACTTCCCAAGAGAAAATAGTTAACTTTTCAAAAACCATTTCAAACCTGTCTCAATTGTTCCAACATCTAATTAAAATTGTGCAAGTCAACTATCTCCCTCATTCTCCATACCATAGCTACTTTTTCCATGCTACATCATCTAAAATCTCACACAACTCTTCCAAAATCCAACAAGGTTAGAACCAAGCTATTCTTGATCGCATCAAACCTCAAACAAACCTAGTGAGTCTCCACTATCAAGGATCACTCATCCTTTTCTCTCGGAACTCCACTAGTGGCTTGTGCAAGACTAGTCCACATCAAGTAAATGGATTTCTAGCATCCTTACTTCGACTATCGCTTTGTGCACCCAACTTGTTTGACATTAACTGATCTAAGGAGAACCTTGCTCAAAACTTTCGAAACTCTTTCCATCCCATCTCCAATCACCTTGCATGGTCTTAATGATGTCACAAAAACAAAAATAGATTGAAATGGCTAAGAAAACTATTCCAACCTCTCATGAAAGTGATGAGGAAATCTCTATGGAAGAAGTCCTCCAAATGCAGCAAGACTGCAGATTTCAATGCATAATGGATAACGAATTGTTGTGTGGTTACACAACACGCCCCATTTTGACTTGACAAAATAGGGACCCAACCTTTTTGTTGCTTTTGCTTGTGTTGCTTTTTCTGCTTTTCGGCAGTTTGGTAAAAGTAAGTCATGTAGGTAGCCCTGCATAATGAAGGTGGATAGGTCACATGATGAGGTCAGTTTGTCATAGTCAGTATTTCATATCAATATCCTCATAGTTAGAAAGTGCATAAAATTCCATGCAGGTTTGTCTTTTGGATCACCCTGAAATTCCTTAAGGGGAGAAAGTTATGGTAAGTCAAAGTTTTGGTCAAACCTGATATTCCTAGGAGGGTCATATTTCTTAACATTAGTCACCTTAAGTAAGATCACCCCGATGCATTTTTATCACCTGATAATCATTTGGTCCGTGAACTCCAGACGTCAATTTTAGGTGATAACTATGTCTGCCAGTCAAACAGCTTCATATATTTTGCGGGGGGTCATATTTCGAATATCACTTGATCTTTCAAAGATCACCCCCTTCACAAAATATCACCCTCTTGACCAATATAATGATGACATCATCTAACCCTGATGAATAAAGAAAATCACCTTAATGGTGATGTCATCATTCTTTTTACCTAGCGGAGGTATGTATCCGTCGATCACCCTTTTCAACAATATGACAATGACGTCATTTTAATACAATGTTCAAACGAAGTCATTTGCACGCTGACATCATCTCGATCTTTCGAAAGGGGGTCACTTTAGTTTTGAGGGGTTACATTTTAATTATCCCCTGATCTTAAAATCATGATCTGATATTCTCAACATCACCTGATTTCCTGACATCAGTTTTGCCACTCAAAGGCGGAAGGTCATGTTACACAGAGGGGGTCATATTACAAATATCACCTGATCTTCTGAAGATCACCCCCCTCATCTTGCCCCATGACATTAAATGCACATAAATGCATTAGGTGGATTCTCACCGACTACGAATATGATACAAACAACTAGCAGCATCCATGGATTTCATGGCAGAAGATCAACAGAGTTGATCGATTTTACCTGATTTTACCCTAATTTGCCATATGGATGCATTTAAAGGTAAGTTTTCAAGGTTATTTTCATTTTACCTTGCGATAAAACAAGAATTTATAGAGCGTAGAACACTCAAACCCTTATACAAACTACCAGTGGATGGACGAGATTTTCCAGCGCAACGGATTAGGTGATCCTCAACATTTACAACCCATTTCCATAATTGTCCACCTAACCCAGGAGAAAAATGTGATCATGTAAGTAATTAGAAGCCCTCCTGTTCTTTTTTTCTATAATATCCAGGTAGTATGTTCCTCTTATCGTTTACCTCTATAAATGTGCATATCATGATGAAGTAGAGACTAATAAGTGTAGTATGCATGATGTCGTAGACATATGATATTGTATGATTGCATATGAATGTTATGGTAAGACCAGTCATGTGCATTGCAGGAATCCATGACGGACGTCAGGAGAAACAAATCCGGGGTAGAATTTCTTAAGCCCATGTACATTCAACTCGAGGGGATACAATTCAAGTATGGTGTAATTGGTGACACTCAGCAAGGGGAAACAGATTTAGTAGCATGGTCATTCAGGATGCATGATGATAAAGATAATACCCTACTGGATGCCATATTTGTGTCAAGAATGTGGCATGCAGTAGGATTTCTATATGCCATGGAAACCTTGAAACCAGAAATTACAACCCTCAGACAAGACAGGTGGAGAAACATGGAAGGGTTTATGCAAACTTGTCAACTAAAGGGATCATAGCTACTTTCAATCTCCTAGTTTGAAAGAAAGTAGTCAGAATGGATCTGGACAAACTGGAAACTGAATATGAAAACAATAAAAAGACTTCCAAGAAGAGGATATATTAATGGAGGTCTAAGGACAGCACCTACACTGCCTCTACCAAATTGCCAGTGAATCTGTATAAGTTTGATTTTGATGATGAATATCAGTATATGATTACCCTGCTCAGTAGGATGACAGGCCAGCCTAATCCTAGAAGTTTCAAGAATTAGATGTTTGGAATCATCCAGATGTGTCTCTTTACAGATAATAAGCCATCATGGGCCAAGATCATCAATGATGCTTTAGATGAACAGATGATGAACCTAGGGGGCCTGGAGTGTTCATTCTACATGACTTCATATGTTGTTTATTCATGTGCTTACAAAGGGAAATTTGATGCACTGACCACAGTTGGAAAGATTGGCAGTAGTATAGATGATGCCCATATATGGGATCATTATCCTTAGTTACAAAGAAAGAACTATCTCCTTAATTACAAATTGGTGAATGATGCATTTTCTATGCATCTAGTTAGAACTATGGAAGAGGATAGAACCAAGAGATTGAGTATGGAAGCTTAAGAAGTTATATACAAGCATGGTATCTAGTTCATCCAGTTTGCCACTTTTTCCTATGTCAGAATAAAAGGTTTTGATGAGCAACCATTCATGCTACCCAGGTACCCTACTGATGGGGTAGTCCTGATGGAATTTTTAAGATAGATATCCACCATATTGGATGCATATAAAGCACAGAAGAAAATACCTCTAGTATTATTTCCAATATCTATAGGTTGGTACATTTGCCCTGATTCAGAAAGCATAAAGGTCATAGGGAGTTTGAACCTGATGAACCTATAGCCATTTCCATTGGCCAAATCATATCACCCCTATGGTAGAATGCATAAGATAATGGGGAAGCCCATACATCAGAAGCACTTAGAAGATTTCTGGATTGATTGTGAGGATGAGGCCGAAGTAAGAAGAAGAAAATATCAAAGGCTCACCCTAAATCAGATAAGGACATTTGACTATATTCCAGTGCCTGTACAATTAAAGAAGGATGATGGCAAGACAATCTCGAATGAATATGAAGATAAGAAGGTGTATAATGACACCATCTCAGCCCTTGACCTAACACAGCCTGAAGACATTTCATTGGATAAGTTTACGGGTGGGGTGCTACAACTAACCCAATCATGGGTAAATGAACAGATAAATATACTAAAGAAGAAGGGAGTAGCAATCACAGTGGATAACAAGGGAAAAAGGCAGGAGATTCCTGATGGAGAATATGATGACTTTCTTCAGGAGAAGAGAAAATATAATGGAGAAAGGCTGCCTCCCCAGAAACAAAAGAAAGGACCTCCCAGAGGAAAGGGGACTGATGATAGTCCTAAGGGGGTGATAATTGAGAGAGCCACCATACCAGCTAAGGGTGCATCTGCATTAGGACAGGCATCAGCCTCATTTGCACCCCCTCTAATGGATAAGCAAAAGACCAAGGAGATCTTGAGGCTAATTGTAGAGACTGCAGAAACATCAGGTCATGAAGGCCAAACCTCATGGCAGAATGTGGAAAAAGATATCTTTATTGAAGAAGAGCCAGTAAATGTAGAGCCTGCAAGTGATGATGCCATGATAGTTACTAGGAAGAGGAATGTATTACCCTCGATATCAACCCCTAAAAAACAAAGAACATCTATGAGGGGTGAGATCAAGAATGACCCCATAGTATTAAGGGCAGCTAGTAGTGAAGTGTTCAGAAAAGAAATACAACATGATGTACCACTTCCTACCATTATATAGTTTAAAACTGAGAAGGCTGAAGAGCAAACAAAAGAGGCCTCCAAGGCAGGTCATGGTGGTATTTTCTCCTTGGAGGACACCGTTGACCTATCATATGATGAGGTGGTATAGAACGTAGCTTCTCAGCAAATGGAAACACTTGCTTCTAATACTCGCATGACCCCACATGGGACCCCATCAGCACAGATGGTGGTATTAGAAGAGTTGAAGCAAACAGAGCAAGAAGAGAAACAAAATAGCCCAGAAAGGGGAGCCCAAAAAATTAGACTTGATAAGATGGTAGATCAGGTAACTAGCCCTACAGTGATAGACCTAATGTATAGAGAGGATGTAGGTCCCAAACATCAAGTAGGTGAACCTAATGTGATAGAAAATGTTGAATAAGTCAAGCAGACAGAAGCAGGGAGTGATACTCTAGATATAGGCCAGCTACAGCAAGAGATACCGGCTAAGCCTAAGATTGTTGAAGTCCAACAATAGGACGGAGGTGATAAAGACACATCAGGTGATGATGTCGTCCGGACCCAACATACCACAGGAGATAAGGATATATCAAGTCATCAGGACCTTAAGACACCATAGGTCAATATATCAGGTGCAGAACAAAATGTAGCCCAAGATCAGGGTGATGCACAAGGATTAAACATACAGACATCCGTGGATACAGATATGCCTCAAGATTAGGAAATTACCAAGGTGGATGAAACATAAAAGGAGGGAGTTGAAGATCAGGGTTAGGATCATCATGTGGACATTCCACAGGATCCTCCCATACAGAAGGAGACCCCTCAAGAAGAAGAAATGTTACAAGATTCCCCTCATGAGGAACATCATGAGGAAGAAATTGGGACATCACCCTCTCCACTGAGAATAGAGATAGATACAGGATATCAGGGTGGACATGATGATGATAGTAGACAACAAGGATCCGAAGATCAAGTACCTCAGTGGCTTGAGAAAGAAATAGGTACGAAACGAGGATTTGAAATTCAAGAATTTGATGTTTCTACCTTGTTTGCAGAGACAATCATGAAACCTAAGAGGAAAGCCAGGTTAACCTCGGCTATTAGAAGAGATCTTGCTACAGGCAGAAGGACCGCCCAGGTAGCACTTCCCACTGTTGAAAAAGAGAAAGGCAAGATCACCCTGGAAGAATTCCATATCACCACAGTTGACTTGGGGTTTGCAAATGAAGACCAGGAGGGTCAAGAAGGGAAGGATATAATTGATTCTTTAATCCAAAGGGTGAAGAAAGAAAAGGAAAAGAATAAGCAGCATAAGGAGCACATTGCCCAGCTGCACTCATACATAAAAGGGTTGATTAACCCTGATAATACTTCAATTGATCAGGCAGTCCCATTGACTGTCATCTCTCAAGAGGAGGTTAATAAGTTAGACCTTATGAAGCATGAATCAGTGGTCATGAGGAAGTGGATGTTATCAGTACTCACACGAGTTGAGGAAGTAGTGAGAGCCTCTTTACAGATGTGGAATGCTTTGAGCACCTCTAAGAAGAAAGTTGATAAAATACAGAATGAAACAAGTAGAAGATCATTCCAGTTAGAAAAGGCCTTGGGTACTCTAAGTGAAATAAAGAGGATTAATCCTCAGGTCCTGGTAAGTAATCAGGTATTGAATAATAACACTGCCATGCTAGTGGATGTTTGGTATAAAGACATCAGGTTTGAATGTGATGTATTGAAGAAGTGCAGTAGTAAGCTAAGAGATATCAGTGTGAAATTGCACAGCATGATGTCATATGAAGTAGAAGTTCTGGAAGCCCTAGAAGGAAAAGTATAGGGGAAAATTGAAAACCAAGATGCAGCCTTTGCTATAAAAGCTCTGCATGATAACTTTCAGTCGATGGCTGATGATCCTCTCACCCACCTGACAGAAGAGGTGATGAATAAGATCATGAGAAGTCAGGGTGGAGAATTATAATGAAACATTAAGTAACAGGAAAGGTAAATTGGAGACTCTTAGAGATAAGTTTCAAGCTCACAAGCATGCCATTGCTAAAGCCAAAACTCAGGATGGCGAGGAAGTTGATAAGATAGTGGAAGCCTATGAAAATATCAAGATGATAATGAAGGTCCATATACAGGAGGATATTCATCAGGGTGATGACAATACAAAAAGTGATGATCATGATGAAGAAGAAGAAGAACCTGAAGAATGAAAAGAGGGTGCATCCCCAAAGTGACATATGCATTAGGTACTTAGAAGAAAATAAGTTACCCAGATGGTTGCCAGCTGGCAACTTGTGCCATGTAAAGGATAGTTGACTAAGTCAAAGAGGGAATATCCACCATTGATTTTAATTGATAAATCTTGACCATGGGTCATTTGTAACCGCTCCTCACCTTATTCTATAAAAGGTGCAGGGATGCCATATTTTGAACATTTTCAGAAGCTTAATTAAAATTTGATTGCTGAAACATCAGGACTTATTTCAAAGTTATTGTAAACATACATGTTTTTGCATACTTAATGAAAGAGAAGACCATTTTGATTACAAATCATCGTAAATCCTAAGTAGTTTGTGTTTGAATTCTTGATATATGCTTTGATTTACTGCGTCCCTTGGAGTGCTCATCAGTCTGCATGTATTGTCTTCATTCATTATCCTTTGAAGTTTGTATCATCTGTATCTAGCTGTGGTACATCCTGGTGAAAATATGGTTTGATTTCTTCTCCTCATGACTGTATCAAGTGTGTATGTGGTTCAATAGCTAAGATTCACCAAAAGTTTAAGTATTCTTTTAATTTTCTTTCAATTTCATAACATTCCATCATCACAACTGTAAATAATAGATAATCAAAAGCAAATAACATGAAATATGCTGACATCTCATAGAAAATTGAAAATACATAGCATATTTAGAGTTAAAGCATGTTCAATTGATAAACATCATGCAAAGATCCAAGTATAGACACATTATTTGAAGAAATATACTATGTAAAGTAACCTTTCTGTATAACATCTTTACAGGAAACAAAATATATTGATCGATCAATGTAAGGCCCCTTAAATGGAAAACAACAACACACATCAACCACTGAGTAACATCAGTAGATTATGAACTAATCCACAGAGACTTGGGATCATGAATTCTTTGAATTCATTGTATCTTTCAAGATGAATAAAGGTTGTTGTGTAACTTTTATTCTATGTTTGTTTATGACTAACATCATGATCAACATAAATTGGCGCTAGAAGGAAGGCCCACTCATCATCAGTAGGTTTTGTCTGATTTGATGATAAGGACAGAAAGGCAACATTCATGATCCTCTGCATTTCCAGTTAGATGCAAAGATTTGTTGTTTTAATCTTGTGCACGCTAATCCTTTGTGAAGATTTTAGAATTAATCATAAATATTGCAAGCTTTGTGGCTGATCTTCGTGAATTTGCAAAGATAAGATCCATTTTAGTTAAATTTGTCAAAGCTTTGAGGTAATCTACTCAAGAAACCTGATATCCAATTGTTTATGTCACTGAGCTACAATATCACCTCATATTTGCATTGTTTCTACAAATATTCCATAAATATCCAGTCAGTCTCACTTTCTGACCATAAATACCACCTTTGCTGGAAAGTCTCGACCAATCTTTATAGTAAACCAGCCAATTTTCCTTAAATTTGAGAAATCATGGCTCTCAGGCCAAACACCAAGTCTTGATCCAGTGGACTCTTTGAAGAATTACCTGTCAGAGGATTTAGACCTAGAACTGTAGACATCCATCACACTCCTAGTTCTAGTGCATCAGAAGCTTCACCAGAGCATCCTCATGTAACTCCTATTGGCTTACAAACACTTACAGGATCACCTATCACACCTCATGTCCAACCTTAACCTGTCATACCTCAGGCTCAACCTCCACTGGTTGTAATGTCTTTCTTTGCAGCAGAATCGCCTTTGACTTTTAATGCATATCATGCTTTGCCAAAGAATCTTGATAAAATTTGTCCAAAATATCATCCATATCAGGATGTTGATGATCATACAGAACTTTCAAGGAAGCCTATTGTAGGGCTAGAATTGAGCATCAAGATGTTGTATGTAGGTTATTTTCATTTTCCTTAGGGGAAGAGGCTTATAACTAGTATATTAGTCTTGGTCAGGGTTCAGTCAATTCATGGGCTGCCTTAGAGAAAGCTTTCAAGGATAGGTTCAAAATATCTATAGATCCTTCAATGATCTATCATTTGTTTGCCACGATCAAATGATTTGAAGGAGAACCTATTGCTAATTTCAATGCTAGGTTCTAGAAGATGTTATCTAAGTTAGTTGCACCTTATGTTATAGCAAATGAAGCTGCTAGGAGCATATATTTTTCAGCATTGGATCCTTTAACTTCCATGTTTATTAGGAGAGCACATCCTAATGTCACAACTTTGGTAGGAGCTTTCAAAGAAGCTATCAAAGTTAGTCAGCAACTAGTTCCTACTCCAACATCAAACATTGCATTTCCCACACTTCCTGGTTATCCCACATATCTTGTCCAGCAACAACCTAATGGAGCCATGATACCTCCAGCAGTGATGCCTAGTCCTTTATAGAGATCTCCACTTAGCATCATGCCTCCTCCAAATGGAAATGGCCAGATGTTATAGTATCCAGGATAAACTCATTCACCTCTGGTTGTAGATCAATCTAATCAAAACAATGGTTCTTCCTTTTTCAAGCCTCAAACTGAGAATGTAGTGGCCAAGGTTCAGGAAGAGAGAGAAGAGATTAAGGAAATATTAGCTCAGTTAAGGAAACTTACTACTGAGATCACTCATCTAAGGAGTCAAAACTTCTATTCCCAGCCTAATCAGAACAGAGGCTATGCTAATGATAGACCTAATCATCCTGATAGGGGGTACAACAATAATCCTCTAGACAACCTAGAGTGTGGAACACTAGGCCAAATAATGGTTCTTTGCCATCACCCCTAGACAATTTGCCTCCTAGTGAACCCAAATGGACCACTAGAGTTAACCTTACAGAGGCAGCCCTTACTAATTGGTGCAGGATACATAACACCAATGCTCATGCAGAGCTAGACTGTCCTCAGTTCAGGATTGCTGCTAGTATTTTTCAGACTGAAGTATCCAATACTTCAGGAAATCCACCTCATGTAGAAGGAAATGAAATTGTCCCTTGTAGATATGACTCTGCCTTAGTGCTAGAAATTTTCATACATCATCCTCATCAGCAGATGATGCCTGTTCACCAGGATTACACTCTGGCATGTGAGGAATTAGCCATGGCCTTTGAGTCTAACTATGTTTTTCCCTTTGAGGATGAAAATGAGCCCTCAAATGAACATGAGGAGGTGCATGCCTATCAACAGCAATATCAGACCAAGCATAATTATAACCTGAGGAATAATTCAAATAGACCTACTGGTCCTTTGACCTCTTCCTTGCCACCAAACAATTTCAATACACCCCCCGATCCCAAGGCAAGTAATAACCCTAGATTTCCCAAGGTTAATACTCAATACTTAGCATTACCAAATACAACACCAAAGGCTATGAATCTGCCTCATGAATCTGATAAGTTGGTCACTTATCTGGCAGATGAAATGAAAAAGATTAAAATCAGCCTGTCACTATCAGAGTTGCTCAAAACTCCTGCTATCAAGAAAGCATTTATGAAATCACTAGATGACCTGCTCTGAAAGGGGATAGTCACCCCTCAGGTTAGTTTGGTAGCAAAGATCATGCTGCTAGGGATCCTAATGTCAAACACAAAGTCCCAGCTACTGTTCAAGCTGCAGAGACCTCCCACATGACCCTGTACAGAGACAAGAGTGAGTCACCTCATTATCTCCTTACTATAAGGATGTTTAGTAAAAATTTGCACAACTATTTAGTAGATTTAGGAGCATCTACCAATGTAATGCCCCTGTCCATATGCAATGCTTTAGGGTTGCATCCTACTAAATCATTAAAGAAAGTAACATAATTAGACAAAACAGAGGTAAGTGTGGTAGGAGAACTAACTCATATTCACATGCAGCTAGCATCTGATCCCAAAATCCAGTATTATATTGATATTCAGGTAGTTGATATACCTGATACATATGGGATGTTACTCAGCAGAGACTGGTCAAAAACCCTTAATGGATACATGGCCATTGGTTTCAGTCATATGTGGTTGCCCTGGAAGAGGATACCAAATCAAATAAGAATTGATGTTGAGCCTCACATGAAGCATATGATCACTGAATATAATAAAACCAATGAGATCATGTATGTGGATGTAGAACCTAGAGTTTACTCCATCAGGCCACAGACTGTTAGGATAGAAGAAATCTTGATGTATGATGTTCATCATCATCATGATGACCCTCAGGATGACAAAATAATTATACAATATGATGGTAACTCTGAGAATGAAAATGAGGTAGACCATTTCAAGAATTTTGAGATGCACTTGTCTAGAGAGGTAAAATGATGTTAGTTGTTAGAAATACCTGTTCATGATATTCTAATTGATGGATGGTGCAGGTTGCATAATGAGGCACATTTTGAAAAGACCTGTGATGCCTGCATAGACATGCTAAACCTGGAGCAAGCATACAGTGATGCATTAGCATCATCATCATCATCGTCCACGGTAAGTTCTACAGATAGTGATAATGATAGTGACACTGATTGTTGTTTGTCGCCTACAGGAATAGGAGAATCCACATGTCGTGATGGATGTCATATTCAGATGACAGAGGAGATGCTGGTATGTGACTAGAATAATGTTATAAGCAACAACAAAATCACCCCAGGGAGTGATTGTTTGGTAGAATCAGATTATGAGTTTTCTGATGAAGACAGAGGCAGCAATCTGTTTAAATTTGAAGAGTTTTTATCAAAAGAGATTTAGAAGATGACACATCAGCAGAGATCTCCATAGGATGTCTTGATAGAAGGCTGGTGTAGGTTACATGAGGCACCTCATTCAGAGACTGCTTGCTCATTGTGTCTGCATCTTTTGAAAAGGTAGATATTGCCTAGTCAAGAGGATTTTACTTCTGATGATAAAAGGAAAGAAGAAGCCTCGGCTTCACATAAGACAGAAAAGGTGAAGTTGGAGAAAGATGAGATACCAAAGTTAAAATTGATATCAAGTGGTACAGTTGCCAGAGCTGCAAAGAAAAGAGAAGGTTCAGATAAGCCTTTGGCTAAGGATAAGCCATGGATCTTTAGATTTGATGGATCCAAGTCAAAACAAGGAGCTGGAGTAGGGATGGATCTTGTTGATCCATCTGGAAAATCCTACTTGGCAGCATACAGACTGTAATTCCCATGCCCCAACAATGTGATAGAGTATGAAGCTCTGATTCATGGGATCCTATTTGCACTTAAAAAGAAAGTGAAAATTTTGCATGTCTATGGAGACTCAATATTGGTTGTGAGACAGGTAAGAGGTATATACTCGCAATTACAAGAAACTGTCCAATTATAGACATAGGGTGTGGGACCTGATAGAAGCTTTTGATGCATTCATTATCACCCATGTACCTAGAGAACAAAACCATAGGGCAGATGCCTTAGCTTAGGCTGCCAGTACATTAGAGCCACTATCCATATCTGGTCTGAAAAGATTTTTAGTAGAATTAGTATCAGTGCCTTCTGTGCCAGATAATGTAACTAACCTCCAAGTATTTGATGATGATCAACATATTCTAGATTTCATTTCCAACAGGGATGTCTTTGATGCACAGATCATAGATGAGCAAAATGTGGAAGATCATGTCTGGGAAGAAGAAGAAATCTTAGAGTTGCCTAGTAATAAGATTCCTAAGGGAATGATTGTGCTAGAAAGAGCATTTGATCTAGACAACATGCTAAAACAGAAGGATCTTCCAAAGGCAGATGGAGGACAATATTCACAGGTTAACATTGGAAAAGATGATGAAAAGAAAAATGTCCTGATTGGGAAAGTTTGTACAGAAGAAGTGTTGGAAGGAATAACCCAAGCTCTCAAAGATTACATCCATGTCATTTCCTACACTTATGATGAGCTGAAAACCTACGACACATCAGTCATCACTCATACCATACCTTTGAAGCTGGTTGCTAAGCCTTTCAGACAAAAACAAAGACCTGTCAATGCTTTATTGGAACCTATCATTTTTGAAGAGGTTAAGAAACTGCTCAATGCCAGGATCATATTTCCTGTCAGACATTCCACATGGGTGGCAAACCTGATCCCAGTAAGGAAGAAGAATGGAGACATCAGATTATGTGTAGACTTCAGGAACTTAAACAGAGCGTTTGAGAAGGATAATTATCCTTTGCTTTCCCTAGATGAGGTCCTACAAATTGTGAATGGTGCTAAAATGATGTCATTTCTGGATGGTTTTTCAGGTTATAACCAGGTGATGGTGGACAAAATTGACAGATTGAAAATTGCATTCACCACAAAATGGGGGATCTTTGCCTACAGGTAGATGCCATTTGGGTTAATAAACACTGGAGCAACATTTCAGTGAGCAATGGACATAGCCTTTAGAGGCTTAATTGGTAAATGCATAGTCATATACATGGATGACTTAATAGTGTTCTCTAAAGAAAGAGGAAACCTTGTAGAAGACCTTTTAAGGGTGTTGAAAAAATGTGAACAATATGGGATATCCCTAAACCCCAAGAAATACATATTTGGGGTCACCACAGGAAAATTACTGGGCCACCTGATAACTAAAAATGGGATCATCATTGACCCTAATAGGGTGGAATCCATCATGAAGATACAGCTTCCTAGAAGCAAAAATGAGCTTAAATCTTACTTTGGTAAGATTAATTTTGTTAGAAAATTTATCACTGGCTTTGCAAAAATTGTTAGAACCTTAAATGCCATGCTCAAGAAGGATGCTAAAATTGAGTGGACACCAGAGGCTAGAGCAGCTTTTGAAGATATTAAAAAAGCCATATCTGATGCTCCAGTTCTGATCAGTCTAGATTATACCAAGAACTTTTACAACTATTCATTTGCTTCAGAGCATACTTCTGCAGTAGTGTTGACATAGAGAAATGAAGAAAAGGAAGAAAAGCCTATAGCCTTCATAAGCTATCCTTTCAAAGATGCAGAACTCAGATACATGGATGTCAAAAGGTAGGCACTCACTCTGGTTCGAGTAGTTAAGAAGTTCAAGCATTATATTCTGAGAAGTAAAGTGATTGTTGTGGTACTTGATGCAGCAGTCAAGATGTTATTAATGCAAAGTGAACCAAGTGAGAAGAGGGCTAAATGGATCACTGTCCTCCAGGAATATGATATGGATATTACTCCCATGAAGTTAGTGAGGGGACACGCACTGAGCCAGATGAAATCAGAGATTGATCCAATATCATGAGCCACCAGTATGTTATAAATGCAAAGGACGATGGAGAATGGTACTCAGACATCAGGCACATCCTGATTACTGGAAGATGTCCTTCAAGACTATAGGCCTCACAAAAGAGAGCCTTAAAGATAAGGTCACAGAAATACATGATGAAAGGAGGAGTCTTTTTTAAGAAGAATTATGAGGGGATATACCTTAGATGCTTGGAAAGGCCAGAAGCAGATAGGGTGCTATCAGAGTTACATGATAAGTTTGGAACTGCACATGGATCATCCTTGGCCACCACTCATGCTATCCTCAGGGCAAATTACTATTGGCCCACTATTTTTAAAGATACTACTGAGCATATTAAATGTTGTCACATGTGTCAGTTTGTTGCAAACAAAGAAAGATATGCTACCCAACCTTTGTAGCCAGTGATGGAGATGCACCCATTTGCTCAATGGGGAATGGACTTCATAGGACCAATTAATCCTCCATCATCTTCAGGCCACAGGTATATTTTAACTATTACTGACTATTGTACCAGGTGGACTGAAGCAGTTAGTAGCAAGACATGTAATGCTGAGGATGTCATTAGATTTTTGGAAAGTAATATAGTCACCAGGCATGGAGTTCCCTATGCTTTAGTATGTGACAATGGGTCTGCTTTTGCTTCTACAAGATTATCCAGCTGGGGCTTTTGACTATGGGATCATATTGAAATTTTCTTCAAATTACTATCCCCAAGGGAATGGATTAGTAGAATCCACAAATAAAAATTTACTGAACATCATTAAAAAGTTGATAGAAAATAACCCTAGGGAGTGGAATACCCTACTGAAATATGCCTTATGGGTAGACGAAACTAGGATGAAAGTTGCATTAGGAAATTCACCTTTTCACTTAGTATATGGGGTGGATCCCATCCTCCCTGTTAACTTAGATTCCTACACTGTAGTTTGCACAAGAGTACCTGGGCATAGCTAATAACCAAGAGGCCAAGTTGCGTCAGTTGATGCACCTAGAAGAGAAAAGAAGTTAGGCAGTTGATCAATTTGCCAAACATCAGGCTGTTGTCAAACACTGGTTTGCCAAAAGAGCCAGGGTCAAGGCCTTTAGAATTTTAGATCTAGTTCTGATGTGGGACAAAGCACATGAGAGGAAGGGAGATCATGGTAAGTTTGATAAACTCTGGATAGGTCCCTTCCAAATTTTAGAAATTTTAGGAGACAACACTTATAGGCTTAGAACCTTGACAGGTGAGGATGTTCCATTACCAGTTAATGGATAGTTCCTTAAACATTATTTCCAAGCCTAAGCCAGCTTCATGCAAGTCATGTGTATCATAGTGTATATTTGTATAGTTGTTTATACAGTTTTGTTTTGGTTTTGTTGTTTTGTTTTGCTTGTTTGTTGAGTTCTGTTTTGGTTAGTCAAGATGATGCATCTCATCACCCTAAGAAAATAACTAAATTGTTAAGATTCAAGTGATGAGAACAAATTCATAAATAGGTTATGACTCATTTTGAGAAGTATTGATGATCAGGTCTGTGATATTTTTTCATCAGGGTGCCTTTTCTTGACCAAAGTGACTCTTTCACAATGACTCACCTAAGAGCCTTGGGTTTGTTGAACACACAAGTATATGTGTTAAGTGAAAAATCTAAAGGGACTCCCTTGATACCAATACAATCTCCAACCTAAAATAGCAAGTGACCATACCTTGCACATTAAGCTTACATGATGACATCAGATATATAAATTATAAAATTTTGAAAATCCATAAAAAAATATATAATAAAACTAGGTCATCTAAGTAACTCTACCGGGGCTATAGATGCCTGCTAGTAGTGGGGATCTACTTAGGGGGATTGTATAGATAACCTTGCTGGGGCTATGGACACCTGCTAGTAGCAAGGCTCTATCCAGGTTGGCTATGACGGATGCTCCCAAACTATGTAGCTTAACATTAGTTACTCATGTTTTCAACTTGCTTTCAAGATGAGGATAATTAATCATTTGCACACACCTGATCCTTTGTTAGTATTATTTCCATGATGAAAACCTTGTCATTCAGAGAGATTATGATGCTTATACTTAGAATGAATTAGAATACTATGTTAGAATGTGATCACATCACTTGAATCATTGGAATTTAGTGGTTTTCTTTGGTGGCAAGTTGTGTGGTTACACAACATGCCCCATTTTGACTTGACAAAATAGGGACCCAACCTTTTTGTTGCTTTTGCTTGTGTTGTTTTTTCTGCTTTTCGGCGGTCTGGTAAAAGTAAGTCATGCAGGTAGCCCTGCATAATGAAGGTGGATAGGTCACATGATGAGGTCAGTTTGTCAAAGTCAATATTTCATATCAGTAACCTCATAGTTAGAAAGTGCATAAAATTCCATGCAGGTTTGCCTTTTAGATCACCTTAAGGGGAGAAAGTTATGGTAAGTCAAAGTTCTGGTCAAACCTGATATTCCTGGGGGGGTCATATTTCTTAACATTGGTCACCTTAAGTAAGATCACCCCAATGCATTTTTATCACCCGATAATCATTTGATCTGTGAACTTCGAATGTCAATTTTAGGTGATAATTGTGTCTGCCAGTCAAACAACTTCATATATTTTGCGGGGGATCATATTTCAAATATCACCCGATCTTTCAAAGATCACCCCCTTCACAAAATATCACCCTGTCAACCAATATGACAATGATGTCATCTAACCCTGATGAATAAAGAAAATCACCTTGATAGTGACGTCATCATTCTTTTTACCTCGTGGAGGTATGTATTCGTCGATCACTCTTTTCAACAATCAATGATGTCATTTTAATACAATGTTTAGACGAAGTCATTTGCACACTGACGTTATCTTGATCTTTCGAAAGGGGGTCACATTAGTTTTGAGGGGTCACATTTTAAATATCCCCTGATCTTAAAATCATGACCCGATATTCCCAACATCACCTAATTTCCTGACATCAATTTTGCCGCTCAAAGGTGGAAGGTCATATTACATAGAGGGGGTCATATTACAAATATCACCTGATCTTCTAAAGATCACCCCCCTCATCTTACACCATGACATTAAATGCACATAAATGCAGTAGGTGGATTCCCGCCGACTGCGAATATGATGCAAACACCTAGCACATCCATGGATTTCATGGCAAAAGATTGATGGAGTTGATCGATTTAACCTGATTTTACCCTAATTTGCCATATGGATGCATTTAAAGGTAAGTTTTCAAGGTTATTTTCATTTTACCTTGTGATAAAACAAGAATTTATAGAGCGCAGAACACTCAAACCCTTATATACAAGCTACTAGTGGACGGACGAGATTTTCCAGCGCAACAGATCAGGTGATCCTCAACATTTGCGACCCATTTCCATAATTGTCCACCTAACCCAGGAGAAAAACATGATCAGGTAAGTAATTAGAAGCCCTCCTATTGTCATTTTCTATAATATTCAGGTAGTATGTTCCTCTTATGGTTTAGCTCTGTAAATGTGCGTATCATGATGAAGTAGAGACTAATAAGTGTAGTATGCATGATGCCATAGACATATGATATTGTATGAATGCATATGAATGTTATGGTAAGACTAGTCATGTGCATTGTAGGAGTCCATGGCGGATGTCAGGAGAAACAAATCCGGGGTAGAATTTCTTAAGCCCATGTACGTTCAACCCGAGGGGATACAATTCAAGTATGGTGTACTTGGTGACACTTACCAAGGGGAAACAGATTTAGTAGCATGGTCATCCAGGATACATGATGATAAAGATAATACCCTACTGGATGCCATATTTGTGTCAGGAATGTGGCATGTGGTAGGATTTCCATATGCCATGGAAACTCGGGAACTTATAGTGGAATGCGCCAGAAATTACAACCCTCAGACAAGACAGGTGGAGAAACATGGAAGGGTTTATGCAGACTTGTCAATTAAAGGGATCGCATCTACTTTCAATCTCCCAGTTGGAAAGAAGATAGTTAGTATGGATCTGTACAAACTGGAAACTGAATATGAAAACAATAAAAAGACTGCTAGGAAGAGGATATATCAATGGAGGTCTAAGAACAGCACCTACACTGCCTTTGCCAAATTGCCAGTGAATCTGTATAAGTTTGATTTTGATGATAAATATCAGTATATGATTACCCTCCTCAGTAGGATGACAGGCCAGCCTAATGTTGAAAGTTTCAAGAATTGGATGTTTGGAATCATCCAGATGTGTCTCTTTACAGATAATAAGCTATCATGGGCCAAGATCATCAGTGATGCTTTAGATGAACAAATGATGAACCTAGAGGTCCTGGAGTGTTCATTCTAAATGACTTCATATGTTGTTTATTCATGTGCTTACAAAGGGACATTTGATGCACAGACCACAGTTGGAAAGATTGGCAACTGTATAGATGATGCCCATATATGGGATCATTATCCTCAATTACAAAGAAAGAACTATCTCCTTAATTACAAATTGGTGAATGATGCATTTTCTATGCATCTAGTTAGAACTATGGAAGAGGATAGAACCAAGAGATTAAGCATGGAAGCTCAAGAAGTTATATACAAGCATGGTGACTGGTTCATCCAGTTTGCCACTTTTTCCTATGTTAGAATAGAAGGTTTTGATGGGAAACCATTCATGTTACCCAGGTACCCTACTGATGGGGTAATCCTGATGGAGTTTTTAAGACAGATATCCACCATACTGGATGCATATAAAGCACAAAAAACACCTCCAGTATGATTTCCAATATCTATATGTTGGTACATGTGCCCTGATTTAGAAAGCATAAAGAAGGTCATAGGGAGTCTGAACCTGATGAACCTATAGCCATTTCCATTGGCCAGATCATATGACCCCTATGGTAGAATGCATAAGATAATGGGGAAGCCCATACATCAGAAGCACTTAGAAGATTTCTGGACTGATTGTGAGGATGAGGCCGAAGTAAGAAGAAGAAAATATCAAAGGCTCACCCTAAATCAGATAAGGACATTTGACTGTATTCCAGCGCCTGCACAATTAAAGAAGGATGATGGCAAGACAATGTCGAATGAATATGAAGATAAGAAGGTGTATAATGACACCATCATAGCCCCTAACCTAACACAGCCTGAAGACATTTCATTGGATAAGTTTACAGGTGGGGTGTTGCAGCTAACCCAATCATGGGTAAATGAATAGATAAATATACTAAAGAAGAAGGGAGTAGCCATCACAATGCATAACAAGAGAAAAAGGCAGGAGATTCTTGATGGAGAATATGATGACTTTCTTGAGGAGAAGAGAAAATCTAATGGAGAAAGTCTGCCTCCCCAGAAATAAAAGAAAGGACCTCCCAGAGGATAGAGGACTGATGATAGTCCTAAGGGGGTGATAATTGAGAGAGTCGCCATACCAGCTGAGAGTGCATCTGCATCAAGACAGGCATCAGCCTCATCTGCACCCCCTCTAATGGATAAGCAAAAGACCAAGGAGATCCTGAGGCCAGTTGCAGAGACTGTAGAAACATCAGGTCATGAAGGCCAAACCTCACAGTAGAATGTGGGAAAAGATATCCTTATTGAAGAAGAGCTAGTAAATGTAGAGCCTGCAAGTGATGATGCCATGATAGTCACCAAGAAGAGGAAGGTATTACCCCCAGTGATATCAACCCCTAAAAAACAAAGAACATCTATGAGGGGTGAGATCAGGAATGACCCCATAGTATTAAGGGGAGCTGGTAGTGAAGTGTTCAGAACAGAAATACAACATGATGTACCACTTCCTACCATTATACAGTTTAAAACTGAGAAGGCTAAAGAGCAAATAAAAGAGGTCTCCAAAGAAGGTCATGGTGGTACTTTCTCCTTGGAGGACACCGTTGACCTATCAGATGATGAGGTGGTATAGAACGTAGCTTCTCAGCAAATGGAAACACTTGCTTCTAATACTCACATGACCCCACATGGGACCTCATCAGCACAGATGGCGGTATTAGAAGAGTTGAAGCAAACAGAGCAAGAAGAGAAACAAAATAGCCTAGAAAGGGCAGCCCAACAAATCAGACTTGATAAGCTGGTAGATCAGGTAACTAGCCCTGCAGTGATAGACCTGACGTATAGAGAGGATGTAAGTCCCAAACATCAAGCAGGTGAACCTGATGTGACAGAAAATGTTGAAAAAGTCAAGAAGATAGAAGCAGGGAGTGATACTCTGGATATAGGCCAGAAACAACAAGAGATATCGGCTAAGCCTAAGATTGTTGAAGTCCAACAAAAGGATGGAGGTGATAAAGACACATCAAGTGATGATGCCGTCCGGACCCAACATACCGCAGGAGATAAGGATATATCAGTTCATCAGGACCTTAAGACACTAGAGGTCAATATATCAGGTGTGGAACAAAATGTAGCCCAAGATCAGGGTGATGCACTAGGATTAAACATACAGACATCCGCAGATACAGATATGCCTCAAGATGAGGAAATTACCAAGTTGGATGAAGCACAAAAGGAGGGAGTACAAGATCAAGTCCAGGATCATCATGTGGACATTCCATAGGATCCTCCCATACAGAAGGAGACCCCTCAAGAAGAAGAAATGTTACAGGATTCTCCTCATGAGGAACATCATGAGGAAGAAATTGGGACATCACCCTCTCCACCGAGAATAGAGATAGATACAGGAGATCAGGGTGGACATAATGATGATAGTAGACAACAAGGATCCGAAGATCAAGTACCTTAGTGGCTTGAGAAAGAAATAGGTACGGAACAAGGATTTGAAATTCAAGAATTTGATGTTTCTACCTTGTTTGCAGAGACAATCATGAAACCTAAGAGGAAAGCCAGGTTAACCTCAGCTATCAGAAGAGATCCTGCTACAAGCAGAAGGACCACCTAGGTAGCACTTCCCACTGTTGAAAAAGAGAAAGACAAGATCACCCTGGAAGAATTCCATATCACCACAGTTGACTTGGGGTTTGCCATTGAAGACCAAGAGGGTCAAGAAGGGAAGGATATAATTGATTCTTTAACCCAAAGGGTGAAGAAAGAAAAGGAAAAGAATAAGCAGCATAAGGAGCACATTGCCCAGCTGCACTCATACATAAAAGGGTTGATTAACCCTGATAGTACTTCAATTGATTAGGTAGTCCCATTGACTACCATCTCTCAAGAGGAGGTTAATAAGTTAGACCTTATGAAGCGTGAATTAGTGGTCATGAGGAAGTGGATTTTATCAGCACTCACAGGAGCCGAGGAAGTAGTGAGAGCCTCTTTATAGAGGTGGAATGCTTTGAGCACCTCTAAGAAGAAAGTTGATAAAATACAGAATGAAACAGGTAGAAGATCATTCCAATTAGAAAAGGCCTTGGGTTCTCTATGTGAAATAAAGAGGATTAACCCTTAGGTCTTGGTAAGTAATCAGGTATTGAATAATAACACTGCCATGCTAGTGGATGTTTGGTATAAAGACATTAGGTTTGAATGCAATGTATTGAAGAAGTGTAGTAGTAAGCTAAGAGGTATCAGTGTGAAACTGCACAACATGATGTCATATGAAGCAAAAGTTATGGAAGCCGTAGAAGGAAAAGTAGAGGGGAAAATTGAAAACTAAGATGTAGACTTTGCTCTAAAAGCTCTGCATGATAACTTTCAGCCAATGGCTAATGATCCTCTCACCCACCTGACAGAAGAGGTGATGAATAAGATCATGAGGATCAAAGTCAGGGTGGAGAATTATAATGAAACATTAAGTAATAGGAAAGGTAAATTGGAGACTCTCAGAGATAAGTTTCAAGCTCACAAGCACGCCATTGCTAAAGCCAAAACTCAGGATGGCAGGGAAGTTGATAAGATAGTGGAAGAATATGAAAATATCAAGACAATAATGAAGGTCCATGTACAGGAGGATATTCATCAGGGTTATGACGATACAGAAAGTGATGATCATGATGATCATGATAAGGAAGAAGAAGAACCCGAAGAATGAAAAGAGGATGCATCCCCAAAGTGACATATGCATCAGGTACTTAGAAGAAAATAAGTTACCTAGATGGTTGCCAATTGGCAACCTGTGCCACGTAAAGGATAGTTGACTAAGTCAAAGAGGGAATATCCACCATTGATTTTAATTGATAAATCTTGACCGTGGGTCATTTGTAACCACTCCTCACCTTATTCTATAAAAGGTGTAGGGATGCCATATTTTGAACATTTTCAAAAGCTTAATTGAAATTTGATTGCTGAAACATCAGGACTTATTTCAAAGTTGTTGTAAACATACATGTTTTTGCATACTTAATGAAAGAGAAGACCATTTTGATTACAAATCATCATAAATCCTGAGTAGTCTGTGTTTGAATTCTTGATACATGCTTTGATTTTCTACGTCCCTTGGAGTGCTCATCAGTCTACATGTATTGTCTTCATTCATTATCCTTTGAAGTTTGTATCATCTGTATCTAGCTATGGAACATCCTGGTGAAAATATGGTTTGATTTCTTCTCCTCATGACTATATCAAGTGTGTATGTGGTTCAATAGCTAAGATTCACCAAAATTTGAAGTATTCTTTTAATTTTCTTTCAATTTCATAACATTCCATCATCACAATTGCAAATAATAGATAATCAGAAGCAAATAACATGAAATATGCTGACATCTCATAGAAAATTGAAAATACATAGCATATTTAGAGTTAAAGCATGTTCAATTGATAAACATCATGCAAAGATCCAAGTACAGACACATTATTTGAAGAAATATACTATGTAAATTATTTGAAGAAATATACTATGTAAAGTAACCTTTCTGTATAGCATCTTTATAGGAAATAGAATATACTGATCAATCAACGTAAGGCCCCTTGAATGGAAAACAGCAACACACATCAACTACTGAGTAATGTCAGTAGATTATGAACTAATCCACAGAGACTTGGGATCATGAATTCTTTGAATTCATCATATCTTTCAAGATGAATAAAGGTTGTTGTGTAACTTTTATTCTATGTTTGTTTATGACTAACATCGTGATCAACAGGTACTTGCCCAAGACCCTACCAAATTCTTTCTACACCTAGCACAACTAGGTGTCAAGCTCCCTAAAGATTTTGACGTAGAGGCTCTAAAGGAACCTCAGGAAGAAAGAAATCATGAGGGAAGCACACATGAGGAAATACCCGTAGACAAAAGCAAAGCAACCATTGATTCTACGGATGCCTTGAGTTTAATGACCCAATAGATCCAAGCTTTACAACAACAATTCACAGACATGCAAACAGGAGCATCAACTAAGCATTACTCCCTAGAGGATATTTCACCATATCCTTTTGATAGGACCTTGATCATGATACCTTTCCCCTCTAAGTTTGAGGTGCCAAAATTTGATAAATATCAAGGAAAGGGTGATCTAAGGGACCACATTAGGGAATTTAACACTGCTTGTCTTGAAGTTGCACGAATGATACTTACCTTATGCGACTATTTCCATGAAGCTTAGGAGGACAAGCCATGGAGTGGTTTATAGACTACCACCTGGCATTAGAACATTTAATGAACTTGTGGACAAATTTGTCACACACTTCTCCTATAATATTGAGCATGATACCTCAATCTTAGATCTTTGTAACACCAAGCAAAAAGGTGGGGAATCTTTCACCGCCTTCCTACAAAGATGGAGACAATTGGCAAGTAAGTGCCCACATCAAATGCCTGAAAAACAAATGTTGGAAATGTTTGTCCATAACTTACAAACTAACCTAAGCTATCAGATACAAATCTAATGTCATACTTCCTTTAGTAAGGTCATTGAGATGGGTCTAATCATCGAAAAAGCTTTAATCACAAAGGGTCAAATAAAGCTATATAAGAACACTCCTAGTACCAATACCAATGTGGATAAACCAAGATTCTGGACAACGAAAAAAAACATTGTGAATGATGGGGTGGTAGATGCCAAGAATGTGGCACCAAAGAAACCAATCTTCAACTTATCAACTCCTCAAAGAAACACCCCACAAAACAAACCAAGAAACATTGAATCACGGTTTACAAATTTTCAACCTAGGAGAAAATTCACACCTTTGGGAGAATCATTAGAAACTGCCCTACAAAAGTTAATCACAAGTGAGATCATAACACTTCCATCTGTGTGGGAATATGAACTAAAAGTCAAACCTCCTTGGTGGAATGACAACGATTTCTGTGAGTACCACCAAAACAGGGGGCACAAAACAAACGATTGCATTGCGCTCAAACACACTACCCAAGATTTGATCGAGCAAAAAAAAGTGTCACTTGACAGACATACCTCTAATAATGATCACCAGGCATTCAAGGATCCTCTTCCCAACTATGAATAGGGAGGACCTTCCAATCGAAACAACAGTGGAACTAACAATGCCAATTACACAAACATTGCCTTTGACTATGTTGTTAACCACATCTCAGAAAGTGATTCACACATCAATGTGATCACTATAAACAAAGATCTAGATTGTAATGTTACCACCTGCAATAGTAGAGTCACTCTTAGAGGAGCCTCCGCCCCTCCAGCTAATCAGTATAGTATCTTGGATCAGCTACATAAGACACCTGCACATATCTCCATTCTGGAACTTCTGCGTCTATCCCCATCCCATAGGGCCATACTTGACAAAGCTCTTTTTGAAGCCTCCGTTCCAATGAATCTCACCGAAGAACAGTTTCAAACCATGGTAGGTCACATTACCTCACCTCACTCCCTATCATTTACTGAAAAGGATGATATGTCAATAGCCCAACCTCATAACACCTCTCTTCATATCTAAGCCTTCATCCACAAACACAAGATAAAAAGAGTCCTAATCGATGGAGGAGCTGGTTTGAATATTTGCACCTTGAAGCTAATCCTTGCATTGGGGTTTGGGGAAAAAGCTATAGATCCAAAAAAGAAAATCACTATCAAAGCCTATGATGAGGAGGAGAGAACTTCCAAGGGAATTGTTACTTTACCAATCAAAGTGGGACCTATAGTAAAAGATGTGGCTTGCCAAGTCCTCGATATGGAGCTAGCATATAACATTCTTCTTGGGAGACCATGGATACATGCTCTGAAAGTAGTACCATCAACATACCATCAGTGTATCAAATTCCCCTATGAAGGCCAAGAGACCACCATCCAAGGTGATCCCAATCCGTTTTAGTACTGCAACTCCATTCAACCTAAACCTAAAGTTGTGATCCCTAACAACTGTGCTTTTGCTTCATCCTCATCTTGTGTTGATCCAGCTTCACTTGCTTCCACTTCAAAAGATTCTCAACCTAACCTTAGACTCAAAGATAAAGGCTTGGGTGAGTACATAATTTCCCAATCCCTCTGTTTGGCACAACTCCCCCTATCTCCCAGATCATATGGAAGACCTACTTTGAGCAAATTCAAAGTAGACAAATCTACCAAAGGTCCATTTATCAAATGGGGAAGCCTCAAAGATGAGAGTGATGAAAAGGATATCTTGCAATGGTTATATAAGGATGAAGGTGGTTCATTAACACAACAAGACCATCACACTATACCAACTGAACAATATGGTCAAGGTTTCCAAATGCTACAAAGAATGGGGTACGAAGGACATGGTCCACTCGGTTTAAGAAAAGATGGTATCACTGAACCCATCCAACCTCATACCTTGACAGCCTGAGACACTACATGGCTAGGTTACACTAGCACATCAAGAACCAACAGAGAAAATAAGAATAAAGGAAAACAACCAGAAACATCTACTAGTAATTTGGCTGATCAAATTTAGCAACTACAATTGGGGAGTGAGACTAATTCTAATGAATATGAATGGGATAGCCTCTCTGATCTATCTTGTGATGAAAAAGGAATTGATGTTGTCCATGAGTATGACCCAACCCATGCAAATGAGAGACAAGGTCCAAGGACTAGACCACTAGAGTATGACCCGCGTAATAACAATAGTGAAAGTCATGAGGAAAGAATGATACCCCCCTTGACAGATCCGCTAATAGAGAGTACCATCACAGACTTTGTCCATCTTATAATGACCTCCACAACAACTCTGTCTTAACCATCAATACCATCAAATCAAACCAACCCAATGATCCCTTACCATTGGTGCACCCCGAACTCATAGATTGGGACTTACAAGGTACTACCCCTAAGCTCGATACCTTTGAGAATGATGAAGCCATCATAGACTATCTTGAGCTTAGAGATCATATACCCGTAGGGGACCATAGAGCTAGCTATGCCATAGAACTCAACGAGAAGGCCTATTTTGGAGAGAATACCAAGCCTTTCAGTCTCAAAAATATCAAAATGAAAGAAAGATCTAATGGTGAAAACCATTCTGCGGCAGTGTTAGATCATGAAAAAAGTAAAAATATAGACATATCCAATGGTGAAAACCTTTCTGAGGCACCGAAGGATGGAAGGATTGACCCTCTACCCAATCTTACACATCAGGAGAGATCTTCAATCTTGATAGAACCAATAGAACTGATGAATGTCAGCATAGGTGATAATCCCATAATGATCCACATGGCACAGTCTTTAACAGAACAAGAAAAGCTAGCATTCAATGACTTCTTCAAAAGGAAACAAATCAACTTTGCTTGGACATATGTAGACATGCCAGGGCTATATCCAAATCTCATAATGCATCACTTATCTTTAGCTCCAGAAGCTACACTAGTAAAGTAAAAACTTAGAAAGATGCACCCACATGTGGCCCTCATGGCAAAAGAAGAGTTGAAGAAACTGCTAGACGTCAGATTCATTAGACCAATAGACTATCCTGAGTGGATTTCAAACATAGTACTAGTTGCCAAGCCAGATGGTAGAGTCTAAATATGTAATGACTTCAGGGACCTAAACAAAGCTTGTCTAAAAGATGATTTCCCCCTGCCAAACATTGACATGATTGTAGATCTCACGGTAGGGCACACCATGCTATCACTAATGGATGGTTTTTCTGGATATAACTAGATAAAAATTGCACCTGAAGATCAACACAAGACTGCATTCACATGTCCTTGGGGCACCTACTATTGGTGTGTCAAGCCATTTGGTTTGAAAAATGCCGGCGCAACATATCAGAGAGTTATGACCACAATATTCCACGACATGATTCACACTATAATGGAAGACTATGTTGATGACATTCTGGCAAAATCACTCATAAGAGAAGAACATCTGGTAGTACTGGACAAAATCTTCAACAGGCTAGAACAATTTAATGTGCGCCTCAATCCAAAGAAGTGCGTGTTTGGAGTTACCTCAGGTAAGCTACTGGGATACATAGTGTCTGCCAATGGAATCGAAGTTGACCCAGCTAAAGTGAAGGCCATCATGGAAATGCCACCTCCTAAGAATCTCACTTAGCTAAGGTCCCTACAAGGAAAACTACAATCTATTAGGAGGTTCATTTCTCAATTGGTAGACAAGTGCCACCCATTTTCCCACCTTCTACATAAGAATGTCCCTTTCAATTGGAATGATTTATGTAAGCAGGCATTTCGGCAGTTAAAAGAGTATCTCATGAAGCCACTTGTATTGATGCCACCGATTCAGGGTAAACCTCTGCTACTGTATATCTCAGCCACACCAACAGCTCTGGGAGCTCTCCTAGCACAACAAAATTATGAAGGGAAAGAACAAGCAATCTACTATATTAGTCGAACACTTGTTGGCTATGAACTGCAATACATGCCAATCGAAAGAGCATGTCTTGTTGTAGTCTTCGCCTCACAAAAGTGGAGACATTACATGTCACATTCTGTCAAACTGGTAGTAAAGATTGATCCACTCAAGTACATGCTCAACAAAGCAACTCTTACAGGTAGATTGTCCAAATGGGTCATGCTTCTCAACAAATTCGACATCGAATATGTAGACAGGAAAGCAATAAAAGGCCAAGTACTTGCAGATCAACTAGCACCTCTAATAGATGACAGCCCTTTGAGCTTTGAATTTCCAGATGAATCTATCTTTCACATAACCACAACAACATGGAAAATGTACTTCAATGGATCATACACTTAGCATGGATCAGGAGCCAGTATCTTGTTGATCACACCTAGTGGCAACACCATTCCTAAATCATATAGACTACTCTTTCCCTGCACTAACAATGTGGTAGAGTATGAAGCCCTTGTCATTGGTATCAAGCTAGCAGTTGAATGGAATATCCAAGAACTTCAAGTGTATGGTGACTCACAGCTGGTCATAAATCAAGTAAATGACAACTACCAGACAAAAGATGAGAAACTAATCCCTTACAAAAGAATGCTAGATGACTTCAAAGAATACTTCGTCAAGATCTCTTTTGAGCAGATCCCAAGGATTGAGAACAAAGTTGCAGACACCATGGCAACGATTGCATCTCTCCTTGATATTCCAAATAATCAATCAAGTTATGAGTTCTTGGTAGAGCCAGTGTCCTATCCTGCATATGACACCCCTGAATCCCATATCATTTGCCACATCGTCGGAGCTGATTCCCCCCTCTATGGAAAAATATTTGCCTATCTTAATTAGAATACTCTCCCACCTGATCTCTCTAGTAACCAAAAATGAACCTTCATCCGTCAGGCATCCTGGTATGCAATTATCACCAATACCCTACCTCGCAAAGGTCTTGATGGTACTCTCCTTAGATGTCTCGATAGTGAGGAATATCAAACCGCCCTGAACGAAGTGCACAACAGTATATGCGGGACCCACTCTAGTGGCCCTACCCTAGCCAAGAAACTCATATGCATTGGATACTACTAGCCAACTATGGAATAAGATTCCTATCATTTTGTAAAGAAATGCAAAAAGTACCAAATCCATGGGAACTTGATACATGCACCAGTATAAGAGCTGCATCCATTAACGACTCCTTAGCCTTTCTGTTAGTGGGGACTCGACTTAGTGGGAAAGATTCACCCTCCTTCATCTAGCGGCCATAAATTCATAATCACTGCCACTGAATACTTTACAAAGTGGATTGAAGCCGTGCCCTTAGCCAATATCATAGGCAAACAAATTTCCTCGTTTATCTTGAACTATATCATTTGTCGCTATGGTATCACTTCATCCATTATCACAGATAATGGACAACCTTTTAAAAATCAAAATGTCAGGGAACTATGGGACGAATTCCATATCCAGCACCGCTTTTCTACCCCTTACTACCCCCAAGGCAATGGCCAGGTAGAGGCATCAAATAAAACTATCTTAAAATTTTTGAAAAAGACTGTCAATGATGCCAGTCATGATTGGCATGTCCAACTAAATCTCGTGTTGTGGGCCTACCATACAAGCATCTGCACACCCACAGGTGCAACACCGTACTCCCTGGTCTATGGATCTGAAGCCATATTGCCCATTGAAGTCAAGATCCCATCCTTGCAAGTTTCATTAAAAGGCCTCATATCTGATGAAGAGTACAGAGTGTCCAGACTTCAAGAGTTAGAGCTACTCGAAGAGAGAAGACAACAGGCCTTTAACCACCTAAAATCTTATCAACAACGGATGTCCCGAAGCTATAATCATAGGGAAAAGCCCCAAGTATTCCAAGTTGGCGATTTAGTCCTCAGATAAAATCATAGAAATTAGCAAGATCAAGAAAACAAAGGCAAGTTCGAACCCAACTGGCTAGGTCCCTATGTCATCATTGTAGCCTATGGGTCAGGAGCATATCAATTGGCTACATCTGAAAGTGAACTGTTTGATGATCCTATCAACAACATGCATCTTCACAAGTTCAATACCTAAAACCCCAATGCAAGGGAGTCCTTCAAAAAAATTCAAAAAAATTGAAAAAGTGGTAAAAAATAAACAAACAAAAAAAATCAAAAAAATAGAAAAATAACAAAAAAATCATCCTCTAGTGAAAACCTGGCAAATAGGTGCCTGGGATAGGTACCATGATGAAAACCTAGCAAACAGGTGTCATGTGTACTTTTAGCTTCCATGTAAATAAAAGCAAGTGGTAAAAACCTAGTAAACAGGGGCTATCTGCGACAAACTACTTCCTCCATCTATTATGACTTCATATCTCTTATGTCCATCATATCGTTCATCTTGAACCATTCCTTTGAACCATTGTTGAACTAGGTCACCTCTGAGCTATCACATAGGCAAGGCCATTCTCAATGCGCCCCTGAGGCTCCGCTCCGCTCCACTCCACTTCTTTCCTCTCCATATCCTTCGAGTGTCATCTGTCCTGTTGTCTGTACCATTTCTGCATCTTTGTCATCACCTAGGTCCTAGGTCCATCAAGTTCACCCCAAACTATGTTGCCTCTGTGTCGTCACGTAGGCAAGGCCATTTAGCAATGAGCCTCCGAGGCACTAGGTCAGTCCCTTAGGGTCCGTCTCTCCATGTTTGTTTGTCGTATCACCCATAATAAGTCGATCCTTTGTCTAAACTGGGAGTAACTCCTCAACTTGGTTACGGATTAAGATTCTTGAATGCCACATGTTCTAAGAGGATACCAATAAAGGATTATGATACCTTTCACTAGACAAGCGCAACAAAGCAAGCTTCTAAACAAAAATCTTGGCACAAAACATCAATCTGTCCAAAGCAGAGCACCATACCGAAACACTCAGATTGATTCTATATCAATTATGGCAAAAAGACACATCTAATGCAAGAATGTTTTGTGAACAGGTTAACTTACAAGGTCTTAGATTTTTGTCATTATGTATTCCTATGCTACTCAAGGATGCCAAAAGCTAGAGATGCTATGATGGGGGCATAATCTTTTTCTTCGTCTGTTGTTTGTGGATCAATCTTTAGTAGTGTGACGATTTTTGTCTAACGACATGATCAGCAAAAGATCATCGAGAACTTTCGAGGTCTAAACATGAAAAGGGGCAATCCTTGTCTGTTGAAACACAAGAAATACTCAGGTCATCTAGATTCAATTTTGACTAGATGCTTGTATCAACTTGCTATATCAAAATCCATGTAAGGAACACTCAGGTCATCTTAGTTTAATTATACCTAGATGCTTATATTTTCTTACAACATTTCAAAAAGAGAAAAGAAACAAAAAGTGCCCAATGATGAAAGCAAAATACTTGCAATCTCAAGATGACAATCCACATCCATTCCATATCCAAAAATCCCTATCAACCATGCAATAAGAAAATCCTGCAGTATATCAAATACAAGCCTGTATTTCATCATTTCTTCTCTTTCGCCTATCTATATCATCTCTGAGTACATTTGGACATATCAAAAACATAGCATAGGTAGCATATCATATCACATTGAGATAGTCATTCACATGATTAAATCATTTGCATACATAATCAGTGCATTAGACCATCCACATACATTTACATCAGTATATCATATCAAAAATTCAAAAACATAGACAAAATACATATAGAGCTACATAATCATATCCATAACATTTCACATTTACATTTGCATATCAAATCATCCTAAAATCCATCTAGTATGCATCACATATACAAAAACATCATAAGATAGATTGCATCCATAACATATAAACATAGAACATATGCATATAGAACGTTAATAACTGCATCATCGTATAAAGCATAAAAACATGTCCAAATGTACAACATATCAAAAATATATGTCCATCTCTCAAAGTCATATCATAAAATGTATACAAAGTACAACAAGATGGTGATACATGTCTCAGGGCAAAATAGTACATATACAGGCTATCTCATCCATAAAAAATGTGTACATCAACTCAAAAATTGGTACAAGTGTCCAAATCTAGCTAACTCTACTGCCGCGGAGCATTGCTCCCTATGCTATCCTCTCCTCTGTTTGCCCCTAACTGTTGTGGGGCACTCACTAATGCCATGGATTGGGATCCACCTGCCCTTTGTGATGCTGCTGACTCCTGTAGCTCGGCGCACGCTGATCCACTGACACTGCCCTGTGGTATAAGCCTCTGTAATACTGAGCCTGAGCCTACACTCTGGCAAGCTCACTCTGTACCTGGGCCAGCTGTGTCTGTGCCTGCTACACCTATGAAACCAGAAAGCTAGAAGTACCATCTGTACCCATGGCTATCACTGCTACATCCCTCTCCACTCTTATCGCCCGCATGCTAGCCAAGGCTGCGTCTCTCTCTGGATATCTCTGATATCCATCCTACATCTGCCTCTTTCTGAGACTGCTGCTCTCAGATGGGCCCTTAGCTTCCTAATCTGACCTTGTAATACCACAATGGCCTACTGCTGTAAGTCAGGTTGTGGAGCCTATCCTACCTATCCATGTCCTTGTGCCACCTACTGCTGTCCCACCTACTGTGGTGGCAACATCTGTCTCTGTGGTGCCACCTGTTGTGCTGGTATTTGTGCCTTCCCTGTAGCCTACGGTTGCATAACTGCCTGCTGACCCGAAGGTCCCTCCCCAGACCTCCTCCTCTATCTCCTCCATCATCTCCTTGACCTCCTCTCCTCCTCCTCCATCCCCTCCTCCTCCCACCAGCTCCACCCTCATCATCTGAATCCTCCTCGTCTATACGAGGAGACAACTCTCCAAGTCCTGAGTATCTAGGAAATGGATGAGCGGCAAACCACTCCTCATAGTCGAGTGTCATACCCACATCTACTATATCCCTCCTCATCGACCAAGCCACATGGGGAATCTGCTGGAAGTCTACCCAAGCCTCCTCGTATGATGCCATGAGACCCCACCTGTATCCCTCTGCATGGGTCCTTGTGAAATGTGCCTGCCCCTGTGGCCTACCTTGCACTCAGCCAAACTTCCGTTGTACTCTGCTAACAACCTATCACTCCAGTATGTATCTCATCCTGCCAATGAGCCACCAAGTCTAGAAACAGTATGGCAACTCATCAACCTCATACGCCCATACCTCACAGTCTAGGTATGGGTGCCAGATAACCTAATCCACATTATCCAAGGCATGTCTCCAATACTCCAGCTTTCCCAGCTTGTGCTAGAAAATCACACTTGCATAACCATAGCTGTAGGGCTCACCCCTTTGCCTGTGAAAAAGACATATCAGTCGCATAATAGCTATGTGCTCCCATAACCAAAACTATAAAAGAGAGACACCTGCTGACAAACTGGCTCCTCTATGATACACTACCTAGTGCATATCCTTGTATAAGTGTGCTAGCATGCACACACCCCATTCATATCGTGTCCCATCGGTAATCATGCTCTCCAGTACCCTCCCCCAACCAGTCGGGAACCCATGTGACCTCCTATCAAGGCATACTATGCCACCGATCGGTCCTAACACTATACCTAAGAAGTAGTCATAGTAGTCATGAATGTCCTACCATGAAATCGCCCACCCAACCAGCTCTGGGTCATTAAACACGTGTTTGCACTCCGCCAATCTAGTGTCACGCTGTGACTCGTACTCTACCAACTCTCCCTGAATAAGGAGGTGCAGAATCTGGGACACGTCCTCTAGAGTGATCGCCATCTCCCCAGTCGGTAGATGGAATGTACCATCGTCATTATGGAATAGCTCCACCGCTGCAATCAACAACCCACAGTTCACGCAAACCTCAGGCATGAAACAAATATAATGCAAACCCATAGCACCTAAAGCCTCGCGGTCAATGTCTGTCAGCATGTACCACTGCAACAACGGCAAAGGGAACTAATCTCGTGACATCAGGGTATCTCGGATATCCTCTTGCAATCAGGCAAAGCATAACGTCAAAGAAATCCATATCCAAGCAAACCTACTCAGCAATCAAACTATCCTATCATTGACTTAACATATCAAATTAATCAAAATAGCATATCATCTCTCGACTAGATTCTCGGCAATCTCAGAGATTGCTTATCAATTGACGCATCGATCAAGATGCCAATTGGGTTAATTTTGTTAAGTCAACTAATTTTCCTAGTGCAAATGTGCCAATCTAGGTGGCAAATGCGCTGATCCATATCATATGCTCCGCTTCATATTAGTAGCTATAGCTTGGATCTAATTACATAATACTTATATTTTGCATATTCCCCTTGCTTGCATTATATTATTTGAACAATAGTTGTCTTGGGTTCAATATTGTAGTGAACATGTTTCATAAAATCATCTTTTAAATCCATAAAATAAGTGATAGAAACATGAGACAATGAATTAAACCATATAAATGCATGGCCACTCAAGCTCTTTGGAAACCATCTAGAAAGTAACATATCCTTATAAAAATTGTCCAATCATGTAGTTGTGAAAGCCCTTAGATGAAGCAGTGGATAAAATCCACCATCACACTTTGTAAAATAAGGTGTCACAAATCTATTTGGTGAAGGATAAACCAAAATTCCATATGCCAAAGTATTATTTAATACCTCACTAGTGTAATCCTTTTTAGATCTATTCTCAAAATCATTAATACAACTTTCCAAATGATCCAATCTACTTATGATGGGGCTCAAGTAATGTGAAAGATCATGTTAAACATGCCCAATATCTTTATATGTTTGTAATTCATGTTTAATAATGGAGGAGGATGTAAGAGATAAATCATTAGATAATTACACATTGCCCTCACATAACCAAGTAAAAATTGTAAGATATCATCATGTTCTTCTTCTTCATGCATATCTATGCTATGTTTGTTCAGTATGAGATGTATAAGAGGGTACTCCACAATTTCTCAAAGATAGATCATGTAAAAGCATGAAAAGATTCAAAAGAGAATCCCTATGGATATCCACAAGGGGTATATCACCATGATGCATAGAGAAATCCCTAGGATATCATAAGGAAAGGTAATTAGAAGGTGAATGATGAAAATTATAAGAAATAACATGTTCTAGAGCCAAGTAATTCTAATAAGCATGACATGAAGCAAACCGTGTTGTTTTTCTTTATTGATCAACATTCACCAAATGCATGCATCAAAGTATCATGATGTATGAACATTTAATATGAAGATAAAAGTGATCTAACATGTAACATTAAACCTTCATTTCTAGTAAATGACTTTATCGATTTGCATCATAAACCAAGTCATCATGAGATAAAGAGTCATCAACCTCATCATGAGAATGTACGGAACTAGCACTACTCCTCGCTAAATACATCATCAATAGACCATGAGTGAAAAGATAGAGAAGAAGAAATATAAATCTCATGTGAAGGTGGAACATGCGCATATCTACATCACTAGGCTCCTCATGGAAATGTGAATTAAGAGAGGGGTAAGTGCAAGAAGATGAGTCCACTTTTTGACCAAAAAGTGGAAGTGTTTTTCATGTTTTTCAAAAAAATTCATACTTGGAGTAAAAATTTGAAGCACTTACACATATAATATTAATATGATGTAAAAATATGAAATGTAGTATTTTGTTTTTAGTTTTCAAATATGTAATTTTTTCTAATACCCAGATGATAAATATTAGTTTTCTATAGGATGTACAAAAAATATCTTTTTAAAAGTCCCTTGTTTTTGGCCAAAACATGCATGTGTACAACCATCATAATTTGACCTAAATGAAGGTATTTTTCTAATTACTTTTGTGGAAAGATGAACATGATGTGGAAGTTTGGTCAGGATATTTTTTTGTAATTTTTTGATAAATATATATTTTTTAATTAAATTTTTTCTAGCCCTAATTAGTGTTTTAAAACCGTCATGTACGACCAATGTAATTTGAGCTAAACTAATCATAACATTGAATTTTTTTTCATCATATAGAGAATGATGTCTAGATTGGTTAGACATAAATTTTTTTTCAAGAAACTTTCAAAATCAAAAGTTATTAAAAAAATGGTAATATATGTTCATTCAAGTTTATGAGTTTTTTTTGTTTCAAAAAATAATAATAAATAGAAAATTATGTCCAATAGTAAAAAAATGCATATTGGAAACTAGACTTTGTGATCTGTAATGGGTTTCACTTTTATCAAAAAATCTTGAAAAAAAAGTCGTTAGCCATATTGGTGAAATCAGTTTTTTCTCTTGGTGTTTACATGACCTTGTACTTACATGTACAAGACTAAGGGTTGGATTTCGAAGCCTAAAACTAATGCAAAGCCACGGGTTTCAAAATTTATTTTATTTGGAACATGTACCCGCATAGAAACGAGCATCCATTCTAAAATGAAACAAGTGCCCGTTCTAAAATGCAATGCACAGGCAAAAAAGCCCAATAGAAATAGGCACCCGTTTTGAAAATAATGGGCACCCGATCCTAAACGGGTGCCCGTTTAGGATCGAGTGTCCAAACTTAAACGAGTGCTCGTTATTTTCAAAATGGGATCCTAAATGGGCACCCGTTATTTTCAAAATGGGCACTCATTTCTGTTGAGGTTTTTTTGCCCGAGCGACTTCCACGAAAAGTGGACTCATCTTCTTGCGGGCACCCAAAGTCACATGGAGGAGAATCCATGGATGTAAAAGAAAAGCTATAGTGAGATGGAGAAGCAATATGCTTGCTAGGTACAGCATGACATGAATCAAGACCCCTCTATGTATCAAATAAATGTATTAAAGTAGGACCAAGTCACCATCATAGGCCACAAAAGAGGTATCATTATAAAGCATGGAGACATAGGAAGTGAGCTTTGGTTAGAAGGGAGGAAAAGGCATCCATGATAAAAATCTAGCTATGAAAGCACACAAGGGAGGGTTGGTGGGATGGACGTAGAGGTAGCAAGCAATGAAGCACTAAACCTTAATCAATATGAATCAATGAAGTGGTAGTGAGGGTGGATCCAAACTTTAATCAAATCTAAAATAATAAATACAAGCAATCAAAAATATCAGATATAGAAATCAAAGATATAAAGAAATTCAAAAACCTTATGAAAAAATAATAAAAAGATTCAACTATCAGATTCACCATTTTATGCTAGCAAATAAAACATCTCTATATAAATATCTAGATGTAAATAAATACAGTAAAGTAAAGCAAAGATGATCAAACTTCTTTAATTATACAAAGTGAGATAGAAATATGTAACTAATTAGATCTAAAACATGAATAAAATAACAAAAGTAAACTCATGTACCTTTAAGGTGAAGATAAAAAAAAATCTATAATAATAAACAATTATTACTCCATTTTTGAATTTAAGACTACAACCAAAAAAAAAAAAAAATGAATGAAAAGATTGTACTCTATAAATTCTGAAATTACATGTGAACCCAAGCCAATCCATTACAATTACACTAAAAGAACAATGCTTAATGTTTTTATGCATTGATTTTACTTTAGTACTCCTTTGCGGAAGCATTGTATATATCATGTTTTCCTTGAAACCATAGGAACCACCAATCTCCTCTACATTTCTTTGGAGGGCACCGACAGTCCGTCCTATTTTTGTCTTCCCTGTCCTTTTCAGTCACGTTTACAGACAATATTATGCCGTCCTCCAGCAGCTCTGTCCTCTATAGGATTGCCAATTATTCCAACGGCCACATTTTTCTATTGGTTGTTTATTCATTGCCTTTTGTCATATCAAATTTGGATGCCTAGAGTCCTTTGGGGGTGAATGCAACTGCTTGCAAAATATTCTCATGAGTAAGAATCTTATGATAACTCTCTAAAGTGGAAAAATACATATTTTAAATGAAAAAATAATTCCTCAAGATCCCATCATCAGGGATCTTTATTTCAGTCTCATTAACGGTGGACCATCACATTGCCAAACCCAAGAATTGAGAAACTAATTTACTAATCTATATATTCCGTGTACAAGACAAAAGTCCTGTCATATTCTCATAATTGATGCTTTTGATTTGCATTAGTATAATTCCTTTGTTTCTCGGCAGTGGGTGGAGATAATGAAGACTTTGCACAAGAAATAGAAATTCTCACTAAAGGCAAGTTTTGGTGCATGTACACAAGTAGTCCATTATGAATTTTGTGTTTTCGGTATAAAATTGTGTCAGTTTTTTTGTGTCAATGTTTTGGATAGTTCATAATTTATTGTTTTAATTTTTATAAATTATGACATAAAAAATTACTTCGACAATGTAAAATAGGTAGCAATGCAAGTAAGAAGCAAACTTATATTCTTGATAGGTAAAGTGGAGAAATAATCACCTCTTTAAAATATTTAGAGTCAAGAAATAGATAAAGTAATTAGTTTAACAATTAATTTATATAGAAGAGTTTAATTTAGACGTGTATTTGAATCAAAATATGATTTAAATAAATGCATATTTTCATGTTGGAGGGAATGAGATTGATCGGACTATGACAAAGGATAGATACTTGGAATTTGAAACTAGATCTAGAAATAGGTGACTAAGATGAATGTACACTATGAAATCTAGAACTGTGCAAAGACTTGGGTCAAGGTTGCAAGTGTAACCTCGAACGTCTTGAATGCGACCTTAAACCTAAAAATGCAGCCATGAACCTTCTAGGTTTCCTTAACATTTGACAAATTTAGTTTTCCACTATTTTGATCATAACTTTTGAACTGTAGGTCAAAATTGCTTAAAATCAGATGCAATTTTAAGGTTTGATCATAACCTTAAACCTTATAAAGAATGACAAAATCTAAACTAGGTAGTTTTCATAATTTATGTAAGCTCAATGTTGTGAGGGTGACATTGATCACAATATTTGTATCCTTAAAACTCTCCACAACCCTAATCTAGAAATGGTGGTTTTGACCTCTAACAAAGTAGGGTTTTGGTACTTGCAATAAATGTTTGCATGTTACTATTTGAAGGAACAAGGGCGATGCTAGGAAGAATTATTGAGCTTGTTAAGCTAGGGTGTGGTAGTGTACTAACTTCCTCCTTACACCTTGGTCAAGCTTAGTGATTGAGTTAATAGTGAGAATGTTAAATAGATCATAGAGATAGATGCCAAGTGCTAATGTAGACAAAGGAGGTTGTTATGAACCTACAAAATGTTAGAGACAAATATGTGAATATGTTTTCCTTAATGCATGCAATGTGATGTGATGTCTTGGTGTTTTAAATGACCTAGTCCTGGACAAATGTTGAACACCTAGAATATTGAGAGGAGGGATGAATAAGTATTCTATTAAACCATTCACTTATTAAACCATTAATCCATTTGCCACATTCAATAACAATAAAGCAAATCAAGCATAGAAAGCACAAACATAAACCATAACACATGAACGCTAGGATTTTTACATGGAAAACCCAAAAATGGAAAAACCATGGTGAGTGTTAGCTCACAATATATTATGTAGTATCAATACCAAATTACAAAGAGGCTCATTGCCTGAGGGCTTACTGCCCCAAGGACTCATTGTCCAGAAAGATGCTCATTGCATACAGGGTCACTGCCAAGAGAAAAGAAAGAGAGAATAAGTGGCTCACTACCAAAATGAACTATTGTAATTGCATCTACAAATGCATAGGGTACATTTCCAATGAAGCACAAAATACTACCTCAAAAATATTCATCTTGATCTACTTTGTCACATTGCTTTGGTCTTCATAAAACTTCTTCTCAAGCACTTTTCGCACTAATCAGATCACAAAACTCCATACATGTTGCACACACCAAACACCAATGTGAATATCATATATATATATATATATATATATATATCTGCAACACTTAAAAACTTCAAATTAGGTCGGCCTGCTAGGATAAAATGTGTAGTTATACAATGTGTAGCTTGTTGGCCTAAAGCATTCACCAAAATACTTTGCGGACCAAAACAATAATTGAAACACATTTTCATGTGTTGGCTCCAACTATGGAATCACTTAGAACATGATTCTAATCAACACATTCTTTCGTACATAGATCCCAATATTAGGTTGGCTTCACAAACTGACTGTCACATACTCAGATTAACTATCAAATCATAACTTTCAATGCAGACCACAAAACTCCTTCAAATTCACAACCAAGAATCCTTAGGCATCCCAAGACTTGACTTTAGAACCATAGAAAAAATTATTACCATGTGGCGAAATGCAAACTATCATAAGCTAGACACTGTCATTGTCAAATACTATCAATGCCTATAGCAATACTCAAGTACTCATAACTGCCTTACCGAAAGACTTCAGATCTTGAAACTTTGGAGTTAGAATCTTCAAACATGTGTTTACAACACCTCAAAACCACAGGAGAAAATATCCAATACCAGAGGAATGTGAACCAAACAAACAAGTGTTCTACCCTATTTAACATTGTACTATGCTATACTGAACTTAATGCTATTTGCACTTGTAATTCTGAAGCTCATCAGAAGGTAAAAATTTGGACTTAGAAACATATAAGTATTACCAACATCCTACCAGAACTGCAAGACCTAATCTTCAAACATGGACCAATGCAGACCATATCACTGTAGCTCTGCAATCCTCTCTGTACTCTACCAACACTTAACAAAAATGTCTAAGTCTTCTTTCCAGATGATCTCTATACATATGATGTCATGAGGATTACTATAAACTCACAACCCTTTTGAATCCTTGTTGCTAGTTTCCATCAATGACAACACCATCCAAACATCATACTTAGTCAATCTAAGTCATACCAGTAGTGTCTTCATCAATGATGTTTGCCAAGTTTCCAACAATCTCCCCCTTTGGCATTGATGGCAACACATGATGTGAAAAACCATCACACTACTCCCCCTTGCTTTTTGTACATGTCTCCCCCTAACTGCTTGTACTCTTTCACATGATACTCTCCCCCTTTATTGTTTAGTTATTTCACTTTTTATGTTTTTCACATGCCTCACTTCCCCCCTTTGACATTAATGGCAAAGGTCTATGGTACAGGAGTATGTACAAGTTTCATCTTAAGTGATAAATTTCTATGTGCACCCAAATCTTCAAAACTATTTCTATTATCTGCATATATACATATGAAATCAAATGACTTACTGGATTAATGGGAGAATATCTTTGTAAATCTTCTTCAGTTGCACCACATCTCCATCCCAACTAGCCTTGGCATGGCTCAAAACTTGTATGTGCCCATTAATTAGGGAAACCGGCTCTTCTGCTTTCTCAACAGTAGTAGGGGCTTGAGTGTTTTGCCTTATTTTGTCTGCATCTGTTACAAGTGCAGTCATAGAACCAATCTTGAAACTTACAATTTCCCTAAGCTGTCTAATCTGATCTTTTATGACATCCTTTTGGGTTTGCAACTTATTAATGATAGAATGGATTGTTTCAACTTCTTCCCTTCAATTTCCCATAACATCCTTTGCGGGATTATAGGTCCTGGAAATCTTGATCAATTGGGCTTCCCATCCCTCTATCTTCTCTTTTAGCTCCTTAGTTGTCTTAGGCCAAGTAGGACAATTAATAAAACTCACTAGCATCTTTGATAGCCGTCTTTGCATCCTAAATACTTTTATCCAGCAAAATTTTATCTTTTGAGTATTTGTCATTAAGTTCCACTAACCTCTTGTTGTCAATCTCAACCCTTACCTTCTTTTCTGGTACTTGTTCAAAGGACTCAAAATGAGAACTGTCAAACTCCATAAGTTTCTTCATCTATACCAGAGGAGTCAAAGAGGTGTCTCTCTTTACACCGAGCATGATTTTCCCAAAGATTTTTATAGCTTCACTCATAAGCTCACTATCCTCCATGTGAGATTTGAGAATTTCCTCTCAGGCCGTTGCTTGGAAAATTGGCCCAAGTTTCAGTTTTTGCAATGGGGACATTGTAGTCAAGTTTATCTATCATTGTAGTAACTCAAGTGCAAACAAAATTTGAGTTTCTTTCTGCTTTGCCAAAAACTCTCTTAGAAAGTCAAGTGAATCTTCTCCAGCAGTGTCTCTTCTATCTTCACCAAGAGGCACTTCAGCTTCATGACTCTCCAAAGGATCTTCTTTAATAGACTCTTGTTCATTACCCCCTATTTCTGGAACTTAATCATCAATCATCTGCTCATTGACTTCTTCTCTTTGTTCATTTTGTCCTTCAGAGACTCTTTCCTTAGATGTCACTTTTGTCTCCTCATTGTTCTTTTCTTCTGTAGATGTTTTCATTTCTTCATCTTTCCCTAAGTTTTCCAGAGGAGTAATTACACGTTGATCCATACTTTTCTCTCCATCCACATTCAGAATTGCAATTGAATTGTCAATATTAGTATTCAGATATTCTTCATCAGTGTCAACTTCAATTGGGATGTGAAGTTCTTTGATCACCATTAGAATTTTCTCCTCAGTCTCTTGCTTCAATTTCTTAATTTCTTCTCTGTTCCTAGACATCAGAGTATTAACTCTCCTTTTGGTTCTAAACTCTTCATTAAGCCTTTGAGTAGCTTTGACTCTGTTTTCTCTAGTGAGAGTTGGACACAACTTCTTTAAGACTGATTCCTTCAACTCTGTATCTTTTTTCATGGCCTCATCTTTTCTAGCAGTTAGGATGCTAGCTAGGCTGTCAGGTAGAATAGTCACTACTTCAATCAATGCTTTATTGAACATACTTAGAAATCTTATCACAGTGGTCTCAATTACATCCTTATCATCATCAGAGCTCTCATCATAAAGGTTTTCAATTGGTTTTAAGTTCACATGCTCATCTACTGCATTGATTGTGGCTTCAAGATTCATAGTGGCTTCATTTTTCTTCTCCTTATTCTTCTTCTTCCCCTTATCTTTTTCTTTTTCAGAGGACTTTGCTTTCTTACTAGAAGTAGCTTCATCATTTTTTACTCTTTTAGCCTTTATTTCTTCATTAGATTCTATTTTCTCTTCTTCTTCACCATCACTACCATGGCTCACATACATTCTGTTGGTGGCCTTCCTTTTCACTCTTTTATCCTTCCTCTTTCCCACTGCAGGATCTGTTCTTTTAGTAGTTTCTTTTTCCACATCAACTGTAGGAATGGGTCTAGAGGCCTTAGAAGTACCTATACTAGAAGAGGAGGTTCTTGTTGTCCTTCTTGTCCTTGGAGTAGACTTTACCTGTTCAATCTTTTCTTCATGCTTATCCAGAGCTTTTGCTTGTTTAGTTTTCTCCTCTTGCCTTTCCAGATCCTTTGTAACTTTAGCCTCAGCTTTAGCTTGGTCTATTTGCTCCTTTGTGAATCCTTTGCTCATAAGATAATATTCTACCCACTTCTTTACTTTTCTTTGTGTCTATGTCTGTGTTTGTTCCAAGTGAACTTTGAGAGACTTTTCCTCATAAGTCCCAAACCTTTCTTCTTTAGGGTCTTTGGGTTTGCTCAGTATCATATCTGCCAAACCAGTCAAAATGTCCTCTGTAACCTCATATCCATTCTTGGGACCCACACTGTTCTTGATTCCACTGCCTCCATGAGGCATTGATCTTTGGTCACCATAAAAACAATATCATCTTTATACTTCTCTACTACTTTTCTAGGGATTCTAACCCTAGCCTGCATATTATTCTAGAATGTTTTGAAGTATCCCCACAGAGCTACACTTTGAGCACTTTCATTTCCAATACTTTATAAGTGGTTCCTAATTTGTATTGCTACAGGGGAATAATTGAACTAAACAATATTACTCATACCTGGCATCTCCCTCAAGAAGTAGAACAACAAACAAATGATAAGAGTACCATACTTGAATGGGTACTTTGTGTCTTTGGATCTCTTCAGATTCTCCATCAACTATTGCCAAAGCAACTCGCACAAGTCATAATCAGTATTCTTCTTCACCATCTCATATGCAGTGTAGATGGCAGTGGTTGAAACTGAGTTCTCTCTGTTGGAGAAATACGCTTTGTAACCAATGATCATAGAGGCAAACTTGACTACCTGATCTTCTATATCATTAATAGTTAATGCTCTCTTGTCAAATTTTGCACCGGTTAATTTCATCATAGTATCATTCTTTACTGATTTCAGCACTGGAATTATTCCAGAGGAACACAAACCTATAACTACCTCAATGACATCCTTGGTTATCATATGAGGCACATTCAACCTATAACTGCCTCAATGGCATCCTTGGTTATCATGGATTCTACTTAGGACATACCTAACCCAAGCATCTTCAGAGAAAACAAGAAAATCTATCCATGTGTCCAATTTCTTTTCATGCAAAGCACTTAATTCTTCTTTCAATTCAAATTTGTCACTAGACAACTCATCCAAATAAACTTGCCCCAATTTTACATGATCATACTCTTCCATATTAGCATGGATGTAATCCCTAATATCTTCATTATGCATTATGCCATAGGGCACTTCAGAAAACACACCATCAGGGTCTATTTCTAGGGATTTAAATGGATGCTTCTTGAACTTAGGTCGGGGCCTATCAATTATCTTAACAACTTGTGAGGTACACATTTTTACAACTCAATAAATTTTTTGAGACTAATGACTTTAAATACCTTGTTCTTCACTTTTGGTTAGGGTTTGATCACTCCAATCACTTTGATTTCACCTTTTCTTTGCTTCTTAGATCTCCTTGGTCGCTTGAAAGTTGAATGCAATATGAATTTCCTTTGGATGAATTTTCTTATAACCCCTTTTCATCAAAACCTAGATCGCCATAAATGCTATGTTTCAAAAAGCTATTGGCGCCTTTTCTGCAACTCACAGTCGATATAAATTTCTTCGCAATCTTTTGCATTACACTCTTTTCTACCAAAATTTTCTTCAAACGATTAGATATATTTTTCTACAACTCATATCTTTGTGTTGGATGTCAGCACCACTTTTCTGGCTAGGGGAACAGGATCTTCATTGAAGGTCCCCCTGAGCCAAAGCTCCTAATTTACTTCTCGGAGGAAGTTTCTACACTAGAGTCTAGCACAAACTCATTCTTGGCTTCAATAACATCCTTCTTAACCCACATCTTGTTCATCTCCTTCTTGATTTCTACCGCATCAACCTTTTGCACTGGTTTCTTCTTTTCTGTCGAATTATCCTTCTTCATGTTCCTACTTTTACAGAACTTTGCAATATGTCCAAACCTATTGCAATTGTTGCACACAAAATTCCTCTGACTGTTGTTCCTTCCATTCATTCTGGATCTGCATTGATTAGCCTTATGTCCAAATCTATTTCATGTAAAGTAGTTACCATGGAAAGATTGAGAATTCCTTCCATTGTTATAGCCATTCCTTATCTAACTTCTACATTCACTAGCTCTATGACAAACTTTGTTGCATGCAAAGTAGTTACCTTTAAAAGATTGAGCATTCCTTCCATTGTTATAACTATTCCTTATTTGACTTCTATGTTCACTAGCTTTATGACCAACTCTCTTACATGTAAAGCACTGACTGGAGAAAGATGAAACATTTTGATTCATTTTGTTCCTACATTGAGTAGCCTTATGACCAAACTTATTGCATGAATTACAATAACCATTGAATGATGGGTACTTTTGAGCATTTGGTTGCCTGACTGATGGTTTTCTAGGTCCATTCCTTTGATTCTAGATTTGCTTGCCTTTGTCCTTCTTGTTCTCAACATTCATTGCTTGACTTGTTTTAGAACTTTCACCTTTCTCAAATCCCAAGTTGTCTTTATCAACAGGGTTCCTTTGGCTAGCAAGCATCTCATCAAGTTTTGCACAACTTATCTTGAACGTTTCTTCATAGCTCTTTGCCTTCTCCAAATCTGACTTCAGATTCACAAGTTCTTTTTCAATCTTTGTACATTCTTCTAATTTTCCTTTCACCAATTGAATTAGGTCTTCTTCTACATTTGCCTTATCTTCAATTTGCATTTTCAAATCATCCAAGATTCCATTTGCTAATCTTAATTGTTCACTAACCTCCCTATGCTTTTCTTTTAACTTCTTGACTTGCTCCCTCAACTTCCTATTGCACTCATCTGCTTGCTTGACATTTTCCTTTAGATCCCAATTTTTTTCTTTAGTCCTTTCAAGGTCTTCAAGAGCAACTTTGAGTTCTTCATTACTGACAAACATACACTCTTCTTTTGTAATTCCAATTGGATTAATTTCTTTAGGAGGAGTAGGATACCTTCTAGCTGCCATGTGTTCAATCTCTAAGATATTCCTCAAGCTGTTAGACTTCTTCCAAGGAACCAGGCTCTGATTCCAATTGTTGAACACCCAGAATACTGAGAGGGGGGCTGAATCAATATTCTATTAAACTATTCACTTATTAAACCATTAATCCATTTGCCACATTCAATAATAGTAAAGAAAATCAAGCATAGAAAGCACAACCATAAACCATAACACATGAACACCAAGATTTTTACATGGAAAACCCAAAAAGGAAAAAACCACGGTGAGTGTTAGCTCACAATATATTATGTAGTATCAATACCGAATTACAAAGAGGCTCATTGCCTAAGGGCTCACTGCCCAAGGCTCACTGTCTAGAAAGATGCTTACTGCATACAGGCTCACTGCCAAGAGAAAAGAAAGAGAGAATAAGTGGCTCACTACCAAAATGAACTATTGTAATTGCATCTACAAATGCATGGGGTACAGCTTCAATGAAGCACAAAATATTGTCTCAAAACTCTTCATCCCGATCTACTCTCACACTACTCTACTCTTCATAGAACTTCTTCTCAAGCACTTGTCGCACTAATCAGATCACAAAACTTTATACATGTCACACACATTCACACACCATCACATCACACTCACCAAACACTAATGTGAATCTCATATATATATATATATGTAACACTTACAAACTTTGAATTAGGTCGACCTGCTAGGATAAAATGTGTAGTTATACAATGTGTAGCTTGTCGGCCTAAAGCATTCACCAAAATACTTTGCAGACCAAAACAATACTTGAAACACATTTTCATATGTTGGATCCAACTATGGAATCACTTAGAACATGATTCTAATCAACACATTCTTCTGTACATAGATCCCAATATTAGGTTGGCTTCACAAACTGACTGTGACAGCCTCAGATCAACTGTCATATCATAACTTTCAATGTGGATTAAAAAAACTCCTTCAAATTCACAACTAAGAGTCCTTACGCATCCCAAGACTTGAATTCAGAACCACAAAACAAAATATTACCATGCGGTGAAATGCAAACTATTAGAAGCTAGACATTGTCATTATCAAATAGTGTCAATGCTTGTAGCGATACTTAGGTACACATAACTGCCTTATTGGAAGACTTCAGATCTTGAAACTTTGGAGTTAGATTCTTCAAACATGTGTTTACAATACCTCAAAACCACAAGAGAAAATATACAATACTGTAGGAATGCGGACCAAACCAAACAGATGTTTTGCCCTGTTTAACAATGTACTCTGCTATGCTGAACTTAATGCTATTTAAACCTATACTTCTAGAGCTCATTAGAAGGTAAAAATTTGGACTTAGAAACATATAAGTATCACCAACATCCTACCAGAACTGCAAGACCTGATCTTCAAACATGGACCAATGCAGACCATATCACTGTAGCTCTGCAGTCCTCTCTGTACTCTGCCAATACTTAGGAAAAATGTCTAAGTCTTCTTTTCAGACCAAAATTCTCTATACATATGACTTCATGAGGATTACTATAACCTCACAACCCTTTTGAATCCTTGTTGCTAGTTTCCATCAATGACAACACCATCCAAACATCATACTTAGTCAATCTAAGTCTTACCAACAGTGTCTTCATCAATGATGTTTGCTAATTTGCCAACAACAAATCCTTTAAATACACAACCTATACTTATGTTGCTAGTATGAGAGAATCTTTTGTACATGTTGATGAACATTCTGAATGTGCTTCAAAAACGTTTACACTCTATCCACTTCACATTTTTATGTGTGTGAATCCACAATGATTGCTATACAATAGGATATGTCCAAGAGTATGGCTAGAATTCAAGACATGTCCAGAAAGAAATATGCCACATAGAATTGTGTAGAGCTCTATTATAGGCATGTAAAGAAAAATCTCATCCCAAGTAGGCGGTGTAATGCCCAAATTTTACGAAGGATTAAAAATGTAAAACAAAGCCAATTTCTTTTGGATAAAACAATTGCAACACATTTAATGAAATAATTACATGCTAACTCACTAGTGTTATCATCACACATGACACCAATATATGCAAGAATCCTACATGTGTAAAAGATACATGTAGATGACTCATTAGGAGAGAGATGACATCATATTTGTCTACCAATGGATGGCACTCATCTCAGTGAAACTCTACCAACACAAGAAAACTAACAAAAGGGAGAAACATAATTAAACCTATTAGGGGAAATTATGCGTGAATATCAATGATATCAATAATACCCATAACTCAATGAAATATAGAAATAAAGAAGATCTAAAACGATGAACAATACCTCAACAAACCTCTTTACCTCATGGCTTCCATTGGTGGCCTATCACAAATAATCTTGTCCATGAATAAGGCCCTCAGAAGATGCACTTTCTTGCTATTCCAAGATGTCAAGTGGGAATGGCCATGATAGTTGATTGCAATGAAGATGAGCTTCACAACAATAGTAATGGTGATTTGGTAACAAGTTTATCGCAAGAAAATGGAATTCCTACAGAGTAACGATACTAAAAGCTTGGATGATTGAAATAGAAGAAGAGGGTTCAATTTATAGACTCATGAGAGAAGAGATCAATGGTTGAGAAAGGTTGAGAGAATGTGCACAAATAGAAATAAGACAAGTGTCACACAAAAGCTATTTTGAGTTAACTGTTTTTCTATTTATTGAAGATAAGATATGTTGTCATAAAATAGAAAGCTTTTTTCTATTTTAGGAGTTTTTAGAATCAATTAGTTAACTCATGATTTGCTTTTACATGATTTGAGAGGAATTAAATAATAAATTATTTAATTCTGTGTGCATGAAGAAGAGGATTTATTTTTAGAAGTTTTGGAAGATTCCTGGGAGTTTAGAAGATAAGAAAGCAAATTAAATAAATAGATTTATTTAATTGTTTGTGCATGATTTGGAAGAATAAATAAAATATTTGATTGTATTTTATTTTTAAAGATTGAGAGAATTTAAATAAATTTGATTGATTTATTTAAATTTGGAAGAAGAAATGATTTAATAAAATAATTAAGAATTATTTAATTGTTTGGAAGAATTTAATTAAACAAAGGATTTTATTTAATTTTGACTTTAGAAGAGGTAATTAAATATTTTGATATTTAATTAATTTAGAGGAATATGAATCGAATAAATAAATTTGTTTTATTTATTTATTGATAGAAGAATTAGAGTGAAATAAATATTAAGAATATTTATTTAGACTGAGTCATGTCATTTTTAGGTGTATACAAAACCCATTTAATCCCCTTAAGCATTAATTAAGCCAACTAGATTCACTAAGATAGTTATCAACTAGATTCACTAAGATAGTTATTTCTCTTTCCTTAAGAAAATAAACCATAACTAGTGATTAATCCATTAATTGTCCTATCCTTGTTAAAAAGTGATTAATTAACAATACAAAAGGTTAGAAAATGTTCCCTACATTCCTTCAACATCATGAATTTTAGTATGTAAACTACTATTCATGTTTGTTAATTAATCAAAATAAACATTATTTAATAAGCATTCTACAAGTTATCATATGAGAATGTTCAAATTACACAATTTGTTCCCAAATCCATATCAAAATGTGCTAAGTTATCATTACAACTAAAAATAGCTTCAAGAGATATTAAACACTATTGGACCACATGAAGAATGAAGTTCCAACGTGCATAAGGAAGTAGGAATTGCAACATAAAGTTGTAGAAATAATAACTCATAACTCTATCCTAGCAAGGAATTCCATATAACTAAACACAAATTACATAGGGTAAAAATTCCATCTAACTAGCCTTAAAATTTATAGGAAAATTCTTACAGAAAGACACAACTACAAAACCCCAGAAACAATCATAAAATTCCACCATCAGACAAAATATATAGAATCTTGAAATGAAGTTTGTAGACAAGTTTTTGAATTTGTTTTTCCAACTCCACATATTAAAATATTGGCATTATGAGTTAATTATGCTACTAAAGCAAGTGTTTAAGTGCCAAAGGACATATAAATGCATACCCAACAACCATGGATGTAAAAATTAAATGAAACCACCAACTTACATCAAAGAATAAATTTTGACTTAAAATGAGTACAAACCACTATATCCCATTCATTCATAAATTTACCCAATAAGAGGATCCAATCCTCAAGATGCAAAAACACACAAATTGAATTCTCAACTTTACAAATCCTCTGCATCATAAAATTAATAAATTTCCATATACATAATTTCATGAGTTCAAATTAAATACAATAGAATCTCCACACCTTTCCCCACAAATGGGATTTAAAAACCTTTATTTAATCCAAAATAAAATACATAAATATGAAAGATTTATTACAACATGATATAAAAAATTTCTCAACATGAAATAGGAAAGGTCCATCTCTAAGTTTCCATGTGGCTTCCAAAGATCGAAGCTCCAAGCCAGTCCTCCAACCAATGTAATTCTCTTAAGCATTACCCCACAATACTTAAGAGAGAGTAAACATGGATCCACATACATACAAATTGCAATCAAGGCTTATGCTAACAATGAAGTACACACCAAACACGAGTCTTGTCTCAAGAACAATATGGAACACTCTTAGTCCATAGAAGGGAGAGTCATTATTTCCAAGGCAAGAGGAAGTTTATACCTCATTTGGGAAGATATTTGAAGGAAACAAGCATGGAGTTTTCGAGAAACCATGTTGGCAATACCAATGGTCTTTGAAGGCAATGAGCATGGAGTTTCCAAGAAGCCATGTTGTCAATACCAATGGTCTTTGAAGGCAACAAGCATGGAGTTTCCAAGAAACCATGTTGGTAATAACAATGGTCCTTAAAGGTAATAAGTATAGATTTTCCAAGAAATCATGTTGGCAATACTAATAGTCATTGAAGGAAATAATTATCATTGAGATATCATAGAAAACATGCTAACAATACCCATTATATTTGAAGGCACAAGCATGAGTTTTAAAACCCTACTCTCAAAAGGATGTATTTGTAGAACCATGTTGGCAAATCATTGGCAATATTAAGCATCAAAACATCACATCATTGTTCCTCCTCTTTTACAAATTAACTCTTATTGGGAAGGTTCATACTGATCACATATATGATTCAGTACACTCCTACCTCCCACACATATGGCAATCCTACACACATTATGACAATCTACAAACCAAGGCTAGATTCTTAACAAAGAACAAACACCATTCAAAATCATATAAATAAGGCTCATCATTCTTTTCACAATATGCAAAAAAGGGGGAAATAGCTTAAAAACTTGAGGCTCCATTAATGGATTCCATCACATTCATTTTCAACAAAAATGAAATATAAATGAAGTAGAAGCATTTAACATTTCTACACATACGATCTTTTCCATATTAAAATAATCATTCATCTTTCAAAATAACAAATTATTCAAGATTTAAACCTCTTGGTAAATTTTATTTTTCCATATGAAGATAGGATTTTCAATTTGCTTTCTATGGCTTTCCAGAGTTTTTTAGGGTTTCTGCTTACTTTGTCCTTTGATGATGGAGGTTACTGTCTCGGGCAATACCTCTGGGACCCAGCCTTTGGCGGGTGAGGATTGTTCCAAGGGATGGAAAGGGGTTTTGATAGGAAGGGAGAATCTTTCTCCTAAAGGTACTTCTAGGGTTCTAGTTCAAAAGGAATCGGCAGAAGGTATGGCGCTGGACATACCTGATGATCTGGTTGAGGAAATCGTGGCAGCCATGGACTTGGCTCTAGTTGGTAAGTTTTTTTCTCTTCACCCTAATATTGAAATGGTGCAGAAGTGGGTGTCTAATCGGTGGAAGGTCAAAGGTAGTGTATCTGTCATAGCTATGGCGAGGGGATTGTTTCTCTTTAAATTTACTAGTAGAGAGGATATGTTAGCCATTTTGGCGGGAGGGTCGTGGCTATATGGCACTCATTCTCTTGCTTTGTGTACTTGGAGACCTGGGTTTGATCCTAGTACTGATTTGAACCGAACTACCCCAGTTTGGGTGAGGCTTTCTGGGTTTCCTCTGAAATATTGGGATGAAAAGATCTTCTCTGCTATTGGTAATACTTTTGGCCAGTATGTGACTTTGGATAACACCACTCGGGCTAAATCACGTTGTGTGTATGCTAGATTCTATGTTAATGTGGAGATTCACAAAACCCTCCCCATGACCATAGAGCTGAAATCTAAATATGGGATCTAGACATAGCCGATCCTTTATGAAAATGCTACTACATTTTGTCATCTCTGTAAGAAGGGTCATTTAATGACCCATTGTAAGATTAAGAAAGTGGGAGAAAATTCTAATTTGAATAAAGAGAGAGATGATAAATCATCCAAAGAAGACATTCCTGATAATCAGGGAATGGGGGGTAATGAGGAAAATGATACCTATCTTGTAGGAGAGAATATTGAGAGGAATATGGAGTTGGGTGTTCAGAAGGCTGACCGTGCTGATTGCCATACCCTTGATCAGCAAGTTACAAAGAATCCCTCAGTGCTCGAAGATGGTGAGATTCAATCCCAGTCAGTTTGATAATGGTGATGGGTCCCCTTCAACACATGTGTTGAATGCCCAAATACCAAAATCTATTTGCAATAATAGTGTTGAGACTGTTCAACCATCTTCCAAATAGAGGCCTTCTCCTACCATTGACAGGACCACTGTTGGGACCCTGAAGGAGGGGTTTTCTGAGAATCAATCTGTTATTCCTTCTCCGATCATTAGAATCAGACCTAGTGGTAATTGTAATGACCAAGATGAGTGGATTACCTCTAAGAAAAAGAATCGCAGGACTAAGAAGTCTACTGATGTTGGAACAGATTCTAGGAAAGGAAGACCGACCCTTAGAGAAACAAGGCAATAGGGAGATTGCTAGTGGTAAACAAAAAACATTGGAGATTCAATCTCAAAAACTTCCCAAATGAAAATTCTTTCTTGGAATATGAGGGGTTTTAATAGCCCCACCAAACAGTTCAAAGTCAAGAATTGTATTCTGGATCATAAAATAGATGTTCTATTACTTCAGGAAGTTAAAATGACTGAGGAGAATTTTAAGATGATAGCTGACAGAATCTTGCCTAATGCTACTTTTTGTATCAGCCCTGCTATGGGTGCTTCTGGAGGGATCGTTACTATGTGGAATAATGCTAAAATTCATGGTACTCTTACTGTTTCCAGTAAGTATTTTCTGATTGTCAATTTCTCTATGCCTTCTTTTAATTGGTCCCTAATCAATATTTATGCCCCAAACACAAGGGCCCTGTGGAAAACTTTGTGGATGGACTTGTCTACTTTCCTTTCCACTTATCCTTGTTCTCTTTGGATGTTGGCTGGAGACTTTAATACTCCTTTATACCCTTCAGAGAAAATTGGGGGTATTCTCGACTATTCTGATAGTATGTTTGATTTTGCTGAGTTTATCAATAGCTTTGGGTTGTTGGATGTGGAGCTTCAGAATCAGAATTTTACTTGGTCTAACAGAAGAAGAGGGGATCAAATGATACAAGTTAAATTGGACAGATTCCTTATATTCAATAACTGGGATAATTATTCTAATATGAGTTTGGTGGCTTTACCAAGAACTATTTCTGATCATAATCTTATTCTCCTTAATTGGATGGTCCAGCATAGGTGGGGTCCCTTCCCTTTCAGAGTTGAAGCTATGTGGATTAAACATAAAGATTTTAGGAGTCTTCTGACTAATTGGTGGCAATTTCTAGTTTAGGGTACTCCTATGTTTAGGCTGGTCAAGAAGCTCCTACATATTAAACAAGAGGTCCATGGCTGGAATAAATATAGTTTTGGGAATGTGTTTGTTCAGAAGAAAACTATCTCTGGTAAATTAGTTGACCTTCAAAATTTAATGTCTCAAGGAGTTATTATAGAAGACATTGCCCAGGAGGAAAGTAATATGATTTCTGACTAGAAGAACCTTATGAGTAAAGAAGAAATTTTCTGGAAACAGAAGTCCAAAGTTTAGTGGCTCAAAGAAGGGGATCAGAATACTGCCTTTTTTCACCTTTTAGCTATGAAGCATAGGAAAACTAATTCTATTTATAAATTATGTTTGGAGGATAGAAATACTATTATGAAGGATAATGAGATTGGGAATCAAGTTGCTTTGTTTTTTCAAAATTTTATGTCGAAACAAGCTGATAATGCTGTCAATGGGCAGATTATGGATCAATTTCTTGATAAAATCCCCTTGTTGATTATGGAGGAGGACAACATCAAAATGTTGAAACCAATTTCTAAGGAAGAGGTTGATGCTATTTTATTCTCCATGGGTCCTTTCAAAGCCCCAGGCCCTGATGGCTTTCCTCCGATATTTTTTTAGGAATATTGGGATATTGTGGGCTTTGATGTAACTGCTGCTATTAGGGATTTCTTTAGAACTAGTAAACTTCTAAAGCAGATCAACAATACTTTTATTGTTCTTGTTCCTAAGAAGCCAAATCCTAAGTTGCTTACTGATTTTAGACCTATTAGCTTGTGCAATACCATTTATAAGCTGTGTACCAAATTGCTTGTTCTGAGATTCCAACCTTTCCTGGATAAAATTATTTCCCCTTCTTAGAAAGGCTTTGTCCCTGGTCATCAAATTTTAGATGCTATTATATCCACTCATGAAACCATTCATTCTATGGAGAAGAGAAGGATCCCTGGTATGGTTCTAAAGCTAGACATTTCTAAGGCCTATGATAGAGTTTCATGGAAGTTTCTTTTTAAGGTTATCCAAAAGTTTGGTTTTAATGATAAACTCTCCCTTCTCATTCGGGAAGCTGTCTCCACTACTAAATTTTTAGTCTTGGTTAGTGGGGTCCCCAGAGGCTTTTTCTCTTCCACGAGGGGGATTAGATAGGGAGATCCTCTTTCCCCATATTTGTTTATCATGATGGTTGAGGCCCTTGGGAGATATGTTCACTCAAAGGTTATCTCTAAGGAAATTGTGGGCATTAAACCTGCTTCTTCTATACCTCCTATGTTTGTGTAGCAGTTTGTGGATGATACCATCCTCTTTGGTATCTCGTTTGTGGTTGAAGCTCGAAGTTGGAAGAATATTCTCAATGACTATGCCAAAGATTCTGGTCAACACATAAATTTTTAGAAAAGAAATGTTTATTTTTTCAACACTCAGGGTGATCTCCAGAGAAAAATTATTAACATAATCGGCTGTGCTGAGGCTGATCTTCCTGCTATCTATCTTGGCCTTCCTCTAACTATTAAAGAGGTCTCTCCAGGATTTTGGAATGAACTCAAAAGAAGCTGATTGACTGGAAGGGGAAGCTCCTGAGTAGTGCTGGTAAATTACAGCTCTTACGAGCTTCTCTTCAAGGTATTCCTACTTATTTTCTCTCTTTCTAAAATGCCTAGGTTTATTGCTGACAAATTGGAGTAGATCCAAAGAAATTTTCTATGGACAGGTGTGGAAGATAAAAAGAGAATGTCTCTGGTTAGTTGGGAGAAAGTCTGCCTTCCCAACTCTCATGGGGGTCTTAATATTAGATCTATAAGAAATATGAATAAAGCCCTCCTTACCAAAATTAACTGGAATCTGGTCCATAGCCATAGAGATTGCGTGGCCATTATGCAAGCTAAGTATTTACATGGGCCTGACAATCTTAGTTTCCTTTATCAGGAGGGGCTTCCTCAGGGCTCTGTTATTTGGAACAAAATGCTGAAGCCTAGAAGCTTACTCAAACAAGGGCTTAGGTGGAAATTGGGGAATGGTAATTCTATAAATTTTTGGGAGGACACTTGGGTTGTTGACAAGGCCCTTGCTGCTCAAGGGATTATGGGATTGTTACTGGTATTGCCAAATAGTTTTTTGGATCAAAAGTTTGCCATTACATTCATATTGAGAATGGTATCAGACTTTGGAAAAATCTTCTTGATTGTTGTGCTCATCGCCCTGAATTTATTCCTAAGATGAGTTCTATTCAACAAATGCTGCTGGGAGTCAGAATCCCTCTCTTTCATAGGGAAGATGAGTTGTATTGGTGGACTGATAAGAGAGGTCATTTCTTGGTTAACTCTGCTTACCATCTATTGATCCCTGATGTTCATAAAAATGAGCTTTGGAGGAAAGTTTGGAATTATAAGCTTATTCCTAAAGTTAATATGTTTTGGTGGACTGTTGTTCATAATAAAATTTTAACCCAAGATAATTTGTAGATGAGGGGATTCACCCTCGTGAATAGGTGTTTCTTGTGCCTTAAGGAGGAGGAAACTGTTTCTTATTTAATTCTTCATTGTGATTTTGCCATGGAAATTTGGAGTACAATTTTGTAGAACTTTGGCATTCAATGGGTCTGTAATCTTGATATTAGGGAAGTTATTGCTAATTGGTGTCCTACTTTCTCACATCCTTAGCTTGTGGAGCTTTGGAACCAAACTCTTCCCTTCCTTGGTTGGACTTTATGGAAGGAACGGAATAATAGACTTTTTAGGGAAGCCGTCAAGGACTCCTCTCAAGTCTTTCAATCTATCTCTAAGCTCCTCATTGAAAGTGTTGTTAGCTCCCACATCAAAACTGCTGATAAACCACTTACTCAAGAGGAAGAACAAATTGCAGTCAATTGGAGAATTCTTAATCAAATTCTAGCATATGATAACTCTAAACAGATTCAGAGATTAAATACTAGATGGATCCCTCTGATTCCCCATTGGTTCAAACTTAACTTTGATGGAGCTTCTAAGTCTAATGGTAAGGCCAGTGGTGGTGGGATTATCAGGGATGACAAAGGGGGGATGGTTGCTACCTATGCTGGTGGGATAGGTATTTAAAGTAATAATTATGCTGAAGCCTCTACTCTCTTATGGGGGGTGAAATTGGCTATTTCTCTTGATATTCCTCATCTGCATATCTAGGGGGACTCAAAACTAATCATTGATGCAGTTACTAATGCATCGGCATGTGGGTGGAGACTCAAGGATATTATTGTGGATATCCAAATCCTAGTCTAGAGGATTTCTAGAGTGGAACTCTCTCATATTTATAGAGAGGGGAATGGGGTTCCTGATGCTCTTGCTGATTATGGTCAGCAATTTACTAATTAGCGATGTTAGCACCAATTTAAAAATATTCCTACTAATATAAGGGAACTGATTCAAAAAGAGATGACTTGTCAAGGATGACTCATCATAGAGAGGGTGCCAACCTATTTAGTCAGCTTTTTTTGGCATTGATGATGTGTATTTTGAAGTACGGGCTCTATTGTACTTCTTTGTATAATGTCATTTCAGCATTATTTATTACTCACGTTAAGGCAAGTTGGTTATATGGTAATCATAGGAAATTTATGATTATCATTTTCAAGCATGGGAAGGGCTAGCATCATTTGGAATTTGGGAAGGTGCTCCTGAATAATGATGACTCGTGCAGCCTCATTTACAATTTCATTATTCCTTCCCAAGCTGTTAGAATTACCTTCCGAAAACACTATGAATTCTCGGCTCTATGTTTTTTGTGTCTTTGAGAGAAAGGAGAGAATGGGGGGAGACAGGATTTGCACAGAGCCAATTTCATGCTATGAATTCAAGGATAATGCTGTGGTTTGGCATTATTGCAAGGAAGGTGGTATTAGCCCTTTTCTGGAATGCCTGAATGGGTTTGACGAAAATTTTTCTGTGTAATTTGCCCATTCCTGGAAAAATCACAGAGTTACTGTAGGAAGAATTAGTTTTGAAATCTCTGAGCAAGCCATTGCCATGGTGACTGGTCTTTCTACTATGGGTACTAAGTTGCAAAGGAAGGTGAAGGTGGATGATCATTTGAACCAGAAGCTTTTTCTGGGGGAAGGAGAGGAATTAGTTCCCTACCAGGGAGGGTTTGAACAGGCCAAGCTGCCAGAGTTGTGGGATGAGATGTGCTTTCTTCTCATGAAATACTTCACATTAGAGGGTTGGTTTACCAGGTTTTATAATTATCACCTCCCTCTGCTTAATCATTTTAGGCGTAATGCTCTTATTAGTTTCCCTTTCTACTTAATGGCGTCCCTTGAACACTCTATTTTTAGGGCTAAAGCTAATATGGATAAGAAACCCTCTAAAAAGCCTATCCCTTTGCACCAAGGTCATATCCTTTGTTTATATAATTTTCATCTTGCTTTGGAGCTTCCTAAGCCAATTCAGACTCCTAGTTGTGAGGTTCCTGCCAATCCCAACCCCCTTGATCTTGCCATTTTTAAGGAACCTTGCCCTACCCCTATTTCACACAAAATGAAAGGGGTTTCTTTCTCTATGACCACTGAGGAGACCACCACAGTGAAGGATATTCATACTCTGACTTCTAAAGGGAGTGTGAAAAGTAAGAAGAAAAAACTCAGGGAGTTGGATGAGGATATTGTCTGTGGGAACCCATAAGAATCTGAGCAGTGGCCCTATGGGACCTGACAATAAACATAAAGCTAATTTGTCTGCTAAAGATAAGGAGGGCTTCTCTTCTGGGGTAAGGAGGTCGGGTAGGATTGCTAGTAAGCCTGTCCCATAGGCTAAACTGATTGACTACTCTGAAAGTGCTTCTGATGCCTCCACTCAGGGGGATGATCAACTAAATTCCAAAGACATTGATGTTCAAGAGATCTCTGAAGATGATGCGGGTAAGAATGAAAGGAAACAAGTTGATGATTTGGGAGGTGCTGACAGTGATCCTGTGGGAAATGTTGGTGAAGGGGAGAGGATGATTGTGGAGGAGGTTAGTGAGGAGACTGAGGAAGGGGATGACCACAGGCATGATCTTGCTATCCTGAGGGGTCGTGTGGATGATCTGGAGTAGAAGGTTTCTTCTACGGGAGAGTTCATAAGTAGCGTGCTCAGTCGTACGGTGATGCTTAACCTCTCTTTGTTATAGGAATTTGGGACTCATTCTAATGAAGAGGAGGAGGAGAAATTCAAAAAACTTGATGAATTTGTCAAATTTCTGGCTAAAGGCTGGGAGAATGTATCTCCTTAGTTCTGTTACTTTTTATGATGTCTATCTACTGCTACTTACTATCTGCTATTTATAGGTTGTATATGCTATTTATGTTGTAGTTGGTCTAGTGGCTCTTTTTGTGCTTGAGCCTCTGCGGTCTCTTTTGGTCTTATTGTAAGGGTTTGGCCCCTGGTTTTTGCCAACTTATATAATCAAAAACATTTCTACACATACCATGAAGGAAGAAGCATGCTATTTAAATCAATAAGTAAATTTAACAAGAAGAAAGAGCATAAATAAAATAAGATCCATAATATTTCCAAGCTTAAGATCTAAAGACTTGTAGTAAGATTATATCCATACTTCATCCAAGCTTTCCCAAAAATCTAAGAACACTTCCAAGCTTCCAATTTTTTGCAAATCCAAAACCCTCTTGGTTTTCTTTACATCCCCTTATCAAGATCTCCAAGTTCTATTTTGAACTTGGAATAATGATTTCACATAGAGGCAACCCCTCATCTTAACACTTCATTTTGGTTAAATAACTTGACTCTAATTTACATAGCTTTATCTAATAAGTTATTAACATGTGTCTATTTCTTCAAAGGGAAGCAAGAGTCAATAAATCACTTTTTGAATAATAAGGAAAGTTTTCTAATTTCTAAAATATCTTAAATCTAAGATATTTTCCCACTCCAAAATATCATTTCCAAATCAAATCTAAATTCACATTCAAATTTACAACTCCAAATGGGTGATCCCACAATAGTGTGTCCCAATTGTGAGACATCTTGATTTTTTCTTAAGATCATGTATTTTTTAGGAAAATGCATGATTTAAGCCTACAAGGGTTCCATCTAAGTGGGTTTGACTGAAGGGGGTTAGATCAACCCCCTTGGATAAAACCCCCAACAGAGACTCCTCTACACCAATCAAAATGTTGACAAAAAAAAAATTTTGCTTCACCTTTTGGGGGATCAAATCAAGTCATTTAGAAATACCATTTTGTAAATATTTATCCCTTAGTGTTACATTTTTAAAAATTATAATATGTATTATATTTTTTAATTTAATAATGAATGTAGGTCCATTACGAAAAAATAATTAATTCTATTTAAGACACTTAAGAAAAAACATTGTTAGAAAATTTTCAAAAAATACACTACACTCTTAATGGATGTCCTTGTTTCAATGAAAAAGATTTTTTTTTTTTTGATATATATGCTAATAGAAATGTGTTACAAAAAAATATAGGTTGAAATATTTTTTAATACTAATTCAAGAATTAAAAATAAATAAATATTTAATAAAAAATTATCAAAAAATAATGTGCACTAGACATCGGAGTTAATGATCTAATTCAAAGAAATTGTGGAAAGTTTTTATTTGTAGTGAAAGTTATGCAATATGGAAAAATATCACTCAATAAAAATAATAGGAAAAATTAAAAAAAATTGAAAAATAAAATAAAAATGATAGAATATATATATATATACAACTTGAATCTACATAGAAAATGCCACAACTCATTAATTTACATTATTCTTAAATTCTTGTCTATTTCTTTAGTATAATTGACACAAATTAAAAAATGCCAATTTTGAGTGTCACACTTAGTCCAAAAAGTGGGACACACTATTGTGCTATCATCCAAATGCAAATGAAAAGACATTGAAAATTTGGTGACTAATCTTGTCTTAAACCCCACCTATGGCTTTCTAGAGAATGCTATAAAATTTCATTTCCATATATGACAAACTAGTAGCCAAACTACACCTAAATGACATGAAATTGACCTTTTTAGATTGCCAAAAGATATTGTTTACAAACAAATCCATCCAAGCACTTTTCCAAATATTTTTATGTTGTAGGCTTTTACTTTTTCATTAGTTTATTAGGTATTTTTCTACACCTAGTTTAGCTTGGTTAGGTAGGCTCATTGTGGCTAATAATTGCAAGTGTTTAGTGAGTGGTGTCTCTTCATATTCTACCTTCCTCTAAATTTCCTATAAATACACTCACCTAGATTTGTTTTTCTCTCATGCTCTTCACTTTCCTATGTATTTGCTTTCTTGATTAATCAAAAATAACATTGTTAAACCTATTATCTAGTCTTGAGAGGTGTTGTGGCTATCACTATGGCATTAGGTCTTGGTTGATTTCATTTTTATTGCAAATTCAACATGTTTTTTAAGATATTTTGGGGCAAATCAATGTGCATGTATTTTTATCAGAACCCAATATGCTCTTCTCTTGCATCTTTGGATGATCTAGAGAATCATAATAGTTTGATAGAAGAAACAAGCTTGTGAGAGATCTTGGTTTTATAGGTTCTAGATGTAAGCTATTTTTTAGTACACCATGCAACATTTTTGGCTATACCATCATGTCTCAAATGCTTAAGATAGTTAAGACTAAAATTCATTTCACCCAAATTGGATTCTAAGAAGTTGAGTTCCCATTGGTAACTTTCTTTGGTGTTTGTTTGATTGAGTTTTGCAGATGGTGTGAATTTTGGGGAATCTTGGCCTAATTCTAACTACACTAGTGTGCTCGATAACACAAACAACCCTAAGTTTTACTATAAACTTAAGCCTATTTCAACACTTTTTTGAGGGGGCCAAGAGCTTTTTCTAGTCTATATGAAACTTAAAGTGGTCCTAGAGGTCACTAAATTTTAGAGATATTTAATAGTTTTTGGAGGTTATCATTGCATCTAGAGTGGAGTAAAACTCTGAGATCACCTATTCATTTGCTTGATTCAAAGAAATTTGTAGCAAAAGGTAAAAAAATTAGGCTTGGGCACATAGCTTGAGGTTGTACAACTCCTTGTTCTTCATATTATTTATTGGTTCAAGGGTTCTTTAGTAGATTTCAAGGTTTGCATAGTTTTTTTTGTTTTTTTGGATTGTATCATAGATTTCTATTAGCTTCCATACCTTGCATTTATTTCTTAAAGAAAAAAAAAAGATTTGTTTTAGCTGAATCCCTTTCCTACAAACAAGTCTTGTGGATAACCACAACCTCAATAGAGGTCCATGGGCCATTCAATAGGTCATGGCCTCTAGTCAAGTCATGGACCCTACTTTAGGTTGGCCAACGTCTCTTGCTAACCTATGCAGACCTAAAATTTGCAGTGGATTGCTAAATGGATCACCCTCTCCACATTGGCTCACATGACCCTAAACGATATGCACCCCCTTTTATTTTTTAGCTATCTACCTTATTGAGTTGCGATGATATTTTTAGTAGATATATGGTAGCACCTGCTATTTTTGGAAAAGTTTAAAACTTGGAAGAGATTCCTTTTTATTTGGAACTTCACTATATTTATTGACGATTTTAATGGTGTTCCTATTCTTGAGATCTTCCATATTTGTCTACTTGTTTGCTAGTTTTTGGTGGGATGTTTGGAGGTTTCTCTATATTTGGTGGGTTTTAAAAGTTTGTCAAAGGTTCTAAATTTGGAGATAATCTAGTAATAACATTTTAGTGCATTTTTTTTTTAAATGGACCAATTTTTCACTAGCTTCATAATGATATAATCTATTCTTAGTTTTAATGCTCCAATTTTCTAGAAATCACATTTTCTCAAAAAATTTGTTGTGTAGTTCCAATTTTGAGACCTTTGAAGGGCCATATCGTACACAAACAAACTCCATTTTTAGTCCCATTTTTTGAAAGTGCATATTTTTCTATGTAATTTGTATTGGTGCATTATATATCATCACATTCTATATCTAAACTATACTTTTTCATTATTCTCTATTTGAGAACCTAGAAACATTATTAGTTACTATAAACATACTAATGATAAAGTGCCACATATTATACTTATTTAGGGGGTCTTTTATTGGTTTATTATTTCTATCAAACTGAAATAAATTTCCATTATAGGGGGTCTCTTGAGTGGTCTATTGTGTGATTGATTTGAGGAGTTAATCATATGTATCAATCGGTATCCTACTATTTTCAAACTAGATAGATATTGGAAATATGCAGCCATCGAGACAAATTCCACCTAACCCAATAAGAGATTCAATGTACAATAAACTAGAAATCCACATACAAAAGAAATAGACAATGATACAATCAATGGTGACACAAGATATACCCTGGGAAAGCCCTCATAGAGGGAAAAACCTAGCCTCCAAAAGCATGCATCTCTCATGTATTATTCAACAATAATCAACAAATACATATGTAGAGATAACCTTTGAAACATCAATCTCTCTCTACTTGCAATCCATGTGAATAAGCATGTAACCATACATCCTATACCATGCTTCAAACCCTCACACAACCAACCTACAAGAGAAGCTACAAACCTAGCCAACAAGCCAAATAGCTAACTCAACTAAATGTCCAACCTCTACAACTACCCTTGTGTTTGCTTTTATAGACATAAGCTCAGATAAATACAACATGTGGTATTGTAATACCATTTTCCCCAAAACCATGTGTCTACAAAACCATTCACCCCACATTTGATTATTGGTACTACATTTTCCCAATTAATGAAATAATTACAAATAAAGTAATTAACCCAATGTTACATACAACTTTTACAAGTGGCATCTAGATAAATATCTAATGTGGCTAAACACATCACATGATGCACCACAATTAAATATTTATTTTACATAATAAAATAATGCCAATGTTATGCAAGGTGTACAACACACCTACTCCAACATTCTCCCACTTGTTGTATACATTGCATAAGGGATCAACATGTAAACTTAAAACATCAAGGGAAACCATCATGTGTGCCCAACATGTACCATATAACCATCGATGTGCTCCATGTGCTCCAAGATACCTACAACAATAATCAAGGTGTCCACCATATCAAACAAGAATATCCTCATCCTCCATATAGCCTCATGAAGAATAAGATCCTCCAAAGATATGCCACACTAAATTGTCACATAGAAGCAAGAAACCTGCATCAACTGATATCCAAACACACACACCAAATCCAATGGTAACAAATAGGCTCGAGTAGATGACAAGAATCAATCATCATAGCTGAAATAGCAACCACAACTAGTTGCTAATGCATCAACTAACCATACCTCCAAACCAAGGTATAGAAAAGATAACAAATAGACCTTATGCCATCAACATATCCAACTCAAATCACAATGATAACAAGTCCCTGTATATAATCAGTCTTGCATAAAGAAGTCCTCCAAGGTAACAACACAAAGCATGTGATAACAAACCTCAAGACCCTTGATACCGCAGCATAATGAGAACATCCAACAAAGGAATCATATACATCATAGAACTCCCATTGCATGAGTAAATGCCAAATCTGAAAATAGATCAAGACATCCAAAGATCCACTAATAGCATGTACTCTATCACATAGTGTCAAAGAACATACACATAGATATGGAAAATCTACAAACTAAATAGCTGCAACATAACTCTCCCCAAGTCCATATCTCTTCCAAATCCTCCACATCATAAGAGAAAGAAGTCAAAGAGACTCAAAAGCTCCATACACATCTCAACTCCAATGTCATGTGAACATAAATATCTAGGAAGAAGAATAAGACCAATCAAGGGAGAACCTACAAATCATAACCATGTCCTTCTATCCACACTAATGTGCTATAGATATGAAAAGAATGATCTCCTCTACAACCCATAAACAAGAAGCCTCCAGAACATCCAATAACAAGATGTAAGCATCTCAAACCAAAAGGTAGACCAAACTCATAACCATCCCAAATAATAGGAATAAGCCCAAAGCCACTAACCATCTCCATTACACATAATGATCTCATAACAAATCAGGATCAAACATAATGAGATAACTAATCAACCATGCATCTACTCCTCAACAAGTCCTCACAACCATAATCCATAGCTCAAGAATCAAACATGAGAAGATAAGACACAAATGAAGAATGCATTTGAAAATCAAGTGGGCATACCTATCAAATCATTCACTATTGAGTGGACCAAGAGTGGGTATGAGATTGTTCCTCTAGGATACACCAAGCCTCAAAGACTCTCTCCAAGAACAATCTCCTCAACATGTCCATGTTGGACTCACGTCCAACCAAGGTGTAGGCTCCTCGGTCTTGCTACTGAAATCCTCATAAAAGAGTAACCATCTCAACACATGTCTCTAATCCAAGAGAACTCAAGCCTCACCTAAGTCTCCAAGTATCCATGAGTACCTCCATGAACAATCCATGCTAAACTCCAAATTCAAAACCACATCATTATGGAGATCCCAAGTACATGACCAATGTACCCAATACCAAGAGAACCATCAAGATCATAGTCAAAACTCCCACTGCACATATGCATAACCAAGGAACATATCATGACATCATGACCTAATCATCTCCTCAAAGGAAGATCACATGCACTAATGCACACATCCTATCTCAAGAGAACTTGTATCATGTGAACACTCTAACACGTGATCAAGAGTAAACCATGACATAATACCAACCATCCTATAAGCAAGGATCACCTATCAAAATTGACAAACCATAACCAACACCTCAACCAAAGACTCCAAGAGTCCTCAATTGTACCAAGATGTCAACATCTCCAAATCACATGAAGATAACTATATCCTGCCAAAGCTCCCACTGAAGTGTGATACTGAGCTATACATGGCAACAATCAAAAACATCAAACCCATCAAACCATCACTATCAAAAGATCCTACTAAAACCAGTAATCAAGCTATCCATGACATCGTGATAACCATTTCCTACATGAAGAGCATCCATGGCCTCAACATAATCAAAGAATACCATTGTAATGACACGACTCCCAAAAGATCAAGTAAACCATAATCTCCAAAACCAAGAAGATGAACAAAACCTGTAAACCAAACATCAATCCAACACCACCAAACCTGCACCTGTAAAACAATCATGTCATGCCAAAGTCCCAAGAAAATAGGGAACATCCATGACACCATGATCAGCACCGAATGCACCTACAAAACAATCATGCCATGCCAAAGTCTGAACTAAACAAGGAACATCCATGGTACCATGATCACCACCCAATGTACCTGCACCAAATTCCCATCAAGTCTTACACAACTATACCATACAGTCAACAAACATAGGTCCCATATCATGACTATATCAAGTAATACCATCTCTCTATGTATCTCAAATGACAAGCAACCCAATGCAACATGTGACTAAACCAAGCCACAAAACAAAATCTACATCAACACTAAAACATCTATGGGCATACACAACCCACATCCAAATCATAAATGCAACATGTAGGCATAGACAACCTGTAGATCTCACAATGTAGCATGCCAACTCAACAATACATGTATGATGCTGTCAACTAAGGATAATTAGAGATAAACATGTAAGTCTATAATGACTCAAACATCAAATCATCCCAAATTTGATTTGCCATCAACTAACAAAATCACCAAAATTCAAAGGAACCAAAAGTAGCTCAAACTGATATAATCTAAACAAACCTCAGAATATCATCTCCAAACCTGCTCCATTGCGTAGTGCTCAGAAATACCTTTCCAACGCCTATTTAAGAAGTCTAAAAACTGACTTCGTATGCACCTATTATGCCCAGTCAAAGCTCAAAAGCAACATCTGACTTAAACTAGCAAAAAACTAGTCAAAATGGTAAAATATGGAAAAATCACTGACGCCACTGTGTATTACTCAGAGAGAGCTTTCCGTCTACTATAAGAAGTTGAAAATCTGACATTGTGGGAAAAAGTTATGTCTCCTAGAAAAAATTTGCCCAATTAGACTATATAACCAGGCCCTGGTGGCCCTTCGGTGGCTGCTGGGTGGCCAGGCAGCGGCCAACTGGTGGCACCCTGGAGGCACTTTAGTGGAGTTCTAGTGGTGGAATTCAAAATATAGTTTAAAAGGTTTTAAGTTTTACAATGTTTAATGTTTTAAATTTTTGAATAAAATATAAAAGAGGGGAAGGGTGTTGCAGACCCCACCCCTACCTAAGCACTGCTATTCATTGGGACTGGCCCTACCGGACCAGCCGTGACACCCGGACCGGCGCTGGACCGGGCTTAAAGTCTACTGGCTTACCGGCCAGGACACCTAGACCGGTGCCGGACTAGTCTTAAAGCTCGCTAGCTTACCGGCGGGGGCTGACTGGCCAGAGCCTGCCAACCAACAATGGACAAGCCCCTACAACTTGACTAGGCCATGCTGGCTAGGGGACCCCCCTGGTATGGGGGTCTATGGGCCCCTTACCAAGGGTTGGCTCCCTTAATTTTTTTTTAATATATATTTATATATTTTTAATAAAACTTGCAGACTTCTCAAACTGCAAAAAAATAATAATAATTGTTATTTAAAAATTCTTGCAGGATTGTATCTGCATCTGTGTAGACGCCTACAACATTGTACGGCGATACCATTTGATGCCCTACAAGATTCCATCTAGGGAAAAAAAAATTATTCTTCGAATATAGGCGAATTATATGTTTTTCTTCACCTGCGGCAGCTCCTGAATCCAATGGTAGGGTCTGTTTTTGTCCAGGAGGCTACCTGCAAAAGTTGACCTCCAAAACCCTCCATGTCAAGAGCCCAAATCGAAAACCCACATGCCAAATGTCCATGAAACCCTAGATCTACAACAACCCAAGTCTGCAAACAACATTGTGACCATGAAAATACCTTCATTCCTTCCATGCAAAGCCATGGATTTGATTATACACAAAAAATCCACTAATAGCTAGGGTTATAAAACAGGGGTTTTCACCCAAATCATGGCAACCAAGCTCTGATACCAAATGTTGAAAATATGCAGCCATAGAGACAAATTCCTCATAACCCAATAAGATATTCAATGTGCAATAAACCAAAAATCCACATGCAAAATAAATAGACAATCATACCATCGATAGTGATACAAGATATACCCTAGGAAAACCCTCATAGAGGGAAAAACCCACCCTCCAAAAGCATGCATCTCTCATGTGTTATTCAAAAATAATTAGCAAATACACATGCAGAGATAACATCTGAAACATCAAGCTCTCTCTACCTACAATCCATGTGAACAAGCATGTAACCATACATCCCATGCCATGCTTCAAACCCTCACATAACCAACCTATAAGAGAAGCTACAAACCCAGCCAACAAGCCAAATAACTAACTCAACTAAATATCCAACCTCTACAACTACCCTTGTGTTTTCTTTTATAAACATAAGCTCACACAATACAACATGTGGCATTGTAATACCATTTTCCCCAAAACCATGTGTTTACAAAACCATTGACCCCACATTTGATTATTTGTACTAAGTTTTCCCAATTAATCAAATAATTAGAAATAAAGTAATTAACCCAATGTTACATACAACTTTTACAAGTGACATCCAAATAAATATCCATTGTAGCTAAACACATCACATGATGCACGACAATTAAATATTTATTTTACATAATAAAATAATGACAATGTTATGTAAGGTGTACATCACACCTACTCCAACAATAGATAGAACTATAAGACCAGGCAAGATGAACTCGTAAAACATTTTAGATGGGTTAAATTCTTGCCCATTATTTATGGGCTTGTTATCAAGCCCACTTATTTTTAGTAAAAATAATCATGTGATGAAAAGATTAAACATATCTCAAGAGTGATTCTATGTAATGTCATTATCGACACCATGATGTACATCAAGCACATTAAGCACCCTTGTGACCTATGGACTATGCTTTGGGAGATGCATGGAGATCTAGATAGACCTCCTGATGGTTCTTCCAAATGAGTTTCCTCAGCAACATGCATACTTCCTTTGAGAATACATGTTACAATCTAATGATATGGAAGTATGCAAGCCTATCACTATTTCTTTCCTTTCTTCTCTATGCTTATCTCTTCACTAAATAAGGAACCAAATTATTATCAAGTTCTTCTACAAATGACCTTCAAACTTAAAATATCCTTCATAGTGATAGGAATATGTAAAATACATGGAAATTCGTCATAGTTGCTACATTTTTTCTTGATGACTAGAGACTTAAGGGCACTAAAATATTCTTCACCTTTTCTAGGTTCCTTCTTGATAGAGTCACCACCTCTTATCATAGAGGACTGATCTTTAAATAGCACGAAGCCCTTTACAACCCTTTTATATTCTGGGCTTTCTCTAATATCAGAGACACAAATTTCCTCATACACAGCCAATTTTCCCCTTGAAATACCAGTTCAAAAGTAAGCAGAGTCACTAATTTGTTGAGGGAATGATTATGCACTGTATATATGCACACTCTACACACCCATGATAAACAACTCGAAAGATTTTGACAATTTATGAGCAAATTCCCCAGTAGAGTCACCAATCTGTTGGTTCCTCCAACTGATTGTCTAAAACCCCCTAAAGATTAGCTAATTTCTTATACTTGGGATTTCAGGTCAGTGGCCAACAGACAAGATTACAACACCTAAGATTTGAAAAATCCTCTGCACTTTTTGTTCTACGAGACCAACGAAGGTGTACCCTTTACAACACCTAAAATATCTCAAGGATTTACCTATGATGTTGTATTTAAACAAAAGGTTCTCAACAACAATTTACCAAGGAAATGACTGATTCCACTTAGATTGGTTAAATCTTATGGCAACACAATTCAGACCATGATTGAGATCTAACATTAATCCAAATATATTCTTAACAGAATAACAAATATAGAAACGATTTTGGTTTGTTTGGGATGGATCTAAATCAATGAATTAACCCAGTGAGAGACTGATGCTTAATCCAATGGGCCATAGAGTCAGATTGCATAAAATCAATGTATCATTCAAGCAACATCACCTCCTTACTAACAAACTAATGGTATCAACACCTTGTATTAACACCTCTTGTACTTGATAATATAGAAATATCCTTTGGAACTATAATGCAGACAATAGTTGATAGAATATTTTCCAAGCATTTATTCCTCTCCTTGAGAGAAAGTAAAAGAAAATACACACAATACAAAAAAATGTAAAGACGAATTAAAAATACCCTTGATCTCTAAAATTCATATCAACTCCATCACATGCAACACAAAAAGGATTTCATAACTAGTATGATATTTGTATTAAATTTTGAAAGTAATACTGTTAGGGTACAGATTTGAACACCAATTTAGATACAATTTTCTTCTATTTCCCTAAATCAAAACACATAGTACAATACTGCCTAAGACCTCAAATTTGGAACCTCTACAAAATGGCCTTAAATTCCCATTTATAGAAACATGGGAGAACACAAGCTACAAGCAACGTACAAGTGTCATATTTTCATTTGACAAAATTTTCTTCATCTTGTCCTAACAAAATATGCCAAAAGACATCTTTAAGGCATAACAAGACAAAAACACATTCCACTCTACACTATAGTCCAAAGCAACCTGGTGGTTACATCAGAAAACTAAATTATTTCCTAGAGAGGAAATGCCAAATGCTTTGTCACTTACTAGCCCCACTCCTGTTTGTGGAAAATAGGTCATTATAATAGAATGGTCTTCCACTTGTGTGGCTGACCATATGGATGCTGAGCTTAGCTACCCTTCACAAGAGCATACCTGCAAAAGACAAATTCCTCAGCAACTTGCAAATGACACCATCCTCCACCCTTAACCATGCTCCAGGCACAAGGAAGTAACTCCCCGTCTTTCAATAGGAAGTCCCCTCCCACATCAATCCTTAGGTTGTATGTAGAAATCACACACAATAGACCCTGGTGGTGACAAACTCCCAACCAAATAGGATGTAGCAGCAGTCATAACTTGCCCCTCCACTTTCATCTGATTGACCCAAGAGGAGAACACTCCTTCTATGGTTGCTTAAGCATCATTGGAACACTTAGTTCTGAGGGAGGGGAAGAGAGAACAATGATGCCTCTCTGCCTCTGTACCCTGTCAAGAAACTCTTAGTAGCATTGATCTACTATAGTTTCTGAATAGGAAACTAAATCCCCCATCTGGGTGAAACTAAAGGATAGCATGGAAATGAAGAGACCATGATGCATGCTAGCTAGCCCCATGAATTTTCCTTGAACCATCCATACCTCAGAAAAATATGCCTTGTTTCTTGATTCGGTATGCACAGAGTATCAACCAGGAAAAGAGAGACATAATTCCATAGATATGGGATGGTAGACACAACATGATAGGATAGAACATAACTCGCATAGCTTTCTAAACAAGACAAGATGCAGCTAGAGAAAGAGGGGGATTATCTATTTATAACAAAAAAGTTGATATCTGTACCTCCCTTATTTCTTGCTATATCCAATCCATTTCAAATCTGCCAACAGTACAACACTCTCGCTCCTAATTGGAAATTTTAGGAATTCCATCATAGCCACCTGATAAGGAAATGGAGGCACTAACACTCATTTCTTTTTATCATTTCTAGGCTTTGTAAGTACAAAGCTTAATCACAGCACCTGCTTCTATCAGTGAGAGAGAGCCAAAGTTGGTTTTATAATCTCCACACCTTCTCACTATCAGGTGATCCATACATACCTCACTTAAATCTAGCATTGAATGGTAATCCTGACAAATCCCTGTGAAAATGACTTCCCGCCTAAGTAGAAAGATCATCTTGTACAACAGCAGCACAAAGGGGCACCAAGACCCTCTAATCAACACTAGGACATGACTAACCTCTGGCTTCCCATGCTTCAAATTAATAGCCTAGTCCCATAGTCTACTGCGCTCTTTCATCCTTCCGACCCAATCAATCTTATCCATCAAATCTGCTTTGTGAACCAAATCGATGGTCACCAGAAATAGTCAGCACGCCTAGAGGAAGTTATTTACCAATTTTGAATCTTGACCACAGATTAATACCAATCAACAGTGTTTACAAAGATTTGAAATTCCTCTAGCAAAGACCAGCTGGCATAAAAAAGTGTAAGGATTCTACCACGGTGGCACTTTGTTTCCTCATGCAGAGTCACTCAGGACTATAGCAAAACCCATGGCCATGGCAAAATGTACCATTTGATGTTACCGCAGGAAGTAAGTGTGTTAGCAGGAAAAATTGGGTTAATAAGATCAAGCATTACAATCAAAACCCAATCCTACCACCTTCAAAGAATCCATCTAAATGACACAAATGAAAGAAAAATCAAAGAACAATGTCACCTAGTGTAACGTCAGAAAATGTCCACTTGGGGGCTTTTCCCTCATAAGGTTTAGCTCCCGGGTCATTAGTATGCATTTAGGACATCTTAGTTCCTATTTTGGCATCCCAATGAAATGAGACCTAGGTTCCATGGCAAATTGGACCTAGGAGGACCCCTTGAGCTATACCCTACCCAAAATAGGGGGGAAGACTTGGGTACCCGTGCCCTAGTCCTGCCCTATTTTGGGGCAGCCCTAATTTTTGGGTGTCAGTTTATGACCGTTATTTGGTCCTTTTGCTAACACGGTAAGTTTTGATTTTTAAAATCTTGGTGGGAGTGCTTGTAGTTGCATATATAAGCATGTTTAGGAATTCATTTGTAAACTAGATTTCAACTAGATGATTACTAGCAAGCTATTGTGTTCTCAAGGTGATTCAAGGCTTCTATTGTGTTGTAAGAGCATACTTGTGTGTTTTGTGTGTTGATATTTGCAGATTTGAGCATCAATTTCCTCATGGCATGAAGATCATCTTCCTCCCATGAGAGATTCACTACAAGGTGACATAATATTGTGTTTTCATCATTGATTCCTTTGGTTTTTGCCTCTACCTCACAAGGGCATGCACTCTTTATCTGACAATGGTGTTCAGAGACTTAAGTGTCCTCCGGGGCTTGACTGAGGCAAGCCTCTAAACACCACAACCCCCAAACCAAGTCTTGTGATTTTAGGTTACAGATGTCACATTTGGGAAAAGTGGAGTTGCGGGAAGGATTGGCAGGCATCAATGATTCGGGATCTGAAGAAAAGTTGGACAAAGGAGCACTTCCAGGACTTGGGCACTTGCTCTAGTGTCCTTCGCAGATAGATCTCTAAAAAATAGAAGTTACAGGGCTGATCAGTGTTGGAAGGAGGTCTAGATTCCACAAAAAAGGTAGGTACCTTGGACTTGGGCACCCGTTCTAGTGTCCTTGACTGTTTTGCTTTGGAACCCCAAAAATAGGTATTCTATGATTTGGTATTTTATTCCTGCCCGCAAGAGCTTTTTCTGTCTTTTGTCAATTTGTTGCCGTATTTGCATAATTAGGGTTTTAATGGTTAATTAGACATAAGAGAAAGAAAATTAATAATTAAATTCTCTAATCCAAGTTTCCCTACATCTACAAGTGACTTAGGGTGTGATAGTCACTCGAGTCTAGATCCTTGAATGTAAGGTGGAAAGGAGGATTTAAACATCTAAACACTAGAACATTAACAAATCCAATTTTCCCCTAAACATTTTTGTGAACCTGTGTTTTTGGAATTAAATTAAAACTTGTTGAGTTTCTGTCTTCAGATTTGGATTGATTTCATTGATTCATTTGGTCATTCATTTCATTGCATTGAGAAAAATTCAAAAAAATTGAAAAATTTGAAAAATATAAAAAAATTGCATTGTTTGGCTTACTAAATTGCATCAATTCTTCCTAAATTTTCCTAATTCATGATTTTTGCATTAGATCTGATATAAACTATAGAAAAATTAAAAAAATTAGAATTTTGCATTGCATTTTTATTATTAATTTGCTAGGTTTTTGTAGAAAGTTTGACAATTTTATATAACCTAGTAGTTCCAAAATCTTAGTAGGCAAAATCTTTTTCTTAGATTTTAATACTCATTTTATATGCTCATTAAAATTAAAATATGTCTTTAGTCTTATATTTTAGTGTAAATTTGCATTTATATTTAAAATATTTGCATTTTTGCATAAATTTCAACAAAACTAGCAATTTTGATGCATTTTCATTAAATTTGCATGGGAATTTTGCATGTTAAGAATTGAAAATCATTTTTAGATCTGAGAGTAAGTAAATTTCATCATAAATCAGACTTCAAATCATTCACATAGAATTTCATCCCAAGATCTCAAACCTAGGGCTTCAAAAACAACAATTTTCGCTAAAATTGGCCTTATCGACTTTGTAAACTTGCACCATAGGTGTGTTGTGAAAGGTATTTTGAAATTATTTTCCTTTTATCATGGTAATAATTTTCTTCCCCTCATAAAAATATTCACAAAACCCTTTTATCGGGCTCTTGTAGTGAAAATTTTGCAAAAAACCGCACATTTTGGCTACTTTGGCCCTAGGGTTTGACCTAGTTTGCACTCAAAGCATGTTGTGATAAATTTTATGAATGGAGGTGACTGATATTATTAATATTATTTGATGTGACTCCTAAAATTCCTTACAACACCTCCTTTTCTAGGTCTTGGAATTGAAAAACCATGAAAAATAGCCTATTTTTGCTATATTTTCACTAGGGTTTTACCTTAAGTGACACTAAAAATGTGTTGTGTTGGGTATTTTTGCATAAAGTGGCTGATATTACTGATACTATTTTCTTTCCATCATCATTTTCCTCACAACACCCTTTGTCATACTCTTTGCATTGATCTTTGGTGAAAAAAGTGCCTATTTTGACATATTTTCACTATATTTTGACTTGGCATTATCTTGGATTTGCATCAAGAGTGTGTTGGGAGTGATTATATTGCTGTTTTGGACTGATATAGGACATATAAATTTCTTCCCTTGACTAAAATCCTTACACTACCCTTTGTTTCATTCATTGGCATTGAAAAGAGTACAAAAAACCAAGCATTTTGGTCGTCAATCATATCCTTCTCCTAGGATTTGTTCATTAGTTTGTGTATTGTATGCTTTGGTATAAGATTTATGACACACTGTCCTAAAAACTATATCCCTTTAAGAATAAATAAAAGATTAATGGGATGTAGTGCTCTTGAAGAAGTTGGTACTTTGGACACCTTCTTTACAAAGGGAGAAACTCAAAATGTGCAAGATATTATACATCCTCCAACCACAATGGAAGAACAAACTTTTCATGATGTTGATAACACTATTGAAGAAACAGGATATGTATCTAATGAGCAAATAGAAAAATTGGATAAGGAGCTAGATGAATATCAATCATTTATGGAAAATGAGAGAATAGCTGAAGAAGTTGTCCCTACAATACATAATATAAGAGAATTGATAAAAGAGGGACAAGATGGTGTAAATACAATTCATGGTCTAGCACATATTATACAAACCAATACCATGCTAGTGACCAAATGTGTGCAAACCATAAATAACACTCTATCACCATCTCATACTCAAGTTTCGGCACCTATACTGACCACGGGAATATCCACTTTTATGTCAACGATCTTAACAACTAATGTGAATGCTTGTAGTAATGCTAACATTGGTATTGGAGTATCTAATGGAACTAATTACAAAGATGTGGGATTTAATTATTAGAATTTGGTTCCCAAAGGGACCTCCTCTATGCATAATTGTTCTCAACCACCTATCTATTCCACTCATTTCTAGCCACCTATTACATACTCGTAACCATATTCCACCTATCATTATGGCCAACCACCATTGACATATTCTCAACCTTTGCCTATTATATCTCAAGCTCAATCACTTCCTCACCTTGGTTCTAATTCCTCATAGCAAACCGCATCTCCCAATGATGCCATCCTAAACCAACTTTTACAGGGCATGACTACTTTGCAACAAAAGGTAACAACTTTGACAAATTCTTCGCAGCATAGTCTAGCAACATATCATGCCCGTAATCCGTTATCCTATGCAATCTTGAGAACCCCTATCCCTGAGAGGTTTGAGACACCCCTCTTTGAAAAAATATGTTGGAAAAGGTGATCCTAATATTCATGTGGTAGCATTTACAGCTATGTGTAGTGATTTTTATTTTGAAGAGGATTTGTTAGAAAAACTTTTCCTGCGATCTCTCAAAGATACTACTTTAGAATGGTTTTTCTTGTTGCCTCCGAATTCAATACACTCCTTTTCGCAGTTGATTGATCAATTTTTACAACATTTTCAAGCAAATATCAGACCCCAAGTCACCCTTATTGACTTGGTTCAATGTAAACAAGGTCTGAAAGAAAATTGATTGAATTCATTGTTCGGTATCAAGGACTTTATGCATAGATTCAGTATTAGATGAAAGATGAGGATGTTCAAAAGATAGTCATTACAAATCTACAACCTCATATTTGTGATAAGATTCTCTTGATGAAATACAACTTTCAACATTTATGCACCGCTCTTCATGATTATCAACTTTCGTCTAGTTAGTATGAAAAGCAAAACTTATCGGCTCAAGTTAGTCAATCCATGGGTTGTTCATCACAAAACATTTTTAAGAGAAACAATAATAGGAGTTTCATCAAGATCAATGGACTGAATATGAACGTGTCTGCTATAAATAATCCAAAGAAAGCATTGTATCAACCAAGAAAGTTTACTCTGATATCTGAGTCCTATCATTCTATCATGAATCAAGCTATGAGTAATAACATTCTGAAGCTTCCCTCGATCAAGCTTGTTGATCCTAGTAAACAAGGACCTTACTTTGATGCTAATGCCTTTTGTCATTATAATCAAATGCAAGGACATGACACTGAACAATGTATGCGTCTTAAACATGAGATACATGACCTTATTGATTCAAATGTCATTTAGGTATTGTTGATGATGATGTTAGTCATAAACAAACATAGAATAAAAGTTACACAACAACCTTTACTCATCTTGAAAGATACGATGAATTCAGAGAATTCATGATCCCAAGTCTCCGTTGATTAGTTCATGATCTACTGACGTTACTCAGTGGTTGATGTGTGTTACTGTTAATCATTCAGGGGCCTTACATTCTTCAGTAATTTCTATAAAGTTCATCAATATTTCTCCAAATATCCTGTTCTTTATATCTGCCCTGCATAAATCTCCAAATTATTTTATCTCTGCACTATGAATTCACTCAAATAATGTGCCTACGGGTTGATATTTGCATGAATTTTACCATTATTTGCAATTCTTTACATGATATTTTCAACACTACATGCATTTAGCTCAAATATGCTAATGATATTCAGTTATCTACGAGATGTCAGCATATTTCATGTTATTTGCTTCTGATTATCTGTTATTTGCAATTATGATGGGGAATTACTTTGAAATTCAAATAAAATTAAAAGAATACTTCAAATTTGGTGAATCTTAGCTATTGAACCACATACATACTCGATACAGTCATGAGGAGAAGAAATCAAACCATATTTTCACTAGGATGTTCCACAGCTAGATGCAAATGATGCTAACTTCAAAGGAAACGGAATGAAGACAACACATACAGACTGATAAGCACTCCAAAGGACGCAGCAAATCAAAGCATGTATCAAGAATTCAAACACTGATTACTCAGGATTTATGATGATTTGTAATCAAATGGTCTTCTCTTTCATTAAGTATGCAATGATATGTATGCTTACAATAACTTTGAAATAGGCCCTGATATTTTAGCAGTCAAATTTCAATTAAGCTTCTGAATACTCAAATTATCACATCCTTGCACCTTTTATAGAATAAGGTGAGGAAATGGTTACAAATGACCTATGGTCAGGATTTATCTATTAAGATCAACAATCCAGATGAATAGCACGTGCCTGCCAGTTGGCAACTACATAGCTGGCATAGAATATTCTAGCATCTTTGACCTAGTCCATCCTCCAACTAACAAATAACACATTTGACAATATCCTCCTCAGCTCTGGTTCAAGTTACCTCTGCATGCAACTTTGTAACTTGTATCTTTGTAAATTTTACCATTTCCCGCGCAAACTTCACCTTCTGATATGCCCTCGCCACTTTGTCATTTTCCAGATATCTGCGCACCTGATAATAGACACAAGGATTAAGCATCATCATGGACGGGCTTCATTAAAATGTGAAAGGCTGACGTCATGGTCATACTGAAGGAAATCAGGTGATGTTAAGAAATATGACCTTGATATTGAGGAATATCACCTTCCAAATAAGATGACGTCATGCTCATCTTGAGCTTTTTATATATTGGGTTAGAATGACGTCACCGTCATGTTAGGAAAGATCAGTCATATTAGAAAAGATGACTGATGTTAGAAAATAGATGAGCTTCAGATGTCAAGCCGATTGTTGATGTCATCATCATATCAGGTCCTTTGTGGAATGGGATAAGCTGATGTCATCATGTTAACGAAGATGAGTCATATTAACAAATGTGACCCCCTTTCGAAAGATTAGGATGATGTCACCATCATGTTATTTAAAAGGGTGATCATTGGATACATACCTCCACGAGGTAAAAAGGATGATGACATCACCGTTAGGGTGATTTTCTTTGTTCATCGGGATTGGATGACATCATCAGCATATTACCTCTGGGGTGATATTCTACAGCAGGGGGATATTTGAAAATATTAGGATGACGTCATCAGGATAATGACTTAGTTTATCGTTGTTGCACTATGACGTCATCGTCATGTTATGTAGAAAGGGCCGCTATTGGAAATATACCTCCGTGAGGTAAAAAGGATGATGACATCATCATCATGTCAATTTTCTTATCTATTGGGATTATATGACGCCATCATGATATTGTCTTTAGGGTGATATTTTGCGATGGGGTGATATTCGGAAGATAGGGTGATATTTGAAAGATGACCCCCATAAAATATATGAAGTTGTTTGACAAGTAAATGCTTCTATCACCTAAAATTGACATCCAGATATCTAGATAAATGATTTATCAGGTGATAAAATTGGATCAGGGTGATCTTTCATAAGATGACTGATGTTAAGAAATATGACCCCCCCTCGGAATATCAGGTTTGACTAGAACTTTGACTCACCATAACTCTCGTTCCCTAAGGAATATAAGGGTGATCCAAAAGGCAAACCTGCATGAAATTTTGTACTCTATCCAACCATGAGGTTATTGACATGAAATATGAACCTTGAAAAATTGACCTCATCATGATGACTTACCCAGTCCCCTTATGCAGGATCATCTACATGACTTACTTTTACTAGATCGCCGAAGAGCAAAAAAAACAACACAAGCCAAAGCAGCAAAAAGTTGGGTCCCTATTTTGTCAAGTCAAAATGGGGCATGTTTTTTAACCACACAACAACTTGCCACCAAAGAAAACAACCCAAATTCCAATGATTCAAGTGATGTGATCACATTTTAACATAGTATTCTAACTCTTTCTAAGCATGAGTACTTATAATCTTTCTGAATGATAAGGTTTTCATCATGGCAACAATGCTAACAAAGGATCAGGTGTGTGCAAATGATTAATTATCCTCATCTTGAAAGCAAGTTGAAAGCATGAGTAACTGATGTTAAGCTACATAGTTTGGGAGCATCCCTCGTAGCCAACCTGGATAGAGCCTTGCTGCCAGCAGGTGTCCATAGCCCCAACAAGCTTATCTATACAATCCCCCTAAGTAGAGCCCCACTGCCAGCAGGCGTCTATAGCCTCGATAGAGTTACTTAGATGGCCTAATTTTATTATATTTTAGATTTTCCAAATTTATACTCTATTCATCTGATGTCATCATATAAGCTTAGTGTGCAAGGTATGGTCACTTACTGATTTAGGTTGGAGATTGCATTGGTAGCAAGGGATTCCCTTTAGATTTTTCACTTAACACCTATACTTGTGTGTTCAACAAACCCAAGGCTGTTAGGTGAGTCATTGTGAAAGAATCACTTTGGTCAAGAAAAGGCACCCTGATGAAAGATATCACAGACCTGATCACAAGTACTTCTCAGAATGAATCATAACCTATATATGAATTTGTTCTCATCACTTACATCTTAACAATTTAGTTATTTTCTTAGGATGATGAGCTACATCATCTTGACTAACCAAAACAGAACTCAACAAGCAAACAAACAAAAGCAAACACACTAAGCAAACTGTACAAACAACTAACTACAAAAGGAAACAATAGAAAACAAAACAAGAAAACAAAGAAAGGAAACGAAACAACTACTCTACCAAACTATATACAAACCCCACAAGGCAAATAAAACCTAGGAAAAGACCCAGAGACACCTGTATTTACATACTTCCTTAAATTGTGCAGGAGCATTAGGGCATTAGTTATGGTTCTCATCTTAGCAAATTCATCCTTGTATTCTGAAAAATATTCTTGTATTCTAAATTCACTATGTTTAACAGAATAACTCTTAACGATCATCAACTGAGGAAGCTCATCATGTTCATGATTAATCCATATGCATGTCTTATCTTCTGAATTTCCATAATCAAAATAGTATTCAACATCATTTACTATGGAAAGGAGAAATACAACCTGATGTATTTCTAGCTCTGTTGGACATGCTTCTTCATTGATAGCTAGTCTTCTATTTAACTTTGCATTCTCATTGCTCAGCTCAGTGTCTAGCCTCACTTCAAATCGAAGAATGTATGACTCTTGAAGTATTAATCCTTCATCTTAATCCAGCTTTGTCTCCTCATTCTGGATGTATGTCTGATTCTTGACTTCAGGAAGCACCTCACTGTTTTCATTAAATCCCTACACAGTAGCATCTAAATGAGTATCTTTATTTTCATAACCTGATATACAGAAATTTACCCCTTCTAAATCATTTGGCTGTAAAGGTGAAACAACTTTCAATTGATAGGAATACTCCCCCATTTCATTTTCAAAATGACATTGGATTGGAATCTGATTATGCACAACAATTCCAAAGCTTTCTGCATCTTCAACTTTCATGAATTGTTCATCAAATAACTCACATTTTCCATCCAGTAAGGTATCTGGTTCCATTGACCTGGAACATTCTTGCATTTGATCATTCAACTTAAACAAGTTAGATAGTAAATTAGCATTTATTCTCTTTTCTACAACTCCCTGGGTTACTATCATAGGAACTTCATCAGCAGTAGTGCATTTAAATTCTTCCACTTGTGTCCATTCCCTTTTACCATAAAATGACTCAAGGAAAGATGTTTCACTATCCTTATCAAAAGCAATAGGATCAGAATCAAAGACTTTATCCTGACAAATGGTTTCTTCTTCACAATTTTCAAAAGATTCATACCTGCACTCTGCCTCACCCTTACCTATATTAGGAAGTAGAGAACACCAGTTCTCACCATAAAATGACTCAAGGAAGGATGTTTCCTCTTCTTTACCTTCTAGAACCGATTCAACTATTGCATTTTTTAAAGACATCTTCAACATGACCAAGCAAGCGTAACAATCCCTTTCTGAATGCTCTTCGTCATGTAATTTACACCAACTTTCAATCAGAACATCATTAGTGGATAAACCTAATATTTAACTACATTGTATATTTCTGGACAAGTATAATTCAAAATATTCAGAGTGGTCCACTTCAGTGTCTGAACAACTAATAACTTCTGGTGCTGCATTGCTTGTTGCTCCAGAATTTCTTCATTTTCCTACCAGACTTCATCCCTAAACACATCTATAAAAAATATTATTCGTTTCAAATATAGATCCAACCTTATGAGAAAAGTTAGACAATTAATTTCACTATGTTCCACAATCTGGTGTATCTTGCAACAACTAGATAAACCAAAGTCAAATAAATTCTGAGGGTAACGCTGCCTATTCAAAGTTTCCTAAAATAAAGGAATGTTGACCTGAAAATTATTTTCATATGCATCCATCAAAATGAGACTCTATTTTTAATTTTTTTTTTTAGGATTTTGAAATTTTAATGAGATCTATCATATCTCAGAATAAAACTTGAAGGTTCAGAAAATCAAACTAATCTTTGAAGCTTTGAGCTAGATCCTTGCAAGGATGTGGTCAAAACCTCTCAGATAAGAGATATTTGCAGACATTAACCTCAAATGATGAAATATTTATGTAACATTTGCAGAAATCTACAAATTCTTTGTTCAGGCCCTCCTTCTAGCGCTAATTTATGTTGATGATGATGTTAGTCATAAACAAACATAGAATAAAAGTTACACAACAACCTTTACTCATCTTGAAAGATACGATGAATTTAGAGAATTCATGATCCCAAGTCTCCGTTGATTAGTTCATAATCTATTGACGTTACTCAATGGTTGATGTGTTTTGTTGTTAATCATTCAGGGGCCTTACGTTCTTCTGTAATTTCTATAAAGTTCATCAATATTTCTCCAAATATCCTGTTCTTTATATCTGCCCTGCATAAATCTCCAAATTATTTTACCTTTGCACTATGAATTCACTCAAATAATGTGCCTACGGGTTGATATTTGCATGAATTTTACCATTATTTGCAATTCTTTGCATGATATTTTCAACACTACATGTATTTAGCTCAAATATGCTAATGATATTTAGTTATCTATGAGATGTCAGCATATTTCATGTTATTTGCTTCTGATTATCTGTTATTTACAATTATGATGGGGAATTACTCTGAAATTCAAAGAAAATTAAAAGAATACTTCAAATTTGGTGAATCTTAGCTATTGAACCACATACATACCAGATACAGTCATGAGGAGAAGAAATCAAACCATATTTTCACCAGGATGTTCCACAGCTAGATACAGATGATGCTAACTTCAAAGGAAAAGGAATGAAGACAACACATACAGACTGATAAGCACTCCAAGGGACGCAGCAAATCAAAGCATGTATCAAGAATTCAAACACTGATTACTCAAGATTTATGATGATTTGTAATCAAATGGTCTTCTGTTTCATTAAGTATGCAATGATATGTATGCTTACAATAACTTTGAAATAGGCCCTGATATTTCAGCAGTCAAATTTCAATTAAGCTTATGAATACTCAAATTATCACATCCCTGCACCTTTTATATAATAAGGTGAGGGAACGGTTACAAATGACCTATGGTCAAGATTTATCTATTAAGATCAACAATCCAGATGAATAGCACGTGCCTACTAGTTGGCAACTACACAGCTGGCATAGAATATTCCAACATCTTTGACCTAGTCCATCCTCCAGCTAACAAATAGCACATTTGACAATATCCTCCTCAGCTCTGGTTCATGTTAGCTCTCCATGCAACTCTATAACTTGTATCTTTGTAAATTTTGCCATATCCCGCGCAAACTTCACCTTCTAATACGCCCTTGCCACTTTGTCATTTTCCAGATATCTGTACACTTGATAACAGACACAAGGATTAAGCATCATCATGGATGGGCTTTGTTAAAATGTGAAAGGCTGACGTCATGGTCATACTGAAGGAAATCGGGTGATGTTAAGAAATATGACCTTGATATTGAGGAATATCACCTTCCGAATAAGATAACATCATGCTCATGTCGAGCTTTTTATATATCGGGTCAGAATGACATCACCGTCATGTTAAGAAAGATCAGTCATATTAGAAAAGATGACTGATGTTAGAAAATAGACGAGCTTTGGATGTCAAGCCGATTGATGATGTCATCATCATATCAGGTCCTTTGTGGAATGGGATAAGCTGACGTCATCATCATGTTAACGAAGATGAGTCATATTAATGAATGTGACCCCCTTTTGAAAGATCAGGATGACATCACCATCATGTTATTTAAAAGGGTGATCGTTGGATACGTACCTCCGCGAGGTAAAAAGGATGATGACGTCACTGTCAGGGTGATTTTCTTTGTTCATCGGGATTGGATGACATCATCAGCATATTGCCTCTAGGGTGATATTTTGTGGTAGGGTGATATTCAAAAATATCAGGATGATGTCATCATGATAATGACTTAGTTTATCATTGTTGCACTATGACATCATCGTCATGTTATGTACAAAGGGTCGCTATTGGAAATATACCTCTGCGAGGTAAAAAGGATGATGATGTTATTGTCATGTCAATTTTCTTATCTATCGAGATTATATGACGCCATCATGATATTGTCTTTAGGGTGATATTTTGCGACGGGGTGATATTTGGAAGATAGGGTGATATTTGAAAGATGATCCCCACAAAATATATGAAGCTGTTTGATAGGTAAATGCTTCTATCACCTAAAATTGACATCCAAATATCTGGATAAATGATTTATCGGGTGATAAAATTGGATCAGGGTGATCTTTCATAAGATGACTGATGTTAAGAAATATGACCCCCCCTCGGAATATCAGGTTTGACCAGAACTTTGACTCACCATAACTCTCATTCCCTAAGGAATATCAGGGTGATCCAAAAGGCAAACTTGCATGAAATTTTGTAGTCTATCCAACCATGAGGTTATTGACATGAAATATGAACCTTGAAAAATTGACCTCATCATGATGACTTACCCAGTCCCCTTATGCAGGATCATCTACATGACTTACTTTTACTAGACCGCTGAAGAGAAAAGAAAACAACACAAGCCAAAGTAGCAAAAAGTTGGGTCCCTGTTTTGTCAAGTCAAAATGGGGCATGTTGTGTAACCACACAACAGGTATCAGGTGTGAATGATAATGGAAATAAGTCAGTTGCTTCGCCGAATCAGAATTTACAAATCTCCACTAATCCTTTTCCTAAACATACCGAAAATAATATGTTGGAACAAGATTTAGTGGAAGTAGATGAGGATGATTACTTGGACTATGATAGCATCATGGGTATGATTGAAGTGGATAAGAAACAAGTTGATAAACCACCTCATCCTAGAAGAAATAGAATTTATGCTGAGGTTCCACCCCCATTATCCCTGTATGGATTGGGAGATAATCAAAATGCATCTAAAAGGAAAGAACAACAACCGATACAGACAAGTAAGAAGGTACAGGATGATTCCTGTTACTATTCTAGAAAGATTCAACAATGAAAACTCGCTAAAAATTAGAAAAGAGCAAGACGACAATCAATAGTTGGAAATAATAGTGGTTCTCCCCCTCATAAGCACCAAAAAGTCTCATTTAAACAAGGATTTAAGGAACAAGGATCATATTATAACAAACAAAACTTTCTTAAGAACCACTCAAATTTTGCATTAAACATGATCGAATACCTCTCCAAGAGGTTTGAGAGCTCCAAGATATAATATGAAGACCCTACAAGTAAGTGTCTCTAACCCTTTATCTCTCTCATGATGTGCTTCCCCCGGGATGTGTTATATGTTGTTTAGGCGTCTTGGGATGACCTCGGATTCTACCGTAAGGTTTGGGATACCAGGACACTCCCTCTGTTGTGACCTTCTTCTATTTGTATCATCATTCTTCTAAATTACCTCTCTCTGATTTCATTGTTGTGTGTTGTGTCTTACGGACATAGCGTCATGGTTGGTGACCTGGGGGCACCCTCCTACGTGACTGTCCTTAAGACACTTGTTTCTCCTCTCTTATTTATTGTTTCCCTTCCTCTAGTGTTTCCACCTAGTGGGCAGATGATGACAAACATTTATACTAATGTGGACCTAGTGTCCCTTTCGAGAACAATCAAAAAATGGACTTAGTTCCTAATATGACGATGGGGTTGTATATCTTATCCGATGCTTGGCTAGTGGAAGAACTCGTACTTTCTGTGTAGTGAATTTTATGATGTTTCTATCGTATTTACAAACCTTAACAATACTACTACTCTACGCACCTTTGGTTGCCTTTGAATCTAGCCTTGGTGGTACTTGATTCAAAGAGCTTCGTAATATAACCCATAGTTATCCTTGAATGAATTTGTTGTATAACCTTGTCTCTTTGTGTGGTTAATCATATGCATTGATGTTGTTGTTTATCATGATGTTGTAGACACTAACATGTTTCTTGTAGGGATGTGTTTGTGGGAACATTTGGCAATTGTAAAGTACATGTCACCTCTAGGGGGCATGGGCTTTGTGAAAGTCGGTGTTCCCTTGTGTGTTTTATTCCTACCTTAACGTGCTTGATATCAATAACTAATATCAACCACCTTAAGGTGGGGGCATATATAAGGTAAGATGTCTGTTATAGATGTTAGCAATGTGTTTGACCTTAGATGCAAGGACTTCTGCCCCAGGGTAGTGCATCGTGCATCCTGAGTTTGTTTGCAAGCAATCAATCAATCATGTAAGCCCTCCGCAGAGGTGGGATATCATGCATATCCTTTTTCTTAAGCCCTTTGCAGAGGCGGGGATGGTGTATTTCTCAGAGCAAATTGCATCATCCTATCATTTTCAAAAGTCCTCTGCAGAGGCGGGGAGCGGTTCTGTGACTAACTCAACCCTTAAGTGTGTTTTCAGCAATTGTTGTGGCAAAGCCCAATCATCGGTGTGTGCTTGTAATGTGCCTGAGATGTTGTTGGACCTAGAAATAGGTTCACTCCATCACTTGTTTGCTATGTTGTCTCCGTGCCTTCAAGTGTGTGTGTTTTGGTGTGCTTGTTTTGTGTGGCATGTTTGTTGCCCCATATGCAAAGACCAGCGCCCTCGAGTAGTGCTTCCTACATTTTGGGAGGTTTTGCGTGTCTTATGTGTGTGTTTCCCCATATATAGTCTAAAGACTTTCTCAATGAGTGCATCCTGTATTATGAGAAGTTTGTTTATTTTCTAGTACTTGCATCTGCATTTCATACATATGAGAAAAAGAAAAGAAAAGATATCATTTATGTCTTACATGCATTAATGTGTCTTCTATGCATTGACTATCTTCTCCGTGTTCTACATGACTGTAACTGTCGTCGTCATGTTTTGCATGCCTATTACTATCTTTTATGTGATTGGTGTGTCTTCTCCATGCTTGATGTGTTTGCTGTGTTTGTGACCTTACTTTAATGCATGTATTGGCCTCGCATTTATAAATACATTAAAGTGGGGGCTAAATGTAACATCAGAAAATGTTCCCTTGGGGGCTTTTCCCTCATAAGGTTTAGCTCCCGAGTCTTTAGTATGCATTTAGGACATCTTAGTTCCTATTTTGGCATCCTGATGGAATGAGACCTAGGTGGACCCCTTGAGCTGTAACCTGCCCAAAATATGGGGGAGGACTTGGGCACCTGCGCCTTAGTCCTGCCCTATTTTGGGGCAGCCCTAATTTCCGGTTGTCGGTTTATGACCATTATTTGGTCCTTTTTCTGACATGGTAAGTTTTGATTTTTAAAATCTTGGTGGGAGTGCTTGTAGTTGCATATATAAGCATGTTTAGGCATTCATTTGTAAACTAGATTTCAACTAGATGATCACTAGCAAGCTATTGTGTTCTCAAGGTGATTCAAGGCTTCTATTGTGTTGTAAGAGTGATGCAGAGGCATCCACACTAAAACCTTGACATACAGCATGTATGTCTACAACCCATCATCATCATCATCATATTTCTTGCTAACATTGTCAGCATCATCATATTTCGAAGAGGCATGAAATGTCCTCCTGCTGACTACTGTTCACTTCCTATCGGTGAGACAATTACTATCGGCACCTTTGGAAAAAGGTCACGCCGATCCCCACATCACCCCGATAACTCTTTTCCTCGATCAGGTTGCCTATCGGCAACACTTCTTCTATCGGCCGAGCCGAAAAGGATCTCCCCGATGCTATTACTCCTGCCGATGCCGAACACTTAACGTCAGCAGGATAAATCTGCATCGGGTGATATTCGCAATATCCTGATGACGATTATCCTGATGACGATGACGTCACATGCAGCTCCTTCAATATCCTGCTGCCCCAATATCCTGATGACGATTATCCTGATGACGATGACGTCACATGCAGTTCCTTCAATATCCTGCTGTCGGCCAAACTTAACATTATCGGCCCGCGATGGTTTTATCAACCTGATCTTCTACCTTATGCCGATACGCTCCTCCTCGGCAACACCTAATGATGATCACCCCGATGCACATTCACTTTATGCAATCGACTGCATCATGCTCATCTCCACCTATTTGGATGACGCCCGAAGTAACTGCAGGATATACACAGAAATATCCTGATGATGCCGTTGCGATGGATTTTTAACCTTAGCAAATTTCTATCCGCCAACCTCCTGAGGTGACTCGATCTACTTCCTGGACAACTTTCCAGACTCTAACTATCAGCACGACCTAGCACATACCCATGCTAGGGTTCTCAACACCTCTCGACCGTGATCCTGCACACCTGCATGCAAACAAACACAAAATGCAGACTAAATCCTAAACTATAGTACATAGCCATTCCACCGATTCAACGAATCAACCGGTGGAATGGATCAGCAAATCCATGAAACCATCAGAACAGCAAATCGATCACACAATGGAATTCAAAACAGAGAATGGACACAAACAGGATCTCTTTATTGATTTCAAAAGATGAAAGTACAATACTCTATCTCTCTCTTTTTGTCTCACTCTCTGTCACTCTCTTCTGCAATGTAATGTCTAAAATCAACCGATCCTAATGCCTAAATAGGATCTGCTTGCGAGTACTACCACTCGATTCCCAGCGACTGGGAGCTTCCAAGCGGCTGGGAGGATCCAACCGAACATACAGCATAACAGTTGTCCTAACAACCTAGCTAAAAATAGTAAAGTATGGTCAACATGACCTTATTACATGCATTGGTCTTACAAGACCTTCTTGGAAACATTAACCAGACCTATAACAAACTAACTGCCTCATGGAGGCCAGCTGTCAGGTAGGTGCTCCTGCACCATACTCCCCAACAGAAAAGAACTCATGTCCCATGAGTTTGGTTGTGGAAGTCCTCCACCTTTACACTTTGTCATCTCAGTGTTCTGACCTGTTCCAGCGTTGTCCTCTGCTGGCTCTTGGCTGCTCCAAGACTTCTGAACTGTAACTTGCTTTCTTGCAAGTAAATCCTCATGCCTGTCAATGTATACCTTGTGTTTGTCAGGTTGTCTGACCAGAACCTCTGTCTGAATTACCTCTTGAACTTCTGTAATGTTCAACTCTGTCTTTCTTTCAACCTTTATAGGACAAACAATAGTCCCAACTATGACAACATCCTTGTCATTCCTCTCAATTGGTTGCTGTTTGCAAACCTGTTTCTGAACCTGCTGCTGACCTCTGTCAGTCAAAACTGAAACTGTCTTCAAACAGTTGTCCTTAACAACTTCTTTCCCTACAGTGTCCTCAACTGCCTTTATGCCTGCTCCTATAGGCATCTGCACAAATTCCTTCTTTCCCACTAAAATGATTTGGGCTGCCCTCTGTGCTGCAGCATTTGCCTGCAATGGCATCAACATAATAGTCTTCCCATCTTTCTTGATGGTGTAGGTATTAGCATACCCATCATACAGTACCCTCCTATCAAATTGCCATGGTCTACCCAACAGTAGGTGACAACATTCCATGGGCAAAATGTCACACAAAACTCTATTCTGATATGCTCCAATCTGAAAATCCACATATGCCTGTTCATAGACAAAAAGTGATTGACTATCACTCACCCAAGATGCCTTGTAAGGGTTTTGGTGTGGAATCCTTTCCAAATTCAGTTTATCCACCATTTCCTGAGATACCATGTTGTCTGTTGAACCAGTATCAATGACAACCTTACATACTTTACCTTTGCTCTTGCATGTGGTCTTGAAAAGAGCTCTTCTTTGCATCATATCCTTTGATGTCTGCAAACTAGTTCTCCTTAGCATCAATGCTTCTCCCTCCTCAGGATATTCATAACCATCAGGAACTCTATCTCCTTGATAAGTGTTTGAACTTTGCACACTTTGCTCTACTTTCTCTTCTTGCACAAGTTGTACTCTCTTGTCATTTGTTCTATCATTTCTGGATGATGAACCTTTGCTTTCTGGACATTTGAAAAATGGATGACCAAACTCACCACAGGTGTAACACTTTCCTGAAAATGTAGTAGAACCTCTACCACTTCCAAATCTACCTCTATTACCTTCCCATCCACCTCTGAAATCAGACTGTCCCTGTCCTTTACCAGTGTCTTCTTGACCCTCATTGGTTTGCCTTGTTGTAGGGGCTAATCCTCTTCCCCTCATATTGCTGCCTCTTCCTCTCATGGACTTATCTTGTCTCCTATTCATCTTTTCTTCAATCCTGATTGCCATTTGGTAACAATCCTCCACATTCTTAGGGTTATCTAAAACTAACTCATCCTGTATGTTCAATCTCAAACCAGCCAAGTACCTAGCCACCGTTTCTACCTCATTCTCATGATGACCAGATCTCATACTCAACTTATAAAACTCCTCAGTATATGCCTTCACATCCATTTCCCTCTGCCTTAAAAATTGCAGCTTCTTAAACATCTGAATTTCATAATCCTTGGGCAAGAATTTACCTTTTATCCTTGCTACCATCTTATCCCATGAAGTGATCTTTGACTTCCCTTGTTTCCTTCTCTCGGATTGTACATAATCCCACCATACCAAAGCATGACCTCCTAACTTGGTCTTTGCAATCTTTACCTTCTGATCCTCAGCAACATCTTCACATTCAAAGTGATTATCAAGTGCAGCAATCCAATCCAGTAACTCATCTTCATTCAAACTTCCATTATACTTGGAAACATCAACCTTTACCTTAGGTTTATCACTCTGCACTGCCTTTAACAGTTTTGCAAATCTCTGGTCTTTAGCATCTAGATCTTCAGCTACCTCTTCATACTCTTCAACAGTATCTTCATCTTCTTCTGATTCACTGTCGTCCACTTCCCTCTTTTTGTTCTTCTCCAAGGCTACAAGCCTGGCTTGAAGTGCTTCAGCAAGCTCCTTCATCTTCCTCATCTCTCTGGCATGTTTTTACTTCATCTCTTGCAATTCCCTTGCAGTACCATTACCTTTCGGAGGCATTTTGTCAACCTCTCACTCCTCTACCTCTATCCTTTCGGTGATAGAATCAACTCTACCTCTGCCCTTTCGGTGACAGAATCAACACACAACAGCCCAGACCTTTTGCTGAGCTCTGATACCACTATGATGCAGAGGCATCCACACTAAAACCTTGACATACAGCATGTATGTCTACAACCCATCATCATCATCATCATATTTCTTGCTAACATTGTCAGCATCATCATATTTTGAAGAGGCATGAAATGTCCTCCTGCTGACTACTGTTCACTTCCTATCGGTGAGACAATTACTATCGGCACCTTTGGAAAAAGGTCACGCCGATCCCCACATCACCCCGATAACTCTTTTCCTCGATCAGGTTGCCTATCGGCAACACTTCTTCTATCGGCCGAGCCGAAAAGGATCTCCCTGATGCTATTACTCCTGCCGATGCTGAACACTTAACGTCAGCAGGATAAATCTGCATCGGGTGATATTCGCAATATCCTGATGACGATTATCCTGATGACGATGACGTCACATGCAGCTCCTTCAATATCCTGCTGCCCCGATATCCTGATGACGATTATCCTAATGACGATGACGTCACATGCAGTTCCTTCAATATCCTGGTGTCGGCCAAACTTAACATTATCGGCCCGCGATGGTTTTATCAACCTGATCTTCTACCTTATGCCGATACGCTCCTCCTCGGCAACACCTGATGATGATCACCCTGATGCACATTCACTTTATGCAATCGACTGCATCATGCTCATCTCCACCTATTCAGATGACGCCTGAAGTAACTGCAGGATATACACAAAAATATCCTGATGATGCCGTTGCGATGGATTTTTAACCTTAGCGAATTTCTATCCGCCAACCTCCTGAGGTGACCCGATCTACTTCCTGGACAACTTTCCAGACTCTAACTATCAGCACGACCTAGCACATACCCATGCTAGGGTTCTCAACACCTCTCGACCGTGATCCTGCACACCTGCATGCAAACAAACACAAAATGTAGACTAAATCCTAAACTATAGTACACAGCCATTCCACCGATTCAACGAATCAACCGGTGGAATGGATCAGCGAATCCATGAAACCACCAGAACAGCAAATCGATCACACAATGGAATTCAAAATAGAGAATGGACACAAACAGGATCTCTTTATTGATTTCAAAAGATGAAAGTACAATACTCTATCTCTCTCTCTTTGTCTCACTCTCTGTCACTCTCTTCTGCAATGTAATGTCTAAAATCAACCGATCCTAATGCCTAAATAGGATCTGCTTGCGATTACTACCACTCGATTCCCAGCGGCTGGGAGCTTCCAAGCGGCTGGGAGGATCCAACCGAACATACAGCATAACAACTGTCCTAACAACCTAGCTAAAAATAGTAAAGTATGGTCAACATGACCTTATTACATGCATTGGTCTTACAAGACCTTCTTGGAAACATTAACCAGACCTACAACAAACTAACTGCCTCATGGAGGCCAGCTGTCAGGTAGGTGCTCCTGCACCAAAGAGTTGACTTGTGTGTTTTGTGTATTGATATTTGTAGATTTGAGCATCAATTTCCTCATGGCATGAAGAGCATCTTCCTCCCATGAGAGCTTCACTACAAGGTGACATAATATTGTGTTTTCATCATTGATTCCTTTGGTTTTTGTCTCTGCCTCACAAGGGCACGCACTCTTTATTTGACAATGGTGTTCAGAGACTTAAGTGTCCTCTGGGGCTTGACTGAGGCAAGCCTCTAAACACCACAACCCCCAAACCAAGTCTTGTGATTGTTGGTTACAGGTGTCGCATTTGGGAAAAGTGGAGTTGCAGGAAGGATTGGCAGGCATCAAGGATTCAGGATCTGAAGAAAAGTTAGACAAAGGAGCACTTCTAGGACTTGGATGCTCACTCTAGTGTCCTCCGTAGATAGATCTTCAAAAATAGAAGTTATAGGGCTGATCAGTGTCGGAAGGAGGTCCAGATTCTGTGCAAAAGTAGGTACCTTGGACTTGGGTACCCACTATAGTGTCCTCGACTGTTCTGCTTCAGAACCCTAAAAATAGGTATTCTGTGATTTAGTATTTTATTCCTACTTGCAAGAGTTGTTTCTGTCTTTCATCAATTTGTTGTCGTATTTGCATAATTAGGGTTTTAATGGTTAATTGGACATAAGAGAAGGAAAAATAATAATTAAATTCCCTAATCCAAGTTTCTGTATTGTTGTCATTTTTTGCCTGGCCCCAAATTTTCTTGTTTCCCCTCCTTCTATCAAAGAAATCCGATCAGAGAAGGCTTAAATAGAAGAAGAGAAGGCTTAAATTCTTCAAATACTCATGCTGTGCCTTGCCAAAAATCCCAAGATCATGCCTGTAGAATCCTTACAGAAAAACCTAGAAATCTTTTGTCTTCAAGTGCTTTCCATCGCAGAAATTTCTCAATTTTTATACTTAGCCATTTTCATGTATATGATGATGACATCATCTTTGAGTTGGTTTTTCTGTCACTGGGTCGGTTGCATCTTAGATACATTTTTCTTTGTATCTTGGTCATGTACAATACTACTCTACATTAGGTTCTTTGTATGCATCTTTTTGCTTGTATATTCACGTTGTATGTTTAGACATACAAGGGCAACATACAAAGAAAATATACAAGAGGAAACATGCAAGGAAAAGATACAAGCAAAAGATGCAAAGGGAATATACAAGGTAGACATACAATTTGATGTACAAGGAGGAGATACAAAAGGTGGGGTCCACACATACAAAGGCGATTGTATCTCATATACAAGTCGCATTGTATATGCAGAGATACAGGGAATGTACATCGCCAAGATGCAGAGACAAAATGTACATTGGAATGATACATGTTGAAGCATACAAGTCAGAGATGCAAAGGTCAGATGCAAAAGGATATACATTTAACATTGTATATTCCATTTGTATGTGCAATATACAATGGGAAAGATGCAAAGTAAAGATGCCAGTCATACATACAAGGGTGAATGAATAGTTGCAATGTACATCGGCAGGATGCAACAATGGCTTGTATATGCGATTCTATCTTTGTATATACAATCGCACATACAAAGGATAACATACAAAGGCCAATGTACATCAGAGCATATACAAGGGGATGTATGCATTGGCAAAGATACAAAGTCAAAAGTACATCAATGAATATACAAAGGGCAATACAAGGTTTTGCTTGTACATTCACATTGTATATGTGATATACAAAGGAAACATGCAAGCAAAAGATACATTGGCCGATAAACATACAAGCAGCAAGTAATGGCAGGATACAAAGGGATGGGCACACCAATTGGATGAATATGTGATTGTATGTTTGCACATACAATCGAATATACAAAAGGAAACATACAAGGACCTGCATACAAGGCCCGGACCCAATAGCAATTTCAACGAGTTTTATAAACATTTGAGGTCCACGGCTTGTATATGCACAGTACATTGTATATGCTGACATAAAAAGAAGAAGAGATTCAAGGCAGACCAGATAGCAATTCCAATCCGCTCCATAATCATTTGAGGTCCGCACTTTGCATATTGCTTTTGTATATGCAGATATACAAAGCGATATACAAAAGGAGGAGATACAAGTCGGACCTGAGTACGATTTCAAATTGTTCTATGAATATTTGGGGTCCACGCCTTGTATGCAGGTGATTGTATGTATATAGAATCTCAGAAACAGGTATATACAAAGCCAACATACAGGGGATTTCGGCGTGACCTCTTGCGTCGATGACTCAGTTCATAGTCTTTTTGACTGCCGATTAAAGATGTAGTTTTTCAGTGGTGGGTCCCGACTCAGTTCAGCGACCAACTCAGGTGGTACCACGTGTCAGCGGCGATACAAAGACCGATTCAAAAGGTAAGGACCCGTGATTGTATGAGGCATATGCAAATCAGTTTGAATATGCAAAGGGAAGAAAAGCACGGTTGCACCAAGTAGGCCTAAAAGTGCATTTGCCATTGTATATGCAATGGCGGGAGATAGCAGTAAACAGGTGCTGATATGCAAAGCGATATGTAGATATAGATGCAGTTTGACCGAAACTTTGACCACCTGTGTCTCCCTCGTCCTGGTGAATTTCAACACACTTCAAAAGGCAAAGTTGCTTGTTTTTGCCTCCTCTTTCATTTGGCGGGCTTTTGAGGAGGATTTCTTCACTTCCAAATTTGGATCTGACTTTGGTTGTTCGGCCGATAAGATGTCTCAGCGGTCATTTTGGCGTGCGCAGAGGTTTTTCTTTTGCACAGTAGCTCCGGTTGGTAAATTTTACTGGTGCATTCATGGCGTATGGCTTCACTCTTCAATGCGTATGGGCTCTATGTTTGGCAAGGCCGATCTTCATGTGTTGGGCGGTAACTTTGGGGGTTTCTTCTTTAATGCCCTGTCCTATCTTGCGTTCGGGCAACTATTTTCTATGGTTTTGGGCCTAGCAGCGGTATGGTCCCTATCTTTTCACCATGCCCCTTCTCATACACCCTTGTTCCTGCATTAATGATCTCGGATCTGTGGAGTAGTGACTCCATGCCTTTCTGCGCAGGAGCCTGACCTATAAATGGCATGTAACCTCATTATTTCAGGAGGATGGTTTTTTATATTTTGGGCTGTTATGCTGCCAATTTTTTTGTAGTCAGACCTCTTCTGCTACTGAACATTCTATATTGTAATGGTTTTTGGCCTTCATGATTTATATATGCATGACTTCTTACCTCTCTTGTGTCTTGATTTCTGTGTTTTATTTGAAGTTATAGTCTGTTCTGTGAGTAAAATGGCTCCTCTGCAGGTTTAACCTTCATAACCAAAGCCTCAATCCATCATAAGTCTGTGTGACATCCCCTTCATCATTGAAATCATTGTTGTGTCTACACCAAGATCACCATCACTCACTAAATCTGGTGTATCACTCCTTTCCATTTTAGTTTCCTCCTAACCCTTTTCCCTTGCAAGTATTAGCGCTAGATTTAGTTACATTGCTCTAAGTAATAGGCTTAGAGAGAGGAACCAGCCTTCTCTGGAGGTCTGATCTCAGCTCGCAAGGTCCCACACTTCAAGATCATTCCCATGTTACTCCAGATTGCTAAAGTTTTACAACTGCAGCCATGGTGCAAATCTGTGAGATAACAGTTTCTGGCACACCTGGTGGGACCAGCTCGATGAACTTCTCATCAAAGTACTAAGAGATTTGGTGTTTCTCCTAGTATTATCAGCCTTTGGAGGCAATACACACAACACCATGGTGACTTTATTGAACAAATCTACTGGTGGAAGCAGCCCTAGTGCCTAAAATTTCATCAAAGATCAAGATTTTGGTGCTTTTCCTGGTCTATTCAGCTTCCAAAAGCATTTCAATCACCTGGTGACTCCCTTTCTGGTATGTATCCAGTCTCTTTTTGGTTGTAGACCTTTTTGCTCTAATTTTGACATTTCTAAGATTATCTAGCATTTAGATGCTATAAAATGTCATAATTTTATGGGAAACATGGCTTTTCCCCAACCCCTAATCCCAATACAGGCTATTGGCCCCCATATTAGCAATACCAGGCCCCAAATGCCTCTGATTTTATGCCGTACAGCCTTACTGCTACAGAATATCCGCATCCTCATGATGTTTATTCTCAATCCCAAGAGGGGGTTTTTGACGCCAAACAACATGATTATTCAAACAGTCAGCCTCAAAAACACCCTTACCAGAATGTTTTGGATCTTATCAAAAAGTTTGACTATTTTTTGCAGGATTTGAGCCAAAATTTTGAACTTATGAAGATCAGTGATATTAATAAGGAGTTCTCATGCATGTCCTGGATGTTGGTTCAAATTGAGAAGCAAAAAGAGATTACCTGGTAGTAGCGAGAGTTCGCTGAGCAATCCATTATTTATAATCAGGAGAGGGTGACAAAAAGAATACAGTTTGAAAGAAGTCTTGAAGGAGTGATAGCTACTAAAAAGGAGCAAATGAAGCTTTTGTTTGCTTAAGTACAAAGTAGTCGAGCTTACTCAGATTATCAATGCCAAAAAGGGTGTGAAACCCAAGCAGTCCCCTCCTTTCCCAATTTCAATCATCCTCTCCCTGTGACACTTGCTCGGCCTGCTGTGGAAGAAGCCCAAAAATTTAAGATTCCAAGCTTCAGGCAGGATAATCCCTTTGCACCTCCAAAACCACTTTCCAATTTTAAAATCCCAAGTTTCAGAGGCCCTTAGCCTTCACAGGAGCCTGTCCCAGCACAAATTCAACCCCCTATCTCCTGTTTGCAGCCCTTTCAAATCTCCTTATCAGATAGACCTAGCATGGACAGTTATGATGAAATTGCCAAGCTGAAGGAGCATGTGTTTTCAATCCCAAAATTCAAGCAGCCCCTTTCTTATGCGCATGTTCAGCCTATAGCAGAGCAACCTAGACTCCACAATTTTCCAGGCTTTAACGCCTTTATCCCTACACAAGTCCCTGTTCCTGTGCAAACTCAAATTATCACTCCCGAGGAACAAATTTGTCTAGAACCCTCTCCCCTCCAAGAAATTCAAGAAATTTGTCAGGCCTTTTTCCCTAATGATATTTCAATCCTCAAGGGTGGACTTGTTGTCTACCAAGATAATTGGAAAGATGGGCCAAAAGAAGAGGTGGAAGAAGATAAAACTAATGAGGAGTAGTTTGTTCCTACACTCACAGAGATAAAATTGTTTGAACCTATTGCACTTGTGAGTACTGTTAACCCAAATAAGGGATTGAGTCCTCTAGACTTTAATTCTTTTGAAACCTTTTCTCATGCATCCGATCAAGAAAACAAGGTTGAAATGCAAAGGGTGCATGGGGAAAGCCTTCAATTGCAGAGGGAACTTAAACACAATCCAGTGGAGCTACAGTCAAAGGATGGGGGCTTAGGGGAAGAGGTTGTTAAGATCACTGCAGAAATGGATGATGCTGCCCTACTACACGAGCTACCTGATTATGTTGAAGAAGAAGAGTATGAGCAGCTGGTTGTGGATATGCAGCAACAAGAGGACAATGAAAATAATGATAACTTGTTATGCATGGAGGTCCAACATGGCAGTAAGTTTCCATCTGTCGAAGACTTGGAAGAATCTTTTTCTGGGATGAATGCACTATGGTGGAGGCTATTGCTGAATTTACTCAGAAAGCAGATGATGCTGCCTTGTTTGATGATTTCCCTAGCCACATTGAAAATGAAGATGGAGGTAGTGAGTATGATTGTGAGTTGCTAGCATGTGAGAAAATGCAGAGATATCAGCTTCTTGGTGGGGAGGTCTTCTCTTTTGAGCATGTGCACGGCTTATTTTCTGAGCCTAAATCAGAAAATCATGAACATGTTGTTCATAAGGTAGATGCAGCCGTATTTGTAGTATAATCACAAGAGCTAGAGTATTTAGACCAACAAGAAGAGGAAGAATGCAGCCATGATGACATTATATCAGCCTTCTTGGCTTCTTTGAAGGAAGGAGTAAACCATGAGGTCCCAAGTCAACTGTTTCACACACAAGAGCAACATGAGAGTCAAATGGGTGGCACCATCATACCAAATGAAGAGCAAGAAGAGAAAAAATCAGAGTAGAGACATAAGATCAACCATGATGATTTGTATGTCACTTCAAGGGGATGCCCAATCAGGCATCTAGCCCAACTGGAGACACATCAAGAGAAGTCACCACTTGTCATGCTTACCTTTAAGCATGAAGTTGAACATCAAAATAAATGGGATCAACCTATTTATTCACCACAAGTTAGTAGCATCAGCAATCAGACCAGGTGGATAGGTGAGTTTATCTCCATTTTGTGGAGGATGTTTTATCAATTTGTTATATGCCCATTTCCCCCTCACCTCTTTTTAATTGCCCACATGCATGAGAAACATTGTAAATTGTTAAGGAAGGGCATTTACTTTCAAGAACTAGTTAATGGATTTGTTTAAGGTCACCTCTAACTAGTTAGTTTAGGGCTAGAATAGGTTTTATTTCAGTTTTAGGTTTCCTTTCAATAAATACCATTGCACTTTGCTATATTCTCATTAGGAGATACATGCTTGCTTGTTGTTTTCTATTTTGGCTTGGTAGCTTGCCCAATGTTGCAGTCTCTTTTGACTCCATGCCCAATGGATGCATAAGGCCACTGATCAATTGGTTTAGCAGGCAAACATCCCTGAGAGGTCACCAAAGATGTTATCATTTTTTGCCTGGCCCCAAATTTTCCTGTTTCCCCTCCTTCTATCAAAGAAATCCAATCAGAGAAGGCTTAAATAGAAGAAGAGAAGGCTTAAATTCTTCAAATACTCATGTTGTACCTTGCAAAAAATCCCAAGATCATGTCTAAAGAATCCTTACAAAAAACCCAGAAAAACCCAGAAATCTTTTGTCTTCAAGTGCTTTCCATCACAAAAATTTCTTAGTTTTTATACTTAGCCATTTTCATGTATATGATGATGACATCATCTTTGAGTTGGTTTTTTGGTCACTAGGTTGGTTGCATCTCAGATAAATGTTTCTTTGTATCTTGGTCATGTACAATACTACTATACATCGGGTTCTTTGTATGAATCTTTTTGCTTGTATATTCGCGTTGTATGTTTAGACATAGAAGGGCAACATACAAAGAAAATATACAAGAGGAAACATGCAAGGAAAAGATACAAGCAAAAGATGCAAAGGGAATATACAAGGTAGACATACAAGTTGATGTATAAGGAGGAGATACAAAAGGTGGGGTCCGCACATACAAAGGCGATTGTATCTCATATACAAGTCGCATTGTATATGCAGAGATACAGGGAATATACATCACCAAGATGCAGAGACAGAATGTACATTGGAATGATACATGTTGAAGCATACAAGTCAGAGATGCAAATGTCGGATGCAATAGGATATACATTCACCATTGTATATTGCATTTGTATGTGCAATATACAATGGGAAAGATGCAAAGTAAAGATGCCAGTCATACATACAAGGGTGAATGAATAGTTGCAATGTACATCGGTAGGATGCAATAGTGGCTTGTATATGTGATTGTATCTTTGTATATACAATCCCACATACAAAGGATAACATACAAAAGTTCAATGTACATCAGAGCATATACAACGCGAAGTATGCATCGACAAAGATACAAAGTCAAAAGTATATCAATGAATATACAAAGGGCAATACAAGGTTTTGCTTGTACATTCGCATTGTATATGTGATATACAAAGGAAACATGTAAGCAAAAGATACATTGGCCGATAAACATACAAGTAACAAGTAATGGCAAGATACAAAGGGATGGACCCACCAATTGGATGAATATGTGATTGTATGTTTGCACATACAATCAAATATACAAAAGGAAACATACAAGGACCTGCATACAAGGCCCGGACTCAATAGCAATTTCAACGAGTTTTATAATCATTTGAGGTCTGCGGCTTGTATATGCACAATACATTGTATATGCCGACATACAAAGAAGAAGAGATACAAGGTGGACCAGATAGCAATTCCAATCCGTTCCATAATCATTTAAGGTCTGCGCTTTGCATATTGCTTTTGTATACGCAGATATACAAAGTGATATGCAAAAGGAGGAGATACAAGCCAGACTCGAGTGCGATTTCAAATTGTTCTATGAATATTTGGGGTCTGCGCCTTGTATGCAGGTGAGTGTATGTATATAGAATCTCAAAAATAGGTATATACAAAGCCAACATATAGGGGATTTCGGCGTGACCTCTTGCATCGACGACTTAGTTCATAGTCTTTCTGACTGCCGATTGAAGATACAGTTTTTCAGTGGTGGGTTCCAGCTCAGTTCAGCGACCAACTCAGGTGGTGCCATGTGTCAGTGGCGATACATAGACTGATTCAGAAGGTAAGGACCCACGATTGTATGAGGCATATGCAAATCAATTTGAATATGCAATAGGATGAAAAGCGCAGTTGTACCAAGTAGGCCTAAAAGTGCATTTGCCATTGTATATGCAATGGCGGGAGATAGCAGTATACAGGTGCTGATATGCAAAGCGATATGCAGATACAGATGCAGTTTGACCGAAACTTTGACCGCTTGTGTCTCCCTCATCCTGGCAAATTTCAACACGCTTCAAAAGGCAAAGGTGTTGGTTTTGCCTCCTCTTTCATTTGGCGTGCTTTTGAAGAGGATTTCTTCACTTTCAAGTTTGGATCTGGCTTTGCTTGTTCAGCTGATAAGACGTCTCAGCAGTCATTTTGGCATGCGTAGAGGTTTTTCTTTTGCACAATAGCTCCGGTTGGTAAATTTTGCTGGTACATTCATGGCATATGGCTTCACTCTTCAATGCGTATGGGCTCTATGTCTGGCAAGGCTGATCTTCATGTGTTGGGCGGCAACTTTGGGGGTTTCTTCTTCAATGCCCTGTCCTATCTTACGTTCGGGTAACTATTTTTAGTGGTTTTGGGCCTAGCAATGGTATGGTCCCTATCTTTTCACCACGCCCCTACCCATGCGCGCCCTTGTTCCTGCATTAATGATCTTGGATCTGTGGAGTAGCGACTCCATGTCTTTCTACGCAGAAGCCTGACCTATAAATGGCATGCAACCTCATTATTTCAGGAGGATGGTTTTTTGTATTTTGGGCTGTTATGCTGCCAATTTTTCTATAGTCAGACCTCTTCTGCTACTAAACATTCGGTATTGTAATGGTTTCTAGCCTTCATGATTAATATATGCATGACTTCTTACCTCTCTTGTGTCTTGATTTCTGTGTTTTATTTGAAGTTATAGTCTATTCTGTGAGTAAAACAGCTCCTCTATAGGTTTAACCTTCATAACTGAAGCCTCAATCAGTCATAAGTCTGTGTGACATCCCCTTCATCATTGAAATCATTGTTGTGTCTACACCAAGATCACCATCACTCACTAAATCTGGTGTATCACTTCTTTCCATTTTAGTTTCCTCCTAACCCTTTTCCCCTTGCAAGTATTAGCGCTAGATTTAGTTACATTTCTCTAAGTAATAGGCTTAGAGAGAGGAACCAGCCTTCTCTAGAGGTCTGATCTCAGCTCGCAAGGTCCCACACTTCGAGATCATTCCCATGTTACTCCAGATTGCTGAAGTTTTACAACTACAGCCAGGGTGCAAATCTATGAGATAACACCTACATTTGCAAGTGACCTAGGGTATGATAGTGCTCATCACTTGACCCTAGATCCTTGAATGTAAGGCAGAAAGGAGGATTTAAACACCTAAACATTAGAATATTAACAAATCCAATTTTCCCCTAAACACCTAGATTGCTTGATTGCTTGGTTAGAATTGTGGATTGCTTCTCAATAGTGAGCAACCATAGTTGTCAAAGCTACCATGATGATGGATGATATGCTCAAAGTGCTCAATGGATGCTTAATAGACTCAATATGCATAAGATGATAATCTAGACGCTATGAGATTGTGTGGGATTGAATGGAATGAAGTGAGAGGGTGTATAGATAGCTCCCAACTAAGATTGATCAATGGTGGATATTAGGTGGCTATGTGAATGGTTGAGATTAAACAAGAAACTTGGATTAATGTGTACAAGACGTGTCCATAGAGATAGCTTTTATTAAATGATTGTAGTTGGTTTGTTGGTAGTGGTAAGATTGATTTTCTTAAAATAGGATGCTTTTCTATTTTAAGAGTTAGATGATGTGGATGATTGATTTTAGAACCAATGAAATCATTTTTGTATATTATTTAGGATATGACCTATCTTGTACACATAGAAGAATGTGATAAGAGAGGAAAATGATAAGATAAAAATAAATTAAACAAATAAATTCATTTTATTTATTTTTAAATGATAGAGGAAAAACTAAATTTAGAAGATTGGAAGAATCAACATAAATTAAATAAATAAATTTATTTAATTTACATGCATGACGAGAAGATAAATAAATAAAATATAAATTTTATTAATTTTAGAGGAATAATGAAATAATTAAATAATTAAAAATTATTTAATTATAGATAGAAAATGGAAGAATATAGATGAAATTAGATGGAATTAATTAATTAAATATAATTTATTTAATTAATTATGAAAGAGGGTGATTTAGAAGAGAATCAATAATTGATGCAAGTGTGCTAGACAAAATTGACATATGAGATGGTGAAAATGCAAGAAAATGACAAATGATACAAAGGGTCAATTTTGGGTGTCTACATTTTGCCCCTCTTTGAGACAATGTCCATTAGGGCATTGTTTCAAAGAAGATAAAGCTAATACATTAAATGAACAAGCTATGCTGCAGTGAAACTGGTAGGTGATGCCCCCTCGAGAGGTAAACCAGGCTACCAGGAAAAGACTAGGTTGACTTGCAATGCAATGACAAACAAGAACAAACATAGATGGGGTTGACACGAAGAATTAGGGTTTGTGTGGGATAAAATGAGGGATGGAAAAGAAGAATTAGGGTTTGGCTTAGAAGAAAAATTAGGGTTGTTGGCTCTATAAATAGGTTTAAATGGCTCATTTCAACTCATTTGTGCTATTTGTGTTTGAAAATTCTAGAACTCTGAGTGTTTAGAGTGCATCAGGACTTCTGAGAGCTTCAGGATGGTTATTCCATGTGAGGATCATCGAGCGGAGTGGGTGAGGACATATTGACAACCAGCAGGAGCTCCCGCATTGGTATGTATCAAAAACTTGCTCTAAATGCATCATTAATAGGTCCATAGGCGTAATTAATTCACCTGAGTGACCAAAGGCATATGACAGTAATGCATGTACTTTTGAGCGATAGAAAGTTGCATATGGTATTCTGCATCACCTTTGAGCATGGATTCATTGCATTTGGCAAAATAGGTCGCAATGGTCAAAAGTTAGATTAGGGATAGTGCCATGTGCCTTTGGTGAAAAAGGTCACCTTTGGTTAGCAGAGGCTCACTTATGGAAATTTGGATCACTTTTGAGTGATAGGGAGTCGTATATGGTGGATTAAATCGCATGTTAGGTCTCAAAAATTTAGGTTGCTAATCCTAAGAGGATGCCAGGCTCTATGCTTAGATTTGCAACATTTTTGAACTAACACGACGGAATCAACCTTTTGGGTTTGATGACTCCCTGCACTTTAGGTCCTACTACACCTAGACAGGTGAACCTTGGAAATTAAAGTAGATTGAATGTAAATATTTTGACTAAGTAAATGAATCTACCTACAGTGGCAAATGGTGTAGAATAGAGGAAAGATTGCTAACTAATTCCATATCTAATATCTGATGGATGGTTGATATAAATTGTATAAGCAATATCAAGGTGAATTTTATGACTGTACTTAACTAATAAAGGGGTTTTAAATGATGAATTGAAATAAGACTAGTTCCTTGTTGGGTAAATAGAGTCAAATGGAAGACTAAGACCAGTGGCTTATAGTGGGTAGTAACTCTAACTGTTTGGCGCAATATTTTAGTTTATAACTTGTATAAACATGCAAGGAAATGAATGACAAACTCTTCTTGATAATCCAACCAATATAATTAGATTTCTTGTTATTCACCAGAAGGTAATTTAATCCTTTCTTGAAGGAACCAATTGAATAAAATATGCAAGAATAACAGATAATATTAACTTGGAGATAGAATGGAAATCCTAATTATATGGTTCTTCTTAGTAATCCAAACTAACACTTCTAGGTTACTATGACTGATCAGAAAGATTTTAATTCCTCTAATGGAAACCAATTAATTCAATCACACAGATACAACAAATGTGTATTGACAAATTAACTATATACTTGATATATTAATTCAAATAACAAGGAAATACTGAACTAGAGACAACCATTCAATTGAGTAATTTAAACAAACAATTGATGCCAAAATAAACCACAGAATTAGAGAACTTCAATTTACTTCTTCAATAATATACTTGCAACATGGTCTTTGAAAAGCATTGTAAACTTTATGTATTATATTTCTACTGCTGATGATAATTCAACATCATATGTTTGAACTTATATAGAAATGCTTATGAAGAGACATAACTCTTCAAGAAGTCTTTTGGGAATCAACATCATTAACATAACAAAAAATAAAAATAACAATGCTTAAGCTCTATTCAACCACAAGTATAGCTGAGAAATGTGATCCAAGTACTCCTGGCTACGGTGGGTATCAGTGAATTCAATAGCATTCCTTGTGATGACATCCATTGTTACCATCTTCTCCAGGTGCTTATAGGCTTCTCCAGATACATAATCTTTGTCCTTGAGAGCGCCTAAGGATTCATACAACAGAACTTGACAATCTTTACTCCATTCCTCTTTGTTCTTCAATTCTTTATCATCCTTGAACAACGTGGGCACTCCTGCTTTTAAGGCTTCGACACATTCTTTGGCATCATTCTTATGTTGATCATAATACTTCTGATGCTGCTCAATCAAATCTTTTGCATTGGAGGTATCTATATCCTTACTCTGTGTCTCATTGAGTTTCTCTTGCAGCCTTTTATCAAGCCTCTCATGCGCTTGGATCACTTTATAGTTTTGAGAATAAATATCCCAAAATTGATTCAACCAATGCATCATGTTGGTATGCCTATTCTGGAGCACCGTTGTAAGTGTATCTATTTGAACTTGAGCAATCTGGTCAATAGAATGTGGTTGGGTACTTTGTGAGCTTTCTCCCTGAGTTAATCTTTTTACTGACCCCCCGAAGGTGCTCTTAACAACATCTTTCAAATAGTCATTTTCTTTTGTTAATCGCTCACAGCTCAGTTTGTATGCATCTCTTTCTTTGATTAACATCTGAGCCTGTGCCTTATTCAACTTTGCAACATTAATGCCAATGTATGCAGTGATCAAGGGGTCAGTCTCCCCTACCTTCAAAGTCATGACATGGCCAAAAGTCTTCTTAGTGTCTATAATGGTTGTTTTCTTATGGGGAGGATACATGGCCCATATCATTAATGAATTTTCATCATTATTATATTTGGTTCCCATATATACTTCTGTGACACCTTTTAGAGTGAGCTTGTATTTATCATCTGTGTTATGTAGAAAACTATCAAATACTAGAGCAGAATTCAAATCAAGACCAAGAAAGATCATCACCCCTGCTGCTTTGAGCAGTTGTCTACCCTTACTAGGGGTCATATCTTGCAATTCACCATCCACTGTTGTTTTCAACATATTAAGTAATTGTCTTTCATTGTTGGCAGAGATATCATCAACTGACTCCCTAATTTCTTTCCCTTTACATTTATATAAAAATGATTTGAATTCTTTAGAATGAATAAATTTCTCATCTGAAATAAAAGAATCGTATGCTATCTATCTTGGATCTTCATTAGCAGATCCCTCCTCATCATGTGCTATACCAGGAGACTGATAGCATTGAATTTTTTGTTTGGACATTCTTATTGTCTACTGTTGTGACTGCTCTTGTTCTATAGGTTCTTCATCACCGGAAGATAACAACTCTACCTCTGCCAGTTGTTTCCTCTTCTCATCTAAGTCCTTATTGTATTTATCAACCACCAATTCAACTTCAGTCTCTTCCAAGTTCCTGATGACATCATCATGCGGGTATGGGACATGTGTGTATCCACTGAGGTTTTGTTTTCTTTTAGAAAGGTCAATGAATCGCTCAGGATCAAACCCTTTTCTTGCCTCAGCACACCTCATATTGTAATGCATCGGTTTATCCATAATGAGACCATACCTCTCCTTGGATACCACAGTAAAATCTCCAAAGTAAAGAGTACTAGGCATACAAGACTATTTGTCATGGGAGCTCAAGTGCATCACATTAGAACAATTCATTTGCCTAACTATTTCTAAGTAGGCAATTCTGTCAGGGACAGTCTTAGGCAATATAAAAGGAGTATCCTCAAAACCATAAATGCTAACTGTAGACACCTAAAAATGTCTTTTACCATCAAAGCAACTCTCAACATCCATAAACATACCAATTTCCCTTCTAATCCATTAATTAAATTTTTTTTTAATTAATTATCGCCTCATCGCCTAATTTTTCATCATTTTATCCCCAACAATTGAATTAATTCTATTAATTCAATAGTTCAAACTTTGGCCATTTGATTTAATAAATATGCAATATTTATTTGGACAATTTCCCTCTCCTCACTAAATCTAATTAATTAGCTAAATCATGTTTAACTAATTAATTTAGCCTTCTAATTAACCTATCCCTACCCTAGGTAATTAAATAGCTATTATTGAATTGCCTACCCTAGCCTACCTCATCCTAGCCCTAGGATTAATTAAATATAACCCTATTTAATTAATCTTGAACCTCTCATTTGGGTGGTCAAACCTAGCTTAGCACCCTTCCCCACATCCTCCAAATAAAAAATTGTAATAAATCCTTCATTTGCATCATTCAACTTTTTATTGAAATATGTTACAGGTCTACCTTCTTGACTCAACACTGCTCCAATTACACTCCCACTTGCATCACAATCTACTTGAAATTCCTTATTGAAATCTGGTAACACTAAAATAGGTTGCTCTGTCACCTTCTGCTTCAATAATTCAAAACTTTTATCTAATCTTGATGTCCACTTAATGTCTTTTCTATCACCTCTCATTGTCTCTATCATAGGGTTACATATTGAACTGAAATTTTTTATGAACTTCCAGTAGAAACTAGCCAATCCATGAAATGATCTGACTTCTCCAATGCTCTCCGGTGTAGGCCATTCAACAATTGCTCTCACTTTCTTAGGGTCCATCTTCAATCCTTTCACAGAAATCACAAATCCCAAATACACTAGTTCTTCCTTCATGAAACTACACTTCTTAATGTTTATTAGCAATTTCTCCTCTCTCAACCTCTACAAAACTTGTCTAAGGTGCTGCAAATGTTCCTCTTTTGTCTTACTAAAAATTAGAATGTCATCCAAATGTACAATAACAAAATTACCCAAGAATTTCTTCAAGACTTCATTCATCAACCTTATGAAAGTACTAGGTGCATTTGTCAATCCAAAAGGCATCACTAACCACTCATACAATCCTTCATTTGTCTTAAAAGCAATCTTCCATTCATCTCCTTCTCTGCTTCTGATTTGATGGTATCCATTCTTCAAATCTATCTTAGTGAAATATTTTTCTCCACTCAAACAATCCATGATATCATCCATCCTAGGTAAAGGAAATCTATACTTAATCGTGATCTTGTTTATTGCTCTAGACTCAGTACATATTCTCCACTCTCCATCTTTCATAGGTGCTAATAGTGCAGGTACTACATAAGGACTCAAACTTTCTTTGATCAAACCTTTCCTCAACAATTCCTGTATCTGTCTATTCAACTCTTCATTCTCTGCTAGTGTCATTTTATGTGCTACTTTATTAGGCAAACTAGCTCCCATTATATGATCCATGTGATGACTGATACTCCTAATAGGTGGTAATCCTTCAGGTTCATTGTCTGATATGATGTCTTCATACTCTATCAACAACTCTGTTATCTCCTCTGGTTGCGATTCTTCAGTTTCCTTCTTCAATACTTAAGGCTTCTTAGGAATCAAAGCATAACACATTCTCACGTCTCAAACCATCCAGAAATTTTCTTCCATCTACCAAACAAATTCTAGCATTTCCACATACTTCACTCTTAGGGTCATCCTCCAAAGGAATCAAGGTAATTATCTTCCCATTTGATGTTATAGTGTATGTATTCTTTCTCCCATCATGTATAGCTTTTCTATCATACTGCCAAGGTCTACTCAATAAGATATGACATACATCCATAGGCATAATATCACACAAGACTTCATCATGATAAGATCCAATATGAAATTTCACCAAACATTGTTCACTCACCAGTACCTTATGATCATCCTGAATCCATGCTATCCTATAGGGCTTAGGGTGTTTCATTCATTCCAACTTCATCTTAGTCACCATCTCCTTTGAAACTAGATTATCTAAACTACCACTATCAATAACAACTTTAAAACATTTGCCTCTTAATTTGCATATATTTCTGAACAAACTTTTCCTCTGCGGCAATTCTTCATTTGTCTCTGATTGAAATAGTGCTCTCCTCATCACAAGTGATTCTCCTTTCTCCAGTTTACCAACTAAACTGGGTGATCGAACAGGTTCTTCTTCAACATAAGCTGCTCTTCCACTATTCTCTGTTCTCTTGCTTGTACTACCCCGATTACATTCAAATGTTCTATGTGCTTCACCTCCACACTTAAAAAAAGTGCCTCTAAATGTTCTCTTATCAAATCATCTTCCTTCTCTTATGTATCCTTCATTCTAGTATGCATTAGGGTTTCCTCTTCGGTAAAATCTTATGGCATCTCTCCAGTAACCATTATTATCTCTGTCATCCTTTTTAAATGGGCTGTCAAGCTTGTTCTGCTCCATATGTGCTCCATATCCTCTAGAAAATGTTCTACCTCTCTAAAATTTACCTCCTCTACCTCTTTATCTCTAATCCTGCCTCTTGTTTAACTTCTCTTCAACTTTCAGGGCAAACTAGTATGCTTCCTCCAAAGATGTCATCCTCACTAGACTTAGTTCTTCTTGAATGTTCAATCTCAGTCCATTGATGTATGTAGCCAGTTTCTCCTTTCTTGCTTCACTATGCCCTATCCTTATGATCATCTTATGAAATTCTTCAGTATACTCCACAAATTTCTCCTTTTGTCTCAAGTTTTGTGATCTCTTCAACAACTCCAACTGATATAGTCAGCAGGTATAAACCGATTCTTTAAAATTTTCACCATCCTATCCCACTTTGTAATCTTTTCTTTTTCTCTTCTATTTCTATCCAACTGAACTTTTTTCCACCATATAGTAGCATGCCCTTTCAACTTTGTCTTTGCAAATTTCACCTTCTCTGGATCTTCAACTTCTTCATATTTAAAGTATTCTTCCATGTCATTTATCCAGTCAATCAATTCTCTAGGGTTCAAATTACCAGTATAGTTCGGCACATCAAATCTAGGTCTCTTTCCAATCTTTGAAATAGCTTGCAACATCTTTACTTGATCTAATTCTTCTTATTCATCACCTCCTAGGGTTTTGCCAATTTGTTCAACAGACTAAAATTCTTCTTCATCATCACTTTCAACATTAGGTCTAGGTGTCAATCCTCCTTGCCTATCTTCCTCAACAACATCCAATTGAATTCTCATTGTTTTCATCATTTCCATCATCTCATCCATTCTACTAGCCATTGTTCCAACAACAACAACTCTCCTCAGCGGCATCCTCCTCGGATCAAGTGTAAACTACCTCAAGTTCAGTGATCAGGCTACAAGGTGACAACTACCTCACAATTGGTGATCAGTTGTGATAGAAGTAACCTACCTCAGATCAATGATCTATCCATAGAAAGATCTTATGGAATTCCCTCACCAAATTCACTCAATTCACTCCCAAAGATTCAAACTTTTTCTCTAATACCACTTGGTGCAGTCATGGTAGGAGGGTTCATAGAATGAACTGTCCAGACCATGCAGCAAGAGTAAACACAATGGAAACAACTCAAAGATATAGAACAAATGCAGATTCAGTCATTCAGTATATCATAGTATTCAAATACAAATCATCCAGCAACATGTGGGCTTACAATTAGGGTTCATAGGCCTGATTACAGAATATCAGAATATGCACAAGATATAGCTTTGAAGTCCCTTTGCAAAGAATTCAAACTATCAACTATCACTCTTATGATGAACTACTTCCCTAAGGATCTATTACATCAATATATATCATCTCTGGATCATAAGATTCCACTGTGTTGGCCAAGGAAGATCACAAACTCCAATGAAGAGTTGTAACGTGTGTACACGGATAGGTCAGACCTAATCATGTAGAACACCTCTGCAAATGAATAGAATGATGTGCAGATCTTGGGGAAGGTCAGCCACGAACCAAAGATTAATGAATGATGTATCATTAGGCTCCACAAATCAAGGAATGTTCTACAAGTCTTCTCCTTTAGATGATTATCAGAGGTTGTCAGGATGCTCTATTTTGAGAAAATAGTTGATCTTCTGATAGCGATAACTTTCTGGTAACTGTTCCAAATTCTTTGAGATTCAGATATGTTATATATGAATGAATGTAGATGATAAGTCTAGCTTCACAAGATCTGAAATGCAACTGTGGTAGAATGTGGACCAAAATATAGAAAATGCTACTGACTGAACTGAATTGGAAAATGAAAAGAAACAAACTAAACTACAAGCAAACTGAAATGCAAATGTTTTTGGTTGATGCAAGATTGCTCTTGAACCAGGGATGTGTTGATGGTGTTTTTAGCACGCAACAACGCAGGTGTGATTGCTGGTTTCACACCTCTCTTGAAAAGTATCCTACCCTAGGTAAGACTACTCCAAGGATAATACAGCTAGGTCTTAGCTTGCTTGGAATTTCTCAATGGTTATGTTCTAGCTGTACCTACAAGGGGTCTTACATGCAGTCTGCAAATCTTCAAGGTTGAGACAACAAGTACACATAAACCCTACTATGATTTTCAGCTGATATACAATGTGAGATGCTGCTGAAACTTTCTATTCTAACAACTAAACAGTGGTTCTAAAGAAAATGCAAAAGATTTAGGGTTTAGAAGGAATCCTAAGTGACATTCACAATGCAAGGGTTATCTTCAGTAGACAAATATTCCAGACTTTCAACCAATTTTCTGAGTTACCAAACTGAAATGGGTGTTACAGTGTTGCAGAAAACGGTGCTATCTTCAATAGAAGTCGAAAGATTTTCAGACCACATTCATTCATTAAATACCCGATAAATGGCGCAACTTAACTCGTAAAATGAAGCTGAACTTCAGCACAAATAATAAGCCCAAGCTAACTTTACACAGTCATTTACCATCAGCAAACAGCTAAAAGTATGGACTTGGAACATTCATCAAATACTGCAATAAACCATTAACATCATAAAAGCACAATTAATCTAACTATGGGAGAGCAAGAAGCAAACCATGAAGACCACAATGAATTGAAACAAGATGCAAATTCTCAGAAATACTACAGAAACTTGCTTTGTATTAAATTCAAATGGCACAGAGTCAACAATTTGGCATCAAAATCTCTCCTTACAAAAGTGGAAATGGCAGCCCTTTATATAGAAAGTAGCATACCCTAGCTCTTCAAATGAACGGTGGAGATTAACTCAACACCGATGGCTCAGATTACATTAAGGAAGGCCCACATTAATTCTCGGATTACATTTTGTCTTTTATGAAAAAGATGAAAAAACAGCCCCAGATACATTGAATCTAGTCATTTTGACTAGCCAACCCAATACATTAGTGAAAATACTCATTTAGGAGGTAAGAAGAAGACAAAGAATGAATCACATACTGTCCAGATATATCAAATTTCAAATAATATTAAGATTCTTTATCTAGGTCGATACTATCTCCACTGGACAACTTATTCCGATAGGCCAGCCATGCCTCAAGTGCTGGATTGATATCAGATGGGTCTGGATCTTTCAGATGATGTACTCTATAATCGAACACCTCCAGCTCCTGACTGAACCTGGTGTATATCCTTTCAAAATCTACCTCTGCTCTGCGGAATGCTTTGAATTCTGCTCTGAGATCACTTGCTTTATCCAGCCGTTCTTCTGTACTTAGCACAATGTCTTCAAATAAGATAACATGCAGTTTACCTTTGCATTTTTCGACCTCGAAAGGAGCATAATCATCAAAAGACTCATCTCTACAGCTTCTCAAAGCATCGCTGATATCATATACGATAGATCTCAGTTCTTCGTCAGCGGGTTTATATGCTTCCTTTACTTGCTCAAAGGTTTCCTTCCTCAGAAGTAACTGCTGATACCACTCAATAGCCTTCGGGAGCCTATCTCCAGTCAAAATATTCTCTGTGACCAAGGTTTGAGCTGGCAACTCCCAGATTCCCTTGATTCGCGGATACATGTGAGAATAGTATTTGTCGAATAGGTCACATTCATCACGCAAATTCTTCCACTTCTCAATCAATTCCACTGTACGTTGGTGGATTTGAGCAGAGGCACTTATGGCATCGCATCCCACCTCAAAAACACTCATTAACCAATTCTCGACGCCCTGGGACTTCGATCTTACCTCGCTCAGCTTTGCCATTTCATCCGTAGATAGGAAGGTAGGCACGGTCCTTATATCACCCCCTGCATCTATTGGTTTTACCAAAAATTGAAGACACGCCCTGAGTTCCTCATTTTGGCGCTTTAATTCCTTCTTGGACATCTCGTCCTTATCCAACTACTTCAAAATCGACATCACTGATCCCTTGAAATCATCCACCCTTTGAGCACAGGTGGTTGGGCCTAAGTCGATTGTGGATATCACATAATCCTCCGCCCTGACTTGATCTCTTGTTACGTCAGCAGGAGGGACAGCTACCTCCGCAATCCTTGAGCCTGATTCACTCTGGTAGATTCTTGATTGCACCTTCGCCTTCTTTTGTTTTTGAGGTTTCTGAGCCTGCGATAGGATGGTGCTCAAATCAATTTTCATTACTTCGATCTGGGGTTCTGGATATACCATCCTATCCTGCAGCCATTCTGGAGCGGAAGATTTGTTCAATTCAGCGTTTCCACCTTTATCTGATATAGTCAATTCTTTGGAAGGTTCTCGTTTGGGCTCAGGGCTCTTCTCCTTTTCTCCTTGGGCCAATTCCTTTAGGCTCTCGAGCACATTTTCCCGTGCTATTTCCAAAACTTCCCCTGTTGGGTCCTTGCTCAGCGGACTATCAGATATGTCAATTATTTCTATACCAACAGACGAGTCGAGGGGGTCCTTATCATTTTTACTGGTCAGCGCTCCCTCGCTCTTTTCAGTCATTACCCCAGGCTCTGGTAATCCTAACTCTGCGCATACTTTCTCAATACCTTCCAACAAAGGTACTTCCAATGTCATCGCAGGCATTTGTGAAAGGGGGACAGCAGAAGAAATTGTGAAGGAAGGGGTACTAATTTGAGTCAAATTAGCGAAGGCAGGCAATGGTAAGGGAGAAGAAGGGGTAGGGTACATAATGGCGAGAGGGGGAGAAACAGGACTGCTGGAATCACCGGAGGAGATTGCTAGTGGGCAGGAAGTGGTAGTAATGCCAGAGGAAGGAGAAGCGGAAGGGGATGATTCCTGCACAATGATGGCTGAAGTGGTGGGAGAAGTAGATGAAACGGAAGAAGAAGGAGGGATAGAAGTAGAGAAGGTGGAAGCCAAAACAGCTGTTCCTGTATCGGGCATGGGGGTTTGGGAGATCAAAGGAGTTGAATCATCTTTAGTAGTAGTCTTCTCCTTGCTCGCTGCTTCTGTTTTTACCTTCTTGGCCTTGGAGGCCTCCCCAGTGCTGCCTGGCATGTCCTTCCTCTTAGTAACTCTGGGCCTAGGAGGTGGATCCTTCTTCCGAGGGGATCTCACAGGATGTTTTTTCACTTTTCGAGCCCTCGCTGCCAAAGGGGCATGTTCATCAATGTCTGAATCTTTTTCCTTGATAGGCTCTGTATCATCTGTCCCTAGTACGGGATCATCTTCTTCTCCGTCGGAGTCCTTATCTGATTCAACTGCCGTATAGGTCAGTTGGACTCCTTGCCCCCTTAGGACACCCAATTGTGCTCTGACCCAGGCTTTACTCAATCTAACTGGCTCCTTCATGATCATATCCAAGGAGCTTTCTTCTGCATTTGCCCAATTGGGTAATGGGATGGGTAAATGGTATTGTGTCTCCCACGGGCCTCTAGCCATAATATTATCATCATCCTGCAATTGATCTGGTACTGCCATTACATGAAACTTCTTGATAAAATCCAAGGATAGCCTCGAGTGCGTCCTCTTCATGACCTCGTAGTCGTCAGTGCAGTTGGCCGAGAAATCTTCCATATGATCTTTGTGAAACAACTTCTTGCTCACAACTTCTCCATCACCTGATTCAGGTCAAAGTGAGCCCTGGCATTGTAATAGTGCAAGTTCAGAAGCTGGAGCTCTTTATCTGAATACTCAGCTGAGGCGAGGGAAGGGCACGCGCAGAGTCCTCTGCCAAACTTGATGGGAAATTGGACATTTGTTCGGTGCAGGTGCTTGAGTTTTTCGGCACATGGCACTAGTTGCCTGGACAGTTCTAGGAGCACTGTCTTATCATCAGGATATCTTGGCAACCTATATGCCATTCCAGCAAAGCCTTGTACTCTGATGTACGTGAACTTCTCAAATTATATATACCACCGGCCATATTGGATTATTTCGTTCATAGCCTCGGCTGAAACCCTCAAGGCTGTGTTACCTTACAACTTCCTTGCTATGTACATGGTAAATGCATCGTTAACCCACTTGAAGTGTATCAATGATTATGATGAAGTTAACTGAGGATAGCCTTCATATACCTTGACCTGTGTCTTTTCATCATTCCCGATTTCTCCGATCTTAGACAATCCGTCGTAATGATTCATTCTTGCCAATGCATAGACGACGTAGGATGTCCATCTGAAATATTTCTTTTCATTGAAGTGGCTGAAAGCTTCATGCATATTGTCGCTAAGGATCTGCGACCAATGGAACTTGGTTCCCTAAATTTCAGCAAATTCGGCCATTTAGGGAGATTTGCGCTAAAATTGAGGTTGTTCGACCTTGGGCAGAAAAAGCGCTAAAATTGAGGCTGTCCGACCTTGGGCAGAAAAAGTGCTAAAATTGAGGCTGTCCGACCTTGGCGGGAAAATGAGGCAGGTCCGACCTCAAATGAGGGTTTGTTCTGTGCGTTCCGGAATTTGCGCTATTTTCAAGGGTGTCCGACTTGCGCGAGATTTGGAGGTCTCTGACCTCCAATGGTTTACAAGTCGGTCAGTGGATAAACTAGCGCAAAACGATTGCTGGCATAACAGTGGTTCTCTTGCGCGGAATTCAGGTGAGTCTGACTTGCGCGGATTTTGACGGGGTCTGACTAAGTCGGACACAAGGTGTTTTAGCGCATGGTCGGATGAAGGAAATTGTAGCGTAAAATAGTTTGGTAAGTCTTTTCAGCGGGCCTTTCGAGCAGCACCGACTTCGCGGGGTTATGGATGTCATCCGACTTGGTCGGACACAGGGTTTTGTAGCGCAAGGTCGGACAGAGGAGATTTTAGCGCAAAAAAGCAATTTTCAGGGTTGCAGGCATTTTTGAACCATCCGACCTGATTTGTAAACGATATGTGAGTTGCGAAGGTCGGATGAGGTCGTTTTTAGCGCAATCGGGCGCTGGATTTTGGCGCTAGATCTCAGGGTGTCCGACCATGTCAAATGGTTTAGTTGTTTGGGGTCGGTTGAAAGTCAATTCAGCGCCGACTTCGTGCGCAGGTTTTGCAGAGTTTCGACCCGAAAGGGTCCAAATCTGCCCAAGGCCTCCTGGTTTGTGGTTTTCTAAATCTAGGGTTTGAGAAAATGCAAGGGTCGATTGCCCAAACCCTAACCCGGAACCATTACATTCAACTCACAGATTCAACAGTCACTATGTAAACGATGAAAACCCTAACAGTTTCTCCTGAATTTGCTTGAAAAAACCCTAAATAAATCTTTAGAATACAGAGGGTTAGAACCCTACCTGTAAATGGCGGCGCAGATCCGACTTGTCAAGAGGTCGCGGGTTCGAGCTTGGGCGAGGTCGGCCGTGAAAATCGGAGCTCCGGATGCGCAGGCTTTGAAAACGCGGTTAAAATGAGTTAACTTTACTAAATTTCCCTATTTAAGGCATGCAAATCCGCCATTAATGCTCGGGAGTACGGACTGTCAGCGGGGATTTGCAGCGGTTCCAACTTGGCAGGAAAACTTGAGATCTCTGACCTAGTCGGTTGAGGGAAGAATCAGCGCGAAATCTGGAGGTCTCCGACTTAACCCGTTTGGCGGGGTTTTCGGGCTCATCCGACCTGCGGGGTTTGTTTGGGGGCCCGACCAAGTCGGTTTTAATGCAAAGTCACTTGGAACGAATTTTAGCGCTAGGTCAGACGGAGGGGATTTTAGCACTAGGTCCGACAGATTGAAAATCTGCGCAGAGATCGGCTGAATCCAGATTTAGCGCGAAAGTCGGTGGAATTCAGTTTTAGCGCAAAGGTCGGTTGAAGCCAGTTTTAGCGCAAAGGTCAGTTGAAGCCAGTTTTAGCGCAAAGGTCAGTTGAAGCCAGTTTTAGCGCAAAGTACTAAAATCAAAGACTCTAGAGGAAAATAACAACCCACCTTAGCAAGTTTGAAGTGATTTTTTCAAGGTAATCACTCTATCCAGGGCACATATACTTTAGACCATACAACCACTTCCGAGAGAGAGATCAAAAAACCAAAACAAAAGAGAACAAGGGGGGGGGGGGCCCATGTTTAGAATGGGGTGTGTGTGCAAGGCACAACAGGATGCTCCTGCATTAAGATGCTTTGTGGAGATATTTTGTAAGACCATCGAAGTGCTTCCGATGAGATCATGTTATGAGATTTATTTGATTCAGTATTTCAACTTCACTATTTTCATTTAAATGATTTACTGGGTGGGTAGACCTAGTTTCCTTCAATATTATTGTTGTATGTGTGTAATTACACTTTGATCATATTACTTAATGAATGATTTAATTCAAATGTGCATACTAGATGTTTAATATTTAATTGTGTAATTTATGTTAGTCGCTTCAGCTATTGTCATATACTGGACATATGAGCATGATGTTTGCATTGAGTGTACAAGAAATTACAAGTTATTGACCAATGGACGAAATGTGGAGAATGTTGACATGGGATGCTTATCCATCTCACCTTCTTTCTTATGTTGTCAAAACTCATGAAAACCCATCCAAATCAATTTCAATTCTAGATACCCCTTGTGATAGACCAATAAATGTCTGCCTTGGCATATTTAATTAATCACTTGTGTGATTCTGCATGTGCTTGGCATGTGCAAAATGACTTATGGTAATTTGGAAATCATTATTGTCCTATTTATTTCCTAGCATAGAGGAAATACATTTTAATTTCAGAAAGGTGTTATATTTTATTTAAAAGTGTTTTAGAAACAATTTGTTTGGTGTGAAATGCATTTTATTCCAAAGTCAGAATTATTTTTCATAAGCTAGGAATATTACATGTTTGTGAAACGCATTATTAGAATTTCCACGTTGTTGAAATATTTAATTGTGAAAGGCATTTTAAGTTGGATGTTTGGTGTTGATGTAGGGGTGGGGGGGCGTTTGTGGTGTTCGGGGGGAGTTTTTTGCTCAATTTTCTGTCCGTTTTTTCTTCACTTTGGTTGCTGGCGCATGTGCTTCCTGTTGGGGTTTGATGTGGGGTTTCTCCCTTGCCTTCATTTGTGTGGGAGCCCCTTTGGAAGGGTTTTGCTTCTTCATTTTTGGATGGCGGTGGCTTTTTGGAGGCCTTGGTGTTTGCTGCATCTTGTTCTGCTGTGAGGTGGAGGTTTGTTGCGGGAGGTTTGGTGTGGTTTTCATTAACATGATGGATGGTGTGGAGGAGGAGAAGGGAGATGATATTATGTTGGAGGCCGGTGTTGGGGTTTCTTCTCATGGGGGCTTATCTAGGATTAATGGTTTAAAGTGCATAAGGTGAATGGTTGTCTGGAGAGGGCCCAAGCACGCCCAGTGGTTGTTATTCAGAAGGAAGCGGTGGTAGAAGATCTTGATTATTTTAGTAAACATGTTTTAATTTGTAAGTTTCTGGGAATGAGGGTTTCCTTACCTTTCCTTGAACCTTGGATTCGGAAGTCTTAGAATCCAGAGGGGGATTTTGAGATTCTGCTTGCTACAAATAATTTCTTCTTGGTGGATTTCTCATGCATCTCTGACAGAAATAAGGCTTTTGAGGGTGGCCCTTATTTCTATAATCAAGTCGGCTTGTTCATTAAACCTTGGCATGCCGGTTTCATTTCTGCAGAGGAGATACTGACGAAGGTCCCGGCGTTGGTTCTCCTGCCTTGTCTGCCGCTAGAATGTTGGAGGAGTGATATTCTTCAATCTATTGCAATGGCGCTGGGCAAGCCAATTGGTCCCTCTTAGCAAACTTTCGACAAGCGGATCTTTTCCTATGCCCGCGTTTGTGTGGAAATCGACTTGAGCCAGCCCTTGCCAGACTCTATTGATTTGACAGTGGGTTCTAGTTCATGGACACAGCCCCTAGATTATGAAACCTTGCCGTTCAGATGCCGTTTATGTTGGGAGTATGGCCATCTCCTGAGGAGGTGTCCATGTGCTTCTGGTGTGGGAAACTCAAGGAATGGGAAGGCTGCTTCAAACATAGGACCTAAGAAGGAAAAAGGTCCCATATAGGGAGGGACTCCAACTAAAGATGGGTTTGTTCCGGTTAAGACACAAAATAAAGGTTGGGGGATGAAGAGGACTTTTCGGGACCGCTAGGAGGAGGGGGTTTTCAATAGGTTTGATGCACTGAATGACTTAATTCATGAGGAGGGGGTCTCTCCTGACATGCCTATGGAAGCTAACCCAGCTACGTCTCAAAATCTGGAGCCTATGGCTCTTATGTCTTTAGCCTCTAACCCTTTGTTGTCTCGAGGGGATACAAAAGATTCTTCTTTTCTCTCCCCTGAGGTGGGGCTTGGGGATCCGTGTGTAGGCACTGGTACCTCTTTGGTCTCTAATGAGGTAGGAGTGGGCTCAGCTGGAGGTTTGCATTCTGGAAGCTCTGCAAAGAGTAAAGCTTCTACTTCACTTCTTTTGGGTGTGCATCAAAAGTTCCAGAAAAAGAGTACTCCTGACAAGACCCAAAAGGCGGGTAGGAAGAAAGATCAAGAGAAAGTTAAGTTGGCTGGTGAGACGTTGGTTGAATCTGGGTCAGTGAAGACTTTGGATGCCCACTTTTCCCAACCTTCGAGATGATTGTGCTCTCTTGGAATGTGAGGGGTATGAATAGCATCCCTAGACAAAAGGCTATTCAAGATTTGGTTCGTGCTCATTCTCCAGATTTGGTTTTTCTCCAAGAGACGAAGCTTTCTGTTGATAGCATGATGCAAAGTGCTTCCAAAATTTGGAATAAAGGTTTATGTCAGTGTGTGGGGGTGATGGGGAGCTCTGGAGGTCTTGCCTGCTTCTGGGATCCTCGTCGAATCTCTCCTATTTGGTGGTTTTCTAGTAGATTCTCCATCTCTCTTGTTGCAGTAAGTTTGGAGATGAGGGAAAGAGTTTTGTTGTCCAATATCTATGCTTCGTCGGATGTTCCTGGTAAGAGTCTTTTATGGTCCCATATAAACTTTTTGAGATCTTTGGACCCCTTTTTACCTTGGATCATGTCAAGGGATTTCAATGCTATTCTCTCTTGAGGAGAAAGGGGGGGTGTGCCTCGTCTGGACGCATCCTTTATTCTTCTGAGGGAGAACATGGCTCAACTTCGGCTTGTGGATATCAAACCTTTAAATGGCATGTTCACCTAGAATAATAGGAGGCTTGGAGAAGAAGCTATTTCTGAAAGATTGGACAGCTTCTTGGTCTCCAGTTTCTGTGTTAGTGACAAGTGGCTAACAAGCTTTGAAATTTTGGATTGGTGAGGATCTGATCATTGGCCAATCATGTTCTCTACTCACTTGGCTAGTGGTTCTAAGAAGTAGACTTTTAAATTCCAGATTATGTGGCTCAGGGAGGAAGGTATTTTTGACTTAGTGTCTAATTGGTGGATTGAAGGTCAACCTTCTTTTGGGACCGCCATGCACTCTTTTATGAAGAGGCTTCAGTATGTGAAGTATAAGCTAAAGTATTGGAATAAGCATCAGTTTGGCAACATGTTTCAGTAGAAAAGGGTTGCCCAAGAGCATCTGGATTCTATTACCAGGCAGATCAGGGAGCATGGTTTGGATGTAGCTTTGTGCAGGTTAGAGGATGAAGCTGTCAAAGCACTTGAGGAATGGGAACTTCGTGAGGAAATCTTTTGGAAGCAGAAGGCTCGTATTGATTGGCTCCAGGAAGGGGATAAGAATACCTCCTTCTTCCATAACTCGGTAAAGGCTAGAAGACAGGGTAATACTATCTCTTCTCTCCGTTCGTCTGAGGGATCTGTTCTTTCTTCCTCTTTGGAAATTTCCAATGAGGCTGTTCGTTTCTTCTCTAATCTTTTTTCTGAAGATACCCCTCTGGCCATTGAGGAGGAAGACTCTATCCTGGCTTGTATCCCTCCTTTGGTGACAATGGATATGAATGCCTCTCTTATCTAGCCGATTTCTCTGAAGGAGTTAGAAGAGGTTGTGTTTCAGCTGAAGAAGGGGAAAGCCCCTGGTCTTGATGGATTCCCAGTCAAGTTCTACCAGGAATTTTGGGAAGTAATCAAGCTTGACTTGCTGGAGGTTATGAAAGAATCTCTAAGGAATAAGCAAATGCTGAGAGCTTTGAATGCCACTTTTCTTGCCCTTATTCCAAAGCGTGAGGGTGCCGATTCTTTAGATCTCTTTCGTCCAATTGATTTGTGTAATGTGGTGTATAAAATTATCACTAAATTAATTGCTGAGCATTTGAAGCCTTTGTTGGATAAGCTAATCTCAGCAGAGCAAGGGGGCTATGTAGCGGGTAGATAGATTATTGATGGTGTTGTGATTGCGGCAGAGGCTATTCATTCTATGGCCTCTTATAGGGAAAAGGCTATGTTCATAAAATTGGACATGTCAAAGGCCTATGACAGGGTCAAATGGGGCTTTCTAATCAAAATTCTTGGAGCCTTTGGGTTTAGCAGGGAGTGGATCCATTGGGTCATGTGTTGTGTAATGACGCCCTCCTTTTCAGTTCTCATAAATGGGGAATCCTCTGCTTTGTTTGGTGCCTTGAGAGGTCTTCGATAGGGAGACCCTTTATCCCCTTATCTGTTCATTTTGATGGCTGAAGGTTTGGGGAGGTTCATTAAGTCACATGTTGCAGCTGGGCTTTTACATGGATGGAACTGGAATAATTCCCTTGCCCCACAAACACATCTTTAGTTTGTGGATGAGTCGGCCTTGATGGGGGTTGCTAAGGTGGTGGAAGCAGTTGCTTTTCATCAGACTTTGGATTGCTACTTGGCTACCTCAGGACAACGCATTAATGAATGTAAGTCTTGCATTTATTTCTTTAACACCCCCTGGCTCATTCAACAACGTATTGCTAGGATCTTAAGGTTTCAGGTGGGGAATCTTCCCTTTACCTATCTAGGGATCCCTCTAGATGTGCACCCACCTCCCAGGTGTTTCTGGCAGGAGGTGATTGATAAATTCTAAGGTCTGGTTTATCATTGGACCTATAGATGGTTATCCATGACAGGAAGAGTCACTCTTTTAAAGTCTATTGTGCAAGCTCTTCCTATTTACAGATGTTTTGTGATGACTGCCCCATCAAGTTTCATCAAGAATTTTGAGGGGCTTTGTAGGCAATTTCTTTGGTCAGGTAATCTTCTCTCAAGAAAGTGGAGCTTAATTAAGTGGGAAGTGGTTTGTCGACCGAAGCAAGATGGTGGCTTGGGATTGCGTAGAGTGGATTGGAATGGGCAAGCGTTGGCGGCTAAGTTGTTTTGGAGGTGGTGTTCACATCAACATTAGACTTGGGCCAAGATTCTTACCTTCAAAGATATTGGGGAGGTAGATGGTGCTGAGGTTTCTTGATTTAGTCTTTTGGGGAAAGGGTCTATGATCTGGGAAACTCTCAAGAGGGGAGCTCCGTTGGTTAAACAAAGCCTTTTCTGGATTTGCAATAGAGGCTCTGATGCCCTCTTCTAGCTTGACTCCTGGGATGGCTTCCCACCTATCCTCTCCTCACATCCTCACTTGGAGACTTTAAGCAGATTTTTGTTCAAGCTGGCTGGAGCAGAGTGATGGATTTCAAAGCCCCTTGAGTCTTGGGGCAAACTATCATTTATCAGTGGAAGGATATGTAGGAGTGGCCTTTGGGTGGATCTTTGTAGGATAGGAGGGAGTTATCCTCCATTTTGGCTGCTAGAGTGTGTTGTTCGCTTCCGGAAAGGGATGTGTTGGCTTGGGGCTCAGATCCTAAGGGGAAGTACTCTGTTGTTTCAAAGTATCATGCTTTGGACAGACAAGCTTTAGGCAGTGCTGAGGTTCCTTGGTGGAAAAATATTTGGAATAAATTCTCCTGGCCAAAATGCAACTTTTTCTCTTGGCTTGTGGTGTATGGCAGGTGCTTGACTTGGGACAACCTTTGCAAGAGGGGTTTCCAAGGTCCCTCTTTATGCTTTTTGTGCCTCAAAGATGTTGAGACTATTTCTCATCTTTTCTTCCAGTGCCCCTTTGCTAAAACTATTTGGCACTTTTGGTGGGGGGCTTGGAATATGTCCTGTTGACATTCTTCATCTCTTGGTGAGTTCTGGCAGAATTTTGGACCTCCTACGGAAAAGACTTCTTTTTTGCACACTGCCTGGCCTATTGGCCCTAATCTTATTATTTGGTAGATTTGGTTGGAGCGCAATTGAAGGATTTTTCTAGATAGGAAATTATAGGTGGGCCAAGTTTGGGCTCGAATTCTTGGGGCTCTTCAAGAGACGTTACAAGAAAAATGTGATTTGTCTGTTTTGGTTGATCCTGGGGATACTGGAGTGATTTAGAAGTTGGGGATTTCTGTTGGTAGTACGGGAAGACCCAAGGTTGGGTGGGGTAGGTGCTCTAGAGGGAAGGTCTTTAGAGGAGGGCACTGGTTGCTTCCTCCCGCTGGTGTCTTGAAAATCAACACTGATGGGTCTTCAAGAGGTAATCCTGGGCCTGCTAGTATTGGTGGGGTGGGCAGAGATAGTTTTGGAGTGGTTGTGTTGGTTTTTCTTCTGAATCAGCATTAGGGTTTGCCAATTCTAATGCATAGGCAGATTTAGCCAACTAAATATAGGAGGTTGCGTGAGCTCCTCCCCTTCACTTCTAGTTCTGCCGCACCAAGGGGGTGTCCCTATTTGATAAAAGTATGACCTTGACTAGCTCAATGACAGAAGGATTTAACTTGACAGCAACAGGCAGAATACTCTCATGTATGGACCAAGATTTGTGTAACAAATCACAAGGTTGGCAACATTCTTGGACATAATATCTGGTTAGGGATGAGAGCATGCAAGGGGTTTCCTATTCCTAATCCTACAACTAACAGGTGAAAGGATGAAATGGTTTGAAATGATGTTTGGAGTTATGGGACTTTCCTAGACCCATTGAACAGATAGATTCCCAAACCAGTGCCTTATCTGGGCAGCAGAGTCATATCTAAGAATGTAAATGTCTCCCCATGACAACACTAATTCATATCCAAAGGACTTGAGAAGAATGCTGCTGCTTAACAGCAACATGTCCAAGAAAGAGTATTACTAATGATCATACTTAACAGATCCTATGATGCAATCTATTTTCCTTTGTATCTGATCAAAAGCCTATTTAACCACTCCTTGAGTAGATGCAATAAATCAGACACACAGTATGCATATACTAAAAAACTTAGAAGCCCTTGACAACCTTGTTTGAAAGGAAAACAAATGACATACAGGAGATAATCAGAAACAATACACACACAGGTGTTTTTCATTTAAAATCAATCTGCATAGAAAGTCATCATAGAGAAAATTATCATTTACAAGCCAAGATAGACTAGTACACCAGACTAAGGACCGAGTCTGTAGCAAAAAATGCCTTTCAAAATGTGAACACCTTATGTTTAGAGTCAGAGCAGAAAGCCCAAAAAACATCCAACCTCTAAAAAGTAACACAGTTAGACCATTATATATAGAACCGTGTACATTCTGCAATTAATTACATGGCTAGAAGTCAAAAATCTGCCAGATACATCTGTCAGAAATGGCACTCAAAAGTTATTACTGCAACAGACAGGGGAGACCTCGAGCCCTGTGCTACCATCTGGGAGTCTTCATTCATCATCGGGCAGCTTCACCATGTGTACCATCACCCATACCCCTGCACTGTCGCCATTGATGGCTCAACCACCCGCAGCCTACCAAGAAAACTGTCGCTGCATTCAAATGGGAGTTCCCGCCAAAACATGTTTTACTGAAGGTTCAAATTATGCAAGAAAATAATCCCACATGCACGGCGTGGAGAGTACTTCAGCATTTTAAAAGCATAGCCACATGCATACCAAGTGTCGAGCACCTTTTTCTGTGCTCAACGCATAAGCCTTCACCCAAAACTCGTCGCCAAGACCTACACCATCGGCCTACCCCGTAGATCTCCTGCCGACCTCAGTTGTCTCAATGACGCCTACTCCACATTCCTCTTCTGTGGGTATGACCAAAGTCATCGGTGAACAACAAAATGCCTATGCCGATAGAGCTAGTTACCCTGATATACACATCCTTCGGCAACACATACACCGATGACATCCCATCGGCCAAACCTCCCATTGGCGGACCCTCCAACTACTAGCCTGATCTCAAAAGTCTCACCGATGGTCCTTCATCAAATCCACCATTGGGTTGAACCATTGAACCAGTTCAACGGCTAGGTTCAGTTTGATGGTTCAACGCCGACCACTACATTACAATCCCCTCCATCGGCCGAAACCAAAATCACAAAGCTTTGAACCATTGAACCGGTTCAACCCGATGGTTCAATGGCGAGGTTGAAACATCAAAACAATACTGCCTCGGCAAAACACTTGATCGGCGGCCAAGAAACTCGAAGCATCAAACTATTGAACCTTTGAGAAAAGGGTTCAAGTGGGTGGTTCAACGATAGTTCAAAGACATAATCGGAGCACTCAAGAAAGCTTTCGCTGATACAATCACTACGCCGATGAAGAACACATGAAGACCACTCCTCAAGAACTAAGATGCAAATGCTGAAAAACACTGAGGGGCCCCAAAACTTAAAATTCTTTGGATTTTTTGGCAAGGTGCCTGCATGAAAATTGCTCAAGAATTGACAATCAATTCAGGCACCAACAATGGCTCTGTCTAAGGATGCATGCCTCCTGCAGGCATGGCAAGAACCACAGAACTCTGGGATGCAGACCAGTCCCCTATCCATTGGGCACAGAGTCATAAAGCTACAAATCTGCATCACCAAACACAATTGATGGCCTAAGGCCACCAAGAAAAGGAAAACCAATATTTCCCCTTATCAAACACCTTGTTCTCATCTGCATACACTGGGTCAAGCCTGGGAATGATGCCATGATCTGACCACAAACAAACCTAGTCATCTGCACATTCAACCTTCTAATTTATTTTGTCACTGTCAACCCTCTGCAAGTGACCCTCAGCATCATGCAACAAGTGGATGCAGCATGTATCAAGCAATGCATACTCAAATGGTATGTAACATAGGTTATCATCATTATGCATTACAAAATGATTTCCTAGCTGGACTGAAAATTGAAAGCACTCGAAGTCCACCACACAGCTAGGAAAAATAGGGCTCTTTGTATCAACTGGCCTCTCAAAAGAAAGCTTTCAAATTCACAATTGTGCACATCATGCACACAACCAATAGCAGCATCAAACTGGAAAAGATCAGGCTCTAGCACCTCTTTCAAATCAGGCACATTTTTACAGTCACTTACCTGATGTATGTTGTTTCCTCTTTCATCAGGATGAGAAATAGAATCCAAGTCAAAAATAATGCTCAAACCTTCACCATACTCAGACAGATCCTCATCATCATATGTGTCAAAAATGGGTGATCCAGGTGCATCAACTTGATCATAATATGCCATTTGTTCATGGGCAGTAGAGCACTCATCTTTATCACCAATGGATTCACTCTGTGGAGGAGTATTAGCCTGTGTGCCATAAGCAAAACAACCATCAAATGAAAAACAATCATGCTCTACACTAGCACTTATTTCAATCTCTGACTGCTCTTCATGATCTCCATGTGTTTGAAAGGAAGGCAATGGGTCACACATGGGACTATTTCTCTGTTTGCTTATATCTTCTCTGTCTTGAGTACAATACTCACAATTATCCCCACAAGTCCATTCCAAAAGTTGCTCATTTTTGTCCACAACCTGGTTGTTGTTTTCATGGTCAGATGCCTCAACATTGCAATGGGAGTCCTCATTAGTCCTTTCACTGGCATCCTCAACATCTACTTTTTCATTTCCACATGATGCCATAATTAATTGGTCATTTGCAACTTCACAACCATTATTCACACCAAAGCCTGGGGATAGGGATTTCAGCAGGTGCTCACTTCTAATTTTTTCTATATTTTCTATGAACTTGTATGCCATTTGCATGCTTGTCACCTTGAAATCCCTCAGTAATGCACTAGAACCCTCCTCAAAAGCCTCAAAGAATATGCCAACATAGGCTGAAGTGTCAGGTCTGAAGACTTCTGGGATCTGTGAAAGGGGTACTGCAAACCTATGACTGAAATCAATACATAGCTCTTTATCTTGTCTTCTAATTTTCATCAATTTTGCAACAAGATCAGCAGGTTCTTTTGCAAATTCCTTTTTGAAACAGTCAGTAAGTTCATCCCAATAGGCAAAAAATCTCTTTGGAAAGCTCAAATACCAGTCTTTTTCTTTTGCATCAAAGGACCTAACAAAAAACCTCATCCACATATCCTCATCTCTGAATGAATGTTTTCCCATGAACTCATGAAAATTTTGGATATGTGCATTCCCATCACACACACTGTGACCACTAAATCTAGGCATCTGATAGTATATCCTAGCAGGCATATTTTCTACTTTATAATCAACCCATGACAAATCCAGTTGGTCATACAAAGGATCAAAAGGGCTGACAGGAGGTTTAGCTTTCTAACTGGCAGACACAACAGGGTTATCACTATTCAACTAGCCCTGCCTAGCCTCTAAGAATATCAACCTATTTTTCATCTCTTCCATTCTTTTATCCAACAAGTCATCCCCCTTTTGGCTGAGTATGGGTGTATACATATTTGGATTCATGAAATTTCTATTTTCAGACATCCTTTGCATTCCTAAGACCTATAGCCTCCCCTGGCATCTAACATATGCAATAAAATAATAATTACAAGTAGGAAGGAGCAAGGTACCTTTTTTCATGTAGATACTGAAGTCTAAACAGCACATTTTCTGTCACAACACACACATCAACTTTTCATGTGCACTTGAATCTTTTGCAGAGTCGCCACCTCTCCAGAGAGGACAAAATTTACAGCAGCTAAAAGCTACTTTTCTAGGTTCATTCCACTAGCAGAGCATCATTTTGTCAGTGACTTGGATGGGCTACAAATACATTCATTTTTATCAATCCATCCCCAGTAGAGTCACCAATTTCTGTTGGTTTTTCTTCTGAATCAGCATTAGGGTTTGCCAGTTCTAATGCATAGGTAGATTCAGCCAACTAAATACAGGAGGTTGCGTGAGCTCCTCCCCATCACTTCTGGTTTTGCCGCACCAAGGGGGGTGTCCCTATTTGATAAAAGTATGACCTTGACTAGCTCAATGACAGAAGGATTTAACTTGACAGCAACAGGCAGAATACTCTCATGTATGGACCAAGATTTGTGTAACAAATCACAAGGTTGGCAACATTCTTGGACATAATATCTGGTTAGGGATGAGAGCATGCAAGGGGTTTCCTATTCCTAATCCTACAACTAACAGGTGAAAGGATGAAATGGTTTGAAATGATGTTTGGAGTTATGGGACTTTTCTAGACCCATTAAACAGACAGATTCCCAAACCAGTGCCTGATCTGGGCAGCAGAGTCATATCTAAGAATGTAAATGTCTCCCCATGGCAACACTAATTCATATCCAGCGGACTTGAGAAGAATGCTGCTGCCTAACAACAACATGTCCAAGAAAGAGTATTGCTAATGATCATACTTAACAGATCCTATGATGCAATCTATTTTCCTTTGTATCTGATCAAAAGCCTATTTAACCACTCCTTGAGTAGATGCAATAAATCAAACACATAGTATGCATATACTAAAAAACTTAGAAGCCCTTGACAACCTTGTTTGAAAGGAAAACAAATGACATACAGGAGACAATCAGAAACAATACACACACAGGTGTTTTTCATTTAAAATCAATCTGCATAGAAAGTCATCATAGAGAAAATTATCATTTACAAGCCAAGATAGACTAGTACACCAGACTAAGGACCGAGTTTGTAGCTGTGATAGGTGAAAGTCAGGTGTGGAAGATCAGACATAGTCATGAAACCCTAACCCTACCATCATCAAGGAATCTAACCTAAATGAAATCAAAGGATAATGCAATTCAAGCATAACATCACCTAGACCGTGCGATTCCTTGTTTGAGAGAGAGATGTGGACTGCTTCTTCAACAATGAACAATTACAAAGCTGAAAGCTGCCATTGATGGATGATAAAAGCTCAAATGCTCAAATGCTCAAGATGATAATGTAGGTGCTATATGATTGCTGGATTACTAGATTGCTGGATATCTCATATGGGATGAAAGGGTGTTTATATAGAACTCAACCAAGATCAATCAACGGTGGAGATTCAGAGGCTATGTGAATGGCTAAGATTGAAAGTTACTAAATTTAGGTCCAATTAGTTGTGCATGTGAAAGATTTTAAATGAAAGTTGTCTTACAACACATGATGAATGGGAAATGGACAAGTGTTGAAATGTGATAAATGAAGAGGGCTTAATTCAAATAAAGTATTTGAATTAGTTGGGATATGAGTTGGAAATTAATTAAATAAATAAAATTTATTTAATTAATAGGATAAATGCATAAAATGAGATAAGACATGATGTGGAATTAATTAAATAAATACAATTTATTTAATTAATTGGCTAAGTGGATGAGAATGGGATTTTAATTAAATAAATAAAATTTATTTAATTAATTAGCTAATGGATTAGTGATTTAACAAGGTGTTGCTAGACATGGACAAATTTGGGTGTCTACATTTTGCCCCTCTTTGATACAATGTTCGATAGAACGTTGTGTCAAAGAAGATGTGAGATGCGTTCGATAAACAAGTTATGCCCCAGTGTAACTGGCAGGTGATGCCCCCTCGAGAGGTAAGCCAGGCGAACCAGGAAGGGCTGGGTTGGCTCTCGATAGAAGAAAAGGTGGAAAAGAGGGCAAACGCGAAGGAAAGGGGGGTTGCATGGAAGAAAATAGGCTATGGCATAGAAGAATTAGGGTTTGGAGAAGGGCGATAAGTAGGTGCTTCAAGGGCAAAGAGGCTCATTTGTGCTCATGTGTGCTTAGAAACTTAGAGTTTTTTGAAAGGTAATGATATGAATAGATGTATGCATATAGGTAGATGGTAATGAAAGATATATATATATATATATATATATATATATATATATATATATATATATATATATATATATATAATGGACTTATGTATGGCTAACACTTATTTTGCAGGAGCGGGAAATGGAGAAAGGATGATAGATATGATCGACCTTGGCTGAGGATGATGGAACGAATGGACAGATAGAATGAATAAGATAGGATGATGATGGGCAGCTTTCAAGTAAATGCTCAAAATGAAAAGAAATGCAGTCCTTATGTTTGATATAGCATATGGATGTTATGCACCAGGGTATAAGAGACCAAGGTGTCGAGGTATCCAATGCGTAACTAGCATGTTACAATCTTGTCTGAATGCATGTGGTCAAGATGTGGAGCCAACATGCACAAGATATGAATAACAGCTAGTGTTGGACTTTGACGCTACAAACAATGGTTTGAGCTTATCTCCACTACACATAATGATAGCTTGCTGGTTATATGTATGGAGTTAGTCTTGACATAGAATAGTCTCAAAGGCATAAGAGACTGTTTAGCTTCTCAGATGCTAGAGATATTGATATGTAAGATGCTAATCCCAACACGTACAAGATACCAATACGCATAGGAAGAGAATAAGATCATCCCGCAAACACGGCATACGAAAGCTATATGACCATGCCCCAGTCCTTACTTCATCGCAACATACCAAGATATAAATAGATCAAGGCAGTCTTGATTAGGTATAGAAAAGGGACAAAAGATAGATCAAAAGATAAAACAAAAGATACTGTCATCACGTTCTCTTGCCAAATTTTGGGTGCTCTTGGATGGATCAAGCTGGTGCCTTGTTAAAAGGAAAGCTACATCCTGTTGAAGGCTAAAGTTGTTGATAAACTGCTATAGCAAATGTTGGCTTAAGGCATGCGGACAAATAGCTTCTGGCTTACCTTTGAGTGGTTAAAGTGCTTGAGCTTGCAATATACACATGGATTGCTTCTTGTTTGAGCTGATCAAAGAGAAGAAGATGGATGATGCATGAAGATGAAGAAGATGGGGTGGATCATCTGTGCTTGAGTACTGGAAACTTCCTTCGTATTCCAGACTACCTACATACCCTGTATCCACGGGATCAAAGCACATTTACGATGAAGATGAGACATGATGAATATGTAGTTCTGGGTTTTATTGATGATGTAAGTGATGAAAGATAGAAGAATGTGAGCTGAAAGATTGAAGGATGTTTAGAAGAAAAGATGACAGATGACTGATGAAAGGGGCTATAGTCTTAGCCTGAATCAGAGTGCTTCCTTCGCATCTCAGATTGCCTACATACCCTGTATCCACGAGATCAAGGCGTCAACGATAGAGCTAGATGTAGTTCTTATTGATGTGGCTAATCGATTGGATGTTTGATCAAGCGATGTTTGTTGCGATTGTTGGATGAATGTGGATGGATTGTGAAGGTATGAGTCCTGGTTGCAAGTCATTAGGGCATATTTGTCGGTGGACATGTTCCATGGCTGAAGTTGATAAGGTGTGCTATGTTGTAGGCTGAGTTGTTTGATGTGTTATGAGCTAGAGATAATAGGATCCACTTCCAAATAAGACTCAACAAATGCCCCCAGTGCGGGATGAGGTTTATTATGCAGAAGCGACAATGCGGAAAAGGTGTAGCCAAGATGCTAAGGTGCCAAAAGATATAGATATCACGACAATGTCTCAAGTATGATAGATAGCATTGACAAAGGATGAAGATGAAAGGTTATGTGTAGGATTGCGATAGGGCTTATGAGTATGGCTTATACAAGATGCAGTGGGAAAAAATGATCAAACGAACCAAACAAATGAGGGAAGCTGGTCACTACACATAGCGCCTGTTTGCCAGGTTTTCACTATGGTACTTATCCAAGGCGCCTGTTTACCAGGTTTTGACCAGAGGACGGATTATTTATTGGATGTTTTTATTTTTATTATTATTATTATTATTATTTTTTGATTGTTTTTTTGGATTTTTTTTATTTTTTGGGGGATAGCTGAGATTCATGGATAAAACTTCTTGAGATGAACGCTGTTGACGGGTTCATCCAAGGGAATGCCTTCAGGTGTTGACAAAGTGTATGCACCGGATCCATAGACTGCTGTGATAATGAAAGGACCAAGCCAATTTGGTTCAAACTTGCCCTGTTTCTCTCGATGCTGTTGATTCCTTTGGTTTTTTTTAAGGACAAGGTCGCCAACCTGAAATCTGCGTTCTCTGATCTTTTTGTTGTAGCTGCGGCGTAGCCAGTTTTGATAGACTTGAAGATGGTTCAATGCTGTAAGGCGGCGTTCATCTAAGAGCTCAAGATCATGGAGTCGGGACACTCGATATTCTTCATCTGAGATAGTATGTTGCAAGGATATGCGCAAAGAGGGGATCTCAACCTCGATAGGTAAAATAGCTTCAGTGCCATAGACGAGAGCATAGGGTGTGGCACCAGTAGGAGTTCTGACACTTGTTCTATATGCCCATAAAGCAGGATGTAGTTGTAGATGCCAATCTCGACCAGCTTCATTAACAGTCTTTTTAAGGATCTTGATGATTGTCTTATTAGAGGCTTCAGCTTGACCGTTGCTTTGCAGATAATAAGGCGTAGAGAACCTATGTTGAATATGGAACTTATTGCAAAGATCTCTAACCTCTTGGTTCTTGAAAGGCCGACCATTGTCTGTGACAATAGCTTGAGGAACCCCATAACGGCAGATAATGTAATGTAAGATGAATTTAGCTATTTGTTTACCTGTGATGTAGGTCATTGGTATGGCTTCTACCCACTTCGTGAAATACTTAGTGGCAGTGATAATAAACTTATGACCATTTGATGAAGTAGGATGGATTTTACCCACAAGATCAAGTCCCCATTGCGAAAAAGGCCATGGAGTGACAATAGGCTGAAGCTCATGTGCTGGTGCATGTATTAGATCTCCATGTTTCTGACATTGTAAACATCGCTTTGCAAATTGTTAGGCATCTTTTTCCATAGTTGGCCAATAGTATCCTGCTCACAGAAGTTTCTTAACAAGGCCAGGGCCAGCGGAATGCGAACCGCAGACACCTTCATGTACTTCACGTAAGGCCATTTTTTCTTCCTCAGAATTAAGACATCTAAGAAGGATACCATCAAGACTCCGGCGATAAAGGGTGTCTCCTAAGATAGTGTAACGAGAGGCTCGACGGATAAAAGTTTTATGCTGGGTGTTGGATAGTTGAAGAGGCAAGGTGTGATTACGGAGATACTCGTATATATCCTTGTACCACGATGAGTTGGGACCAACAATCTCACATATGAGCTCAGACTGTGGAACTTCAAATGCTAGGATCAAAAGCTGTTCGACCAAGAATTCACATTTATGGGTGTTAGATTGCATGTCTAAAAGAGATCCATCATAGCCATGGCATCTGCTGCTCTGTTTTGTAGTCTTGGAATTTGCTCGAAGGTAATGTCCTCAAAATATTGCTTGAAATCATCCACCATTAGCTTGTATGGAAGAAGCTTCTCGTCTTTTGTTTGATATTCATCTAAGACCTGTTTGATAACCAGCTGAGAATCGCCAAAGACTTGTAACTGTTTGATAGCCCATTGTACTGCCATGCGCAAACCTGTTATTAAAGCTTCATACTCTGCTATGTTGTTGGTACATGGGAATGCTATTCTGTATGATTTAGGTATGCAGTCTCCTTGGGGAGTGACAAACAAGATACCTGCTCCAGATCCGTGTTGAGTGTATGATCCATCAAAGTATAGCTGCCATCGTGCTGGAGAGCTTAAATTAAACAATCCTTCATCAGGGAATTCTGGGTATATTGGCTGAATGTCTGTGATAGGTGCTGCAGCTAATTGATCAGCAATGACTTGTCCTTTGATAGCTTTACGGTTCACATATTGTATGTCAAATTCACTCAAGATCATAACCCATTTTGCTAATCTCCCTGTGAGAAGTGCTTTTGAAAGGAGATACTTGAGGGGATCCACATTAGAGATGAGCTTTGTTGTTTGGTTCAACATATAGTGTCGCAACTTTTGGGAAGCAAACACTAATGCTAAACAAGCTTTTTCCATGAACGAGTAATTGAGTTCATATCCCACAAGGGTTCTGCTAATGTAGTAGATGGCTTGTTCTTTTCCTGAGTCATCATGTTGAGCTAGAAGTGCACCCAATGCTGCGATTGTTGATGATATATAGAGCAGTAATGGACGATCAAGTACAGGAGGTATTAACACAGGAGGTGTTGCCAAGTATTCCTTTATCTTATCAAAAGCCTGTTGACACTTTTCATCCCACTTAAAAGGTTCACCCTTACGAAGAAGATGCTGAAAAGGATGACATTTATCTGCGAGTTGTGAGATAAATCGGCGGATAGATTGTAGCCTACCCTGTAAACTGCGGAGCTGTTTGAGATTCGTTGGTGGAGGCATTTCTATGATAGCTTTTACCTTAGCTGGGTCCACTTCTATCCCTCGTCCAATATATCCCAATAGTTTGCCTGATGTTACACCAAATACACACTTCTTTGGGTTTAGTCTGACTTGGTATTTTTCTAATCAATCAAAAATTTGTGCCAAGACTTGTAGATGTCCTTCCCTTGTCTTAGATTTTCCCAGGATGTCATCAACATAGTCTTCCATGATAGTATGAAAAAGGTCATGAAAAATAACTGTCATGGCTCATTGATATGTAGCTCCAGCATTTTTGAGACCAAAAGGCATTACAACCCAGCAATATGTGCCCCATGGACAAATAAAAGACGTTTTATCTTGGTCTTCCTCTGCTATTCTGATTTGATTATAACCAGAAAATCCATCCATCAAAGATAGCATTTCATGTCCTGCTGTAAGATCAACAATGTTGTCTATGCTTGGTAATGGAAAATCATCTTTAGGACATGCTTTGTTAAGATCTCTAAAGTCTGTGCAGCAGCGAACTCGTCCATATGGTTTTGCTACAGGTACTAAGTTTGAAACCCATTATGGATAATCAATAGGCTTTATGAACTTTGCTTCTAACAGTTTCTGAATTTCTGCTTTGACCAATAAGGCAACTTGTGGATGCATTTTGCGCAATTTTTGTTTGACAGGCTTTGCATCAGGGAATACTGCTAAATGATGTACCACAAGTGAAGGATCTAGACCTGGCATGTCTGCATAAGTCCATGCAAAATTTATAGCTCTTCTCAGAAAAAATGCTGTGAAGTTCTTTCGTTCTTGCTCTGATAGTGATGCTGCCAAAAAAGTGATCTTTGGATTCTGTTCTGTTCCCAAGTTCATGTCTTGTGATTTTTCAACTAGCACAGTTGATTTCTCATGGTAATCAGTGGCAACAGGAAGATCAAATCCCTCATCCTCAGGCGCCTCAGAGAGGTTTTCACCTTTGGATACGTCCTTTATTTTTGCTTTTTCACGGTCAAGAGGCGCCTTGCGGTTTTCACCTAGTGACCTAGTTTGTTGAATTTTGTTTATTTTACTTTTGCGACTGAAGGATTTGATACTTCCGCCAAAATATGCTAGTTTAGGTAATTCCATCATGAAACCTACTTTATGATCACCCAGTGGAATACCTTGTCTCAAACCCATGAATTCTGCAATGGCTTCGTCATTTTCAAATGTATCTAATATCGGTGCCCCCTGTTGGTCCCAATCGATGAGGTCAGGATATATGAGTGAAAGGCTAAAGGAGGGATCGTGATGGCTAGAGGAGGTTGCGGAAAACATGAAGATGGAATGTTCTTGAAAAAGGTCGGTGATATGAAGGGAGGAGTCGTCGATGATATCCGAGTTAGAAGTCTCTCCTACCGAGGAAGGTCCAACGTCAATATCGGAAATACACTTAATGTCTTTGGGTCGCGGTACCTCCGGTTGGTAACCAAGGCCTTGCTTATTAAACTTCTTAGACACAATAAGGGGCTCAATAGGTCCTTGTTCCTGTGATCCCAAGCCGCCATGTCCTTTATAGCCCATGTTCTTTATGATACGAAACCCGTTGTTGTAGCGCTCTACTTCAAGTTGGACTTGGTCATTTTCATCAAAGAATATCCAAGAGTTGATGTCCTCAATGTCTTCGTCATCCAAGAAACCACCTTTAATGAATACGGTAGGGGTGTTGATAACTGAGAGGGGGGGGTGAATCAGTTATCCTAATTATTTCCCTTATTGAACTTTTCCTTTAATTGAAGCAGCATAAAATCAAACACAAAACATTAACCATGAAATAAGAAACACATGACACAGTATTTTTGACGTGGAAACCCTGTTAAGGGAGAAAACCACGGGGTGATTAACCCAAGAATTATTCTCTGTTAGAAGAATAGGAAATTACAAAAATGGCACTTGCCAATTAGGGCTCACTGCCCGAGCACACTGCTCACAAGAGGCCCACTGCCTACAAGAAGACACACTGTCTACAAAGTGATGATAATCACAGTCTTGAACTGATTGGAAGCATCTGCATATGCTGGAGTTCAGTTCCGGTTAGGCTCAGTACACTGATCTGCTGCACTTCATCTTTCCTCTGTTCTTTGTTCTGCTATCTTTCACATACCGGATCCTTTTTGCTACCTCTGCTCTTTCTCTGGACTTATTCGCATATCTCTCTACACTTACACACCACTTCACAACTAAATCCATCCTCTATATATATCCGCACAAGTAGTTTCATCACCTTTCTAGTCGGCATCCGGAACAGTCTTAGTTTCTTACAAACTCTCATTCTGTCGGCTGAATCCTTCCTCACCAAGCAATGCGGATCAAGCATATACTTGTAGATATCATTAATCATGTCGGCCAAACATGATTCATGCCTTCACAACCTCTGTCATCAATAGTAACCCATCCGGAAAGCAGTCTGATACTCTGTCAGTCAGTTCTTCCTCTGTTTTCACTGTCTCTCAGGAATCTGGTACTTAACCATTCATATCTTTTTCCTTGTCCATCACCGGAGGCTAAATCCTTGGAATATACTACTAAAGGTAGTCCTCTTGACTTCCCCAAATCCGCACTGCACCAAGACACTTCCTCTGAGAGGTCCGGACCAATCTGTCGGACCTTGCCACATGCTCTGTTCTTCTTCACCGGACCACAACTTTCTTTATTCTGACTTCCGGTAGAGACACATCATGACTTGCGGATATGTGGGATGACCTTTGTTGCCATCAATGACAACAACCATGAATCCATATAGTGTCTCTTGCCAACAATCTCCCCCTTTGGCATTGATGGCAACACTTAGTGAAAAATGACTAAGTGTTTTCACTATGCTCCCCCTTTGCTGATGCTCTGTCTTTATATACAATTTCCGGAACTCCCCCTTAGTTGGATCCCTCATTTTTCACTACTCCTCACTCCCCCTTTGACATCAATGGCAAAGGGTAGGGTCCGCATATCAAAATTTTCAAAAATTTCTTATACTTAGCTGCATATTTACATACTCACATATATTGAAGAATGTCTGCAAAGGATGTCTGTAATTGAATCATTTCGGTAGCCCAACTTTGCTTCATTCTGTCCAAAATTGAAATGTGACCACTTAACAAAAATGCAAATGCTTCTGCCCGCTTGAGATCTGTCGGATCTTTTGTTTGGGCGGTGGTCCTAGCATCACTGATGGCCTCATGCATGGTTTCCAACTTAGGGATTATAATCCTTCTAAGTTCTCCCATCCGGTTGGTGATGTTCTTCCTTTCCTTCTCAAGATTCTTTATTTCGTTCAAGACTGCAATAGTCTGACATTCTTGATTTATTATGGAGGAAGAGAGAGGATCAAAACTTTGAGATAAGCTTTGTAGCTTATCCTGTTCCTCTTTTATTTTCTTGTCAAATGCTGCTGTTGCCTTTGACCAGGATATACAAAATTTATAGATATCACCGCCATCCTTAAGAGCATTCTCTAAGCTCTTTATTCCAATGCTTACAATCTTTTTGTCTTTAGAGATTAATTCTAATATCTCTGAAAATCTCTTATCCAAAAATTCCTTCCGGACCTTTTCTTCAGCTGATTTTTCTAAAGAATCAAAATGTGTATCAACACTGCTGACTAAGGTTTTTAGATTACCGGAAGTGGAGGCTGTCGGATCTATCTGGATTGATGGCATGATCTTTACAAGTATTCCGGAAGCAGCCTCTATCAACTCACAGTCTTCCATATGAGACTTCAGGAGCTTTTCATTTGCCTTGGCATTTGCAAATGAAGCTATCTTCATTGTTTGTACCGGAGAGAGAGAGTCAAAATCAAATGGACCTTTTAGAAGCTCCGGTTCATCAATCTCTAGAGTTTCTTTGCTCAAAAATTGTTGAACAGTTTGTGCAGTGTCTCTTGCCGGAGACAGATGTTTCTTCTCTTCTGCAGTCTTAGAACTGTCAACCTCTTTGTCCTTCACCACTGCTTCCTTCTCCTGTAATTGCTCTTCTTCTTTGGAGACTGTAGGGGAAACCGGAGGAGAGATGCTAACTTGTTCATGGGCCACTTCTTCTTGAGCAGAGGGTCCCAAGTCCTCACTTGTCTGTTCAAGGCTCACTTCTTCCGGAACAGAAGATTCCAAATCAGCAGCTGTTTCTGCACCTAAGTCCTCTACAACAGGAAGATTGAACCTTTTGAAGGCCTTCCGGAGGATCTCTTCTGTTTCTTGGGCCACTTTGTCAGTCTCACCAAGCATGAGTTGATTCATCCTGGCTTTGCTTCTGAACTCATCTTTGCAGTCCTTGAAGATAATGTTCATTGTCTTGGGATCAATTTGAGGATATAGCTGAATAGCTATCTGCTCCCGGATCTCAAGATCTTTGGCATGAGCATTATTCTTTCTTACTTCCATTTCCTTCTCTAGGCTCTTAGGAATGAGAGATATGATCTCAATGAAAGCCTTATTGTATATGTTCAGATATTTAACTGTGGCTTCCTGCAGAGTCTTTTGGTCTGCCTCACTGAAGTCATCATAGGATTCAGTCATTGGTTGAAGGTTTCCATCCACCGTGACCGACTTGATTATGCTCTCTAGTGACAGAGTGGGCTTTTCAACAGTTACCTCTGCCATTTCCTCCTTGTCTTGGCCTGTGGAGGGCTTACCGGATCCTTTCTTTTTCTGTTTCTTTACTTCTCTTACTCCCTCATCTGATTCTGTTTCCTCTTCATCCTTTTGGCTTCCATAAGCCCTTGTGGCTTTTGCCTTTGATCTCTTACCGGATGCCTGGACTTCCGGTTTTGAGCTTTTGGTTGAGGGAGGTGCAGATCTCTTTGTTGATCTGGTCCGGGTGGGAGCTCCAACCGGAGCACTTTCTTTGCTTTTCTCTTCTTCCTCGGCCTTCCTCCTCTTTTCCCGGCTGGCATCAAGTGCCTCCTTTGAGATACCTAGGCCTTGAGCAATGTGCTCTACTTCTTTTCTTACCTTTCTTTTAATCTCAGGTTCCCTGAGTTCTACATGTATTTTTACACTCAGCTCCTCAAAGGTTCCAAACCTTTCTGCCTTAGGATCTTTGGGCTGACTTAACATGTGTTGAACATGCAGCTCCACTATCTGTTCATCAACTTCATACCCCATGGGCATGATCCAGACAGTCCTTGGCTCCACTGCCTCCATTAGGCACTGATCAGTGTCAACCATAAATCACACTAAGTCCTTGTATTTCTCAATGAGAGATTGAGGAATTCTCTCTCTTGCTTGCATCATGCTCTGAAAGTTTTTGAAGTAACCCCATAGAGCTGAATTTCTCGCTTTTGCATCCCCAAGTCCATGCAAGTAGTCTCTTATCTGGACTGCAACAGGTTTGTCATTCTGCCATACCCATCCACTTGTTCCGGGTAGCTCATTTATGAAATAGAAGAATAGACATACAATAAGAGTACCATATTTAAAGGAATTCTTCTTATCCTTCTTGATTTTCTGTATGTTTTCCATTAATTGGCTTAGTAGTAGTTCGCAGAGATCATATTCTGCATTCTTTCTTAACATTTCATAAGCAGTGTATATTGCAGTTTCGGATACAGAATTCTCCCTGCTGGAGTGGTAGATCTTGTATCCTATTATCATTGATGCATATTTGATATCCGGATCGGAGATGTCTTCAATGGTCATTGCCCTTTTGTCAAATTTTGATCCGGTGGCCTCAGTTACAATGTTGTTCTTGACAGATTTGAGGATAGGTACTCCTCCGGAGGAGTATAGGCCAGTTACTGCTCTAATTGCCTCTTTTGTGATCTTGCAGGGTCTATCTAGCCATAGAAAGTTGTCATGCATCCTGCTCAGTACATACCGGACCCATTCATCCTCTTCAAAACAGGGGAAATGAATAAATTGCTCAAATTGTTTCTTCTGAATATCCTTATACTCTGGTTTGAGCTCAAAAGCATTGTCAATCAGCTGCTTGTGATAGAGGTCTCTTAATTTGAATTCCCCAAATTCCTCAATGTTTGCATGTATGTAAACCCTAATGTCTTCGGTGTGTAAAACTCCGTGAGGAACACTAGAGAAGGCTCCTAGTGGGTCAACCTCCAATGATTTGTAGGGATGTTTCTTGAATGAGGGGCGAGGTCTATCGGAGATCTTAACTATGTTTGGAGTAGCCATTCTTCAAAGATTTGCAGTGAGGTAATGAAAAACGGAGAATACGTTATGCGCCTTCGGTTTGCACGGAGTGGTTGGATTGATTTCTTTATCCAATAGCTTCGGCAGGAGATCCTTGGTGTGCTTGAAGAACCTTGTTGCAGAGCTCCACTTTTCGCTTCTTCTCGAGTGTAGAATGAACAAATGACCTTTGAGAAATCCCTTAAATTGCTCCGCGAACCCTAATACCTGTCTGCAATAAATGCTTCACCTACATCATTCCGGTTTGCCTTGTCTGGATAGCTTGGAGTATCCCGGATTAGTCCTGATCTGTGGATATCATCCGGATCTTTCAATCATGAATAAATCGAGGTGGCATATTACAAGATCATCTCAAACACTCTGTCCAATCCGCAGAACAAGATAGTGCATTTCCAGATCTTTCCAGACCTTTTTGTAATCCTTTATCATACTGGAGCATTTCCCTGAACAGGTCTTATTTGATCGATCATAGCTTCTTCATAACTCCATGCGGACCTCTGAAAACTTGACTGAAGTATCTCAAGACTCATATCTACAAACCCTTTGATTCGCATCTTGTGCCACATCCGGCACCACTTGTTTGGCTGGGGGAACAAGATTTTCTTTGAGTCTCCCCCTGAGCCAGAGCTCACTTTTAATTTTTGGAAGAAATATCAGCACCAGAGTCTGGTGCGGATCCAACCTCTACATTCTCTGAACTTTTCTTCACCCAAATCTTGCTCATCTGATTCCTAACCTCATCCGCATTCATCTTTTGTTTACCCTTGTCTTGATTCTGATTATACACCGGACCTCTTTTGTCCTGATTCTTGTTTCTGCAGATTTTAGCATTATGACCGGACCTATTGCAGATTTGGCAAATAACATTTCTTTGCATATTTGACTGATATCCTCTTGATCTGCATTGATTTGCCATATGACCTATTCTATTGCATGTGAAGCATCTACCTTTGAATGATTTGTTTACTTGCATAATTCTGCATTCATGGGATTTGTGTCCATACCTTTTGCAGTTGAAGCACTGTCCAGAGAAGGATGAATTATTCTGATTCATTCTCATTCTGCACTGATTAGCTTTGTGACCAAAGTGGTTGCAGTTGTGGCAGTATCCATTGAAGGATGGATATCTTTGAGCATTTGGCTGTCTTACCGGAGGTCTTCTAGGCCTGCTCCTTGGATTTTCTGATCCAAGATTCTTCTGACCGGATCCGGAGCTTTCTCCTTTCTCATATCCCAAGCCATACTTGTCATCTGTCCTCTTTTGACTTCCAAGAAGAACTTCAAGTTGAGCAGAACTTATCTTGAATTTCTCTTTATATTCATTTGCTGTTTGAAGGTCTCTTTTGAGAGAGGCAATTTGATCCTCAAGTTTTCCTTCATTATCTTTGGCATCTTCAAGATCAGATTCAAGGTGTCTGATAATCCTGTCCATCTGGTGGCATTCTTCTGATTTTTCTTTAAGAGATTGTCTTAGATTGTCTTCAGCCTTTCTTTTTTCTTCAATCTCTTGAGTAAACTTTATAGTTCCTGATTCCATTTCATGTCTTAACATAATGACTTCTTTTGATAACTTTTCACATAACTTGGTTTGCTCAGTCAATTCCTCATTTGTATTGCTTTCTTCACTTTGTCTTGCCAACTGTTGAAGCAGCTCCTTTCTCTTTTTCATAGAGAGACTTAATTTGTCTTTTAGTTCTCTCATGAATTCATCAGCCTGTTTGAGTCTTTCCTTTAATTCACTGACTTCAGAATTTGACTGTTCAAGATCCTCAAGGGCAGTCTTGAGTTGCTCCCTTAAACCATATGCATCCATTTGAAATCCCAGATCTTCCTCAAGCTGTTAGGCTCTATTAGGAGGCACTTGGCTCTGATACCAATTGTTGATAACTGAGAGGGGGGGTGAATCAGTTATCCTAATTATTTCCCTTATTGAACTTTTCCTTTAATTGAAGCAGCATAAAATCAAACACAAAACATTAACCATGAAATAAGAAACACATGACACAGTATTTTTGACGTGGAAACCCTGTTAAGGGAGAAAACCACGGGGTGATTAACCCAAGAATTATTCTCTGTTAGAAGAATAGGAAATTACAAAAATGGCACTTGCCAATTAGGGCTCACTGCCCGAGCACACTGCTCACAAGAGGCCCACTGCCTACAAGAAGACACACTGTCTACAAAGTGATGATAATCACAGTCTTGAACTGATTGGAAGCATCTGCATATGCTGGAGTTCAGTTCCGGTTAGGCTCAGTACACTGATCTGCTGCACTTCATCTTTCCTCTGTTCTTTGTTCTGCTATCTTTCACATACTGGATCCTTTTTGCTACCTCTGCTCTTTCTCTGGACTTATTCGCATATCTCTCTACACTTACACACCACTTCACAACTAAATCCATCCTCTATATATATCCGCACAAGTAGTTTCATCACCTTTCTAGTCGGCATCCGGAACAGTCTTAGTTTCTTACAAACTCTCATTCTGTCGGCTGAATCCTTCCTCACCAAGCAATGCGGATCAAGCATATACTTGTAGATATCATTAATCATGTCGGCCAAACATGATTCATGCCTTCACAACCTCTGTCATCAACAGTAACCCATCCGGAAAGCAGTCTGATACTCTGTCAGTCAGTTCTTCCTCTGTTTTCACTGTCTCTCAGGAATCCGGTACTTAACCATTCATATCTTTTTCCTTGTCCATCACCGGAGGCTAAATCCTTGGAATATACTACTAAAGGTAGTCCTCTTGACTTCCCCAAATCCGCACTGCACCAAGACACTTCCTCTGAGAGGTCCGGACCAATCTGTCGGACCTTGCCACATGCTCTGTTCTTCTTCACCGGACCACAACTTTCTTTATTCTGACTTCCGGTAGAGACACATCATGACTTGCGGATATGTGGGATGACCTTTGTTGCCATCAATGACAACAACCATGAATCCATATAGTGTCTCTTGCCAACAAGGGGGAGCTTTGATAACAGCGGAGGATGAAGTGGGCTTAGATGTAGAGGGCTTACCATGGGATTTAGGAGATAATGGAAGGGTACCAACGCAATAGGATTCCTGCAATTTGTATTCACCAGGGCCATGTTCGGTATATTTGATATGGAGGTTGGAAGCGGCTTTGCTAGATGAGGGCTTGAGAAGATCGGATGGGTCTACATAGGAGGAAGACGGATATGCCTCGGTGTTGATAGGGATATGGTTTGGACTCTGATATTTAGCTTGAAAGGCACGGCAAAACTCAAATGGATTGGGATCAGCTTGAATGGTAACTTCAACACCCTTATGTGGAAATTTAAGGCATTGGTGATATGTAGATGGAACTGCTTTAAGGGTATGGATCCAAGGGCGACCGAGGATGATGTTGTAAGGCAGATCAATATCAAGGACTTGACAGCGAGTTTCTGTAATGACCGGCCCAACTTGAATAGGCAATAAGATGATCCCTTCAGTATCTCTTTCAGCGTCATCATATGCTCTGATAGTTATAACTTTGGAAGTGTCAACATCTTTCTCAAAATATCCCAATTGCTTGATAAGTTTCAAAGAACATATATTTAGACCAGCTCCCCCATCTATCAAGACTCGTTTGATATGGCGTTGGTTAACAAATACTTCAATATGGAGGGCCTCATTGTGTGACGGATGAATGGAGGGTTGAAGATCTTTGTCAGAAAAGGTCAAATGACAAGGGGCTGCAATGCTAGCGACCATAGATTGAAATTGTGTGATATTAATATTATTAGGCACCGAAGACTCTTGTAAGGCCCTATCAAGGATAGCTTTATGTGCGGGGGATATGCAGAGTAGCTCAAGGATAGATATGTGTGCGGGTGTTTTACCAAGGTGATCCAAGAGGTTATAGTCAGAGAGAGGTCGAGGAGGATGAGGAGGTGCTCCTTGAATGGTAACTCGACCTCTGCGCATGGTTACGGCACAATCAGGTGCTCTCCCTTGGACGGCAATGGTAGAAATGCGAGCATGGTCAATGCGGCCAATAGTAGATGATGCATAGCTATAGGGAATAGCATTTCCAGCTTGAAGATTATTTGTCTAATCATGAGATGGAAGTGGATTCTTGAAAGTCTCTAGATCATAGTTTGATGTGGATGGTTGAGCAGGTTGAGCTGTTGAAGGTGTGACATTGATTAGACCTTGATCAATGCAGTCTTGGATAACATGTTTTAAGCGCATACAACCATTTGTTTTGTGTCCTTTAACTTGATGGTAATCATAATACTCATTCTCTTTGTACCAAGGAGCTCGAAAGAGTGGTTCGCCATTTGGTGGTGCATCGGGTAGAATAACGTCTCCGGCTTGAAGCAGCTTTCGAAGAATAACTTCCATGGGTTCCACTAATGGTGTAAATTGTCGGCGTGGATTAGAAGTTTGGCGTTGGTTTCTTCGTTGTGGAAAAGGCTGTCTTGGTGGAGAGGCTGCTTGAATGTTGATGGGAGCTCTCATAGTTTGAATATTCTTCGTATCAACAATACCGTCATTGACAACATTCTTGTTCTTGTTCCAAAAGCGAGACTTATCATTGGAATTTTGGGGAGAATCTTTGTTATCACGAAAGATCTTGATAGTTCCTTTGGCAATGAGAGCTCGTTCAATAATAACTCCTTTGGAAACTAGTTCGTCAAAGGTGCTAACAATTTGCAATTGTAGTTGGAATGACAGCTCAGGATGAAGATTTTGAACAAAGATGTCAAGCTGTTATTTCTCAGGGATTTCCCATGATAATTTGCTAGCCATATTACGCCATCGTTGGTAAATGAGGAAAAGGTTTCACCATTGCGTTGTTTGTTGTTGACAAGGTCATTCATGTTTACCTCATGTTCAATGTTGAAGGCAAAGTGTGATCGAAACTTGTTTGCCAATTCTGAAAAAGTCTTAATTCCTGGAGGTAAATGGGAAAACCATTCGAGAGCTTGTCCTGCTAAGCTTCGAGGAAATAGTCTCAAAAGATATGTATCATCATGGGCAACATCGAAACATGCCACGAAAAAGGCTCGAAGATGGTCGTCCGGATTTCCATTCCCTTTGTACTTATCAAATTGTGGGATTTCAAAGTGTGGTGGAAAAGGTATCATATTAAGAGACTTGTCAAATGGATAAGCGCATATGTTTTCGAGAGAGAAAGGTTTCTTGCCTTGTCCTACCCTTTCATCGATCATCTGTTGGATATCGGCTGAAGATAACTGCTGTTGTTGCGAAGGGGGTGGAGTATGATATGAGACATATTGTGGTTGCGGTTGTGGTATATGTGGAGTTGTGACTGTTTGTTGCGGTTGTGGGATATATGAAGCGGTGACTGTTTGTTGGGGTTGTGTGCCCACAATGTATGTCAAAGGAGTGGTATGTGACATGTATGTGTTGGAGGATTGCTGTCCTTGAGACACTAGCGGCAATTGGGTGTGCATCACATGAGAAGTGGATGTTGGATTGATAGTAGCAGATGATTGGGAAGTTGGGATTGAATTCATGACATGGTAAGTGACGGAGGGATTGGTAGATACGACAGAAGGGTGAACATTGGGATTGGTATATGTCATGTGTTGGGTGATATTAGAGAAGCCTTGGGTAGCATAAGATGGATTGATGGTGTGTGAAGGATTGGAAGAAGAGGACAGCATGGATGTAAGTTGATCAACATAAGCGATCTTATTGTTTGGATTGGCTTGAGAAATGAGGGGATCACTCATGTCAATGACACTAACATTGGGATTATAGGATAGCATGGAGGAATTAACAGTTGGTATATGAGATGTGGTAGATTGCAATGGGTGTGAAGCATGGACAACATGTGTTGTTGGAATGGTTTGAGAGGTATGCACACCATAAGACATGGGAATTGCTTGTGATGCTCGAAGTGTTTGTGCTTGTGTTGCATGGACAGCTTGTGTTACTTGAGGCATGGAAACAGTCATGGTAGAAGGAGAGATATGTTGAGGGACATGAAAAGGTGGAATGTTGAGATTTTGTGACATGAGAGGGAGCACATTGGTGGGCACTATCAATGGTTCTAAAGTATGCTCTGATCGTGGTAACTCAAATGAAGCAACAATAGGCAATGAGGATGATGTTTGCGAGGTAATAGGAGATGATGTGATTATAGTAGATGGTCTATTTGCAACAACAGCAGTAGTGTTGGGATCTTGCTCTCTAATAGTGGATATATCAAAGTCTTTAGGTAGTTTAGCACCCATGCGAGCAAGTTGGAGAAAACAGCGATCAGGCTCAGATATCATGAGTTTCTCAACTTGGTCCCATAGATAGGTATCTTGGAATTCTGATGAGTCGTCTTGAGATTGTTCTTCGAAAGTTTCCAAGGATGGTGGAGGTTGCATTTGTTGTGAAGATGATTCGCCCCTAGTGTACCCTTGAGGTATAAACATATGAGAAGGCATACCAGTTGTGAATTGAGTTGTGTCCTTAAGAGGTGTTGTGAATTGTTTCATCTCAGCTTGCAATTTGGCATCCATTTCAGCTTTCAATTTGGCTTCTATTTCAGCTCGATATTGACTCCTAGTTTGAGGCATGATGTTGATGATGAAGTTAAGCTTGTCAAAGTTTTGAGACCCAAAAGATGATAGTTGGTTGATTGGTTGTTGTTTTGGTTTGCTGGTTTTGCTAGTTTGCTTGGTTGGTTTGTTTTGACTGAGTTGTTGTTGTTGGTTGTCCCTAGAGGTAGCTTAATCACTCAAGGGAAAGATTGTTTGCTGTTGATGTTTGTTGGAGCTAAAGCTAAAGGAGATTGTTTGCTGAAGCTAAAGCTGAAGGATGTTTGTTGGCTGAAGCTAAAACTGAAGGTTGTTTGCTGATTGAAATGATTGGGTTGATGTCTGATTTGCTGGTTGGGGTCTCAAAAGATGGAAAAGCTCATGAGTTGTGATTGATTAATGAGCTCAAAATAGGAGACAAAGTCTAGGTATTTGCTGTTGATCAAAGAGAAGTCTGAAAGCTGATGTTTGAGACTTAAGCAGGCTGGACTTGTGGCTAACTTGGCTGATGCACTGAGATTTGCAAGGATTTTAGCTACAGGCGACTGATGATAACTCAAAGGCGACTCAAAGGATGCTAAAGGCGATTAATGATAGCTCAGATGCGACTTGGTTTAGTTTTGACAGAAAAATGACAGTGCTAACCAGAAGCGAATGCTATGCCAGAGGCGATGACTATTGGTTCAAAGGTGATTTTCTGTTGATCAGAGGCGACTCAGATATCCCTAAAGGCGACAGTCTATTATTCAGAGGCGAGCTTGTTCAGGAATCAGGCGAATAACTGTGGCTTTAAAGCGATTTGGTTCAGACAAGATGCGATGGGTTATGACTCAGATGCGACTTGGTTCAGGAACTAGGCGATCAGCTGTGGTTCAAAAGTGATTCTGTTCAATCAAAAGGTGATCAACTGTGGTTTAAAAGCGACTCTGTTTAGGCAATATGCAGGCAGTTGTTGTTTAAAAGCGACGTGGTTCAGGCAATATGCGAGTCACTACAGTTCAGAAGCGATGTCTGTGGTCTGTGCGAGCAGTTTAGGTTCAAAAGCGATTGTGTTTGTGTAACAGTGGTCTGATTTTGTAGTTTTTTCAGCAAGAAAACAATGATAACATTCACTCACACTCACAACAAGCACAAACTGATACAACCTAGGCTAGGATAGGACAGTATCTGTTGAATCCCCTAGCTACGCCTATTCAAAGCGGGTAGCTCCAGGATCTTGGTAGCACTGGCTCCTCCTTACATTTGCACACACTTCTCATGCATACCAAGATCCGAGATTCTTATAAGGCTTGACCCTCTCCAAACCTTTAGATTGTCCCTACTACCTCGGCTAAGAACCGCATGAATTGGGGCCGCTTCAAGGGTTTTGCCCTCTGTGTCAACAGATAGAAGGTTTTTGTCTACTACACAAAGTTGCTAATAAGGGCATCCGTTTGGGTGGCTATACGTGCGGCAGCGCTACTCTCTGTTATGGAGTCTCCCAGCCTCCAAGGGTTGCGCCTTGGAGGGTTTTGGGGGAGGTTGGCTGTCGGTATAACACAACTGCACCCGTTGTTTGTGGCTTTCGACACAAACACTTTTCTTATATAGCGGTTCGGAAGGACTTGGCTTTAGCCCGTTACCGCTTGGGTCGTATCCCTTCTCACACTGGGAAGGCAGGCCGTCTAAAGATAATGACAAGTTCTCATACACCCAAGATCCATTTGATAGGCAAGGGGAGAGGATACTTTTGTCATTAAATTTGGGTTACAATCAGGCACATGCAAGCAATCAAAAAGATAAATCAAGCACGGAGCAAATAGTAGTTCATTTTAAGCACCAAGCCCAAATATGCCTAATTTAGTGAAAAAAAAAAACCACAAATCTTGGACCGATCGAACCTGCAACAGATATGTCAGTAGTTTGATAACCTCCTTTCTTGGACAAATCGATAAGATGCTGCGCAACTACCCAGTTAATAGCCAAAAATCAAACTGGAACTGAAACAGATTTGAAAACAACAGAACTTACCAGATGCGATTCACTGCTGATCAAAAGTGACCTCCATTATATCAGAGGCAAAATACTGCAGATCATATGCGACGTGTAAAAACACAGGATGCGACACCTGGTCGCTCATAAGCGATGCAGACTGGCCATAAGCGATCAACCGAGGCCTAAATGTGAACAGTATCTGCAAAAACACAGCCGACAAAGAAAACCCTAGTCTAACAGGCGAGTATTATCAGTCCATAAGCGATACGAATGAAGTCAAACGCGGCCTCTGTCGACTCATATGCGATCCAGATATACCCAGAAGCGATCCGTTGTAAGACAAAAGCGACCTGTATCTGCAAGCAAAAGCTAAAACCCTAACCTGCACAGGCGATCACTATTAGCTCATAAGCGACATAGATCAGTGTAAAGGCGAGTGCTGTTGGATCAAAAGCGACGTGAACATATGCAAAGGCGGTCACTGTTATGTCAAAAGCGACCTGATTATGTGTAAAAGCGGCGGCTGTTAGGTCAAAAGCGGTGAGTACTGTCAAAGCAGCCGCAAAAAATAACAAGCGAGCATTTTAAAATCAAAAGCGATACTTTTTACCTCAAGTGACGACTGTTCGTTCAAAGGCGATCCAGAGAGGAAAATGCGGCCTGTTCCAGCTTAAAAGCGACGCAGAAATTCAGAAGCGGCAAATTTTCGTTCAAAAGCGACTGAAATTTTCTGCGAGCACCTGCAAAATCTGATCTTCAAAGAAACAACTCCAAAAAATGAAGTTAATCAGGGACGTGAGTCCCACCGGGCGTGCCAAAATGTGATAGGTGAAAGTCAGGTGTGGAAGATCAGACATAGTCATGAAACCCTAACCCTACCATCATCAAGGAATCTAACCTAAATGAAATCAAAGGATAATGCAATTCAAGCATAACATCACCTAGACCGTGCGATTCCTTGTTTGAGAGAGAGATGTGGACTACTTCTTCAACAATGAACAATTACAAAGCTGAAAGCTGCCATTGATGGATGATAAAAGCTCAAATGCTCAAATGCTCAAGATGATAATGTAGGTGCTATATGATTGCTGGATTACTAGATTGCTGGATATCTCATATGGGGTGAAAGGGTGTTTATATAGAACTCAACCAAGATCAATCAACAGTGGAGATTCAGAGGCTATGTGAATGGCTAAGATTGAAAGTTACTAAATTTAGGTCCAATTAGTTGTGCATGTGAAAGATTTTAAATGAAAGTTGTCTTACAACACATGATGAATGGGAAATGGACAAGTGTTGAAATGTGATAAATGAAGAGGGCTTAATTCAAATAAAGTATTTGAATTAGTTGGGATATGAGTTGGAAATTAATTAAATAAATAAAATTTATTTAATTAATAGGATAAATGCATAAAATGAGATAAGACATGATGTGGAATTAATTAAATAAATACAATTTATTTAATTAATTGGCTAAGTGGATGAGAATGGGATTTTAATTAAATAAATAAAATTTATTTAATTAATTAGCTAATGGATTAGTGATTTAACAAGGTGTTGCTAGACATGGACAAATTTGGGTGTCTATAGTAGCAAAAAATGCCTTTCAAAATGTGAACACCTTATGTTCAGAGTCAGAGCAGAAAGCCCAAAAAACATCCAACCTCTAAAAAGTAACGCAGTTAGACCATTATATACAGAACCGTGTACATTATGCAATTAATTACATGGCCAGAAGTCAAAAATCCGCTAGATACATCCATCAGAAATGGTGCTCAAAAGTTACTACTGCAACAGACAGGGGAGACCTCGAGCCCTGTGTTGCCATCTGGGAGTCTTCATTCATCATCGGGCAGCGTCACCATGTGTACCATCGCCCATACCCCTGCACTGTCGCCATTGATGGCTCAACCACTTGCGGCCTACCAAGAAAACTGTCGCTGCATTCAAATGGGAGTTCCCGCCAAACCGTGTTTTACTGAAGGTTCAAATTATGTAGGAAAATAATCCCACATGCACGGCGCGGAGAGTACTTCAGCATTTTAAAAGCATAGCCACATGCATACCAAGTGTCGAGCACCTTTTGCCACGCTCGACGCATAAGCCTTCACCCAAAACTCGTCGCCAAGACCTACACCATTGGCCTACCCCGCAGATCTCCTACCTAGCTCAGTTGTCTCACCAACGCCTACTCCACATTCCTCTTCTGTCGATATGACCAAAGCCATCGGCGAACAACAAAATGCCTATGCCGATAGAGCTAGTTACCCCGATATACAAATCCTTCGGCAAGACATACACCGATGACATCCCATCGGCCAAACCTCCCATCGGCGGACCCTCCAACTGCTAGCCCGATCTCAAAAGTCTTGCTGATGGTCCTTCGTCAAATCCACCGTCGGGTTGAACCATTGAACTGGTTCAACGGCTAGGTTCAATCTGATGGTTCAACGCCGACCACTACATTACAATCCCCTCCATCAGCCGAAACAAAAATCACAAAGCTTTGAACCATTGAACCGGTTCAACCTGATGGTTCAATGGCAAGGTTCGAACATCAAAACAATACTCCCTCAGCAAAACACTTGACCGGTGGCCAAGAAACTCGAAGCATCGAACTATTGAACCTTTGAGAAAAGGGTTCAAGCGGGTGGTTCAACGATAGTTCAAAGACACAATCGGAGTGCTCAAGAAAGCTTTTGCCGATGACAATCACTATGCCGATGAAGAACACATGAAGACCACCTCCTCAAGAACTAAGATGCAAATGCTGAAAAACATTGAGGGGCCCCAAAACTTAAAATTCTTTGGATTTTTTTGGGAAGGTGCCTGCATGAAAATTGCTCAGGAATTGACAGTCAATTCAGGCACCAATAGGTTGTTTTCTTTTTCTTTGAGTATATGGGGCATCATCTAATAACCTCATGGAGGCCTTGGCGATTCTTTCAGCTTTGAGGAGAGCTTTCACTCTCGGCTGGAATCAGATTATATGTGAATCTGATTCTTAGGTGGTGGTTGACTTGATAAATGGATGGCATTTTGATGCTGTTAGTTGGCATTTAGCAGTAGTGGCAAAACAGATTGCCAACCTTGGAGATTTACTGGATTCTGTCACCTTTTCCCATATCCCTCATGAATGGAACAAGGTGGCTGATGGGCTAGCAAAAATAGCTTCTGAGAAGACTGGGACGTGGCTGGTGGATGATTGGGATAGTTTACCGAGGGAGCTTGCCCAGGATTTGAAGGGTTGGGTTACTGAGGATGTGAAATGCTGCATTAATGATTCTTGATCTCTTGCTTGTTGTCTTGGGGCCCCTTTGGGGTTTTCTTTTGCCTAATGCTTTGTACCGCTCTTGTTGATTAATAAAAGTTTTTACCCCTCTTTTTATTAACAATTTTTTATTTAAATATATCCCACATCACAATTAATTCTTTTTACACCCCCATACCTCATTTATCTCGACTTATCCCCAAATAAATTTTTAATTCATTTTACATTCCCCATATGAATCTTTAATTCATAAATATTCCATCTCACCCATACTCATTTAATTCCCCCTTTTTCCAAAATGAATAAAAGATTTACTTTTATTCCTAGCCCTCCATTTCTCCAAGATCTAATCTAGGCCCTCCACATCACTTTTATCCTCCACCATTGATCTTCCAAAATAATCTCCACCCTTGGATCAAAATCCCTCCAAAATCTCTATAAATAGAACCTCTCCCAAGCCATTTGGGGATCCCAATCTTCTAGTAATGTTACCATGTCTAAATGTCTAATGAGCTAGAATTGTGAGTTGCAATTAAGATAGCATTTTACATTTTATTCATCAAATAAGGCATATCATATCTTAGGAGCTCTTGGGTGCAAAGCTCTTTCCCTTTGATGAGATTGGGTTTTCATGTATATGTATAACTATCTTGTTTTTATGCATTTTAGTTTGTTTTTCACCTTTGATTTGATTTTCCCAATCACATTGGCACACCCGGTGGGACCCACAAGGTCCAAATCTAATCTATTTTTGTGAGTTTTTTTGCTTAAGACATGATTTTGCAGGTGTGGTGCTATCTACCCTGTGCAGTGGCACCATCTTTGGCTCATTTTGGTGCTATTTACTATTTAGCGCTATCTGACAGAAGCAATTTCTCTCTTAAAACTCACTCACAAGTTCGTTTATCTATGTTCTTCCTGCTGTCTTGTCCTGTCTAGTTGCTCTCTGTTTTGTAGGGATCTTGAATGAACAAGGGGAGGTCATGCCAAAATTTTCCTAAAGGCCAAACATGCATTTCAGCTCTTATTTTGTCCTATTTTCCATTTTTTAAGACTAACAATATTAACATGACCTCTTCTATGTGCAGCCTAACCCTCTGTTTTACTTAGAAGGCCTCTGTTTTGCAGGATGGACTAGTTCAGGCTCGTATTGGTGCTATCGGCACTCAGATTGGCGCTATTCACAACTATGACCAGACCCTTTGACTGCATGCGCAATGGCGCATTGTTAGAGCTATATTAGCACCATTTTATGTTTTAGCGCTTTCTCTATGTCATAGTAGCGCTATTTCATGTTTCAGCATCTTATGTATAATGTTTTAGCACTAACTTGTATTATGGTACATTTTGTATTTGATATTAGCGCCTATTTGTAAATCAGCGTTATCTAGGTGTTCATCAGTGCTATTTGTCTAGGGTCAGGTTTTCTTGATAGGTTTTTTGTCAGTAGTGCCATTTTCTGTTCACAGTGGCGCCATTAGGTCTCTATTTTAGCGCTATTTTTAGAGACTGACTTTGTGTTCTGTGCAGGGACTGACAAGTTGTTTGCAGGTCATCACCAACATTTTGCAAACACTAACAAGTTTTTTTTTGCAGCATGTTTATCTTTAGTTTAGCAAACATTTCATGTGGGAATGAAAAAGAACCCTTGCATGTTAGCTTAAACAACATTTTGATTTGGTGCAATAAAAATTGATCAACAACCAACAAACAAATCTTTGTGTGTGTGCGCCTTAGTTTAGAACAAACATTTGAACTTGGTGTTCTAAAATTCACAAGTGCTTGCCAACAACTATCAAACATTTTGACTTTGTTCTTTAAAAAGAACCATAAAGTGCATCAATGAACTCATTGGATCAAAAAGAACAACAATTTGCATTCTTCACTCATATAAATAAGAAAACTAATCAAAATTTTGTGTGAAGTGTTTTCATGATTTTTGTTTGTAGTGTGGAAAGTGTATGCTCTTCCCTCGCACCATTGGTGACCTTGGAAATCAAAAGCTTCTCACAACACTTGCATAAATCACCCCCAACATAATCCTAAGAACTAAAATGAACTATGTTTAGTGCGATGCAAGCACAAAGAATACGTATGCTCTTCCGTCGCATCTTTGTATGAACTTGGAGATCAAAAGTATTTTTGTGGTTGTATTGCTTTTGTTAAATCCTTAGAGGGCCTACCACCCCACTTCAAAAGGTGGGAATGACCAAAGCAACAACAAGCTAAAGCCAAGCTCTTTCAAGCTGCTATATAAAATAAGGTGTTTGTTATGAAAGTCAGCAACAACAGGTGTTGTTGTGTTATACCGATAGCCAACCTCCCCCAAAACCCTCCAAGGCATAACCCTTGAAGGCTGGGAGACTCCATAATGGAGAGTAGCACTGCCACATGCATAACCACCTGAACGAAAGCACTTACTACGAACCTTTGTTTAGCAAGCCAAAAACCTTCTATTTGTTGACACAGAAGGGAAACCTTTGAAGCAGCCCTGATTCATGCGGTTCTTAGCCGAGGTAGAAGGGACAATCCTAAGGTTTGGTGAGGGACAAGCCTTCGTGGAAACCTGGATCTTGGTATGCATCAGAAGTGTGTGTAATTGTAAGGAGGAGCCGGTGCTACCAAGATCGTGGAGCTACCTGCTTTGAATAGGCGTAGCTAGGGGATTCAACAAATACTATCATATCTTCGCCTTAGGTTGTGCAAAGTGCTTGTTTAAACAAAACCACACGTCTTTTCACAAACAAAAATCTTGGTTATTGTGTGTTATTGTGCTTAAATTGTTTTCAAACAACTTGCGAAGAAATAATGAGAATCATTTGATCAAACTTTAATCAAGACAAATCCAAATTTGCCATCAAAATCTATCTTTTTCAGAGCCTCGACCAACACTGCCCTATTTCAGTGCCATATTTGTCTGATTTTGGTGCCATTTCACCTGTGGATTGGTGCTATTTTTAGATTGACTTGCCTGAAACTAAGACTCCTTCAGTTGTGATCTTTAGAACCTACTTTGCCATAATCCATATTCACCTTCCAAAAAACTGTCAGCACCCCATCCATTTTCTCCTCAAATTTTCCAAATCATACCTTCATTTTGACCTTAGAGAATCAATCCTTATCATTATTGGACCCTTTTTCATCCTCATTAAATCTTTGCATACCTTTCTGGACCAAAACAAAAAAATCCTTGTCGTAAGAAGTCATTCCAAAATCCAAAAACATATCCAAAATTTTCCAAATCAAAACACCCATCAAAAAATCATCAACCAAAAACTCTTCATCCCTTTGAGCTAAAGCTAGATCTAGATTTCATCATTCACATCATATTTTGCTTGAAGAGTCATTAGTCAACCTTTCAAGTGAAATAATCATCCTTCTTTGTGTAAGGTCATTAGTCTACCCCAAATAAAGAGAAACATCCATTTGTGCGACACAAATCTAGATCTTACCTAAGCTCAATTTGTTGACCATCAAATCCTTTTGAAAAACATCATCCTAAATCTCTCATATCGAATATCAAAATCAAACATCAAAATCTCTTCCATCAAACCATCCTCAAAGAAACATCATCCATCATCTACCCTTTGGTCCAAATTTGTGCAAAAAGTCAATACCATTCATTCTTATCATTCTTAGATTAACACCTTTTTGAAAACTTGTCAATCCTTCATCATACTACACTCACCCTCTCCATCTTACTACCACATCCATCTTTGGGTCCAATAATTTAATCCAAATTCTCTAAGGTCTCCATCCCCATTTTACTCCACCTCAAAATCAAATCCATACACGTGCATGCCCATAACTAGATCACAACACAAAAAGAATCAAGAAATGGTAGAACAATATATGGGCATAGGAATGCCTAATACCAACGATAGCAACATACCAATCAACCAAACATATAACCTACCTATGGTCTTTCAAATCCCAACATATAATCCCAATGAAAATCCCTTCCATTTCTTACAACAACCACCACCACCAACACAAAACATCCCCACCATGTCCCAAGATGATCTAGATGTCTTGAGCTTTACATAAGATTCTGATAGCATGAACCTACTTGACAAAATCCTAAGGTCGGATCCAAATAGATATCTTGACTATCTCCTCAAAATTGGTGCTCAACCACCCCACAACACGACATTGTCTCAACCATCCACCTCTAATGTCACTCCTACCACATCCTCCCAACCATCTACATCAAACACCCAACCTATTGTCTCACAAACATCAACTCCCATCATATCTACCACCACCACAAGCTCTAACTTTCCCACATCTACAATTCCCACAAGTGTTTCCAATCCCACCACTTCCCAACCCATCACCAAATTCACCATCACAACTAGCATACACTCTTCCATTCTTCAAATCACCTTGGGCATACAAGGGAACCTCACACATACTAGCACCTCCACGAGTGTCCCTCCCCTTAACCTGCAAACTATAGCTTACATACGACAACTCTATTCACAACCACCATACAACACAACCAACCCATCTAACCCCAACACATCTCATATTAATCCATCCAATGTCAACCCATCCAATGTCAATCTATCTCATCTTACGTATATACAAAACCCCGTAGCATCATCAACACATCATAATCCCAATCTCTAAATACCTCCACATATTCTCCAACAACTCTATGCTCATCAACATCTTGCACAACACAACGAAAACACCACCACACAATACCAAAATACGACATCCCAAAACCCCCAACATCAAACCCCACCTAATCTTCAACACCTCATCCATCAGCAAACCTACACACCCCAACCACAATCAACACCAGAACTCACAACCATTGTATAGGCCTTGATCTAAAAGGTAGGTGACATGCAAACTGGGGGCAAACACAAACATTACTCTTTTGAGGATATTTGTCCCTATCCATTTGATCGCACATTGTACATGCCCCCTTTCCCCAAGAATTTTGAAACACCTAAATTTGACAAATACAAGGGAAAGGGAGACCCTAGGGATCACCTTAGGGAGTTTTATCTCGCTTGCTTAGAAGTCTCAAATAACGATACATATCTTATGAGACTCTTTCCAAGAAGCCTCGATGGTCAAGCCGCTAAGTGGTTCACACATCTTCCCCCGGGCATTAGGTCTTTTGCTGAGCTCACGGAGAAATTTTTTAACTATTTCTCCTACAACTTCAAACATGAGATATCTATGACAGACCTTTGCAACACAAAACAAAAAAGTGGAGAATCCTTCGCTTCCTTCTTACAGAGGTGGAGAAGCTTAGCAAGCAAACTCCCTTGGCCAATTCCTGAAAAACAACTCGTCACCATGTTTGTGACTAACCTCAATCAGGAAATAGGATTCCATTTACAAATCCCTTATGCATCTACCTTTGAAGAAGTCATCGACAAAGGTACTACCATTGAACGGGCCCTCATCACCAAGGGCTCCATCAAATTGTATGACTACAAATCCAACAACAACAACAACAAACTCCATATCAACACCCCCAATACAAACAACAATGCAAACATGCAATCAAATGACAAGCCATGCTATTGGGGGAAAAAAAAGAACACTTTCAATGACGGTGTCACGAATGTAAAAGCCATCCAAAATGTACAAAATCAAACATCTGTACATACATATACTGCCAATGTAAATAACCCAATGGGGCAAACTAAGCCAAACAAACCTTGAAGGCAATTTACACCCTTAGGGGAACCCATCGAGGATATCCTTGACAGGTGTCTCAAGAAGGGCTTGATAATGCTCCCACCTGTTAGACCCCGTCAAGAGAATGAGCTCAAAGCTACGTGGTATAATGAAAATGATTATTGTGAATACCACCGTATTGTGGGCCACAAAACCGCTAACTGCATGAAACTAAAACATTGCGTCCAAGATCTCATAGATCAAAATCAAGTCAGCCTTGATCCAAGCACCCAACCATCGCCAAATGCCAATCTCAGAGCTTACAAGGATCCACTGCCCAACCATAATAAAGCCTCCTCATCCAATCAAGCATACAATGTCACCCCACCAGTAGCATCCTATGACTCTATCGTAGGGAAGATAGAGCTAATATCTCACCATGTCAACATAATCACCATTCGGGTACAAGCACCCGATTGCGCTGTCACAACCTGTCATGGCCATGTATCCATCTACATAGCCCCTACCATTGAACAAACACCTGCATCCACATCAGATTCCCTATCTCCTCATCCAACCACACGTCCATCACCTACCAATCAGTACAACCTCCTAGAGCTTCTAGGAAAGACCCCTGCACAAATATCCATACTTGAGTTGCTCCGAACATCACCCCTTCACAAAGACGTCCTTGACAAAGCACTCTTGGAAACTCAAGTTCCCACCAACTTGAATGTGACCCAATTCCAAGCCATGGTAGGACATATCACTGCATCTCACCATCTCACATTTCAGAAAAGGATCTTCTCACTTCTAAACACTTACACAATGATGCCTTACACATCGAAGTCTGTATCCACAAACACATCATCAAAAGAGTCTTAATAGATGGTGGCTCCAGCCTAAACATATGCACTCTTAAATTATTAAAACACTTGGGATACTCAGATGTGGTTGTAGACACCAGTGAGTGCATCACAATCAAAGGGTATGATGACACCGAATGGCTATCTGAAGGCACCATCAAGCTCCCTATTCAAGTGGGATAGAAAATATTGGAAACAAATTGTCAGGTCCTTGATCTTGACCTCCCCTACAACATTCTTCTTGGCTGACCATGGATCCATGCCATGCAAGCAGTCCCATCTACATTCCATCAATGCCTCAAGTTCCCTCACAATGGTACAGAGGTAACCATCTACGCTGACCCCCGCCCCTTCCAATATTGTAGTTTCTTGGAAGGCCATGATCACACCTTCTGCCCATACAACAAAGCCACCACCAAAACCAATCCAATAGCTTCCACCTCATACATTGACCCTGCCAACATTTCCACCACTTCATCCCAAACACCACCACCACTAGAGGTCAAGATCAAGCTCAGTGACATGGGATGTGGGGAATATGACTTACACGATACCTTTTGTATGGGCACATTACCCAATCCTAAAACATTTGGCATCCCAAAGATAGAAGTAGCCAACACAGTAGTCATCAAGTATAAACCATCACCCATCTTTGAAAAGAAACATCTCCTGGATCAGGATGTACTTGAAGATATCTCATCCTGGCTATATAAGGACAAAGAATCTGAGCAGGAAGCTCTTACCATACCAACATAAACCTATGGTAAAGGGTCCAAAATTGTCAAAAACATGGGTTATAAAGGACAAGGCGGTATTAGCCTTCATGAATAGGGGATCATGGAACCAGTCCAAGTGACAAGAAATCCCTATACACAAGGGTTAGGATATGGTCAACAACAACGTATCCTCACTATTGGCGAATGTATCTTAGCTGAGGTCATTACGGTCTCCCTTGAAGTCGACAATGTCAACGAAATGGGCCATCAAGACTCCTTTAGTGACTTTGCTGATTTCTTTGACTCATCCATATGCACCATCTACATAGTGACCACCCTAGCCTCGTCATCCAATGACTTACCACTTGTATACCTGGACCTCATAGACTGGGACCAATGGGGACCTAGACTCTTTGACGTAGCACCAAATGATGAGGCCATAGCTGAAATGATGGGGGTTAGAGATCACTTCCCCCTGGGAGATCACAAAGTAGGATACATCATGGAACTTGATACACATGCCTATTTCAGGGAGACAACCCTTTCTTCCATTCATAAAAACATAAAAATCAAACATGGATCTGATGGTGAAAACTATTCCGTGGTAGTGTGAGATCCCCAAAAAAGTAAAAACAGAAGACGTATCTCCTAGTGAAAACCTCTACAAGGCGCTAGGAGATGGAAGCATGGGCCTTCTCGAGATAGATAAGGTTTATCCAGATAGGTCACCCATCCTGGTAGAGCCAGCCCAAGAGATGAATCTTGGGATGGAATAAGAGCCGAAAATCACTTTTGGGGAAGAATCTCTCAGCACAGTAGAGCAAGAAAACTTCCTAATATTCTTCAAATGTAGAAATCATAATTTTGCATGGACCTATGCAGACATGCCAGGGTTTGATCCCACTTTGGTCGTCCATCACCTAGCAGTACGCCTTGATGCAAAACCAGTGAAGTAAAAACTCCAAAAAATGAACCCTCAGGTGGCCCTCCTAGTCAAGGTAGAGCTAAAGAAACTACTGGATGTTGGGTTCATTCACCCAATTGATTATCCTGAATGGGTTTCCAACTTAGTACCAGTAGCCAAACCTGATGGCCGAATCCTTTGCTGTACTAATTTTCGAGATCTCAACAAAGCCTACCCAAAGGATGACTTCCCATTGCCTAACATTGATATGATAGTGGATCTCACGATAGGACATGAGATGCTATCCCTAATGGATGGATTTTTAGGGTACAACCAAATTTGGATCGTAGAAGAGGACCAACATAAGACAACCTTCATATGTCCATGGGGGACGTACTATTGGGTGGTAATGCCATTTGGCCTGAAGAATGCCAGAGCTACATATCAAAGAGCTATGACTATCATCTTCCACAAACTTTTCCACCACATCATGGAAGACTATGTGGATGACTTACTAGGAAAATCCAAGACAAGAGAAGAACACCTGGATGTATTGGCCAAAATCTTCGACCGATTAGAGCAATACAATGTCTGCCTCAATCCAAAGAAATGTGTCTTCGGGGTCACCTCGGGAAAACTTTTGGGATATATAGTCTGCAGAAGAGGAATCGAGGTAGATCCCGTAAAGGTCAAGGCCATCACTGAAATGCCTCCTCCAAAAACACTCAAACAGTTGAGAAGTTTGCAAGGTAAACTCCAATCTATCCATCGCTTCATTGCTCAACTGGCTGATAAATGTCAACCATTCCAGCACCTGCTCAGAAAAGATATAACTTTTGTCTAGAACAATCAGTGTTAGGCTACCTTCGATCAGCTAAAAGAATACCTGGCTAATCCCCCTGTTCTAACTCTACCAAGGCAAGGAGAACCCCTCCTGTTATATATCTTAGCAACAGAGACAGCTATTGGAGCCTTGTTAGCACAGCACGATGAGCAAGGAAAGGAAAGAGCTATCTATTATATCAGCCGCACTCTGATCTCATATGAGCTAAACTATACACAAATTGAGTGAGCATGTCTAGCCCTAGTTTTTACTTCACAAAAACTAAGACACTACATGCTTAATCACAAGACCAAGCTCATCGCCAAGATCGATCCACTGAAATATCTACTAAATAGAGCTGCTCTTACTGGGAGAATGGCAAAATGGGTCATGATACTCACTGAATTTGATATCAAATATACTAAGAGAAAAGCCATCAAAGGATAGGTTATCACCAATCAGTTGGCTGAAGCACCCATTCCTATATAATATCCTACACTGGTAGAATTTCCTGATGAAGCCATCTTGACAATAGCACTGGCAACAAAAACATGGAAAATATATTTTGATGGATCATACACACACAGAGGCTCGGGGGCAGGCGTCCTGTTCGTTACCCCTCAAGGAGACACCATCACTAAGTCCTTAAAAATCACATTCCCTTGTACCAACAATGTGGCAGAATATGAGGCCCTTATCATAGGTCTCCGAATGGAAATCAAATGGCTAATTGAGAAGTTGACAGTGTATGGAGACTCTCAATTGGTCATCTGGCAGGTAAACAATGAATACAAGACCAAGGATGATAAGCTCCTGCCTTATAAAAAGATGGTCGATGACTTCAAAGACTACTTTGATGACATCCACTTCGAGCGAATCCCAAGGCTCAACAACAAAGCTGCAGATGCCATGGCCACCATCGGATCCTTGGTCGACATGAAGAAAGACAGCAAGAAGTGTGAGTTCCTGATAGAACTCCCCATCCCAGCATATGATGTTCCTCAATTAGAACTAGTGTGCGAAGTCATTGGTCCCCTATCCCCATGGTATCAAGAAACCTACCTATACCTTCACGATAATATCATCCCCCCTAATCTATCTACCTCTCAACGAAAATCTTTCATTCGCCGAGCTTCCCACTTCACCCTTGTAGGAGATACCCTATACAAAAGGAGTCTTGAGGGCACACTTTTACGATGTTTAGACTCTAGGGAAGCTGAAGTGGCCTTACAAGAGGTACATGCAGATATCTGTGGAGCACATTCAAGTGGACCTGCTCTTGCTAAAAAGATTCTAAGGACCGGTTACTATTGGCCAACAATGGAAAGAGATGCCTACCGGTTTATAAAAAAATGCCTACCATGTCAATAGCATGGAGATCTCATTTACGCACTAGCACAGGAATTGCAACCAATCATGATGCTGTGGCCTTTCTCATAGTGGGGACTTGACCTCGTAGGGAAAATCCATCCACCATCCTCCAATGGCCATAAGTTCATAATCACTGCTACCGAGTACTTCACTAAGTGGGTGGAAGCAATACCACTCACCTTCACCACTGGAACCCAAATATCAAAATTCATCCTCCATTACATCATCTGACACTATGGTATCCCTCATTCCATCGTCACTGACAATGGAAAACCATTCAAGAACCAAGAAGTGCTTTGTGCAAAAAATTTGAAATCAAACACCACTTCTCCACCCCATATTACCCTCAAGGAAATGGTCAAGCTGAAGCTTCAAATAAAACCATCCTGCACATCCTAAAGAAGACAGTTAATGAAGCTGGCCATGACTGGCACCTCCAACTCAACCCTACCCTATGGGCCTACTGTACAAGTATCCACACCCCCATATGAGCCACTCCATTTTCCCTAGTATTCAGTGTAGACACCCAAATTTGTCCCAACTTTGTCCATGTCCTACAACACCTTGTTAAAACATTATCCTAAACATCATAAGCCATTTTTGTCCTAAATCCCACTCTTAATCCCATTTATCCATTAGTCAATTAATTAAATAAATTTTATTTATTTAATTAAATCCCATTCAATCCCATCCTCATCCTACTTAGCTAATTAATGAAATAAATTTTATTTATTTAATTAATTTCACATGCATAATCCCATTTATCCTATCCCCATCCCAATTAATTAAATAAATTTTATTTATTTAATTAATTTCCACATCATATCTTATCCCATCCTATTCATCTACCCAATTAATTAAATAAATTTTATTTATTTAATTAATATCCAACTCATATCCCAACTAATTCAAATATTTTATTTGAATTAAACACTCATCTTTTATCACATTCCAACACTTGTCCAGTCAATCATGTGTTGTAATACAACTTTCATTCATATCATTCACAAGCACACGTAAGCCTTATCTTCCCTTGCCACATGTCACATGACTACAATTTCTTGATGTGCAAGGAAACCTAACTTAATCCTATCCATCCATTTCACCTAAAGCCCTATTGATCCTAGCCATCCATTTGAACCAAGCCAAGCCTATAAAACAAGCCTCTCTTGAGCCATTAGAGGAGAACAGAGGATTCTTCTTCATGCAACCTCACTTTGCTGAATTTTCATCTCAAGCCATTATCTATCCCCTTTCATCTACCTAGCTTGCATCTATCAACCACCAATCAGCCATCATTTATCTTCTTATCAATGTTATGCTGCAGAATCGAGCAATCAACACAACAAAGCGATCAATAAATCGAGCTCATCTTGCATTTTCGAGGTATTGAATTATTTGGGTTTAGGTTATTGCATTTCATTGTTTGAATCATTTCCATTTGTAAATCCAAATTTTTCGATATACATTTTGGCACGCCCGGTGGGACTCACTTCGCTTGATCTTTTTTACAGGTTTTTGTAGTAAAAATTTGCATTCATATAACCCCCATTGTTGAGTTTTGCAGGTTTAATTAACTTTTTGTTGCAGATCTGCTACTTTTTGGACAAAACCTTAGGTTTTAAAGATTTGATCATATCTTTCAAACAGCTATGAATTTTTCACAAGATTTTAGAAAAAGTTTTTCCATGATATAAGGAAGCTACAGCAGAAAAATTTCGGATTTATCGTGATTTTTTCAGGATTTATCACGTTTTTATGTTTTTTCATAAAATCTCAATTTTGGGCGTAAATCAGTGAATTTTTCAAGAATTTTTGTATTTCTAGAAAGCGCTCAGAATTCTAATGGGGGTCTATATTTTACAGATTTAATTTAAAGCTCGTTTACAGTGCGAAAAAATTAGATCTTTGCCGACTATACTATTTTCATAAATCCATATTTTTGGGTGCAAAACAGGGAATTTCTCTGATTTCTTTACATTTTTGGAAAGCTCTCTAAAAGTTAAAAGGCATCTCTTCTTTGATTTTTTAATTTTTGAACAAAAAATGTATCAAAATAATCAAATCTAATTCGGCTATGCATCTAAAATTATAATTTTCCTTGCCTGATGAACCTATTTTTTATGCCTGCATTATAATATCATTTTTCTTTTTTGATGTTGTAGGTGATCATAAGGAGCTTTAGCAGCAGCAATATCAATCATCTACAACAACTTGGAAAGTGAAAATAATCAGGTGCACTCATTCTAATCTTTCATCTTAATCATTGTTTGAATCACACATTTCGATTTGGGCATAAAATGAACAATTGTTTGCAAATTCACATCAAAAAATTGGGCTAAAACAAACCATTGTCTTTCATCACATTTAGATTTGGGCTTTAAAACAAACAAATGCTTGCATTGTCTTCCACACATTGAATTTCTAAGGTTAATGAACCCCATGTGAGTGTGACCAAGTAAATGTGTATGCTCTCTTGTCGCATCCCAACACGAACTTGGAGATCAAAAACATTTACTTGTGTTGCTTTTGTTTAGCCTTAGAGAGGCCTGCCTTGGTATCCACCTCAAGGGAATGACCTCAAGCAGTACTTTCATCCGGTCCGCTATAAAAATCAGAGGATAAGGCGAAAGCCAAGTCTAACCGGTATTAGTGCTCACCATACAGTGCTAACTCGAAAGGAGGCATACCTTGTGTATATTAAACTCCTAGTAGGGTTAGTTAAAGTCTTAAGTGGCTTGCTGGATGCTCGTGGGGTGCCGGTCCCCCGAATTTTCACTAGAACCTCCTTGTGATAGTGGCCTTGCCTTGACTAGGACTTGTTGAAGTGTCTTCACGTGCTTACTTAATCATCACATTTCATTTTTAAAGTCAGCAATTGCTTATGTGTCTTGTGTGAGTGATTCATGTGTGTATATGCATAATCATTTGTTTGAACATTGCCAAATCAAGCTATAAACACCAAACACATAAACAATTCATCCTACATTTCATCCACATCACCCAATTTTGTCATTCCACATCATATCCTAATCATACCCAAATCAATTTTATTCTGAACATATCCTAGTCACATTCATACTCATTCCAAATCATCTCCACATCATCATCAACCTAGTCCTAGTCAACACTTGTCAAGATGGTCATAATCATTCAAGAGGGTTATCCCTCTAATCATGAGACAAATCCCAAGCCTAAGGTGACAATTCAAGGGGGTTATCCTTATAACCATGAGACAAGACCTAAGCCTATAATCACAATTCAAGGAGGCTACCCCTCTAATTCAAACAATGAAATAAAACCAAAGCCCAAGATCACAATTAAAGGTGGCTATCCTCCTAATCCAAATCATCAAGATAAACCAAGACCTAAGGTCACAATTAGAGGAGCCCCTCTTCCTAATCCAAATCATGAAGACAATGCAAGACCCAAGGTCACAATTAAAGGTGGCTATCCTCCTAATCCAAGTCATGACGACAATCCAATACCAAAGATCACAATCAAAGGAGCCTCTCCTCTTAAGACCAAGTTTATACTTCGAGGAGGCCATCTATTTACTTATGAGGATGAGACAAGTCTAAAACCCAATCCATCCACACATCAAATCAATTCCACATCAACTTATCCCACTTCATACCAATCTAATCCATCCACACATCAAATCAATTCTACATCAACTTATCCCACTTCATATCAACTAAATTCATCCACATGTCATATCAACCCTTCATCAACCTATCACAACCCTTATCCATATCAATCCATATCACAACAATCATTATCCTATGCAACCCCTCCATCATCATCACATCAACACATTTACCAACATCAACAACAAATCATATCACAACAAGAATTCCAAACACCATCCCAACCTCAACAAATTCCACATCAACCTTACATGTCATCATCTTCAACTTCATACCAACCTAATTCATCTACCTATCATGACAATTCCATATCAACCTATGCCACATCAACATTATCCAATTTCTCATTCTAACATTCCAACATACCACCAAGTCCATCCACAAGGCAACCAAGTGTCATCACAACAAGAACATGTAAGCTCAAATCCACCTTGGCAACAAGATCAAATGCCCTCAACTTCATACCAACCCCAAGACCTTTTATCTACATATCCTACCATTAGACCTAGCTGCCAAGACTATCAATGGCCTCCCCAACAAGCACAAGTGAGTCTAAGTCCACCTTTGCAACAAGAAGCACATGCAGCTCCAAGTGGTCCCTTGTACATAAACCAAATGAGTCCAAGTTATCCTATGCAAGATCGAATAACCTTTGACAAGGGAGATACCAATCTAGAGTGGCCTCTACCATCCAATCCCATGCCAACACATGAGCCAACTAATCCTATCCCAACACCACCATGTGATCCTACTCCTAGTCCATTGGTCCATCAACCTTCCAAATCACCAAGCCCTCCATTACCTTCATCACCATGTCATTCTAATCCTTCACCAAAGGATGCAGCTGAGATAGTTTTACAAAGAATGCTTGAAGCAAAACTCATTGAACTTCCTGAAGTCAAACCATGTGAAGAAAGTCCATATGATGAACATGATTATTGCGCATACCATAGGACCAAAGGCCATAATACAAATACATGCCCAATATTTGTCCCAATTGTTTACAAGGTGTACCTACCTATAATGGGAAATCATGCCACATCATCCCAATTTCATGTGTCACCCCCATCTAGTCCAAATCCTAATCCACCCAATCCAATTAACCCCTAACCTAATCCCAGTCCTAAGCCTACAACATCATCCTCTATTATTGCTCATCCATTATATTGCCCATCCACTCATACCCTTGCGAAGGATGTGATCCATTGGCTACTAGCTAGGAATAAACTACCTCCATGTCAAACACCCATTCATGAACCTACCAAAGAACTTCCAAAGGTCATGTCCAATCCTATAATCTCATCATGTGGTTCACATATCCTTGATCCTCTTCAAGAGCCTTCCATTAACATACCTAGCCCTTTGAGCCCATCATGTGACCTACAAACCATTAAGCCTATTCAAGAGTCTCCTATTTTGAATCCAAGTCAAGAGTCATCATGTTCTCATGTTGTTGACCAAGAGCCTATCCAAGAGTCTTCCACTTCCATTCAAGCAACCCAAGAGGTATGTCAAAGGTTTAATCCTAAGCATGTGGAAACATTAAGCCCTAGTCCAACTCAAGATCAAAACACTTTCATGCGACCCATCCATAACATTTACCTTCTTTATGATCAAGATGATACCTATGAAGAAGCTATCCATGAGCCCCTTGATCCTATCCATAATCTTATATCCATCCATGAGCAAGATATCCAAATTTCTCCTAGTCTAGCCCTATCCATAATGAGCAAACATCCACTTGGCATGATGAGACACTTGTTCCCCAAGTAAGCATAAAAGATCAAACAAATAACTTGGAACTAAGTGAATACAATGCTAATCAAGATCCTAATGATCTTCCTTCCACATCAACCATCGATTCCACTTCAAGTCCACCATCATGTCCTAGTGGTCTTACAACCTTTGTACAAGAGTGTTCTTCTTTAGGACAAAAACAACCATTGTCCTCCACTTCACCTTCTCCATCCAATAAAGAACTCAAGTCTAGTGTTCAAAGCACACCTAGTCCCATTGTCCATCGCATACTCCAAAACATGAACTACCAAGGCAAAGGTCTAGTCCTTTATGAACAAGGTATTTTAGAGCCAAACCATGTCAAGATTCCTCCATGCTCATATGGCCTTGGATACACACCCCAAGGTAAACAAGGCCAAGATGTTGGTAATTCCTCCATCCCTCCTAAGTCCACTTTTCCATCACAAACCCCATCATCTACCCAAAACATATGTAGCCATTCCACCTCCGTCATCCTATAAATGTCAAAAGCATGTGACTGTACATCTTTCGCCATCCACTTTGCCTCCACTTTTACCAACTCCAAATATCCCTCCATTCACCTTACCACCGTTGCTTCCAACACCTAACATACCTATCATTGATAAGTATCCTTACATCCCTAATCATAACCAACAAAAGCACACATCATTTAAGCATAAAGCTTCCAATCATTCCATCCACTCCACCTACCCCATGGGATTCAAAAGCAAAAATTTTGATGCCTTTATCTATAAAACCAAAAATCCAACTAAAATTCCTAAGGACCCTCATGCTTTAGGGTATCAATGTGAAAAGTCTCTAAATCATCCATCTTCTAAGAAAAGTACATTCACAAAGCTATCCAAGCCCATACCTCCAAATGCAAAGCCCAAAAGCAAAATGGTTTGGGTTCCTAAGCAAATAGATAGCAAGTCAAATGAGGCATCCTCATCCACATCTCAAAAATCTCAATCACCTATCTCCATCCAAAAGCCTATTTCCATCCAAAACTTCCATTCCCTTCAAAAATCCCACAAGCAAAGAAAAAGCACTAAAAATACTAAATCTATGTGGGTTCCTAAATCACTTCATCAACCATTTCCTAAGAAAACAACCCCATTGCTTCCTACACCACCATCCAATCAAAAGATTCAATGTTTATCATGCTGTGTGCAGCCGTTGGTCATGGTTCCCTTCCACTCTGTAGCACCTCCACATAACTACATCTCCCCATCTTCCATCCATTATCCTACATATCTCCCCCATGCTATCCCTATGGCCCATGCTTTTGCATAAACTTTTCATCCATCTTCATTCCATAAGCCAATATAATCCACATCATAGTCCACTATCCCCATCCATCTATCCTTGCATGAACCTTCCATAATCCACATCATAATCTATTATCCACCTAATCCATCTCCCATCCATGCAATCCCTTATCAACATCTATGAGCACACTTGACATGGTCCATGCGAAGACATCATCAATCTCTAAAGGGACACTATCAACCTTCATAGCACTAAACACTTGATTCCCTCCTATCCATTACCATGGTGAAAACCTGGCAAACAGGCACCATGTGTAATTGTCAACCCATCTAAAAGTAAAAAAAAAAAGAAGCAAAAAAGCAAAAAAACAAAAAATCAAAAAAGTAAAGAGAAATGCCTTCATCCACTGGTGAAAACCTGGTAAACAGGCACCTTGGATAAGTACCATGATGAAAATCTAGCAAACAGGCATCATGTGTAGGTTGATCTTCTAAGTCACTTACACTTGGGGGCACATTGTCTCATCCAACCTATCCATTTCTAAACTATCTATCCCATTATATCATTTTCCATCCTATCATGTCCTACCATTACCATACCATCCTACCATCCTTAGCCATTACATAAACATGCCTATCCTATTGAGTCCATTTATCCTTCTGCCTTTTGATTTTGATGAAGACATAGGGGCAAAATGTTGAAACATGTTTGGATCTTTCTTGGCATACCTTCTTTCCAAACCAAGTCCTATCCATTGACCATAAGCCATCTTATTCAAACCAATCTATCATGTCATCCCTTGGTCATGAACTTTGTCATGTAAAATCCTAAGTCTTCTACCTAGTATGGGGCAAGTTCTTCCTATGCAACATAGCCTTTGGAGATCACATCCTAGCTCCCCTATGATCCATCCACTATGGCATATCCTTATCATGAGCTTTCCATCTTATAGATTATCCCCATCCGTTTATCATGATCTTTCCACTATAGCCTACCTATCCATTTATCATGAGGCATGCATCCATCCCTTATATGGTCTATCCTCTTATATATTCATCCAACTCTCATGAGCCTTCCATCACATTTACTATGAGCCCATCCATCCTTTTATCCATCTATGCACCTAGATTTGGTTTTCTCCCTTGTCATTGGTATCAAGCACAAAGGCTACCTAAATTGTAAATCTATTGGCATTTTCCAAAACATTTCAAACAAAACTCCAAAAAAAAAAAATCAAATATTCTCAAAAATTCCAAAAAAATTAAAATATTCTCAAAAATCCAAAAAATTAAATATCCAACGAAAAATTCAAGCAATAAAACCAATCACATCATCCAAAACAATCCACTCCATCAACATTCAATCAAAATCAAATCCTCATCATCATCAATTCCTCCTATCAATAACATTCATTCATCTATTTCAAATCAATCACCTCTTCCAATCATATCAATCAAATCAATCTAAGCAATGATCTTAAATCCAAGTCACACTAATCCATATCATGCAAGCCAATCAATCAAGGAACATTATCCAATCAAATCAACAAGTTTTGATCCTAATCTTGTCATGAACCAAATCAATCACCATCAATCATCATCAATGGGATATAGTGTTCCCACATCCTTGTGTTGCTCTAGGGATATAGCTTTCCCCGCAATGACAACACTATCTATCATCATCAATAAACAATCAAGCATTGGTTTATGACTCGACAAGGGCAATACCTTGTTTATTTTACATCCTTTGAGCATACTGAGAACGCTTGCTTATGCTTACATTGAATCGACACTCTAATCATCACACCATCATTATCATCATTTAAAACAATCCAATTATCAAAATAATCAACCCAACAATAGAAAACATCACAACCAAAGCACATCAATCTAACTATCAAAACAAATCCTATCAATCATCAGCACCAACACCAAAGCAAATCAACCAAAGCACATCAGGCCAACCATCAAAATAAATCCAATCAAAATCAATCAAAATTAGCTCAATCCATCACATATCATCACATCATCAACATTTCATCAATCCAATCATCCATTCATATCAATTCAATTCAAATCATTATCCTTCATCAATCTTCATCCATCACTTCATCTAATCATCCTTTAATCATCAAATCAATCCAAAGAATCAAAGCAATGATCCAAATGCAAGCCCATCCTTAATCCATACCAATCAAGTTAATCAATCAAGCCAAGTTCTTTAATTGCAATCAATGGTCTTGATCCTAGCCTTGTTGTAAGCCAAGTCAATCAGCCAATCAGCTAACCAACTCAGCAAACAACCTTGTGTTGATCTAGGGATATAGCTTTCCCCACAATGACAACACTCTCAACTATCATCAATCAACAATTAATCATTGGTTTACAGCTTGACATGGGCAATACCTTGTTTGTTTTTGAATCATTTGTGCATGCTTGCTTGCTTGCTTGTGTGTGTTATCAATTTTATCTTGCATTTCTATCAAATCCTTATCATTCCAGCTAATATTCATATCTTGTGTATGTTGGAATAGCTTTTTGCACTATCCTTTGCATCTAAGGTCATATCATACCTTTTGTGCATTAGGACTCAATGCTCTAAGTTTACTTCCTCATACGTTAGACAAGGTTGTATTATGCTGGGGCACAAGACACAACATCACCCTGGTCCTTATACCTTGGTGCATAACGTCTAGTGCTATATCAAACATCATGGTTGCTCACTTTCATTGCAGCATAACACATCATCCATTTCTTCTATCCATTCCCTTATATTTCTTTTGTAGCCAAGCCATTTCTTTTCCAGAGCCTACCCGTGTTTGTCCAACCCGCCTAACCTCTCGAGGGGGCATCATCATCATATCTTTCCATCATCATCATCATCAGCATCCCTATCAATTATCCATACCTTGACTTCTTTGAAATGATGTTACTCGACATAAATCTTATCATCTCGAACATCATCTCAAAGAGGGGCAAAATGTAGACACCCAAATTTGTCCCAACTTTGTCCATGTCCTACAACACCTTGTTAAAACATTATCCTAAACATCATAAGCCATTTTTGTCCTAAATCCCACTCTTAATCCCATTTATCCATTAGCCAATTAATTAAATAAATTTTATTTATTTAATTAAATCCCATTCAATCCCATCCTCATCCTACTTAGCTAATTAATTAAATAAATTTTATTTATTTAATTAATTTCACATGCATAATCCCATTTATCCTATCCCCATCCCAATTAATTAAATAAATTTTATTTATTTAATTAATTTCCACATCATATCTTATCCCATCCTATTCATCTACCCAATTAATTAAATAAATTTTATTTATTTAATTAATATCCAACTCATATCCCAACTAATTCAAATATTTTATTTGAATTAAACACTCATCTTTTATCACATTCCAACACTTGTCCAGTCAATCATGTGTTGTAATACAACTTTCATTCATATCCTTCACAAGCACACCTAAGCCTTATCTTCCCTTGCCACATGTCACATGAATACAATTTCTTGATGTGCAAGGAAACCTAACTTAATCCTATCCATCCATTTCACCTAAAGCCCTAATTGATCCTAGCCATCCATTTGAACCAAGCCAAGCCTATAAAACAAGCCTCTCTTGAGCCATTAGAGGAGAACAGAGGATTCTTCTTCATGCAACCTCACTCTGCTGAATTTTCATCTCAAGCCATTATCTATCCCCTTTCATCTACCTAGCTTGCATCTATCAACCACCAATCAGCCATCATTTATCTTCTTATCAATGTTATGCTACGGAATCAAGCAATCAACACAACAAAGCGATCAATAAATCGAGCTCATCTTGCATCTTCGAGGTATTGAATTATTTGGGTTTAGGTTATTGCATTTCATTGTTTGAATCATTTCCATTTGTAAATCCAAATTTTTTGATATACATTTAGATCCGAAGCCATTTTACCTATTGAGGTTGAGCTCCCATCCCTACAAGTATCCCTACAAAACATAATCAATGATGAGGAATACTGAGTCGCACGGTTGCATCAGCTAGAATTACTGGATGAGAAACACCTAAATGTGTTGAACCACCTACAGGCCTATCAAAATCACCTTAGAAGAAGCTACCACAAAAGGATCAGAAATCAAAAATTTTAAGTAGGTGACCTTGTCCTTATGGAAAATTAGAAGAACTTGCAAGAGCGCCCTAAGAAAGGCAAGTTCGAACCCAATTGGCTAGGACTGTATGTCATCACAGCTAGCTATGGATCAGGAGCATGCCATCTTGCAACACCTAAGGGGCAGCCTCTGGATGAGCCTATGAACATCCTACATCTGAAGAAATTCTACGCATAACCCATCGCGTATCCCAATCAAAAAATCAAAAAAAGAAAACAAAAAATTAAAAAATCAAGAAAAATCCGAGTGCAATAAAAACTTCCAATGGTGAAAATCACTTCGGTGATGCTTTGGATAAGTACCATGGTGAAAACTTGTTTCAGGCACCATGTGTAGTGACTAGTTCTACCATCTAATAAGTCCTCTTTCCATCACAACACTCCATATTGCACACATCCCATGGCTTGGAATTCTGAAACATCAAGTCCTATCAACTATCCCATACTATCCCATCTCAAGGCTAACTCATGGAACGAGGATCCTTGTAAGCTTTCTTTTGTACAACTGAAAATCAAAAAATTCAAAAATAATACAAAATCATCAAAATCCAAAAATAATAAAACAAAATCATCAAAATCCAAAAACAACACAATTCACCGCAAATCACCCCATACATCAATCTTGACATAAATCATGACCATCAAACATACATTGATCAGAACAAAATCAATCCTCACATCACACCCATCCCAAACCATTCCCACATCATCAAGTCTTGCCATAACTACATATTCATCTCGCCCACATCTTGAAAGTACCTTGATCCCGTGGACACAGGGTATGTAGGCAGTCTGGAATACGAAGGAAGTTTCCAGTACTCAGGTACATAAGATGCACCCATCCAACCCATTTGGATGGTCCCCATTCACTGAGCTTACTGGACCCAGTAAATAATACACATGCTAAGTATAAACTTGAAACATGGTCCTTAACGTGAAAATCATCAATCAACATACCAACTATAAGCCTACACATGGCTAGACTGTCCTTTTTGCCCACCTTTCAAAAATTCTCCAACCAAATCCAACTGATTTGCGTCCTAGGATATATCTTTCCCACAATGGACAAGAATCTGTCATTCTATCAACATGTATCTTGGCAAGAATACACAAAGGCTATTTGTATCTTTGTTGGTCTTTTTGTCTCACTCTAAGTCATTTCCAAAGCTACCTTGATCTCATTATATCATGGTAAGTAGCGGACAATGCCTGGAGTAGACACTGTAATTGTTTCTGTATGTTGTGCTTGTGGGTTTGATTTCACTACTCCAAGAATAGTATTCATATCTTGAAGCTTGGGTTAGTTCTAGCATGATGTACCCCATTTGCATATATAGGCATCAAAACCTTATATGTACTATTGGCACTTATCGCTATGAGTCCCCTTCCTAAGCTAGGCAAGGTTATACTACTTTGGGTACGCATGAAATCAACCTATTGTTTGCGTGTCTAGTCCATGCAATCGTGGGATATATATCATCACCTAGGTCATCTCATACCTTTGTGACCTATATCCTACATTGCTATAGTAAACTAAGAAATGCTCTCAACTAAGGTTATGCAACTATTGTTACTAGCTCAAATCATCACCCTAATCATTTAATCAACTATACCATCTGGGCCTAGATTTAATAATCACCTACCATAACCCCCCCACCCTATCAAATCCCCTCACTAATCCCACTCCTCTAACTAACTTTCACTCAACACATCCTGAACCAAACCATATCCCCCCCTCAATGATGTGGTGTTTCATGACCTAACAATTCCCTCCTTCCACCACTCCCAATCCTATCTGTACCCCATCCATCCACCCTTATCCTCTCCCCACCTATGCCTCTATCGCATAGCCCCACCACCCAGGGTCCAACAACGAACATCATGTGTATCAAGACTTAATCATCTCACACATCACCTAGCTTGCATCTCACATATCATCTAGCTACATATCATAATCATTTAATATGCATTTTGTTAGGTTCATTTTAGAATCTGTTAATTTGCATATCATTTCATTAGGTTCATTTTAAGAATCTTTTAGTTACATATCATTTCATTAGGTTCATTTTAAGAATCTTTTAGTTACATATCATAATCATTTAGGTTCATTTTCAAATTTTATAGGTTGCATCTTACATATCATTTAAATCACATATCATTTTAGAGTCACTTAATTTCCATATCACAATCATTTAATTTGCATAACCTTTTAGGTCCATTTTTAGAATCATTCAGTTGCACATTATACATCATTTAACATTGCACATCATATCATAATCATGTAAATCACATAGCTGTATTGTAAAATCATAAATCATCGCATTCACATGGCATTCCATATATCATCTCATAATTATTTAGTTACACTTACTTGCATAAACAATCATAATCACAATCATCATTTAATTACATTGCATAATCACAATCATAATCATTTAGCTGCATTTTACAAATCATCTAATTGCATATCCATATTTTCCATACATAACATGTGTTCATAAAGATAAACATACATTTCCATTGCATCACATTTTTGCATCCATAATAAATGTTTATTAACCTGAACATTTATTTTGCATTATACATCATAGACCATAGATCACAAACATGCATATATCACAATAAGTAAACCATCATTGCATCCATCATTTAACATCAATAGGTACATAACATCAACACAATAGATTGCATGGATCATCATAAAGCATCATCATAATCATATAACATCATCATAAACAAACATATAGGCCATCAAAAAGCATCATATCATATATCATCATCGCAAAAAAAGTACATCGCTCATATATATACATCAAAAAATATAATGTCCTGATACAATGCCTCTAAGGACCAACATGATAAAACTGTCACATAGAGGACCCTCTCTTTAAAGCACTAGGAGTGCTTGACCCTGGTGGTAGCTGCAGTCCTGTCTGTGGCTATGGCTGCGGCTGAACCTAAACCTGAGGAACCTACTAGGGTACATGTGAGGGAGGACCCATCGTCTGCTGGACAAACTGAACTGATCTCGATCTATGTGATCTAGATGCCCACAATCCATTGACCTGATTATAGCTCAGGGCACGCTGCTCTGTAGGTACTACCACGTGATATAGGGCCTAATAATAGTCTGTCCGTCCTCTAGCCTCCAACAACTATGCCTGTGCCTAGGACAACTGTGTCTGTATCAATGTCAAAACTGGGGCCATACTAGTGCCTAAGGCCTGTAAACTACCTATCGTAGACTCTACCTACTGTGCCTTGGCAAGTGTTGCACCCCGCTCTTTGGTTAATATCACTATGTCACCCTAAGCCTGGGCTAACTGTGCCTGCAATGCAGCCACCTATCCACCCGACCCATCCAATAAAGCCACTGTCCCCCACAACTGAACCAACTTCACCTCTTGGCTCTCCAAATCCTCCTACAGGCTGGTTACCTGTGCCTGCAGGGTCTCAATCTCCTCCTCCTCACCCTGAGGCCACTAATGAGGTGTGAGCCCTCAAACCTCAGCCTCTGCACCTACCCCATAAGAACCTGCCTCTGCCTGCTGCCCTGCAGTGACAGCCTGCTGCTGCACTACCTGTGGTGGGGGAAGACCCCCCTGTCCACCCTCGGTTGTCTGCCACGCTGTCGAGGCCATCTATGCCACTGCACCACCCCAATCTGCACCTGCTGTATAGGTGCCTGCTGTCTCACTTGCTATTGGGGCACCTATCCAGCTGCCGCCACTGCCAGTACATCCATCAGCTAACCATCCCTCCCAACCTCCTCCTCCTCTCCATCCCCTCCAATCTCCACGAGGTAATCTGCAATGATCTCCTCACCCTCCTCTAGGAAATCATCCCCATTAGAATTATCATCCCCCTCATCCTCAGAATCCTCATCTCCTGACCCCGCTGCCTCCTTCGTAGGGACTATCTCCTCTACTGGGTCTGTAAACTGCATTAGTTGCCACATCTGCCACCATGTATCATAGGCAAGCGTAGTGCCTACATCCCTGACTATGCTCTACCAATCCCACTGCAATGGCCACAAAGCCGTAAAATCCTCCAAAGCGACCTGGGGCTGTATGGCTGTAGGCCAAAAATGAGCATCTCGGCGGGTCTGTGCAAAGATAGCCATCTGCTGCGGTGTATCTTGCCGCAACCCAAACTGTCGCATCACTCATGATGGTAGATACATATCTATCATATGGTCTCTTCGACCTATTAGGTATAGCTGCTGAAAAGTAAAAGGCAGGTGCACATCATTGTCTGGCCACGGCTCTACTCCGATGTACGGTCGGCAGGTCACCTGAATGACATCATCTAGCATCCGCCACCAATACTGAACCTATCCAGTATAGGTTTATGTGGCATCCCAATATAAGAACACAAAGGACTCAAATGGCCGGTGATAGTACGCACATCTTGGCCGAGTAACTGTAATGTGCTCGCAAATCCACACATGCAACAAAGTAACCTCGGCTGATAAGGCTACATCATGGTGATAAATGACTATGTGCATCTCATGATATAGCTGTGCTAGCATCGACGTTCCCCAGCCATACATGGTCTCATGAATGACCATCCCCTCGATCATCTCCCCCTAGCCAAGTAGAAGTCCCCTGCCCCTCCTATCATGCATCACTACCCCACCAATCAGTGTGCACATGAATAAGGCAAAGGGATCTGTACCTGCTACTAGAGTCCCCTCATAACTCATCTCCCTCCCATCCACTGATAAAACAATATGATCCTGGCCAAATACTCTGATCAGGGCCCTCCATCCCCTCCTCGTGTCATATCTCACCCACCGGTCGTGAATAGGTAGCTTGAGGATGCGATAAACATCCTCAAGAGTGATAGTAATCTCACCAGTCGGCAACAAAAAGGTGCACATATCTAGTCGATACCACTCCATTACTGCTGTCATCAGAGCTCTATGAGCTCACAACACTAGCATCGACACTGCTGTCAAAAGCCCCAACCTAGCTAGTCAGGCCCGGGTGGTATCATCAAACTGATCAATTAATGCCATCACTGATGGAACACGTTGCTCCCGTGAGGACACTATGAACGACCTCGTATCATGTATCCACAACATTCTGGTCAAAAATCTACCTATCTTTTTTCCAAAACACACCCTTTCTTCTAATGTTGAATGCTAAAATCATTTGGCGCCAAAACACACCATGCTTTGTGCCATTTTCCAAATAGCGCTACTACTTCTCATGGTGCTATTACAGATAATAGCGCCACTGCGCAAAACACATTGCACCACTTTCATACATAGCGCTACTACGCAATACACTTAGCACCATTTTAACAAATGGCACCACTCCCTCACTTGGCGCTAATCTAAGGATTACCGCCAATTCTCCCAATCGTGCATTTTCTAAAAATTGCACTGATCCTCTCAATAGCGCTAAAACACAATATGGCACCACTTCATAAAGTAGTGCTATTCAAGCACATAGCGCTATTTTAGCATCTATTGGGCGCTAAAACATCCAAACCCTAACCCCTGCGCACATTACGCCAAAATAGACAATGGTGCCAAAATGCTAAGTAATTGGCGCTAATATACCCCTATTCTACCTGAGCGGATAGTGCCAATCCAGAGGATGGCGTCAATCCAAAGGATGGCACCAATCCAGAGGATGGCACCAATCCACATACTTTTAGCACTGTGTGACCTTGCAATAGCACCACCAATTACCAAAACCATTTCCCAAACCAAAAAATGTGACAAAAAACCAAAAATCACAAAGTTAGGGTTAGGCCCTACCTGGGGTTCAGCCTTTGGTGCTTAGCCAAATGATCGAAATTGCTCAGAAATGTGTCGAAGTCGCAGGAATTGGAGGTTGCGCTCTACCATCTCTCCTCTGCTCCTTCTTCTCACCAAGTTAATGTGTGCAAATGTGACACTCTTAGGGCCCACTTGTCCTAATATAGTAGGCCATGTCATCCTTCCAACCACTCTTTTCCCTCTCTAGGGTGCAGATCTTAACCTTTTTCCTCTATTTTTCTTCTAGTCATCTTCTCTTTCCATCCCCTATCGAACTTTCACTTCCGTCATGTCCTTTCGAAAGATCGCCCTAAAAAATTTTTTAATTTTTTTCCGCTAACCTCTCGAGGGGGCATCCCTCACCCATCTTATTCCTTCTTGGCAGCTGGGGCATATTTTTCTTCGACCTAACTCCACTTCCCTCCTAGGTCCTGATGCCACATCAAAGAGGGGCAAATGTAGACACCTAAAAATGTCTTTTACCATCAAACCAACTCTCAACATCCCTAAACATACCAATTTCCCTTCTAATCCATTAATTAAATTTTTATTTAATTAATTATCCCCTCATCGCCTAATTCTTCATCATTTTATCCCCAACAATTGAATTAATCCTATTAATTCAATAGTTCAAACCTTAGCCATTTGATTTAATAAATATGCAATATTTATTTGGACAATTTCCCTCTCCTCACTAAATCCAATTAATTAGCTAAATCATGTTTAACTAATTAATTCATCCTACTAATTGACCTATCCCTACCCTAGGTAATTAAACAACTATTATTTAATTGCCTACCCTAGCCTACCTCATCCTAGCCCTAGGATTAATTAAATATAACCCTATTTAATTAATCTTGAACCTCTCATTTGGGTGGTCAAACCTAGCTTAACACCCTTCCCCACATCCTCCAAATAAAAAATTGAAATATATCCACATAAGTCAATTTTTTATTTAAATATATCCCACATCACAATTAATTCCTCTTACACCCCCATACCTCATTTATCTCCACTTATCCCCAAATAAATTTTTAATTCATTTTACATTCCCCATATTAATATTTAATTCATAAATATTCCATCTCAGCCATACTCATTTAATTCTCCCTTTTTCCAAAATGAACAAAAGATTTACTTTTATTCCTAGCTAGCCATTTCTCCAAGATCTAATCTAGGCCCTCCACATCACTTTTATCCTCCACCATTGATCTTCCAAAACAATGTCCACCCTTGGATCAAAATCCCTCCAAAATCTCTATAAATAGAACCTCTCCCAAGCCATTTGGGGATCCCAATCTTCAAGTAATGTTACCATGTCCAAATGTCTAATGAGCTAGAATTGTGAGTTGCAATTAAGATAACATTTTACATTTTATTCATCAAATAAGGTATATCATATCTAAGGAGCTCTTGGGTGCAAAGCTCTTTCCCTTTGATGAGATTGGGTTTTCATGTATAGGTATAACTATCTTGTTTTTATGCATTTTAGTTTGTTTTTCACTATTGATTTGATTTTCCCAATCACACTAACCATGGTAGCATCCTCAAAAAAGTACCAGTCTCCCTAGTTGTGAGTAATAGTAGGAGGACCACCAAAATCTTTTGGTCTAAGAAACCTATTTATTTCATTTGAGATTGAATACTCACAGGGATGACTAAAATATCTATATAACACTTTCACACAGTATTCTTCAAACTGAACATAGCTAGAATGGGCATACCTACTATCCCATATTCTAGTCCTCATTTGCACGGGTGACCTTTGCCCCCTCTAATCCACTAGAACAGCTTTGAATTCACTTGGCCACAATCCTATTTCTTGGCCATAATAAAGCACCATGTGCATAAGGAGTGAGTGTGTTCAAAGGAAACTGATGGGGCATTGTTCTTTATTGCAGTCAGACCAGAATCAATTCTAATAAAAACATAGGTAGCATAATCAAACTACCTAGCATTGTGGCACTGGATGTCTGTAGTTATGACCATTAGAGGAATTGTCATGAAATCATGGACCTCTGATCCTGGGACCTGGCCCACAGAGTAGTATGTGTATTGTATGTAGGGTTCAAATAATGACACATGAAAAGGAGGTCCATCATTCTCATTGAGAGGCACCATTTCTCCCTCTGCCCTAGGCCTATGAATAGGCAACCTCCATCCATTCTATGTAGTATCCATTCTCCAGTACTCTTTATCCAAATCCTCATAAACTATGGCGACAATACATAAATCATCCAAGTCAAAAACCTCACAAATGGCATTCTTAGACAAGTGTATAATAGGCTCCCCTTGAGGGTTGCATATGGCCTTGAGGCTTGGATTATACTGCCTAGCTAGAAGTTGGAGGAGTTTAGCATTCAAAAACACATCAGGAACGACCAATTTACCCAAATTCAAATGCCATGGGTTTGACACCGGGAAATTCCTGACTCTTCTGTTGTAGTGGAATCTAAACAATTCATAACCTCTAATTGGAGTCCAAACATTTCTGAGATGTTTACACTTGTCTTCTAGTTTCTCCACTTCTGCCCTAAGCTATGCAGACCTTCAAGCTTTGGGAGTTGATCCAGGTAGTTGGTCAATTAAGTCCTAGTTCAGTTTTCTCTCTTTTGTTTTCTCTTGAGGGGTTTTGTCAATTTTTTGTCTTTTAGGTTTACTGGTATCACCCTGTAGTTTTATGCCCTTTCCTTTCACCATAGTCTCCATTTACAATCCTAGACAATAAATTCAAATTACAGGCTATCGCATAAAAGTTTGTATATATGTACCTGTTATTTTGAAGCGGTGATCGAACTCCCTTGTTTTCTCCTCCAAGTCTCTGCTTGCTTGCTTTAGATAATTATTTTGAACTCAACTGCAATAATTTTGAATGGCGTCTCAGAGGATTTCTTCATCGTCTGTAATTAATTGTTCCAGAGTTTCAATTTTCTTGATCGTTGTGAAATGTCACATCGTCATAACTTCTCTCATCGGCATGATTTTTGTAATGTCAAGGTGACTTTAATATCTTCTTATGGCGTGAACATTTTCCCATGAATCAATCACTGTAACCCTTCAATTGTCTCCTCGACGTCATATTTCATTTGTGAGTTTGTATCAACGAGATATTTTAAAAGCTTACCCGATGTAGAAGTGGGCATGGTCATCATCAGCATGACTTTCTTTATCATTGTGTGAATAACATTCTTCTTTGATCTCCTAAGTGTCTCCGATATGACTATCAGGGAGAGTCTCGTTGATGAACATGGTCATCATTGTCATCGGGATAAGATATGTCATCGGGATAACATATTTCAAGCTGCCCGATCGTGGTTGTTTCCCTGATATCTTCCTTTACGCTTTTTATCAGAGAGACCTTCACAACATGTCACCAACATCGTTGTGAGTATTGTTTCAGCCAGACTTGCAAGCTTTGTTCTGATTCATTCACTTTCTCTGATGGTTGCTATCTTCCATACATATCAGCATGACTTATGCTGAAATAGTTTCATTGGTCGCTGAGACATTAGAATGTTGGAGACTCCTTAATTTTTCACTCTGATGTTCATCTCCTGTCGATGACCACTAGTTCCCTCCATTCCATGGGATGCTCGGTGAGAGTCCTACCAAATTCCTCCATCGGTATGACTTATACTGTCGGGGGGGCTTTCAGAGAATTCTCTGATAGTCTTTCCTTATGCCGATAACCCTCGTTGTTGACTTATTCGGTGTGACCATACATTCTCTCTCCAATGAAAGGTCATTGGTGCCACTTTCTCCATCGGTGTTTCCTGAAATATTCTCCCCAATCATTGGTCTCACGCCGATACTCGTTTCAGCTAGTTTCTCATAGAACATGGATTGGTATAACTAAAATGAGGTCTTGCCGATATTAAGGAATTGAGGCCTTTTACATTATTTTGTGATGAAAGTCTTTAATTTCTATGGGATATACTGGTTGTTATTCTGATTTTGGGTTAAATGTTTTTTTTTTGTGGTTTGGTAAGACATGAGTGGATATGAGGATAAGAAAATTTTTAATTTTCCTGTCCCAACAGTGGCTCTATCTGGGATGTATACTCCTTGTGAGTATAACAAGAATTCAGATCTCTTGGGAGAGTAGACCATATGTTTTATTTATTTGGGATGACAGTTTCTTAGAATTGTATGAGAATGGGAGATGGAAGTGATAATGATGAGGAACGTGGATGATTTTATACTACTGTACATGGAAAAGATTTTTTTTTTTTTATATAGAGATTCATAGAACTATCCATGTACTGGCAGATCCTAATTTCTTTTGATTTCCCTAGACTATTGTGCATGGAGTAAAAGTATTTTGAGAATTATTTAAGGGTTTTCCATGCACTGGCAACACTCAATTCTCTTTGTACATGATTATGAAAAGAAAGGCTTCAGATATTGCCCATGCACAGGCATTTCCTGCTCTTCTCTGGACATATTTTACAAATAGTAAGAATCATCACTTCCTTTGCTAGTTACAACAAAAGGACCTAACCACAAAGCTTCAAACTTTCCATGTTTTCCTTTCTCCTGGCACCTAGCATTCCACATCAGTACTAAGTCATTCATCTCAAACTTCCTATCTTTGGCCTTTTTGTCAAAGAGGTATTTCACTTGTGATTGCAACTTGATATTTTGCCTTTGAGCTAGTCTCCTTGTTTCATCAAGTTTTGCAAGATGTTCTAATCTTTCCTCCATTGGTTCAGGAATGTTTAAGTCTTCCTGAAGAACAAATTTATAAACTGGTAGGAGTTTTTCTAATGGTATTCTTGCTTGTGTTCCATACACTACTTCAAAAGGAGATCTCCCAATTACTTTCTTCACAATAATCCTATCTACCCATATAGCCATTCTTAACTTTGAATCCCATGCTTTCTTGTTTCCCTTCAACATTCTCTTTATAATTTTCAGAAGGCTTTTGTTGCTAGATTCTACCTACCCGTTTGCTTGTGGATAATAAGGGGTAGCATAGGACTGTTGATAACTGAGAGGGGGGGGGTGAATCAGTTATCCTAATTATTTCCCTTATTGAACTTTCCTCTTAATTGAAGCAGCATAAAATCAAACACAAAACATTAACCATGAAGTAAGAAACACATGACACAGTATTTTTGACGTGGAAACCCTGTTAAGGGAGAAAACCATGGGGTGATTAACCCAAGAATTATTCTCTGTTAGAAGAATAGGAAATTACAAAAATGGCACTTGCCAATTAGGGCTCACTGCCCGAGCACACTTCTCACAAGAGGCCCACTGCCTACAAGAAGACACACTATCTACAAAGTGATGATAATCACAGTCTTGAACTGATTGGAAGCATCTGCATATGCTGGAGTTCAGTTCCGGTTAGGCTCAGTACACTGATCTGCTGCACTTCATCTTTCCTCTGTTCTTTGTTCTGCTATCTTTCACATACCGGATCCTTTTTGCTACCTCTGCTCTTTCTCTGGACTTATTCGCATATCTCTCCACATCCACACACACTTCACAACTAAATCCATCCTCTATATATATCCGCACAAGTAGTTTCATCACCTTTCTAGTCGGCATCCGGAACAGTCTTAGTTTCTTACAAACTCTCATTCTGTCGGCTAAATCCTTCCTCACCAAGCAATGCGGATCAAGCATATACTTGTAGATATCATTAATCATGTCGGCCAAACATGATTCATGCCTTCACAACCTCTGTCATCAACAGTAACCCATCCGGAAAGCAGTCTGATACTCTGTCAGTCAGTTCTTCCTCTGTTTTCACTGTCTCTCAGGAATCCGGTACTTAACCATTCATATCTTTTTCCTTGTCCATCACCGGAGGCTAATTCCTTGGAATATACTACTAAAGGTAGTCCTCTTGACTTCCCCAAATCTGCACTGCACCAAGACACTTCCTCTGAGAGGTCCGGACCAATCTGTCGGACCTTGCCACATGCTCTGTTCTTCTTCACCGGACCACAACTTTCTTTATTCTGACTTCCGGTAGAGACACATCATGTCTTGCGGATATGTGGGATGACCTTTGTTGCCATCAATGACAACAACCATGAATCCATATAGTGTCTCTTGCCAACAATCTCCCCCTTTGGCATTGATGGCAACACTTAGTGAAAAATGACTAAGTGTTTGTACTACTCTCCCCCTTGGCTGATGCTCTATATACAATTTCCGGAACTCCCCCTTAGTTGGATCCCTCATTTTTCACTGCTCCTCACTCCCCCTTTGACATCAATGGCAAAGGGTAGGGTCCGCATATCAAAATTTTCAAAAATTTCTTATACTTAGCCGCATATTTACATACTCACATATATTGAAGAATGTCTGCAAAGGATGTCTGTAATTGAATCATTTCGGTAGCCCAACTTTGCTTCATTCTGTCCAAAATTGAAATGTGACCACTTAACAAGAATGCAAACGCTTCTGCCCGCTTGAGATCTGTCGGATCTTTTGTTTGGGCGGTGGTCCTAGCATCACTGATGGCCTCATGCATGGTTTCCAACTTAGGGATTATAATCCTTCTAAGTTCTCCCATCCGGTTGGTGATGTTCTTCCTTTCCTTCTCAAGATTCTTTATTTCGTTCAAGACTGCAATAGTCTGACATTCTTGATTTATTATAGAGGAAGAGAGAGGATCAAAACTTTGAGATAAGCTTTGTAGCTTATCCTGTTCCTCTTTTATTTTCTTGTCAAATGCTGCTGTTGCCTTTGACCAGGATATACAAAATTTATAGATATCACCGCCATCCTTAAGAGCATTCTCTAAGCTCCTTATTCCAATGCTTACAATCTTCCTATCCTTAGAGATTAATTCTAATATCTCTGAAAATCTCTTATCCAAAAATTCCTTCCGGACCTTTTCTTCAGCTGATTTTTCTAAAGAATCAAAATGTGTATCAACACTGCTGACTAAGGTTTTTAGATTACTGGAAGTGGAGGCTGTCGGATCTATCTGGATTGATGGCATGATCTTTACAAGTATTCCGGAAGCAGCCTCTATCAACTCACAGTCTTCCATATGAGACTTCAGGAGCTTTTCATTTGCCTTGGCATTTGCAAATGAAGCTATCTTCATTGTTTGTACCGGAGAGAGAGAGTCAAAATCAAATGGACCTTTGAGAAGCTCCGGTTCATCAATCTCTAGAGTTTCTTTACTCAAAAATTGTTGAACAGTTTGTGCAGTGTCTCTTGCCGGAGACAGATGTTTCTTTTCTTCTGCAGTCTTAGAACTGTCAACCTCTTTGTCTTTCACCACTGCTTCCTTCTCCTGTAGTTGCTCTTCTTCTTTGGATCCGGAGACTGTAGGGGAAACCGGAGGAGAGATGCTAACTTGTTCATGGGCCACTTCTTCTTGAGCAGAGGGTCCCAAGTCCTCACTTGTCTGTTCAGGGCTCACTTCTTCCGGAACAGAAGATTCCAAATCAGCAGCTGTTTCTGCACCTAAGTCCTCTACAACAGGAAGATTGAACCTTTTGAAGGCCTTCCGGAGGATCTCTTCTGTTTCTTGGGCCACTTTGTCAGTCTCACCAAGCATGAGTTGATTCATCCTGGCTTTGCTTCTGAACTCATCTTTACAGTCCTTGAAGATAATGTTCATTGTCTTGGGATCAATTTGAGGATATAGCTGAATAGCTATCTGCTCCCGGATCTCAAGATCTTTAGCATGAGCATTATTTTTTCTCACTTCCATTTCCTTTTCTAGGCTTTTAGGAATAAGAGATATTATTTCAATGAAAGCCTTATTATATATGTTAAGATATTTCACTGTGGCCTCCTGCAGAGTCTTTTGGTCGGCCTCACTGAAGTCATCATATGATTCTGTCATTGGTTGAAGGTTTCCATCCACCGTGACCGACTTGATTATGCTCTCTAATGACAGAGTGGGCTTTTCAACAGTTACCTCTGCCATTTCCTCCTTTTCTTGGCCTGTGGAGGGCTTACCGGATCCTTTCTTTTTCTGTTTCTTTACTTCTCTTACTCCTTCATCTGATTCTGTCTCCTCTTCATCCTTTTGGCTTCCATAAGCCCTTGTGGCTTTTGCCTTTGATCTCTTACCGGATGCCTGGACTTCCGGTTTTGAACTTTTGGTTGAGGGAGGTGCAGATCTCTTTGTTGATCTGGTCCGGGTGGGAGCTCCAACCGGAGCACTTTCTTTGCTTTTCTCTTCTTCCTCAGCCTTCCTCCTCTTTTCCCGGCTGGCATCAAGTGCCTCCTTTGAGATTCCAAGACCTTGAGCAATGTGCTCTACTTCTTTTCTCACTTTTCTTTTGATCTCAGGTTCCCTGAGTTCTACATGTAACTTTATACTCAGCTCCTCAAAGGTTCCAAACCTTTCTGCCTTAGGATCTTTGGGTTGACTTAGCATGTGTTGAACATGCAGCTCCACTATCTGTTCATCAACTTCGTACCCCATGGGCATGATCCAGACAGTCCTTGGCTCCACTGCCTCCATCAGGCACTGATCAGTGTCAACCATAAAGCACACTGAGTCCTTGTATTTCTCAATGAGAGACTGGGGAATTCTCTCTCTTGCTTGCATCATGCTCTGAAAGTTTTTGAAGTATCCCCATAGAGCTGAATTTCTCACTTTTGTATCCCCAAGTCCATGCAAGTAGTCTCTTATCTGGACTGCAACAGGTTTGTCATTCTGCCATACCCATCCACTTGTTCCGGGTAGCTCATTCATGAAGTAGAAGAATAAACATACAATAAGAGTACCATACTTGAAGGAATTCTTCTTATCCTTCTTGATTTTCTGTATATTTTCCATTAATTGGCTTAGCAGTAGTTCGCAGAGGTCATATTCTGCATTTTTCCTTAGCATTTCAAAAGCAGTGTATACTGCAGTTCCGGATACAGAATTCTCCCTGCTGGAGTGATAGATCTTGTATCCTATTATCATTGATGCATATTTGATATCCGGATCCGAAATATCTTCAATGGTCATTGCCCTCTTGTCAAATTTTGATCCGGTGGCCTCAGTTACAATGTTGTTCTTGACAGATTTAAGGATAGGTACTCCTCCGGAGGAGTATAGGCCAGTTACTGCTCTAATTGCCTCTTTTGTGATCTTGCAGGGTCTATCTAGCCATAGAAAGTTGTCATGCATCCTGCTCAGTACATACCGGACCCATTCATCCTCTTCAAAACAGGGGAAATGAATAAATTGCTCAAATTGTTTCTTCTGAATATCCTTATACTCTGGTTTAAGCTCAAAAGCATTGTCAATCAGCTGCTTGTGATAGAGGTCTCTTAATTTGAAATCCCCAAATTCCTCAATGTTTGCATGTATGTAAACCCTAATGTCTTCGGTGTGTAAAACTCCGTGAGGAACACTAGAGAAGGCTCCTAGTGGGTCAACCTCCAATGATTTGTAGGGATGTTTCTTGAATGAGGGGCGAGGTCTATCGGAGATCTTAACTATGTTTGGAGTAGCCATTCTTCAAAGATTTGCAGTGAGGTAATGAAAAACGGAGAATACCTTATGCGCCTTCGGTTTGCACGGAGTGGTTGGATTGATTTCTTTATCCAATAGCTTCGGCAGGAGATCCTTGGTGTGCTTGAAGAACCTTGTTGCAGAGCTCCACTTTTCGCTTCTTCTCGAGTGCAGAATGAGCAAATGACCTTTGAGAAATCCCTTAAATTGCTCCGCGAACCCTAATACATGTCTGCAATAAATGCTTCACCTACATCATTCCGGTTTGCCTTGTCTGGATAGCTTGGAGTATCCCGGATTAGTCCTGATCTATGGATATCATCCGGATCTATCAATCATGAATAAATCGAGGTGGCATATTACAAGATCATCTCAAACACTCTGTCCAATCCGCAGAACAAGATAGTGCATTTCCGGATCTTTCCGGACCTTTTTGTAATCCTTTATCATACCGGAGCATTTCCCTGAACAGGTCTTATTTGATCGATCATAGCTTCTTCATAACTCCATGCGGACCTCTGATAACTTGACTGAAGTATCTCAAGACTCATATTTACAAACCCTTTGATCCGCATCTTGTGCAACATCCGGCACCACTTGTTTGGCTGGGGGAACAAGATTTTCTTTGAGTCTCCCCCTGAGCCAGAGCTCACTTTTAATTTTCGGAAGAAATATCAGCACCAGAGTCTGGTGCGGATCCAACCTCTACATTCTCTGAACTTTTCTTCACCCAAATCTTGCTCATCTGATTCCTAACCTCATCCGCATTCATCTTTTGTTTACCCTTGTCTTGATTCTGATTATACACCGGACCTCTTTTGTCCTGATTCTTGTTTCTACAGACTTTAGCATTATGACCGGACCTATTGCAGATTTGGCAAATAACATTCCTTTGCATATTTGACTGATATCCTCTTGATCTGCATTGATTAGCCCTATGACCTATTCTATTGCATGTGAAGCATCTACCTTTGAATGATTTGTTTACTTGCATAATTCTACATTCATGGGATTTGTGTCCATACCTTTTGCAGTTGAAGAACTGTCCAGAGAAGGATGAATTATTCTGATTCATTCTCATTCTGCACTGATTAGCTTTGTGACCAAAGTGGTTGCAGCTGTGGCAGTATCCATTGAAGGATGGATATCTTTGAGCATTTGGCTGTCTTACCGGAGGTCTTCTAGGCCTGCTCCTTGGATTTTCTGATCCAAGATTCTTCTGACCGGATCCGGAGCTTTCTCCTTTCTCATATCCCAAGCCATACTTGTCATCTGTCCTCTTTTGACTTCCAAGAAGAACTTCAAGTTGAGCAGAACTTATCTTGAATTTCTCTTTATATTCATTTGCTGTTTGAAGGTCTCTTTTGAGAGAGGCAATTTGATCCTCAAGTTTTCCTTCATTATCTTTGGCATCTTCAAGATCAGATTCAAGGTGTCTGATAATCCTGTCCATCTGGTGGCATTCTTCTGATTTTTCTTTAAGAGATTGTCTTAGATTGTCTTCAGCCTTTCTTTTTTCTTCAATCTCTTGAGTAAACTTTATAGTTCCTGATTCCATTTCATGTCTTAACATAATGACTTCTTTTGATAACTTTTCACATAACTTGGTTTGCTCAGTCAATTCCTCATTTGTATTGCTTTCTTCACTTTGTCTTGCCAACTGTTGAAGCAGCTCCTTTCTCTTTTTCATAGAGAGACTTAATTTGTCTTTTAATTCTCTCATGAATTCATCAGCCTGTTTGAGTCTTTCCTTTAATTCACTGACTTCAGAATTTGACTGTTCAAGATCCTCAAGGGCAGTCTTGAGTTGCTCCCTTAAACCATATGCATCCATTTGAAATCCCAGATCTTCCTCAAGCTGTTAGGCTCTATTAGGAGGAACTTAGCTCTGATACCAATTGTTGATAACTGAGAGGGGGGGGGTGAATCAGTTATCCTAATTATTTCCCTTATTGAACTTTCCTCTTAATTGAAGCAGCATAAAATCAAACACAAAACATTAACCATGAAGTAAGAAACACATGACACAGTATTTTTGACGTGGAAACCCTGTTAAGGGAGAAAACCACGGGGTGATTAACCCAAGAATTATTCTCTGTTAGAAGAATAGGAAATTACAAAAATGGCACTTGCCAATTAGGGCTCACTGCCCGAGCACACTGCTCACAAGAGGCCCACTGCCTACAAGAAGACACACTGTCTACAAAGTGATGATAATCACAGTCTTGAACTGATTGGAAGCATCTGCATATGCTGGAGTTCAGTTCCGATTAGGCTCAGTACACTGATCTGCTGCACTTCATCTTTCCTCTGTTCTTTGTTCTGCTATCTTTCACATACCGGATCCTTTTTGCTACCTCTGCTCTTTCTCTGGACTTATTCGCATATCTCTCCACATCCACACACACTTCACAACTAAATCCATCCTCTATATATATCCGCACAAGTAGTTTCATCACCTTTCTAGTCGGCATCCGGAACAGTCTTAGTTTCTTACAAACTCTCATTCTGTCGGCTGAATCCTTCCTCACCAAGCAATGCGGATCAAGCATATACTTGTAGATATCATTAATCATGTCGGCCAAACATGATTCATGCCTTCACAACCTCTGTCATCAACAGTAACCCATCCGGAAAGCAGTCTGATACTCTGTCAGTCAGTTCTTCCTCTGTTTTCACTGTCTCTCAGGAATCCGGTACTTAACCATTCATATCTTTTTCCTTGTCCATCACCGGAGGCTAAATCCTTGGAATATACTACTAAAGGTAGTCCTCTTAACTTCCCCAAATCCGCACTGCACCAAGACACTTCCTCTGAGAGGTCCGGACCAATCTGTCGGACCTTGCCACATGCTCTGTTCTTCTTCACCGGACCACAACTTTCTTTATTCTGACTTCCGGTAGAGACACATCATGTCTTGCGGATATGTGGGATGACCTTTGTTGCCATCAATGACAACAACCATGAATCCATATAGTGTCTCTTGCCAACAAGGACATGGTGATGCCATGTGTACTACAATTTTTTCTAAATTCATCATACCTGAAACACATTCCATTATCTGTAATTAACCACACTGGAGTGCCAAATCTGAATATAATATTTTCCATCAGAAAGTTGATCACCACCCTTCTTGTTGCTTGTTTAGTTGGGATTGCTTCCACCCATTTCGTGAAGTAATCTGTCACCACTAAAATCAATTTGTGTCCACCACTTGACTTCTCTACAATTTCTCCTATGAAGTCAATACCCCACTGATAGAATGGAGCCTCCACCTGCATGGGTTTCAAGGGCAATGCTCCCTGATATTTCAACTTTCCTAAAAATTTCTGACATGCTTCACATTTCCTAGTGTAATGATATGAATCATTAAAAACTCTAGGCCAATATTATCTAGCCCTTAGGATCTTGTGGGCTGTAGTCTTTGTTGAAAAATGACCTCCACACATGCCTTCATGTAAGTCTTTCATAATATGTTTTGATTGATGCTCATCTAGGCATAATAGTAAAATACCATCCCTATTTTTCTAGAAATAATCTCCATCAATAAATACATATTTTTAGGCTTGCAATTTAAGTGCCCTCCTCTTGTTATGATCATACCCTTTAGGACATTTCATGTGCTTTAGATAATATATAATGTCGGTATACCATGGAGTATGCTCAATGCTAGAACTTGTGTTATCAACATTATTAGCACTACATATCTGAGAAGCCTCGAGATTATTTTCAGCCATTAATCTAGCAAGACCTTTTCCTCTTACTAATTTGGTGATTTGGATTTCAATGTTGAACCCCTGAATTCTATTTATCCATCTGCATCTTCTACTTGTGACCTCAGTTTGGACCAATACATCTTTTACTACAACATTAGGCACATATGCTATTATTTCAGCTCCCACCAAGTATGGCCTAAAATCTTTAACTACCTTCACCAATACATATGCTTGTTTCTCAACAATGTCATATTTTAATTCTACATTTTGAAGAGATTTGCTAAAAAATGAAATGGGTTGTTCATGTCTTTCATTATTTTTCTGCAATAGTACTGCTGCAACTGTATGATAAGAGGCAAATGAGAACAGTTGGAATGGCTTACTGAAATCAAGGGATATCAGAATAGGGGCTTCTTTGATTGCCTTCTTAATGGTAGAAAATGCCTCCACTGTTTCTGTGGTCCACTTCACTTCTGAATTCTTCTTCAACATTCTAGATATGGGACTAACAATTTCTGCAAATTTTGATATGAACCTCCTGACAAAGTTAATTTGGCCAAAAAATAACTATATAGCTTTTACATTTTTAGGAATAGGAACTTGGTCAATTGCTTTTACTCTCTTAGGATCTATTCTCACTCCATCTTTTGAGACTATGTGACCAAGCAACTTCCCCTTTGTCACTGTGAAATGGCACTTCTTAGGATTCAATGAAATCCCATATTCTAGAGATTTAATAAATATTTGCTCTAAATGTGCACAATGATCCTCAGCCCTTTTGGAATATGCTGTCATGTCATCCTGATATACTATCATGATTTTATTAATCAGTTCAGCAAATGCCACATCCATTGCTCTTTGGAATGTTGCTCCAGTATTAGTGAGCCCGAATGGCATTCTTAAATATACATATGTTCCCCATGGTGTGGTGAAAGTGGTCTTATATTGTTTTGATTCTTTGACTTTCACCTGATTATATCCTGAGAAGCCATCCATCATTGACAACAATTCACATCTAGTAACATTTTGTAATATTGCTTCCATATTAGGGAGGGGATAGTTGTTGTTAAGAGAAGATTTGTTTAGATTCCTGAAGTCCACACATAATCTAATATGACCATTCTTTTTCCTGACACGTACCAAATTAGAAACCCAATAAGAATGCCTGATGGGTTTAATGATAGCTCCATCTCTTAATTTTGTGAGTTCTTCAAGCATCTTAGGAGCTAATGTAGGATTGATAGGCCTCTGTTTTGCCAGAATGGTTTAGTATCTAGTTTTAATGGTATTTCATGCTGAAAAATATCTTCCCTATATGCTTTCAAATCATCATATGACCAGGCAAATATGTGTCTATACTTCCTGTGTCCCCTTCAAGGTCATTTTGCACCACTAGTGTGTCTTTCATTTTGAATCTATCATGTCCATCAAATGCCCTTTCCAACGCTATAAGTCCCTTAGGTATTTTGTTTGTTTTCAGCTGAACTATCTCTTGACCAAAAAGGGTTTCCTTCCCATCATGTTCTTCTACAAACGCATTAAAATCAATCTCTTGATTTTCATAATGATCAGCACAATGTAGGAAGTTGATTATATCAGCATCATTATCAAACACTTACCAGTTATGTACATTATCTGGGATAGGGGGTCTGGTTTTGAATTCAACTTCTGTAATACCTCCTAATGTGATATCATCCCTTTTTAATGTGATATTCGCTAGAAAATCTGCCATAATGTTTTTTGATCTATCAATCTATTTGATTGAAAAGGCATCAAATAACTCAATATCATCCCAAACAATGTTTTTGTACTGTCTCAACCTCTTGTTTTTTGACAGGCATTTTTCTCACTTGGGAAGTAACCAATTCAAAATTACCATATACAGCTAACTTTTTTATCTTATGCTTGGTGGCTATATTCAAACCAATGAGCAAAGCCTCATATTTTGCTACATTGTTTGTGCATTCAAATGTTAATAGAAAGGAGTATTTAAAAGTTTTACCTGCTGGTGAGATAAATACTACTTTGGCCCCATTTCCCATTTTGCTACATGCACCATCAAAATACATATTCCATACATCATTTTCTTCTTTCTTGGATTCAACATGTATCAGATCAGTATTCTGCAATTCTGGCTGATTTTTCTCAACCTTGAAGGCTCCCAAATCTATATCACAAAAGAAATTTATTTGATGTTGATCCAAGCATTCTATGATGTTCTCATATCTTGGCTCCCTACATAGCTTGATCTCTTTACCTCCTACTGGTATTGTGGCATATGATAAATCTAATTGGACATTCCCTCTCGCCATTGCAGCCCATTGTCTTGATAAAAGCATTCCATAATATGGCAGAATGTCAACCACGGTGATATCAATGTTATAGGTTGCTTCAGTGTATGAAGCCAGTTTTATTTCCATGTCCCTCATAATACCAATGACTAGGATGGATCTATTGTCCATTGCATAACACCTACCAAATGTAATGTCAACCCACATTCCTAGTTCTTTCATAACTGCTATTGGCATGATATTCATGGCCGTGCCTGAATCAATCATGCAGTTCCTTACTATCCTATTTTTGATCAATAATGTAGTGTGGAAAGGGTCCACCTGTGAGGGATTCCTTGTCAATGTATCACCTAAGTATACCTCAAGAATTTGGAATGTTTCTTGGTGAACATTGTTTGTTCTATTCTCTGATCCTTTATATTTTTGATTTGGTATATCTGAAATCAATTTAACTACTGTATTCCTGTATTTATCTATCTTCATCATTTCCAAAAGTGGAACTGATATCTTTACTTGAGATATTGCATGAGCAATGTCAAATGAATGGGCCATAGTCTGATCATTCTTTTCTATTTTTATATGTTCCTTTTCTTGATTTTGTGATTTATCTTTCATTTTATTTTTATCAGCCTTTTCTAGTTCTTTGAATGATGACTTTGCATTATTCTTTTTGTAATTCTGATCTTTTATAAAGACACTCCCAGGTGTTCCTTGTTCAACATTCACTGTCATGTTCCTTAAGTTATAGGCATTTTTAGCTTGAGCTATTGCAGCTATTGTAAGAGATTCTCTTTCATTTTCAGTGGGCTTTCTCCACTGGTCATATGGTTGATTATTATGATAGGTAGGTTCCTCATAACCATCCTCCTAATCTGAGAACACTTCTTGTTTTCCCATATTGATATGATGTCTCTGATTTCCCACATCATATTCATATCCCTCTTCCTCTGTAGAAGAATAGTCTTCATTCAACAAATATGGTGTATCTTTCATCATGCTTATTATGTGATTGTCTCTATTATAATTATATAATGCTTCTTCTTGTTGTATTGTTTTAGCCATCTCACAATATTCAGGTGAATGTGGTAAATTGCACACCAAACACCAAGGTTTATCTTCTACCATATGTGCCCCATTTCTTTTTAGAGGGTCAGGGGTATCTTTTCCATAATGTTGCTTTCTGTTGTTTTCAATGGGTCTCCCATCTTTCTAATTTGTATTATATGGCATATCATACAACCTGGGCCTTTCATGTCTATGCTGACCTTCTTGTTTAGTCTACTGAATGTTTAGGTTCTAAGGATTTCTAGGGTTATCCCTCTTGCTAACCATACCTGTAGCTTTCCTATTGTTCTCAATAGTTAATGCCACTTTCTGTGCTTCAGCCAGGTTCGTAGGGCAGTGATTTCTAAGTTCATACCCTGTCTTGGGATCAAATACTTTTAGATAAATGCTTAATGCTGCTAGATTAGTCAGTTTAGATCCATGTGGTATTTTGTTGTGTAATTTGGAAAATTTTAGATTGAAGTCATATACTGATTCATTTTGGTGTTTCTGGATGCTTATCAATTCGTGCAATGCAAACTCAGGGGCATACTGATTGCCATACTGTTCCTTGAATTGATTGTGGAAATCAGTTATTGAACTAATTGAAGAATCAGGTAAGCTATTGAACTAGTCTCTTACATCTTCAGTTAGGGACATCATGAATAACCTCATTCTAATGTCTTCATAGTCCATACCAATATCTTGTACGAAAGCATTGAAGCTTCTGATGTGATCTTCAGCTGATATTGCACTATTCCCAGTGAACTTGGGAACTATATTTCTCCAATTACTATCCATAATATATGGATACAACTAATATCCAGTCAGATCAAATTGGCTACATATGTTTGTGAGGTTTTGAGGTGGAAAATTCATGGGGTGGTGGGTTAGGATAGTATTTATATCCACCTGGAGGCTGATGATAAGCATATTGCTACTGTGGGTTTATGTGGGGATTTATATAAGGATTTTGTGGTCTATAATATTGTTGGCCAGAGGGTGGGTAAGGATTAGCCATATGTTTAGAGGTATTATGCATGGGCGGTGGTCTAGGATTTTTAGGAATGGTATTTTGATGACTTCCATCTTGATCATTTCAAGTTCTTCCTGGAGCTTAAGCAGATCCTGCTGTGCTTGATTCCTACCTCCTGAATTCTTTGGAATTTCATTTATTTCTTGAGTTGAGAATCCATGTTTTACCCCCTCTCCCTACTATAATGACATTTTAAAATCATATTCAGCTTAGCTTTGATCAATTTCCCTCATATCCTGAGATTCACACTCAAGCTGTTCTTGAGAATTAGGTTTGTATTTGGCCAATATGTCATCAGTTACCCTATTGAGATTTTCATTTGATTCATGCAGAGGTGTAAAACTATTGTGAGTTATGATAGTTTGCTCGACATTATCCTCTTGAGCCTCGTGGTTATTATTGTGGTGAGAATAGTTCGATGTTCCATTTCTCTTGGAGATGTTTCTAATTGGTGAAGATGATTGCAATTTATTTTCTTCCATCTTGGATTTCCTACCATCCATTTGGTATTAACTTTCTATAATAACAGTTTCTAGAGTTGCCACCTATTTTGTAAATAAGAAAAAGTTTATAATTTATCTTTCTGGATTCTTCTTGCCAGCAAAGTTACCAAATTAAAGTTTCTGAAATGACTCTATAAAAGGAATGGTTTGTTATTAAGGTCCTTTATTTATTCCCCAATAGAGTCACCAATTTGTTAGGTCTCAAAAATGCAGGTTGCTAATCCTAAGAGGATGCTAGGCTCTATGCTTAGATTTGCAATGTTTTTGAACTAACGTGATGGAATCAACCTTTTGGGTTTGACGACTCCCTGCACTTTAGGTCCTGTTACACTTAGGCGGGTGAACCTTGGAAATTAAAGCAGATTGAATGTAAATATTTTGACTAAGTAAATGAATCTACCTATAGTGGCAAATGGTGTAGAATAGATGAAAGCTTGCTAACTAATTCCATATCTAATATCTGATGGATGGTTGATATAAATTGTATAAGCAATATCAAGGTGAATTTTATGACTGTACTTAACTAATAAAGGGGTATTAAATGATGAATTGAAATAAGACCAGTGCCTGGTTGGGTAAACAAAGTCAAATGGAAGACTAAGACCAGTGGCTTATAGTGGGCAGTAACTCTAACTATTTGGCACAATATTTTAGTTTATAACTTGTATAAACGTGCAAGGAAATGACTGACAAATTCTTCTTGATAATCCAACCAATATAATCATATTTCTTATTATTCACCAGAAGGTAACTTAATCCTTTCTTCAAGGAACTAATTGAATGAAATATGCAAGAATAACAGATAATATTAACTTGGAGATAGAATGGCAATCCTAATTATATGGTTCTTCTTAGTAATCCAAACTAACACTTCTAGGTTACTGTGACTGATCAGAAGGATTTTAATTCCTCTAATGGAAACCAATTAATTCAATCACACAGATACAACAAATGTGTATTGACAAATTAACTATATACTTGATATATTAATTTGAATAACAAGGAAATACTAAACTGGAGACAACCATACAATTGAGTAATTTAAACAAACAATTGATGCCAGAATAAACCACATAATCAAAGAACTTCAATTTACTTCTTTAATAATATACTTGCAACATGGTCTTTGAAAAACATTGTAAACTTTATGTATTATATTTCTACTACTAATTATAATTCAGCATCATATGTTTGAACTTATATAGAAATGCTTATGAAGAGACATAACTCTTCAAGAAGTCTTTTGGGAATCAACATGATTAACATAACAACAAATAAAAATAACAATGCTTAAACTCTATTCAACCACAAGTATAGCTGAGCAATGTGATCGAAGTACTCCTGGTTGTGGTGGGTATCAGCAAATTCAATAGCATTCCTTGTGATCACATCCATTGTTACCATCTTCTCCAGGTGCTTACAGGTTTCTCCAGATGCAGAATCTTTGTCCTTGAGAGCTCCTAAGGCTTCATGTAACAGAACTTGACAATCTTTACTCCATTCCTCTTTGTTCTTCAATTCTTTATCATCCTTGAACAACATGGGCACTCCTAATTTTCAAGCTTCGACACATCCTTTGGCATTATTCTTATGTTGATCATAATACTTCTGATGCTCCTCAATCAAAACTTTTGTATTGGAGGTATCTGTATCCTTACTCTGTGTCTCATTGAGTTTCCCCTACAGCCTTTTGTCAAGCCTCTCATTCTCTTGGATCACTTTATAGTTTTGAGAATAAATATCCCAAAATTGATTCAACAAATGCATCATGTTGGTATGCCTGTTCTGGAGCACCGTTGCAAGTGTATCTATCTAAACTTGAGCAATCTGGTCAATAGACGGTGGTTGGGTACTTTGTGAGCTTTCTCCTTGAGTTAATCTTTTTACTGACCCCCCAAAGGTGCTCTTAACATCATTTTTCAAATAGTCATTTTCTTTTGTTAATCTTTCACAACTCAGTTTGTATGCATCTCTTTCTTTGATTAACATCTGAGCCTGTGCCTTATTCAACTTTGCAACATTAATGCCAATGTCTGCAGTGATCAAGGGGTCAATCTCCCCTGCCTTCAAAGTCATGACATGGCCAAAAGTCTTCTCAGTGTCTATAATGGCTGTTTTGTTATGGGGAGGATACAGGGCCCATATCATTAATGAATTTTCATCATTATTATATTTGGTGCCCATATATATTTCTATGACACCTTCTGGAGTGAGCTTGTATTTATCATCTGTGTTATATAGAAAACTATCAAATACTAGAACAAAATTCAAATGAAGACCAGGAAAGATCATCACCCCTGCTTCTTTGAGCAGTTGTCTACCCTTACTAGGGGTCATGTCTTGCAATTCACTATCCACTGTTGTTTTGAGCATATCAAGTAACTGTCTTTCATTGTTGGCAGAGATATCATCAACTGACTCCTGATTTCATTCTCTTTACATTTATATAAAAATGATTTGAATTCTTTAGAATGAATAAATTTATCATCTAAAATAAAAGAATCTTATGATATTTGTCTTGGATCTTCATCAGCAGATCCCTCCTCATCATGTGCTATACCAGGAGATTGATAGCATTGCATTTTTCATTTGGACATTCTTGTTGTCTGTTGTTGTGACTCCTCTTGTTCTACAGGTTCTTCATCACCAGAAGATAACAACTCTACCTCTGTCAGTTGTTTCCTCTTCTCATCTAAGTCCCTATTGTATTTCTCAACCACCAATTCAACTTCAATCTCTTCCAAGTTCCTGATGACATCATCATGCGGGTATGGGACATGTGTGTATCCACTGAGGTTTTGTTTTCTCTGAGCAAGGTCAACAAATCCCATAGGGTCAAACCCTTTTCTTGCCTCAGCACACCTCATATTGTAATGCATCAGTTTATCCATAATGAGACCATACCCCTCCTTGGATACCATAGTAAAATCTCCAAAGCAAAGAGTACTAGGCATAAAAGACTATTTGTCATGGGAGCTCAAGTGCATCACATTAGAACAATTCATTTGCCTAACTATTTCTAAGTAGGCAATTCTGTTAGGGATAGTCTTAGGCAAGATAAAAGGAGTATCCTCAAAACCATAAACTCTAACCAAGGTAGCATCCTCAAAATAGTACTAGTCTCCCCAGTTGTGAGTAACAGTAGGAGGACCACCAAAATCTTTTGGTCTATGAAACCTCTTTATTTCATTTGAGATTGAATACTCATAGGGATGACTAAAATATCTATATAACACTTTCACACAGTATTTTTAAAATTGAACATAGCTAGAATGGGCATACCTACTGTCCCATATTCTAGTCCACGTCGGCACGGGTGACCTTTGCCCCCTCTGATCTACTAGAACAAATTTAAACTCACTTGGCCACAATCCTATTTCTTGGCCATAATAAAGCACCATGTGCATTAGGAGTGAGTAGTGTTCAAAGGAAACTGATGGGGAATTGTTCTTTATTGCAGTCAAACTAGAATCAATTCTACTAAAAACATAGGTATCATAATCAAACTACCTAGCATTGTGGCACTGAATGTCTATAACTATGACCATCAGAGGAATTGTCATGAAATCAGGGACCTTTGATCCGAGGACCTAGCCCATAGAGTAGTATGTGTATTGTATGTAGAGTTAAAATAATGACACATGAAAAGGAGGTCCATCATTCTCATTGAGAGGCACCATTTCTCCCTCTGCCCTGGGCCTATGAATAGGCAACCTTCATCCATTATATGTAGTATCCATTCTCCAGTACTCTTTATCCAAATCCTCATAAACTATGGGGACAGTACATAAATCATCCAGGTCAAAAACCACACAAATGGCATTCTTAGACAAGTGTATAATAGGCTCCCCTTGTGGATTACATATGGCCTTGAGGCTTGGATTATACTGCCTAGCCAGAAGTTGGAGGAGTTCAGCATTCAAAAACACATCAGGAATGACCAATTTACCCAAATTCAAATGCCATGGGTTTGACACCGGGAAATTCCTAACTCTTCTGTTGTAGTGGATTCTAAACAATTCATAACCTCTAATTGGAGTCCAAACATTTTCAAGATATTTACACTTGTCTTCTAGTTTCTCCACTTCTACCCTAAGCTATGTAGACCTTCGGGCTTTGTGAGATGATCTAGGTAGTTGGTCAATTAAGTCCCAGTTCAATTTTCTCTCTCTTGTTTTCTCTTCAGGCATTTTGTCTATTTTTTGTCTTTTAGGTTTACTGGTATCATGTGAGGCCTACATTTTTCATTCATGTACATTTGACTATTTACTTTACTGTTACTGATACATTTAGACTTGTGGGACTGTTGATCCCAAATTCCTGAACTATTAGACTTTATGATGTTATGGGAAAACTAATTGGGTGATGTTAGATAGATGATTTATATTATGATGTTATGGGAAAACTAATTGGGTGATATTAGATAGATGCTTTATATTATGATGTTATGGGAAAACTAATTGGGTTTTGTTAGATAGATGCTTTATATTATGATGATATGGGAAACTAATTGGGTGATGTTAGATAGAAAATTGTTTTGTGATTCAATTTTGAGAATGGATGTTTGAAATGCAGAAATTAGAATCTAATTGTAATGTGACTTCCTTTATGCTTATGTGAACTTGTGATATTTTATGCGAGTGTATGTTTTTAATTTGCTTCGGCTATTTTATATATATGTGGAAATTAACTTTGCAATTGAGTGTGCAGGTATTTCTAACAAGCCACAGAAATTGGAGATCAGTCCACACACGATGTTGTTATCCCCTGTGAAGCCGATCTAGTTCCACGAGGAACCAAGATCAACTCTGTGTATGATGAAATTCTATATGTTAATTTGCATGTTGTTAATCAAGTTAAGTATACCCCTCTTTTAATTTGAATTATAATTGGTGTTGTAAGAATTTTGTCTTTGAATTTCTTTTTTTTTAATTTTAATTTTGGAGACCCTTTTCGTCTGCTTTAACTTGACCCTGGGTGCTCTAACTAGGCTAAACTTGACCCTGGGTTATATCCCTTGGGTCTAGGGACCCTTTTGACTTGGGTAACCCTTGGTAAACCTCCATATGGTTACCTTAACTTCACCCTATAGTTAAGTGACGAAATTGGAGGCATGGGAGGGAGAGGATGAGTGGGTACAACACTCAACCCCATCCCTTTTCACTTCCCAAGGTTGGAGATGTCTCCAAGACCCACCAATTATGGAGGACTTGACTCCAAGTCTCTCTAACAATTGGTGAGGGTACCATTGGAGTTGTGTGGTCCCTCTTGGGAGGAAAGGAAGGGGACACATGTGTCACCCATTCCCTCCTAAGCTCCACTTTTCTCTCCCACATGTTTGAGAGAGGACAAGTGGTAAGGGGTGAAGGAGACTTGGGGAGGGGTGAGTGACATGTGTCAACACCCATCCCATGGGTCTTTATTGTAGTGGGGAGGAAGAGTGAGGAGGTGACAAGTGTCACCTCCCCATTCCTCTAAGCTCATGGGTTGAGCTTATTTTAATCCCACTTGGAGAAGGTTATGGGTTGTTGAATTTTTGAGAAATTTTAATTGTTTGAATTTTACTTTGGGGAAAAAGATAGAGAGAGTTTTGTGGATTATGTTGGAGGAGGATTTGGAGAAGCTCTACATCAACCTTCTTCCATAATTGGGCTTTTAAAGGTTGGCTTCAAGGCTAATGCCTTCCCTTTGTATTTTTATTTGCTTGCATGATGCATATGTGTGAGATTTATTTTCTTGAGTTTTATTGTTATTGTGGGAAAAATTTGTAGGGTGTTGTAAGAGCCTCTCCCACTTGGGAGAAGATGCTCAACAAGTGTGGGGTAGGGGAGGAGTGATCCTCCTCAGGGTCATTACCCTGTTTTTGTGGTGTTGTAAGCCTTGAGGTCAATATATGTGATTTTGAGCAATATGAGACATGGCTTGAGAGCCAAAATATGGAAACTTTTGGAAATTGTGTTAAATGTGTTGGCTTGAGGCCATAAGAGAAATTTGTATTGGGATATTTTGAAGGAGTGGCACTCTTGAGTTGAGTGTGTCCACTCCCCTACCCCTTTTTGAACTCACCTTGGTTGAGTTCATGTGTTGTGATTATCCATGGGTGTAAAATTGTGTTTTGGTTCTTTGGAATGTCTTGTTGTGAGGTAGAATGAGTTCCCAAGTGTGTGGGTGACCTCCCTAGCTCGGGGGTGACCCTCTTATGGATCTACGGTAGGGAGGAGAGCAAGATGTGTGGTTTTCTTTCCCCTTGTTGTGATATGTAGGTTCATTGGAGCTAAGTGTTAAGTTGGAGAAACTCCTTATTCTTGGAGTTAATATTTTATTTTCTTTTACTCTTTAAGCTCTTGAGAGAGAGCTTGGCCTACTTAGGATATTTTACCATTTGTTAGTTGTCCAAGATGAGAACATGGTTCTCTTTTTTGTTGTAAAATTATATTTTTTCTTAAGTTGTGTGTAAGCCATTTTCATTTTATTGAAAGTTATAATTTTTTTGATTTAATTCTTATCCTTCAAAAGGTTGAATGAAGGAAATTTGTTTGATAAGTTAATTCACTTGTATGTAAATTTTAAGCATTTGTCAGTTAGAAAAGTTGTAGTTTTTAATTTGTGACAACATGATAATTGTATATTGTTATTGTGAAAAAAGAGAAAGTTAGATGTTGTTAAGCAATAGAAGTAATTACTTGTTTGTATTTATTTTTTTTGTTTTCCTTAGAAATGAACATATTAATCATACATTGTATATATCTTAAAATGAATTCCTTATCTTGTAGAAGATTGGTTAAAAAAAAAACATATATATTTTGTGTATTTGTTTTAGAGAGAAAATTTATAAGTGTTTTAGAAGGAGGATTATAGTTAAAAAAAAGAATATATATATATATATATATATATATAACATGTGTAATTGAAAGAATATATTTATTTGCTTTTACAGACAGTTTGATTTTTATATTCTGCCAACAAAAAAATAAATAAATAAATAAAGTATACATTATATATACAATAGTATATATATATATTGTTATATTTGTAATTCTTATTAAACTATTTTTTTTTTTTAATTTTAAAAAAATTGTGATTGTTGTGTATAAACACATATATATATATAATAGGACTTAAAATAAAAGAAAAATATTAATAAAAAAATAAAGTGCTGAGTAAATTTTAGAGAGACTGTATTCTTTTTATGCGCATACACGTTTTTGTTACAGTGTATAAAGTATAGTATGGTGGGGGGGTTCGAACCCCCCCACCGCTGAGCCTTCACAGTTTTCTTTTGGGTGTGGGGAGGGGGGCGGAGCCCCTACCCACACCCCATAATATGGGATGTGGGTGGGGGCTCTGTCCCCCTCCCCACAGTCCCCTCTATGCTTATACCCCGGCAGCCTCTGCTAACGCCACCCTCCGCCTTCCCACACCACAACCTTCCCTGCGTCCTGTGCCCTATTCACACCACCTACCTCCATGACCTACGGTCTCCGCCCTCCCACCATGGTTCCTCCTCTGCAGCACCCCTCTCTATTCTCCCACCACTGTGCAGCCACCACTCCTCCTACAACTCTGCCCCCGCACAGTCCACAACCCTGTGGCCTCCTCAATGCCACTGTCGCCGCACTCCACAGACCTGCCAATGAAACAAAACTAAAATAAATTTAGGGTTTAGCATTTTTATAAATGATAAATATATATATATATACACATATAATTATTTAAAGAAAACCTAGTTTATAAACACACTATATATACATATATATATTTATATAATTACAAATGCCATCATATGCATTTCATATGAGGCTATCAAACTTGAAATCAAAACACAAGAAAACAAAAAAAATGAGAAAATGAGAAAATGAGAAAATGAGAAAATGAGAAAGAAAGATAAAAGTGAAAACAAAGAGGAGAAAATGCATGAGTTTTCAAAATAGGGCTAAGGTTTTTTTTTTACATAGAGAAAATAATATTTTACTATTGGAGGAATTTAGGGCTAAGAGTATTAATTAAAACTTAGTATTCCTTTAATCATTTGGGACAATTTAATTAATGAAATTAGATTAAATGTTATTTTAAACCCGATCGGAGACTTAGTAAACCTTTAAAAATGAAGTTAGTAAATCCGTTTCTGAGATATGATCTACCAAGAAATTAGAAATAATGTAAATAACGCAGAGATAACTTTGATTGATCGAGAATGTGAAGGAGAACAAATTGTTCAAACTAAAAAACATATAAAATTATCAAGAACATGAAGGAGAACAAATTGATCAAACCTTGTTGAAAAACATATAAAATTGTAGAAAACGTGAAGGAAAACAAATGATCGGACTTTGTTGAAAAATGTTCAATTAACTTAATCAACTGTATTACCAATGCAACTAGTGAGATGTAAGTAATTTATTAATCCAAATCAGTAAACCTTTTGATTAAAATTAGTTTTAGTACAATAAACCCTACTCACGCCCATGAGGCGTTATGCTACCAGATTTTTCTAGAATTTAGGGTTTAGTTAGGTTAGTGAAGTTGAACCCTCTTTGGGATTATAATATTGTTTTCACCGAGTATTGTCATTTAATTTTGGTATTTTATCATTCCCTCATGCATTTGATTTTTGGTTATTGATTTTGACTTACGTCAAAATCCCTTCATTCACATAGGTTGACTTAGGGTTACGATCGTTGATCCTAACCCTATTGGTGACGTTAACTACGTCGCTTTGACCCCCTACTTGGCCTTCATTGCATTTGGTATGCGCACGTGTACATATTACCCCGCATTCAACTATTTTGTCTACGCCTTAAGCGTACGCCACCGAGCACGCTTATGCATGTAAGGGGGTTTCTAGGGAAGCATAGAAATTTTTTTGATATTTCGTGTCATGACCACATGACACGTGTGATGCGTGCCATGACCATATGGGAAATGTGGGCATGACATTTGGTATCAGAACCCAAGTTTAAACATTGGGCATATTTGGGTAAGTTATTTATTCCTCAACTTTGATTAATTAGTGCCTACCTTATTTTGTAGGATGCCTCCCCGATGTGTTCGACGAGTGCGATTATGTAACACTACATCCACTGAGGTGCACAGTGATTCCTCTGCAGAGGGACAGGCACCTGCAACCATAGCAGATCTGCCAATACCACAAGCACCACTAGTACTTGATATAGGTCCTTAGATTTTGCAGACATTATAGGCCATGTTAGAGAGGCTACCGCCAGTTATACCAGTGCCACATGATGAGCCTCGTGTTGATCCGTGAGAGGAGCCACATTCATGAGGAGCCATGTGCTAAGTCGTGTGCTAAGCCACGTGTAGAGCCCCGTGTCGATCTACAAGAGGTGCCACGTATGGAACCTTTTGTAGAGATACATGATACTACAGTGGAGGAGGTAGGGTCAGCCTATAGAGCACGGAGTAGGAGTCCTCTAAGACATCCGAGATGAGATGAGACTATGAGGGTATGACAGGTACATCACAGACCTTATGAGTATGGTATGGATGAGCCAGTTATAGGACTTAGAGACAGAGGAGATCCTATCAGAGACCTACTTAGGCTTAATCCACCTACCTTCACAGGAGCTATAGAGGGAGTCGAGGCTGAGGCTTGGCTCATTAGTCTATATAGGTGCTTCATGTTGCGACCTTATGGGAGCAACACAAAAGCATGAGTGGTAGTACACCTTTTGAGAGATGCAACAGCTACTTGGTGGCGCACTGAGGAGTGCAATCACCAGTTATCCTTAGACACACTCACATGGGACACTTTCATAGAGCACTTTAATGTGTGTTACTTGTCAGATCATTATAGACAGCACCGGATAGATGAGTTCCACAACTTACAGCAAAGAGGACTCAATGTTGCACAGTATGAGAGTTAGTTTATTGAGCTTTTACGTTACGCAGAATACCTCCACGATGAGAAAATTCTAGTGCATTAATTCATCAGAGGTTTGAATCATGGGATAGCAGGACCAATGCGTTTGGCAGACCCCTAGACTATGAGTGAGGCTACTGAGAAGGCTTATATTGTAGAGGAGATTCAGGGACGAGGTCATAATTCACGCCTGTAGTTTCAGGACTGTAATCACCAGCAGTAGTAGAACTTTCATAGACCACAAACAACACCACAGAGAGGAGGATTTAATTCTTCATCATTACCTCCTAGGCCTCCATAGTAGTAGCAGCATCAGTAGAGGTCTAGACCCCAACTGAGGGCACAGGGAGGACAAAACCATGGTTGGCAGTAGCAGGGCCTGCGTAGGGATCAGAGTCAACAAGGATCATCTACGAGACCCATGAGGTCACAGCAGTCATATAGAGGATCACAGGGGTCCACAAGATGGACTGGACAGTAGCAGTCAGGTAGGACTCAGTCAGGGTAGTTACAGGCTAGGGTCCCGTATTATCTTTGTGGTGGGGCAGGGCATTTGGCCAGAGAGTGTCCATAGGGTTTCACAGTAGGGGTACAACCAGGTTCTAGAGGATCTGAATAGACTCTAGGTGATGTGGGCAAAAGTCCCATCATATGTTTGCAGCGGTTGACAACCGCCAAGCTGACTTCGAGGCCTCAATTATTGAGATAGTAGGTATGATTGGGGGTGTTCCCATTTCCATTCTTTTTGATTCTGGTGCTACTAATTCCTTTATATCTGCATCATTAGTGGAACATTGCAGGCTGGTGGCTTCTAGGCAGGACATTAGGTGGGAGGTTGAGTTGGCCTCTGGGGCCAGGATGTCAGTAGATACCTTGGTTCACGATTGTGAGATTTCTTTGGGTTCCTTCACTACATCATGTGACCTTAGAGTTGTGCCATTAGGATCCTACGGTGTAGTTTTGGGAATGGATTGGCTTGCAGCTCATATAGCCAAGCTAGATTGTCGCCAAAGAGCGATTAGCTGCTTAGACGATCATGGTGCACCGATTGAGATAGTGGGCATTTAGAAGCCCATGGTTTTTTGTATGATATCTACTTAGTAGCTTAAGTACTGCATGCAGAAGGGGTGTCAGATGTTTGCTATCACGGTCAGTGACAGATCAGAGGATGAGTCTGAGGCTTCTTTGGATGACCACCCTATCTTGAGAGACTTTGCCGATGTGTTTCCATTAGAATTACTAGGTATGCCTCCACGCAGAGAGGTAGATTTCCACATCGATCTAGTGTCAAATGCAAAGCTAGTGTCTCATGCACCCTACAAGATGACTACACATGAGCTTACAGAGCTCAAACTGTAGTTAGAGGAGTTACTTGAGAAGGGGCACATCCAACCTAGCATTTCTCCATGGGGCACACCAGTTATCTTCGTGAAGAAGAAGGATGGGTCTCTTCACTTGTGCATGGATTACAGGTAGTTGAACAAGGTGACAGTGAAGAACCGTTATCCTCTGCCTAGGATTAATGACCTTTTTGACCAAATGCAGGGAGCCAAAGTGTTCTAAAAAATTGATCTGAAATCCATATATCACCAATTGCGCATCACAGAGGCAGATATTCATAAGACTGCTTTTCAAACTAGCTATGGCCATTACGAGTTCATAGTGGTACCCTTCAGTTTGACAAACACCCCTGCAGTGTTCATGAGCCTCATGAACGAGGTGTTTCACACTTACTTGGATCGGTTCGTGATCATCTTTCTAGATGATATTTTGATCTATTCACAGACTGAGGAGGAGCATGTGGATCATTTGCATTAGGTTTTGCAGTGCTTGCGAGAGCAGCAGCTTTATGGCAACCTGGCGAAGTGTGCCTTCTTCAGGACAAAGGTGCAGTACTTGGGGTACATCCTATCAGGCGATGGCATCTTTGTAGATCCATCAAAGATTAGAGCTATTTAGGATTGGCCAGCATCCACCAGTGTGACAAAGGTTAGGAGTTTCATGGGATTAGCCGGTTATTATAGTAGCTTCGTAGAGGGCTTTTCCAAGATAGTGCATCCTATCACTTCCCTTCAGCAAAAAGGGAAGAGTTTCACTTGGACCGAGTAGTGTGAGAGGGCCTTTGGGGTCCTCAAGAAGCATCTTGTCAGTGATCCCATTTTAGCGGTTCTAGATCCTTAAGTGGATTTTGTTGTTTGTACAGATGCATCACTTGAGGGTTTGGGAGCCGTGCTCATGCAGGGTGGTAGAGCGATTGTATATTAATCACGTAAGCTCAAGACATATGAGCTAAACTACCCTACTCACGATTTAGAGCTCACAGTAATTGTACATGCTCTTGTTTGTTGGAGACACTTCCTTTTGGGTCGACGCTTTGAGCTCCATTTGGATCACAATAGCTTGCAATACACTTTCACACAACCTAATTTGAACACCTGCCAGCGGCATTGGATGGAGTTTTTATGCGAGTATGACTTTGATGTCCACTACATCAAAGGGAAGGAGAACGTGGTCACTGATTCCTTGAGTTGAAGGTGCCACAAGATCCTAACCTTGACCTTGAGTGTGGACTTGAGAGAGCACATTATACAACATCTGCCTAATGACAAGTGGTTTCTTAAGGTGCAGTAGGAGATCCAGAAATATAGGGCCCTTAAGGGCAGATTTGCAGGATATTCCCTTGAGTCTGATGGTTTTCTTAGACATCGACAACACATCTATGTACCCCATGTGGGTGATCTTCATGCAATGTTCCTTTTAGAGGCTCATAGAGCACCTTATGCAGCACACCCAGGGGTGAAGAAGATGCATGCTGACTTGTGATAGCTATACCATTGGGTAGGTATGAGACGAGACATTGCAGAATATCTTACTCATTTCCTTGAGTGCCAGAGGGTCAAGGCTGAGAATCAGCATCCAACAGGACTGTTGTACCCTCATGAGATACCTGAGTTGAAATGGGACACCATTTCCATGGACTTTATTGTTGGTCTTCCTATGTCATCACCTCGCCATGATGTCATCATGGTGATAGTTGACAAGTTGACAAGGTGGCGCATTTCTCACCTGTATACACGACGTACAATGCACCTTCTGTGGTAAGAATGTTCTTAGATCAAATTGTTAGATTACATGGAGTACCTCACCGTATCATTTCCAACAAAGACTCAGTATTCACTGCAGCTTTTTGGAGAGCCTTGCAGCAAGCGTTGGGCACACAAATCAACTTCAATTCTACTTACCATCCTGAGACCGACGGACAGACAGAGAGGTTTAATCAGGTGTTGGAGGACATGCTTCATATATATGTTATGGACCATCAGTCTAGATGGGAGGGGTATCTATATCTAGTTGAGTTTGCCTACAATAATGGGCTTCATAGCTCATTGGGCATGCCTCCTTTTCAAGGTTTATACGGTAGACCATGCAGGAAATGATTGAGTTGGGATCGGATAGAGGACAGGGTTTCCATTGGTCCAAAGATAGTTCAGGATATGGAACAGCAGGTCACACTGATTAGGTAGAGACTTCAGGAGGCACAGGATAGACAGAAGAAGTATGCCGATGCTAAGAGAATTGATCGGAGCTTCTCAGTGGGTGACAGAGTATTTTTGAGAGTACGACCGCACAAGAGTCCAATCTGTTATGGAAAGGGTTCTAAGCTTGCACCACAATTTGTAGGACCTTTCAAGATCTTGGAACAGATAGGACTTGTAGCCTATTGTCTAGCCTTGCCACCTAGTCTGTCGCGTATCCATGATGCCTTTCATGTTTCAATTTTACGACGTTACATCTCTAACTTATCTCACGTATTGGATTCAAGTGCTCTTTAGGTAGAGGCAGATGGTCAGCTAGATTTGGAGCCAATTCATATATTGGCTCGTTGAACGCTGGGCCTTCGAGGTTGAGAGATGGACCAAGTTAGAGTCCAGTGGGACATGTATGACGAGGTCACAACAACATGGGAGGATGCAGTGAGATTGAGGGCTCTTTATCCTCACCTCTTTGACGACTTCTAGGAGGAAGTACAATCTTAGGGGGGGAGGGTGTGAGGCCTACCTTTTTCATTCCCGTACATTTGACTATTTACTTTATTATTGCTGATACATTTAGACTTATGGGACTGTTGATCCTGAATTCCTGAACTATTAGACTTTATGATGTTATGGGAAAACTAATTGGGTGATGTTAGATAGATGCTTTAAATTATGATGTTATGGGAAAACTAATTGGGTGATGTTAGATAGATGCTTTATATTATCATGTTATGGGAAAAGTAATTGGGTGATGTTAGGTAGATGCTTTATATTATGATGATATGGGAAAACTAATTGGGTGATGTTAGATAGAAAATTATTTTGTGATTCAATTTTGGGAATGGATGTTTAAAATGCAGAAATTAGAATCTAATTATAATGTGACTTCCTTTATGCTTATGTGAACTTGTGATATTTTATGCGAGTGTATGTTTTTAATTTGCTTCGACTATTATATATATGTGTGTGGAAATTAACTTTGCAATTGAGTGTGCATGTATTTCTAACAAGCCACAACAATTGGAGATCAGTCCACACATAATGTTGTTATCCCTTGTGAAGTTGATCTAGTTCCACGAGGAACCAAGATCAACTATGTGTATGATGAAATTCTGTATGTTAATTTGCATGTTGTTAATCAGGCTAAGTCTACCCCTCTTTTAATTTGAATTATAATTGGTGTTGTAAGAATTTTGTCTTTGAATTTTTTTTTTTTAATTTTAAATTTAGAGACCCTTTTCATGTGCTTTAACTTGACCCTGGGTTGTACCCCTTGGGTCTAGGGACCTTTTCGACTTGGGTAACCCTTGGTAAACCTCCATATGGTCACCTTAACTTTACCCTGAAGTTAAGTGACGAAATTGGAGGCATGGGAGGGAGAGGATGGGTGGGTACAACACTCAACCCCATCCCTTTTCACTTCCTAAGGTTGGAGATGTCTCCAAGACCCACCAACTATGGAGGACTCGACTCCAAGTCTCTCTCACAATTGGTGAGGGTACCCTTGGAGTTGTGTGGTCCCTCTTGGGAGGAAAGGAAGGGGACACATGTGTCACCCATTCCCTCTTAAGCTCCACTTTTCTCTCCCACATGTTTGAGAGAGGACAAGTGGTAAGGGGTGAGGGAGACTTGGGGATGGGTGAGTGACATGTGTCAACACCCATCCCATGGGTCTTGCTTGTAGTGGGGAGGAAGAGTGAGGAGGTGACAAGTGTCACCTCCCCATTCCTCTAAGCTCATGGGTTGAGCTTATTTTAATCCCACTTGGAGAAGGTTATGGGTTGTTGAATTTTTGAGAAATTTTAATTGTTTGAATTTTACTTTGGGGAAAAAGATAGAGAGAGTTTTGTGGATTATGTTGGAGGAGGATTTGGAGAAGCTCTACATCAACCTTCTTCCATAATTGGGCTTTTAAAGGTTGGCTTCAAGGCTAATGCCTTCCCTTTGTATTTTTATTTGCTTGCATGATGCATATGTGTGTGATTTATTTTCTTGACTTTTATTGTTATTATGGGGAAAATTTGTAGGGTGTTGTAAGAGCCTCTCCCACTTGGGAGAAGATGCTCAACAAGTGTGGGGTAGGGGAGGAGTGATCCTCCACGGGGTCATTACCTTGTTTTTGTGGTCTTGTAAGCCTTGAGGGTAATATATGTGATTTTGAGCAATATGAGACATGGCTTGAGAGCCAAAATATGGAAACTTTTGGAAATTGTATTAAATGTGTTGGCTTGAGGCCATAAGAGAAATTTGTATTGGGATATTTTGAAGGAGTGGCACTCTTGAGTTGAGTGTGTCCACTCCCCTACCCCTTTTGAACTCACCTTGGTTGAGTTCATGTGTTGTGATTATCCATGGGTGTAAAATTATGTTTTGGTTGTTTGGAATGTCTTGTTGTGAAGTGGAATGAGTTCCCAAGTGTGTGGGTGACCTCCCTAGTTCAGCGATGACCCTCTTGCGGGTCTATGGTAGGGAGGAGAGCAAGATGTATGGTTTTCTTTCCCCTTGTTGGAATATGCAGGTTCATTGGAGCTAAGTGTGAAGTTGGAGAAACTCCTTATTCTTGGAGTTAATATTTTATTTTCCTTTACTCTTTAAGCTCTTGAGAGAGAGCTTGGCCTACATAGGAAATTTTACCATTTGTTAGTTGTCCAAGATGAGAACATGGTTCTCTATTTTGTTGTAAAATTATATTTTTTCTTAATTTGTGTAAGCCATTTTCATTGTATTGAAAGTTATAAATTTGTTGATTTAATTCTTATCCTTCAAAAGGTTGAATGAAGAAAATTTGTTTGATAAGTTAATTCACTAGTATGTAAACGTTAAGCATTTGTCAGTTAGAAAAGTTGTAGTTTTTAATTTGTGACAACATGATAATTGTATATTGTTATTGTGAAAAAAGAGAAAGTTAGATGTTGTTAAGCAATAGAAGTAATTACTTATTTGTATTTATTTTTTTTGTTTTCCTTAGAAATGAACATATTAATCATACATTGTATATATCTTAAAATGAATTCCATATCTTGTAGAAGATTGATTAAAAAAAATACATATTTTGTGTATTTGTTTTAGAGATAAAATTTATAAGTATTTTAGAAGGAGGATTATAGTTAGAAAAAGAATTTATATATATATATATATATATATATAACATGTGTAATTGAAAGAATATATTTATTTGCTTTTAGAGACAGTCTGATTTTTATATTCTGCCAACAAAAATAAAAATAAAAATAAAGTATACATTATATATACAATAGTATATATATATATATATATATATATATATTGTTATATTTGTAATTCTTATTAAACTATTTTTTTTTTAATTTTAAAAAAATTTGTTATTGTTGTGTATAAACATATATATATATATTTAATAGGACTTAAAATAAAAGAAAAATATTATTAAAAAAATAAAGTGCTGAGTAAATTTTAGAGAGAATGTATTCTTTTTATGCGCATAAGCATTTTTGTTACAGTGTATAAAGTATAGTATGGTGGGGGGCTTCGAAGCCCCCACCGCTAAGCCTTCACATTTTTCTTTTGGGTGTGGGGAGGGGGGTGGAGCCCCCACCCACACCCCATCATATGGGATGTGGTTGGGGGCTCCGTCCCCCTCCCCACACTCCCCTCTACACTTAAACCCCCACGGCCTCTGCTAACGCTGCCCTCTGCCTTCCCACACCACAACCTTCCCTGTGAGTTGTGCCCTGTTCACGCTGCCCGACTCCACAACCTGCGGTCTCCATCCTCCCGCCGTGGCTCCTTCTGTGCGGCCCCCCTCTCTTTTCTCCCACCACTATGTGGCCACCGCTCCTCCTACAACTCCACCCCTGCACAGTCCACAACCCTGCGGCCTCCTCAATGCTGCTGTCACTGCACTTCACAGACCTGCCAATGAAACAAAACTAAAATAAATTTAGGGTTTAGCATTTTTATAAATGATAAATATATATATATATATATAGACATATAATTATTTAAAGAAAACCTAGTTTATAAACACTATATATATATAGATACTTATATAATTACAAATGCCATCATATGCATTTCATATGAGGCTATCAAACTTGAAATCAAAACACAAGAAAACAAAAAAATGAGAAAATGAGAAAATGAGAAAATGAGAAAGAAAGATAAAAGTGAAAACAAAGAGGAGAAAATGCATGAGTTTTCAAAATAGGGCTAAGGTTTTTTTTTGACATAGAGAAAATAATATTTTACTATTGGAGGAATTTAGGGCTAAGAGTATTAATTAAAACTTAGTATTCCTTTAATCATGTTGGGACAATTTAATTAATGAAATTAGATTAAACATTATTTTAAACCCGATCAGAGACTTAGTAAACCTTTAAAAATGAAGTTAGTAAATCCATTTCCGAGATCTGATCTACTAAGAAATTAGGAATAATGTAAATAATGCAGAGATAACTCTGATTGATCGAGAATGTGAAGGAGAACAAATTGTTCAAACTTAATTGAAAAACATATAAAATTATCAAGAACATGAAGGAGAACAAATTGATCAAACCTTGTTGAAAAACATATAAAATTGTAGAAAACGTGAAGGAGAACAAATGATCAGACTTTGTTGAAAAATGTTCAATTAACTTAATCAACTGTATTACTAATGCAACTAGTGAGATGTAAGTAATTTATTAATCCAAATCAGTAGACCTTTTGATTAAAATTAGTTTTAGTAAAATAAACCCTACTCACACCCATGAGGCGTTATGCTGCCAAATTTTTCCAGAATTTAGGGTTTAGCTAGGTTAGTGAAGTTTAACCCTGTTTGGGATTATAATATTGTTTTTGCTGAGTATTGTCATTTAATTTTGGTATTTTATCATTCCCTCATGCATTTGATTTTTGGTTATTGATTTTGACTTACGTCAAAATCCCTTCATTCACATAGGTTGACTTAGGGTTACGATCATTGATCCTAACCCTATTGGCGACGTTAATTACGTCGCGTTGACCCCCTAGTTGGCTTCATTGCATTTGGTATTACACATGTATGTATTACCCCGCATTCAACTATTTTGTTTACGCCTTAAGCATACGCCACCGAGCACGCTTACGTGTGCGAAGGGGTTTCTAGGGAAGCTTGGAGATTTTTTTAATATTTTGTGTCATGACCACATGACAAATGTGGACATGACATGTGTGATGTGTGTCATGACTGCATGGGAAATGTGGGCATGACATATCACCCTGTGGTTTTCTGCCCTTTCCTTTCACCGGAGTCTACATTTACAATCCTAGACAGTAAATTTAAATTACAGGCTATCGCACATAAGTTTGTATATATGTACCTGTTATTTTGAAGCGGTGATCGAATTCCCCTGTTTTCTCCTCCAAGTCTCTGCTTGCTTGCTCGCTTTAGATAATTCTTTCAAACTCAATTGCAATAATTTTGAATGGCATCTCAGAGGATTTCTTCATCATCTATAATTAATTGTTCCAATGTTTCAATTTTCTTGATCGTTGTGAAATGTCACATAGTCAGAACTTCTCTCATCAGCATGATTTTTGTAATGTCAGGGCAACTTTAATATCTTCTTATGGCGCAAGCATTTTCCCATGAATTAATCATTGTAACCCTTCAATTGTCTCCTCAACATCATATTTCATTTGTGAGTTTGTATCGGCAAGAAATTTTAAAATCTTACCCGATGTAGAAGTGGGCATGGTCATCATCGGCATGACTTTCTTTATCGCTGTGTGAATAACATTCTTCTTCGATCTCCTAAGTGTCTCTGATATGACTATTAGGGAGAGTCTCATCGATGAACGTGGTCATCATTGTCATCAGGATAAGATATGTCATCGGGATAAGATATTTCATGCTTCTCGATCGTGGTTGCTTCCCTGACATCTTCCTTTACATTTTTTATTGGAGAGACCTTCACAACATGTCATCAACATCGTTGTGAGTATTGTTTCGGCTAGACTTGCAAGCTTTGTTTCAATTCATTCACTTTTGCTGATGGTTGCTATCTTCCATACATATCAGCATGACTTATGCCAAAATAGTTTCATTGGTCACTGAGACATTAGAATGTCAGACTCCTTAATTTTTCACTCCGGTGTTCATCTCCTGCCGATGACCACTAGTTCCCTCCGTTCCATGGGATGCTCAGTGAGATTCCTACCGAGTTCCTCCATCGGTATGACTTATACTGTTAGGGGGGCTTTCGGAGCATTCTCTGATAGTCTTTCCTTATGCTGATAACCCTCGTTGTTGACTTATTCAGTGTGACCGCACATTCTGTCTGCGATGAAAGGTCATCGGTGCCACTTTCTCCATCGGTGTTTCTTGAAATATTCTCCTTGATCATTGGTCTCACACCGATACTCATTTCAGCTAGTTTCTTATAGAACATGGATCAGTATAACTAAAATAAGGTCTTGCCGATATTAAGGAATTGAGGCCTTTTACATTATTTTGTGATGAAAGTCTTTAATGTCTATGGGATATACCGGTTGTTATTCTAATTTTGGGTGAAATGTTTTTTTTTTTGGTTTGGTCAGACATGAGTGGGTATGAGGATAAGAAAATTTTAAATTTTCCTATCCCAACATCGCCTATGGTTGACAGGAAGTTGCCTATAGTGAAAAGGGTTGCTTTTGGTTAAAACTAGGCTCACATTCATGAATGACAATCGGTTGATGTATACAAAGCATATTACCAGCGTTGATGTCAAGGGAGGTGTATCCAGCAAACTAGGGACTGGTGAGGCAGTTAGACATAGAGGAGCACCTATTTTTATATATTGTTGACTTAGAGCATGCTACACACATCACTCCTATATGAGCACACCTTGCATTGATGACAGTTATAATGAGCACAGTTCTTTCCTATTTCTGACTAGCGAGGCTACCATCACACTAGAGGATGTGTGGCGTATATTGTGGATTCATATCCATGGTGATCAGGTTGATTATGATCCGGAGCGAGGTCCTAATGCACTGTGATGATTGTTTGAGACTCCTGATATAGGGGTTGAGGACCATGAGATACCCATACATACGATGAGGGGGCACTATGATAGACTGCAACGGTTAGTGGTGGTGATCATCCGGTTCCTGGTACTAGATAGATAGGCAAGAGGATTTCCTATAGGATGGGGGATAGTTATGAAGGGCATGTTTGAGTACGGGGTCAGATATGCATGGGGCCCTTGTGTATTAGGACAACTCTATCACTATCTTCATGACTGTGCATATTTATTTGGTTTGAGCATGTTAGCTAGTGTTACATTATTCTATGTTTGGGCTTATGAGCACATTGTTGTGATGAGACCAATTGGATTGAGACAGAGGGCACTAGGATAGCCTTATGTTCATATTTATGGGGGAGTTACTACATACAGGTAGCTTAATGCACCTATATACTAGCGACAGACATTAGATGAGCTTGATCAGTTCACTTGGTGGCCATGGAGAGACTGTGAGAGTTGGGATGATGATGTGGAGCAGCTGTTGTATGCACAACAGCCTAGATATCTCTTTGGATGGAGTATATATGTTATCAAGAGATATCTGCCTGAGAGAGTACTTTGATAGTTTGGTTTGCCCCAGGGTGAGCCAATGGGAGATGCTATTTACGGGAGGACACGATGAGAGATTTCAGCATGGGGTCCAGAGGTTGTTGTGGAGACAGCACTGCCAAATTTTGAGAGCTTACAACCAGTGGTATGGGATTGGATTATGGGGCCAGCTGATCCTGGCACTACTCCTGAGTATGACTCATATTGCTTATTGTACTGACCTACTCAATTGAGTATGCTGGGAGAGGTAGGAGAGGTTGTAGTTCACAATCCAGTTAGGAGGAGAGTGAGGGGATAGAGGCAACCTTTGAGAGTACAGATAGTTGCACAGGAATTAGCTCCTCAAGTGCAGGCACAACAACAAGGGCCGAGACAGGCTCCTAGACGGGTATAGGTTTAGGGAGTGGCTCCTCCACAGTAGTAGGTTGCGGCAGCAACAAGTAGACGAGGAGGTGATTAGGGTAAGATTATTGAGACTCATCTATGATGATAGTTGCAGTGAGAGATAGGCCAGAGGGTGAGACTAGCAGCTTGATACAGATGGCTAGGGATTAACAGGGATAGAGCTTTAGTCACTATGAGGTAGGCTCGGGCACATGTGCAGGCTTATCAAGCTTAGGTACAGGCACATGTAGCACAGAGGTCACCAGCACAGGTAATAGATGATGGGATTGTGGTGAGACTTACAACATAGAGGGATACAACAGTGCAAAGAACATAGAGATTGACAGGAGAAAGGGATGTTCCTATAGCTACATTGGGTGCTGATTAGGATACATTGTGTTTGGTGAGAGAGCTTACTCTGATATAGGGTGAGCTTGGTATGACTCAGGAGGAGATGGAGTATTACAGAGGCTTATACTTCAGAGGAGTGCCAATAGATCAGAGGCAGCCTAGCTTCAGGAGTAGGTCTAGGGTGTCAGGTTCACTAAGGACAAGGAGATCGGTCCACCCCTACAAGCAGGTGCAGGAGGGTCTCAGGAAGTTGGTGATGATTAGGGTGAGGCTTCCTTAGCGAGTGCCACCCACCCAAGACATCAAAGATAGCCTGTTTTGCACATATTGTATTAGTTTTGTATCATGTTGTATCATTATGAGGCCTGCAAGCCGATATATGTATTGTGATGGCTCTTTGATAGCCAGATTGTATATATCGATTCATTTTGTACATGATGAGACACTTGTATGATGGATTTTTGATGGTGATACATGATGTGATGATTATAGATGCACATGTATGATGCTTATTTTATGGTTTTTTATGTTTGTATGATGATGACATGCTTATGGATAGATGGTAAAATGGTACATATGTTGGATAATATAATGTTTATGATCGATGCATGATGATGGAAATGTATATATGCTTATGTGAATGGATATGTGTATATAATAAATAATACATGTGATGATGTATGTCTAACACACTTGTTTTGCAGGATGAAGAGGATGGATGAATAGAAGAAAGTAGGTAAAGATTCGATTGATCAATCCTTATAGGAGCTAAGGGTTTTATTGTGATAAATGAATGGATGGTGGATGATAAATGTAGCTTTTGACATTGGTTGCACACAAATTTAGAGACTGCAATCCTTATGTTTGATATAGAATATGGATATTATGCACCAGGGTATAGAAGACCAAGGTATTGATGTATCCAATGCATTCAGTATAATACAATCTTGTCTATCTTATGAGGTCAAGATGTCGATCCAACATACACAAGATATGAATATTAGCTATTTTGAGGTGGACTTTGACTCTGCAAGCAACGTTTTGAACTTATTTCCACTAAACATAATGAAACCTTGTTGGTTATATGTATGGAAAATAGTCTTGTGCATAAGAGACTATTTAGCTCCTCAGATGTAAAAGATATTGATATGCAAGATGCTAATCCCAACACGTACAAGATACCCTTAGGCATAGTAGGAGAATAAGATCCTCCCACAAAAACAACATACAAAAGCAAATGACCATGCCCCAGTCCATACTTCATCGCAACATACCAAGATATGATGAATCAAGGTAGTCTAGATTAAGTATTAGAAAGGGACAAAAGATAAATCAAAAGAAAACAAAAGACACTACCATCATGTTCTCTTGCCAAAAAAAAGGTGCTCTTGGAAAGACTGGATAGCGCCTTATTGATGATGTGGGAGATAGATGATAAAAGAAAATGAGATATGGATGAAGATGATGATTTGTGAAGATTAGAAGAAGGATGGGAGATGGAAGTGTCATATCACCTATTCCTAAATCTAAGATGATGGTTTAATATAGAAAATATTTGGCTAAAGGCGTGAGGACAAATGTCTTTGTTTACCCTCAATTTGTTAAGTGCTTGAGCTATTGAGACATGCATAGTTTGGTTCTACTTGAGTTAGTCAAAGAGAAGATGGAAGATAGAAGAGATGAAATAGGAATGAAAGAATGAATCATCTGTGATTGCGTACTAGATACTTCTTTCGTATTCTAGACTGCCTACATACCCTGTATCCATAGGATCAAAGTATAGTACGATGATGATGAGACATGATGATACGTAGTTCTAGGTGTTTATTGATAAAGTGGGAGATAGATGATAAAAGAAAATGAGAGATGGATGAAGATGATGAATGGTGAAGATTACAAGAAGGATGGGAGATGGAAGTGTCATATCACCTATTCCTGAATCTAGGTACTTCCTTCGTATCCCAAATTACCTACATACCCTGTATCCATGGGATCAAGGTACTTAATGATAAAGATAAGATGTAGTTTTGATAGTCTTATTGATGGTGATGATGAAGGTGGATAGATTGATCAGATTGGTTGGATGTTGATGCCATGGGATTGATTGGATGTTTGATGATATATGATGTTGATACTGTTGATGGGATGTTAGATGATAATGCTTTAAGTATCCACTCCAAAGACTAAGCACAAGCAAGTGCCCCCAATATGGGATGAATTTTTATTATGGAACGTGATGGATTAGGTGAACTAGATCTAGATGGAGGATGGACCAAATGATAGCTCAACTCCAACAATTTCCAAAACCATGATAAAAATAAGCATTGGGATGGAAAAGGGACATGTGTTATTATGGATAGATAGATTTATTATGGTGTAGGTGAAGATTAAATGAAACTTATTGTGGGATGGATGGAGTTTATTTATGGATAGATGATAAACAAAACAAAGTAGATGGTAGAGCTAGTTCTACACATAGTGCTTGTTTGTCAGGTTTTCACTATGGTACTTATCCAAGGTGCATGTTTACCAGGTTTTCACTAGAGTATGGATTATTTATCTTTACTGTTTTGATTTGATTTTTTTTCTTTTTTTTGGATAGGATATTCCAAGGATCAAGTATAAAATTTCTTCAAATGAACACTATTGATGGGTTCATCCAAATGAATACCTTCTGGTGTTGAGAAAGTATAAGCTCCTGATCCATAGACTGATGTGATCACATATGGTCCTAACCAATTTGGTTCAAATTTGCCTTTCTTCTCACGATCCTATTGATTCTTCTTATTTTCTTTAAGGACAAGGTCTGCTACTTAGATATAATATACACCCCTGTTGTGTATATTTTCTGATTCCAATTTTTTGTTTCTCTAATTGTTTTAAGTTTAGGGTTTCATTGAATATATTGCATGTTTGATATTTACATTGAATACGTAAAATAAAGAGCATATAGCATAAACCCAAAAAATCTAGAAGAGATAACAATGAAATAACAAACACCTAGATAATATTATGGTCAAATATGAATTATAAGTACATACCCATATGTTCATTTGCAACTTCATACATATGCTGACGAAGGACCAGTAATACAAGTCTATAGAAATCACTCCAAACTCCGGCAATGGATGTGTCAATGCAAAACTAGCATATACAATGTAATATCAGACCCTAGGTGCCCCTTCAAGAAGACTATTTGCAACCCAAGATATGAGTTTAAGCTCTTCCTAAAAGCCCACAAACAGGCTGCAATAGTACGGCCCTAGTTGAATGCATATATCAGCATGAACAAATATAAAACCACCTCCCAAACCTTCTACTCTGCATTAGAAATATCCGCTGAAGCTAGATGACTAGAATGAGGAAGATTAAGGCTCTTAAACCTGCACAAAAACCCTCAGCAAATGAAGTACGACCCTATGAGGAGGTATAGCTAGCAGAAGATGGTATGACCTGCATAAAATATCAATGGTAACACTAAAAACTTCTTCACAAATGCACAAATCTATTCATAATACCTTCATTCTTAGCTGTAATTCATAGACTTTAGAAAATATAGTCATTTCGTGCTCAAGTCATCTCAAAAATGTTCCAAACGAAATCCCAAATGGACCTCCTATGTGAATCTCCTCCAAACTGAAATAAATCCTCTCAAATAAGCTTAGCTATGATTTCTGTAATGAAACCACCAAGAAATCCTCTAGATTGTGTCTTTCAACAACATAGAGAATGTTGCCTGTAAGGGTTTTCATCCTCACAAACCTGAAATGAAACTTGAGATGAACCAAGTTTAAACTCCAGAACCACAAGGGTTTTTATCAGAGAAATATAATAATCTTCATATCCCAAATGAGCCCCTCAAATGCCTTTTTATATTTTTTTCCCAAACTCTCCAGAAGCTTCTATTTTAAAATTCACTTTTTAATTAAAACTCCATTTTAGCTCCGAAAAAGACCTTTTAATTAAAATAATGATAATTTGACACATAAGGTCCTTGTTTAATGCATCCATAATTTAAAACATTTCATCTCAGTTTTGATGAGCTATAACACTAAGGTGCTTTTTAAATATTTTAAATAATATTTAGCAACCTTAGTAAAATAATTAAAATAAAGCCATTAATACACTCATTTTGCGGAAACTGCCTGAATGCATCAGAATCAGAAACTAACTGCACTAGAGTGATCTTGATGAAGAATAATGATAAACGGAGCAAACCAGGTGACTTACTATAAATACACGCCCTCTCCAAGATTCTTGGAGAGCACACCAAAAGCTGGATATCACCCCAAAAAGTGGCATATGATTCCTCTAGACCAATTAAGCTCATTGGTAACATCAAATTACCCTTCTGATCAAGCTGACACAAACCCAGAAAGCCATCTCCAACTATAAAGCATGAGAACCCAAAAATGGGGACATTATAGTCTGCCCTTCCCAAAGATTGCTTGTCCTCAAGCAATGCCAAAACAACCCCTACAATCATCAGGCTGGTCTAATTAAAACCAAAAATGATCCCAGGATCCCATGTCAATCTCAGGAAAGAACCACCATGTTGATGCTGCGCCACTATGATCATGACTATAAAACCATCATGCCAAAACTGCATTATCCTCTCCTGGAAACCCCAAAAGTGACTGTTGTTAAAACCCACACTGAAATATCTAGAAAGGTTGATACATATACCATGAAGCATAATAGTAAGGTCCACATTTGCAATCTCACTGCCTATCACGATTTTGGGCAATAGAAAATTAAACTTGCTCTGCCACAAGGAAATAAACTCAACAAAACCTCTCATGACATCCCAAAGTTGAAACAATCCAATCATAGTTATCACTTTGAAATCTGCCAAGGAGGGAATGTCTCTACTATTGCCAACTGAAATCATATCATTGGCACTTAACCTCCAAGTGTCAAAAGAATGGTTCCAAACACACCAACACAACCAACCCACTACAAACATCAAAGAATCATCTGATGATATACATGCCAACACCATGAAGTATCTGAAATGACCATCACTCACCAAAGTGAAAAAAATAAATAAACCGTGTTCAGACAACTTCTCATAACCATCTACCCTAAATCATGCCAAGCATCAAAATCAATATGCTCATTAAAAGTTGTTGCCATAACGAACGTAGAAATATAAGGACAGTGGTAATAAATCTAATATCCAACTATGAATATAGGAGGTATGAGTATGGAAGTTACCAAAGAGTCATCTTCTATGATCAAATCACCTTCAGCAACCAACTTCAATCTCCAAATACTCCACTGCTACTCTGAAAAGACAAACTAACACATCTGTGAGTCAAGAGATGAAGTCATTTGTAGGCTGATCAAAAAGTGGACAGTGGTGCTAACACTCATTGTTGTAATTCCAAGACCCTCTGAAAGATGAATCATAGCATGTGGAAACTTGTTGTCCTAAACTAAAATCAGAGAGGTACAATCTAATTTTAGTGTTCTACACCAAGGACAACAACAGCACCAACAGATTTCCCAAATAGGAGCATGCATGAAAAGCATTGTGATGTGCCAAAGCAACTCAGAAGTGCTTGGAAAACATCTCCAAGCAATCATCAACTGAAAATCCTTACTACCTTGACAAAGAATAGTGTGCCAACTTCTCTAAATGAAAGAAAACCAAAAAATGAATTGGCTGATCTACCACCAAACAACAAGCTCAAAATGGGGAGATTGATCCAATCTTTGCCAAGGAACATACCCAGTAGTGACCAATCGTTCACTGACCCAATCCTTACTTAAACTTCCTCTCCAATCTCTTTGTAGATGAACAAATGGAATAACTAGATGATTGGTAAGGGAAGGAACAACATTATTAAGTCTAAAATTTTGATCCTTACCCCTCCAAAGATCACTTTTATGACTCCCAATACTTTCTGACAATTTTTGTTGAGAACTCTAAGCATGGATACCCAACCAAGAATGATCTCCCAAAATCAATACATCCCATGATAGAAATGCATCACCAATTACATATGAGAAGTATGCAATATTACTCACCAACTCAGCTAAGGTATAAAATGACACACTTGTTAGCCAGTTCCAAAACTCAAGGCCAAACCTCATGAAAGAATGAAGAAACTCATAATAAATACCAACAAGGAAATAATTCTCAACTGAAATCATTAATCTTCATACCCAAGTTACCTTCTTGTAATGTCAGAAAATGTCCCCTTGGGGGCTTTTCCCTCATAAGGTTTATCTCTCAGGTCTTTAGTGTGTATTTAGGACATATTACATCATATTTCAACATCCCGATGAGAAAACCCCTAAGTGTCTTGACAAATAGGACCTAGGGGGACCACTTGAGATAACCCCTACCCAAAACAGGGGGGAGGACTTGGGCGCCCGTGCCCTAGTCCTACTCTATTTTGGGGCAGTCCCAATTTTTTGGTGTCGTCTTGTGACCGTTATTTGGGTCCTATGCCGACACGGTAAGTTTGAATTACAAAATTCTTGGCGAGAGTGTTTGTAGTTGCATATAAAAGCATGTTTAGGCATTCATTTGTAAACTAGATTTCAACTAGATGATTACTAGCAAGCTATTGTGTTCTAAAGGTGATTCAAGGCTTTCATTGTGTTGCACGAGAAGATTTGTGTTGTCTGTGTGTTCATATTTGCAGATTTGAGCAATCATCGCCTCGTGGCATGAAGATCTTCTTCCTCCATGAAATCTTCATTGCAAGGTGACATTCATTTGTGTTTGTAAGCATTTATCATTTGGTTTTTTTGTCTTCCTCACAAGGGCACACACTCTCTATCTGAAAACCATGTTCGGAAAGCTTGAATGTCTCTCTGGGGCTTGACTGAGGCAAGCCTCTAAACACCATAACCCCCTCCCAAAGTTTTCATGATTGCAGGTTATAGGTGGAAGCTACATACAAAGTGAAGTTGTAGGAGGGTACAACAGAGTGTCAAAGTTGTAGATCAGAAAAGAAAATAGCTCCCTAGACTAGGGCGCCTGCTCATTAGTCCTCGAAGTTTCGTGACAGGAAAATCTTCAGTACAATAGGAACAGGTTGCAGGCCTTGTTTGCAGATCTTGACAAAAAGCAGGGCATTGAACTTGGGCACCCACTCTTTAGTGCCTGACTATTCTGCTTCTGAACCCTAAAAACAAGTGCATAGTTATTTGTCATTTTACATCTTTCTGTAGCAGCATTTTTTGTTATTCGTCTGTTTGTTGTCGTATTTGCATAATTAGGGTTTTAAGGTACAATTGAGCATAAGAGAAGACAATTGGCAATCAAATCATAAAAATGCAAGTTTCCCTACATATCACAATGACCTAGGGTAGGATAGTACATTGCAACTTGACCCTAGGTCCTTGAATGAAAGGGTGAAAGGAGGATATACACCAAAACTACCAAAAACTCTACTATCCAAATTTTACCCTTTACATTTTGGTGAAACCATGTTATTGAACTTATTTGCACCTTGTTGATTGTTTTGCTTCAGATTTATAGTAATTTTATTCATTCATATAGTCATTCATCTTATTGCATTGGAAAACTTAAAGAAAAAATTGAAAAATTGGAAAAATTGGAAAAAATTGCATTCTAGGGTTTCTATTTTGCAGTAATTAATTTGAATTTCATCAAATTTATGATTTTTACATTATATATGATTTAAATTGTAGAAAATTACAAAATTTTAATATCTTACATTGCATTTTCATCATAAAATTACTAGGGTTTTATTGAAAATTGTGAATTTTGCATATAACCTAGTAATTCCAAAATCTAGGGTTTGTAGGTAAAATCTTCTTTCAAAATTTTCTAATAATTTTAGAGGCTCATTAAAATTTTCATTTGGCTTTAGTCTTGCATTTTAGAACAAATTTGCATCTAGATTTCAAAAATTTGCATTTTTGCATAGAAAATTTCAACAAAAACTAGCATTTTCATTGATTTTTCTTGCACTTGCATTTTGCATGTTAGAGCATGAAAATCATTTTCAGATCTGAGAGCATGTAATTTTTAATCATATATCAGATTGCAAAACATTCATATAGCATTTTACATCAAGATCTCAAACCTAGGGCTTGAAAAACATCGATTTTCACTAAATTTAGCCTTATCGACTCTCTAATTTTACACTATAGGCATGTTGTAAAGAATATTTTTGCACTTATTGACTGATATTAGGGGTATTATCTGCTTCCCCTCCTAAAATTCTTTACAACACATTGTTATTGGCCTCTTGTATTGAAAATTTGATGAAAAATTGCACAATTTTGCTATTCTTGCCCTAGGGTTTGGCCTACTTTGCACCCTAAGCATGTTGTTACAAATTTTATGGATTGAGGTCACTGATATCATCAATATTATTTTCTGCACCTCCTAAAATTCTTTACAACACCTCTTTTTGTAGGTCTTGGAGTTGAAAAATCATGAAAAATTGCCTATTTTGCTATATTTTCACTAGGGTTTGATCTTGAGTGGTACTATAAGAGTGATGTGATGGATATTTTGGTATTAGGTGGCTATTATTACTTATACAATTTTCTTTTCATCATCATTTTCCTCACAACACCCTTTGTCATGCTCTTTTGCATTGAGATTTGGTGAAAAAATCACATATTTTAGTGCATTTTCACTATATTTTGACTTATCATCTTAGATTTGCATCAAGTGTGTGTTGTGAAGGATCTTATTGCTGTATTGGATTAATATTAGACATATAATTTTCTTCTCTTGATCAATTTCATTACAACACCTTTTTCTTTCATATATTTGCATGAAAAAAGTACAAAAAAAAATCAAGCATTGTAGGTCATTTTTGCATATAGTTTGCACTTGTCTTTTGCATAAATTTTGAAAATCTTTTAAAAATCTGATTTGGCATTAGTTTGAGAATACAAATATGACCTCTAATCGAAACAACAACAATAAGTTCCCTCCTAGGCCTTACATGAAGAGAAAAGTCCTTGAACCTAAAATTGTGTTTACACCACATGATAGAACAATCGAAGACACTGAAGGACCTCTCTACATCACTGTGAAAATAATGGGAAACCTTGTGGATGGAACCCTTATTGATCCTAATTGCTTGACTAATGTTGCCACGGAAGAGCTCCTCTTTGAACATAATTTAATGCAACAATCTTTTGATCCTTCGGATAAAATGATTGAAACACATAAGGGAACCTTTGTAAATCCTTTGGGTAAGATATCATTGTTGGTAATTGTATTTGAGAAACATGTAGAACAATGGTTTGATTTTGTCCCTGATTCTAACCTATTTCAAATAAAACTTGGACATCCATGGTTAAAGGCTATGAAAGTTGTCGCTTCAATAATTTATAAATGTGTAAAATTTCCTTTGAATAGACAAGTGCATGCTATTCATCAAAATACATACAAAACTTTAATTACACAACAACACTTTACACTAGATTACTTTTGGGACAAATCTAAAGAGAAACCTAAACCACAAACAGATTTTAACTTCTTATGCTATAGAAATTACAAAGCAAAACTATTACATCCAATGACCGGTCCTTCTAGACAAGAAATAACAAAAGACAAGCAACCCACATTTGAAGAGAACCATAGACCAAAAGGACAAGGTCCCTATGCTGAGGTTCCTCCCCTGCCATCCTTACAAGGATTGGGAGGTAATTGTCAACAACAAAATATTCCACCTAGACAAATGAGATTTGACCCTAGCACTTCTTCTTTGAGAATGAAAAAACACATGAAAAAGAAAAGCCCTATCTTACAAGAGATAAGTGGTAAGACAAAAAGAAATAGAAAAGAAAGAGAAAGAAGAAGACGAAGACAAGCTTATGCCATAAACCTTGCATCTCAACAAGAAAACATTGATCCAAACATTGAACCAAACAAAGATGATCCTAGGAATGAACAACCTAAAGACAAAGACAAGAATTGGGCTATGGTAACTTATGTCCCACTTTCCTCTAGCATTCAGGAGTGGGAGGATGATTATGATTTACTTGATGATGAGACTTAGCCTAGAAGACCCTATAGGTAAGTATCTCTAACCCTTTATCTCTCTCATGATGTGCTTCCCCATGATGTGTTATGTGTTGTTTAGGCCTCCTGGGATGACCCTTGATTCTCTTGTAAGGTTGGAGATACTAGGAGACCGCCTATGTTGTGACCTTCTTCTATTTGTATCATCATTCTTCTATATTTCCTCTCTCTAATTTCATTGTTGTCTGTTGTTTCTTATGGACATAGCATTGCAGTTGGTGACTTGGGGGCACCCTCCTACATGACTGTCCCTAAGGCACTTGTTTCTCCTCTCTTATTATTGTTTCCCTTCCTCTAGTGTTTCTATCTAGCTGGAGGATGATGAAAAACATTTATACTAATGCGGACCTAGCATCCCTTTTGCAAGAAATTAAAATTTGGACTTAGTTCCTAATATGATGATGGGGTTGTATATCTTATCTGACGCTTGGCTAGTGGAAGCACTCATGCTTTCTGTGTAGTGATTTTAATGATGTTTTTATCTCATTTACAAATCATAACAGTACTGATGCTCTGTGCACTTTGTTTGTCTTTGAATCTAGCCTTGGTGGTACTTGATTAAGAGATCTTCATGATATAGCCCCACGGTTATCCTCAAACTCCAAATTCGTGGTATAACCTTGGCTCTTTGTGTGGTTAATCATATGCATTGATGTTGTTGTTTATCATGATTATGGAGACTAACATGTTTCTTGTAGGGATGTGTTTGTGGGAACATTTGGCGATCGTAAAGTACATGTCACCTCTGGGGGGTATTGGCTTTGCGAAATTCTGTGTTCCCTTGTGTATTTTCTTCCTACCTTAACGTGCTTGATATCGATGCATGATATCAACCATCTTAAGGTGGGGGCATATATAAGGCAAGTTGTCTATTGTAGATGTTAGCAATGTGCTTGTCCTCAGGTGTAGTTTAAAGACTTGTCAATCATTTAAACCCTCTACAAAGGTGGGATATCACGTATATCCTTTTTAGCTAAAGCCCTCTATGGAGGCAGGGATGGTGTATTTCTCGGAGTAGATTGCATCATCCTATCATTTTCAAAAGTCCTCTGCGGATGTGGGGAGTGGTTTTGTGACTAACTCAACCCTTAAGCGTGTCTTTGGCGATTATTGCGGCAAAGCCCAATTGTTGATGTGTGCCTATAATGTACCTAAGATGGTGTTGGACCTAGAAATAGGAACACTCCATTGCTTGTCTACCATGTTTTCTTCGTGTCTTCAAAGTGTATTTTTTGGCATGCTTGCTTTGTTTGGCATGTCTGTTGCCCCATATGTAGTCTAAAGGCCTATGTGATGAGTGCATCCTACATTATGGGAGGTTTGGTGTGTCTTGCATGTGTGTTGCCCCATATATGTAGTTTAAAGACCTGTGCAATGAGTACATCCTGCATTATAGGAGGTTTGTTTACTTTCCTATACTTGCATCTGCATTTCATATATATGAGAAAAAGAAAAGAAAAGAAATCATTCTTCTCTTCTATGCATTCATGTATTCTTCATGTTTTGTGTGACTATGACTGTCTTCTCCATGTTTTGTGTGCCTATCATTGTCTTCCATGTGTCTGGTGTGTCTTCTCTGTGCTTGGCGTGTTTGCTGTGTTTGTTGACCATACTTTAATGCATGTATCAACCTCGTGTTTATACATACATTAAAGTGGGGGCTAAATGTAATGTTGGAAAATGTCCCCTTGGGGGATTTTACTTATAAGGTTTAGCTCCTAGGTCTTTAGTGTGCATTTATGACATATTACATCATATTTCAATATCTCGATGAGAAAACCCCTAAGTGTCTTGACAAATAGGATCTAGGGGGACCACTTGAGATAACTCCTACCCAAAATAGGGGGAGGATTTGGGTGCCCATGCCCTAGTCCTGCCCTATTTTGGGGCAATCCCAATTTTTGGGTGTCGGCTTGTGACTGTTATTTGGGTCCTATGCCAACACGATAAGTTTGAATTATGAAATTCTTGGCAGGAGTGTTTGTAGTTGTATATAAAAGCATGTTTAGGCATTCATTTGTAAACTAGATTTCAACTAGATGATTACTAACAAGATATTGTGTTCTAAAGGTGATTCAAGGCTTTCATTATGTTGCAAGAGTAGATTTGTGTTGTCTATGTGTTTATATTTGTGGATTTGAGCAATCATCTCCTCATGGCATGAAGAGCTTCTTCCTCCATGAGATCTTCACTACAAGGTGGCATTTATTTGTGTTTGTAAGCATTTATCATTTGGTTTTTGTCTTTGCCTCACAACAACATGCACTCTCTATCTAACAATGGTGTTCGGAAGGCTTGAATGTCTCTCCGAGGCTTGACCGAGGCAAGCCTCTAAACACCACAACCCACTCCTAAAGTTTTCATGATTACAGATTACAGCTGGAAGCTACAGAAAAAGTGAAGTTGCAGGAGGGTACAACATAGTGTTAGAATTGTAGATCAGAGAAGAGAATAGCTCCCTAGACTAGGGCATCTGCTCATTAGTCCTTGAAGTTTTGTGATGGGAAAATTTTCAATACAACAGGACCAGGTTGCAGGCCTTGTTTGCAGATCCTAACAAAAAATAGGGCATTGGACTTGGGCACCCACTCTTTAGTCCTTGTCTATTTTGCTTCCAAACCCTGAAAATAGGTGCACAGTTATTTGTCATTTTACATCTTTCTGTAGTAGCATTTTCTATTATTTGTCTGTTTGTTGTCGTATTTGCATAATTAGGGTTTTAAGGTACAATTGAGCATAAGAGAAGATAATTGGCAATCAAATCATAAAAATCCAAGTTTCCCTAGATCTCACAATGACCTAGGGTAGGATAGTACATTGTAACTTGACCCTAGGTCCTTGAATGAAAGGGTGAAAGGAGGATATACACCAAAACTACCAAAAACTCTACTATCCAAAATTTACCCTTTACACTTCCAATTCCTCATGTAGCAGGAATGATGATGCCTCCTCATGTCATATCATCCCTAGTGCAAACTTCATCTATCTCCTTACTTGCACAATTCATTAGCGGTGGTCTCTCAGGAGGGTAACCAAACTCCTCATAAAATGAACCTGAATAAAAAACAAGTTGAAAACCACACTTCAAATCAAATTCTGAATCTTCTCCTAGATCCCATGCCTTGCTATTTCCACCAATTACAATGCTACAATTAAGAGTAGTCCCATCAGTCAACACAAGAGGTGGATTTTCATACACCATATCGACACCCATCTCAAACAATGGATTATCAGCAATCACCACAAACAATTTTTTCCAACCATGTTCATGCAAAGAAAATAAACTACTGCTACGATGAATACTAAAGTCAAAACCTTCATTCCCATCATCAGTGACCCCAAAGCTATCCCAAATCACCTGTGTCTCTTCATTTTCATCCTCAACTGTGAACTATGAATCTAAATCAACAAGACCACCAGGTCTTTGCTCAGGATCAGGTACATGCAATGGAAAATTAGATTTGTTCTCAACATTAAGAACACTACCTATATCACCATCATTGAAATTTAATGTAGAATCATCATTATTAGTTGATTTGAAGAACTCATCCTCTTTGCCTTCAACAAGCCCATAATCTGAAGGTATATCAATGATCTCAACTATCGCAACATTTTCACTAGTGTTATGGGCTTTATTGGGAAACTCTAATTGTGTATCTAAAGCTGCAATTTTGTTGTACACATCCTCATCCTTAGTAGTTGCATGCATAAGTAAAGAATCATCCTGAAGTCCTGTCACATAGTCCTCATGAGTCAAGGCACCATATCCATCCAAATGTCCAGCCATAATCCCCTTTTCATTATCCTGCTTCTCACCATCCAAGAAAAGTTTCAATTTCTTTTCACATTGATCAATCACCCTTCTAGCTAATCTTCCTTTAACTAATGGAATTCCAAGAATTCCCTTCTTCCTGTTAGCTGATAGGATAGAAAAAAGAGACTGTGACACATCTTCACTCTCATTAATAGTCAAAACCATAATGCTTTCCATTGCTGCAATAACATCATCATCATGTTCTATCCTGACTGAAGTAAAGAAATGGTGAAACATGTTGTAGATCAAATTAGGCAATCCCAAATCCAACATAAGGTTACTCCATCTGATTTCTACAAATTTTTTAAGTATAGCAACCCTTTTAGAAAAATGAAAGCATGTTATATCATCAATACCCTGAAAACTATCCACTACTAGTTGAATTACATCTTTCATTGTGTTATCATTGTATGGAGCGGTAGGTGCTATAATTCTCATGATTTCACTTAAACAAGAAGCAATAAGAAGTCTTACATCATTATCTTCGTGTCTCAATCATTTTCTCATACCGAAAGAAGTCACCAAAGGTTTCATATTTATTTGCATTCCTTGAGAAGGTGATTGTTTCACCATGTATAAACATCCCTCAACTTCCTCCAAAGTATGGAGAAGAACATCTTTTGGCTGATCAAGATTCCCACTAGCATGGTAAAGCTCTCCTCCTACCCTAACATCCATGAATTCTATAAATGAAATTAAAGCATGATACTCTGCTCTCATTGCTAGGTATTCCTTCAAAATTTCTTCTTTTGTGAGTGGCTTCATGATTACTTATTCTACACCTGCAAAGGGGTCTATACGCTGAAGAATCTCAATATCTGGTTGAGACCTGTTCTGTCTGAAACAATACTGATGTGTACCAGGTTGCTTTTCATGTTTAACCTCATAGGAGTGCAAGATACACTTCTCTGATACCAATGCAATATACACCCCTGTTGTGTATATTTTTTGATGCCAATTTTTTGTTTTTGTGATTTTTCTGAGTTTAGGGTTTCATTGAATATATTACATGTTTGATATTTGCATTGAATACATAAAATAAATAGCATATAGCATAAACCTAGAAAATCTAGAAGAGATAACAATGAAATAACAAACACCTAGATAATATTATGGTCAAATATGAATTATAAGTACATACCCATATGTTCGTTTGCAACTTCATACATATGTTGATGGAGGACCAGCAATACAAGTCTATAGAAATCACTCCAAACTCTGGCAATGGATGTGTCAATGCAAAACCAGCATATACAATGTAATATCAGGCCCTAGGCACCCCTTTCAAGACTATTTGCAACCAAAGATATGAGTTTAAGATCTTCTTGAAAGCCCACGAATAGGATGCAACAGTACGGCCCTGGCTGAATGCATATACCAGCATGAACAAATATAAAACCACCTCTAAAACCTTATGCTCTGCATTAGAAATATCTGTTGAAGCTAGATGACTAGAATGATGAAGATTAAGGCTCTTAAACCTACACAAAAACCCTTAGCAAATGAAGTACAACCCTATGAGGAGGTACGACCAGCAGCAAATGGTATGACTTGCATAATGGTAGCACTAAAAACCTCTTCACAAATGCACAAATCTGTTCATAATACCTTCAATCTCAGCTGCAATTCATAGACTTCAGAAAATATAGTCATTTCGTGCTCAAATCATCTCCAAAATGATCCAAATTAAAGCCCAAATGGAACTCCTGTGTGAAGCTCCTCCAAACTGAAATAAATCCTCTCAAATAAGCTCAACTATGATTTCTATAATGAAACCACCAAGAAAACCTCCAGATTGTGTCTTTCACCAACATATAGAATGTTGCCTATAAGGGTTTTCGTCCTCATAAATCTGAAATGAAACCTGAGATGAACCAAGTTCAAACTCTAGAACCACAAGGGTTTTGATCAGAGAAATATAATAATCTTCATATCCTAAATGAGCCCCTCAAATGCCTTTTTATACTTTTTTCCCAGACTCTCTAGAAGCTTCTATTTTAAAATTCACTTTTTAATTAAAACTCCATTTTAGCTCTGAAAAAGAACCTTTAATTAAAATAATGATAATTTCACACATAAGGTCCCTATTTCATGTATCCATAATTTAAAACATTTCATCCTGGTTCTGATGAGCTATAACACTAAGGTGCTTTTTAAATATTTCGAATAATATTTAGCAACCTTAGTAAAATAATTAAAATAAAGCCATTAATAAACTCATTTTGTGGAACTACCGGAATGCATCTGAATCAGAAGCTAACTGCACTGGAGTGATCTTGATGAAGAATAATGATAAATGGAGCCAACCGGGTGACTTACTATAAATAAGTGCCCTCTCCAAGATTCTTGGAGAGCACACCAGAAGCCAGAAATCACCCCAAAAAGTGGCATATGAGTCCTCTAGATCAATTAAGCTCATTGGTAACATCAAATTACCCTTTTGATCAAGGTGACATAAACCCAGAAAGCCATCTCCAACTGCAAAGCAAGAGAACCCAAAAATGGGGACATTACCCTAGAATCTTCTTTCTCTAATCTTCTTGTTATAGCTATGATGAAGACGGTTTTGATAGACTTGGAGATGATTGAGTGCTATGAGACGTCTTTCATCCAATAGCTTTGTGGATCATTTAGCCTGGATATTCTATATTCCTCATCAGAGATTATATGATGTAGTGACACATTTAGTGATGGGATATCGACCTCTATAGGTAGGATAGCTTCAGTGTTGTACACAAGAGCATATGGTGTAGCACTAGTGGGAGTTCTGCCACTTGTTTGATAGGCCCACAAGGCGGGGTTGAGTTGTAGGTACCAATCATGACTAGCTTCATTGACTATCTTCTTAAGGATTTTGATGATTGTTTTGTTAGAAGCCTCTATTTGGCCGTTACTCTACAGATAATATGGAGTGGAAAATCTATGTTGGATATGAAATTTATGGCACAACTCATAGACTTCTTGGTTCTTGAAAGGACGTCCATTGTCAGCGATAATGGCTTGTGGAACTCCGTATCAGTAAATGATATAATGAAGGATACATTTGGATATTTGTTTACTAGTGATGTAAGTCAGTGGAATAGCTTCAACCCACTTTATAAAATACTCCGTGGCGGTGATGATAAAATTTTGGCTATTGGATGAGGGTGGATGGATTTTTCCTATGAGGTCAAGTCCCCACTATGGGAAAGGCCAAGGTGTAGTAACAGGTTGTAACTCATTTGCTGGAGCATGCATCAAATCCCCATGTTTCTGACATTGTAGATAGTGTTTAGCAAACTTTTGTGCATCTTGCTCCATGGTTGGCCAGTAATATCTAGCTCTCAAGAGTTTCTTAACAAGACTAGGGCTAGAAGAATGCGAACCATAGACACCTTCATGTAGCTCATATAAGGCAACCTTACTTCTTTCGTGTTGAGACATCTAAGGAGGATACCATCGAGACTCGTGCGGTATAGGGTTTCCCCAAGGATGGTGTAACAAGAGGCTTGACCGATAAAGGTTTTATGTTGGGTGTTGGATAGTTGGAATGGAAAGGTTCCATTGTGGAGATACTCATAAATATCCTCATACCAAGGAGAATTGGGACCAACAATCTCACATATAAGCTCAGATTGCAGAACTTCAAAAGCTAGAACCAATAGTTTTTCAACCAAAAATTCACATCTATGTGCATTAGAAGGCATGTCTAAGAGAGAGCCGATTGTAGCCATAACATCTGCTACTTTGTTGTTTATTCGAGGAATTTTCTCAAATGTGATCTTAGAAAAGTATTTCTTGAAATCATCTACCATCAACTTGTATGGGAGAAGCTTCTCATCTTTTGTTTGATACTCATCTAAGACTTTCTTGATAACTAACTGTGAATCTTCAAAGACTTGCAATTCTGTGATAGCCCATTGTAGTGCCATACATAATCCTATGATCAACACTTCATATTCAACAATATTATTTGTGCAAGGGAAAGCAATCCTGTATGACTTTGGTATACAATTTCCTTGGGGTGTGATGAAACATATTCCGTCTCTAGATCTTTGTTGTGTAAATGATCCATCAAAGTATAGCTGCCAAATTACTAAAGGATATAAGTTGAATAGATCTTCATCAGGGAACTTAGGACAAATAGAATGAACATCTGTTATTAGTGCTTCGGCTAATTGATCTGCAATTACTTGTCCTTTTATGGCTTTACGATCCGCATACTCTATGTCAAACTCACTTAGAATCATTACCCATTTTGCTAGTCTGCTTGTGAGTACTACTTTGGAAAGAAGGTACTTAAGTGGATCAAACTTAAATATGAGCTTTGTAGTTTGGTTCAACATATAGTGTCACAACTTTTGGGAAGCAAACACTACAACTAAAGACAATTTCTCTATGGTTGAATAGTTAATCTCATAGCCAACAAGAGTTCTACTAATGTAGTAAATGGCTTGTTCTTTTCCTGAATCATCGTGTTGTACTAGAAGAGCCCATAGAGCTTCTATTGTTGAAGAGATGTATAAAAATAATGGTCGATTAGGCACAAGAGGTACCAAGATAGGCAGTGTAGCTAGATATTCCTTTTTTTTTAAATCAAAATCTTGTTAAAACTTATCATCCCATTTGAAAGGTTCTCCCTTTCGAAGAAGGTGTTGAAAAGGATGACATTTATCTGCTAGCTATGAGATGAATCTATGAATGGATTGTAATCAGCCTTGGAGACTATGAATTTGTTTTAAATTGGATGGTAGAGGCATTTCAATTATATCTTTTACTTTGTCTGGATCAACTTCTATACCTCATTGGGAGACAATGTAACCCAGCAGCTTTCCAGATGTCACACCAAATACACACTTCTTGGGGTTCAATCTCACTTGATATTTCTCTAATCTATCAATGATTTGTTCTAATACTTATAGATGGCCTTCTCTAGTTTTTGATTTTCCCAAGATATCATCAACATAGTCTTCCATTATGGTGTGAAAGAGATCATGAAAGATAACAGTCATGGCTTGTTGATATGTTGCTCCAACATTCTTGAGTCCAAAAGGCATTACAACCCAACAATAGGTACCCCATGGACATATGAATGAAGTCTTGTGTTGATATTCTTCTGCAATTCTAATTTGATTATATATGGAAAATCCATCCATTAATGATAGCATTTCATGCCCTACTGTGAGATCAACAATGGTATCTATGCTTGGTAATGGAAAATCATCCTTAGGACATGCTTTGTTAAGGTCTTTGAAGTCGGTGCAACAACATATATGACCATCAACTTTTAAGACTGGTACAAGATTTGAAACCCACTTAGGATAGTCAATAGGGTGTATAAATTTAGAATCCAATAGCTTCTGAATCTCTGCTTTGACTAAAAGTGCTACTTGAGGGTGCATTTTCTGAAGCTTTTGTCTAACTGGTTTTGCAATTAGAGACACTGCTAGATGATGTACCACAAGTGAATGATCTAACCCCAACATATCTACATAGGTCCATGTAAATTTTGATTTCTCTTTTCATGAAAAAGGTGGTGAAATCTTTCCTTTCTTGCTCTGATAATGATGCTGCTAGGAATGTGATCTTTGGATTCTGTGTTGTGCCTAGATTTATTTCTTGAGATTTTTCCACCAACAATGGTGACTGTTCTTGATATTCATTGGTCAAAAGAAGGTCAAATCCTCCATCCTCAAGTGCCTTAGAGAGGTTTTCACCCTCAGATATGTCCTTTATTTTTACTTTTTCATGGTCAAGAGGTGCCTTTCAGTTTTCACCTATTGACCTATCTTTTTTGGTTTTGTTTATTTCACTTTAGTGACTGAAGGATTTGACACTTATGCCAAAATATGCTAACAAAGGTAAATCCATCATAAATCCAACTTTATGATCTCCCGATGGTATGCCTTGTCTTAAGCCCATAAACTCTGCTTTAGCTTCATCATTTTGAAATGTGTATAAAATAGGTGCCCCCTGTTGGTCCCAATCGACAAGGTTGGGATATACGAGTTGAAGGTTGGATGATGGTGGGTGAGGGGTAAATGAAGTGGATGAAAGCATAAAGATGGATGTGTCTTGGAATAGTTCAGTTATGTGGTAAGAAGAGTCATCAACAACATCTGAATTAGAAGTCTCTTCTACGAGAAAAGTTTTGTCTACCGTATCAAGAATACACTCAATGTCCTTGGAAGGTGGTACCTCCTTACCATACCCTAGACCTTACTTATTAAACTTATTGGTGAAAATAATAGGTTCGACAAGTCCTTGTCCTTGTGGTCCAAGACCGCCTTGTACTTTATAGCCCATGTTCTTAATAATCCTAAATCCATTGTTATAATGCTCCACTTCTAGATTAAGTTGATCATTCTCATCAAAGAAGAGCCAAGAGTTGATATCACCAATGTCTTCATCTTCTAACATGCTTGATTTAATGAACATGGTTGGAGGTGCTTTGATGATGGTTTCGGATGAGGTAGCTTTTGAGATGGATGGTTTCCCATAAGATTTAGGTGATAAGGGCAAGGTTCCTACACAACAAGATTCTTGTATAGTGTATTCACCAAGTCCTTTCTCTTTATATGGGGTAATGATGTTGGGAATGGATTTAATAGATGACGGCTTATTCAAGTCACACGGATCTACATAGGATGTGGATGGATAGGCTTCAACATTGATAGGTATGTGGTTGGGGCCTTGATATTTAGCTCAAAAGGTTTGGCAAAACTCAAATGGATTAGGATCGGCGGGGATTGTGATTTCAACACCATTATAAGGGAATTTAAGATATTGATGGTATGTGGATGGAACAACATTAATAGCATGTATCCAAGGGCAACCAAGGATAATGTTATATGGCAACTCAATATCAAGGACTTGGCAATAGGTATCAGTGGTAATAGGACCAACTTTGATAGGCAAAAAAATTATTCCCTTTGAATCTCTCTCGGCATCATCATATGCTTTAATGGTTATGCTCTTTGTAGTGTCTATACAATCCTTAGAATATCCCAATAGTTTTATGAGCTTTAGAGAATATATTGTAACGTCAGAAAATGTCCCCTTGGGGGCTTTTCCCTCATAAGGTTTAGCTCCCGGGTCTTTAGCATGCATTTAGGACATTTTAGTTCATATTTTGGCATCTCAATGGAATGAGACCTAGGTTCAATGGAAAATTGGACCTAGGCGGACCCCTTGAACTGTACCCTAACCAAAATAGGGGGGAGGACTTGGGCGCCTATGCCCTAGTCCTGCCCTATTTTGGGGTAGCCCTAATTTCTAGGTGTCGGTTTATGACTGTTATTAGGTCCTTTTGCCGACACGGTAAGTTTTGATTTTTAAAATCTTGGCGGGAGTGCTTGTAGTTGCATATATAAGCATGCTTAGGCATTCATTTGTAAACTAGATTTCAATTAGAGGATTACTAGCAAGCTATTGTGTTCTCAAGGTGATTCAAGGCTCCTATTGTGTTGCAAGAGAAGACTTGTATGTTTTGTGTGTTGATATTTGCATATTTGAGCATCTTACTCCATGAGAGCTTCACTACAAGGTGACATAATATTGTGTTTTCATCTTTGATTCCTTCGGTTTTTGCCTCTGCCTCACAAGGGCATGCACTCTTTATCTAACAACGGTGTTCACAGACTTAAGTGTCCTCCGGGGCTTGTCTGATGCAAGCCTCTAAACACCACAACCCCCAAACCAAGTCTTGGGATTATTGGTTATAAGTGTTGCATTTGGGAAAAGTGGAGTTGTAGGAAGGATTGGCAGGCATCAAGGATTTAGGATCTAAAGAAAAGCAGGACAAAGGAGCACTTCCAAGACTTGGGCACTCACTCTAATGTCCTCTGCAGACAGACCTCCAAAAATAGAAGTTACAAGGCTGATCAGTGTCGGAAGGAGGTCTAGATTCTATGAAAAAGTAGGTACTCTGGACTTGGGCACCCACTCCAGTGTCCCCAACTATTCCGCTTCAAAAACCCAAAAATAGGTATTCTATGATTTAGTATTTTATTCATGTCTGTAAGAGCTTTTTCTGTCTTTCATCAATTTGTTGTCATATTTGCATAACTAGGGTTTTAATGGTTAATTGGACATAAGAGAAGGAAAATTAATAATTAAATTCCTTAATCCAAATTTTCCTACATATGCAAGTGACTTAGGGTATGATAGTCACTCGACCCTAGACCCTTGAATGTAAGGTGGAAAGGAGGATTTAAACATCTAAACACTAGAACATTAACAAATCCAATTTTCCCCTAAACATTTTGGTGAACTCATGTTTTTGGACTTAAATTACAACATACTCAGTGTTTGTCTTTAGATTTGGATTTCATTCATTCATTCATTTGGTCATTCATTTCATTGCATTGAGAAAAATTCAAAAAAAATTGAAAATTTTGAAAAATAGAAAAAAATTGCATTGTTTGGCTTATTAAATTGCATCAATTCTTCCTAAATTTTCATAATTCATTATTTTTGCATTAGATCTGATATAAACTATAGAAAAATCCAAAAATTCAGAAATTTTCATTGCATTTTTATCATTTAATTTCTAGGGTTTTGTGGAAATTTTAACAATTTTATATAACCTAGTTATTCCAAAATCTAGGGTTAGTAGGAAAAATATTTTATGAGATTTTTCTACTGATTTTAGAGGCTCATTAAAATTTTCATTTGTCTTTAGTCTTGCATTTTAGTGTGAATTTGCATTTAGATTTAGAATATTTGCATTTTTACATATAAAATTTCAACAAAACTAGCAATTTTGATACATTTTCATTAAATTTGCATATGCATTTTGCATATTAAGGATTGAAAATCATTTTCAGATATGATATTAAGTCAGTTTCATCATAAATCAGACTTCAAAGCATTCACATAGAATTTTATCCCAAGATCTCAAACCTAGGGCTTCAAAAACAACAATTTTCACTAAAATTGGCCTTATTGACTTTGTAAACTTGCACCATAGGTGTGTTGTGAAAGATATTTTGGCATTATTTTTCTTTTATCAGGGTAATAATTTTCTTTCCCTCATAAAAAGATTCACAACACCCTTTTATTGGGCTCTTGTAGTGAAAATTTTGCAAAAAACCACACATTTTGGCTATTTTGGCCCTAGGGTTTGACCTAGTTTGCACTCCAAGTGTGTTGTGATCAATTTTATGGATTGAGGTGACTTATATTATTAATATTATTTTATTTACCTCATGAAATTCATTACAACACCCCTCTTGCCAGGTCTTGGAGTTGAAAAACTATGAAAAATAGCCTATTTTTGCTATATTTTCACTAGGGTTTTACCTTAAGTGGCACTAAAAGCATGTTGTGTTGGATATTTTTGCATCACATGGCTGTTATTACTGATATTATTTTCTTTCCATCATCATTTTCCTCACAACACCCTTTGTTATGCTCTTTTGCATTGAGTTTTGGTGAAAAAAGTGCCTATTTTTGACATATTTTCACTATATTTTGACTTGGCATTAACTTAAAATCGCATCAAGAGTGTGTTGAGAAGGATAATTTTGCTGTTTTGGACTGATATCAGACATATAATTTTCTTCCCTTGTTAAAAATCCTTACGACACCCTTTGTTTCATTCATTTGCATTGAAAAAGCACCAAAAATCAAGCATTTTAAGATCATTTTTGCATATAATCTTGCACTTGACTTTTGCATAAAGTTGAAAAGGATTTTCAAAATCTGATCTTACATTGAAATGGCACCTTCATGTCATTTTTCAATGGTATCTTTGCATGCATCTATCAAAAACCTTGATTTTGACCAATTCTTAACCCTCATGAGTCAACATCCTACGATATTAGAAAGCTTAACTGAATTCTTCTCCATGAGTAGCAAGGAAAAGGCTGATGATGATCCCATAAGTTATCCTACTTCCCCTATAACTTAATACTCAAATGGGAAGACTAGGGATAGATTTAGTAATTCCACCGCTCTCCTTGGCCAAGATGAAGCATTTGTGAATGAAGATCTCCCTTTAACAAAGAACATTCCATGGGAAGAAAATAAGCATTCATTTAACAATAATCAAATTCCTACCTCTGTGGGTCATCCCACTAACCTTCTTCCTTTAGTGGATTGCTCACACACCTTAGATTTCACTAAGGAAGAGAAGAACTTTAATGTCCCTTCTTTGTTTGAATATTCAAGTCATTTGGACATCACTAAGAGGATAGAGAATAAGTACAATAGTATGCTTCAACAAGAAAACATTCCACCTAGACAAATGACCTTTGATCTTGGTGCTTCCTCCTCTACAACCCAAAAATCCATAACAAAGCAAAGCCCTATGTTACAAAAACTAAGTCGTAAAGTACAACAACGTAAACTTGCAAAAGGGAGGAAGAGAAGACGATGGGCTTACCTTGCCTCTCAACAAGAAAACATTGATCCCAACATTCAACCAAACAATAATGATCCTAATGATGAACAACATGATGACAAAGATATGAATATGGCTATGGTACCTTATGTCCCATTGTCCTCCAACATTAGGGAGTGGGAAGATGACGATGATGATTTGCTTATAGACAACTTCTAGCTCGGCAGGCGCCCTATAGGTAAGTATCTCTAACCCTATATCTCTATCATGATGTGCTTCCCCTGTGATGTGTTATATGTTGTTTAGGACTCTCGAAATGACCTTGGATTCTCCCATAAGGTTTGGGATACCAGGAGACCGCCTCTGTTGTGACCTTCTTCTATTTGTATCATCATTCTTCTAAATTGCCTCTCTAATTTCGTTGTTGTGTGTTGTGTCTTACGGACATATCATCATGGTTGGTGACCTGGGGGCACCCTCCTACGTGAATGTCTCTAAGACACTTTTTTCTCTTCTCTTATTTATTATTTCCCTTCCTCTAGTGTTTCCACCTAGAGGGCAAATGATGACAAACATTTATACTGAAGCGGACCTAGTGTCCCTTTCGAGAGCAATAAAAAAATGGACTTAGTTCCTAATATGATGATGGGGTTGTATATCTTATCTGACGCTTGGCTAGTGGAAGTACCTGTACTTTCTGCGTAGTGAATATTAATGATGTTTCTGTCACATTTACAAACCTTAACAATACTTCTACTACGCGCACCTTTGTTTGCCTTTGAATCTAGCCTTGGCGATACTCGATGCAAAGAGTTTCATGATATAGCCCCATGGTTATCCTCAAACTCCAAATTCATTGTATAACCTTGGCTCTTTGTGTGGCTAATCATATGCATTGATGTTGTTGTTTATCATGATCTTGTAGACACTAACATGTTTCTTGTAGGGATGTGTTTGTGGGAACATTTGGCGATCGTAAGTACATGTCACCTCTGGAGGGGCATGGTCTGTGAAAGTCAGTGTTCCCTTGTGTGTTTTCTTCCTACCTTAATGTGCTTGGTATAGATGCATGATATCAACCACCTTAAGGTGGGGGTATATAAGGTAAGTTGTCTATTGTAGATGTTAGCAATGTGCTTGTCCTTAGGTGTAGGCTAGTACGATGAGTACTTCCTGCATCTTGAGTTTGTTTGCAATCAATCAATCAATCTATTATGTTTATCTCCTTTTCACTGTAAGGCATCTCTGTGATGCGGGTGGGGTTGTATAATTTTGAGCTCATACCTCCTTTTCACTGTAAGGCATCTTCGTGACGTGGGTGGGGTGGTATGCCATGCTTCCTTTTCACTGTAAGGCATCTGCATGACGCGGGTGGGGTTGCATTTTTCAAAAGTCCTCTGCAGAGGTGGGGAGTGGTTTTGTGACTAACTCAACCCTTAAGTGTGTCTTCGGTGATTGTTGTAGTGAAGCCCAATCATTGGTGTGTGCCTGTAATGTGTCTCAGATGGTGTTGGACCTAGAAATAGGTACACTCCATCGCTTGTCTGCCGTGTTTTCTCCATGTCTTCAAGTGTGTGTGTTTTGGCGTGCTTGTTTTGTATGGCATGTTTGTTGCCCCATATGCAGAGACTAGCACCTTCGAGTAGTGCTTACTGTTAGTTTGGGAGGTTTTGCATGTATTGCGTGTGTGTTGCCCCATTTATACAGAGACCTACGCCTTAAGGTAGTGCATCCTATATTATGGGAGGTTTGTTTACTTTCTAGTACTTGCATTTACATTTCATATATATGAGAAAAAGAAAAGAAAAGATATCATTTTTGTCTTCCATGCATTAATGTGTCTTCTATGCATTGACTGTATTCTCAGTGTTCTGCATGACTGTAACTGTCTTCTCTGTGTTTTACATGCCTGTCTATGTCTTCTATGCGATTGACATGTCTTCTTAGTGCTTGGTGTATTTGTTGTGTTTGTGACCTTACTTTAATGCATGTATTGGCCTTGCGTTTATACATACATTAAAGTGGGGGCTAAATGTAACGTCAAAAAATGTCCCCTTGGGGACTTTTCCCTCATAAGGTTTAGCTCCCAGGTCTTTAGCATGCATTTAGGACATTATTTTTCATATTTTGGCATCCCGATGGAATGAGACCTAGGTTCCATGGCAATTTACACCTAGGTGGACCCCTTGAGTTGTACCCTACCCAAAATAGGGGGGAGGACTTGGACGCCCGTGCCCTAGTCTTGGCCTATTTTAGGGTAGTCCTAATTTCTGGGTGTCAATTTATGACCGTTATTAGGTCCTTTTGCCGACACGGTAAGTTTTGATTTTTAAAATCTTGACAGGAGTGCTTGTAGTTGCATATATAAGCATGCTTAGGAATTCATTTGTAAACTAGATTTCAATTAGAGGATTACTAGCAAGCTATTGTGTTCTCAAGGTGATTCAAGGCTCCTATTGTGTTGCAAGAGCAGGCTTGTGTGTTGATATTTGTAGATTTGAGCATCAATTTCCTCATGGCATGAAGAGCATCTTCCTCCATGAGAGATTCACTACAAGGTGACATAATATTGTGTTTTCATCATTGATTCCTTTGGTTTTTGCCTCTGCCTCACAAGGGCACACACTCTTTATCTGACAACGGTGTTCAGACAATTAAGTGTCTGATGCAGAGCAAAGTAACCATTCAGCTTCATACTAGCCTTTTTCATATCACAACATGACCAACACATGGTCTCTGACCCAACAACTTCATTCTACACCTTCAAGGATGCCTAACTCCATCTAACAATCCTTCAATTCTTCTACACATGACTGCAGGACAGCAATCTTCACTATGCTCTTCATAGACTGTTATAATCTGACTGCTTCATGAGGAGGATGGTCACCATATCCACTTTGTCTTGATCACTATTGGGATAAACCCTATCTCAGACAACTAATCAAGTCTATAACCTGCCAAATCTCTATTATCTTCTTTGGCAAAATAAATGACATGCCAACATACCTGTGCTCTACTCTTTATTGTTGTCCTCTACTCCATTCCAAGACACAACACTGCAGGGTCATCTACATGACCAAATCAATCAAACTATCTTCCTACCCTCACAACCTCTACAAGGCATTGCATTACCTAATATACAAACCATTCCATTGATCAGTAATAGAAAGGATCAATGGAATGAAGAAATAACCATCAGGCTGTCAGAAGAAGCTCAAAACTAGGTTTCCCGAACCACTTTTAAACAAAGGAGAGATGCAGAGGTATGCAAGGGTGTCAAGAGCCCAAATAAGTTGCAAGTGATAAGTGATTCAACAACCTATCCAACCATCACAAACACCCTTCACCCACAGGCCATACAAGTACGGATTTCGCAGGGAAACAACAAATTTAAGGAAGTGAACAACGATTCTGAAAAAAAATAGTTTTTGGGAAATCAACCATATCTCCCACCCAGATCATCATCAAGATCCCAAACTAGTCTCAAATAAAAGGTACTTCAAAATACTTTCCATCCATCACAAGTTTGGGCAATAACAAGTCCGTACAATAGCGGGTACTGTAGCAAAAATAGTGAAAAAAATAGAAAAAAGCAGAAAAAAAGTTTTTAGTAAAACAGAGATTCCTCCCTTCAAATTTGATATTAAGACCTCCAATAAGCTTTGGATCAAAGATGCTTCAGTCCCCTTTCATCCCATTCTAGATTCATGCCAAGGCTCTTCCGTACAGGTATGGATTTATGAGAAATAGTGAAGGAAAAAATAGAAAAAATAGTAAAAGGCAGAAAAATAGTGTCTTTTTGTTATATTTCTCAAATCTCTTGAATGAATCCATACAATACAACCTCCCTTGGCTTAAAACAAGCCTCAAAAATGCTTGAAAAATGTTTTGCATTCTAAAACCATTGATTTCTCTTGTCTTCTTTCTGATTTGTAACTGCTATTTTTGAAAGATCAATAAGGAAACTGTCTTTTTGGACAGCAAGGACTGTTTTTGACTAAATAATGCTTTGTTTAACTTTTGGTTAACCTTTGGCAAGGTTCTAATCAACTATCAAACCCATGACATGCCTTTAAAGGCTATAAACATAGAAACTTAATGACTACCTATACAAATATCAAAACTTAAATGACTAACCTTGACTAACCTATAATTGTCTTTTGACACAAGACTGTCCTTTACAATATGGAAAAGATTCTTTTAGATATTTGGACATAGTCCAATTACAAACATGACATTAGTCTTATTATAACATGTAAATGGTCTTAGAGACCTTATTAAACCAAACCAAGACAACTTGAACATTGAACATTAAGCAAAGCTAAAACATCTAGGTGCTCCTGCACCATACTCCCCAGCATGATGAAAACTCTTGTCCCAAGAGTTAGGGGATCTGCTCCATCTATTCTTCCACTGTGGTGGAATGTTCCTCAAACTAGGAAACATGAACTCTCCCAAATTTATCTTTCTCTGTCTCCAACCTGCATGGCTCCTGTAAACAGTGTTAGAAACATAAAACTTGTTTTGGTGTCCTTGTCTAGGACCTTGCTGCTGCAATGCTTCAGCTCTTTCCAACTAGAGGCTCTAATTTATTCCTCCCTGTACCTTCTGTTGTTTGCCTACCTTTTTCTGGCTCCTTATAGGACACTCAATGTCCCCTACCTTAACATAACTCAAGTCCCAAGCCTGCTGCTCTCTAGGACTGTCATCCACCTTCTTGTGTTGCATCTGTGTCTGCTATGTGCAATCACCCTGAACCTGCACATTCAACTTCAATTTCTCTCCAAAGCAAATTGTAACCTATTCCTTCTTCTCCTCACAAGGTAAAGGAATCAATTTGAACTTCTTGCCATCTTTGTACACTACATAGGTATTAGTATACCTGTCATGAATTGTCCTTCTCGAATACTGCCATGGTCTGCCCAAGATTACATGCCCACATGTCATAGGAATAACATCACACAAAACAGAGTCCTGATATGGACCAATTGTGAAATCAACATAAGCCTTCTTAGTGACCATTACCTACTGCTCTTGACTCACCCAAGTGACATGGTAAGGACTGGGATGATCAAAAGTCTTCAACCCCAACTTATTCACCATTTCCCAAGAAACTAAGTTATCATGAGAACCTGAATCTACAATCAACTTGCATATCTTGCCATGGCTCAAACAATTAGTTCTAAAAATAGATACCTATGGTGGTTGCTGCATCTTACCTCTTTCCACCATGAGCATCTCTCCATCCATCATTGGAGAGGCTAACGATATCTCTGGTTCTTCTGGCTTCTCCTCCTCTTGTGCCAAGTGAACTCTTGCATCCTTTCTTTTGTCAACACCATCCTTCTTAGGACAGTTGAAAGATGTGTGTCCCACCTCATTGCAGTGATAACATCTACTTGTGAACACTCCTCTACGTGATCCAAATCTACCTCCACCTCTATATCCACCTCTCTGTTCTGTAGACAACTCCTTACCCTTCTCATTGTTGTTCTAAACTTCATTAGTAGGTTTGCCTCTACCTCTATTTCCTCTTCCATAACCTCCTTGCCTTTCTTGTTTCCTCTTCACTCTCTCTTCAGCCCTGATGGCTAACTGAAAACACTCTCCAAGTGTTTTTGGTACTGCTAACCCAATCTCATCCTGCAAGTTATACTTAAGCCCATTAAGGTATCTTGCCACTTTCTCTTCTTCATCTTCCAATCCTCCTCTGATACTAAGCTTATAAAATTGCTCAGTGTAGGACATAACATCCATGTCCTTCTGTTTTAGATTCTACCTCATCCTCTTTGTCTGAATGGAGTAATCAGATGGAAGGAATTGGTCTTTCATCATGTCCTTCATCCTACTCCAAGAAGTGATTTTTGATGCACCTCTAGCCATTCTCTCTATCTGCACACTACTCCACCAGGTAAGTGTTGTTCCTCTCAGTTTTGTCTTTGCAAACTTGATCTTCTTTTCATCACTCATCTCCTCATACTCAAAAAAATTTTCCAGGGCATCTATCCACCATAACACTTCTTCACTATCCGTCTTCCCCTGATAGATAGGTAGCTCTATGTTTGCCTTAGTTCCACTTCCTTGGACTGCCTTCAGCAATCTTACAAACTTCTTTTCTTCAACATCTAACTCATCCTCAGGAGGATTCTCATCTACATCCTCATCTTCTTCTGACTCATTTTGTTCATCCTTTCTTGGATTCTTCTCTAATGCTTCCAATCTTGCCAAGATTGTTGCATTCTCCCTTCTTACTTGCCTCAGCTCTCTGTCTCTAGCAGCATCCTGTTCTCTTCTGTCATTTAGCTCTTTCTCTCTTGCCTCTAAGGCTTCTCTCAACTCAGCATTCTCTCTTGCCATCTGGTTCTTTGGAGGCATCTTTACAAACTCTCACAAACCTTATCTTCTTCACAAGATCCACAACACCTTCAAGGATCTACTAGCTAGCTCTGATACCAAAAAAGATGCAGAGCAAAGTAACCATTTAGCTTCATACTAGCCTTTTCCATATCACAAAATGACCAACACATGGTCTCTGACCCAACAACTTCATTCTACACCTTCAAGGATGCCTAACTCCATCTAACAATCCTTCAATTCTTCTACACAGGACTGTAGGACAGCAATCTTCACTATGCTCTTCATAGACTGTTATAATCTCACTGCTTCATGAGGAGGACGGTCACCATATCCACTTTGTCTTGATCACTATTGGAATAAACCCTATCTCAGACAACTAATCAAGTCTATAACCTACCAAATCTCTATTATCTTCTTCAGCAAAATAAATGACATGCCAACATACCTGTGCTCTACTCTTTATTGTTGTCCTCTACTCCATTCCAAGACACAACACTGCAGGGTCATCTACATGACCAAATCAATCAAACTATCTTCCTACCCTCACAACCTCTACAAGGAATTGCATTACCTAATATACAAACCATTCCATTGATCAGTAATAGAAAGGATCAATGGAATGAAGAAATAACCATTAGGCTGTCAGAAGAAGCTCAAAACTAGGTTTCCTGAACCACTTTTAAACAAAGGAGAGATGCAGAGGTATGCAAGGGTGTCAAGAGCCCAAACAAGTTGCAAGTGATAGGTGATTCAATAACCTATCCAACCATCACAAACACCCTTCACCCACAGGCCGTACAAGTACAGATTTCGCAGGGAAACAACAAATTTAAGGAAGTGAACAACAATTCTGAAAAAAATAGTTTTTGGGAAATCACCCATATCTCCCACCCAGATCATCATCAAGATCCCAAACTAGTCTCAAATCAAAGGTATTTCAAAGTACTTTCCATCCATCACAAGTTTGGGCAATAACAAGTCTGTACAATCGCAGGTACTGTAGCAAAAACAGTGAAAAAAATAGAAAAAAGTAGAAAAAATAGTTTTTGGTAAAACAGAGATTCCTCCCTTCAAATTCGATATTAAGACCTCCAATAAGCTTTGGATCAAAGCTGCTTTAGTCCCCTTTCATCCCATTCCTGATTCATGCCAAGGCTCTTCTGTACAGGTATGGATTTATGAGAAACAATGAAGGAAAAAATAGAAAAAATAGTAAAAGGCAGAAAAACAGTGTCTTTTTGTTATATTTCTCAAATCTCTTGAATGAATCTGTACAATACAACCTCCCTTGGCTTAAAACAAGCCTCAACAATGCTTGAAAAACATTTTGCATTCTAAAACCATTGATTTCTCTTGTCTTCTTTCTGATTTGTAACTGCTATTTTTGAAAGATCAATAAGGAAGCTGTCTTTTTGGACAACAAGGACTATTTTTGACTAAATAATGATTTGTTTAACTTTTGGTTAACCTTTGGCAAGGTTCTAATCAACTATCAACCCCATGACATGCCTTTAAAGGCTATAAACATAGAAACTTAATGACTACCTATACAAAGATCAAAACTTAAATGACTAACCTTGACTAACCTATAACTGTCTTTTGACACAAGACTGTCCTTTACAATATGGAAAATATTCTTTGACATTTGGACATAGTTCAATTACAAACATGACATTAGTCTTATTATAACATGTAAATGGTCTTAGAGACCTTATTAAACCAAACCAAGACAACTTGAACATTGAACATTAAGCAAAGCTAAAACATCTAGGTGCTCCTGCACTAGTGTCCTCCAGGACTTAACTGAGGCAAGCCTCTAAACACCACAACCCCCAAACCAAGTCTTGTGATTATAGGTTACAGGTGTCGCATTTGGGAAAAGTGGAGTTACAAGAAGGATTAGCAAGCATCAAGGATTTGGGATCTGAAGAAAAGTAGGACAAAGGAGCACTTCCAGGACTTGGGCGCTTGCTTCATTATCCTCCACAGACAGACCTCTGAAAACATAAGTTACAAGGCTAATCAGTGTCAGAAGGAGGTCCGAATTCCATGAAAAAGTAGGTACCTGGGACTTGGGCGCCTGCTCCAGTGTCCCTGACTATTTCGCTTTAGAACTCCAAAAGCAAGTATTCTATGATTTGGTATTTTATTCTTCTCTGCAAGAGCTTTTTCTATCTTTGATCAATTTGTTGTCGTATTTACATAATTAGGGTTTTAATGGTTAATTGGACATAAGAGAAGGAAAATTAATAATTAAATTCCCTAATCCAAGTTTCCCTACATCTGCAAGTGACCTAGGGTATGATAGTGCTCGTCACTCAACCCTAGATCCTTGAATGTAAGGTGGAAAGGAGGATTTAAACATCTAAACACTAGAACATTAACAAATCCAATTTTCCCCTAAACACATATATTTAAACCAGCTCCACCATCTACTAATATTTGTTTAACTCGGTGTTGGTTTATGTAAAATTTGATATGGAGGGTATCATTATGGGATGGGTCAAGCGATGAAAGATCTTTGTTGGAAAAGGTCAAGTGATAAGGTTATGCAATGCTTTCTATCATGGCTTGGAATTATGTAGTATCAATGGAGATATGAACGAGGGTCTTACCAAGGTGGTCAAGGATATTGCAACTAGAAGTTTGGAATATGGTAGATGGGGCTCCTTGGATAGTAACATGGCCTTGATGGGTAGTGACAACACAATCAGGTTCTTTTCCCTTGACGATGATAGGTTCTTTTGCTCGTATGCTAATGGTAGAGATGTGAATTTGTTCAATGCGACCAATTATGGATGAATCATAAATATATTGGATATTCTTTCTTAGATTAGAGGTACTTGCTTTGTCATGTGATGGGAGTGGATTTTTGAAAGCATCGGGATCATAATATGTGGTTTGTTTCAGGGGATCAACAGTAATTTCACCTTGATCAAGAAGGTTTTGTATCAAATGTTTCAGTTTCATGCAACCAACGGTTTATGTCCTTTCACTCTATGAAATTCACAATACTCATTGTCCTTGTACCAATTGGGTTTAAACTATGGTTCTTCATTTGGTCAAGCCTCAGGTAATGTGATTTTGCTGGCTTGTAAAAGCTTTTTGAGAACAAATTCATTGGGTTCTCCCAAAGGAGTGAATTGTCATCTAGGAGCTTGATTTGGTTTTGATCGATCTCGTGGAACAAAAGGTGTGTTTTTGGATGCTACTTGAATATGGATGGGAGCCTTCATGGTTTGGACATTCTTTGCATCAACAACACCATCATTAACAACATTTTTGTTCTTATTCCAAAAATAGGTTTTGTCATTTTAGGATTGTGCATTGTCTTTGGTTTCTTTAAAAATCTTGATGATGCCTTTTGCAATTAAAGCCTTTTTGAAGTTTATTGCTTTGGAAATGAGCTAATCAAAGGTAGTGGCACTTTGTAATTGTAATTTTAATTGGAATGATAGCTCGGGGTGCAGATTTTGAACAAATATGTCCACTTGTTATTTTTCGGGGATTTGCCATGAGAGTTTGCTTGCCATGTTTCGCCATGTTTGGACAAATGATGAAAAAGTTTCCCCATTGCATTGTTTATTGTTGATGAGATCATTCATGGTCACTTCATGTTCTACATTGAAAGGAAAGTGTGAAACAAATTTACGTGCAAGCTCCTCAAAAGACTTGATTCCTAGAGGTAGATGAGAGAACCATTCCATAGCTTGTCCTCCAAGACTACGAGGAAATAGTCACAAAAGATATGTGTCATTGTATGCGACATCAAGACAAGCGACATAGAATGTCTAAAGATGGTCATGTAGATCACCTTTTCCATTGTATTTTTCAAATTGTGGCATCTCAAAATGTGGGGAAAAAGGTATCATTTGAAGTGTCTTTTCAAAAGGATATGGGCATACATCTTCAAAAGAAAATGTTTTCTTGGTTTGACCCATATGCATGTCAGCGATTTCTTCTCGTAACTGTTTGACTTAATGCTCCATATTGGGTGTATATGTTAGTTGTTGTTGCATAGGATTTAGATGGCTTGGGTGTGGAATTTGATACACCAGAGTGTTGTTTGGAGGATATTGTTGCGATATATTATATGGTGGGATGTAGGTGTTTTGTCCTTGGTTATCAAATGGTGGAAAGGTATAGGTGTTTGTGGATGGATTGACACTTTAATTTTGCATTTCATGTGAACCAAAGGATGGATTAGTGTATGACATTTGTTGATTAGAAGCTTGGGATATGATGGGTGCATTAGTATAGGATATATGTTGAGGATTGGGGTTTGGTGGATCTTGGGATGTGATAGGTGGATTAGCATAGGATGCATATTGATTAGATGGTGGTGATTGGGATGTGATGGGAGGACTGGATTATTGTGATCCAAGTGAATTGAGCTAATCGTTATATAGTTGTGATCCAAAAGTTTGGTTGATAACCGGCACATTAGGATTGGATAACGATGTTTGGATGTTATTCATAGGTGAGGTATTGGGATGAGAAGACACATTGGATAATTGGGATGGTTCAACATTTGACACAAGTAGATTGACATGAGGTGCTTCTGGTGCTTACAGAGAAGTGGTGTTCATGGAGGAGGATACCATGGGATGGGATACATAAGATGTAGTGACATGTGACACAATTTGGTTAGAGAGAGGTGCTTGTAACACATGAGAATGGATTATGTTTATAGAGGATGATGGAGTGGGTTGAGATACATGATATGGAGTAACATATGGCACATTTTGGGTGGAAACTTGAGGTCTTTGTGACACATATGAGCTAATGAGATTAGATGGTGTTAACAAAGGCTCTGTGGAGGTGGGTGTGTGAAATGGAGGGATAGATGGATTGGTAAAAGGTGATTCTTGAGTGTTGTATATGGACATTGTAGGCTTGGTGCACATGGTTGAGATAGCCTTTTGAGTTTCCTTTACAACAACAACATCATTGGTTGGATCGTGTCTTTGGATTTTGGATATGTCAAAGTCACTTGGCAATTTGGCTCCTTTTTGAACTAATTGTAAAAGAAATATGTTGGGATTAGATTTTATGAGCCTATTAGCATTTTCTAAAGGCTCGACATCTTGTAGCTCTTCTAAGTCATCTTGGGATTCCTCATAGGTGGATTGAACAAAGTGATATTGTGGCACTTGAGATGATGATGATGGTCTAGTGGTATAGCCTTTGAGTACAAATATTTTTTGAGGCATTCCAGTTATGAATTTTGAAGCATCCTTAAGAGAGGTAGCTTGAAACCGTTGTAGATTGGCTTCCATGGCTGCTTTGTATTGGCTCCTTGTTCGAGGCATTGTTTGGGTGATGGCTGTGATTGTTAGACTAATGTGACAAAGTTGAGACTCTAGGATTTTTTTATTGCTGTTTGGATTGATTTTAGGTTGATGATTTGATTGGCTTGATCAATGGATTGGATTGCTGATTGTTGATTGATTGGTTGTTTTGATTTGGATTGATTGATTGGTCAAGTTTGGATTGGTTGATTGATTATCCCTCAAAAGATAGACTCATGAACTCAAGGGTAGACAAGACTGATTGATTGATGTTGTGATGGACCAACTCAAAAGAAACCACTCTCTCAAGCTGGAAAAGGTTTTTATGATCAAAGACAAAAGAGGATGTTGATTTGTTTGTTTAATTCATATGGATGGTTGATTGAGAGTCTCAAGAGGATGGCAGGCTCAAAAAGTCCAAAGAGTATGATATGAGCAGGATGGATAGGATGAGTTCTGACTGTAAATGATCAATGGTTTGTCTAGAAGTTAACAATAGGCTCAAGATTGACTGAAAATATGCTATTTGGACTAGATAAATGATGACAAGTTACTGTTTACCAAAGGTGACACTGTTTAGACCAAAGGCAACTCACGATAGCTCAAATGTGGCTGAGGAGAAGCCAAAGGCGATAGTCTATAGATTAAAGACAATTTTCTACAGTTCAAATGTGACTGTGTATGGCCCAAAGGTAACGCCTGATAATTCAAAGGTGACTGTGTTATGGTCAATGGTGATTTTGAAGCAAACCAAAGGCAAGCTTCTGTGATTCAAAGGTGATTGACAGTTGTTCAAAGGCAACTAGTTGTTGTTCAAAAGTGATTTTCTATGATAGTGAATTGTTTTTGGATAGTTTTTTGTTTGTTTTTGACAAGAAAATAGATGACAAAGACACACAGACACACAAACCACTCACAAACATGTACAACCTAGGCTAGAAAGGATACTACATGTTGAATCCCTACTTGGATTTCTCCAAATACTAAGACAAAGTTGACATCTAGAGCTATTGGTGACACTGGCTCCCCCTTATACGACACATGCACACCAACTTCTCTTACCCTTCGGATCATGTGAACCAAGGGAATTCCTGTCTCTACAATGAATAGTACATGTAGAGCAGCTTTAGAGGTTCAACCTCCTGCATCAACAAGTAAAGGGATTTTTGCCTCTAAACAAATGTCATCTGATGAATATTCGGGGGACCGGCATGTTACGTGCATCAAACAAGCCACTTAAATCTCTAACTATCTCTACTAGGAGTCACAAATACACTAGGTACACCTCCTTTCAGACTAGCATTGTACAGTAAGCGTTGATACCCATTTGGACTTGGCTTTCGCCTTATCCTTATTTTTTATAGAGGACCGAATGAAAGTACCGCTTGAGGTCATTTCCTTGGGGTGAGTACCTCTTTTCCCACCAATGTAGAGCTCTCTAAAGATAATAACAAGTTCTCTTGCACCCAAGATCCATTTGATAGGCAAGGGGAGAGGATACTTTTGTTATTAACTTAGGGTTACAAACATGCACAACAAGAAAATAAAAAAGATATAACAAACATGGAGCAAACAAGGTTCCTTTTAAGCACCAAAACTAAATGTTCCTAAATTAGTGAAAAATATGATGAGTCTTTGACTGATCGATCCTACAATCAATTTGTCAGTAGTTTTGATCCACCTTTTCTTCGACAAAATGATAAGATGTTGCAATGAAAAATGTTAGCTTCCAAAGAAAATCAGTTGGTAAAAGTATAAACCAGAAGTGAATGAGTATAAATCAAATGCGACTATCTGCAAATCAAATGTGATGATAATTTTACCAAAGGCAACTGCCTACTAATCAAAAGTGAGTCTCTGTGATGCAAAGGCGACCGAGGATCGTGCATATGCGATTGACTGTTCACCAAAGGCACTAAAATTTTATGAAATCCATAAAAAGCTCAAAACCTAGGGTGAGAGAAATGATCAAAAGGCAAATATAGAACTCTTTGATAACCCTAGAAGATGAATTGCTTGATTCTGAATCTTGTAATCTACAAATCAACACAAAAGATTCAACTATATGCTATGATTAGGTTAAAGACAAATCAACCCCAAATAAACCAGCTTGAGGATGAGAAAAGATGCCTAGGGTTAGCAAATAAACTAGCTTGCAACCCAGATCAGACACAGGAAAATTAACTAAAACCCTAGAAAACCTTGCAAAAATAGAAAAGTGTCAATAAACCCTAAATAACCAGAGGTGATCCTCTGCCAGTCAAAAGTGAATGTCTGCCAACCAAAAGCAACTGAATATCATCTGAATGTGATTGTCTACAAACCAACTATGATTCAAGACCATACAAAAGTGATGATCTACCATTCAAATGCAATGCTTTGTTGATCAAATGTGCTCTGCATATCTAGACTTTAAAACAACTTTCAAAATGAAAAGATTAATCAAGGATGTGAGTCCCATCGAGTGTGCTAGAATGTGTTAGCAGGAAAAATTAGGTTAATAAGATCAAGCATTACAATCAAAACCCAATCCTGCCACCTTCAAAGAATCCATCTAAATGACACAAATGAAAGAAAAATCAAAGGACAATGTCACCTAGATTGCTTGATTCCTTGGTTGGAATTGTGCATTACATCTTAATAGTGAACAACCATAGTTGTCAAAGCTACCATGATGATGGATGATATGCTCAAACTGCTCAATGGATGCTTAATGGACTCAATATGCATAATATGATAATCTAGATGCTATGAGATTGTGTGGGATTGAATGGAATAAAGTGAGAGGGTGTATATATAGCTCCCAACTAAGATTGATCAACAGTGGAGATTAGGTGGCTATGTGAACAGTTGAGATTAAAAAAGAAGCTTGGATGAATGTATACAAGACATGTGTCCATAGAGATAGCTTTTATTAAATGATTGTAGTTGGTTTGTTGGTGTTTAGGTGAAAATTGGATTTGTTTAGTTTAGTGTTTAAATCCTCCTTTCACCTTTTACATTCAGGGACCTTCGGATCGAGTGGTAGAGCACTATCAGGTCCTTAGTCACTTACAAATGTAGGGAAACTTGGATTAGGGTATTTGATTATCAATTTTCCTTCTCTTATGCTTAATTATCCATCAAAAACTCTAATTATGCAAATACGACAATAAACAGATGAATAATGGAAAATGCCTCTACAAAAAGCTATAAAATTACAAATGACTATGCACTTGTTTTTAGGTTTCCGAGGCAGAAAAGTCAGGGACAAAAGAGCGGGCGCCCAAGTCTGCTGCCCTGCTTTTTGTCAGGATCTACGGACAAGATCTGCAACCCATTCCTGCTGCATCGAAGGTTTTTTTGTCACGAAACTTCAAGGACTAATGAGTGGGTGCCCTAGTCCAGGGAGCTATTCTCTTCTTTGATCTACAATTTTGACACTCTATTGTACCCTCCTGCAACTTCACTTTCTCTGTAGCTTCCACATGTAACCTACAATCATGAAAATTTTAGGAGGGGGTTGTGGTGCTTAGAGGCTTGCCTCGGTCAAGCCTCGGAGAGACATTCAAGCCTTTCGAACACCGTTGTCAGATAGAGAGTATGTGCCATTGTGAGGCAGAGGCAAAAACCAAATGATAAATGCTTACAAACACAAATGAATGTCACCTTGTAGTGAAGATCTCATGGAGGAAGAAGCTCTTCATGCCATGAGGAGATGATTTCTCAAATCTGCATATATGAACACATAGACAACACAAATCTACTCTTACAAGACAATGAAATCCTTGAATCACCTTTAGAATACAATATCTTGTTAGTAATCATCTAGTTGAAATATAGTTTACAAATGAATGCCTAAACATGCTTTTATATGCAACTACAAACACTCCTGCTAGGATTTTCGTAATTCAAACTTACCATGTCAGGATAGGACCCAAATAATGGTCACAAGCCAACACCCAAAAATTGAGACTGCCCCAAAATAGGGCAGGACTAGGGCGCGAGTGCCCTAGTCCTCCCCACCTATTTTGGGCAAGGGTTATCTCAAGTTGACCCCCTAGGTCCTATTTACCAAGACACTTAGGGGTTTTCTCATCGACGTGTTGAAATATGATGTAAAATGTCCTAAATGCACACTAAAGACTCGAGAGCTAAACCTAAAGAGGGAAAAGCCCCCAAGGGGACATTTTTTGACGTTATAGTTGGTAGTGGTAAGATTGATTTTCTTAAAATAGGATGCTTTTCTATTTTAAGAGTTGGATGATGTGGATGATTGATTTTAAAACCTATTAAATCATTTTTTGTATATTATTTAGGATAGGACCTATCTTGTATACATAGAAGAATGTGATAAGAGAGGAAAATGATAAGATAAAAATAAATTAAACAAATAAATTCATTTAATTTATTTTTAAATGATAGAGGAAAAGCTAAATTTAGAAGATTGCAAGAATCAACATAAATTAAATAAATAAATTTATTTAATTTATATGCATGATGGGAAGATAAATAAATAAAATATTAATTTTATTTATTTTAGAGGAATAATGAGATAATTAAATAATTAAAGATTATTTAATTATAGATAGAAAATGGAAGAATATAGATGAAATTAGATGGAATTAATTAAATAAATATAATTTATTTAATTAATTATGAAAGAGGGTGATTTAAAAGAGAATCAATAATTGATACAAGTGTGTTAGACAAAATTGACATATGAGATGGTGAAAATGTAAGAAAATGACAAATGATACAAAGGGTCAATTTTGGGTGTCTATAGTAAGCTTTCTAGGGCCCACAACACATCCTCTGCAGTCTTGCCGAGAGCCCCAAATGTCTTCCACAAATGTACAAACCCCGATGAAAGGCCAAGTCAGCAGTTGAAGTCCCCTGTGCTGATATTTATTCCTTTGACCAAACACCATCCACGTGAGCATCGCCATGTTGGAAAATAGTTTGAGTTTTGTAATCCCATGGAAGCCTCAGAATAATCCTAATGGGGATAAGTGCTTTCCATGAAATGCTTGTGCAGATGCTACATGGTTGCCACATTAGACTTCACGACACCGCCGAAGCATAGAACAAAGCCTAGTGAAGAGGAAAATCCAAGTGAAAAGAAAGATCCTGTAGACATGGCCATGACATAAGGCTCAATTTCAACACATGCACACAAGTTTTTTTTAAAAGAGGGGCCGTGCTAGGTTGAACGCTCAAGGGGGACATAAGGCATTCCTACTATCCAATGTGAAGATAGAACATTATTTCAATATATTGGATATATGATAAAATTAAGGCCATGGGCTAAAAGGTAATCCCAGGCGCAGGGGATGATACTCTGATGGAAAAGGGAGACTAAAATGACAACTTGAATGATTGGGAATAGGCCATAGGCAGTCGATAGAGAATTAAAATGAGAGGTGACCAAGGCAAATGCGATAAGACACTAGGCTTTAGGGTTTTACAAGGGTTTTAGCAAGCCTAGAAGAAAAACACTAGGGGCCAAGGCATGCATCAAAATGTAGGTCCAAACACCTCCATTCTTAAGGGATTGTACTATGGACAATATTGTTCCCTTGATGTTTTCTAACCATATGACCATAAAACAACTAAGGTGTTTGATAATTGGGAAGCTATTGAACATCGTAATGACATAGAGACTTCTCTTGATGCCCCTTCTCCTCCTAAAGAGACTTATGTTAATTCTTTAATTCTTCATCTTCTATGACTCATATTCTAGATTTAGAGGGTTTATCTTTGTTATCTCTAAGTCAATATCCTAGGGATAATAAATCTTCTATTCTAGTACTGATAGATTTGATATTTGTTGATACTTAACCATCTAGTGTGGATATTGTTGGTGCTCAAACACATGCCTCCACAATTCCTAAAGACTTGTACTATCACCTAAGGCCAAGGGAATGTCATTAGAGGTGAAATCAAGGATTATGATTGGATTGTTGCATGACAGGACCAATGGATACAAATGGATATCTACTTCTTTTGTATTTGGTAAACCAAGGAGGGTGTTCCTTGAGGTATGTGCTAAGTAAATGATAGATTAATCCTTGAGGCAAACCATATGCAAACACATAAAAATCCTATTATTTGTCACTAAATACCAATGTGCTAGTTTACCTTGAATCAAGGGAATAATACCTCTATTGAGATGTAGTAGACATGTGGAAACTAGGATGCATTCCTCTTAACCCGTTAAGATTTGTGGTAGTTTGTCTCACATCACACATGAATGCAATGGTAAAAGCAAAGCTAGATTCACTATGAAAAGACCTCATAGAGGTACACAAACACTTTACAACAAGAGAGCAATGAAAAACAAGTAGTGCAGTGGGTCTACTGACTAAAATAAAACTACCAAGGTTGATGTTTAATGTTTTCTATTAAGTGCAGTGAAATGGGGACATATTTTAACTCATAGAAGAGAGGGATCTTCATTCACATGGGTAGTAGAGTTTAATCTTAATCAACAATGAATTTTCCTTAAGTAAAACATAGAACGAAACCTCATAGAAGATGGAATAGATGACTATATTGATCAAAACCACACATAAGATAGGCTCTATACATAAGCATGATAAACAAAAGATATTTATAGATACTCATAAGAGCATATCTTACACATCCACACGTAGGTTCATATACTTCCTATGTTGTATTGAAAGGATACCTCATAAAAATGTCTATAAGGTATTTTAAAGCCTCTACGAAAGCAAACCAATCAATAATAATACTCAAGTTAGAGAATGTGACTAAGATAGGTTGTCAAGCTATCAAATGCACATTAAAACTAATGGAGACATTGAAATGATTATAGTTGCACTTTATATTCATTTATCAAAGGATTTACAAGAACAATGGGTCATTGATACAATGAAGTTGAAACTTATACATTAAACATTTGCTCAACTCATACGTAACACAAGACAAATTTGCTCTCTTCTTTATTTGTTCTATTATGAAAATGCCACCCAACCAATCATCCAACCCTTTTTCCATCCCCAAAATGCACATATATCACTTAGATATAGATGTTGGAGGGAAAATTCAAACTCAACCATCATGTCATCACCAACTAAACACAAACAACAACTTGCAAGAAAGATAGCCTGAGATCATATAAGAATTAGTCAAGGGAAGACCTTGGGACATGCCATAATGAATTCCAACTAATAGGATGGCCATGACCAAAATAAAACTACAAAGCACCTTGAAATAAATATCTTTATCTTCCTACCTACCATTGTTAAGCATTAAACATAGCATCGAGATAAAGATTGAAAGCTCAAAATGAACATGCTTGCCAAGATTGCACATAGGGCTCAATAAGATATCCACTCCATACCCTACAACACACATCAACATCCAAGAAAAAATGAGGATAAATCATTAAATGATGAGAAGATTTCCAACCACTAGCTAGTCTAATGTAGTTATTTAAATATTTGAAAACAACCTATGAACTTTGAGAAAATACTATGATAGGTGAAATAAACAATAGATGGTGGGGTAGGTAAATATATTGAAACCTATTTGAACAATGACCATCCACATGGAAATAGATAACATCAATGGTCCACAAGCATGCAAAATAAAGCAAACATGCCCCAAAAGTGAACAATTGCCTTTGAAGATCAAATTATTAAGCCATTACGTAACCGCCACCAACACACTACTATAGGGAACCACCAAGTCCACTACAAAGATGAGAAACATCATGATAAATGCTACATCTAGGATAGGAACAACCACTAGGAACATTGATCATCATGCATTCATAAAATCACCACATTGGATGTAGGTTGCCATGAAGTAAGGAATGTATTGCTAGGAAGAAGGAAAGTCACCACAAGAAGGAACCAAGGACTAAAGGTGACCAAAAAGTCATCCAATCACTAATAGCTATTGAATCCACCACAAAGCTAGGGGATAAGCATAAAAAATCATGGGGGTTAGTGCAAAATATAAATAATCACCACATAGAGGAAAACACCACTGCAAGGGGAGGAACATGGATAAGAAGCATAACCAAGTCCTTTGTGGCAATGATACCAAAATGAAGGAATGTTGTGGTGATAACTTACATGTAAGGGAGAATAAATAAGTAACATCAGGTGGGGAGATGTTTTGGTGAAAAACATATCACCACACAACAAAGGGAAGGGGAAAGGGGCCATAAATAGCACCACACAAGGGAGATATCTCAATGACAAGGCCTACAATGCACAACAAGACAACATAAGACCTAGAAAATGCATTTGGGATAATATAGGGGTAACACAACAAGTCGAAACATCATATTTAACCAAATGTTGGAGACATGGCAACATTGGCTCTAATTGGGGATATGCATCAAGGAGGGATGTAGTGAGAATCTAGAAACGATCTCTAGGAGCAAACCAAAAAACACTTTCATGGATCAAGTCAAAACACAAAAATGACCAATGGAGACATGGTATAACAATAATTTACCAAGATCAACAAGGATCATGGATGTAAAACACAACAGAATAGCGATAAAATAACACACAACAAAATACCTTATCAACTAGAAGTAATGTTTGAGATGTTGGCCATTAATTGACAACTCTATGAGATCATCTACTAACATAAAACATGCCTTGACCCTACTTATCAACAACTTGAAATGGACAACTCCATAAAGAATCAAACTTACCATGCTTTATTATATCCTTTGATCTAACATTCCATATGAGGACCAAATCTCTTGTATGAAAAGACCTTTGAATTTCCTTTTTTTCAAAAAACAACTTCATTTTCAGAACTAACGCACCAACATTTTCTCATGTGCAAACCTCCTACTCTCATCTAATTCTATCAACTTATGTATTCTTTGAGAGATTGCACCATCCTCTTCTTCAATAATTTCTTGTAGCAACATGTACACTAGCAATTCTAAACTAATTAAAATCCTTGGTTATGTTCCATACATTGTCTTATAAGGACTTTTGTTGATAACCTTCTTATAAGTAATTCCATTTTCCCACACCAAAAAACTTAACTTATCATCCTATCTATTCTTATTAACATTCAATATTCTCTTGATGATTTTCATAAGACTATTTCTTCTTGATTCCACTTATCCATTACCTTGTGGATGATAAGGCGATGAGAAGGTCAAGTTGATTCCATACCTGGCACACAAGTTAGTTATCTTATTAAATCTAAAACACATGGTGTTATCAACCACTATCCTCATCAGCACACCAAAACTTTTTATCAAATGTTTATCAATAAATCAACCACCACCTTCATTGTATCATTCCTTGTGGGAGTTGCCTCAACTATAACATATGTAAGAGGGAGGGTACCTAAAAACTTTAACTTAACTAAAAATCTCTGACATGCATCACATTTCCTTACTACAACATCCACTTCTCGGAATAATGTTGACCAATAATGTCCTACTCTTAGAATCTTACATGCAGTAGTCTTGGCCAAGAAATTTCATCACAAATTTGTTGGTGACATTCATCTATTATTTGGAGGGACTATTCTTGACTCACAAATTTGAGTAGTCTCTTGACTATAACTTCAACATCCTCTGCTAATTCTTTGTCATTATTAAAGGATAAATTATTATTTTTGAGTACAACACCACCTTCTTGTACCATTGATGATCTCTTCAATTAAAAGGGAGAGCTATAGGATCATCATTTACTTCATGAACTTCCATTGCATCTAGATTTTCTTTTGCCATAATATTTTCTAGGCCTTTCCCTTGAACCAATTTTGTTATTTATGCTTCCATGTTATACTCTTAGATCTTGTTGATCCATCTACATCTCTTTTTAAATTCCTCCTACTAGATGCATATATTCTTCACCATTGTGTGTGTCATGTATACAATAATCTTTATACCTATAAGGTAAGACCTAAAAAAATTTCATTGCCTTGACTAGTGCATATGTATGCTTCTCCATAGTTGTGTATTTTAGTACTGCACCTTGCAAGGATTTGCTAAAGAAAAAATAGGATACTCATATCCATCTTGATTCTTTTTAAGCAACACAACAACAATGGTGTAGAATGAGGCAAAGGATAACAACTCAAAGGACCTAGAATATTCTAAACTAATCAAGACTAATGCCTTCTTAAGGGTTTCTTTGATTTCCACAAATACATTAGTTCGTTCCTTACTCCACATGATTGATTCTCCTTTCTTTAGCATCTTAGATATGGTCTTAGTCTTCTCCACAATTTTGGGGATGAATCTCCTTACAAAGTTTATCTAACCAAAGAAAGACTACACACCTTTAATAGTTTTTGATTGAAGAATGAGGTCTATGGAAACTAACTTAATAACTCAATGCTTATGCCAAAATGAAAACTACAAATACTAAAAGGAAACTTTATGATTTTTTTTTGTGCTTTTCTAAAATTTAAGAATAAACTAAAATAAGGAACATTGCCATTGTTCTTTTTATGATTTTCTAAATTTTTATAACAAACCAAGATAAAGAATGCTTTCGCACACAATGGTTAACAAAATAAAAGGAGACTTGTAGGTGAACAAGATGTAAATAATAAATAAGGGAATAATTTAACACATGCATGTAATAACAAAAAAAAACTTATCTACAATGCATTCATCCTTCATCTTTAGCTGAGTGGCCATCTCCTCCAAAGGATAAGACACTCCTTAGAAAATTACATTTTTAACTTAAAAATCATGAAAATGTATGTAGAACTCTCTTGTATTCATGAAACTCAGAAAAAGACATATCATAATTTCACTTCAAGTCTATGATTAAAAGATAACAAGGTCTGTATCCAAGATAACTAGAAAACTGCTTAACTTTTACTCTTCTATTCCTATTTTCTATCTCCATAATTCTATATTTATTTAATTCCTACAAAAAATCCTATGGATCAACACCATGCAAAGGCATCAAAAGCATTGTCCAAGTTCAATTGAAATATCAACTATAAATTAAATACACAAGTTTGTTAAACAATTAATACTGAGGAGTGTTTGAACATAAAGAGTGGAAGATAATTTTGAAACAGCTACTCCTACTAGGAGTTTACTTCTCTAGTTATTTTCTTATAATTAATGATCTAGAGGGTGATTGGAAGTTGCAATAGGGTGCAACTAACTAGAGTTTTATAACTAAATATTCTCTCTTCTTGGAGTTTTAAGGTTTGAGAGTTACCATCTCACTTTCTCTAGAGCTTGAGACCCCCATAGTTACAAGATTATCCTTGTAGCTTGAGACTTTCAGAGATACTCATCACCCCAACAAAATAAGAGGTCATAGAGCTAAGTGCTTAGTCCTCCAAAGTCCACCAAAAATGCCTTGCTTAACCAAAAAGACATCTTCCACACAAACACATCATCAACATTTCAATTTCATTAGACAACACATACTAAACAAAAATATGCATTTGATTTCTATTTGAAAATAACTAATAATCTTTATACAAAAAATAATTTTAGAATGGAAAGCTTAATTAGGGGATAAAGGTTACTTTCTCAAGGATGTTCATGAGGCCATGATTGGCCTCATCACTCCCCCATGGTTATAATCTTGTAGGTCTTCCTATAGGCTTAGTATTCGGTGATTGGGAAGAGGTAGAGGTCTATCTCTCATCTATTGTATCCTATTCCTTTTTCCTATTATATTCCTCCCTTTTGTTGCTATAGTAATACTCCCTATAGTAGGTGTCTCTAGTATCTTTCTAATCATCCATGAAACCCTGAGTTCTATTCACTTCACCTTCCCACTTTTCAAATTCCCAATCCAATTGGGCCACTGTTACATTGATTAGAATTGGGGGAGCTAGTAGGAGAGGGGGCTTCAATCTTAGGCATATCCATAAATGTTTGTATTGTTCTATCATTTCTTCCACTACATGTTCTCTTCATAGTGACGAGATTATTTGGGGAAATGGTATCTCTTCTTTTCAAATGCCTGGGTAGAGGATTGTACATTTATTCATAAGCTAAAATGTTGGTTTGATTGTGTGCTGGTTGGCATGTTCTAGGGGTCAATATGAAAACTTGAGGCTTTCAACATATTTATCTTTCATGCTTGCATATGAGATAGTTCTTTCGAATGTTTTCTTGAATTCCCTAGGCTTAGGGTTCTGATGCCTTATTAGCAAGCATTTAGTCTTCTCTACATCATTGTAATCTTTTGTTCTTTCTTTCCATAAAATCTAATTTTGCAATATGGAAACTAAATACCTAAGTTATACCTCTCCTACAAAAATACTGACAAAGAAATCCACATAATCTCATAACAAGAGCTAGTGAGTAAATAATTCATAGAACATGTTTTTCTACTCTAAAGGACTAGTTTTATGGGCTTCCAAAAACTTAAAATAATCTGATTCATAGGGGAGGTTAAAGGAAATATAGAGTAATTTCCATCTCAAGAGTTATTCCTAGAGAAACATGCTATACATCTTATCATTTCTTCCACTACCTTTTCTCTTCATAGTGATAAGAGATTATTTGGGGAAATGATATCTCTTATTTTCAAATGTCTGGGTAGAGGATTGTAAATTTCTTCATAGGCTAAAATGTTAGTTTGATTGTGTGTTCGCTGGCATGTTATAGGGCTCAATATGAAATCTTGAGGCTTTCACCATATTTTTCTTTCATTCTTTCATATGAGATAGTTCTTTCGAATGTTTTCTTGAATTCCCTAGGCTCAGGGTTCTGATGCCTTATTAGTAAGCCTATAGTCTTCTCTACATCATTGTACTCTTTTGTTCTTTCTTTCCATGCAATCTAATTTTGCAATGTGGAAATTAAATACCTAAGCTATACCTCTCCTATAAAAATATTGACAAAGAAATCCACATAATCTCGTAATAAGAGCTAGTGAGTAAATAATTCATAGAATAGGTTTTTCTACTCTAAAGGACTAGTTTTATGGGATTCCAAAAACTTAAAATCATCTAATTCATAGGGAAGGTAAGAGGAAATATAGAGTAATTTCCATCTCAAGAGTTATTCCTAGAGAAACATGCTATACATCCTATTTGGTTTCTTCCAAGATAACATTTTCTCTCCAATCTTACAGGACTCCATCTTATACTTTTCTAGGTGGTCATTTTTCATTTGAAAAACTTCCACCTATGCTCTTAATCTAGAAATCTCAAAATCAACATGCCTCAAGAAGTAAAAAATGTGCAACCTAGGTCCACAATACCTCTAGGATTTGAACTATAAACCATATTAAGATGGTCTTTGTTTCTCCTCCTTAGGAGGCCCATTCTGTAATTCTTTCAACTCTTCCTCTAGTTCTATAATTTTACTTCTAGATGATGTCAATTCATTATAATTTTGTTCTTTTTTCTCAATGAATGTAGATATAGAACCTACTATATTTTTTGTGAGGGCCTCTATATTTTTATCTCTAATGGAGATAGCCTCTTGAAGATTTTCAATATATAGAGCTTCTCCTTTTTTGGTTTTCTCCTTAAAGATAGAATAGTGGCATCCCTCTCAACTAATAAAAGTTTCAAAATCTCTATTTCTTATTTCTGTTGAAAAATTAAGAGTTCAACTTTAGATAAGTCAAATAACTACTAAGACTCAATCAGTGATTCTACTCTTTGCTCATGGTCAGATGATAACATGGGCACTCTTCCTTTTCTAGGCTCTTGTGCATGGGAGAATCTATTGATTACATAACTTTATGCTCTTCTCTTGAACCTAATTTGTGTGGAGGTGATCCTATAGGAGGTTTAGGCATTATTTCCCCATGCTCTGGAGATAAAATATCTTCTTCTTTATAGATCTTCAATGTTGGGTCATTTTCAACTTGAATATTCTTTGGAAACACCGAGGCTTCTTCTATTTGCATGTTATCTTTCATAGGAGAACCCTCTAGAGGCATGAGACCATTATCTACTTGCATGGAAATTTCTTTAGGAGAATCCTTTAGATCATTCAAATGAACCTATTTTTCCCGCATGACTTCTAGAGGCAAAGTTATCTCAATCTAGGAACTCTTTGGAGGTGTGAGAGTATCCTCTAATTGCATATCCTTTAGAGGTGGAATAAATTCAACATGTGGCTCCTTTGGAGGTGAGGTGACCTTTGCATGAGGGTTCCCCAAAGATAATATTATTTCCAAGTGTGATTCCCTTAGTGTGAAGTGATTTGATCATGCAGGCTCCTTAGAGAAGAAATAACTACCGAATGAGCCTCCTCTGGAGGTGAGGTGACCTTTTCATGAGGGATCCCTAGAGGTGACATTATTTCCAAGCATGGGTCTCTTGGAGGTGAAGAAATTTGATCATGCAAGCTCCTTGAGGAAGAAATAATTTCCAAATAAGGCTCCTCCAGAGGAGAAGAGACTGGTATATGAGGTCTCTCCATGGAGGAAGTAGCTTGAACATGAGAATCCTTTAGTGATGAAGTATCCTAAAAACAAGGGCTCTCCAAAGGAGGAATATCTATTGCCTACAGTTCCTTCAGAGGTGATAGGGGCCCTTCTTCTACTCCTTAAGTTGTATGTGGTGGCACTAGACTCTCTATAGGATAAAGGTATCTAATGTTGGGTGTGGTTACTTCAGAGGTGGAAAGTATCATTCCCTTGGTTCTTGACTCATTTCTAGAGGTATTGGATCCTCTAGAGGAATGGAAGTACCAAACTTTGGTAATTTGGCTAACTCCTAAATTACTTAAGCAATTTATTGTTCTTCAAGATGGGCAAATAGTGCAACAATACAAATTGAGGAGATTTGAACCTTGTGATGCATGCTACTTTGAGGTGAAAGAGGTCTCTATGGACATCTTCTCACCCTATTCTTCTTGGGCTATTGCTCTACCTCATATGAGTTTGAGGCAATAGCTTCAACTTGCTCTTGTGGTACCAAATAGATCCTAGATGTCATTCCTTTAGGTTGGTCTATTAGCATATCCTCAAGAGATGGCTAGGTGGTATCATTGGGGTCTTCTTTGATGGATATTAAAATTTGTGGTTCTAGAACTGGTTACTCTACAACAATGGTTGATGTTGTTTACTCAGTGACAATAGCACTGGTAGTGGCTTTCTTTACAAGAAAACTAGTAGTTACTACTGGGGACCCCTTTTCCTATTTTTTCTTTTTAAATGATTTTTCCAAAAACTTTAACCACTTACCTTCCCTTGTCTAGTTCTTCAAAATTTGACGCTTACAGATCAAATCAATAAGGTTGTGGTGTTTCAAAGGTCCTATTCCCCTATTATTCTTATCAACCATAATTTTGAGTGAAAAATAAACATAGGCAGGTAGGTTGATTCTTAGTTTCGGTGTTCAAGTGCCATGACAAAGGTGAGTTATCAGGCACAAGGTAGGTCCCATTATTATACCATATTAGCCTTCACAAGTAAAGAAACTCATTACCCATACCACTACTAATTTCCATGGCTTTATTAGTGTATCCCTATTGATCCCCTTATTGTCTCCCCTCTTCCTCACTATCAATTGGGGTATGGGTTCATCTTGTTGCCAAAACAATTCAATTAACTCATTATATTACTTGTTTTAGATTAAAGATATCAATGCGTTCTAGTGGAATTTTAGACAATGCAGAGATTATTGCAAGTATGTGCTAATCGGTGTTGTCATTGATGTCAACATGGTTGTGTTGTCATTGGTGTCAACTATGTTCTCTACTATTACTGTTGTTATTTGATTAAGTTGTTGAATTATTTATGATATGATTGCCTTGAAGAAGCATTGAAGGTGTTAAGAATATGTTCCTCTTGGTGAGTTTCCAAGTGCTTTTAAGAAAATTTGATTAATATCACAAATAGTGTGTTGAAGAAGTCCTCTGGCTTACAGAACACTATTCAAGTTTTTTCTCCACATTTCCTTTGCATTGGAGATTTGAGTGTCCAATTTGGATATGTTGTTGAGAAGTGTTTGAAGGTGCTAAATCTAGAATTTGGGACTCCAGATTGTTGTGCAATGAAAGTTATGTTCACCAGTTTGAAGATAGTGTTTGACAGTGTTTATAGTGTGTCTAGGAGAAAGTATTTTGCTTCTTGTTTCTCTGTAGAATGGTTTTAGGTATTGTGGTTCTAGATATATGCTTATAAGGTCCTTATCTGTCTTCCATCCAAAAGGTTTGTGATTTGGTGTTGTAGAAAGAAATTTATTGTGTGGCAGAGTTTGACAGTGTTGTTGTGTTCAGGTGAAAGTTGTTGTGGCTGAATTTGTTGGTTTCCAGGTGACTTCAAGTTGTTCATGGATGTTTCTAGATTATGTTAAAGCTTCGTGCAAGGTCCTCAAGGTGTGTTTATCTTTGAGGAAGTGCACACTTAAAATCTCTTGGTGTTAACACAAGTTTGGTTGACTTGGTTGTTTTCACTAATTCTGATTATGCTTTGGTGATTGTGAAAGCATGTTGAAGCATGTTAGAGTGGATTTAGGTCCGTGCTAAGCCATGATGTGGTATACATTCATTCCCTTCCTTCATGGGGATGTTTAGGTCCAGACCTAATTTGAATTTTATGGGTTAAGTCATGTTACTGACCTTGGAGAATGTTTTCATGAATGGTAATTGTATAAATAAGTGTCAAGGAGTTGTGGATTTGTGTGCACATGGGGGATATGATGATGTGATGTGAATTTGATTAGGGTAGCAAGGGCTTTCATGTGTTAGGCTACCAGATGTAGTGAGCAGAAGGTGTCTACATTTTTTGGTGATCTTGTGTATGTTATGGTGTATGTTGAGCTTCATTGGAACTGAATCGTATGCATAGGTTTGATGCAATTATATCAGTTCAAATACTGGCAGTGAGCCATCCTTCTATTCTTTCTTTCTTTCTCAGTGTACAATAAGTCCACTTGGATAGTGACTTCCCTGCAGTGAGCATTCTTTCAGGTAATGAGCCTTTTGTAATTCGGTATTGTTACTACATTATACTGTGATCTAATCCTCACTGTGGTTTTTCCCTTTTAGGGTTTTCCACATAAAATCTGGTGTTCTTTTGTGTGTGGTGTTGATGTGTTTAAGTTTTTGTTATTTCCTTCTCATGTTTAATCATCATAACAAATTAAGGGTTTAAGTGAACTGATGTGGATGTGAATATGTTTATGAGGGTTTGAAATTTTTGATACAACTGATTCACCCCCCACCTCTCAGTTGTCTTGTGCATTCAACAATTGCTATCAGAGAGAGATTCCTTTGTAGAAAGCTTAACAGCTTGAGATAGATCTGGGATGGTGCACAAGAAGGATGACACTGTTACAGATTGTATATGCCTAAAAATGACATGACTTGGTGTAAATAAATATTCTTAATATTTATTCCATTCTAATTCTTCTATCAATAAATAAACAAATTTATTTATTTGATTCATATTCCTCTAAATTAATTAAATATCAAAATATTTAATTATCCCTTCTAAAGTCAAAATTAAATAAAATCCTTTATTTAATTAAATTCTTCCAAACAATTAAATAATTCTTAATTATTTAATTAAATCAAATCATTCTTCCAAATTTAAATAAATCAATTAAATTTATTTAAATCCTCCCAATAAAATATAAATCAAATATTTTATTTATTCTTCCAAATCATGCACAAACAATTAAATAAATCTATTTATTTAATTTGCTTTCCTATCTTCAAATATCTTCCAAATCTTCTAAAAATAAGCCTTCTTCTTCATGCACACATAATTAAATAATTTATTATTTAATTTCTCTCAAATCATGCAAAAGAAAATCACAAGTTGAGTTAACTGATTCAATCAACCTTGTTTTTATCAATATCTCTTAAATTAGAAAAAAACTTTCTAATTTATGAAAAGCATATCTTATCTTTAGAAAAGAACGTAGTTAACTCAAATAAAACAACTTTTGGGTGACACTTGTCTTCTTCCTATTCGCACACGTTCCTCAAGGTTTCTATACCGTTGATCTTCTCATTCTTTCTATACTGTTGATCTTCTCTTTCTCAAGTCTATAAATTGAACCTTCTTCCTCCATTTCAATCATCCAAGCTTTAAGTAAACTTACTCTATAGGAATTACAGCGTGCCTTTGGCACCAATTCCTTCATTGCTTGCGATCAAACTTGTTATCATACTATCATTATTGTTGTGAAGCTCATCTTCATGATGAAAACTATCATAGCCATTCCCATTTGAATATCTTGGAATCATAGCAAGGAAGTGCACCTTCTGAGGGCCATATTCATAGACAAGATCATTTGTGATAGGTGATCAATGGAAGCCAAGAATTAAAGGAGGTTTGCTTTGTATTGTTCATTGTTTGATTGATCTCTTTTGTTCATTATTTCATTGAGTTTTGGGTATCATTGATATTTATATATTGATTATTCATTTAGATCCAATTTTCCCTTAACATTTTTGGCATCCACCATGGGGCCTAGCCCCAAATTTAAAACAAAAACTAAGTTTTTGTGTGTTAGAAAGCCATACACAGGAGGAATCTACGCATTTGACCCATCCTAACACGCATCTGCTTCTATTTTGGCACATCCAATCTTTTGGCGCATACAGGTTCTGTTTCAACGCATATAAACTTTTCTATGGCGCATCTGTTGATTCAGCGCATATATACTATTTTCCCACGCTTTTGACCTCTATCTTAGCGCATATGTACTGCAGTGCTTTTGAGCTCTGTTTCTACGTATTCAAGCTCTGAAGTTGTGCATCTGATCTAGGCAGTGATTTTTAGGGTTTCCTTGAAGTTTTTCGCTAACGCTAACATCTTTTTGCAGGAACACTCTTGATCTATTTACAAGCTAGGAACTGGTTTAGAATCATATAGTTGCACTTGTTAACTCACACTTCAATTTTTAACGGGAAAGTAAATGGATGCTCATGCAAATCTCACATAGTCTTAACTAGGAAGACGATAATTGAATCATTGCTATCTTGCATATCATTGAATCATGGCTATTGCTAGCTTTTGTAGTTAGACACATTGCTATCTCGATTATCAGTTCAAAGTTAACAAATTCATGCTATCGGGGTAAAAATTAAACACATCATTACTATCTGGGTAAAATTGAACCATTGCTATCTCAATTATCACTTCAAAGTTAACAAACTTCTATGCTTGCCCAAGTAGATAGCTCATCTAGTTTTTCTCATTTTAACTAGGGGAAAAAGAACCACTGTCTTCTATGTTTTGGGAATGATACCAGGCCTATGCTCTCCCCTATCTTCAGTGACCAAAATACCAGACATATCATCCTCGCATGTGTTTTTCCTTTAGAGGGGCCTGCTCTTGGATATCATTCATCCAAGTAGGAACGACCCTAAGTGGTAATAGGCTAGATACCAAGTCCTACCAATCCACTATAAATAAATTGTGTTTGGAGTGAAAGCTTCAAAAAATGAGTGTAATTGTGTTATACCGACAACCAACGTCCCCCAAAACCCTTGAAGGCGGAACCCTTGCAGGTTGGGAGACTCCACAATGGAGAGTAGTGCTGCCACATGTGTAACCACTCAAATGGTTGACTTCATTAAACACATTTTGTTCTAGTGGCCAAAAACCCCTATAATCCATTTGAAGCCTAGGATTGTACTTGTTTTTCCTTTTAGTCCAAAGAAGAGTCAAAAAATCACAAAAAAATAGAAAAACATGAAAACATTCTTTCTGTTGACTATGTCTTCTTGCCATAAATAGAGAAAATCAGATCAAAAGAGACTATTTTTCTACCAAAGATACCAAAAACATCAGAAAAATTTCCAAAATTTACAAAAATACTAAAAAACCAGAGTTGCGCATTTGCTGTCTAAATCGGTGCATTTGCACCGACTAGCTGTGCATCTACACTGACTTGCTGCACTTTTACCACCTATTATGATGCATTTGAAAATTACCAGTATTGTGTATATATACCAACTTTCAACACATTTGCAAGTTTATGTTGTGCATATGTTCCGATGCATGCATGACAGTGAGTACTTCCACAGTCTCTGAGAGAAAATTTTTATCATTTTCAGATACCCATTTCAGTCTTGTTCAGGATTCTGAGATCAGATCTTACCTTGCAGTCACTTTTTCATCCATTTCACGTCAAAGTCTCCCTTTCATTGGTCATCTCATTCACCTTCTGTCGAGTCTCCCTAAACAAAGTCAAATTTTCCCATATTAGGTCATTTTGGATTCAAGTAACCCTAGTAGGTCACAAAACTTCGCTAGTGGTCTTGGTGTATGACTAGTCCCTACACAGTAAGATAGGTATCGAGTACCCTTACTAGTGGCTATCGTCTTGTATCGGCTGTCTTACTTGGAATCATTGATTAGAAAATTCCCTCATCCAAGTCTTGTCATAAGTATTCTATCCTCAGCAGTCTCCACCAGCATCTTGCCAAAATCTCTAGTTTCATCCCACCACATCCCATGTCACCTTGCATGGTTCTTACTAGATCTCAGTACAAAACACAACTTGAAATGGCCGGATCATCCAATCACATTGTTACTCCTCACGATAGTGATGAGGATATCTCTCATGAAGACTATCAAGGGCACCTCCAAGATCGGAAATTTCAGCGCTTACTAGAAAAAGTGCTCCATGAGGACCCTCAAAAGTACTTTATGCATCTTGCGAGTCTAGGACTCAAACTCCCCTCTAACTTTTATCCCAATACACTAAAAGAGACCATAGAGAAAACACCTAAAAATCACACTGAGGGTGATAAAGGAAAGAAAATCACAGACCCGAATATCCATATGGAAGAAATGAGGAAACAAATTGAGGGTCTAACACAACAAATGACAGATCTCAAGATGGGAACAAATGCCAAAACTTACTCTTTGGAAGACATTGCGCCGTACCCTTTTAATAAAAGTTTGGACATGATCCCCTTCCCCTTTCGATTTGAAGCTCCTAAATTTGACAAATAGAAAGGAAAGGGAGACACAAGAGATCATATTAGGGAATTTACTACTACGTGCATGGAAGTGGCTCACAATGAGACCTTCTTAATGAGACTATTCCCTAGATCTCTAGGTAGTCAAGCCATGGAGTGGTTCTCATGACTTCCACTGGGCATCAAGACCTTTGATGAGTTGGTCAACAAATTCATCATGCACTTCTCGTACAACATTGAACATGAAGTCACCATGCTTGATCTATGCAACACCAAACAAAAGAGTGATGAATCATTCGCCTCCTTTCTACAAAGGTGGAGACTACTAGCAAGTAAATGCCCATATGATGTACCTAAGAAGCAATTGATGGAGATGTTTGTCCATAACCTCAACTCTGATCTTAGCTATCAAATCCAAATCTAATGCTCTTCCTCATTCTTGAAGGTCATTCAGATGGGATTATTCATTAAGAAATATATGATCAACAAGGGTTCACTTAAGTTGTACAAGGACACACCTACCTCCAACTACATGACGAACAAATCAAAGTTTTGGACTAAGAATAAAAATGTCTTCAATGATGGAGTAGTTGATGCCAAGGCGACGACTCCCAAATAGAAACCAATATTCACTCTCAAAGGAGAGACGAACAATGCTATACCCAACAAAACATTCTCTCGTGAGCCAAGGCCATGGTTCAACTCAAATCCAAGATGAAAGTTCACACTGTTGGGTGAGTCCCAAGAATCTGCATTAAGGAAGCTTTTGGCCAACAATGAAATCTCTCTACCGCCAACAAGCGACTACGAACCTCAAATCAAACCTCACTATTGGAAAGACACCGACTTTTGTGAGTATCATAGAGGAAGAGGACATACAACCAATAATTGTATCTATCTCAAACATGTCATTCAAGACATACTTGATCAAAATCAAGGAGGTGCCCAACAACATACTTCTAATGAGATGCATGTGGCTTACAAAGATCCATTTCTTAATCATGACAGGCTGTATAACAACAACAACAAAACAACAACAATGGAAACAACAACGGCAACAACAACAACAACCGCAACAAGCAAAATCATAATAATGGGAATAGTAATGCCAATTATGCAAGTGTACCATTTGATTATACCATCAATTGCATATCAGATCATGTCCCAAAAATCAATGTGGTTACGTCTAACCAACAATTAGGGCCCAACAAAACTGATTGCAGCATCATCACTCACAGTGGTAAGGTCACGTTGAACACCGTCCCTCCAAGGTCGTCACCTTCTCAGTCCAATCCCCATCAGTATAGTGTCATAGACCAAATATGGAAGACTCCTGCCCACATTTCTATCATAGAGTTGTTGCGTCTATCTCCTTCCCACAAGGAGATTCTTGATAAAGCCTTAGTGAAAACAACTGTACCCACTAACTTAGCCTAAGAGTAGTTTCAAGCCATGGTAGGAAATATAGCCTCCTCCAATACCATATCATTTACCAAGCGACCTCTCAATGTCTCAGCCTCATAACACCCCCTTACATATCATCACCTTCATCCATAAGCACCGCATCAAGAGGATTCTCATTGATGGGGGAGCTAGTTTAAATATTTGCATGCTTAAGCTAGTCCTTACATTGGGGTTCTCTAAAAATGCATTTGATCTAAGGAAGAAGATTACTATCAAAGCCTATGATGAACAGGAAAGAACTACCAAAGGAATAGTAGTATTACCCATACAAGTGGGACCAGTGATAAAAGACGTGTGCCAAGTCCTAGATAGGGAGCTAGCCTATAATATTCTGCTAGGACCATGGATTCATGCCATGAAAGTTGTACCCTCTACCTATCACCAATGCATAAAATTCCCTCATAACGGCAAGCAAGTCACCATCCAAGGTGATCCCAACCCCTTTCATCATTGCAACTCTGTCCTCTCAAAACCTGATTGCATTATACCCAATAATAGAGCATCTACATCCCCTACCCCACAACATGAGTCTACTCTGAAGCTTCCTCATCCAAGCCCAAAGAGCAAAAAATTACCATCAAAGAAATGGGAGTAGGGGAATACTCCATCGAGCATAGCCTTAATCTAGCCAAAATGCCTTTATCTCCTAGATCCTTTGGGCAACCCAGGCATTTTCCAAAGCCATCTACTCCTCCTGCACCTCCCACAACTCCCTTTGTAAAATGGGGGACCCTATCAGATGAGACAAAGGAAAGAGATATCCTACAATAGCTCTACACAGAAGAAGAAGAGAACACACAACAATAACCACCTAGGCTCCCAACAGAAATCTATGGGCGAGGTGAGTCCATCTTACACAAAATGGGTTACGAAGGACAAGGCCCCATTGGCCTAAGAAAAGAAGGAATAGTAGAACCCATTCAACCTTCTTCATCATCATTGGTGAGAAATACAAAAGGTCTAGGATATACAGATAAGGGCAAAGCTAAAGCAAATGCTTGTTTGGTGGAAATGATCCATACCCTTCAAGAGAACAGTGACATAGATTCCAATGAGTATGAGTGGGATGAGCTGACAGAGCACTCCTATGATGACAAAGAGGTCGACACCATTCAAACTTAGAGCCCCTACCCTGAGGGACAAACACTACTGCATAGACCGTTAGAGTGCAATTTGCTAATCCCTGAGAACACAACTTTCGAGGAAGGTTCGAGTTCTATCGCAATAAACAATTTGGAAGAAAGTACCATCCTAAACATTTCCCCTATCAGTACCCCTAGAATATCCATTCAAACTATCAACAAATTAGATCTATCCTCCGACTCCCTCCCCCTTGTGCATCCTGAGCTTATTGACTGGGATCTACAAGGAACCCTGCAACTAGATATGTTCCAAAATGATGATGCCTATATTGATTACATGGAACTTAGGAACTACCTACCTAAACGAGATCATAAAGCCAGCTTCGCCATTAAACTTAATAACATGGCTTATTTTAGAGAGGGTGCCAAGCCTTCCAGTCGCAAAAATATCAAAATAAAAACTAGATCTGATGGTGAAAATTGCTCCGTGGCAGTGTTAGATCCCAAAATAGTAAAAAGAAAGGATGCATCCGATGGGGAAAACCCAACTATGGCACCTGACGATGGAAGGCTTGACACTCTCCCTGACGACATGCACCAAGAGAAGTCTCAGATTGTTGTGGAACCTATAGAACCTGTTAACATTGGAATAGAGGAACAACCTAAGATCATTCACTTTGCTAAGTCTCTAACTCCACTGGAAAAGACTAAGTTTGTACCATTCTTCAAGAAAAAGCAAGTCAATTTCACTTGGTCATACGCATATATGTTGGGGTTAGATCCAGACTTGATTCTACATCATCTTCGATTAGATCCAGGGGTGAAACCAGTGAAACAAAAGCTTAGAAAGATGCATCCACACATTGCACTGCTAGTAAAAGAGGAACTTAAGAAACTACTGGATGTAGGGCTCATCAGAGTTATAGACTATCTGGAGTGGGTCTCCAACATAGTACTAGTATCCAAACCTGATGGCCGAGTCATACTATGCAATGATTTCAGAGATCTAAACAAAGCTTGCTGCAAGGATGATTTTCCGTTGCGAAATATAGATATCATAGTCAACTTAACAGCAGGGCATACCATGTTATCTCTCATGGATGGCTTCTCTGGATACAATCAGATAAGGATAGCACCAGAAGACTAGCATAAGATAGCTTTACTTGTCCATGGGGCACTTTCTGCTAGAATGTCATGCCATTTGGGCTAAAGGACACAGGAACCACATATCAACGTGCTATGACCACTATATTCCATGATATGGTGCACGTCACAATGGAGGACTATGTAGATGACATCCTTACAAAGTCACTCACAAGAGAATCACACCTAGATGTGTTAGAGAAAGTCTTTCAGAGACTAGAACAATTCAAAGTCAAGTTGAACCCAAAGAAATGTGTGTTTGGAGTCACCTCAGGCAAGCTGCTAGGCTTCATTGTATCAGCCAATGGAATAGAAGTAGATTCGGCCAAAGTCAAAGCAATTATGGACATGCCACCACTCAAGAATCTTACTCAACTTAGATCTCTACAAGGCAAACTACAGGCAACCCATAGGTTCATATCACAACTAGCAGACAAGTGTCAACCATTCAGTCATCTCCTACACAAGAACATTCCATTTAGGTGGGATGAGAAATGTGAAGAAGCATTTGGAAAACTGAAAGAATATCTGATGAATCCACCTATTCTCATGCCTCCTATCTAAGGGAATCCATTGTTACTATACATATCTGCTACACCAATAGCTCTTGGGGCCCTTCTAGCACAACAAGATTATGAAGGTAAAGAAAGAGCCGTCTACTACATCAATCGCACATTGGTGGGCTATGAGTTGCAATACTCTTAGATAGAAAGATCATCTCTTGCGGTAGTTTTTTCTTCCCAAAAAATTTGACATTATATTCTAGCACATTTAGTCAAACTCATTGCAAAAATAGATCCACTGAAGTACCTACTAAGCAAAGTAGCTCTAATAGGTTGCCTAGCCAAGTGGGTAATGCTCCTAAGTGAATACGACATTGAGTATGTAGACAGAAAGGCTATCAAGGGACAAATCATTGCTGATCAGTTAGTAGATGCACCACTACAAGACACCACACCAATGCAATTTGAGTTTCCAGATGAATCCTTATTCAATATATCAACACATTCTTGGAAACTTTACTTTGATGGGTCCTACACAAACCATGGATCGGGGGCAGGAATCTTGTTTGTAACTCCTCATGGCAACACCATACCAAAGTCTTATCATCTATTATTCTCGTACACCAACAACATAGCAGAATATGAAGCCCTAGTCATTGGCCTCAAAATGGCAATAGAATGGAAAATCAAAGAGCTACATGTCTATGGTGACTCTCAGCTAGTGATCAACCAAGTCAATGACGACTACTAAACCAAAGATGAGAAGCTTATCCCATACAAATGGATGGTAGATGAATTTAAGGAATACTCTGTGATCATCTCTTTTGAGCAGATACCTCACATTGAAAACAAAGTAGCAGATGCCATGGCAACCATTGCTTCACTCCTCAAGATCCCAGAGAATGAGTCACGGTACGAGTTCTTGGTGGAGACAATTCAGCAACTAGCTTATGATCTTCCTGAAACCCATTACATATGCCTATTAGTTGGATTTGATTCACCTTGGTACAGTAAGATTTACACTTACCTCAAGGACAATACCCTCCCACCTGACTTATCTTCAAACCAATGACGAACCTTTATATGCCAAACCTCTTGATATACCATTATTACCGAGACCCTATACCGACGTGGTCTAGATGGTACTTTACTCCGTTGTCTAGAATGAGAAGAATCCCAAACCACCTTACAAGACGTACACGAAGGGATTTGCATAACACACTCTAGCGGTCCTTCCTTAGCTAAGAAACTCATGCATTTGGGTTATTATTGGCTGAACATGGAAACATATTCATATCAGTTTGTAAAGAAGTACAAGCAGTGCCAAATACACAGGAACCTGATACATGCACCAGCTCAAGAGTTGAGACCTTTAACGACACCTTGGCCCTTTTGTCAATGGGGACTCGACCTTGTAGACAAAATCCATCCACCCTCATCCAACAGCCACAAATTCATAATAACTGCCACTGAGTACTTTACCAAGTGGATTGAAGCCATCCCCCTCACCACCATCATAGGTAAACAAATCTCCTCATTCTTCCTTAATTACCTCATCTGTAGATACAGAATTCTCTCATCCATTATCATAGATAATGGAAGACCTTTCAAGAACCAAGATGTCCAAGAATTTTGTGACCGATTCAAAACCCAACACCGTTTCTCCATGCCCTATTACCCCCAAGGAAATGGCCAAGTAGAAGCATCCAACAAGACCATCTTGAAACTCCTCAAAAAGATAGTTAATGATGCTGGCCGTGATTGGCACATCCAACTCAATCCTGCTCTATGAGCCTATCGAACTAGTATATGTGCTCCCAAAGCTGCTACCCCTTATGCCCTTGTCTATGGTTCGGAAGCCATTTTGCCTATCGAGGTCAAGCTACCATCTCTAAGGGTGTCATTACTGATGAAGAGTATAGAGTTTCTAGATTACAAGAGCTAGAGCTGCTAGAGGAAAGGAGACAAAAAGCCTTCAATCATCTCAAGGCATATCAACAAATGATGTCATGAAGCTACAACCACAGAGTCCATCCAAGAGTCTTTAAGGTTGGAGATCTAGTACTTAAGGAAAATCCCTGCACTCAACAGGATCAAGAAAAGAAAGGCAAATTTGAACCCAACTGGCTTGGGCCTTATGTGATCACAGCAACTTATGGATTGGGGGCATATCAGTTAGCAACATCAGAGGGTGAGCTGTTTGATACCCAATCAACAGCATGCATCTTTGTCGGTTCTATACCTAAGAGAACCCCAATGTAGGGGGGGCATAAAATATAAAAAAAACAAAAATCAGAAAAAAAACAACAAAAATTAGAAAATACAAAAAATACAAAAAAAATTTAAAAAACTAGAAAAATACAAAAAAATCATCCTTTGGTAAAAACCTAGCAAATGAAAGGAACCTAGGTGTGCAAAAATCACTTCCTACACTAATCTAATGAGGAGATATGTATGCAAATTCAATTTTAATTCTTACAACTACAACAACATAGAACATCTAACAGAGATATTGCAACAATACACATACACACAGAAAGTAGATAGAAGAGAGAGAGACAAGATATACGTGGGGAAAACCCTTACGGGTGAAAAACCCCACACTCCAAAACACAGCTCAAATGTATTACAGTAAACAATAACAGATTACAATACAATTTTAGATCCAATGCTCTTTTAGGAGTCTTCAAATGTTGAATCTGGAGATATTCCAGTAGCATAATAGTACCTGTAAAACACTCTACTTATCTCTGATCCAAGCACCTATTTTTATAGAGTTTACAAGGCAAATATGGAACCTTCTAGAGATGGGCATCCATCTTGGACTCATGCCCCAAAACCCACACCTAAAGACACTTGTCCAATATCCCATCCCAATGTGGGCGCCTTGTCCCAAGATAGGCTATGACAGATGCTCTTACAGACCTTACAACTATCATAGAATCTGTCATAACCGACAACACTTATAGCTATAAAAGAATCTATCATACACTGACTAAAAATATCTTATTCCTCTTACAACTTGTCATAACCTCCCTTGACCGCCCAAAGATGCCTTTCTCTTGTGCAAAGATACTCACCAGCACTTGTCATTAAATAAAAGTCAGTTGAGGTTTCGGGGGCGCTGCCCCTCGACCCCACCCTGTACCATGATAGGGAGCGCGCTAGGGGTGCTGCCCTTGGACCCCACAAGGGGCTCCACCCCTTGACCCTATCTTGGGGGCACTGCCCCCAAATCCCCGTTAATTATTCAAGGGGGAAATCGTGATTGCTAAAGTCACCAAAATTTATCCTGCTGCATGTACACAAGGTGCCGACTATGCCAACTCAACATGGGATAAATAAATACAACATTAGGAATTTGCAAAGGTTGAGACACCTTAATTCCCAACAACAAACAGGCTCCTTGGATAGGTATCATGATGAAAACTTGGCAAATAGGCATCATGCATACTTTCTAGCTTTCATGCAAATAAAAGCAAGTGGTGAAAACCTGGTAAATGGGTGTTAGTTGTGATAAACTACTTTCTCCATCTTTGGGAAACCAATCACCTTGTGTCCATTCTTCCTTCACTCATGTCCCATTCGATCCATATCTGTTCCATAATATATCCTAACGATAACCTATCATGGCTTGATACTCTATCTCTTTGTTGCCTTGTCAACCAAGGTTTTATCGAGTATCCTATCCAGAGTGTCAGCCTAGCATAGTGACTATCACTAGTGTCTGCATGTTCCAAAGTTCACAAACTACGTTGCCTCTACATTATCACGTAAGCAAGGCCATTTTTTAATGTGCCCCCGAGGTTCCACCTTTCCATCCATCCCATTTCTTGTCGTCTATCCTATAGTCCATCCATGGTCCATTAGGGTTTACCCTAAACTACATTGCCTTTGCGTCATCACGTAGGCAAGGCCATTTAGCAATGAGCCCCCGAGGCACTAAGTCTATCCCTTAGGGTCCATCTCACCAATAAGGATTGTGGAATCTTTCACCAACCAAGCAAGTGCAAAGCAAAGCCCACTTTCAAGCAGAAATTTTGACGCAAGACCTCAACCTATCCATGACAAAACAAGAAAGTACCTAAGGCTCTCTAAATGATTCTATCTAAATTATGGCAAGAAACAAACACATCTAAATGCAAGAATGTTTTGTGTTGGTTAGGCTATCTTACATAGTCTTTATTTTTGTTATTATGTCTTCCTATGCTACTCAAGGATGCCAAAAGCTAGATGGGGGCATAATCATTTTCTTTGTCTGTTGTTTGTGGATTAAAATTTAGTAATGTGATGCCTTGTCTAAAGACATGATCGACAAAAGATCATCAAGGACATCAAAGGTATAACATGAAAGGGGGCAATCCTTGTCTATTGATATGCAAGAAATACTCAGGTCGTCTTAGTTCAGTTATACCTAGATGCTCGTATTAACTTGCTAAAGCAAAATCCATGTAAGAAGTACTCAGGTCATCTCAGTTCAATTATACCTAGATGCTTGTATTAACTTACAACATTCAGAAAAAAGTACCAAAAAAAATCACCCAATGATGAAATAAGCACTTCAAAATACTTGCACTGTTAAGATGTCAAAAGCAAAGCATCCATCATACATCCATTATACATCCATACATCCGTATCCCATGCAATAAATGATCCAAGCAATGCAAAGTATCAATACAAATTAAAGCTTGAGTCTTTCTATCAAGTCATTCTTTCAATCAATCTTCTACCTATCATTATGTCATCTCTGTGTCGATAGAGTACATTTGGACATCACAAAAACATAGCATACAGTTGCATATCATATCACATGAGACATGCATTTACATGATTAAATCATTTGCATACATAATAAATGCATTAGGTCATCCATATACATTGTTGCAATCATCACATAGTGTCAACAAGAAAAAATTAAAAACATAGATAAGTGCATCACACAAGCTACATAATCATATAGATACCATTCACATTTATGCATTAGGGGCATATCAAGTAAAACATCTAAAGTCTGCATTAGATCACATAGCATCATAAACATCTAAAGTCTGCGTTAGATCACATAGCATCATAAACATCTAAGTCTGCATTAGATCACATAGCTTCATAAGCATCTAAAGTCTGCATTAGATAAACATCTAAGTCTACATTTAGATAAACATGTGCATCACATTATATAAATAAAAATGCATCCATTTCTGATACCAATTGTTAGATTTTGGGTAGACAACTAAGAGGGGGGGTGAGTCAGTTGTCCAAAACTTTCTTCCAATTAAACACTTAAATCCACTTTGTAATTCAGCAGTATAATAATAAATCAATCATGGAAACATAATGCATTAAATCAAGAGCTGAAACACATTAACACACAAGACACCAATATTTTGACGTGGAAAACCCAGTTAAGGGAAAAACCACGGGGTGATTAACCCAAGATTGTATTCTCTATTAGAAGAATAGAAAGAACAAAATGGCACATGCCAATTAAGGCTCACTGCCTGAGTACACTGCTCACAAGAGGCTCACTGCCTACGGGAGACACATTGTCTATAGAATAATAAGTATTACATACTTGAATTGAAGAATAGCATCTTCACTATGCTTGAGTCAGTTCCATTTAAGCCCAATACTTCTACTCTGCCTTTCTCTCTTCTCCTCTCTACCACACTCTCATCTCCACAAGATACATTTGAAATGACTTCACAACTCCCTATTTATACAAGACATTGACTTAGGGATAATCATCCAAGTTGTCATACATTACAGAGAAAATACATAAATATAACATGACTAATTACAAAAGGACTTCACGTGGATCAACACACTATCAGCCACATAGATCTGAGACTTCAATCTTCACTTAGGAACACACCAATCTTAATATAACATCTTTAAGATCATCTGTAGGATGTGTAACTCATCCGGTCAGCCAGACTTAGGAAGAACACCATCATCTGGAAGTTATTCTTCAATTATGAGCTCAAACTCTAATGCAGACCACCAACTCAAACTAAACATGATCCAAAGACCTCCACAAGCTTTCCTGAATCACCAAGAACATCCACACTTCTTCTACTTACTAAAAACATTCTCTCCTTCATCTAGAACCTCAAGAACATAGTCTGTCATCACTATCATAATGGAATAGATGCTTGCGGACCTCCAGACCATGAACCAATTGAGTTGTCAATTCACATTGACTTCCTAAACACTCTCCCAAATCTGCAGAATAGGATATTGCATTTCTGGAGCTCACCGGACCTATCTGTGTTACTTTGTCACCTCTGAACACCTGTCAGAACCAGTTTTACTTAAGTGGCCATAACTTCTTTAGATCTTCATGCGGACCTCTAAAATCTTTAATGGATCATCTTAAGACACATATCTACAAACCCTTTGAAGTGCATCCTCTGATCTTCATCATAGCTAGGATCTTTACTTCACTGACTTCACTGATCTTCTCTATTCCTGATAGGACTAATTTTCTCAATATCCTTAGCATTCAGGTCATCCAATCCTTATCATTAATGCAACAGGAGCATGTTGACATCAATGACAATACTGGTTAGGCCCATACTTGTAACAATCTCCCCCTTTGTCATTGATGGCAACATATGATGTGAAAACCTGTTTTGACTATCAAGACAAGAACTTTTTCTCACTGACACAACTCCCCCTATCAACAACAACCATTCACATGTCTTCTCTTTCTTTACTGCTCCCCCTTTGATCAGCAATCACTTGTTTTTCAGATGTCTTCTCTCCCCCTTTGACATCAATGGCAAAGGGCACATACTTGCACTAATTCAGAATCATACCGGTTGCTCCCCCTGAGTGGCATCTTCCAAAACATCAATCCAGATCACAAGATATGACTATGAGATCCACCGGACTAATGCACATTAGTGCATCTTAATTTAGAACTGGAGGGGCAATAACCCCTAACTTCTCTCTGAGATACTCAAAAGAATCCTTAGGAAGAGGTTTAGTAGAAATATCTACAATCTGATCCTTAGAAGGTACAAACTCCAATCTAACTTCATTCTTGTTCACTTGCTCTCTCAAAAATGAAACTTGATGGATATATGTTTGGTATTTGAATCCAACACCAAATTCTTAGATATATTTATTACACTTGAATTATCATAAAAGATTGTGAGAGGTTCCTCATACTCCACTCTGATGTCTCTTAGCATTTGCTTCATCTACAAAACTTGAGTGCAACTACCTACTGCTGCAATATATTCTACTTCTGCAGTGGACAGAGATATTGCCTCTTGTTTCTTGCTCAGCCAAGAAACCAATCTCTTTCCCAAAAAGAATGCTCCACCACTGGTACTCTTCCGTTCATCCACATCTCCTACACAATCCACATATGTATATGCATGAAGAGAGAAATCATGATCTCTAGGATACCACAACCCATACTCAACTATCCCTTTCAGATATCTAAAAATCCTCTTGATTGCCATGACATGAGATTCTGTAGAATTAGCTTGGAATCTGGCAACAAGACCAACAACATTCATAATGTCAGGTCTAGTGTGAGTGAGATACAATAGTCCTCCAATCATTGACCTGTACTTTTTCTGACCAACCTTAGGAGAGTCATCAACTTTGCTTAATTTACATCCGGTTGCCATGGGAGTATTCATTAGTTTTGAGTCTTCCATCCCAAATTTCTTCAACAATTCTTTCACATATTTGGTCTGAGAAATGAAGATTCCTTTCTTTGTTTGAGTGATTTGCAGACCCAAGAAGAAATTCATTTCCCCAAACATGGACATCTCAAATTCACTTTTCATTTGATTTGTAAAAGTCTTGCACATACTATCACTTCCTCCAAAAATGACATCATCAACAAACACTTCAACAATCAAGATATTTTCATGATCAATTTTGAAATACAAATTACTAATAGCAGTACCTTTGTTGAAACCATTCTTCAAAAGGTACTTATCCAATCTCTCATACCAGGCTCTTGGGGCTTGCTTGAGTCCATACAATGCTTTCTTCAATTTGCAGACCATATCACCATGATCAGACAATTGAAATCCATCCGATTGCTTTTTTGACTACTTCACCATCTTCATTCAGTTTATTCCGGAAGACCCGTTTGGTTCCAATCACATTCTTATTTTTAGGTCTGGGAACAAGATCCCAAGTGTGATTTTTCACAATTTGCATCAGCTCTTCTTCCATTGCTTTAGTCCAATTTTCATCATTGCAAGCTTCATTCACTGTCTTAGGTTCAACCTTTGAAATTAGACAATACTCTTCTGAATTTTGAGAAATCCTTCTTCTTGTTTGAACACCTTTGCTTTTATCACCTATGATCTGGTCTTCAGAGTGATTCAATTTTACATACCTGGGAACTTTGGGAGTTTCTTGAACTTCTGATTCTTGAACAGGTTCATTCAAACTTATCTCTTCTTCCTGATTTACTAGATCAGTCTGATTCTAAATTTTAGAAGGGGCTTGAAATTCTTGAACAAAAACATCATTCTGATCATCTTCATCATATTCATAAAACCTTGAGGGTTTTTCAATACCTTCATCAACCTTCACATTTGTACTCTCAACAATCTTCCTCAATCTCTTGTTATAACACCAGCATGCTTTACTTTGAGTAGAATAACCCAAGAATATTCCTTCATCACTTCTAGCATCAAATTTTCCTAGATATTCATCTCTTTTAATGTAACATTTGCTACCAAAGACTCTGAAATACCTCACAATAGGAGTGATGCCAAACCAAAGTTCATAAGGAGTCTTACCGATATTGCTTCTAATTTGTACATGATTGAGAGTATAGATTGCAGTACTTACAGCTTCTCTTTAATAGATCTAAGGAACATTTTCTTCCATCATCATGGTTCTAGATGCTTCCTGGATGGTCCAGTTCTTTCTCTCCACTACTCCATTCTGTTGTGGAGTCCTAGGGGCAGACTATAGACACCCAAATTTGTCCATGTCTAGCAACACCTTGTTAAATCACTAATCCATTAGCCAATTAATTAAATAAATTTTATTTATTTAATTAAAATCCCATTCTCATTCACTTAGCCAATTAATTAAATAAATTGTATTTATTTAATTAATTCCACATCATGTCTTATCTCATTTTATGCATTTATCCTATTAATTAAATAAATTTTATTTATTTAATTAATTTCCAACTCATATCCTAACTAATTCAAATATTTTATTTGAATTAAGCCCTTATCATTTATCACATTTCAACACTTGTCCATTTCCCATTCATCATGTGTTGTAAGACAACTTTCATTTAAAATCCTTCACATGCACAACTAATTGGACCTAAATTTAGTAACTTTCAATCCTAGCCATTCACATAACCTCTGACTCTCCACCGTTGATTGATCTTGGCTAAGTCCTATATAAACACCCTCTCACTCCATATGAAACATCCAGCAATCCAGCAATCTAGCAATCCAGCAATCCAGTGATCCAGCAATCATATAGCACCTACATTATCATCTTGAGCATTTGAGCATTTGAGCTTTTATCATCCATCATGGTAGCTTTCAGCTTTGTAATTGCTTATTGTTGAAGAAGCAGTCCACATTTCTCTCTCAAACAAGGAATCACACGGTCTAGGTGATGTTATGCTTGAATTGCATTATCCTTTGATTTCATTTAGGTTAGATTCCTTGATGATGGTAGGGCTAGGGTTTCATGACTATGTCTGATCTTCCACACCTGACTTTCACCTATCACATTTTGGCACGCTCGGTGGGACTCACTTCCCTGATTAACTTCATTTTTTGGAGTTGTTTCTTTGGAGATCAGATTTTGTAGGTGCTTGCAGAAAATTTCGGTCGCTTTTGAACGAAAATCCACCGCTTCCAAATTTTTGCGTCGCTTTTAAGCTGGAACAGGCCGCATTTTCCTCTCTGGATCGCCTTTAAACAAACAGTCGTCGCTTGAGGTAAAACGGTATCGCTTTTGTTTTTAAAATGCTCGCCTGTGATTTTTGCGGCTGGTTTTGACTATATTTACCGCTTTTAACCTAACAGCCACCGCTTTTACACATAATCAGGTCGCTTTTGACATAACAGTGGCCGCCTTTTCAGATGCTCACGTTGCTTTTGATCTAACAGTACTCGCCTTTACACTGATCTATGTCGCTTATGAGCTAATAGTGATCACCTGTGCAGGTTAGGGTTTTAGCTTTTTCTTGCAAATACAGGTCGCTTTTGTCTTGCAACAGATCGCTTCTGGGTATATCTGGATCACATATGAGTCGACAGAGGCCGTGTTTAACTTCATTAGTATCGCTTATGGACTGATAATACTCGCCTATTAGACTAGGGTTTTTGTTTGTCGGCTGTGTTTTTGCAGATACTGTTCGCATTTAACCCTCAATTGATCGCTTATGGCCAATCTGCATCGCTTATGAGCTGACAGGTGTCGCATCCTGTGTTTTTACGCGTCGCATATGATCTGCAGTATTTCACCTCTGATATAATAGAGGTCACTTTTGATCAGCAGTGAATCGCATCTGGTAAGTTCTGTTGTTTTCAAATCTGTTTCAGTTCTAGTTTGATTTTTGGCTATTAACTGGGTATTTGCGCAGCATCTTATCGATTTCTCCAAGAAAGGAGGTTATCAAACTACTGACATATCTGTTGTAGGTTCGATCGGTCCAAGATTTGTGGTTTTTTCCACTAAATTAGGCATATTTGGGCTTGGTGCTTAAAATGAACTACTGTTTGCTCCGTGCTTGATTTATCTTTTTGATTGCTTGCATGTGCCTGATTGTAACCCAAATTTAATGACAAAAGTATCCTCTCCCCTTGCCTATCAAATGGATCTTGGGTGTATGAGAACTTGTCATTATCTTTAGAGGGCCTACCTTCCCGCTATGAGAAGGGATACAACCCAAGCGGTAACGGGCTAAAGCCAAGTCCTTCCGAACCGCTATATAAGAAAAGTGTTTGTGTCGAAAGCCACAAACAACGGGTGCAGTTGTGTTATACCGACAGCCAACCTCCCCCAAAACCCTCCAAGGCGCAACCCTTGGAGGCTGGGAGACTCCATAACGGAGAGTAGCGCTGCCGCACGTATAGCCACCCGAACGGATGCCCTTATTAGCAACTTTGTGTAGTAGCCAAAAACCTTCTATCTGTTGACGCAGAGGGCAAAACCCTTGAAGCGGCCCCGATTCATGCGGTTCTTAGCCGAGGTAGCAGGGACAATCTAAAGGTTTGGAGAGGGTCAAGCCTTATAAGAAACCTGGATCTTGGTATGCGTGAGAAGTGTGTGCAAATGTAAAGAGGAACCGGTGCTACCAAGATCCTGGAGCTACCCGCTTTGAATATGCGCAGCTAGGGGATTCAACAGATACTGTCCTATCCTAGCCTAGGTTGTATCAGTTTGTGCTTGTTGTGAGTGTGAGTGACTGTTATCACTATTTTCTTGCTGAAAAACTACAAAATTAGACAACTGTTACACAAACACAGTCACTTTTGAACCTAAACTGCTCGCACAGACCACAGACATCGCTTCTAAACTGTAGTAATTCACTTTTTGCCTGAACTGCATCGCTTTTAAACAACAAATGCCCACATATTGCCTGAACAGAATCGCTTTTAAACCACAGTTGATCACCTTTTTGCTTGAACAGAATCACTTTTGAACCACAGCTGATCGCCTACTACCTGAACCAAGTCGCATCTGAGTCATAACCAATCGCATCTTGTCTGAGCCAAATCGCTTTTAAGCCACAGTTATTCACCTGATTCCTGAACAAGCTTGCCTCTGAACAACAGACTATCACCTTTAGGGATATCTGAGTCGCCTCTGATCAACAGAAAATCACCTTTGAACCAACAGTCATCGCCTTTGGCATAGCATTCACTTCTGGTTAATACTGTCATTCTCTGTCGAGCCTTAACGAGATCACATTTGAGCTATCATTGATCGCCTTTAGCATCCTTTGAGTCGCCTTTAAGCTATCATCAGTCGCCTGTAGCTAAAATCCCTGCAAATTTCAGTGCATCAGCCGAGTTAGCCACAAGTCTAGCCTACTTAAGTCACAAACATCAGCTTTCAGACTTCTCTTTGATCAACAGCAGATACGTGGACTTTGTCTCCTATTTTGAGCCTATCAATCAATCACAACTCATGAGCTTTTCCATCTTTTTGAGACCCCAACCAGCAAATCAGACATCAATCCAATCATTTCAATCAGCAAACATCCTTCAGCTGTAGCTTCAACACACATCATCCTTCAACTTTAGCTTCAGCAAACAACATCTTTTAGCTTTAGCTCCAACAAACATCAACAGCAAACAATCTTTCCCTTGAGTGATTAAGCTACCTCTAGGGAAAACCAACAACAACCAAGCGAACTAACCAAACCAGCAAACCAAACCAGCAAACCAAAACAACAACCAATCAACCAACTAGCCAACTACCATCTTTTGGGTCTCAAAACTTTGACAAGCTCACCTTCATCATCAACATCATGCCTCAAACTAGGAGTCAATATCGAGCTGAAATAGAAGCCAAATTGAAAGTTGAAATGGAAGCCAAATTGCAAGCTGAGATGACACAATTCACAACACCTCTTAAGGACGCAACTCAATTCACAACTGGTATGCCTTCTCATATGTTTATACCTCAAGGATACACTATGGGCGAGTCATCTTCACAACAAATGCAACCTCCACCATCCTTGGAAACTTTCGAAGAACAATCTCAAGACGACTCATCAGAATTCCAAGATACCTATCTATGGGACCAAGTTGAGAAACTCATGATATCTGAGCCTGATCGTTGTTTTCTCCAACTTGCTCGCATGGGTGCTAAACTACCTAAGGATTTTGACATATCTGCTATTAGAGAGCAAGATCCCAACACTACTGCTGTTGTTGCAAATGGACCATCTACTATAGTCACATCATCTCCTATTACATCGCAAACATCGTCCTCATTGCCTATTGTTGCTTCATTTGAGTTACCACGATCAGAGCATACTTTAGAACCATTGATAGTGCCCACCAATGTGCTCCCTCTCATGTCACAAAATCTCAACATTCCACCTTTTCATGTCCCTCAACATATCTCTCCTTCTACCATGACTGTTTCCATGCCTCAAGTAACACAAGCTGTCCATGCAACACAAGCGCAAACACTTCGAGCATCACAAGCCATTCCCATGTCTTATGGTGTGCAAACCTCCCAAACTATTCCAACAACACATGTTGTCCATGCTTCACACCCATTACACTCTACCACATCTCATATACCAACTGCTAATTCCTCCATGTTATCCTATAATCCCAACGTCAGTCTCATTGACATGAGTGATCCCCTCATTTCTCAAGCCAATCCAAACAATAAGATCGCTTATGTTGATCAGCTTACATCCATGCTGTCCTCTTCTTCCAATCGTTCACACACCATCAATCCATCTTATGCTACCCAAGGCTTCTCTAATATCACCCAACACATGACACATACCAATCCTCATATTGTCCAAAATACAAATCCAAATGTTCATCCTTCTGTCGTATCTACCAATCCCTCCGTCACTTACCATGTCATGAATTCAATCCCAACTTCCCAACCATCTGCTACTATCAATCCAACATCCACTTCTCATGTGATGCACACCCAATTGCCGCTTGTGTCTCAAGGACAGCAATCCTCTAACACATACATGTCATATACCACTCCTTTGACATACATTGTGGGCACACAACCCCAACAAACAGTCACAGCTTCATATATCCCACAACCACAACAAACAGTCACAACTCCACATATACCACAACCGCAACCACAATATGTCTCATATCATACTCCACCCCCTTCGCAACAATAGCAGTTATCTTCAGTCGATATCCAACAGATGATCGATGAAAGGGTAGGACAAGGCAAGAAACCTTTCTCTCTCGAAAACATATACGCTTATCCATTTGACAAGTCTCTTAATATGATACCTTTTCCACCACACTTTGAAATCCCACAATTTGATAAGTACAAAGGGAAAGGAAATCCGGACGACCATCTTCGAGCCTTTTTCGTGGCATGTCTCGATGTTGCCTATGATGATACATATCTTTTGAGACTATTTCCTCGAAGCTTAGCAGGACAAGCTCTCGAATGGTTTTCCCATTTACCTCCAGGAATTAAGACTTTTTCAGAATTGGCAAACAAGTTTCGATCACACTTTGCCTTCAACATTGAACATGAGGTAAACATGAATGACCTTGTCAACAACAAACAACGCAATGGTGAAACCTTTTCCTCATTTACCCAACGATGGTGTAATATGGCTAGCAAATTATCATGGGAAATCCCTGAGAAACAACAGCTTGACATTTTTGTTCAAAATCTTCATCCTGAGCTGTCATTCCAATTACAATTGTAAAGTGCTAGCACCTTTGACGAACTAGTTTCCAAAGGAGTTATTATTGAACGAGCCTTAATTGCCAAAGGAACTATCAAGATCTTTCGTGATAACAAAGATTCTCCCCAAAATTCCAATGATAAGTCTCGCTTTTGGAACAAGAACAAGAATGTTGTCAATGACGGTATTGTCGATACAAAGAATATTCAAACTATGAGAGCTCCCATCAACATTCAAGCAGCCTCTACACCAAGACAGCCTTTTCCACAACGAAGAAACCAACGCCAAACTTCCAATCCACGCCGACAATTTACACCATTAGTGGAACCCATGGAAGTTGTTCTTCAAAAGCTACTTCAAGTAGGAGACGTTATTCTACCCGATGCACCACCAAATGGCGAACCACTCTTTCGAGCTCCTTGGTACAAAGAGAATGAGTATTGTGATTACCATCGAGTTAAAGGGCACAAAACAAATGGTTGTATGCGCTTAAAACATGTTATCCAAGACTGCATTGATCAAGGTTTAATCAACGTCACACCTTCAACAGCTCAACCTACTCAACAATCCACATCAAACTATGATCTAGAGACTTTCAAGAATCCACTTCCATCTCATGATCAGAAAAATAATCTTCAAGCTGGAAATGCTATTCCCTATAACTATGTATCATCTACTATCGGCTGCATCGACCATGCTCGCATTTCTACCATTACTATCCAAGGGAGCACACCTGATTGTGCCGTAACCACGTGAAGAGGTCGAGTTACTATTCAAGGAGCTCCTCCTCACTCTCCTTGATCTCTCTCTGACTATAACCTCTTGGATCACCTTGGTAAAACACCTGCACACATATCTATTCTTGAGCTGCTCCGCATATCTCCCGCACATAAAGCTATCCTTGATAAAGCCTTACAAGAGTCTTCGGTGCCTAATAATATTAATATCACACAATTCCAATCTATGGTCGCTAGCATTGCCGCCCCTTGTCATCTGACCTTTTCAGACAAAGATCTTCAGCCCTCCATATTGAAGTATTTGTTAAACAACGCCGTATCAAACGAGTCTTGATAGATGGGGGAGCTAGTCTAAATATATGTTCTTTGAAACTTATCAAGCAATTGGGATACTCTGAGAAAGATGTTGACACCTCCAAGGTTATTACCATCAGAGCATATGATGACGCTGAAAGAGATACCGAAGGGATCATCTTATTGCCTATTCAAGTTGGGCCGGTTATTACCGAAACTCGCTGTCAAGTCCTTGATATTGATCTTCCTTACAACATCATCCTTGGACGCCCTTGGATCCATACCCTTAAAGCAGTTCCCTCCACATACCACCAATGCCTTAAATTTTCGCATAAGGGTGTTGAGGTTACCATTCAAGCTGATCCTAATCCATTTGAGTTCTGCCGTGCCTTTCAGGCTAAATATCAGAGTCCAAACCGTATCCCTATCAACACTGAGGCATATCCGTCTTCATCCTATATCAACCCATCCGATCTTCTCAAGCCCTTATCTAGTAAAGCCGCTTCCAACCTCCATATCAAATATACGGAACATGGCCCTGGTGAATACAAACTACACGAGTCTTATTGCGTGGGTACTCTTCCATTATCTCCTAAATCCCACGGTAAGCCCTCTACATCTAAGCCAACTTCATCCTCCGCTGTTATCAAAGCTCCCCCTACAGTATTCATTAAGGGTGGTTTCTTGGATGATGAAGACATTGAGGACATTAACTCTTGGATATTCTTTGATGATAATGACCGAGTCCAACTTGGAGTAGAGCGATACAACAATGGTTTTCGTATCATAAAGAACATGGGCTACAAAGGACATGGTGGCTTGGGACTACAGGAACAAGGACCTATTGAGCCTATCATTGTGTCTAAGAAGTTTAATAAGCAAGGCCTTGGTTACCAACCGGAGGTACCGCGACCCAAAGACATTAAGTGTATTTCTGATATTGTCGTTGGACCTTCCTCGGTAGGAGAGACTTCTAACTCGGATATTATCGATGACTCCTCCCTTCATATCACCGACCTTTTTTAGGAACATTCCATCTTCATGTTTTCCGCAACCTCTTCTAGCCATCATGATTCCTCCATTAGCCTTTCACTCGTATATCCTGACCTCATCGATTGGGACCAACAGGGGGCACCGATATTAGATACATTTGAAAATGACGAAGCCATTGCCGAATTCATGGGTTTGAGACAAGGTATTCCACTAGGTGATCATAAAGCAGGTTTCATGATGGAATTACCTAGACTAGCATATTTTGGCGGAAGTATCAAATCCTTCAGTCGCAAAAGTGAAATAAACAAAATTCAACAAAATAGGTCACTAGGTGAAAACCGCAAGGCGCCTCTTGACCGTGAAAAAGCAAAAATAAAGGACGTATCCGAAGGTGAAAACCTCTCTGAGGCGCCTAAGGATGAGGGATTTGATCTTCCTGTTGCCACTGATTACCATGAGAAATCAACTGTGCTAGTTGAAAAATCACGAGACATGAACTTGGGAACAGAACAGAATCTGAAGATCACTTTTTTGGCAGCATCACTATCAGAGCAAGAACGAAAGAACTTCATAGCATTTTTTTTGAGAAGAGCTATAAATTTTGCATGGACTTATGCAGACATGCCAGGACTAGATCCTTCACTTGTGGTACATCATTTAGCAGTATTCCCTGATGCAAAGCCTGTCAAACAAAAATTACGCAAAATGCATCCACAAGTTGCCTTATTGGTCAAAGCAGAAATTTAGAAACTGTTAGAAGCAAAGTTCATAAAGCCTATTGATTATCCAGAATGGGTTTCAAACTTAGTACCTGTAGCAAAACCAGATGGACGAGTTCGCTGCTGCACAGACTTTAGAGATCTTAACAAAGCATGTCCTAAAGACGATTTTCCATTACCAAGCATAGACAACATTGTTGATCTTACAGCAGGACATGAAATGCTATCTTTGATGGATGGATTTTCAGGTTATAATCAAATCAGAATAGCAGAGGAAGACCAAGATAAAACATCTTTTATTTGTCCATGGGGCACATATTGCTGGGTTGTAATGCCTTTTGGTCTCAAAAACGCTAGAGCTACCTATCAACTAGCCATGATAGTTATTTTTCATGACCTTTTTCATACTATCATGGAAGACTATGTTGATGACATCCTGGGAAAATCTAAGACAAGGGAAGGACATCTACAAGTATTGGCACAAATTTTTGATCGATTAGAAAAATACCAAGTCAGACTAAACCCAAAGAAGTGTGTATTTGGCGTAACATCAGGGAAACTATTGGGATATATTGTGTCTCGACGAGGGATAGAAGTGGACCCAGCTAAGGTAAAAGCTATCATCGAAATGCCTCCACCAATGAATCTCAAACAGCTCCGCAGTTTATAGGGTAGGCTACAATCTATCCGCAGATTCATCTCACAACTAGTAGATAAATGTCATCCTTTTCAGCATCTTCTTCGTAAAGGTGAACCTTTTAAGTGGGATGAAAAGTGTCAATAGGCTTTTGATAAGATAAAGGAATACTTGGCAACACCTCCTGTGTTAATACCTCCTGTACTTGATCATCCATTACTGCTCTATATATCATCAACAACCGCAGCATTGGGTGCACTTCTAGCTCAACATGATGATTCAGGAAAAGAACAAGCCATCTACTATATTAGCAGAACTCTTGTGGGATATGAGCTCAATTACTCGTTCATGGAAAAAGCTTGTTTAGCATTAGTGTTTGCTTCCCAAAAGTTGCGACACTATATGCTGAACCAAACAACAAAGCTCATCTCTAATGTGGATCCCCTCAAGTATCTCCTTTCAAAAGCACTTCTCACAGGGAGACTAGCAAAATGGGTTATGATCTTAAGTGAGTTTGACATACAATACGTGAACCGCAAAGCTATCAAAGGACAAGTTATTGCTGATCAATTAGCTGCAGCACCTATCACAGACATTCAGCCAATATATCCAGAATTCCCTGATGAAGGATTGTTTAATTTAAATTCTCCAGCACGATGGCAGCTATACTTTGATGGATCATACACTCAACACGGATCTAGAGCAGGTATCTTGTTTGTCACTCCCCAAGGAGACTACATACCTAAATCATACAGAATAGCATTCCCATGTACCAATAACATAGCAGAGTATGAAGCTTTAATCACAGGTTTGCGCATGGCAGTACAATGGGCTATCAAACAATTACAAGTCTTTGGCGATTCTCAGCTAGTTATCAAACAGGTCTTAGATGAATATCAAACAAAAGACGAGAAGCTTCTTCCATACAAGCTAATGGTGGACGATTTCAAGCAATATTTTGAGGACATTACCTTCGAGCAAATTCCAAGACTACAAAACAGAGCAGCCGATGCCATGGCTATGATTGGATCTCTTTTAGACATGCCATCTAACACCCATAAATGTGAATTCTTGGTCGAACAGCTTTTGATCCCAGCATTCGAAGTTCCACAGTCTGAGCTCATATGTGAGATTGTTGGTCCCAACTCGTCGTGGTACAAGGATATATACGAGTATCTCCGTAATCAAACCTTTCCTCTTCAACTATCCAACACCCAGCGCAAAACTTTTATCCGTCGAGCCTCTCGTTACACTATCTTAGGAGACACCCTTTATCGCCGGAGTCTTGATGGTATCCTTCTTAGATGTCTTGATTCCGCGGAAGCAAAAACGGCCTTACGTGAAGTACATGAAGGTGTCTGCGGTTTGCATTCCGCTGGCCCTAGCCTTGTTAAGAAACTTCTGCGAGCAGGATACTATTGGCCAACTATGGAAAAAGATGCCCAACAATTTGCAAAGCGATGTTTACAATGTCAGAAACATGGAGATCTAATACATGCACCAGCACATGAGCTTCAGCCTATTGTCACTCCATGGCCTTTTTCACAATGGGGACTTGATCTTGTGGGTAAAATCCATCCTACTCCATCAAACAGTCGTAAGTTTATTATTACTGCCACTGAGTATTTCACGAAGTGGGTAGAAGCCATACCAATGACCTATATCACAGGTAAACAAATAGCTAAATTCATCTTACATTACATTATCTGCCGTTATGGAGTTCCTCAAGCTATTGTCACAGACAATGGTCGGCCTTTCAAGAACCAAGAGGTTAGAGATCTTTGCAATAAGTTCCATATTCAACATAGGTTCTCTACGCCTTATTATCCTCAGAGCAACGGTCAAGCTGAAGCCTCTAATAAGACAATCATCAAGATCCTTAAAAAGACTGTTAATGAAGCTGGTCGAGATTGGCATCTACAACTGCATCCCGCTTTATGGGCATATAGAACAAGTGTCAGAACTCCTACTGGTGCCACACCCTATGCTCTCGTCTATGGCACTGAAGCTATTTTGCCTATCGAGGTTGAGATCCCCTCTTTGCATATATCCTTGCAACATACTATCTCAGATGAAGAATATCGAGTGTCCAGACTCCATGATCTTGAGCTATTAGATGAACGCCGCCTTACAGCATTGAACCATCTTCAAGTCTATCAAAACCGGCTACACCGTAGCTACAACAAAAAGATCAGAGAACGCAGATTTCAAGTTGGTGACCTTGTTCTTAAAGAAAACCAAAGGAATCAACATCGAGAGAAACAGGGCAAGTTTGAGCCCAATTGGCTTGGTCCTTTCATTATCACAGCAGTCTATGGATCCGGTGCATACACTCTGTCAACACCTGAAGGCATTCCCTTGGATGAACCCGTCAACAGCGTTCATCTCAAGAAGTTTTATCCATGAATCTCAGTTATCCCCCCCAAAAAAGCCAAAAAAATCAAAAAAAAAAAAAACAAAAAGCAAAAAAAAAAAACATTCAATAAATAATCCGTCCTCTGGTGAAAACCTGGTACACAGGCGCCTTGGATAAGTACCATAGTGAAAACCTGGCAAACAAGCGCTATGTGTAGTGACCAGCTTCCCTCATTTGTTTGGTTCGTTTGATCATTTTTCCCACTGCATCTTGTATAAGCCATACTCATAAGCCCTATCACAATCTCACACATAGCCTTTCATCTTCATCCTTTGCCAATGCTAGCTATCATACTTGAGACATTGTCATGATATCTATATCTTTTGGCACCTTAGCATCTTGGCTACATCTTTTCTGCATTGTTGCTTCTGCATAATAAACCTCATCCCGCACTGGGGGCATTTGTTGAGTCTTATTTGGAAGTGGATCCTGTTATCTCTAGCTCATAACACATCAAACAACTCAGCTTACAACATAGCACACCTTATCAACTTCAGCTATGGCACATGTCCATCGACAAATATGACCTAACGACTTGCAACCAGGACTCATACCTTTGCAATCCATCCACATTCATCCAACAATCGCAACAAACATCGCTTGATCAAACATCCAATCGATTAGCCACATCAATAAGAACTACATCTAGCTCTATCGTTGACACCTTGATCCCATGGATACAGTGTATGTCGGCAATCTGAGATGCGAAGGAAGCACTCTGATTCAGGCTAAGACGATAGCCCCTTTTATCAGTCCTCTTTCATCTTTCTTCTAAACATCCTTCAATCTTCCAGCTCACATTCTTCTATCTTTCATCACTTACATCATCAATAAAACCCAGAACTACATATTCATCATGTCTCATCTTCATCGTAAATGTGCTTTGATCCCGTGGATACAGGGTATGTAGGCAGTCTGGAATATGAAGGAAGTTTCTAGTACTCAAGCACAGATGATCCACCCCATCTTCTTCATCTTCATGCATCATCCATCTTCTTCTCTTTGATCAGCTCAAACAAGAAGCAATCCATGTGTATATGACAAGCTCAAGCACTTTAACCAATCAAAGGTACGCCAGAAGCTATTTGTCCGCGTGCCTTAAGCCAATATTTGCTATAGCAGTTTATCAACAACTTTAGCCTTCAACAGGATGTAGCTTTCCTCTTAACAAGGCGCCAGCTTAATCTGTCCAAGAGCACCCAAAATTGGCAAGAGAACGTGATGACAGTATCTTTTGTTTTATCTTTTGATTTATCTTTTGTCCCTTTTCTATACCTAATCAAGACTGCGTTGATCTATTTATATCTTGGTGTGTTGCGATGAAGTAAGGACTGGGGCATGGTCATATAGCTTTCGTATGCCATGTTTGCGGGATGATCTTATTCTCTTCCTATGCGTATTGGTATCTTGTACGTGTTGGGATTAGCATCTTACATATCAATATCTCTAGCATCTGAGAAGCTAAACAGTCTCTTATGCATTTGAGACTATTCTATGTTAAGACTAACTCCATACATATAACCAGCAAGCTATCATTATGTGTAGTGGAGATAAGCTCAAACCATTGTTTGTAGCGTCAAAGTCCAACACTAGCTGTTATTCATATCTTGTGCATGTCGGCTCCACATCTTGACCACATGCGTTCAGACAAGATTGTAACATGCTAGTTACACATTGGATACCTTGACACCTCGGTTTCTTATACCCTGGTGCATAACATCCATATGCTATATCAAACATAAGGACTGCATTTCTTTTCATTTTGAGCAATTACTTGAAAGCTGCCCATCATCATCCTACTTATTCATTCTATCTATCCATTCGTTCCATCATCCTCAGCCAAGGTCGATCATATCTATCATCTTTTCTCCATATTCCCGCTCCTACAAAACAAGTGTGTTAGCCATACATAAGTCCATTATATATATATCTCTTTCATTACCATCTACCTATATGCATACATCTATTCATATCATTACCTTTTACATATTCAAACATTTTCTATCCATTACCATTTGCATAAACATCCATCCATAATCCATATATAATCCATACACTTCACATACATAGCCATCATAATATCAACATCACAACCATTATAACATCATATAGATCGCCAAAACTACCATATATATATATATATATACATGTGTGTCAAAATACAAGTGTCTACAATACAAGCTGAGCCCTAAAAAGAATGAATGTACAACAATGGCTCTAGGCCTCATCATGATACAATGTCAACAAGGTATGCCCTAGCAACTACTGCCAGCTCCCTCACCCTGACCATCACCACCAACAGGTCCTGTACCTGGTCCCTCATCTCTCCGTGGCCCCATCACTGAAGCTACTAATCGAGATCCACTTGACCTCCGTGAGCTCGAAGCCCCTGACCTGCTCCTGAAGCTGGGCTGTCTCTGCTCTGCCGGCACAGCTCCATAATATAAGCCTCTGTAATACTCAACCTCACCCTACACTCTCCGAAGCTTAGCCTGTACCGCTGTCAACTATGTGGCCAAGTACATGGTAGCTCCATCAGTCCCCAAGGCAGCCACTGCTCTATCCCGCTCACTAGTCATCCCCTGCAGCTGCTGCACTGCCCTATCTCTCTCAACTCGCAGACCATCTCTCTCTGCTCTCATAGCCTGCTCCTGCTATACTGCAGTATCTCGCTCAAGCCTCATCATCTGCTCATGCTGCCTAGCTATATCCCTCTCTCCTGTCACTCTAGCAAGAGCACCGTCATCCTGTCCATCTCCTCTCTGTGCTCCCAACTGTAGCTGAGCCTGATAAGTCTGTGCCTGTGCTCTAGCATGCCGCAGACTAATCACGGCCTGATACCTATCCATCTCCACTCTCCTCAGCCTCATTTGTGCCCGCTGCCTCCATCTCCTCTCCTCTCTGATCCGTCTCCATAGCTGCTGAATACCCACATCATCTCCTGCTCCGATCTGTGCCTATGGCTGTGCTAATATAGCAGGCTGACCTGGCACCTGCCCTGGCATCTGTATCCCTGGTGCAGCTGGCACTACTGCCTGTGCTGGTGGAGCCCGTCATCATCGCCTCCGCACTGGTCTCTCCATCCCAATCTCTCTAATCTCCCCATCTCGTGTCAACCGAGTCAGCCTAGCTGTCGCCTAGTATACATCGTACTCTGGCAATGTGCCTGGATCTACATGACCCTGTCTCCACTGCCATGCTACTGGCTGCAGCCCATCTCTCTCTACCAAGGCTGTGTCCACCACAACCTCTGGACCCCAATCAAATACCTCCTGCCTCATCCTCCCAAAAATGGCATCCCCTATAGGTACTGCCTGTGCCTCTCCAAACTATCTCAGGGCTCTCTCTGGCAAATAGCGCTCTATAATATACACGCCGCGTCCAAAAATGTACCTCACCTGTCTAGCATAGACAAGCTCTGCATCCTCCTCCTCCCACTGCTCACATCCTGGCCATGGCCTCCATACAAATCTGTCTATCTCATCTAATCTCTACCGCCAGTATACCACACCTCGGTGCTGTCGATATGTCAACGCTCCTCTATACATCTGTGCAAATGGCTCTCCTGCTGCTCTAGCAACCCATCCCTCTGGTCTCATCACCAGAATGTGCTCATATGCCCATACATGCAAAACTGTCACCCCTGCTGACATACTAGCTCCGAACATGTACGCACAATCATGCAGGTAATGATAGAGCTGTCCCAACACGCACTCTGCCCATGCATATCTCGTGCCATAGGAGAACATGCCCTCCATCACTGTCCCCCATCCTACGGGAAACCCTCTAGCTCTCCTATCACCCACTAGCCATCTAATGATAGCCACTACCACCCGCTATAATCTGTCGCAGAGCTCCTCCATCCTCCCCATCGGTATCTTTGAACCCTCTACTCCGATGTCTGGTGTCCCAAACAATCTCCTGAATGCAGCCAGACCCATCTCCGGATCATAATCTACACGATCCCCATCTATCGGAATCCTCAAAATCTAGAATACATCCTCTAAGGTAATGGTCGCCTCTCCTGTTGGTAACAAGAATGAACTGTGCTCGCTCATCCATCGCTCCACCATCGCTGTCATTAGCCCTCGATGTGCCTGAACTGGCTCTAATCGGAATACATGCTCTAAGCCCAGGATCTCCAACACCAGTAGCTCCTCTGCATCCAACCGTCTCACCAGCCGCAAATCTCTCGGATGGGCTCCCGTGATAGCAATGGCGGTAGTACATCCTGCATCATCCATTTACCCTTGTCAGTCCATTTCGTTAGTCATCCATATCAACATCTGCTTTCCTATTTGCTATTTTCTGCTACACCTACTATAAGCGGTCCATTTTACCACATGCGATGTTTTCCTGCTCACTAGCGACCCCCTTTACCACATGTGCCTCTGTTTTGCCTATATGCGAGCTTTTTTTACGTCATGCGCTCACTGTTTCACTATAAGCGACCTCAACTTCCCTATGCGCTCATTATTCCTTCATATGCGAGTCATATCCTATGTGCGATTCTATTTACCCTAAAAGCGAGCTCTATTTTATATGCGCCTAGCTTTTCACTCTTAGCGAGCGACCTAACCATATGCGCCTATTCTAGCTCTATAAGCGCTCTATCTACCCTACGCGAGCTACTTGTCTTCATATGCGCGCTGTATTGCCCTATGCGACTACTATTTGCTCATACGCGACTAGTTTTTGTCTATATGCGCATTTTCGCTGATATTTTCCCGCCGACAGGATGCGACCTCATTTTCCCTAAGCGACCTACCCGTGCCTATATGCGAGCTAAACTACTCTAAGCGATCTCTATTCCTATATAAGCGACCTAAATGTGCCATGTCCTAATCTAGTCGCTTTTGGTGACGTGTGTGAATTAATTACGCTTTTAGGCTATTAATTACACGCTTTTGGGAAAAGTTTTGAAACATACCGGTGCGCCTGCTCCCTCTGGTCGTCCATGTGTCCTCACTCGCTCCGCACGATGATCTCTGCGTGGAATAACCATCCTGCTCGCTCTGTCACTCACTTTCCGGAGCTTTGGATTTCTCTAAGTTTCTAAGCACAAATAAGCACAAATGAGCCTATTTGCCCTTGAAGCACCTACTTATAGCCCTTCTCCAAACCCTAATTCTTCTATGCCACAGCCTATTTTCTTCCATGCAACCCCCATTTCCTTCACGTCTGCCCTCTTTTCAGCCTTTTCTTCTATCGAGAGCCAACCCAGCCCTTCTTGGTTAGCCTGGCTTACCTCTCGAGGGGGCATCACCTGCCAGTTACACTGGGGCATAACTTGTTTATCGAACGCATCTCACATCTTCTTTGACACAACGTTCTATCGAACATTGTATCAAAGAGGGGCAAAATGTAGACACCTAAATTTGTCAATGTCTAGCAACACCTTGTTAAATCACTAATCCATTAGCCAATTAATTAAATAAATTGTATTTATTTAATTAATTCCACATCATGTCTTATCTCATTTTATGCATTTATCCTATTAATTAAATAAATTTTATTTATTTAATTAATTTCCAACTCATATCCTAACTAATTCAAATATTTTATTTGAATTAAGCCCTTATCATTTATCACATTTCAACACTTGTCCATTTCCCATTCATCATGTGTTGTAAGACAACTTTCATTTAAAATCCTTCACATGCACAACTAATTGGACCTAAATTTAGTAACTTTCAATCCTAGCCATTCACATAACCTCTGACTCTCCACCGTTGATTGATCTTGGCTAAGTCCTATATAAACACCCTCTCACTCCATATGAAACATCCAGCAATCCAGCAATCCAGCAATCCAGCAATCCAGTGATCCAGCAATCATATAGCACCTACATTATCATCTTGAGCATTTGAGCATTTGAGCTTTTATCATCCATCATGGTAGCTTTCAGCTTTGTAATTGCTTATTGTTGAAGAAGCAGTCCACATTTCTCTCTCAAACAAGGAATCGCACGGTCTAGGTGATGTTATGCTTGAATTGCATTATCCTTTGATTTCATTTAGGTTAGATTCCTTGATGATGGTAGGGTTAGGGTTTCATGACTATGTCTGATTTTCCACACCTGACTTTCACCTATCACACGGACAACTGTCTTTTTATACCATGTTTCTCACAGAATTCTATGAACTCACCGGATGTGAATTCTCCACCTCTATTAGACCTCAGACATTTTAATTTTAATCTGGTTTCATTCTCTACCATAGCCTTGAATATTTTAAATTTCTCAAGAGATTCTGATTTCTCTTTTAGAAAAGTTACCCACATCATCCGGGAATAGTCATCAATTAATAACATGAAGTATCTATCACCTTGCACACTCCTGATTCTTGCTGGACCACATAGATCAGTATAAACTAAGTCCAATAATCCGGTAGAAGATTGTTCCTTGCTTTTAAATGAGACTCTGCTTTATTTACCCAACTGACATTCTTTACACAAACTATTTGTAGGTTTCACCAATTTTGGAAGATCTCTTACAGCCTGAGTGTTTCTTATCTTGATGATATTATCAAAATTCACATGACACATTCTCCTATGCCATAACCAACTCTGATCAACTTGAACAAATAGACAACTTTTACCAGTACAACTAAATGGAAGATATTACCTTTTGTTTGAGTACCGGATGCAATCTCTATTCTGGAACTTTGAAAGATTTTGTATTTTCCATTCTTGAATTGGAGATCGTAGCCTTTGTCCACCAACTATCCAACACTAAGAAGATTGTGCTTCAGACCTTCAACATATAGTACATTACAGGTTTTGTTCTTTCCATCAAAAGAAATGGTTCCTCTTCCTCTGATTCTACCAACAGAATTATCACCAAACTTCACCACTCCTCCGTCATACCTTTCCAAGTCTATGAACTTATTTTTGTCACCTATCATATGGTGAGAGAATCCACTATCAATGACCCAATCATCCTTTTCTTCAACTTGGGCAGCCAGAGCTCTTTCCACAATTTTATGATTGACAAATTCAGAGGGCATTGGATCTTCTTCCTTGATGACAATGAACACCCAGTCACTTCCAGATTTGTTTCCTATCTCCGATTCATCATCTGTTACTCCTTCATTATCATCATCTTCATGAACATAGTAACGATTCTTTTGAAACCTTGATCTGTTAGGTTTTGGCCTTGAAAATCTTTCTGAACACCTTGAGGCAAAATGACCAATCTTATTACAGTTAAAACACTTAAAAGGAAATTTTCTCTCATAGTTACCAGATCCTCTTGGTAGTCTTTTTGTAATAAGGGCTTCAAGTTGAGCAACTTCTGCTTCATATTCTTCCAGGTCTTTTCTTGCTTTTTCATACCATGATAGTTTCCTTGAAGAGTTCTATCCTAAATGAGACTTTTGTTTTCCTTTAATAGAGGCACTAGCTTTGAATGTAGATTCAGTCTTGGGGGGGCATCACCAAACTCAGTCAATTCAAATGCAGCCAATTTACCAACCAATTGATCTCTTGTGATACCTGAAAAAGATTTGAATTCTTCAATAGCAACAACCTTGTACTTGTAAGAATGAGGAAGGGATCTGAGAACTTTGTCAACGATCTCATCTTCATCCAAGATTCCACCAGCACATCTAATGCCACAAACAAGCTCATTTACTCTTGGCATAAAAGTAGTGATATTTTCATCTTCTCTCATCTTCAGATTTTTGAATTTTCCTTTCAAACTCTGTAGCTTGGCCCATTTAACATACTTGTCTCCTTCATGCAGAAGTTCCAATTTTTCCCAAATCTCAAAAGTAGTTTGTAGGTCAAGAACATTTGTCAGCTCTGAATCAGACAAGGCACTTAGAAGAGCTTCTTTAGTCCGTAGATTATTTTCAGCATCTATGATTTCATCTACGATTCTCGGACCATTCTGTGGAGGGGTATACTTCTTTGAAGCCATGGTCCAATACTGCATTCCCATACATTGTAAGTGACATTGCATGCAACTTTTCCAAAGAGTAAAATTGGTTCCATCAAACCTCAGACTATCCTTCTTGTAGGATGACATCCTGGATCTCCTCAAGCGGTTAAGCTCTTTTAGAGGAACTTAGCTCTGATACCAATTGTTAGATTTTGGGCAGACAACTGAGAGGGGGGTGAATTAGTTGTCCAAAACTTTCTTCCAATTAAACACTTAAATCCACTTTGTAATTCAGCAGTATAATAATAAATCAATCATGGAAACATAATGCATTAAATCAAGAGCTGAAACACATTAACACACAAGACACCAAGATTTTGATGTGGAAAACCCAGTTAAGGGAAAAACCATGGGGTGATTAACCCAAGATTGTATTCTTTGTTAGAAGAATACAAAGAACAAAATGGCACATGCCAATTAAGGCTCACTGCCTACGAGAGACACACTGTCTACAAAATAATAAGTATTACATACTTGAACTGAAGAATAGCATCTTCACCATGCTTGAGTTAGTTCCATTTAAGCCCAATACTTCTACTCTTCCTTTCACTCTTCTCCTCTCTACCACACTCTCATCTCCATAAGATACATTTGAATTGACTTCATAACTCCCTATTTATACAAGACATCGACTTAGGGATAATCATCCAAGTCGGCATACATTATAGAGAAAATACATAAATATAACATGACTAATTACAAAAGGACTTCACGCAGATCAACACATTGTTAGCCACACAGATCTAAGACTTCAATCTTCACTTAGGAACATGCCAATCTTCACATAACATCTTTAAGATCATCCGCAGGATGCGTAACTCATCCGATCAGCCAGACTTAGGAAGAACACCATCATCCGAAAGTTATTCTTCAATTGTGAGCTCAAACTCCAATGTGGACCACCAACATGAACTAAACATGATCCAAACCAAGAACATCCACACTTCTTCTGCTTACTAAAAACATTCTCTCCTTCATTTGGAACCTCAAGAACACAATCTGTCGTCACTATCATAATGGAATAGATGCTTGCGAACCTCCAGACCATGAACCAATTGAGTTGTCAATTCACATTGACTTCCTAAACACTCTCCCAAATCCACAGAATAGGATATTTCATTTTCGGAGCTCACCGGACCTATCTGTGTTACTCTATCACCTCTGAACACCTACCGGAACTAGTTTTACTTAAGTGGCCATAACTTCTTCACATCTTCATATGGACCTCTGAAATCTTTACTGGAACATCTTAAGACACATATCTACAAACCCTTTGAAGCACATCCTCTGATCTTCATCATAGCTGGGTTCTTTACTTCACTAACTTCACTAATCTTCTCTATTCTTGATAGGACTAATTTTCTCAATATCCTCAGCATTCAGCTCATCCAATCCTTATCATTAATACAACAAGAGTATGTTGACATCAATGAAAACACCGGTTAGGCCCATACTTGTAACATAGCATACATAACTGCATATAGAGATCATCCAATATAGCTGCATCATCATGTAGATATAAAAAAGTTGTCCAAATGTACAATATCAAATGGTCCATCTTTGAGTCAATGTCATATACAAAAGAATACATCTCAAAAATAATGATACATGTCTCAAAATACAAAATGGTACATGTACGTATCTGGCTATCTGAGCCATCAAAAAGTGTACGTAGGAGCCAAAATCTACGCAAGTGTCTACTAACCCTGCTGCTGTGAAACACTACTCCCAGCAGTGTCTCCTGAGTCCCCTCCTCTGCTGGCCCCAGACTACTGTGGGCCCATCACAAAGGCTCCTGACCTTAATCCACCTACTCTCTAAGAGGCCATAGACTGGATCTTGTAGCTTAGATCCCTCTGACTAACTAGAACAACACCATGGTATAAACCTCGGTAGTACTGTGTCTGAGCCTGTGCTCTGGCAAGCTCACCCTGCACCTGCACTAATTGGCCCTGCATCTGTGCCAACTGTGGCTATGCCTGTGTTAGCTATGTCTGTGCCTGTGCCTGGTACACCTATCCAACCAGAAAGCTACTAGTAGCATCTGTCCCAAGCGCTACCACTGCGGAGTCTCTCTCTACTCAGATAACTCGTATCCTCACCTCTACCATATCTTGCTCTCTAGTGAGCCTTGAGATAACCTCTACATCTATCTCCCGCTGAGCCTTGGCCATCCTAAGCTATGTCCATAGCTGCCAAACCTACCCTCTCAGCATAGCAATGGCTCTCTCCTGGACATCCAACTATGTTGGATGCTGAGAAGCCTGTGCTTGTCCCTGTCCCTGTGGCTGAGGCACCTGCTGTTGTACCACCTGCTGAGGTGGTGGCATCTGTGCTTGCTATGTAACCTACAGCTACACCACCCGCTAAGCTTGGGAAGGTCCCTCCCCATCTCTCCTCCTCTACCTAGGTCTATCTCCATCTCCTCCATCATCTCCACCACCTCCCCCTCCCCCATCGTCTCCACTACCTCCCCATCCTCCTCTCCTCCTCCTCCTCCTACCAACCTGGCCCTTGTCCTCTGAATCTACCTCATCTATACGAGGAACCAACTCTCCAAGCCCTGAGTATCTTAGAAATGGATGCTCTACAAACCACTCCTCGTAGTCCTGAGTCATCCCTGCATTTGCAATCTCTCTCCGCATCGGCCAGGAAGCATAAGGAATCTACCAAAACTCTGCCACTACCTTCTCATAGGATGCCACTGGCCCCCATCTGAATCTCTCTGCGTGAGTCTATGTAAATAGAGCCTGCCCCTATGGCATGCCCTATCTCCTCCCAAACTACCTCCAAACCCAGCTAACAATTTGTCTCTCCAAAATAAACCACATCTGGCCTATCAGCCACCGAGTCTGATAGCAATACAACAGCTCGTCTGCCTCATCCTCACAAGGCTCACAGTCTAGATATGGTCACCAGATGACCACATCTACCCCATCCAATGCATGCCTCTAATACTCAAGCTTCCCCAATCTATGCTGGGAAATCACTCCTGCGTAGCCATAGCTGTACGGCTCTCCTCACTATATTTGAAAAACACATGTCGGCCTAGTGATGTCAATGTGCTCTCATAGCCAAAATTGCAACAGTGAGATAGCTGCTAACAGACTAGCACCCCTGTGGTATACCACCTGATGCATGTCATGGTATAGGTGTGCCAACACGTAGACACCCCAAGCATAATGGGTGCCCTTTGTGACCATCCTCTCCATGATCCGTCCCCATCCAATCGAGAACCCATGCGATCTCCTATTGGGGCATACAATGCCTCCGATCAATCCTACAACTATCCCAGGGAAATAGTCGTAGTAGTCATGAATGTCCTGCCAGGAGATGACCTGTCCTACCAGCTTAGGGTCATCAAATACCCGCTTGCACTCTGCGAGTCCTACATCCTGCTGTGGATCATACTCCATGAGCTCTCCCTGAATAGGCAAGTGGAGTATCTTGTATACGTCCTCCAAGGTCACCGTCATCTCACCAGTTGGGAAGTGAAAGGTCCTATCCTCACTGTGAAACCTCTCCACTATTGCAGTCAATAAGCCGCGGTTCACTTGAAGCTCGGGCATAAAGCACACATAATCTAAACCCATTGTGTCGAGCGCCTCTCGATCCATCTCGGTCAACATATGTCGCTGCAACATCAGCATGGGAAACTACTCCCTTGACATCAATGTATCTCGTATGTCCTCCTGCAAGCACATAAAGCAAGGCATCAACATAAAGCTGCAAGTACCATGCTCAACATATCTATAGAAATATATCAACTAACTTAACATATTAAATTGATCAAAACAACACACTACACCTCTTGACTAGATTCTTGCAATCTCAGAGATAGCTCATTGATTGACGCATCAAACAGGATGCCAATCAAGTCAATTCTGTTAAGTAAACTGACTATCCTATATCATATGTGCCATAACAGAAGGTACATGTGCCATTTCTTATTAAATGTGCCACTTCTGATGCATGTGTCACAACATTTCATGCATGTGTCGTCCTATACTATAAATGCGCCGCCTAGTTGCATGCGCCGACTCATACCATAAATGCGCCACCAAATGATGCATGTGCCAACCTTACTCATGCATGCGCAACTTTCATGCATGCATCATTTTATATCCTATATGTACTGCAGAATGACAGATGCACAGTTTCGCATGTCATATGCATCAAACTACAATCTGGCGCATTTGTCTAGCCTAATTTTACCTAGCATTTATTACACTCAAAATTGACCCTAGGGGAATTTTTTTGAGATACATACCAGGGGTCCTGCCTTTGCTGGCCGGTTGAATCATCAGACTTGTTCAAAGCGGTACTCCTCACACAGAATATCCATCCTACTATTGACTACTCTATGCTCTGTACTCTCCTAAGCTTTCAAAGGCAAACCAAACAAAGCCAAGTGTGTAAATGATTTGTCTTGTGGACCCAGCTCCTATATATAGCATGCAAACCCTAAACTGGCTATGTGGTGACTATGACTACTTCCCACACCTGTTTCTTCCCGTTTTCTTCCCATTTCTTAGAAACGCATCCTGTTTTCTTCAATCCTAACCAAGTTTTCCCTTCATCTTCGTGAGATTGTCTGTCTCTCGTCCTTCTGCCTCCTTCTCATCCAATCTCCCGAGGGGGCATCCTATCATCGTAGCCTATACCAAGGGCAAACTAGGGCATGTATCATTATCAGACTATTTATTCTTTGAAGCAATGTCATAAACTGCATTGCATCAAAGAGGGGCAAAATGTATACGCCTAAAAATGACATGACTTGGTCTAAATAAATATTATTAATATTTATTCCATTCTAATTATTCTATCAATAAATAAACAAATTTATTTATTTGATTCATATTCCTCTAAATTAATTAAATATCAAAATATTTAAGTATCCCTTCTAAAGTCAAAATTAAATAAAATCCTTTATTTAATTAAATTCTTCCAAACAATTAAATAATTCTAAATTATTTAATTAAATCAAATCATTCTTCCAAATTTAAATAAATCAATTAAATTTATTTAAATACTCCCAATAAAATATAAATCAAATATTTTATTTATTCTTCCAAATCATGCACAAACAATTAAATAAATCTATTTATTTAATTTGCTTTCCTATCTTCAAATATCTTCCAAATCTTCTAAAAATAAGTCTTCTTCTTCATGCACACATAATTAAATAATTTATTATTTAATTTCTCTCAAATCATGCAAAAGCAAATCACAAGTTGAGTTAATTGATTCAATCAACCTTGTTTTTATCAATATCTCTTAAATTAGAAAAAAGATTTCTAATTTATGAAAAGCATATCTTATCTTTAGAAAAGAAAGTAGTTAACTCAAATAAAACAACTTTTGGGTGACACTTGTCTTCTTCCTAATCGCGCACGTTCCTCAAGGTTTCTATACCATTGATCTTCTAATTCTTTCTATACCGTTGATCTTCTCTTTCTCAAGTCTATAAATTGAACCTTCTTCCTCCATTTCAATCATCCAAGCTTTAAGTAAACTTACTCTGTAGGAATTACAGTGCACCTTTGGCACCACTTCCTTCATTGCTTGTGATCAAACTTGTTATCATACTATCATCATTGTTGTGAAGCTTATCTTCATGGAGAAAACTATCATATCCATTCCCATTTGAACATCTTGGAATCATAGCAAGGAAGTGTACCTTCTAAGGGACATATTCATAGATAAGATCATTTGTGATAGGCGATCAATGGAAGCTAAGAATTAAAGGAGGTTTGCTTTGTATTGTTCATTGTTTGATTGATCTCTTTTGTTCGTTATTTCATAGAGTTTTGGGTGTCATTGATATTTATATATTGATTATTCATTTAGATCCAATTTTCCCTTAACATAGATGACTCTAAAGGATGCATGGAAGAAAATGCCCTAGAGGTAAGTATTGATAATGAAGATACTCCTCTTACTAGTCAAGAAAAGAACTATTGGGTTATTGACAGCAGTTGCTCAAATCATATGACTGGTGATAACAAGTTTGTCAAATTTTAGAAATATGATGGAGGACTAGTTATCTTTGGTGATGATTGTACTTCTAAAATATGTTGAAGAGGCTCAATTAGTCTTGATGGAAAGATTATTACTGATAATGTTCTTTGTTTCAAAGGCTTAAAGAAAAATCTCTTGAGTGTTGGACAATTATGATAGCCAAGATTAGAAAGAAATCTGAAACTCTGATAGCTACTGGAAAAAGGACAAATGGAAATATTTATCATCTCAAAGAAGGTGATAGTTATTGATTTATGACTCAAATTAATGGAAGTTAGCTATGGCATAGAAGGTTGCCACATCAGTTTTGATAATCTAGTGAAGATAAGTACAATTCAAGCTGTGAAAGACCTACCAAAGATCATCAAACCTACTAATACAGTCTGCAAGGAATATCAAGATGGAAAGAAAGTGAGGAGAAGTTTTGAATTCGAAGAACAATCTTATACCAGACTATTAGAATTGGTGCATACAACACTCTATGGTCCTACCAAAGTAAAGAGTTTTCAAGGTGATTGGTATTTTATGATATTAACCGATGATTATTCCAGAATGACATGGGTTGTTTTTCTTAAAGAAAAATCAGAAGCCTTAGGTAAGTTGAAGGAATTTAAAACTATGGTTGAGAATGAAATAGACATGAAAAACAAATACTTGAGCTCTGATGGAGAACTTACTTCAAATGAGTTTAACATCTTCTGTGAGGATCATGGGATAAAGAGGCAATTATCTACTCCTAGGACTTCTCAGTAGATTGGAGCAATTGAGAGGAGGAATAGGACCATTCAAGAAGCTACAAGGACTGTGTTAAAAGAAGAAAACCTACCAGAAGTCTACTAGAGGGAAGTGATTCAAACTTCTATTACATACAGAACAGAGTACAAGTAAGAGCAAATGATACAAAGACTCCCTATGAGCTATGGTATGGAAGGATTCCTACTATTAAATATTTCAAAAATTTTGGAAGCAAATGTTATATTAGAAGAAATGAAGATCCAAGAAGATTTGATGCAAGGTAAGATGAAGGTATTTTTTTGGGTACTCTAACAAAAGCAAAGCTTACCAGTTCTATAACAAAAGGCTAAGAAAGATTGTTGAGAGTGTGAATGTCCAGGTTGATGAAGACATACATAAGATTTCTGAAGTTAATAGATATGCATCAGATTCAGATGAGTTCTCTTGTAGAGAAGAAGAAAATGTGGTTGAAAGGGAAGTATAGACTGAAGAAGAAGAAACTAAAGAAAAGGATGTATAGGTTGAAGAACAAGAAGCTTCAGAAAGAATCCCTAAAACTCCCAAAGTATGTGTAGAGGTATCTCACTGAAGACCAGATCATTGGTGATAAGAGAAAAGAGGTATCAACAAGAAGGAAAGCCATGGAAGAACAAGTAAATCTGTGTTTAATTTCTAAAGTAGAACCCAAAAAAATGGTTGCGGCATGCAAGGATGAACATCGGATAAAGACAATAGAAGAAGAAATTCCTGCTGTTGAATTTTCAGAAGATGAATGCATGTCTGCTAAGATTGAAGAACTCAAGATTTCTATTAAAGACCTAGAGAGGACTAAAGAAGAAATCATAGACTTGAAGGAGAATGTCAAAGAGGCAAATGAATGTATCAGAAATCTAAGAGAACAAGTCAAGAAGTTCAAACAAAGGCATAAGGATGTCAGTGAACAATTGAGATTAGCAAATGAATCCATGATTGGTCTAAAAGAGCAAGCTGAAGAAAAGGTAAGAATTGAGGAATGTCTGAACTCAATGGTGAAAGGCAAATCTAAAGAATGTACAAAGCTGGAGCAAGAAGTTGTGAAATTGAAATTAGATCTAGAGAAGGCAAAGACCTATGAATAACACTTCAAGATAAGTTTTGCAAGGCTTGAAGAGATGATTGCAAGACAGAAAGATCCCAATGATGAAGAAGGCTTAGGATTTGAAAAAGATGAAAGTTCAAAATTAGGTCAAGCATCAAAAGCTGAAGACAAGAAGAACAATGGCAAGTAGATCTAGAATCAGAAGAAATGAGCTAAAAGACCACCAGTCAGACAACGTAATGCTCAAAGGTACTCATGTTTCAATGGTTATTGTCATTCTTGCAATAAATTTAGACATAAGGCTACACAATGTAGGAGCAAAATGAATCAAAATGTTCCATCTTTTTTTGGTCAATGTTTCACATGCAATAAAATTGGTCATAAAGCTAATGAGTGTAGAAAACAAAGAATGAATGGCTATAACAATGATAGAATGATTCAATGCTTTAATGGCAACTGTTATATATGCAATAGATTTGGGCACAAAGCTAATCAATGCAGATCTAGAATGAATGGAAGGAACAATGGTTAGAAGAATCTTGTGTGCTACAATTACGGTAAGCCTAGACACATTTCAAAGATTTGTAGAAGCAAAAGCATGAAGAAGGATATTCCAATAGAGAATAAAAAATTATTGAACACCCAGAATACCGAGAGGGGGGTGACTCAATATTCTATAAAACCATTTAGATATAAAACATCTTAAATCATTTAGCATATTCAATTGCAGTGAAGTAAGTTAAGCATGAGAACATGAAGCAAAGAAACCATAACACATGAACACCAGGATTTTTACATGGAAAAACCTAAAAGGGAAAACCACGATGAATGTTAGCTCACAATATATTTTAACTAGTTAAGGTAATACAAAAATGCTCACTGTCCACTGAATAAGAAAAAGAGAGAAGAATTATAGAAGTGCTCACTACAGGTGGACTCACTATCTAAGTGGACTCATTGCCCACTAAATAAGAGAGAGAGAGGAGAAGCGAAACTATTATATTTGCATCTACACATGCATGAATTACAATTCCAATGAAGCACAAACAAAATTCTCTTTCACAGTTCTGAAACATAGTTTTGCTCTACTTTGGAATTACACACTCTACTCTATTCTTCCTTAATTCACACAAACATCACATCACACACTATGTTGCATCCCACACACAAAAAGATCAATGACATCAAAACCAAATCTCCACTTATATATTTGCTTCGTCTTCAACACCAACTAGGTCATCTAAAAAACATGCCTTGAACTTAACCACAAACTCCGTGCCAAGATTCAAACTGAAAAATAGGTTGGGGTGGACCTAAAATAGATATTACTTAACTCAACACATTATTTTTACCTTCCTTTTAGAATGGTTTTACTTATAGCACCAACTAGGTTAGCTTGTTAGAGCGTAGAGTGTAGAATAGCATGGGTCGGCCTTAAATTCTAATGCAAATTGAATCAAAAAAAGAAACACATTCTCCTAGGTTGACTTGACCTATACAACCACCTTAGATAACATCACATTCTTTGGAATGCATCGTACCAAGTGATCTTCATCAAGTTAGTTTCAGGAGAAGAGCAACTTAGATGCATGCTAACTGTCAGAGCACAACTCAATGACCTGAACTCCAAATCACCTCAAGCTTGAAACTAGCACACTTTAGACATCTATAAACATATCCTCAAATCCTTAGACTAAAATGCCTTCATGCAGTGAAATGTAGAGTACTAGAAGATACTCATTGTCATAGTCATTCACAGTCTATTCAAGTAGCGATACTCAAACCATTTTAACTTACACTCTGGAGGCCTTCAGATACTAAAACTTTGGATTTAGATACTTCTGACATATGTCATCAACCCCTTAGAATCATAAGAGGAAATATGATACAATGGTGAAATGGGGACCAAAACAAACAGGTACACTGCACTGCCTGAGACTGCATATTGTCATGTCAAACTTATACACTAAGTAGCCAACCTTCCAGAACACATAGGAAGGTGAAATATTGTAAATAGATACATCTACCAGTCCTTAATAACATGCCAAATCCATAGGCCAAAAACTTCAAACAAAGAAAAATGCGGACCAAAAAACTATAACACTGTGTACTAAAAGAGATAGTCCAACACTTAGCCAAGTTTCCACTAAGTTATCTTCTGGATCAGAACTTCATGCATAAGTATCATTATGAGTATAGACCCATCTTGTGAGGGACATTAATATAACCTCATAGCCCAAAATAGTTCTCTTTACCTTTGTTGCCATCTGACCATTGCTGCTCAAAACATTGTTGCCATCAATGATATCACTTCTTATGATAACACTCCTTGACTATCATGCACCTTGGTAGTCCAGTAGTGTCTCTAACAAAGATATGTCCAACAATCTCCTCCTTTGGCATTGATGGCAACACATGATGTGAAAACCATCAATCCAAATATCTACATCTCCCCCTGAGATAGATATTTCCCACATCTATGTCTCTTCACCATGGTTGCCATTTTCACATCTTCTTCTCTCCCCCTTTGGCATCAATGGAAAAGGATGTGTACTTCTTACCGGATCTACTTTTGTCTAGAGAGCTCATGAATATATACATTAATTGATTGACTTCTATATACACCAAAATTTCAAAAACTTATCTTATAACCTTTCACATATGTACATGATAAATATAAACTTACTAATCTTTAGGCAGGATGTCTTTATGGATTATCTTTAGCTGAACTACATCTGAATCCCATATGGCCTTAGCATACTTCAAAAATTATACATGCCCATTAATTTGGGATAATAGATCTTCTGCCTTACCTATCGTATCAGGAGCATCTATCATTTTCCTGACCTTGTCTGCTTCATTGATCAGATCCATCATTATAGCTATCTTGAAGCTCACAATTTCTCTTAGTTGGCTTGTCTGATATTTTATAGACTCCTTTTGATTTTACAATTGCTTTATACCTACATGAGCCTTTACTATATTAGCTCTCAGATCTCCACTCAAAAATTTCCAAGGGTCATAAATGTTGGAATGTCTTAGAAGCTGATTCTCAAGATTCTCTATCTTGTCTTTTATATCCTTTGTAATCATGGGCTAGGTTAAGCAAAGTTGATATAAAGCATTTGCATCATTAATTGTTGTCTTAACATACTGAATGCTATTGTCTAACAAAATTCGTGCTTTAGAGCACTTCTCATTTAGTTCTACTAACCTTTTGCTATCATACTCTTCTCTGACCTTCTTCTCTGCTGTAGTTTCAAATGACTCAAACTTACTATTTATAGACTCCATGAGTTTCTTCATTTGTAATGTGGGAGTCAACGAATCCTCTTTCTCAACATCTGGCAAAATCTTCTCAAAAATAGTATTGGCTCCCTCTATCAACTTATTATCCTCAATATGAGATTTCAAAATTTCCTCTTGTGCTGAAGTCTAAAAAATTGTTCCCAATTTCAACTTCTAGAGAGGGGACATACTTGCCAAATTTAACTGACCATCAGTTGAGGACATTGGCAACAAGTCATAAGTAGTCAAAGCTTGCAATTCCCTTTGTTTTATTAATAATTCTCTTAATAAATCTAATGGTGAAGCTACTGAGATTTCACTAGCAGTGTCTCTTCTTCCTTCTTCAGTAGACACTTTGATGCAGAGTGGGACGCAACGGAGGCTAACTAATAGGAAGGAGTAGCCAACAATACAAATAGCATGATAAAATTCTCTATCGGCTGAACAGCATCATCACATTTCAATAGCATCATCATATTTCAATAGCATCATCATATTTCGGATGATCGCAAATATCCTCCTGTCGACTACTATTTACCTCCTCCGTTTGTCGCCTATCATCATCATCGTGATAATCAACAGGCGCAAACATCCTCCGGTTGCACTGTTCATCGGGTGCCAAATACAAGCGGCATCATCATGATATTCAATATCACCTTCGTCAGCAGGATATCCAAATATCCGGTTGCTCCAAATATCCTGATGACGTTGCACTTCAACAACTTGCCTTCGATGCTCCACTGCCCGACGATACAAGCAACAGCATCATGATATTGTTCATCCGGTTCCTCGAAACCTCCTGATGATGCTACTACAACTTCCTGCCTACGCCGATACCTTACCACTTAGTGACAACAGGATAAACTCGCATTGAGGGATTTCTTAATATCCTGATGACGATGATGTCATATCCTGATGACGATGACGTCACACATCATCCTGATGAACTCTTCAACACTTAGCCAAAAAAACTTAACTTTCACACCCGCATCCGTTAGCGATATGCGGATGATGAACTTCTCCGAGAGATGATCCTGACTGCAATATATACACTGAGTATATATCCAACTCAAAACATCATGATGCACCTGCAACATGCAAACTTCAACAACTTCATGACCCGACCCTGATGGCGATGGATTCACAGATGATGATGCGGCTCGTTCCGACTGGAAACGCTCATGCAGACTCCTGTGTATCCGTCCACTGCATGTAAACACTCAAAACCGCATAATTTCATAAAGATCATGTGGCGACCGGGCCGGATCACCTTCTAACCAAAAATCTAACAGTTTATCTTTCTATACCTAGCACATGAGGATGCTAGGCTGATTTATAGCATGCTCCTAACTGATCTCATGAACAATGCAATGCATAAACAGAAAACACAAATGCAACCTAAGCTATGATACAGGACCATTCCACCATTTTGCAGGATCAACCGGTGGAAGGGTTGAAAGTGCCCATTAACTTGCAAACGGAAAGGAAATCAAAACAGATACAACTGATACAATCAGATAATGCAAAGATGAGATCTTATTCAATTGAAATTCAAATGTCCTGAATACAGCTTCACAATGTCTGAACTGCTCTCCTGAATCTCAACTCAACACAACACCGATACAACTATCAACATCAATCTCAATATGAACTATGAACTGTCACCAAACCCTAACAGATCGAAGGTATATATAACAAATCCTTCGAGTACTACTAACTCACTTCCCAGCGGCTGGGAGCTTCCAAGCGGCTGGGAGAGAGGACAACTCAGACTATCTTATCCCGATCTCTAACTGCCTACACATACTCCTAGGCTGAACTAATACATAGCATCGGTCCAATGGACCTTATTACATGATAAAGTCAAACATACTAAAAATAGACTATCCTGTCATCATGCTGATAACTATCCTATATCCTGATCATGTATGTCATCATGCGGACCTATATCCTGATCATGTGCGGGTGCTCCTACAGAGTGGGACGCAACGGAGGCTAACTAACAGGAAGGAGTAGCCAACAATACAAATAGCATGATAAAATTCTCTATCGGCTGAACAGCATCATCACATTTCCTAGAAACACCAACAGCATCATCACATTTCAATAGCATCATCATATTTCAATAGCATCATCATATTTCGGATGATCACAAATATCCTCCTGTCGACTACTATTTACCTCCTCCGTTTGTCGCCTATCATCATCATCGTGATAATCAACGGGTGCAAACATCCTCCGGTTGCACTGTTCATCGGGTGCCAAATACAAGCGGCATCATCATGATATTCAATATCACCTTCGTCAGCAGGATATCCAAATATCCGGTTGCTCCAAATATCCTGATGACGTTGCACTTCAACAACTTGCCTTCGATGCTCCACTGCCCGACGATACAAGCAACAGCATCATGATATTGTTCATCCGGTTCCTCGAAACCTCCTGATGATGCTACTACAACTTCCTGCCTACGCCGATACCTTACCACTTAGTGACAACAGGATAAACTTGCATTGAGGGATTTCTTAATATCCTGATGACGATGACGTCATATCCTGATGACGATGACGTCACACATCATCCTGATGAACTCTTCAACACTTAGCCAAAAAAACTTAACTTTCACACCCGCATCCGTTAGCGATATGCGGATGATGAACTTCTCCGAGAGATGATCCTGACTGCGATATATACACTGAGTATATATCCAACTCAAAACATCATGATGCACCTGCAACATGCAAACTTCAACAACTTCATGACCCGACCCTGATGGCGATGGATTCGCAGATGACGATGCGGCTCGTTCCGACTGGAAACGCTCATGCAGACTCCTGTGTATCCGTCCACTGCATGTAAACACTCAAAACCGCATAATTTCATAAAGATCATGTGGCGACCGGGCCGGATCACCTTCTAACCAAAAATCTAACAGTTTATCTTTCTATACCTAGCACATGAGGATGCTAGGCTGATTTACAGCATGCTCCTAACTGATCTCATGAACAATGCAATGCATAAACAGAAAACACAAATGCAACCTAAGCTATGATACAGGACCATTCCACCGTTTTGCAGGACCAACCGGTGGAAGGGTTGAAAGTGCCCATTAACTTGCAAACGGAAAGGAAATCAAAACAGATACAACTGATACAATCAGATAATGCAAAGATGAGATCTTATTCAATTGAAATTCAAATGTCCTGAATACAGCTTCACAATGTCTGAACTGCTCTCCTGAATCTCAACTCAACACAACACCGATACAACTATCAACATCAATCTCAATATGAACTATGAACTGTCACCAAACCCTAACAGATCGAAGGTATATATAACAAATCCTTCGAGTACTACTAACTCACTTCCCAGCGGCTGGGAGCTTCCAAGCGGCTGGGAGAGAGGACAACTCAGACTATCTTATCCCGATCTCTAACTGCCTACACATACTCCTAGGCTGAACTAATACATAGCATCGGTCCAATGGACCTTATTACATGATAAAGTCAAACATACTAAAAATAGACTATCCTGTCATCATGCTGATAACTATCCTACATCCTGATCATGTATGTCATCATGCGGACCTATATCCTGATCATGTGCGGGTGCTCCTGCACCACACTTGTGTATTAGGAACTTCCAGAGGACCTTCATTAGTAGGAACTTGTTGTTTAGTATTAGTCTGTAGACAAGAGGAGTTATCAATATGTTCCAGAATGTCCTCTTCCTCTGTAGTGCTCTCCTCAGCATGTTCTCTTACTTCTTCATTACTTCCAGTGTTCTCTGGAGGAAGAGACACACCTTGATCCTCTGAGATAGTATGAAACAGTGAAGATTGAACATTCTATCCATCATCTACATCCATAATAGCACTAGAAGTGCTCACATCTAGATTCTGCTGCTCTTCATCTGTGTCTATGAAAACTGCTATTTGCAGGTCATTCAACACAATTAAAATTTGTTATATCTTCAGTTTCTTTCATCAAAATTTCAATTTCCTTTCTATCACTGGACATCAGAGTGTTGACTCTTCTTTTTGTTCTAAAATTTTTACTCAACTTCTATGTGACTTTGACTTTCTCTTGACCTGACAAACTTGGAAAAAACTTCTTCAAAACATTTTCTTTTATTTCTTTATCCTTGGCCATAGCTTCATCTTTTCTAGCAATCAGAATACTAGCTAGGCTATCAAGCAGACCAGTAACAACCTTAATCAATGCTTTGTTAAACATATCCAAAAATCTTACCACAGTAGCTTCAGTGATCGCCTTATCTTCATCAAATCTTTCATCATAGAGATCTGCTATAGGCTTCAAATTTTCATGCACAACCACTACATTGAGTGTGGATTCATGAGTCATGGTGGCATTATCTTTCTTACTCTTTTTCCTTTTCTTTTCCTTTCCTTACCCTTTTTGGAGGGTTCTCCTTCTTTGGATGTGCAATCTCTCTTCTTGAAAATAGATCCTTCTTTTTATTTTTCACTGATGTCTTCCTCTTCTGTAGTAGGTTTAGTCTTAACTCTTTTTGCTTGAGTTTGATCATCAACTAAAGGTGGTCCCTTTTTCTTTCGGACCAATTTCTCTGCTTCTTCTTCTTATTCTTCTTCTTCCTCTTCTTCTTCAGTTACACTATGACTGACATATAAATCTCTGTGTGCTTTTCTCTTGACTCTTCTTTTCTTTGTTGGATTGGAAGCACTGACTTCATCACCCTTCTCTATAGTAACAGTAGTAGTAGTAGCAGTGGCATAGGCTTTGAAGGCCTTAGATGCACCAACAGTAGAGGATGAGGTCCTCGTTGACTTTCTTGTGTTGGGTGTAGGCTCCTTGGATTTCTTATTTCCTTCTTTTGTAGCTCTAGCTTCCTCTGCTTCTTTCCTTTTAGCCTTAGCCTGTTGTAACTATTCTTTTGAAATTCTAGCCATCTTAGCAAATTCTTCAACAATATTTTGATCTTTCTTTTGTGATTGTGGCTTTGTTTGCTCCATATGAATTTTCATGGACTTTTCTTTGAATGTCCCAAACCTCTCTTCTGCTATATCTCGAGGTTTGCTAAGCATTAATTCAGAAAAACCAACCAATACATCTTCTGAGACCTCATATCCCATTTCTAGGACCCATACAATTCTAGGTTCCACAGCTTCCATCAAGCACTCATTTTTGGTTACCATAAAAGTGATATCATTTTCATACTTCTCAACAATTTTCTTAGGGATTTTGACCCTATCTTGCATTTTTTCTTGGAAAACTTTGAAATAGCTCCACAGGGCTACACTTTAAGCATCAGTACTACCAATTCTCTGCAAATGGTCTCTAATCTAAGTAGCCACTAGGATATTTCTGAGCCATACTACATTTTGAGATCTGGGTAGTTCTTTCAAAAAGTAAAATAATAAGCAGATTATTAGAGTACCGAACTTAAAGGGGTAACTTTGACTCCTTTGTCTTCTTCAAATTGTCTAGCAATTGCTGTCGGAGGAGTTCACACAGATCATAATCAAGATTTTATTTAATCATTTGATAAGCAGTATATATGCTTGTTGTAGATAGAGTTTTATCTGTTAGTGAAGTATCTCTTGTAGCCAATCATCATTGAGTCATACTTCACTACTGGATCTTTAATATCATTGATAGTTAGGGTCCTTTTGTCAAACTTTGCCCCTGTTAACTTCATTACCGTATCATTTTTCATCACTTTCAAGGCAAGCACAGTTCCAGAGGATGGTAGCCCTATCACAGCCTCAATGGCTTCCTTGCTAATAATATGGGGAACATCCAACCACATCAATTTATCATGGATTCTTCTCAATACATATCGGATCTAGGCATCTTCATAACACAAGACAGGAAAATTGTTCCATACATGCAAATTCTTCTCCAGCAAGGCACTAAATTTTAATTTTAGGTTATAATCATCACCAGTTAACTCATTAAACCATACTTACCCTAGTTTAACATGATTATATTCTTCCATATTCACATGTATATAAGCCCTAATATATTCAATATAAATCACACCGTAGGGCATGTCAGAAAACGTGCCATCTAGATCCATTTCCATGGATTTCAGTGGATACTTTTTGAACTTAGGTCTAGTTTGATCCAATACATCTATCACTTGAGGATTAAACATTTTTGCTACTTACATTCTTGGATTAGAAGGGAAAAACTATAAATACCTTGAAATACACTTCCGATTAGGGTTTGTTTGTTGAAAATACTGAATGCAATGAATTCTCCTTTGCTTCGCTGCTCAAGTTCTTTGTCTTTACTTGATAACTTGATTGCAATGTAAATTTCCTTCAACCAACATCACTTATAAGCCCTTTCAATCCAAACCTAATTTTCCATTAATGCTTTTGAATCAAAAAGCTACTAACACTTTCACTGTGTCTCACAGTCAATGTAAATAGCTCCACATTCCTCTGCAATTGATTATTTTCCACTGAAATCTTCTTCAAAAGATCAAACATATCAATCTTCAACTTATATCCACATGCTAGCCTCAACACCACACATTTGGTTGAGGGAGGAAAGATTTTCATTGATGCTCCCCTTGATCCAAAGCTCTCAGTTTAGTTTTCGAAGGAAACATCTGCACTAGATGGTGGCACAGACACATCCTTGTCATCAATTACATCTTTCTTAACCAAGATCTTACTCATATCCTTCTTGGTTTCTACCACATCAACTTTTTGTGTTGGAATGTTCTTCTCTACCGGTACATCCTTCTTCATACTTTTGCTTCTGCAGAACTTTGCAGTGTCTAGACTTGTTGCAATTATAACACACAACATTCCTTTGACCATTACATCTTCCATTCATTCTAGATTTGCATTGGTTAGCTTTATGCCCAAATCTATTGCATGTAAAATAGTAGCCATTGAAAGATTGAATCATTCTCCTATTGTCATAACCATTCATCCTTTGACTTCTGCACTCATTAGCTTATATCCAACTTTCTTTCAAGAAAAATATTGACCAGAGAAAGATGGAACATTTAAATTCATTCTAGTCCTACATTGTATTGCCTTATGTCCAAATTTATTGCAAGAGTGACAATAACCATTGAAAGATGGATACATTTGAGCATTGGGTTGTCTGACCAGTGGTCTTCTAGCTCTTCTCTTCTAATTTTAGTTGTGCTAGCCATTATTCTTCTTGTCTTCAACATATGAAGCTTGATCTAGTTTTGAACTTTCACCCTTTTCAAATCCTAATCCCTCTTTGTCATCTGGACCTTTTTGAATTGCAATCATTCTATCAAGTTTGGCAACACGCACTCTAAATTTTTCTTCTTAACTCCATGCTTGTTTTAGATTAATTTTTAGATCCACAACCTCTTGTTCAAGTATAGTGCATTCCTCAGATTTATTTTTCACAACTTCATTGAGACATTCCTCATTTTTTTTCCTTTCTTCAACTTGCATCTTCAGATCATTCATAGATTCATTTGTTTGTTTCAATTATTCATTGACCTCCTTATGCTTTTCTTAGAATTTCTTAACTTACTCTTTTAGATTTTTGATATATTCATTTGTTTCTTTGACATTATCCTTCAAATCATTGATTTCTTCTTCAGTCCTTTCTAGGTCTTCAAGAGCAATCTTGAGTTCTTTATTATAGGTAGAAAGATACTCATCTTCTAAAAATTCAATAGCAGGAATCTCATCTGGAGGAGTAGGAACCTTTCTAGATGCCATGTGTTCAACCTCCAAGATCTTCCTTAAGTGGTTAATCTTTTTCCAAAGGACTTGGCTCTGATACCAATTGTTGAACACCTAGAATACTAAGAAGGGGGTGAATCATTATTCTATAAAACCATTCAGATATAAAACATCTTAAATCATTTAGCATATTCAATTGCAGAAAATGAAGTTAAGAATGAGAACATGAAGCAAAGAAACCATAACACATGAACACCAAGATTTTTACGTGGAAAACCCAAAAAGGGAAAAACCACTGCGAGTGTTAGCTCACAATATATTATAACCAGTTAAGGTAATATAGAAATGCTCACTGCAGATGGACTCACTGTCCAAGTGGACTCACTACCCACTAAATAAGAAAAAGAGAGAAGAATTATAGAAGTGCTCATTGTAGGTGGACTCACTATCCAAGTGGACTTGCTACCCACTGAATAAGAGAGAGAGAGAGAGAGAGAGAGAGAGAGAGAGAGGATAAGTGAAACTATTATATTTGCATCTACACATGCATGAATCACAGTTCCAATGAAGCACAAATAAAATTATTTTTCATGGTTCTGAAACACAATTCTGGTCTACACTACAATTACACACTCTACTCTATTCTTCCTTAATTTTCATAAACATCACATCACACACCATGTTGCATTCCACATAGAAAAAGATCAATGACATCAAAACCAAATCTCCACTTATATATCTTCTTTGTCTTCAACACCAACTAGATCATCTCAAAAACATGCCTTGAACTTAATCACAAACTTCGCACCAAGATTCAAACTAAAAAATAGGTTGGGGTGGACCTAAAATAGATCTTAATTAACTCAACACATTATTTTTACCTTCCTTTTAGAATGGTTTTACTTATAGCACCAACTAGGTCAGCATGTTAGAGTGTAGCATGTAGAATAGCATGGGTCAGCCTCAAAATCTAATGTAGATTGAATCAAAACAATAAACACATTCTCCTAGGTCAACTTGACCTATAGGACCACCTTAGATAACATCACATCCTTTGGAATGCACTGCACCAAGTGATCTTCATCAGGTCGGTTTCAGGAGTAGAGCAACTTAGATGCACACTAACTGTCAGAGCACAACTCAACAACCCAAACTCCAAAGCACCTCAAATTTGGAACTAGCACACTTTAGACATCTAAAAACATATCCTCAAATCCTTAGACCAAAATTCCTTCATGCAGTTAAATGTGGAGTACTGGAAGATACTCACTATCACAGTCATTCACAGTCTATTCAAGTACCGATACCCATACCATTTTAACTTACACTCCAGAGGCCTTCAAATACTAAAACTTTGGATTAGATACTTTTGACATATGTCATCAACCACTTAGAAATTCTAGAGGAAATATGATACAATGATGAAATGCAGACCAAATCAAACAGGTACACTACACTGCCTGAGACTGCATATTGTTATGCCAAACTTATACACTAAGTAGCCAACCTTCCAGAACACATAGGAAGGTGAAATATTGTAAATAGATTCATCTACTAGTCCTTAATAACATGCCAAATCCACAAACCAAAAACTTCAAACAGAGAGAAATGCAGACCAAAAAACTATAACACTGTGCACTGAAAGAGGCAGTCAAACACAGCCAAGTTTCCACTCAGTTATCTTCCAGATTAGAACTTCTTGAATAAGTATCATTATGAGTATAGACCCATCTTGTGAGGGACATTACTATAACCTCATAGCCCAAAATGGTTCTCTTTACCTTTGTTTCCATCTAACCATTGTTGCCATCAATGACAACACTTCTTATGATAACACTCCTTAACTGTCATGCACCTTGGTAATCCAATAGTGTCTCTAACAAAGATATGTCCAACACAAACTAGTACAAAGAATTGACCCAGCAGAGACTAAGAAGGAGATGAGTAAGATTTGGATTAGGAAGGATGTAACAAAGGCTAAGAATATATCAGTACTAGCTTCTGGTGCAGATGCTTCCTCTAGAAACTAAGTTGGAGGCTACCTCTAAGGGGGAATAGGTAGTGATGTTGATTATTGTTGTAGTCAAGGGAAGTAAGAGTTGATATAGGTTGGTGTGTACTCCTAAGGGTAAGTATTCAGAGTAGTTGAGAATAGTCCAAGTATGTGCAGTATCATAATCAGGAGAGAGCTTGAAAGAGATGTGTCACCCTTTGCCATTGATGTCAAAGGGGGAGAGAACAAAAGTAGAAATGAGAGTAAGATGTATAAGAGAAAGGGGGAGAGTGAAATTAGTGCAGAGTTATGTCATGATGGTTTTTCACATCATATGTTTCCATCAATGACAAAGGGGGAGATTTTTGCAAGTATGTGCTAATCGGTGTTGTCATTGATGTCAACATGTTTGTGTTCTCATTGGTGTCAATTGTGTTCTCTACTATTACTATTGTTATTTGATTAAGTTGAATTATTGATGATATGATTGCCTTGAAGAAGTACTTAAGGTGTTAAGAATATGTTCCTCTTGGTGAGTTTCCAAGTGCTTTTGAGAAAATTTGATTAATATCACAAACAGTGTGTTGAAGAAGTCCTCTGGCTTACAGAACACTTTTCAAGTTTTCGCTCCACATTTCCTCTACATTGGAGATCTAAGTGTGCATTTTAGATATATTGTTGAAAAGTTTTTGAAGGTGTTAAATCTATAATTTGGGACTCTAGATCGCAGTGTAGTGAAAGTTATGTTCACTAGTTTCAAGACAGTGTCTAATAGTGCGTCTAGGAGAAAGTATTTTGCTTTGTATTTCTCTACAAAATGGTATCAGGTGTTGTGGTTCTGGATATATTCTTATAAGGTCCTTATCTATCTTCCATCTAGAAGTTTTGTGATTTGGTATTCCGAAAGGAAATATATTGTGTGGCAGAGTTTGACAGTGTTGTTGTGTTTAGGTGAAAATTGTTGTGGCTGAATTTGTTGGTTTCCAGGTGACTTCAAGTTGTTCATGGATGTTTCTAGATTATGTTAAAGCTTCATGCATGGTCCATAAGGTGTTTTTATCTTTGAGGAAGTGTGTTCTTAAAAGTTCTTGGTGTTAACACAAGTTTGGTTGACTTGGTTGTTTTCACTAATTATGATTATGCTTTGGTGATTGTGAAAGTGTGTTGAAGCATGTTAGAGTGGATTTAGGTCCATGCTAAGGCATGATGTGGTCTACATTCATTCCCTTCCTCCACAGGGATGTTTAGGTCCAGACCTAATTTGAATTTTATGGGTTAAGTCATGTTGCTGACCTTGGAGAATGTTTTTGTGAATGGTAATTGTATAAATAAGTGTCAAGGAGTCATGGATTTGTGTATGCATGGGGGATATGAAGTTGTGATGTGAATTTGATCAATTTAGTAAGGGCTTTCATGTGTTAGGCTACCAGATGTAATGAACAGAAGGTGTCTACATTTATCAGTGATGCTGCGAAGGTGTTATGTATGTTGTGGTGTATGTTGAGCTTCATTGGAACTGAATCTCATGCATAGGTCAGATGCAATTATATTAGTTCAAATACTACGAGTGAGCCATCCTCCTCCTCTTTCTTTCTTTCTTAGTGGGTAGTGAGTCCACTTGGACAGTGAATCCCCTACGGTGAGCATTCTTTTAGGAAGTGAGCCTTTTGTAATTCAATATTGTTACTACATTATACTATGAGCTAATCCTCACCATGGTTTTTCCCTTATAGGTTTTTCCACATAAAATCTGGTGTTCTTTTGTGTGTGGTGTTGATGTGTTTGAGTTTTTGTTATTTTCTTCTCATGTTTAATCATCATAACAAATTAAAGCTTTAAGTGAACTGATGTGGATGTGAATATGTTTATGAAGGTTTAAAATTTCTGATACAACGGGTTCACCCCCCTCTCAATTGTCTTGTGTATTCAACAATTATAATCTTGAGACTTACCTTGATATTTTTTCTATGCACTATGGAATAATTTTCTTTAAAATTCTAAACAAGCTTGTCTATAATTTTTGGGTTGAATCCTTTGAATTTGTAGAGAAAATTTGACTAGCCCGCATCTTGAAAAATTCCTATGACCTCCTCATTTTCCAACAATTTTTGAGCTAAGTCTATCTTAACTTTCCTCTTCACCCCCATGATTGCTATCCTAATAAACTTTCCTTGAAAGTTTAAACATAGGATTTGAATGTAGGCATTAGATGTGGGCTTAGGTGGTTTTAGATAACAATTTTTTATACATGGGTCTAGAATGCAGGAGAAATTTACATGCAAAAGAGTATACAATTCTAGAGTGGAGGAAGGAAGATAGTGATGGCATGTCACATGGTGAGCTAAATTTAAATGTCTAGAAATAAATGTGTCATATCCAAGTTTATTGATGGCTTGGCATTAAGCCATCACTTTTCATGCTCATTAACATCATGGTAACAATTAACAAGTATGAGTGATGATGTGAATTAACACTTGGTGGCGACAACCTTAGGGTGGTCATACAAAATTAATGCAATTGTAAAAAATAATATTATTTAAAATAAAAAATGAAACACATACTTGGTCATGGGTACTATCACTAATGAAGATCATCATGTTGAGGCATAGAGTTGTAGTTGACAAGATAATGATGTGATAGTGAACCAAATTTATTATCGCATTTGATGATGAAGATTTTACAATAATTGTTGACTTGTGCACCAAAGATATCATATTTATTATGAAGAAACTATGTAATGAGTGCTAGAACTGGAGCTCCAAATGCATTGATGACACAGGCTCTCGAACTATCATAGGAGCAAGATGTCATGAGGGAAAAACTCTAGAAATCTTTGTTGAAGGAATACTCTGAAATGGTGACACAAGTGTCTCCAAAACTATCAAAAAATGGATACCCCAAAGAATATGGTGAAAAATCTCTAGAAGTATCATTAAAAAGATACTCTAGAGAGATAGAATGTAATGGCTTTGAGAGTATATTCAAAGAGATACTCCAAAGAGGTGAAGTGGACATGTTGATGGCTATTTTTGCACATCAACATTAAGTAGAACAAATATCACTCTACTTATCTTGAATGTATGAATTTTAATTACCCCAAGGTCTCTATTTAGCTAGGTCATAGCTGTGTTGGAGAAGTAGAGTGGTCGATGTTTTAGTTTGTTCAAGGGGCATATGTTGGTTATGATCATTTTTAGATCCAACAATAGGAAACTAATGCACCTAGAGATCTAAACCTAAGGCTAATTTATACTAATCTTAAACATAAACCTAATTGTTCTTTGTTAAACCTAAATTACTCTAGATTAATCTTAAGTCTAAACTACTTTGGGTTAACCCTAACCTATACTACTCTAGATTAATCCTAAACTTAAACCTAACTACTCTGAGTTAAACAAAATTGTAGGAGTAAGGGTTTAAAAGGGAATTCCTATATTGCTAAATTATGGACAGCTACTGTGTCTGACTCTCAAGTCATCCAATGAGGACAAGATCAATTAACTTGCACAGTAATGACCAACCTTTCACACAATCATACACATTACTTATGTGAGATTCTGAGGAAGAAGTTGAGATATCAAAATAACAAGAATGAAAACACCATATAACATGTGCAGTAATCAATCTTTATTCATCAATCTCCAAATTAAGATATAGAAATTAAACCATTAGATCTCATCAAAATCATCAAATGCAAATGAAAATATGTAAACATATTTCCACCAATTGACAGGAACTCAATAGAAACTTATGATTTCATATTAACTAGCACCAAATTGGCAAGTTACAAGTGAGCAAGGATTCCACACTCCAAATGTATATTGGTTTGCCCTTACAAATTCCTTCAAAATTACAATTGACAACAAATTGACAAGTTACAAATGGGAAGAGGTTCCACACCCTGGATGTATATCAATTTTCCCTAGCTATGCCTTTTAAAATTGCAAAAATTGCTAAGATGACTTGTTGGATCACTATGTTCACCCTAAAATCCAAGTGGCAGTCCTCTCTATATAGGGGTAATCTTTCATTACATTCCTTACAAGTTGGCCTTACAACCATGTTGAGGCCACTATTTTTCAACAAGTTTACATGAGTCAGCCTATGATACAAAAATTCAAAATTTATATGTACACATTACATCTTCATCACCTATTAGGCCACTTATTATATTATGAACCCTGATGGGTTAAGAATCAATCAAAGAAACTAAGAATTAAAGAATGAGAAAGAGTGAAGAATAATGATATTATGTCCCTTTGGGAAAGTGAGCTTGGAAATTTGAAATAGCATCGATGATATCATTCATACTTGGCCCACTATGGTACTTCACCTTGACTTGTGAAAAAACTAATTTCTTGAGCTTGGATTGCAAACCTGCCAAATCAACTAGCTATTGTTGAAACTTTCTGAACAAGGCCTTAAGCCTCATCAAATTATCTATACCTTGTTTAGATAGTTGCTGCTAAAAAGGGGCAGCGAATTCCTTGACCATTTGGGCTATAGGGAGGACTACAAAAGAATCATCCTTGAAAGTGTAAGGAATAGATCCAATAAAGGTATCTACCTTATTTAATCCTTAATTGCCAGCATCTATCCTCATCTATACCTTTTCTATCTATTTCTACAATAATTTGACTCTCATCTTACCTCCTTGTAGCCACTCCATGACAATGCCCTGATCATCTTTGTCCAAAATTCCTAATTTGAAAAGTTCAATTGGAGAGGTAGCATCCATCTTCTCCAAAATTGGTAAGCACTTCTTCCAAACCAAAAGCTCATCCTCAATTGTGCTCTTCAAGCCCTTAGCAACCTCCAGCTCCTTGTTAATTCTATGATAAGCCCTTAAGACCTCTTTGATGGTGGAACTCTTAAAGGTCTCCAATGAATCTTTCCAAGCAGTCACTACAAGGAGTATGCCTAAGGGATCTATGGGCTAGCTCTCCTTTCCTAAGGCCTCTATCATGGATGGCATAGGGGCACTAGAATTAATGGGACCCACCAAGTGTGTGATGTAATAAGTCAACTGAGTCACTTGCTTCTTAAGTTCTTCCTTAGTAATCTCATCCTTCTTCATCCTCTCAAGAATGTTAGAAACTAACTCAATTAACGTGTGCTTGTCTCTCTTCTTGGTACAGTGGCCTAACACAACCTATTGTATGCTATAATCTTCTATGCCCATGGTGGCCTCTTCTTTATCAGCAAGGGGGGTTGCTATTTGAGAAAATATGACCCCTTGTGCATTTGTGGTTATGTGAGAGAGGGTCCTGACTCTCTTATTCTTTGGTTGAGCCCTCAACACCTCTAAAACTGTAGTAAAGTCACCTTCCTCCTCTACATATGTTCTCTTTCTTCTCTCCACTATCATGTTGAGACAAATTGGGAAACCGGACTCTATCATTTAAGCCCTGGGAGGAGAAGAAGAAGGAGGAGAAGAAGAAGGAGGCCTATGTCTTGCCGAAGGAGACCTTCTGGGTGAGGGGGATAATACAACTGTTTTCACTAAATCATCAGACCCCTCACCCTATTTCTCTTGAGGAGAAGAGATCATACCAATAATGTTATCTAGATTTTCTCCTTATTGTTTCTCTTCCTTCTCCACATACTCTATTTGCAACCCTTCCCCCACGAACTACTTCTTATCTAGTTCCTCCTCAGTTTGTGTCATGTCACCCTTCTTAGCTTGATCTTTTGATGAGAGGCCTTTCTAAGGAGGTATATCTATTGTAGGGGCTGTAGGATGAAGGGGTGATTGATGTGAGGGAGATGAGGTAGGTGGGGTAATGATTGCTGAAGAAGGATGTGATGGGACATAAGCCTATTGGGAAACTGATGGAGGTGGAAGAGAAGTTTTTTGTGGAGGAGGTGAAGGTGGAACTGATGGGGTAGAAGTTTGTAATGGAGGCATTGAATAATAAGTGTGTGAATAAGTGGTATGTAATTAAGTAGTAAATGTAGTAGAAATAAAGATTGGTGAGGATTGTTGTAGTGTAGCGGTGGAAATAGTAGGGGTAGGTGAAGAAGCCACAATAACACCCTCTGCACTAGGTTCACTAGAGATGGGACCTTTCCCTGAGATTTTGTATTAGAGGCACTATATCTTCTGTGTTAGCAGGAAAAATCAGGTTAACCAGATCAAGCATTGTATATCAAACATAATCCTACCACCTTCAAAGAATCCATCTAAATAACACAAATGAAAACAAATCAAAGACCAATGTCACCTAGATTGTATTGATTCCTTGGTTGTAATGTGGATTGCTTGTCAATAGTGAACAACCATAGTTGTCAAAGCTACCATGATGATGGATGATATGCTCAAAGTACTCAATGGATGCTCAATATGTGTGAAATGATAATCTAGATGCTATCGAGATTGTGTGGGATCCCCTTGAAATGAAGTGAGAGGGTGTTTATATAGCTCCTAACTAAGATTGATCAATGGTGGAGATTTGGTGGCTATGTGAATGGTTGAGATTAAACAAGAAGCTTGGATTAATGTGTACAAGACATGTGTCCATAGAGATAGATTTTATTAAATGATTGTTGTTGGTTTGTTGGTTTGTTAGTAGTAATATTGCTTTTCTTAAAATAGGATGCTTTTCTATTTAAGGATTGGATGATGTGGATGATTAATTTTAGAACCAATTAAATCATTTTTGTATTTTGATTTAGGATAAGACCTATCTTGTACACATAGAAGAATGTGATAAGAGAGGAAATGGTACGATAAAAAATAAATTAACAAATAAATTCATTTAATTTATTTTTAAATGATAGAAGAAAAACTAAATTTAGAAGATTGGAGAATGAGCATAAATTAAATAAATAAATAAGAAGATAAATTAATAAAATATTGATTTTATTTATTTATAAGAGGAATAATGAGATAATTAAATAATTAAAAATTATTTAATTATAGATGAAAATAGAAGAAATAGATGAAATTAATTAAATAAATATAATTTATTTAATTAATGATAGAAAGAGGGTGATTTAGAAGAAAATAGATGATTGATTCAAGTATGCTAGACAAAATTGACATATGCAAAATGAATGATGCGACAAATGAACAAAGGATGTGAAGGGTCAATTTTGGGTGTCTACATTTTGCCCCTCTTTGAGACAATGTCTATTAGGGAATTATTTCAAAGAAGATGAAATTGATATGTTAAGATAAACAAGCTATGCTCCAATAAAACTCACAGGTGATGCCCCCTCGAGAGGAAAACTAGGCAACTGGGAAAAGACTGGGTTGACTCACGATTAGATTGACACTTGTTTTGCATGATGAAGATAATGAAGACAAAGATGATGATGAATAGAAGAAAGTAGGTGAAAATTTGATTGATCAATCCTTGTGAGAGCTATAAGTGTTATTGTGAAATGAATGGATGGATGATGGATAATAGATGCAGCTTTTGACACTGGTTGCACACAAATTTAGAGATTTGAAATCCTTATTTTTGATATAGCATATGGATATTATGCACCAGGGTATAAAGACTAGGGTGACGATGTATCCAATGCATGCAACATAATACAATCTTGTCTACTGTATGAGGTCAAGATGTTGATCCAACATACACAAGATATGAATTTATTAGCTGTTCCAAGATGGACTTTGACTCTGCAAGCAACAGTTTGAACCTATTTTCCACTAAACATGATAAAACCTTGTTGGTTATATATATGGAAAACAATCTTAGCATAGAATAGTCTTAATGCATAAGAGACTATTTAGCTTCTCAAATACAAAAGATATTGATATGGAAGATGCTAATCCCAACATGGATAAGATACCATTAGGCATAGTAAGGGAATAAGATCATCCCACAAACACAACATATGAAAGAAAATGACCATACCCCAGTCCATACTTTATTGTGACATACCAAGATATGATGAATCAAGGAAGCCTCGATTAGGTATTAGAAAGGGACAAAAGATAAATCAAAAGAAAAACAAAAGACACATCCATCATGTTCTCTTGCCAAAAAAGGGTGCTCTTGGATGGATTGGATAACGCCTTGTTGTGAGGAAAGATATATCCTGTTGAAGGCTGAGAGGCTGATTTGATATAGCAATTTTTGGCTAAAAGTATGTAGACAAATGACTTTGTTTACCCTTGATTTGATGAGTTCTTGAGCTATCGCGATTTACATGGTTTGCTTTCTGCTTGAGTTAGTCAAAGAGAAGAAGACAAAAGAATAGAAGAGATGAAATGGGGACGGAAGAAATAATTGTTTGTGCTTGCATACTGGATACTTCTTTTGTATTCTAGACTGCCTACATACCCTGTATCCATGAGATCAAAGCACAGTACGATAGATAATGAGACATGATAATATGTAGTTCTGGGTGGTCATTGATTATGTGGGAGATAAATGATAGAAGAAAGTGAGGCGGAAGAAAGAAGATGATTGATGGAAGATTATAAGAAGGATGAAAGATGGAAGAGGTGTATCACCTATGCTTGAATCTGGGTACCTCCTTCATATCCCATATTGCCTACATACCTTGTATCCATGGGATCAAAGCACTTAACGATAGAGATACGATGTAGTTCTGATTGTTTTATTGATGGGATGATGATGAAGATGGATGGATTGATCGAATTATGGATGGATGTGATTAGGATTGAGGTTGGATGTTTGGTGATGTGAAATGTTATTGGTGTTGAGATATGATTCAAATACAAGGTAAAATGGTAACACATGTACTAGAAAGCATGCATGCACAAATGATTCAAAAACAAACAAGGTATTGTCCCTATCAAGTTGTAAACCAATGATTGCTTGATTGATAATTGATGATAACCGTGTTGTCATTATGGGGAATGATATATCCCATTGATGATGATGATGATGATGATGATGATGATTGATTAATTTGGTTTACAACAAGATTATGATAAAGACCATTGATGTGATTAGATAAGTTTGACTTGTTTGATTAACTTGATTGGTTTGGATTAAGGATGACTTGCATTTGGATCATTGCTTGGATTAATTGATTGATGAAATGTTGGATGAAGAAGATTGAAGAATTGATTGGATGAAATGATTGGATTGAAGTGATTGGATTGGATGAATTGATTTGAGAAATTGATTGATGAAGTGATTATTGATTAATAATGATTTGAAGGAGTGATTAATTTGATGAAGAAGGATTTGATTGGAATAATTTGATTGATGAATTGATTTGATGATGTGATTGGATTGATGAAATGATGATTTGATTTGAGGAATTGGTTTGATTTGATGAATTTATTTGATTAATTTGTTGCTTGGATTTTTGTTGGATATTTGATTCTTTTGTCATTTTGAGCAATGTTTGATTTTTTTGGATTTTTGAAATGTTATTGGAAAAATTCCAATGGATTTACAATTGGGGTAGCCTTTGTGCTAGACACCAATGACAAGGGAAAACCAAGTCTAGATGCAAGGATGGAGGTAGGATTGGATGAATGAAAGGATATGTGATGGCAAATGGGATGGAAGGCTCATGATAGATGGATGGATAAAAAGATGGTTGATAATGGATGGGATGGAAGACTCATGATAGATGGATGGATAAAAGAATGGGTGATAATGGATGGGATGGAAGACTCATGATAGATGGATGGATAAAAGGATGGGTGATAATGGATGGGATGGAAGACTCATGATAAATGGATAGATACAAGGATAGACCATGGAATGGAAAGCTCATGATAAATGGATAGATACAAGGATAGGCTATAGTGGATGGATGTATGTATCATAATGGAGCTAAGATGTGATCTCCAAAGACTATGTCATATAGGAATAACATGCCCCATTCTAGGTAGTAGACTTAGGATTTTACATGACAAAAAATTATGATGAAAGGATGACATGATGGATTTTACATGACAAGGCTTATGATAGGTGGATAATGATAGGATTGTTTGGAAAGGGTGAGGTATATCAAGAGATATCTAAAGCATATGTCAACATTTTGCCCCCATGTCTTTATCAAGATCAAAATGAGGAACGGAGGATGAATGGACTCAATAGGATAGGTATGTAGGTGTAATGGCTAAGGATGGTAGGATAAGATATGGAAAGATAGGACATGATAAGATGGAAAATAATAGTGTGGTATGGATATGATATTTTGGATGAGATAATGTGCCCCCAAGTGTAAGTGACATAGAAGATCAACCTACACATGACACCTATTTTCTAGGTTTTCATCATGGTACTTATCCAAGGCACCACCAAGGGTGGTTTTCACCATTGGATGAAGGGATTTCTCTTTACTACTTTTTGATTTGTTTTTTTGGATGGAAGAAAGTGGATATGGATAGGAGGGACTCAAGTATTGAGTTCCATGAAAAGTGATAGTCTCACTAGAGAGAGTTATCTGCATTTCATGCTAAAAAGGAAGATGAATGGATCATTGACAATGGATGTTCAAATCACATGATAGGAGACAAGAGTAAGTTTGTCAAGTTTGAAAAATATGATGGAGAACTTTTTAGGTTTGGTGAAGATGCAGCTGGTAAGATTTGTTAAAAATGATCAAATACTTTTGATGGCAAGCATAATACAGATGATGTTCCTTATGTCAAGGGCTTAAAGTATAATCTTTTAAGTGTTGGACAGATGTGTGACAAAGGGTATAATTTAGTATTCAAGGAAAATGGATGTGAGATAAGTAAATTCTCTAGAACTTTAGTTGTTGCTGGTAAGAAGACTCATGGTAATGTCTATCATTTGAAAGGTACTAAAAATTGTTGTTTGTTTACTAAGATAGATGAAATTTGGCTATGGCATAGGAGATTGTGTCACATTAACTTTAATAATTTGGTGAGAATAAGTACTGTTCAAGCTATAAGAGACCTGCCTAAGATTGTGAAGCCTGCCAATGTTATATGCAAAGAATGTCAGTATGGGAAGATGACAAAGACTACTTTCAAGAGCAAAGAACAATCCTCTACCAGTTTGCTAGATTTGGTGCATATAGACCTATGTGGTCCTACAAGAACAAGAAGTCTGCAAGGAGAAAGGTATTTCATGGTTCTTATTGATGGTTTTTCAAGAATGACTTGGGTTACTTGTTGAAATGCACAAGACAACTAAGAGGGGGGATGAATCAGTTGTAACCAAAACTTAACTTCTTTTAAGCATCAACACATAAACCACTTAATTGTTCCTATTATGATTTAACCACGAAAGAATGAAGTCAAAAACTTAAGCACATTCACACATGAGACACATGAGACACTAGATTTTTACATGGAAAACCCAATGAGGGAAAAACCATGATGAGGATTAACTCACAATATAAATGATATATTAAAATTTACAATAAGGCTCACTGCGAAAAGAAGGGGCTCACTACCAAGAGAAGAGGCTTAATGCCAAAAGTAGAAGAAGATAGAAGAAGATAGTTACAATGAGAACAGATCTCACAGCAACTAGAGATCCACCACAAACTCAACTAAATCTTTTGCAACCTCTCTACATCAAAATATATTATTTTCTACTCACTTTCACACTCACAAACTCATCTGGATCACACCTGCAACAAATAATGTTTCTCATGTAGCCATTTCATCTATCTCCACAACTTCGCTAGATTTCCCAATCGTCTAATTCATATTTATACATTCATAGTCTTGGAAACAATATTCAAGGTCGGCACAAACAATAAACTTAGCCAATATTCAAATTAGGTATGAACCCAAACATTCTCGTGGTGGAAAGGAATGAATGCAAACCACACCACACCTTAGCAGGGACTCAAATGCAATCTCCCACACAACAACATGCTATCATAAACTCCAAAGCATAATCACAAGTAGTGAAAACAACCAGGTCGGCCAAAACTGGTGTTAACACTAAGACCTTTAGGAACATGCTTCATCCATGATCTGAATTACACTGTGTGAACCAATCAAAAAGAAGGAACATGATCTAGAGACATCCACAAGCACATTACAATCACCAAGAACTTCTGCACAACCCCCAAACACTCTATCCAGAAGATTCTTCAAATCAAAGCACTTAAACATTACTATCAGCCACTGTCATAAAGGAAAGATCACTTACAGAGCACTAAATCACAAACCACTTTAGCTGAAGGTACATAAAATCATCCCAAACTTAATCCTAGAACCGTAGACTATAAAACTTAAATGCGGAGAGATGCAGAGCAAAATACATTCTCCCTATCACCATTGAATACTCAAAAAAATAGTTTTTACTCTGGTGAACAAAACTCACTCAAATCTTCACACCAGAGGCTCAAACTTGACACATAGCAACTACATACATCCCTTAACATAAATTTCAAACTGTAGACAAAGATATTTAATCTACAGGATATGCGGAGCAAAACACTGCACTGTTCTGTGAGATAGAACAATTCTGCAATTGTACTAACTTCTCAAACACTTTCTCAAACTCATCCAAATAACTTCCTTAGATGCTGGCCTTAGGTATTGACATCAATGACAACACTTACTACTCATACTTGCAACAATCTCCCCCTTTGTCATTGATGGTAACACATGATGTGAACAACCATCAAGACAAACAAACTTGCTTTACTTCTTTGCTCCCCCTTACTTTATGCTTTCTCTAGCTGCAACTTTCTCGGAATCTCTCTCCTTAAGTTTTTCACATGAACTTCTCTCCCCCTTTGACATCAATGGAAAAGGGTCCCTGACCTTCTCACACTCTTTATTTATCAAGGCTCAACTCATATATTATTACCACTGCACTTCTCCCCTACCAGCTACACTAAAACACTTACTGCTCTTTATCAGGAACTCATATCAGCAACATCTACCTACTCCCCTTTTGAGGTAGCCTTCAAAACATCAATCCAGATCAAAAAGTGAGACTTTGGGCACCACTAGACTAATGCAGTTCCTATGCATCTTAATTTAGAGGAGGGGTAATAACCCCTAACTTCTCCCTGAGATACTCAAAAGTATCCTTAGGTAGAGGCTTTGCGAAAATATCTGTAATCTGATCCTTTATAGACACATATTCCATATTTACTTCATTTTGTGTTACCTTTTCTCTCAGAAAGTGATACCCTTTTGATATATCTTTGATCTTGAGTGCATCACTAGATTCTTTGAAATGTTTATAGCACTTGTATTGTCACAAAATATTGAAATTGGTTCTCCATACACAACTCTTATGTCTTTTAATGTTTGCTTCATCCATAGCACTTGAGTACAACAACATGCTACAACAATATATTTTGCTTCTATAGTAGACAAAGAAATTGAATCTTTCTCAACCATGAAACTAATCTATTACCCAAGAAGAAAGCACCTCCACTTGTACTTTTTATGTCATCAACATCTCCAACCCAATATGCATCTGTATAAGCACTAAGAGTGAAGTTAGTATCTTTAGGATACCACAATCCATAGTCTGAAGTGCCTTTTAAATATCTCATTATCCTCTTAACTACCAACACATGTGACTCTCTAGGATCTTCTTGAAATCTTGCCACAAGACAAACTACATGCATTACATCTAGTCTGGTATAGGTTAGATAAAGTAATCCTCCAAACATAGACCTATACTTTTTTGAACAGTCTTAGGTGATTCATCATTCTTGTTCATCTTGCAACTAGTTACCATAGGGGTACATAATAGCTTAGAATCCTCCATTCCAAACTTCTTCAACAACTCTTTCACATACTTGGACTGAGAAATGAAAATTCCTTTTTCTGATTGAGTAATCTGCAGTCCTAGAAAGAAATTCATTTCACCAAAAATAGACATCTCAAACTCCTTTTACATTTCCTCTAGAAATTTCTTACACATACCTTCATTGCCTCCAAAGATAATATCATCAATAAAGACTACAACAATCAGGATTTGATCATCATTGATTTTGAAATAGAGATTACTATTTGCAGTACCTTTACTGAACCCTAATTGCAACAAATACTTATTGAACCTTGCATACCAGGCTCTAGGGGCTTGCTTTAGTCCATACAAGTCTTTCTTCAATCTGTACACCATGTCACCTTGGTCTGATAACTGAAATCCTTCTGGTTGTTCAATGTAGACCTCTTCTTCTAGCTCTCCATTCAAGAATGCAGACTTCATATCCATCTGGTACACTTTGAAATCTTTGTGTTCTACAAATGCCAGAAATATTCTTATTGCTTCAATCCTTGCCACAGGAGCATAAGTCTCCTCAAAATCTATACCTTCAACCTGAGAATATCCTTTGCATACCAGTCTTGCTTTGTTACTTACTAATTCTCCATTTTCATTCATTTTGTTTCTGAAAACCCATTTAGTTCCAATTACATTTTTATCAGTAGGTCTAGGAATCAATTCCCAAGTTTGATTCTTCTCTATCTGTATTAGCTCTTCTTCCATAGCCTTTACCTAATTTTCATCTTTGTAGGCTTCACTTATAGTTTTGGGTTCAATCTTTGAAATTAAATAGTAGTTCACCTATTCTTCTGCAACTCTTTTCCTTGTCAATACCCCTTTTCTTTTATCACCAATAATATGATCTTTAGAATGATTCATCCTTACATACCAAGGAATCTTAACAACACTTTCTGGAGCCTTTTCTTCTTCAATTTGACTGACTTGTTGTTCAATGTTTTATTCATTTACTGTAAAAGTAGGTTCATCTGATTCATAGCCACTCAGATCTGATATTCTTTCCCTGTCTTCATCAACCTTCACATTAGCACTCTCAATGATCTTTCTCAATCTCTTATTGTAGCATTGGTAAGCCTTACTCTTAGTAGAGTATCCAAGGAAAATTCCTTCATCACATCTAGCATCAAACTTGCCTAACTCTTCTTCTCTTCTGATATAACATTTGCTTCCAAAAACTTTGAAATATTTCACTGTAGGAACTCTTCCATACCACAATTCATAAGGAGTTTTAGTAACATTACCTTTGACTTGAACTTTGTTTTGAATGTAGATAGCAGTATGTATGGCTTCTCTACAATATACTTCTGGTAGGTTGGCCTCCTTCATCATTGACCTAGCAGCCTCTTGAACTGCCCTGTTCTTTCTTTCAACAACTCCATTCTGTTGGGGAGTTCTAGGAGAAGACAACTATCTTTTCATCCCATGTTCTTCACAAAAAATATTAAATTCATTTGATGTAAACTCACCTCCTCTATCAGACCTTAAGCATTTGATCCTTAATTCTAACTCATTCTCAACCATCGCCTTGAAAGCTTTGAAATTGTCTAGGGCTTCTGATTTATCTTTTAGAAAAGTAACCCAAGTCATTCTAGAATAATCATCAATAAGAAACATAAAGTACCTGTCTCCTTGCAAACTTCTTGTTCTTGTAGGACCACACAAATCTGTATGCACCAGCTCAAGCAATCCAATAGAAAATTGTTCTTTACTCTTGAAACTTGTCCTTGTCTATTTCCCCAATTAACATTCCTTGCAAATAGTATTAGCAGGCTTCACAAACTTAGGCAAATCTCTCATAGCTTGTACTGAGATTATTTTCACCAAGTTGTCAAAATTGATATGACACATCCTTCTATTCCACAACCAACTCTCATCTGTCTAAGCTAACAAACAATAATCATTAGTTTCTCTCAAATGATAAACATTACCTTTAGTCTTCTTAGCAGTAGCAATCACTGTTCTAGAGCTTTCCATGATCTTGTATCCATTATCCTTGAATCTTAGATCATACCCCTTATCACACATCTGACCAACACTTAAAAGATTATACTTTAAACCCTTCACATATAGAACATCATCTGTATTGTGCTTTCCATCAAAAGAAATAGATCCTCTTTCACAAATCTTACCAGTTGCATCATCTCCAAACCTAACCAGTCCTCCATCATACTTTTCCAAACTCACAAACTTACTTTTATCACTAGTCATGTGATGTGAACATCCACTATCAATGATCCATTCATCCTTATCTTTCTCAACCTGGTAGACAAACAAAGCACTCTCTTCCACTAGTTTTTCTTCCTTCACATAGCTAACAGGATTAGTAGATACAGGTTCTTCCTTGATAGCAATAAACAAGCATTCATTTGCACTAGTATCATCAGACTCATCATTTGTTACACCACCATCATCATCATCTCTAATATAATAGCATTTATTTATGATCCTAGGTCTACTTTCAAATTTCTTCTTGCCTTTCTCAATTCTCTCCAGACACCTGGAGCCATAATGACCAATCTTACCACAAGTAAAGAATTTGAATGGTAATTTTCCTTAGAACTTATTGGTACATATTTGCATTCTGTCCACAAAGTTGGATTCAATCTCATCAAGGTCATCATCTGGTTCCACAACATACTTCTTAGATCTTGAAGTCTTCTCTAAAGTGCTAGCTTTGAAATCAATCTCAGTCTTCGACAGAGCATCACTAAACTCTCTCAAAGAAACTGATCATTTGTAATTTTGTTCACACTCATAAGTTCTTCAATTGCAGACACCTTGTGACTATAGGATTTAGGCAATGATATAAGAATATTCAGCACAACCTCATTCTCATGAATAGTTCCTCCAAGACCTTTGATTTCATTGAAAATTTCATCAAATTTTTGCATGTAGATTGTTATTCTCTCATCATCACTCATCTTCAGAGATTCATACCTCATCTTTAGGTTTTTTTAATTTGGCACTCTTTACAGAATCATCTCCTTCATATAATTTTTTCAACTTAACCTAGATCTCTTGAGCAGTTTCCAAATCTGTAACTTTCACTAACTCAGTGTTGGATAGAGCATTTAAAAGATCATCTCTAGCCTTTCCATTTAACTCATACTATTTGACTTCATCTTCAGATGATGGACCATTTGGAGGAATAGTATACTTTGTATCTGCCATCTTCGAGACACTATAACCAAGAGAAACAAGATGACTTTTCATCTGTACCTTCTAGAGAGCATAGTCTGTTCCATCAAACTACAGAGACTCCTTCTTATGTGCCATCCTGGATCTACCTCAAGCTGTTAGGCTTTCTTCCAAGGAATGCTTTCTCTGATACCAATTGTTGAAATGCGCAAGACAATTAAGAGGGGGGTGAATTAGTTCTAACCAAAAATTAACTTCTTTAAGCATCAACAAATCAACCACTTAATCACTGCTATTATGATTTAACCATGAAAGCATGAAATAAGAAACTTAAGCACATTCACACATTCAACACATGAGACAACAGACTTTTTATGTGGAAAACCCAATGAGGGAAAAACCTTGGTGAGGATTAACTCACAATATGAATTATATTTCAAAATTTATAACAAGGCTCACTGCCTTAGGGCTTAGTGCCCAAAATGCTCACTATAAAAAGAATGGGCTCACTACCAAGAGAAGATGCTCACTACCATAAGGGCTCATTACTAGAAGTAGAAGAAGATAGAAGAAGATAGTTACAATGAGAATGGATCTCACAGCAACTAAGGATCCACCACAAACTCAACTGAATCTTTTGCAACCTCTTTGCATCAAAATATATTCTTTTATCCTCACTTTCACACTCACAAACTCATTTGTATCACACCTACAACAAATAATGTTTCTCATGCAACCATTTTATCTATCTACACAACTTTGGTGGATTTCCCAATCCTCTAATTCATATTTATACATTTGCAGTCCTGGAAACAATCTTCAAGGTCGGCACAAACAATAAACTTAGCCAATATTCAAATCAAGTCTAGACCTAAACATTCCCATGGTGGAAAGGAATGAATGTGGACCACACCACACCTTAGCAAGGACTCAAATGCATTCTCCCATACAACAACACACTATCACAAACTCTAAAGCATAATTGCAAGTAGTGAAAACAACAAGGTCGACCAAAACTGGTGTTAACACTAAGACCTTTAGGAAGACACTTCATCCAAGATCTAAATTACACTTTGCAGACTAATTAAAAAGTAGGAACATGATCTAGAGACATTCACAAGCATATTACAATCACCAAGAGCTTCCACACAACCCCCAAACACCTATCTAGAAGATTCTTCAAATCAGAACACTTAAACATTACTGTCAACCATATTCATAAAGAAAAGATCGCTTGCAAAGCAACAAATTATGAACCACTTCAACTAAAGGCACATAACATCATCCCAAACTTAATCCTAGAACAATAGGCTATAAAACTTAAATGTGAAGAGGTGTGGAGCATAATACATTCTGCTTGTCACCATTGAATACTTAGAAAAATAGTTTTTACTTTGGTGAGAAGAACTCACTCAAATCTTCACACTAGAGGCTCAAAATTGAGACATAGAAACTACAAACATCCCTTAACATAACTTTCAAACTGTAGACAAAGATATTCAATCTACAAGATATGCAGAGCAAAACACTGCACTGTTATGTGAGATAGAGAAGTTCTACAATTGTACTAACTTCTCAAACACTTGCTCAAATTCATCCAAATAACTTCCTTAGATGCTGACCTTAGGTGTTGACATCAATAAAAACACTTACTGCTCATACTTGCAACATTACTTTCCTTAGAGAAAAAGCAGAAGCACTAGATAAGTTCAAGGCATTCAAAGCTATGGTTGAAAATGAGTTGGATTTGAGAATCAAGTGCTTAAGGTCTGACAAAGGTAGTGAGTTTACTTTAAGTGAGTTCAATGTTTTTTGTGAAAAACATGGAATAAATAGACATTTTTCTGCTCCTTGGACTCCTCAACAAATGGAGTGGTTGAAAGGAAGAATAGAACTGTTCAAGAAGCTGCCAGAACAATGATCAAGGAAGAATATCTACTAGTATACTGGAAAGAAGAAATACACACTATTGTCTACATTCATAATAGAGTGCAAATCAGAGCAGAAGAAACAAAGACACCTTATGAGATGTGGTATGGTAGAACTCCTATTGTCAAATACTTCAAATTCTTTGGAAGAAAATGCTACATCGGAAGAGATGAAGAATTAGGAAAGTTTGATGCTAGATGTGATGAAAGCATATTCCTTGGATATTATACTAAGATCAAGGCTTACTGGTACTATAAAAAAAATCAAGAATGATCATTGAAAGTTCAAATGTGAAGGTAGATGAATATATTCAACCAGATGGATATGAGTCAAATGGATCTGTTGATACAGAAAAAGTTGTAAAAGGCAAAAAAAAAGGAAGTTCAAACTGAAGTGCAAGCTGCTCCAGAAGAAGAAGAAATTCAAGCTAAAGCTTTGTTAAGAATTCCTAAGACTCGCAGGTATGTGCAAAGAGATCATTCTAAAGATCAGATTATTGGTGACAAAAGGAAAGGTGTGATGACAAGAAGTAGGACTATAGAAGAACAAGTAAATCTTTGTCTACTTTCAAAGGTGGAACCTAAGATAGTAAATGAAGCATGCAATTATGAATATTGGGTTAATTCAATGAAAGAAGAATTAATGCAAATTGAGAAGAACAAGACTCTTGTCCCTAGACATGCAAATAAAAATGTGATTGGAACAAAGTGGGTTTTCCAGAACAAATTGAATGAAGTTAGAGAAGTTGTGAGAAATAAGGCAAGACTTGTGTGTAAAGGCTACTCACAAGTGGAAGGAATTGACTATGAAGAGACCTATGCTCTGGTGGCAATAATGGAAGTTATCGAACTATTTTTGGAATTTGCAGCACATAAAAATTTCAAGGTCTATTAGATGGATGTAAAATTTACCTTCCTGAATGGTGAGCTAGAAGAAGAGTTCTACATAGAGAAACCAGACAGGTTCCAGTTATTAGACAAACTAGACATGGTATGCAAGTTCAAGAAGGTTTTGTATGGATTGAAGCAAGCTCCCAGAGCTTGGTATGCAAGACTAGATAAGTATCTATTGCAGCAAGGTTTCAGTAAAGGGTCTGCAGATAGTAATTTGTATATCAAGGAAAGCAAAGATCATATCATGATTATTGATGTCTATGTGGATGATATCATATTTAGTGGAAATGAAGAGATGTGCAGGAATTTTGCAAATGAAATGCAAAAGGAATTTGAGATGTCTATGTGTGGTGAGATGAACTTCTTTCTTGGACTGCAAATCAATCAGACTAATAAAGGCATTTTCATTTCTCAATCAAAGTATGTCAAGGAGTTGTTGAAGAAGTTTGGAATGGAGGACTCTAAACTAGTATGCACTCCTATGGTTCCTGGTTGTAAACTGAGCAAGAATGATGAATCTCCTAAGGCTGATCAAAGAAAGTATAGATCAATGATTGGAGCACTGCTTTACCTGACTGCTATCAGACTAGATATCATGCATGTAATTTGTCTTGTGGCTAGATTTCAATCAGATCTCAGAGAATCACATGTGATGGTAGTAAAAAGGATATTCAGGTATTTGAAGGGCACTCCTAATCATGGCTTGTGGTATCCCAAGAACAATTATTTTTCTTTACATGTCTATACATATGTAGATTGGACTGGATGTGTTGATGACAGGAAAAACACAAGTAGAGGTGCATTCTTCCTTAGAGATAGGGAAGTACCCTGGCATAGCAAGAAACAAGAATCAGTCTCCTTGTTGACTGTAGAGGTAGGATATGTGATAGGTAAAAATTAGGTTAATAAGATCAAGCATAGCCATGAAAACCTAACCCTACCATCATCAAAGAATCTAATCCAAATGAAATCAAAAGCATGCAATTCAAGAACAATATCACCTAAATTGTATGATTCCTTGTTTATGATGTGGATTGCTTCTTCAACAATGAACAATTATGAAGATCAAAGCTACCATGATGGATGAATGATAATAATGATAATATGCTAAATGGATGCTCAAATGATCAATATGCTCAAGACGATAATGTAGACGCTATATGAATGTTGGATCCATGTAGTATGGAATGAGAGGTTGTTTATATAGACCTCAACCAAAATCAATCAACAGTGGAGATTTGGTTGCTATGTGAATGGATAAGATTAAAATGATAGTCATAGGTGAATGTGTAAATGATAAGTGGAGGGAAGATAAGCCTTATGTGTAACCATGTACATAAAAAGTACTACATGTGAAAGATATTAAATAAAAGATGTAGTACCACTTATTTTTTTTAAATGAAAGAGGCACACATGTCGGCTCATTGAGATAAATGATAAGAGAAATTAATTAAATAAATAAAATTTATTTAATTAATTGGAAAGTGGGTTTGTGATAGATTTTTAATTAAATAAATAAGATTTATTTAATTAAAAATAGATAGAAATAAGATAATTAAATAATTAAAGATTATTTCATTATAGCTTAGAGAAAATAGAAGAAATAGCTAATGAATTAATTAAATAAATAGGAATTTATTTAATTAATAGAAGAAATAAGTGATAGGGACATTGATAAGTGTGTTAGACAAATGGAGATGAATATTTTGAATACTAATGATAAATAGGTCAATTTTGGGTGTCCACATTTTGCCCCTCTTTGATACAATGTTCATTAGAGCGTTGTGTCAAAGAAGATACGATAATTCACTCGATAAACAAGGTGATGCCCCCTCGAGAGGTAAGCTAGGCTAACTAGGAAGGGATGGGTTGGCTCATGATAAGATGAAAGGGTAGAAACAAGGCTGACATGAAGAAAATAGGGTGGGGTGGGATGAGTGGGATGGTATAGAAGAAAATAGGATTTAGTCGAGAAGAATTAGGGTTTGGACAGGGGCTATAAGTAAGGCCTTCAAGGGCAAATAGGCTCATTTGTGCTCATTTGTGTTCAATAATCTAGAGAGGTCTAGAGCTCCTTAGAGGTGTGTTGCGGCGAGAGTTGGAGAGCTATCAGGATGGTGATTCCACACAGAGATCATTGTGTCGAGCAAGTGAGGACACATGGACAACCAGAAGGAGCAGGCACACTAGTATATATCAAAACTTTTTCTAAAAGCATGATTTTGATAGGCTAGAAGTGTCATAAATGCACACACATCACCAGAAGCAATTAGGTTTTAGAATAGGTCATGCAGGTCGCTTAGGTAGGAAAATAGGTCGCTTAGGATAGTTGAGGTCACTTATAGGCTCGAAGGGACCGCATATGGAAAAAGTAGATCACTTGCAGTAGACAGAAGCAAGGAGAGCAGGAAGCAGTCAATTTTTTGTCAGTTGTGTGAAGCGCAGGAGACTGATATGATGAATGAAATGATGCAGGATGTACTACCACCTTTGTTATCCCAAGAGCCACATCCTAGGGATTTGTGGTTGGTGAGATTGTTGGATGCAGAGGAGTGGCTAGTGTTAGAGATCCTTGGGTTAGAGCACATATCTAGATTGGAGCCAGTACAGGCACATCGGGGATTGATGACGGTGATGGTGGAGTGATGGAGGAGTGAGCATAGTTCATTCTTGTTGCCGACAGGAGAGACCACGATCACATTAGAGGACGTATTCTAGATTTTGTACATTCCTATTGATGGAGATAGGGTGGATTATGATCTAGATATGGGTCCAGCGACATTAAGGAGATTGTTCAGGACACCAGACATTGGAGGGGAGGGTTCAAAGATTCTGATGGTGAGGATGGAGGAGTTGTGCGATAGACTATAGCAAGTAGTTGTGGCTATTATCAGATGGTTGGTCAGAGATAGACGAGTGAGAGGATTCCCAATTAGATGGGGGATAGTGATGGAGGGAATGTTTTCCTATGGGATGAGATATGCATGGGCAAAGTGTGTACTGGGACAGCTCTATCAATTCCTACATGATTGCGCATATATGTTCAGGGCTAGTATGTCTGCAGGTGTCATAGTGTTGCATGTATGTGCATATAAGCATATTCTAGTGATGAGGCTAGATGGATGGGTGGCTAGAGTAGTGGGAGAGTCATATGCGAGGATGTATAGAGGAGATTTGACATATCAGCAGCATAGAGGATTAGTGTATTGGTGGTAGATATTAGATGAGGTAGACATGTTTATATGGAGGCCGTGGCTAGGATGCGAGAGATGGGATGAGGAGGATAGGGAGCTTGTCTATGCTAAGTAGGTGAGATATATTTTTGGATGCGGGATATATATTATAGAGTGCTATTTGCCCGAGAGGGTGTTGAGGCAGTTTGGGTTGCCACAGGCAGTACTAGTTGGTGATGCCATTTTTGGGAGGACTCGACATGAGGTTTTTGATTAAGGGCTAGAGGTAGTGGTTGACACAGCTTTGGAGGAGAGAGAGGGGCTATAGTTAGTTGTATGGAAGTGGGGACAAGGTCCTACAGATCCAGGCATGCTACTAGATTATGATGCATACTAGGGATAGTGAGACCGATGTGGCTAATGCAGGTTGGAGAGATAGGGATGGAGAGACCAGTTAGGCAAAGACGACGACGGGCTCCAGCAACATAGGCTATTGTGCTGGCAACTCCAGGGATATAGGTTTAGGGACAAGCACAGGGGCAGCCTCAGATACTTGTACAGACTCAGGGTCAGATATTACGAGGTGATGATGTTGGGATTCAACAGCTGCGGTGGAGGATTAGGGAGGAGAGGAGATGGAGGTAGTGGGCTCAGATGAGGTTGAGGAGAGTGGAGTTAGACATGCATCAGGTGGTAATAGGGTTATGACATCTGAGAGCACAAGAACAGACATATCAGGCACAGCTGCAGGTGAGAGCACAAGGAGGTGATGGGTAGGATGATGGTGCACTTGCCAGAGTGACAGGAGAGAGAGAGATATAGCTAGATAAAATGAGAAGATGATGAGGGTGGAGTGAGACACTACCATATAACAGATGCAGGTGATGAGGGTTGAGAGAGATGGACTGCGGATAGAGAGGGATACAGTTGTTCAGTAGTTACAGGTGATGACTGGTGTTCGTTATTTTCCTAGACTGGATGCTTGTTCCTAGTTATCCCTACAAGGTAGCCATCATTGATCAATAGGATTCCCAGGCCAGGGGCCAATAGTATAGGAGATAGACTCTATAAATATCTCCTCTTCTTCTTTAGGCTCTGCAGAACCAAGGGGGGTGTTCCCTATTCAACATCTATGACACATGCAAATGAACTTACTTGGATGTTGATACAAAGCAGATAAATCCTCCTTTATGTAGACCAAAACTGTGAGATAAGTGCAAAGGGGATAGCTTTGGGCCTATTTTTAGTTGTGAGACAGAGGATTTTGGTCCTAAAACTACTTCTAAAGTCCTAATGGTTTAATTTAAAGTTTGAGTTTGATTTTATGTTTGGATGCAAAACTGAGACTTTGGGTTGCAACCCCAATACAAGACTAGATCGGTGCATATCCAAGGCTCAGAGTCAATAATCATACAGATGTGAATGGCCAGCATGAACATATACCAAAGACTAGATATCAAGGGGATTTTTAGTATCTGCCTTACAGATGCTTCCCAAAATTTAGGTGCTTAATCATTCATGCTTAATGGTATCCCCACTACAACACATTTTCTCAATGATTAACCTGAAACATTTAATTTGTTCCTTGAACAAAAGTAGGAGATTAAACATTCAATATAGAAAAGCTATATTCCCAAACCCTAACAACCCTTAGTTATCTTGATTCAAAAGGAAATATGCCCACAGCTTGGAGACAAATGATTAAACACATGCACAGAGCATTTCTCATATAAAACAACATGAAACTAGTGAATTCATGCATGAAACATACAACATGAGATTCATAAACTTACAAGATATTAAGAACAGGGCCACCAATGAAGTTGTATTGTGTCATAGCACCAAAATTTGTCTAGTTTTCAATAACAACAATGAGTAACATAGTTTGCCTTTTATACCAAGATTGTGTACCTAGCAAAAATTAATTACAAGGCAAATCAAAAATCTACCAAATTCAATGCATGAGGAATGGTGTTTAGAAACATTCAATGCTGTAGAGAGACAGAAGAATAAGCAGGTGGAATTAGGATCCGCACCACCACTCAAGGACTTTCATCTTCAATCGGTTTGCTGACCTGTCAACTCCATCGACTATCCTCTGTAAATCCGCCATTATTGCCTCACCTACCCACAGGCCCCTCTGAAATGCAACAACGGATGCATCTGCTGTTTTCCCACTCAAAAATGATTGCAAATACATAGGAAAAAATGCACGTTGTGGGTTCAAAACATGGCCATCGATCATGATTCCATCGCTGAGATCTACGACACTAAAAACTGCAAAAAGCTAAGAGCCAATGGTTGCGTGCCACGTAGGCACTCCATGTTCTTATCACTAACTTTTCCTTTTCCTTATTTTGCCATTTTTTCCTTTGTATATGCAAAAGCATATACAATTACCCTATATACAAGCTGGACCTCAAATTTTATAGAATAATTTGAAATCAGGTTCAGTTCTAGCTTGTATCTCTCTTCTTTGTATATTTGTGATATACAACACACACATACATACAAGCCACGACTTGTACATGCAAACATACAGGCACCTTTATACAACCAATGGACCTCAAATTTCATTCACTATATTTGATATCTCCCCCACGTCTGAGTTGTATATCCTCCTTTGTATATTGGCTTGTATGTGCAAACATACAAGCGAATATACCTACAACTGGTGGGTCCCACTTTTGACGCTAACCGCCGTTGACCAGTTTGCATAACTCACCTGGTACATTGAATTGTATATATATGGAATATACAATCCCAAACATACAAAGTGGATGTCAGAATATTTCAAAACACTAATAATCCCTTTGGTCGCGTCCACCTTGCATATCGTGCTTGTATGTCGGATATACAAACTTGTTTGTATATACCCGCAGGCCCCATCAATTGTATCTTTGTTGTTTTGTATATTACCGAATATACAAAGCCCCTTGTATGTAGCCGATATACAAACTGGGAATATTCGTAGAATCTTGCGAAAGATTCCTACTTGTATGTCTAAACATAATATGCATATAAAATGCACATAACTCAATTCTTTATGATTTTTAGAAGCTGATTGAAACTTCACAAGCCCGCCAACATACAACTTGCATTAGCACATATAAAACTTAGCATTTTGCTTGCATGCGATAGGAAAAAGAGGTAAAACACTGCATGCAGGTCATGAAACAATTTAAACCAAGGCACCAAGGGCTTGAAGAAATAAACACAGGAACCTGTAGACTCAATTTCAGAACCCTAATCCTAGGTGAACACCACTAGTGGCTCCGACTGGGGATGTGCAGATGCAAGACTGCAGCGAGAACCAAGAAACTCTGGGGCAGACTAGACAAAACACAAAACTCAAAACATGACTGACTATACAAGGCATGTACAAAATATTTACATCTAGTTTATAGTGTGCACAGAAGTTACCTATTTATGAGAAGTAGGGCTTCAAAAACTGACCATGCATAGGTAATTCCAATAATTCACCACTTAGGGCCTGGAGAAAATAGGAATCTTCTCCATGATTGTCACTAATTTGGTATGGGCCTACCCATAAGGGCTCAAATTTACCGTGCTTGCCCTTATCCTGGCTCCTTGCATTCCATACAAGGACCAAATCACCAACCTGAAACTTTCTTTTTGTAGCCCTTTTATCAAACAAATATTTTACCTTCTGTTGTCTCTTGATGTTTGTTTCCTGTGCCTCCATTCTCATTTCATCCAGTTCAACCAGCTGATTTATTCTTTTAGTCATTGAATCCTCAATCTCCTCATTTTCCTGTATGAATTTATAGACTGGTAGGAGGTTGTTCATAGGCAATGTAGCTGCTGCACCACATACCAATTCAAAAGGTGACCTTCCAGTTGCTTTCTTGACTATCACTCTGTCAGCCCATAATGCCATTTTCAACTTTGAATCCCAAGCCCTTTTGTTTTTACCTACTATCCTTTTGACAATCTTCATGAGGCTTTTGTTACTTGACTCTGCTTGACCATTTCCATGTGGATGGTATGGTGATGCATGTAACAAATTTATTCCATAGTTGTTGCAAAAATCAACAAATTCACCAGACTTGAAGCACATTGCATTATCTGTGACCAATTTGGTTGGTACTCTAAATCTAATAATAATATTTTCTAGAATAAAATCCATCACCACTTTGCTTGTAGCCTTTTTAGTTGGAATGACTTCAATCCATTTAGTGAAGTAATCAGTAGCGACCAAAATCCAACTATGTCCTCCACTTGATTTTTCTGAGATTTCCCCTATAAAATCAATTCCCCTTGCTGAAATGGAGCTTCTACAGTTATAGTCCTAAGGGGCAATGCACCTTCATATTTTAGCTTTCCTGAAAACCTCTGGCAAGGATCACATTTTCTTACCATTCTTTGTGCTTCTGAAAAAAGAGTTGGCCACCAGTAGCCAGCTCTGAGAATTTTGTGGGCTGTTGTATAGGCAGTATAATGTCCACCACACACTCCATTGTGCATGTCATTTAGAATATCCTTAGCCTGATCTTCATTCACACATCTGAGTAATACACCATCAGGATTTTTCTAATACAACTCTCCTTCAACAATGATGTATTTAATTGCATGTAGCTTTAAAGTCCTCCTTTGATTATCACTGAGATGGGAAGGACAGTTCAAATTTTGCAAATAATGTACAATGGCTTTATACCATTCAGATTCTAGCATATTTATAATTTTACTATGCACTACATTCACTTGGCATGCCTCTAGATTTGACTGTGTCATCAGTTTTGCCTAGCCTTGTCCTCTTACCAATTTTGTGATCTGTATTTCAATATTGAACTCTTGCAATTTATTTATCCATCTGCACCTCCTTCCAGTTACCTCCTGTTGAGTAAAGATATCTTTGATTGCTGCATGAGGCACATATGCAACTACTTGAGAACCTACCAAATATGGCCTGAAACTTTTGACTGCTCTAACTAGTGCATATGCGTGCTTCTCCATGATGTCATACTTCAATTCAGCAGCCTGCAATGACCTGCTAAAGAAAGCTATAGGTTTTTCAAAACCTTTATTTTTCTGTAGTAAGCATGCAACAATACTATGGAAAGAAGTAAATGAGAATAACTGAAATGACTTAGAAAAATCAGGAGATTTTAACACAAGAGCCATCTTTATAGCCTCTTTTATATTCTGAAATGATTTAGTTGCTTCATCTTCCCATTTGACAGTTGCACCTTTCTTCAACATCTTAGAGATATCTTTTATGGTCTCTGCAAAATTAGGAACAAATCTCCTAACAAAATTAACTTGTCCAAAGAAGGACTGAACACCTTTCACTATTCTAGGGATCTAAATTTTGTCAATTGTAGCCACCCTTTCAAGATCAATCCTGACTCCATCCCTGGAAACAATGTGACCAAGCAATTTTCCTTCCACTACCCCAAAAGCACATTTCTTTGGGTTAAGTGAGATGTCATATTCTAATGCTCTAATAAAGATCTGCTCTAAGTTCATGCAATGTTGCTCCTCCTTTCTTGAATTGGCAGTTAAATCATCCTGATATACAGCTAGGATTGAATCAATTAATCCTGCAAAAGCAACATCCATAGCCCTCTGAAATGTGGCACCTGTATTTGTCAGTCCGAATGGCATTCTGACATATACATAAGTTCTCCATGTTGTGAAGGCAGTTTTGAACTGTTCTGATTTTTTTACTTTCACTTGATTGTATCCTAAAAATCCATCCATCATGGATAAAAGTTCACAGCCAGTCACCTTTTGCAACATGGCTTCCATGTTTGGCAATGGATAATTGTCCTTCAAAGAAGATGCATTCAGATTTCTAAAGTCCACACAAAGTCTGATGTCACCATTCTTCTTTCTAACCAGAACAAGGTTGGACACCCAAGTTGAGTGTCTAATAGACATGATTATTCCAGCCTCCTTGAGCTTCATAAGTTCTTCTTGCATTTTGGGAGCTAAAGTTGGGTTGATAGGTCTTTGTTTTTGTCTAAACGGTTTAGCTCCAAGCTTCAAAGGGATTTCATGTTGGAATAAATCTTCTCTATAAGCTTTCAGGTCCTCATACGACTAGGCAAAAACATGCTTATATTTTCTCAGTAGTGCAATCAGCATAGTTTTGATATGTGGCTTGAGCTATTTTCCAATATATACCTTCTCGGGGGCCTAAGATGTCCCCAAGTTTATCTCTTCTAAATCATTCGTGTTTTTTGGAGATGCCTTTGTAACAAATTGGTCCCTATTGTCAAATGCTCTCTCTAAAGCAACCAGCCCTCTAGGGATTTTATTTGTCTTGAGTTGAATTATTTCTTTCCCTGAGAGAGTTTCTTTTCCATCTACAACCTCTATAAAGTTCTAAAAATTCATTTCTTGGTTCTCATATTCATCAATGCAATGTAGAAATCTTAGCAAATCTTTATCATCATCAAACACTTGCTAGCTGCATACATTATCTAGCACTGCAGGTCTAAGTTTGACTCCAACATTTATAACATCTATCAGAGTAACATCATCTGGCCTTACAACTACATTAGCTAGAAAATCTGCTTTGTCATTTTTTGATCTCTATATCTAGTTTATTGAAAAAGTATCAAACAATTCAATTGTATCCCAAACAACATGCTTATATTGTTTTAACCTCTTATTTTTTGATGCATACTTATCTCTAACTTGGGAAACAACTAACTTTGAATCCCCAAATACTTTGAGCATCTTGATCCCATGCTTAAAAGAAACATTCAATCCTAATAACAGAGCCTCATACTCTACAATATTGTTTGTACAGGCAAACTTCAGCAAGAATGAGAATTTTAGAAGCTTACCAGCCGGAGACAAAAATACAATTCTAGCACTAGAGCCTTTCTTGGAACAAGCTCCATCGAAATACATGGTCCAAAGACCTTGTTGGTCAAGCTCTTGAAAGCACATGTCTCTCCCTTCACTTTCTTTAACATCTGAGATAACCCTGAAATTATCATAGTCAGTGTCCATAAAACATATATGCTCCCCTGATTCTTGATCCTCAACTGTTTCTGATGATCTTTCTTCTCTGACCAATTTGACATTCTTTACATTCATTGGGATCATGGCATATGACAAGTCTAATTGCATAATCCCACCAATCAATGTTGCCCATCTTCTTGACAATAGCATGCCATACTGTGGCTTGATATCAACAACTGTTATGTTCATTTTGTAGGTTTTTTCTAGATATGCTACCAGTCTAAAATCTACATCTTTCATAATTCCAATGACAGGCACTTCTCTAGCATCCATGGCATAGCATTTCCCACATGCCTTATCTATCTTTAACCCAACTTGCTGCATAATGGCCAAAGGCATGATATTCATTGATGCTCCTGAGTCAAGCATACAATTCTTAATCACTTTTCCATTTATGACAAGGGAGACATAAAATGGTTCAACCTGTGAAGGGCACTTTGTAATGGTCATCCCTAGATAAACTTCAGGGGTCTCATCTTCTTCAATACATAGGGCTTGTTTCTTACCCTGAGTCTCAATATTCTGATTAGCTTGACAAGGTATTCCTGAAATTAGGGACAATGTTTAATTTCTAAACTCTTCAACTTTCATCAACTCCATTAATGGAACAGAAACCTTTACCTGGGATAAGACCTGAGTTATGTCAAATGGAACATAATTTTGTATAACAGTTGTGGCCTGGTCCATAGTTTTATTTTTATTTTGATATGATCCAGCTTTAATTTTTGTGGTTCCTTGACTATCATCTTTGATTTGAAAACTTTTGTTTTGATCCTCAACCTGGGGAATTCTATTTTCTGGTCCTTGAGAATCATGACCTATTTTTTGCTTAAAATTTTGCTTATTATTGCTACATTGCTTCTTTTGTGTTTCAGTCCCTTTATGACTATGCACTAGCTGACTTGCAAAAGTATTCTCTGGTTGGTGTGAGTTACTCACTTGAGCTTTACCCCTGACATTGTAATTGCTTTTGATCTGAGCCACTGCTGCAGCTGTGAAGGCTCTAATTTCTTCATCAGATGGTCTCCTCAAGTTATTCAAAAAATTGTGTGAGTCCTGAGCATAAGCATAATTATCCTCATCATCTTCATCATATGGAAATTGCTGGCAGGCTTGAATCTCATTATTTGTGCTTGCATCAACATCATGAGACGGATGCTCCCTGTTTGTAGACATCATATTGACATTATCATCCTCCATGCAATGTGGCTCATTGCACTCATCACAGGCAACATCATTGTTATACAGAGACTGAGCAATCATACATTGTGACTATGAGTGAGGCATCTGACATATGATACACCATGGGGTGTCATTAACATTATTAACCGCCTTCTTCAAAGGGTCAGGTGTTTCCTTAACATTTTGAGTCCTTGAATTTGGGTTGTTGTTTGGAAGAATGGGTTTACCATTATGCCAATTAGTATTATATGGCATATCATGTAATGATGGTCTTCTTTCTTGCCTTTGGTAAATCTGTCTGTCAGGACCTACCCCCTTTTCATTTTTAGCCATTCTATAGCTCAGGTCCTTGACAATAGTTGTCAACTTATCTAATTTATGCTCAGAAGTAGATGCATTACCTTGAACACTCTGAGATTTAGTATTTGGATTTTGCAAAATTTTTACATCATCTCTCCTATTTGTCTTACCAAATGCTTTTCTATTATTTTCAATATTTGTTGCAATTTTGAAAGCATCTCTGAGGCTGTGAGGACCTTTATCTCTTAACCCATAAGCTATTTTGGCATCAAAAGCATTTATGTACAACACTATGCACATAGGTTCATTGGGCCTCAGGTGATGTGGCAGTTTGTTCAATACCTTAATGAATCTAGCATTGAAATCAACAACCTGTTCATTTGATCCTTTGGTAATACTAGTGAATTCATTAATAAGGAAACTAGGATTAGTTTTGTCACCATATTATTCTTTGAATATTCTCTTGAAGTCCTCCCATGATGAAACACTTCTGTCAGGCAGACCCTTGTACCATTCTCTGGCCTCATCAACTAAGGATTGCATAAATAATTTCATAAAAACATCTTCATGCTCAACTTCAAAGTTGTCCATGATGTTCTGAAAATATTTTAAGTGGTCTTCTCCTAACACAGTATTATTTCCTAAAAATTTAGGCACTTGTAGCCTCACATGTTTGTCAATAGGATTGGGGTAACCAGGGATGCCATAAAAAATAAGCTGTCTGAATCTGTCTAGCTGCATCGACTGTCTACCAAACTGATTTGGCATTTCTATTTGCATTCTGATTTCTTACATTATTTAATGGTACTCTAGCATTAATTGCATTCTATCTTTGATCATTATGCTGATCCTGGACTTCATTTCTTTGTTGATTTCTCTACATATTTGCATTTTCAAGGGTAGGAATTGAATCATTCTGAGCAACTCTCAGTGCTTGCACTTTCTGTCTCATGTCATCTCTAATTTTTACTGCCTGCAGATATTCTAATTCTGCCCTTAAGCTCTTAATTACTTCAGCTAATTCCTCCTCTCTGGGCATAGAAGATGATGGTTTCATTATATTATGATCATCAGTATCATCTCTTGGGGATTCAGTTTCTTCAAATCTATCAGGGGAATCATGGAAAGGATGTTCTTGGAACACCTCCGATCTCATTCTTAATCCACTACCCTGTTGTCTTTCATATACATTATGGATTTCAGCCTCAGTGTTTGAAAAATAGGGTATTGTTCGCTCTGAAGATCCTAGATTGTCTTGAATATTATCATTACTTTAGGGAGAACCCTCTTGACTGGCTTGACTAGTCCCCTTTTTTCTGTACATCATTTTTCTGGGTAATTCTTCAGACAGAGAATTACGCAAGGATCTTCTCCCTAGCATACAAATTTTTATCTTACCAGTTAGGAGATTGTTCGGAGTCGCCACCTACAACTAGGAATTGTTAATAATTTACGAGGGATGAAAAGATAACACTTTCACTTCACGTCCCTAGCGGAGTTGCCAAAATCTGTTGGTTATTTTCCCAGACTGGATGCTTGTTCCCAGTTATCCCTACAAGGTAGCCATCATTGATCAATAGGATTCTCGGGCCAAGGGCCAACATTATAGGAGATAGACTCTATAAATATCTCCTCTTCTCCTCTAGGCTCTATAGAACCAAGGGGGGTGTTCCCTATTCAACATCTATGACACATGCACATGAACTTACTTGGATGTTGTTACAAAGCAGATAAATCCTCCTTTATGTAGACCAAAATTGTGAGATAATTGTAAAGGGGCTAGCTTTGGGCCTATTTTCAGTTGTGAGATAGAGGATTTTGGTCCTAAAACTACTTCTAAAGTCCTAATGGTTTAATTTAAAGTTTGAGTTTGATTTTATGTTTGGATGCAAAACTGAGATTTTGGGTTGCAACCCCAATACAAGACTAGATCGGTGCCTATCTAGGGCTCGAAGTCAATAGACATACAAATGTGAATGGCCAGCATGAACATATACCAAAGACTAGATATCAGGGGGATTTTTAGTATCTGCCTTACAGATACTTCCCAAAATTTAGGTGCTTAATCATTCATGCTTAATGGTATCCCCACTGCAACACATTTTCTCAATGATTAACCTAAAACATTTAATTTGTTCCTTGAACAAAAGTAGGAGATTAAACATTCAATATAGAAAATGTCATGCCCACATTTTCCATGTGGTCACAATACACATCACACGTGTCATGTGGTCATGACATGAAATATCAAAAATTTTCTCGCGCTTCCCTAAAAACCCCCTCGCATGCGTAAGCATGCTCGGTGGTGTTCGTTCAAGGCGAAAACACTATAGTTGTCGGTGGGGTACAAGTACAATTGTGTGCAACCAGACGCAAGTAGATCAACAAGGGGGTCTCTACGACGCCGTTAACGTCATTGCTAGGTTTAAAATATCAGGGTTCCTAAATCTAAATCTCGACAAATTCCGATAGCATAACGCCTTACGGCATAAGTGGGAATTACCCAACACTATATTACGCCCGTGGTTCGCTGATAGATTAACAACTTCCCACGACGCCTTGTTCCAACTAAACTGACTCGTGAACTCCCTATTTAATCATTTTTCAACAAGGCACGGTTGTCTGTCTCCTCTCTTGCTTCCTGACATATACTCCTCCTTCGACTTAGCATTCTCAACAAGGCCGTTCGTTTGCTCTCTCTTCCCTTTTCTCTGGGTCTTAATTTTGATTGTATTTTTATCGCGCTCACCTTAACTATTTCTCTGATAATTTATTTTGTTTATATTTCGGTCTCTCTCTCTTTCATTTTCTATGCTTTCTTTATGTTTATCCGGTCCTTTCTTCATATTGGACATCAATCAGGGTTATCACTGTATCTATTGTTGACATTAAACCTAACTTGCGAATGATCCAGGTCACATAGGCTGGTTTACTACTTCGCTGGACTCGGTCTTCTAGTCTTCTCCAATCTAGGTTTCTCCTCTTGTATGTATTAATTAAACTTGTTCCTAAGCAAATTTTGGCAGGAGGGTCCATCAACTTAGTTCTCTTATCCCATGTGGGAAATGCCGCGCATTTTCTCCTCTGTGTTTTCCAATGTTACTTTTTCTTCTTCTGACTCTCTTACAGGTTTACTTATATGGACGTTTACTACAGTTGAGATTAAAATGGCCTCACATGGAATGTCTGTGATGGCTTCTTAAGTTTATTTCCAGTGATCTTTTAAGCTAGGTGACGTGTAATTTTCCTCTTCATTTTCCCGGTTATTGAATCACGTTGATAGTTGAAACTTCTGAGAAACTCTTTCCGGAGTAATAGAGTATATTCCTTTATGCTCCCATTAGATTATAATTTTATTTTCTCTTATTAGTGTTAGGAGAAAACGGCCTCTCTGAAAGTCGTAATCATAAAGAAAATATAAGTGTGTAACGATATATTTATATGTATATATATATAAGATTATATATATATATAAAAACTCATATATTCAATTATACTTCTCATGTTATATTTATTGTTGTTATTATTACTATTGTATATTATAATTACTATTATTGTAATTGTAAAGTTATCTTAATAATTTATTTCTCTTATATACTATTCCTAATCTTGATAAGCGGCTCTCCTCTTTATAAAATAGATTCCAGACACAGAAACACCTCGTTAATTAAATCCATGGAACCTTTACTGTAAATCAATGTCGAAGGGAACCAGGGAAATGGGGACTCTTTAAGTGTATGTGTATATATATTTATATATATATATATTACATTTAAATCAAAATATAAATAAATATCTATATATACAAAGATATGTATATACAAATATATATTTATAAATTAATATCTATATATATAAATAAATAGATATCTATATATATACAAATATATGTATATATAAAGATATATATTTATCATATATAAATAGTTAAATATATATTATTTTAATACTCTCTTTCTCATATAATATAGGGTTTTCAACCCTAACATTCTTTTTTTTTTTTTTTTGTTGTGGTTGCAGGTGGGACGGCCGCATGGTAGCAGCAGCCAGGAATGGCGGAGGCGAAGGGAAGGGGCCTGTGTAGGCCGCAGAGGAGTATGAACGGCGGACACTTGGTAGGGATGTGGCCCCGCGGCGGATGGCAGAGGGTGAAGAGGAGAGTGGCGGCTTAGGCGGCAGAGAGGCCGCGCAGGGCACAAAGGCAGAGGCGTGTGATGGGCGGAGGTCGGGCCGCGCAGAGGGAGGTCCGCCGTGGTTCGGACCGCGGGGTTTAAACGGCGGCGGGTATTCATTGTGGCGGAGCGTGGCTCCACGGGGAAATAAAGGGCAGGGGGATGTGGGGAGGGGCGGAGCCCCACCCACATCCCACGATGTGGGGTGTGGGTGGGGCTCCACCCCTCCCCACACCTCAAAGGAACTGCGGTGGGGTTTCAAACCCCACCACCAACATTAATTTTTTTTTAAACTGTGTTTACACACAGCGAACCCAAATTCCGATCATTACTTGTTCGAATATCATAACTTTTAATTTGCAGTTCATTAGTAGGTATATATATATATTATTTGGATGATAACAATTAATTTTCTCAGAAGCAACAATTAAATAAATAAACACTCAAATATATATATATATATATATATATTATTTTCATAATACCACTCAAATTCTCATAAAGAACAAAATATTCAGTTTGTCAAGTTTTGATAAAGTGATCAAATAAGAAAATTAATAATATATATATATATATACTTTTATCTCACCTTTACTCAATTTATTTTAATAGAGAACAAAACTTCTCAATAAAGATAAAATGAATGAATAATTTTACAAGTAGATCTAAATCCATAACATCACTTTATCTCATAATAGCTACAAATTCTTCCATCCTAAGCTCTTTATTATAAAAATTTAACTACTAATCCAATGAACAAGAAGTGGCTTAAACTTAATCTAATTCTGTAATTTGTCAAGAATAAATTTCCTTTTCCCCTATTTATAAAATGTCAGAAGTAAGAATTTATATTTTACTACCTCTCAAATTTTCAACTTAATCATTTAAACTGTATTTTCCATTGTAACAATGAACTTTAAATCTGTCTTTTCAACTAGACATGCATATTTATACTTTTAATTACATAAACAAAATCAGATTTAATACAATAAAACTTTTTATTTAACTTCAAACTTTCCATATGAAATTCAAGGTAAATAATTACATCATACACAATACAGGAAGATTAACTCTTTCACTACCCTTAACAAGATGAAAGATAAGGATTTCCTTCTCCCAACCAACATACAAAAGAAGTTATGTAACAACTAGGTAACAGTCACACCCAATAACAAGATCAGGGAGGTTATTTCCTTCACTCCCAGGGTGACATTAAATTTACAAAATATCAAGAGAGGTGCTCTCTTTTACACTCTTTACAAAAGATCATGAACTAATTCACAAGACAAAGAAGAAGAATCTGTTTCTTCATAAATATAACTTCTCCAAATCCAACCGGAAGCTCCAAGAGGAAACCTGCGTATCAAAGACAAACAAAGAAGAAAACACCACTCATCTAGCTCTCCTCCCTTCCGTAGACCCGCAAGAGGGTCACCCCCGAGCTAGGGAGACCATACTCACACCTGGGTAACTCAAGCACTCCACTTCACAACAGGGACAACAACAAACCCAAAGCACACAAACACCCGTGGGTAAATTACACAACACAGAAACTCAACTACAGTGAGTTTCATAAGGGGCAGGAGAGTGGACACACTCGACTCCAGAGTGTCACCCTTACAGATAATTCAACCAACACAATTTCTCTTGGCCTCAAACCAAGTTTGATCCCAAATTCTTTTAAGAAATCTGTATTTGACTCTCAAGTCAAAGATACAGTCACAGATACATGCCCTCAAGGCTTTCAACATCCCAAAAGATGGAAACAGGTATGCACCCGAGGAGGATCTCTCCTCCCCTACCCCAAACTTGATGAGCTTTTCTCCCAAGTGGGAGAAGCTCTGTCAAACAACCCGACAACAAACCCCACAGAAAACACATCTAAAACACAAACAAATAATCATCTGTCACACACTTTACATACACTTTACATACATATTCAGATATACGAAGAAAGGTAAAAATCAAACCAACCTTACAAAGCCCTCCTGGAATGAAAATGATGCAGAGCTCCACTGAGTTCTCTTCCAACCTTAGCCAACAACTCCTCTCCCTTTCCTCACCTCCAAGCTAACTCTCCTATTTTTTTTGCAATCATAAAAAAAACTCTTCCCCCAAAATTCAACTAACTCCCTCTCATCCCAAAATTGGAAACAAATAACCAAATTCTTTTTCAGTTTTGAGGAATGGGGAGGTGACACTTGTCACCTCCTCACTCTCCCCCAAAACCACTATTCTGTCCTGGTGGCTTATGTCACTCACCCATCCCTAGAGTACTCCTTATCCCTCTCCTCATGTCATTTCTCTTACGCATGGGAGAAATAAAAGGAGTTAAAGGAGGAAAAGACAGGTGACCCATGCCTCTTCTTCCCTCCTTCACATGGATGGCCCCACAACACATGGGGGAATCTCACTAATGGAGAAGGTGACTTCAAGTCAATCCTTCAATAATGGATGGGTTTGAAGTCATCTCTTACCTTGGGGAATGAAGAGGGATGGGTTGGGTGTTGGTACAACCCATCTTGTCCCCTCCATACCTCTAATTTTCGCCACTTAACTTCAAGGGGAAGTTAAGATGACTAGATGGAGGTTACTCAAGGGTTACCCATGCAAAATGGGCCCCTGGACCCATGGGGTATAACCCAGGGTCAACTTTAACCCATCCAGGACACCCACGATCAAGGTAAAGCACATGAAAAGGCCTCAAAGATTTAAATAAAATAAAGAAATTCAAATTCAAACTTTTTACAACACAAATCATAAAATATTGTTACAAGAGGGTAACCAAACCCACTCGACCATACGAAAGACCATATTACAACATCACATCAAACACAGAAAGATCTTGGTTCCTCGTGGAACCAGATCGGCTTAACAAGGAATAACAATAACAAGGTGTGGAATGATCTCCGAAATCTGTGGTTCGATTAGTAAATCCTGCACACTAAATTACAAGATCAGTATCCACATATAATCATCATAGCCGAAGCAACTTTTAAACATGCATTTTCATGACATAGTTCTAATTAACATAAATGAAATCATATTACAATTTTCCAACATCACCTAATTAACTTTTCTGAAATGTAAACTTATCTAAATATCACCCAATTAGTTTTTCCGAAATCATAATAAAGTTTAATAGTTTGACAATTCCGGGAACTGCTATCCCACAAATATAAAAAGTAACAATAACAGTAATGTAAAGTCATAACAATAGAAGTAAAAAGGGCGGTCCTCACATCCTCTCCCCCTAAGACGGTACTTCCTCCTAGAAGTCGTCAAAAAGGTGACGATAAAGGGTCTTTAGTCTCTCTGCATCTTCCCATGTTGCAGTGACTTCATCGTATAGGTCCCACTGGACTCTAACCTGGTCCAGCTCTCGACCTCGAAGGGCCAACGTCCGACGAGCCAATATGCGAATTGGCTCCAGCGCCAGCTGTCCGTCTGCCTCTACCTGAAGAGCACTCCAATCCAACACGTGAGATAAGTCAGAAATATATTGATGTAAAACTGATACATGAAATACATCGTGGATATGTGACAGGCTAGGTGGCAAGGCTAGACGATAGGCTACTGGTCCTATCCGCTCCAAGATTTTGAAAGGTCCTACAAATTGAGGTGCGAGCTTAGAGCCCTTCCCGTAACGGATTGGACTCTTGTGCGGTCGTACTCTCAAAAATACTCTTTCCCCCACAGAGAAGCTTCGGTCTGTCCTCTTAGCATTGGCATACTTCTTCTGCCTGTCCTGTGCTTCTTGAAGTCTCTGTCTAATCTGTCTGACCTGCTGTTCCATATTCTGAACTATTTCTAGACCGATGACCGTTCTGTCCTCTATCCGATCCCAACTCAAAGGTGTTCTGCATGGTCTGCCATATAATGCCTAAAAAGGAGGCATACCCAACGAGCTATGATGCCCATTATTGTAGGCGAACTCAACTAGATATAGGTATTCCTCCCATCTAGACTGATGGTCCATCACATACATGCGAAGCATGTCTTCTAACACCTGGTTAACTCTCTCTGTTTGTCCGTCGGTTTCCGAATGATAGGCTGAACTGAAGTTGAGCTATGTGCCCAACGCCCGATGTAAGGCTCTCTAGAACGATGAAGTAAATACGGAGTCTCTGTCAGATATAATGCGGCGAGGTACTCCATGAAGTCTAACAATCTGATCAAGAAACACCTTTGCCACCGATGATGCATTGTATGTTGTGCATATTGGTGAAAAATGCGCCACTTTGGTCAGCTTGTCAACTGTCACCATAATAGCATCATGGTGACGTGATGACATATGTAGACCAACGATAAAATCCATCGAAATGGTGTCCTATTTCCATTCAGGTATCTCGTGAGGGTACAACAGTCCCGCTGGATGCTGATGTTTGGCCTTGACCCTCTGACATTCTAGGCAACGAGCAACAAATTTGGCAATGTCACGCCTCATCCCAGCCCAATGGTAAAGCTGTCGTAAGTCAGCATGCATCTTCTTCACTCCTGGGTGTGCTGCATAGGGTGCTCTATGAGCCTCTGATAGGATTACTGTACGAAGATTACCTGCATTGGGTACATAGATGCGCTGCCGATGTTGAAGCATACCATCAGACTCAAGGGTGTATCATGTAAATTTGCCCTCAAGGACCTTCTGATTTAATATTGCCTGCCGCACCTCAAGAAACCACTCGTCTTCCGGCAGATGCTGTAAGATGCGATCTTTCAAGTCCACCCTCAAGGTCAGGGTTAGGATCTCGTGGCGCCTTCGACTCAAAGCATCAGCGACCACGTTCTCCTTCCCCTTGATGTAGTGGACATCGAAGTCGTATTCGCATAGGAATTCCATCCAACGCCGTTGGTGGGCGTTCAAATTTGGCTGTGTAAAAATATACTGCAAACTGTGATGATCCGAATGGAGTTCAAAGTGTCGACCTAGGAGAAAGTATCTCCAGCGGACCAAAGCATGAACAACTGCTACGAGCTCTAAGTCGTGAGTAGGATAGTTTAACTCATGTGTCTTTAGTTTCCGCGATTCGTATGCGATCGCTCTACCACCCTGCATAAGCACGGCTCCCAATCCTTCTAATGATGCATCTGTGCAAACTACAAACTCCTCTGTAGGATCTGGGACCGCTAAAATAGGAGCACTGGTAAGATGCTCCTTGAGGACTCCAAAGGCCTTTTCACACTGCTCAGTCCACATGAAACCCTTCCCTTTTCGCTGAAGGGAAGTAATGGGATGTGCTATCCTGGAGAAGCCCTCGACAAACCGACGATAATACCCGGCTAACCCCATAAAACTTCTGACCTCTGTCACGTTGGTGGGTGCCAGCCAGTCCTGAATTGCTCTGATTTTAGATGGATCTACGGAGATGCCATCGCCTGATAAAATGTGTCCCAAATACTGCACCTCTGTCCTGAAGAAGGCACCCTTCGCCAGGTTGCCATAAAGCTGCTGCTCTCGTAATTGCTGCAAAACTTGACGCAAGTGTTCCACATGCTCCTCCTCAGTCTGTGAATAAATCAAAATGTCATCTAGAAATATTATCACGAACCGATCTAGGTAAGTACGGAACACCCCGTTCATGAGACTCATGAACACTGCAGGAGCGTTCGTCAACCCGAAGGGTACCACTGTGAATTCGTAATGGCTATAGCTGGTTCGAAAAGCAGTTTTATGAATATCTGCCTCCGTGATGCGCAATTGGTGATACCTAGATTTTAGATCAATTTTTGAGAACACTCTGGCTCCCTGCATCTGATCAAAAAGGTCATCAATCCTAGGCAGAGGATAACGGTTCTTCACCGTCACCTTGTTCAACTGCCTGTAGTCCATACATAAACGAAGAGACCCATCCTTCTTCTTCACGAAGATAACCGGTGCACCCCATGGCGAAACGCTAGGTCGGATGTGCCCCTTCTCAAGTAATTCCTCTAACTGCAGTTTAAGTTCGGTGAGTTCATGTGTAGTCATCCTATAAGGTGCACGGGATATCGGTTCGGCACCCGGCACTAAGTCGATGTGGAAGTCCACTTCTCTACGTGGAGGCATACCTGGTAATTCTGGCAGAAATACATCGGCAAACTCTCTAAGGACAGGGTGATCATCTAAGGTAGCCTCAAGTTCTTCCTCTGCTCTATCACTGACCGTGATGGCAAACATCTGGCATCCCTTCCGCATATAGCGCTTAAGCTGCTGAGTGGATATCATACAAACAGCCGTGGGCTTTTGAATGCCCACTATTTCAATCGACGAACCATGATCATCTAAACAGCTAATCGTCCTCTGGCGACAGTCAAGCTTGGCTCTATGTGCCGCAAGCCAATCCATACCCAGAACTACACCGTAGGATCCTAATGGCATAATCCTAAGGTCACATGTTGTGGTGAATGATCCCAATGTGATCTCACAGTCTTTAACCAAGGTATCTACTGACATCCTGGCCCCTGAGGCCAACTCAACTTCCCACCTAATGTCTTGCCTAGAAGCCACCAGCCTGCAACGCTCCACTAACGATGTAGACAAAAAGGAGTCAGTAGCTCCTGAGTCGAAAAGGATCAAGATGGGGAAGTCTCCAATCATACCTATTGCCTCGATGACAGAAGCCTGGAAGTTACCCTGGCAGTTATCAACTGCTGCAAACATGTGGTGGGATCTGCCCACGTCACCTACGGTCTGCTCAGACCCTCCTGATTGGGGCTGTCCCCTGCAGTAAATCCCTACGGGCACTCTCTAGCCAGATGCCCTGCCCCACCACACACATAACATGGTCCTCTAGCCTGTAACTGCCCTGACTGTGTTCTGCCCGACTGTTGTTGCCCAGACTGTCCCGTAGACCCCTGTGTGCCTCTGTAAGACTGCTGGGACCTCGCGGGTCCTGCCGATGAACCCTGCTGTCTCTGATCTCTGCGTGGACCCTGCTCCTGCCATCCACGATTCTGTCCTCCCAGACCCCTCTATTGGAATTTAGATTTTTACTGATGTTGCTGCTGCTGTGGAGGCCTAGGGGGTAATGAGGAAGAGTTATATCCTCCTTTCTGTGTTGTGTTTTGAGGCCTTCAAAAGTTTTGCTATTGTTGGGGATTACGTTCCTGGTACTGCGGGCGTGAATTCTGCCCACATCCCTAAATTTCCTCTGATATAAGGGCCTTTTCAACAGCCTCGCTCATGGTCTGGGCATTTGCCATACGAACTGGTCCTACTATCCCGTGATTCAGCCCTCTGATGAATTTGTGTATTAAGATTTTCTCGTCGTGGAGGTACTCTGCGTAACGAGAAAGCTCAATGAATCGACTCTCATACTGAGTAACAGTGAGTCCCCTCTATTGTAAATCATGGAACTCATCGATCCTGCGCTGCCTGTAATGTTCTGACAAATATCACGCATTAAAGCGCTCTATGAAGATGTCCCAAGTGAGTGTCTCTACGGAAAGTCGGCGCTTGCACTCCTCTGTGCGCCACCAGGTAGCGGCGGCATCCCTTAGAAGGTGGACTGCCACTCATGCTTTCGTGTTGCTTCCATATGGTCGCAACGCGAAACACCTGTCTAAACTAATTAGCCAAGCCTCGGTCATAGCTCCCTCTGTAGCACCTGCGAAAGTGGGTGGGTTGAGCCTAAGTAGATCTCTGATGGGGTCCCCTCTGTCTCTAAGTCTCACAACTGGCTCTTCCACACCATCCTCATACAATCCCTGATGAACCTATTCTGCCCTCTGGTTCTCATCTCGTCTCAAAGGTCTCGGAGGACTCCTGCTCCGTGCACGGAAGGCTGACCCTACCTCCTCTACTGTTGTGTCGGGAATCTCAACGAAAGGCTCCACACGTGGCACCTCTAGTGGATCCACGCGGGGTTCCCCACGTGGTTCAATATGTGACTCGGCACGTGGTTCCCTACATGGCTCCTCTCGCAGATCAACACGAGCCTCTACACGTGACTCAGGAATCACTGGCGGTAACCTGTCTAACATAGCCTGTAGTGCCTGTAAGATCTGTGGACCTAGATATCCAATACTGGTGTCGCCTGTGGTACTAGTGGTGCTTGTGGTTTAGGTGGTGCAGGTGGTGCTGCTGTAACTACAGGTGCTAGTCCCTCAGCTGAGGAATCGGTGTGCACCTCGACAGACGCTGTGTGGCGTGACCGCGCTCATCGAACACGGGGAGGCATCCTACAAAACAAGGTAGAAACTAATTAGCCAAAGTTGCGGAATAATAACGTGCCCAAATACGCCCAGTGTTTAAACTTGGCTCTGATACCAAATGTCATGCCCACATTTTCCATGTGGTCACAACACACATCACACGTGTCATGTGGTCATGACACAAAATATCAAAAATTTTCTCGCGCTTCCCTAAAAACCCCCTCACATGCGTAAGCATGCTCGGTGGTGTTCGTTCAAGGTGAAAACACTACAGTTGTCAGCGGGGTACAAGTACAATTGCGCGCAACCAGACGCAAGCAGACCAACAAGGGGGTCTCTATGACGTCGTTAATGTCACTGCTAGGTTTAAAATATCAGGGTTCCTAAATCTAAATCTCGGCAAATTCTGACAGCATAACGCCTTACGGTGTAAGTGGGAATTACCCAACACTATATTACGCCCGTGGTTCGCTGATAGATTAACAACTTCCCACGACGTCTTGTTCCGACTAAACCGACTCGTGATCTCCCTATTTAATCATTTTTCAACAAGGCACGGTTGTCTGTCTCCTCTCTTGCTTCCTGACATATACTCCTTCGACTTAGCATTCTCAACAAGGCGGTTCGTTTGCTCTCTCTTCCCTTTTCTCTGGGTCTTAATTTTGATTGTATTTTTATCGCGCTCACCTTAACTATTTCTCTGATAATTTATTTTGTTTATATTTCGGTCTCTCTCTCTTTCATTTTCTATGCTTTCTTTATGTTTATCTGGTCCTTTCTTCATATTGGACATCAATCAGGGTTATCACTGTATCTATTGTTGACATTAAACCTAACTTGCGGATGATCCAGGTCACATAGGCTGGTTTACTACTTCGCTGGACTCGGTCTTCTAGTCTTCTCCGATCTAGGTTTCTCCTCTTGTATGTATTAATTAAACTTGTTCCTAAGCAAATTTTGGCAGGAGGGTCCATCAACTTAGTTCTCTTATTCCATGTGGGAAATGCCGCGCATTTTCTCCTCTGTGTTTTCCAATGTTACTTTTTCTTCTTCTGACTCTCTTACAGGTTTACTTATATGGACGTTTACTACAGTTGAGATTAAAATGGCCTCACATGGAATGTCTGTGATGGCTTCTTAAGTTTATTTCTAGTGATCTTTTAAGCTAGGTGACGTGTAATTTTCCTCTTCATTTTCCTGGTTATTGAATCACGTTGATAGTTGAAACTTCCGAGAAACTCTTTCCGGAGTAATAGAGTATATTCCTTTATGCTCCCATTAGATTATAATTTTATTTTCTCTTATTAGTGTTAGGAGAAAACGGCCTCTCTGAAAGTCGTAATCATAAAGAAAATATAAGTGTGTAACGATATATTTATATGTATATATATATAAGATTATATATATTTATAAAAACTCATATATTCAATTATACTTCTCATGTTATATTTACTGTTGTTATTATTACTATTGTATATTATAATTACTATTATTGTAATTGTAAAGTTATCTTAATAATTTATTTCTCTTATATACTATTCCTAATCTTGATAAGCGGCTCTCCTCTTTATAAAATAGATTCCAGACACAGAAACACCTCGTTAATTAAATCCGTGGAACCTTTACTGTAAATCAATGTCGAAGGGAACTAGGGAAATGGGGACTCTTTAAGTGTAAGTGTGTGTGTGTATATATATATATATATATTACATTTAAATCAAAATATAAATAAATATCTATATATACAAAGATATGTATATACAAATATATATTTATAAATTAATATCTATATATATAAATAAATAGATATCTATATATATACAAATATATGTATATATAAAGATATATATTTATCATATATAAATAGTTAAATATATATTATTTTAATACTATCTTTCTCATATAATATAGGGTTTTCAACCCTAACATTCTTATTTTTTTTTTTTTTTTTTTGTTGTGGTTGCAGGTGGGACGACCGCATGGTAGCAGCGGCCAAGAATGGCGGAGGCGAAGGGAAGGGGCCTGTGTAGGCCACAGAGGAGTATGAACGGCGGACACTTGGCAGGGATGTGGCCCCGCGGCGGATGGCAGAGGGTGAAGAGGAGAGTGGCGGCTTGGGCGGCGGAGAGGCCGCGCAGGGCACAAAGGCAGAGGCGTGTGATGGGCGGAGGTCGGGCTGCGCAGAGGGAGGTCCGCCATGGTTCAGACTGCAGGGTTTAAACGGCAGTGGGTATTCATGGTGGCGGAGCGTGGCTCCGCGGGGAAATAAAGGGCAGGGGGATGTGGGGAGGGGCGGAGCCCCACCCACATCCCATGATGTGGGGTGTGGGTGGGGCTCCTTCCCTCCCCACACCTCAAAGGAACTGCGGTGGGGTTTCAAACCCCACCACTAACATTAATTTTTTTTTAAACTGTGTTTACACACAGCGAACCCAAATTCCGATCATTACTTGTTCGAATATCATAACTTTTAATTTGCAGTTCATTAGTAGGTATATATATATATATTATTTGGATGATAACAATTAATTTTCTCAGAAGCAACAATTAAATAAATAAACACTCAAACTATATATATATATATATATATATATATATATTATTTTCATAATACCACTCAAATTCTCATAAAGAACAAAATATTCAGTTTGTCAAGTTTTGATAAAATGATCAAATAAGAAAATTAATAATATATATATATATATATACTTTTATCTCACCTTTACTCAATTTATTTTAATAGAGAACAAAACTTCTCAATAAAGATAAAATGAATGAATAATTTTACAAGTAGATCTAAATCCATAACATCACTTTATCTCATAATAGCTACAAATTCTTCCATCCTAAGCTCTTTATTATAAAAATTTAACTACTAATCCAATGAACAAGAAGTGGCTTAAACTTAATCTAATTCTGTAATTTGTCAAGAATAAATTTCCTTTTCCCCTATTTATAAAATGTCAGAAGTAAGAATTTATATTTTACTACCTCTCAACTTTTCAACTTAATCATTTAAACTGTATTTTCCATTGTAACAATGAACTTTAAATCTGTCTTTTCAACTAGACATGCATATTTATCCTTTTAATTACATAAACAAAATCAGATTTAATACAATAAAACTTTTTATTTAACTTCAAACTTTCCATATGAAATTCAAGGTAAATAATTACATCATACACAATACAGGAAGATTAACTCTTTCACTACCCTTAACAAAATGAAAGATAAGGATTTCCTTCTCCCAACCAACATACAAAAGAAGTTATGTAACAACTAGGTAACAGTCACACCCAATAACAAGATCAGGGAGGTTATTTCCTTCACTCCCAGGGTGACATTAAATTTACAAAATATCAAGAGAGGTGCTCTCTTTTACACTCTTTACAAAAGATCATGAACTAATTCACAAGACAAAGAAGAAGAATCTGTTTCTTCATAAATATAACTTCTCCAAATCCAACCGGAAGCTCCAAGAGGAAACCTGCGTATCAAAGACAAACAAAGAAGAAAACACCACTCATCTAGCTCTCCTCCCTTCCGTAGACCCGCAAGAGGGTCACCCCCGAGCTAGGGAGACCATACTCACACCTGGGTAACTCAAGCACTCCACTTCACAACAGGGACAACAACAAACCCAAAGCACACAAACACCCGTGGGTAAATTACACAACAGGCAAACTCAACTACAGTGAGTTTCATAAGGGGCAGAAGAGTGGACACACTCGACTCCAGAGTGTCACCCTTACAGATAATTCAACCAACACAATTTCTCTTGGCCTCAAACCAAGTTTTATCACAAATTCTTTTAAGAAATCTGTATTTGACTCTCAAGTCAAAGATATAGTCACAGATACATGCCCTCAAGGCTTTCAACATCCCAAAAGATGGAAACAGGTATGCACCCGAGGAGGATCTCTCCTCCCCTACCCCAAACTTGATGAGCATTTCTCCCAAGTGGGAGAAGCTCTGTCAAACAACCCGACAACAAACCCCACAGAAAACACATCTAAAACACAAACAAATAATCATCTGTTACACACTTTACATACACTTTACATACATATTCAAATATACGAAGAAAGGTAAAAATCAAACCAACCTTACAAAGCCCTCCTGGAATGAAAATGATGCAGAGCTCCACTGAGTTCTCTTCCAACCTTAGCCAACAACTCCTCTCCCTTTCCTCACCTCCAAGCTAACTCTCCTATTTTTTTTGCAATCATAAAAAAAACTCTTCCCCCAAAATTCAACTAACTCCCTCTCATCCCAAAATTGGAAACAAATAACCAAATTCTTTTTCAGTTTTGAGGAATGGGGAGGTGACACTTGTCACCTCCTCACTCTCCCCCAAAACCACTATTCTGTCCTGGTGGCTTATGTCACTCACCCATCCCTAGAGTACTCCTTATCCCTCTCCTCATGTCATTTCTCTTACGCATGGGAGAAATAAAAGGAGTTAAAGGAGGAAAAGACAGGTGACCCATGCCTCTTCTTCCCTCCTTCACATGGATGGCCCCACAACACATGGGGGAATCTCACTAATGGAGAAGGTGACTTCAAGTCAATCCTTCAATAATGGATGGGTTTGAAGTCATCTCTTACCTTGGGGAATGAAGAGGGATGGGTTGGGTGTTGGTACAACCCATCTTGTCCCCTCCATACCTCCAATTTTCGCCACTTAACTTCAGGGGGAAGTTAAGATGACTAGATGGAGGTTACTCAAGGGTTACCCATGCCAAATGGGCCCCTGGACCCATGGGGTATAACCCAGGGTCAACTTTAACCCATCCAGGACACCCACGGTCAAGGTAAAGCACATGAAAAGGCCTCAAAGATTTAAACAAAATAAAGAAATTCAAATTCAAACTTTTTACAACACAAATCATAAAATATTGTTACAAGAGGGTAACCAAACCCACTCGACCATACGAAAGACCATATTACAACATCACATCAAACACAGAAAGATCTTGGTTCCTTGTGGAACCAGATCGGCTTAACAGGGAATAACAATAACAAGGTGCGGAATGATCTCCGAAATCTGTGGTTCGATTAGTAAATCCTGCACACTAAATTACAAGATCAGTATCCACATATAATCATCATAGCTGAAGCAACTTTTAAACATGCATTATCATGACATAGTTCCAATTAACATAAATGAAATCATATTACAATTTTCCAACATCACCTAATTAACTTTTCTGAAATGTAAACTTATCCAAATATCACCCAATTAGTTTTTCTGAAATCATAATAAAGTTTAATAGTTTGACAATTCTGGGAACTGCTATCCCACAAATATAAAAAGTAACAATAACAGTAATGTAAATAGTCATAACAACAGAAGTAAAAAGGGCGGTCCTCACATCCTCTCCCCCTAAGACGGTACTTCCTCCTGGAAGTCATGAAAAAGGTGAGGATAAAGGGTCTTCAGTCTCTCTGCATCTTCCCATGTTGCAGTGACTTCGTCGTATAGGTCCCACTGGACTCTAACCTGGTCCAGCTCTCGACCTTGAAGGGCCAGCGTCTGACAAGCCAATATGCGAATTGGCTCCAGCGCCAGCTGTCCGTCTGCCTCTACCTGAAGAGCACTCCAATCCAACATGTGAGATAAGTCAGAAATATATTGATGTAAAACTGATACATGAAATACATCGTGATATGTGACAGGCTAGGTGGCAAGGCTAGACGATAGGCTACTGGTCCTATCCGCTCCAAGATTTCGAAAGGTCCTACAAATTGAGGTGCGAGCTTAGAGCCCTTCCCGTAACGGATTGGACTCTTGTGCGGTCGCACTCTCAAAAATACTCTTTCCCCCACAGAGAAGCTTCGGTCTGCCCTCTTAGCATCGGCATACTTCTTCTGCCTGTCCTGTGCTTCCTGAAGTCTCTGTCTAATCTGTCTGACCTGCTGTTCCATATTCTGAACTATTTCTAGACCGATGACCGTTCTGTCCTCTATCCGATCCCAACTCAAAGGTGTTCTGCATGGTCTGCCATATAATGCCTGAAAAGGAGGCATACCCAACGAGCTATGATGCCCATTATTGTAGGCGAACTCAACTAGATATAGGTATTCCTCCCATCTAGACCGATGGTCCATCACATACATGCGAAGCATGTCTTCTAACACCTGGTTAACTCTCTCTGTTTGTCCGTCAGTTTCCGGATGATAGGCTGAACTGAAGTTGAGCTGTGTGCCCAACACCTGATGTAAGGTTCTCTAGAACGATGAAGTAAATACGGAGTCTCTGTCAGATATAATGCGGCGAGGTACTCTATGAAGTCTAACAATCTGATCAAGAAACACCTTTGCCACCGATGGTGCATTGTATGTTGTGCATATTGGTGAAAAATGTGCCACTTTGGTCAGCTTGTCAACTGTCACCATAATAGCATCATGGCGACGTGATGACATAGGTAAACCAACGATAAAATCCATCGAAATGGTGTCCCATTTCCATTCAGGTATCTCGTGAGGGTACAACAGTCCCGCTGGATGCTGATGTTTGGCCTTGACCCTCTGACATTCCAGGCAACGAGCAACAAATTTGGCAATGTCACCCCTCATCCCAGCCCAATGGTAAAGCTATCGTAAGTCAGCATGCATCTTCTTCACTCCTGGGTGTGCTGCATAGGGTGCTCTATGAGCCTCTGATAGGATTACTGTACGAAGATTACTTGCATTGGGTACATAGATGCACTGCCGATGTCAAAGCATACCATTAGACTCAAGGGTATATCCTGTAAATTTGCCCTCAAGGACCTTCTGATTTAATATTGCCTGCCGCACCTCAAGAAACCACTCGTCTTTCGGTAGATGCTGTAAGATGCGATCTTTCAAGTCCACCCTCAAGGTCAGGGTTAGGATCTCGTGGCGCCTTTGACTCAAAGTATCAGTGACCACGTTCTCCTTCCCCTTGATGTAGTGGACATCGAAGTCGTATTCGCATAGCAATTCCATCCAACACCGTTGGCGGGCATTCAAATTTGGCTGTGTAAAAATATACTGCAAACTGTGATGATCTGAATGGAGTTCAAAGCGTCGACCTAGGAGAAAGTATCTCCAGCAGACCAAAGCATGAACAACTGTTGTGAGCTCTAAGTCGTGAGTAGGATAGTTTAACTCATGTGTCTTTAGTTTCTGCGATTCGTATGTGATCGCTCTACCACCCTGCATAAGCACGGCTCCCAATCCTTCTAATGATGCATCTATGCAAACTACAAACTCCTCTGTAGGATCTGGGACCGCTAAAATAGGAGCACTGGTAAGACACTCCTTGAGGACTCCAAACGCCTTTTCACACTGCTCAGTCCACATGAAACCCTTCCCTTTTCGCTGAAGGGAAGTAATGGGATGTGCTTGTTGGATCTAAGGCATACAACTGAGAGGGGGGGGTGAATCAGTTGTATAAAACTTCTTGTCATTCAAACACTTAACTCACTGTTGTTAGTTAGCAGCATATCAAATAATCATCCATGGAAGCATAATACATAAACACAAGAGCAGATAAGCATCAACACATTGAACACCAAGATTTTGACGTGGAAAACCCGGTTAAGGGAAAAACCACGGGGTGATTAACCCAAGAATTATTCTCTGTTAGAAGAATAAAGAAAAATGAATGGCACATGCCAATAAGGGCTCACTGCCCGAGCACACTGCTCACAAAGAGGCCCACTGCCTACAAGGAGACACACTGTCTACAAAGTGATGAAAATCACAGTCTTGAACTGGAGAATGACATCTCTACCATGTCCGGATCAGTTCCAATTAAGCCCAACAATCTCTGCTCTGCCTTTCGCACATTTCTTCGCTATACCATGCTCATCCTCACACCACACACTGAAATGAACTCACAAACCGTTATTTATACAAGACATCGACTTAGGAACAAACATCTAAGTCGGCAAACAACCATAGGAGTATCCGCAAGATGAATAACACATCCGGTCGGCCATCACAAGAACATTCGCAGGATGAACAACTCATCCGGTCGGCTACACAGAGCAAGAACTTCATCCGGAAGAATAACTTCAATTCCGGGCTCTACCATCAATGCGGACCAACAACACAACCTAAACATGATCCAAGAACCTTCACAAGCCTGTCTGAATGTCTGGATACATCCGCACTTCCTCTGCTTACTGGGATCTCTTGTCTTCCTCATCCAGAACTTCAAGAACACAGTCTGTCGCCACTGTCATAATGCAAGAGGTACTTCCAGACCTCCAAATCATACACAAATCAGTATGACACATCACAAGGACATCCCAAACACTCCTTCTAATCCGCAGATTAGGATAATACAATTTCGGACCTCACCGGACCTTTTTGTGATCCTCTGTCACCTCCGGATACTTGTCGGACCCGGTTCTATACCGGCAGCCACAACTCCTTCAGATCTTCATGCGGACCTCTGAAATCTTAACTGTAGCATCTCAAGACTCATATCTACTAACCCTTTGATCCGCATCCTCCGGTTCTCATCCTATACAGTACATTTACCTTCTTCTCATCACTGTTCTTCACTGTTCCTGACTGAGACTAATTTTCTCAATATCCTCAGCACACAGCTCATCAAATCCTTCTTGTCAATGCAATATGAGTATGTTGACATCAATGACAACACTGGATAACCTCATACTTGCAACAATCTCCCCCTTTGTCATTGATGGCAACATATGATGTGAAAAACCATTAAGGCAAGAACTTCAACTTTTCATATGTCTTCTCTTCCTTTACTGCTCCCCCTTTGATCATCAACCACTTGTTTTTCACATGTTTTCTCTCCCCCTTTGACATCAATGGCAAAGGGCTCATACTTGCAGTTCTCATACATTAGAATCATACCAGCTGCTCCCCCTTAGTTGCAGCTCCCCATTAGTCCAGATCACAAGATATGACTGTGATAGCCACCGGACTGATGCACATCAATGCATCTTAGTTCATCACCGGAGGGGCCATGACCCCTAACTTCTCCCGGAGATATTCAAAAGAGTCCTTGGGAAGGGGTTTTGTAAAGATATCTGCAATCTAATCCTTGGAGGGAACATACTCCAATCTGACTTCTTCCTTGTTTACTTGTTCTCTCAAAAAGTGAAATTTGATAGATATGTGCTTAGTCTTAGAATGCAATACCGGATTCTTGGAAATATTAATTGCACTTGAATTATCACAGAAGATTGTGATAGGCTCCTCATATTCAACTTTGATGTCTCTTAGCATCTGCTTCATCCATAAGATTTGAGTGCAACTACCTGCTGCTGCAATGTATTCTGCTTCAGTTGTAGACAGAGATATTGCATCTTGTTTCTTGCTTAGCCAAGAAACCAATCTCTTCCCCAAAAAGAATGCTCCACCACTAGTGCTCTTCCGGTCATCCACATCTCCTGCCCAATCTGCATCTGTGTAAGCATGAAGAGAGAAATCCGGATCTCTAGGATACCATAGACCATACTCAACTGTTCCTTTCAAGTATCTAAAAATTCTTTTGATTGCCATAACATGAGATTCTCTAGGATCAGCCTGGAATCTTGCCACAAGACCAATAGCCTGCATTATATCTGGTCTAGTTTGAGTGAGATACAACAATCCACCAATCATTGATCTATACTTTGTCTGATCTGCTTTTGGAGAATCATCATCTTTGCTTAGCTTACATCCGGTTGCCATAGGAGTGTTCATAGGCTTTGAGTCTTCCATACCAAATTTCTTTAACAATTCTTTCACATATTTGGTCTGAGAAATGAAGATCCCTTCTTTTGTTTGAGTAATTTGCAGACCCAAGAAGAAATTCATTTCACCAAGCATAGACATTTCAAACTCACTTTTCATCTGATTTGCAAAGGTTTTGCACATACTATCTCTTCCTCCAAAAATGATATCATCCACAAACACTTCAACAATCAGAATGTTTTCATGATCAATTTTGAAATATAAGTTACTGTCAGCAGTACCTTTGTTGAATCCAATCTGCACAAGATGCTTATCCAACCTTTCATACCATGCTCTTGGGGCTTGCTTCAATCCATACAAAGCTTTCTTCAACTTGTAGACCATATCATTATTATCAGACAATTGAAATCCATCCGGTTGTTCAATGTAGACTTCTTCTTCCAGATCACCATTTAGGAAGGCAGACTTGACATCCATCTGATATACCTTGAAGTCTTTGAAGGCAGCAAATGCAAGAAGTAATCTGACTGCTTCAATTCTTGCTACCGGAGCAAAAGTCTCTTCAAAGTCAATTCCTTCTATTTGAGAGTAGCCTTTGCAGACCAATCTAGCTTTGTTTCTGATTACTTCACCAGCTTCATTTAGTTTGTTCCGGAAGACCCACTTGGTTCCAATTACATTCCTGTCTCTAGGTCTGGGAACAAGATCCCAAGTATGATTTTTCTCAATTTGCATCAGTTCATCTTCCATTGCTTTGGTCCAGTTTTCATCATTGCAGGCTTCATTTATTGTTTTAGGTTCAATCTTTGAAATCAGACAACATTCATTCTGATCTTGAGCAATATTCCTTCTAGTTTGTACACCTTTGCTTCTGTCACCTATGATCTGATCTTCAGAGTGATTCAGTCTTACATACCTTGGAATTTTGGGAGTATCCAGCACTGCTGTTTCTTGATCAGCCTCATTCAAACCTAACTCTTCTTCCTGATTTACCGGATCAGGTTGACTCTGTCTCACCGGAGAGGATTGAGATCCTTGAACACTGTCTTGGTCATCTTCATCAAACTCATAAAATCTTGAAGGCTTCTCAATTCCTTCATCAACCTTTACATTGGTGCTTTCTATCATCTTCCTCAATCTCTTATTGTAACACCGGTATGCTTTGCTTTGAGTGGAGTAGCCCAAGAAAATTCCTTCATCACTTCTAGCATCAAATTTTCCTAGATCTTCATCTCTTTTAATATAACACTTGCTACCAAATACTCTGAAATATTTCACAGTAGGAGTGATGCCAAACCAGAGTTCATAGGGGGTCTTACCGGTGTTGTTTCTGATTTGAACTCGATTGAGAGTGTAGACTGCAGTGCTGATAGCTTCTTTCCAAAACATTTGAGGAACATTTGCTTCCAACATCATTGTCCTAGCAGCTTCCTGGATGGTCCGGTTCTTTCTCTCAACTACTCCATTCTGCTGTGGAGTCTTAGGAGCAGACAACTGTCTCCTTATACCCTGTTTCTCACAAAAGTCAATGAATTCACCAGATGTAAATTCACCACCTCTATCAGACCTTAGACACTTTAGTTTCAATCCGGTTTGATTCTCCACCATAGCTTTGAAGATTTTGAACTTCTCAAAAGCTTCTGATTTTTCTTTTAGAAAGGTAACCCACATCATCCGGGAATGATCATCTATTAACAACATGAAATATCTATCACCTTGCAGACTCTTGATTCTTGTCGGACCACATAGATCAGTATGTACTAATTCCAACAGTCCGGTAGAAGACTGATCTTTGCTTTTAAAAGAGACTCTGCTTTGTTTGCCTAACTGACATTCTTTACACACACTATTTGTAGGTTTTATCAACTTTGGAAGATCTCTCATAGCCTGAGTATTGCTTATTTTGATGATGTTATCAAAATTTACATGACACATTCTTCTATGCCATAACCAACTCTGATCAATTTGAACAAACAAACAACTTTTATTTGAACCAACCAGATGAAAGATGTTACCTCTTGTCTGAGTACCGGATGCAATTTCAGTTCCGGAGCTTGTAAAGATTCTGCATTTTCCATTCTTGAACCGGAGATCATAGCCTTTGTCCACTAACTGACCAACACTGAGAAGATTGTGCTTCAATCCTTCAACATACAGTACATTTCCTGTTTTGCTCTTACCATCAAAGGAAATAGTTCCCCTACCTCTGATTCTGCTAGCAGAATTGTCACCAAACTTTACCATTCCTCCTTCATATCTTTCCAAGTCTAAGAACTTATTCTTGTCACCAGTCATATGGTGAGAACATCCACTGTCAATAACCCAATCATCCTTTTCTTCCACTTGAGCAGCCAAGGCTTTTTCAACAACTTTGTGATTGACAGATTCAGAGAGCATGGAATCTTCTTCCTTGATGGCTATAAACACCCACTCATTTCCGGATTTGCTTCCTGGTTCTGATTCATCATCTGTTACTCCTTCATTGTCATCTTCTTCATGAACATAATAGCAATTCTTTTGAAACCTTTGTCTGTGAGTATTAGATCTTGCAGATCTCTCCGGACATCTTGAGGCAAAATGACCAATCTTATTGCAGTTGAAACACTTAAAGGGTAGTTTTCCTTCATACTTACCGGATCCTCTTGGCAGTCTCTTTGCAATGAGGGCTTCAAGTTGAGCTGTTTCTGCTTCTTCTTCTTCCATGTCTCTTCTTGCTTGATCATACCATGACATTTTCCTTGATGAGTTTTCACCCGGATCAAATCTCTGTTTGCCTTTCACATAGGCACTGGCTTTGAAAGCAGATTCAGTCTTGGGAGGATCATCTCCAAACTCGGTCATTTCAAATGCAGCTAGTTTGCCAGCCAGTTGTTCTCTTGTGACAGTTGTGTGGGCTCTGAATTCATCAATGGCAGCAACTTTGATTTTGTAGGCAGCAGGAAGGGATCTTAGGATTTTGCAGACAATCTCATTTTCATCTAAAGTTCCACCAGCATTTCTGATTCCACATACCAGCTCATTTACTCTTGGCATAAAGGTAGTGATGTTTTCATCATCTCTCATTTTCAATCTTTCAAATTTCCCTTTCAGACTTTGCAACCTTGCACTTTTGACAAACTCATCTCCTTCATACAGAAGTTCCAGTTTAGTTAGGATCTCATATGCAGTGGGTAGGTCAATGACATTCGAGAGATCTGATTCATTCAATGCGCTTAGAAGAGCTTCCTTGGTCCGCAGATTGTTTTCAGCTTCTGTGATTTCATTCAGAGTTGTCGGACCACCTTGTGGAGGTACATATGGTTTTGAAATCATACCCAGATATGCTTTTCCCATGCATTCCAAGTGACACTTCATGCGACCTTTCCAGAGAGTGAAGTTGGTTCCATCAAACTTCGGACTATCCTTCTTGTATGACGACATCCTGGATCTCCTCAAGCGGTTAAGCTCCTATCAGAGGAACTTGGCTCTGATACCAATTGTTGGATCTAAGGCATACAACTGAGAGGGGGGGGGTGAATCAGTTGTATAAAACTTCTTGTCATTCAAACACTTAACTCACTGTTGTTAGTTAGCAGCATATCAAATAATCATCCATGGAAGCATAATACATAAACACAAGAGCAGATAAGCATCAACACATTGAACACCAAGATTTTGACGTGGAAAACCCGGTTAAGGGAAAAACCACGGGGTGATTAACCCAAGAATTATTCTCTGTTAGAAGAATAAAGAAAAATGAATGGCACATGCCAATAAGGGCTCACTGCCTGAGCACACTGCTCATAGAGGCCCACTGCCTACAAGGAGACACACTGTCTACAAAGTGATGAAAATCACAGTCTTGAACTGGAGAATGACATCTCTACCATGTCCGGATCAGTTCCAATTAAGCCCAACAATCTCTGCTCTGCCTTTCGCACGTTTCTTCGCTATACCATGCTCATCCTCACACCACACACTGAAATGAACTCACAAACCGTTATTTATACAAGACATCGACTTAGGAACAAACATCTAAGTCGGCAAACAACCATAGGAGTATCCGCAAGATGAATAACATATCCGGTCGGCCATCACAAGAACATTCGCAGGATGAACAACTCATCCGGTCGGCTACACAGAGCAAGAACTTCATCCGGAAGAATAACTTCAATTCCGGGCTCTACCATCAATGCGGACCAACAACACAACCTAAACATGATCCAAGAACCTTCACAAGCCTGTCTGAATGTCCGGATACATCCGCACTTCCTCTGCTTACTGGGATCTCTTGTCTTCCTCATCTGGAACTTCAAGAACACAGTCTGTCGCCACTGTCATAATGCAAGAGGTACTTCCGGACCTCCAAATCATACACAAATCAGTATGACACATCACAAGGACATCCCAAACACTCCTTCTAATCCGCAGATTAGGATAATACAATTCCGGACCTCACCGGACCTTTTTGTGATCCTCTGTCACCTCCGGATACTTGCCGGACCCGGTTCTATACCGGCAGCCACAACTCCTTCAGATCTTCATGCGGACCTCTGAAATCTTAACTGTAGCATCTCAAGACTCATATCTACTAACCCTTTGATCCGCATCCTCCGGTTCTCATCCTATACAGTACATTTACCTTCTTCTCATCACTATTCTTCACTGTTCCTGACTGAGACTAATTTTCTCAATATCCTCAGCACACAGCTCATCAAATCCTTCTTGTCAATGTAATATGAGTATGTTGACATCAATGACAACACTGGATAACCTCATACTTGCAACAGTGCTATCCTGGAGAAGCCCTCGACAAACCGACGATAATACCCGGCTAACCCCATAAAACTTCTGACCTCTGTCACGTTGGTGGGTGCCGGCCAGTCCTGAATTGCTCTGATTTTAGATGGATCTACGGAGATGCCATCACCTGATAAAATGTGTCCCAAATACTGCACCTCTGTCCTGAAGAAGGCACCCTTCGCCAGGTTGCCATAAAGCTGCTGCTCTCGTAATTGCTGCAAAACTTGACGCAAGTGTTCCACATGCTCCTCCTCAGTCTGTGAATAAATCAAAATGTCATCTAGAAATATTATCACAAACTGATCTAGGTAAGTACGGAACACCCCGTTCATGAGACTCATGAACACTACAGGAGCGTTCGTCAACCCGAAGGGTACCACTGTGAATTCGTAATGGCCATATCTGGTTCGAAAAGTAGTTTTATGAATATCTACCTCCGTGATGCGCAATTGGTGATACCCAGATTTTAGATTGATTTTTGAGAACACTCTGGCTCCCTGCATCTGATCAAAAAGGTCATCAATCCTAGGCAAAGGATAACGGTTCTTCACCGTCACCTTGTTCAACTGCCTGTAGTCCATACATAAATGAAGAGACCCATCCTTCTTCACGAAGATAACCGGTGTGCCCCATGGCGAAACGCTAGGTCAGATGTGCCCCTTCTCAAGTAATTCCTCTAACTGCAGTTTAAGTTCGGTGAGTTCATGTGTAGTCATCCTATAAGGTGCACGGGATATCGGTTCGGCACCCGGCACTAAGTCGATGTGGAAGTCCACTTCTCTACGTGGAGGCATACCTGGTAATTCTGGCAGAAATACATCGGCAAACTCTCTAAGGACAGGGTGATCATCTAAGGTAGCCTCAGGTTCTTACTCTGCTCTATCACTGACCGTGATGGCAAACATCTGGCATCCCTTCCGCATACAGCGCTTAAGCTGCTGAGCGGATATCATACGAACAGCCATGGGCTTTTGAATGCCCACTATTTCAATCGACGAACCATGATCATCTAAACAGCTAATCATCCTCTGGCGACAGTCAAGCTTGGCTCTATGTGCCGCAAGCCAATCCATACCCAGAACTACACCGTAGGATCCTAATGGCATAATCCTAAGGTCACATGTTGTGGTGAATGATCCCAATGTGATCTCACAGTCTTTAACCAAGGTATCTACTGACATCTTGGCCCCTGAGGCCAACTCAACTTCCCACCTAATGTCTTGCCTAGAAGCCACCAGCCTGCAACATTCCACTAACGATGTAGACAAAAAGAAGTTAGTAGCTCTTGAGTCGAAAAGGATCGAGATGGGGAAGTCTCCAATCGTACCTGTTGCCTCGATGACAGAAGCCTAGAAGTCAGCCTGGCGGTTATCAACCATTGCAAACATGTGGTGGGATCTGCCCACGTCACCTACGGTCTGCTCAGACCCTCCTGATTGGGGCTGTCCCCCTGCAGTAAATCCCTGCGGGCACTCTCTAGCCAGATGCCCTGCCCCACCACACACATAACATGGTCCTCTAGCCTATAACTGCCCTGACTGTGTTCTGCCTGACTGTTGTTACCCAGACCGTCCCGTAGACCCCTGTGTGCCTCTGTAAGAATGCTGGAACCTCGCGGGTCCTGCCGATGAACCCTACTGTCTCTGATCTCTGCGTGGACCGTGCTGCTGCCATCCACGATTCTGTCCTCCCAGACCCCTCTATTGGAATTTAGATTTTTGCTGATGTTGCTGCTGTTGTGGAGGCCTAGGGGTTAATGAGGAAGAGTTATATCCTCCTTTCTGTGTTGTGTTTTGAGGCCTTCGAAAGTTTTACTGTTGCTGGGGATTACGTTCCTGGTACTGTGGGCGTGAATTCTGCCCACGTCCCTAAATTTCCTCTGATATAAGGGCCTTTTCAACAGCCTCGCTCATGGTCTGGGGATTTGCCATACGAACTGGTCCTACTATCCCATGATTCAGCCCTCTGATGAATTTGTGTATTAAGATTTTCTCGTCGTGGAGGTACTCCGCGTAACGAGAAAGCTCAATGAATCGACTCTCATACTGAGTAATAGTGAGTCCCCTCTGCTGTAAATCATGGAACTCATCGATCCTGCACTGTCTGTAATGTTCTGACAAATATCGCGCATTAAAGCGCTCTATGAAGATGTCCCAAGTGAGTGTCTCTACGGAAAGTCGGCGCTTGCACTCCTCTGTGTGCCACCAGGTAGTGGCGACATCCCTCAGAAGGTGGACTGCCACTTGTGCTTTCATGTTGCTTCCATATGGTCGCAACGCGAAACACCTGTCTAAACTAATTAGCCAAGCCTCGGCCACAGCTCCCTCTGTAGCACCTGCGAAAGTGGGTGGGTTGAGCCTAAGTAGATCTCTGATGGGGTCCCCTCTGTCTCTAAGTCTCACAACTGGCTCTTCCACACCATCCTCATACAATCCCTGATGAACCTATTCTGCCCTCTGGTTCTTATCTCATCTCAAAGGTCTCGGAGGACTCCTGCTCTGTGCACGGAAGGCTGACCCTACCTCCTCTACTGTTGTGTCAGGAATCTCAACAAAAGGCTCCACATGTGGCACCTCTAGTGGATCAACGCGGGGTTCCCCACGTGGTTCAATACGTGACTCGGCACATGGTTCCCTACGTGGCTCCTCTCGCGGATCAACACGAGGCTCTACACGTGACTTAGGAATCACTAGCGGTAACCTGTCTAACATAGCCTGTAGTGCCTGTAAGATCTGTGGACCTATATCCAATACTGGTGTCGCCTGCGGTACTAGTGGTGCTTGTGGTTCAGGTGGTGCAGGTGGTGCTGCTGTAACTACAGGTGCTAGTCCCTCAGCTGAGGAATCGGTGTGCACCTCGACAGACGCTATGTGGTGTGACCGCGCTCATCGAACATGGGGAGGCATCCTACAAAACAAGGTAGAAACTAATTAGCCAAAGTTGCGGAATAATAACGTGCCCAAATATGCCCAGTGTTTAAACTTGGCTCTGATACCAAATGTCATGCCCACATTTTCCATGTGGTCACAACACACATCACACGTGTCATGTGGTCATGACACAAAATATCAAAAATTTTCTCGCGCTTCCCTAAAAACCCCCTCACATGCGTAAGCATGCTCGGTGGTGTTCGTTCAAGGTGAAAACACTACAGTTGTCGGCAGGGTACAAGTACAATTACGTGCAACCAGACGCAAGCAGACCAACAAGGGGTCTCTATGATGCTGTTAATGTCACTGCTAGGTTTAAAATATCAGGGTTCCTAAATCTAAATCTTAGCAAATTCCGACAGCATAACGCCTTACGGTGTAAGTGGGAATTACCCAACACTATATTACGCCCGTGGTTCGCTGATAGATTAACAACTTCCCACGACGTCTTGTTCCGACTAAACCGACTTGTGATCTCCCTATTTAATCAATTTTCAACAAGGCACGGTTGTCTGTCTCCTCTCTTGCTTCCTGACATATACTCCTCCTTCGACTTAGCATTCTCAACAAGGCGGTTCGTTTGCTCTCTCTTCCCTTTTCTCTGGGTCTTAATTTTGATTGTATTTTTATCGCGTTCACCTTAACTATTTCTCTAATAATTTATTTTGTTTATATTTCGGTCTCTCTCTCTTTCATTTTCTATGCTTTCTTTATGTTTATCCGGTCCTTTCTTCATATTGGACATCAATCAGGGTTATCACTGTATCTATTGTTGACATTAAACCTAACTTCCGGATGATCCAGGTCACATAGGCTGGTTTACTACTTCGCTGGACTCGGTCTTCTAGTCTTCTCCGATCTAGGTTTCTCCTCTTGTATGTATTAATTAAACTTGTTCCTAAGCAAATTTTGGCAGGAGGGTCCATCAACTTAGTTCTCTTATCCCATGTGGGAAATGCCGCGCATTTTCTCCTCTGTGTTTTCCAATGTTACTTTTTCTTCTTCTGACTCTCTTATAGGTTTACTTATATGGACGTTTACTACAGTTGAGATTAAAATGGCCACACATGGAATGTCTGTGATGGCTTCTTAAGTTTATTTCCAGTGATCTTTTAAGCTAGGTGACGTGTAATTTTCCTCTTCGTTTTCCCGGTTATTGAATCATGTTGATAGTTGAAACTTCCGAGAAACTCTTTCCGGAGTAACAGAGTATATTCCTTTATGCTCCCATTAGATTATAATTTTATTTTCTCTTATTAGTGTTAGGAGAAAACGGCCTCTCTGAAAGTCGTAATCATAAAGAAAATATAAGTGTGTAACGATATATTTATATGTATATATATATATATAAGATTATATATATTTATAAAAACTCATATATTCAATTATACTTCTCATGTTATATTTACTGTTGTTATTATTACTATTGTATATTATAATTACTATTATTGTAATTGTAAAGTTATCTTAATAATTTATTTCTCTTATATACTATTCCTAATCTTGATAAGCGACTCTCCTCTTTATAAAATAGATTCCAGACACAGAAACACCTCGTTAATTAAATCCATGGAACCTTTACTGTAAATCAATGTCGAAGGGAACCAGGGAAATGGGGACTCTTTAAGTGTATGTGTGTGTATATATATATATATTACATTTAAATCAAAATATAAATAAATATCTATATATACAAAGATATGTATATACAAATATATATTTATAAATTAATATCTATATATATAAATAAATAGATATCATATATATACAAATATATGTATATATAAAGATATATATTTATCATATATAAATAGTTAAATATATATTATTTTAATACTATCTTTCTCATATAATATAGGGTTTTCAACCCTAACATTCTTATTATTTTTTATTTTTATTTTTTTGTTGTGGTTGCAGGTGGGACGACCGCATGGTAGCGGCGACCATAAATGGCGGAGGCGAAGGGAAGGGGCCTGTGTAGGCCGTAGAGGAGTATGAACGGCGGACACTTGGCAGGGATGTGGCCCTGCGGTGGATGGCAGAGGGTGAAGAGGAGAGTGGCGGCTTGGGCGGTGGAGAAGCCGCGCAGGGCACAAAGGCAGAGGCGTGTGATGGGCGGAGGTCGGGCTACGCAGAGGGAGGTCCGCCGTGGTTCGGACTGCAGGGTTTAAACGGCAGCGGGTATTCATGGTGGCGGAGTGTGGCTCCGCAGGGAAATAAAGGGCAGGGGGATGTGGGGAGGGGTGGAGCCCCACCCACATCCCACGATGTGGGGTGTGGGTGGGGCTCCGCCCCTCCCCACACCTCAAAGGAACTGCGGTGGGGTTTCAAACCCCACCACCAACATTAATTTTTTTTTAAACTGTGTTTACACACAGCGAACCCAAATTCCGATCATTACTTGTTCGAATATCATAACTTTTAATTTGCAGTTCATTAGTAGGTATATATATATATATATATATATATATATATATATATATATATATATTATTTGGATGATAACAATTAATTTTCTCAGAAGCAACAATTAAATAAATAAACACTCAAATATATATATATATATATATATATATATTATTTTCATAATACCACTCAAATTCTCATAAAGAACAAAATATTCAGTTTGTCAAGTTTTGATAAAATGATCAAATAAGAAAATTAATAATATATATATATACTTTTATCTCACCTTTACTCAATTTATTTTAATAGAGAACAAAACTTCTCAATAAAGATAAAATGAATGAATAATTTTACAAGTAGATCTAAATCCATAACATCACTTTATCTCATAATAGCTACAAATTCTTCCATCCTAAGCTCTTTATTATAAAAATTTAACTACTAATCCAATGAACAAGAAGTGGCTTAAACTTAATCTAATTCTGTAATTTGTCAAGAATAAATTTCCTTTTCCCCTATTTATAAAATGTCAGAAGTAAGAATTTATATTTTACTACCTCTCAACTTTTCAACTTAATCATTTAAACTGTATTTTCCATTTTAACAATGAACTTTAAATCTGTCTTTTCAACTAGACATGCATATTTATCCTTTTAATTACATAAACAAAATCAGATTTAATACAATAAAACTTTTTATTTAACTTCAAACTTTCCATATGAAATTCAAGGTAAATAATTACATCATACACAATACAGGAAGATTAACTCTTTCACTACCCTTAACAAGATGAAAGATAAGGATTTCCTTCTCCCAACCAACATACAAAAGAAGTTATGTAACAACTAGGTAACAGTCACACCCAATAACAAGATTAGGGAGGTTATTTCCTTCACTCCCAAGGTGACATTAAATTTACAAAATATCAAGAGAGGTGCTCTCTTTTACACTCTTTACAAAAGATCATGAACTAATTCACAAGACAAAGAAGAAGAATCTGTTTCTTCATAAATATAACTTCTCCAAATCCAACCGGAAGCTCCAAGAGGAAACTTGCGTATCAAAGACAAACAAAGAAGAAAACACCACTCATCTAGCTCTCCTCCCTTCCGTAGACCTGCAAGAGGGTCACCCCCGAGCTAGGGAGACCATACTCACACCTGGGTAACTCAAGCACTCCACTTCACAATAGGGACAACAACAAACCCAAAGCACACAAACACCCGTGGGTAAATTACACAACACGGAAACTCAACTACAGTGAGTTTCATAAGGGGTAGGAGAGTGGACACACTCGACTCCAGAGTGTCACCCTTACAGATAATTCAACCAACACAATTTCTCTTGGCCTCAAACCAAGTTTGATCACAAATTCTTTTAAGAAATCTGTATTTGACTCTCAAGTCAAAGATACAGTCGCAGATACATACCCTCAAGGCTTTCAACATCCCAAAAGATGGAAACAGGTATGCACCCGAGGAGGATCTCTCCTCCCCTACCCCAAACTTGATGAGCATTTCTCCCAAGTGGGAGAAGCTCTGTCAAACAACCCGACAACAAACCCCACAGAAAACACATCTAAAACACAAACAAATAATCATTTGTCACACACTTTACATACACTTTACATACATATTCAGATATACGAAGAAAGGTAAAAATCAAACCAACCTTACAAAGCCCTCCTGGAATGAAAATGATGCAGAGCTCCACTGAGTTCTCTTCCAACCTTAGCCAACAACTCCTCTCCCTTTCCTCACCTCCAAGCTAACTCTCCTATTTTTTTTGCAATCATAAAAAAAACTCTTCCCCCAAAATTCAACTAACTCCCTCTCATCCCAAAATTGGAAACAAATAACCAAATTCTTTTTCAGTTTTGAGGAATGGGGAGGTGACACTTGTCACCTCCTCACTCTCCCCCAAAACCACTATTCTGTCCTGGTGGCTTATGTCACTCACCCATCCCTAGAGTACTCCTTATCCCTCTCCTCATGTCATTTCTCTTATGCATGGGAGAAATAAAAGGAGTTAAAGGAGGAAAAGACAGGTGACCCATGCCTCTTCTTCCCTCCTTCACATGGATGGCCCCACAACACATGGGGGAATCTCACTAATGGAGAAGGTGACTTCAAGTCAATCCTTCAATAATGGATGGGTTTGAAGTCATCTCTTACCTTGGGGAATGAAGAGGGATGGGTTGGGTGTTGGTACAACCCATCTTGTCCCCTCCATACCTCCAATTTTCGCCACTTAACTTCAGGGGGAAGTTAAGATGACTAGATGGAGGTTACTCAAGGGTTACCCATGCCAAATGGGCCCCTGGACCCATGGGGTATAACCCAGGGTCAACTTTAACCCATCTAGGACACCCACGGTCAAGGTAAAGCACATGAAAAATCCTCAAAGATTTAAATAAAATAAAGAAATTCAAATTCAAACTTTTTACAACACAAATCATAAAATATTGTTACAAGAGGGTAACCAAACCCACTCGACCATATGAAAGACCATATTACAACATCACATCAAACACAGAAAGATCTTGGTTCCTCGTGGAACCAGATCGGCTTAACAGGGAATAACAATAACAAGGTGCGGAATGATCTCCGAAATCTGTGGTTTGATTAGTAAATCCTGCACACTAAATTACAAGATCAGTATCCACATATAATCATCATAGCCAAAGCAACTTTTAAACATGCATTATCATGACATAGTTCCAATTAACATAAATGAAATCATATTACAATTTTCCAACATCACCTAATTAACTTTTTTGAAATGTAAACTTATCCAAATATCACCCAATTAGTTTTTCCGAAATCATAATAAAGTTTAATAGTTTGACAATTCCGGGAACTGCTATCCCACAAATATAAAAAGTAACAATAACAGTAATGTAAATAGTCATAACAACAGAAGTAAAAAGGGCGGTCCTCACAGGAAAGCTATATTCTCGAACCCTAACAACCCTTAGTTATCTTGATTCAAAAGGAAATATGCCCATAGCTTGGAGACAAATGATTAAACACATGCACAGAGCATTTCTCATATAAAACAGCATGAAACCAATGAATTCATGCATGAAACATACAACATGAGATTCATAAACTTACAAGACATCAAGAACAGGGCCACCAATGAAGTTGTATTGTGTCACAACACCAAAATTTGTCCAGTTTTCAACAACAACAATGAGTAACACAGTTTGCCTTTTATACCAAGATTGTGTACCCAGCAAAAATTTATTACAAGGCAAATCAAAAATTTGCCAGATTCAATGCATCAGGAATGGTGCTCAGAAACATTCAATGCTATAGAGAGACAAAGAGGAATAAGTAGGTGGAATCAAGACCTGCACCGCCGCTCAAGGACTTTCATCTTCAATCGGGTTGCTGACCCGTCAACTCCATCGACTATCCTCTGCAAATCTTCCATTATTGCCTCACCTACCCACAGGCCCCTCTGAAATGCAACAGCGGATGCATCGGTTGTTTTCCCACTAAAAAATGATTGCAAATACATAGGAAAACACCCACACTGTGGGTTCAAAACATGACCGTCAATCTTGATTCCATCACTGAGATCCACAGCGCTAAAAACTACAAAAAGCCAAGAGCCAATGGTTGCGTGCCACGTAGGCACTCCATGTTCCTATCGCTGACTTTTCCTTTTCCTTATTTTTCCATTTTTGCCTTTGTATATGTAAAAGCATATACAATTACCCTATATACAAGCCGGACCTCAAATTTTATAGAACAATTTGAAATCGGGTTCAGTTCCGGCTTGTATCTCTCTTCTTTGTATATCCGCGATATACAACACACACATACATACAAGCCACGGCTTGTACATGCAAACATACAGGCACCTTTATACAACCAACAGACCTCAAATTTCACTCACTACATTTGATATCTCCCCCACGTCCGAGTTGTATATCCTCCTTTGTATATTGGCTTGTATATGCAAACATACAAGCGAATATACCTACAATTGGTGAGCCCCACTTTTGACGCTAACCGCCGCTAACCAGTTTGCATACCTCACTTGTACACTAAATTGTATATATATGAAATATACAATCCCAAACATACAAAGAAGATCTTAGAATATTTCAAAATGCTAATAATCCCTTTGGTCACATACACCTTGCATATCCCGCTTGTATGTCGAATATACAAACTTGTTTGTATATACCTGCGGGCCCCATCAATTGTATCTTTGTTGTTTTGTATATTACCAAATATACAATCCCTTTGTATGTAGCCGATATACAAACTGGGAATATTCCTAGAATCTTGCAAAAGATTCCTACTTGTATGTCTAAACATAATATGCATATAAAATGCACATAACTCAATTCTTTATGATTTTTAGAAGCTGATTGAAACTTCACAAGCCCGCCAACATACAACTTGCATTAGCACATATAAAATTTAGCATTTTGCTCACATGCGACAGGAAAAAGAGGTAAAACACTACATGCAGGTCAGGAAACAATTTAAACCAAGACACCAAGGGCTTGAAGAAATAAACACAGGAACCTATAGACTCAATTTCAGAACCCTAATCCTAGGTGAACACCACCAACTGGCAAGTGGGATAGAGCAGTCGCTGCATTAGGGATAGATGGGGCTACCATGTACTTGGCCACATAGTTGACATAGATACATGGAGAGCTAAGGAGGGTACAGGGTGAGGCTGAGTATTACAGAGGCTTATATTATGGGGTTGTGCCATTAGAGCAGAGGCAGCCTATCTTCAGGAGCAGGTCAGGAGCTTCGGGTTCATGGAGGATAGGTGGGTCTCAATCTGTAGCATCAGTGATGGGGCCATAGAGTGATAAGGGACCAGGTACAAGACCCAGTGGTGGTGGAAAGGGCGAGGGAGCTGCCAATAGTCACTAGAGCTACCTTACTTATGTATATTATGTTGTATCATGATGAGGCCTAGAGCCGATTGTACATACATTTTTTATGGCTCAGTTTGTATATGTAGACACTTGTATATTGACATATTTATGTATATATATGATGGCTTTGGTTCTATGATGGTATAATAAGTATGGATACATTTATGGTATTACATTATGCATGTATTTTTGTATTTTTATGGTCGTTTATGGATGGTTATGCAAATGGAAAAGATGAAAATGGACTTATGTTAATTATAATGCAAATATGTAGATGGTAATGAGATGACTTGGACTTATGCATATAGATAGATGGTAATGATTTGATATGTCTAACACACTTCTTTTGTAGGATAAGGGATGTGAAAAAGGATGATGGAGGAAAGATTGATCTTGGTTGAGGACTATATAGGTAGATAATGGAATGAATAGATGATACGATGGGCAGCTTTGAAAAGTAATTGCTCAAGAATGAGAAGAAATGCAATCCTTATGTTTGATATAGCATATGGATGTTATGCACCAGGGTATAGAAGACCAAGGTGTCAAGATATCCAATACAAAACTAGCATACTACAATCTTGTCTTAACGTATGAGGTCAAGATGTTGAACCAACATACACAAGATATGAATAGTAGCTAGTGTTTTGAGCTGGACTTTGATGCTACAAGCAATGGTTTGAGCTTATCTCCACTACACATAATGACACCTTGCTGGTTACATGTATGGAGCTAGTTCTTAGCATAGAATAGTCTCAAGTGCATAAGAGATTGTTTAGATTCTCAGATGCTAGAGATATTGATATGCAAGAGGCTAATCCCAACACGTACAAGATACCAATACACAACATATGAAAGTAATATGACCATGCCCCATTCCTTACCTCATCACAACATACCAAGATATAGATAGATCAAGGCAGTCTTGATTAGGCATAGAAAAGGGACAAAGATAAATCAAAAGATAAAACAAAAGATACTATCATCACATTCTCTTGCCAAATTTAAGTGCTCTTGGATGGGTTTAAGCTGGTGCCTTGTTGAGAGGAAAGCTACATCCTATTAAAGGCTAAAGATGTTGATAAAATGCTATAGCAAATGTTGGCTTAAGGCATGCGGACAAAATAGCTTTTGGCTTACTATGATTGGTTAAAGTGCTTGAGCTTTCTTTGATACACATAGTCTGCTTCCTGCTTGAGCTAGTCAAAGAGAAGAAGATGGAAAATGAAAGAAGATAACGAGGATGGGGTGGATCATCTGTGCTTGAGTACTGGATACTTCCTTCATATTCCAGACTTCCTACATACCCTGTGTCCATGGGATTAAAGCACATTTACGATGATGATGAGACATGATGAATATGTAGTTCTGGGTTTATTGATGATGTAAGTGATGAAAGATAGAAGAAAGGGAGATGAAAGATTGGAGGATGATTAGAAGAAAGATGAAAGATGGATGATGAAAGGGGGGCTATCATCTATGCCTGAATCATAGTGCTTCCTTTGCATTTTAGATTGCCTACAGACCCTGTATCCACGGGATCAAGGCTTTGACGATAGAGCTAGTGATGTAGTTCTTACTTATTATGCTAAAGGTTGATGTCAATGGATCAACTTTATTTCTTGAAGTATTTGGTGATGTTTTGATTTTTTTGAGATTTTTGATGATATTTGGCATTGTTTGAGATGACTGTGAAAATGTTGACTCTGGTTACAAATGTTTGCCATGTTTGAAGATGAATGATGTGTTGTGTTCAAAGTTGAAAGTTTTTTGTGTTATGAGCTAGAGCTATAAGTATCCACTTCCAAATAAGGCTTAACAAGTGCCCCTAGTGTAGGATGAGGTTTTATTATGGAGATGTAGTTGTTACTTATTATGCTAAAGGTTGATGTCAATGGATCAACTTTATTTCTTGAAGTTTTTGGTGATGTTTTGATTTTTTTGAGATTTTTGATGATATTTGGCGTTGTTTGAGATGACTGTGAAAATGTTGACTCTGGTTACAAATGTTTGCCATGTTTGAAGCTGAATGATGTGTTGTGTTCAAAGTTGAAAGTTTTTTGTGTTATGAGCTAGAGCTATAAGTATCCACTTCCAAATAAGGCTTAACAAGTGCCCCTAGTGTAGGATGAGAGATGCATGCGTGCAATAAGATGCTAAGGTGGCAAATGATATTAGTTACCCCAACAAAATCACAATTACGATAACTAGCATGACAAAGGCGAGGATGAAAAGGCTTTTATTATGGATAAGCGGACAATGATGTTTGTACAAGGTGAAATATGGATTATGATATGGATTATGTAGGATAGAAGGTGAAATATGCTATGAAAAGCTATGATCAAACAAACGAACCTGTTTGCTAGGTTTTCACTATGGTACTTATCCAAGGCACCTATTTACCAAGTTTTCACTAGAGGATGAATTATTTATCTTGTACTATTTTGTTTTTTTGGGAATTGCTGAGATTCATAGATAGAACTTGAGATGAATGTTGTTCACTGGTTCATCCAAGGGAATGCCTTCAGGTGTTGAGAGAGTGTATGCACCTGATCCATCGACTGCTGTGATGACAAAAGGACCAAGCCAATTTGGTTCAAACTTGCCCTGTTTCTCACGATGTTGCTAATTCCTTTGATTTTCTTTAAGGACAAGATCTCCAACTTGAAATCTGTGCTCTCTGATTTTTTTGTTGTAGCTGCGGCATAGACAGTTTTGATAGACTTGGAGATGGTTGAGTGTTGTAAGACACCATTCATCTAGTAGATCAAGATCATGGAGTCTGGATACTTGATATTCTTCATCTGATATAGCATGTTGTAGAGATACTCACAGTGAGGGGTGTTATCACCCAGACTTGCACCCTTTGCATGGAGCTATGAAACCTCATGCAATCTAGAGTAACATGGGAATGATCTCGAAGTGTGGGACCTTGCTAAATGAGATCAGACCTCCGGAGAAGGCTGACTTCCTCTTTCTAAGCCTAAACCTTAGAGAAATACATCTAAACCTAGTGCTAACACTTGTAGGGGAAAAGGGGTAGAAGGAAATTGAAATGAAACGCTGAAAGGAACTAAGTGATACACCAGATTTAAAAGTGTTTGGTAGCAACTAAAAAGACACAGTAATAATCTCATAGCTGGAAGGACATTACACAGTCTCATATTAATTCTAGAGAGGTCTACAAAAGCAGACAGTACTAAAAATAACAAAAGAGAGGCAAAAATACCAGTTTATATTGATTATAGAGGCCCAGTAGCCATTACAAAGAATAGCCCAGAAGAACTACCAACCAACTATACATCAGCTTTACCTGTATATATAGCATTTTACATTTTGACCCCAGTCAGATACAGAATTCACTCAGCGAGCTGCAACCAGAAGATATTTTCCTGAAGGGACGTCCACCTGCCAAGAGTAATGGCACAAAAGATCTAGAACAGGGGTAGGTGGGAGATATTTTGGGTCTTCAATGCAAACAACTGTGTCATCGATCTGATCCTCAGAAATGGTGGTGGATAACCTAGCATTGAATGCTGACAACTGCCTCTGACAGTTCTTGACAACTAGGCACCTGTATATATTGCTTTTGCATCACGTGTATATCGACCCTGTATCTTCATTTGTGTCTTCGTTTGTGTCTTAGCATATACAAACCTGATATGCAAGCTGCGGACCCAAAGCTCCTTATGAAACTATTGAAAAATGCCATTGGGTCTGGGTTGTATGTTTACCCTTGAGAAGCCCACGGAGTTTTCCCGCTCAAAACAGTGCCTGGGGATGCAAAGAAAACCCACGACGCAGCTTCAAAACTTGGCCGTCGATCAAAAAACCCACCACTGACATCAATGGCCCCAAAAAGGTTGAAAAGTCACCAGCCAACTAGATTGTGCCACGCAGGCACCTTATGCATTAATCGCTGACTTGCCATCCTCTATTTTTCCCTCTTAGAAGCCCCTGCCAGAAACTGACGTGGAAGCTAACACGTGGCGAGCTCCGCGGCATTCTTGAAATGTTTAGGGACTCTCAGAAATACATGCAAAAGCTAACAAGTGGCACCATCCGCGACACTCTTGAGAAACACAAAAGGGGCATTTGAAAACTCTGCGGACTGTGACACTTGGCAAGCTCCGCATTGCCTTCAGAAACATTGAAACTTTAAGAGAAACAAACTTATGGTTCTGGACCCTCCGCCACGCGTTACTTTCTGCCTCACTTAATATTTATGCTGGGGCCCACCTCAAACTATCACTAGCATCGCGGGATATAAATAGAAACTTATGCAGAAGCTGACACTTGTTAGCTTCCGTGGCAACCACAAAGACACATGGAGCGTTCCGCCTCATCTTAGAAACATAGAAGAGACCTCAGCAGAAAGCAACATGTGGCGAGTTCCAGGTGACTCTGAGAAACAATACAGTGACTCTGCGTCGCTAACACTTGTCAGCTTCCACGCACTAAGAAACTTTATAAAAGGGGCTCGCAAAACTTGGGTGGAGGCCGTGAAACTTTTAGAAACATAAGCGGAGACTGCCACCTGTCTCCATCCATGGGGCTCTAGAGGTTGTTCCCTATGGCTCTTGGAAGCCTCCACGTGGTGCCTTCCGTACACTCCTTGAAACTTTTAGAAACTACGATGTGAAACTTAAAGAAGCTGCGATGAAACTCTGGCGGAAGCTGACACGTGGTGTCCTCCGCAGCAATATTGAAACTTTTAGGGGCTACTCTCTGCCACTAACACATGGCATGTTCCGTAGTGCATTTTTAAAAGACCAATGGAATTTTACAAGCCTGCCAAATGCCCGTTTGAACTCTATGTTGACTGAAACTTTGACCATGCATAACTCCTTCATTTGGTCAAATTTTAGAGTGCTGTAAAAAGCAAACCTGCCTATTTTTTCTAGCTCTTTCCAATAGTAAGGTTTTTTAGGCAAGGCTTCTAGGAATTTTGGCACTTTGCTTTATAGGGACCTTTTCAAAGGGATCTCCAAGGTAAATACCATGTTGGCTGTTTGGCTCTGGATAGGGGGAAAATAATGTTAACATGTTTGGTGACCTCTATGGGATGTTTGCTTGCTAAACATGAGATCAGTGGCCTCAAACATCTATTGGGCATGGAGTCAAGTCTAAAATATGCTGGGAAACTAAGACCTACCTCTCAAAACACAAAAAAAGGGGGAAGGCATGCTCTCTCCTAAGGACAAAGCAACCTATGCAGAAGCACTTAGGGAAAGGGAAAACTAAAACATAAATAAAACCTACTCTAATCCTAAACTAACCAGTCAGAGGTGACTTTAAACAAAGCCATTAACTGGTTCTTGAAAGTAACTGCCCTTAACAATTTGCAATATTCATCATGCATGTGGGTAGTTAAAAAAAATGAGGGGGAAATAGGCATATGACCAACTGATAAAACACCCCCCAAAAAATGGAGATTAATTCACCTATCCACCTGGATTGATTGCTGATGTTGTTAGCTTATGGTGAATAAATGGGTTGATCCCACTCATTTTGATGCTCAACTTCATGCTTAGAGGTAAGCATGACAAGTGGTGACTTCTCTTGATGTGCCTCCAGCTGGGCTAGATGCCTGATTGGGCATCCCTTTGTAATGACATGCAAATCAACATGTCTGATCTCATGTCTCTGCTCTGATTTCTTCTCTTCTTGTTGCTTTGAAAACCCCATCCCCTCATTTGGCATGATGATGTCCTCCATTTGACTCTCATGTTGCTCTTGTGTGTGAAATGGCTTACTTGGGACCTCATGGCCTTCTCCTTCCTCCTTCAAAGAGCCCAAGAAGGCAGATATAATGCCATCATGGTTGCATTCTTCCTCTTCTTGCTGACCTGAATACTCTAGCCCCTGTATCTCAATTAGAGATATGGTTGTCTCCACCTCATGAACAAGATGCTCACGATTTTTTAATTTAGGCTCAGAAAATGAGCCATGCACATGTTCAAAAGAGAAAACCTCCCCACCAAGAAGCTGATATCCCTGTTGGATAATAAAGAACAAATATTCAACTTGCCCTTGCCCAGGTTCAGTCTTCTCACTATTTTTAATAAAGCATGGGAGCTCCTCAATCTGCAACTTTTCAGTATTTTCTTGTTGCTACACATCTACAACCAGCTGCTCATTCCCTTCATCTTCAACATAATCAGGTAGCTCATGAAGTAGGGCAGCATCATCCACTTTTGGAGTAACATTATCAATACTCATAGGTACAATAGGTTCAAACAATTCTATCTTTGTGAGTGTAGGAACAAACTGCTCCTCATTGGTTTTATCCTCTTCCACCTCCTCTTTTGGCTCATCTTTCCAAATATCTTGGTAGACAACTTGCCCACCCTTGAGGATTGGAATAGCATCAGGGAAAGAAGCCTGAATATCTTTTTGAATTTCTTGGAGAGGAGAGAATTCTGGACAAATTTGTTCCTGGGGAGTGATAATTTGAGTTTGCACAGGAATAGGGACTTGTGAAGGGATATAGGCATTAAAGCCTGGAAACTTGTGGAGTCTAGGATGCTCTTGTTGCAATGGATGAGGCACTCTAAAACTTGGAATATCCAATTTAGGACATTTAGGAGGCTCTCCTTGCTTAAAGCTTGGTATTCTGACCTTGGGACTCTCTTCTTCACAGAATGGGTTTGGAAAAGTGAGGGCTGGCTAAGGTTCCAACTTTTGATATGGAGCCAACAAAAACCTCCTCTGCTCCTCTTCTGCTAGCTGGATGCTAGAGCATATTTATGTTTGTATATTTGATGGAGGGTCCTCACAAGGTGAAAAAGATGGCCCTTTCCAACTTGGAACCTTCAAGGCAGAAGACTACCTGAAACTTGGGATCTTGACAGGCCTAGACTCTACAACCTTTTCCTCTTCTTGATTTTGGACTAGCATGAAAGGATTGGCCTTCACAAGGTTTGGTATCTTATAATTAGGATGATTGACCCAAGAAGGCTGCCATGGTAGAGAAGTCAGAGGCTCTTTCATAGATTGATTTTGGCTTGAAGGCTGAACTTGCCTAAAGCTAGGAATAGGAGAGAAACTATTTACTTTGAGCTCTTGTTCTTGAGCAAGCAACTATTTGTCTTGTTTTTCTTGGACTGCAAGTTGCATATTCAAGAATTTCTCTTCATGCACTCTTCTATTTTCTATCTCCTGCTGATGCAAATAAGCCTAATGTGTAAGCTCATCTTGCTGCATGTTATACTGTGCCTCTCTATCTATTTCTAACATTTGCCTTTGATAATTTAGTATGAAACTTTCAAGGCTACCCAAATCAGCATTTTGGGACTGACTAGGGGGATTGTATGATTGATTTTGAGCATAAAGGGCTTCACAAGGCTGGACCAGAGCGGTTTGAAAATGTTCTTGCTAGTATTGCTGACTGCAATGAGGAGAGGGGGTGTTTGGAGCGAATTCATAGGCATTGGGGGCCTGGTATTGCTGATAAGGGGGCCAATAGCCTATATTTGGATTAGGGGTAGGGGAACAACCATGATTCCCATAAAATTCTAACATTTTATAGCATCTAGATGCTGGATACTCATGAAAATATCAAAATAAGAGCAAAATAGGTCTCCAACCAAGGAGAAACTGGATGCATACCAGAGAGGGAGTCGCCAGGTGATTGAGATGCTTCTGGAAGCTGAAAGGGCTAGGAAAATCACCAAAATCCTTACCTTTGATAAAATTTTAGGTACTTGGGCTGCTGGAACTAGCTGATTTGATCAGTAGAGTCGCCATGGTGTTATTTGTACTGCCTCCAAAGGCTGATGATGCTTGGAGAAACACCAAATCTCTCAATATTTTGATGGTAAGTTCATCATACTGGTCCCACCGGGCGTGCCAGAAACTGTTGTCCCACTGGGCGTGCCAGAAACTGTTATCACCTAGACTTGCACCCTTTGCACGGAGCTGTGAAACCTCATGCAATCTAGAGTAACATGGGAATGATCTCGAAGTGTGGGACCTTGCTAAATGAGATCAGACCTCCAGAGAAGGCTGGCTTCCTCTTTCTAAGCCTAAAGCTTAGAGAAATACATCTAAACCTAGTGCTAACGCTTGCAGGGGAAAAGGGGTAGAAGGAAACTGAAATGAAATGCTGAAAGGAACTAAGTGATACACCAGATTTAAAAGTGTTTGGTAGCAACTGAAAAGACACAATAATAATCTCACAGCTGGAAGGACATTACACAATCTCATATTAATTCTAGAGAGGTCCAGAAAAGCAGACACAGTACTAAAAATAACAAAAGAGAGGCAAAAATACCAGTTTATATTGATTATAGAGGCCTAGTAGCCATTACAAAGAATAGCCCAGAAGAACTACCAACCAACTATACATCAGCTTTACCTATATATATAGCATTTTACATTTTGACCCCAGTCAGATACAGAATTCACTCAGCGAGCTACAACTAGAAGATATTTTCCTGAAGGGACATCCACCTACCAAGAGTAATGGCGCAAAAGATCTAGAACAGGGGCAGGTGGGAGATATTTTGGATCTTCAATGCAAATAGCCGCATCATCAATCTGATCCTCAGAAATGGCGGTGGATAACCTAGCATTGAATGCTGACAACTACCTCTGACAGTTCTCGACAACTAGGTGCCTGTACATATCGCTTTTGCATCGCATGTATATCGACCCTGTATCTTCATTTGTGTCTTTGTTTGTGTCTCGGCATATACAAACCTGATATGCAAGCTGCAGACCCGAAGCTCCTTATGAAACTATTGAAAAATGCCTTCAGGTTCGGGTTGTATGTTTACCCTTGAGAAGCCCACAGAGTTTTCCCGCTCAAAACAATGCCTGCAGATGCAAAGAAAACCTACGACACAGCTTCAAAACTTGGCCGTCGATCAAAAAACCCACTGCTAACATCAACGGCCCCAAAAAGGTCAAAAAGTCACCAGCCAACTAGATTGTGCCATGCAGGCACCTTATGCATTAATCACTGACTTGCCATCCTCTATTTTTCCCTCTTAGAAGCCCCTGTCAGAAACTGACGCGGAAGCTAACACGTGGCGAGCTCCGCGGCATTCTTGAAATGTTTAGGGACTCTCAGAAATACATGCGGAAGCTGACAAGTGGCATCGTCCGCGACACTCTTGAGAAACACAAAAGGGGTATTTGAAAACTCTGCGGACTATGACACTTGGCAAGCTCCGCATTGCCTTCAGAAACATTGAAACTTTAAGAGAAACAAACTTATGGTTCCAGACCCTCCACCACGCGTTACTTTCTGCCTCACTTAATATTTATGCTGGGGCCCACCTCAAACTATCACTAGCGTCGTAGGATACAAATAGAAACTTACGCGGAAGCTGACACTTGTCAGCTTCCACGGCAACCACAGAGACACGTGGAGCGTTCTGCCCCATCTTAGAAACATAGAAGAGACCTCAGCAGAAAGCGACACATGGCGAGTTCCGCGTGACTCTGAGAAACAATATAGGGACTCTCTGCCGCTGACACTTGTCAGCTTTTGTGCACTAAGAAACTTTATAAAAGGGGCTCGCAAAACTTGGGCGGAGGCCGTGAAACTTTTAGAAACATAAGCAGAGACTGCCACCTGTCTCCATCCATGGGGCTCTAGAGGTTGTTCCCTGTGGCTCTTGGAAGCCTCCACGTGGTGCCTTCCGTACACTCCTTGAAACTTTTAGAAACTGCGATGTGAAACTTAAAGAAGCTGTGATGAAACTCTGGCAGAAGCCGGCACGTGGTGTCCTCCGCGGCAATATTGAAACTTTTAGGGGCTACTCTCCGCCGCTGACACGTGGCATGTTTCGCGGCGCATTTTTAAAAGGCCAATGGAATTTTGCAAGCCTGCCAAATGCCCATTTGAACTGTATGTTGACTGAAACTTTGACCATGCATAACTCCTTCGTTTGGTCAAATTTCAGAGTGCTGTAAAAAGAAAACCTGCCTATTTTTTCTAGCTCTTTCCAATGGTAAGGTTTTTTAGGCAAGGTTTTTGGGAATTTTGGCACTTTGCTTTATAGGGACCTTTTCAAAGGGATCTCCAAGGAAAATACCATGTTGGCTATTTGGCTCTGGACAGGGGAAAATAATGTTAACAAGGGGATCTCGACCTCAATAGGTAAGATGGCTTCAGTTCCATACACCACGGCATAAGGTGTAGCTCCAGTGGGGGTTCTGATACTTGATCTATATGCCCATAATGTAGGATTAAGTTATAGATGCTGATCACAACTAGCTTCATTGACTGTCTTTTTGAGGATCTTGATGATTATTTTGTTAGAAGCCTCATCTTGGCCATTACTTTGAGGATAGTAAGGTGTAGAGAATCTATATTGGATATGAAACTTGTTGCAAAGATCTCTAACCTCTTGATTCTTGAAAGGATGACCGTTATCAGTGACAATAGCTTGAGGAATCCATAAGGGCAAATGATATAATGTAAGATGAACTTGAATATTTGCTTGCCAGTAATATAAGTCATTGGAATGGCTTCCACCCACTTTGTGAAATATTCAGTGGCAGTGACAATGAACTTATGACCATTGGATGAAGTAGGATGGATTTTACCTATGAGATCAAGTCCCCACTGTGAGAAAGGCCATGGAGTAGTGATAGGCTGAAGCTCATGTGCTAGTGCATGTATTAGATCCCCATTTTTCTGACATTGTAGACATCTTTTTGCAAATTGTTGTGTATCTTTTTCCATACTTGGCCAATAGTATTCAGCTCGTAGAAGTTTCTTAATAAGATCAGGGCCAGCAAGATGCGAGTCACAGACACCTTCATGTACATCACGTAAGGCAACTTTTGCTTCCCCAGAATCAAGACATCTAAGAAGGATACCATCAAGACTGGTGATAAAGGGTGTCTCCTAGGATAGTGTAACGAGAGGCTCGATGGATAAAGTTTTTTTGTTGGCTGTTAGATAGTTGGAATGGAAAGGTTTGATTGCAGAGATACTCGTATAAGTCCTCGTACCATGGAGAATTGGGACCAGCAATTTCACATATAAGCTCAGACTGCGGTATTTCAAATGCTGGAATTAGAAGTTGTTCAACTAGAAACTCACATTTGTGTGTATTGGATGGCATGTCTAAAAGAGATCCAATCATAGCCATGGCATCTGTTGCCATGTTTTGTAACCTTAGAATTTGTTCAAAGGTGATATTGTCAAAGTACTTTTTAAAATCATCAACCATTACCTTGTATGAAAGAAGCTTCTCATCTTTTGTTTGATAACTAGTTGAGAGTCACCAAAGACTTGTAGCTATTTGATAGCCCATTGTACTGCCATGCGTAATCCTATGATTAAAGCTTCATATTCTACTATGTTGTTGGTACATGGAAATGCAATTCTATATGATTTGGGGATACAATCTCCTTGAGGGGTAACAAACAATATCCCTACTCTTGATCCATGTTGTGTGTAAGATCTATCAAAATATAGTTGCCACAAGGTTGGGGAAGTTAGATTTAACAATCCTTCATCAGGGAATTCTGGACATATTGGATAAATATCTGTGATATGTGCTACAAGTAACTGATCAGCGATAACTTGTCCTTTTATGGCCTTTCAATCCACATATTGTATGTCAAATTCACTTACAATCATAACCCCTTTTGCTAGTCTTCTTGTGAGGATTGCTTTAGAGAGAAGCTATTTGAGTGGATCAACATTAGATATGAGCTTTGTTGTTTGGTTCAACATATAATGTCACAACTTTTGGGAAGCAAACACTAATGCTAAACATTCTTTTTCTATAGATGAATAATTAAGTTCATATCCCACAAGAGTTATGCTGATATAATAAATGGCTTGTTCTTTCCCTGAATCATCATGCTGAGCTAGGAGGGCACCCAATGCTGCTGTTGTTGAAGATATGTATAGCAATAATGGGCAATCAAGTACAGGAGGTACTCACACAGGAGGTGTTTCCAGATATTCCTTTATTTTGTCGAAGCCCTATTGACACTTTTCATCTGACTTAAAAAGTTCACCCTTGCGAAGAAGATGTTGGAAAGGATGACATTTGTCTGCTAGTTGTGAGATAAATCTGCGGATGGACTATAACCTTCCTTGTAGACTACGAAGTTGCTTAAAATTTGCTGGTGGAGGCATTTCCATGATAGATTTTACTTTGGCTGGGTCCACTTCTATCCCTCGTCGAGACATAATGTATCCCAATAATTTTCCAGATGTTATGTCAAATACACACTTCTTTGGGTTTAGTCTAACTTGATATTTCTCTAGTCGATCAAAGATTTGTGCTAATACCTATAGATGTCCTTATCTTATCTTGGATTTCCATAGAATATCATCAACATAGTCTTCCATGATAGTGTGGAAAAGGTCATGGAAAATAACTATTATGGCTCATTGATAAGTAGCTCCAGTGTTCGTGAGACCAAAAGGCATTACAACCCAACAGTATGTGCTCCATGGACAAATGAATGATGTTTTGTCTTGATCTTCCTCTGCTATTCTAATTTGGTTATATCATAAAAATCCATCCATCAAAGATAGCATTTCATGTCCAGCTATGAGATCTACAATGTTGTCTATGCTTTTTAGTGGAAAGTCATCTTTAGGACATGCTTTATTGAGATCTCTGAAATCTGTGCAACAACGAACTTGTCCATTAGGTTTTGCTACAGGTACTAAGTTTGAAACCCATTCTAGATAATCAATAGGCTTTATGAACTTTGCTTTTAGCAGCTTCTGAATCTCTGCCTTAACCAATAGAGCTACTTGCGGATGTATTTTGCACAATTTTTGTTTGACAGGTTTTGAATTAGGAGATACTACTAAATGATGTACCACAAGTGATGGATCTAGACCTGGCATGTTAACGTAAGTCCATGCAAAATATATAGCTCTTTCTATGAAAAATGCTGTGAAGTCTCTTCTTTCTTGCTCTGATAGTGATGTTACCAAAAATGTGATCTTTGGATTTTGTTTTGTGCCCAAGTTCATGTCTTGTCATTTTTAAACTAGCACTATTGATTTCTCATGATACTCAATGGCTACAGGAAGATCAAATCCCCCATCCTCAGGCACCTTAGAGAGGTTTTCACCTTTGGATACATCCTTTATTTTTACTTTTTTACAATCAAGAGGCACCTTTCAGTTTTCACGTAGTGACCTATGTTTTTTTTATTTTGTTTATTTCACTTTTGCGACTGAAGGATTTGATACTTCCACCAAAATATGCTAGTTTAGGTAGATCCGTCATGAAACCTGCTTTGTGATCACCCAAAGGAATGCCTTGTCGTATTCTCATCAATTTTGCAATAGCTTCATCATTCTCAAATGTATCCAATATCGGTGCCCCTTGTTGGTCCCAATCGACGAGGTCAGGATATACGAGTGAAAGGGTAACAGATGAATGGTTATGGCTAGAGGGAGTTGTGGAAATCATGAAGATGAAGGTTTCTTGAAAAAGGTTGGTAATATGAAGGGAGGAGTCATCAATGGTATCTGAACTAGAAGTCTCTCCTACCGAAGAAGGTCTAGCATCCATATCGGAAATACACTTAATGTCTTTGGAATGTGGTACCTCTGGCTGATAGCCAAGGCCTTGCTTATTAAACTTCTTAGACACAACAATGGGCTCAATAGGTCCTTGTTCCTATGATCCCAATCCACCATGTCCTTTGTAGCCCATGTTCTTAATGATGCGGAACCCATTGTTATATCTCTCTACTTCAAGTTGGACTTGGTCATTCTCATCAAAGAATATCCATGAGTTGATATCATCTATGTCTTCATCATCCAGGAATCCACCTTTTATGAATACTGTGGGTGGGGCTTTTATGATAGCTGTGGATGAAGATGGCTTGGATGTGGAAGGTTTACCATGAGATTTGGGAGACAAGGGAAGAGTTCCCACACAACAAGATTCTTGCAATGTGTACTCACCAGGGCCATGTTCAGTGTACTTGATACAAAGATTGGAAGTGGCTTTGCTAGATGATGGATTGAGTAGGATGGATGGATCTACATATGATGAAGATGGCTATGCTTCGGTGTTGATAGGAATACGGTTAGGACTCTGGTATTTAGCTTGAAAAGAATGAAAAAATTCAAATGGATTGGGATCAACATGGATAGTAATCTCAACACCGTTGTGTGGAAACTTAAGACACTGATGGTATGTAGAAGGAACTTCTTTGAGGGCATGGATCCATGGACGGCCAAGGATAATGTTATAAGGAAGCTCAATATCAAGGACTTGATAATGGGTGTCAGTAGTGACCGGTCCAACTTGAATAGGTAGGTGAATAATCCCTTCAATATCTCTCTTGACATCATCATATGCTTTGATAGTAATGACCTTGGAAGTCTCAACATCTTTCTCAGAATATCCCAATTGTTTTATTAATTTCAAGGAACATATATTAAGACTAGCTCCACCATCCACTAGTATTCGTTTGATACTATGTTGTTTAACAAACACTTCTATGTGGAGGGCTTTGTTGTGTGAAGGATGAATGGAGGGATGAAGATCTTTGTTAGAAAAGACAAAATGACAAGGGCATGCAATGCTAGCAACAATAGATTGGAATTGCATGGTATTGATATCGTTAGGCAGCAAAGATTCTTGTAAAGCTTTGTCAAGGATAGCTTTGTGGGTAGGGGATATGCGAAGCAACTCAAGAATGGAAATATGTGTAGGTGTTTTACCAAGGTGATCAAGGATATTATAGCTAGAGGATGGTCAAGGAGGATGGACAGGTACTCCTTGAATGGTAACACGACCTCTTCGAGTAGTTAAAACGCAGTCAGGTGCTTTGCCTTGGATGGTAATGGTAGAAATATGAGCATGGTCAATGCAGCCAATAGTGGATGATTCAAAGTTGTACTGAATACCATTCCCAGCATGAGGGTTACTTGGTTTGTCATGAGATGGAAGTGGGTTCTTGAAAGCATCTAGATCATAGTTAGATGTCAGTTGTTGTGTATGTTGCGATGTTGGAGGTGTGATTTTGATTAAACCTTGATCGATGCAATCTTGAATAAGATGCTTTAAACACATACAACCATTTGTTTTGTGTCCTTTGATTCTATGGTAATCACAATATTCATTCTCTTTGTACCAAGGAGCTTTCAAGAGCAGTTCACCATTAGGTGGTGCATCTGGTAGTATGATATCTCCTGCTTGGAGAAGCTTTCAAAAGACAACTTCCATAGGTTCTGCTAATGGTGTGAACTGTTGGCGAGGATTTGAAGTTTGTTGTTGTTGAGTTCATTGAAAAGGTTGAGTTGTTTTAGAGGAATCTTGAATGTTGATAGGAGCTTTCATTGTTTGTATGTTCTTTGCGTCTACAACAGCATCGCTGACAACATTCTTGTTCTTGTTCCAAAAGTGAGACTTATCATTAGAATTTTGAGGATAGTCTTTGTTATCGCAAAAAATCTTGATAGTGCCCTTAGCAATTAAAGCGCATTCAATGATGGTTCCTTTGGAAACAAGTTCATCAAAGGTGCTAGCACTTTGTAATTGTAGTTGGAATGACAGCTCGGGATGAAGATTTTGAACAAAGATATTGAGCTGTTGTTTTTCAGGTACTTCCCATGATAGTTTTCTAGCCATATTATGCCATCATTGAGTAAATGAAGAGAAAGCTTCACCATTGTGTTGTTTATTGTTGACAAGGTCATTCATGTTCACTTCATGTTCAATGTTAAAAGCAAAGTGTGATCAAAATTTATTTTCTAACTCCACAAAAGACTTAATGCCTAGAGGTAAATGAGAGAACCATTCAAGAGCTTGTCCCACTAAGCTTCAGGGAAACAGTCTCAGAAGATATGTATCATCTTGAGAAACATTGAGACATGCCATAAAGAATGCTCTAAGATGGTCTTCTGAATTTTCTTTTCCTTTGTATTTGTCAAATTGTGGAATTTCAAAGTGTGGCAGAAAAGGTGTCATATGAAGTGATTTGTCAAACGGATAAGCACATATGTTTTCTAAGGAAAATGTCTTCTTGCTTTGTCCTACCGCTTGGTTAATCATTTGTTGAACATCTACTGGAGATAATTGCTATTGTTGCAAAGGGGGTGGTTGGTTAGGAGGTGAAGTGTAGTATGAGGTATATTGAGGTTGCTATTGTGGAATATATGAAGCCATGACCATTTTTTGAGGTTGCATACTCACAATATGTGTCAACAGATTAGTATGCGACACATACATGATTGAGGATTGCTATCCTTGAGACACAAGCAGTGGTTGGGTATATTGCGATGAAGTAGCACCAAGGTTTTGCATCACATGGGAAGTGAAAGATGGATTAGCGTTGGTCAATGGGTGTGAATTTGGAGTTGGATTTGTGATATGGTAAGTGATGGAAGGATTCGTGGATGTGAAAGAAGGATGGACATTTGGGTTTGTATTTTGGACAACATGGGGATTGGTATATGTCGTATGTTGGGTGACAATGGGCAAACCTTGGGTTATGTAAGATGGTGGCATTGATGTAGGTTGATCAACACAAGAGAATGTAGCATTAGGATTAGCTTGTGAAACGATAGGTGGGTCACTCATGTCAATGAGACTAAGATTGGGATTGTATGACGCATTAGATGGATCTATGGAGATAGTGGAGACCATATTAGTAGTGGTAGGAATATGGGATGTGGTGTCCACATGTGATGCAATTGGAGTAGCGAATTAGAATGGTTGTGAAGCTTGGATGGTTTGTGCTATTTGGATAGCTTGGGAAGCTTGCAAAGTATGGAATATGGAGATAGATTTTGATGTTTGAGGAGTTTGCATTTGGGCAACATGGACAGCTTGTGTTACTTGGGGCACAGATACGTTCATGGTAGGAGGAGTATGTTGGGAAACATAGAAATGTGGAATGTTCAAATTTTGTGAAAGGAAAGGGAGTACATTGGTTGGAGTAATCAAAGGTTCTAAAGTGTACTCTGAGCGTGGTGGGTCGAATGAAGTAACAATAGGCAATGAAAGAGATTGGTTGGAAGATGTATTTTGTGGCATGGTAGGGGATGGTGTGACTATAGTGGATGGTCCCTTTGCAACAATAGTGGGAGTACTTGGATCATGTTCTTGAATAGTGGATATGTCAAAGTCTCTTGGTAGTTTGGCTCCCATGTAGGCAAGTTGCAAGAAGTAGTTATTAGGATCAGATAAAACAAGCTTCTCAACTTGGTCCTAGACATGTGTGTCTTGATAGTCAGATAAATCCTCTTGGGAATGTTCTTCGTAAGTCACTGTAAAAGGATGTGATTGTACTTGATGAGATGACTCTCCAATGGTGTACCCATGGGGCACAAACATGTGAGAAGGCATGCCAGTTGTAAATTGAGTTACATCTCTAAGAGGTGTTGATCGTGATTGTTGCATTGTGGCTTCTATCTCAGCTTGTAGTTTTTCTTCCATTTCAGCTCTATATTGGCTCCTAGTTTGAGGCATTATGGTTGATGTTGAAAATTGGACTTTTAGCATGTCAAGGTTTTGAGACCCAAAAAGATGATGGTTTGCTAGTTGTTTGGTTGTTGGTTGCTGTTCTAGTTTGTTGTTTGCTTTGTTGTTGTTGGGTTTCTTAGTTGTTGGTTGAACTTCCCTAGAGAATAGCTCACACACTCAAGGGAAAAGTTGTTTGCTAAGGTTGTTGTTTTGCTGATGTTGCTAAGGCTAAAGACAAAAGAAGATGTTTTGCTGATTGATTGGGTTGATTGATTGGTGTTTGGTTTGCTGGTTGGGATCTCAAAAAGATGAAAAGTTCACAAAGTCCAATTGTTTGGAATGCTCAAAGCAGGAGACAATGTCCAGGTATCTGCAAATGATCAGAGATAGGTCTGACAGCTAACACTGAAGCTAAGCAAGTTGGAAATGGAGCTGATTTGGCTGAGGCACTAAGATTTGCTGGTAATTAACCATAGGCAATAGGTAATAGCTCAGATGCGACTCAAAAAAGGCCAAAAGTGACTGGTAATAGCTTAAATGTGATCTGGTTTTGGTTCAGATAACAGGCTATAGTACTAACTAGAGGTGAGCCAAATTATTACAGGTGATCCGTAATAACATAGAAGTGATTTACTGTTGATCAAAGGTGACTCAGTTTAGACTAGAGGTGAGCAACTATTGTTCAAAAGTGATTTGATTGTCTGTATGCAGGTAGTTAAAGCTCAAAGGCAACAGTTTCTATCAGAAAATATGTATGAATTATGTTTTTGACAAGAAAATAATAATTTTAGTCACTCACACTCACAACAATCACAAACTTGTAAAGCCTAGGCTAGGAAAGGACTATATTTGTTGAGTCCTCTGGTCGTACTTATTCGAAGTGGATAGCTTCAGGATCTTGGTAGCACCGGCTCCTCTCCATGGCACATACTTCTCACACATACCAAGATTCAGGTTTCCCAAGGCTTGTCCCCCCACCAAAGCTTAGGATTGTCCCTGTTATCTCTTCTAAGACCCACATGAATTAGGGCGGCTTCAAAGGTTGCACCTTTTGCATCAACAAATAGAAGGTTTTGGCTACTACACAAAGTTGCTAATAAGGGCATCCGTTCGGGTGGCTATACGTGCAACAGCGCTACTCTCTATTATGGAGTCTCCCAGCCTTCAAGGGTTATGCCTTGGAGGGTTTTGGGGGAGGTTAGGTATCAGTATAACACAACAACCTTTGTTGTTTGTGGCTTTCGACACAAACATTTTTCTTATATAGTGGTTCAGAAGAACTTGGCTTTAGCCTATTACCGCTTGGGTCATATCCCTTCTCACACTGGGAAGGCAGGCCCTCTAAAGATAATAACAAGTTCTCATACACCCAAGATCCATTTGATAGGCAAGGGGAAAGGATACTTTTGCTATTAAATTTGGGTTACAAACATGCACATACAAGTAATCAAGAAAGATAAATCAAGCACGAAGCAAGCAATGATTCTTTTTAAGCACCAAGCCCAAATGTTCCTAAATTAGTGAAAAACCACAAGTCTTGGACCGATTAGAGCTGCAACAGATATGTTAGTAGTTTGATAACCTCCTTTTCTTGGACAATTGATACGATGTTGCACAAATACCCAATTAGTAACCAAGAAAATGAAACTGCCAATGATAAGTGACACAGTTACCAGAGGTGATCAACTATTGATCGGGAGCAATCTGTATTCTGCCGCAAGCAAAATGTTACAGGTTAGAAGTGATGCTAGTAAACCCAAATATGAAATGATAAAGCTCATAAGAGATGCAAAAAAGAAATAGGCAACTAATTATGGGCCATAAGTGACTTAGATCTGTGAAAAATAAGATATAACAGAAAACCCTAGTTTTGTATAAAGTAATCCAGATAGCTAAAAGTGATCACTGTTAGATTGAAAGTGATTCAAATAAAGGCATAAGTGACCACTGTTAGCTTGTAAGTGATGCAAAAAAGACACTAAGGGACTATTGTTCGCTTAGAAGTGATCTCGGAAAGGCTAAAAGCGATAGGTTTTGGCTTAAAAGTGATGCGTTTGTTTAGGCAGTGACTGGTTTTCTCTTAGAAGTGACTAGAACTTGTCGTAAGCGCTTAGAAAATATGATCTTCACAAAAAAAACTTCAAATAAAAAAGTTAATCAAGGACATGGGTCTCACCGGGCATGCCAAAATGTGATAAGTAAACATCAGGTTAATAAGATCAAGCATAGCCAAGAAAACCTAACCCTACCATCATCAAAGAATCTAATCCAAATGAAATCAAAAGCATGCAATTCAAGAACAATATCACCTAGATTGCATGATTCCTTGTTTATGATGTGGATTACTTCTTCAACAATGAACAATTATGAAGATCAAAGCTGCCATGATGGATGAATGATAATAATAATAATATGCTAAATGGATGCTCAAATGCTCAATATACTCAAGACGATAATGTAGATGCTATATGAATGTTGGATCCATGTAGTATGGAATGAGAGGGTGTTTATATAGACCTCAACCAAAATCAATCAACGGTGGAGATTTGGTGACTATGTGAATGGATAAGATTAAAAGGATAGTCATAGGTGAATGTGTAAATGACAAGTGGAAGGAAGATGAGACTTATCTATGACCGTGTACATAAAAAGTACTACATGTGAAAGATATTAAATAAAAGATGTAGTACCACTTATCTATTTTAAATGAAAGAGGCACACATGTTTGCTCATTGAGATAAATGATAAGAATAATTAATTAAATAAATAAAATTTATTTAATTAATTGGAAAGTGGGTTTGTGATGGATTTTTAATTAATTAAATAAAATTTATTTAACTACAAATAGATAGAAATAAGATAATTAAATAATTAAAGATTATTTAATTGTAGCTTAGAGAAAATATAAGAAATAGCTAATGAATTAATTAAATAAATAGGAATTTATTTAATTAATAGAAGAAATAAGTTATAGGGACATTGCTCAAGTGTGTTAGACAAATGCAGATGAATATTTTGAATGCTAATGATAAATAGGTCAATTTTGGGTGTCTACAGAATATATTGCTGCAGTATCATGTTGTACTCAGGTGTTATGGATGAAGTAGACCTTGAAGGATATCAAAGTTGAGTAGGATGAGCCAATTCCTATTCTTTGTGATAACACAAGTGCCATAAATATTTCAAAGAATCCAGTGATGCATTTTGTTTAGGGTGAAAATTGGATTTGTTTATGTTTAAGTCTATAAAAATGCAAATATTTGGAATCTAAATGCAAATTTACACTAAAATGTAAGACTACATCCAAATTCTAATTTGAATGAGCCTCTAAAATTAGTAGAAAAATCTAAAAGAAGATTTTGCCTACTAACCCTAGATTTTGGAATTACTAGGTTATATGAAAATTGTCAAAATTTCTACAAAAGCCAAGCAAATTAATGACAAAAATGTAATGCAAATTTCTGAATTTTTGTATTTTTCTATAGTTTATATCAGATCTGATGCAAAAATCATTAATTAGGAAAATTTAAAAAGAATTGATGCAATTTAGTTAGCCAAACAATGCAATTTTTTTGAATTTTTCTAAATTTTTGAATTTTTTTTGAATTTTTCTCAATGCAATAAAATAAAAGAGTATATGAATGAATGAAATCAATCCAAATATGAAGACAAACACTCAACAAGTTGCAATTTAAGTCCAAAAACATGGGTTCACCAAAATGTTTATGGTGAAAATTGGATTTGTTTATGTTTAAGTGTTTAGATGTTTGAATCCTCCTTTCATCCTATACATTCAAGGATCTAGGGTCAAGTGGCGATTCACTATCATACCCTAGGTCACTCTGAAATGTAGGGAAGCCTGGATTAGGGTGTTTAATTATCAAATTTCCTTCTCTTATGCTTAATTGACCATTAAAATCCTAATTTCAGAAATACAACTATAAACAGAAGAATAACAGAAAAAGCTCTTACAGACGGAAGCAAAATATCAAATCACAGAGTACCTATTTTCAGGGTTCTGAGGTGAAAATGTCAGGGACAAAAGAGTGGACGTCCAAGTCCAATGCCCTGCTTTTTGTCTAGATTTGGAAACTCAGTCTATAACTCTTCCCTGCTGTCCTGGAGATTTTCCCGTCATGGAAGTTGGAGGACTAATGAGTAGGCATTGAAGTCTATGTGGCTATTTTTCCTTCTATTTTGCAATTCTGACACTTCAAGATGCCTTCCTGTAACTTCACTTTTCCTAGCTCCACAACCTGTAACCTGCAACCATGAAAACTTTGGGAGGGGGTTGTGGTGTTTAGAGGCTTGCCTCAGTCAAGCCTCAGAGGACACTTAAGTCTCTAAACACCGTTGTTAGATAAAGAGTGCGTGCCCTTGTGAGGTAGACGCAAAAACCAAAGTAAATGATGATGAAAACACAATATAATGTCACCTTGTAGTGAATATATCATGGGAGGAAGATGCCCTTCATTCCATGATGAAATGGATGCTCAAATCTACAAACACAAACACATAAACCACACAATTCTGCTCTTGCAACACAATGAAAGCCTTGAATCACCTTGAGAACACAATATCTTGCTAGTAATCATCTAGTTTACAAATGAATGCCTAAACATGCTTATATATGCAACTACAAACACTCTTGCCAAGATTTTCATAATTCAAACTTACCGTGTTAGGATAGGACACAAATAACGGTCATAAACTAACACCAAAAAATTAGGGCTGACCTAAAATAGGGCAGGACTAGGGCACGGGTGCCTAAGTCCTCCCCCTATTTTTAGGTAGGGTACAATTCAAGGGGTCCTCCTAGGTCCCATTTGTCATGTTAGCTAGGGATCATTCCATCGGGATGCCAAATTATGAAGTAAGATGTCCTAAATGCATGCAAAAGACCTGGGAGCTAAACCTTATGAGGGAAAAGCCCCCAAGGGGACATTTTCTAATGTTACATTTAGCCCCCACTTTAATGTATGCATTAAAGTAAGGTCACAAACACATCAAACACATCAAGCACGAAGAAGACACGCCAATCACATAGAAAATAGTAACAGCACACAAAACACAGAGAAGACAATTACAGTCACATAGAACACGGAGAAGACAATCAATGCATAGAAGACACATTAATGCATGGAAGATAGAAATGATATCTTTTCTTTTCTTTTTCTCATAAATATGAAATGTAGATGCAAGTACTAGAAAGTAAACAAACCTCCCATAATACATGATGCACTCATCACGTAGGTCTTTGTATATATGGGGCAACACACATGCAAGACATGCAAAACCTCCCAAAATGTAGGAAGCACAACCCTAAGGCACTGGTCTTTATTCTGCATATGGCGAAACAAACACGCCACAACACACACACTTGAAGACATAGAGAAAACATGGAAAACAAGTGATGGTGTTTTCCCTATTTCTAGGCTCATCACCATCTCAGGCACATTATAGGCACACACCGACGATTAGTCTTTGCCACAACAATCACCAAAAACATGCTTAAGGGTTGAGTTAGTCACAAAGCCGCTCCCCGCCTCTGCAAAGAACTTTTGAAAATGACAAGATGATGCAATATGCTCCAAGAAATACACCATCCCTGCCTTCGTAGAGGGATTAAGAAAAAGGATATGCTTGATATCCCACCTCCATAGAGGGCTTACATGATTGATTGATTGATTGCAAACAAACTCATAATGCATGATCCACTCATCATGCAGGTCTTTGAACCTGAGGAAAAACACATTGCTAACATCTATAACAGATAGCTTACCTTATATGCCCCCACCTTAAGGTGGTTGATATCATGCATCGATATCAAGCATGTTAAGGTAGGAATAAAACACACAAAGGAACACTGACTTTTGCAAAGCCCATGCCCCCTAGAGGTGACATGTAATTTACGATCGCCAAGTGTTCCCACAAACACATCCCTGCAAGAAACATGTTAGTGTCTACAAGATCACAATAAACAACAACATCAATGTATATGAATAACCACATAAAGAGCCAAGGTTATACAATGAATTCAGAGTTCGAGGATAATCATGGGGCTATATCACAAAGCTCTCTGAATTGAGTACCGCCAAGGCTAGATTCAAAGACAAACAAAGGTGTACAGAGCAGTAGTATTGTTAAGGTTTGTAAATGTGCTAGAAACATCATTAAATTCACTACGTGGAAAGCACGAGTGCTTCCACTAGCCAAGCATTGGATAAAATATACAACCCCATCATCATATTAGGAACTAAGTCCATTTTTTGATTTCTCTCGAAAGGGAAACTAGGTCTGCATCAGTATAAATCTTTGTCGTCATCTGTCCGCTAGATGGAAACACTAGAGGAAGGGAAACAATAAATAAGAGAGGAGAAACAAGTGTCTTAGGGACAATCACGTAGGAGGGTGCCCCTAATGTCACCAACCGCAACGCTATGTCCATAAGACACAACACACAATAATGAAATTAGAGAGAGACAATATAGAAGAATGATGATACAAATAGAAGAAGGTCACAATGGAGGCAGTCTCCTGGTATCGCAGACCTTACAAGAGAATCAAGGGTCATCCCAGGATGCCTAAACAACACATAACACATCACGAGGGAAGCACATCATGAGGGAAGCACATCATGAGAGAAATTAAGGGGTAGAAATACTTACCTGGTAGCACCATCGTTAAGAACATACACATTTAGGATATCTCTCATGTTGTTTTAATATTGTATTAACATTAAGTTTAGGATGACAAGAGGCTTTGGTGGGTTTCAAAGAGTGGTATCCTATACCGGTTGTGTAGTTAATTCCAGAAACTTGTAAAGGCACTCTAATTCCTTGTTGATTTACACCGCAACCATTGCCTACATAGGTGTTATTTTTGTGCAAGATTTGAAATCCATGACCATATAGAGAGTCCATTTCTTTAGAAGAAGGTGAAACCTCATAGGTATCATAATTTGTAGTATAGGTGAGGGTATTTTCTTTATTTTCAACCAAGGAAACTTTGTTTTCCTAAGATGTTTCAAAAGATTGTTTAGACGAGATCGATACAACTTTTGATGTGTCAGGTTTATTAAATTTGTATTCCCCTATATTGCAAGGGTTGAAATCTAATGAACCCCAATCATCACCAACAAGTGCATTCAATGGTTGGGAGTCTTACACAACTTTAGTCGTTCATGGATCACCTCGCAAATTGTTTGATCTCATATGATTGTAAACTGGTTTTTACATTTTAATGTGTAAACAGTTATCTGGTTCAGGATCAACATGAATAGTATGAAGTTTACCTTTGAATATAATTTGATTGAACGATGTAGAGTGGAAGGGACTACCCCCAATGCATGAATCCAAGGTCTACCAAGAATCATGTTGTAAGATAAAGAAATAGGCATGACATGAATCAAGGTAGACATAATCACAGGTCCCACTTGTATAGGTAAAGTTATAGTACCTATGGATTGTCATCCAACATTATCAAAGCCACGAATGCTAATGCCATTTGGTGTGATTTGTGATGTGTCAACCTTGATTTTATGTAGTAGGTCAATGCTACAAACATTAAGAGCCGATCCATTGTCAATCATAACTCATTTTACCAATGTTCTGTTTATTGTGATAGATTATAAGAGGATCATATTGGTTTTAAACTTCAATTGACGGTAATTCTTGTGGTTGAAAGAGAATATCTATTTTAGTCACATGCATCCTATCCAATATGGCTGCTACATCATTTGGCTTAACAATAGGTGGCACAATCATCTTTTGTAAAGCTTCTTAGAGCATTCCATAGTATGCAAGTGATGTTTGTATTAAATCCCAAAGAGAGATCTTAGCCGGAGTAGCACGAAGTTGTTTGACAAGATCATACTCTTGACCACTTTTATGAGTAAGGCGAGGTGTTGGAGGGAGAATAGGTTGAGAATATGGAAGAGAGATAGGCACATGCAGTGCTTGCTTACTTTTCTTGTTATTATGGGTGTTATATGTATGAGCAATCACATTGTGTACACCCTGATTTCCATGAACAATTTGCTTTGCATAGTCGTAGATGTAATCCGGGGGTCTACCTTGAATAGTAATCACCAGCTTTAAGCAAGAGGGTGCACTATGTGCCCCTTAGAAAATCATCTTAGGAATATTGCTACAAGGTCTATTAATGATGATTAAATTAACATTTTTTCCTTCTTGATTGTACCCAACATCCATCCCTAAAGGATTTAATGTGAGAGACCTTTTCTTGTCCACTAATCCTACATCCTGGCCAAGGAGAGCAGTGGGACGAGAGGAAGGTACAATATTGATAGGAAGATTAGGTGTTACATCATGAATAGGGCTATCCATGGTCTTCTCATATAATGTTATTTGTCTTTCAACTATAGGAGAAGGAGGATAACTTATGGAATCATCATCATCATCATCACCATATGTTTTAGCTATTAAATCCAAAGCATTAAGAGAACTTTCACTCTCATCATTCTCAATGTGTTTTGTCAAATCTCCTATGACCCAAGGGTATGTATTCATGAGAGAAGTGAAGTTGTCAAAATTAGATACATAGTCAAGGATTTCAAATGAGGAGCATTTAAATATATCCTTGTGATACATAGCTTGTAAATAAGTGAGCACATGATTCATATTAAGAAATTTGTAGAAAGTCTCAAAGTTTTTGATATATGCATGTAAAGATACCAAAGAGCAATGAGATGAAGATTCAATAATGAAATGTATTGTAACATCAATTCAAAATCAGATTTTAAGATCTTTTCAAAAGTATGCAAGAGACCAGTGCAAAACTATATGCAAAAATGACCTAAAATGCTTGATTTTTTGTACTTTTTTAATGCAAATAAATGAAACAAAGGGTGTTGTAAGGATTTTGATCAGGGAAATACAATTATATTCTTGATATTAGTACCAAACAGAAATAAGATCCTTCACAACACACTCTTGATGCGAATCCAAAATAATGCCAAGTCAAACTATAGTGAAAATATGTCAAAATAGGCACTTTTTTCACCAAAACTCAATGCAAAATAGTATGACAAAGGGTGTTGTGAGGAAAATTATGATGGAAAGCAGATTATATTGGTAATAATAGACACTTAATGTCAAAATTCCCAACACAACACACTTTTAGTGCCACTTAAGGTAAAACCCTAGTGAAATATAGCAAAAAATAAGCTATTTTTCACAGTTTTTCAATTCCAAGACCTAGAAAAATGGGTGTTGTAATGAATTTATGGATGTGAAGAAAATAAGATCAATAATATAAGTCACCTCAATCCATAAAATTGATCACAACACACTTGGAGTTCAAACAAGGTCAAACCCTAGGGCAAAAATAGTTAAAATGTGTAGTTTTTCGCCAAATTTTCTATACAAGAGCCCGTTAAAAGGATGTTGTGAAGATTTTTAGGAGGGGAAGAAAATGAATACCCTGATAAAAACCAATTAGTGCAAAAATACCCTTCACAGCACACCTATGGTGCAAGTTTATAGAGTCGATAAGGCCAAATTTAGTGAAAATCGTTGTTTTTGAAGCCCTAGATTTGAGATGTTGACACAAAATGATATGTGAATGTTTTTAAGTCTTATTTATGGTGAAAATGAATTGTACTAATATCTGAAAATGATTTTAAATAACTTATATGCAAAATACCAATGCAAATCTAATGAAAATGCATGAAAATTGCTAGTTTTTTTGTTGAAATTTTCTATGCAAAAATGCAAATATTTGGAATCTAAATGCAAATTTACACTAAAATGCAAGACTATAGCCAAATTATAATTTTAATTATCCTGTAAAATCAATAGAAAAATTTGATAGAAGATTTTGCCTACTAACCCTAGATTTTGGAATTACTAGGTTATATGAAAATTGTCAAAATTTCTACAAAAGCCTAGCAAATTAATGATGAAAATGCAATGAAAATTTATGAATTTTTGTGTTTTTCTGTAGTTTATATCAGATCTGATGGAAAAATCATGAATTAGGAAAATTTAGAAAGAATTGATGCAATTTAGTAAGCCAAACAATGCAAATATTTTGAATTTTTCCAAAATTTTCAATTTTTTTTGAATTTTTCTGAATGCAATAAAATGAAAGACTATATGAATGAATGAAATCAATCCAAATCTAAAAAAAAACACTTAGAAAGTTTCAATTTAAGTCCAAAAACATAGGTTCACCAAAATGTTTAGGGTGAAAATTAGATTTGTTTATGTTTAAGTGTTTAGATGTTTGAATCCTCCTTTCACCCTATACATTCAAGGATCTAGGGTCAAGTGGTGATTCACTATCATACCCTAGGTCACTGTGAAATGTAGGGAAGCTTGGATTAGGGTGTTTAATTATCAAATTTCCTTCTCTTATGCTTAATTAACCATTAAAACCCTAATTTTGCAAATACGACTGTAAACGGAAGAACAATAAAAAAGCTCTTGCAGACAGAAACAAAATATCAAATCACAGAGTACCTATTTTCAAGGTTCTAAGGTGGAAAAATCAGGGAAAAAAGAGTGGGCACCCAAGTCCAATGCCTTGCTTTTTGTCCAGATCTGGAAACTCAGTCTGCAACTCTTCCCTACTATCCTGAAGATTTTCCCGTCACAGAAGTTGGAGGACTAATGAGCGAGCGCCCAAGTCCAGGTGGCTATTTTTCCTTCTGTTATGTAATTTTGACACTTAAAGATACCTTCCTGTAACTTCACTTTTCCCAGCTCCACAACCTGTAACCTGCAACCATGAAAACTTTGGGAGGGGGTTGTGGTGTTTAGAGGCTTGCCTCAATCAAGCCCCAGAGGACATTTAAGTCTCCGAACACTGTTGTTAGATAAAGAGTGTGTGCCATTGTGAGGTAGAGGAAAAAACCAAAGGAAATGATGATGAAAACATAATATAATTTCACCTTGTAGTGAAGATATCATGGGAGGAAGATGCCCTTCTTTCTGTGATGAAATGGATGCTCAAATCTGCAAACACAAACACATAAAACCACACAATTCTACTCTTGCAACATAATGAAAGCTTTGAATCACCTTGAGAACACAATAGCTTGCTAGTAATCATCAAGTTTACAAATGAATGCCTAAACATGCTTATTATATGCAACTACAAACACTCCTGCCAAGATTTTAGTAATTCAAACTTACCGTGTCGGCATAGGACCCAAATAACGGTCATAAACTGACACCCAAAAATTAGGGCTACCCCAAAATAGGGCAAGACTAGGGTGCGAGTGCCCAAGTCCCCCCTATTTTTGGGCAGGGTACAGCTTAAGGGGTCCTCATAGGTCGCATTTGTCATTTTACCTAGGGGTCATTCCATCGGGATGCCAAATTATGAAGTAAGATGTCCTAAATGCATGTAAAAGACCTGGGAGCTAAACCTTATGAGGGAAAAGCCCCCAAGGGGACATTTTTTGATGTTACACATTCAAAGACAAAGAACTCTTCAATTAAGTATCACTTTTTGAGAGAGAAAGTTGCAGAGAACAAGGTGAAGCTTGAGTATGTGCCTACAAAAGATCAAGTTGCTGATATATTCACTAAGGCTCTTCCAAAAGACACATTTGAGTATCTCTAGAATAAATTAGGGGTTATTGCCCCTCCTTCCTTGAACTAGATGCATAAGAAGAAGCATCAATCTAGTATGCTTCAAAGTACATTTCTCCTTTCTATACTGATGTTGGAATCTACCTCTTAGGGGGAGCAGGTAGTGGTTTGAGATGATTGTTACATTCAAGTGGAGTAAAGAATGATTTTAGACTAATTAGAGCAGTAGTTTGCAAGTATGTGCAGAAGAAGAGATGTGATGTCATTTGCCATTGATTTCAAAGGGGGAGAGAGATCATGTGAAAAACTAAGGGGGAGAAAGAGTTCAAATGTGGAAAAATAAAGGGGGAGTCTTGATGCAGAATTGTGTCTTGATAGAGGAACATGTTATTCAGTTTTTCACATCATATGTTGCCATCAATGACAAAGGGGGAGATTGTTGCAAGTATGTGCTAACTGGTGTTGTCATTGATGCCAACATATTTGTGTTTTCGTTGGTGCAAACTGTATCTTCTGATATTGCTATTTATTGATTAATTGAGTTGATAAGTTAAGAACACTATCTGATTATTTTGCTCTGCATTTTCTCTGTATTGAATACCAGAGTATGAGATTTGGATATGATTTAGAGAATTGTTTGAAGATGATAAATCTAGAATTTGGTGGTTCAGATCATTGTGCATAAAAAGTTCTATTCACCGGTTTGAAGACTATGCCTAGCAATGTTTGTAGAGTGACAGGGAGATAGTATTTTGCTCCGCTTTTCTCTCCAAATTGGATTTTGGTCTTGTAGTTTCAGACTTAAGCTTATAAGGTCCTTATCTATCTTCATTCCAAAGGATTTATGATTTGGTTTTCTAGAAAGCAAGTTACTGATCAACAAAGTTTGACAGTGTCTATTGAGAAGCAGTCAGTGATGTGTCTTCAAGTGATATATGTTGTCTTCAGGTGAGATCTATTGTGGTTGGATTTGTCAACTCCCAAGTGATTCTATGTTGTTCATGGATGACTCTAGAATGTATTGAAGGTGTGTTCTTGATCTGTAGGCTACAATCAAGTTCTTGGAAGCATGTATCTAAGTGTTCTTGATGTGTACACTTGTTCTGGCTGACCTAGTTAGTTACATTTGTTGCAAAGGTGATTTGTGAATTGTAGAAGTGTGTCCAAGCATGTGAACATGTATTTGGATCTGAGCTAAGACGTGAAGTGTTCATCTTTCATTGATTTGCTCCATAAGCTTGTTTAGGTCTAGTCCTAATTTGATTTATGTATGTATGCTAACCTTGGAGATAGTTCCAATGGTTGAAGAATGTAATGTTGACCTTGATGTACATTCCAAGGTTGATAGGTATAAATGTATGTAATTAATTCATGAGTGATGTGTGAAAGTGCGAAGATAAAGTGTGAGTTGTAAAAGCATAGCAGAGCATAGGAGATATATTGCACTTCAATGGAATTAAACTCAGGCATGGTGTAGATGCTACTATATAAGTTCATCCTAGTAGTGAGCCAACCCTCAGCAGTGAGCCAACCCTCGGTAATGAACCAACCCTTGAGCCAACCCTCAGCAGTGAGCCAACCCTCGGTAATGAACCAACCCTTAGCAGTGAGACGCCCCTTTAGCAATGAGCCTTTCATTTGGGTAGTGAGCCTTTTAGTAGTGAGCCACTTTTGTTATTCGGTATTGTTACTACATTATATTGTGAGCTAACACTCACTGTGGTTTTTCCCTATTTATGGTTTTCCATGTAAAAATTAGGTGTTCATGTGTGTATGGTGTTGATGTGTTTATGTTTTGATTATGCTATTCATCTTTAATATTCATAATAGAATAAGGAGTTAAAGTAAGTGAATGTGAAAAGTGAGTTTGCTTAAGGAAGTTGATGTTTTTGATACAACTAATTCACCCCTCCTTATAGTTGTCTTGTTCCTTTCAACAATTTTTTCTTGGGGTCCGTGAGTGTTAGCACACTTGTACAGGGATTTACATAGCTGTGTATATAGTTGGAGTCAGTACATGGGTTGCAGCATGGTGCTGCTACATATATGGGCCTAGGAGCACATACCGATAGTGAGATCGATGATTGACAGGATGGTGAGAGCAGAGGAGAAGCCATACTTTTGGTTATATGCCGGGGTATTACATTATCAAAGGATAGGGGATATGACATACTAGCAAAGAATCATCGATGATATAGATGAGGTTATCTAGAGACCCTGGAGAGCTTGCAAGGTTTCGTGGCATGATCACCAGGAGCTAGCTTATGTGAGGTAGACCTGTTATCTTATGGGGAGGATGAGGACCATTATAAAGAGATATATGCCAGATAGGATGATGAGGCAGTTTGGAGAGTTGTAGATGACACCATGCATGAGGCCATTTTTCTGAGGGTAGTCAGAGATGTAGGTGCCTATGGAGTGTTGTGTGGTTACACAACATGCCCCATTTTGCCCTAGCAAAATAGGGACCCAACTTTTCTTTTGCTTCTGCTTGCTTGTTTTCTTTCTTTGGGCGGTTTGGTAAAATTCAATCATAAGTGTCACCTTTTCTTATGCATGTGCATCAAAAGGAGAGGTCAGTTGTTCAAGTAAAAATTTGCTATCACAAACCTCATAGTTAGAAAGAGTACAAAATTCTAAGCAAGTTTACCTTTTAGATCACCCTGATATTGTTTAAAGGTAGAAAGTTATGTTGAGTCAAAGATCAGTCAACCCTAATGTTTTCCATGGGGGGTCATATTTCTAAATATTAGTCATAATTGTATAGATGACCCCAACTTGGAAAATCACCTGATGTTCATTCCATCCTCGATACACAAACATCAAACTTAAATAGGGATGAGTATTTACCCGTCATAAACCTCATGTATTTGCTGGGGGGGTCATATTTCTTTATATCCGTCATCTTACAAAATATCACCCCTTCGTGAATATCACCTTGCGCGAATATGACGATGACATCATTCAGTTCCAACGAATGAAAGAGATCACCCTTATGATGACATAATCATTACACCCAACCCATAGAGGGTCATATTTCAAGCATCCGTTATATTTATCAATATGACGATGACATCATCATAACCCAATACAAAGAAGGTGGGATGGCATGATGATGTCATCATGATCTACTCCCAGGGGGGTCATGTTTCATAATATCCCTTACCTCTAATTTTATGACCCGATCTTGCTTAGTGGTCAAAGGTTGACCATATCACCCCAATCTTTACTAAACGATTATCCTGCGCACAACAGAGGGGTCATATTTTCAAATATACATGATCTTCCAAAGATCACCCTCCGGTATTAAATGCATTCCCCAATGGTACGTGACGCCCTTTCAATTTCAAATACAAATCAGACACTTGGTGGCATCTATCAACTCCATGCGATTTAGAAGTATTTATTTTAATTTTCTTAAATTTCATTGCAAATAACCTTCAAAATTGCAAATAACATACAATCTAAAGCAAATAAACATGAAATATGCCTATAACTCGTAAATAATTGAAAATACAGAGCATATTTTGAGTGAAAGCATGTCAAAATGATAAATATCATGCAAATACAGATGCACATCAGTGATATACATGTGAATATCTACTTGTAGGCACATTACTTGATTAAATACACTGTGCATAAGTTTATACAAGTTTGGGATAGTAAATGCTCAAAAGAATTGATCAAACTTATAAATATTACTGTAATCTATGGAGCAGAGTAAGAATAACCTTGTTTGTGAAGTGAATTTACAGTACACAGGTGCATAATTGGTTACTTAAACAATGTAAGACCCCTTGAAATGGAGAACAAGATGTCACATCAACCTCTGAGTAATGTCAGAAGATCATGACTTGATCAACGGAGCCTTGGAGTCATCACTTTTTTTCACATTGATCGTACTTTTCAAGATAATGAAGGTTTGTTGTGCAAATTTTTATACATGTTGTTATGACTAACAACCATCATCAACATGGAGAACCTATGGATAGAGATGCAATAGAGGCAGAGATCAGAGCCCTTCAGCTAGTGTTGTGGTCACCGTCAGCTATGGCCGTAGAGGATGCAAGGAACAACCCTGATTTTGATGCTTGGTGGGCTACTCACAAACTTGTGAGATTGACACTGCCAAGGACAGGTAGGACAGGTGGTAGATCCTCCCATTGGCCAACAGATACAAGTTAGGCAGAGGGTTGCAGTAGGACATGCTACAATCCCTCCTAATGTGGGAGAGAGGAGATGATGGAGCAGGACAGGGGCCAGAAGGGCCACATGTAGCAACAGAAGGAGCAAGAGGACAGGAAGATAGAGGAGAGGATAGAGGGCAGGATTAGGATGGAGGAGGAGGAGATAGAGAAGATATAGACATATTACTTGCCTCCCAAGATAGTCTACAGTTGGAGGTAGAGCAATTACAGGGTTGATCACAGGTAATACAATGAAGAGGGATAGTGCTCTCCTACAGATACAGGCTCTGCAGGCACATGTACAAGGATTATAGGTACATTTGTAGTAGATGACAAGAGAGAGGGATGTAGCGAGAGCTATGACTACCCAGGTATAGTAGTAGTTGGATACGGTCCAGAGGGTCATAGTAGATGGGAGCATATCATAGATGTGGACCATCATGATGGCAGTCTAGGACAGGTTGGCTCAAGTGGGGTAGCGTGCAGAGTACTACAAGGGGCTTTATGAGAGTGCATTCCTAGCATCTCAGAGGGCTCTTAGTTTTAGCATGTGGAGTAGGGTAGGGGGTTCTAGATTAGCTTGGTTGGGACCATCAGTGATGGGGCCACCTAGGGTGAGTGTAGGACAGGGGAAATAGGGCTAGGGGCATCCATCAGTATCACAGAGACCACCGCAACCACCTCCAAGGCTAGATCAGCATCCAGCTCCTTCAGAGGGGACTAGCTCGACATGATGTAGACACTTGATTTTGATGATGTATATATTTGTATTTTGACACCTACAGGCTTGATGATGTACACATATGTATACTTGTATCATGGACACTTTTATATTATGGACATTTCATTATTGTTGATGATATAGATATGATGATTTGGTCTTTTTTAGATGGTTATGATGTGCTTATGTTTTTTATGATATGATAGATGTATGCATATGTAATATGGATATAGAATAGATGTTTATTTGATGATGTATATGATGTATGATGATGCAATGTGAACTTAGCACAGATGTTTATTTGATAATGTATATGATGTATTGATGAATTAATGTAATGTGACATAAAATGTGATCTGAATGATGAAATGATTAAGTTAAAGGAAAGGATAAATGATGATCATGGATGACACAAATGATTAACATATATATAATAATCAAATGATAATGTGAAACAAATGATTAATGAAAAGATAATCAAATGATTATAAAACAAATGATTGATATGATACGATAATCAAATGAGAAGGAAGAAAATGTTGAACCAAAAGGATTAATCAACGATGTGATAATCAAATAGTAAGAAAGAAAATGATGAACAAATGATTAACAAATATATGATAATCAAATTGTAAGAATGAAAATGATGAACACATGATTAACAAAGATATGATAATCAAATTGTAAGAAAGAAAATGATGAACAAATTATTAACAAACAAAGATGAATTAGAATGGAAAAGAACATTCTTTAATAGATGAATGAATGATGGAATTATTTGGGAAAAATTACGCTTGACATGTAAAAAATAGAGCAATCCTTTATTTGATATAGCATACGGATATTATGCACCAAGGTATGAGAACTAGGGTGGCTATGTATCCCATGCATAAGACAGTTGACTCTGCAAGCAAACAGTTTGAATTTTTTACTACTAGGTATAATAGAACCTTGTCAGATAAGTGAATGGAAAATAGTCTTTAGCATAGAATAGTCTTAATATAAAGAAGGTCTTTGCAGAGCCTTAGATGTAAAAGATATTGATATGCAAGATGCTAATCCCATCACACACAAGATAGATATTAGACCTAATAGGAGAATAAATTCATCTCTCAAACATAGTATATGAAAGCAATGACTATGCCCCAATTTATACAGTATCACCACATACCAAGATATAAAAAGATCAGGGTAGTTTTGAATGTGCATTGTAAAAGGGACACAAGATAAATCAAAAAGTAGAAATAACCAACTGATAAAACCAATAGACAACCAAAATGTTTTCTTGCCAAAAGCGGGTATTCCAGAAAGATTTGAGGCCTTATTGTAGGAAAGATGTATCTATTAAAGGCTTTGGATCCGAGATGTATGGATATACCTAGATATAGGCAAATGGAATGCAATGACATATTGTTTTTTAGGAGCATTCTTTTCTGTTTCATATTTTATAAGCACTTTTAGCTTCCAAAAAGATGTGTAGTTCATTTTTGCTTGAGTTAGTCATGTCTAAATGGTAAATGGATAGGACGGATTATGGTAAAATGGATGAAGTGACAAAGATGAACTTATTATGGGTTGAGATGGATGATGGGGTCTATCATATGTGCTTGAGTACCGGATACTTCCTTCATATTCCAGACTACCTACATACCCTATATCCACGGGATCAAGGAACATTATGATGATGATGATGATGATATGTAGTTCTGGTTGGTGTGATGAATGTGTCAATTAATAAGATGTGATGATGATTGAATTTGTGATAACTACCCCTATTGCAAATGAAGATCCATTCCTAGCCTTAGGTTAAGGAAACTTGCCCCCATTCTAATAAAGGGTTTTATTATGGAGAAAGGTGACTGATTCAAGGATGGATGAAACTAAGTGAACTGACTTAGCATAAATGAAACTGGATGGACTGACTATGGATGAGACAAGGATAGAATGCTTAACACTAACCAATTCCTAAGCCATGATAGATGGACAATTGGGAATGCGAGGGTTAATGAGTTTTATTATGAATGGCATGGAATCTTATTATGAAAATGAGATAGATGGATGGAAAGCTCGAATAAATGGTAGTGCTGACTCTTATACATAGAACCCGTTTGCCAGGTTTTCAATATGGTACTTATCCAAGGTGCCTGTTTACCAAGTTTTCACTAGAGGATGAATATTTTTTTGGTTTTTTCTATTTTTTTGATTTTTTTGTTATTTTTTGATTTTTTTGCTAGGATATTCTCAAGGATTAGGCATAGAATTTCTTGAGATGAACACTATTGATGGGTTCATCAAGAGGAATTCCTTCAAGTGTTGCTAGGGAGTAAGCCCCTGATCCATATGTTGCTCTGATGATGAAAGGCCCTAACCAGTTAGGTTCAAATTTACCTTTCTTTTCTCTATCTTGCAAGTTTCTCTTATTTTCCTTTAGGACTAGATCACCTACTTAGAACTGCCTTTATGTTATTTTCTTGTTGTTGATACAACATAGGTGATTTTGATAGACCTAAAGATGGTTTAATGTTGCAAGGCATCTTTCATCAAGAAGCTCCAATTCATGTAGCCTGGATATTTTGTATTCCTCTCCGTCAATCAGATGCTGCATGGAGACACACAGAGAGGGGATCTTGACCTCTATGTAGTTAGGGTAAAATTGCAAATCAGGGCAAATGAATAAACAGCAATGATAAAAACCCTAGCAATGCACAATGAAGCACAAGACAACATGAAAATCAAAATAACAAATGTAAATGCAAACCGATCTCCACGCTATGCTTGATTTATCTCCATTGCTCTTCTCCACCTCGCATGAGCATGCAAGATTTTGAAAGATTGTTGTTGGAAGAATGTTGGGTGCTCACTTCTGCAGCATAACATTAAGATGAAGATACTAGAATGAAGGATGCAAAGGCTCTAATGATATTTCAACAGCATGTGGATACTTGAGGATCAATGCATGCTAATGATAATTTGGCAGAATAATGTTACTTGAAGCTCAATGCATTCTAATGGCTTATGAGGGGGTTGATTTATAGGAAAGGCTTGGTTCAAATGGATGGTTGAGATTAAAAAGCTAATTGATTGATGTGGACGGCTAGGATTGATTCGATTATCTTGCACATTAAGAAATTGTAGTCATGTGACATGTGGCAAGGGAAGATAAAGCTTAGGTGTGCTTGTGTAGACAAATACTAAAATTAGGTCCCAATAGTTGTACATGTGAAAGATATGAATGAAAGTTGTATTACAACATATGATTGACTAGACAAGTGTTGGAATGTGATAAAAGATGAGTGTTTAAATAAAATATTTGAATTAGTTGGGATATGAGTTGGAAATTAATTAAATAAATAAGATTTATTTAATTAATAGGATAAATGAATAGGATGGGATAAGATATGATGTGGAAATTAATTAAATAAATAAAATTTATTTAATTAATTGGGATGAGGACAGGATATGATTGGGATATGATGTTGAATTAATTAAATAAATAAAATTTATTTAATTAATTGGCTAAGTAGGATGAGGATGGGATTAAATGGGATTTTAATTAAATAAATCAAATTTATTTAATTAATTGGCTTAATGGATTAGGGAAATTAGGACAAAATGGCTTATGATGTCTAGGATAATGTTTAACAAGGTGTTGTAGGACATGGACAAAGTTGGGACAAATTTGGGTGTCTACATTTTGCCCCTCTTTGAGATGATGTTTGAGATGTGTCGAGTAACATCATTTCAAAGAAGTTAAGATAAGGATAGAGGAAAAGGATGGTGATGATAATGATGATGATGAAATGATAGGATGAGGATGATGATGATGATGGAAAGATAGGATGATGATGCCCCCTCGAGAGGATAGGCAGGTTGGACAAACATGGGTAGGCTCTCAAAAAGAAATAGCTTGGCTGCAAAAGAAAGATAAGGGGATAGATAGAAGAAATAGATGTTGTGTTATGCTATAATGAAGGTGAGCAACCATGATGTTTGATATAGCACTAGACGTTATGCACCAAGGTATAAGGAACCAGGGTGACGATGTGTCTTATGCCCCAGCGTAATACAACCTTGTCTAACATATGAGGAAGTAAACTTAGAGCATTGAAGTCCCAATGCACAAAAGGTATAATATGACCTTAGATGCAAAGGATAGTGCAAAAAGCTATTCCAACATACACAAGATATGAATATTAGCTGGATTGATACTGATTGATGCAAATGCAAGATCAAATGATAACACACACAAGCAAGAAAGCAAGCATGCACAAATGATACAAAAACAAACAAGGTATTGCCCCTGTCAAGCTGTAAACCAATGATTAATTGTTGATTGATGATGGTTGAGAGTGTTGTCATTGCGGGGAAAGCTATATCCCTAGATCAACACAAGGTTGTTTGCTAAGTTGGTTGGCTGGTTGGTTGATTGATTTGGCTTACAACAAGGCTAGGATCAAGACCATGGATTGCGTTTGGATAACTTGGCTTGATTGATTAACTTGATTGGTATGGATTAAGGATGGTTTGTATTTGGATCATTGCTTGAAATGGTTGGAAGATGATGAAATGATGAATGAAGATTGATTTGATGAAATGTTGATGATGGGATGATTTGTGGTAGATTGAGCTGCTTTTGATTTGCTAAAGTGATTGGATTTGTTTTGATGGCTAGCTTGATGTGCTTGAGTTGATTTGCTTTGGTGTTGAAGCTGATGATTGATAGGATTTGGTTTTTGATGGTTGGCTTTATGTGCTTTGGTTGTGATGTTTGTTGTCGCTGGGTTGATTGTTTTGATGATTGGATTGTTTTGAATGATGATAGTGATGTTGTGATGATTAGAGTGTCCACTCAATCTAAGCATAAACAAGTGTTCTCAGTGTGCTCAAAGGATGTAAAACAAACAAGGTATTGCCCTTGTCAAGTCATAAACTGATGGTTGATTGTTTGATTGATGATGATAGTGTTGTCATTGTGGGGAAAGCTATATCCCTAGATCAACACAAGTATGTGGGAACGCTATATCCCATTGATGATGATTGATTTGGCTTATGAAAAGATTAGGATCAAAACTTGTTGATTTGATTGGATAATGTTCCTTGATTGATTAGCTTGCTTGATACAAATTAGTGTGACTTGGATTTAAGATCATTGCTTAGATTGATTTGATTGATATGATTGGAAGAAGTGATTGATTGAAATGGATGAATGAATGTTATTGATGAGGATTTGATTTTGATTGAATGTTGAAGTGGATTGATTTGGATGATGTGATTAGTTTTATTGCTTGGATTTTTCATTGGATATTTGATTTTTTTGGATTTTTGAACATATTTTGATTTTTTTTGTGTTTTTTGGAGAATATTTGATTTTTTTTTTTTGGATTTTTTGAGATATTTTGATTTTTTTGTGTTTTTGAATGTTTTGGAACATCAATGGATTTACAATTTGGGTAGCCTTGAGCTTGATACCAATGACAAGGGAGAAAACCAAGTCTAGGTGCAAGGATGGATGTAGGATGGATGGATAAAAGGTTGGGCTCATAGTGAATGAGATGGAAGGCTCATGAGAGTTGGATGGATAGATAAGAGGATAGGCTATATAAGGGATGGATGCTTGCCTCATGATAAATAGATAGGTAGGCTATAGTGGAAAGCTCATGATAAACAGATGGGGATAAGCTATAAGATGGAAAGCTCATAATAAGGATACGCCATAGTGGATGGATCATAAGGGAGCTAGGATGTGATCTCGAAAGGCTATGTTGCATAGGAAGAACTTGCCCCATTCTAGGTGGTAATGCTTAGGATTTTTACATGACAAAGTTCATGACCAAGGGATAACATGATAGATTGGTTTGAATGGGATGGATGAATGGTCAATGGATAGGACTTGGTTTGGAAAGAAGGTATGTCAAGAAATATCCAAACATGTTTCAACATTTTTGCCCCTATGTCTTCTTCAAAATCAAAAGGCGGAAGGATGGATAAATGGGTTCAATAGGATAGGCATGTTTATGTAATGGCTAAGGATGGTAGGATGGTATGGTAAAAGTTTGGAAATGGATAGGTTGGATGAGACAATGTGCCCCCAAGTGTAAGTGACATAGAAGATCAACCTACACATGATGCCTGTTTGCCAGGTTTTCATCATGGTACTTATCCAAGGTGCCTGTTTACCAGGTTTTCACCATTGGACAAAGGGATTTCTCTTTACTTTTTTTAATTTTTTTCTTCTTTTGCTTTTTTTTTTTTTGCTTTTAAATGGGTTGACAATTACACATGGCTCCTGTTTGCCAGGTTTTCACCATGGTAATGGATAGGAGGGACTCAAGTGTTTAGTGCTATGAAGGTTGATAGTGTCCCATTAGAGATGGATGATGTCTTCGCATGGACCATGTCATTATGCTCATAGATGTTGATAAGGGATTGCATGGATGGGAGATGGATTAGGTAGATAGTGGATTAGGATGTGGATTATGCAAGATTGATGCAAGGATAGATGGATGGGGATAGTGGATTTATATAGGCTTAGGGAATGAAGATGGATGAAAAGTTTATGCCAAAGCATGGACCATAGGGATAGCATGGGGGAGATATGTAGGATAATGGATGGAAGATGGGGAGATGTAGTTATGTGGGAATGGTTTGGAATGGAAGGGAACCATGACCAATGGTTGCACACACCGTGATAAACATTGAATCTTTTGATGAGATGGTGGTGTAGGAAGCAATGGAGATGTTTTCTTAGGGGATGGTTGATGAAGTGATTTAGGAACCCACATAGATTTAGTATTGTTAGTGCTTTTACTTTGCTTGTGGGATTTTTGAAGGGAATGGAAGTTTTGGATGGAAATAGGCTCTTGGATAGATATAGGTGGTTGGACTTCTTGAGATGTGGATGAGGATGCCTCATTTGACTTGCTAGCTATTTGCTTAGGAACCCAAACTATTTTACTTTTGGGCTTTGCTTTTGGAGGTAAGGGTTTGGATGGTTGCTTAGATGTGGATGAGGATGCCTCATTTGACTTGCTAGCTATTTGCTTAGGAACCAAAACCATTTTGCTTTTGGGCTTTGCTTTTGGAGATAAGGGCTTGGATAGCTTTGTGAATGTACTTTGCTTAGAAGATGGATGATTTAGAGACTTTTCACATTGATGCCCTAAGGCATGAGGGTCCTTAGTTGGATTTTTGGCTTTATAAGTAGAGGCATCAAAATTTTTGCTTTTGAATCCCATGGGGTGGGTGGAGTGGATGGAATGATTGGAAGCTTTATGCTTAGATGATGTGTGCTTTAGTTGGCCATGCTTAGAGATGTAAGGATACTTATGAATGATATGTATGTTAGGTGTTAGAAGTAATGGTGGCAAGGTGGATGGAGGGATATTAGGAGTTGGAAGAAGTGGAGGTAAAGTGGATGGCGGAAGATGTACGGTCACATGCTTTTGACATTTATAGGATGATAGAGGTGAAATGGCAACATATGTTTTGGGTAGATGATGGGGTTTGTGATGGAAAGTGGTAGACTTAGGAGAGATGGAGGAATTACCAACATCTTGGCCTTGTTTACCTTGGGGTGTGTATCCAAGGCCATATGAGCACGGAGGAACTTTGACATGGTTTGACTCCAAAATACCTTGTTCATAAAGGCCTAGACCTTTGCCTTTGTAGGTCATGTTTTGGAGGATGCGATTGACTATGGGACTAGATGTGTTTTGGGAACTAGACTTGAGTTCTTTATTGGATGAAGAAGATGAAGTGGAGGACAAAGGTTGTTGTTGTTCTAAGGAAGAACATTCATGGATAAAGGTGGTAAGACCAATAGGACATGATGGTGGACTTGAAGTGGAATCAATGGTGGATGTGGAAGGAGGATCATTAGGATCTTGATTAACATTGTGTTCACTAAGATCCAAGTTATTTGTTTGATCTTTTATGCTTACTTGGGGGACAAGTGTCTCATCATGACAAGTTGATGTTTGCTCATTATGGATAGGGCTAGATGGTGGGTGACTAGGAGCAATTTGGATATCTTGTTCATGGATGGTTATTGGATTATGGATAGGATCAAGGTGCTCATGGATAGCTTCTTCATAGGTATCATCTTGATCATAAAGAAGGTAAATGTTATGGATGGGTTGCATGAAAGTGTTTTGATCTTGAGTTGGACTAGGGCTTAATGTTTCCATATGCTTAGGATTAAACCGTTGACATACCTCTTGGGTTGCTTGAAGGGAAGTGGAAGGCTCTTGGATAGGCTCTTGGATAGGCTCTTGGTCAACAACATGAGAACATGATGACTCTTGACTTAGATTCATAATAGGAGACTCTTGAATAGGCTTGATGGCTTGTAGGTCACATGATGGGCTTGAAGGGCTAAGAATGTTAATTGAGGGCTCTTGGATAGGCTCAAGGATAGGTGGACCACATGATGAGATCATAGGATTGGACATGACCTTTGGAAGTTCTTTGGTAGGCTCATGAATGGGCATTTGACATAGAGGTAGTTTATTCCTAGCTAGTAGCCAATGGATCACATCCTTCGCAAGGGTATGTGTAAATGGGAAATATAATGGATGAGCAATAATAGAGGATGATGTTGTAAGCGTAGGACTAGGATTTTGATTGGGTGGAAGGATAATGGAGTTTGATGGATTAGGATGTGGACTAGATGGGTGTGACACATGGGATTGGGATGATGTGGCATGATTTCTTATTGTATGTTGATACACCTTGTAAACAATTGGGACAAATATTGGGCATGTATTTGTATCATGGCCTTTGGTCCTATGGTATGCACAATAATCATATTCATCATATGGACTTTCTTCACATGGGTTGATGGGGGGAAGTTTAATGAGTTTTGCTTCAAGCATTCTTTGTAAAACTATCTTAGCCACATCCTTTGGTGAAGGATTAGAATGACATGGTGATGAAGGTAATGGAGGGCTTGGTGATTTGGAAGGTTGATGGACCAATGGACTAGGAGTAGGATCACATGGTGCTGTTGGGATAAGATTAGTTGGCTCATGTGTTGGCATGTGATTGGATGGTGAAGGCCACTCTAGATTGGTATCTCCCTTGACAAAGGTAATTAGATCTTGCATAGGATAACTTGGGCTCATTTGGTTTATGTACAAGGGACCACTTGGACTTGGATATGCTTCTTGTTGCAAAGCTGGATTTGGGCTCATTTGTGCTTGTTTTGGAGGCCATTGATAGTCTTGGCAGCTAGGTGTAATGGTAGGATATGTAGACAAAAGATCTTGAGGTGGACCCAAAGATGAGGATATTTGATCTTGTTGGAAAAGTTGACTTGGGCTTACTTGATTTATATAGAAAGGGCCATTTGGACTTGGATGTTGTTCTTGTAATATCACTTGATTGCTTTGTGGATGGCTTTGGTGATATGTTGGAATGTTAGAATGAGGAATTGGATAAGCTTGAGGTGGATGTTCATAGGTTGATGTGGTATTGACTTGGTGGATAGGTGGATTAAGTTGATATGAAGTGGATGGTTATGACATGTGGCTATGAGGTGGATTAGGTTGGTATGGGGTGGCTAAGGATTGTTGTACTTGTCGAGCTTGACTAGTGGCTAAAAGGTGTTGGACTTGGGCTATGAAGTTTTGTAGTTGAGGTGATTGGCTTGCATGGGGTTGAGCTCTTTGGAGGAAGAATTGTAATATTTCAATGGCGTCTGGGTTGAGGGGTTGTAATCCTTGATAAATATTTTGGAGGAATCTTTGGAATTTTATTTCTAGGTCCTCTAGTGTAGACATGTTGTCACCAAGTGTTTGTCTTAAGTCCTTTTAGCAAGTGCTTGTTTAGGGATTTGGATGATGATGTGGATTGTTTGAATGAGAGTGATTGGATTTGAATGTTATTGGAAGAATGTGTAGGATGACTTGTCTTTATATGTTTGTGTGTTTAGAGCTTAATGTGGCAATATTCAAACAAATGATTATGCATATAAACATATGAATCACTCACACAAGACACATAAGTAAGTTTTAGTTTAGAAGAATGTGATGATGGTTAAGCAAGCACGTGAAGACAGTTCAACAAGTCCTATTCAAGGCAAGGCCACTATCACAAGGAGGTTCTAGTGAAAATATGGGGGACCGGCACCCCACGAGCATCCAGCAAGCCACTTAAGACTTTAACTAACCCTACTAGGAGTTTTAATATACACAAAGGTACACCTCCTTTCGAGTTAGCACTGTATGGTGAGCACTAATACCGGTTAGACTTGGCTTTCGCCTTATCCTCTGATTTTTATAGCGGACCGGATGAAAGTATCGCTTGAGGTCATTCCCTTGGGGTGGATACCAAGGCAGGCCTCTCTAAGGCTAAACAAAAGCAACACAAGTAAATGTTTTTGATCTCCAAGTTCGTGTTGGGACGCGAGGAGAGAGCATACACATTTACTTGGTCACACTCACATGGGGTTCATTAACCTTAGAAATTCAATGTGTGGAAGACAATGCAAGCACTTGTTTGTTTTAAATCCCAAATCTAAATGTGATGAAAGACAATGGTTTATTTTAGCCCAATTTTTTGATGTGAATTTGCAAACAATTGTTTATTTTATGCCCAAAATCCAAATGTGTTTGCAAACAATGATTAGAAGATGAGAAATGAAATGATTGCACTTGGTTGATTCGCTATCTAAATTGCTATAGATGTTGATGTCAATATTGCTCCAGCTCCTTATGATCACCTACAACATAAAAAAAATGATATTATAATGCAGGCATAAAAAAATAGGCTCATCAGGCAAGAAAAATTGTAATTTTAGATGCATAGCCGAATTAGATTTGATTATTTAGATAGATTTTTAGTTTAAAAATTAAAAAATCAAAGAAGAGACCCCTATTAATTTTTAGAGAGCTTTCCGAAAATGTAAAGAAATTAGAGAAATTCCCTAATTTACGCCCAAAAATGTGGATTTATGAAAATAGTACAGTCAACAAAGATCTAATTGTTTTGTATTGTAAACGACATCCAAATTAAATCTGTAAAACATAGACCCCCATTAGAATTTTAAGAGATTTCTAGAAATGTAAAAATTTCTAAAAAATTCGCTGATATGCGCCCAGAAATGTGATTTTATAAAAAAATATAAAAACGTGATAAATCCCGCAAAAATCATGATAAACCCAAAAATTTTTTTGCTGTAGCTTTCTTATATCATGGAAAAACTTTTTCTAAAATCTTGTAGAAAAATTCATAGCCGTGTGGAAGATATGATGAAATCTTTAAAACCTAAGGTTTTGTCTAAAAAGTAGCAGATCTGCAACAAAAAGTTGATTAAACTTGCAAAACTCAACAATGGGGTTTAGATGAATACAAATTATTACTACAAAAACCTGCAAAAAAGATCAAGCGAAGTGAGTCCCACCGGGCGTGCCAAATGTAGTTAGGGTAAAATTGCAAATCAGGGCAAATGAATAAACAACAATGATAAAAACCCTAGCAATGCACAATGAAGCACAAGACAACATGAAAATCAAAATAACAAATGTAAATGCAAACTGATCTCCACGCTATGCTTGATTTATCTCCATTGCTCTTCTCCACCTCGCATGAGCATGCAAGATTTTGAAGGATTGTTGTTGGAAGAATGTTGGGTGCTCACTTCTGCAGCATAACATTAAGATGAAGATGCTAGAATGAAGGATGCAAAGGCTCTAATGATATTTCAACAGCATGTGGATACTTGAGGGTCAATGCATGCTAATGATAATTTGGCAGAATAATGTTACTTGAAGCTCAATGCATTCTAATGGCTTATGAGGGGGTTGATTTATAGGAAAGGCTTGGTTCAAATGGATGGTTGAGATTAAAAAGCTAATTGATTGATGTGGACGGCTAGGATTGATTCGGTTATCTTGCACATTAAGAAATTGTAGTCATGTGACATGTGGCAAGGGAAGATAAAGCTTAGGTGTGCTTGTGTAGACAAATACTAAAATTAGGTCCCAATAGTTGTACATGTGAAAGATATGAATGAAAGTTGTATTACAACACATGATTGACTAGACAAGTGTTGGAATGTGATAAAAGATGAGTGTTTAAATAAAATATTTGAATTAGTTGGGGTATGAGTTGGAAATTAATTAAATAAATAAGATTTATTTAATTAATAGGATAAATGAATAGGATGGGATAAGATATGATGTGGAAATTAATTAAATAAATAAAATTTATTTAATTAATTGGGATGAGGATAGGATATGATTGGGATATGATGTGGAATTAATTAAATAAATCAAATTTATTTAATTAATTGGCTTAATGGATTAGGGAAATTAGGACAAAATGGCTTATGATGTCTAGGATAATGTTTAACAAGGTGTTGTAGGACATGGACAAAGTTGGGACAAATTTGGGTGTCTACACTCTATAGGCAAAATAGCTTCACTTCCATATACTAAAGCATAGGGTGTGGCTCTAGTTGGGGTTCAGATGCTTGTTCTATAAGCCTAAAGGGTGGGATTAAGCTAGAGATGCCAATCACGACTAACTTTATTGACTATGTTTTTGAGTATTTTAAGGATTGTTTTGTTTGAAGCCTCAGCCTGGCCATTGCTTTGGGGATAGTATGGTATAGAAAACTAATATTGGATATGGTACTATGTGCATAAAACATAGACATCTTGGTTTTTGAATGGTTTACTGTTATTGGTCACTATAGCCATGGGGATACCATACCGGCAAAGGATAAAGTTCAAGATAAATTTAGCAATTTTCTTGCTGGTTATGTAGGTCATGAGAATAGCTTCCACCCACTTTGTAAAATACTTAGTGGTAGTAATTATAAACTTATGACTGTTTGAAGGGGAGGGATGTATCTTTCCTACAAGGTCGAGACCCCATTGTGAAAATAGCCATGGAGTGGTCAATGTTTGTAGTTGATGAGTAGGCACATGGATCAAATCTCCATGATGTTGACACTAAAGACACTTTTTGGTGAATTGGTTGGTATCTTGTTCCATTATGGGCCAAAAATATCCAGTTCTGAGAAAATTCTGTGCTGGGTTGGGACTAGTGGAATGTGCTCCATAAATACCCTTGTGTATATCTCTTAAGGTAGTTTCAACTTCTTCCGAGTTTAAACACCTGAGGAGGATACCATCAAGACTCTATCGGTATAGTGTGTGATGGGTGGAAAATAACCAAATCCAACAAGAGATTAGATTCAACCCAAAACTCAAGAAATCAAAACCCAAAGCAAAATAAAAACATGCAAATCAAAATAGTTTCACCTGGGTTGTTAGATTGCTTGCTTTGTTTTGTGGGGTGCTTCTCCATGCAACCAATAGAAGAGATCTGCCATGATTATGCAAGAGATTGATGAAAAACTAACATGCATGCAAAGATCAATATGCAAAGAATGGATGAGATTATTATTTTTATTGCAAAATGCCATTGACGTGAGAGTGCAAAAAGCAGAGAGATGAAAAAGATAACTATAGTGAAAATAAAAATGCAAAATGGGCTTTGAAATGAGGGAAAAAGAGGTATTTAAACCTCACAAGGTAAGTGATCAACAGTGGGAGATGAAAGAGGAAGATTGATGGTGGGGGGATTTTTGGAAGGAATATGCATAGAGGAAGTGAATAATAAATTAAATAAATAAGTTTATTTAATTTATTATATGATAACACTTTGGATTAGAGGAAATAATATAAATTAAATAAAATGGATTTATTTATTTCATATACTTAATGATAGAAATAAATAAAATATAGATTTTATTCATTTTTTAGAAGAAGAAAATGATAATTAAATAATTAAAAATTATTTAATTATGAACTTAAAATAGAGGAAAGAAAATGATTAATTAAACAAATAAAAATTTATTTAATTAATTAGAAAGATGTAGTAGAAAATGTGATCTTCAGATACAAGTGTGTTAGGGGACAAGACGAATGCAATGCAGAAATGCAATAGATATGCAAAAATATGATAAATGCCTAAATAATGAAATAGGCCAATTTCGAGTGTCTACATTTTGCCCCTCTTTGAGACAATGTCTGTTAGGGTGTTGTTTTAAAGAAGATATGATACATTGGATAAATAGGCTATGCCCCAGTGAAACTGGCGGATGATGCTCCCTCGAGAGGAAAACTAGGTTGTCAGGACAAATGTTGGGTTGACACGCGACGATAAAACAATAGAAGGATAGGATAGGTTAAATTGGCATGGATAATTAGGGTTCAGATGGTCAACCATGGGAATGTAGTAGAAAAATTAGGGTCCTTGGCTCAAAAGAATTAATTAGGATTAGGACCCTATAAATATGTTCCAATGGTTAATTCTAAGTCATTTGTGTCATTTGCTTCTAGAGATCTTGTGCTTTAAGCTTCTTGAGTGTTTTAGAGTCATATAGAGCTTCTGAGATGCTGATTCCACGTGCATTTCACCGGGCTGAGAAGGTGAGGACATGAGGACAACCAACAGGAGCTCCCCTACCAGTATGTGTCAAAAACTATACCATTTGTGCATTATTTTTGGTCAAAAGTGTCATAAATAGGTTTGTGCCACCAAAGGCGCATAGGACTAGGAAAAGCACATTTGAGTGACAGTGGATCGTATTTGGTGAAACATGTCGCATTTGAATGTGGTTCTATTGCATTTAGTCAATCTGATGTGCATATGGTGAAAATTTAGGTTTTAGGTCATGGGTATGCGCATTTGGTTAAAAATGTCGCATATTAGTAACAGAATGTCACATATGAAAAATCAAGTCACATTTGAGCGACAAAAAATTGCATATGGAAAATTGAGTCACATTTGATGCAAATTAGGGTTTGTTAATGTAAGCATGCACATTTGGTTTAAAAAGTTGTAGTTGATTGACAGAAAATCGCATATGGTAAATCTGATCGCTTTTGAGAGACAACAAGTTGCATATGGAAAAATAGGTCACATATGGCATGGGCAAACTTGCCTTTGGTAAAAATGTGTCGCTTTTGGTTAAACTTAGGCACTTTTAGGGTTTTTCTTAAAATGTGATAAAGACTGAGTCATTTTTTTATGATTGTAGCCTGTGCTGCGACCCTTGCGATCACGGGAGGTACACCCAATAGACCTGAGGTTAGTACGATAGCTGGATGTGGAGGAGCATTTGTTCCTAGAGATTGTTGGCCTAGAGCACGTGGCACATATCACGCTCATTCAAGCCCATACAACATTGATGACTGCATTGGTGGAGCGTTGGTACAACGAGCATAGCTCCTCCTTATTTCTAACAAGCGAGGCCATGATCACACTGGAGGATGTGAGGCACATTTTGCAGATCCTGATTGAGGGTGATCGAGTTGACTATGATCCTAATCATGGGCTATAGCTTTTCGTTGATTGTTTGGGATGACAGATATAGAGGATGATGATCACGAGGTTCTGATGCAGATAATGAGAGAGTTATGCGATCAGCTACAGAGAGTTGTTGCCATTATCATATTTTTGGTTCCAGATCACCGAGCCTGTGGATTTCCAGTTGGATGGGGGACCGTCATGGAGAGCATGTTTGAGTATGGGGTCAAATATGCATGGGCCCCTTGTGTGTTAGGATAGCTCTACCATTATCTACATGATTGTACTTATTTGTCTAGGTCAATCATGTCGGCAGGAGTTATAGTGTTGCATGTCTAGGCTTTTGAGCACATTGTAGTGATGAGGCCAATGCGGTTGAGACAACGATTACCTGGACAACCATATGGTCATATCTATGGAGGGGTGACCACATATAGAAAGCTTCATGCACTTGTATATTGGCAGCATACTTTAGATGAGCTAGATCATTTCACTTGGTAGCCATGGTGTGATTACGAGAGTTGGTATGATGATGTTCCAGAGTTATTGTTTGCACGACAGACCGAGTATCTGTTTGGACACATCATCTATGTTATTGAGAGGTACCTGCCAAAGAGAGTGCTGTGGTAGTTAGGTTTGCCCAAGATCGAGCCAGAGGGCAATGCCATCTTTGGATGAACACGGCGGGAGATTCCAGATTGGGGACCAGAGATTATTGTTGATGTAGCTCTGGCAGAGGTAGAGGCATTGCAGCCAGTTGTATGGGACTAGATAGGGGGACCAGTGGGTCCAAGGACCACACTAGAGTATGACTCATATTGGATATTACACAGGCCCACTAGATTTTAGACTATACTGGGAGAGATGGGAGAGGTGGTTGTCATGCACCTAGGCGGGTAGGAGTCAGAGGGCAGAGATGGGCTCTGTGGGTGGGAACCATAGCAGTACCCATAGTAGCAGTAGCAGTAGCTGGAGGGTTCTAGGAATAGGGATAGATACATGGACAGGTCCCTTGACATGTGCAAGTTCCACCATAGCCCTAACATGTCATGGGAGGTGGACGAGATGGAAATATAGTAGGGAGGTACAAATGACAGCTGCAGAGAGAGATGACTAAGAGGATACAGATACATGCCAGATTGAGGCTTACAAAGGTAAATAGGGACAGGTCCATGGTGACCATGAGGCAGGCCCGGGGATAGGCACAAGCCTACCATACATAGATAGCTTAGTAACAGGCATAGGTATAGTGAGTAGTATAGGCCGTGCCAGAAGATGGGGCCCTGGCCAGGGTGACAACTGAGAGGGATACTGCATTGCAAAGGGTATAGGCCATCACCACTGAGAGGGATACAGTTATGCAGAGAGCTTAGCGAGTGACATTGGAGAGGGATGTAGCCATAACAACACTTGGCATAGATCAGGTGACACTATTCATGGCAACAAAGTTGACTAGGTTATAGGGAGAGCTCGAGAGGGTGCATGGCGAGACCAAGTACTATCATTGACTGTACCATGGAGTAGTTCCAGAAGATTAGAGATAGCCTAGCTATCAGAGCAGGTCAGGTGCCTCGGCCTCTAGGCAGATAGGGGGATCCTGATAAGTGGGTTCAATTATGGGGCCCCCTTGACACAGGGGACCAGGAGGGGAGAGAGGTAGAGATCAGGGTGAGGCCTCGTCAAGCAGTGCCACCCGACACCAGGGCTAGCCTGTGTTTTACATATTGTATCATTATTGAGGCCTATGAGCTAGATGTATATATATTTTGATGGCTCTTAGCTAGCCAGATTTGGTATATATCATTGTACATTGCAGACACTTTTATATTGTTTAGGAGAAAATTAGATTTGTTTTGTTTAGTGTTTAAATCCTCCTTTCACCTAACACATTCAAGGACCTTTGGATCGAGTGGCAGAGTACTAATAGGTCCTTGGTCACTTACAAATGTAGGGAAGCTTGGATTAGGGTGTTTAATTATCAATTTTCCTTTTCCTATGCTTAATTAACCATTAAAACCCTAATTTTACAAATATGACATTAAACAGATGAATTACAGAAAAAGGTCTTGCAAAGGGAAGTAAAATGACAAATCACAGAGTACCTATTTTTAGGGTTCCAAGGCAGAAAAGGCAGGGACAAAAGAGCGGGCACCCGAGTCTAAGACCTATGTTTTTGTCTAGATCTGGGAACTTAGTTTGTAACTCTTTCATGCTATTCCAGAGATTTTCCCATCAGGGAACTTGGAGGACTAATGAGTGGGTGCCCAAGTCCAGGTGGTTGTTTCCTTCATTGGTCTACAATTCTAACACTCCAACATGCCCTCCTACAACTTCACTTTGTCCAACTCTTCAACCTATAACATGTAACCATGAAAACTTTGGGAGGGGGTTGTGGTGTTTAGAGGCTTGCCTCAGTAAGGCCCTAAAGAACACTTAAGTCTTCGAACACCTTTGTCAGATAGAGAGTGCATGCCTAGGGAGGTAGAGGCAAAAACCAAATGAAATAATGATCAAAATCACAATATAATGTCACCTTGTAGTGAAGATCTCATGGGAGGAAGATGCTCTTCATTCCATGATGAATGGATGCTCAAATATGCAAACACAAACACATAAACCACACAAACATGCTCTTGCAACAAAATTAAAGCCTTGAATCACCTTTAGGATGCCAAAATCACATGAACATAATCTATTTTACAAATGAATGCCTAAACATGCTTTTATATGCAACTACAAACACTCCCACAAAGATTTCGTAAATTCAAACTTACCGTGTCAGCCTAGGGACCAAATAACAGTCACAAGCTGACACCCAAAAATTGGGACTATCCCAAAATAGGGCAGGACTAGGGTGCGGGCACCCAAGTCCTACCTGGTGCAGGAGCACCTAACAAAAGGTGGCCTCCGTGAGGCATTTAAGTTCATGTTCTATTTTAAAATAGGTTTTATGTTGTAATAAGGTCTATTCGACCAGTGCATTTTGATTTCTGTTTGTAAGTCCCTAGTGACTTAGGTCACTTTTGTCAAGTTGTTAGTTTTAGATGGTTGGAATCAGTTAGTTTCTCCCAGCCGCTTGGAATCAGTTAGTTTTTCTCCCAGCTACTTGGAATCAATCTCCCAGCCACTTGGAATAGGGTTGGTGTTCCTCAAGGCAAGCTTATAAACCCTAGAGAAATGAATCAAATGCATGTAGATTAGATATAAATTAGAGATTGTAATCAGATCGAAGCCAAGAGGAGATTGAATGTAATCATGCATTTTGTTAAGGAGAATCAAACTATTTCTGTGTCGTCAATTTGTTTCCCATTCTCTGTAAATACAAATTGCATAGCTGTAGATTTATTTTCCGTTCCTTCTGATCTTTTCGTTATTGCAAAATGTCGATATGAAGCATTCCACTAGTGAGATTTCTATCGAAATCAGTGGAATGGCTTCATTGTATCATAGTCATTTGTTTCCTATTTTGTTTCATTGTTTTGCGGTGCAGAGGATCTAGATAGTGCAAGATGCACAGTAGACGGCCTAGCATCTGCATGTGCTAGGGTTTGACTGAAGGAGTTGGAGTTGTTGTCCGTGAGGCAGAGGCCATCAAAAAAGTATTCCTCACTCAAAGAGACAAGGATAGTCTAGCCGAAGGAAGGTTGAAGCTATTGAATGGAAGTCACAGCCTAAGATTTAGATCGGGGTGACAAGAGACAAGTGTTACCAATGGAAATCCATCAGGAGGAATCAGCTGGCGATAAGAGATCTTAGGGTTTGGCCAAAGGCATTCATCACACTGATGAGTAGTTGGTCCATCGGTGCATCACCCTAAGTGTGTTTCACCGAATGTATATTGTGAATACATATCGCAAAAGCATATTGAGAATGTATGTTGAGAAAGCATGCGGGGAATGTACATTGAGAATGTATCTTCCGTCAGATACAAATGGTGATCAGTCGTAATGGTGAATCAGGGTATAGGAACTTTAGTCCACTTGTAGTAGCAAGTCACACCAAGCATATACTAAGTTGGTGTGTCGGTACATCGGCCAAGGTTCATAAGTGTTCTTTGATGATCTAAGTCATGCCGATAACAAAAGGAGAAGGGTAGATTGTTGAGACACGAGTCAGACTCTCACCGATTGATTTTTGATCAGTTGTGTGCTTCCACTAAGTGCTCCCCATCAATGAAGGAATCTTGTTCCATACTTTTCCAATAGGTACCCATACAAAGTATCTTTTGAACTAAATATCGTCCACCAAAATGCCCCCCGTAGGAACCAAAATTGGCCTCTTTGATGGTAATGGGAATTTCATCTTTAGTCAGACAATGGAGTAGGAGAGCATTGTAACGATATAAAACATTGGAGAAAATGATGTAAATTTCTGCGATCTTATGAATACGAGCTTGAGTGTTTTAAGAGGAAGCATCTGGGAAGGTACTATCACACAAATAATTGAATATATGGGGGTACCATTCATTTGGATCTATATTGTTACAAGAAGGAGAAGAATCTAAAAAATCCATCAATTATTGCCAGTGAAGATAGTGTCAATGATGAACTAATAATCTGTACGTGAATCTTCAAGGGGTACATGGGAGCCAGCACTCACCATTGCATCTGTGTGTTGATTGTCTTTCCTAGGGATTGTATCAATCATGAAAAAAGAAAAATGGTTCAACAACGATAAAGATAAATCATGGTACTGAGATAACTTATCTTGCTTCACTTGATAAGATCCAGTGACTTGATTTATGATCAACTGTGAGTCACTGAAGATATCAAGAACATAAATGTTAAGGGACAATGTGGCATGCAAGCCAACAATAATGGCTTCATACTCAGTGATGTTATTTGTGCATAGAAAGTTAAGATGGAAGGGTAGGGGAATTGGATTCCCAAATGGATGTATCAGAATGATATCAACACCAAAACCAGTTCTACACCTAGACCCATTGAAGAATAATTTCTATGGCTGATCATTTTCCAAAGAAAGGATGTTATCATCATGAAAGGATTATTGATTCAGAATAGCAAGAGGAGATGGTGCATCAACCAAGTGGTTAGCTAAGGCTTGACCTTTTATTAACTTTTGGGAGACAAATTTGAGATCAAATTATATTACCAAGATTACCCATTTAGACAAATGTCCTAAGAGATCTATTTTACATAGCAAATGCTTCAAAGGATTGAACTTGATGATGACATGTGTTTCCCTGTGAAGGAGATAGTGTCATAGATTAAATGTGTCATGAACACTAGAGATAGAAATCATTTCTTAATTGTAGAGTAATGAACTTCATAGTCTAGAAAAGTTTAGCTGATGTAATATACAATGCATTCTTTGCTTTCATTATCGTGATGTGCCAATAATGTTGCTAGATTGTGTACAGAGGTAGAAGTATACAAGAGAAAAGGTCATCCAAAAATAGCTAGAGTTAGAATGGGAGGATTAGCCAAATAACTTTTGAGGTCTTCAAAAGATTATTGGCAGTCCTCATTCCAGTCAAAATAAACATTCTTTTTGAGAAGGTACATGAAAGGGAGAGTCCAATCCTCCAGTTGTGAGATGAACCAATAGATAGCTTGATGTTTTCTCTGTAAACTACAAAGGTGAGATATGTTTCTAGGTGGTGGCATATTCACAATGGTATCAATTTTCTTAGTTTTGACTTCTATACCACAATGTTAGACAATGAATCCCATCAACTTACTGTTGTCTACACCAAAGATTGACTTGTGGGGATTCAATCACATGTTGTAGAGTTGAATATGCTCAAAAATATGTCAAAGGATTTTGGCATGATCTTGGCGCAAAATGGATTTAACCAAGATGTCATCAAAATAATCCTCTAAGATATTATGAATATAATCATGAAAGATGATATTCATTTCCCATTGGTAAGCCATACTAGTGATCTTTAGACCAAACGACATGACTACCCAAGAATAATTGCCACAAGGTGTTGTAAAAGTAGTCTTGTACTAATCCTATGGGCTTATAAAGATTTGATTATAGCCGAAGAAACCATCCATGAAAGAATGTAAGGTGTGGCTGGCAATTGAGTCGACTATCATGTCGATTTTAGATAGAGGGAAATTGTCTTTGAAGGATGCTTTGTTGAGATCTGGAAAGTCAATACAAATTTAAATATGGTTGTCAGGTTTAGCAATATCCAGGATATTTGACATCCAAGTCAATGGGGTGGACAAATCTGGCTTGTAGGAGCTTCTCTATTTCAACCTTGACCATGAGTGCTACCTTGGGGTTCAACTTTCAGATATTTTTCTTTAATGGATGAGCATCAAGATATAACATGATATTATGTGTCACAATTTGTGGATCAATAATAGGCATATCTGCATATGACTAGGTGAAGATTTCAAGAAATTCATGTAAGAGAGAGGCATGATCTTCCTATTCTTCAAAATATATAAAAACTTTCTTACTTCGATAACTTTCTCTAGGTTGGCCTAGTCCATCGACACATCAACAATATCCCTGACTAGGAGAGTGTTGCGGTCTGGAGTGTCAAGTTTATGAGTGGGTTCTTGAAGTGTGTTGTGAGATGTAGAAGTGTCATCTGCTAGATCAAAAGATTCCCCAAAGTATGCCTAAGCATTTAAACAATATGGGAAAACTTGATCATGATGGAACTTAGGCATACTACCATATACACCCAAGAACTCAGCTAGAGCCTCATTAGTGGAGAAAGTGTCAAGAGATAGCGTATTAGAAGTAGAACTTATTTTGATCATTTTAGGGTAGAGTAAATAAAGAGAGAAAAAAGTAGACTCTAAAGAAATCATGTTGATATTTAGAGTAGGTAGTTGAGAAGAGTGGGAGGGTTGGGAAGGATGGTATCCTAGGCCTTTGGAGTAATTGTTTGGATTAGCTTCTAAAGGGACTTTAATACCTTGTTCCTTTTGTCCACATCCATTAGCTTTGTATCTAATGTGAGAAAGAATGTGAAAACCATGGCCATAACATGATTCCATCTCTGTGAAAGGAAAAGGATTACAATTAGTGGCATAGTCTATGTTATATGTGTAATTACAAGGGTCAAGTGTAACATAAGAGGTTGGAGTAGAATATTTTGCTTTCTAAAAAATAATAGGTTGTGAAAGAGGAAAACCCTTTTGGATTTTAGGTGTGGAGGTCAAAATTCTGTACTTTCTAACAAAGGAGGGTGTAAAGTCCAATGGACCCCAATTGTTATCGAGATACTCATAAGAAGGTGAAGTAATATCTTGCTTAGTACTATTGTCAACAGTTTAGGACAACAATTCTACTTTTGTGGAAGAAGGAATTAGATTTTGGAGTAGTCTAGAAACAATAGGCTGATGACCAGATTCCACATGTTGATAGTGCTCTAGATTCAAATAATCTTTAGTTGTGTATGTCTTATTATTATGAATAATTTTTATAGAACCATGTAGGGTAGATGAAACCATGCCCATATCGTGAATCCATGGTCTACCTAGCAAAAGATTATATGAAAGAGCATAGGGCATGACATGTACCAAGGTAGGTAGGACAACAGGGCCCAATACAATCTATAAAGTGATCATACCTAGTGTTTATCCTCTAACATTATCAAAGCCACAGATGTTGAGACTATCCGGTAAAATAAGAGACATACCAATATCAAGCTTATGTAATAGGTCTACTCCATAAACATTCAGGCCTGATCCATTTTTGATGAGAGTACACTTTACTCCACAATTATTGATAACAACAATAATCAAAAGAGGATCATATTGTTGTGAAACCTCTAAAGAAGGTAGTTCATGCTACTGAAAAATAATGTTTTAAGATGTCATATGCATACAATCTAACCAAGCTACTACATCATTTGTCCTGATAGAAGGTGGAACTACAACCTTCTATAGGGCTTCTTGGAGCATCCTATGGTATGTAGGTGACATTTGAACCAACTCCTATAGAGATCTTTGTGGGAGTAGCGTGAAGCTTCTCTACCAGATCATAATCTCTTCTAGCACTTTGAGTAAGGTGAGGAGTTGGGGGAAGAAGAGCAGAAATTAGAAGGGAACTTGGAACTAAAGGGATTTGTTTACTTTGTTTTTTTGGTGAGCTATCCCATGATAATGAGGTGGATGACACATTTGAAGTAATTAATTGTTCAATGTTAGTGAAGTAATCCATTGGTTGAGGTGGGTTTTGAACACCTCAAATAGTGATTATAGGCTAAGAAGGTTGCTATGTTTCTGAGCAAAGATGCACAACATTCTTAGGTTTCACAGGTTCTTTTTGAGAACTAGAAATGTAAATTGTGTTTATCAACATTGTAAAGAAATATGTTCTAGGAACCAGAGGGAAAGACTCGTCAAAGATGAAGTCATCAAGGGCTTCATCTAACATATTGAAGTCATCACTATTAAATGGTTCACCATAGGTTTGAAAGGTCTGGATGAAAAGATCTGACATACCAAACACTCAGTATTTTCCAAACTAAAATAAGAGAAGTTCAAAATAGTTTGTAAATGTTTGAAACACGTTGTGTTCACCAAAATATGAAGTCTAAAAATTGACTCTAATAACTCTACACATAATAAACTCAATTTCCTACTTAACATTAGGATACAAATCACCAAAGATGTCGACCTTGCTGGTGTCCTGAAGATAAGAGAAAGGTTGTCTAGATTATATCCCTTTGTCACTATTGAAATGGAAAAAAGGTACAACTAGACTAACTAAATTAAGCAAACATAGAAACTACGGGAAAATTTTACAAAATAGAGTATAGAAATGAAAAGGAAGATAGAACAGGAATTTGGAACCAATGTATGGAATCCATTATCCAAGACACCAACACCTTGCATGGATGTCTGCACATAACACTTTCATCTATACAATGTAGTATAGAAAAACCTCTAGAATCTTGATCTTTGTGTAGAATTTTTCAATCATTCTTCAAGTTGTCAGACTCATGGGAGTAACCTGTAAGCACAAAAAACAAGGGAAAATGGTTGGGTTGTATAGGGGTTTGTCATAGTCAAACCCTATCTTTGGTGTTTCTACCTCAACAATAGCCAGATTGATAAGATGATAAAAGTGTGTGCTCTTGTAGTCTAAGTGTATATAGAATAGTGACGAGCAATGACAAGTAGTAAATGTAACATAAAAATATAATAAATCCTACTTGATGACTTAGAGCATATTCATAGAATACCCCTATATGCAAGAGATAAAATGGGGGATGTTTGTGTTCAACCCATAAAAGATGTGCAATAATATTCAACAATATTGTAAACAACCAAAGCACAAACAACAAGAACTATTGGAAATTTATCACCTCACATCAAGGAGATGAAAGCTACTTGGCCAGCAACGGTTTCAATGGGAATCCTTGCGAGTTTATTGAGCTTTGATAGAAAGAGCATACAACTTGATAATATGATATGACAATGTTGTAATATCAATAGTCGCAGAGCTTTTTTCATGAAAGAAAAATGAATCTCTATTTCACCAGGGCTTCACTATGGAAAATAATCAATCCTTCACAATGACAAATCTTCTTTTTGTTATAGAGATAGCAAGGGCAAAAAATCAAGGCAAAGAGAGATGTTTGGGTGTGGATAAGAATGAGTAAAATCGTGGTGAATCATGCAAGTGGAAAGATAACTTCTAAAAATAATCTGAAGACTACCAAAGGATATCAAGATGCTTGCACATGGCGTAGACATCCACACTTAGTGTTAGATTCTTAGTAAATACTACACTAGGAAGGTTTGATCAACTCAATATTATACCAAGATTTGGGCATTTTTACCATTTTCAGATGTGGAAAGTGAAAAGGATCAAACTAATGTAAAGGTACCTCTCATGGGTCGAGGGTAATGTTAAGAATGGAAATGGTCCTAAAACATATTAGAGGCATGGACACTAATGTGAGTGCCAAGATAGTTTAAAATTGTGAGCAAGTATAATTTATGATGTTACAGCTAGTGGAGCTTGGGTACACTCCATTCCCACTCTATCGGAGGAGAAAGAGTAATTAGATGTCAAGGTACTATGCTATATGCTTTATCTTATGTTATTTACCTCTGATTTTTTTTTGTTCTTCAGTCTGGCCCAACAAAAGATTTCTATTTTCTCTATCTCTTCTGATCTCAATCCATAAGATGGACCTAGCAAATCTAAATCCTTTCATCACAAACTGTGTTGATAGCTAAGACTTTAATTCACAAATAATATCCTTATCATTGCTAAAAACAACATATCATCAACATATAATGGGATAAAAAGGAAATGATCAATGTCCATCTTATAATAGATGCAATGATCAAATTTGGATCTTAGAAACCCCAAACCCAACACAAAAGAATTAAACTTTAGGTACGACATCATAGGAGATTTATTAACACCATAAAAAGATTTCTTAACTTACAAACTAAATTTTCTTTACCTTTTCAATGTAGTGCACTGGATTTATCATGTAAATTTCTTTTTCCAAATCACCATGAAGGAAAGTTGTCATCACATCCATCTACTCAACCTCAAGTTCAAAAGCTCCTACAATAGATAATAAGAACTGAATAGATGTTATCTTATCAACTATAGAGAAAATCTCACCATAAGCAATTCCCTAGACTTAGGAATATCCCATCAGAACAAATCTTTCTTTGTATTTCTAAACACTACCATCTAAACCCATTTTTATTTTGAATACCCATTTGTATCCAACAAGTTTCCATCCATTAGGCAAAGGTACTAAGTCCCATGTGTCATTTTTCTTCAATACAACCATCCCTTCATCCATGGCCACTTTTCAAGACTATATATCATCCATACCCATAGCCTCCTTCATAGTCTTAGACTCATCAATGTTAGTAATCAAATCAAAATTACATCTCCAATCAAGAGGAGTATACATGTTTGGTTGTTATCTTTTCGAAGTGGACCTCCTTAGAGACCAAGGTGGAGGTTCTATCTCTTCCTAAGAACTATCTAAACTCTCCTCCTCTTCAATTCATTCATGGGCTTTTGGTTTAATTTCCTCAATCTTTTGGCATAGTTTGTTAGGAACCCATGTTTAATCCTTCTATTTACTTTGTTAGTATATTGTTGTTGGATGCATATGCTTTGTAAGTCATCCCATGAGTATATTGTATTATCCCACATTCATGGGAAGTAATAGTTGTTTAGATTAGACTTAGTATATAAGTATGTGTTGAGGCCAATGAAGGCATCCACAAATTTATTGTATTGAGCTTGCTCAAAGGAGGTTGCCCCCTCAAAGTGGCCTGCAATCAATAAATTCCTTCTGTGTTTCTACTATTTTTGTTATTTCATTCATTTTTCATTATATTGTTACAGGAGTTTCCTCTCATCTGGTATCAGAGTGCTTTCTTGGGCTCACTGGGTGGAATTTCTACTGAATGTTTTTTCCACAGTGGTCTCCAGGCACTGTGATTATTGCAGTAGTTCTTTTTTTGCATCTGTATTGTTCATTTCAATTGTAGGTTCGGATCAGGGAATAATCCCTATTCGCTTAACTGTGGGAAGTGCCTGGGCATAGACCTAAAACTCATTGTGAGGAGTACCACAGGAACCCCGAAGTAGCTCGCTCGTTGAGAGGACCTACTAGTGAAAAGGGCAACAACCCCTACCTAATTGAGTAGTTCCCATACGTGAGGTAAAACAAGAGCTGTCATTTGTGGCAAAGCAGTTATTAGTTTTACCTGAGCCGTGGAGTGAGGGGTACTGTCCCAATACACAAATCATTAGATAGCATTGGTAGCCAAGTGAATCCCCTAAACCTTTAGGAATCCAAACATACCTGGGGCCCATATCTATTGCCAGGTATCAAATCACAGATTGAATCTATCTAGAGCCATTTGCAAATCCCATTGCAGATTGTTTCTAGAAAAAAAAATCCATTTTTTACCATATCTTCCTTGCTTTAGCTCTGTTTCCTCTCAAAATTCACTGGAACCCCTAGAATTTCATTCTGCATATTTCCTTTCTTGAGGACCCTATCCCAAATTCCACTTATCAAAGTCAGAAATCCCACATTTGTCTATTTTTAGGGTTTGTCATAACTTCTTCGATTCTCACCCAATAGCCTTTAAATTTTGTCATAGTGTTTATTTCCTATTTCTACTCCTTTGTCCCTCTTCGACAAATTTTCCCATTCTTTCACCCCGCTTCTGAAATCCCCATTTTTTTCTTCTCTGTCCCTCAAAAAGTGTCCAAAACCTAGTCAAACCCTAATTACCCATCAGATTTTTTCCCAAATCCAAATTTTCCTTTACTAAAAAAGTTTTTGTTTTTGTTTTTCTACCCATTCCCAAAAAAACAAAATTCTCCTGGCTATGGTTGTCACCCGCATAGGAGCAAAAAACATGGAGGATGAACTTGTAGCCCTTGAGAGCAAACTCCAAGATCTGGATGAAAAGGTTCTCGGCCTCAATCTTCAACATTCAGCCATGAACAATAGACGACAGCCAGAGTCTTCTGCAGACACTAGGTTCTCTTCTTCGGACAATTTTCGTGGACCGAAGCTTGATTTTCCTCACTTCAATAGTGATGATCCAACTGGATCGATATACTGGGTAGAACAATATTTCAGTCTGCATAATACTTTTGACATCAACAAAGTCCCACTTGATTCCTTTGATTTGGAACATGAAGCCCTTCAATGGTGTTGTTGTTACATCAAGGCTCATGAAGAGCCAAAATAGATAGATTTTTGCAACGATTTGGCCCTAGTGCTTTTCATGACTTCACAGGAGCACTCACTAAACTTCACCAAACTGGCACTGTGAGAGAATATCAGACAGAATTTGAGAAATTGGCCAATCACATAGAGAGGTTGTCTGATGAATTCTTTAGGAGTTGTTTTGTCAGTGGTCTGAAGGATGCAATTTGATCTAAGGTTAAAATGTTTTGTCCCAACACAATGATGGAAGTCTTCGGGTTGTCTAAGTTGGCAGAGGACAAGATCACAGATCAATAGTGCTCTAAATCCACTTTTGTTCCATTAAAAAATATGTTTTCCCAAAGACCTCCAATCACGCTAGCTCCTAGAACAACTCCTATCAAGCATTTGTCTGGAGTAGAGATGCGAGCACGTAGAGAAAAAGGGATTTGTTATAATTGTGATGAGAAATTCACTCAGGGACATAGATGTGTTGAGAAAAAGCTCTATCTCTTGGATGTGGATTCTCCACCCGTAACTGATGTTTATGTAGATGCTCAGGATACAGTAGATGATCAGGTCGAACTCAATAGCCGCTTGTTGACCCTACTTCTCAAGAAGACCACCTAGAGATCTCTCTCCATGCTTTAGCAAGAGTCACCACCCCACAAACCATGTAGGTTAAGGGTTACTTCAAGAAGCTCCCTCTTACAATACTCATTGATTCTGGTAGCACTCATAACTTCATTGACCCTAGGATCGCCAAACAGGTTGATTGTTTTGTCCATCCTTGCTCCAGCTTTGAAGTCATGATTGCCAATGGGGGCACATTACCTTACAAAGGGAAGTGTCACAATGTGTGTATCTCTATTGGAGATTATAACCTACACTCGAACATGTTTTCCTTGCCCTTAGGCAGATGTGTTGTGGTTTAGGGTGCTCAATGGTTACTCACACTTGGACCCATCTTATGGGATTTTGCTGAACTTTGGATGCAGTTTTCAGACAATGGGCAAAAACACACATTGAAGGGCTTACAACCAGGGTCTCTTAGCATCATCAGTTCACATCGCATGGAAAATCTCCTTAAGAAGAATTCACATGGTGTCATTTCTCATCTCCATTCCATTCAGATGTAACCATCAGTAGTCTCCACTACTCCTTCAGATCTACAACAAATTTTGGATAGATATGCATGTGTCTTTGCCAAACCAGTGGGATTGCCACCTTCATGACCAAAAGACCATCATATTCAGCTCCTTCCTGGAAGCATTCCTCCCAACATTAGGCCCTATTTCTACCCATTTCACCAAAAGACAGAGATTGAGATGCTCGTTCGAGACTTACTGAAGCAAGGTATTATTCGCCCTAGTACTAGTTCCTTTTCTTCACCAGTTCTTCTTGTCTAGAAAAAAGATGGGTCATGGCACCTCTGCATTGATTTATGAGCACTTAATCACATCATAATCAAGGATAAGTTTCCTATTCCTGTTGTTGATGAGCTTCATGGCGTTCATTTTATCTCCAAGATGGATCTTCGTTCTGGGTATCACCAAATTTGGGTTCACCAGGATGATATCCCTAAAATTACTTTTCACATGCATGATGGCCACTATGAGTTTTTGGTCATGCCCTTTAGCCTCACTAATGCTCCTTCCACATTACAGGCATTGATGAATAAAATATTTCGGCCCTACTTGCGGAAATTAATTCTGGTCTTCTTTGATGATATCCTCATCTATAGTAAAACATGGCCTAAGCATCTCCAACATCTAGATCTTGTACTGAAACTTCTCTCTAATCATCATCTCTATGCAAAATAGTCTAAATGTGTCTTGAGGCAGGAGGAAGTGGAGTATCTTGGGCATATTGTTTCAGCCCAAGGGGTTCGAGTGGATCCTACCAAAATAGATGCTATGAAAAATTGGCCGCATCCTCAGACACTCAAGAGCCTGCATGGTTTTTTGGGATTGACTGGCTACTATTGTAAGTTTGTCAAGGATTATGAGAAGATTACAGCTCCATTAACAGCTATGTTGAAAAAGGATGCTTTTACATGGACACATGTTGCTGAGTGTGCTTTGAAAAATTGAAACAAGCTATGTGTACTACACCTGTTCTAGCTATGCCAGATTTTTCCAAGACCTTCACTATTGAGAGTGATGCTTGTGGCAATGGACTTGGTACTATTCTCCTTCAAGATGAACATCCCATTGCATTCACCAGCAAATCCCTTTCTAGTAAGCATTTAGTACTCTCTACACATGAGAAGGAAATGATGACTATTTTGCATGCAGTACAGAAGTGGCGGCCATAGCTACTAGGGAATCATTTCTACATCAAGACTAATCACCAGAGTCTAAAATATTTCCTAGAACAATGGGTCTCCTCCCTAGCACAACATAAATGGGTTAGCAAACTCATTGGTTATGACTATGAGATCACTTACAAGAAGGGTAAGGACAATATTGTGGCAGATGCTCTTTCTCACACATTTGATGACCAAGCTTCTCTTTCAGCTATTTCTATGCATGTTCCAAATTGGTTGGAATCTATCCAGTAGGGCTATGTTAATGACTCTTCATTATCTCAAATTATCCAGCAGTTGGCCAATAACCCTTCTATTGTACCGCATTACTCTTGGGATGGTGCTTCTCTGAGATACAAGGGTCGTCTGGTGCTTCCCCAGAGCATAGATCTTCAACAATATGTCTTCTATGAACTCCATGCTTCTCCATCAGTAGGGTACTCTGGGTTCCTCAAAACTTATGAGCGGGCATGGCGCAACTTCTTTTGGAAGGGAATGAAAAGGGTAATTCAATAGATGGTGGCTAAATTTGATACCTACCAATGCAACAAGGGTGAAATGACACTCCTTCCTAGACTGCTTGAACCCTTTGCCATCCCTACACGGACTTGGATAGATATTTCTATGGATTTCATTAAGGGGCTCCCTAAATCTCAAGGGAAGATAGTGATCTTGGTTGTGGTTGATCACCTCTCCAAATATAGTCATTTTTGTGCCCTCATCCATCCCTATATTGCCTCCTTAGTCGCATAAATTTTCATGGACGAGATCTTCCATCTTCATGGCATCCCTTCTTCCATTGTCTCAGATCATGATACAAATTTCATGAGTCATTTTTGGATAGAACTATTTCGACACACTAGCACCAAACTGAAGATGAGTTCAGGGTATCACCCACAAACAAATGTTTGGAAACTTATCTTCATTGCTTCACCTCAGAACAACAGCATTAGTGGGCAAAGTGGCTCCCTCTCACTGATTGGTGGTACAATACCTCCTACCACACTACATCTAAAATGACTCCATATGAAGTAGTCTATGGTTAGGCATTGCCAGTGCTCCTTCCATACACCCCCAACAGTTCACTAGTTTAGGCAGTCGACACGATTCTCCAAACCCGAGATAAGATTCTTCACATGGAAAGAAATAGAATGAAACAACAAGCTGATCAGCACCATTCTGAGCACATTTTTCAAGTAAGTGATATGGTTTTTCTTCATCTACAACCATACAAGAAATGATCCCTAAAACTCAAAGGGTGTCATAAGTTGGCTCCAAAGTTCTATGGGCCATATAAAGTTCTTCAGAAGATTGGGTCAGTTGCTTATAAATTGGAGCTTCCTCCTTCCCACGTTCATCCAGTATTTCATGTCTCTTGTCTAAAGAAAGTTCTTGGCACCAACATCAGAGAACAAACCGTTTTACCAGAACTAGATAATGAAGGATCCATCATTTTGGAGCTGGAGGTAATCCTCGATAGCTGCACTCGTCAGCTTCGCTCTCGATCCATCACAGAGGTATTAATTCAGTGGCACGGAATGCAACCAGAGGATGCTACATGGGAACCACTCCTTTAGATTCAGCAACAGTTTCCACATCTTAAACTTTGAGGACAAAGCTTTTCTAAGAGGGAGGGGATGTTAGGAACCCATGTTTAACCCTTCTCTTTACTTTGTTAGTATATTGTTGTTGGACACATATGCTTTGTAAGTCATCCCGTGAGTATATTGTATTATCCCACATTCGTGGGAAGTAACAGTTGTTTAGATAAGACTTAGTATATAAGTACGTGTTGAGGCCAATGAAGGCATCCACGAATTTATTGTATTGATCTTGCTCAAAAGAGGTTGCCCCCTTGAAGTGGCCTACGATCAATAAATTCCTTCTATGTTTCTATTGTTTCTGTTATTTCGTGCATTTTTCATTATATTGTTGTAGGAGGTTCCTCTCATAGTTGAACCACATCTTTCTTTACATCATTCTCTAGCTACAATACTATGGAAGAAGTCTTGACTTTTCCAAAGATATCACTTTTTCTATACAAAACTCTCTTAGGCACAAGATCCCAAAGCATGTACCATTTTACACTAATGCCAGGCTCGATGAAGATACATTTTACGTCCATGTTCTACAACTTTGACCACTTCTCCCTACCTAAACATGTGCATATTCCTTGCAACCAAAGACTTGAAAATGTCTTAATGAGGGCTTTTTTCCCAACCACATAGGTCCACAAGTGTATTCTCAATGAGAGTTGATGTAGGAGACTTATTAACTAGGTAACAAGTTGTGGCAACTACTTCTACCCCAAATGTATGTTTCAACCTAGTTCCATTAAGTCTACTCCTAGCCTTTTCCATCAATGGCATGTTCATTCTTTCTACAAGTTCATTCCTTTAACAGGTGTATGGAGTTGTGTTAAGTCTTTCTATCCCATGGTCCTTGTAGAATTTATTGAAATCTATTGAATGAAACTCATTTCTAGTATCATTCCTCAAAAACATAATCTTTCTACTAGTTTGATTCTGTACAAGAGCCTTAAACTCTTTAAAATGACTGAAGACTTTAGATTTAATTCTAAAAATATATACCCATGTCCTACTATAATCACAAATGAAAGAAACATAATATACACATTTTGAGATTGAATGGACATTAACAAGACCAAACACATTAAAATGTATCAAGTCTAATACCACAAAATATTTATGAGAACTAGAGTAAAATTAGATGTGGTTCTATTTTCCATATACATGGTGCTCATAGAAATTAAATTCAAGGTTACAATCATTTAACCCCTCAACAAGATTTTTATTTTTAAGGTCCTTAGACCCTTCTCACCTATGTGACCCATCCTATAGTGCCATAACATTGTTTTCTATACTAGTAGCTTAGTATTTAAATCATGAGAACCCTTAGGTACCTAAATGATCATCAGAAGCAGATCTAACAACCCTATTTGTTATTGGTTTCAATGGTGAAGGTGTAGATTTTATAAATCTCTTCATTACAAGAACAAAAGAACTATTGCAATAAATCATGTATGTATCTATCTAAAATAGAGTTTCAAGTAAACACCCTTAGCAAGTACCATAGCCCCTCTCACCATCTTACACCCTCCACTTAAGAAAAAATTGCACACCTGAATCATTAAGTTTACTTACAAAATGTAGGTTTCATGCCAAACTAGGGATATGCAATACATCATTGATTCCCTTCACTCATCTATTGGGGAATCATATAAAGAATCTTTCATGACCAACAATCTTCAAATGAGAATCATCTCTAAGGTATACCTTCCCACCATCATATGAACTTCATATTTTTTAAACTAACCCCAATTTGAGGTCACATGGAAAGAGACACTAGAGTCGATCAACCATGCACCTTCTAATTTATGTGTAGCTAAGGCCATGAAAAAGGCATCACCATCATCCTAGGAGGACTTCTTAGACTCATCATCAGAATCTCTCTTTTTCTCCTTTTCTCCTTGCAATTTCATCTAAAATGGATAAGATTACAACAATTCCAATATTTAGCCTTGTACTTACCATGAGCTTTGGATTTCACATAGGATTTGTATCTAGAATTGCCTTGTTTCTTGTCCTTCATCTCTACTTGTTATTTCTATCTACAAAAAATAGCTAGGGCCTCCTTACTAGATTCAAAAGTCTTTCTTCACATCTCTTTAGAAAATAATGATTCCACCACCTCATCCATTTTTAACTTGGTGGTAGTGGTCCCAATAGTTGTAACAAAGTCATCACATGAATCTAGCAAAGAACACAAAAAATTCATGCAATGATCCTCCTCCATTTTTAATCCAACAAATTTTAGCTAGGTAACAATCATATTGAAGGAATTTATATAGTTAGTTATAGAACCACCATCCTCCATCTTGAGGGTATGTTAGGTCTCAAAAATGTAGGTTATAAACCTTAAGAGGTTGTCAAGCTCTCTTGATGCTTTTGGCTAACTGGAATAGGGTTGATATGATTAAAACCCCTTTCTCTTTAGGTTTTGCTAGACCTAGGTGGGTATACCTTGATGGTTAATGTAGATTTGTATGACCTAAGTGATCTACTCATAGTGGCATATGGATGTGAAATAGATGTAAGGCTATAAACTATTCCTGCTACTAGAGTTTGAGATTTGAAAATGTGAATAAGATTTTTAAATGTTGTTTTGTAATGACCAGTGCCTAATTCTATTGGGTAAATGGGGTCAAGATTTGTATGATTTGTAGATTTATTTACTTGGCTTAACTCTTACTACCTGGCACCTTTTGAATGTTTACACTTTATGTAAATGTGCAAGAATGTTGATTATTAGACTCTTCTTTAAAAATCCAATTGATATTTCTCCAAATTAATGTGGTTGTCTGAAAGGAATTTAATTCTACTTTGAAGGAAACCAAATAAGATGATTTATTTAGAGGATTTTAACTTAGAGCAAAGACTAATAAATGTGAATCATTTAGATGCAATTAAATCAACTTCATATAGAAACCAACCAATCATACCAGACAGAGACAACAAATGTGCCTTGATAAATCTAATTGATTTAAATAACTGGGAAAATTCAATGTGGAGATAGTGAAACAACTCATAAGATTGAATATCAACAAAATAGTAGAACACCACAGATTTAAATGATCTTTCCCATTATATTATTAAAATATCATGAAATTTTTGTATCTTGCTTCTGAAATATGACTGAAAGATATATTATACTATATAATAATTATTCTACAAATGATGATGATAAACATAGGCCTTGGTTTCCCTTATATATATGGGAGCAACAAGCTTTAGGCTGAAACAACATGACTATTCATGAATTACACATTTTGACATAACTGAAACATAATTAAGAAATAGATAAGATGGGCACAAGTGTTTGACCAAGATCCAAATCTGTTAATCATCATGGAGCACCTGTGACCACTGGCCTGGCAAGGTCCTCCTCTCCAATGTTGTAGTATCTATCGAATATGGTGTGCCTGTTATCATTGCTAAAGCAATACATCGATTTATATATCACAAAATATCGACAAATTTTTATTTTCATTTTATCTAATCCCCTCATGCTGCTCTGGCAATGAACAAATTTATCTTAGAGATGTGATTGATGTATTCCAGAGTGGTGTAAGTATTTGCAGAGATTATATCACTCATGACTGATTCCAGAGTGAAGATCTTGTCAAGGCATATATGTGTGTTTTCCACTACTTTGTCTTCATCATTTATCTTCTCAAGAGTTGTTGGTAACAATTAAATCACTTCATCCTTCCAACTATCCTTCTCATGTAAATTGCCTTCAGAGTCGAAGAAACTAGGAAATGCCATATCTAGATGTTGATCAAAATCACCTAAATCTTCTACTAACAGAGTATTGAATCTTTCATGCTCACTGATTAGGTTATCATATTCTTTAAACATTTGTTTTAGCTTTTAACTCCTTCTCTAGCATTCTGAGATGCAGTCTCTTATGCTCTTGGTAAGCATTATGCATCTTTTTATGCAATTCCCATATCCTATCACTATTCTCCATCATTTTATCAAGCCTCTTCTTGATCAATTCTGAAGCTATGTTATATTTAGCAGCTTTCATCTCAATTGCCAATTGGTTACTCTTCTTTTGGAAATTTTTTTCTTTTATCTTCCAATAGTTGGCATCAACTATTGTCTCTACCACTCTTTTATCAGCATCTAAATAAGGTGAATAGCTGCTTGATAATGCTGGTGACTTATCTTTATAGGTGGCAACCTCTTACCTTAATTTTACATTTTCTGCCATGTATGCATTATTTTTTCTCACCAATTGCTCAATTTGAGCTTTTGTAAATTTGGCAACATTCACATTCAGGTCAGTAGTCTCAAGAGGATCTCTATCCCCAACTTGTTGGATCATGAGATGACCAAACACTTCATTTGGATTATCAATGATTTGAGGTCTCTTATTTGGGGGATATAGTGCCCAAATTAGCAATGTTTCTTTGTGAGGATCATATCCAGACCCTGTTTTGATCTTATCCAGAGCTTCAATACTTAGCTACAATTTTTTATCTTGATTTCTTCTGAAAGTATCAAAAACAATGGCAGATGTCATATCCCATCTAGAGACTAGCATCACCCCTGCTTCTTCAAGTAATTTTCTCCCATTTTCTGGAGTCATGGTCTCCATTGCTTTATTAATTTCTACTTGAAGTTCCTACAACACTTTAGCCTATACCTCTGGAGTAATATCTCTCATCTTTTCTCTAGCCTATTTGCCTTTATACTCATATAGAAAGGCTTTGAATTTAGGGGTTTTGATAAAGTCATCATATGAAACAAATTTCTTGTTTGCCATGTATCTTATGTCTTCTGAAAACTCATCAAGGGCTTCCATGTTGAACTTTTCTCTATCCTCAGGAGGTTCATAATTTTGAATTAGAGGCTCATATCTCTGCACATCTTCATCTCCTATATCAAATTATTTGTCCTCTGCATTAGTGGTATCAAGAAAGAAATTGATGTCTGGTGTAGGTTGTGGGAAAATATGACCCAATAGTACCTCACACTCAGCTTGTGTCTCTTTGACAAATTTTCCTTTTCTCTTAAAAACATGAGGAGGAACATTCATAGTCAAATCTGATGCATGTACAATTAGCATGTCCAACCTTTCAATAGGATCATCAACATTTAGAAAAGTTGTTGTATAAGTGGGGTTTTTGGCTACCCTCCAAGCCTCAGCCAACATTATTTTATGATACAAACTTCTTTCAACTGTTGTGTTTTCATCACAATTTCTGATCAAGTCATCATTAATAAATAGCACATGATAATATCTTTTCAATTTTTTACTTACTTTGACACCATTAATGAAATGTTCAGGGTCAAAGTTTTCTATTGCATTTCCTAATGGCAATGTGAAATGTTCTAATTTTTATCAATCAATTGATATCCTTTATTAGAAAGAACCATAAAATCTTGAAAACATAGAGTACCAGGCATAAATGATTGCTTGTTATGACTTTTAAGATGCATGAAATCTGAGTAGGCTAATTGCCTCACGATCTCCAAATAGGCAACTCTATCTGGACAGGTTTTTGGTAACAAAAAAAATGGTCCTTCATACCCAAACATGCTTATCTTGGTGCAGTCATTATAAACATACTAGTCACCCCAAATGTGACTAAACTTTCCCTTTTTTTTTTTAATCCTTTAGCCTCAGAAACCTCTGTATTTCTATTGATAAATTGTGATCACATGGATGACCTAGCAGTTTATATATAGGTTTTACAAAATACTCTTCAAAATAGAGGTAGTGGGATCTCTCACACCTGCTATCCCATATAGAAGTCCACCTCTATATAGGTTTAATATCTCCATTTATGTCCAAATCCCTTACTTTCAAACACTCATCCCACAGACACATGTTCTGTCCCTCATACAAGATAAGATGCATAAGCAAAGAGTAATGTTGGAATTTGCTACCCCCATTTTTTATAGTAATCAATTCATTGTGAAGGTCATTGGCAAGGTACTCGACATAGTCTAGGTATTGTTCATCTTGACTCTGTACATCTGCAGTTAGGACCATTGGTGCAACCTCCATGAACAGGGAGGCTTCCAGACCAAGCAATTGACATATAGAATAGTAGGTACATTTGAAATATTCCTCAAACAATTTTATAGAGTAAGGTGGATCCTCAACCCCTAAAAACACGCTGAGCCTATTTTCCTCATCTCGAGGCCTATGCAAAGGTAGTCTCCATCTTTTGTAGTTATTAATCATATTGTAATATTCATTCAATAAGTCCCTAATTCTGAATTTTACATCAAAACTAGTGTCCAACTCGAATACCATTGATATAAAATCTTTAGTAATAGGGATAAAACTAGACTCATTATTTAATTCAACCAGGCAAGTCTATGGATTGTAGTTCTTGGCCACTACTTTCAACAATTCCACATTGACAAACACATTCGGCACTATAAACTTTCCTAGGTTTAGTCTCCATTGATTGGAGACAGGTTTATGCCTATGCATTTTCCTATAATGATATAGAAAAAGATCATATCCCCATATTGGAGTGCATATGTCTCCTATCTGTTTGTATATATCTTCTAATTTTTTAGCTTAGGGATTCTACTGGGCATTTCTCCTAGATCTCTATCTTGACCTCAGGCATTGATCTATTAAATCTTGTTTTAAGTGCCTGTCCTCTAGTTTTTAACTTTTGCCTTTAGGTTTTTGAGTTGTTTCTTCCATGATATATTCTTATGCAAGAGAATTCCTACTTTTGTGAATGCAATTCAAGCCAGTAAGCTGTAAACTTCAATTTTAGAATACTTACTTGGATATCTTCTTCTGGTTCTTGAATTATGACTTTCGCTGTGCCCTGCCTTTGCTCACCGTGTTTGCTTAATGGTTCAAATTTTCTCAAGATTTGCCTTGATGTACCTGGCTCTATGCATTAATGGTTTTTCATGGCAGCTCTCATGTCATCAAAGGGACATTTAATTTTTAGCATAAGGGTCATTTGATCACTGCTAAGCATGTCTTGTCATTATTTTATCAAGATGATCAATTTTGTTGAGACGTCTTTGATCATTTTTTATTCCTTTATTACCTTCAGGATTTCAGAATGACCTTGGATGGTGTCACATTGAAATCCCCTCTTATAAAATTCTCTTCGATATTCATATGTCTCTTTGATATCCCTTTACCTACTATGTCATTTGTCTTTTTGAAGGGACTAGAGATCACCTCTCTTCGATATCCCAAAGTCATCTCGAAATATCCTCAATGTTTTTCTTTTATTCATAATCACTAGTAGTTTATTGGTGGGACTAGGATATGAATAACCCTGATACTCTGAAGTTTCTTTTCAAAATGTTTTTATTGCTTTATCGATGGGACACATTTTGGTGTCACGCTGATATTCATCGATCTTCTCAACATGCATTTTTTATCCTTGGAATATCGAAGAGACTTTGAAAGACTCACTCCGACACTCTGATCTATCCATCCCTTCAACCTTTTGATGTCAGCCTGATATGTCACCGAATTATGTATTTTGCCCTTCTGATCATTCAGATTATCGAAGAGACTCCAAAATGAGTCTCCCTGATATGGTATTTTCTCTTCGATATTTTACATTTTGCTTTATCGAAGGAGACCCTAAGGGGAACCTAATGACATGGACATACTTTTCTGATATGATTTTTTGTTTTTAGGGCTAAAGTGATAAAATATGAACTTATTAGGGTTGAGCAAGGGAAATTTGAAATGGTATGTTGGAGATAATATGATGGTAGGAAATGGATTTCTATCAAATTTTTAGTGTTAAAAATTTGTTCCAATAGTGGCTCTGACTGGGGATGAATGGCCGTGAGGTCATTGCAAGAATTTAGAAGATACTCTCTTGGATGCAGACTAATGGTGGTGGGGAGGGTGGGAAATGGAAATCCTAACCTACTGTGCATGGAAAAAGAAAAAAATTCAAGAGAAGAAATATTTCAGGAATTGTCCATGCACTGGCAATTCCTATACTTCACCACTCATATTCTGTAGGTAATAAGAATCTTCACCACATTTACCAGTGAAAATAAATGGGCCCATCCATAATGCTTGAAATTTACTATGTTTTCCTTTGTCCTGTCCTCTGGCATTCCACATTAGCACCATGTCATCTACCTTAAATTTCCTTTCCTTAGCCCTTTTATCAAATAATTATTTCATCTATAATTGCATTTTTCATTCTATTCCTGAGCTTGATCCCTTATTTCATCCAGTTCAACCAATTGTTCCATTCTCTCTTTCATTGGTTCAGGAACATCTATGTCTTCTTGGAGAATAAATTTATAAACTAGTAGAAGATTATGTATAGGAAGCCTAGCTTGAGCACCATACACCAATTCAAATGGGGATTTTCCTGTACTCTTCTTTATAGTAACCCTATCTACCCATAAAGCCATTTTCAATTTTGAATCCCATGCCTTTTTGTTATTTTCTTATTTTCTAACATTATTTTAATTATTTTTAGGATGCTTTTGTTGCTTGATTTTGCCTGCCCATTGGCCTGAGGATGATATGGGGAGGCATATGAAATTGTTATGCCATAAGATTCACAGAATGTTTTGAATTCATCTGATCTGAAGCACATGCCATTATCTGTAATGAGTCTCACCAAAACTCCAAACCTAGTGATGATGTTTTCTAATAGAAAATTAACCACCACTTTACTAGTTGCTTATCTGGTTGGAATTACTTCTATCCACTTTGTAAAATAATCTGTGTCTACTAGGATCCATTTGTACCCACTACTGGATCTTTCTGCAATCTCCCCTATAAAGTTAATTCCCCATTGATGAAATGGAGCTTCAACTTGCATTGGTCTTAATGGTAAGGCTCCTTGGTAGTTTAATCTACCAGAGAACTTTTGACAGGCTTCACATTTTCTCACATATCTGTGGGCATTGTTGTGTAGTTACACAACACACCCCATTTTGCCTCAATAAAATAGGGACCCAACTTTTTTTTGGTTTGTTTTGCTCCCTTGCCTTGGGTGGTATGGTAAAAGTCAAGTGTCAGAAACAGTAACATGATATCACCCTGTGCATGCAGGAACATCATAAAATGGGGTTTAGTGCCAACGTTGTATTTTGTTATCACAAAACTCATCAGATGAAAGAGTGCAAACTTTTAAGCAGGTTTGCCTTTTAGATCACCCTAAAATTCCTTAAAGATAAAAAGTTAAGTCTAGTCAAATTTTGGTCAAACTAGTTGCTCAGAGGAGGGTCCTCACATTCATTAAGGACCCTGATATTCACCAATATCCTAGACATACACTTTAATAAGGGAAATCTTAATATCAGCATATTTGTGAATATGAAGACGTCAAATTTGAATGTAGGAAATGTTTACCTGTCGATCCCGTGCACATTCCTTGTAGGTGCATATTTCTTAATATGCCTGATATTTACTAATGTGCATGATCACCTCAAATATAACGCAAGTATCTAGCACTAGCATATTTATTAATATCCATCATATTACCTAAGATCTCTGATCTTTGTTAATGTGATGATGATGTCATCTTGTTTCATTCCAAAGAAGACCTGATATGATGATGACATCATCATATTCCCCGACATTAGAAGAGTCATCTCATTCTCAATATCTAAAATATTTGTTAATATCCTGACCCAATGTAATATAAAGGTAAATCTAAATGTCTGTCATATTAGCTAAGATCCCTGATCTTCGTCAATGTGACAATGACTTCATCTCCCAGACAAATTTTGAGCATTAGCAAAAATGTTGACGCCATCCTCATCTTTAGAAACAGGGGATATTTCACACAATTGAACATCCATATATTTCTTAATATCCCTTTATCCACTCTAGGGACCTATAACACATGGATTCCTATGAACCAATGGGATGTTTCCATGTGGCACACTGACCGATCCATGTCAGCATATCATAATGTCATGATAGTAAACAAAAGTAAAGTGACCCAATCTTTTGATGGTTGGTCAACAGTTGACCATAATCCTACTGATGTCATGGGCATATTCAAAATAAGGTACATATTTATTAATATCCCTAATGTTTGTGAATGTGATGATCTCACATTAAATGCTATTCTAATGGTAGGTAAACATTTGAAATTTCAAATAACCTTGCACCACCTATTAACATCTCAAAAGCTTAGGGTGTCGATCCATGGATATGAACAATTTAACATTAATTACACCCTAATTCCCTAATGTCTTGATTAAAATGCAAATTTAAATTCATTTTGAACATTATCATGTATTCAAGAAGAAATTACAGAGCTCTTGTGTGATTAGGGCGACATTACAATAACCTGTGAATGCAACAGAACAGGGTGTACATTCAAATGACAAACAGAGGTAATATCAAGTATGTAATGATGAAATGCTCTTTTGTTGTTTTATGGTAAATGAACAGGTAAATGTTAGTTTTGACTAGACTAAATCAATATCATGGTGTGTGAATTGTGTTGTAAAAGTAGAAACGCCATGATTTCCCTATGCAATTGTTGAATCTAAATGCACATAAGGCATGTTAGGGTAAGACGTATATATGTTTTATCACAGGATACCATGGCACTTAGTAAAAATAGGTCAGACATAGAATTCTTAAAGCCCATGGGTATACAACCCGAGGGGATATCATTCAAATACGGCCAGATAAATGATACACATTTAGGGAACACTGATTTGGATGCATGGACAACATTGTCAGAAAAGGGTAGCAGAAAGCCCTTGCTTATCAACATATACAATTCAAGCATGTGGCATGCTGGAGGATTCACATATGCAGTAGAGGCCACCGAGCTGGTAGTTGAATGTTCTCATAATTACATGTCCACAACAGGAAAGTAGAAAAACATGGCAGGGTGTGTTGGTTTTTTCCCAGACTGAATGCTTACTCCTAGATTTCCCTACAAGGTAGCCATCAATGATCAATAGGATCTCTGGGCCAGGGGCTAATAGTGTACGAGATAGACTCTATATTTTATCTCCTCTTCTTCTTCAAGCTCTGCAAAACCTAGGGGGTATTCCCTACTCAACATCCATGAGGATATGCATACAAAGGCTAGGATGCTGACAGAAAGTAGATAAGTCCTCCTGTAAGTAGACCAAAACTGAAATATAAGAGCAAAGGGGCTAGCTTTGGGCCTATTTGTAGTCGTAGATAGAGGACTGAGGATCCTAAAACTAATTCTACTGTCCTAATGGTTGTTTTGGAGTTTGATTTTGATTTTATATTTGGATGCAAAGCTGGACATGGTATATAACACAAACACAAAGCTAGATCGGTGCCTATCCAGGGCCTGGAGTTAGTAGACATACACCTGTGAATGATTAGCATGAACAACTAAAACTAGATTTCAGGGGGATACATATGATGCCTACCTTACAGATATCTCCCAATACAAAGTGTTAAGCTATCTATACTTATGGCATCCCTATTGCAGTATATCCTTCCCAATATTCAATTTGAGAATAATTTAATCTACCCCTTGAGCAGAAGTTAAAAGGTCAAACATTCAACACAGGAATTCTATGTTCTAGAGTCTCAGACATTCCTTAAATACCTGGACTCAGAAGAAAGATACATGCAATACTGGAGACAGAATTAACAAAACACATGCAAACATAGCATTACTCATATAGGATTAACCATGAAATCAATGGATTCATGCGAAAACATACAACAGGAGATACATAAACTCACAAGTTTTTATGGACAGGGTAGCCAAAACCAACTGTATTATATTACAGAGCCAAATGTTCAACTTTCAACAACCTGAAAATGAGTAACACTTCCTGCTTATAATAGCCAAAGAAGCGTACTCAGCATTAATTACATGGCCTTTTTCAAAAATTTGCTAGATATAGTCCTTACAAGGAATGGCACTCAGAATTTATTGCTGCATCAGATAGAAAGTAGACAGGGGTGGCCTCGAGCCCTGTGCTGCCATCTGGAAGTCCTCATCCATAATCGAGTAGTCTGATCACTTGTCTCGTCACCCATACCCCTGCACTGTCACCATTGATGGCTCAACAACTCGCAACCACCAAGAAAACCGTCGCAGTGATCAAAATGGAGCTTTTCGCCAAAAAGCTCTTCACCATAGGTTTAAAATAATATAGGGAGATTAATCCCACATGCATGCCATGGAGACTCCCTCAACACTTTAAAAACACGGCCACATGCATACCAAATGTCGAGCACTTTTGCCGCACTTGACGCATGCTTCTCAGCCAAAAGCCCATCGCCCAGACCTAGGCCATCGGCTTACTCCATAATTCTCCTGCCAATCTCAACAGTCTCACCGATGACCACAAACTACATGCCTATCACCAAAACATAGACCATCAGCCAAGCCAAACAAACTCTCACCGATCTCAATGGTCTGGCCGATGTAAACTCTCATTCCCCTTCGTCGGTATAACCAAAGCCATCGGCGAACAACAAAATGCCTATGCTGATAGAGCTAGTCACCCTGATACACACGTCCTTCAATGAGACACACGTCGATGACACTTCATTAGCCAAACCTCCACTGTCAGTCCAACTCAGAAATCCTTCGCCGATGATGCCGATCACTCCGATAAAACCAAAAATATAAAGCTTTGAACCATTGAACCATGAACCGTTGAACCATTGAACCGGTTCAACCCGATGGTTCAATGGCGAGATTCAACACTGAGGTTCACCGATGAGGTTCAAACCGAAAGTTCAAAGACACAATCGAAGCACTCAAAAAACAAAACTTTCACTGACGGACAAAACATGATGACCCCTTCCTCAAGAAAGATGATGTGGATGCTGCAAAACACTGAAGGGGTGCCAAAACTTAGAACTTTTTGGATTTTTGGGAAGGTGCCTGCATGAAAATTGCTAAATTAACTGACAATCAATTCAGGCACCAACAGGGTGTATGCAGATTTCTCAATCGAGGGCATCACCTCAACTTTCAATTTGCCAAGAGAACCTCAAGCATGCAAAATAGACTTGGAATAGTTAGAAACAAAATACAATAGAACACATAAGGATTGCATGAGAATCATGTTCTCATAGAGGGCTAGTGATAGCATGTACAAGGCTTCTGCAAAGCTACTTGTCTATTTATATATGTTTGACTTCTCCCCTGAATATCAGTACATGATGGTGATGCTTAGTCAAATGAGGGGAAGGCCAAATGCAGAGTATTTTGAAGATTGGATGTATGGTCTTAGGAGAATGGTAGAAACTACCAATAAGAAATCCTAGTCGGTGAAGATTATCAGTGACAGTCTGGATGAAGGCATGAGGAATCTGGGAGGAAAGAAAAACATGTTCCACATGATATCATATGTGGTATAGGCATGTGCATTCAGGGGAACATTCAATGGCTTGAAAATAGTTGGCAGGGTTGGTAGTAACCCTAGAGATGTGAACATATGGGACCATTACCAACAGTTGAAACAAAAAGACTCTCTCCAACACTATCAGAGAGTGAATGATTCATTTACTATGCATCTGGTCGGGACCATGGAAGAATTCAGAGCTAAGAGGCTAAGCATGGAAGCTCAAGCCATGATATAGAGAAATGGGGCTTGATTCATCCACTTCCCCACATTCACATATATAAGAATAGAAGGTTTCATTGGGCAACTTCTCATGTTGCTGAGATACCCAACGGATAAGGTCATACTGATGGAGATGGTCAGGAAAATATTGCCTTCCTTTGAGGCTTTTGTTGAGAGAAATAAGATACCCAATGTCTTGTTCCCACTCATCATTGGGCGGTATATGTGTCCTGATAAGGAAAGTGCCAAAGAAGCAACAGGGGGGTTATAGTTGATGTCCTTGCAACCTTTCTCTATATCCAGGCAATATGACCCATATGATAGGATGTAGTCATTATATAAGAGATCAGTACATCAAGCACACCTTGAAGACTATTGGAATGATTGTGATGACAACATGGAAGTCAGGAGGAGAAGCTATCAAAGGCTTACTCTAAAACAAATTTGCACACTGGATTGTATACCAGTTCCAACACAACTACATGAGGATGATAGAATGGTTACATCATAGGAATGAGGACAAGAAAGTATACAATGAAACAATCTCATCCCTTAACTGGAATCAACCAGAATAAACCTCATTAGACAGGATAACACAAAGGGTCATACAATTCACCAAAGAGTGGGTTGATGGGGAGGTTGCTAAACTCAAGAACAAAGGGGTAGCCCTTACTATCAATAAAAAGAGAAAGAGACAAGAGTTGATAGAAGAGGAATATGATGATTTTCTCAAAGAAAAGAGAGAATCCAAAGGAGAAAGGAAGTGAGAGGGATTCAAGAAAGGGACCCAAAATGTAGGTGTGAGAATCATTCATCATCTTCCACCTAAAAAGGATTCAGCTTCAACCCCAGCTGCTATAACATCCCAAACACCTATAAAATAGTAGAAGCCCACCACAAAGCCTCCTGTCACTTATAAAGATGAAGAAAGTACTAATGAAGATGATGATTTCCTCATAAAGAGAAAGAAAAAGAAAACCCAAGAGGTGTCACAAAAGAAGAATCCAGTACCTGCAATGAGGGGGTCAATGGATACAAACCCCACTATTATATTGAAAGGAAAAAGAGGTGAGGGAATCAGAAAAAATTTGTAGCATGATGTACCCATCCCCACCATAGTCCATTTTAAGATGGAGTTGCCTAAAGAAAATAAGGAAGAAATGAAGAAAAGAGGAGGTGATCAATCTCTCCCACTGGATGAAATAGTAGAACTTTCTGATGATGAAGTGATGAGGGAAGTCTCCACTAGCCCTATGGAGACACTCAAAAAATACAACCATGACTCCCAAAAATATTCCCATTGTGAAGAAAGAGAGGGAGGAAGAAGAGATAGAGGAGGATAGTCCTAAGAATGTAGCATAGAAAATCAACTTGATAGGACTAGTCGATAAGGTTACCAGCCCGACAGTCATTGAATTAGCATATCAAGGTAGAGAAGATGAAGAGAAAGATGATGACACAACTCCAGAGCAAGAAGAATTGGAAAATAATATAGCTATGGAGGAAGATAGCGTTGTACCTGATCAACATGATGCTCAAGATAGTGAGAAAAGGCAAGATAAAGAAATAGAGGGAGCTAGGATAGCTGAATCCCAAGGTCCTACAAATGCTAAGACACCAATAAGTGGGCAACAGGTTACACAGGTAAAGGATAGTAGGGAAGAAGATATTGATAAGGGTAGCCAAGAAGATCATCAAGATGCACAAGATCCAGGCCACCAAAATCCTAATGTGAACCAAACACCTCAAGATGAATAAGCTAAGGTAATAGATGAGGAGGTTCACAATGAGGAAGAAAAAGAGTTGTCACCACAAAGGGTGGAGCAGAGCATGGGAGCACCTAATGTTCACATTGAACATACAGACCAAGAAGGGTCTAGAGATGAAGTGCCATATTGGTTACAACAAGAAGTAAATCCTCCTCCTTCAGGTGTTTCCTCTAATTTTGACATATCCACAGTATTTTCAGCTGATATAGCCAAACCTAAGAGGAGGGCTAGGGCCACCTCTACAATAAAAGAGGGATCAGGTTATAGGCAAAAGAACAACTCAAGTGGCCATACCTTTTATGGAGAAAGTGAATGGAGAGATAACTGAAATTGAGTTTCAAATAACCACTATGGATTTAGGCTTTGCCATAGAGTAGCAAGAAGGCCAAGAGGCCAAGGATATAATAGATTCATTATTAATTAGATAGAGAAAGAGAAGAATAAAAATAAAGTACCCAAAGAGCACATTGCTTAGATGCAAATATTCATAAAGGGTTTGTTGGTTCCTACTAATATTCCAATCAGCACATCCACCCCATTGACCATAATATCTCAAGATCAAATGACGGGGTTGGATATCATGAAGCATAAGTCACATGTGATGGACAGATGGTTTAGCCAATTCATCACCAAAGTAGAAAAGGTAATAAGCACTACTCTTCCTAATTGGAATTTGCTCAGTACATTGAGGAGAAAAGTAGATAAATTGCTGAAAGAGGTTGCACAAAGCTCAATAAAAATTGAGAAGCATTTGAATGCCTCTCTGAAATTAAACACATAGATGTGAATGTCTTGATGTTAAATAAAGTCCTAACCAACCAGACATCGCAATTGTTGGGTATATGGTATGAAGATACCAAATTTGAAGTGGATATCCTTAAGAAGTACAATGCTAAGCTCAGGAATATAACTGTCAAATTACATGAGCTTTTGTCTGAGGAGGTAGAAATTCTAGAGGCCCTCAAGGAAAAGGTAGAAGGAAAGATAGAAAATTAGGATGCTACATTCATCATCAAGGCTTTTCAAGATAGTTTCAAACCTACAGTAGATGATCCACTTAACCACTTATCTAAAGATGCAGTTACCAAGGACATGAGGATAAGGGCTAAGGTAGAAAAATATAATGAAATGTTGAATAGCAGAAAGACTAAGTGGATTGCTCTATAAGCCCAGTTCCATTCATAAGGGCATGTAGTTACTAATGCCAAGCTACAGGATGGAGGTGCAGTTGAAAGAAATATGCGGGCATATGAACCCATCAAGGGGATCATCATGGTGCATGTAGAAGATGACTCATCTAATGATGAGGAGGAGAAAGAATACATAAAATGCAGTGTGATAGATACATATGCATAATATGTCGAAGAGGACAACTGTATACTACCAGATGGTTTCCAACTGGCAACCTATGTCACATGTCTACCCATTGACTTGGTCAAAGAATGTTATGGACTATTGATTTGAATAGAAAAATCATGATCACCTGATCTTTTGTAACTTCCTCCTATCCTTGTCCTATAAAAGGAGATGGAGTGCACATTGTAACATTATTCAAAACTAAATTGAGATTAGTGTTGAAGCATCAGGACTAATTCTCAAGGCTAATTGTAAATGTACATCTCTTTTGCATACTTAATGAAGGTGAAGACTTTGATTACATACAATCGTAAAATTTGAGTAATCTATGAAAGGATTCTTGATATGTGCTTTGATTTGCTGCATCCCTTGGAGTTCATTTCATGTTGTGCATATTGTCTTCATTCCTTTCTATCGAAGTTAGTATCAATCATATCTAGTTGTGGAACATCCTGGTGAATATGTGGTTTGATTTCCTTCTCTTCATGACAATGTCAAGAATATATATGGATCAATGGCTAAAGATTCACTCATTTTAGTAAAATTTAGCAAGCATTCAATCAAATTTCTTTAATTTCATTTGATCATCATCACAATTGCAAATATACAAACAACCTTAAGCAAATATAGGAAATATGCTAATATCTCGTAGGTAATAGAAAATCATTAGCATATTTGAGTATGTAGCATGCTAAAAATGATAAATATCATGCAAGTGAACATGAATAATGAATGTAATCATGAAAATAAATGCTTGTAGTCACATCATTTAATCAAATTTATAGTGGAGGGGTAAAATTTAATCAATATAAGTTGATATGCAGAAGAATTGATCAAACTTACATGATATCTACATACTCTAGTCAAATATAATAGGATTTGACCTTGTTTGTTAAGGAATTTATAGAAAGTAGGAAGGATTAAGATCATCCAGACATGGAGTTCTTGGAATTAGAAACATAAGGTCCCGTGAATAGAAAACAACAAGGCACATCAAACCACTAAGTAACATCAGTAGATTATGAACTAATCCATGGAGACTTGGGATCATGAATTATATGAAATCACAGTATCTTTCAAGATGATAAAGGTTTGATTTGCATTTCTTTATCTATGTTTGTTTGTGACTAACATCATGATCAACATAAAATGGTGCTAGAAGGAGGGCCAGGAAGCATTGGTTCCCAAAATTGTTGTCTAGATTTTATTCCCGCTTCTACATGAGGTGATATTCTTCAAATTTTGAGTATTCATGTAAATTCGTTGCTTATCACAAGTTATTTGAAGGATTTGATCATAAATATACTAATCTAGTGCAGGAATATCATGATCTTTACACTTAATCATCTAGAATCTTGAAAATTGAGTCATCGTTTGCAAAGATCCTGCAAATACCCTGCCAATATCCTCTTCCACTGGTCAGTTGATCTGATATTTACAATCAGAAGTCTAAACTTTCAAAATTTGAGTTCATATTTGCATCTCCTGCCAATACTGTACAAATATCCAGTTACTTTAGATTCTTGAACATAAAAATCCATCTTAGAAGAGTTGATATCTTGATCTTTGTGAAGATCTAGTCAAAATATCCACATTCTATCCTAAGTTGTGAAGCTCTGGCTCACAAGCCTAATACCAGGTCCAGATCCATTGGACTTTTTAAAGAATTGCCAATCTGTGAACTTAGACCTCGTACAACTAATATCCATCATAGTCTTGGTCTTAATTAACCATCATCTTCATCCATACCTATTGTAACACCTCCAGGGTCCCCAATTGTACCTCAAATACAACAGATACCCTAGATACCTCAAGTACAGGCTGCAATGTCTTTCTTTGCAACACAGTCACCACTTATGTTCGCAACATATCATGCTTTACCTAAGAATCTTGATAAAATTTGTCCAAAGTATCAGCCTTACTAGGATGCAGAGAACCATATCAGAACCTACAAGGAAGCTTTCTTTAGAGCAATAATAGAACATGAGGACGTAGTGTGTAGGTTGTTTCCTTACTCTTTAGGGGAAGAGGCTTATAGCTAGTACATTAGTCTTACTCAGTCAACCATCCCTACATGGGATGCCTTAGAGAAAACCTTTTTAGGGAGATTTAAAATACCAGTACATCCAGCTATCACTTATCATATGTTTGCCACAATCAAAAGAGCTGAAGGAGAACCAATTTCCAATTTCAATGCTAGGTTTCAGAAAATGTACTCCAAGTTACTGGATCCTTACAACGTAGGGGATGAGGTAGCTAGATCCATATACTATTCAACCTTAGACCCCTTAACATTCATGTTCATTAGAAGAACACATCCACCCATAACCTCATTATCAGGTGCTTTTGAAGAAGCTATAAAAGTCAATCAACAATTAACACCTGGCTTTACACCTAATGCTGGATATCCTGCACATCATGTATAGCCACAAGGTAATGGAGTCATGATACCTCCTGACATCATGCCTAGTCCCCTACAGGTACCTCCACTTAGTATCATGCCCCCTCCAAACAGAAATAGCCAGATGATACCTCATCCTGGACAAGCACCTCAGGATGTAGGGCAAAACAATGGTAATGGTAGCTCTTTCTTCAAACCTCAGAGAGAGAATGTAGTAGCCAAGGATCAGGAAGAAAACAATGGCATTAAGGAAATATATGCACAACTAAGGAAGTTAACTATCAAGATCACACATATGAGGAGCCAAAATGTTTATTCCCAGTCAAACCAAAACAGGGGATATCCTAATAGAGGATATGGAAATAACAATGATAGATCTAGATATCCTGATAAAGGGTACAATAATGATAGGAACTTCAATAGTAATAGCAGTAACAATGCTGCCCCTAGGCCACCTAGAACATGGAATACTAGGCCAAACAGTGGCTCTTTGCCATCACCATTAGACAATCAGCCCCCTAATGAACCCAAATAGACAACTAGGGTGAATTTAGCAGAAGTTGCACTCATAAATTGGTGCAGAATGCACAATACTAATGCGCATGTTGAACTAGATTGTCCTCAGTTCAAGATAGAAGCCAATACTTTTCAAGCTGAAGTGTCCAACACTGTAGGAGATCTTCTTTGTCCGGAAGGAAACTAAATTGTTCCCTTAGGCTATAAATCTACCCTTGTGTTGGAGAGTTCCATTAGTCATCAACATCATCAAATGATCTCCACTCATGAGAGTTACACATTAGCATGTGAGGAGTCTGCATTGGCATTTGAGTCAAATTATGTGTTCCCCTTTGAGGATGAAAATGAACCTGAGCCAGAACTTGAGGAGGTCCATGCTTACCAACAATAATATTAGGGTAGGCACAATTATAACTTGAGGAGTAATCCTAATCAGCCAGCTGCTCCACTGACCACATCTGTTCCTTCCAACAATTTCAACACTCCACCTGATCCTAAAGCCAATAACAATCTTGGTCCACCTAAGGTGAATACTCAGTATTTCACACCTCCAAATATAGTGTCAAAATCCATCATCCAACTTCTTGAATCTGATAAACTAGTCACATATCTGGTAGAAGAAATGAAAAAGATCAAAATTAGCTTATCTTTGTCAGAATTACTCAAGACTCCAGTCATTAAGAAAGCCTTCTTGAAATCCCTAGATGAGTCCACATCAAGAGATGAAAATCATGGCCCTAATCCTAGTCACATCCTAACTAGAGATCCTACACCTAAGGAAAATACTGTTAAACTAGGGTGTAGGCTATTGTTCAGGCTACTGAAACATCACACATGACTTTATACTGACAAGTCTGAGTCACCCCCATTCCTACTTACATTGAGAATATTTGGAAAGAATCTATAGAATTGTGTAGTGGATTTAGGTGCATCAACAAATGTGATGCCACTATCCATTTGTAATGCTTTAGGTTACATCCAGCCAAGTCCCTCAAGAAGTTGACACAACTTGACAAAATAGAGGTGAGTGTGGTACGAGAGTTTACTCATATCCACATGCATCTTGCATTGGACCCAAGGGTGTAGTACTACATTGACATCCAAGTAGTAGATATCCCCGATACCTATGGGATGCTGCTTAGCAGGGATTGGTCCAAAACACTTAATGGCTATGTGGCCACTGATTTCAATCATATGTGGCTACCATGGAAAGTAATCCCTAACCAAATAAGAATAGAGGCTGAACCTAGGATGAAACATATGATCACTAAGTACAACAATACAAATGAGATACTTTATGTAGATGTTGAACTAGGGGTTTACACCATAAAACCTCAAATGGTCAGGATTGAGGAGGTATTGATGTATGACATGTATACACACAAAAATAGTGACTAGGAAGATAGGATGATCATAGTTCAATTGATAATGAAGAAACAAATCATTTTAAGGAATTTGAACAATACTTATCTAGAGAAAGGCAAAGATGCCAGTTACTAGGTACATCCATTGAGAATATCCTAATATCTGGCTGGTGTAGGTTACATGGTGGAGCACATTTAGAAAAGGGCTATGAAGCATGTCTAGACATGATCAAGTTAGAAAAAATTTATAATGAAGTAGGGTCATATTCAACTGAAATAAGTGAAATCTCTGATGATGATGATACTTATTCTTATTTTTTTTTCTTCAGATGCAGGAGAACATGAGGAAGATGTACTTAAGAATAATGTCGGCATATGTCATTCAGAAGAAATCATGATATGTGATGAAGACCCTCATGACAAAGAAAGTACTATTACCCCAGGGACCGACTGCCTAATCGAGTCGGATTATGAATTAACAGATGAAGACAGTGGAAGTCATCTAATGCAATTCAAGGAGTTTTTATCCAAACAAGTGTAGAGACATATTTTACAAGGAGTCTCCCCACAACAAGCATTTATTGAGGGATGGTGCCGGTTACATGAAGTACCACATTTAGAGACAACATGTACTTTATGCTTACACGTGCTAAACAAAGAAGAGTAGTTGTGCTCCAAGGATAAGTCACGTGATATCAAAGATATCCCTAAGGATGAAAGAAAAGAAACTATAGTGTATCCAAAAGGTGAAGGTGATAATATTAAAGTAATTAAAAAGAGAGATATATCACTCTCACAGACACCACCAGAAGTGATGAAGATTGAACCTCAAAAGTTAAAGTGGATATCTAGTGGTGCAGCTGCCAGAGACAAAAGAAAACAAGAAGGCCTTGATAAGTCATTGATAGGAGATAAACCGTGGATTTTAAGGTTTAATGGCTAAATAAGGAGCTAGAGTAGGCATTGACCTCATTGATCCATTAGGGAAATCCTTCTTAGCAACATACCGGTTACAGTTTCCATGCACTAATAATGTGGCTGAATATGAAGCCTTAATTCATTGGTTGCTATTTGCCCTCAAGAAGAAAGTTAAGATTTTGCATGTCTATGGAGACTGAAAATTAGTGGTAAGACAAGTTAGGATTATCTATGCATGTAACTATAAGAAATTGTCAAACTACAGGCATAGAGTTTGGGAATTAGTAAAGGAATTTGATGCATTCAACATAATACACATTTTTAGAGAACAAAATCACAGAGCTGATACACTGGCATAGGCTACTAGCACATTGGATCCTCTGTCCATTTCTGGATTAAAAATATTTTTTGTTGATCTGATATCTGTACCTTCCATACCTGATAATGTAACCAACTTCCAAGTATTTGATGATGATCAGTATATTCTGGATTTCATAGAAAACAAGGATATATTCAAAGCACAAATTCTAGATGAAAGGAACCTAGAAAATCATGTATGGGAAGAAGGAGAAATTATGGATCTGCTAAGCAAAAAAATTCCCAAAGGCATGATTGAACTTGAAAGTGCATTTGACTTGCACAACATGATAAAGCGAAAGGATCTCCCTAAGGCAGATGGAGGAGAATATTCACCAATCACTATAGGACAAGATAAAGACATCAAGAATGTCTTGATTGGCAAAGTCTGTACCAAAGAGGAAAAGGTAGGGATAACTCAGGTTTTAAAGGATTATATCCATGTCATCACCTGGACTTATGATGAGCTAAAGACATATGACACATCAATCATCACTCATACTATCCCATTGAAGCTTGATGTGAAGCCATTTAGACAAAACCAAAGGCTAGTCAATGCATTATTAGAACCTATAATCTTTGAAGAAGTTAAGAAGCTGTTGAATGCCAGGATCATATTTCATGTTAGGCACTCAACATGGGTAGCTAATATGGTACCAATAAGAAAGAAGAATGGTGGCATACACCTTTGTGTAGATTTCAAAAATTTGAATAGAGCTTCAGAAAAGGATAACTATCCTCTACCCTCATTAGATGAAGTTTTACAAGTAGTAAATGGAGCTCAAATGATGTCCTTCCTGGATGGTTTCTCATGATATAACTAGGTGATGGTAGATAAACTAGATAGACTAAAGACAACATTCACTACCAAGTGGGGGATATTTGCTTATACACACATGCCTTTTGGCCTGATCAATGTTGGAGCCACATTTCAGCATGCAATGGACATAGCATTTAGAGGCTTGGTTGGTAATTTCATAGTCATTTACACGGATGACCTGACTATCTTCTCAAAGAAGAGAGATGATCATATAGAAGACCTCAAAAAGGTGCTAAAGAAGTGTGAGCAATATGGTATCTCACTAAACCCAAAGAAATGCATATTTGGGGTGACCACAGGTAAGCTACTTGGTCATGTAATATCAGAAAATGGGATCGCCATTGACCCTGCTATGGTAGAATCCATAATGAAGTTACAACTCCCAGAGAGTAAGAAAGAACTTAAGTCTTACTTTAGTAAGATAAATTTTGTGAGGAAGTTCATCACAGGGTTTGCAGAGATTATTAGGCCACTCAATGCAATGCTCAAGAAAGATGCCAAGATCAAATGGACACCTAAAGCAAAGGCTACATTTGAGGACATCAAGAAGGCCATAGCAGATGCACCTATCCTAATCAGTCCAGATTACACAAGAGAGTTTGACATCTATTCATTTGCTTCATAGCATAGTTGTACAGTAGTCCTGACACAGAGAAATGAAGAAAAGGAAGAAAAACCCATCACTTTCATGAGTTCTCCATTTAGGGATGTAGAGCTCAGGCACATGGATGTTGAAAGACAAGCCCTTGCATTGGTTAGAGCAGTAAACACTAGTAGAAAATTAGAAACAAATGACTAAAAAAACTACCAAAAATTGGTCATGTGATCAGTCGTTTGGTCACATGACCATTGGTAGTTTATTGCCAGTCATTTATCTTGTGACCAAATTTATGACCAAATAAATTTTAGTCATTAATTTAGTCATTAATTTGATAGTATATTTAGTCATTAATTTGGTAGTATATTTAGTCATAAAGTTGGTAGTATATTTAGTCATTAATTTGGTAGTGTATTTAGTCATAAATTTGGTAGTATATTTAGTCATCAATTTGGTAGTATATTTAGTCATGTGACCATTGGTAGTTTATTGTTGGCCATTTATCTTGTGACCAAATTTATGACTAAACAAATTTTATTCATTAATTTAGTCATTAATTTGGTAGTATATTTAGTCAACAATTTGGTAGTATATTTGGTAATTTGGCAGTATATTTAGTCGTCAATTTGCTAGTACATATATTTAGTCATTGTAATCATTTAGTCATTAATTGTTGTCAACTAGTCATTTATTTAGTCATGGTAGTAATTTTTACTTACTGGTTTCCATTAATTGGTAGTAAATTTAGTCATGATATGAATAATTTATTAAATACCACAAATTTTATAATGCAAAAAAAACATATTATATATTTTATGATGCTGCCAAGTAAAGATTGATAAATTTGAGCCAACATTTTCTATTTGAGAATCGACCAATAAGAAAATGAAACAAGACAAAGCAAAGTGGTAATAATTTTTTTTTTTGTATTGGAACAATGTAGGAAAATAATTACAAATAATAAAAAAGAAGCACAAGGCTGCCATAACTTGAAAAAACTAGTTCAGCTCTGTCATGTACAATAAACTACAAGGATTGGCTACAGAAAAACTAGTTCAGTAGCCACATTAGATACAATAGCAAAACAATGGAAAGGCAAGTTAGACTGATGAAGCCCTTCACATCTTTTGACACTTAGAAAAGAGCTGTTTCCACCAAGCATTCCATGAGACATCATTTCTTTGGGCATTCTGTTAACCAGTTCAGGTGCTTTGAGTGCAGCCTTGGTGCATTCCATATTCTCCTTCACACAAGACATTGAGGTGCTACTTGTGTATTCAAACAACCCTGAACCACTGTGAACAATATCTGAATAATAACCTGAGAATGTTACTTAGAGGCCCCTGTAGCAGTGACCCTATAGCAACAAGAAAACACACCATTCCCTATAACCTTCGATAACATGGTCCCAGATAGTTGAAGCAAAAGTGGCACTTGAAACAGTGAAATCCAGCCAATCAACAACATGTTGAAGATGACAACATGGAAATATTTTTGGTTTTGTACAATTGCAGTAAAATATGAATTTATTTAAAACAACATTTTCATGACATTTTCTTCATTACCTCAAGAAATCATAAAATAGATCATTACATAAAATCTCTACTCTTGGAATCAATCTCTTCCCTTTCTCACATGGAAATACCACACTTGCCCGTTCGGACTATTAAATTTTAGAAAATGAGCTAAACAACAAACATTCAAATGACCTCCTACATAGATAGGATCTGAAGTTCATTACTGTCTTATTGTAGCCAAAGGTGCAACACGTACACCACATAGAAAAACATATAGAAGAAGCTGATGATGTAGAAGCTACTATTCTAATATCAACAAAGTTCACCATTTATTATCCTGATTGTGGTGTTTCTAATGTTGCAGGGTGTGTTAGGACTGGAAAAAACTCACATTTTTCACTAGCCACCATCCTCTACATACCATAGAAATTTGCCACATTTTGATTATATGATCAACACAAATTGTCAAAATTTGTGTGACAAGATCCATTTTATAGCCCATGATAACTGATGATTCCATAAATATGGCCTTTAAGATAAGCACTTCCCTTATCACAGTCGAGCAAAGAACATTAAGAGCAATTGATCTTTATCAGGAAGACCATGTGTATGTCTTACCAATCAAATTCTCTAATGAACATTTTTATGCATATCAGGAAGACCTAAATGGAGTTGCAATGATAAAAAATCCCAGATGTAACAGTTGTGCAACAATCAGGAAGACACTACATAATGTTTCACCAATAAAAAACTCATCGGAAAAAGAAAGAAAGTCAGAGTGTAATTTTTAAATTAGACCGATCTCAAGTGTCATACCGATGGACACAGTTTCGGCAAGAGATATATGTACTCTCGCCAATAAGTCAAGACACTAGTTGTGTTGGAGTGACATATATCATCGAAATGAGTTTTTCATATCTTCCTAACTATACAAGTCACTCCAATGAGAAGGAACTGAAAAGTTTTGGTAAGAGTCCCACTAATGTATCCCAATGAACAAAAGCTATAAAAAAAAACTATCGGGGAGACTAAGTACATTGGGAATGCATTCTATTTTCTTAACGATGGTACATGTTAGCTTGATGAAGATGCAAATAAGGATTATTTGTCAATAAGATTCTTGGCGATGCCTAAAAGGGTTCATAATGATCCAGATCACTCTAATATTGGACAAACTTGATGATTCTCTCCTCGAAACACTGAGATTTGAAAAATAAGACAAAAGGCAATTTTGGTAAAAATATTGAAATATATTCCCAACTGAACAAAAGAACTAAAGCAACATTTCATATCACTGAGACATTCAATTGGTCTTGATGATCAGTTATGAATGTATAAACAAAAGATGGCACCAAATAAAACACACGGATCGGCCTGAGATTAGATGAGTCTCACTGATACAATGGCAATTGCATCGCTCTGACATTTCAAAATCTGAGAAACCTGCTACATTCAATTCTAGTGGCCGAAATTAATGGCTTCTTGAACAAACCTTATTTGAATATTTCTGATCAAAGATTTTCAAGGGTTGTAGTGGAGAAAATGGGGAATTGACTAGAGGTCAAGAAATTTAGGACATCGAGGACATGCAAGTAAGTATACCAGATTTCCCTACTACTGATAAATTTTAATTCAATTTTGTTGTCTGGTAGAGAAATAAAATGGAAGGTCCTGTGAAAGCAAAAAATAAGAAACAACCAAGTGAAACTAGCCAACCCAAAAGTAAGAAACAAAAAAATGAAATAGGGAGGGAAGGAAAAACACAAGAATGAAAACTTAATCAGGACCTAAAGCTCGAAGGACTGCACAATTGAGGGTAGATGTAGAAAAATTAGAGGACAAATGCAAACATATAGGGAATGTGTGGACTCCCATTAGGCAATATGAACTGTTCATGTTTCATTACTGTTGAAGAAATAGATTTGAACCCATCTGCAACCCTTGGACTTTTAATTTGGGGAAATTAGTTGTTACTGATGTCTTTGTAAATATGGATCTTATAAAACTTTTGGAAAAGCATTATAAACCAAACCTTGAGGCCATTTACAACTTTCAAAAATCCGTTATGTGAATTTTTTAACATGGATGACACATGTGGTGAGCCCATAGTACATGAGGATTTAGAGAAGGAATACTGGAGGATGGACATTACATATAAAGGATGGAGATTGCCATTACACAGGCCTAAACAAGATGGAAACTTCGTGCCACTTGAGGATAATGATGGGCCTCCCTTTCATGTCAATTTATTCGAGCCTTATTTGAAGTATACCTACTATTTAGTAGGTCAAGTATTAGGAACAGAAGTCCCTGAGTTTATGTCTATAGGGCCAATAGTAATTAATGTAGACATCTAATGTCATAATGCAAGAGCCTTTGACTATGCTGCACACATTTCCAGAGGAATTGATTCAGGATTGATGGCTATCAAAAATGGTTCTCCTACAATGTCTTTCAAACATTATTCATCTCTTATGCATGTGATACTAGATTATGGATAGGAGTTAGGGATGTGGCCAGAGGAATTGAGAATTACCCAATTGGATAAAGAGGATCAACCACTACCAATACAATTGTGGACCTCTATTTGGGATAATAGATTTGTAAATTCTAGTTATGTGCATTTTGAAGAGTTCTTTGTCAAAACACTGCATAGATTTTATGGTTATCCATGTGATTATTCTTTATCTAATGAGAATTCCCTTATGATCTGGGCCCTGTACCCTCCACACAAGAAGCTTGCAATTATTGATACAGAGAAGGCATTCGGCCATGTAATGACACTAAAAGCAGGTGAAATTGATCCTATGATCATAATAGATATTGGAATTAATATAGTCATACTAAACAAGGCAAAGATTCAAATGTTGATCAAAGAAAGGGATATGTATAAATTGAACTATGAAAGAATGCATAAAGAAAATGATTTTAAGAGATTCAATTCCTACCAAAATTTTAACTCAAGGGGAAAGCTCCCATACAAAGGACAAAGGTGAAGCATCATAGGTGAATGTTTAGATGGTCCATGCTAGGTTTGATGCAGTTTCTACAGTGTTCCAAAAAATATATGCTAATATGATGATATGGATGAATAAGTTCTAGGTTACTTATTCCAAAAATCACATTGCTCTCCAAGAACATAGAAGGTTAACTGATAGACTTCAAGAAAAGCTCCAAGAAATGCAGAATAGAGACACTCCTGATGATGGGGCCATTACCAATGCCAAGGACTTGATCAGGAAACATATAGATTTTCATGAGGAACTTCAAGCAGAGGCTAAGGAATTCATTGATACTTCCAAGGAAGAAGTGCCTACATTGTTTAGTGGTAACAAAAATCTGAAAAGTCAGCAAGAATCGATGAAGGAATGCTAACTGATCTTACAGAAAGCCTTGAAAGTAGCTAAAAGTGAAGATCCAGCATTGGGAGAGGCCTGTGAATGCATGGAAAAGATGATTACCATGGAGTTCATGACAAAGAATGTTGTGGAGTGTGCCAATACCCATTTAATTCAAAAATACTTGGATCATGTTACTCAAGTCCATTTATGGCTCATTAGAGTTTAATGATAATTTATAATTGTTAATTAAAATCCCAAAAGACACTTATGAAGAGGTACATCCTCTTCAAGTTATAGCTATATAAGTCAAAAGAGTAGGAATGAGAAATCATCATTACCATTTCATATTTAGGTGAAGCATTAGTAAAAATATAGCTTGCACCCATTTCCTCCATCCATTCCCATATCTCATAAACATATGCAATTATTTTAAATATTTTGAAGCAATATAATGGAGCAGAATGTTCTTGAATGGTGATTTATTTTCAAGCTGTTGTGATTGAATTTCATGATTATATGATGTTGTATTGTCTCCAAAGTGATTCTTTTAAATTATTCAAATTCATGTAATTTGTCGCAACACATTTGCTATTGATGTGTGGTTATCTTGATTGGTTTCTAGTTGCAGTGAATTAAAATTCCTTTCAACTAATCTATTTTGATTGGTTCCTGCCAAGGATTAAAATCCTCTTGAAATAGTTGTTGTGATTGGTTTTCCTCATACTTGTAACATTGGAAAATGTCCCCTTGGGGGCTTTTCCCTCATAAGGTTTAGCTGCTGGGTCTTTAGAGTGCATTTAGGACATTTTAGTTCATATTTTAGCATCCCAATGGAATGAGACCTAGGTTTCATGGCAAATGGAAACTAGGTAAACCCCTTGAGTTGTGCCCTACCCAAAATAGGGAGGAGGACTTGGGCACCCGTGCCCTAGTCCTGCCCTATTTTGGGGCAGCCCAAATTTTTGGGTCAGTTTATGACCGTTAGGAGGTTCTTTTGCTGACACGGTAAAGTTTGATTTTTAAAATCTTGGTGGGAATACTTGTAGTTGCATATATAAGCATGCTTAGGCATTCATTTGTAAACTAGATTTCAATTAGATGATCATTGTGAACTCTATGCATTCTGAAGGTGATTCAAGGCTTTCTATTGTGTTGCAAGGGTAGACTTGTATGTTTTGTGTGTTGATATTTGAATATTTGAGCTTCAATCTCCTCATGGCATGAAGAACATCTTCCTCCATAAGAGATTCACTACAAGGTGACATATCATTGTGTTTTTATCATTCATTCCTTTGGTTTTTGGCCTCTGCCTCACAGGGGCATGCCCTCTTTATCTGACAATGGTGTTAAGAGACTTAAGTGTTCTCCAGGGTTTGACTAAGGCAAACCTCTAAACACCACAACCCCCAAACCAAGTCTTGTGATTGCAGGTTACAGGTGTCGCATATGGAAAAAGTGGAGTTGCAAGAAAGCTTGGTAGACATTAGGGATTTAGGATCTAAAGAAAAGTCAGACAAAGGAGCACTTTCAAGACTAGGGAGCCCACAACAGTGTCCTCCGCAGACAGATCTCAAGAAACAGAAGTTACAGGGCTGATCAGTGTCAGAAGGAGGTCTAGATTCCCTGAAAAAGTAGGTATCTTGGACTTGGGTGCCCACACCTTAGTCCCCCACTATTTTGCCTTAGAACCTCGAAAATAGGTATTCTATGATTTGTTATTTTACTCCTGTCTGTAAGAGCTTTTTCCGTTATTCGTCAATTTGCTATCGTATTTGCATAATTAGGGTTTTAATAGTTAATTGGACATAAGAGAAGGAAAAATTGATAATTAATTCCCTAATCCAAGTTTCTCTTCATTTGCAAGTGACCTAGGGTATGATAGTGCTCGCCACTTGACCCTAGATCCTTCAATGTTTAGTGGAAAGGAGGGTTTTAACATCTAAAGAACAAAAGATTAACAAAATCCAATTTTACCCTAAACATTTTGGTGAACCCATGTTTTTGGACTTAAATTGCAACTTTTTCAGTGTTTTTCTTCAGATTTGGATTGATTTCATTCATTCATCTGGTCATTTATTTTATTACATTGTGAAAAATTCAAAAATTGGAAAAATACAAAAAAATTGCATTGTTTGGCTTACTAAATTGCATCAATTCTTTCTAAATTTTCCTAATTCATGATTTTTGCATTAGATCTGATATAAAATATAGAAAAATCTAAAAAATCATAAATTTACCTTGCATTTTCATCATTTAATTGCTAGGGTTTTATGGAAATTTTGACAATTTTATATAACCTAGTAATTCCAAAATCTAGGGTTTGTAGGCAAAATCTTTTATCAGAATTTTCTACTGATTTTAGAGTCTCATTAAAATTTTAATTTGGCTGTAGTCTTGTATTTTAGTGTGAATTTTCATTTAGATTTAAAATATTTGCATTTTTACATAGAAAATTTCAACAAAAACTAGCAATTTTCATGCATTTTCATTAAATTGGCATGGGCATTTTGCATGTTAAGGCTTGAAAATAATTTTCAGATCTGAGAGTAATTCAATTTCATCATAAATCAGACTTCAAATCATTGACATAGCATTTTATCCCAAGATCTCAAACCTAGGGCTTCGAAAACAATATTTTTCACAAAAATCGGCCTTATCGACTCTCTAAATTTGCACCGTAGGCATGTTGTGAAAGGTATTTTTGAATTATTTTACTTTCATTAGAGTAATAATTTTCTAACCCTCATAAAAATCTTCACAACACCCTTTTAACAGGTTCTTGTAGTGAAAATCCGGTGAAAAACTACACATTTTGGCTATCTTGGCCCTAGGGTTTGACCTAGTTTGCATTCCAAGCATGTTGTGATCAATTTTATGGATTGAGGTGACTTATATTATTTATATTCTTTGCTGTACCTCCTAAAATTATTTACAACACCCCTTTTTCTAGGTCTTGGAATTGAAAAAGTGTGAAAAAGTGAATATTTTGCTATATGTTCACTAGGGTTGGACCTTAAGTGGCGCTAAAATTGTCTTGTGTTAGGTATTTTGGAATCAAGTGGCTGTTATTGCTGATATTATTTTCTTTCCATCATCATTTTCCTCACAACACCCTTTGTTATGCTCTTTTGCATTGAATTTTGGTGAAAAAAGTGCTCATTTTGAAATATTTTCACTATATTTTGACTTGGCATTATCTTGGATTTGCATCAAGAGTGTGTTGAGAGTGATTAGATTGCTGTTTTGGACTGATATCATACATATAACTTGCTTCCCTTGACTGAAATCCTTACACTGTCCTTTGTTTCATTCATTGGCATTCAAAAGAGTATAAAAAAATCAAGCATTTTAGGTCATTTGCATATAGTTTGCACTTGTCTTTTGCATACTCTTGGAAAATTGTTAAAATCTGATTTTGTATTTCATTATGGCATCTTCATGTTATTCATCTCTAAAATCTTTACATGAGTATATCCTAGATTTTGAAAATTTTGCTAATTTCACTAAGGAGAATCCTCATGTTTTAGAACACATGGCTTATATCAGTGGTATTAACACTTCTATATGTTCTACATATGAGTTGCAATTACTTTGTTATACACATGATTTTAGTAGCTTCACTTTACTCATAGGAGCATATCTTTTGATAATAGAAGATTTAATCAAATTTATCTCTAGGAATACACATGAGAAAGATGAGAGTGAAAAGCCCTTTTCCACCATAGAGTATGATGATGATGATGTTGATGTACCTTCCTATCATCCCACTATTCTCCTTGGCCAAGATGTAGCATTAGTGGATGAGAAAAGGTCTCTCACATTAAATCCTTTGGGGATGGATATTGGGTGCAATCAAGAGGAAAACAATGTTAATTCAATAATCGTTAATGGACTTCATAGCAATATTCCTAAAATGATTGTTCAAGGGGCACTTAGTGCACCCTCTTGCTTAAAACTGGTGATTACAGTTCAAGGTGTTCAAAATGCGTTGCAACAACCACACCATAATGTGATTGCTCACACATACAACACCCATAATAACAAGTAAAGTAACAAAGCACTGCATGTGCCTATCTCTCTTCCATGTTCTCAACCTATGCTCCCTCAACCACCTCATCTTACTCATAAAAGTGGTTAAGAGTATGATCTTGTCAAACAGCTTCGTTTTACTCCAGCTAAGATCTCTCTTTGGGATTTAATACAAACATCACCAACATACCATGGAATGCTCCAAGAAGCCTTACAGAAGGTGACTGTCCCACTGACTGCTAAGCCTAATGATATAGCAGTCATATTGGATAGTATGCATCTGACAAAAATGAATATTATCTTTCAACCACATGAATTACCATCAATTGAAGTCCAAAACCAATATGATCCACTTATAGTCTTTGTCACAATAAACAAAACATTGGTAAAATGAGTTATGATTGACACTGGATGGGCTCATGATGTTTGTAGCATTGACCTACTAGACAAAATCAAGGTTGACACATCACAAATCACACCAAATGGCATTAGCATTCATGGATTTGATAATGTTGGACGACAATCCGTGAGCACTATAACTCTACCCATACAAGTAGGACCTGTGCTTGTGCCTACCCTGATTCATGTCATGCCTTGTTCTTTATCTTACAACATGATTCTTGGTAGACCTTGGATTCATGCATTGGGGGCAGTTCCTTCCACCTTGCATCATTCAATCAAATTTATATTCAAATGTAAACTTCATATTATTCATCCCGATCCTGAACCAGATAACTGTCTACACATTGAAAAACAACAACTAGTTTACAATCATATGAGCTTAAACACTTTATGAGCTGATTCATCAATGCCTCTAGCCATGAATAATGTTGTGCAAGACTCTCAACCATCGAATGCACTTGTTGGTGATGATTGGGGTTCATTGGATTTTAATCCTTGCAGTATAAGGGAATATAAAATTAATAGCCTTGACACATCAAAAGTGGCATCGATCTCACCTAAGCAATCTTTTGAAGTACCTAAGAAACCTAAAGTCCCCTTGGTAGAAAATAAAAACAATACCCTCACTTATACTACAAATTATGATACCTACGAGGCCTCACCTTCTTCTAAGGAATTGGACTCTCTATATGGTCATGGATTTCAAATTTTGTACAAACATAACGACTATGTAGGTAAGGGATGTGGTGTAAATCAACAAGGAATTAGAGTACCTATAGAATCTGCTTCAACACATTACTCAAGTGGCATTGAATATAATCCATTTAAAGAAAAGAAAGCTTCTCGTCATCGTAAACTTAATGTTAGTTCAACAAGATCAAAATAACATAACAAATATCCTAGATATGTAGGTTCTTAACGATGGTGCCAGTAGGTAAGTATCTCTAACCCTTTATCTTTCTCTCGTGATGTGCTTCCCCCATGATGTGTTATATGTTGTTTAGGCCTCTTGGGATGACCTTGGATTCTCTTGTAAGGTTCGGGATACTAGGAGACCGCCTCTGTTGTGACCTTCTATTTGTATCATCATTCTTCCAAATTGTTCTCTCTCTGATTTCATTGTTGAGTGTTGTGTCTTATGGACATAGCGTCATGTTTGGTGACTTGGGGGCACCCTCCTACATGATTTTCCCTAAGACACTTGTTTCTCCTCTCTTATTTATTGTTTCCCTTCCTCTAGTGTTTCCATCTAGCAGGCGGATGACGACAAAAATTTATATTGATGCGGACCTAGTGTCCCTTTCGAGGGCAATAAAAAAATGGACTTAGTTCCTAATATGATGATGGGGTTGTATATCTTATCTGACGCTTGGCTAGTGGAAGCACTCGTGCTTTCCACGTAGTGAATTTAATGATGTTTTGGTCACATTTACAAACCTTAACAATACTTCTACTCTGTGCACCTTTGTTTGCCTTTGAATCTAGCCTTGGCGGTACTTGATTTAGAGAGCTTCGTGATATAGCCCCTGGTTATCCTCGAACTCTGAATTCATTGTATAACCTTGGCTCTTTGTGTGGTTAATCATATGCATTGATGTTATTGTTTATCATGATGTTGTAGGCACTAACATGTTTCTTGCAGGGATGTGTTTGTGGGAATATTTGGCAATCATAAAGTACATGTCACCTCTGGGGGGCATGGGCTTTGTGAAATTCGGTGTTCCCTTGTGTGTTTTCTTCCTACCTTAATGTGCTTGACATTGATAACTGATATCAACCACCTTAAGGTGGGGGCATATAAGGTAAGCTGTCTGTTATAGATGTTAGTAGTGTGTTTGACCTCAGATGCGAAGACTTGCACCCCAGAGTAGTGCATCGTGCATCCTGAGCTCATTTATAATCAATCAATCAATCATTTAAGCCCTCTGCGGAGGCGAGATATCATGCATATCCTTTTTCTTAAGCCCTCTGTGAAGGAGGGGATGGTGTATTTCTTAGAACAGATTGCATCATCCTGTCATTTTCAAAAGTCCTCTGTGAAGGTGGGGAGCGGTTGTGTGACTAACTCAACCCTTAAGCGTGTTTTTGGGGATTGTTATGGCGAAGCCCAATCGTCGGTGTGTGCCTGTAATGTGCCTAAGATGGTGATGAGCTTAGAAATAGGGAACACACCATCACTTGTCTGTCATGTTTTCTCCATGTCTTCAAGTGTGTGTGCTTTGGCGTGCTTGTTTTGTATGGCGTGTTTTTTGCCCCATATGCAGAGACCAATGCCTTTGAGTAGTGCTTCATGCATTTTGGGAGGTTTTGCATATATTGCGTGTGTGTTGCCCCATATATACTGAGACCTGCGCCTTAAGGTAGTGCATCCAGTATTATGGGAGGTTTGTTTACTTTCCAGTACTTGCATTTGCATTTCATGTATATGAGAAAAAGAAAAGAAAAGATATCATTTCTGTCTTCCATGTATTAATGTGTCTTCTATGCATTGACTGTCTACTCCATGTTCTGCGTGATTGTAACTATCTTCTCCATGTTTTGCGTGCCTATTACTATTTTCTCTGAGGTTGGTGTGTCTTCTCCATGATTGTTGTGTTTGCTGTGTTTGTGACCTTACTTTAATGCATGTATTGGCCTCGCGTTTATACATACATTAAAGTGGGGGATAAATGTAACATCAAAAAATGTCCCCTTGGGGGCTTTTCCCTCATAAGGTTTAGCTCCTGGGTCTTTAGAGTGCATTTAGGACATTTTAGTTCATATTTTAGCATCCCGATGGAATGAGACCTGGGTTTCATGGAAAATGGGACCTAGGTGGACCCCTTGAGCTCTACCCTGCCCAAAATAGGGGGGAGGACTTGGGTGCCCACACCCTAGTCCTACCCTATTTTGGGGCAGCCCCAATGTCTGGGTGTTGGTTTATGACTATTAGGAGGTTCTTTTTCCGACACGATAAAGTTTGATTTTTAAAATATTAGTGGGAATGCTTGTAGTTGTATATATAAGCATGCTTAGGCATTCATTTGTGCATTCTCAAGGTGATTCAAGGATTTCTATTGTGTTGAAAGGGTAGACTTGTATGTTTTGTGTGTTGATATTTGCAGATTTGAGCTTCAATCTCCTCATGGCATGAAGAGCATCTTCCTCCATGAGAGCTTCACTACAAGGTGACATATCATTATGTTTTTATCATTGATTCCTTTGGTTTTTGTCCTCTACCTCACAAGGGCACTCCCTCTTTATTTGACAATGGTGTTCAAAGACTTAAGTGTCCTCCAGGGTTTGACTAAGACAAACCTCTAAACACCACAACCCCAAAACCAAGTCTTGTGATTGCAGGTCACAGGTGTCACATCTAGAAAAAGTGGAGTTACAGGAAGGCTTGGCAGACATCAGGGATTCAAGATCTGAAGAAAATGTAAACAAAGGAGCACTTATGGGACTAGGGCACCCGCAATAGTGTCCTCTACAGATAGATCTCGGGAAACAGAAGGTACAGGGCTGATCAGTGTCAGAAAGAGGTCCAGAATCCTTGAAAAAGTAGGTACCTTGGACTTGGGTGCCTGCACCTTAGTCTTTGACTATTCCGCATCAAAATCCCAAAAATAGGTATTCTATGATTTGTTATTTTACTCCCGTCTACAAGAGCTTTTTCCGTTATTCATCAATTTGCTGTCATATTTGCATAATTAGGGTTTTAATGGTTAATTGGACATAACAGAAGGAAAAATTGATAATTAATTCCCTAATCCAAGTTTCCCTTCATTTTCAAGTGACCTAGGGTATGATAGTGCTCACCACTCGACCCTAGATCCTTCAATGTTTAGTGGAAAGGAGGGTTTTAACATCTAAAGAACAAAAGATTAACAAAATCCAATTTTATCATAAACACGATTGAGAATTAAAAGTCCTTTCTTGAGATCATAGTAGTTTAGGAGAATATCACTGGGATTGTTAAAGAAGAGTATAGTAACTTACATACTTGCACATTTTTACAAGTTGCAAACATTCCAAGTGCCCAACAAGCTAGAGTTAAGCTGCAAATTAGACCCACCTATCCTACGCATCTGCCTCCATAATCATCATCCATCCATTGACTCCATACACCCAATAGTTTAGGCACTGATCAATTTTAGAACATTTTATCCAAATCCAATTTACATTCTTGATACTTCAAACATCTTTAGGAACTAGTTAGTAAGATTTGCATCTACCTCACATCTATGTGCCATAGTGAGTAGATTGCCCAAGTTAGGATCCATTAGCCTTTGAAATCTACTTTACCACTCAGGTACACCTACCTATGCCTGGTAGAGCCTAAAGAGTAGGGGGTTTTCAATTACATAAACCCTATTTAATTGGCTAAAATGTATATTGAGACTGGCACCCTCTTGTGGTCTAAAAACCTACATTTTTGAGACCCAATAGATTGGCGACTCTACTGGGGACAAACACACAAAGAAACCTAGTAGGAGACCATATCCTATAGTCAGAAAGTTAAAAGGCATAACTCTGCTAATCAAGAAGAACCTAGAAAGTAATAAATCATCTTAAGTGAGGTGGCAACTCTATCTAGAATACAAATCATTTTATCTATTGAAATATAATCATCTCTTAACATGGATGGTAGGAAATCTAAAGTTCATGGTAGGAAACTGTAATCATCCCCACCCCTAAGAGCTCCTTCAAAGAAAACTAGGTCATCAAACCAATCGTAATAGAACAATAATCAAAGTACCCAAGAGAATACTTCAGAACAACCTATTGTAACCCATAATAGTTTTACTCCTCTACATGAGTCAAATGAGACTTTATCCCAGAACTATGGATTATCTGATGATGTTTTATCCCAAGATAGGCCTAATCCCTAAAGACAACTTGAGTATGAAACATAAGTTATGAGGGAAATAGACCAAAAGCAGGCTGAATATAACTTCAAGATATCATTACAATAGGATGAAGGAGTTCAACATGAATTCATAAATCAAGAAACCTTTATACAAATGAATAATAACCCCGCAAAAGATATGAGGAATAAGGATGAGATGGAATAGAATCTACTTAGATTGTAGGAAGAACTTGAACTTGTTAAGTTAAGGGAAGCTGAAAGTCAGTTGAAACAGGAGATGCAATAGATAAAGGATAGGACTAAAGTAGCTAACCAAAAATATGTACCTCCACACAAACAAGGAGGGTATGTTCCAAGGAAAATAGAACAAAATGTGCACCAGAATGTAGGTAGCTCATCCAATCCACCACCACTGCCCGTAATCCATGTCCAACAGAATATTCCTCCAAAAAATTCAAGACCACCCATCACCCATAACACTACCGAACATATAGTTAATCCATACCCAACCCCTGGCCAACAATATGTCATACCACAATATTAAAATGTGAATCCACAAGTAAATGCACAATAGTATCCTCCTCACAACCAATACCAATCAAACCGGCAGCCTCATAATCAAGACCAGCCAAATCAGTGACTACAAGGGCCTCTTAACATCAATAGATACAGATAGCTAGACTTGTTTGGATATCAAGTATGTCCTGATCCTATTGATAATGATTTAAGGAGTGCTCTCCCAAAATTTGATGGAAACAATGCCATCTCTATAGAAGAACACATTAGAAGTTTTGAAATAGTCATGGATAACTTTGAAGTGTAGTATGAAGATGTTCTAATGAATTTATTCATGTTGTCCCTTATTGAGGATGCTAAAGATTGGTGCAAGAATCTGTCTGATGCATCAATTTGTTCTTATGAAGATTTCAAGGATCAATTTAAAGAACAATATGGGAGCCAGTTTGATCCAAATTTTGTTGTTCATGAATTGACAAACATTCAGAAGAATCACAATGAATCTGTGGTTGATTTCAACTAGAGGTTCTCAAGAATATATCATAAAATCCCATTAGAATTGAAGCCTCAAGATTGTATGGCCTTGGTTTTATATTTAAATGCTTTTGATCCTAAGACTAGGTATGAGCTCAGAAACAAAGCTCCCATGACATTGGAAGAAGCTTAGAAGGCAACCATTACTATTGAAAATAACAGGAGGGCAGCAGGAAATCTTGGGAAAAGAGAAAATCCAAAGGTTGTACCAACTCCAAACAATAATCAATCAAAATAGAATAATTATTATAGAAATGAAAGGCCAAGGTTACATGACATGCCTTATAACACCCATTGGAAAGATGGAAGGCCTTTGGAACATAACAAAAAGTAGAATTATGGGAAAGATACTCCTGGCCCCTTAAAAAGAAATGGGACACATGTAGTGGAAAATAACCCTTGGTGCCTAGCATGCAAATTTACCTCATTCACTTGACTATTGTGTGGTAGCACTATTAGTACAGGAAGAAGAAACATCTTATGGTCAGGAAAGAGATAACCATACCATAAACATGCTAGCAATCGGACCTCACCATATTGATGAAGGATATTCATCCACAGAAGAGGATGGATATGAATACGATGTGGGAAACCAAAGATATAACATTAATATGGGAAGACAGGAGGTATTTTCAGACCAGGAAGTTAATTATGAGGAAACTGATTATAATCATAATATGCCACCACATAACCAATGGAGAAGACCAAATGAGGAAGAAAGGAGCGATCTTACAATGGTTGCAGTGGTACAGGCAAAAAGTAACTATAATTTGAAAAATAGAACAGTTAATGCATACCAAGGAGCACCTAGGAGTGTGTTTGTGAAAGATCAAAATCACAATAAAGACAATATGAGACATGCACCTAAAGAGCCAATAAAGACTAATTAGGGTAAGACAAAGGATAAAATACCAGCTAAAGAAAAAGGACATCAAAATAGAAAAGACCAATCAAACAATGACCCCCTCATTTGACATAGCCCAAGCAATATCCCGAGTAAAAATATCAGTACCACTCCTTGAAATGATGAAGATAGATCAATACAGAAATACAATAGTCAAGATGATTTCAGACATACCAAAAAAGAAGCAAGAAAAACTTGAAATCAAAATAAATAATGTTCAACAAGAGGCTACTAGAACCCCTGAAGTGTATTTGGGTGATACCTTAACAAAGAATCCCTCTCAGGTAGATTCTTTTTACACCACCTGCTGATAAAAAACAGATTAATGAGGAATTGTATGATTGATTTAGGGGCAGCTATGAACATCATGCCAATGGCGGTTATGAAGGAGTTATGCATGTGGGTTGACACCACATTTGGAAAATGTTATGCAATGGACAACAAATCCATCCCAGTTGTAGGTATTACGTGGGATGTGGAGATAAGACTAGCCTCTTATCCTGAGGTAGTATATAAAATTGAAATCATTGTAGTGGACATCCCACCATATTATGGGATGCTATTATCTAGACAATGGACTGCAACTATTGGAGGAAATGTCCAATTGGATCTATCTTATGCCACCATACCAGTAGGAGGAAAAGAAGTTAATCTCTGCAAAGAACCAAGGTATGAGAATATCATAGAACTCATTGATTAGAATCAAATAAATTTCTTTTGTGATACAGACCTTGGTACATTTAAAATTGAAAAAAGTCAACCAGAGCTACAAAACACTGACCCTATACATCAAGAAGCCCAGCTTGATGAGTGTGGTGTGTGGAAGATGTACTTTTATGGTGCATGTAGTAAGGCTGGTAATGGAGCCGGGGTATTATTTATTTCACTAGCTGGTAAAACTTTGAAGTATTCATTTCTTCTAATATTTGAATGCACCAACAACATAGCAGAATATGAGGCATTGCTCACAGGGTTAAATATTGCTATAAAACATAAAATAAAATCCCTTGCTGTGTATTGGGATTTAGAACTAATTGTCTGTCAAATTAGGGGGAAGTGTTCATCTAAAAACAAGAGATTGAAACAATATAGAAATGATGTTTGGCATGACATTGAGCTATTTGATGCATTCTCTATAAATTGGGTGGACAGATCCAAGAATATAATGGCAAACTTCCTAGCAAGTGTAGCCCTAAAAAAGGATGACATCACATTAACAAGCATTGCTGAAGTTGAATTTAAAGCTAGACTAGCCATCCCTGACAATATATATAATTGGTAAGTATTTGAAGATGATAGTGACTTGATAAAATTCTTGCACTTTGTAGATCAGTATGAGGCTCAAGAAATTGATTTTAATGCATTTGTTGAGGAAGTGGATGGCAAGCAAACTCTATTTGGCAAGGAATTTGTATAGCTCAAGACTAACAAGATTCCTAAGGGACTTGTGGCATTAGAGAGAGTGTTTGATGTGAATGATAGAGCCCTTATGAGACAAACACCAGTAAAAAGGGAAAATGTCGAGGAAATTAACTTGGCCACTGAAATAGCACCAAAAAAGGTATACATTGGAAAAAGGATAAGCCTAACAATCAGAAAGATGTTGATTACGTTATTAAGAAAGTATAAGCATATCTTTGCTTGGTCTTATGATGACCTCAAGGCATACAGAGAAGATTTGTTCCAACATGAAATCCCACTCAAACCTGATGCAAAACCCTTCAGACAGAAATAGAGACCCATAAATCCTACCTTAGAACCTAAAATGCATGAAGAACTTATGAAGCTTAGGGAAGGGGGTATCATCAAGCCTATTAGACATTCATCTTGGGTTTCTAATTTAGTACATGTCAGAAAGAAAAATGGAGAAATAAGGCTTTGTGTGGACTTCCAAAATTTGAATGTATCCTCTCTTAAGGATAACTACCCACTCCCAAACATGGAGGCTTTGTTTCAAAGGGTCATAGGATGTGAATTACTATCTATGATGGATGGGTTTTCAGGTTATAACCAAGTGAAAGTTAAGGAATCAAAACAATACAAAACAACTTTCACCACACCATGGGGAACATATGTATATGTCAGGATGCCATTTGGACTTACAAATGCTGGTGCAACTTTCCAGAGAGCCATGGATGTTTCCTTTGCTAATCTAATTAATGTAATAATGGTGGTGTACCAGGACGATCTCACTACATATTATAAGAAAGAAGAAGATTGTGTTGTACACCTTGAAAAAATATTTGTCAGGGCACTGGAATATGGCATTTCCTTGAATCCTAAAAAATGTAATTTTGTAGTAACAGAGGGAATGTTATTAGGACATATAGTGTCCAAAGACAGAGTTAGGATTGATCTTGAAAGGGTGGAAGCTATAGATAAGATTCCTACTCCTAAGACAATTAAAGTCATTCAGTCCTTCTTTGGGCAAATTAATTTTGCGAGGAGGTTTATATCAAACTTTGCTGAGATAGTCAATCCAGTATCAAAAATGTTAAAGAAGGGTACAAAGATTGATTGGACAGCTGAGGCCATAGATGCATTCATATCCATCAAGAGAGCAATCAAAGAAGCCCCTGTCTTAAATCCCCTAATTTCAATAAACCTTTCCTGATTTTTTGATTTGCATCTTATCACACAATTGCAGTAGTGATGTTACAAAAGAATGATGAGGGATATGAGCAGCCTATTTCGTTCTTCAGCAAATCCCTCCAAAATGTAGAATTAAATAATGACATTGTGGAAAAATAGGCATATGAATTAGTAAAAGCTATCAAAACATTTAGGTCATATTTGGTGGGAGCAAAAGTAATAGAATATGTACCTAATGTTGCAGTAAAAGATGTGTTTTTACAAACTGAAGTAACTCGGAGGAGATGCAGATGGATCGATAGAATTCAGGAGTTTAACATAGAGATCCAAATCACCAAATTAGTAAGAGGACAAGGTTTTGCTAAATTAATGGCTGAAACAAATATTGAAGTTGCCTAGGTGTGCAATCTAAATGATGAAGATAACATGATTACCAGTATTGAGCACACATCATGGTACACAAATATTGTGTATAATCTTAAACATATGAAATGTACTAAAGGGTTTGATGATAACAAAAAGATGACTCTTAAACTACATGCTTCAAAATATGTACTCGTGAAAGGAGACCTATACTAGAAAAACAAGGATGATGTCATGTTGTTGTGCTTAGATAAAAACCAAGCAAGGCATGTGTTGAAAGAAATGCATGAAGGAGTGTGTGGTGGGCATTTCTCAACAAAGACTACTGCACATAAGGTGTTAAGGATAGGTTACTATTGGCCTCGAGTTTTTAATGATGCCTATGATTATACTAGGAAATGTGAAGCATGTCAGAAGTTTTTTGGAAATTTGAAGTATCAAGGGGCATTGCCTTTAAGACCTTTGCAAGTTGAGGCTCCATTCCACCAGTGGGGGATTGAATTCATAGGAGAGATTGCTGAAAAATCTAGTGGAGGACACAGGTGGATATTAGTAGCCATAGATTACTTCACAAAATGGGTAGAAGCTATACCTACCAAACAAGCAACTAGTAAGGTTGTGACAAAAATTTTATTGGAAAATATCATCACCAGATTCAAAGTGCCAGCAAGAATTATAACTGATAATGGGATGTGTTTTAGATCGGATGAATTTAAGGGATTTTACCAATCTTATGGTGTAGTAATCTCATATTCTTCACCATATCATCCACAGGCAAATGGGCAGGCTGAATCTAGTAATAAGAGCATCCTAAAGATCATAAAAAGGATACTAGATAATAACAAAAGGGCTTGGGATTCTAAGTTGAAACTAGCCTTATGGGCAGATAGGATCACTATGAAGAAATCCATTGGAAAATTACCTTTTGAACTTGTGTATGGGACTCAAGCTAGGCTCCCTTTGCATAATCTATTACAGTATGTAAGTTCATCTTGCAAGAAGATTTGGACATTCCTGAACCTATGGAGGAAAGGATAGAAGAGTTAATGGAACTTGATGAGGTCAAGGACCAAGCTCAACAACACAATAAAAAGAGGCAATCACAAATGATATGATAAAAAGCTAAAAATAGAAAATTTGAACTAGATGATATGGTCCTCATTTGGAATGTCAGGGCTCAAGACAAAGGGAAGCATGAGAAATTTGAAGCTCTATGGTTAGGACCATTTGTCACTGTTGGAAACGCTGGTGAAGATTCATATTACCTCTAGAACATGACAAGAGAAGAATAAGAATTGCCAGTACATGGACAATTCTTAAAAAACTTCTTTTCTTAAATCATAAAGGGGAACAAGAATTGTTAGTGCATGGATGATTTTTGACAAACCTCTTAAAATAAAATTTTTCCATCCACAGTAGTATAGGATTCCACTCTACTTCCATTTTCGGAACAAGAATTGCCAGTGCCTGGACAATTCTTGACAAACCTCTTAAAATATTTTTTTTCCATGCACAGTAGTATAGGATTCCACTCAACTTCTATTTCTCATTCATACCAACTTCCACTTCACCCATCCCTAAATTCACTTCAACTTCCATACCACATAAAATAAGACATTTGGTCTTCTTCCCTAGAGACCTGGATTCTTTCTATACCCACAAGGGGTATACATCCCCAATCAGAACCACTGTTAGGACTGGAAAAAACTCACATTTTCCACTAGCCACCATCCTCCACATACCATGGAAATTTGCCACATTTTGATTATATGATCAACACTAATTGTCAAAATTTGTGCGACAAGATCCATTTTATAGCCCATGATAACTGATGATTCCGTAAATATGGCCTTTAAGATAAGCAGTTCCCTAATCACAGTCGAGCAAATAACATTAAGAGTAGTTGATCTTTATCAAGAAGACCATGTGCATGTCTTACCAATCAAATTCTCTAATGAACATTTTTATACATATTGGGAAGACCTAAATGGAGTTACAACAATAAAAAATCCCAGATGTAATAGTTGTGCAACAATCAAGAAGACACTACATAATGGTTCACCAATAAAAAACTCATTGGCAAAAGAAAGAAAGTTGGAGTGAAATTTTTAAATCAGACCGATCTCAAGCGTCATACCAATGTACACAGTTTTGGCAAGAGATATATGTAGTCTCGCCAATAAGTCAAGACACTAGTTATGTCAGAGTGACATATATCATCGAAATGAGTTTTTCATATCTTCCCAACTATACAAGTCACTCTGATGAGAAGGAACTGAAAAGTTTTGGCAAAAGTCCCACTGATGTATCCCAATGAACAAAGGCTATAAAAGAAAACTATCGGGGAGACTAAGTACATCGGGAATGAACTCTATTTTCTTAATGATGATACTTGTCAGCATGACGAAGATGTAAGTAAAGATTATTTCTCAATAAGACTCTTGGCGATGATTAAAAGGGTTCATAACTATCCAGATCACTCTGATATTGGGGAGACTTGACGATGCTCTCCTCGAAACACTGAGATTTGAAAAATAAGACAAATGACAATTTTCATAAAAATATTGAAATATCTTCCCAACTGAACAAAAGAACTAAAGTGACACTTTGTATCACAGAGACATTCAATTGGTCTTGATGATTAGTTATGAATGTATAAACAAAAGATGGCACCAAATAAAACACACGAATCGGCCCGAGATTAGAAGAGTTTCACTGATACAATGGCAATTGCATCGCTCTGACATTTAGAAATCTGAGAAACCCACTGCATTCAATTCCAATGGCCGGTGTTAATGGCTGCTTGAACAAACCTTATTTGAACATTTCTGATCAGGAATTTTCAAGGGTTGCAGCGAAGAAAATGGGGAATTAAACGGAGGTTGAGAAATTCAAGACGTCGGGGACATACAAGTAAGCATACCAAATTTCCCTACTATTGATAAATTTTAATTAAATTCTATTATGTGGTAGAGAAATAAAATGGAAGGTCCTGTGAAAGCAAAAAATAAGAAACAACAAGGTGAAACTAGCCAACCCAAAAGTAAGAAACAAAATACTAAAACAAGGAGGGAAGGCAAAACACAGGAACAAAAACTTAATCAGGACCTTATTGATCAATTGCCTGGTTCGGGACCTAAAGCTCAAAGGATTGCATAATTGAGGGCAGATGTGGAAAAATTAGAGGACAAATGCAAACATATAGGGAATGTGTGGACTCCCATTAGGGGATATGAACTGTTCATGTTTCATTACTATCAAAGAAATAGATTTGAACCTGTCTGCAACCCTTGGATTTTTAATTTGGGGAAATTATTTGTTACTGATGTCTTTGTAAATATGGATCTTATAACACTTCTTGAAAAGCATTATAATCCAAACCTTAAGGCCATTTTCAACTTGCAAAAAGGCATTATGTGAAGTTTTTAACTTGGATGACACATGTGGTGAGCCCATAGTACATGAGTATTTAGATAAGGAATACTAGAGGATGGACACTACTTATAAAGGATGGAGATTGCCATTACACAGGCCTAGACAAGATGGACACTTAGTGCCACTTGAGGATAATGATTGGCCTCCCTTTCATGTTAATTTATTCAAGCCTTATTTGAAGTATACCTACTATTCAGTAGGTCAACTATTAGAAACAGAAGTCCTTGAGTTTATGTCTATAGGGCCAATAGTAATTGCTATAGACATCCAATGTCATAATGCAAGAGCCTTTGATTATGCTGCACACATTTCTAAAGAAATTGATTCAGGATTGATGGCTATCAAAAATGGTTCTCCTACAATGTCTTTCAAACATTATTCATCTCTTATGCATGTGATACTATACTATGGACAAGAGTTAGGGATGTGGCCAGAGGAATTGAGAATTACCCAATTGGATAAAGAGGGTCAGCCACTACCAATACAACTATGGACCTCTATTTGGGATAATAGATTTGCAAATTCCAGTTATGTGCATTTTGAAGACTTCTTTGTCAAAACAGTGTATAGATTTTATGGTTATCCATGTGATTATTCTTTATCTGATGAGAATTCTCTTATGATCTGGGCCCTATACCCTCCACACAAGAAGCTTGCAATTATTGATACAGAGAAGGCATTCGGCCATGTAATGACACTAAAAGCAGGTGAAACCGATCCTATGATCATAAAAGATATTGGAATTAATCTAGCCAAACTAAACAAGGCACAGATTCAAATGTTGATCAAAGAAAGGGATATGTATAAATTGAACTGTTAAAGAATGCATAAAGAAAATGATTTTTTAAGAGATTCAGTTCCTACCAAAATGTTAAATCAAGGGGAAAGCTCCCATACAAAGGACAAGGGTGAAGCATCACAGGTGAATGTTTAGATAGTCCAGGCCAAGTTTGATGCACTTTCTACAGTGTTCCAAAAAAGATATGCTAATATGATGATATGGATGAATAAGTTCTGGGTTACTTATTCCAAAAATCGCACTGCTCTCCAAGAACATAGAAGGTTAATTCACAGACTTCAAGAAAAGCTCCAAGAAATATAGAACATAGACACTCTTGATGATGGGGCCATTACCAATGCCAAGGACTTGATCAGGAAACATATAGATTTTCATAAGGAACTTCAATCAGAGGCTAAGGAATTCATTGATGCTTCCAAGGAAGGAGTGCCTGCATTATTCAGTGGTAACAAAAATCTAAAAAGTCAGCAAGAATTGATGAAGGAATGCCAACCGATCCTAGAGAAAGCCTTGGAAGCTGCTAAAAGTGAAGATCCAGCATTGGGAGAGGCCTATGAATGTATGGAAAAGATGATTACCATGGAGTTCGTTGTAAAGAATGTTGTGGAGTGTGTCAATACCCATTTAAGTTAAAAATACTTGGATCATGTTACTCAAGTCCATTTATGGGTCATTAGAGTTTAATGATAATTTTTAATTGTTAATTAAAATCCCAAAAGACACTTACGAAGAGGTGTATCCTCTTCAAGTTATAGCTATATAAGTTAAAAGAGTAGGAATGAGAAATCATCATTACCATTTAATATTTAGGTGAAGCATTAGTAAAAATATAGATTGCACCCATTTCCTCCATCCATTCCCATATCTTAGAAACATATGCAATTATTTTAAATATTTTGAAGCAATATAATGGAGCAGAATGTTCTTGAAAGGTGATTTATTTTTAGTGTTCAGCTATTGTGATTGAGTTTCATGATTATATGCTATTTTACTATCTCCAAAGTGGTTCTTTTAAATTATTCAAATTCATGTAATTTGTCGCAACACATTTGTTGTTGGTGTGTGGCTATCTTGATTGGTTTCTAGTTGGAGTGAATTAAAATTCCTTTCAAGTAATCTATTTTGATTGGTTCCTGCCAAGGATTAATATCCTCTTGAAATAGTTGTTGTGATTGGTTTCCCTCAGACTGAGAATTAAAAGTCCTTTCTTGAGATCATAGTAGTTTGGGAGAATATCACTAGGATTGTTAAAGAAGAGAACAATAACTTACATACTTGCACATCTGTACAAGTTGCAAACATTCCAAGTGCCGAACAAGCTAGAGTTAAGTTGCATATTAGACCCACCTATCCTACACATCTGTCTCCATAATCATCATCCATCCATTGACTCTATCCACCCAATAGTTTAGGCAATGATCAATTTTAGAACATTTTATCCAAATCCTATTTACATTCTTGATACTTCAAACATCTTTAGTAACTAGTTAGTAAGATTTGCATCTACCTCACATCTGTGTGCCATAGTGAGTAGATTGCCTAAGTTAGGATCCATTAGCCTTTCAAATCTACTTTACCACTCAAGTACACCCACCTAGGCCTTGCAGAGCCTAAAGAGCAGGGTGTTTTCAATTACATAAACCCTGTTTAGTTGGCCAAAATGTATCAAGAGACTATCACCCTCTTGTGGTCTAAAAACCTACTTTTTTGAGACCCAATAGGGTGCATTTTACCATTTTCATCAGAAGGTTTTGCTCCAATCTAAAGTTCCATTGCACAATACCTCATTAGTAGTTGCTCAAGGAATTTTTAACAGCTTTTTCAATTTCACCACAAGTTTCCAATCATCATTGGACAAATCATCCTAAAAAAATAAGAAGAATATTCCATTTTAGACATTAAAAAGTTGTTTTATCAGCCAAAAATGAAAAGCATAGATGGCCAATTAGTATAAAATGCATAATAGTAAATACACTATAAAATTACGTAATGTGGATATCAAATAGACTTACCCTTTAATTTTCTTTCAATATATCTATGGATCTTCTGGTGAGATGACTCACAAATTCATCCTCCATTTCAAAATGCCTACTAAACATTTTATGTGCTTCATCAACATTGCTCCCAACAATCTGTAAAGTTCGTATGATAATTCATTAACAAAAACATTTTAATAAATAGCATCCAAAATCAAATAAAACTATTAATAACAAAGACAACTTCTCAAAATATCTTCATGGCCACTTTTTCACCCTTCTTAGCCATTTCAACAACTTTATGATTGATCTCAATCAAGGCTATTTTGCCAATATCTATGAAATATTTTGTGGGAACACATAATGGCATGCCAATCTGTAGATGCAATCACCACATATGGATTTATACAAACCAAAAATAATACCACATTCTTTTACATGCATAAGTCATAACATTGAAAAGACTAGGTTTAGATATTGACCTTTGCAATGCCTTCAAGAATATCAACACCAACAATTATAGGATTCTTCTTGTTAAACATACAATTGGCAAAATGCTCAGTACACAAGGGAAAACAACATCTTCTGTAGCCTCCATTTTCCTTTCTTCCTTAAGATTGTTCATATATGCTTTAAACTAGTCAAACAAATGATAAATAATGTCTACTACAAATATCTTGACACCAACTTCATCTACAAGCTCCCGAGCTTCAGGAGTAATTTTGACATCAAATGCCAAAATTGCAGCATACTCTTTCTTCTTTTTCTCAAGCATTACACTCGCACACATGACATCTTTTTTATGCACAGTCCCAATACCAATTGCACCAACTAGGATGCTTACAACTGGGGTCTTGAAGAACTCAAGTAAAGCCTCCAAAGATCCAAGAGTTGAAGCTTGAACATAAACTCCTTCCCCACTCTTGTCAATCCGAGAGATTACATTATTGATATCTTGTATTTCTTCTTCCTTAATATCCTCTAAATCATAATCAGGTCCAACAACATATAATTGAGTTCCTGCTATGGCATGCTCAGGACCCTAAAATCAAGAAGTTACAGCTAAATTTCATTGTCCACATATATTTAATAAATTTATGCTCATATACATAAAATTATTATCCTAAAATTTGATACCTGAGTGTTTATCTTGATTCCCTGTGCAATCTTCAACTCCTTATGATATTGATAAGATCCTTGAAACCAAAAAACATCTTAAGCTATGGAATATATTATATTATTTTAACAATGTGATAAATGTGACATGGTTTTAGTAATCTAAATTTGAGGTGTAGATTATTGTATTGTAGCATAGTAGATCACAAATACCACCCATTCTCCTTTACCATAAAAGATTATTTCAATTTTTTTAACGCTGCATATACTCCATTAAATAATATGGCACCATAAGGCTTCCAAGAATACATACCACTATGTAGGTTACCACAATGGACCACTCATAAGGAACATTTTAAATCAGGATCAAAGTCACCTGGATCTTGAAACCAAAAGGTAATCCCTTGGCTTTTACACCATTTATATCAATTTTATCCACCCTTTGTCCTTATGTTTCAAAAGGTAACTCCTGGTGCCTATAATTTCTCATACTATCTGACCATTCAACATTTACAAACTATTTTATATTTTGAACAATTTCTATATGCAAAGTTGACTTGATGATGCTATAGTATGGTAAGCTTTTACCAAAGTTCCAGTGCAAGTTTTGGGATATAACATTTATTATTTGTTAAGTTACCTAATTGGTAGAAAAATAGGGCATTTCCAGGTACTATTTGTCCCAGAATCAAATTCAGAATCGAATCACCTATGGAATTGGGCACGGTTGGGATTTTTTGGGCCTAAAACAATGTGGAATCATTGAGGTATGAACCTCAATGACTCTAGGATAGACGTGGCATTTTGAAGAAGTTTCTATGATGATTCTAGAGACAGGTAATGTTTTCAATGCACTTTTTAAAAAAAATTACATATACGAACAAGCTACAACATTCTAGAATTAAAAAATTGATTCAACATCATGATAAAGAAAGGTAATCTGCAATAAAAAAATATAATACAATATTTATATATGTGTGTGTGTGTGTGTGTGTGTGTATGTCAAGTTATAAGATATCAAAACTGTCTAAGAGTATATATATATATATAAATATAATAAAAAATGTCATAGTTGTCTAAGAGTTTCCAACTCTTTCAAATACACCATGAAAATTTAGATCCCTAAATAACACATTCAAAATAATGCATAAAGAAGTGGGCCAAGATGTCTAACAACTAATACATGATAAACATCAACTATGCCATTTTTTCCAAATATTTTAGTGGCCATCATGTGAAGGTTCCTTCTTTCTCTTTCAGATGGACAACTCCATCTATTTTGTCGTCATAAGCAAGGGGTACATTACTTGTGACCTTTAAAATATTTACATTTGCATCTCCTTTTCCTTCCAAGTTGACTCCATGTACAATAGATAGTGAGTGAATCCGTCCAATGCCCACAACAACACCATCAAACAGATCCAACACCCTAACTTTATCCCCTTCTTGTAGTTTATCAATACATTTATGCAAAAACAAAAAAAAATACACATTATATTGAAATACATAATAATTATTACATAGGTAAGGATTACCCTTATTTACATAATAAAATAACCATTACTTATGTTGGAACAAAATTTTAAAACCCTAAAATTTTGTTAATTCCTACCATTATTCCAAATAAACTATTCTAATGTCTCACGTTTTAGCACCTCTCAAAAATTTTGCACATTTTCATCCTACTTGATCTTCTCACTTGTATATGACCATTTCTTAATAGAATTTAATGCCAAAATTTTATGCCATTTATAACATGGTTATTTTGAGGAGTATGCAATTATTCTTAATCATTTCTATGTTTTTGCAGTTTACCACAATCTCGCAAGTCATCCTAATTATCTTGGTGGTAGTGCAGGAACTAGAGCAACAAGAATCATGTATACCGCACTCTCGCTAGAAACATACAAGTTGTTCATGGCATGGTAGTAGGAAGGGCTCAATCAACCATGTATACCGCGGTCCCTCAGAGGTCTCACCACTTGGTTGCAGCTTGGCAATAAGGAAGAGAGTTCATTATAAACTGATCCCATGGTCTCGCAATTGGTCTAGAAAGTTGTTAACGGCATGGCAGTAGTAAGTGTCCAAGTTACCAAGCTCCCGCAATGGCTTTCAAAGAACGTTTGCAACAAGGTGGTAAGCAATAAAAGTTAGAAACATAATCACCCTGCAGTAATGAGAATAGGCACTTGTGGGTTGACGGTAATGGAAGAAAATGGAATAAAGGGGGCTATAAGCCCCGCGATCCTGCTTTGTTTGAGCATAAGGGTTGAGGGTTGGCAATAATCAAGAAAAGTGATCAAAAGGAATTGAAGCTTATCACCATCCCGTGACTGGTTTAAACAAGCTCCATGATAGTGTGGTAATGATAATAAATGAGTAAACATACTAAGTGCGAGTGTACGATTACCAAGAAATTTGAAAGATCTTGTCATTTCATCTGATCATTGGATCAAATTTAATCAAGGGCTTATATTTAAAATGAATTGAATGCTGAGGTTTTATAATCTCGTGGCACAAACCAAACATAATGGTGGAATGATGAACATTCTGGCTCAATAAAATCTAGAAATCTCTCAGCATTTACATAGTTCAGAGATTACAGATTGGCTTGGACAAGGCACCTAGTTTGGTATGTTCTTAGCAAGCTTCGAATTGTTCATGTAAGTCCATCTCTACATTCTCTGCAATAAATTTTGAAGAATCTTTTCTTTGTTTCAATTCTTTGTGCATTTTCTTGAATTGCAAAACCCTAGTTTGTATAATCGCACCCGAGAAGTCTGAATCCACAAGTAAGACTAGTAAGCCTGGTCCTACCCCTAAGAAAAGATCACTACAACAATCTTTGCTAGATGTTTTACCCAATTCAATTGACAAAGGTTGAAAGAAAGTATTTAGGGATGTTGTTGAGGGTTGTAGGGATGCCATAATTCCCATTTCTGGCTAGAAACAATTTTGGTACTTCTGTCAGAAGAAGGATGGTCAGGGACCGGTGGGAAATCCATGGAAGCTAGATTTAGCCAAGCTAATTGTTTCAAATGTATTCATGGATGTGGAACTAATTCATACTCTAGCATTGCACTATCACCCGGCTACTAAAACAGTAAGCTTACCAAATGGATCTTCTCTGTTGAAAATTGAAAGAAAGGCTATAATTGACTATCTTATGTTGAACAAACAAGCTCTCATAAAAATTGACCTAAAAAAGATTGAACAAGAATTCAAAAGTTTAAGAACACACAGAAGTGATGATCTACCGATATTTATGAGAAGAGGTGCAAACAACAAGATAGTTGATATTCCTTCCAATGCAGTCGAACCATTCCCTATGGAATATTTTGTAGTCTATTTCAAATGGACCTATTATGCATTGTGCCAAGTACTAGGAATTGATGTTGATCAGAGGATGCCAGTCAATTTGATGATGATGGCTATGAAGATACAAAATTTAGACTTGAACATTGAGTATGATTTTGCCTCATATCTTGAAAAGAAAATACATGATGGATTCATCAGTGTGAAGGAAGATAAGAAACCCATGAACTTCAAGTTTTATTCTTTGGTTTGTCACTTGATCCTATATCAAAATAGGAGTAAATGGTCAAGTAAAATGGAGATCAATAGGATTGATAGGACAAGGCAAAGAATGCCTACTCAATGTTGGTGTTACATGTGGGATTCTCATTGCCAGACTGGTAACTATACTATATTCAATAATGATTTTTTATGAAAATAATGAATTCTTTTGGTAATTAGGCCCCCAGATTGTCACCAGAAATCAGGGTAATTCTAAGAGCTCTTGGACATAAACCAGAGCAAGGTCATACTTTCAATTATGTTGATTGGTTCTTCCTACTAGAGCACATAATAGTTAGGGTATATGATTTCCCCAACCACCTCACAAATTGCCAAAGTTTGTTTCTGACAGAATTATATTCTTGGAATTCATGTGGCAAATGATGTGGAGGAAAAAGAAAGTGATGAAAAAGCAGAAGAAAGGTACCTTTTTGCCTGATACCACTGTCTTTGGAGATTGGTCAATTGGTTCAGAAACTCTTAAGGAGTTGCAGGTCTATTTGAAGGCCAAGTACTCTCTGGAATCTGGTGTTGAAAGAGTTTGTGATCCTGAAGGTCATATGAACTTTGTGAGACAAGTGATCTTAACTAAGATGGGTATCTCCCATAAAATTATTTATGTTGAGGATGTGATAAGGAACCTAGTTACTTTTGATGAAGTGTATGACGAGGAAATGGGAGATCCTCAAGAAAATTGAAGATGACAAAAAGGAAAAGAATCTAATTTTTGAAGGATTTTTTCCTAAAGAGAAAGATCCTCTAAAGAGGATTAATGCAATGATTGAAAATTTTGAAAGTATTTATTCTAAATCTGAAGTATAGCCTACCAAGGCTACCAAACTTCCAGTGAAGAGGTCTGTAGGAATTGAGATTCATGAGCTTGCCCCTGATGTCATGTCAGTTCAAGATCCACAGATCCCTGAATCACCACCACATAAAAGGTAGAGAATTGAAGGTATGTCTCCTCTAGTCCCATATGAGATGTCTAAGGTGTTGTAAATATGTGTCTAATGTGTTGTCATTGATGTCAACATATCCTTCTGTCAAAAATAGTGAAGACAGTGCAGAGGAGTGATCATTATTTCTAGTAAAGTGAAGATCAGAGTTTACGGGTTAAAGGGTTTGTAGAGGGTTGTCTATTGTTGCTCCAGTTGAGATTTGAGAGATCCGCATAAAGATTTGGTGAAGTTATGGCCCTCTGAGTAGAATAGGTTTTTTGTAGTTGTTCTATGATGATAGAGTGGCAAGAAGCTAGTCTTGATTGGTCCAGCATGGGAATATTATGATCTACAGATCTAGAGGCATGTCTGGGATGTTGGTGTATTACCTCAACTCAAGTGGTTCATGGTTTGGAGATCCAGAAAAAATCTTTCTAGTTTGATAGTCATGGAAGTGTGTGTTCTTGAGGTTCACTATGAAGACGCGAGTGATTCTGGTGATGTGAAGTAGTGTGGTTATTCATGTTGACTTAATTGTGCTTGTGGTGATCTCTAGATCGTGTGGCTATTGTGTTGGTGGTCCACATTGATAAAGGAGCTCGTGATTGAAGGTTTCCTCTTGGTTGTTGTTGTTCTTCCCAGTCTTGGCTGACCGGATGTTCGTAGCATGTTGTAGATGATCTAAAAATCATTTTATGAAGCATGGCATGTTAATAGAGGAAGAATCAAGTCTCATCTATGATTGGCCAACAGTGTAAAGATCCACATTAAGTTTGGCCAACCTTGTTGATCATTCCAAGATGGATGAAGTGTATTAATACTTGTTGAACAGTTGTCAAACATCATCCTTGTGCAAAACAGATTAAATCCAAATAAAGGATTAGAAGTAGAGTAGAGAAGAAAAAGAGAGCGAGAGCAATATAGAGTGTGAAGATAGTAAAGAAGAATCTAGGGCAAAGCAGAAGTTTTTGAACATTCATTGAAACTAAACCAGGCATGAAGTAGATGTTATTTCCTAGTTAATTCATTCTATTCTAAATTAATTTTGTAGGCAGTGAGCCTCCTCTTTTGAGCAATGAGCTTTGGACAGTGCACCCGAAGGCATGCGCCTTCTATTTTTCTAAAGTACTTTTAACAGGGTACAAATCTTTGTTGGTTAACCCCCACCATGGTTTTTCCCTTAACCAAGTTTCCATGTCAAAATCTTGGTGTCAACTGTATTGAATATGTTTCTACTCTTATGTTGTTGATCTATGCTTTAATGTTTACTTCACTAATCTGATAGTAAGATAATAAAGGAGGTTAAAAGAAGAAAAAGATTAAAATGTGTGACAACTGATTCACCCCCCCTTTCAGTTGTCCAGTCTAATTCCAACAATTGGTATCAAAGCCAGATTATCTTTTAAAAGCCTGACCACTTGAGGAGATCCAGGATGTCGACCTACAAGAAGGATAGTCAGAGATTTGATGGAACAAATTATTCTATTTGGAAGAATCGCATGGAGTGCCATTTATAATGCATGGGTGATGCCTATTGGGTGATAACCAATGTTGAGTATAAACCTCCAGAGAAAAGTCCTTCAACTCTAGATCAAGTCAAAGAAATTGAAAATAACCTTCGAGCTAAAGAATCCTTGTTGAGTGCCCTGACTAATTCTAAGATGATAAATGTATTTGGTCTAAAAACTGCTTATGAAATCTAGAAAAAGTTGGAATATCTGTATGAAGGTGATAAGTATGTCAAATGTGTGAAGCTACAAAGTCTGAGAGGAAAATTAGAAACTATGAGGATGAGTGAAGATGAAAACATCACAATCTACATGCAAAAGATAAATGAACTTGTGTGTGGTATCAGGTGTGCTGGTGGAACTTTGGAAGAATCAGAGATTGTATCAAAAGTACTCAGATCTTTACCTGATTCTTACAAACATAAGGCTGCTTCTATAGAGGAGATCAAGACTATCTCAGATGTTACAAGAGATCATCTAGTTGGAAAAATTTCATCTTTTGAATTAAGTGAGTTTGTTGATTCTCTTCCCAAATCTGAATATGCATTTAAGGCCAGTGTGTATGGAAAACAAAGATATGGTCCAGGTGAAAGCTCCTTTGCAAGATCAAACAGATTAATGAAGACAAGGAAGGATCTTGAAGATATTGAACTTGAAACTGCTGATCTTGAAGATCTTCTTGCCAAAAGATTACCAAGAGGATCCGGTAAGTATGAAGGAAAATTGCCACTCAAATATTTTGCTTGTAATAAGATTGGTCATTTTGCCTCAAGATGTCTAGAGAGGTATTTAAAACCAAACCCTAACAAATATCAAAATCAAAGAAAATGTTACTATGTCCAAGAAACTAGTCAAGAAGTAGTCACATATGATGAATATGATCATGGAGGTTCCCCTAAAAATGATTAGGTGTTCATTGCCATTAAAGAAGAAGATCTGGTGTCTACTGAATCTACTAGCTATGCAAATATGAAAAGTACCTTGGCTACTTAGGTTGTTGAGAAAGATGAATGGGTGATTGATAGTGGATGTTCTCATCATATGACTGGAGACAAGAGTAAGTTTGTGAATTTTGAAAATTATGAAGGTGGGCTTGTGAAATTTGGAGATAACTTAGCTAGTAGAATCTGTGGTAGAGGATCCATCTCCTTTGTTGGTAAGAATAGCACAAAAGATGTTCTGTATGTGGAAGGACTAAAACATAATCTTCTCAGTGTTGGACAGTTGGTTGATAAAGGTTATGATCTTCGATTCAAAGATGGAAAGTGCAGAATCTTGGAAAGTTTCGAAACTAAAATTACATCTGGTACTCAAACCAGAGGTAACATTTTTCATTTAAGTAGCTCTGGAAAAAGCTGTTTGATTGCTCAGATAGATCAAAGTTGGTTATGGCATAGGAGGATGTGTCATGTGAATTTTGATAATATTGTTAAAATAAGTACCACTCAGGCTGTGAGAGATCTTCCAAAATTTGTGAAACCTAATAGCAAGTGTAGAGAATGTCAATTGGGGAAATAGAGCAAGATTTCATTCAAAAGTAAGGAACAAGTCTCAAATGGATGATTGGAACTGGTGCATACTGATCTCTATGGTCCTTCTATAATTAGGAGTGTGCAAGGAGATAGATATTTCATGTTGCTAATAGATGACTACTCCAGGATGATATGGGTAACCTTCCTAAAAGAAAAATCAAAAGCTCTCAAAAAATTCAAGGTGTTCAAAATGATGGTGGAAAATGAAATTGGTGAAAATTTGAAATGTTTGAGATCCGATAGAGGTGGAGAATTTACTTCCCATGAGTTTGATGCTTTCTGTGAAAAGCATGGCATAAAAGACAATTATCAGCTCCTAGGACTCCCCAACAAAATGGAGTTGTGGAAAGAATGAACCAGACCATTCAAGAAGCCGCCAGGACCATGATGATGGAAACAAATGTTCCTCAATATTATTGGAGAGAATTTTTAAGTACTTCTGTCTACACTCTTAACTGGGTGCAGATCAAAGGTAATTCTGGTAAGACCCCTTATGAACTATGGTTTGGTCATCCTCCTACTGTGAGATATTTCAGAATTTTTGGTAGTAAATGCTATATCAAAAGAGATGTGGATTTAGGTAAATTCGATACAAGAAGTGATGAGGGAATATTTTTGGGATACTCTACTCAAAGTAAAGCTTACCAGTGCTTTAACAAGAGGTTGAAAAAGATTGTTGAAAGTGCTAATGTTAGAGTTGATGAGAGCAAGGAAGGACATTCCATGTTCTGCGGATATGATTCAGATGATCAAACTGAGAGTCAAAATCAAGGAAGGTTAGTTCAAACTCTGATGCAAACTGATCTGGAAACTCCAGAGACTCAAAAAATTAATATGGATGTTGAGGAACAAGCTCAAGAAATAGAAGCTCAAGCAATTCCCAAAACCCTCAGGTATGTAAGAATGAATCATCCCAAAGATCAAATCATAGGGGATAGAAACAAAGGTGTTTGAACTAGGAGAAGAGTTGCTGAAGATCAAGAAGAGATTTGTTTAATTTCAAGGATTGAACCTAAATCAGTTGGTGAAGCCTGCACTGATGAAAATTGGGTAAAAGCAATGGAAGAAGAGTTAATGCAAATTGAAAAGAACCACACTTGGGATCTTGTTCCTAGGCCAGAGGACAAAAATGTAATTGGAACCAAATGGGTCTTCCAGAATAAACTAAATGAAGATGGTGAAGTTGTAAGAAAAAAAGCAAGGTTGGTATGCAAGGGCTACTCTCAAGTAGAAGGAATTGATTTTGAAGAAACTTTTTCTCCAATGGCAAGAATAGAGGTAGTTAGATTGTTTCTTGCATTTGCTTTTTTCAAAGATTTTAAAGTGTATTAGATGGATGTCAAATCAGCATTCCTGAATGGAGATTTGGAGGAAGTCTACATTGAGCAACCGGAAGGATTTCAGTTGTCTGATTAGGGTGACATGGTTTGTAGACTAAGAAAAGCATTGTATGGACTCAAGCAAGCTCCAAGAGCCTGGTATGCAAGATTGGATAAATATTTGCTCAAGATAGGTTTTAACAAAGGTACTGCTGATAGTAATCTTTACTTCAAGATTAATCATGAGGACATCTAGATTCTTGAAGTCTTTGTTGGTGATATCATTTTTGGTGGAAATGAATGTATGTACAAAACATTTTCTGACCAAATGAAAAGTGAATTTGAAATGTCTATGTTTGCAGAAATGAATTTCTTCCTAGGTCTGCAAATTGTTCAGTCAGACAAAGGTATCTTTATATCTCAGTCCAAGTATGTGAAAGAATTACTGAAGAAGTTTGGAATGGAAGATTCAAAACTAGTAGGCACACATATGGTAACTAGATGCAAGTTAAGTAAAGATTATGATTCACCCAAGGTAAATCAGAAAAGGTATAGATCAATGATTAGAGGACTGCTCTATCTGACCCAGCCCAAACCTAACATCATGAACGTCATTGGACTTATTGCTAGATTTCAATCTAATCCAAAAGAATCCCACGTTGTGGCAGTCAAAAGAATTTTTAGATATCTCAAGGGGACAATTGATTATGGATTGTGGTATCCAAAAAATAATGACTTTACTCTTCATGCATACATAGATATTGATTGGGTAGGAGATGTGGATGACAGAAAAAGTACTAGTGGTGGTACCTTTTTCTTGGGAAAGAGATTGGTTTCTTGGATGAGCAAAAAGCAAGAGGCAATATCTTTGTCTACTGCAGAAGCAGAATATATAGCAGGAGCAAACAATTGTACTCAGGTTCTATGGATGAAGCAAATGTTGAAGGACATTAGAGTTGTGTTTGAGGAACCAGTCACAATCTTTTGTGATAATTCTAGTGCAATAAGTATCTCAAATAATCTAGTGTTGCATTCAAAGACGAAGCATATATCTATCAAATTTCACTTCTTGAGAGAGAAGGTAAATGAGAATGAAGTCAAGTTGGAGTTTGTGTCATCCAAAGATCAGATTGCAAATATCTTCACTAAGTCTCTTCCCAAGGATACCTTTGAATATCTCAAAGAGAAGTTAGGGGTCATTACCCCTCCAAATCAAAACTAAGATGCACTAAGGTGCATCAGTCTGGTGGAATTCTCAGTCATATCTTAAGATCCAGATTGATGTTGAGAGAATACTACTCTAGGGAGTAGTCAATATGTAAATGTTGGAGATTAGTCTAAAATAAAAAGGGGAAGAGATGATTGGAAATATGTGCCCTTTGCCATTGATGTCAAAGGGGGAGAGAAGTCATGTGAAAAACTTGGAAGTAAGTAGTTGCTGGTGAAAGGGGGAGTAGTGAAGAAAGTGGTTGTAGGTGTGACAAGAGAAAGGGGGAGAAGTTCTTGTCTTGATGGCTAAATCATTTTTTCACATAATATGTTTCCATCAATGACAAAGGGGGAGATTGTTGCAAATATGTGCCTAATGTGTTGTCATTGATGTCAACATATCCTTATGTCAGAAATAGTGAAGACAGTGTAAAGGAGTGATCAGTATTTCTAGTAAAGTGAAGATCAAAGTTTGCAGATTAAAGGGTTTGTAGAGGGTTGTCTATTGTTGCTCTAGTTGAGATTTGAGAGATCTGTATAAAAATATGGCAAAGTTATGGCCCTCTAAGTAGAATAGGTTTCTATAGTTGTTCTGTGATGATAGAGTGGCAAGAAACTAGTCCAGATTGGTCTGGTATGGGAATATTATGATCTATGGATCTAGAGGCATGTCTGGGATGTTGGTGTGTTACCTCAACTCAAGTAGTTCATGGTTTAGAGATCCAGAAGCAATCTTTCTAGTTTGACAGTCATGGTAGTGTGTGTTCTTGAGGTTCCGTATGAAGATGCGAGTGATTCTAGTGATGCAAAGTAGTGTGGTTATTCCTGTTGACTTAATTGTGCTTGTGGTAATCTCTGGATCATGTGGTTGTTGTGTTGGTGGTCTACATTGACAAAGGAGCTCATGATTGAAGGTTTCCTCTTGGTTGTTGCTATTATTCCCAGTCTTGGCTGACCAGATGTTCCTAGCATGTTGTAGATGATCTAAAAATCATTTTATGAAGCATGGTGTGTTAATAGAGGAAGATTCAAGTCTCAGCTATGATTGGCTGACATTGTAAAGATCCGCATTAAGCTTGACCGACCTTGTTGATTATTCCAAGATGGATGAAGTGTATTAATACTTGTTGAAGAGTTGTCAAACATCATCCTTGTGCAAAACAGATTAAATCTGAATAAAGGATCAGAAGTAGAGAAGAGAAGAAAAGGAGCAAGAGTAGTATAGAGTGTGAAGATAGTAAAGAAGAATTTGGGGCAAAGCAAAAATTTTTGAACATTCATTGAAACTGAACCAGGCATGAAGTAGATGCTATTTCTCATTTAATTCATTCTATTCTAAATTAATTTTGTAGGTAGTGAGCTCTGGGCAATGTACCCAAAGGCATTTGCTTTCTATTTTTCTAAAGTACTTTTAACATCATACAAATCTTTGTGGGTTAACCCCCACCGTGGTTTTTCCCTTAACCAGGTTTCCACGTCAAAACCTTGGTGTCAAGTGTATTGATTATGTTTATGCTTTTATACTATTGATCTATGCTTTAATGTTTACTTCACTAATCTTGTAGTAAGATAATAAAGGAGGTTAAAAGAAGAAAAAGATTAAATTGTGTGACAACTGATTCACCCCCCTCTTAGTTGTCCGGTCTAATTCCAACATGAGGCTGTGGGGGATATTGGTGAAGTTGCAAATATTTTGAGACAATTGCATGATGGAGAGGAAGTTGATCAACCATTGGTTGGTCAAGAAACTAATGCACACAATCCTAAGGCTAGGATGGAAGAACAAGCCCAAATTGAGCCAGAGCTACAGGAAGAACAAAGGGTGGTGGCATCATTGAGATTTATTCAAGATGATGATTTCATCAAGACTCTAGAGTTTCAAGATTTCTAGTTAAAAATGAAGATGAAGGAATTTGATGAAAAGGTGGAAATCAATAAGATAGGTGATGATGAGTCTCAGTATGATCAAATAACCATCTGAACCTTCCAAGAACTAAAAGTTGATGAAATCAATGTGACTCCTGAGGAAGCAAGACAAATGGTCTTAAAGAGTAACATGCTGATCATCCCAGGTCTTGAATTGAAAAAGACATTCTTGCTTGACCAAGTTAGGAGTCAAGATGACCCTAATCTTGTGTCTGAATTTGATTATGAGCATGGAATTAGTGGATGTGGTTTCAACCCAATGATAGAGACTCTCGCCATATGGACAAAATAGAAGAACACTAGTAAACCAAGGTTGCTAGATGTTTTTCAAGAAATGAGGGTATCTACTATGGTGAAAACCTTTCAAGATACTTCAGCAACTGAGGCCTTTGCTCTTATAATCCATTCTACCATGTTCACCCATGCAGTTGTAAAAAAGTTGGAAAAAAAAATTGTAAGAATATGAGAAAACACAACAAGACATGAATGATGAAGTGAATAGGTTATTCATTGAAAATATGCAATTGAAAAAGCAACTACAAAATGTGGGTTCTTCCTAGAGTCTGGCAATAGTTCCATATCAACCTACTGTACCACCAACAATTAGTGATGTCATAGTGACAATGTAAGAGTTTAATGCTTTGAGAACAAAATTTGAAAAAGAAGTTGAGGACCTCAAGAAGCAAAATGAGGAAACAAAAAATGAGGCAAGGTTCAAGGTCCTTGAAGTCTTTGAGAAAATTTTGGAATACAGGATAAATCTGGTTGTGGATAAACTTGGGGATGTGCATGATTGCTACTCCATGTTATCTCAGGCCATTAAACAATTGCAAGCAAACTTTTCTCAAACAATGATTGTTTGATAGGAGACAAGAGATAGGAGAAATCAAACAATGATTATTGTTGGGTTGGGTGGGCAATATATATTTTTATTGGTGGGAGGTCTATTATTATGGTTCAGGTTAATCCAAGGGAAAGCCAAAAACCCGTAATCTCTATTCAGATTACGATAGAACCGGGTGGGCCCTATGCCCCCACCGAACCCTAGATACAGAAAGGGAGGTGTTTCTTAATTATGGGGGTTTATGTTCTTTTAGGTTACCCTTATCTTCACTCTATTTAGATTAGTCTTAACCTTGAGGTGGGTGGGAGGAGTAATGGCACTATCATTCAGGAGAGGACTTAACCTCCCTATAATTCCCACCCACCCACAAAAGTGCTTAGTCGTGGCCCTACTATCGACTATAGTGCCGGGGTGGGCCCTTTCTCTTCATCATTGACCCCCCCCACCCATCTCTGAGTTCAAGGTTACAGATCATTGATCTACTGATCGGGACAGGAGAAGAATAACTATAGTTCTTCAAAGACAGATGGGATTTAAGGACCCAGATCTATGTATGATTCGATGGATCTATGGTCTAAGGGATGAATGATAGCTCATCTTCCACCCCTACCTTTATATTGGAGGTAGGGGCTTAGTCTTTGATGCCGTGTTAGTATTATAGATAAAGCAAGCCCTATCCCTATATTGGCTAGCTGCTAAAGTAGACATGGATGCACTATCTCTCCTAGGACTAATCCTCTTGGCTGTCCAAAGACAGGAGCTACAAATCTGGGTGGAGAGGAATCTGAAGAAAGCTACTCTACTACTATGAAGAGAACCACAACTATAGCAATAGCTGTAATCGAATCTCACTCACTCGAGTGCTCTATATAAGTTAGGTCGAGCAGAGATAGCTGGGAAATCCATAACGACCTATGATTCAAGGCCCTACCCAACAACAATCTATATCCACCCACAACAACAACAATAACAAAAGCACCTCAACTCAAATTCCCACCCCCTGGGGGTTTACCTAGAACACCCTAACTTCCCAGCCCAATAAAATATATATTGCCTCCCTTTCCTAATCTACCTTTTAACTATCATCCACCCACCCACCCTGGCCCCCCACTCTGGGGTTGGGTGGGAATAGAAGGTGCCCAACTATTGCCTCCCACCCACCTCGGATGATAGTTGGGGGCTGGCCTATCTAACAGAATCAGAGAACTCGGATGCAGTTCACGGATCCTACAAACTGCCTACCAACATTAATACACCTACCCCCCAGAGAGAGATAGGCATCGTCATTAACCAATACTGCTTTATCATAGTAAGTGGAGAGATAGGGTAAATTGCCAATTCCTCTGAATATCTACCCTTCCTATAGTGGAAGGTAGGCCACATCATCACATCTCACTACCGATAGTAGTTGAGAGGGTCCATCATACTCCTCCATCATGAAGACCTAATCAGAGATCAGCATCTCAGAGGGCCGGAGATGAATACTCCCTGACTCCTCCATCATGCCCTATCCAAACTATACATACCTAGAGATTGGCATCTTGATACTCCTCCATCACTACCCCCCGCCTTTTATAGAGAGTGGAGAGTAGGGGGGTGGGAATTCTAGTTCCTGCTACTATAGTAGTTATAGTAGGGCACCCAAAGATATTACCATCACCACTACTCCCTCAACCTGCCCTATGGATAGTAGGGGCCCCTCAACTAGGGATAGGGATAGGGTACCCCCCTTTTTTCTATAGTTAGGTAGGGGCCCCGGTCTAGGTCATTGGTCTAGTTCTGAGATAAGGTAGGGCTCCATAGGTCAGTCTAGTTCTACTTGCTCACCCCATTCTATACTCTATCCATGCTGATGATTTCTTAATAACTTTGACAGGAAAGGGAGATACCATCCGTGTTCCATGCATCTCCAATTGGGAAACTATATCCACGGATCTGGAGTGGAGGGATTCAAATGCATGTCTATGTGGGACTTGATTTTCAAAGGATAAGAAAGGTGTCGAGAATGAGAAGAATCCAACTATTTCTATTTCTTAAGGGGCGGTGTTGGCCACCTTTCTTAACAACTATAGTCTATAGTTTGTCGGGCCCTATCCTGGGGTGGGTGGGGGGTAGATAGAGAGGGGTGGTCAACTCACTAACTGGAGAGGATCCCTATCCCTACCATTCCCCCCACCTCAGTGGGTCAAGAGCTTATGGATTGAGGCTGCCCCTTAGTCTAGATCTCCTACTATCTATATGCCCATCCATCCCACCGTCAGAATCCCAACATCATTCATATCGTCCCACATCTGTTTCAACCATTATAGAGAGGGGGGTCGACTTCAATTGTGAGTCTAGTCTAGCTAGTCTAGTCAAGATCGAATCTATTTTGACTGGAACTTAGCAGTACAGCAGTCCCACTATAAAGCCCCCAACCTGAGGGGGGCTCCTCAGGTTAAGGTGTCACATTGGTAGATCAAATCCCAATCCATCCATGATCAGAAGATTCTATAGATGTGGGTTTGAAACTTGAGATACAGAATTACGTAAATTCCTTCCTTAGCTTATATTATAGGAGGGGATCTATATCTGCATGGAGATACATAATTAAAGAGTTAGCCCTCTAGGCTCACTCCAATTATTGAAGAAAGTATTTGAAGACCTACTCTTAACAATAGCTTGGGGCTCTTCCAAGGGACCCCCACAAATTTCATTCCTGGGTCTTTAGATTAGACACTCGACTACGTTGGCAATATAAGCCCCCAACGGCCACTAGAATCTCCCCACCCAAGTGGGAAACTAGAGTTTTGGGCAAGGGGAGGGAATTCTAGTTATTGTTGGGTGGGAATTGTAGTTTGTGACTCGACTGATTAAACTATGGGAACCCTATAGTTCCCACCCACCCGGATATAGTAGGGGGCCCACTCAGGTTTGGCTAGACCCCAACTATGTCCTCCCACCCTCCCTAATGGCTAGAACCCCAGGGAATCATAGTTACACTTCCCATCCACCCCTAGAACAAGATAGAAAAGGAAAAGGCTAGCTAGGATGTGTAAAAAGTTAGAACATCACTTCTTGGAACACGTGCATATCCCAGAATGTTACTTCTAGGAACAGGTAGGGATGCTGCTAGGGAAGAAGTTGTGGCTAGGATTGGTGGATCTACTTGGTCAACTTATGGCACTAAATCTAGTTCTTATCCAAGTTCTCTTCCAGGGCCTCCCACCCACCTCAACTTTTTTGAAGTGGGTAGGGGCCCTATCTACCTATCTCGTATTGGTGAGGGGAGGTTAGAAGGTGTCAATTCTACATTCATACGTAACATGCTATGCCACCCGGGAGGCCCCATCTATCTTGGCATAGAATTGACCCATAGGATTGACCTAGATAGAATGCATGTGCCCCACCAACTACTACTAGATCCTCCTACCACCCACCCCTTATTTGGCCTAAAGAGGGACAACTAAAGAGTAGAATTACCTCGGCGATTCAACTATACCTCCCACCCACCATGGGTGGGAGAGATAGCTGGGTGGTATTGGCCTCGGGGATAGAATATTCATGGATAGATTGACCTAAGTGGGTGGGTGGGTGGAGTATATATCCTCACAAATGGAACCACTAATCAATCCACCAAACTCTCCATACTTGGTACTAGATTGAAAGAGAACTATAGCCATACTTTCTACAAAAGTGAAGTCCACACTGTAACTCCTATCAGTTAACTTTGCTACATAGTCTTATCTATCCTCCGATCTATGCTAGATAGAATTGTGGGAGGCCCAAGCAGCATTGTTACTATTCCTACTAAGGAAAAGAGTAGTAGAATACTCTTCCTGGCATGCTAGACTATGCAAAATTGGGTTAAGTGGTCAATAGGGGGCTGACCTTATCTCGTGTTCAAGAGTGGCGCCGCCTCGGGCATAAGCCATTGGTGCATTTTGGCGTGTTATACTTGTCTTGGCCGACTCATTCTTTATAGCTCAAGATCCCTGGGTGGGTGGGAAACTCTAGTTGCACATCAACCCCCCTGGACTTTTGGGGACCTCGATCACTGCTCCATCGATTAGAAACTTTCCCCCTTGCTGGGTACTCCTTTATTAATCCTTGGTCACCTGGGGTGATATCTGTTGGCAAGAGACACTACTAGGCATGATAAGTGTTGTCATTGATGGAAACTAAGATCATCCCAATCATCTACATAACACAATTTGTTCATACCTGAAGTTAGATTCAGAATTTGTCTAAGTTTGGATAGTTAAGAATAGATCAGTAACAAGGTCCAGTATTTTGGTCTGGATCTCTCCTGGTGCAGTCATGGTAGGAGGGTTCATAGAATGAACTGTCTGAACCGTGAAACAAGAGTAAACACAATGGAAACAACTCAAAGAAATAAAGAAAATGCAGATTCAATCATTCAGTATATCATAGAATTCAAAATAGAGATCCGTCGGCAACATGCGGGCTTACAATTAGGGCTCACAAGCCTGATTGCATACATGTGCAAGATAAGGATTTGAAGCTCCTTCACACAAATCTAAACTATCATATCTTTATTATGTGAATAGTTGCTTTCCTAAGGATCTATTACATCAATATATATCTGGTGCAGGGAGCACCTACCTGACAGCTGGCCTTCATGAGGCAGTTAGTTGTTTTAGGTCTTGTTTATGTCTTCAAGAAGGTCTGTTAAGACCAAATGCATGTAATAAGGTCATGCTGATCGTGATAAGATGCTGACCATGCTTTTACTATTTTTAGCCAGTTTGTTAGGACAGCTGTCATGCTGTAGGGTCCGGTTGGATCTCCCAGCCGCTTGGAGAGTTCCCAGCCGCTTGGAGTCGGGTCAGTAGTACTCGTAGGAAAATCTATTTAAGCATGAGGATCGGTCGATATTGCATACAGATAGATATCATCGATCGAGCTAGGTTACAGAGAGTGAGGCAGAGAGAGAGTCTGATCATTGTATTGCATCTTTGAAATCAATAAAGATCTTGTTTTCATCTTCTGTTTGATCTCCTCTGTGTAATCGATTGGCTGGTTTGGGTGGTTTCATGGATTCACTGATCCATTCCACCGGTTGATTCATCTGATCGGTGGAATGGTTATGTACAATAGGGTAGGTTGTAGTTTGTTTTCTGTTTGCATGCAGGTGTGCAGGATCACCGTCGAGAGATGTTGAAGACCCTAGCATGGGTATGTGCTAGGTCGAGCTGATAAGATAGAGTGTGGAAGATCACCCTGAGAATGGATCGGGTCATCCCTGGAGGATCGGCGAAGTGAAATTTCGTTAAGGTTGGAAGTCCGTTAAAACGGCATCATCAGGATATTTCTGCAAATATCCTGCAGTCAGTTTGGGTATCGTCATCCGGATAAGTGAAGATGAGCATGATGCAGTTGAGTGCATGAAGTGAATGTGCGTCAGGGTGATCATCATCAGGAGTTGCCGAAGAGGAGTGCATCGGCATCAGGTTGAAGATCGGGTTGATCAAGTTGATCGCGGGCTGAAAAAGCTAAGTTTGACCAACAGCAGGATATGACGTCATCATCATCATGATATACGTCATCAGGACATTTCAGAGCAGCAGGATATTGAGCAGCTGCGGGTGACGTCATCATCATCAGGATATACGTCATCAGGATATTGGGTGACGCAAGCATCGAGTGAAAGGTGCGAGGAGTTAAGGTTTGTCATCATCGGGATAAATGGAAGGAACCGGATGTTCTTTATCCTATTGATTATCATGATGTTGAATATCATGATGTTGAAGGTAGTGAAGACGGAAGTTGTCGCTGAAGTGAACAGTGGACGTCAGGAGGATGTTCGCGCTGGTCGAACATGATGATGCTGTCGATAATCGAGTAAGGTGATGCTGTTGACAGGCGAAAGTGCGAAGGCTTGTCTGCAGGAGGATATCGGTCGGCAGGTGAAATATGATGATGATGCTGACAGTGAAGTCAAATATGATGATGATGATGGGCTGCAGACGTCCATGCTATGTGTTAATGTTTTAGTGTGGATGCCTCTGCATCAATATCCTTTCTGGACCAATAGATTCCTCCACATCGGCCAAGGAAGGTTACAAACTCCAATGAAGAGCTATAACATGTTCACAGATAGGTTGGACGTAAATGCATAGAACACTTCCTCAAATGAATGGAACAATGTGTGGACCCTTGGGGAAGGTCAGCCACAAACCACAAAACATTGAATGATGTGTCAATGAGATCCATAAGTCAAGGAACGATCTGCAAGCCTTCTCCTTCAACTGATTATCAGGAACTATTAGAATGCTCTTCTCTAAGAAAACAGTCAACTTTTGATAGCGATATCTCTCCGGTAACTAATCCAAATATTTGAATTCTTTATATGATGTAGATGAATGAATGTAGATGCTAAGGCTAGATTCGCAAGATGTGAATTGTGAAAACTGGACCACAAGCTAAGAACTACTAATGACTGAGTTGCCTGAACTAAACTAGAAAATGAAAGAATTGAAATGCAAACAAACTGAAATGCAAATGTTTTTGGTTGATACAAGATTTCTCTTGAACCAGGGATGCTTCTACATCAGACATCTAGGGTTATTGAAAAAGTGAGTCGCTCACTTTGCTGGGCCTAGGGGAGAACCCAGATGGTCCACCTCAGCCTGAGAAATCCAAGATGAATCTTCTTCTAGTCTACCTTTCCACTTCACAAGGTATTCTTTGTATTGTCTTCCTCTAGTGTTGTGTCCAACTCTACTATCCAAAATGTCTTCAATCTATTCCAGTGCTTGTTGTGGTAACTGCTTCTTCAAGTCTTCTTCCATACTATCACTGAACTCTGCTTCATGATACTGATAAAGATCTGCAATGTTGAAAATAGGTGAAATACCCAATGTCTTCAGTAATTCCACTTCATATGCATTTCCTAAATCAAATTTCCTAAGTATCCTACAAGGTCCAAACTTCTTCATCTTCAACTTGTTATATCTCTCAACTGGAAATCTTTCTTTTCTTAGGTACACCATCACTTCATTTCCAACTTCAAATTCCTTATGTCTTCTCTTCTCATATGCTTTCTCTTTGTTCTTACTGTTCATGTCCTCCAAATGCTTCTTCACCTGATTATGCACTATCTTCATATGATTTGCAAATTCTTCTTCTTCTGCACCCCTCTTTTCCTCTGTACTGATATCCCTTAATTCTACAATTCCTCTAGGATTCACTCTGATAACAATCTCAAAAGGTGTTCTTCCAGTACTCCTTTTTACTGAATTATTGTATGAAAACTCTGCTTATGAAAGAATCGAGTCCCAACTTCCGGCTTTGTCCCCAACCAAACATCTCAACATGTTTCCCAAACTCCTATTCACTACCTCTGTCTGTCCATCTGTCTGTGGATGAAAAGTTGAGTTGAACTTCAAATCTATCTTCATCTTCTTCCATAGTGTCCTCCAAAAGTAACCAACAAACTTAGTATCTCTGTCTGAAACTATACTCCTAGGTAATCTGTGCAATCTCACAATCTCTTTGAAAAATAGGTCAACTACATGCACTGCATCAGTTGTCTTCTTACAAGGTATGAAATGAGCCATCTTTGAAAATCTATCAACCACTACAAATATTGAATCATACCCTCTCTATGTCTTAGGTAATCCCATTACAAAATCCATGCTTATGTCTTCCCAAGGTCTCTTCGGTACTTTCAAAGGTTTATACAATCCAGTGTTCTGACTACTCCCTTTTGCAACTTGACAAACTCTACAACTCTGCACAAATCTCTGAACATCCTTATGTAGCTGAGGCCAAAAGTAATTTTCACTTACCAAAGCCATTGTCTTGTCAATGCCAAAATGTCCTGCCAATCCACCACTATGCTTCTCCTTGATCAAATTATTTCTCATAGAACTTTTAGGTATGCATAACTAACTTCCTTTGAACAACATATATTCTTGAATGAAATAATCCAACCACTTACTTCTATCTATCACAACATGTTCCTTACATGCTTTCCAAGGTTCTGCAAAATCAATGTACCTCTCATACATATTCTTCAATTCATCAAAACCCAACACTTCAACTCTCATCTCTATCAACAAGTTTCTTCTTCTACTCAAGGCATCAGCAACTTTATTTGATTTACCACTCCTATGCTTCAACATAAAAGTATAACTCTGCATGAACTCTACTATTCAGGTACTGCAAAGCTTGATGATCTGTATACAACACAAACTCCTTAGGCAACAAGTAATGTCTCCACTTCTTCAAGGATTGAATTATGGCGTAGAACTCTTGAACATAAACTGAATATCTTCTCCTTTTGTCTTAGGTTTTGTAACCTTTTCAACAATTCTAACTCATACTCAGCAGGCATGAATTGATTTTTCAACTTTGTTACCATCTGATCCCACTTTGTAATCTTTTCTTTTCCTCTTCTGTTTCTTTCCAACTGAACTTCTTTCCACCATATAGCAGCATGTCCTTTCAACTTTGTCTTTGCAAATTTCACCTTCTCTAGATCTTCAATCTCCTCATATTCAAAGTATTCTTCCATGTCATTTATCCAATCAATCAACTCTTTAGGGTTCAAATTACCAGTATAGTTTGGAACATCAACTCTAGGTCTCTTTCCAATCTTTGAAATAGCTTGCAACATCTTTATTTGATCTGATTCTTCTTCTTTATCACCTTCTAGGGTTTCACCAATATGTTCAATAGGTTGAAATTCTTCCTCATCATCAGTTTCAACATTAGGTCTTGATGTCAATCCTCTTCGCCTATCTTCTTCAAAAACATCCAAATGAATTTGCATTATTCTCATCAATTCCATCATCTGATCCATTCTATTAGCCATTGTACCAACAGGAGGAACTCTTTGCAACAGCATCTTCCTAAGATCAAGTGCAAACTACCTGAGGTTTGGCAATCAGGATACAAGCGACAACTGTCTCTCAATTGGTGATCAGTTGCATACAAGTAACCTACCTCAGATTGGTGATTTGCTTACAACAAGATCTTATGGAATCCCCTTCACCAATTCGCTCCAAAGAATCAAACTTTTGCTCTCCAAGATCAAAACTTTCACTCTGATACCACTTGGTGTAGTCACGATAGGAGGGTTCACAGAATGAACTGTCTGGACCGTACAGCAACAATAAACACAACAGAAACAACTCAAAGAAATAAAGAATATGTAGATTCAGTCATTCATTATATCATAGAATTCAAAATAGAGATCCCCTGGCAACATGCGGGCTTACAATTAGGGCTCACAGGCCTGATTACATACATGTGTAAGATAAGGCTTTAAAGCTTCTTCGAATAAATCTAAACTATCAGATCTTTCTTATGTGAATAGCTATTTTCCTAAGGATCTATTACATCAATATATATCATTTCCAAACCAATAGATTCCTCCACGTCAGCCAAGGAAGGTCACAAACTCTAATGAAGAGTTGTAACGTGTTTACAGATAGGTCAAACCTAAATGCATAGAAAACCTCCTCAAATGAATGGAACAACATGTGGACCCTTGGGGAAGGTCAGCCATGAACCACAAAACATTGAATGATGTGTCAATGAGATCTGTAAGTCAAGGAACAATCCGCAAGCCTTCTCCTTCAACTGATTATCAAGAACTGTTAGAATGCTCTTCTCTGAGAAAATAGTCAACTTTTGATAGTGATATCTTTCCGTTAACTGATCCAAATGATTTGAATTCTTAAATATGATGTAGATGAATGAATGTAGATGCTAAGTCCAAATCTGCAAGGTGTGAATTGCCAAAAATAGACCACAAGTTGAGAACTGCTACTCACTGAGCTGCCTGAACTGAACTAGAAAATGAAAGAACTGAAATGCAAACAAACTAAAATGCAAATGTTTTTGGTTGATGCAAGATTTGTCTTGAACTAGGGATGCTCCTGCATCATCTCTAGTGGAAAGTCATGAGTAGATGTAGATCTAGGGGAGTCATGCATTGTCAAGATAGCCTAAATCCATATTTTTGTCCTCCGGTGATGAAGGATTCAAAAGATATTGACCTCTGAGTATTGGGTTCCAGTTTGTCAGAGCAGACAGAAGAAGAACATGCCAACATTACAGAAGGTTTTGATTCCAGATGTATGGAAGTTGTTTGTTGCACAAATGGTAATGATCAGTGATAGTGGCTGACATGAGTGATGTTTTTCAAGAGCAAGTTTTGGTCTGCACCTTAAGTTATGCATAGATCTAGCCAACAGAGCAAAGCATTCATAAATATTCTAAGTGTTGTTGTAGCCAACTGGCAAGTGATTGCAAATCAAGATGATTATATATATAGCTGATTGTTGTGGATGATTTTGGGCATGAACAGTATATGCGAATAGGGCGTATTTGAGAAGAGAAGAAATCCAAAGTACAAATGAAGGCAGACCAGTAAGAAGAGCAGAGAAAAGATGAAATGTGTAAGATCAATTTTTTTACTTAACCGGAACTAAAATTCTTGCATGGGTAGATGCTATTAATCAGTTCAAATCTCTATCTTTCTCTTGTAATATTTCCATAGGCAGTGAGCCTCCATTTGAGCAATGAGCTTTGGGCAGTGATCCCGAATGCATGTGCATTCCCATTTGTAAAAATACTTTTAACAGGGTATTAATCTTTGTGGGTTAACCCCCACAGTGGTTTTTCCCTTAACTAGGTTTCCACGTCAAAGTCTTGTGTCAAATGTGTTATTTATGTTTTCTGTTCATATGTTATTGATTGACGCTGAAATGTTTATATCATTAAATTGATTATAAGTGGCAAAGGAAGATTAAAGGTAGAAAAGATTGAAAATGTTTGACAACTGATTCACCCCCCCCCCTCTCAGTTGTCTGGACCTAAACCAACAATTGGTATTAGAGCAAGGTTCCTTTGAAAGAGTTTAACAACTTAAGGAAGATCTTGGAAGACAGTAAAAATGAATGAATATAATCTTCAAGGGCAACTTAATCTCGCCCTAGATGATCTTGAGCAGTCAAAGGCAGAAGTCCAAGAACTACAAGATAATCTCAAAAAGGCTGAAGACTTCATTGAGATCTTAAAAGAAAAGTCCAACAAATCCAATGTAAAAGGAAAGGAGCAACCTCTTCAACTAGAAGACAAGGCCCTGAAAGAAAAAAACAAAAGAATGTGAAAAGTTAGTTAAAGAAGTTATTGTCCTAAAACATGAGATGGAAACTGGGGTGATGAGACTAACCAAGGAAATTGATGATAGGAAGAAATTTGAAGAAGAGATGAAGCAAAATATGAAAGAGAGAACTGAAGAATGCTACAGATTGGATGGAATAGTTGGTCTCCTAGAATCTAATATACAAGAAAGCAAAAACAATGAGAGAGAACTTGAGAGACACATTATCACTTAGACATGACCTAGAAATTGCAAATGATTACAAGAAATTCAAAATAAACTCAGATAAACTCGAAGCACTAATTGAAGAACATAAAAAGGATAGTGACAAGTGTAATCTTAGATATGAGAAAGGTGAAATCTCTAGATCTGGACAAAGAAATCTTCAATCAAGGAATAAAAGGAAGAGAACTAGAAAACCTCTAGTAAGACTGCCTAATGCTCAAAGATATCCATCATTTAATGGAAATTGTTTCAATTGCAATAAATTTGTTCATAGAGCTATTTAGTGCAGAAGTAGAGCAAGTCAAAATGGTCCATCCTTCTTCAGTCAATGCTTCAAATGCAAGAGGTATGGTCACAAATCTAATGAATGTAGAAGTATGATAATGAATAACTTAAATGGCAATTCTTTCAATGGATACTGCTTTCCTTGCAATGGATTTGGACACATGGCTAATCAGTTCAGATCAAGAGGAAATCAAGTGTGCTTCAACTGCAATAAATCTGGTCATATTACAAGATTCTGTAGAAATAGAAATAATAGAAGAAGAGGTCTGGTAAATAGAAAATTGGATGAGCAGAAACAAGATAGAGGCCAAAAGAAAATTGATGTGAATGAGATATAGAGTGAAATGAACAAGATTTGGATAAAGAAAGATACAATACACAATGATGATGAGTCCACACCAAAATTAGGTGCTGATAATTCCTCCAGGAATTAAGTTAGGAACTCTAGCTCAAGGGGAGCTACATTGAACATCAAAATCCTCCATCAGTAAGTGGGTGCCTAAATCTAGCACAATAAAAGAAAACCCTTGGAAGGATGTCTGGAAGGAAAAATGTTGATGTGAAATCTTGCAGAGTGATTCATGAAGAACTATCTAAACAAAGTAACCAGATATAATTGGGGCAACACATTTATTACAATGCAAAATTAGGTTTTGCAAAAGATAAAAAGTCACTTGGTCACTCATGTGAATCACCTCGAATTCTAAGGAAACAAGAAGAAGAGCATTCGAGCTACAAGTCCAGAGACTAAGGCAAAGAGAAAATTCAACCAGGAATTGATAAACCCTAACCTCGCGAAAGAAAAAAGGTACTTCTCTGTGAAGATTTGAATCTGAAATCTATTCAAATGGCTACTCCTCATGTTGTTGACATTACTGAAAGGCCTCAACCTAAATTTAAGAAGCATCCTCACAAATCAATTGAAGTCGATCCATTAGGAGCTTTTTCAAGTTTTTTGTATGGTGTGCTGCATGTAGAAGATATTAGGGTTTATATTCATGCAAATATATACGAGTTTGGAGATTCAAGGTATGTAGACTTGCTTGAGAAACAACTTAGGGATGAAAATCATGAAATTAAACCCGAGCATAAGGCACTACACGATAAACACTTTATTCAGATTATGGGGTTTCCAACATTTCATGAGGATGAATGGGTCTGATACATTTTGAGTTGGATACATGATGAATTCATTTGGTTGTTAAAACCATTCAAGATTACCAAGGATGCTATCAAAAATGTAACTGGCTTAAACTCAACCAAAGGATTGCCCATGCTGAAAGCTGTGAAAAACTAGACAGTGACTAATGCTACCAGTGCCAAGTTTGACAGAAGGGCAATGACCATTAAGGACATTATAGAGCTGGATGTCAAATTCACCTCCATGGTGATTAGGTAGAAGATTTACCACTCAAAGCGGAGAAAATTCTGTTTCCGGAACAACCATATATGTTGCATACAATATGCTAAAGGAAAATATTGATTATGACTTGTGTGAACTACTACAGAATCAACTGATTGAAAATTTAAACAAAATCAAGAAAGATAAGAAAAACACTTTCAAGTATGGTACATTGATTCTATGTCTATTCTTTTACTTTATGAATGAAGTACTTGGAGTAAAAGGTGTGCACTTGACTAAGGATGAGCTAGTTGCTATTCAGATCAAAAATTATCTTCCCAGCATTAGTGATTTGAAAGCTCAGAAAACTGCAATATGGGGTTACTTCAAGAATTTTTAGAGTATGATGCACTCAAGGGAAAGAATCCCTAATTCAATTGTTGACAAGTATAAAAATGAAATATGCTTTATGGTTGATACTGATCAATGTTTAATGGAAGCAGTGGAACCCAGAATGGTTTGGATTATGCCCATGGGGTATGAAGTAGATGAAAGGATCTTGAATATGTATGCTCAACATCTTCTAAGCAAGCCTAATGACACAATGATTGAAAGATTTGGAACTTATGAGGAGCTAAGTTTAAAGTTGCATACTAAGCTCAGAGAACTTGAAACCAATAGGAGAGTAAGAAAAGAAGTTTAGCAGTTAGCTAAAAATCTAGACCTAGCTAAGGAAGCTATGAGAAAATTTAGAGAAAGAATAGAGAAGGCTGAGAAAGAGAAACAAGATAAGAAACAAACCGGTGATCTGATGGAACTCTCTTCCACTTCAAGAACTACTAGGAGCTCTGCTAATGCCCCTGCTCCTTCCAAGACTACAAAACTAGAAGCAAAATCATCTAGAAAATGGGAGAAAAGGAAGAAAACAAAAGCAACCCAAACCTATGGAAGCATAAGAGAAGAAGAAGAAGATATAGTTTTTGAGATTGAAATCAAGGAAATAAAGACCACCGAAACAAAAGCTACAAAAGTAAACAAAGAAGAGTCCTCCAGAGGCAAAAAGGCTAGTAAAAGGATGTAATAAAGTCAGTCATGGTAGATAGTAATCTAGAACCCTGGATGTTGAGAAGCCCACACTTTCCCTAGAGGATGTAATAAAGTCAGTCATGGTAGATAGTAATCTAGAACCCTGGTAAATAAGGCACTGATTGAGATAACTTCTAAGTTTCCACAAAGTCTGGCAAATATTTTGGAATTGAGAAAAGAAAATGCCAAGAGCAAGGACATGGAAGTCAAGGAACATGAGCTAATAAATTTGTTTCCTCATATTTCACCTGATCAAATAGCTATGATATTCAAGGAAGCCAAAGATGACTTGAAAAGAAAAGGAAGAATGAACAAACTCATGCTTGGAGAAACAAGTGAAATTGTTAAAGAAACCCAAGAAAATATTTTGAAAGCATTGAAAAAGTACAATTTTCCTATAGTCACATAAGAAGTTCCGGATGGTGAAGAAGAGAACATCATTGAGTAGCAATCTGAGTTGGGTGAAGCCTCTATTCTTGAAATGGAACAAGTCAATCAAGAAGACATAGATATGATAGACAAAATAGTTGATGTAGGAGTAGTTCCCACACCTAATCTTTCTGAAAAAGAAGAGAATATTTCTACTACACAGAGCCCTCTAGGTCAGGTAGCAAGTGATGAACAAACAAGAAAGAGTCCTTTTGTAGAGAACACAAAGAAAGATAAAGCAGAGATAGAGGAAGGAAGAGAAAAGAAAGATAAAGTAGAAGAGGATGGTGCAAATGTTGAAGCACATAAAGCAAATACTAAGAAATCTGATGAATAAAAGGATGGTTTAGAAAATGTTTCAAGAGACATTGCAGATGCAGTGAAAAGTTTTCTTGAAAAAGAGATGAGTGACCTTCATAAACCTAAACTACTCCAAGGTCTATCCAATCCAGATGCTCTCTCTCCAATTCAACTGATGAAAATAGCATCATTCACCCAAGTAAAGGCTAGAGAAAAGATGTTAAAATTCCACATGGAGGACAATGAACTACTAGGGCTTGCATCCGGGATTTTGGAAAATTTAATGCCTACCTACCAAAAGAGTCCATCTAATTCCCCCTCTGAACATCTGAAAAATCTTATAAGTTCTATGAATACTCATTTTGAGTCCTTTGAGAAATCTGCGGAGGCAAAAGTTCAAAAAGAATTCCTGGATAAGAAATTTTGTGAAATAAAGAATCTGATAGGAAATGATAGAAGAATACTTGGTATTAGCATAAAAAGTATTTAGAATGCTCTAAATGATGGAAGCGATATGTACAAATTCTATCTATCATGGCCCAAAGTTAATAAGGATATTGAGAAAAAGATAAGGGAGCAAGAACAGAAATTGTCAGATCTCTGTCAAAATTTTGATCCTCTAACAGTTTTGCCTATAAGTCTAGAATGTCAAGTAATCAACTTGATAGATGAGATAAAGAGGCTTGTTAAAGAAAAGGGTAACATTATGAAGAGAATGTGTGAGCTCCGGGGATTAATTGCTCCTAAGTTAGAGACAATGTATAATGCCCTATCTGAAGCCCTAAGTACAGCTCGGACTAGTGATCCAACAGATCTGTCAAAGGCAGAAGTATATTCATTTTTGATAAGTGGGCACATCTCCATTTTGGATGGAATGAAGAGTATTTGGGCCTCTGAACTTTTACAAATAAAAATTAGCTTTGCAGACATTCTCAAGTTTATGTAAATAAGACTTAATGATTATTTGTACATATGCGGTAGTATATCCAAAATTTTTGGAGAGTTTTGGCTTGTGGACCCCATCCTTTGCCATTGATGTCAAAGGGGGAGTGAAGATCAGTGAAAAATGAGGAATCCAGCTATGGGGGAGTATCAAAAAGTAGTATGAACAACAGTATGGAGCACAAGCTAAGGGGGATCTATTCCAACATTTAGTCATTTTTCACTAAGTATTGCCATCAGTGCCAAAGGGGGAGATTGTTGGCAAGAGACACTACTAGGCATGATAACTATTGTCATTGATGGCAACTAAGATTGTCCCAATCATCCACATAACACAATTTGTTCATACCGGAAGTCAGATTTAGAATTTGTCTAAGTCTGGATAGTTAAGAACAAAGTAGTAACAGGGTCTGGTATTTTGGTCCAGATCTCTCTGGTGGAAAGTAATGAGTAGCTGTGGATCTAAGGGATTCATATGCATTGTCAAGATAGCCTAAATGTAGATTTTTGTCCTCCGGTGATGAAGGATTCAAAAGATATTAACCTCTGAGTACCGGGTAGCAGACAGAAGAACAGGTTGACCTTGTAGAAGGTCTTTATTCTGGATGTATGGAAGTTGTTTGTTGGACAAATGGTAATGATCAGTGATAGTGGACGACATGAGTGATGTTTTTCAAGAGCAAGTTTTGGTCCACACCTTAAGTTATGCATAGATCTAGCCGACAGAGCAGAGCATTCATAAATATATTCTAAGTGTTGCTATAGTCGACTGGCAAGTGATTGTAAATCAAGATGAGTATATATATACATAGCTGATTATTGTGGATGATTTTGAGCATGAGTGGTATATGCAAATAGGGCGTATTTGAGAAGAGTAGAAATCCAAAGTATAAATGAAGGCAGAACAGTAAGAAGAGCAAAGCAAAGATGAAATGTCTAAGATAAGTTTTTGTACTTAACCAGAACTAAAATTCTTGCATGGGTAGATGCTATTAATCAGTTCAAATCTCTATCTTTCTCTTGTAATATTTCCATAGGCAGTGAGCATCCATCTGAGCAGTGAGCTCTAGGCAGTGAGCCTGAATGCATGTGCATTCCCATTTGTAAAAATACTTTTAACAGGGTATTAATCTTTGTGGGTTAACCCCCACCATGGTTTTTCCCTTAACCAAGTTTCCACGTCAAAGTCTTGTGTCAAATGTGTTATTTATGTTTTCTTTTCATATGTTATTGATTGATGCTGAAATGTTTATATCATTAAATTGATTATAAGTGGCAAGGGAAGATTAAAGGTAGAAAAGATTGAAAATGTGTGACAACTGATTCACCCCCCCCCTCTCAGTTGTCCAGACCTAAACCAACAATATCTATGGAAGGGAAAGCAAACAAATAGTTCAGAAGTTGGGACTGTCTAGAGTACAAGCATCTGAATTGCATCCCCTTCTTCCTAATCTATTATGCTCACCACGCTTCAATCAATTCTAAGGTTGGGTTTCTATACTCGCGTGGGCAAAGAGACTTGCATAGGTCTTCAATGATGGAAACCAATCCCGATGGCTCATTGGTGTTGGAAGGGTGCATCCATCCCCCTTTGTTTCACCCCATGGGATAATCATGCCTCTAACCTCAATGTAGTAATCTGGCAATTCCTACCTAGAATGTTATGGCTCCTACCGAGTAGAATACTAATTGAGGCAAGACGGTCACACCCATAAGAATCTCATCGCAATGGTGAGTGCCTATAGGGGTGGGTGGGGGGCAATAGGATAAATCTCCTGATGTGTTTCGCTACAGACTATCTCCCCAATCTACCTCAACTACTTCTCCCTCCCCCCCAACAGTAATCAACCAATATCAATCAATATAGCTGAGAACCCGTTACAAGAATGAGCCATGTTGCCATACCAAGGCAACCCACTATTCAAAGGAGTATCCCCAATCCATTTGAAAGCTAGAAATAGTGAGAAATCCAATAATCTATTTCCCTCGATTTCTAATAAGAGTTATCGTTCTAACAACATCCTAACTTTTCATCATCTTTCTAGTTGGAAACAACTCAGGATATTTTTCATTCGCACCGATGGCATCCCCCGTGTTACTTGGATCCACAAAGTAGTGGACCCCCTATCGGCTAACACATATGCCCATTTCACCTCCATTGTTTTGGGATGTCCTATCTCATAAACTCTAATCAGGAGAGCGAGGGCGAGAAACCCATCAATCTAGTCAACCACGGTTCAGGTTCCCCTCCCCTAAACACGTTGGTGGACTGACACTTTGCAACCCCCAACCCCAATGTAAGCCATTGGCTACTTTGTTTGTTCAAAATAGAGTTGGGGGTAGACCAATGTTGTGGTGACTCTCCCGCCTACGATGTGCTAGGATTGATCAATTGATCTCCCGAGAAGCTTGCCTTTAGAAGCTTAGGTTTGTTGGGATGCAACCAGTTGGATGCATCCTACCTACGTAACATACCTCCCCAACTCTAGCTATTGGGAGTATGTAGGTAGGCAAGGAGTCAAAAGGGTCTACCCACCCAGGCAAAACTGGCTCTGTGGGTAGCCCCTCAAATAGCTCGATTGCAGGAATTCTAGTCGATAGATTAATTGATTGGGTTGGGTTTGGAATAATAGATTCTATTGTTTCCCATTAGTTCTTTGGGAGGAATTCAACTAGTCCATCTTTCATAGTCACTACTCGCAGGGGAAGGACTTGGTATTTCCTTTAGAACAAGGAACAAGCTAGTTACAATGAGGAGAGGAGGCAATTCTATATACCCATGAATGCACACCCTGCTAGCTGATGAACCATGCACACACATTTCTTTAGGCTTAACAGGCTCACTAGATTTAGCCACCTATCTTTGCAAGAGCATATTACATAGTTATCTAGTAGAGGATATTCTACTCGAACTAGCCCCACCCTGGGGTGGGTTGGGAGGAGATAGGGTCAAAGAGTGGCCTACTCACATTGGGTCCCAACCCACAGTAGAGGAACAACCACTCGAACCAAACCAGCTAACCTATCACACTACTGCATATCATCAAGTGAACCAACAAAGATCTATCAAAGAAACCAAACAGAGGAGGCAACTTTATATCTATAGTTGTTTCTTTAGTCTCAAAGAGCATTACATTTATAGATGGTAAAGCCAAATGATGAAGGCTTAAATGCCGTCAATCAGTATCAAAGAGAGGAGAAACTCTAGTCTTCATGCCCAATAGTAGTTGTTGCCCTTCCTCTCTTGATATTCACACTCAATCAGTAAGAACTCCACCATTAACACTCATTAAGGAGGCATTAGTTAATTGCTCGAAGACCAACAACTCTATCAGTAACATGAAAAACAACCCATAACACTACCCACAATCATACGCTACCCGCTCTAGCCAGCTACCCCTCCTTCTTCCATTAATGCTTAGGGTGCCATACTTCAGATAGCCAGGATCCTCATTACACCACGGGCCCACTACATTCAATTCCTCCAGTCAAGAATCAGACATTAGTTAATCCGCTTAGGTAGCTACTCCATTATGTAGTCAAGCGAGCAAATGACAACCTACAATCCACCCACCCTAGCTTTCCACCCACCAAGGCTTCTGGGGGGTTAAGTTGTTCAACCCCGATTTGACTGGAATCTAAACTTTGATTCTAGGTTTTCTCCACCTTCCTCCCACCTGACTCACCGCTAATTGAATGAATGATGATTTGTTTCACTGAGTAAAGCACTAGATGGACACCTAATGGCGAGAGTTCCCTCCCAGCAACTTGGAGATGGATAATGGATTGTGTGACACATACTTGGTCTAATGAGGAAAGCAGCTGGGAATCAAGCCAATAGAGAGAGGGCTTTTCTCCCAAAATTTTGGGAAAGCGATCAGGACCATTATTTGCCTACTCACTCGCATGGAGAGAGAGGAGAAACTAGCAAACCCATCTAACATGAAATATCCTCCCACCTAGGGTGGGGCAACTATAGCTATCTCTTCCCACCCATCCCTTTCCTTGAGTGAGTGATCAAACTAGATCAATTTCCACAGATTTAGACAAACATAACATTTTTTTCTCTACTGACATCGACCAGTGGCGAGGGACCTCAAAAGAAGTACTATCTTCCGTGTGGCATCAATAGAAGATTCTAGGGAGCCAAGGGACTTTAAGCAGAGTTCAGAGACACCGTTATTAATGTCATTAAATCATCAATCATTTCTCATTTGAGGCCGCGTTGATCATTATGGTGCTCACCTTTCAAACGTAATCATCCTTGGAGGTCCAGAGCTGCCTCCTTCTATGCTTCCATAGGCCCTACTATCATTTCCAATCTATCTAGAAATCCAAGCGGGCGTGTCGGAACGATTCATCCTTTTTGAATGAAATCTTTGACTGGGGCCCGGGAACTGGCTAGCAAGTTTTGTGGTAAGCTAACTGGCACTGGTAGAACCTTCTTTTTTTCTTGATTGTGGGCTCAATAGGTCATTTCTACCTGACGTTGCAAACTCTTCTCCTGATTCAATTGATCTGGGTCTTCTGGTTCTAAGTCTGCTTGGGTTTTAGGTCCATTCCATGAAATGCATGCTATCTTCCCTAATGACCAGAAAGTAGATTCCACCTGGGGATAGTGGAACACTCGACTGGTTGCGCGCAGGAGAGTGAATTGAATAACCCACTCTGAAATCTGTAGGGTAGGAACTATAGGCTCACTGACAATCTAGAGAGGAAAGAGCTGCTGACCTCCCTCCATTTGGCTGGTGACTAATGGTTTCTCCTCAACGTACTTATAGTGCACATTATCAAGAATTTGTTGGCTAGTTAGCAAGGTCTCATCAATCCTTTTGAATGAAATAAAGCAGTTGAGTAGGAGAGGTGAAATGTTCTTCCTCGAAGTCAGTCTATCTTCTTCTTCTTATTTGAGATTTGCTAGCGCGCAACCGTTGCAAAGTCTGGTTCTCTAAAGATCTTCCGAGTCAAGTTGCTTTACACACTTTGAACAAGTTGTAGACCAATAGTAGGCAGAAGAAGATGGACCTTTCCATCATTTCCAAGGAGGGAAGAGGAGTAGTGAGTAGACTTTCAATCTTGCCTTGTCTTATTTTTATTCTGAAGAAGCTGGAAATGAAATATGATAGGATTTCCTCTAATGAATCTCCCCATCCCAATCAGCAGTCCAGACAAGTAAATCAGCTCAATAAATGGATGTACTTCTCCCATGCATCTCCGTACATTTCCCACAGTTGCTACATAATCTTGATGAACACCCTATCAATTTCTTAAGCCAAAGTGGAGATCAATATGGTGGTATGCAAATGCGCAGATTGCTTCAACATGCTACCCCTAGCGATTTCTTTCCTATTCTCTAGGAAGGGAAGAGTACCTTATATCAACTCTGATCAATCACTCACCTATCATCTATTTGTGTTCAGGCTTAAATGGATCAATTAGCTTGAGTCACATAGCTATGGGTCAAAAAGTTCATTAAGGAGGGGCACCTCCCCTACTTACTTTATTAGTTCCAATTTTAGTCCATGCTTGGAAGAAAGGGGTAATATGGGGGAAAGCTCTATACCTGACATGAGTTTTTTGCTGCATATACAAGGTAAGCTAGTCCCAGGGCTTGGAGGGGGGGTTTCATCTTCTAGTATAGTGCCGATGCTCTATCTCTAATATAGTGCATGTTAGTACCATTCAGGGTCAAGAAATTTGAGATGTTGTCTTCCATGTTCCCCGAGTGCCAGATGAGATTTGCGCTAGTTTATTTAGGGCTTGTTCAACCACTTCAATGACAAGAGTCAACCTCGATTCATTATCTAGTTCCCCCCCCACCTTAGGCTATCCAGGGGCCTATAGTTTTAAAGGGCCTCCCACCCATCCCTTTGTCGGCAATAGTTCCCCAGGAGGCAATAGCATGTTACATATAGAATCTGGTCGGGCACAATGGCAAGATGTGAAACACTCGATCCCATTCCAACCTTGATCTGTGAAACCGTCTTACGCCATATGTACTAATTCTTCGAGAGACATGGTCAAAGCCTGGTCCCCTAAAAGATTACGTAGGTTGCCCCCCTTTGTTTTATGAATGCAGAGATCAGGGTTCGACATCCCTGGTAATCTTATTTCAAATTGATCACCATGGCACTATAGGGCATCCCATCAAAGCGAGGATGCAAGGTCAATTTGATGAGCAACTGGGGGAGTCATCCAAAATGGGGCGTGGTTCATGTACCTTCAAAAATATCACCAGCTTTTAGGCTAGATTTAGTGTGGCGCACTGTGTCAAGAAATGAACCTGGACCAATTAACTCTGATTGGTTGTTATTGTGATGCACTCTCGATCGCCCCACCATACTATAGTCGAGAGTAGTCCAAACGAAGATGGGTAGGACTGGTGATCTAGCCTTCATGAATTAGCCCTCCATTAGGAGTCTGGTGCGACCCAAAATAGCAGTTCACCTAGTCGGTTGCCTACCCCCCCAATTAGAGTAGGTAGCGGCCGACACACAGAACCACTCTCAGCATGAACCTGCCAATGGAACAATTGAGGCCTCCCAAAGAAACGATGAGAAATGCAATGGTGGATACGTGACAGACAAAAGCAACAATGATACATCACTCGCACCTGATGACAGGAAGGAACCCACATCTGATGACAAGGCATCCAATAGACACGCTTCTGACAAAAGGGTGCATCCAACAAGAAATAGATGATTCCTCGCTGCCCACCCAAGGTAGGTCTAGGATGAGGTTTCCCCCATTAATGGATGTTTGGTTGATGTCTGCTCTAGCCATTCATACTGGTCCGCTTTGTCCTTCCATGTCTCCACACTCCAGTCCATCCTCCATGGAAGTCCACAATCGATCCAACTAATCTACCTCCTAGGGGGCGAGGGAAACCCACTCTAGTTTGAACATGTACCAAAAGGTAGGCCATATGTATTGATTGATTTCAAGAGACATGCCCCCAGGGATAGGAAAGGGAAAATCCCATGGGAAAATTCCACTACCACAAGGCGATGTGTAGGGAAAGCGATAGTGTAGGGGAAACTCCACCACATAGAAAGAGTGCGGTAGGCCATATGTACTGATTAAGTTCAGGAGACATGGCCCCAAGGATAGGAAATGGAACAAGGTACAAGATATTCTCAAAATTGGAAGGTTGGAAAGGCCCCACCCCCAATGGAAACGACAGGACAAGAGACAAGATATTTGAAGTTGGGTCACTGTTGGGGGTGGGTGGGAGGACTTAAAGTTGTGTACGAGACTTTTTCTTGACTTTCTCAATGGTGTCTTAGTGGAATTGAGTTGGGTCACTTTTGACCCTATGTCCACGAGAAAAATGATCCCTGCCATCAATGGCCCAAACCTAACAAAGGGTTACTTTTGCGCCCATGTGTGCTAGACTTTTTCTCAATTTCTTGACGGTGTCTTAGCAGAATTGAGCTAGGTCACTTTGCCAGTCATACGAGTAAGACTTTTTCAGATCAAACATGTACGGTCGACCATTGGGTTCTTTCATTTCATTTCATAGGCCCTAAGTTTGAAAGAAAGTATTCCATCCTATTCTTATGTCGTACCACAAAGGGGATGGGTGAAAGTCTTCCTGCCCGCTCTTCCCCTAAGGCAAATAGGGTAGGTAGGGGCCCCCCACCTGGCTGCCCCCCGGGCAGGGATATCTACAATGTCCTGTGGTTAATGATCACGAGTACAAGATTATCATCTTCATCTATTATCCTCTAGCGACCCAACTAGTGTAGGTAATTGATGTTGACCTATTCCTAACTAATATTTGTTCGGTCATTCCATTTATCAAGGTTCAGTCATTCCATTCATCAAGGTTTTGTCATTTCATTCATCAAGGCTACAGTATATAGAATAGTTTGGTGAAACTAACTAAGAAAAACATGAGGGCCAATTGTCTCTTCAGGTAGGCAATTGATTGCTCCTTTCCCTTCCTCCTCATGATAATACTTTCCTTCCAAAGTTGATATCGGAGGAGGTATCCCTTGAAGAGGCGGTCAATCTCTTTGCTGTAGAGAAAGCGTGGAACAGTGTTTTGAAGCCACGGGCCATACCTTTTCTTCAGTATATTGATGGGTGTATCACTTCCCTTCGTCAAATGCTTGAAGCAATGGTTTAACACACATCATTTTAGCAATTCTTGGAAGCACGACCCATTCTCACACATGCAATATGTGGCTAAGTACGCTATAATCTTCTCATTGCAGTCTAAAACAATTCCTCTGATATAGGAAGAGAGAGGTTGTTTCCTCAATTCCTGTGTAGCTAGGATCTTATTTAGGAGTTTGGATTTGAGTTTACTCTAAATTCGCTCCAACGGTGCATTTAGGTGCATCTAGCCATAAGGGTCTAGTGAAACGTAGAATCCCAAAAGGGAGAAAGGGCGGTCACCCCTTCGTGTCACATGAATCGAGAGATCCCAACTCAATGCTTTGTTCATGAGATTCTAGATCATGGAGATAATTTGATCAGTAGAGTTGGATACACAGGATGATTTGGCCTCAGCCCCTGATCTATATTCTTCTGTGAGGCCGATTAGAAAATTGTCCGCATACCACGCGCATTTCCTTTGGGGATATATGGTGTTCCCCCATTCTAATATGGCTTGATCGAACCCGTGTAGGAAGATATTCATAAGGACGGGGGAAAGTGAAATGCCCTGAGGAATCCTTATCCCCTTGACTTGATTCCCATAGTTTGTACCCTCCTGATTGAAGATATTAGTGGTGAAAAAATTGTGGATAAGGTCCACAAATGCTTGATAAGATATATAATGAGAGAGAACCACCAATAACTTGTCATGCCGAATGTTGTCAAAACATCCAACAATATCAGCTCAGATAAACTGTTTAACCAACCCCCAACTCTCTACTTCTGCGAAGAACATTGACATGCCTCTCCTTTGAATGAATCAATGGGAGCAGTTGAGGAATATTGAGCGGAACAAATCATTCAATATTGATGCGACTACGTCCATCACTATCACAACCTTTGAGTACGGTATTGTGATAGGATGATATTTGTCAGGTTTGTTTGGTTTAGGAATCAGAAGTCGAGTCATCACATGAAACCGAAATGAAGACCCTTGGAGTCTATAAAGGGTAAAATTTGGATGTTAGGTTTTTGATAGTTTTAGTGTGTATCCTCCTTTCACCCTTACATTCAAGGACCTAGGGTTGAGTTGCAATGTACTATCATACCCTAGGCCACTATTTAGATGTAGCAAAACTTGGTTTTTTATGATTTGATTGATAATTTCCTTCTCTTATGCTCAATTGTACCTTAAAACCCTAATTATGCAAATACAATAGTAAACAGATGAATTATGGAAAATGCTTATGCAGAAAGATGTAAAATAACAAATAACTATGTGCCTATTTTCGGGGTTCCAAAGCAGAATAGTCGGGGACTAAAGAGTAGGTGCCCAAATCCAAGGCCCTGCTTTTTGTTGAGATTTAGAAACAAGGCCTGCAACCTGTATCTGTTGTATCAGATATTTTCCCATTGCAGAACTTTGAGGACTAATGAGTGGGTGCCCTAGTCTAGGTAGCTATTTATTTCACTAATCTACAATTTTGACACTTTGTTGTACCCTCCTACAACTTCACTTTGTCTGCAACTCCAACCTGTAACCTGCAATCATGAAAACTTTGGGAGGGGGTTGTGGTGTTTAGAGGCTTGCCTCAGTCAAGCCCCAGAGAGACATTCAAGCTTTCCGAACACCATTGTTAGATAAAGAGTGCATGCCTAGGGAGGTAGAGGCAAAAACCAAATGATAAATGCTCAATAATCACAATAGATGTCACCTTATATTGAAAATCTCATTGGAGGAAGAATCTCTTCATTCCATGAGGAGATGGATGCTCAAATCTACAAATACAAACACATAGATGACACAAATCTTCTCTTGCAACATAATGAAAGCCTTGAATCACCTTTAGGATGCATAAAATTCACAATAACAATCTAGTTTACAAATGAATGCCTAAACATGCTTTAATATGTAACTACAAACACTCTCGCCAAGATTTCATAAATTTAAACTTACCGTGTCGGCCTAGGGACCAAATAATGGTCATAAACTGACACTAGAAATTTGGGCCTGACCCAAAATAGGGCAGGACTAGGGCACGAGCACCCAAGTCTTCCCCTGTATTTTGGGCAGGGTTATGTTCAAGGGGTCCCCCCAGGTCCCATTTGTCATGATACCCAAGGTTCATTCCATCGGGATGTTGAATTACATATGATGCAAGATGTCCTAAATGCACACTAAAGACCTGGGAGCTAAACCTTTTGAGGGAAAAGCCCCCAAGGGGACATTTTCTGATGTTACATTTAGCCCCCACTTTAATGTATGTATAAACATGAGGCCAATACATTGATTAAAGTACGGTCAACAAGCACAACAAACACGCCAAGCACAAAGAAGACACGCCAAACAACTTGAAGACAATGACAGGCACACAAAACACAAAGAAGACAGTTACAGTCATGCAAAACACGAAGAATATAGTAAATGAATAGAAGACACATTAATGCATAGAAGACAGAGCTGATTTCTTTTCTTTTCTTTTTCTCATATATATGAAATGCAGATGCAAGTATAGGAAAGTAAACAAACCTCCCATAATATAGGATGCACTCCTCATGCAGGTCTTTAAACTACATATATGGGGCAACACACACGCAAGACATGTAAAACCTCCCAAAATGCAAGATGGACTCATTGCACAGGTCTTTAGACTGCATATGGGACAACAAACATGCCAAACAAAGAAAGCACACCAAACACACACACTTTGAAGACATGGAGAAAAAATGGCAAACAAGCAATGAAGTGTCCCTATTTCTAGGTTCAGCACCATCTCAGGCACATTATAGGCAGACACCGACGATTGGGCTTCACCACAACAATCACCGAAGGCATGCTTAAGGGTTGAGTTAGTCACAAAACCAGTCCTCGCCTCTGTAGAGGACTTTTTGAAAATACAACCCCACCCACATCACAGAGACGCTTACAGTTAAAAGGAAGCATGCCATACAACCCCACCCGCATCACGGAGACACCTTATGGTGAAAAGGAAGTATGAGCTCAAAAGTATACAACCCCACCTACATCACAGAGATGCCTTATGGTGAAAAGGAGGTACACAAAATAGATTTCAAGATTGTTCAAATACACTTTATTAGCATCTAGAACAGACAGCTTACATTATATATGCCCCCACCTTAAGGTGGTTGATATCACGCATCAATATCAAGCATGTTAAGGTAGGAAGAAAACACACAAGGGAACACAAACTTTTGCAAAGCCCATGCCCCCAAGAGGTGACATGTACTTTACGATTGCCAAATGTTCCCACAAACACATCCCTACAAGAAACATGTTAGTGTCCACATAAAATCAACTACATCAAGACATATGAAATCTGAGGTATGCAAGATTCAAGGTAGACAAAGTGCACGGAGCAACAGTATTGTTATGATCTATAAATGAGATAGAACACCATCAAAATCACTTTGTGGAAAGCATGAGTGCTTCCATTAGCCAAGCATCAGATAAAATATACAACGCCATCGTCATATTAGGAACTAAGTCCAATTTTTGATTGCTCGCGAAAGGGACGCTAGGTCCACATCAGTATAAATATTTTTCATCATCTTCCTGCTAGATAGAAACACTAGAGGAAGGGAAACAATAAATAAGAGAGGAGAAACATGTGTCTTAGGGACAGTCACATAGGAGGGTGCCCCCAAGTCACCAACTACAACGCTATGTCTGCAAGACAACACACAACAATGAAATGAGAGAGAGAAGCAATATAGAAGAATGATGATACAAATAGAAGAAGGTCACAATAGAGGTGGTCTCTTGGTCTCCCAGACCTTACAAGAGAATCAAGGGTCATCCCAGGAGGCCTAAACAACACATAACACATCACGGGGGAAGCACATCACGAGAGAGATAAAGGGTTAGAGATACTTACCTAGTAGGATCTCCTGAGGTCTAAGTCTCATCATCAAGTAAATCATCATCATCCCACTCCCAAATTTTAGATGAAAGTGGGACATAAGGCACCATAGCCCAATTCTCATCATTGTTAAGGTTATCTTTGTCTTGCTCAATGTTTGGATCAATATTTTCTTGTTGAGATGCGAGATTTATAGCATAATCTTGTCTTCTTCTTCTTTCTCTTGCTTTTCTATTTCTTTTTGTTCTACCACTTATCTCTTGTAAGATAGGGCTTTGTTATTTCATGGGTTTTTTCATTCTCGAAGAAGAAGCACGAGGATCAAATCTCATTTGTCTAGGTGGAATGTTCTCTTGTTGTCGATTACCTCTTGATCCTTGTAAGAATGGTGAGGGAGGAACCTCAGCATAGGGGCCTTGTCCTTTCGGTCTATGGTTCTCTTCAAATGCGGGTTTTTTCTCTTTTGTCATTTCTTGCATAGAGGGACCGGCCATCGGATGTAATAGTTTTGTTTTGTAGTTTCTATAAACCAAGAAGTTAAAGTTTGTTCATGGTTCAGGTTTCTCTTTAGATTTGTCCCAAAAGTAGTCTAGTGTAAAGTGTTGTTGTGTAATTAAAGGTTTGTATGTATTTTGATGAATAGCATGCACTTGTCCATTCAAAGGAAATTTTACACATTTATAAATTGTTGACGGGACAACTTTCATAGCCTTTAACCGTGGATGTCCAAGTTTTATTTGAAATAAGTCAGAATCAGGGACAACATCAAACCATTGTTCTACATATTTCTCACATACAGTTACAAACAATGATATCTTACCCAAAGGTTTTATAAAGGTTCCCTTATGTGTTTTAATCATCATGTCTGAAGGGTCATAAGATCCTTGCATCAAATTATGTAAATAGAGGAAATCTTCCATGGCAACATTAGTCATACAATTAGGATCAATAAGAGTTCAATCCACGGGGTTTCCTATTATTTTCATAGTGATGTAAAGAGGTCCGTTAGTATCTCTAATTGTTCTATCATGAGGTGTAAACACAATTTTAGGTTCAGGGACCATTCTCTTCATGTAAGGTCTAGGAGGGAACCTATTGTTGTTGTTGTGATTAGAGGCCATGTTTAAATTCTCAAATTAATGCAAAATTAGATTTTGAAAGCTTGTCAAAATTGTTGCAAAAGACAAGTGTAAAACAATATGCGAAAGTGACGTTAAATGCTTGAATTTTTGTACTTTTTCAATGCAAATAAGTGAAAGCAAAGGTGTTGTAAGGATTTTGATCAAGGGCAGAAAATTATATGTCTGATATTAGTCCAATACAGCAATAAGATCCTTCACAACACACTCTTGATGTATATCTAAGATGATGCCAAGTCAAATTATAGTGAAAATACACTAAAATATGCAATTTTTCACCAAATCTCAATGCAAAAGGGCATGAAAAAGGGTGTTGTAAGGAAAATAATTATGGAACTAAAATTATATCAATAATAATAGCCTCCTAATGCCAAAGTATCTGTCACAACACACTTATAGTGCCACTCAAGGTCAAACCCTAGTGAAAACATAGCAAAAATAGGCATTTTTTCACGATTTTTCAATTCCAAGACCTAGCCACAGGGGTGTTGTAAAGAATTTAAGGAGGTGCAGCAAAAATATCAGTGATATTAGTCACCTACAATCATAAAATCTTTTACAACATGCTTAGGGGGTAAACTAGGCCAAATCCTAGGGCAAAAATAACAAAAAATGTGTAGTTTTTCTCCAAATTTTCACTACAAGAGCCCAATAAAAAGGTGTTGTGAAGATTTTTAGGAGGGGAAGAATATTATTACCCTAATAAAAACCATTTAGTGAAAATCAATGTTTTTGAAGCCCTAGGTTTGAGATCTTGATGTAAAATGCTATATAAATGTTTTGCAAGCTGATATATGATGAAAATTATATGCTTTCAGATCTTAAAATGATTTCCATGCTCTAACATGCAAAATGCAGGTGCAATTCTAATGAAAAATCAATGAAAATGCTAGTTTTTGTTGACTTTTTCTATGCAAAAAATGCAATTTTTTAGAATCTAAATGCAAATTTTCTCTAAAATGAAAGACTATAGCCAAATTCAAATTTGAATGAGTCTCTAAAATTAGTAGAAAAATCTAAAACAAGATTTTACCTACAAACCCTAGATTTTGGAATTACTAGGTTATATGCAAAATTCACAATTTTCAACAAAACCCTAGCAATTTTATGACGAAAATGCAATGCAATCTAATGAATTTTTGTAATTTTCTGTAATTTAAATTAGATCTAATGCAAGAATCAGAAATTTGATGAAACTGAATTTAATTAATACAACATGCAAAACCCTAGCATGTAATTTTTTTCCAAATTTTCCAATGCAATATGATGAATGATACTATGAATGAATGAAAATCACTGTAAATCTAAAGCAAAATACTTAGCAAGGTGCAAACAAGTCCAATAACATAGGTTCACCAAAATGTAAAGGGTAAAATTTGGATGTTAGGTTTTTTATAGTTTTAGTGTGTATCCTCCTTTCACCCTTACATTCAAGGACCTAGGGTCGAGTTGCAATGTACTATCATACCCTAAGTCACTATTGAGATGTAGGGAAACTTGGATTTACCTTAAAAGCCTAATTATGTAAATACGACGGTAAATGGATGAATTATGAAAAATGCTTTTGTAGAAAGATGTAAAATAACAAATAATTGTGCACCTATTTTCGGGGTTCCAAAGTGGAATAGTTGGGGAACTAAGAGCGGGTGCCCAAGTCCAAGGCCCTACTTTTTGTTGAGATCTGGAAACAAGGTCTGCAACTTGTATCTGTTGTATCAGAGATTTTCCCATTACGGAACTTTGAGGACTAATGAGCGAGCGCCCTAGTCCAAGTAGTTGTTTCTTTCATTGATTTGCAATTTTGACACTCTATTGTACCCTTTTGCAACTTCACTTTATCTGCAACTCCAACCTATAACCTGCAATTGTGAAAACTTTAGGAGGGGGTTGTGGTGTTTAGAGGCTTGCCTTGGTCAATCCCTGGAGAGACATTTAAGCCTTCCAAACACCATTTCAGATAAAGAGTACGTGCCTAGGGAGGTAGAGGCAAAAACCAAATGATAAATACTTAATAATCACAACAGATGTCACCTTGTAGTGAAGATATCATGGGAGGAAGAAGCTCTTCATTCCATGAGGAGATGGATGCTCAAATCTGCAAACACAAACATATAGACAATACAAATCTGCTCTTGCAACACAATGAAATCCTTGAATCACCTTTAGGATGCATAAAGTTCACAATAACAATCTAGTTTACAAATGAATGCCTAAGCATGCTTTTATATGCAACTACAAACACTCCCGCCAAGATTTCATAAATTCAAATTTACTGTGTCGACCTAGGGACCAAATAACAGTCATAAACTAACACTAGAAATTTGGGCCTGACCCAAAATAGGGTAGGACTAGGGCACTAGTGCCCAAGTCCTCCCCCCTATTTTGGGCAAGGTTAGGTTCAAGGGGTCCCCCTAGGCCCCATTTGTCATGATACCTAGGGTTCATTCCATCAGGATGTTGAATTATGATGCAAGATGTCCTAAATGCACACTAAAGACCCAGGAGCTAAACCTTTTGAGGGAAAAGCCCCCAAGGGGACATTTTATGATATTACAGAGTTTAAGTCACAATAATCTCGAAGTCAACTCCTAAAATTGCCTCATATTGACTAGCCCTATCTCCACATAAATCCTTGATTCGATTGATTACAAGTGGCAACCCTAGATTATGTTGTCATCCCATGAATTCTATCTAGAAAAGAGATTCTACTGTTCAAAATCCTAGGGCTCTCCCCTCTCAAGTTGTTGGAGCCCACCCAAAAGTTTGTTTGGAATGCTACCAGCTATCATCCACCCGCCCACCCCTATGTAACTATAGAAAGTTGGGCATGGATAGTATAGAATCTAGTCAGTCAACATAGGGGGATAGCAGCTCAGATGGCGAGTATAGAACCAACTATAGAAAGTTGGTCCTTCTCGTCCCACCCAACCTGAGGTGGGTGGGAAGACCTATCTACAACTATATGCCAAGAGGGGGCCGGGGCCAACTATAGCCACCCACCCACCCCAGGGGGGTTAAAACCTCCCAAAGGTTAAGTTCGGGTGTTTGTTGTTCACCCTTGAGGTTGGGTGGGCAGGGGTGGGAGGGAGGAACTTCTATTTGCTACTAAACTCGACTTAGAGATTCATCTATGCCACCAACTGGTCAAGGGTATATTTCTCAGATAGTGAAGTGGGTGAGTATCTAATATATAGTTGGCAGATGGATAGAGAAAAAATGCCCTAAAGTCCCTCCTATCTATGGGGGCTTGGTGGGGGGTTCTAAGGTAAATAGGAAAGGGCAGCACTAGGATGTCTCTTTGTGTGGTAAAGTATGTTGCCCTATAGATGGTGAAGGGTCCTCTATGGGTTGTGTTTGTTCCCAGGTCTACTGAAAGAAGGAAGAGATATGGATATAGAGAGAAGAAAGAGATATATATATAGAGAGAAGAAGGATATAGATATGGTGTTGTCATTCGGTCTTAACCCCCCAAAAGATAGGGGCCCATTAGTGAACCCTGATGACCCTCCCTTTGATCTATGCCTAAACCTAGACCTGCAAGTCTACCCTTCATGCTTGGTGTGGTCCGGATTAGGTGGACGCAAGAGATTCTATCAATCGTAGCCCAAGGCTCTAGAGTTGGGTCTAGTCCCCATCGAAGTGGGTACATCTAGCTATTGAACCAAGCCATTCGATCTGGGTCAAGCTTTCAAATAGCCTGCCTGCCTACCTAGTCATTGGGAACCAAGTCATTCATCCCATTCGATTAGTTCCATGGTTAAGGCCAGGCAGATGGGGTGCGACCGATCAACATATCGATTGGGGATCGACAGTAGCTTTAGAGATCGATGGATCAAACCCCTGGCTCTGTTTCCACTCCTGCCTAGGGGCTTGCCTAGGAAAGCTTGCTCCATTCTCGCACAGAGATTTGCTCTAGCTAGTGAGTTGATGATACAAATCATTTCCAGCAAACCCGACCAAGGGGAGAATGCGAAACTCCAATAATGTGAACTATTATCAGGGCCCACTGGGTGGAAGGAAGCAGTTTTAATGGTTGCATCAATCCCTTCATCCTTGGGGAGAGGGAGGTACAATACTCAACCCAGGAACAAATCTTTATCTACCTCTAGGAGCATGTCTTCCATCCCCCAAATAAGAACTCAAGGTGGGAGGGAGACCCTCGTTTAAGTTCCTAACCCTCCCAAACTCATGAAGTGAGGAAGGGCTAATATCTTACCTACCAATTGGGGATCAATCGAATACTTCATTTGGGGAACCCATACCGATAGGGAGAAAGAGGGGAGCATCGATTGAAGTTCTATTACTTTCTAAGATTTCATTGGTGGCTCAACCCATCCCCCAACTAAAATTCCCTCCCACCCAACGGCTAGTTCCAGGAGATATAGTTGAGGTAGATTAATTTGTGGGAGATATAGTTGAGGTAGATTAATTTGTGGGAGGAGAGCCAAGATGGAGAGTGGACCCCACCGACCAAGGGTCCACCACAACTATGATTCCTGAGGGTTTACCTAGAACCCTTAGGAAACTATAGAGTTGCTTTGCTACTGACATAGAAAGATAGTTGACCTAAGGCGGGTATGGTGGGTGCGATTCTATACGTAACATACCATTCCCCCCACCCTACAGGGAGGGAATTTGAATAGATAGGATGGGGTGGAGGGCCCCTACTATGGCAAACCCCACCACCCAGGCTTTACTACCACCCTGCAGAGGCATCCTAACCACCCAAGCTCCACCACCGGGGGGTGGGAGGATATAGAGTAAGGCATAGTCGGTTCAGCAGTGGCAGTTATAAGCACCTTAGGTGTTTCTCAGGTGGTGGGCAAAGCCCCAACCCCACTGGGAACTATGATTCTCAAGGGTTTATCGCTTACTTTCCACCCACTCGGGTGGGGGGCTAATGTTCCTCGGTCCCCCCTATCAGTATATTATTGAGTTGCTAGCAGGCTAATTATTTAAGAATTCTAGTTGGTAAATTATATTTGTGGGAGGATATAGGAGGCCTGCCTTAGGTGTGGTTGCCAAATATCATTGGTGGGGTCTACCTTGGGTGGTGGGGTCTTGGCGATACTCAAACACATGGCACAAAATTCCATACCCTCTCAGGGTAGATCAAAGAATCAATACCATTCATATGTTGGGTCGCTTAGGGGATCAATGCTTCCAACAATAGCTCCTATCACTCTGAATTCAAAAAGACTCTAACCTGCTATCTAGAATATGGATTAACTTCCAATCACTTGCTTGGGATACAATGAATATAGGGGTCAGGAAATCCATGAATACCAAGCCAGAGGAGGAATGAACACTGGGCTTATTCATTCCTGCTAGGGTTGCGATATATAAAGAGGCTTATTCAGTTCCCCATTCCAGGTATCACTCTTCCTCTAGCCATTCTTTCTCTCCCTCTCCCAATGCCATTAAGTCTACTAGCCATTGAATATGTTTGACCACCATCATTCCCTCTCGACCGGGATGGGATCCATCCTTGCCCGCTTTCAAGTTGTTTCTTCTCGACCAAGGATGTGGATTCCGTTGATTCATTTCCACCAATTCTAGGGGAGGAGAGGGACAAAGGGACAATGAAGAATGAGATGAACTATATGGATGAAAATCCCACACCAACTTCGTAACTACCAGATAGATAGAGGTGCCCACCCAAGGTAAACCCCACTAAGCATAAGGAATGTAGGACGGTGGGTGAAGCCCTGGATGGTGGGGTCACTATGGGGAGAGGTAGGGCCTCTCCCACCCATCCTGCTAAAGGGCCAAGGAGAGGCATGAAAGGAGGGAAGAGAGGGATTACTCGATTACCACCTCCCCCTTTGGTTACATTAGGCGGAGAAGAAACACTTGGGTTGCCGCAGAAGATATAAAGAAATCAATGTGAGATGTCAACTTTGAGATGGAAGAGAGGGGTGCTCAACTTGCTCTATATCCTCCCACCCACCCCCTACATAGGATACTAGGATTGTGTGAAATAGAACTTCTTTTGAAATCTATCTATCCCATTTGTTAGCCCATGTCCAATATCCAAGTAATAAGGGCTTCGGGTAATACTTATATAGTGGAAGTGCGCGGGATCAGACTGTGAAGGAAAAAATATAGATAGAGATCTGATAGGTGGTGAGGGGACACTGATGTAGACTTGACCTTTCCATTCTATCTTTATTTGGTAATCGACCCTTCTTCCAAATACTACTAGGGATCTCATTCATCCCTTCTCTATCACTGGCCCGCATACTACGATTATCTGAAATGGGTTCTATCTAACTTGAATGGAGTCGAATGCAAATAGAAACATAAGTTGTGGTAGAGAGGTAGATTGAGCTGAAGCACCCACCCCTACTTGACGAGAAAGGATCAGTAGTTGATTCATTCTTTGTTGGTCTCTTGATGAACCGGTGGGGAATGAAATGAGTAGACTTAGGTAGGGGAACCTAGGAATCAGAATTAATCTTCAAAGTGAAGAATAATTACCTTAGAATAGTAGGGCCCCATGAATACGTGAACACCCAAGACCTCTTATGTGAGGTGGGGGGAGCGAGGGGAGGGTGGGTGGGAAACTATAGTTCATCTAATCAGGGGTGGGTGAGAGGCAATAGTTGGGGGGGTAGTGTGTTCTAGCAACAACTAAATAAGTGGTTATTCTAGCAAGTTAATTAATAACCCCATCTACTTGATATTTGCTAGAAAGCTGATTAATTCACATATTAATTCACTGATTAATAAAGTGGGTGGAAATATAAACCCCCCACCCTGTAGGGGCATGCAGGGTGGGAATTGCTCTATTCTCAATAATAGCAGGGCACCCCTTGGGCTATAGTTACTAATTTGATTGCCATTCTATATCCAAGGGTTCTAAGTAAACCTGGAATCCCCCTTCAAATTTTGGGTTCGCAACTATAGCCACCCACCCACCCTGACTTCAAACCCCTGGTCAAACCTTGGGAGGATGATAGTTGGTGGGAATTGTAGTTCACAGGGTTGGGTGGGAAGGAATATTTGTTGTTGGGTTGGGAATAATAGTAGTTGCCCCACAACGTATAGAATCTTTCTTTAGGGGTGGGCCACTATGATTCCCCCCTCACCATGGTGGGAAACTCTAGTTGGGGTTGGGTGGGAATTGTAGTTCAGAGGAGATATTGCCCCCTGCAGGGTGGGAGGGAATTATAGTTCTAGAATTCCCACCCACTGATGAGTGCTAGGTAGCACCCATGAAATACATCTTTTTATCTCTCTTTTTCTCCTTTCTGATTCCATCTTCTTGATGATTGTACCCAAATAGGATAGCAAGATTGTTCTAAATAATGATTAATAGGAGATGAATTACTTAAGATCATGATTTCTGATTAAAGGACTAATGTGCATAGAATTGATGGAAATATGCAAAAAAACTTCTCTTTTTGAACCAACAAGTGCAGATGTTTGGGTTGGAAATTTTTGTGCATCTCCGAAGGTAGTCCTAATGATCTCCGGAGACAATATCAGGATACCATGACATCAGAAGTTTTGGAGTAAAGAGTTAAAGCATCTCTGGAGCTAGACTGAAGTCTGGAGCACCTCTGGAGCTGAGCAAGAAGGCCACAATTATATCTCTAGAGTTGCAGACAGAGACATACATCTCCAGCACCTCTTTAGAGTAGAGCAGATTTCCAGTACAACTGTCAGTTAGACACTTTCAGTGGTGATCGTGATACCCCTGATATTACTCAAATCATCACCTAAGTGATTAAGGGTAATCTATAGTTAACCACTGGGATTTTTTATCTCTTTTTAGTTTTTGCATGAGTTATTGATAAAACTGATTCAATGTCCATATTTTCAGGGCCTCGCTACCCAAATATATTAAGACTCAAACTTAGATTTAGAGTGGACTTTTGTTCCACTCAATCTATTTTTATTTCATGATTATTTTCCATAGTTAGATAGCTAGTATAATAAAGAGATGGATGTCATCTCATAGAAGAATTGGTAGATAAGATAAGTGATATCTCATCACTAATTTTATATATACTTATAGAAGAAGCATAAAAAGGATAACGATTATTTTCTTCTAATTTTCTGTAATCTCAATTGGATATTAATACTTTGCACAATACAAAGCTGATGGAATTTGGACTGAATTGATTTGTGATATCATTCTCTTCTGTTGATTCTTTACTTTAGTCTTCAGTCCTAAGGGTGTGGAGCAAGGGCCCTCTCTCACCACCAAGGTAGAAGGCTAGTACTATTATTTTTTTGTTGTTTCAGATCTTGCTTTAAAAGATATTTACTATTTTCATAAACAGATGCATGTTTCAGTTTATAGATTTGCTTTAAGTAATTTACTATTTAGTTCTATTTTCAATATTATTGGAATTCATTTCATAGTAGATAGATCAGTTCCTTTAAATTAGTAGAAGTCATTAGATTTAGATAAAACTGGAAAATATAGGATTCCTAATTATAGATAGCCGAGGACACAGCCCTGGATTTGACAAAGAAATATGATTAAATGATAAGGTATAATGACCCTTGTCATTTTTGGTGTCGTTGTTGGGGATGTTGTGTTAATTAGGGAAACTTTGTTAAATAGTTTTAGGATTAGATCTATATGGTTAGAGCTAGAGATTCAAAAGGAAGATACATAAAACAGACACCCCATCAACAAACTGTAGGAGAAAGCAGTGGGGTGGCACAAGATCTTGTTGAAGAAAGAAACCTAGAACCTACCTTGGAAGCTGCACCTCAAATCAATAGTCCCTTAAATCCTCCAAATCTCCCACTCACTGATTATATCCAAGAATTACAACAAAAGTTCTAGGTAGATCCTTTGATAGAACCTAATTTCCTAGAACCTCAGAGAGAAGAACCAGTACTAGACATGGATGATAATAATGATAATCATGAAGAGGAGGAAAATCAGGCTCCAAGAACCTTCTCATATCCCATTATTCTAGCTGCTGGAGACAATGCCCCTATGAAAAATATTTCACCAGCACACTTGTCAAATTTTAGAGGTCTTTCTTCTGAGGATCCAGATCAGTTTTTGTTTGAATTCAAAGTGGTATGCCAAACTTATGATTATGGATCAGATAACAAAAAACTCAAATTGTTCCCTTCAACCTTAAAAGATTCTACAATGAGATGGTTTATGGGTTTACCGCAGAACTCTATCCATTCTTGGGATCAGATGGAAATAAAGTTTTTAGGAAAGTACCAAGATTACTATAGAGTCAGTAATAAAAATGAAGAATTGTTCAAAATTAAACAAGGAGAGGAAGAGACGTTAGAGGACTATATGGACAGGTTTAACTTCTCCTTGAGAAGGTATGGCAACCCAGTAAATCACTCTTTGGCTAGGACCCAATTTGTAAAAGGATTGGATAAAGAATCAAAATAGACACTAGATCTAATGGGAAAATAAAACATCAACAAAATGGATATACCTGCTATAGAAGAACTCTACAGGAACAATTCTACAACCCAAGATGGAGTGAGATCATCCAAAACCTTCAAAGGAAAGAATGAAATAGGATAGTTAATGGAAGAGATTACAAATCTGAAAATAGATATTTTGGTCCAACTAAATACCACATTGGATGGGATTTAGGCAAAAACTAGAACAACTAGTCAAAATAGAATAGCTGAACCACTCTCCATCTATTGTCCTAGGTGTAGAAACAAGCATCTGTTGAGAGAATGCCCTTTAGATAAATCAGAGATCTGTCAGATCTGTGACAGGGAACATTGGTGCAGGGCACCTAGGAGCACCTTGGTTCCTAAAGTCACTCGGTTTGTATTTTTTTGAAAGTTGAGGTTTTATTTGTAATAAGGCTTTAGCCATGATTATATGTGTTGGCAAGAGACACTATATGGATTCATGGTTGTTGTCATTGATGGCAACAAAGGTCATCCCACATATCCGCAAGTCATGATATGTCTCTACCGGAAGTCAGATTGAAGATTGTTGTGGTCCGGTGAACAAGAACAGAGCATGTGGCAAGGTCCGACAGATTGGTCCGGATCTCTCAGAGGAAGTGTCTTGGTGCAGTGCGGATCTGGGGAAGTCAAGAGGACTATCTTGAGTGGTATATTCCAAGGATTTAGCCTCCGGAGTTGGACAAGGAAAAAGATATGAATAGTTGAGTACCGGATTCCTGAGAGACAGTGAAAACAGAGGAAGAACTGACTGACAGAGTATCAGACTACTTTCCGGATGTGTTACAGATGATGATAAAGGTTGCGGAGGCATGGATCATGTTTGGCCGACATAATTGATGATATCTACAAGTATATGCTTGATCCGCATTGCTTGGTGAGCAAGGATTCAGCCGACAGAACTAAGTTTGTAAGAAACTAGACTGTTCCGGATGCCGACTAGAAAGGTGATGAAATTACTTGTGCGGATATATATAGAGGATGGATTTAGTTGTAAAGTGTGTGAAATGTGTGAGAGGATATGCGAACAAGTCCAGAGTAGAGCAGAAGTAGCAAGAAAGATCCGGTATGTGAAAGGATAGCAGACTAAAGAACAGAGGAAAGATGAAGTGCAGCAGATCAGTATACTGAACCTAACCGGAACTGAACTCCAGCATATGCAGATGCTTCCAATCAGTTCAAGACTGTGATTCTTATCACTTTGTAAGACAGTGTGTCTTCTTGTAGGCAGTGAGCCTCTTGTGAGCAGTGTGCTCGGGCAGTGAGCCCTAATTGGCAAGTGCCATTTTTGTAATTTCCTATTCTTCTAACAGAGAATAATTCTTGGGTTAATCACCCCGTGGTTTTCTCCCTTAACAGGGTTTCCACGTCAAAAATACTGTGTCATGTGTTTCTTATTTCATGGTTAATGTTTTGTGTTTGATTTTATGCTGCTTCAATTAAAAGGAAAGTTCAATAAGGGAAATAATTAGGATAACTGATTCACCCCCCCTCTCAGTTATCAACAATTGGTATCAGAGCCAAGTTCCTCCTAATAGAGCCTAACAGCTTGAGGAAGATCTGGGATTTCAAATGGATGCATATGGTTTAAAGGAGCAACTCAAGACTGCCCTTGAGGATCTTGAACAGTCAAATTCTGAAGTCAGTGAATTAAGAGAAAGACTCAAACAGGCTGATGAATTCATGAGGGAATTAAAAGACAAATTAAGTCTCTCTATGAAAAAGAGAAAGGAGCTGCTCCAACAGTTGGCAAGACAAAGTGAAGAAAGCAATACAAATGAAGAATTGACTGAGCAAACCAAGTTATGTGAAAAGTTATCAAAAGAAGTCATTATGTTAAGACATGAAATGGAATCAGGAACTATAAAGTTCACTCAAGAGATTGAAGAAAAAAGAAAGGCTGAAGACAATCTAAGACAATCTCTTAAGGAAAAATCAGAAGAATGCCACCAGATGGACAGGATTATCAGACATCTTGAATCTGATCTTGAAGATGCCAAAGATAATGAAGAAAAACTTGAGGATCAAATTACCTCTCTCAAAAGAGATCTTCAAACAGCAAATGAATATAAAGAGAAATTCAAGATAAGTTCTGCTCAACTTGAAGTTCTTATTGGAAGTCAAAAGAGGACTGATGACAAGTATGGTTTGGGATATGAGAAAGGAGAAAGCTCCGGATCCGGTCAGAGGAATCTTGGATCAGAAAATCCAAGGAGCAGGCCTAGAAGACCTCCGGTAAGACAGCCAAATGCTCAAAAATATCCATCCTTCAATGGATACTGCCACAGCTGCAACCATTTTGGTCACAAAGCTAATCAGTGCAGAATGAGAATGAATCAGATTAATTCATCCTTCTCCGGACAGTGCTTCAACTGCAAAAGGTATGGACACAAATCCCATGAATGCAGAATTATGCAAGTAAACAAATCATTCAAAGGTAGATGCTTTACATGCAATAGAGTAGGTCATATGGCTAATCAATGCAGATCAAGGGGATATCAGTTAAATATGCAAAGAAATGTTATTTGCCAAATCTGCAATAGGTCCGGTCATAATGCTAAAGTCTGCAGAAACAAGAATCAGGACAAAAGAGGTCCGGTGTATGATCAGAATCAAGACAAGGGTAAACAAAAGATGAATACGGATGAAGTTAGGAATCAGATGAGCAAGATTTGGGTGAAGAAAAGCTCAGAGAATGTAGAGGTTGGATCCGCACCAGATTCTGGTGCTGATATTTCTTCCGGAAATTAAAAAGTGAGCTCAGGCTCAGGGGGAGACTCAAAGAAGATTCTGTTCCCCCAGCCAAACAAGTTGTGCCGGATGTGGCACAAGATGCGGATTAAAGGGTTTGTAGATATAAGTCCTGAGATGCTTCAGTCAAGTTTTCAGAGGTCCGCATGGAGTTATGAAGAAGCTGTGTTCGATTAAGTTAGACCTGTTCAGGGAGGTGCTCCGGTATGATAAAGGATTACAAAAAGGTCCGGAGAGATCCGGAAGTGCACGATCTTGTCTTGCGGATTGGACAGAGTGTTTGGGATGTTCTTGTAATATGTTACCTAGATTTATTCATGATTTAAAGATCCGGATGATATTCAGTGATCAGGACTAATCCGGGATACTCCAAGCTGTCCAGACATGGTAAACCGGAATAATGCAGGTGAAGCATTTATTGCAGACAGATATTAGGGTTTGCGGAGCAATATAAGGGATTTCTCAAAAGTTATCTGCTCATTCTACACTTGAGAAGAAGCGAATAGTGGAGCTCTGCAACAAGGTTCATCAAGCACACCAAGGATCTCCTGCCGAAGCTATTGCATAAAGAAATCAATCCAACCACTCCGTGCAAACCGAAGGCGCATAAGGTATTCTTCGTTTTTCATTGCCTCACTGCAAATCTTTGAAGAATGGCTACTCCAAACATAGTTAAGATCTCTGATAGACCTCGCCCCTCATTCAAGAAACATCCCTACAAATCATTGGAGGTAGATCCACTAGGAGCCTTCTCTAGTGTTCCCCACGGAGTCTTACATACTGAAGATATTAGGGTCTACATACACGCAAACATTGAGGAATTTGGGGAATTCAAATTAAGAGACCTCTATCACAAGCAACTGATAGACAATGCTTTTGAGCTCAAACCAGTGTATAAGGGTATCCAGAAGAAACAATTTGAGCAATTCATTCATTTCCCTAGCTTTGAAGAAGATGAATGGGTCCGGTATGTACTGAGCAGGATGCATGACAACTTCCTTTGGCTAGATAGACCCTGTAAGATCACAAAAGAAGCAATTAGAGCAGTAACTGGTCTATACTCTTCCGGGGGGGTACCTATCCTCAAATCTGTCAAGAACAACGTTGTAACTGAGGCCACCGGATCAAAATATGATAAGAGGGCAATGACCATTGAAGATATTTCGGATCCGGATATCAAATATGCATCAATGATAATAGGATACAAGATCTATCACTCCAGCAGGGAGAATTCTGTATCCGGAACTGCAATATACACAGCATATGAAATGCTAAGAAAGAATGCAGATTATGATCTTTGTGAACTACTACTAAGCCAATTAATGGAAAATGTACAGAAAATCAAGAAAGACAAGAAGAACTCCTTTAAGTATGGTACTCTCATTGTATGTCTATTCTTTTACTTCATGAATGAGCTACCCGGAACAAGTGGATGGGTATGGCAGAATGACAAACCTGTTGCAGTCCAGATAAGAGACTATTTGCATGGACTTGGGGATGCAAAAGCGAGAAATACAGCTCTATGGGGATACTTCAAAAACTTTCAGAGCATGATGCAAGCAAGAGAGAGAATTCCCCAGTCTCTCATTGAGAAATACAAGGACTCAGTATGCTTTATGGTTGACACTGATCAGTGCCTAATGGAGGCAGTGGAGCCAAGGACTGTCTGGATCATGCCCATGGGGTATGAAGTTGATGAACAGATAGTAGAGCTGCATGTTCAACACATGCTAAGTCAGCCCAAAGATCCTAAGGCTGAAAGGTTTGGAACCTTTGAGGAGCTGAGTGTGAAATTACATGTAGAACTCAGGGAACCTGAGATTAAGAGAAAAGTGAGAAAAGAAGTAGAGCACATTGCTCAAGGCCTAGGCATCTCAAAAGAGGCACTTGATGCCAGCCGGGAAAAGAGGAGAAAGGCTGAGGAAGAAGAGAAAAGCAAAGAAAGTGCTCCGGTTGAAACCCCCACCCGGACCAGATCATCAAAGAGATCTACACCTTCCACAACCAAAAGCTCAAAACCGGAAGTCCAGGCATCCGGTAAAAGATCCAAGACAAAAGCATCAAGGGCTTATGAAAGCCAAAAGGATGAAGAGGAAACAGAATCAGATGAGGAAGTAAGAGAAGTAAAGAAACAGAAGAAGAAAGGATCCGGTAAGCCCTCCACAGGCCAAGACAAGGATGAAATGGCAGAGGTAACTGTTGAAAAGCCCACTCTGTCACTAGAGAGCATAATCAAGTCGGTCACGGTGGATGGAAACCTTCAACCAATGACTGAATCCTATGATGACTTCAGTGAGGCAGACCAAAAGACTCTGCAGGAAGCCACAGTTAAATATCTGAACACATACAATAAGGCTTTCATTGAGATCATATCTCTCATTCCTAAAAGCCTAGAGAAGGAAATGGAAGTAAGAAAGAATAATGCTCATGCCAAAGATCTTGAGATCCGGGAGCAGATAGCTATTCAGCTATATCCTCAAATTGATCCCAAGACAATGAACATGATCTTCAAGGACTGCAGAGATGAGTTCAGAAGTAAAGCCAGGATGAATCAGCTCATGCTTGGTGAGACTGACAAAGTGGCACAAGAGACAGAAGAGATCCTCCGGAAGGCCTTCAAAAGGTTCAATCTTCCTGTTGTAGAAGACTTAGGTACAGAAACAGCTGCTGATTTGGAATCTTCTGTTCCGGAAGAAGTGAGCCCTGAACAGACAAGTGAGGACTTGGGACCCTCTGCTCCAGAAGAAGTGGCCCATGAACAAGCAAGCATCTCTCCTCCGGTTTCCCCTACAGTCTCCGGATCCAAAGAAGAAGAGCAATTGCAGGAGAAGGAAGCAGTGGTGACAGACAAAGAGGTTGACAGTTCTAAGACTGCAGAAGAAAATAAACATCTGTCTCCGGCAAGAGACACTGCACAAACTGTTCAACAATTTTTGAGCAAAGAAACTCTAGAGATTGATGAACCGGAGCTTCTAAAAGGTCCATTTGATTTTGACTCTCTCTCTCCGGTACAAACAATGAAGATAGCTTCATTTGCAAATGCCAAGGCAAATGAAAAGCTCCTGAAGTCTCATATGGAAGACTGTGAGTTGATAGAGGCTGCTTCCGGAGTACTTGTAAAGATCATGCCATCAATCCAGATAGATCCAACAGCCTCCACTTCCGGTAATCTAAAAACCTTAGTCAGCAGTATTGATACACATTTTAATTCTCTAGAAAAATCAGCTGAAGAAAAGGTCCGGAAGGAATTTTTGGATAAGAGATTTTCTGAAATATTAGAATTAATCTCTAAGGATAGGAAGATTGTAAGCATTGGAATAAAGAGCTTAGAAAATGCTCTTAAGGATGGCGGTGACATCTACAAATTTTGTATATCTTGGTCAAAGGCAACAGCAGCAATTGACAAGAAAATAAAAGAGGAACAGGACAAGCTTCAAAGCTTATCTCAAAGTTTTGATCCTCTCTCTTCCTCTATAATAAATCAAGAATGTCAGACTATTGCAGTCTTGAATGAAATAAAGAATCTTGAGAAGGAGAGGAAGAACATTACCAACCGGATGGGAGAACTTAGAAGGATTATAGTCCCTAAGTTGGAAACTATGCATGAGGCCATCAGTGATGCCCAGACCACCGCCCATACAAAAGATCCGACAGATCTCAGGCGGGCAGAAGCTTTTGCATTTTTGTTGAGTGGTCACATTTCAATCTTGGACAGAATGAAGCTAAGTTGGGCTACTGAAATGGTTCAACTGCAGACATCCTTTGCAGACATTCTGCAGTATATGTGAGTATGTAAATATGCGGCTATATATAGAAAATTTTTGAAAATTTTGGTGTGCGGACCCTACTCTTTGCCATTGATGTCAAAGGGGGAGTGAGGAGCAGTGAAAAATGAGGAATCCAACTCAGGGGGAGTTCCGGAAATTGTATATAAAGACAGAGCACTAGCAAAGGGGGAGCATAGTGTAAACACTTAGTCATTTTTCACTAAGTGTTGCCATCAATGCCAAAGGGGGAGATTGTTGGCAAGAGACACTATATGGATTCATGGTTGTTGTCATTGATGGCAACAAAGGTCATCCCACATATCCGCAAGTCATGATATGTCTCTACCGGAAGTCAGATTGAAGATTGTTGTGGTCCGGTGAACAAGAACAGAGCATGTGGCAAGGTCCGACAGATTGGTCCGGATCTCTCAGAGGAAGTGTCTTGGTGCAGTGCGGATCTGGGGAAGTCAAGAGGACTATCTTGAGTGGTATATTCCAAGGATTTAGCCTCCGGAGTTGGACAAGGAAAAAGATATGAATAGTTGAGTACCGGATTCCTGAGAGACAGTGAAAACAGAGGAAGAACTGACTGACAGAGTATCAGACTACTTTCCGGATGTGTTACAGATGATGATAAAGGTTGCAGAGGCATGGATCATGTTTGGCCGACATAATTGATGATATCTACAAGTATATGCTTGATCCGCATTGCTTGGTGAGCAAGGATTCAGCCGACAGAACTAAGTTTGTAAGAAACTAGACTGTTCCGGATGCCGACTAGAAAGGTGATGAAATTACTTGTGCGGATATATATAGAGGATGGATTTAGTTGTAAAGTGTGTGAAATGTGTGAGAGGATATGCGAACAAGTCCAGAGTAGAGCAGAAGTAGCAAGAAAGATCCGGTATGTGAAAGGATAGCAGACTAAAGAACAGAGGAAAGATGAAGTGCAGCAGATCAGTATACTGAACCTAACCGGAACTGAACTCCAGCATATGCAGATGCTTCCAATCAGTTCAAGACTGTGATTCTTATCACTTTGTAAGACAGTGTGTCTTCTTGTAGGCAGTGAGCCTCTTGTGAGCAGTGTGCTCGGGCAGTGAGCCCTAATTGGCAAGTGCCATTTTTGTAATTTCCTATTCTTCTAACAGAGAATAATTCTTGGGTTAATCACCCCGTGGTTTTCTCCCTTAACAGGGTTTCCACGTCAAAAATACTGTGTCATGTGTTTCTTATTTCATGGTTAATGTTTTGTGTTTGATTTTATGCTGCTTCAATTAAAAGGAAAGTTCAATAAGGGAAATAATTAGGATAACTGATTCACCCCCCCTCTCAGTTATCAACAATATGATCCTTTTTGTGTGGTCAAGATGATTGAGGTGACCATATAAACCTCAATCATGCTTAGTCCATCTGGACCCCTGTTGAGCCACTTAGGCCTAGTAGGTCTAATGTTGGTTTTTGAGTCTTTTCATTGTTTCTAGTGTTTTAGTATGTTGTAGGAAGTAGGATGATGGTTTTGATCTCATTTGACAAGCAAACCTAATCGCCATCCTCTTGAAAATGCAAAACTCCATAGTGTAACAAGTTGCCAATAGTGTCAATGACACATTGGCCGGTTGTCACTTGGTTTTAACAGTCACAAACTATTTTTAGGAGTTAGAAACCTACTTGGATCAATTGGAAACATTTGTATTTCACTCCTGTACGGCAGAGGAGACCTGGTACGAAGTTTTGGGGCATTGAAACTACATAAAATAGCAAATTTTCCTGCTTTTCTCATTGTGTATGGACTATACTAACTTGTCACATGTGAAAATGTCATTTTTCTGAAAGTGCTTGGAGTCAGGGTTCATATGCAACTAGTTTGAGGGTTTGAAGTGGTCAGATTCACAATTTATTGATTTTTCTTTCAAAATTGGTCTAGAAACCCTGTTTTCTAGGGTTGTCCCACAAATTTGGCCCTAGAATACATTCCCACTGATGAAATTTCATGCCCCTTAGTGAAATGTAGGCTAGGGGTGTATACTACTTGATTCCAGAAGCATTTTGCTGGGAGATGCTATTTTCAATTTTTAAGGTGATGCCCTAGGTCAAGTATTTCATTGTATTTGACCAAATTCATGCTATTTGAGGTTGTAGATGATAGAATCCTGATAGGGTGAGCAAATAAATGATGGTTCTGAGTTGTTTAGGCATGGTAGAGACATTCCAAATTCCTGCCCCTGACCTATGCACCCAATTTTGAGCACTTACTTTGTAACCTAGCCCTAACCTGATCAATTAGGCCTAGAGACCTAATGAGTGTTCTGGATTGCTGGAGTGGAGTTGGAACAGGAGACTTGGGAGTTTGATAGGGTCCCATAAAGGGTATCTAAAACCATCATTTGCTTGCTTGGTCATTTGGGATTTTGTCAAGTTTTGTTGAGAAAACCTAGTTTGAAAGGCTAGTAACCTTACTAGTCAAGGTATAGGTTGGAGAATTTTGGGAAGTTGGTGATCAAACCAAGTGTTGGTAAGGTGTTTTCAGACCTGCATGAAGGTGTAGACATAGCCTTGAGAGTTGGACAAGAGCCTAGGTAACAAATCCTTCATATACCCTGGAATGTGCCTTTGATTGTGTTGGATTGAAGAAGTGAAGTGGGTGAGTGGGCTAAGGAGAACAAACTTTCTTTGTGTTGTGCTTCCCTTGTGCCACTTTGCATCAGGTGGTATCAAAGCCATGAAAAGAGATGGGAGATAGAGAAGAAGAGGAGGAAGTCCCTTCAAGAGTGACCAATGCCGAATTGGCAAAGATAGTGAGAGAGCAAGCAGCCAAGAACAGAAGGATGGAGGCTGAGATAGAAAAGCTGAAGAAAGACAAAGACAAGAAGAAGAAGCTAGAAGTCATCTTAGATTCAGGTGAAGAGGATCAAGATGAAGAAGAAGAAGTGCCTATGGAAGAGCCACAAGGAGGCATGTCAGAAAGACAATTCCTAGATGCACATGGAAAGTTGAGTAGAAAGGACACTAAAGGGGACTTACCTATGTTTCTTGGTAAGATGAACCCAGAGGAGTGCTTTGATTGGATTGAGGCAATGGAGAACTATTTTGAATGTGAAGAAGTGGCAGAGAATCAGAAAGTGAAGATTGCCAAATCAAGAATGAAAGGACCAGCCTTGAGTTGGTGGAATTTTATTCAAAATGAGAGGATAGAAGATGATAGGAACCCTATCTCTACATGGAGGAAGATGGTACTTGAAATCAAGAAGCAATTTGTCCTAGAGGATTATGAAGTCAACTTGAACAAGAAGTTACACAACTTGAGACAGAAGGACATGGATGTGAGCACCTACACAGAGGAGTTTCACAAGATGACATTGAAAGCCAAGATGCCTGAGAATGAAAAATAGAAGCTTGCAAGGTATCTTAATGGCCTCAAGTTCTCCATTCAAGATGAATTAACTCTCTTTAACCCGGAGATAGTCCATAAGTGCATTCAAATGGCACTAAGGATTGAGGATAAGTAGAGAAGAAAAGGGGATTTTAACAGCAGCAGCAAAGGCAGAGGAAATTAGAACTTTAGGGGCAGGGGCAGATTTCAAAATAGAGATAATTTCTCTAGACTCCAAGGTGGCGGATCACAAGAAGGCAGCCAAGGGCAGGCTGATAAAAACAGTGCTGATAAGGGTCAGTTTAGATGGAGAGGTAATGGTAGAGGAAGAAGTGGGGGTAGAGGTCCCAATGTGTTTACTGGAAGGTGTTTCTCTTGCAATCAGATTGGACATCAGTCCTTTAGATGCCCAGAGAAGATGGGAAACACTGCTGCAAATCAGAAAGAAAGAAGAGTGCAACTCCTTCAAGAAGAGGACTGTCAAAGCACCACATCATACCAAACAGCCTCTTCCAAGTCTACAACACCTAAGAGTGGAGAATGCATCATGTTTAACAGATCACTCATCATGCCAGCCACCAAGGAGCAACCCCAAAGAAACAACTTGTTTAGAACCACTTGCAAGGTGAAAGGAAAAGTTTGCAACGTAATAGTAGATTCAGGTTCCTCTAAAAATTTGGCTTCTAATGAAATGGTGACTGAGTTAGGATTGGAAAGAATGCCTCATCCTAACTCCTATAGAGTCTTTTGGCTAACCAAGGAACAACGAATTGTGGTGAAAGAGCAATGTTGGGTTGAATTCAAGATAGGTGAATATCATGATAAGGTTCTTTGTGAGATAGTGGATATGGATGCATGCCACCTTCTTCTTGGAAGGCCTTAGCAACATGACACAAGTTCCCAACATGATGGGTAAGCAAAATGTGATTCATTTGTCCAAGAATGGTGAAAATTTTACAATGACTCCTTTGATTGATGATTGCAAAGAGGTCATTTCTAGTTCAGTTATGTTGGTAGATGAAAAAGAGTTTTTGGCTAACCTCAAGGAAGAGAAAGTGCCATGTTTTGCAGTAGTCCTCAAGCCCAAGGATGTGAATCCCAAGAAGGTCAAAGTGCAGCAACCTCTTAGGAGGATTGGACCAAAGGAAGTGCAAGAACTGTTGGAAAGGTTTCATGATGTGATAGCCAATGAGAGTAAGGATGATCTTCCACCAAAGAGGGAGATTAGTCATTGCATTGATCTCATCCCTGGATCCACCCTACCAAACCAAGCAGCATACAAGTTGACTCCAGAGAAAAATACTGAAGTGGCAAGACAAATCCAAGACTTGTTGGATAGAGGGCTTATCAGGAGGAGTATTAGTCCATGTGCAGTACCTGCAGTGCTTGCACCCAAGAACGAAGGAACATGGAGACTATGCACTGATTCCAGGGCCATCAACAAGATCACTATTAGGTATAGATTTCCAATGCCTAGAATAAAAGATTTAATGGATTGCTTGGGTAGGGCTAAATATTTTACCAAGATGGATCTAAAAAGTGGTTACCACCAAATCAGGATAAGGGAGGGGGATGAGTGGAAAATCGCCTTCAAAACCAATGAAGGACTATTTGAATGGGTTGTCATGCCTTTTGGCTTATCAAATGCACCAAGAACCTTCATGAGATTGATGAATGAAGTGCTAAAACCTTTCTTTAACAAGTTTATGGTTGTGTATCTAGATGATATATTGGTTTTTAGTGACAGCAAGGAAGACCACATAAGGCATATCCATCAAGTGCTCAGGATGCTTCAAGAGGAGAAGTTAAGAATCAATCTTGACAAATGTGTCTTCCTACAAGAAGAGTTGATATTCTTGGGGTTTGTCATCTCTAAGGGCAGCCTAAAAATGAATCCAAGCAAAGTGGAAGCCATTCTTAATTGGCCTACACCTATAACAGCATCTGAGGTAAGGAGTTTCCATGGTTTGTGTAGCTTTTATAGAAAGTTCATTAGAGGGTTTAGTGGCATTTGTGCTCCACTTGTTGACACCATAAAAGGGGGTAAGAAATGTGTGTTTGTATGGACAAATGAGGCCAATCAAGCCTATGAACTGTTAAAGAAAAAAATATTAGAAAAACTAGTCCTAGTGCTACCTAATTTTGACAAGGTCTTTGTGGTAGAGTGTGATGCAAGTAAGAGGGCTGTTGGGGGAGTCCTATGTCAAGATGGGAGGCCTGTAGCCTTCTTTAGTGAGAAGTTAAATGAGGCAAAATAGAACTACTCCACCTATGATTTAGAGTTATATGCCATGGTTCAGTCATTGAGGAAATGGAGACACTACTTATTGCCAAAGGAATTTATAGTTTTTACTGATAACCATGCATTAAGTTTCTTGAACAAGTAGCAGAAGTTGAATCACAGACATGTCAAGTGGATGGAGTACATCCAAGCATACACCTTCTCCATAAAACACAAAAAAGGAGTGGCCAATAAGGTAGTTGATGCCTTAAGTAGGAGGAATCTTGTTGTATAGACTATACAGTTGGAAAGTACAAGTATTCATGCCATCAAAGATCAGTATGCAGTAGATGAAGACTTCAAAGAACCATACCTATCTTGCAAGGCAATGACAAAAAGGTATAACACTGATTTTTCTAATTTTTTGTTACAAGATGGATATCTTTTCAAGGGTAGCATGTTCTGTATCCCAAGGGGGTCTGTTAGAGAGAATATAATCAGGGAAAAGCACTATGGCAGCATGTCAAGCCACTTTGGTATTGATAAGACCCTAGAATTGGTTAGAAGGTACTATTTTTGGCCAAAATTGCCAACTGATGTAAGGAAGTTTGTTGAAACTTGTCAAATTTGCCAAAGAGCCAAGGGGCATACATCAAATGCAAGGTTATACACTCCTCTACCTATTCCTTCAAAGCCTTGGGATTCCATAAGCATGGACTTTGTACTTGGTTTGCCTAGGACCAAGAATGGACATGATAGCATCTTTGTGGTTGTTGATAGGTTCTCAAAAATGGATCACTTCATCCCTTGTAAAACCACACATGATGCCGCACACATAGCAGGTTTGTTCTTCACATAAATAGTTAGGTTGCATGGTTTCCCTTTGTCCATAATCTCTGATAGAGACCCCAAGTTCATAGGACACTTTTGGAGGACACTTTGGAAGAGACTAGGTACAAACTTGTCATTATCATCTGCCTATTACCCTCAGTCTGATGGACAAATAGAGGTGATTAATAGGTCTCTTGGCAACCTCCTAAGATGCCTCACAAAGGAGTAGGGTGCTAGTTGGGATTCAATTTTGGTTCAGGCAGAGTTCTCATACAATGACACTGTCAACAGAAGCACCGACCTGTCTCCTTTCCAAATTATTTATGGCACTCACCCAAGGGGTATTTTGGAACTTAGGGAGGTTAAAGGGCTGGAAAATAGTAGTGCCTTGGCTGAAGATTTTGTTCAAGTCATGAAAGATGTCCATGAACAAGTACAACAAAAATTGTTGTCCACTTCTCAGAAGTACAAATAGTCTGCTGACAGGAAAAGAAGGGATTTGTAGTTCAAAGAAGGGGATTTGGTAATGGTCCATCTGAAGAAGGAGAGGCTCCCTGCAGCTAAACATACCAAGCTGCTCATGAAGAAGATTGGTCCTTGTGAAGTGCTCAAGAAATGTGGAGAAAATGCCTACAAAATCAGACTTCTAGATGGCATTGCTTTGTCTCCTATTTTTAATGTTTCAGACCTTTATCCCTATAAAGGAACTAATCCTCAGACTGCTATTGAAGAAGATCAAACTAATCAGACACTCTAGGAACTCATTCCTTCATCTCCAAATCAGATTGAGTGCATTTTGGATAAGAGGATTGCAAAACAAACCAGGAGGTACACCTATCATGAATATTTGGTGAAGTGGCTAAACAAACCTCAGGAGGATGTCACTTGGATGAGCAGGGCAGACATTGAGAAGGTAGGTTTCACATTTGACAACATTCCAACTCAAGAGACTTGAGTTCTCTTTGACAGTGGGTGTATGGTGTAGGGCACCTAGGAGCACCTTGGTTCCTAAAGTCACTTGGTTTGCATTTTTTTGAAAGTTGTGGTTTTGTTTGTAATAAGGCTTTAGCCATGATTATATGGTCCTTTTTGTCTGGTCAAGATGATTGAGGTGACCATATAAATCTCAATCATGCTTAGTCCATCTGGACCCCTATTGAGCCACTTAGGCCTAGTAGGTCTAATGTTGGTTTTTAAGTCTTTTGATTGGTTCTAGTGTTTTAGTATGTTGTAGGAAGTAGGATGGTGGTTTTGATCTCATTTGACAAGCAAACCTAATGGCCATCCTCTTGAAAATGCAAAAACTTTATAGTGTAACAAGTTGCTAATAGTGTTAATGACACATTGGCCGGTTGTCACTTGGTTTTAATAGTTGCAAACTATTTTTAGGAGATAGAAACTGACTTGGATCAATTGGAAACATTTGTATTTCACTCCTGTACGGCAAAGGAGACCTAGTACAGAGTTTTGGGGCATTGAAACTACAGAAAATAGCAAATTTTCCTACTTTTCTCATTGTCTATGGACTGTACAGACTTCTCACATGTGCAAATGTCATTTTTCTGAAAGTGCAACTAGTTTGAGGGTTTGAAGTGGTCGGAGTCACAAGTTATTGATTTTTCTTTTAAAACTGGTCTAGAAACCCTGTTTTCTAGGGCTGTCCCACAAATTTGGCCCTAGAATGCATTCCCACTGATGAAATTTCATGCCACTCAGTGAAATGTAGGCTAGGGGTGTATACTACTTGATTCCAGAAGCATTTTGCTGGGAGATGCTATTTTTGATTTTTAAGGTGATGCCCTAGGTCAAGTATTTCATTGTATTTGACCAAATTCATGCTATTTGAGGTTGTAGATGATAGAATCCTGATAGGGTGAGCAAATAAATGATGGTTCTGAGTTGTTTAGGCATGGTAGAGACATTCCAAATTCCTTCCCTTGACCTATGCACCCAATTTTGAGCACTTACTTTGTAACCTAGCCCTAACCTGATCAATTAGGCCTAGAGACCTAATGAGTGTTCTAGATTGCTGGAGTGGAGTTGGATTAGGAGACTTGGGAGTTTGATAGGGTCCCATAAAAGGTATCTAAAACCATCATTTTCTTGCCTGGTCATTTAGGATTTTGTCAAGTTTTGTTGAGAAAACCTAGTTTGAAGGGCTAGTAGCCTTACTAGTCAAGGTATAGGTTGGAGAGTTTTGGGAAGTTGGTGATCAAACCAAGTGTTGGTAAGGTGTTTTTAGACTTGCATGAAGGTGTAGACATAGCCTTGAGAGTTGGACAGGAGCCTAGGTAACAAATCCTTCATATACCCTGGAATGTGCCTTTGATTGTGTTGGATTGAAGAAGTGAAGTGGGTGAGTGGGCTAAGGAGAACAAACTTTCTTTGTGTTATGCTTCCCTTGTGCCACTCTGCATCAAACATCCTACCAGTCAATGTAGTGAACTTCTAGCCCTAAAAAGGTTGAGTAAGAAGAATGTCATCATAGAAGAAGAATTGAACTATGTGGGACAAAAACAAGTTGAAAATTTTCCTTATAATCAATATCCAAACCAGCCTTCTTACAAGGGTCCTGTTAGATCTAGGGCACACAACTGAGAGGGGGGGGTGAATCAGTTGTACAAAAAATTTGCTTCTACTTCAAATATTTGATTATTCTTGTTAGTTAATAGCATATCAATTAATCATTCATGAAAGCACAAAGCATAAACACCAGAGCAGATAAACATCAACACATTTGACACCAATATTTTTGATGTAGAAAACCCGGTTAAGGGAAAAACCATAGGGTGATTAACCCAAGAATTATTCTCTGTTAGAAGAATAAGAAAAATGAATGGCACATGCCAATTAGGGCTCACTGCCTGAGCACACTACTCATAAGGAGGCACACTACCTACAAAGAGACACACTATCTACAAGATCATAAGGATCACAACCTTGAACTAGAGAATGACATCTTTACCATGTCTAGATCAGTTCCATTTAAGCCCGAGTCACACCTACTCTGCCTTTCACTCTTTCGCTATGCCACACTCATCCGCTTCACACCGCACCATGAAATGAATTCTCAAACCTTTATTTATACCAGACATTGACTTAGGATTGATCATCTAAGTCGGCACTCAACCATAAGAACATTCGCAAGATGAATAACACATCTAGTCGGCCACCACAAGAACATTTGCAGGATGAACAACTCATCCGGTCGGCTAGTCTGAACAAGAACTTCATCTAGAAGAATATCTTCAATTCCAAGCTCTACCACCAATGCAGATCAACAACACAACCTCAACATGATCCAAGAACCTTCACAAGCTTGCCTAAATGACCAGGAACATCTGCACTTCCTCTGCTCACCAGAATCTCCTCTTCCTCATCTGGAACTTCAAGAACACAGTCTACCGCCACTATCATACTGAAACATGTGCTTCTGGACCTCCAAATCATGAGAAAATTGAGATGACACATCACAAGGACATCCCAAACACTCCATCCAATCCGCAAGATAGGATAATGCACTTCCGGATCTCACCGGATCTCTTTGTAGCATTCTGTCACTCTGGAGCACCTCCCGAGACTGGTTCTACTTGATCAATTACAATTTCTTCAAATCTTCATGCGAATCTCTGAAAACTTAACTGGATCATCTCAAGATGCATATCTACAAACCCTTTAATCCGCATCCTCTGATTCTCAACCTATTGAGTACTTTTTCCTTCTTTTCATCATTGTTCTTCACTGTTTCTTATTGAGACTAGTTTTCTCAATATCCTCAGCACACAGCTCATCCAATCCTTCTTGTCAATGCAATATGAGTATGTTGACATCAATGACAACACTGGCTAACCTCATACTTGCAACAATCTACCCCTTTGTCATTGATGGCAACATATGATGTGAAAAACCATCAAGACAAGATCTTCTCCTTTCTGCCACAGCTCCCCTATCAGCAACAACTCTTCACATGTCTTCTCTTCTTTTGCTGCTCCCCCTTTGATCATCAACCACTTGTTTTTCACATGTCTTCTCTCCCCCCTTTGACATCAATGGCAAAGGGCTCATACTTGCAATTCTAACACATCAGAATCATACCAGCTGCTCCCCCTTAGTAGCAGCTCCCCTTCATCAATCCAGATCACAAGATATGACTGTGATATCCACCGGACTGATGCACATCAGTGCATCCTAGTTCATCACCGGAGGGGCCATGACCCCTAACTTCTCCCGGAGATACTCAAAAGAGTCCTTGAGAAGAGGTTTAGTAAAGATATCTACAATCTAATCCTTGGAGGGTACATACTCCAATCTGACTTCTTCCTTATTCACTTGTTCTCTCAAAAAGTGAAACTTGATAGATATGTGCTTAGTCTTAGAGTGTAGTACCGGGTTCTTAGAAATATTAATTGCACTTGAATTATCACAGAAAATTGTGATAGGCTCCTCATATTCAACTTTAATGTCTCTTAGCATCTGCTTCATCCATAAAATCTGAGTGCAACTACCTGCTGCTGCAATGTATTCTGCTTCAGTTGTAGACAGAGATATTGCCTCTTGTTTCTTGCTTAGCTAAGAAACTAATCTTTTTCCCAAAAAAAAAGCTCCTCCACTTGTACTCTTTCTATCATCCACATCTCCTACCCAATCTGCATCTGTGTACGCATGAAGAGAGAAATCCTGATCTCTAGGGTACCATAGACCATACTCAACTATTCCTTTCAAGTACCTAAAAATTCTTTTGATTGCCATGACATGAGATTCTCTGGGATCAGCCTGAAATCTTGCCACAAGACCAATAGCCTACATTATATCTGGTCTATTCTGAATGAGATACAATAGTCCTCCAATCATTGATCTGTACTTGGTCTGATCTATCTTAGGAGAGTCATCATCTTTGCTCAACTTACATCCGGTTGCCATAGGGGTGTTCATTGGCTTTGAATCTTCCATTCTGAATTTCCTCAACAATTCTTTTGCATATTTGGTCTGATAGATAAAGATGCCTTTCTTTGTCTGAGTAATTTGTAGACCCAAGAAGAAATTTATTTCACCAAGCATTGACATTTCAAACTCACTTTTCATTTGATTTGCAAAAGTTTTACACATACTGTCTTTTCCTCCAAAGATGATATCATCAACAAATACTTCAACAATCAAGATGTTTTCCTTATCTATTTGGAAATATAGATTACTATCAGCAGTACCTTTGTTGAAACCAATCTGCATAAGATGTTTATCCAACCTTTCATACCATGCTCTTGGGGCTTGCTTCAAACCATATAGTGCTTTCTTTAACTTGTAGACCATATTATCATGATCAGACAATTGAAATCCATCCGGTTATTCAATGTATACTTCTTCTTCCAAGTCACCATTTAGGAAAGCAGACTTGACATCCATCTGATATACCTTGAAGTCTTTGAAGGTAGCAAATGCAAGAAATAATCTGAGTGCTTCAATTCTTGCCACCGGAGCAAAGGTCTCTTCAAAATCAATTCCTTCTATTTGAGAGTAGCCTTTACAGACCAATCTAGCTTTGTTTCTAATTACTTCACCAACTTCATTCAGTTTGTTTCGGAAGACCCATTTGGTTCCAATCACATTCTTGTCTCTAGGTCTAGGAACAAGATCCCAAGTATGATTTTTCTCAATTTGCATCAACTCTTCCTCCATTGGTTTGGTCCAGTTTTCATCATTGCAAGCTTCATTAACTGTCTTAGGTTCAATCTTTGAAATCAAACAATATTCATTTGAATCTTGAGCAATTCTTCTCCTTGTTTGTACCCCTTTACTTTTGTCACCTATGATCTGATCTTCAGAGTGATTTAGAGTTACATACCTTGGAACTTTGGGAGTTTCTTGCACTACTAATTCTTGATCAGGCTCATTCAGACAAACTTCTTCTTCCTGATTTACCGGATCAGTCTGGATCTAAATTTCAGAGGAGGATGGAGCTCCTTGCACCAGAGGATCATTCTGATCATCTTCATCACATTCATAGAATCTTGAGGGCTTCTCAATTCCCTCATCAACCTTCACATTTGTACTCTCTATCATCTTTCTCAATCTCTTATTGTAACGCCGGTATGCTTTGCTTTGAGTGGAGTAACCCAAGAAAATTCCTTCATCACTTCTAGCATCAAACTTTCCTAAATCTTCATCTCTTTTGATGTAACACTTGCTACCAAATACTCTTAAATATCTCATAGTGGGAGTTATACCAAACCAAAGTTCATAAGGAGTCTTACCGGTATTGCTTATGATTTGAACTTGGTTAAGAGTATAGACTGCAGTGCTGACAGCTTCTCTCCAAAATATCTAAGGAACATTTGTTTCCATCATCATTGTCCTGGCTGCTTCCTGGATGGTCCAGTTCTTTCTCTCAACTACTCCATTCTGCTGTGGAGTCCTAGGAGCAGACAGCTGTCTCTTTATACCATGCTTCTCACAAAAATCTATGAATTCACCAGATGTGAATTTACCACCTCTATCAGACCTTAGACATTTTAGTTTCAATCTAGTTTGATTCTCTACCATAGCTTTGAAGATTTTAAACTTCTCAAGGGCTTCTAATTTCTCTTTTAGGAAGGTAACCCACATCATCTGGGAATGGTCATCAATTAGCAACATGAAATATCTATCACCTTGCATACTCTTGATTCTTGTTGGACCACAGAGATCAGTATGAACTAATTCCAACAATCCGGTAGTAGACTGATCCTTGCTTTTGAAAGAGACTCTGCTCTATTTACCTAGCTGACATTCTTTGCACAAATTATTTGTAGGTTTCACCAATTTAGGAAGATCTCTTACAGCCTGAATTTTGCTTATCTTGATGATGTTATCAAAATTCACATGGCACATCCTTCTATGCCATAACCAACTCTGATCAACTTGAACAAACAGACAACTTTTACTAGAACCAACTAGATGGAAGATATTACCTTTTGTTTGAGTACCGAATGCAATTTCAGTTCTAGAGCTTGTAAAAATTCTGCATCTTCCATTCTTGAACCAGAGATCATAGCCTTTATCCACTAACTGACCGACACTGAGAAGATTGTGCTTCAATCCTTCAATATTTAGTACATTACCAGTTTTGCTCTTTCCATTAAAAGAAATAGTACCCCTACCTCTAATTCTGCCAGCAGAATTGTCACCAAACTTTACCATTCCTCCTTCATACTTTTCCAAATCTAAGAACTTGTTCTTGTCACCAATCATATCGTGAGAGCATCCACTGTCGATAACCCAATCATCCTTTTCTTCAATTTGGGCAGCCAAAGCTCTTTCTACAACCTTATGATTGACAGATTCAGAGGATATTGAATCTTCTTCCTTGATGGCAATAAACACCCATTCATTTCCGGATTTGCTTCCTATTTCTAATTCATCGTCTGTTACTCCGTCATTATCATCTTCTTCATGAACATAATAGCAGTTCTTTTGAAACCTTGGTCTGTTAGTATTTGACCTTGCAGATCTCTTTGCAATGAGGGCTTCAAGTTGAGCTATTTCTGCTTCTTCCTCTTCCATGTCTTTCCTTGCTTGATCATACCATGACAACTTCCTTGAAGAGTTCTCTCCCGGATCAAATCTTTGTTTGCCTTTCACATAAGCACTAGCTTTGAATGTAGATTCAGTCTTGGGGGGATCATCTCCAAACTTAGTCATTTCAATTGTAGCTAGTTTGCTAGCTAGTTGCTCTCTTGTGATAGTTGTATGGGCTTTGAATTCATTAATGGCAGCAACCTTGATTTTGTAGGTAGCAGGAAGGGATCTGAGAAATTTACAAACAATTTCATTTTCATCTAGAACTCCACCAACATTCCTGATTCCACACACCAGTTCATTCACTCTTGGCATAAAGGTAGTGATATTTTCATCATCTCTCATCTTCAATCTTTCAAATTTCCCTTTCAGACTTTGCAACCTTGCACTCTTGACAAACTCATCTCCTTCATACAGAAGTTCCAGTTTAGTCCAGATCTCATATGTAGTTGGTAGGTCAATGACATTTGAAAGATCTGAGTCATTCAATGCACTTAGAAGAGCTTCCTTGGTCCGCAAATTATTTTCAGCATCTGTGATTTCATTCAGAGTTGTCAGACCACCCTGTGGAGGTACATATGGTTTTGAGACCATGGTCAAGTATGCTTTTCCCATACACTCCAAGTGACATTTCATGTGACCTTTCCAGAGAGTGAAGTTGGTTCCATCAAACTTCAGACTATCCTTCTTGTATGACGACATCCTAGATCTCCTCAAGTGGTTAAGCTCCTTTCAGAGGAACTTGGCTCTGATACCAATTGTTAGATCTAGGGCACACAACTGAGAGGGGGGGTGAATCAGTTGTACAAAATTTTTTCTTCTACTTCAAATATTTGATTCTTCTTATTAGTTAACAGCATATCAATTAATCATTCATGAAAGCACAAAGCATTAACACCAGAGCAGATCACAACTCATCCGGTTGGCTAGTCTGAACAAGAACTTCATCCAGAAGAATATCTTCAATTCCGAGCTCTACCGCCAATGCGGATCAACAACACAACCTCAACATGATCCAAGAACCTTCACAAACTTGCCTGAATGACCAAGAACATCTGCACTTCCTCTGCTCACTGGAATCTCTTCTCTTCCTCATCCAAAACTTCAAGAACACGGTCTACTGCCACTGTCATACTGAAACATGTGCTTCTAGACCTCCAAATCATGAGAAAATTGAGATGACACATCACAAGGACATCCCAAACACTCCATCCAATCTGCAAGATAGGATAATGCACTTCCAGATCTCAACGGACCTCTTTGTAGCATTCTGTCACTCTGGAGCACCTCCTAGGACCGGTTCTACTTGATCAATTACAACTTCTTCAAATCTTCATGCGGATCTCTGAAAACTTAACTAGATCATCTCAAGACTCATATCTACAAACCCTTTAATCTGCATCCTCTGATTCTCAACCTATTGAGTACTTTTGCCTTCTTTTCATCACTGTTCTTCACTGTTTCTTATTGAGACTAGTTTTCTCAATATCCTCAGCACACAGCTCATCTAATCCTTCTTGTCAATGTAATATGAGTATGTTGACATCAATGACAACACTAGCTAACCTCATACTTGCAATAGGTCCTTCTAATTGGGGAAATAATCAATGGAATCCAACTTGGCATGGGCCTCACAATAATCCTCCTTGGGGATAGCAGGATTGGCCAAATCAACATTGGCAAAACCCAAACTAGCAAAATCAGCCCTAGGGAAATCAACAATGGTCACCACAATTTGGATCACAAAACATGCAACCTCAATGGGGTCCTCAACAGGGATATACTCAACAATACCAAGGACAACCTAGACATTTCTAACCTCAACAACAAGCATTACTAACTGGACCTGTTGATGATGATTGTTAGTCATAACAACATGCATAAAAATTTGCACAACAAACCTTTATTATCTTGTAAAGTACAATCAATTTAAGGTAAATTGATGACTCCAAGGCTCCGTTGATTAGGTCATGATCATCTGACATTACTTAAAGGTTGATGTGACATGTTTTCTATTTCAAGGGGTCTTACATTTTCTTAGATGATCAATAATGCACTTGTATTCTATAAATTCACTTCATAGAGAGGTGAATTTTTGTTCTATTCCAGGGATCATTGTGATATTTGTAAGTTTGATCAATTCTTCTAAACATTGATCATCATGAACTTACACATGCTTCTACACTGTGTATTTATTCAAATAATGTGTCTACAAGTAGATATTCATATGTTCATCTTAGATATTTATCTATATTAGCATGTTATTTATCAATTTAACATGCTTTCACTCAAAATATGCTCTGTATTTGCAATTATTTATGAGATATCTGCATATTTCATGTTTATTTGCTTTAGATTGTATGTTATTTGCAATTATGGAAGTGATTTGTAATGAAATTCAAAGAAATTTAAAGAAATACTTCTAATTTTAGTGAACCTTTAGTTATTGAATCACATACACACAAGATACAGTCATGAAGAGAAGAAATCAAACCATAATTCACTAGGTTGTTCCACAACTAGGTATGGTTGATGCTAACTTCAAAGGAACAAAGAATGAAAACAATATATGCAAACTGAAAAGCACTCCAAGGGACGCAGCTAATCAATGCATATATCCAGATTCCACTCATAGATTACTCATGATTTAGGATGATTTGTAATTAAAATAGCTTCTCTTTCATTAAGTACGTAAAACATGTACATTCACAATAACTTTGAAATAAGTCCTAAATTCTTCAGCAAAAATTTCAATTAAGTTTTGAATCCTTAAAAAGATGCACTCCCACTCCTTTAATAGAACAAGGAGGGGAAGTGGTTACAATTGACCAATGGTCGAGATCTATCAATTCAAATCAATGGCTAACAATTCTCCATTGACTTAGTCAACACCTTCACTCATGGCACAAGTTACCAGCTAGCAACCATCTATATTACTTGCTACTCATAAGTAGCCTTATGCATGTGTTTTCTTGGTGATGCATCCATACTTAGTCTTCATCTCCTCCTTCTTCTTCATTTTCTTCATCACCCTCACTATCTACATCACGTTCATCTTCACTGCTGTTCTAATGTAGATCATCCTGAATATGGACCTTTACTGTTGTCCTGATTGCCTCATATAGCTGTACAATTCTATCTATCTCTCCCCCATCTTGGTCTTTAGCCTTTATTATTGCATGTTTATGGGAGTGGAACCTAACCTTGAGGGCTTCCATTTTGCCTTTCCTGATGTTTAATATCTCATTATATGTTTCCAAATTGATCTTCATCCTCATGATTGTATTCATCACCTCCACTGTCAAGTTGTTTAGGGGGTCCTCTGCTGCAGGCTTGAAATTATCATGTAGAGCCTTCACAGCAAAATCTACATCTTGATTCTCAATTTTACCTTCTATTTTTCCTTCTAAAGCCTCCAAGGTCTCTGCCTCATATGCCATCATACTATACAATTTGACACTGATGTCCCTGAGCTTGCCACTACTTCTCTTTAACACATCACATTCGAACGTGATATCTTCATACCAGATCCCCATTAGTACGGCAGTGTTATTATCTAATACCTTGTTACTTATCAAAATCTATGGATCAATTCTTTTTATCTCACTCAGAGCACCCGGGTCCTTTTCCAATTGGAATGACCTTCTACCTGTTTCATTTTGTATTTTGTCCACTTTTCTCTTTAAGGTGCTCAAATAATTCCATCTCTGCAAAGAGGTCTGTACCACTTCATCAGCTCCTTCAAATGCTGATAACATCCATTTCTTTATCACCATCACCTCATGCTTCATCAGGTCCAATTTGGTAACCTCATCGTGTGATATAATAGTCAATAGAATGGCTGGATCAGCAGGTGCATGATCAAGGTTAATCAACCCTTTTATAAAAGAATGTAATTGAGCAATGTGCTCTTTATGTACTTTATTCTTCTCCTTTTCCCTCTTTACCCTTTGGGTTAGAGAATCAATGATATCTTTTCCTTCTTGACCTTCTTGGTCCTCATTGGTAAAACCTAGATCAACATTAGTGATCTGACACTCTTCTAGCCTAATTTTGCCTTTCTCCTTTTCAACTATAGGGAGAGCTACCTATGTGGTCCTCCTACCTATAGTAGGATCTCTTTTTATTGCATATATCAACCTGGCCTTTCTCCTTGGCTTCATCATGCTCTCAAAAAATAGGGTAGACACATCAAAATCTTAGACCTCTTCCACTTGCTGCACATGTATCTCCCATCACAGCCAATGAGGTACATCACCCCCAGATTCTTGATGACCTCTTCCTATGTCATGGGTATCCTACCCTCTTGTGTCAGCTTCTATCCTTGGTGGTGAAGGCACCTTCTTGATTTCTTCCTCATGCAATTCATCATGAGGGGGATCCTATTGCGGTTCTTCTTGTTGAAGGACTTCCTTTTGTGGAGGAGGCTTTTGTGAAGTATTGATACTCTGATCTTGTCCCTCCCCCAGTGAGTTCTTAGGGATTTCTTGATCCTTCCCCTTAGGCTCATTTTGTGGCAAGTTGGCCTCTTGAGGAATCTATGTACTATGGCCCTGAGTATCATCTTAATTATTCCCAGCCACATCCTCTATCTCTTTTTCCGTTCTGTCACCTTGTGACGAGCCTTGCTCAGTACCTTTTGATGTATCAACTTCTTTTGTATTGGCTTCTTCCTTAGTTGATTTCTCCCCTGATGTTGGGCCTTTACTTTGATAACCCCCACTCTATTGTTGTGCTTTTGATTCTATGGGTACCTTATCTTGATCTTGGTTCAGATTAGGTGGAGCATCACCCTTCTTAGTATGCTTTGTCTCATCAGTTTGCTTAGGCTCCAATGGTAGATTATTGTCCTTATTTGGGCTTACATCACCCCTATATATCAGGTCCACTACTATAGGGCTTGTGACCTAATCAACCAAATTATCCAGCCCTATCTGTTGGGCTACTATCTCTGAGCTATCCTATTTTATTTCATCGATTTGCCCCTTTTCTTCTTGTAATACCCTCATCTGGGCTAGTAGAGTTCCATGAGGTGTCATCCCGGTGTTGGCAACCAGAGTTTCCATACGTTGAGTAGCCACATGCTGAACTATTTGATCATCTGATAATTCTATAGTTTCATCTAGAGGGAAAGAAAGCTCCCTACTAGCCATGAGTACTTCTCTGGTCTACTCCTTAGACTTTTCAGTTTTAAATTTGATTATTTTGGGAATGGGGACTTTGTGCTACAATTCCTTTTTGAAAACCTCACTGCCCCTTCCCCTCAACATGATAAGATTAGTGTTAACATTCCCCCTCATGGTTGTTCTTGGTTTCTTAAGAGGTGGTGTTTGCAACACTTTCTTTCTTTTCTTGCTTTCTACGAGCAAGTCTTCATCCCCAAGTTCCTCATTTACTTGTTCTTCTTCCAAAGGGGAGTCCTCTCCTAAATCTCCTTGTAGAGCCTATTCTTCTACCTGCATCTCTGTGCTCTCAGTGACAGGTCTCAAAATCTCTTTAGTTCTTGGTCTTTCTGGAGGTGGTTGTGATGTGGACACATGGGCTGATGTAGATGCCCTATCACCTTTAGCTATAATTCTTTCAATGGCCACCCCCTTCGGCTCATTCCCCACCTTCTTTCCTTTGGAGGGTATCTTCTTTTGTTTCTCGGTAGGTAACCTTTCTCCATTAGACTTTCTCTTCTCAATCAAGAAATCATCATATTCTTCATCAGATAATTCTTGTCTCCTTTTCTTATTGTCAACAGTGAGGGCAATGCCCTTCTTCTTTACCTTGGTAATTTTTGCATCCACCCACCTCTAGGTCAATTGGATCACCCCTTGCATTATTTGATCCAAAGATATATCTTCTAGTTGTGTAAGATCAGGGGCTGATATGGTGTCATTATACACCTTATTGTCTTCATGTTCATTAGACATTACCTTCCCATCATCATTATGTAGTTGTGCTGGCACTGGGATGCAGTCAAAGGCCCTGATTTGATTCAAGGTAAGCCTTTGATATTTCCTTCTCCTCACCTCAACCTCATCATCACAATTAGTCCAGAAGTCCTCTAGATGCTTTTAGTGTATTTGTTTTCCAAGAAGTTTCTGCATCCTGCCATAAGGGTCATATGATCTAGCGAGAGGATATGGTTGTAAGTAAATTAATTTCAGCCCACCAATAGCATGCTTAATGCTCTATGAATCTGGGCATAAATACCACCCCATGAATACTGGGAATAAAACTGAAGGGATCTTCTTATGAGCTTTGTAAACCTCAACTATTGTAGACACCTGTCTGATAAACTCCATCAAGATGACCCTATCAAAGGGTATCTTGGCAACATGAGGGGCTGTCCCTCAAATCCTTCAATCCTGATATATGAAAATGTAGCAAATTGTATGAACCAGGCCCCATGTTTGTAAATAACTTCTTGAGCTTCCATGCTTAGCCTCTTGGTCCTATCCTCCTCCATTGTTCTAACTAGATGCATTGAGAATGCATCATTCACCAATTTGTAATCTTTAAGGTATACTCTTGTTTGTAATTGGGGATAATGATCCCATATATGTGTATCTCTGGGGTTATTCCCCAGTCTTCCTACTGTCTGTAGGGCATAAAATGTTCCTTGAGAGGCACCGGAATACACAACATAAAATGTCATGTAAAATAGGCATGCCTATCCTCCTAGCTTCCTTGTTCCTTCGTCCAGGCTATCACTGATGATGTTAGCCCACTGAAGCTTATTATCTAAATACAAGACCATCTGGATGATACCAAACATCCAGTTCTCAAAATTACCAGCATATGGCTTGCCAGCCACCCTGCTTAATAGGGCAATCATGTATTGATACTCATCATCAAAATCAAACTTATATAGGTATACTGGCAGCTTGGCCAAGGCCGTATAGGTGTTGTTCTTCACCCTCCACTATTACATTCTTTTCTAGGCATCCTTCTTATTATTGTTGTATTCTTTCTCTAATTTCTGTAGATCCACCCTAACCACCTTATTTCCCACTGGCAAGTTGAAGGTAGTTGTGATGCCCTCGACCGAGAAATCAGCATATATCCTATCGTGCTTCTCCACTCTTCTGTTCTCTGGGTTATAATTCTTGGCACACTCTACCACCAGCTCTACGACATCCATGGCATACAGAAAACTTGCTACATGCTACATACCAGTTGTAAATACCCTATCCAATATAGGGTTATCTTGATCATTATCCAACTTTCTGGTCCATGTATCCAACTTTGTATCTCCTTGATGTGTATCTCCAATGACACCATATCTAAACCCTACCCCTTCAAGTTGTACAAACTTGGGCTTCAAGAATTCAGCTTCGAATCTGTTCCTTCTAATGTCAGTCATTAAATCATGCAATAAGCATGATATATTTTACCCTATGGTATCCATATGTATTTCCAACAGTATCATGCATCTTTCTTCTACTATCCGTAATTTTAACTTTTCTATGCAACATCATGAGGTTTTACACCAGTAAAGACAAACATTTTACCCAGATTTGTAGAAAATGACAACAGGGAGGGTTTGAAGTTACTTACCTGATAATGCTTTCCTTTGGATTATATGAGTGATTACGGAAAGACTGTAAATGTGCAATGTCACCCATTCTATTTCGTTACGCCGAAGGATCCAATCCGCTTATAGGTAGCTGATAAGGGTTTGACTTTGGAGCTCTGTAATTTTTGATTTATCTCAAGGTAAATAAAAATGACCTTTGAATTTCACTTTTAAACAGATTAATAAGATGAATTAGGGTAAAATTTGTTGTCTTGATTAAATCCATTGATCATTTGTAGGGAATCTGTAGATGCCACCAAGTGTACAATTCGTATTTGTAATCGATGGGAGTTCATCTACCACTTTAATTGCATTTAATGTTAAGGGGGATGATCTTCAAAAGATTAGGGACATTTAGAAATATGACCCCCCATGGATAATATGACTTGCCTTCCTTTCATCCTGTGTGGGATAATAGTGTACAAAAGACTGGGTGATATGGTCAACCTTTTGACCATAGAGTATATCGGGTCATGCAATTAAGATCAGGGGCATTTCAAAATATGACCCCATCCTCTGAGATAAGATCATGATGACATCATCATGCCATCGATGTTTTATTAATTATCTCTTTGGTGACGTCATCGTCATATTAAAGAATATGACGGATATTGGAAATATGACCCCCCCGTAGGTTACATGAGACAATGATGTCATCATCGAGATGATTTCTTTCATTCATTGGAATTGGATGACATCATCGTCATATTGGTGTAGGGTCATATCCGCGAAGGGGTGATATTAAGAAAGATGACTGATGTTAACAAATATGACCCCCTGCGAATATATGAGGCTCTTTGACGGGTAGATACCGGCTCTTATTTGACTTTGATGTTCACATATCGGGTATCCAATGGTTATCAAGTGATGATTCTAAGCTCGGGTGATCATATCAAATATGACTGATATTAGAAATATGACCCCCCTCGGGTAATATCAGGTTTGACCAAACTTTGACTCAACATAACTTTAAACCTTTAGACAATTTTGGGGTGATCCAAAAGGCAAACTTGCTTAAAATTTTGTGTACTTTCCAGCCATGAGGTTATTAGTAGCAACTGTTGACTTTGACAATTGACTTCATTTAGTGGTGAATCTACCCCACTTAAAGGTGACATACATGACTAACTTTACCAAACCGCCCAAAGCAAGAAACAACCAAGCAACAAGTAGAAAGAAAAGTTGGGTCCCTATTTTTCTAAGGCAAAATGGGGCATGTTGTGTTCTTGGGGTGATAAGCTGCATCATCCTGACTAAGTAAAACAAAGACTCAACAAACAAACAAGCAAACACACAAACAACACAACAACTGTACAAACAACTATACAACATGTACATTATGATACATTCGACTTATATGACCCTGTTTCAAGCCTAGAAATAATGTTTGAGGAATTGTCCATTAACAAGTAATGGGACATCCTCACCGGTTAGAGTTTTAAGTATGTAGGTTCTGTCTCCTATGATTTCTAAAATTTGAAAAGGACCTATCCAAAGTTTGTCAAATTTACAATGATCCCCTTTCTTTTCATGTGCTTTATCCCACATAAAGACTAGATCTGAAATCCTAAAAGCTTTGACTTTGGCTCTTTTGTCAAACTAGCGTTTGACAACAGCCTAATGTTTAGTAAACTAATCAATTGCTCTGTTTCTTTTTTCTTCTAGGTGCATTAGCTGAAGTAACCTGACTTCTTGTTTGCTATCTATGCCTAGATATTCTTGTGCAAACTGCAATGTGGGGATCTTTAGGTTAACAGGGAGGATAGGATCCACCCCATATACTAGCTGGTAAGGAGAGTTTCCTAATACGGCCTTCATCTTGGTTCTATCTACCCATAAGGCATACTTCAATAAGGTGTTCCACTCCCTAGGATTTTTCTCTATCAATTTATTTATGATACTTAACAATTTTTTATTTGTAGACTCTACTAGTCCATTCCCTTGAGGATAGTAATTTGAAGAAAACTTCAAAATTATTCCATGATCAAAAGCCCAACTTGATAATTTTAATGATGCAAAGGCAAGTCCATTATCACATACTAAAGCATAAGGAACTCCATACCTAGTCACTATGTTACTTTCCAAGAACTTGATCACATCATCTGCAGTGCATGTCTTACTGCTGACAGCTTCAATCCACTTGGTACAATAATTAGTGATAGTCAAAACATACCTATGGCCTAAGGATGATGGAGGATTGATGGGTCCTATGAAATCCATGCCCCATTGAGAAAATGGGTGCATCTCCATCACCAGTTGTAAAGGTTGAGTAGCATATCTTTCTCTATTAGCAGCAACCTGACATGTATGACAACATTTAATGTGTTCAGCAGTATCCTTAAAGATAGTGGGCCAGTAGTATCCTTCTCTAAGGATAGCATGAGAAGTGGCTAAATGTGACCCATGTGCGGTTCCAAACTTGTCATGTAACTTTGTTAACACCTTATCTGCTTCTTGCCTTTCTAGACATCTGAGATATATTCCTTCATAGTTCCTTTTGAACAATATTCCACCTTTCATCATGTATTTTTGTGATCTTATCTTCAATGCTCTCCTTTGTGAGGCTTGTAATTTTGAAGGACATCTTCCAGTAATTTGGACGTGCCTGATATCTGAATACCACTCCTCACTTTCCTTAGTATTTATCACATATTGTTGGCTCATGATGTTAGGATCAATCTCTGATATCATTTGGCTCAAGGCTTGTCCTCTTACCAACTTCATGGGTGGTATATCCATATCGTATCCTTGGAGAATTGTTATCCATTTAGCTCTCTTTTCACCAGGCTCACTTTGCATTAGGAGCATCTTTACTATTGCATCTAGTACTACAGCAATTATCTTACTTCTCAAGATGTAATGTCTAAATTTCTTGACTGCCCCAACTAAAGCAAGGGATTGTCTTTCAACATCCATGTATCTAAGTTCTACATCTTTGAATGGACAACTCATGAAAGCTATAGGCTTTTCTTCTTTAGCCTCATTTCTTTGGGTTAGTACTGTTGTAGATGTATGTTCTAAAGAAAATGAATATATGTAAAAATCCTTTGTATAATCTGGACTAATTAGCAGGGGCATCAGATATGGCTTTCTTCATGTCCTCAAAAGCTACTCTGGCTTCAGGTGTCCACTCAATTTTGGCATCTTTCTTGAGCATTGCATTCAATAGTCTGACAAATCTCTGCAAAACCAGTAATAAATTTTCTAACAAAGTTTAACTTACCAAAGTAGGATTTCAGTTCTTTCTTACTTCCCGGAAGCTATATCTTCATGATTGATTCTACTCTTGCAGGGTCAATGATGATCCCATTCTTTGTTATTAGGTGGCGTTATAACTTACCTGTAGTTAACCCAAATATGCATTTTTTTAGGTTTAATGATACATCGTACTGTTCACATTTCTTAAGCACTTTCCAGAGGTCTTCTATGTGGTTTCCTCTCTATTTGGAGAAGACTGTCAAGTCATCCAAATATATGACTATACATGTGCCAATCAACCCTCTGAAGGCTATATCCATTATTCACTAAAAAGTAGCTCCAACATTTATCAGTCCAAAAGGCATGCACCTATAAGCAAATATACCCCTTAGTGGTGAATGCAGTTTTCAATCTATCTATTTTATCTACCATCACTTGGTTGTAACTTGAAAAAACATCCAAGAATGACATCATCTTTGCACCATTTACTATTTGTAAAACCTCATCTAGTGAAGGTAAAGGATAGTTATCCTTCTCAGCAGCTCTATTTAAATTTTTGAAGTCTACACATAACCTGATGTCGCCATTTTTCTTTCTCACAGGGAAGTTTAGCCACCCAGGTGGAATTCCTAATAGGGAATATGATTCTGGCATTAAGCAATTTCTTTACTTCTTCAAAAATGATGGGCTCTAATAAAGCATTAACAGGCCTCTACTTTTGTCTAAAAGGTTTAACATCAGGCCTTAATGGTATGGTATGGGTGATGATTGAGGTTTCATAAGTCTTCATCTCATCATAAGTTCAGGCAATAACATGGACATAATCTTTAAGTGCTTGATTTATTCCTATTACTTCTTCTTCTGTGCATACCTTACCAATTAGGACATTCCTTTTTTCCTCATCATGTCCTATTTTGACTGGTGAATATTCCCCTCCATCTGCTTTAGGGAGATCTTTCTATTTTAGCATATTATCTAAACCAAATGCTCTTTCTAATTCTATCATCCCCTTGGGAATATTGTTACTGGGCAAATCCACGATCTCTTCTTCTTCCCAGGTATGATCTTCCACATTTATTTCATCTATAATCTGTGCATCAAACACATCTCTATTTGATATGAAGTCTAAAATGTGTGGGTCATCATCAAACACTTGAAGATTGATGACATTATCTGGTACCGAGGGCACTGATATTAATTCAACTGAAAACCTCTTCAGACCAGATATGGATAATGGCTCCAAGGTACTCGCAGCCTGAGCTAAGGCATCTGCTCTATGATTTTGTTCTCTAGGCACATGGGTGATATTGAATGCATCAAATTCTTCTATCAAATCCCATACTCTGTGTCTATAATTAGTCAACCTTTTGTAATTGCAAGAGTATATGCCTCTTACTTGTCTTACCACTAACTCTAAATCTCCATAGACATGCAGAATCTTTACTTTCCTTTTGAGAGAAAACAATATCCCATGAATTAGGGCTTCATATTCTATCACATTATTTGTGCATGGGAATTATAATCTATATGCTGCCAAGTAGGATTTCCCAGTTGGATCAATGAGATCTATTCCTACTCTAGCTCCTTGTTTTGATTTAGATCCATCAAATGTAAGGATCCATGGCTTATCTTTAGTTAAAGGTTTATCTGGACCTTCTCTTTTCTTTTTAGCTCTAGCAGCTGCACCGCCTGATATCCATTTTAGTTTTGGTAACTCCTCCTTCTCAAACTCCACCCTATCTGACTGATGAGGAGTTGACATTTGTTTTTCTTCTTTACTATCCAAAGAATGATCCTTTGAACAAAGAATCATCTACTTTTTCAGAAGGTGCAAGCACAAAGAGCAAGTAATCTCTGAATGTGGTGCTTCATGCAACTTGCACCAACCTTTAATTAAAACATCATTTGGGGACGTATGCTGTAGAAGAATACTCTGAATTTGTTTTGATAAAAACTCTTCAAACTTGGTCAAATTACTATCCATGTCTTCATCAGATACTTCATAATCTAATTCAATCAAACAATCAGTCCCTGGGGTGATATTCTTGTTACTCTCATAACTATTCTCAATGCACACTAGGATTTCTTACATCCCATGAATATAACTTTCATCATGATTTGTGCTTTCTCCTGTACCTATAGATGATAAACAAGAATCAGTATCATTGTAACTATCTGTATGACCTACCATTGATGATGATGATTCCCTTTCACTACATGAGTGTTCCAGTTTCATCATAACTAAACAAGCATCACAAGTTTTTTTAGAATGTGCTTCATCATGCAACTTGCACCATCCTTTAATTAAAACATCTTCATTAGACATATTTAACAGTTGACAACGTTGCATCTCCCTAGATAAGTAAATTTCAAACTTCCTAAAATGATCTATCTCTTTACCATCATCTGAACTTTGATCAGACTCTATAATTATTCTATCATCTTGAAGATTATCATTATGAGAAAGGACATCATACATGAGGATCTCTTCTATCTTGATGGTTCAAGACCTAATGGTGTAAACTCCTGGTTCAACATCTACATACATGATCTCATTAGTTTTATTATACTCAGTGATCATGTGTTTCATATGGTGTTTAGCATCTATCCTTATCTGGTTGGGAATCCCTTTCCAAGGTAACCACATGTGATTGAAATTAGTGGACATGTATCCATTAAGTGTTTTTGACCAATCCCTACTGAGCAACATTCCATATGTGTCAAGGATATCTACTACCTAAATATCAATGTAGTATTAAATTCTTAGATCTGATGCTAATTGCATATGAATGTGAGTTAATTCTCCTACAACACACCTCAATTTTATCTAATTGTGTTACTTTCTTTAGTAACTTGGATGGATGTAACCCTAAGGCATTGCATATGGGCAATGGCATTACATTAGTAGATGCACCTGAATCTACTAAGCAATTGTGCAAATTCTTACTGAACATCCTTATGGTAAGGAGAAATGGAGGTGACTCAGTCCTATCCCTATAAAGGGTCATGTGTGAGGTTTCAGCAGCTTGGACAGTAGCTGAAGTTCTATGTTTAACATTAGTATCCCTAACTGCATGATCTTTACTCAAAGACTGGTTTAAGGGATGATTGTTTTCTTTTGGCATAGGGTCATCTAGTGATTTCATGAATGCTCTCTTAATAGCTGGGGTTTTAAGCAACTCTGACAGTGACAGACTTATTCTGATCTTTTTCATTTCATCAGCTAAGTATGTGACCAATTTATCAGATTCTGGAGACTGATTACTAGCTTTTGCCATTGTATTTTGGGGTGCTAAGTATTGAGCATTAACTTTGGGAAATTTAGGGTTATTACTTGCCTTAGGATCAAGTAGAGTGCTAAAATTATTTGGAGGCAAGGATGTAGTCAAAGGGCCAGTGGGCTTATTTGAATTATTCCTCAGGTTATAGTTATGTTTACCCTGATATTTCTGCTAATAAGCATGCACTTCTTCATGTTCAATTGATGGCCTCAAATATGAGTCACAAATCCAAGATAGGGTGGAAGGAGTTGCACCCAAAATCCTTAGATATACCCAAGTAGATGAATGTGGATTGCTCTTTGAGATTCAACACAATAGGATGAGGGATTGGATAATAAATTGATAGATTGGATAGAGATGAGATATAAGGCTAGAGTGATTTTGGCATTTTGATGGTGTGATGAGAAGATTTGAGAGAAATTTGGGCATGATAAGGATGCAAGAAGAAGTCATTGAAAATGGCTTAGAGGACGGTCTTATTTATAGATTTTTGGAAAAGGGATGGAGGGTGAGGATTAAAAGTTGAGATCAAGGGCTAGGAATGATTGAGAGTTAGGGTTTAGATTGGAGTCATAGCCTTGTGACAAGTGTCACAAGAGGAGTGGATGAGAGAGATCAAGGGTTGAGGTTTGGTCAATGGGATTGGAGGGCTCTCATTATTTGCGAATTTAAAAATTCACATTGGGAAGAGAGGGGAATTAGAAATGAATTAAAAATTCATTTTTGGGAAGAGTGGATATGACAAGTGAATTAAAAAATCAACTCATGGGGGAGTGTGAAATAAAAATTCACTTTTATGTGGAGATGTGAAGGTTGAAGGACATATGTACACTTACTTGTGTAAGAGGGTGATAAATGAGTTGTAAGGAAGATTTGACCCTTTGAATAAAAAATTGATTTTTATTCAAAAGTGTGTGGGAGGATAGGCTAAGAAAGGTTAATTAAGTGTTAAGCTTAATTAATTTAGGTCTAAGGGATAGGTAGGCTAGGGTAGCTAATTAAATAATTCCTATTTAATCAACTAGGCTAGGTTTAGGTTGATTAGTAGGGTAGATTAATTAGATAAGCATGATTTATCTAATTAATAGGGATTAGGGAGATGGAAAAATTAGCTAAATAAATATTGGGAATATTTATTTAATTAATGAGGGATAGTGTGGTAAGGTATAGTGATGAATTAATTGAATTAATTGATCACAAGGGATGGATAAATGGTTAAGGATAGATGATTAGGGATAAATTAATTAATTGAAATAAATTTATTTAATTAATAGGAGGGATAATTGGTGGTGTAGAGATATAGGAAATTGGTTTGTGAAGCAAGTCAATTTTAGGTGTCTACAAACACAACAACAAACTAGAAACTAATTACACAAGGATAATTAGGAAGATAATAAAACTTGTCTCTAGAAAGTAGAGGTGTCAGAGGATCAAGGTGGGACCACCCAGGTCCTGACTGGAAGAATCTATTGAAACTATAAACTGGAAAGATGTTGCAGATCCTACCCTGATGCTAGATCTGAAGTTTGAAAGGGTAGAAAGACTAGGGCACCACCGCCCAAGTCTTGGATAGAGGAATATTCTATGACTATTGTTGAATCCTAAAACCTTGATCTTCACTCAGTCTTCTTGTATCTTCACATTCTCTAGATATCACTCCTATAACCTACACACAAGATGACAAGAGAGGGTTTGGGGGGTTATGGTATTTAGGCACTTGCCTTAGTCAAATCCTCGGATAGCATTCAAGCTTCCCAACACCGTTGTTTGATAAAGTGTGTGCCCTAATGGGGGTAGAGGTTGAAAGCAATGATAATGAGATTATTGAAATGATATGAAACAAATAATGATATCACCTATGTGATGATCCCTTTGAATGATGAAGATCCTTCAAACCCTAAGGAAGATAGATGATAGCTCCATGTCTGGAAACAAATACATAATAACAACATACAAATCTGCTCTAGAATCACAATGAATGTTCTTGCTTGCTTCACTTTAATATCTCAAGTTCACTCTTTTTCAACCTAGTTATAAATGAACTCATAAACACATTTATATATGCTTTCCCGCTCATAATCATGAAATTAAACCAAAAGAGCCGACAAGGAGAAACCTTTTGAAAGGTCCTAGGCCGACCAATACTTAATTTTGCCATGACTAATCAGGAGGGACTTGGACAGGATTTCCCAAGTCTTTTATCTCCTTTTGGGTATAGTATAAGATAATTAAAGGAACCCATATTCCCAATTTACCTTGGTGTCAGGCAATTTTGCATCGAGACAAACATTTTGAATGAATAATGTAATCACGAGGACTTAGGAGCTAAATAAGGAGGTAAAAATAAAAGTGGACACTTTTTCCTCCATAATAGGTGTAAAAGGGTACAAGCTTTGGGATCTTGTGGCTAAGAGAGTTTTGTATAGTAGAAGTGCTATCTTTAGATAAGTCAAGCTTGTTTCCATAATATTGTAGCTAGAGAAGGATGGAAAGAAAGATGTAGTTCAACTAGCCCCCAAGACTAAGAAAATTGAACCAGAAGCCCACGAAGGACCTAAAGAGGAGGAGAGATCAAATAGTTCAAAGAGTTCCAAAGAGGAGATAGAACCTCCACCTCAGTCATTGAGGAGGTCCACTCGACAAACACAACAACTAGATAGGTATACTCCTCCTGATGAGCCAAAGACTATAAAGGAAGCTATGGGTATGAATGATGAGGAGACATGGAAGGTGCCATAGATGAAGAGATGAATGCTTTCAATAGAAATGCCACATGGGATATAGTACCTTTTCTTGATGAACGGAAACTCATTGGATGCAAATGGGTCTTCAAAAGAAAAATAGGTTTAAATGGCAATGTTGAGAAGTATAAGGCAATATTGGTTGTGAAGGGTTATTCCTCAATTGAGGGAATGGATTATGGTGAGATTTTATCCCTAGTAGCAAAGTTGGCATCCATTCAGTTTCTATTATCAATTGTTGTAGCATATGATCTTGAGGTTGAGAAAATGGATATGAAGATATCTTTCCTTCATGTTGATTTGGAGGAAGAGATTTATATGACATAACTAGAGCACTACATTAAGAAAGGTAATGAACATTTGGTTTGTAAGTTGAAGAAATTTTTATATGGTCTTAAGCAATCTCCTAAGATGTGGTACCAAAAGTTTGATTCCTTTATGTTAAGCTTGGGATTTTTGAGATCCAAATTAAATCATTAAATCTACTGTAAGATGGACAATGATCATATTCTTATTATTGCATTATATGTTGATGATATGTTGTTTTTTAGTAATGGGAAGGTTTTGATTTGTGAATTGAAGTATCAACATTCAAAATAGTTTGAGATGAAAGACTTATGGGTAGCCAAGTACATATTAGGGATGGAGATCAAAAGATAGAGTGAACAGAAAACTTTGGTTGGGCCAAAGAAAGTATGTGAGCTTAGTGTTGGAGAGATTCAAAATGTTAGCTGCTAGAAATTGTGTGTTACTATTTTGATGGGAAAACAATTATCAGTTGAGGATTGTCCAAACTCTCCTAGTGAGATGAAGTATATGAGTAGAGTACCTTATGCTAGTTTTGTTGGAAGATTGATGTATGCCATGGTCTATACAAGACCAAACATTGCCCAAGTAGTGGGAGTCCTTAGTTATTTTATGGCTAATCCTGGATGGGTGCATTAGAATGCAATGAAGAGGGTCTTCAGATATTTTTGGGTACTTTTGAGTATTTCATTTTTTATCATGGTTATCCTAACGAGACACATCATTCAGTGTGTATTGATGGAGATATGGATTCTTATTGTACTAGTGATATTGACAATATGAGATCCACTAGTGGATGTATTTTCACTATGTTTGGTGGTGCAATTAGTTGGATAAGTAAGTGACAAGTTGTGGTCATTTTGTGCACTACAAAGTAGAATAGATGGTAGTTACACATGCTTGTAAGGAAGCCATTTGGATAAAGATGTTATGTTTAGATGTTGGTCTAGATGTAGGATCCATTACAATTCATTGTGACAGTTAGAGTGCCACATGTCTAGCAAAGAACCTGACCTTTTATGCAATGATGAAGCACTTTGATGTCTAGTAATATTTTCTTTAGTATATGGTAGAGTATGGAAGGGTAATGTTGGATAAGGTTGATACTTTGACAAATGTTGAAGATTCGTTGATAAAGCCAGTGAGCACAGAGAATTTCAGGTGGTGTAGTGAATCTATGGGCCTCTTGGCCACTAGCAATAAGAAGGCTATGGATATCTCGATGGATTTTCTTAATGTCAGGGGGTCTAAGGAAAGAGGACCAAAATGAGATCAAAAGGGGCCTAAGGAATCAAAAGGTTGGTCTAAAACTCCTGGGAAGAAGAATAGAGTTAAGTGTTGGAACAATGGTAAGAGAGGGCATGTGAAGAAAGAATGTAGAAACCCAAACAAACAATGGGATTCCTCTACCAACAAGTCCTCAAATGTAGGTGATGAAGTTTTATTTTCTGCATGTTTAATGTTATGTATAATTAACAATGACTCGTATCATATGACTCCTCATGAGGAATGGTTCTCCACATATGAGAAATATGATGTAGGTAATGTTTACCTTGGGGAAAACTCTACATGTCTAATTGTTGGCCAAGGAAAGGTACAGTTGAGTTCCAGTGATGGGAGGATTAAAACCCTCCGTGATCTTTTACATATTCCTATATTGGCTAGAAATCTTATCTTTGTTTTGAAGTTGAATGATTCAGGAATGCATGTAACATTTGATAAGCATGGTTGTAGATTGGTGAGAGGAAGCTTTGTGGTAGCCAGGGGAAGAAGGATGGGGACACTGTTTAGGCTTGAGGCCACTACATTTTGTAGATCCACTAATGCAACTAAAACTATTGAAAATACATGTATGTTGTGACACCACAAATTGGGCCACAAAAGTGAAATTTTTTTAAAAATAATTATGAATAAAAAGTTGTTGGATGGTTTCTCCTATATTCTGATGATCACTTTGATTTCTGTGAGCATTGTGTATTTGGTAAACAAAAAAAAAATTCTTTTCCATTAGGAAGCAATAGAGTGAAAGAGAAATTAGAAATTATTCATTTAGATGTGTTTGGACCTGTGGATAATGACTCTATTGGAAAATCTTGTTATTTCATTACCTTCATTGATGATGTATCCAAATTCACATGGATTTATTTTATGAAGCATAAATCTAAAGTTTTCGCTAAGTTTAAGGAGTTTAAAGTCTTAGTACAAAACCAATCAAGAATTAAGATAAAAATATTAAGATTTGACAATGGAAGGGAATATTGCTCTATAGAATTTGATGAGTTCTGTAAGCATACATGAATCATAAGACAAAAGACAACTCCATATATACCACAACAAAATGGAGTTGCAGAAAGGATGAACCAAACAATAATGGAAATATCTAGAAGTAAGTTAAGTGATGCACAGTTGGATAAATGCTTTTGGGTAGAAGATGTGAGTACCACTTGTTACTTGTTAAACAAATCTCCTTGTAAGGCTCTTGATTTGACACCTTATGAAGTGTGGATAGGTAAGAAACCTTTTGTTTCAAATTTAAGGGTTTTTGGATGTGAGGTTTTTGTTCATGTGCCTAAGGAAAAGTGATCTAAGTTGGATCCAAAAGTACAGAAATGCATCTTCATTAGATATGGTGAGAATGTAAAAGGTTATAAGCTTTGGGATCTTCTAACCAAAAAAGTTATCTTTTCTAGAGATGTGATTTTCAATGAACTTAGAGCTATTTCTGATCTTGTACAGCTAGAAGAAAAAGAAAGGAAGAGGATAGTGTATTTTTATTTACACCAAGAAAGTGCACATCATGAAGAAAAAATCATGGATTAGGGGATGGAGAAGGAAAAGAAGATTCAAGTGAAAGTTTAGATGACGAAGAATATGTTGTTACAGGATAAATTGATCATACAGAAGAACATGAGGAAGAATCTCTTACTCCACCTTTGAGAAGATCCACAAGACAATGGAATCTAGTTGATAGGTATAGCCCACCAAATTTCTATTGTGTATTTTCTTTATTGAGTATTGACGATGAACCTAGATCCTATAGGGAAGCTATTAATGCAGATGATAGTGAGTCTTGGTAGCTATCCATGCAGGAGGAGATGATGGCTTTAGACTCGTTTGACACCTAGGATCTTGTACATTTTCCCAAAGGAAGAAAGGCCATATGATGTAAGTGGGTCTTCAAGAAGAAGTTTAGAGCAAACGGTTCATTATAGAAGTACAAGGCTAGACTAGTAGCCAAGGACTACTCCCAGAGAGGGAGTTTATTTTGGTGAAATTTTCTCTCCTATTACTAAATTATATACTATTAGATTTCTTTTATCCATTGTTGTAGCCTATAATTTTGAAATTGAGAAAATGGATGTTAAGACTGCATTTTTGCATGAAGATCTAGGAGAAGAAATTTATACGCAACAACCTACAGGTTTTGAGGTAAAAGGGAAAGAACATTGGGTATGCAAGTTAAAAAGTTCTCTTTGTGGTTTGAAATAGTCCTCTAGAATGTGGTAGTAGAAGTTTGATTCATTTGTTTTGAAATTGGGCTTTGTTAGAAGTGAAGAGGATCATTGTGTCTACATTCGATGTATTGATGATCATATTCTAATATTGCCTTGTATGTGGATGATATGTTATTTTTTAGTAACACTAAGGGTATGATCAGTGAGTTGAAAGATCAACTTTCAGGTGCATCTAACATGAAGGATCTAGGGGCAGCTAGGTATATTCTAGGAATGGCGATTAAAAGAGATCGAGTAAACAGAAAGCTTTGGTTGTCACAGAGTAAGTATGTGAATACTATTTTGTACATATTTAGCATGCAGGTTTGCAATCTAGTTAGAATTCCTTTGTCGATTGGTACTAAGATTTCATTAGATATGTGTCCTAAGAATTAAGATGATTTAGAGGATATTTTTGATGTGCCATATGGTAGTGTTGTAGGAAGTTTGATGTATGCAATGATTTGCACTAGACTAGATATTCCCCAAGAAGTGGGAGTTTTGAGCAGGTTTATATCTAACCCTGGTAGACAGCATTAGAATTATGCAAAGTTTGTGCTAAGATATTTCTATGGTAGTTATGATTACTATTTGGTTTATTTTGGTACTAACAATGTGGATAAGACATTGGACATACAAGGTTTTGTTGATGCAGATTGGGTAGGTGACTCGGATAGTCGAAGGTCCACTAGTGGCTATGTGTTTACTTTGTTTGGAGGAGCTCTGAGTTGGATGAGTAAAAGGCAGCCCACCATTGCTTTATCCACTACTAAAGAAGAGTATATGGTTTCTACTCATGTCTCTAAGGAGGTAGTTTGGTTATGAAGATTGTGTATGGGTATTGGTTTTGATTGCAGGAATATTCATATTGGTTGTGATATCTAGAGTGCAATATGTTTGGCCAAGAACCCCATGTATCATACATGGACTAAGCATGTGGATGTTCAATAGAATTTTGTTCGTGAAATGATTTCTAATGGTTAGATTCAACTAAAGAATGTTGACACTCAAGATAGTGTTACAGATTCACTTACTGAACTTGTGAGGATAGAAAAGTTTACGTGGTGCAAGGACATGGACCTTGATCCTAGTACTTAGTTGTTTTATGTTTTCCTATGGGTGTATTTACAATGTATGATGTCAAGTGGGAAAATGTTAGGATTAAGGTGTTATCAACCTTGTAAATCCTATGTATTTAATTAGTCCTAATATTCTTTGTAAATCATTCATAAGGGATGAAGTATTCACCAAGTAGCGATCTTATTTCAGCTACATTTTGGATCATTATACCTGATGGGGGGTGTGGGCAGCTTGCCCCTCACTACTTTCACTAGGGGGTCCAGGGGGTGGTGACAACTTCCTAGCCCTCCTAGTGGGGGTTTGGGGTCAGCACTCCTAAAGAGAATATTTCAGAAAATTACCTTGTAAAATATTGTAATTTCGTAGTCAATCTAAACCGTCCATCATTAGGTCAATGATCTGATGGTAGAGGTTAGGTTAGGGTTTTTTTACCTAGAAGGAAACACTCTTTTAGTGAGGATTTGGTATTATGGCTATGAAGAGTATTACAGGTACTGCAAGGTTGAAGATTGAAGAGGAGATTGATAGTGTTGTATTGTAAACTCTATTGAAGTTAATACAAACCGGTGCATCTATTATTGTGTGGAGTTTATTCCCAAAAAGGTTTCTTCACGTAAATACTATGTAATGTGTTTGATCTCCTATTCTGTTATTTCTTTGTTTTGATTTCATACCATCTTCATTTTGGGTCTGCATAGTTAAATATCTATATTATAGTTGTAATTAGTTTTTCATTGATACTTGTTTACCTTCATTTCTAACAAATATCTTTTACTATGTTACATGATTTATCATGCTTATATCTTTTTATCATCTCCTCTAATTCCTTGCATCCTTTGTATGGAACCAATTTAAGGGGTCATATATGTCACTAGCATTCCTTTGTGAGTTGTATTGTGCAATGACAAGCTCATAATAATTGTCATCTTGAGGCGAGAGTTTACCAAACTACTTGCAAAGATAAATATTTTAATCTACATTGTCAGAGCTTTTTATCACTTTCTATAACATGTGGAATCTCTCATCCTTGTCTTTTTATTTCTATTGTTTTCAAAGGTAGCTATTATATTTATTTTTAAATTCTTTACAAATGCTACTGATTACATGCTTTTTTTGTTTTGTCAGTTTCTTTGGAGCACTCATTGTGAGAAAAATTTAAGAAAAATATGTTACTTTATGCAAATTTGTATCCTTTTGAGTGTTTAAAAATTGTTTAATTAACATGTTAACTACTTGTTTTTCTTTTACATGCATCCATGTATTATTTCAAATACATATCAAAGTGGGGGCAAATGTAATGTTGAAAACTACATATCCATGCCCTTTTCCCTCATGTTTTGGGCTCACTTTGATTAGAGTGTCCTAAATACATTAACAAGTTTACAAGTGGCATATTCTTATGTGAATTGAACTCATGTAGCATGCTTGTATCACAAACTCATTATCAGTTATCTCTAGAATTTTATTCTTGATCCCTAGATTCATGCATCTACCACCATAGGTCAAATCTGTGGTTGTGGACTTGACCCAGGTCACTTATGTAGTTGCAAATCTGAACTCATTGGTACATTCTTATGTGAATTCATCCCATGTAACATTCTTGTATCATGATCTCATTAACAATGATCCCTATAATTTCATTCTTGGTACCTAGATTCATGCATATACAATGTTGGATCAAATCCATGGTCGTGGACTTGACCTAGGTAATTTTTGTAGTTGTAGATTTGAACTCTAAACTTTTAAAATACAAATTCAATTTTTATCCTATTAACTCCCTCCTATTATCCATTGCGAGCTAACTTAGCGTGCATGTTTTGTTGATTTGTGTGCTTGATTATTGTATTTAAAGGCATTCATTTATTCATATGAGAACATTAGGGACTAACATTCTAGGAGTATGCTAGGGTTTATTGATAAAGAATTTTAAGAATGAATATACATATAGAGGAAGATGCCTTACATGTTAATGATTATCATTATCATGTTTATATCTTATGGTTCCAGATTTATGAGATCCTTGTCATTGTTATATGATTACATGTCTATGATCCTTATCATGTTCACATCTTACACTTCATAATATTATCCTTTTCATACCCTCATTTTTATATCATATTTGTGCCTACATGATTCTTATCTACCCTTTAGAGCTATCCAAATATTTTCATTTTCCTTCATTGGGGAAACATTTGGGGTTATATTTCCTTACCCTTGTTACACATGCTTTCATAATTATCTCCTACTAATGTTCTTACATACTTATCATATGATGACATTGTTAAGATTAAGGTGTCATCAACCTTGTAAATCCTATGTATTTAATTACTCCTAATATTGTTTATAAATCATTCATACGGGATGAAGTATTCACCAAGTAGCTAATGCAAGAGCATCCCTAGTTCAAGAGAAATCTTCCATCAACCAAAAACATTTGCATTTCAGTTTGTTTTCTTTTATTTTCTAGTTCAATTCAGCCAGTTCAGTCAGTAGAAGTTTTTGTATTTTGGTCCACATTCTGCCACAGTTTCATTTTAGACCTTGTGGAGCTGGACTTAGCATCTAAACACATTCACGCACATCATAACCAAAACTTAGATCATTTGGATCAGTTTCCAGAAAGATATCGCTATCAAAAGATCGACTATTTTCTTAGAATAGAGCATCGTAATAGTCTCAGACAGTTAGCTAAAGGAGAAGACTTGTGGAGCATTTCATGACTTGCGGAAGTAAATGACATGTCATTCAATGATGTTTGGATCATGGCCAACCTTCCTTGAGATCCGCATGTTATTCCATTCACTTACGGAGGATTCCCATCTGTTTAAGTTTGACCTATCCGTACACACACGTTACATCTCTTTCATCAGAGTTTGTAATCATCCTTGGCTGACACAGAGGAATCTTGTGTTCCAAAGATGATATCTATTCATGTAATAGTTGTATAGGAAAGTAGGGAATCATATAGAGATAGATAGATAGTTTAAATTCTTTTTGAAGGTGCTTCAAAGTTGTATCTTGCACATATTTTGTAATTGAGGAATCAAGCCAGAGAGCCCTAATTGTAAGCCTGCATGTTTCCGACCTATTTGTATTTTGAATCTATGAAATACTGAATGACTGAATCTTCATTTTCATTCTAAAATTGAGTTACTTCTAATTTGTTTACTCTTGTTGTACGGCCTAGACTATTTAATTTGTGGACCCTCCTAACCATGACTGCACCAAGTGGTATCAAAGCGAAGTTTGAATCTTTTGGGAGCAAAATGAGTGAAGATGGAAAAGGAATTTAGTAAGATCTTGTTGTGAATAGATCACTGAATCTAAGGTAGACTACTTATATTGTCAACCGATCACCGATTGTGAGGCAGTTGTCACCTTATAGCCTGATCACCGAACTTGAGGCAGTTACACTTGATCCTTAGAAGAGACGCCACTGAGGAGAATACCTACTATTGGTACTATGGCTAGAAGAATGGATGAGATGATAGAAATGATGAAAACAATGCGAGTCCGCCTGGATGTTGTTGAAGAAGATCAGAGAAGAGGACTTACACCTTGACCTAATGTTAAAAGTGATGATGATGAAGAACTTCAATCCATTGATCAAAATGAAGTAACCCTAGGAGATGAAGAAGAAGAATAAGATGAAGTCAAGATGTTGCAAGCTATTTCAAAAATTAGGAAAAGACCTAGAGTTGATGTACTAAACTATACTAGTAATTTGAACCCTAAGGAGCTGATTAATTGGATAAATGAATTAGAAGAATACTTTGAGTATGAATAAATTGAAGACCCAGAGAAGGTGAAGTTTGCAAAGGCAAAGCTAAAAGGACATGTTGCTATATGGTGGAAAGAAGTTTAGTTGGATAGAAATAGAAGAGGAAAAGAGAACATTACAAAATGGGATAGAATGGTGACAAAATTGAAGAATCAATTTATACTTGCTGACTATGAGTTGGAACCATTGAAGAGATTGTAGAACCTGAGGAAAAAGGAGAAATATGTGAAGGAGTACACTGAAGAATTTCATAGGATGATCATAAGGATAGGACATTGGTATAGTCATAGTTAGGAGGGTTCACACAATGAGCTGTCTAGACCGTGCAACTAGAGTAAACACAACGAGAACAATTCAAATATATGAAACAAATGTAGATTCAATCATTCAGTATATCATAGAATTTAAATATGAATCAGCTAGCAACATGCGGGCTTACAATTAGGGCTCACGGGTCTAATTACAGAATATCAGAATATGCACAAGATATAGCTTTGAAGCTCCTTTGCAAAGAATCCAAACTATGAACTTATGCTATCAATCATAACAATGCTAACTGCTTTCCTAGAGATCTATTACATCATTATATATCATATCCGGAACATAAGATTTCTCCGCGTCAGCCAAGGAAGATCACAAACTCCAATGAATAGTTGTAACATGTGTACATGGATAGGTCATACCTAAATGAATAGAACTCCACTGCAAATGAATGGAATGATGTGCAGATCTCGGGGAAGATCAGCCTCGAACCAAAGATCAACAAATGATGTGTCATTAGGCTTCACAAGTCAGGAAATGCTCTACAAGTCTTCTCCTTTAGCTGATTGTCTGAGACTCTCAGATGCTTTGTTATGAGAAAGCAGTTGATCTTCTGATAATGATATCTTTCTGAAACCTTAACCAAATGCTCTGAGATTCAGATATGTTGTGCATGAATGAATCTATATGCTAAGTCCAACTCCACAAGATCTGAAATGCAATTGCAGTAGAATGTGGACCAAAATATAGAAACTACTACTAACTGAACTATCTAAACTGAACTGGAAAATGAAAGGAAACAGTCCAGTATTCTAACTACTTCCTTATGTAACTTGACAAACTCTACAACTCTGCACAAATTTCCTAACATCCTTATGTATCTGAGGCCAAAAGTAATGTTCACTTACCAAAGCCACTATTTTATCAATGCCAAAATGTCCTACCAATACACCATTGTGCTTCTCTTTGATCAAATTATCTCTCATGGAACTCCTAGGTATGCACAACTAATTTCCTCTAAACAACATATCTTCCTGAATGAAATAGTTGAACCAATTACTCCTATCTATCACAATAGGTTCCTTACATGCTTTCTAGGGTTCTATAAAATTAGTGTCTCCCTCATACAGGTTCTTCAATTCATCAAATCCCAACACTTCAACTCTCAACTCTGTCAACAAGTTCCTTCTCCTATTCAATGCATCTAGAACTTTGTTTGATTTTCCACTCCTATGCTTCAAAACAAAAGCATAACTCTACATGAACTCTACCCATCTCATATGTCTCTAATTCAACTTACCTTGACTGTTCAAATATTACAAAGCTTGATGATCTATATACAACACAAATTCCTTAGGCAACAAGTAATGTCTCCACTTCTTCAAGGCTTGAATTATGGCATAGAACTCCTAATCATAAACTAAATATCTTCTCCTTGCATCATTCAACTTCTCACTAAAATATGCTACAGGTCTACCTTCTTGACTTAACACTACTCCAATTGCATTCCCACTTGCATCACAATCTACTTAAAATACCTTATTGAAATCTGATAATGCCAAAACAAGTTGCTCCATCACTTTCTGCTTCAACAACTCAAAACTTTTATCTGCTCTTGATGTCCACTTGAAATATTTTATGTCACTGCTAATTCTAGAAACTAGCTAATCCATGAAATGATTTGACTTCTCCAATGCTCCCTAGTGTAGGCCATTCAACAATTGCTCTTACTTTCTCATGGTCCATCTTCAATCCTTCTGCAGAAATCACAAATCCCAAGTATACCAATTCTTCCTTCATGAAACTACACTTCTTGATGTTTATCAACAATTTCTCCTCTCAGTCTCTGCAAAACTTGTCTAAGGTGCTGCAAATGTTCCTCCTTTGTCTTATTGAAAATCAGAATGTCATCCAACTATACAATAACAAACTTACCCAAGAATTTCTTCAGAACTTCATTCATCAATCTCATGAAAGTACTAGGTGCATTTGTCAATCCAAAAGGCATTACTAACCAATCATGCACTTCTTCATTTGTCTTAAAAGTAGTCTTCCATTCATCTCCTTCTCTAATTCTGAGCTAATGTTATCCACTCTTTAAGTCTATCTTTGTGAAATATCTTGCTCCACTCAAACAATCCATAATATCATCCATCCTAAGTAGAGGAAATCTATTCTTAACTGTGATCTTATTTATTGCTATAGAGTTTGTACACATTCTCCATTCTCCACCTTTCTTTGGTTCTAACACTACAGGTACTACACAAGGGCTCAAACTTTCTCTGATCAAACATTTCCTCAACAATTCTTGTATCTGTCTATTCAATTCTTCATTCTCTGTTGGTGTTATTCTATGTGTTGCTTTGTTAGGCAAACTAGCTCTTGGTATAAGATCCATGTGATGACTGATACTCCTGATTGGTGGCAATCCTTTAGGTACATTATCTGATATGATGTCTTCATACTCTGTCAGCAACTTAGTTATCTCCTCTGATTGTGATTCAATCTTTTTCCCCAATGTTTCAGGTTTCTTAGGGATCAAAGTATAACACATATTCTCATGTCTCAAACCATCCAAAAATTTTCTTCCATCTACCAAACAGATTCTAGCATTCCCACATAATTCACTCTTAGGATCATCCTCCAAAGGAATCAAAGTAATTCTCTTTCCATTTGCTGTTATAGTGTATGTATTCTTTCTCCCATCATGTATAGCTTTTCTATCATATGGCCAAGGTCTACTGAACAAAATATGACAAACATCCATAGGCATAATATCACACAAGACTTCATCATGATAAGATCCAATATGAAATTTCACCAAACATTGTTCACTCATAGTACCTTATGATCATCCCGAATCCATTGTATCTAATAGGGCTTAAGGTGTTTCAACCTTTCCAACTTTAGTTTAGTCACCATCTCCTCTAAAACTAGGTTATCAGAACTACCACTATCAATTACAACGTTACAACATTTACCTCCTGATTTACATCTGGTTCTAAACAAGCTTTTCCTCTGTAGTGGTTCCTCTTTTGTCTTTTCTTAAAATAGTGCTCTCATCATCACAAGTGATTTTCCTTTCTTAGGTTTACCAACTAAATTAGGTGATAGAACAATTTCTTCTTCCACATAGGTTGATCTTCCACTATTCTCTGTCCTCTTGCTTGTACTCCCCTAATTACATTCAAATGCTCTATATCCTTCTCCTCCACACTTGAAACAAGTTCCTTTGAATTCTCTCCTATCAGGTCCTCTTCCTTCTCTTATGTATCCTTCACTCTGGTATGTACTAGGGTTCCCTCTATGATAGAAATTTCTATCATCTCTCCAATAAGCATTGTTATCTCTATCCTCCTTCTTGAATGTGTTCTCTTGTTTGTTTTACTCCACAAATGATCTCTCTCCTCCAAAAACTATTCCACCTCTCTAAAATTTACCTCCTCTACCTCTCTGTTTCTAATCATACCTCTTATTCAGCTTCTCCTCAACTTTCAGGGCAAACTGATATGCTTCTTCTAGTGTTGTCATCCTTACCAAACTCATTTCTTCTTGAATCTTCAATATCAGTCCATTGATGTATCTAGCCACTTTATCTTTTCTTTCTTCACTATGTCCTATCCTTATGATCATCTTATGAAATTCTTCAGTATACTCCATAGATTTCTCCTTTTGTCTCGGGTTCTGCAATATCTTCAATAGCTCCAACTCATAGTCAGCAGGTACAAACTAGTTCTTTAATTTTGTCACCATCCTATCCCATTTTGTAATCTTTTCTTTTCCTCTTCTATTTCTATCCAACTCAACTTCCTTCCACCATATAGCAGCATGTCCTTTCAACTTTGTCTTTGCAAATTTCACCTTCTCTGGATCTTCAACTTCTTCATATTCAAAGTATTCTTCCATGTCATTTATCCAGTCAATCAATTCTTCAGGGTTTAAATTGCCAGTGTAATTAGGTACATCAACTCTAGGTCTCTTTCTAATCTTTGAAATAGATCACAACATCTTAACTTGATCTGATTCTTCTTCTTCATCACCTCCTAGGGTTTCACTAATTTGTTCAATAGATTAAAATTCCTCTTCATCATCACTTTCAACATTAGGTCTCGGTGTCAATCCTCTTTGCCTATCTTCCTCAATAAAATCTAATTGAATTCTCATCATTTTCATCATTTCCATCATCTCATCCATTCTACCAGCCATTGTTCCAATAGCAGGAATTCTCCTCAGCGACATTATTCCTAGGATCAAGTGTAAACTACCTCAAGTTCAGCGATCGGGCTACAAGGTGACAACTGCCTCACAATCGGTGATCGATTGCGACACAAGTCACCTACCTTGGATTTGACAATCTATCCACAGTAAGATCTTATGGAATTCCTTCACCGACTTTGCTCAATTCTCTCCCAAAGATTTGAACTTTCACTCTGATACCACTTGGTGTAGTCATAATTAGGAGGGTTCACAGAATGAACTGTCTAGACTGTGAAGCTAGAGTAAACCCAATGGAAACAACTCAAATATATGAAATAAATGTAGATTTAGTCATTCATTATATCATACAATTCAAATACAAATCAGCCGGTAACATGCAGGCTTACAATTAGGGCTCACAAGCCTGATTATAGAATATCAGAATATGCAAAAGATATAGCTTTGAATCACCTTCGCAAAGAATCCAAACTATGAACTTAAGATATCAATCATAACTATGCTAACTGCTTTTCTAGAGATCTATTACATCATTATATATCATATTCAGAACATAAGATTCCTCCGCGTCAGCCAAGGAAGATCACAAACTCCAATGAAGAGTTGTAATGTGTGTACATGGATAGGTCGGACCTAAATGAATAGAAACCCTCCGCAAATGAATGGAATGATGTGTGGATCTCAGAGAAGGTCGGCCACAAACCAAAGATCAACGAATGATGTGTCATTAGGCTTCACAAGTTAGGAAATGCTCCACAAGTCTTCTTCTTTCGCTAATTGTCTAAGACTATCAAGATGCTTTGTTTTGAGAAAGCAGTCGATCTTCTGATAGTGATATCTTTCTAGTACCTTAATCAAATGCTCTAAGATTCGGATATGTTTTGCATGAATGAATCTATATGCTAATTCTAGCTCTACACAATCTAAAATACAACTACAGTAGAATACAGACCAAAATATAGAAAGTACTACTGACTAAACTGTCTGAACTGAACTGGAAAATGAAAGAAAACAAACTGAACTGCAAACAAACTAAACTGCAAACAAGCTGGAATGCAAATATTTTTGGTTGATATAAGATTTCTCTTGAACCAGGTATGCTCCTGGATTAGACATAGTGAAGCAATCAAGGAGAAAGTGGGTAGATACATCAATGGACTGAGATTGAACATTCAAGAAAAATTGAGTTTGGTGAGGATGACAACATTGGAAGAAGCATATCAATTTGCCCTGAAGGTTGAAGAAAAGTTGAACAAGAAGCATGATCAGAGATAGAGAGGTAGAACATTTTCTAGAGGAGAGAGATCATATGTGGAGCAGAATAGACAAGAGAACACATTCAAGAAGGAGGACAGAGATAACAATGCATACCAAAGAGATGATAGAACTTTCTATCATAGAGGAAACCCTAGTCCATACCGGAGTGAAGCATATACAAGAGAAGGAAGAGGACCTAATAGGAGAACATTCAGAGGAACCTATTTTAAGTGTGGAGGTGAAGAACATAGAGCATTTGAATGTAATCAAGGAAGTACAAGTTGTAAAGGGTAAAATTTGGATAGTTGATGTTTGACTAGTTTTGGTGTATATCCTCCTTTCACCCTTACATTTAAGGACCTAGGGTCGAGTTGCAATGTATTATCATACCCTAGATCACTATTCAGATGTAGGGAAACTTGGATTTTTATTATTAGATTGACAATTTCCTTCTCTTATGCTCAATTACACCTTAAAACCCTAATTATGCAAATATGACAGTAAACAAACGAATAATGGAAAATGCTGATACAAAAAGATGTAAAATATGAAATAACTATGCACCTATTTTTGGGGTTCAAAGATGAAAAAGTCAAGGACTAAAGAGCGAGTGCCCAAGTCCAAGGCCTAGCTTTTTTTTGAGATCTGGAAACAAGGTTTGCAACCTGTATCTGCAGTACCAGAGATTTTCCTGTTGCGAAACTTTGAGGACTAATGAGAGGGGTGCCCAAGTCCAGGGTGTCCTTTTCTTCACTGATCTGTAATCCTGACACTCTATTGTACCCTCCTGCAACTTCACTTTCTCTACAACTCCAACCTCTAACCTACAATCATGAAAACTTTGGGAGGGGGTTGTGGTGTTTAGAGGCTTGCCTCAGTCAAGCCCCAGAGAGACATTCAAGACTTCCAAACACCATTGTCAAATAGAGAGTACGTGCCTATGGAGGTAGAGGCAAAAACTAAATGATAAATGCTCAATAATCACAATAGATATCACCTTGTAGTGAAGATCTCATGAGAGGAAGAAGCTCTTCATTCCATGAGGAGATGGATGCTCAAATATGAAAACACAAACACATAAATAACACAAAGTTGCTCTTGCAAGACAATGAAAGCCTTGAATCACTTCTAGAATGCCAATGCTCATCTAATGATTATCTAGTTTACAAATGAATACCTAAACATGCTTTTATATACAACTACAAACATTCCCGCCAAGATTTCGTAAATTCAAACTTACCGTGTTGGCCTAGGGACCAAATAATAGTCATAAACCGACACTTCAAATTTGTGCCTAACCTAAAATAGGGAAGGACTAGGGCACGGGTGCCCAAGTCCTCCCCCCTATTTTGGGCAAGGTTAAGCTCAAGGGGTCCCCCTAGGTCACATTTGTCATAGGACCCAGGGTTTGGTCCATCAGGATGTTGAATTATGATGTAAGATGTACTAAATGTAGCTAAGAGACCCGGGAGCTAAACCTTTTGAGGGAAAATCCCCCAAGGGGACATTTTCTGACATTACACAAGTAAGAAAATAGAGAACAGTGGAAGAGTAGTCTATGTAGAAGAACCTATTGGATCACTCGATTCATTTTGTAAACATGAGAAAGGAAAATCACTAGTCATGAGGAGAGCACTATTTCAAGCAAAGACAAATGAGGAACCACCACAGAGGAATAGTTTGTTCAAAACCAGATGTAAATCAGTAGGTAAATGTTGTAAGGTTGTAATTGATAGTAGTAGTTTAGATAATTTAGTTTCAGAGGAGATGGTGACTAAGATGAAATTGGAAAGATTAAAACACCCTAAGCCATATCAGATAGCATGGATTCAGGATGATCATAAGGTATTGGTGAGTGAACAATGTTTGGTGAAATTTCATATTGGATCTTATCATGATCAAATATTGTGCGATATTATGCCTATGGATGTATGTCATATATTGTTGGGTAGACCATGGCAGTATGATAGAAAAGCTATACATGATGGGAGAAAGAATACATATACTATAACATCAAATGGAAAGAGAATTACTTTGATTCCTTTAAAAGATGATCCTAAGAGTGAAGTATGTGGGAATGCTAGAATCTGTTTGGTAGATGGAAGAAATTTTTTGGATGGTTTAAGACATGAGAATGTGTGTTATGCTTTGATCCCTAAGAAGCCTAAAAATCTAAAGACTAAAGAATCATAACTGGAGGAGATAACCGAGTTACTAATAGAGTATGAAGACATCATATTAGATAATGTACTTGAAGGATTGCCACCAATCAGGAGTATTAGTCATCACATGGATCTTATAGCTAGAGCTAGTTTGCCTAACAAAGTAGCACATAGAATGACACTAGCAGAGAATGAAGAACTAAATAGATAGATACTTGAGTTGTTGAGGAAAGGTTTGATCAGAGAAAGTTTGAGTCCTTGTGTAGTACCTACAGTGTTAGAACTAAAGAAGGATGGAGAATGGAGAATGTGTACAAACTCTAGAGCAATAGACAATATCATAGTTAAGTATAGATTCCCTTTACCTAGGATGGATGATATTATCGATTCTTTGAGTGGAGAAAAATATTTTACAAAGATAGACTTGAAGAGTGGATACCATCAGATCGGAATCAGAGAAGGAGATGAATGGAAGACTACTTTCAAGACAACTGAAGGATTGTATGGGTGATTAGTGATGCCTTTTAGATTGATAAATGTACCAAGTACTTTCATGAGGTTGATGAATCAAGTTTTGAAGAAATTCTTGGGTAAGTTTTTTATTGTATATTTGGATGATATTCTAATTTTTAGTAAAACAAAAGAACATTTGTGGCACCTGATACAAGTATTATATAGGTTGAGAGAAAAGAAATTACTAATAAACATCAAGAAGTGTAGTTTCATGAAAGAAGAATTGGTATATTTGGGATTTATGATTTCTACGGAAGGATTGAAGATGGACCCTGATAAAGTGAGAGCAATTGTTGAATGGCCTACACCTGAGAGCATTGGAGAAGTCAAATCATTTCATGGATTAGCTATTTTCTATTGGAAGTTCATTAGAAATGTCAGTTCAGTATGTAACCCTATGACAGAGACAATGAGAGGTGATAGAAAAGACTTTAAGTGGACATTAGGAGAAGATAAAAGTTTTGAATTGTTGAAGCAAAAAGTGACAGAGCAACCTGTGTTAGCATTACTGAATTTCAATAAGGTATTTGGAGTAGATTGTGATGCAAGTTGAAATGCAATAGGAGCAGTGTTAAGTCAAGAAGGTAGACCTATACCATATTTTAGTGAGAAGTTGAATGATGCAAGGAGAAGATATTTAGTTTATGATCAAGAATTATATGCCATAATTCAAGCCTTGAAGAAGTGGAGACATTACTTGTTGCCTAAGGAGTTTGTGTTGTATTCAGATCATCAAGCTTTGCAATATTTGAACAGTCAAGGAAAGTTGATTCAAAGACATATGAGATGGATAGAGTTCATGTAGAGTTATACTTGTGTGTTGAAGCATAGGAGTGGAAAATCAAACAAAGTTACAGATGCCTTGAGTAGGAGAAGGAACTTGTTTACAGAGATGAGAGTTGAAGTATTAGGTTTTGAGGAGTTGAAGAACATGTATGAGGAAGATCTTGATTTTGTGGAAACCTTGGAAAGCATGTAAAGAACCTGTTGTGATAGATAGAAGCAAGTGGTTGGATTATTTCATTCAGGAAGATATGTTGTTCAAAGGAAATCAGTTATGTATACCTAGGAGTTCAATGAGAGATAATTTGATCAAAGAGAAGCACAGTGGTGGATTGGCAGGACATTTTAGCATTGATAAGATAGTGGCTTTGGTAAGTGAAAATTACTTTTGGCCTTAGATACATAAGGATATTAGGAAATTTGTGTAGAGTTCTAGAGTTTGTCAAGTTGCAAAAGGGAGTAGTTAGAATACTAGATTGTACAATCCTTTGACAATACTAGAGAGACCTTGGGAAGACATAAGCATGGATTTCATAATGGGATTGTCGAAGACATAGAGAGGACATGATTCAATATTTGTAGTGGTGGATAGATTTTCAAAGATGGCACATTCCATACCTTGTAAGAAGACAACTAATGCAATGCATGTAGTTGACCTATGTTTCAAGGAGATTGTGAGATTGCATGGATTACCTAAGAGCATAATTTCAAACAAAGATACAAGATTTCTTGGATACTTTTGGAAGACACTTTGGAAGAAGATGAAGACAGATTTGAAGTTCAGTTCAGTATTTCATCCGCAGACTGATGGATATACAGAGGTGGTAAATAGGAGTTTGGGAAACTTGTTGAGATGTTTGGTTGGAGAAAAGGCAGGAAGTTAGGATTTGATTCTATCACAAGAAGAGTTTGCATATAATAATTCAATGAATAGAGTACTGGAAGAACACCATTTGGGATTGTGACAGGAACTAACCCTAAAGGAGTAGCAGAGTTGAGAGGTATCAGTATGGAAGACAAAAGGAGTACAAAAGTAGAAGAATTTGTAGGACACATGGAGACAGTACATAATCAGGTGAAGAAGCATTTGGAGGAGATGAATAGTAAGTATAAAAAGTAAGAAAATGAGAAGAGGAGACAAAGAATTTTTAGTGGGAGATGAATTAATGGTATACTTGAGAAAAGAAATATTTCTAGTTGGGACATATAACAAGTTGAATATGAAGAAATTTAGACCATGTAGGATACTCAAAAAGTTTGATTTAGGAAATGCATATGAAGTGGAGCTACTAGAGACATTGGGTATATCACCTATTTTCAACATTGTAAACCTATTATATACAAAAAAATTGGATAAATGAAAATGATAAAACAATACAATGCATTACCTAAATCCAAATCTTCAATACCTCAGATAGATAGAATGATAGATAGGTTGATTGATTGAGTTATTTGATATGTTGATTGCTCAATTTAGTAGCATAACATCAAGATAAAGATGATAGATGGAAGATGATAGATGAAAAGACAATATATGAAAGATTGTGGAGAGAATTTGATAGCATGAGGATACTTGAAATGTAGATGATCAAATGGCTTGTGAGAGGCTTGATTTATAGGAAAGGGCTGATTTAAATGGATGGTTGAGATTGAAAGGCTAAATGAATGTGGACGGCTAGGATTGATTAGTTATTCCCACTCCTCAACAAAGTTGTAGTCATGTGACAAGTGTAAGGAGGAGAATAAAGTTCATGTGTGATCGTGTACACAAAAACTTTTATTTAATAAAATTAAGTCTTATTAGTTGTACATGTGAAGGATATTAAATGAAAGTTGTACTACCACACATGATTCAATGGAGAGGTGGACAAGTGTTGGAATGTGGTGAGAGGTGAGGACCTAATTCAAATATTTTATTTGAATTAGTTGGGACATGTGAGGGAAATTAATTAAATAAATAAGATTTATTTAATTAATTGGCTAGGTGATTAGGATGGGATGGGATTATGATGGGAAATTAATTAAATAAATAGGTTTTATTTAATTAATTGGCTAATGGGATAAAGTAGGATTAGGACAAAATGCTACATGATGTCTCTAATAAGGTTTTTGACTAGGTGTTGTAAGACATGGACAAATTTGGGTGTCTACACCTATATCAGCATCATGAAGAAGAGTTTAGTGACAGCATTGAAGATCATTTGAAGAAGCAGTTACCACAACAAGCACCAGAGTAGATTGAAGACATCTTGGATAGAAGAATTGGATGTAGCACCAGAGGCAAGAAATACAAAGAATATTTGGTAAAGTGGAAAGGCAGACTGGAAGAACACTCATCTTGGATTTGATATCTCTATGTGTGATCATTTTCCGTAATTTGTCTATTTGTTTATGATTTTACGAAATTAGGGTTTTAAGCATAATTGGACTTAATTGAACAACAAATTCACATAATTCTAATCTTCCCCTATGTTCCAAGTGATAGGAGATCTGTAGTAGAGTTCTCTACTTGGTTGAATGTCCTTGAATGTTTAGTGGTGAAAGGAGGATCATGACAAACCCTTAAAATCATTTTCTTCCCCCTCTTTTTCTATTAAACATTTTGGTGAACCCATGTTTTTAATGAATTTTGCACCTTTCTGAGTGTTTCACTTCAGATTTATATTCATTGCATTCATTCATTTCATTGTTCATCTTATTGCATTTGAAAAATTACAAAAATGAAAACTTTGAAAAATTTGAAAAAATTGGCTTTTTTAACTTACATTTTCAAATAATTTGAATTAGTTGGCATTTAAATTCAATAAATTTCTATCATTATAATTAGATCTGATTTAAAATAAAGAAATTCTTCATTCACCATTCATTTACATTGCATTTTCATGATTAAATTAATAAAAATTGCTTGAAATTGTGCATTTTTCCATATAACCTAGTTTTGCATTAGCTAGGGTTTGTAGTCAAAATATTGTTTCAGATTTTACTACCCTTTCAAAACACTCATTAGGACTTATTTCTAACTATATTGTTTCATCATAGTGGCTTTCTTACAAAATTTCATGTCTAGTGTTTAAAGCCTTGCATTTCCACTAGATTTGGCCTTATTGTCTCTCTAGAATTGCATCACAAGCATGTTGTTAAGGATTTTTCTGCATTAATTGGTTGTTATGATGTTTATAATCTATTTCCCCTCCTCAAGTTCCCCTTAACACCCTTTCTATTGGGCCTTTGCATTGAAAATTGGTGAAAAAATACATATTTTAGGTGTATTTTCACTAGGTTTTGACTTGTCATCATTATAGGATTGCATCAAAGGTGTGGTGTGAAGTATATTATTGCTTTATTGTGTTAATATTGGACATAGTTTTTTCTTGCCCTGATCAATTTCCTTACAACACCTCTTCTTTCACTTCTTTACATTGAAAAAAGTTGAAAAAATAAAGTATTCTAGGTCATTTTCACATATAGTTTTGCACTTGTCTCTTGCATAACTTTTGAAAAGATTTTAAAATATGATCTTACATTGATTTGAAAACATATACACATGGAATATGTTGTAAATATGCACATATGAGGTGTTGTCATTGATGTCAACATATCTCTTTGTCAAAAATAGTGAAGACAGTGCAGTTAAGCAAAGTAGATTGCTCCGCATTTCTAGTGAGATGAAGATCAGAATCTGTGGACTAAAGGGTTGTGTAGAGGATTGTCTAAAGTTGCTTTAGTTAAGATTTGAGAGGTCCGCATGGAGGATTGGTGAATTTATGGCCATCTGAGTAGAACCAAGTTTCGTAGTTGTTCAAAGGTAACAGAGTGACAAAAGCTTGGTCTGGATTGCTCCGCATTGGAATATTATGGTCTACAGATCTAGAGGTATGTTTGGGATGTTGGTGTGTGTCCTCAACTCAAGTGGTTTGTGGTTTGGAGGTCCGCAAGCAATCTTTCTAATGTGACAGTCATGACAGTTAGTGTTCTTGAGTTCTTGTATAAAGATACAAGTGATTCTGGTGATTTGAGGTGGTGCAGTTGTTATTGTTGATTTCATTGTTCTTGTGGAGGTCTCTAGATCATGCACCTATTGTGTTGGTGGTCCGCATTAAGGATTGAGCTTGTAGTTGAAGATATCTCCTTGGGTGTTATTGTTCTTTCCAGTCTTGGCTGACCAAATGCTTGGTGCATGTTGCGGATGATCTAAGAGAAGTTCTATGGAGTGTGGCATGTTGTTCAAGGAAGATTTGAGTTCTAGCTATGTTTGGCCAACAGTGTAATGGTTCACATGTAGCATTTTAAGTCTTGTGATTGTAATTTCTTGTAATGCCTATCTTGGAGAATTTTCTAGATAGTTGATTGTAAGGCCGACTTTGATGTTCATTCCAAAGTCAATGTCATGTATAAATAAGTGTTATGAAGTTGTCAAAAAGTAGTGATGTGAGCGAAGATGCGAAGATAGCGAGGAAGTGTTCAGGGGCAGAGCAGAGATTTGAGCTTCAATGGAACTAAACTTTGGCATGGAGAAGATGTTACTTCTCAGTTCAACCTATTGGTGTTAACCAAGTGAATGTTTCTGTAGGCAGTGAGCCTACTTTGAGCAGTGAGGTCTGGGCAGTGCACCCGAAGGCAAGTGCCTTCCCATTTTTATATTCTTTTAACAAAGAATAAATCTTGTGGGTTAACCCCCACTGTGGGTTTTCCCTTAACCGGGTTTCCATGTAAAAATCTTGGTGTTATGTGTGTTGATTGTGTTTTCTACTCATGTGTTGTTGTTTCATGCTTTCATGATTATATAATTAATCTGTTAATAAGTGGTAAAGAAGATTAAATGCAGAAAAGTTAAAGTTTTGTGACAACTGATTCGCCCCCCCACCCTCTTAGTTGTTTTCCCTAATTTCAACAATTGGTATCAGAGTCGGTTCCTCTAAAAAAATCTTGACCACTTAAGGAGATCCAGGATGTCGACATACAAGAAGGACAGTCTAAGATTTGATGGAACAAATTACTATCTTTGGAAGAATTGCATGGAGTGTCATTTATAATGCATGGGTGATCCTTATTAGTTGATAACTAAGAATGAGTATACTCCTCCGCAGAATGGTCCTACAACTCCAGATGAAATCAAAGATGCTAATAACAACATTCAGGCTAAAGAAGCATTGTTAAGCATCCTAACTAATACAGAAATGACAAATGTCTTGGAATTGAAAACTACTCATGAAATCTAGAAAAATTTGGAAACTCTGTATGAAGGTGATGCATATGTCAAATGTGCTAAGTTACAGAGCTTGAAGGGTAGATATGAAAGTTTGAGGATGAGTGAAGATGAAAACATCAGTTCCTACATATAGAAGGTGAATGAACTTGTGTGTGGTATCAGTTGTGTTGGTGGAAAACTGGAAGAATCAGAGATTGTTGGCAAGGTGCTCAGATCCTTACCCACTTCATACAAGCATAGAGTTGCTACTATTGAGGAGATCAAGACTGTGACAACTGTTACAAGGGATCAGTTGGTTGGCAAGCTTTTAGCATTTGAAATGAGTGAGTTTGGTGATTCTCTTCTAAATCAGAATCTGCATTTAAGGCCAATGTTTCTAGGAAGTAAAGATTTGATCCAGGTGAAAGATCTTCAAGAAGACTAACCAGATATGAGAAGGCAAGGAAGGAACTTGAAGAAGGTGAATCTGAGCTTGAAGAAATTGAAGTCCTTTTTGCCAAAAGATTACCAAGAGGATCCAGTGAGTATGAAGGAAAATTGCCTTTCAAATGTTTTGCTCACAATAAGATTGGTCATTTTGCTTCAAGATGTCTGGAGAGGGTCTCAAAGCCAAACCCTAATAGACCTAGGGTTTAGAAGAAGTGTTACTATGTCCAAGAAGCTATTGATGAAGGAGTCACAGATGATGGATCTGATATGGGAAGTACCTCTAGAAATGAATGGGTGTTCATTGCTATCAAAGAAGAAGATCCGGCGCCTACTGAATCTGCTAGTTGTGTAAATGTGGAAAGTGCCTTGGCTGCTCAGGCTGAAGAAAAGGATGAATGGGTGATTGATAGTGGATGTTCTCATCATATGACTTGTGATAAAAGTAAGTTTGTAAGTTTGGAAAGATATGATGGTGGAATTGTGAAGTTTGGAGACAATTCAACTAGTAGAATCCGTGGCAGAGGATCCATCTCTCTTGATGGTAAGAATAACACTAATGATGTTTTGTATGTAGAAGGGTTGAAGCATAATCTTCTCAGTGTTGGATAGTTGGTTGACAAAGGGTATGATCTCTGATTCAAGGATGGAAGATGCAAAATTTTGGAAAGCTCCAGAACTGAGATTGCATCTTGTACATAGACTAGAGGTAATATCTTTCATTTAAGTGTTACTGGTAAAAGTTGTTTGATTGCTCAGATTGATCAGAGTTGGTTATGGCATAGGAGAATGTGTCATGTAAACTTTGATAATATTGTCAAGATAAGTACTACTCATGTTGTGAGAGATCTTCCAAAGCTTGTGAAACCTGCTAATAGCATGTGTAAGGAATGTTAGTTGGGAAAACAAAGCAAAACTACATTCAAAAGTAAAGAATAATTTTCAAGTGGATTGTTGGAGCTTGTGCACACTAATTTGTGTGGTCCTACCAGAGTTAGGAGTTTGCAAGGAGATAGATACTTTATGTTGCTTATTAATGATTACTCCCAGATGATGTGGGTCACTTTCTTAAGAGAGAAATTAGAGGTTCTTGACAGATTCAAGGTATTCAAGGCTATGTTGGAGAATGAGATTGGTGTGAAGATAAAGTGTCTGAGATCTGACAAAGGTGGAGAGTTTACCTCCAGTGAGTTTAATGCATTTTGTGAAAATCATGGAATAAGAAGATACTTATCTACTCCTAGGACTCCTCAGCAGAATGTGTTGGAAACAAGGTAGATAACTGAGAGGGGGGGTGAATCAGTTATCTCTATTATCTTAACTTTCTTTTCTTCTTTTATAATTTGTGCAGCATCAAAACATATAAGCATATATAATCATGAGAACAGAAATAAATCAATACACATAACACAAGGATTTTTACATGGAAAACCTTGTTAAGGGAAAAACCATGGGGTGACTAACCCAAGATTGTATTCTCTGTTAAAAGAATAAGAAGTACAAAATGGCACTTGCCAATTAGGGCTTACTACCTGAGCACACTGCCTACAAGAGACTCATTATCTATAGAACTTACAAAAGGTAACCAGGTGTTTGAATTGATGAGAGGCATCTACAAATACTAAAGTTTAGTTTTGGTTAGGCACAATATACTAATCTAATGCACTTGATTCTTCCTTTGTGCTAGTGCTGCTATTCTATCACATACTGGACTTGTATTGCTGCTTCCACACTTATCTCTGCCTTTCTTCACACTTTATTTTCTCATATCTATTCACACACACACACCTTCATACTGGAATCCATCTGGTATATATATCCGCACCAATGATTTTAACAACTTTCTAGTCGGCAACCAGAATACTCAAGATATTGACAAATTACTGATCTATCAGCTGAATCCATTCTTGATTTGAGATAAGTATCAAGAACATAGGCATAGAAGTCATCAATCATGTTGGCTAACAATGTATGATCCCTCAAATTGCTTTATCAACATCAATTACTCATCCAGATTTAAGTCTGATACTCTGTCGGTCAGTTCTTTCTTAGTCTGCTCTGCTTGTCTGGAACCCAACACAGATGCTCATAACTTTTTCATGCTTTATTACCGAAGGCTAAATCTCTGGAATATAGTAGTCATGATACCCTTCTTGACTTTCCCAAGTCCATAACTTACTAAGTTACACCATCTAAGAGATCTGGACCTGATTGTCAGACCTTGTTACATACTCTGTTCTTGTTCACTGGACCAAAACAATCTTCAATCTGACTTCCGGTAGGCATACTATGTACTGTGGATGTGTGGGATAGACTTTGTTGCCATTAATGAAAACACTCATGAAGCCACACAGTGTCTCTTGCCAACAATCTCCCCCTTTGGCATTGATGGCAACACTTAGTGAAAAATGGCTAAGTGTCGCAGTAAACTCCCCCTTGGCTGATGCTCTATCTTTTACACTGTTATACGAGAACTCCCCCTTAGCTGGATTCCACATTTTTCACTACTCTTCACTCCCCCTTTGACATTAATGGCAAATGGTGGGGTTCGCATACCAAAAATTTGCAAAAATTATTCTATACATGGCCGCATAAGTATATATGAATTATATGTTATACTTACATATACTTAAGTATATCCACAAAGGTGGCCTTTAACTGTATAAATTCTGTGGCCTAGCTCTACTTCATCCTATCCAAAATTGAAATGTGACCACTCAACAAAAATTCATATGCTTCTACCTTTTTTAAATCTTCCGGATCACTGGTCCAGACTGTGGTCTGGGCATCTGTCAAGGCCTCATGCATTACCTCTAATTTAGGGATAATTATCCCTCTAAGTTCACTCATCCTATTTATTATATCCTTGTTTTCTTTGTTCGGCCTCTTTATTTCATTTATGATGACTATGGCCTGGCATTCTTGATTCATTGAGGATGTAGTGAGGGGATCAAAATTATGAGATAAACTTGACAGTTTACCTTCTTGTTCTTTCACCTTCTTTTCAATATCCTCTATCACTTTGGGCCAAGTTAGACAAAACTTGTACAAGTCCCCACCATCTTTAAGAGCATTTTCAAGGCTCTTTATTCCAATGTCTAAGGTCCTTCTATCATTGGTTATCAGTCCTTACACCTCAGATAATCTCTTTCCCAAAAACTCCTTCCAGACCTTTGCTTCTGCGGATTTCTCTAAAGATTCAAAATGAGTGCCAACAGAATTGACCAAAGATTTTAAGTTACCAGATGGAGAGGCTGAAGGATCCTTTTGGAAGGATGGCATGATCTTCTCCAACATCCCAGATGCAATCTCCAATAGATTACAGTCTCCCATGTGAGATTTTAGAAGTTTTTCTTTTTCTTTGGCTTGACCAAAAGATGCTATTTTCGTTGTTTGGACCGGAGAGAGAATCAAAATTTAGAGGTCCTTGAAATAGCTCAGGTTCATCTATTTCCATCATTTCTTTGTTCAAGAAATTCTTCACTACCTCTGCAATGTCTCTTGTCAGTGATTGGGACTTCATTTCTTTTTGGATCTCAGAATTGTCATCATGGGTCTTTTCTACTTGTTCTTCTTCTTTTCCCTTGACCTCCTCTTCTTGACTCACTTTCCCCTCTTTGGTTCTTTCTCCTTCAGCTCCTGAGTCTGGAATGTCTGTTACACCTGTAGTGGGATCCAGAGGAGAGATTACACCTGAGTTTGCTGCTTCAAGAACTTCCTCTTCCGGAACTGAGGAGTTTAAGTTCTCAGAGATTTCTTCATTTATTTTCTTTAGTCCTTCGACATCCTTGTCAGAAGTTTCTTCATTGATTGCTTTTAATCCTTCAACATCCATGGTAGAGGGTTCTCCATCTATTTCTTCTACAATGGGAAGATTGAATCTCTTCAAGGCATTCTGGAGGATGTCTTTTGTTTCACTTGCTACTTGGTCTATTTCTCCAAGCATGAGTTTATTCATTCTTGCCTTACTCCAGAACTCATCCTTACAATCTTTGAAAATCATGTTCATTTGTTTTGGAGTGATGGAAGGATAGAGTTGAATTGCTATCTACTCCCTAATCTCTACATATTTTTCCTTTGCATTATCTTTTCTAAGTTCAAGTACCTTCTCTAGACTTTTGGGAATTAAAGAAATAATTTCAATGAATGCTTTGTTATAAATATTCAGGAACCTAACTATAGCTTCTTCCAAGATCCTCTTGTCAGTATCACTATATTCATCATAGAATTCTATTACTGGTTGCAGATTCCCATCCACAATAACTACCTTAATGATATCATCAATGGAAAGAGTGGGCTTTTCAACAAATTCTTCTACTTTTTCTTCTTTATTTTTTCTAGCAGAGAATTCCCCAAATGTTTTCTTCTTCTTTTTCATTTTCTTAATTTCCTCATCAGACTATGTTTCTTCATCATCTTTAAGACTTGTGTATGACCTTGTGGCTTTTGTTTTCATTCTCTTTTCTCCTTTTCTGGATGTCTTGACTTCTGGTTTGGTGGCTCTTGAGCTCTTAGGAGTGGCAGGTGTAGAGCTCTTAGAGGATCTAGTCTGGGAGGGGGCTTGTACCAGAACACTTCCTTTTTCTGCTTCTTGTTTCTCTTTCTCAGCTCTTTCAACTTTCTCTCTATTGGCATCTATTGTCTCTTTTGATATGCCAAATCTTTTGGCAATTTCCTCAATTTCCCTTCTAACTTTTCTCTTTATCTCTGGTTGTCATAGCTCAACATGTATTTTTACACTTAGTTCTTGAAAGGTTCCAAACCTTTCTACCTCAGGGTCCTTAGGCTAGCTCAATAGGTGTTGAATGTCTAGCTCCAAGATTTTCTCATCGACCTCGTATCCCATTGGCATTATCCACACTGTTCTGGGCTCAACTACCTCCATTAGGCATTGATCAGTGTCAACCATGAAGCACACTGTATCCTTATATTTCTCAACTATAGATTGAGGAATTCTTTCTCTAGCTTGCATCATGCTTTGGAAGTTCTTGAAGTAACCCCAGAGAGCTATGTTTTGGGCTTGAGCATCACCAAGTCCATACATATAGTCTCTAATCTATATGGCAACTAGTTTGTCATTTTGCCATACCCAACCACTTGATCCGGGCAGGTCATTCATGTAGTAGAAGAATAGACACAGTATTAAACAACCATACTTAAAGGAGTTCTTCTTATCCTTCTTGATCTTCTGTAGGTTTTCTAATAGTTGGTTTAAGAGAAGATCACATAGGTCATAGTCAACATTTTCCCTTAACATCTGATATGCTGCATATATTGCAGTCCCAGACACAGAGTTCTCCCTTCTTGAATGATAGATCTTATACCCAATTATCATTAAGGCAAATTTGACATCCAGATCTATGATGTCATCTATGGTCATTGCTCTCTTGTCAAACTTAGATCTAGTAGCTTTTGTTATAGTTTGCTTCTTGACAGATTTGAGTGCAAGTAGCCCACCAGATGAGTGCAATCCAGTTACTGATAGCATCTTTTGTTATCTTGAAGGGCCTTGTTAACTACATGAAGTTATCATGCATCCTACTCAGGACATACCAGACCCAATCATCTTCTGCAAAATAGGGAAAGTGGATGCAATGTCTGAAGTGTTTATCCCAGAGGGCCTTGTATTGAGGTTTGAGTTCAAAACTTTCATCTATTAATTATTTATGATAGATGTCCATCAACTTAGATTCTCCAAATTCCTCAATGTTGGTGTGGATGTAGACCCTAACATCTTCTACATGCAATACCCCATGCGGAATGCTAGAAAAAGTGCCTAAAGGATCAACTTCTAGGTATTTGTAGGGGTGTTTCTTGAATTTTGGGCATAGACTATCAGTGATCTTAACAACCATTGGAGTAGCCATTTTGCAAAAGATTTAGAGAGAGATTTTAAGAATGGAAGTACCTTTTTACGCTTTAGGGTTCGAAATAAGAGCCAGAACAAATCGCTGGTTGAATTGGATTTTGCAGTTAATCTTTGAGAGAGTTGTAGAAACTTGATGCAGAGCTCTTCTTTTCTTCTTCTTGAATGCAAATGTGCAAATATTGAGTGAAAGAACCCTTTTATTCTTGCGCAAACCCTAATTTCCTTCTTGCAATAAATGCACAACTTAAGTTGTCTGATTGCCCTGTTCTAAGAGAGATCTTTTTTTGAATCACCATGTTGCACTTAGAATCATTTTCAGTGAGGATTGACAATGTATCTTCTTTTCTCCAATCATGTCATCGATCCACAAATCAAAGTATTTCAATTTTGAATCATACTAGATTTGTCTGTGAAAATCCAGCTTTACCAGATGGCTGTCAAACTGGATCAATCTTGGATGATTAAACTCTTGCAAAACTCCATAAGGATCTTTCATATTTTTACCGAGGCTTATTTAGATATTTTTCTGAGAACCCTTTAATCCGCAATATTCCATGTGCCAAATTTAGGCACCAATTGACTAGCTAGGGGAATTTATTTTTCTTTGTGACTCCCATTGAGCCAGAGCTCATCTATTTAGTTTCCAGAAGGAATATTAGCACCAGATTCCAGTGCGGATACATCCTCAACATTTTCTATACCCTTCTTCACCCAAATCTTGCTCATCTCCGTTTGAACTTCATCTGCAATCACTTTGCCTTTTCCTTTATCTTGTTTTTTATTATGATGCACAGGACCCTTTTTATCCTAATTTTTACTTCCAAAGAATTTGGCAGTATGACCGGATCTATTGCAATTGTAAAAAACAACATTTCTTTGCATATTTGACTAATATCCTCTTGATCTACATTAATTAGCCATATGTCCCATTCTATTGCATGCAACGCATCTACCATTGAATGAATTGTTTATTTGCATATTTATGCATTCATGAGATTTGTGACCATACCTTTTGTAGTTGAAACATTGTCCAGAGAAGGATAGATTAGTCTGATTCATTCTGCTTCTGCACTGAGTTTCTTTATGACCGAAGTTGTTGCAATTAAAGCAATATCCATTGAAGGATGGATATCTTTGAACACTTGGTTGCCTTACTAGAGGTCTTCTAGGCCTGTTTCTTTGGTTTCTTGATCCAAAGTTCTTCTAACTAGATCCAGAGCTTTCACCTTTCTCCTATCCCAAGCCACACTTATCTCTGCCCTCTTTTGGCTCTCAAAAACTTCAAGTTGGGCTGAGCTTATCTTGAATTTCTCTTCGTATTCATTTGTTGTTTGAAGACTTTGTTTAAGAGTGTCTATCTGATTCTCAAGTTGTTCTTCATTATCTCTAGCTTCTTCAAGATCAGATTCAAGATGCCTGGTTATTCTGTCCATTTTGTGGCAGTCCTCTATCTTCTCCTTGAGGGATTGTTTTAATTATCTTCACTTTTCTTTTTTTCTTCAATTTCTTGGGTGAATCTCATAACCCCTGATTCTATTTCATGCCTTACCATAATGACCTCTTTTGATAGCTTATCACATAGCTTATTTTTCTCATTCAGATCTTCGTTAGTATCATTGTCTTCACTTTGATTGGCTAATTTTTGAAGTAGTTCCTTTCTCTTTTTCACAGAGATACTAAGTTTTTTTTTAGCTCATTTATAAAATCATCACCTTCTTTGAGTCTTTCTCTTAGATTATTGACTTTAGAATGTGATTGTTTAAGATCATCTAGGGGAGACTGAAGTTGTTCCTTCATACCATATATATCCATTGAGATTCCTAGATCTTCCTCAAGTTATTAGGCTTTGTTTAGAGGAATTTAGCTCTGATACCAATTATTGGAAATAAGGTAGATAACTGAGAGGTGGGGGTGAATCAGTTATCTTAATTATCTTAACTTTCTTTTCTTCCTTTATAATTTGTCCAGCATCAAAACATATAAGCATATATAATCATGAGAACATAAATAAATCAATACACATAACACAAGAATTTTTACGTGGAAAACCCTGTTAAGGGAAAAACCATGGGGTGACTAACCCAAGTTTGTATTCTCTGTTAAAAGAATAAGAAGTACAAAATGGCACTTGCGAATTAGGGCTCACTGCCCTAGCACACTGCTCACAAGAGGTACACTGCCTACAAGAGACTCACTGTCTATAGAACTTATAGAAGATAACCAAGTGTTTGAACTGATGAGAGGCATCTACAATTACTAAAGTTCAGTTCTAGTTAGGCACAATATACTGATCTGATGCACTTCATTCTTCCTCTGTTCTAGTGTTGCTGCTCTGTCACATACCAGACTTTTATTGCTACTTCCACACTTATCTATGCCTTTCTTCACACTTTCTTTTCTCATATATGTTCACACACACACACACACACACCTTCACACTAGAATCCATCTGGTATATATATCCACACCAATGATTTTAACAACTTTCTAGTCGGCAACTAGAATACTCAAGATATTTACAAATTACTGATCTATCGGCTGGGTCCATACTTGATTTGAGATGCGTATCAAGAACATAGGCATTGAAGCCATCAATCATGTCGGCCAACAATGTATGATCCCTCAAATTGCTTTATCAACATCAATTACTCATCTGGATTGAAGTCTGATACTATGTCGGTCAGTTCTTTCTCAGTCTGCTCTGCCTATCTAGAACCCAATGCACAGATGCTCATAACTTTTTCATGCTTTATTACCGGAGGCTAAATCACTAAAATATAGTAGTCATGATACCCTTCTTGACTATCCCAAGTCCGCAACTTACTGAGTTACACCATTTGAGATCCGAACCTGATTGTCAGACCTTGTTGCATACTCTGTTCTTGTTCACTGGACCAAAACAATCTTCAATCTGACTTCTGGTAGGCATACTATGTACTATGGATGTGTGGGATAGACTTTGTTACCATCAATGAAAACACTCATGAAGCCACACAGTGTCTCTTGCCAACAGAATGGAGTTGTAGAAAGGAAGAACCGGACTATTCAAAGAGGCTGCTAGAACCATGATGATGGAAGAAAATGTTCCACATGTCTATTGGAGAGAGGTTGTGAGTACTGCTCTCTACACTCTTAACCGAGTGTAGATCAAAGGTAATACTGGTAAAACACCTTATGAACTATGGTTTGGTAATGTTCCTACTGTGAAATACTTCAGAGTTTTTGGTAGTAAATGCTATATCAAAAGAGATGAAGATCTAGGAAAGTTTGATGCAAGATGTGATGAAGGAATATTTCTAGGTTATTCTAACCAAAGAAAGGCATACCGGTGCTTTAACAAGAGATTGAAAAGGATCGTTGAAAGTGCTAATGTCAAGGTTGATGAAAGCAAGGAGAGACCTTCCAAGTCTTGTGGATATGAGTTAGATGATCAAAGTGGAAGTCCAAATAAAGGAAAAATAGTTTGAATTCAAACTCAGATTCAGATTGTTCCAAAGAAGCCAGTGACTCAAGAAGCTAGTGCAAATGTTGAGGAACAAGTTCAAGAATCAGAAGTTCAAGAAAAACCCAAAACTTCCAGGTATGTAAAGTTGAATCATTCTGAAGATCAGATTATAGGAGATAGAAATAAAGATGTTCAAACTAGAAGAAAAATTGTTGAAGAACAAGAAGAGTATTGTTTGATTTCAAAGATTGAACCAAAATCAGTGAATGAAGCTTGTAATGATGAAAGTTGGGTAAAATCAATGGAAGAATAATTAATGCAAATTGAAAAGAATAATACTTGGGATCTTGTTCCTAGTCCTAAAAATAAAAATGTAAATGGAACTAAATGGGTCTTCCAGAATAAATTGAATGAAAATGGTGAAGTTGTGAGAAAACAAGCAAGATTGGTGTGCAAAGGATATTCTCAAGTAGAGGGAATTGATTTTGAAGAAACTTTTGCTCCGGTGGAAAGAATCAAAGTAGTCAGACTATTTATTACTTTTGTTGCTTATAAAGATTTCAAAGTTTACCAAATGGACGTAAAGTCAGCATTCTTATATGGAGATTTGGAAGAAGAAGTCTGCATTGAGCAACCGAAAGGATTCTAGTTGTCTGATCAAGAAGATATGATCTATAGGTTGAGGAAAGTATTGTGTGGAATTAAACAAGCTCTATGAGCCTGGTATGCAAGATTTGATACGTATCTACTAAAGTTAGGTTTTAGCAAAGGCATAGCTGACAGTAATCTTTATTTCAAAATTGATCATGAACACATCTTGATTGTTGAGGTATTTGTTGATGATATCATCTTTGGTGGAAATGAGAGCATGTGTAAAAAATTTGATGATCAGATGCAAAGTGAATTTGAGATGTCTATGCTTGGTGAAATGAATTTCTTCTTAGGTCTACAAATCATTCATTCAGATAAGGGCATCTTCAGATCTCAATCCAAGTATGTAAAAGAGTTGTTGAAAAAGTTTGGAACGGAGGATTCAAAACCAGTGAGCACTCTTATGACAACCAGATGAAAGTTGAGTAGATATGATGATTCCCCTAAGATAAATTAGAAAAGGTATAGATCAATGATTGGAGGACTGCTTTATCTAACTCATACCAGACCTAATATTATGATTGCAGTTGGCCTTGTTGCTACATTTCAAGCTGATCCTAGAGAATCGCATGTTGTAGCAGTCAAAAGAATTTTTAGATATCTGAAGGGAACGTCTAATTATGGCTTATGGTATCCTAAGGATGATGATTTTGCTCTTCATGCATATATAGATGCTAATTGGGTAGGAGATGTGGATGGCAGGAAGAGTACTAGTGGTGGTGCATTTTTCTTGGGAAATAGATTGTTTTCTTGGTTGAGAAAAAAGCACAATGCAATATCTCTGTCTACTGCAAAGGCAGAGTATATAGCAGCAGCAAGTAATTGAACTCAAGTTTTGTGGATGACGCAAATGTTGAAGGATATTAGAATTGTGTTTGAAGAGCATGTTACAATCTTCTGTGATAATTCAAGTGCAATAAGCATCTCAAATAATTTGATGTTGCATTCAAAGACAAAGCACGTATCCATCAAGTTTCATTTTTTGAGAGAGAAGGTAAATGAGAATGAAGTCAGATTGGAGATTGTTTCTTTTAAGGATCAGATTGTGGATATCTTCACTAAGACTCTACCTAAGGATACTTTTGAGTATCTCAGAGTGAAGCTATGGGTTATTACCCCTCCTATCAAGAACTAAGGTGCACTAGTGTGCATCAATCCGATGGAACTCAGAGTCATATCTTGAGATCTGGATTGGTGTTAAGGGGATGCTACTTGGGGGGAGTAGTCAGTATGTTAATTCTGGAGTTTAGTTTGGAACAAAAAGGGGGAGATATGATTGCATAAATGTGCCCTTTGCCATTGATATCAAAGGGGGAGAGAATTCATGTGAAAAAATTGGAAGTAGTTGCTGGTGAAAGGGGGAGCAATGATGAAAGTGGTTGCAGGTGCGATAAGAGAAAGGAAGAGAAGTCCTTGTCTTGATGGTTAAATTAGTTTTTCACATCATATGTTTCCATCAATGACAAAGGGGCATATTTTTGCAAATATACACATCTGAGGTGTTGTCATTGATGTCAACATATCTCTTTGTCAGAAATAGTGAAGACAGTGTAGTTAAGCAAAGTAGATTGCTTTGCATTTCCAGTGAGATGAAGATCAAAATCTGCAAACTAAAGGGTTGTCTAGAGGATCGTCTGAAGTTTCTCCAATTAAGATTTGAGAGGTCCACATGGAGGATTGGTGAAGTTATGGCCATCTGGGTAGAACTGGGTTTTGCATTTGTTCAAAGGTAACAAGGTGATAGAAACTTGGTCCGGATTGCTCCGCATTGGAATATTATGGTCTGCGGATCTAGAGGTATGTTTGGGATGTTGGTGTGTGTCCTCAACTCAAGTGGTTTGTGCTTTGGAGGTTTGCAAGCAATATTTCTAATGTGACAGTCATGACAGTTAGTGTTCTTGAGTTCCCATATAAAGATGCAAGTGATTATGGTGATTCGAAGTGGTGCGGTTGTTATTATTCATTTGATTGTGCTTGTGGAGGTCTCTAGATCATGTGCCTATTGTGTTGGTGGTCCGCATTGAGGATTGAGCTCATAGTTGAACATTTCTCCTTGGGTGTTACTGTTCTTTTCAGTCTTGGCCGGTCGGATGCTTGGTGTGTGTTGTGGATGATCTAAGAGAAGTTCTATGGAGCATGGTATGTTGTTCAAGGAAGATTTGAGTTCACATGTACAATTTCAAGTCTTTTGATTGTAATTGCTTGTAATGCCTATCTTGGAGAATGTTCTAGATAGATTATTGTAAGGAAAACTTTGATGTTCATTCCAAAGTTAATGTCATGTATAAATAAGTGTTATGAAGTCATGGAAAAGTGGTGATGTGAGCAAACATGTGAAGATAGTGAGGAAGCCTTTGGGGGTAGAGTAGAGGTCTTGTGAGCTTCAATGGAACTGAGCTTTGGCATGGAGAAGATGGTGTTTCTCAGTTCAACCTTTTGGTGTTAACCAAGTGAATGTTTCTATAGGCAGTGAGCCTCCTTTGAGCAATGAGCTCTGGGTAGTGTGCTCGAAGGCAAGTGCCTTCCCATTTTTATATTCTTTTAACAGAGAATAAATCTTGTGGGTTAACCCCCACTGTGGTTTTTCCCTTAACTGGGTTTCCACGTAAAAATCATGGTGTTATGTGTGTTGATTGTATTTTTTTCTCATGTGTTGTTATTTCATGCTTTCATAGTTATATCATTAATCTGTTAATAAGTGGTAAAGAAGATTAAATGCAGAAAAGTTAAAGTTTTGTGACAACTGATTCACCCCCCCTCTTAGTTCTCTGCTCTAATTTAGACAGCATCTTCATCTCATTTCTCTTTGAAATCTTTACATGCATACATTACAAACTTTGAGAACCTCTACAAATTTCTTAATATGAAACCTCATGTCATTACTTATATACAAACTATGTATCACAAGGATATATTTATGTGCTCTTCACTTGAAATCCTTGATTATGTAACTAACTTTGGCAAATTTGTATCTCTCATTAATGCACACCCTTGGGTAGTAGAAGAATTAATAAAACACACTATGAATGATGAGTGTGAAGGTTCCCTTAATAGTTTGGAATTAATAGCTACAACAAATGATGATGATACTGACAATGAAAATAATGATAATAATCCCATAAGTTATCTAACTTTTGAGTGTCCAGGAGCCCTAGATGAGAAGACTATGGATAACTTTAGTAATGATACAACAATCAAACCTTTCAACAACACTTTACCTTTCTTTCATTCCAATGCTCTTCCTGGCCAAGATGAAGAATTAGTGGATGCAAAAACATCTCTCACAGAACAACCTACATTAGAAGACTCTCCTATTTATGACTACAATGAAATCATTGGAGGGATAGAAGCAATAAATGGTTATCTTGATTTTGATAACATAATTGGCATGATAGAAGTGGATAAAGAAAACTCTGACCACCCACTTCATCCACGGAAAAGGGACATAGATTTTCTCGTTGATGACCGCTAGCCCAGTTTTTCCCTATAGGTAAGTATTTCTAACCCTGGTGGTCACCTATGTCGTAGCATAATCAGCTCATTTATGTGACCTCGCCTCTCATGTTGTGCTTCCCTCGTGATGTGTTATGTGTTGTTTACGCCTCCTGGGATGACCCTTGATTCTCTTGTAAGGTCAAGGATACTGAGAGACTGCCTCTGTTGTGACCTTCTATTTATATCATCATTCTTCTATATTTCTTCTCCTCTATTTTCATTGTTGTGTGTTGTGTCTTAAGGACATAGCGTTGCGGTTGGTGACTTGGGGGTACCCTCCTACGTGACTGTCCCTAAGGCACTTGTTCTCCTATCTTGATTTATTGTTTTCCTTCCTCTAGTGGCTCTATCTAGCGGGCAGATGACAAAAAACTTATTATACTGATACGGACCTAGTGTCCCTTTAGTGAGAAATCAAAAAATGGACCTAGTCCATACATGACGATGGAGTTGATATATATTATCTAATGCTTGGCTAGTAGAATCACTCTATGTGATATTTTGATGTTGTCTATTATTAGAAAATTGGAATGATTATCAATAATATCGAAGTAATCCAATAAACTCAATGAAATAAGAAACAAAGAAGATTAAACAACAAAGAACTCAAACCTTGCAAACCTCTTTACTTTGTGGCTTCCATTGATTACCTATCTCAATCAACCTTTTGTAATGAATGAAGCCCTCAGAAAGTGCACTTCCTTGCTTTTTCTTCAAGATGTCAATGGAGAACGGCTATGATACTTTTGCAATGAAGATGAGCTTCACAAAAATGGTAATGGTGATGGTAACAAGTTGATCGCAAGCAATGGAGGAATTTGGGTGCCAAAGGCGCACTATAATTCCTGTAGAGTAAGGGTACTAAAAGCTTGGATGATAGAAATGGAGGAATTGGGTACAATTTATATACTACAAGAAAGAAGATCAATGGTTTAGAAAGAATAAGAAGATCAGTAGTATAGAAGACTTGAGAGGATGTGCACAAATAGAAAGAAGACAAGTGTCACACAAAAAGTTGTTTTGTTTGAGTTAATTACTTTCTTTTATAAAGATAAGATTTGATTTCATAAATTAGAAACTTATTTTCTAATTTAAGAGTTATTGATAAAAACAAGGTTGATTGAGTCAGTTAACTCAACTTGTGATTTTCTTTTGCATGATTTGAGAGAAATTAAATAATAAATTATTTAATTTTGTGTCCATGAAGAAGAAGACTTATTTTTAGAAGATTTGGAAGATTTTTGAGGAATTTGAAGATAAGAAAGAAAACTAAATAAATAAATTTATTTAATTGTTTGTGCATGCTTTGGAAGAATAAATAAAATATTTGATTATATTTTATTTTTAGAGATTGAGATAATTTAAATAAATTTGATTCATTTATTTAAATTTGGAAGAATAAGTGATTTAATTAAATAATTAAGAATTATTTACTTGTTTGGAAGAATTAAATAAAATAAAAGATTTTATTTAATTTTGACTTTAGAAGAGGTAATTAAATATTTTGATATTTAATTAATTTAGATAAATATGAATCGAATAAATAAATTTTTTATTTATTTATTGATAGAAGAATTATAATGAAATAAATATTAAGAATATTTATTTAGATCGAGTCGTGTCATTTTTAGGTGTATACATTTTGCCCCTCTTTGATGCAATGTGTTTTATCACTTTGTTTCAAAGAATATATTTTTCTGATAATGATAGATGTCTCAGTTTGCCCTTGGTACAGGTTTAACGACGGTAGGATGCCCCCTTGGGAGATTGGATGAGAAGAAGGCAGAAGGATGTGAGATGGACAATCTCACGATGAAGAAGGTTTTAAATAGGTTAGGTTTGAAGAAATTGGTTGAAGAAAGAACCAAATGATACGTGATGCAAGATAAATTGATAACACACACAAGCAAGCAAGTATGCACAAATGATACAAGAACAAACAAGGTATTGCCCCTGTCAAGCGGTAAACCAATGATTAATCAATACTGATTGACAATAGTGTTGTCATGGCAGGGAACGATAGATCCCTAGAGCAACACGAAAGATAGTTTTTTCATGGTGGGGAATGATAGATCCCTAGAGATTTTTAGAATAGAAGTACCTTTTTACACTTTAGGGTTCAAAATAAGAGTCGAAACAAATCACTGGTTGAATTGGATTTTGCAGTTAATCTTTGAGAGAGTTGTAGAAACTTGATGCAGAGCTCTTCTTTTCTTCTTCTCGAATGCAAATGTGCAAATATTGAGTGAAAGAACCCTTTTATTCTTGCACAAACCTTAATTTCCTTCTTGCAATAAATGCACAACTTAAGTTGTCGGGTTGCCCTGTTCTGAGAGAGATCTTTTTTTGAATCATTGTGTTGCACTTAGAATCATTTTCAGTGAGGATTGATAATGTATCTTATTTTTTCCAATCATGCCATGGATCCGTAGATCAAAGTATTTCAATTTTGAATCATACCGGATCTGTCTGTGAGAATCCTGCTTTACCAGATGGTTGTCAAACCGGATCAATCTTGGATGATTAACTCTTGCAAAACTCCATGCAGATCTTTCATATTTTTATTGAGGGTTATCTAGATATTTTTCTGAGAACCCTTTAATCCACAATATTCCATGTGCCAAATTTAGGCACCAATTGACTAGCTGGGGGAATTTATTTTTCTTTGTGACTCCCCCTGAGCCAGAGCTCATCTATTTAGTTTTCGGAAGGAATATCAGCACCAAATTCTGGTGCGGATCCATTCCCAACATTTTCTATACTCTTCTTCACCCAAATCTTGCTCATCTCCCTTTGAACTTCATCCGTAATCAATTTGCCTTTCCCTTATCTTGTTTTTGATTATGATGCACTAGACCCTTTTTATCCTAATTTTTACTTCTACAGAATTTGGCAATATGACCGGATCTATTGCAATTATAACAAACAACATTTCTTTGCATATTTGACTGATATCCTCTTGATCTACATTGCTTAGCCATATGTCCCATTCTATTGCATGCAATGCATCTACCATTGAATGAATTGTTTATTTGCATATTTATGCATTCATGAGATTTGTGACCATACCTTTTGCAGTTGAAACATTGTCCAGAGAAGGATGGATTAGTCTGATTCATTCTCCTTCTGCAGTGAGTTTCTTTATGACCAAAGTTGTTGCAATTGAAGAAATATCCATTGAAGGATGGAAATCTTTGAGCATTTGGTTGCCTTACTGGAGGTCTTCTAGGCCTGTTTCTTTGGTTTCCTAATCCAAAGTTCTTTTGACTGAATCCAGAGCTTTCACCTTTCTCATATCCCAAGCCCCACTTATCTCTGCCCTCTTTTGGCTCTCAAGAAGAACTTCAAGTTGGGATGAGCTTATCTTGATTTCTCTTTGTATTCATTTTTTGTTTGAAGACTTTGTTTAAGAGTGTCTATCTGATTCTCAAGTTGTTCTTCATTATCTCTAGCTTCTTCAAGATCACATTCAAGATGCCTGATTATTCTATCCATTTTGTGGCAGTCCTCTGTCTTCTCCTTGAGGGATTGTTTTAGATTATCTTCACTTTTCTTTTTTTCTTCAATTTCTTGGGTGAATCTGATAACCCCTGATTCGATTTCATGCCTTACCATAATGACCTCTTTTCATAGCTTATCACATAGCTTATTTTTCTCATTTAGATTTTCATTAGTGTCATTGTCTTCACTTTGATTGGCTAATTTTTTAAGTAGTTCCTTTCTCTTTTTCACAGAGATACTAAGTTTGTTTTTTATCTCATTTATGAAATCATCAGCTTCTTTGAGTCTTTCTCTTAGATTATTGACTTTAGAATGTGATTGTTTAAGATCATCTAGAGTAGATTGAAGTTGTTCCTTCATACCATATATATCCATTGAGATTCCCAGATCTTCCTCAAGCTATTATGCTTTGTTTAGAGGAACTTAGCTCTAATACCAATTATTGGAAACAAGATAGATAACTGAGAGGGGGGTGAATCAGTTATCTTAATTATCTTAGCTTTCTTTTCTTCTTTTATAATTTGTGCAGTATCAAAACATATAAGCATATATAATCATGAGAACAGAAATAAATCAATACACATAACACAAGGATTTTTACATGGAAAACCCTACTAAGGGAAAAACCACGGGGTGACTAACCCAAGATTGTATTCTCTGTTAAAAGAATAAGAAGTACAAAATGGCACTTGCCAATTAGGGCTCACTACCCGAGCACACTGCTCACAAGAGGCACACTGCCTACAAGAGACTCACTGTCTATAGAACTTACAAAAGATAACTAGGTGTTTGAACTGATGAGAGGCATCTACAAATACTAAATTTTAGTTCTAGTTAGGCACATATTACTGATCTGATGCACTTCATTCTTCCTCTGTTCTAGTGTTGCTGATCTGTCACATACCAGACTTGTATTGCTGCTTCCACACTTATCTCTACCTTTCTTCACACTTTATTTTCTCATATCTATTCACACACACACCTTCACACTAGAATCCATCTAGTATATAAATCTGCACCAATAATTTCAACAACTTTCTAGTCGGCAACCAGAATACTCAAGATATTTACAAATTACTGATCTGTCGGCTGAATCCATACTTGATTTGAGATGCGTATCAAGAACATAGGCATTGAAGTCATCAATCATGTTGGCCAACAATGTATGATCCCTCAAATTACTTTATCAACATCAATTACTCATCCGGATTGAAGTCTGATACTCTATCGGTCAGTTCTTTCTCAGTTTGCTCTACCTGTCTGGAACCCAACAAACAGATGCTCATAACTTTTTCATGCTTTATTATCAGAGGCTAAATCTGTGGAATATAGTAGTCATGATACCCTTCTTGACTTTCCCAAGTCCACAACTTACTGAGTTACACCATCTGAGAGATCCGAACCTGATTGTAAGACCTTGTTGCATACACTGTTCTTGTTCACTAGACCAAAACAATCTTCAATCTGACTTCCGGTGGGCATACTATGTACTATGAATGTGTGGGATAGACTTTGTTGCCATCAATCACAACACTCATGAAGCCACACAGTGTCTCTTGCCAACAGAATGGAGTTGTGGAAAGGACGAACTGGACTATTCAAGAGGCTGCTAGAGCCATGATGATGGAAGAAAATGTTCCACATGTCTATTGGAGAGAGGCTGTGAGTACTGTTGTCTACACTCTTAACCGAGTGTAGATCAAAGGTAATACTAGTAAAACACCTTATGAACTATGGTTTGGTAATGCTCCTACTGTGAAATACTTTAGAATTTTTGGTAGTAAATGCTATATCAAAAGAGATGAAGATCTAGGAAAGTTTGATGCAAGATGTAATGAAGGAATATTTCTAGGTTATTCTAACCAAAGAAAGGCATACCGGTGTGTTGGTGATTGTTTTGATGCAATCATAACAATAAGTTAAACTTCACATAAAATGAACTAAAACTATACTTGAAAGATAAGAAAGAATCACTTAAGATTCAATTAATCCCAAGTCTACAATGGTATTGTTGGTCAAGTTCAGTTGGTCAATGTGAAGCTGTAATGTTCAAGGGGCCTTACGTAGTTTAGAGTTTCTTTGTGGTTTACTGGACTAAGATTATGCAAAAGGTGATAGATATCGACAAGTATTTTGTTCATTTGCATACAAGTGTTACTGTGCTATAGATTTTAGATGGTTTTCTTGAATTATTGCAGCTTTCTCCTTTATACATTTATAAAAATTGTCTACCTTTAACTCTGTTATGCATACTTCTTCAAATTTGGGACAACTTCCTTTAGATTTCTACATTTTCAGCTAAATATTTCAGATGGGTTGAGAAAAGTTAGAAAGATCTAATCTACACCTCATTTAAATCTACTAAAGGATCTAATTGTTCTGTTATGCACTATGTAAATCCTACAGCAATTTGATCAAATCCATAGTAAAAAACCTTAAATGCAAGTTCTGAGCATTTTCACAAACATACATTTAAAATTACAAGCTCTCAAAGAAAATATTTCAAAACACAAAGAAGAGCAGGAGAACACTCAGAAGATAGATGCAGAACTCCGGATTCTATTGTATTAGAAACAAACAGTCATACATGATTTACAATGTTGGAATGACTCTTAGTTTCATTGATCAAATTACAAAGAACTTACAAGCTTTACAGATACAGTAAGGAAGCCAGACATTCCATGCACACCTTACTGCAGACAATAGGTGACCTCCTTCTTCTACTTCTAAACTATAAGGTTCCTCTATTCTAAATGTTACTTCTACAAATTCCTACTGCTACCAATTTCTATGTAGCCCCTGTGTAAAATATTACAGTGCAGAGAGGCACAATATAAAGACTTTCTGATTGTCCTCACTACAGCAAAAACCTAACTAAACCCCCTGGTTACAGCAATGAATGCAGGTGAACTAGTTCTCCAAAATATCTCTGAGCAGTGTCAAATCTGGGCGAAATATTGCCCCTTCTGAGAAGCTTTAGCAGTTCACCAATAACTTTTGTTTGTCTGCTGCAGTAATGTTCTCAGCTGCAACCTTGTCCTCCATTTGAATGGCCTTGACTTCTTCGCACTTGATCTTTATCTTCTTGCTCCTGAGATCAGATTTTCTTCCTCCATGATGTCACTGTGATCAAGTTCCAGCTGCTTCCTCAACTGTAAGTCTACAAAACAAGACCAGCAATAAGTACTATATTTATCAAATAAACAGCAGGAAACTAAAATATCCATTTAAAACAAGGTGACTGCACAAAAATGTGGAAATTGAGCCCCAAAAAACTCTCAAAATGCGTTCAAGACTGCACACACGCTGCTCAAAACCATCGGGTCAACCATCACTGACCAGAAGAATGCCATCGGGCGCCAAAAAATTATTTTAAAACTCTCACCGCTTTGCATTTCCCGCCCATCGGCATGATAAATACTATCGGCAAGCCCCAAAATTCCCTGGCCGATGCTCATTATTTGGCTGATGGCCTTTTATTTCTTTATTTCCCCCTTGTTTCTTTCCATCGGCGAGAGATTCACCATCGACGAACCCCAAATGTTTCGCTCTGATTCCCATTGCTACGCCATTAGCCTTTCATCGGTGAGAATCCCTTTATCAGTGCGGGCTTAAAATGCTACGCTGACTATCATCGTCTGGCCGATATGGCCATAATACCTAAGTTTCCCCTCATCCATCGGTGTGACCTACGATATCGGTGAAGCTAATTAAAACTTCACCTATCGCCATTCTCTAACCGATATCCCTATATCCTTCAATCGGTGTAAGTCTCACCGACACTGCTCTTCCTATGTTCCATCGGTGTGAGACGGCCCATCGGTGTACTCCAAATGACTCACTCCGATTACACTGATTTCACCAATGCCCTTATCGGAGAGATCCCTGCCGATGACCCCCTTCGTCTATCTCTTATCGGCGAGAGCCTCCTCTATTGGTGTGAGCCAAAAAAACTTGGCCGACAACCACTATTATGCCGATAGCCCAAGGCTATTGGCAAGACCATATCTTTCGGCGCGATAAATTCAAACTCCGCCAATACCAAATGTTATGCCGATGACAATATCATTGGCGAGAGACCTTACTTCGGTGGAACACTTTCAAACACCGCCGATCGCATATGTCATGCCGATGACTTATGTCGGCCACAATCTCACCAAAGCTTTGAACCTGAACCATTGAACCCCGAATGTGGTTCAATACAAAGGTTCAATGGGATGGTTCAAAGACACATCTCTACGCAAGGACTTGCACCACAACTTGTTAGAAGAAAAAACCTTGAACCCCGAACCATTGAACCAAAAAAAGTTCAAGCGGATGGTTCAACGCGCAGGTTCAACGCGGCTATACAAAACAATATTTTTCCTTTGAGACATTTTTGAACATGCCGAACCATTTGAACCCGAACCATTGAACCTAAAAAGAAAGGTTCAACCGGATGGCGCAATGCGCAGGTTCAAACCTTAAAAAACTTTGCCAATGAACAAATAATGGAGATCAAAGCGTGTCGATGCACTTTTCTACAAAACAGACAAATGTGAGATACAGAGTGGAACCCAGACAAAATTGCTCATGACCTGGAACCACCAAGTACAAATATTTCAAAATTTTAAACGAATGCAAACAAGGAAAAAGGCAAACAACTGACTGTTTATCATGCAAAACCTGATAGTACATTTTACTAAATTGATCATAACTTGCAAAATATGATGGATTTTAAGACAGTTCAAAAAGCAACCCTGGCTCATTTTTCATAAGGAATCCAACCACATCATGCATTGGTATTGAAAATGCAATTTTCTATATTTTTAACAAGGTTTACAAATTTGACTCCCCTTTTCCCTTACCACCAAACAGAACAACACAAGCAGAAGCAACAGCAAAGCAACAGCAAGGGTCCTCATTTTGCTAAGGAGCAAAATGGGGTGTGTTGTGAACATCACAACAACTAGCAACCAAACAAAACAATTAAATTTAAAGTGTTCAAGTAAACTAGGTGAAATAAATCCATAACTCCCGACTATCCTTCTTGCAAATTACTATTCAGCTTGAGACTTAAGGTATTCAATAAGGGTGCATGAATTTCCATTTTTCAGTTTAATTGTGTGCACGTGATTAATTATCCTCATCTTGAAGATCGGTTGAACAAACCAGTGACTGACATTAGCCTACGTAGGTGAGGATATTCCCTCATAGCCGCTTGGATAGAGCCTTGCTGCCAGCAAGCGTTCATAGCCCCGGCAAGGTTATCGTTACAATTCTCCTAAGTAGAGCCCCACTGCCAGCGAGCATCTATAGCCCCGGTAGAGTTACTTAGATGGCTTAATGTAGATTTTTAGTATAATCCACTTTATTTTTATTTATTTTTTTTTGTTTTATTTTCTGATTTTGAAAGACTTCACAAGATATAGCAATTTGTAACTTCATGATGCAAGGAGTGGACACTTGCTGAAATTAAGCTGAGAATTGTAATGGTAGCAAGGGTGACCTCTAATTTTTCACCTAATATCTACATTGGTAAGTTCAACAAACCCAAGGATTTTAGGTGTTTCATCGTGAGAAACTTGCTTCGAATTCTCAATCACATTTATTGAATATGAAACTTCAGAAGATAAATAACTCTCTACATTCATGACAGTAACAAGTTATGTGTAAATTGCAAATGATTAACTTGAATACCCTAAATTTTATACTATTTTTGAATGGTTGCTAGTTTTGCTCCTTAATACTCTAAAGTAAAACCAAGATCCCTGCTGAGGAGACAACAAACAAACCAAACAAACAGGCTGTACAAAAGCAAAAAAGTAGAAAAACTATACAAATAGGTAGAAACAGAAAACAGAAACAAACAGAAGACAAATTGTACAAACAGGGAACCCAAAAAAGAAAACAGCAAAAGGAGAACTGTACATTACTTACAGCACTTTACAATAAAATGGACTGCCCCTCACCTCAGGCCTGGAAGTAGTGTTTCAAATGTTGGCCATTAACTGGTAATGGCACATCTTCTCCAGTCAAGGTCTTAAGTCTGAATGTGTTATCTCCTACTATTTTTGAGACTTGTAATGGACCCAGCCATAATTTATCAAATTTTCCATGGCTTCCTTTCTTTTCATGTGCTTTGTCCCAGCACAGTACTAAGTCTGATATCCTAAATGTTTTGACTCTTTCCCTTTTATCAAACCACCTCTTAACAACCGCTTGGTGTTTGGCAAACCTCTCGATGGCTTGACCTCTTTTCTCATCTAATTGTAGCATTTGCACTATTCTGGCTTCCCTATGGTTATCAAAGCCTAGATACTCATTGGCAAACTTCCAGGTTGGTATTCTTAGATTCACTAGAAGTATGGGATCAGTCCCATAAACCAAATGATAAGGTGTGCTACCTAAAGCTGTTTTAAACTTGGTCATATCTACCCATAATGCATATCTTAACAGGGTATTCCACTCTCTAGGATTCTTTGCAATCAACCTTTTGATTATATCTAATAAAATTTTATTCGTTGATTCAGCTAGTCCATTACCTTGAGGGTAATAATTCGAAGAAAACCTTAAAATGATCCTGTATTCAAATGCCCATTTTGAAAACTTTAAAGAGGAGAAAGCAGGGCCATTATCACATACCAATGAATAGGGAGTTCCAAACCTGGTGATGATGTTTTCTTCAAGAAACTTGATAACTACCTCAGTTGTGGAAAATTTGAAGTAGGTGGCCTCAGTCCACCTTGTGCAATAGTCTGTTACCGTCAGTATAAATTTGTGTCCTGCAGAAGATGGGGGATTGATGACTCCAATAAAATCTAAGCCCCACTATGCAAACGGTCTTGATTCAATCACAGGTTGTAGTGGATTAGCCTGATTTCTCCCTTTATCTGCTGCAGTCTGACAGGTGTGGCAACTTCTGATGTGACTCTTAGTGTCTTTGAACATCGTGGGCCAGTAATAGCCTGCCCTCAATATTTTGTGTGTTGTAGCTAAATGGGAACCATGGCCGGTTCTGTACTTGTCATGTAGTTCTGTCAACACTTTATCAGCTTCAGCTCTGTTTATGCATCTCAGATAAATTCCATCATGGTTCTTCCTGAATAGAAGACCTCCTTGCACCATATATTTTTGTGCTTTAATCTTCAAAGCTCTCATCTGAGAAGCTTTCATCATGTTTGGGTACTTTCCAGTTATCAACAAGGTGTTTAAATCATCGTACCAGCCTGATGCACTCTAGGAATTCAATACGTATTGTTGCTTTATCAAATCAGGATCTGTATTTGCTATTGTCTGCACCAACACCTGCCCTCTGACCAGCTTCATGGGAATGATTTCCATGTCAAATTCTTGCAACGTGGTGATCCATTTGGCTCTTTTTTCTCTAGGCTCATTCTGCATCAACAACATCTTTACTGCTGCGTCTGGCACTATGGCTTTGACCTGGCTGTGCAGAATGTAGTGTCTAAATTTTTTCACAGCCTTTACTAATGCAAATGCCTGCCTCTCGATGTCTAGATACCTTAGCTATACATCCTTCAGAGGCGCGCTCATAAATGCTATAGGCCTCTCTTCATTGTTTTCACCTTTCTGTGTCAAGGCAGCCATGACTGAATGAGAAGATGCAAAGGAATAGATGTAAAACGAGCTTGTGTAGTCCGGACTTGCCAATACAGGGGCATTGGAAATTGCCTCCTTGATATCTTCAAATGCAGCTCTGGCTATTGGCGTCTATTCCATCTATGCATCCTTCTTTAACATGGTATTTAATGGTTGCACGATCTCTGCAAAACCTGTTATAAACTTCCGAACAAAGTTAATTTTGCCAAAAAATGATTTCAACTCTTTCCTATTGTTTGGTATTTGCAAATTTTTTATGGATTCTATTCTATCTAGATCAATTGAAATTCCACCTTCAGAAATGACATGGCCTAATAATTTACCTTCAGTTACGCCAAATATACATTTCTTAGGATTAAGGGAAATCCCATACCTTTCACATCGCTTGAGTATTTTCCTGAGGTCTTCAGCGTGAGTGGATGCATCCTTGGAATACACAGTTAAATCATCCATATACACAACAATGCACTTACCTGATAATCCACGGAATGCAATGTCCATGGCTCTCTGAAAAGTAGCACCTACATTGATCAGACCAAAAGGCATTCTTCTATATGCATAATTTCCCCATTTACAAGTGAAGGTGGTTTTTAGTCTATCTTCTCTATCAATTAAGACCTGGTTATAACCTGAAAAACCATCTAAAAAGGACATCATCCTTGCGCCATTTACTGCTTGCAGCACTTCGTCTATAGGAGGCAGAGGATAATTATCCTTTTCAGATGCTTTGTTTAAATTTCTAAAGTCTACGCATAACCTGATGTCTATGTTTTTCTTCCTTACTGGTACTAAGTTAGCTACCCAGACAGAATGTCTGACTGGGAAAATTATTCCAGCAGACAGCAATTTTTTAACTTCCTCAAAGATTAAACGCTCTAGAATGGCGTTCACAGGCCTTTGTTTTTGCCTAAATGGTTTGATTTCTTTTCTTCAAGGTATTACGTGAGTTATGATGGACTCATCAAATGTTTTCAAGTCTTCATACATCCATGCTATGACATGTTTATATTCTTTCAAAACGTCTAAAACCTCCTTTCTAATTTTCTCAGAGCAAGCTTTCCCAATTAGTACATTTTGTGGATTTTGCTCTGTCCCTAAGTTATGTAAATCACACTTACCCCCTTCTATTTTTGGCAAGTCCTTCTGTCTCACTACTCCATCGAAGTCAAAGATATGTTCTAATTCAATTACTCCTTTGGGTAAGAAGTTGCTCTTTAAGTTGATTATATCCTCTTCGTCCCATGTTACTTTAGACCTTTCTTGTTCATCAATGATTTGAGCCTCAAATGCCTCATTACATGTCAGAAAATCAATAATTTGTTGGTCCCCTCCAAATACCTGAAAGTGTAACGTTGTCTGGTATACTGGGCACATTAACTAGCTCAACAGTAAATCGTCTCAATCCTGGCAGTGCCAATGGTTCTAATGTACTAGCAGCAACTACTAGCGCATCTGGCCTATGATTCAGCTCTCTGGGGATGTGCTCTATGTTAAAAGCATCAAACGAATCTATTAAACCCCATACTCTATGTCGATAACTAATCATTTTCTTGTAATTGCAGGCATATAGTTTCCTCACTTGTCTGACTACTAATTCAGAGCCTAAAAATACTCTGATTGTTTTCACCCCTTTCTTGATGGCCATGACAAGTCCTAAAATTAGGGCCTCATATTCAGCAATATTGTTAGTATAGGAAAATTGTAATCTATATGCTGCCAGATGTGATTTACCTTGAGGATTTATGAGTTCAACACCTGCACCTGTGCCCTGTTTTGATTTGGACCCATCACATTTTAACGTCCACATGCCATCTTTACTTTTCTAACCTTTTATCTTAGCATGCATTGTCTCTTTTATTGCCTGTGGGGTGTCATCCTGTTTATTCATGGGTTTTTCTGTTTGGTTAACTTGCATATGTGTATTTCCATCTGTTAAATCAAAAAGACAACCATCCTTGTCTTTTATTTCTTTTCCTAAATTTGGAATTAAGGCATCTACATCATCCTGAACATATTTCTGTGTTGGATCAGGATTCTCATTTTCCTCTTGTAACTCTATCTTCCCTATGCATTTTTTGTATTCATATTCAATGATGTCTTTGCATATTTCACAGTTCTCCTCAGAATGTTGCCTATCATGAACTCTACACCTATTTTTATATAATTTACATTGGACCGGGAGATTGTGTTTAACGCATTCTTCCACCTCTTGTCTAATGGCATGACCAAATTGACCTATTGCATTGTTTTCTTCATCTGAAGAATTTCCATCAGACTCAATGAATAATGCCGTCTTATTGCTGAGACATTTCTTTCTAATGTTTAACATCATGATCTCTTCAATCTGCACCCAATTGTTGGTGATTCTATAGACACCCGGTTCAACAGCAGCATATAATATTTCATTAGTTCGATTATACTCTATTATCATATGTTTCATTCTGGGCTCTGCCTCTATTCTGATTTGGTTTGGGACACCTCTCCAAGGTAGCCACATATGTGAAAAATTAGTGGCCATATATCCGTTTAATGTCTTGGACCAATCCCTACTCAGCAACATTCCATAATTTACAGGTATATCCACTACTTGAATGTCAATGATTTGGCTTACCCTAGGGTCTGAGGCTAATTCCATTTGAATGTTCATGAGTTCTCCTATCATGCTAACCTCAGTCTTATCTAATTGTGTGACAACCTTGGCAGATTTGGTGGGAGTCAGCCTGAGAGTTTTACATATTCCTAAGGGCATCACATTGGCTGAGGCACCAGAGTCTACCATGCAATTGTGTATATTTTTCCCACACAATCTAATAGTTAACAAGAAAGGGGGAATATCCCTCTTATCCACATGTATTACTACATTTGTATTGGAAGGGTGCTCAACTTTCTTATTCCTCTCTTTAGGCGGTGAATCTCTATTAGGAACAGTTATATCAATAGATACCTCGTCTGTCATAGATGTATCCAGAGATTTTATAAAAGCATTTCTGATCCCTGGGGTCTTCAATAATTCATTTAGGGGTATACTGACCTTAATTTTCTTTATTTCCTCTGACAAGTAACTCATTAATCTTGTTGTCTCTATTGTTTCAGTTTTACTTGTTTGATCCTTTTGTATTGTTGTTCCATTATTTGTGTGCTGATTAGCTTTAAGTATGGTAGGATTGTTGCTAGCATTCTGATCTGGGGGTGTATTGAAGTTATTCAGAGGAACGGAAGTGGTAAAAGGTCCTCCTAGCCTAGGGTTGTTCCTCAAATTGTAGGTGTGGTTTTTATTTGTCTGTTGAAAGGGCTGCACCTCTTCTGTTCCATTTAATATCTCATTTTCAGATTCAAAGGGAAACTGAAAAGCATTTAACATAAAGGCTGATTCAAGATAAAGATTTTCAAAACAGTATGGTCCATCTTCTAGCAATTCATCCTCTTTCTCTTCTGCAGTTGCAAAGGTAAACGTTTCTAAGGCTAATGTTGTGTCATATCCTGAGGGTACTACCTCAAGTAAATTCAGAAGTAGGAGGCTACACATCTATGTTAAAAATGTTGGCTGCTAAGTGGAACTGGGGACAGTCGTGCTCAGCATGGGCATTGGTATTGTGAAATCTGCACCAATTTTTGGGTGTTGTACTGGCCATTTGTATGCTAGCCGTTTGTTTTGCATCATGATTATGTATATTCTCAAAAGGAGAAGCTAGAGTACCGTTGTTGGGCCCAGTGTTCCATGTCTTGGGTGGCCTAGGTTGATTCTGATTTCTATTATTATTGCCCCAGGTCCTATTATCTATCACTGGCCCTCTATTTTGCATTGGTTGCCCTTGGTTAGGGCCTTGATGCTGATTATAGTTTTGGTTCTGATTGTACTGTTGATTTTGATTGAAACTATAGTTCTGATTTTGGCCTTGGTTGTGATTTTGATGTTGACTGTAGTTTTGGTTGCCTCTTCCATAGAGGTTCTCATTTCTTAGTTGTGTCACTTCAGTGGTTAACCTTTTTAAATGTGCAGTGATCTCTTTGATTTCTTCCCTATCCTCTTGTGCTTTTGCCACAGTTGCATCCCTAGGAGGTTGGAAGAAAGGCTGACCATTATTTTGACTATTATTGGAAGTGCTACCTGTGTAAGGAGTTATAGCTTGGATTGGGGTAGGACTATACACAGGTGTGTAAGGAGGAACCAGATTTAATAGTGGAGTGTGCTGGATAGAGGCTCCATTCCATGGTTGTGCCTAATTCTGCACCCCAAAATTTCCTCCATTAACAAATGGACTATAAGTTGTATGCCTCATCTCTTGGTTCACTGAGGCTGCCTCTTTATAGGCTTTGGATATTGAATCTATGTCAGGTTTTCTTTTGACAAACATGGCAGTTAAAGGATCTAAGGCTGCATAGTACATAGCCAACAAGGGATCATTATCTATGGTATAAGGAGCTACCAGCCTAGAATAGGCCTTTTGAAATCTGTCATTGAAATTATCAATCAACTCTCCCTCACCTCATTTTATAGCAGCCAATTTATGATACAAAGCGCAAGGGTCAATGGGTCCTCTAAATCTTGACAGAAATGCCTCTTCCATGAGTGACCAGGAAGAGATGTAACCGTTGGGTAAGTTTACATACCAGCTAGAGGCTTGCTCATTAAAGGTGTAGGGAAACAATCTACACACAACATCCTCGTGCTCTAACATAGCCCTAAAACATGCTTCCTTAAATATTCTAAAATGATCTTCTGGGTCTTGATGTAACTGGTATTTGGGACAATTCTTTTCTAGATTTTTGGGCATCTCATGATAATCATTGAAGAATATGGGAGAATGAACATTGCAATAAGCCATTGCAGGTGTTTGGGCTTGACTTGAGCTTGTAGGAATACCTGGATTGATTGGTGGGTTAGGATTTACAGGAGGATTGAGACCTCCAGGAGTGCCTGAACCAAGATTTAAAGATCCGAACAGTGATCTATCAGGACTCACAATACTACATATGTTAAAAGGTGACCCAGGAGGTGTTCCAGATGAACTTCCTGCTTGCGATTTTTTGGGATTCCAGATTAAAGGTTTTCTACTTTGCCTTGTATCAGGTAGTTGCACAAATATATCTCCTGAACTGGATTTAGACCTAGTCACTCTATTATTGTTATTAGCCAGTTTGAAACAAACTCTAACTCAAGAGGGCCCTCCTTCTAGCGCCAGAAAACTGTTGGTGATTGTTTTGATGCAATCATAACAATAAGTTAAAATTCACATAAAATGAACTGAAACTATACTTGAAAGATAAGAAAGAATCACTTAAGATTCAATTAATCCCAAGTCTACAATGGTACTGTTGGTCAAGTTCAGTTGGTCTGAAGCTGTAATGTTCAAGGGGCCTTACGTAGTTTAGAGTTTCTTTGTGGTTTACTTGACTAAGATTATGCAAAAGGTCATAGATATCAACAAGTATTTTGTTCATTTGCATACAAGTGTTACTGTGCTACAGATTTTAGATGGTTTTCTTGAATTATTGCAGCTTTCTCCTTTATACATTTATGAAAACTGTCTACCTTTAACTCTGTTATGCATACTTCTTCAAATTTGGGACAACTTCCTTTAGATTTCTACGTTTTCAGCTAAATATTTCAAATGGGTTGAGAAAAGTTAGAAAGATCTAATCTACACCTCATTTAAATCTACCAAAGGATCTAATTGTTCTATTATGCACTATGTAAATCCTACAGCAATTTGATCAAATCCATAGTTAAAAACCTTAAATGCAAGTTCTGAGCCTTTTCACAAACATACATTTAAAATTGCAAGCTCTCAAAGAAAATATTTCAAAACACAAAGAAGAGCAGGAGAACACTCAGAAGATAGATGCAGAACTCCAGATTCTATTGTATTAGAAACAAACAGTCATACATGATTTACAATGTTGGAATGACTCTTAGTTTCATTGATCAAATTACAGAGAACTTACAAGCTTTACAGATACAATAAGGAAGCCAGACATTCCACGCACACCTTACTGCAGACAACAGGTGACCTCCTTCTTCTACTTCTAAACTATAAGGTTCCTCTATTCTAAATGTTACTTCTACAAATTCCTGCTGCTACCAATTTCTATGTAGCCCCTATGTAAAATATTACAGTGCAGAGAGGCACAATATAAAGACTTTCTGATTGTCCTCACTATAGCAAAAACCTAACTAAACCCCCTAGTTACAGCAGTGAATGCAGGGGAACCAATTCTCCAAAATATCTCTGAGCAGTGTCAAATCTGGGCAAAATATTGCCCCTTCTGAGAAGCTTTAGCAGTTCAGCAATAACTTTTGTTTATCTGCTGCAGTAATGTTCTTAGCTGCAACCTTGTCCTCCATTTGAATGGGCTTGACTTCTTTGCACTTGATCTTTATCTTCTTGCTCCTGAGATCAGATTTTCTTCCTCCATGATGTCACTATGATCAAGTTCCAGCTGCTTCCTCAACTGCAAGTCTGCAAAACAAGACCAGCAATAAGTACTATATTTATCAAATAAACGGCACGAAACTAAAATATCCATTTAAAACAAGGTGACTGCACAAATATGTGGAAATCGGGCCCCAAAAAACTCTCAAAATGCATTCAAGATTGCACACATGCTACTCAAAACCATCGGGTCAACCATCGCTAACCAGAAGAATGCCATCAGGCGCCAAAAAATTGTTTTAAAACTCTCACCGCTTTGCATTTCCCGCCCATCGACATGATAAATACTATCGGCGAGCCCCAAAATTCCCTGGCCGATGGCCTTTTATTTCTTTATTTCACCCTTGTTTCTTTCCATCGGCGAGAGATTCGCCATCGGCGAACCCCAAATGTTTCGCTCCGATTTCCATTGCTACGCCAATAGCCTTTCATCGGTGAGAATCCCTTTATTGGTGTGGGCTTAAAATGTTACCCCGACTATCACCATCTAGCCGATATGGCCATAATACCTAAGTTTCCCCTCATCCATCGGCGTGACCTATGATATCGGTGAAGCTGATTAAAACTTCACCGATCGCCATTCTCTAACCGATACCCCTATATCCTTCAATCGGCGTAAGTCTCGCCGACACCGCTCTTCCTATGTTCCATCGGTGTGAGACGGCCCATCGGCGTACTCCAAATGACTCGCTCCGATTACACTAATTTCACCGATGCCCTTATCGGCGAGATCTCTGCCGATGACCCCCTTCGTCTATCTCTTATCGGCGAGAGCCTCCTCTATCGATGTGAGCCAAAAAAACTTGGCTGACAACCACTATTATGCCGATAGCCCAAGGCTATCGGCGAGACCATATCTTTCAGCGCGATAAATTCAAACTCCGCCGATACCAAATGTTATGCCGATGACAATATCATCAGCGAGAGACCCTACTTCGGTGGAACACTTTCAAACACCGACGATCGCATATGTTACGCCGATGACTTATGTCGGCCACAGTCTCACCAAAGCTTTGAACCCGAACCATTGAACCCCGAATGTGGTTCAATACAAAGGTTCAATGGGATGGTTCAAAGACACATCTCTACGTAAGGACTTGCACCACAACTTGTTAGAAGAAAAAACCTTGAACCCCGAACCATTGAACCAAAAAAAGTTCAAGCGGATGGTTCAACGCGTAGGTTCAACGCGGCTATACAAAACAACATTTTGCCTTTGAGACATTTTTGAACATGCCGAACCATTTAAACCCGAACCATTGAACCTAAAAAGAAAGGTTCAACCGGATGGTTCAACGCGCAGGTTCAAACCTTAAAAAACTTTGCCAATGAACAAATAATGGAGATCAAAGTGTGCCGATGCACTTTTCTACAAAACAGACAAATGTGAGATACAGAGTGGAACCCAGACAAAATTGCTCATGACCTGGAACCACCAAGTATGAATATTTCAAAATTTTAAATGAATGCCAACAAGGAAAAAGGCAAACAACTGACTGTTTATCATGCAAAACCTGATAGTACATTTTACTAAATTGATCATAACTTGCAAAATATGATGAATTTTAAGACAGTTGAAAAAGCAACCCTGGCTCATTTTTCATAAGGAATCCAACCACATCATGCATTGGTACTGAAAATGCAATTTTCTATATTTTTGACAAGATTTGCAAATTTGACTCCCCTTTTCCCTTACCACCAAACAGAACAACACAACCAGAAGCAACAGCAAAGCAACAGCAGGAGTCCTCATTTTGCTAAGGAGCAAAATGGGGCGTGTTGTGAACATCACAACACGGTGCTTTAACAAGAGATTGAAAAGGATCGTTGAAGGTGCTAATGTCAAGCTTGATGAAAGCAAGGAGAGACCTTCCAAGTCTTGTGGATATGAGTTAAATGATCAAAGTGGAAGTCCAAATAAAGGAAAACAAGTTCAAATTCAAACTCAGATTCAGGTTGCTCCAGAGAAGCAAGTGACTCAAGAAGCTATTGCAAATGTTGAGGAACAAGTTCAAGAATTAGAAGTTCAAGAAAACCTCAAAACTTCTAGGTATGTAAGGTTGAATCATTCTGAAGATCAGATTATAGGAGATAGAAATAAAGGTGTTCAAACTAGAAGAAAAATTGTTGAAGAACAAGAAGAGTATTGTTTGATTTCAAAGATTGAACCAAAATCAGTGAATGAAGCTTGTAATGATGAAAGTTGGGTAAAATCAATGGAAAAAGAATTAATGCAAATTCAAAACTATCATACTTGGGATCTTGTTCCTAGACCTGAAAACAAAAATGTAAATGGAACTAAATGGGTCTTTCGGAATAGATTGAATGAAAATGGTGAAGTTGTGAGAAACAAAGCAAGATTGGTGTGCAAAGGTTATTCTCAAGTAGAGGGAATTTATTTTGAAGAAACTTTTTCTTTGGTGGCAAGAATCAAAGCAATCAGACTATTTCTTGCCTTTGCTACTTATAAAGATTTCAAAGTTTACCAAATGTATGTCAAGTCAGCATTCTTAAATAGAGATTTGGAAGAAGTCTACATTGAGCAACCGAAAGGATTCTAGTTGTTTGATCAAGGAGATATGATCTTAAGGTTGAGGAAAGCATTTTATGGACTTAAACAAGCTCCAAGAGCCTGGTATGCAAGATTAGATATGTATCTACTAAAGTTAGGTTTTAGCAAAGTCACAGCTGACAGTAATCTTTATTTCAAAATTGATCATGAACACATCTTGATTGTTGAGGTATTTGTTGATGATATCATCTTTGGTGAAAATGAGAGCATGTGTAAAAAATTTGATGATCAGATGCAAAGTGAATTTGAGATGTCTATGTTTGGTGAAATGAATTTCTTCTTGGGTCTACAAATCATTCAGTCAGATAAGGGCATCTTCATATCTCAATCCAAGTATGTAAAAGAGTTGTTGAAAAAGTTTGGAACAGATGATTCAAAACCAGCGAGCACTCCTATGACAACCAGATGAAAGTTGAGTAGATATGATGATTCCCCTAAGACAGATTAGAAAAGGTATAGATCAATGATTGGAGGACTACTTTGTCTAACTCATACTAGACCTAATATTATGAATGTAGTTGGCCTTGTTGCTAGATTTCAAGCTGATCATAGAGAATCTCATGTTGCAGCAGTCAAAAGAATTTTTAGATATCTAAAGGGAACATCTAATTATGGCTTATGGTATCCTAAGGATGATGATTTCACTCTTCATGCATATACAGATGCTAATTGGGTAGGAGATGTGGATGACAGGAAGAGTACTAGTGGTTGAGCAAAAAGTAGGAGGCAATATCTCTGTCTACTGCAGAGGCAGAGTATATAGCAGCAACAAGTAATTGTACTCAAGTTTTGTGGATGAAGCAAATGTTGAAGGATATTAGAATTGTGTTTGAAGAGCATGTTACAATCTTCTGTGATAATTCAAGTGAAATAAACATCTCAAATAATTTGGTGTTTCATTCAAAGACAAAGCACATATCCATCAAGTTTCATTTTTTGAGAGAGAAGGTAAATGAGAATGAAGTCAGATTGGAGTTTGTTTCTGCTAAGGATCAGATTGTGGATATTTTCACTAAGCCTCTACCTAAGGATACTTTTGAGTATCTTAGAGTGAAGCTATGGGTTATTACCCCTCCTATCCAGAACTAAGGTGCACTAGTGTGCATCAATCTGGTGGAACTCACAGTCATATCTTGAGATCTGGATTGGTGTTAAGGGGATGTTATTTGGGGGGAGTAGTCAGTATGTTAATTTTGGAGTTCAGTTTGGAACAAAAAGGGGGAGATATGATTACATATATGTGCCCTTTGCCATTGATATCAAAGGGGGAGAGAATTCATGTGAAAAAATTGGAAGTAACTAGTTGCTGGTGAAAGGGGGAGCAGTGAAGAAAGTGGTTGCAGGTGTGATAAGAGAAAGGGGGAGAAGTCCTTGTCTTGATGGTTAAATTAGTTTTTCACATCATATGTTTCCATCAATGACAAAGGGGGATATTGTTGCAAATATACGCATATGAGGTGTTGTCATTGATGTCAACATATCTCTTTGTCAGAAATAGTGAAGATAGTGCAGTTAAGCAAAGTAGATTGTTTCACATTTCTAGTGAGACGAAGATGAGAATCCTAGAGGATTGTCTGAAGTTTCTCCAGTTAAGATTTGAGAGGTCCACATGGAGGATTGGTGAAGTTATGGCCATCTAGGTAGAACTGGGTTTTGCATTTGTTCAAAGGTAACAGGGTGACAGAAACTTGGTCTGGATTGCTCCGCATTGGAATATTATGGTCTGCGGATCTAGAGGTATGTTTGGGATGTTGGTGTGTGTCCTCAACTCAAGTGGTTTGTGCTTTGGAGGTTTGCAAGCAATATTTCTAATGTGACAGTCATGACAGTTAGTGTTCTTGAGTTCCCATATAAAGATGCAAGTGATTCTGGTGATTTGAGGTGGTGCGGTTGTTATTATTCATTTGATTGTGCTTGTGGAGGTCTCTGGATCATGTGCCTATTGTGTTGGTGGTCCGCATTGAGGATTGAGCTCATAGTTGAACATTTCTCCTTGGGTGTTACTGTTCTTTCCAGTCTTGGCCAATCGGATGCTTGGAGTGTGTTGTGGATGATCTAAGAGAAGTTCTATGGAGCGTGGCATGTTGTTCAAGGAAGATTTGAGTTCTAGCTATGTTTGGCTACTAGTGTAATGGTTTGCATGTACAATTTTAAGTCTTTTGATTGTAATTGCTTGTAATGCCTATCTTGGAGAATGTTCTAGATAGATGATTGTAAGGACAACTTTGATGTTCATTCCAAAGTTGATGTCATGTATAAATAAGTGTTATGAAGTCGTGGAAAAGTGGTGATGTGAGCGAACATGTGAAGATAGTGAGGAAGCATTTGGGGGCAAAGTAGAGGTCTTGTGAGCTTCAATGGAACTGAGCTTTGGCATGGAGAAGATGGTGTTTCTCAGTTCAACCCTTTGATGTTAACCAAGTGAATGTTTCTATAAGCAGTGAGCCTCCTTTGAGTAGTGAGGTCTGGGTAGTGTGCCCGAAGGCAAGTGCCTTCCCATTTTTATATTCTTTTAATAGAGAATAAATCTTGTGGGTTAACCCCCACTGTGGTTTTTCCCTTAACTGGGTTTCCACGTAAAAATCCTAGTGTTATGTGTGTTGATTGTGTTTTTTCTCATGTGTTGTTTCATGCTTTCATAGTTATATCATTAATCTGTTAATAAGTGGTAAAGAAGATTAAATGCAGAAAAGTTAAAGTTTTGTGACAACTGATTCACCCCACCCCCTCTTAGTTCTCTGCCCTAATTTAGATAGCATCTTCATCTCATTTCTCTTTGGAATCTTTACATGCATACATTGCAAACTTTGAGAACCTCTACAAATTTTTTAATATGAACCCTCATGTCATTATTTATATACAAACTATGTATCACAAGGATATATTTATGTGCTCTTCACTTGAAATCCTTGATTATGTAGCTGACTTTGTTAAATTTGTATCTCTCATTAATGCACACCCTTGGGTAGTAGAAGAATTAATAAAACACACTATGAATGATGAGTATGAAGTTTCTCTTAATAGTTTGGAATTAATAGCTACAACATATGATGATGATACCGACAATGAAAATAATGATAATAATCCCATAAGTTATCTGACTTTTGAGTGTCCAGGAGCCCTAGATGAGAAGGCTATGGATAACTTTAGTAATGATACAACAATCGAACCTTTCAACAACACTTTACCTTTCTTTCATTCCAATGCTCTTCCTGGCCAAGATGAAGAATTAGTGGATACAAAAACATCTCTCACAGAACAACCCGCATTAGAAGACTCTCCTATTTATGACTACAATGAAATCATTGGAGGGATAGAAGCAGAAAATGGTTATCTTGATTTTGATCACATAATTGGCATGATAGAAGTGGATAAAGAAAACTCTGACCACCCACCTCATCCACGGAAAAGGGACATAGATTTTCTCGTTGATGACCGCTAGCCCAGTTTTTCCCTATAGGTAAGTATTTCTAACCCTGGTGGTCACCTATGTCGTAGCATAATCAGCTCATTTATGTGACTTCCCCTCTCATGTTGTGCTTCCCTCGTGATGTTTTGTGTTGTTTAGGCCTCCTGCGATGACCCTTGATTCTCTTGTAAGGTCAACGATACTGGGAGACTACCTTTGTTGTGACCTTCTATTTATATCATCATTCTTCTATATTTCTTCTCCTCTATTTTCATTGTTGTGTGTTGTGTCTTAAGGACATAGCGTTACAGTTGGTGACTTGGCGGCACCCTCCTACGTGACTATCCCTAAGGCACTTGTTCTCCTATCTTGATTTATTGTTTACCTTCCTCTAGTGGCTCTATCTAGTGGGCGGATGACAAAAAACTTGTTATACTGATATGGACCTAGTGTCCCTTTAGTGAGAAATCAAAAAATGGACCTAGTCCATACATGACGATGGGGTTGATATATATTATCCGATGCTTGGCTAGTAGAATCACTCCATGTGATATTTTGATGTTGTCTGTTATCATAAAATTGGAATGATTATCAATAATATCAAAGTAATCGAATAAACTCAATGAAATAAGAAACAAAGAACTCAAACCTTGCAAACCTTTTTACTTTGTGGTTTCCATTGATCACCTATCTCAATTGACCTTTTGTAATGAATGAAGCCCTCGGAAAGCGCACTTCCTTGCTTTTTCTTCAAGATGTCAATGGAGAACGGCTATGATACTTTTGCAATGAAGATGAGCTTCACAACAATGGTAATGGTGCTGGTAACAAGTTGATCGCAAGCAATGGAGGAATTTGGGTGCCAAAGGCACACTATAATTCCTGCAGAGTAAGGGTACTAAAAGCTTGGATGATAGAAATGGAGGAATTGGGTTTAATTTATATACTCACAACAAAAGAAGATCAACAATATAGAAAGAATAAGAAGATCAATAGTATAGAAGACTTGAGAGGATGTGCGCGAATAGAAAGAAGACAAGTGTCACACAAAAAGTTGTTTTGTTTGAGTTAACTACTTTCTTTTATAAAGATAAGATTTGATTTCATAAATTAGAAAGTTATTTTCTAATTTAAGAGTTATTGATAGAAACAAGGTTGATTGAGTCAGTTAACTCAACTTGTGATTTTCTTTTGCATGATTTGAGAGAAATTAAATAATAAATTATTTAATTTTGTGTGCATGAAGAAGAAGACTTATTTTTAGAAGATTTGGAAGATTTTTGAGGAATTTGAAGATAAGAAAGAAAACTAAATAAATAAATTTATTTAATTGTTTGTGCATGCTTTGTAAGAATAAATAAAATATTTGATTATATTTTATTTTTAGAGATTGAGATAATTTACATAAATTTGATTGATTTATTTAAATTTGGAAGAATAAGTGATTTAATTAAATAATTAAGAATTATTTAATTGTTTGGAAGAATTAAATTAAATAAAGGATTTTATTTAATTTTGACTTTAGAAGAGGTAATTAAATATTTTGATATTTAATTAATTTAGACAAATATGAATCGAATAAATAAATTTATTTATTTATTTATTGATAGAAGAATTATAATGAAATAAATATTAAGGATATTTATTTAGATCGAGTTGTGTCATTTTTAGGCATATACATTTTGCCCCTCTTTGATGCAATGTGTTTTATCACTTTGTTTCAAAGAATAGATTTTTCTGATAATGATAGATGTCTCAGTTTGCCCCTGGTATAGGTTTAACGATGGTAGGATGCCCCCTCGGGAGATTGGACAGGAAGAAGGCAGAAGGATGTGAGATGGACAATCTCACAATGAAGAAGGTTTTAAACAGGTTAGGTTTGAAGAAATTGGTTGAAGAAAGAACCAAATGATACGTGATGTAAGATAAATTGATAACACACACAAGCAAGCAAGTATGTACAAATGATACAAGAACAAACAAGGTATTGCCCCTGTCAAGCAGTAAACAAATGATTAATTGATATTGATTGACAATAGTGTTGTCATGGCAAGGAACGATAGATCCCTAGAGCAACATGAAAGATAGTGTTGTCATGGCGGGGAACGATAGATCCCTAGAGCAACACAAAATGTAGTGTTGTCATGGCGGGGAACGATACGTCCCTAGAGCAACACGATAGGCATGGGAAAGGTATACAAAGAAACGGACCCTAAGGATTTGACCTAGTGCCTCGGGGGCTCATAGCTAAATGGCCTTGCCTACATGATGACGTAGAGGCAACGTAGTTCGGGGTGAACCCTGATGGACCTAAGACCTAGGCGATAGGAAATGGTGTAGACTCAGATAGATAGAAGGATAGACGACAATGGATGAGAAGTGGAGCTTCGGAGGTGCATTTATATTGGCCTTGCCTACGTGACGATGTAGAGGCAGCATAGTTCGGGACTTGGACTTGGATGTGGATGGACTAGAGGATAGACGACAAGAAATGAGACTGATGGGAAGCCTCAGGGGTGCATTGACAATAGCCTTTCCTACATGATGACACAGAGGCAGCGTAGTTCGGGGATTGGACCATGGATGCTGACGAAAGACACTAACGATTTTGATGCTCCTGGGATTTTTTAGATAGCCTAAATGCTGGATAGGGATGACAAGGGAACACCATGGGTAGGTAAATGGATGGGTGATAATGGATAACGGACGGGTAGGTAGAAGGATTGGCAATAGTATATCGAAGGAATGTACCCGGAAAAGGAGAAAATGCGATCGCCAAGGACTAAGTCGCATAGGAATAACATGCCCCATTGTAGGTAGGATACTTAGGATTTTTTATGACAATGCTTATGATGATAGGAGGATGAGAGGATAGGAATGTTTTGAAAAAGACAAGGTATATCAAGAGTTTTTCCAAAGCATGTTTTGACATTTTGCCCCCATATTTGTATCAAGATCAAAAGAGGAATGGAGGACGAAAGGACTCAATATGATAGGTGTGATAGGTAAAAAATTAGGTTAATAAGATCAATCATAGCCATGAAAACCTAACCCTACCATCATCAAAGAATCTAATCTAAATGAGATCAAAAGTAATGCAATTCAAGCACAACATCACCTAGATTGTTTGATTCTTTGTTTATGATGTGGATTGCTTCTTCAATAATGAACAATTATGAAGATAAAAGCTACCATGATGAATGGATGATAATGATGATAAGCTCAATGGATGCTATAAATACTCAAGTGCTCAATATGCTCAGGATGATAATGTAGATACTATACTAATGCTAGATAGATGTAGTATGGAATGAGAGGGTGTTTATATAGAACTCAACCAAAATCAATCAACGGTGGAGATTCAGTGTCTATGTGAATGTCTAATATTGAATGATAGACATAGATGAATGTGAAGATGACAAGTGGAGAGAAGATAGGGCTTATGTGTGCTAGTGTACATAAAAAAGTACTACATGTGAAAGATATTAAATAAAAGATGTACCATTTATCTTTTTAAATGAAAGAGGCACACATGTTGGATCATGAGATAAATGATAAGATAAATTAATTAAATAAATAAAATTTATTTAAATAATTAGAAAATGGGTTTATGAAAGGAATTTTTAATTAAAAATAGATAGAAAGAAGATAATTAAATAATTAAAGATTGTTTTAATTATAGTTTAGAAGAAATAGCTAATGAATTAATTAAATAAATATAAATTTATTTAATTAATAGAAGAAATAGATGGGTTAGGGATATTGAACAAGTGTGTTAGACAAATGTAGATGATGGATAATACGATGTTTGATACTAATGATAATGAGTCAATTTTGGGTGTCTACATTTTGCCTCTCTTTGATACAATGTTTGATAGAGCATTGTGTCAGAGAAGATACGATATGCATTCGATAAACAAAGTTATGCCCCAGTGTAACTAGCAGGTGAAGCCCCCTCGAGAGGTAATCCAGGGTAACCAAGAAGGGCTAGGTTGGCTCACGATAGAAGAAAAGCTAGGATGCAAGGTTGACACGAAGAGAATGGGGGTTGGGCAGGAAAAAATGGGATGATACAGAAGAAAAAAAAAAGGCTTTGGTATAGAAGAATTAGGGTGATGATGGAAGGAAATGATTGATCTTGGTTGAGAACTACATAGGCGTCTAATAGGATGAATAGATGGGATGATGGGCAGCTTTTTAAGTAATTTCTCAAAATGAAAAGAAATGCAATCCTTATGTTTGATATAGCATGTGGATGTTATGCACCAAGGTATAGAAGACCAAGGTGTCAAGATATCCAATGCAAAACTAACATGCTACAATCTTGTCTGCATACATGAGGTCAAGATATTGAGCCAACATACACAAGATGTGAAGAGTAGCTAGTGTTTCGAGATGGACTTTGACACTACAAGCAATGGTTTGAGCTTATCTCCACTACACATAGTGACAGCTTGCTGGTTATATGTATGGAGCTAGTCTTAACATAGAATAGTCTCAAGTGCATAAGAGACTATTTAGCTTCTCAGATGCTAGAGATATTGATATGTAAGATGCTAATCCCAACATGTACAAGATACCAATATGCTTAGGAAGAGAATAAGATCATCCCGCAAACACAGCATACAAAAGCAATATGACCATGCCCCATTCCTTACTTCATCACAAGGTACCAAGATATGATAGATCAAGGCAGTCTTGACTAGGCATAGAAAAGGGACAAAAGATAAAACAAAAGATATTGTCATCACATTCTCTTTCCAAATTTAGGTGCTCTTAGATGGATTTAAGCTGGCACCTTGTTAAGAGGAAAGTTGCATCCTGTTGAAGGCTAAAGATGTTGATAAACTGCTATAGTAAATGTTGGCTAAAGGCATGCAGACAAATAGCTTCTGGCTTACTCTTGATTGGTTAAAGTGCTGGAGATTTTAGTATACACATAGTTTGCTTCTTGCTTGAGCTGATCAAAGAGAAGAAGATGGAAGATGAGAGAAGATGAAGAAGATGGGGTGGATCATCTGTGCTTGAGTACTGGAAACTTCCTTTGTATTCTAGACTGCCTACATACCCTGTATCCACGGGATCAAAGCACATTTACGATGAGGATGAGACATAATGAATATGTAGTTCTGGGTTTTATTGATGATATGTGTGATGAAAAATAGAAGAATGTGTGATGAAAGATTTAAGGATGATTAGAAGAAAGATGAAAGATGGATGGTGAAAAGAAGAGGCTATCATCTTAGCCTGAATTAGAGTGCTTCCTTCGCATCTCAGATCGCCTACATACCCTGTATCCACGAGATCAAGGCTTTAATGATAGAGCTGGGATGTAGTTCTTGCTTATTACGCTAGACAGGTGATGTTGAAAGACTCACGTGATTTCTTGAATGTTTGTGTTGGCGATGTCTTGCAATTGTCGGATGTCAAATGAGCATGAATTTATTACAAAGATATGAATCCTGATTACAAATTGTTTTGCCATGTTTGTCATTAGATGAATGCTATGGTTGAAGTTGAAAGTTTGTTGTGTTGTGAGCTAAAGTGTTTGATGTGCTATGAGCTAGCGATAGCGGTATCCACTTCCAAATAAGACTCAACAAATGCCTCCAGTATGGGATGAGGTTTATTATGGAGAAGTGACGATGAAAAAGGTGTGCGGTCAAGATGCTAAGGTGCCAAAAGAGATAGTTATCATAGCAATGTCTCAAGTATGATAGCTAGCATTGACAGAGACGATGATGGAAAAGTTGTTTATTGTGATGATATGTGGATTATGATATGGACTATGTGGGATAGGATGGTAAAATATGGTAGGAAGAGTGATGATCAAACAAATCAAGCAGATGATGGAAGCTAGTCACTACACATAGTGCCTGTTTGCCAGGTTTTCACTATGGTACTTATCCAAGGTGCCTGTTTACTAGGTTTTCACCATAGGATGGATTATTTATCTTATACTATTATTTTTGTTTATCCAAAGTGCCACAAAGTGGTTTTCACTATTGGATGGATTTTTTTTGGGGGGGGATAGCTGAAAATTACACATGGCACCTGTTTGCCAGGTTTTCACCATGGTAATGGATAGGAGGGACTCAAGTGTCTAGTTCTATGGATGTTGGTAGTCCCATTAGAGATGGATGTCATTGCATGGACCATGTCATTATGCTCATCGATGTTGATAAGGGATTGCGTGGATGGGAGATGGATTAGGTGGATAATGGATTAGGATAAGGATGATTGAAGGTTCACACAAGGATAGATGGAAGGCTCATGCAAGGATAGATGAATGGGACAGTGGATTATGGAAGGCTTATGCAAAAGCATGGACCATAAGAAGGTGATAGGAGGGATATGTAGAATAATGGATGAAGGATGGAGGTATGGAGGTATGTGAAAATGTGGGATGTTGCACACACCACTAAACATTAAAGCTTTAGATGGAAAGGTCAGTGTAGGGAGTGAAAAAGATGCTTGCTTAGGGGATGGGTGATGGAGTGATGTAGGAACCCATAGATACTTAGTATTTTTATGATTTTTTCTTTGCTTGTGGGATTTTTAAATGGAATGGGATGGAAATGAAAGAAAATGGTTGGGATTCTTGAAGGATGGATAAAGATGCCTCAATCGATTGGCTTACTTGTTTGCTTAGGGACCCAAACCATTTTGGTCATAGGCTCTTCTTGTAAATTTATAGGCTCAGCTAGGTTTTTAGATGCGCTAGGCTGTGATTCTTTGCTTTGATGCACTAAGGCATGAGAATCTTTAGGATTCTTGATAGGATGTTTAGCTTCACAGGTAGAGGCATCCAAATTTTTATTTTTGAATCCCTTGGATTTGATGGAAGAGGGGTTCGTGAAATGAATGTGTTGGTACCCATTTTGACCTGGAGGTTGAACGCTATGTTGGAGGGTTTTTTCTTTCTAGGCCCTAAGTCTTTTTGTTCATCGGAGTACTTGGCATTTCGGCGAAAGTTCTTTTTGAAGTGCTCTGATTGTGTCTTTGAACCACCGCGTTGAACCACCCGTTTGAACCCTTTTCTTCATGGTTCAATGGTTCAATGGTTCGTGGGCTTTGGTTCCATATTTTCCATCAATAAGTCCTTTGCTTATCCTTGTGATCCAATTGGTGTAGTTGAACCACCGCATTGAACCATCGGGTTGAACCAGTTCATTGGTTCAATGGTTCAATGCTTTATGATTTTGGCCTTATCGGAGTGAGTGGTGCTATCGGCGAGCGTCATTTTTGTTATGCCGATGGTCTATGTCTTGCTGAGGAAGGTGAGGTTGTCGAGGGACCATCGGGGTGACTTGTGTGGTCGGCATAGGTGTTTTGTGGCTTGCCAACAATCTGGGTCTCGCTGATGAGCATTTTGGAGTGCTATCGTCATGACTTTGGGCTGTCGTATGAGCAGGCAAGTGTTGGCCCAACGGTTTGCCTCTAGTCGATGGAAGGTTAGCAGTTTGCAGGGTTGGTTTCGGTGTGACTGTTGAGATCAGCAGGAGTTTTTTGGGGTGAGCCGATGGCTTGGGTTTGGCCGATGGGCTTTAGAGAAGGAGCGTGTGTCGAGCGTGGCAAAAGCGCTTGACACTTGGTATGCATGCGGCCCCGTTTATAAAATGCTAAAGTGATCTCCCACCGTGCATGTGGGACTATTTTTCCTACATAATTTGAACCTGCGAAGAAGCGTTTTGGCGGGATATTCTTTTTTGAATGCTGTGACTATTTTCTCGGTGGCTGCGGGTGGTTGAGCCATAAATGGTGACTGTGCTGAGGCGTGGGCGAGTTGTTGAACAGTCATGTACCTGATTTTTGGCATGAAGACTCCTGGATGGCAACACAGGGCTCGAGGCCACCCCTGTCTACTTTCTGTCTAATGCAGCAATAACTTCTGGGTGCCATTCCCTCTGAGGACTGTATCTGGCAGATTTTTGAAAAAGGCCATGTAATTAATGCTGAGTACGCTTCTTTGGCTGTTATAAGTAAGAAGTGTTACTCATTTTCAGGTTGTTGAAAGTTGAACATTTTTGGCTCTGTAATACAATACAGCTGATTTGGCTGCTCTGTCCATAAAAACTTGTGAGTTTATGTATCTCCTGTTGTATGTTTTTGCATGAACCCACTGATTTCGTGGTCAATCTTATATGAATAATGCTATGTTTGCATGTGTTATACTAATTCTATCTCTAGTTTTGCATGTATCTTTCTTTTGAGTCTAGGTATTCAAGGAATGTCTAAGATTCTAGAACATAGAATTCCTGTGTTGAATGTTTAATCTTTTAACTTCTGCTCAAAGGGTAGATTAAACTATTTTCAGATTGAATATTGGGAAGGGTATACTGCAATAGGGATGCCATAAGTATAGACAGCTTAACACTCTGTATTGGGAGATATCTGTAAGGCAGGTATCATGTGTATCCCCCTGAAATTCAGTTTTAGTTGTTCATGTTGACATTCACAGGTGTATGTCTACTGACTCCAGGCCCTGGATAGGCACCAATCTTGCTTTGTGTTTGTGTTATAACCATGTCCAGCTTTGCATCCAAATATAAAATCAAAATCAAACTCTAAAATAACCATTAGGATAGTAGAATTAGTTTTAGGATCCTCAGTCCTCTGTCTACAACTGCAAATAGGCCCAAAGCTAGCCCCTTTGCTCTTATCTTTCAGTTTTGGTCTACTTACAGGAGGACTTATCTGCTTTCTGTCAGCATCCCAGCCTTTGTATGCATATCCTCATGGATGTTGAGTAGGGAATACCCCCCTAGGTTTTGCAGAGCCTGAAAAAGAAGAGGAGATAAAATATAGAGTCTATCTCCTACACTATTGGCCCCTGGCCCAGAGATCCTGTTGATCATTGATGGCTACCTTGTAGGGAAATCTGGGAGTAAGCATCCAGTCTAGGAAAAAACCAACAGAAATTGACGACTCTGCTAGGGACTGATTTGAAAATTGTTATTTTTTGTCCTCCCTGGTGAAATTTTTGTGGCCCATCCGAGTCACCAACAGAAATTGGCGACTCTACTGGGGATGGATTGATAAAAATGAATAAATTTGTGGCCCATCTGAGTCGCAACAGAAATTGGTGACTTTGCTGGGGAGACAATGTCATATCCGTGAAGCTTGAGTCTAAGAAATTGAAGAATCAGACCTGGAGGTGCCTTGTTGCAGCAAAAGAAAAAGTTTTATCTGTGGCTCTGCTGGTGGATGACCCATAAAGAAAGAAATCAATTTTCAGCTTCAGCCTGTTTGAAGCTTATCCCTCTTCAAGGAGGTGGTGACTCTGCATCAAAGAACCTAATAAAAGAACAAAATCAGTCAGAGAAGAATTTGCAGCTGCTGCAACATATCCAGGTATTTCATATTGTTTGAAAGACTCCCTATTCGGTGAGATAGCACTGGTTAAAAGGGAAACATTGGTGAAAGCAGAGCTTGCATGCTTCTATTAGAACTTACTCTGTATTTCAAAGGGCATGCAATGTTGTTCAAAAGACTCATTTAAAGGACTTTAGGAAAGTTTGAAAAAATAGTCTAAATTTTGAGTGCCTAAAGTCATTATTTGTAGAAAATCTGAGTAGAGAGGAGGGTTGCAAAAACATAAAGGATGTATTATCAGCCTATGCACCCTTGTGAAGTGTCAAGTGCAAAAACATATAATAGTCAGTCCCAATCATGTAATAAAAGAGGCTTCAATATAGACAGATATAAGCCCATAAATTTTAGTGGCATTTGTGGCTATCCAAATGCTCTTCCACCTAAAATCAGAAAGTGTTTGCCTAAATTCAATGGTACAAAGGATCAATCAGCTAAGAGACACTTGCAACAATTTACAAATGTTATAGATGACTTTGAGATTGACCATGAGGATGTGGTTATGAGATTATTTGTTCAATCTCTAGATCAAGATGCAAGGGATTGGTTTTCCTACCTTCCAGCTCACTCTGTCAGCTCTTGGCATGGTTTTAAATCTGCATTTCTAGTACAATATGGTGAAAGAATCTCTGAATATGCAGTTATTAGTGACTTTATGTATATCCACATTGAAGAAGATGAGTTGATCCCAGCCTTTAACCTCGGGTTTATGAAGGCATTGAACAGAATACCAGATGCATGAGACCTAATGATGCACTGTGCTTAGTTGTCTATTTGGGAGCCTTTGATAAGAAAATGAGTTACATATTGAGAGACAAGGAGCCCACCACATTGCATCAGGCACATCAGTTTGCAATAGATATTGAAAACAATTGGAGGTATGGTATTCAAAAGGGTTATTTTTTTGAAAATTTTTGTTGTCCTGCAGCCCCCAATGTTAATGAAAGATTTAATTCAAGAGTTGACACTAAATGTCAAAGCATTCACACCCCTGTTGTCCCAGTTTTTGCATCATTCCAAGTTGATGATGTTTCTGTTATAGAGGAGGATATCCTAATTTGCCCAGCAAATGAAGTTGAAAATAATAATTTTTCAAGTAATATTTACATACCAGTCCTAAACAAAGAGCCTTCATGTTTAAATGATCTAGTTGTGCAGAGTTGTGATCATGTGGATCAATAGTCAGTTTCATCAGAAAGTATTAGAGGGCTGGAAAATGATGCAGATAGCTCAACTTCAGAATGCATTGAAGTAGCAGAAATCTTGTATGTGGGGCAATCAGATGATAAAAATGATATCCATGATCAATTCATGGATCAGGTTTGTTCTTCTTATGACTCTAGATCTAATAGTAATGAAGAAGAATTAGAGTGTCATGAAGAAGAAGCAGAGAACTTTGCAGTGAATATAAATCCACTTTATGATGGGCCTCTGGATGCATTTATTGCTGTGAGTCTTGACTTTTAGTGGTGCAGGATTAATCCTCTTTTTAAGGATGATGATGAATATAAAGAGACAGTTGACCTTGGTGTTACAACAGTTTGTGAGGAGGGGACATATGAATTAGATATCTTCAATTCTTGTGAAGATAGTATGGATTTGTAAACTGTGAATAGTGGATGTTCATCATCTCCTGGTTTAGACATGTGCAACATTGGGTGTGTGGATCAGGATTTGTTTTCAATATCAGTAGATATTGGGGGTCTCATTTTTTCTGAGTATTTTGAGTTTTTGGATTAGCTAGATGAGTGCCTGATGGTGTCCAGTAGCCAGATAAATGATGAAGACTACCAAGAGTAGTATAATATACCATCTGAGGAGTATAACATGCATATGTTTCTTAATGCTGAAGGATTTTTTAGCATGTATGGCTGCATGTTTGATTTTGAAATGCAGAGTGACAAAGGCAATACTACAAATGGCAAGTTGTCAAAAATGGTGGAATATCTAATTGAGCAGATGACCTTATGGGCAAACTATGCCAATCTTTTCAATTGGGATTGGGATCTTTCAGTTTAGAATCAGGCATTTGACAAGAAAAAATTATGGTTCTTCCTTTTTGGTTGCCCAGGGGGACCCAAGTGATGGCTAAAAATATAGTTTTTGTGCAGGTTGGTGCAATGATTGACTTTGTTGCCCAATAGATATGGCCCAATCTACGAAACCAGAGATTCTGAGGTCCTCGCTACAATTTTGCACCTACATGTCCCTAGACAGAGCCAGTGTTCGTACCCATTTTGACCTGGAGGTTGAACGCTGTGTTGGAGGGTTTTTTCTTTCTAGGCCCTAAGTCTTTTTGTTCATTGGAGTACTTGGCATTTCGGCGAAAGTTCTTTTTGAAGTGCTCTGATTGTGTCTTTGAACCACCGTGTTGAACCACCCGTTTGAACCCTTTTCTTCATGGTTCAATGGTTCAATAGTTCGCGGGCTTTGGTTCCATATTTTCCGTCAGTAAGTCCTTTGCTCATCCTTGTGATCCAATCGGTGTAGTTGAACTACCACATTGAACCATCAGGTTGAACCAGTTCATTGGTTCAATGGTTCAATGCTTTATGATTTTGGCCTTATCAGAGTGAGTGGTGCTATCGGCGAGCATCATTTTTGTTATGCCGATGGTCTATGTCTTGCCGAGGAAGGTGAGGTTGTCAAGGGACCATCGAAGTGACTTGTGTGGTCGGCGTAGGTGTTTTGTGGCTTGCCGACAGTCTGGGTCTCGCTAATGAGGATTTTGGAGTGCTATCGCCATGACTTTGGGCTATCAGATGAGCGGGCAAGTGTTGGCCCGACGGTTTGCCTCTGGCCGATGGAAGGTTAGTGGTTTGTAGGGTTGGTTTCAGTGTGACTGTTGAGATCGACAGGAGTTTTTTGGGGTGAGCCGATGGCTTGGGTTTGGCCGATGGGCTTTAGAGAAGGAGCATGTGTCGAGCATGGCAAAAGTGCTCAACACTTGGTATGCATGCGGCCCCTTTTATAAAATGCTAAAGTGATCTCCTCATCGTGCATGTGGGACTATTTTTCCTACATAATTTGAACCTGCGAAGAAGCGTTTTGGCGGGATATTCTTTTTTGAATGCTGTGACTGTTTTCTCAGTGGCTGCGGGTGGTTGAGCCATAAATGGCGACTGTGCTGAGGTGTGGGCAAGTTGTTGAACAGTCATGTACCTAATTTTTGGCATGAAGACTCCCGGATGGCAGCACGGGGCTCGAGGCCACCCCTGTCTACTTTCTGTCTGATGCAGCAATAACTTCTGGGCGCCATTCCCTCTAAGGACTGTATCTGGCAGATTTTTGAAAAAGGCCATGTAATTAATGCTGAGTACGCTTCTTTGGCTGTTATAAGAAAGAAGTGTTACTCATTTTCAGGTTGTTGAAAGTTAAACATTTTTGGCTCTATAATACAATACAGCTGATTTGGTTGCTCTGTCCATAAAAACTTGTTAGTTTATGTATCTCCTATTGTATGTTTTTGCATGAACCCACTAATTTCATGGTCAATCTTATATGAATAATGCTATGTTTGCATGTGTTATGCTAATTCTATCTCCAGTTTTGCATTTATCTTTCTTCTGAGTCTAGGTATTCAAGGAATGTCTAAGATTCTAAAACATAGAATTCCTGTGTTGAATGTTTAATCTTTTAACTTCTACTCAAAGGGTAGATTAAACTATTTTCAGATTGAATATTGGGAAGGGTATACTGCAATAGGGATGCCATAAGTATAGACAGCTTAACACTCTATATTGGGAGATATCTGTAAGGCAGGTATCATGTGTATCCCCCTGAAATCTAGTTTTAGTTGTTCATGCTGACATTCACAGGTGTATGTCTACTGACTCCAGGCCCTAGATAGGCACCAATCTTGCTTTGTGTTTGTGTTATAACCATGTCCAGCTTTACATCCAAATATAAAATCAAAATCAAACTCTAAAACAACCATTAGGATAGTAGAATTAGTTTTAGGATCCTCAGTCCTCTGTCTACAACTGCAAATAGGCCCAAAGCTAGCCCCTTTGCTCTTATCTTTCAGTTTTGGTCTACTTACAGGAGGACTTATCTGCTTTCTGTCAGCATCCCAACCTTTGTATGCATATCCTCATGGATGTTGAGTAGGGAATACCCCCTAGGTTTTGCAAAGCTTGAAGAAGAAGAGGAGATAAAATATAGAGTCTATCTCCTACACTATTGGCCCCTGGCCCAGAGATCCTGTTGATCATTGATGGCTACCTTGTAGGGAAATCTGGGAGTAAGCATCCAGTCTGGGAAAAAAACAACAGAATGGAAGCTTTATGCTTAGACGGTATGTGCATTTGTTGGTCATGATTAAGAATTTAAGGGAATGTATGGATAAGTGGATAATTAGGTGTTGGTAGTAATGGAGGTGAGGAAAATGGAGGGATATTAGGGGTTCAAAGTAGTGGAGGTAAATTAGATGGTGGAAGATGTACAGTCACATGCTTTTGCAAGTTATAGGATGGTAGAAGTGGAGGATATGGAAATAAAGTTGATGGTGGGAGTTTAGGAGTTGGAAGAAGCGAGGGTAGATTGGATGGAGGAAGATGTACGATCACATGCTTATGGGGTTTAAAATGGGGTTTTTGATGGGAAATGGTGGACTTAGGATAGATGGAGGGATTACCAACATCTTTAGCTTGGGGAGGCTGACATTTGACACTAGGAATAGGAGTGTTTAGGAAACTAGACTTGAGTTCCTCATTAGATGGAGATGAAGGGGTTACAGAAAGCATGAAGATGGAGGATCCCAGAAAAAGGTCGGTGAAATGAAAGGAGTCATCGATGGTATCAAAGTTAGAAGTCTCTCTCACCAAAGAAGGTCCAGCTTCTGCATCAGAAATGGATATGGACGAAGATTCTTGCAATGTGTACTCACCTGGACCATTTTTAGTGTACTTGATATGGAGATTAGAAGCGGATTTGCTAGATGATGGCTTGAGTAGGTCGGATGGGTCTATATAGGATGAAGACAGATATGCCTCGGTGTTGATAGGAATATAGTTCAGACTCTGATATTTAGCTTGAAAGGCACGACAAAATTCAAATGGATTGGGATCAGCTTGGATAGTAATCTCAACACTGTTATGTGGAAATTTAAGACATTGATGGTATGTGGAAGGAACTGCCTTGAGGGCATGTATCCATGGATGATGAAGGATGATGTTATAAGGAAGGTCAATATCAAGAACTTGACAGTGGGTTTCAGTGGTGACCAGCCCAACTTGGATAGGAAAGAAAATAATCCCTTCAATATCTCACCCGGCATCATCATATGCTCTGATAGTAATAACCTTGGAGGTGTCAACATCTTTCTCAGAATATCCCAATTGTTTTATTAATTTCAAAGAACATATATTAAGACCAGCTCCATCATCTACCAAGATTCGTTTGATACGGTGTTGTTTAACAAACACTTCAATGTGGAGGGCTTCGTTGTGTGAGGGATGAATGGAGGGCGGAAGATCTTTGTTAGAGAAGGTCAAATGATAAGGGGCTACAATGCTAGCGACCATAGATTGGAATTGTGTGATATCAATATCATTGGGCACCAAAGATTCTTGTAAGGCTTTGTCAAGGATAGCTTTATGAGTAGGGGATATGCGAAGAAACTCAAGAATGGAGATGAATGCGGGTGTTTTGCCAAGGTGATCCAAGATATTATAGTTAGAGAATGGTCGAGGAGGATGAACAGGTGCTCCTTGAATTGTGACTCAACCTCTTTGAGTGGTTACAGCACAGTCAGGTGCTTTACCTTAGATAGTAATGGTAGAAATGCGAGCATGGTCAATGCGGCCAATGGTAGATGACTCAAAGTTGTACTGAATGGTATTCCCGACATGAGGGTTACTTGTTTTGTCATGAGATGGAAGTGGATTCTTGAAAGCCTCTAGATCATAGTTTGATGTTGATTGTTATGCTGGTTGAGTTGTTGAAGGTGTAATTTTGATTAAACCTTGATCGATGCAATCTTCGATAACATGCTTTAAGTGCATACAACCATTCGTTTTGTGTCCTTTAACTCTATGGAAATCGCAATACTCATTTTATTTGTACCAAGGAGCTTTGAAGAGTGGCTAACCATTGGGTGGTGCTTTCGGTAACATAATATCACCTACTTGGAGAAGCTTTCGAAAGACAACTTCCATAGGTTTCGCTGATGGTGTAAATTGTCAGCGCGGATTGGAAGTTTGTCATTGTCGCATTCATTGAAAAGGTTGTGTTGTTGTAGAAGCAGCTTGAATGTTGATGGGAGCTTTCATAGTTTGTATGTTCTTTGCATCTACAACACCATCGTTGACAACATTCTTATTTTTGTTCCAAAAGCGAGACTTATCGTTGGAGTTTTGAGGATAGTCTTTGTTATCGCGAAAGATCTTGATGGTTCCTTTAGCAACTAAAGCTCATTCAATGATGGTTCCTTTGGAAACAAGTTCATCAAAGGTTCTAGCACTTTGCAATTGTAATTGGAATGACAGCTCGAGATGAAGATTTTGAACAAAGATATCAAGTTGTTGCTTCTTAGGTATTTCCCATGATAGTTTGCTAGACATATTATGCCATCATTGAGTGAAAGAAGAAAAGGCTTCACCATTACACTGTTTATTGTTGACAAGGTCGTTCATGTTTACCTCATGTTCAATGTTAAAAGCAAAGTGTGATCGAAACTTATTTGTTAATTCTGAAAAAGACTTAATTCTCAGAGGTAAATGAGAGAACCATTCAAGAGCTTGTCCTACTAAGCTTCGAGGAAATAGTCTCAAAAGATATGTATCGTCATAAGCAACATCAAGACATGCCACAAAGAATGCTCTAAGATGGTCTTCCAGATTTCCTTTTCCTTTGTATTTGTCAAATTGTCAAATTTCAAAGTGTGGCGAAAAAGGTGTCATATGGAGAGACTTGTCAAATGGATAAGCGCATATGTTTTCTATAGAAAATGTTTTCTTGCCTTGTCCTACTGCTTGGTTGATCATTTGTTAAACATCCACTGGAGATAATTGTTGTTGTTGCAAAGGGGGTGAAACATGGTATGATGTATATTGAGGTTGCAGTTGTGGGATATATGAAGCCATGACCATTTGTTGAGGTTGTGTACTCACAATATATGTCAAAGGATTGGTATGTGACACATATGTGGTTGAGGAGTGCTATCCTTGAGACACAAGCGATGGTTGGGTATATTGTGACAAATGGGCACCAGGATTTTACATCACATGCAAAGTGGAAGATGGATTGACACTAGTTGATGGTTGGGAAGTTGGAGTTGGATTTGTGACATGGTAAGTGATGGAAGGATTGATAGATGTGAAAGAAGGATGGACACTTGGGTTTGTATTTTGGAGAACATGGGGATTGATATGTGTCATGTGTTGGGTGATAATAGGAAAGCCTTGGGTAGCATAAGATGGATTGATGGTGTGTGAAGGATTGGAAGGATATGACAAAATGGGTGTAAGTTGCTCAACATAAGTGACCGTAGTGCTAGGATTGGCTTGAGAAATGATAGGAGGGTCACTCATATCAATAAGACTAACATTGGGATTATATGGTGTAATGGAGGGATTAGTAGAGATAGTGGAAAGCATATTAGCAGTTGGTATATGAGATATGGTATTCATATGGGATATGGTAGGTTGTGATGGTCGTGAAGCTTGGACTATTGGTGTTGTTGGGATATTTTGGGAGGCTTGCACACTATGGGATATGGGGATAGATTGTAATGTTTAGAGCATTTGCGCTTGGGCCACATGGACAGCTTGTGTTACTTCAGGCATGGAAATGGTCATGGTAGGAGGAATAGTATGTTGAGGAACATGGAAAGGTGGAATGTTCAAGTTTTCTGAAATTAAAGGGAGCACATTGATTGGTGTTATCAAAGGTTCTAAAGTGTACTCTGAGTGTGGTGGATCAAATGAAGTATCAATAGGCAATGAAATAGATGTGGTGGAAGATAGATCTTGTCATATGGTAGGGGATGGTGTGACTATAGTAGATGGTCCCTTTGTAACAATAGCAGGAGTGTTTGGATCGTGCTCTCTAATAGCGGATATGTCAAAATCTCTTAGTAATTTAGTGCCCATATGAACAAGTTGCAAGAAGTAGTGATTAGGCTCAGCTAAAACAAGTCTCTCAACTTGATCCCATACATGGATATCCTAAAATTCTGATAAGTCTTCTTGGGATTGTTCTTCAAAAGTCTCAAAAGATGACTCTCCAATGGTATACCCATGAGGCGTAAACATATGAGGAGGCATACCAATCGTAAATTGAGTTGCGTCTTTAAGAGGTGTTGATCTAGATTGTTGCATCTTTGTTCCCATCTCAGCTTGCAATTTGGCTTCCATTTCATCTCGCAATTTGGCTTCCATTTCAACTCTATATTGACTCCTAGTTTGAGGCATGATGTTGATGTTAAAACTTGAAGTTTAGCTTATCAAGGTTTTGAGACCCAAAAGAAAGGTGATAGTTTGTTGGTTGGTTGGTTGCTGGTTGCTTTGTTGTTTTGTTGTTGGCTGGTTTTCCCTAGAGAATAGCTCACACACTCAAGGGAAAAGCTATTTGCTAAGGGTTGCTATGTTGTTGATGTTGCTGAAGCTAAAGCTAAAAGATGATGTTTTGCTGTTTGATTGAAACAATTGGTTTGATGTTTGGTTTGCTGGTTTGGGATCTCAAAAAGATGAAAAGCTCATGAATTCAGTTGATTGATACGCTCAAAGTAGGAGACAAAGTCCAGGTATCTACTAATGGTTAGAGATAGGTCTAAAAACTAATGCTGAGGCTGAGCAAGCTGGATTTGTGACTAATTTGACTAAGTCACTAAGATTTGCTAATGTTAGACCACAGGTGACAAGTGATAGCTCATATGCGACTCAGAAAAGGCCAAAGGCGACTGGTAATAGCTCAAATGTGGCTGGTTTAGATGCTGACAATAGGTTACAATGTTAACCAAAGGCGATCCAATTTTTCATAGGTGATTAATATTGGCTCAAAAGTGATTTAATGTTGATCGGAAGCGATGCAGGTTATGGCAAAGGTGACAGACTGTTGTTTAAAGGTGAATTGATTTAGATAGAAAGCGGTTGACTATTGTTTAAAAGTGATTTTGTTTAAGTGAAAAATGACTAACTGTTGTTTAAAAGTGATTCTGTTTAAGTGAAAAGTAGCTAACTGCTATTTAAAAGTGATTTTGTTGTCTGTATGCAGGCAGTTTAAGCTCAAAAGTGACTATGTCTGTTAGGAAAGATGTCTGATTTGTGATTTTTGACAAGAAAATAATAATTGCAGACAATCACAAACTTGTACAACCTAGGCTAGGAAAGGACTGTATTTGTTGAATCCCCTGGCCATGCTTATTCAAAGCAGATAGCTTCAGGATCTTGGTAGCACCAACTCCCCTCCACGGCACACACTTCTCATGCATACCAAGATCCAGGTTTCCTGTAAGGCCTGTCCCTCACCAAACCTTAGGATTATCCCTACTATCTCTTCTAAGAACCACGTGAATTGAGGTGGCTTCAAAGGTCCCACCTTTTGTGTCAACAAATAGAAGGTTTTTAGCTACTACACAAAGTTGCTAATAAGGACATCCGTTTGGGTGGCTATACATGCAGCAGTGCTACTCTCCGTTATGGAGTCTCCCAACCTTCAAGGGTTACGCCTTGGAGGGTTTTGGGGGAGGTTGGTTGTTGGTATAACACAACAACACCTGTTGTTTATGGCTTTTGACACAAACACTTTTCTTATATAGCGGTTTGGAAGGACTTGGCTTTAGCCCATTATTGCTTGGGTCATATCCCTTCTCACATCGAGAAGGCAGGCCCTCTAAAGATAATAACAAGTTCTCATACACCCAAGATCCATTTGATAGGCAAGGGGAGAGGATACTTTTGTTATTAAATTTAGGTTATAATAAATCACATGCAAGCAATCAAAAAATATAAATCAAGCACGGAGCAAGCAATGATTCATTTTAAGTACCAAGCCCAAATGTTCCTAATTTAGTGAAAAACCACAAGTCTTGGACCGATCGAAGCTGCAACAGATATATTAGTAGTTTAATAACCTCTTTTTCTTGGACAAGCAATAAGATGTTGCACAAATACCCAATTAGTAGCCAAGAAAAACAAACTGCAAATGATACAGACTGAAAGCAACACAGTTTACAAGAGGTGATCAACTGTCGGTCAAAAGCGATCTATATTCTGTCACAGGTGAAATGATACAGATCATAAGTGATGCCGAGAGCGCCAAATGTGAATTTTGAAATCTCACAAGTGATGCGAAAAAGTAGGAAGCGACTAATTATGGCTCATAAGTGAACTAGATCTGCAAAAGAAACAGTATGCAACAAAAACCCTAGTTCTACAATAAACGATTCGATTATCTAAAGGCGATCACTGTTAGATCAAAAGTGATTCATATAAATGCATAAGCAACCACTGTTAGTATAAAAGTGATACAGAATAGACAAAAAGTAACCACTGTTTGCTTATAAGCGATTTGGAAAGTGCTAAAGGCGGCAGGTGTCAACTCAGAAGCGATGTGTGTATTCAAACAGCGACAGTTTTTTTCTCAAAAGTGACTGGAACTTGCCGTAAGCACTTGAAAAATCTAATCTTCATAAAAACAACTTCAAACAACAAAGTTAATCAAGGATGTGAGTCCCACCAGGAGTGCCAAAATGTGATAGGTAAAAAATTAGGTTAATAAGATCAAGCATAGCCATGAAAACCTAACACTACCATCATTAAAGAATCTAATCTAAATGAGATCAAAAGTAATGCAATTCAAGCACAACATCACCTAGATTGTCTGATTCCTTGTTTATGATGTGGATTGCTTCTTCAACAATGAACAATTATGAAGATAAAAGCTGCCATGATGAATGGATGATAATGATGATAAGCTCAATGGATGCTATGGATACTCAAGTGCTCAATATGCTCAGGATGATAATGTAGACACTATACTAATGTTGGATAGATGTAGTATGGAATGAGAGGGTGTTTATATAGAACTCAACCAAAATCAATCAACAGTGGAGATTCGGTGGCTATGTGAATGGCTAAGATTGAATGATAGACATAGATGAATGTGAAGATGACAAGTGGAGAGAATATAGGGCTTATGTGTGCTAGTGTACATAAAAAAGTACTACATGTGAAAGATATTAAATAAAAGATGTACCATTTATCTTTTTAAATGAAAGAGGCACACATGTCGGCTCATGAGATAAATGAAAAAATTAATTAAATAAATAAATAAAATTTATTTAATTAATTGGAAAGTGGGTTTATGAAAGGAATTTTTAATTAAATAAATAAATTTATTTAATTAAAAATAGATAGAAATAAGATAATTAAATAATTAAATATTTTTTTGATTACAGTTTAGAAGAAATAGCTAATGAATTAATTAAATAAATATAAATTTATTTAATTAATAGAAGAAATAGATGGGTTAGGGATATTGAACAAATGTGTTAGACAAATGCAGATGATGGCTAATGCGATGTTTGATACTAATGATAATGAGTCAATTTTGGGTGTCTATAATAGGTATATGTAGGATATGGATGATAGGTAGGAGCGGTAAGATAGGATGGATGGATTCAACAAGATAGGTATGTAATGGGTAAAGATAAGAGGATAGGATAAGCAATGGTATGGAAGGGAATGATAGGAGAAAAGTGATATGCCGATCAAACAATGTGCCCCCAAGTGTAGATGACGTAGGAGATCAACTTACACATGACACATGTTTTCTAGGTTTTCATCATGGTACTTATCCAAGGCGCCTATTTACCAGATTTTCACTGTTGGATGAAGGGATTTCTCTTTACTTTTTTGATTTTTCTTTTTTGAAACATTTGGATGGGAGAAGGTGGAATACAAATGAGAAGGACTCAAGAGTCTGGTTTCATGAAGGTGATAGCACCCCGCTAGAAATGCATGTCACCGCACGGATCATGCCAAATGTCTCTACGCTCATAGATGTTGGTAAGGATCACATGAAAGTGAGACGGAGTAGGTAGATAGTAGATTATGGAAGATGTGATAGTGGATGATGATGTGGATTGTGCAGGACTTATGTATGGATGGAGGGAAGGCTTATTCAAAAGCATGGACCATGGGAGTAGGATGGGGAAGATACGTAGGATAATAGTGGAAGGAAGGGGAGATGGAGGTATATGGAAATGTTGTGGGATGTGTTGAGTTTTTTCTCTCTGAATCAGCATAGGGTTTGCCAGTTCCAATGCACAGGCAGATTCGGCCAACAAATGCAGGAGGTTACGTGAGCGGCCTCCCCTTCACTTCTGGTTCTGCCGCACCAAGGGGGGTATCCCTATAGCTAAAGATTTAACTTTGACTCACCAAATGACAAAAAGATTTAGCTTTACAACAACAGGCAGAATACTCTCATGTTTGGACCAAGATTTGCATGATAAATCACAAGTTTAGCAATGTTCTTGGACATATCTAATTGGTTATTGATGAGGGGTCCTATTTCTACTCCTACAAACTAACAAGTTGGAAATATGAAATGATTTGTATTAATGTTTTGGATGCAAGACAGGGGGTTTTGGATCATAACTACTACACAAGGGTAGACCAATGCCTATCTTAAGGCAAGGAGTCAACTAGACGTATACATGTGAATGATTTGCACAAACTCAACAGAGATTCAAGTTTCAAGGGGTTAGATTGGTGCTTGCCTTACAAACATCAACCAAGAATGAGTATTTAGCTATCTCTACTTACAAACATCCCTGTTGTCATACAATCTTCTTCATACTTAACCTAAAATAGTTTAATCCACTCCTTGAATGGAAGTTAGAGATCAAGCATGCAATACAACAAATCTGTATCCTAGAATCTTAGTAACCCTTAGCAACTAGATTCAAAAGAAGGGATGCATACCACAAATGGAGACAAACAGCTAAACACATGCAAAGAAGCATTTTTCATATAAACACAACATGAAACTGAACAGATATGCAACCTACATTCAAATGCAACTCATAAACTCCAAAAGAGATAGAATAGCTAGAAAGCTTTGTTTTCATTATTTCCTCCAAAAATTTCCCAAGTCTTCCACCCCTAAAAAAATGAGTGACACAATCCTGATATACCCAGAATGTGTACTCAGCAATTAATTACATGGTCATCTCAAAATGCTGCTAGATATAATGCACCATGAGAATGGCGCCCAAAACATTCAATGCAACCAAGAGACAAAGATGAAAGAAGCAGGTGAGATTGGGAAATGTGCAGCCGATTGGAGATTTTCCCATTAAAAATGGTAGCTGGCTTGTCCCTTCAGACCCATACCTCTGCAATTCTGCCATTAATGGCCTACCAACCCGCGGCCTCTGGAAATGCAGGAGTTTGCGTGCTTCGCAATTCTTCGTGCCTGAAATGCAACTGTGGATACACAGGAATCCCCTCCTGTTTTGAAATTTTGAAATAGGTCGTCAATTCATTTCCTCCCGCCGAGATCAATGGCTTCAATTTGATCAGGCAATCTAGTCACCAGCTTTGAAAAGTCATCAGCCAATGAAAACGTGTCACGCCGGTGTCTTTTTCCCATCACAGACTTTTCACGGTGTGAACAAACATTTTTCCTTTTCGCCCTTTTTGCCTTTTTCGAACTACCCTTGGACACATGTCACCCACTGATTGGATCACCATCGCTAAGTATTGGCCTCTTCATCAGTGATCCATTATATCTTCTTTTGCACCTGCGGTTGTATATGAGATTTTATATACATACAATCTCCACACATACAAGTGCGGACCCTAAATCATTGTGAAACAAATTGAAACTGCAATCAGATCCGGGGCCTTGTATCAAACACCCTTTTGTATATCACTTTGTATATTGCACATACAATGTGCAATGTACATACAATTGCAGACTCTTTCTCATTTATCAATTGGATTGAAAAAACATCGAAATCCAACGTTGTATCGAACTCTTTGTATATTTCATTGTATATTGCACATACATACAATGTGCAATATACAACCCGTGGACCCCAACCACTTATCTGCCACAACAAACTTTCCTTCGCGTCTGGGATTGTATGTACGCTTTGCATTTTGCATTGTATATAGCACATACATACAATCTGGGACATACAACTGTGCGGACCCACCATGCTTTTGAAGACCGTTGACTTTGACCACTCCTGCCTTGTATGTTTCTTTTTATCTATCTGTTGTATGTTCGATTGTATATAGGGAACATACAACCCCAATATACAATGATGGATTTCACCTGACTCATAAATACTGCAAACTTTCTAGCTGCGTCCATTTTTGTACATGTCCACTTGTATATTCACTTGTATATGTAGTTGTATGTCAAAGATACATACAATGCAAGATACAAATGAAACACCTTTGACTTTTCAACTTTACCTTTTGTACCACTGCCCACTAGGCCCGATTTGATAATACTTTGAAGTCTGCCATTGTATCTCACCCATTGTATATCGAATATACAACAACATATACATGTAATCTTTTACATACAAGCATGGAATCTGCGATGGAATATACGATGCTTGACCACTTTTTCACGTTCAGAATTGTATCTAAATGCCATATACAACCTGATATGCATGAAAAGATGCATACAACCATTTTTCTCCATTCTAAAGTTGATTTAACTCTTTTTCAGGTCCGTCAATGTACATTTGCACTTGTACATTTGATACAACGGCCACATACAAAGAACGATACATACAATTTAATTGTGCCAGAGGTTGAGGGACTTAGAATTTTTTTAGATTTAAATGAAAAGGCCTATGGATGAATGTTTGAAACCTTAAATCCAGGTGGGAACCACCATTGGCTCTGTCTGGGGACACATACCTCTTGCAGGTATGGCAAGAACTCTAGAACTCTGGGACGCAGACTGGGCCTTATCCATTGGGTGGTAGAGTCAAAAGTCTAACCTGCATCACAAATCACATCTTCAAACACTATTTTGGCAGCCCTAGGCAGCCAAAAATGAAAAACCATAATCTCCTCTTGCCAAATATCTGATTCTGATCTGAATGACCCCAACCACAACTGAAAACATCAACATAATTTGCCCACATGCTGATCTTGAATTACATACTTCACCATTTTTGAAAACTTGCCTCTGTCAGTATTGCCTTTGTCGCTCTGCATCTCACAATCAGACACATAACCATACATACTAGAATATCTTTCAGCATTAGGCAACATATGTATGTTATATTCCTCTAACAGTATATCATATTGCACTTGGTGTTCTTCACTGTCTACCTGGCTGTTGCACATTACTAGGCATTCATCCAGCTGATTGAAAAACTTAAGACATTCAAAATATATGAGACTTTCAATGTCATTCATATCACTTATTGACAATGATAACAAATCCTGATCCATACACCCATAGTTACATACATCCGGAACAACTGATGTTGAACATTCATTATCCATAATTTGCATATCCATATTATCTTCACAAGAGCTGAAGATCTTTGCCTTTAGTTCATATGTCCCTTCTTCACAAACTGATGTAGCACCTAGGTCAGTCATCTCTTCATATTCATCATCATCTTCAAAAAGAGGGTTTATTCTGCACCAATGAAGGTCATGACTCACAACGTTCATTGTATCTAAAGGCTCATCATAAAGGGGATTCATACTCATTGCAAAGGTCTCTACTTCTTCATGACAATCCAACTCTTCTTCAACATTATCAAATCTAGAGTCATAAGAAGAACAAACCTAATCCATGAACTGATCATGGATATAATCTTTATCATCTGATTTCCCCACATACAAGATTTTTTCTACTTCAATGCAATCTGAAGCTGAACTATCTATATCACTTTCCAGCCCTCTAATGCTTCCTAATGAAACTAGAATTGACTCTTGATCCATATGATCACAACTATGCATAACTGGATCATTTAAACATGAATGCTCTTTACTGAGGACTGGCATGTAAATATTACTTGAAAAATCATCATTATCAACTTCATTTGCTAGGCAAATCTGGGCATCATCCTCTATGGCAGAGTCATCATTTCCTTAAAATGATGCATAAACAGGGACAACAGGGATGTGAGTGCTTTGACATTCATATCCAACACCCAAATTACATCTTTCACCAACATTGGGGACCGCAGAACAGCAAAAATTTGCAGAGAAATAACCCTTGTGTATTCCATACCTCCAGTTGTTTTCAATGTCTAATGCAAACTGATGTGCCTGATGTAATGTGGTGGGCTCCTTATCTCTCAATCTATAGCTCATTTTCTTATCAAATGCTCCCAAATAGACCACTAGGCACAATGCATCAGTGGGTCTCATACATTCTAGAATTCTTTTCAATGCCTTCATAAATTTGAGGTTAAAGGCTGGAATTAACTCATCTTTTTCTATATAGATATACATGAAATTACTGATAACTGCATATTCAGAAATTCTTTCACCAAATTGTTCTATACATGCAGATTTAAATTCTTCCCAAGAGCTGACAGAGTATGCCGGAAGATAGGAGAACCAGTCCCTTGCATCTTCATCTAGAGATTGAACAAATAATCTCATAACTACATCTTCATGGTTAACCTCAAAGTCATCTATAACATTTCTAAACTGTTGCAAGTGTCTCTCAGCTGATTCATCCTTTACACCATTGAACTTAGGCAAATACTTTCTAATCTTAGATGGAAAAGCATTTGGATAACCACAAATGCCATTGAAATTCATGGGCTTATATCTGTCAATGTTGAAACTTCTTTTATTACATGGTTGGGATTGGTTATTATACATTATTGCATTTAACACCTCAGAAGGGTGCATGGGCTGATAATACATCTTATATGCCTTTGCAACCTTCTTCTCAACTAAGACTTCCTTTTACAACAACGACCTTAGGCCTTTACAATATAACCTGTTGTTTCAGATTTCCTAAAGTCCTCTAAATGAGTCTTTCAACAACATTGCATACTTCTTTTGAAACACAAAATACATTCTCAGCAAATACAAAACATGCAAGCTTATCACCAATATTTCCCTTTTAACCAGTGCCACTTCACCAAATAGGGAATCCTTTAAAACTTATACACCATGGTTTTTGAAAACCAAAACATGTGAAAATACCTGGATATGTTGCAGCCGCTGCAAATTCCTTTCCCTGACTGATTTGTATGAAAATTTAACACCTCTTGTGTCTTTTATCAGGTTCTTTGTATGCAGAGTCACCACCTCCTTGACTGAGGAATGAGCTTCAAATAACTTGAAGCTGAAAGTTCATTTCTTTCTTTCTAGGTTGTCCAACAGCAGAGCCACACATAAATTTTCAAGTTTGCTGCAACAAGGCACTTCTAGCTCTGATTCTTCAATCTTTTAGACTCACACTTTTATGGATATGAAATTACATCCCCAGCAGAGTCGCTACTTTGTTGGTGACTCGGATGGGCAAAAATAACACTTTTAATTCAACTCCCCAGTGGAGTCACCACTTTGTTGGGTTTTTTCTCTCCTAATCGGCAGAGGGTTTGCCAGTTCCAATGCACAGGCAGATTCGGCCAACAAATACAGGAGGTTGCATGAGCGGCCTCCCCTTCACTTTTGGTTCTGCTACACCAAGGGGGGTATCCCTATAGCTAAATATTTAACTTTGACTCGCCCAATGACAAAAATATTTAGTTTTATAACAATAGGCAAAATACTCTCATGTTTGGACCAAGATTTGCATGATAAATCACAAGTTTGGCAATGTTCTTGGACATGTCTGACTGGTTGTTGATGAGAGTATGCAGGGATCCTATTTCTATTCCTACAAACTAACAGGTTGGAAATATGAAATGATTTGTATTAATGTTTTGGATGCAAGACAGGGGGTTTTGGATCATAACTACTACACAAGGGTAGACCAGTGCCTATCTCAGGGCAAGGAGTCAACTAGATGTATACATGTGAATGATTTGCACAAACTCAATAGAGATTCAAGTTTCAAGGGGTTAGATTGGTGCTTGCCTTACAAACATCACCCAAGAATGAGTATTTAGCTATCTCTACTTACAAACATCCCTGTTGACATACAATCTTCTGCATACTTAACCTAAAATAGTTTAATCCACTCCTTGAATGGAAGTTAGAGATCAAGCATGCAATACAGCAAATCTGTATCCTAGAATCTTAGTAGCCCTTAGTAACTAGATTCAAAAGAAGGGATGCATACCACAAATGGAGACAAACAGCTAAACACATACAAAGAAGCATTTTTCATATAAACACAACATGAAACTAAACAGATATGCAACCTGCATTCAAATGCAACTCATAAACTCCAAAAGAGACAAAACAGCCAAAAAGCTCTGTTTTTGTTATTTCCTCCAAAAATCTCCCAAGTCTTCCACCCCTAAAAAAATGAGTGACACAGTCCTGATATACCCAGAACGTTTACTCAGTAATTAATTACATGGTCATCTCAAAATGTTGCCAGATACAATGCACCATGAGAATGGCACCCAAAACATTCAATGCAGCCAAGAGACAAAGAGGAAAGAAGTAGGTGAGATTGGGAAATGTGTAGCCAACTGGAGATTTTCCCATTAAAAATGGTAGCTGGCTTGTCCCTTTAGACCCATACCTCTACAATTCTTCCATTAATGGCCTACCAACCCGCAGCCTCTGGAAACGCAACAGTTTGCGTGCTTGCAATTCTTCCCACCTGAAATGCGACTGCGGATACATAGGAATCCCTTGCTGTTTTGAAATTTTGAAATAGGTCGTCAATTCATTTCCTCCCGCTGAGATCAACGGCTTCAATTTGATCAAGCAATCCAGTCACCATCTTTGAAAAGTCATTGGCCAATCAAAACGTGCCATGTCAGTGTGTTTTTCCCATCACAGACTTTTCATGGTGCGAACAAACATTTTGCCTTTTTGCCCTTTTTTGCCTTTTTCAAACTGCCCTTGGACATGTGTCACCCGCTGATTAGATCACCATCGCTAAGCATTGTCCTCTTCATCGGTGATCCATTGTATATTCTTTTGCACCTGCGGTTGTATATGAGATTGTATATACATACAATCGCCACACATACAAGTGCGGACCCCAAATCATTGTGAAACAAATTGAAACTACAATTAGGTCCGGGCCTTGTATCAAACACCCTTTTGTATATAACTTTGTATATTGCACATACAATGTGCAATGTACATACAACTGCAGACTCTTGCGCATTTATCAATCAGATTGAAAAAACATTGAAATCCAGCATTGTATCGAACTCTTTGTATATTTCATTGTATATCGCACATACATACAATGTGCAATATACAACCCAAGGACCCCAACCACTTATCCACCACAACAAACTTTCCTTCGCATCTGGGATTGTATGTGCGTTTTGTATTTTGCATTGTATATAGCACATGCATACAATCTGGGACATACAACTATGTGAGCCCACCATGCTTTTGAAGACCGTTGACTTTGACCACTCCTGCCTTGTATGTTTCTTTGTATCTACCTATTGTATGATCGATTGTATATAGGGAACATACAACCCCAATATACAATGATGGATTTTACCCAGCTCATAAATACTGCAAACTTTCTAGCCGCGTCTGCTTTTGTACATGTCCACTTGTATATTCACTTGTATATGCAATTGTATGTCGAAGATACATACAATGCAAGATACAAAGGAAACACCTTTGACTTTTCAACTTTGCCTTTTGTGCCACTGCCCGCCAGGCCTGATTTGATAATACTTTGAAGTCCGCCATTATATCTCACCTGTTGTATATCAAATATACAACAACATATACATGCAATCTTTTACTTACAAGCATGAAATCTGCGATGGAATATGCAATGCTTGACCAGTTTTTCATGCTCAGAATTGTATCTGAATGCCATATACAACCCAATATGCATGCAAAGATTTATACAACCATTTTTCTCCATTCTGAAGCTGATTTAACTCTTTTTCAGGTCCACCATTGTATCTCACCCGTTGTATATCGAATATACAACAACATATACATGCAATCTTTTACTTACAAGCACAGAATCTGCGATGGAATATGCAATGCTTGACCACTTTTTCATGCTTAGAATCATATCTGAATGCCATACACTACCCAATATGCATGCAAAGATTTATACAACCATTTTTCTCCATTCTGAAGCTGATTTAACTCTTTTTCAGGTCCACCAATGTACATCTGCACTTGTACATTTGATACAACGGCCACATACAAAGAACGATACATACAATTTAATTATGCAGGAGGCTGAGGGACGTAGAATTTTTTTGATTTAAATGAGAAGGCCTGCAGATGAATGTTTGAAACCTTAAATCTAGGTGGGAACTACCAGGATGGAAGGGAATCATGACCAATGGTTGCACATACCGTGATAAACATTGAAGCATATGATGGGAAAGTGGTGTAGGAAGCAATGGAGATTTTTTCTTGGTGGATGAATGATTTAGGCATTTAGGGACCCACATAGATTGTGTATTTTTCTGATTTTTGCTTGTCATGTGGGATGGAAGGATTAGCAACTTTTGGATGGAAAAGGAGAAAGTGGATGGTTGGGATTCTTGAGAGGTGGATGCCTCATCTAACACGATGGCTTTTTGTTTAGGTACCTAAACCATTTTGTTTGTAGATGTTACCTGTGAAGGTATGGGTTTGGGTATATGCATCTTTTGTACAGTTTCTGAGGTAATTACCTATTGCTTGGGGACCCACACCTTTTTTAGTTTGGCATTGAGGTGTGTGGGTGTATGTAGCTTTTGAGATGGATAACTCTTTGATTCTTGGCTTTTGTATCTGCAGGCATGCGGACCTTTAGGATTTTTAACTTTATAGGTAGAGGCATCTAGATTTTTGATGTTGAATTCCCTTAGAATGGTGGAAGTGAGGTTGGTGGAAGCTTGTTGTTTAGACAACATGTGCATTTGTTGGCCATGATTAGGATATTTAGAGGATTTATGGATGGATGGATAAGGTGTTGGAAGAAGTGGTTTTAAAATATGTGGAGGGATGTTAGGAGTTGGAAATAGCAGAGGTAGATTGGATGGTGGAAGGTGTATGGTCACATGCTTTTGGGATGTATATGATAAGGGAGGTGGAATGGCAACATATGTTTTGGGAATATGATAGGGTTTGTGATGGAAAGTGGTGGATTTAGAGGGTATGAAGGAAGTACCAACATCTTGAGATTATTCACCTTGGGGTGTGTATTCAAGGCCATATGAGCGAGGAGGCACATTGACCTGGACGGGCTCCAAAATACCTTGTTCATGAAGGCCTAAGCCTTTACCTTGATAGTTGATATGTTGGAGTATGCGGTGGACAGTTGGATTATGTATATGTGGAACACTAGACATGAGTTGGTTATTAGATGGAGAAGGTGAGATAGAGGATAATGGTTTCTGGTGTTCTAAGGAGGAACATTCATGCATGAAGGTGGTGAGACCAATAGAATATGATAATAGATTTGCAACATGGTTGATAATAGATGGTGAAGGATCATTAGGATCTTGATTATCATTATGTTCACTAGGATCCAAGTTATTGGCTTGATCATCTATGTGCACTTGGGAGGCAAGTGTCTCATCAAGGGAAGTGGAAGCTATTGGATCATAGATAGGACTAGATGGGGTAATAAGCTCATGACCATGGAATGCATAAAGTTGGCTAAGAGGATCATCATGGTCTGCTTGATCATAGATAGGATCTTGATCATAGATGGGATCTTGATCATAGATAGGATTAAGCATGATGGGATCAATGTGCTTGTGCATAGGTTCTTCATCAACAATAATATATTGATCATAGAAAAGATAGAGGTCATGGATGGGTTGAATTTGGCTATTTTCTTCATGTATGGATATAGGATCAAGTTGCTCATGGATAGGCTCATAATCATGGATAATATATGGATCATAGAAAAGATATAGGTTATGGGTGGGTTGGATGGAATTGATTTGATCTTGATTTAGATAAAGGGTCAATGTTTTGACTTCCCCTAGATTATACTCTTAACATAGCTCTTGTATTTCTTGGCTTGAAGCGGAAATAGAAGACTCTTGGATAAGCTCGATAGGTTCTAGATGGTTGACAACATGAGGGTAGTATGGTTCTTGACTTGGACTGATGGTAGAAGACTCTTCACTAAGCTCAAGGGGTTGTGATTTACATAAAGGGTTTGGAGGGAAGGACATGTATGAAGGCTCTTTGATAGGCTCATGGATAGGAGTGTTATCACACGGACCCGTTTGATTCCTTGCTAATAGCCATTGGATCACATTCTTCATGAGTGTATGGGTAAATGGACAATACAATGGATGGAGAATAATGGTAGATGGTTTAGGCCCATGGTAAGGATTGCTCGCACTAGATGGGGATGAAATTGGCTAAGCAGATTCAGATTTCTCCATAGCTTTTCTTTTGCTGCATAAATTTGGAAAAAGTCTTTGGAAAAGATCTTTTGAGGATTCTTTGGTTGTCAGATTAGAGCTTGGGGAACTTGATGTCAGTTTTGGTCTAGGACTAGTATGCTTTGGGCTATGCCTTCTAGGGGATGGTGAAGGAGGACTAGTAGATGGAGTGGTATATGATTTCCAACTTGAGGTAGTGCTTACCTTGTCAAGAGTATCATTAAGATGGGAAAAGATTGTACGATCGTGGTGCGAGGCATAGCTAGTACTGGCATGCTCATGTTGGGAGGGGTTTGGTACATGTGGATAATCTATTTCGTTGTATTTGTTAAATTTGGGCTCATCAAAACTAGAAGAGAAAGGTATCTTAGACAAGCCTGTATCAAATGGATAAGGAAATATGTCCTCTAGTAAATATTGATTTGGGGAAGATCCAGTTCATAAGATTGCTAGCTTCTGTTGTATGGCTTGGAGTTCTTGAGCAAGTGCTTCTAATTGGTTTGTCATATCCTCAGAAAACTAACACAAGACCGAAATGGGTACCTAGAAAGGTTTGGAAATTTTCTCTCAAAAGACTGGTAAAGCTCAGTCTTGGATGTGCAGCTACAGATGCGCTGAAACAGAGGATACATGCGCAGCATGTTGAGGTAAATGCGTAGCTCTGGTAAATGTTAAAAAGTGTAGTAATAGATGGAAAATGTGTAGGAAGTCGATGTAAATGCACAGCAGGTTGACATAGATGTGCAGCTCTACAGGATAAATGCGTAGTTCTAGTTTCTTAACTATTTTTGCAATTTTATTGGCACATTTTTTGGTGTTTTTTGTTTCTTGGCTGCAAGTTGTTCTTTTTTATCTAATTTTCTCAATTATGGCAAGTAAGACGCAACAAACACAAAGAATATTTTCATGGTTTTTGATTTTTTTTGTAATTTTTGGACTCTTTTTGACTAAAAAGCAAGTACAAATCCTAAGTTGGCTGGGACAATATAAACTGAATTCTCACTATTTCTAGTCGAGGCATCTTCGAGAGGTAATAATCACCCTTCCCTGCACTAGCTTATAGGGGTTTTTGGCTACTAAAAACAAAGGATGATTAGTAAGTGCAACCATTCGAGTGGTTATACGTACGACAATGCTACTCTCCGTTATGGAGTCTCCCAACCTTCAAGGGTTGCACCTTGAAGGGTTTTGGGGGAGGTTGGTTGTCGGTATAACAAAATAACACTCATTGCTTGAAGCTTTCACTCCAAACACAATTTATTTATAGTGGCTTGGTAGAGCTTGGCTTTAGCTTGTTACCACTTAAGGTCATTCCCACTTGGATGGAAGGATATCCAAGGGTGGGCCTCTCTAAAGGTTTAACACATGCGAAATGATATGTCTAGTATTTTCGTCACCCAAGATAGGGGAGAGCATAGGCCTAGTATCATTCCAAAAACACAAAAGATAATGGTTCTTTCCCCCTAGTTAAAATGAAAAAGACTAAACGAGTTAGCTGCTTGTGCACACACACAATTTGTTAACTTTGAGAGCAAGATAGAAATGGTTCAATTTTATCCTCCTAGCATTGGGACTAAATTTGATTTGTTTGATGCAACAAGATCAAATTACAATCTTTCTAGTTAGAGCTACATGAGATGTGCATGAACATCCATTTACTTTCCTTTAGATCAAGAGATGAGTTAAAAAATGCAGCTATATGACTAAACCAGCCCCTAACATGTAAGTAGATCAGAGAATATTCCTGCGAGAAGTGTGAACATTAGCAAAATCACAAGGAACAACTCAAAAAGTCACTGTCAGAATCAAATGTGCAGCTACAGACATCATATGCATAGAGATAGGGGTCAAATGCGCAAAATTACAAAAGCACTGAGATAGAGGTCAAAAGCGCGAAACTAGAGAGTATATGTACAGTTTCAGTAAATGAGTTGGAATAGAAGTAAAATGCATTGAAATAGAGCATGGATGCACTAATCTATTAGATGCATGGAAACAAAGCTCAAATGTGTGTTAGAACTGATTAGATGCACATAATCCTCATGTGTTCGGAACCTAACGCACAAAAACATAGTTTTTGGGCTAAATCAGGGCAAGGCCCCACGGTGGGTGCCAGAAATGTTATCGAGAAATTGGAATGATTATCAATAATATTGTAATGTTAGAAAATGTCCCCTTCGGGGCTTTTCCCTCATAAGGTTTAGCTCCCAGGTCTTTATCATGCATTTAGGACATTTTAGTTCATATTTTGCCATCTCTATGGACTGAGGCCTAGGTTTCATGATAAATTGGACCTAGGTGGACCCCTTGAGCTGTACCCTACCCAAAATAGGGGGAAGGACTTGGGCAACCACGCCCTAGTCCTACCCTATTTTGGGGCAACCCTAATTTCTAGGTGTCAGTTTATGACCGTTATTAGGTCCTTTTGCCGACACGGTAATTTTTTATTTTTAAAATCTTGGTGGGAGTTCTTGTAGTTACATATATAAGCATGCTTAGGAATTCATTTGTAGACTAGATTTCAATTAGATGGCAATTGTGATGTTCAAGTGTTCTCAAGGTGATTCAAGGCTTCTATTGTGTTGCAAGAGCAGACTTGTGTGTTGATATTTGTAGATTTGAGCATCAATTTCCTCATGGCATGAAGAGCCTCTTCCTCCATGAGAGCTTCACTACAAGGTGACATAATATTATGTTTTCATCATTGATTCCTTTAGTTTTTGCCTCTGCCTCACAAGGGCATGCACTCTTTTATCTGATAACGGTGTTCAGAGACTTAAGTGTCCTCCAGGGCTTGACTGAGGCAAGCCTCTAAACACCACAACCCCCAAACCAAGTCTTGTGATTGCAGGTTACAGGTGTCACATTTGGGAAAAGTGAAGTTGCAGGAAGGATTGGTAGGCATCAAGGATTCAAGATCTGAAGAAAAGTCAAACAAAGGAGCACTTCCAGGACTTGGGCGCTCGCTCTAGTATCCTCCGCAGATAAATCTCTGAAAATAGAAGTTATAGGGCTAATCAGTGTCGGAAGGAGGTCTAGATTCCGTGAAAAAGTAGGTACCTTGGACTTGGGCACCCACTCCAATGTCCCTGACTGTTCTATTTTGGAACCTCAAAAATAGGTATTATGTGATTTGGTATTTGATTCCTGCCTACAAGAGCTTTTTCCGTCTTTCGTCAATTTGTTGTTGTATATGCATAATTAGGGTTTTAATGGTTAATTGGACATAAGAGAAGGAAAATTAATAATTAAATTCCCTAATCCAATTTTTCCTACATTTGCAAGTGACCTAGGGTATGATAGTGCTCGTCACTTGACCCTAGATCCTTGAATGTAAGGTGGAAAAGAGGATTTAAACATCTAAACATTAGAACATTAACAAATCCAATTTTCCCCTAAAAATTTTAGTGAACCCATGCTTTTGGACTTAAATTGAAACTTGCTAAGTGTTTTTATTTAAATTTGGATTGATTTCATTCATTCATTTGGTCATTCATTTCATTGCATTGAGAAAAAATCAAAAAAATTGAAAATTTTGAAAAATACAAAAAAATTGCATTGTTTGGCTTACTAAATTGCATCAATTCTTCCTAAATTTTCTTGATTCATGATTTTTTCATCAGATCTGATATAAACTATAGAAAAATCCAAAAATTCAAAAATTTGCATTGCATTTTTATCATTTAATTGCTAGGGTTTTGTGGACATTTTGACAATTTTATATAACCTAGTAATTCCAAAATCTAGGGTTAGTAGGCAAAATCTTTTATCATATTTTTCTATTGATTTTAGAGGCTCATTAAAATTTTTATTTGTCTATATTCTTTCATTTTAGTGTGAATTTGCATTTAGTTTTAAAATATTTGCATTTTTACATAGAAAATTTTAACAAAAACTAGCAATTTTGATGCATTTTCATTAAATTTGCATGTTAAGGCTTGAAAATAATTTTCAGATCTGATATTAAGTCAATTTAATCATAAATTAGACTTCAAATCATTCACCTAAAATTATATCCCAAGATCTCAAACCTAGGGCTTCAAAAACAATAATTTTTACTAAAATTGGCCTTATCGACTTTGTAAACTTGCACCATAGGTGTGTTGTGAAAGGTATTTTGGCATTATTTTTCTGTTATCAAGGTAATCATTTTCTTCACCTCATAAAAAGCTTCACAACACCCTTTTATCAATCTCTTGTAGTGAAAATTTTGCAAAAAATTGCACATTTTGGCTATTTTGGCCCTAGGGTTTGACCTAGTTTGCACTCCAAGCATGTTGTGATCAATTTTGTGGATTTAGGTGACTGATATTATTGATATTCTTTTTTGTACCTCCTAAAATTCCTTACAACACCTCCTTTTCTAGGTCTTAGACTTGAAAAACCGTGAAAAATTGCATAATTTGCTATATTTTCACTAGGGTTTTACCTTAAGTGGCACTAAAATCATGTTGTGTTGGGTATTTTGGCACCAAGTTTCTATTATTACTGATATTATTTTATTTACATCATCATTTTCCTCACAACACCCTTTGTTATGCTCTTTTGCATTGAATTTTGGTGAAAAAATTGCCTATTTCGACATATTTTCACTATATTTTGACTTGGCATTATCTTGGATTGCATCAAGAGTGTGTTGAGAGTGATTATATTTCTGTTTTGGACTGATATAATACATATAAATTTCTTCCCATTGACTGAAATCCTCACAACATCCTTTGTTTCATTCATTTGCATTGAAAAAGTATGAAAAATCAAGCATTCTAGGTCATTTTTGCATATAGTTTTGCACTTGACTTTTGCATAAAGTTGGAAAAGCTTCATAAAATCTGATCTTACATTGAAATGGCACATTCATGTCATTTTTCAATGGTATCTTTGCATGCATTTATCAAAAACCTTGATTTTGACCAATTTTTAACCCTCATGAGTGAATATCCTACGATTTTAGAAAGCTTAACTAAGTTCTTCTCCATAAATAGCATGGAAAAAACTGATGATGATCCCATGAGTTATCCTACTTCCCCTATAACTAAATACTCAAATGAGAAGACTAGGGATAGCTTTAGTAATTCCACTATTCTCCTTGGCCAAGATGAAGCATTAGTGAATGAAGAGCTCCCTTTAACAAAGAACATTCCATGGGTAGAAAATAAGCATTCATTTAACAATAATCAAATTCCTACCTTTGTGGATCCTCCCACCAATCTTCTTCCTTTAGTAGATTGTTCATGCACCTTGTATTTCACTAAGGAAGAGAAGACCTTTAACGTCCCTCCTTTGTTTGAATATTCAAGTCATTTGGACATCACTAAGAGGATAGAGAATAAGTACGATAGTAAGCTTCAACAAGAAAATATTCCACCTAGACAAAGGAATTTTGATATTTGTGCTTCCTCCTCTACAACACAAAAATCCATAACAAAGCAAAGCCCTATGTTACAAAAACTGAGTCGTAAAATACAACAATGTCAACTTGCAAAAAGGAGGAAGACAAGGAGACAAGCTTACCTTCCATCTCAACAAGAAAACATTGATCCTAACATTGAACCAAACAAACATGATCCTAACAATGAACAACATGATGAGCAAGACATGAATTGGGCTATGGTACCTTATATCCCACTATCCTCCAACATTAGGGAGTGGGAAGATGATGACGTTGATTTTCTTATAAACAACTTCTATCCCAAAAGGGGCCCTACAGGTAAGTGTTTCTAACCCTTTATCTCTCTTGTGATGTGCTTCCCCCCTGATGTGTTATGTGTTGTTTAGGCCTCCTAGAATGACCTCAGATTCTCCCATAAGGTTCAGGATACTAGGAGACCACATCTGTTGTGACCTTCTTCTATTTGTATCATCATTCTTCTAAATTGCCTCTCTCTAATTTCATCGTTGTGTGTTGTGTATTACAGACATAGCATTGTGGTTGGTGACCTGGGGGCACCCTCCTACATGACTGTCTCTAAGACACTTGTTTCTCCTCTCTTATTTATTTTTTCCCTTCCTCTAGTGTTTCAACCTAGTGGGCGGATGACGACAAACATTTATATTGATGTGGACCTAGTGTCCCTTTCGAGAGCAATCAAAAAAATGGACTTAGTTTCTACTATGACGATGGGGTTGTAGATTTTATTCGACGCTTGGCTAGTGGAAGCACTCGTGCTTTCTGTGTAGTGAACATTAATGATGTTTCTATCACATTTACAAACCTTAACAATACTGTTGCTCCATGCACCTTTGTTTTTCTTAGAATCTAGCCTTAGCGGTACTCGATTTGGAGAGCTTCATGATATAGCCCTACGGTTATCCTCAAACTCTGAATTCATTGTATAACCTTGGCTCTTTGTGTGGTTAGTCATATTCATTGATGTTGTTGTTTATCATGATGTTGTAGACACTAACATGTTTCTTGCAGGGATGTGTTTGTGGGAACATTTGGCAATCGTAAAGTACATGTCACCTCTAGGGGGCATGGGCTTTGCGAAAGTGTTCCCTTGTGTGTTTTCTTCCTACCTTAACGTGCTTGATATCGATAACTGATATCAACCACCTTAAGGTGGGGGCATATATAAGGTAAGTTGTATGTTATAGATGTTAGAAATGTGTTTGACCTCAGATGCAGAGACTTGCGCCCTAGAGTAGTGCATTGTGCATCCTAAGTTTGTTTGTGATCAATCAATCAATCATGTAAGCCCTCTGCGAAGGCGGGGATGGTGTATTTCTCTGAGCAGATTGCATCATCCTGTCACTTTCAAAAGTCCTCTATGGAGGCGAGGAGCGGTTCTGTGACTAACTCAACCCTTAAGCATGTTTTTGGCAATTGTTGTGGCGAAGCCCAATCGTCGGTGTGTGCCTATAATGTGCCTGAGATGGTGATGAGCCTAGAAATAGGGAACACACCATCGCTTGTCTTCCATGTCTTCAAGTGTGTGTGTTTTGGCATGCTTATTTTGTGTGGCATGTTTGTTGCCCCATATGTAGAGACCAGCACCCTCAAGTAGTGCTTCCTACATTTTGGGAGGTTTTGTGTGTCTTGTGTGTGTGTTGCCCCATATATATAGAGACCTGCACCCTAAGGTAGTGCATCCTGTATTATGGGAGGTTTGTTTACTTCCTAGTACTTACATTTACATTTCATATATATGAGAAAAAGAAAAGAAAAGATATCATTTCTGTCTTCCATGCATTAGTGTGTATTCTATGCATTGACTGTCTTCTATACATTCTGCATGACTGTAACTATCTTCTCTATGTTTTGCATGCCTATTACTGTCTCCTATGTGATTGGCGTGTCTTCTCCATGCTTGATGTGTTTGTTGTATTTTTTACCTTACTTTAATGCATGTATTGGCCTTGCGTTTATACATACATTAAAGTGGGGGCTAAATGTAACGTCAAAAAATGTCCCCTTGGGGGCTTTTCCCTCATAAGGTTTAGCTCCCGGGTCTTTAGCATGCATTTAGGACATTTTAGTTCATATTTTGGCATCCTGATGGAATGAGGCCTAGGTTTCATGATAAATTGGACCTAAGCGGACCCCTTGAGCTGTACCCTACCCAAAATAGGGGGAAGGACTTGGGCATTTGCATCCTAGTCCTGCCCTATTTTGGGGCAGCCCTAATTTCTGGGTATCAGTTTATGACCGTTATTAGGTCCTTTTGCCGACATGGTAAGTTTTGATTTTTAAAATCTTGGTGGGAGTGCTTATAGTTGCATATATAAGCATGCTTAGGCATTCATTTGTAGACTAGATTTCAAGTAGATGGTAATTGTGATGTTCAAGTGTTCTTAAGGTGATTCAAGGATTCTATTGTGTTGCAAGAGTAGACTTGTGTGTTTTGTGTGTTGATATTTATAGATTTGAGCATCAATTTCCTCATGGCATGAAGAGCCTCTTTCTCCATGAGAGTTTCACTACAAGGTGACATAATATTGTGTTTTCATCATTGATTCCTTTGGTTTTTGCCTCTGCCTCACAAGGGCATGCACTCTTTTATCTGATAACAGTGTTCAAAGACTTAAGTGTCCTCTAGGGCTTGACTGAGGTAAGCCTCTAAACACCACAACCCCCAAACCAAGTCTTGTGATTGTATGTTACAAGTGTCACATTTGGGAAAAGTGAAGTTGCAAGAAGGATTGGCAGGCATCAAGGATTTAGGATCTGAAGAAAAGTTAGACAAAAGAGCACCTCCAAGACTTGGGCACTCGCTCTAGTGTCCTCCGCAGACAGATCTCTGAAAATAGAAGTTACAAGGCTGATCAGTCTCGGAAGGAGGTCCGAATTCCGTGAAAAAGTAGGTACCTTGGACTTGGGTGCCCGCTCCAGTGTCCCCAACTATTCCATTTCAGAACCCCAAAAATAGGTATTCTGTGATTTGGTATTTGATTCCTGCATGTAAGAGTTTTTTCTGTCTTTCATCAATTTGTTGTTGTATTTGCATAATTAGGGTTTTAATGGTTAATTGGACATAAGAGAAGGAAAATTAATAATTAAATTCCCTAATCCAAGTTTCCCTACATCTGCAAGTGACCTAGGATATGATAGTGCTTGTCACTTGACCCTCAATCCTTGAATGTAAGGTGGAAAAGAGGATTTAAACATCTAAACATTAGAACATTAACAAATCCAATTTTCCCCTAAAAAAGTATCAAAGTAATCCAATAAACTCAATGAAATAAGAAACAAAGAAGATTAAACAATAAAGAACTCAAACCTTGCAAACCTCTTTACTTCATGGCTTCCATTGATCACCTATCTCAATCAATCTTTTGTAATGAATGAAGCCCTCAGAAAGTGCACTTCCTTGCTTTTTCTTCAAGATGTCAATGGAAAATGGCTATGATACTTTTGCAATGAAGATGAGCTTCACAACAATGGTAATGGTGATGGTAACAAGTTGATCGCAAGCAATGGAGGAATTTGGGTGCCAAAGGCATGCTATAATTCCTACAGAGTAAGGGTACTAAAAGCTTGGATGATAGAAATGGAGGAATTAGGTTCAATTTATAGACTCACAAGAGAGAAGATCAACAGTATAGAAAGAATAAGAAGATCAATGGTATAGAAGACTTGAGAGGATGTGTGCGAATAGAAAGAAGACAAGTGTCACACAAAAAGTTGTTTTGTTTGAGTTAACTAATTTTTTTATAAAGATAAGATTTGATTTCATAAATTAAAAAGATTTTTTCTAATTTAAGAGTTATTGATAAAAACAAGGTTGATTGAGTCAGTTAACTCAACTTGTGATTTGCTTTTGCATGATTTGAGGGAAATTAAATAATAAATTATTTAATTTTGCATGCATGAAGAAGAAGACTTATTTTTAGAAGATTTGGAAGATTTTTTAGGAATTTGAAGATAAGAAAGAAATTAAATAAATAAATTTATTTAATTGTTTGTGTATTCTTTGGAAGAATAAATAAAATATTTAATTATATTTTATTTTTAGAGATTGAGATAATTTAAATAAATTTGATTTATTTATTTAAATTTGGAAGAATAAGTGATTTAATTAAATAATTAAGAATTATTTAATTGTTTGGAAGAATTAAATTAAATAAAGGATTTTATTTAATTTTGACTTTAGAAGAGGTAATTAAATATTTTGATATTTAATTAATTTAGACAAATATGAATCGAATAAATAAATTTGTTTATTTATTTATTGATAGAAGAATTAGAATGAAATAAATATTAAGAATATTTATTTAGACCAAGTCGTGTCATTTTTAGGCATATACATTTGTCTATCTGAGGGCAGTATTGTTATGTCTTATCGTACTTACAAAACATAACAATATTGCTGCTCCGTGCACTTTGTCTATCTTGGATCTTGTTTTCCTCTGCTCTTGATGTGAGTGATTACATGCATTGTTGTTTATCATGATTATATGGATTCTAACACCTTTTCTTGTAGGAAATGGTGTGTTTGTGGGAACATTTGGCAACCGTAAAGTACATGTCACCTCCGGGGGGCATGGGCCTTACGAGAGATCATGTTCCCTTGTATGTTTCTTCCTACCTTAACATGCTTGATATCGCTACATGATATCAACCACCTTAATGTGGGGGCATATATAAGGTAATTTGTCTAATTTAGATGCTAGTAAAGTGTGTTTGTAAATCTTGAAATCTACTATAATCACTTAAGCCCTCTGTGGAGATGGGATATCGTGCATATCCTTTTTATTTTAAGCCCTCCGTGTGAGGCGAGGATGGTGTATTTCTCAAGGAGATTGCACAATCTTGTCATTTTCTAAAAAATCCTCTGAGCAGGCGGGGAGTGGATCTGAGACTATCCTAACCCTTAAGCATGTCTTCAGCAATTGTTGTGGTGAAGCTCAATCATCGGTGTGTACTTGAGATGGTTGTGAACCTAGCAATAGTTTTCTTCCATCACTTGTTTGTTGTGTTTTCTTTGAGTCTTCCATGTGTGTGTATGGCGTGTTTGTTCCCAAGTATAGTCTAAAGAGTGGTGGCGATGAGTCCCTCCTATGCTTTGGGATTTGTATGGTGTGTCTGTTCTCAAGTGCAGTCTAAAGACTGGTGGCGATGAGTCCCTCCTGCACTTTGAGATTTGTATTGTGTGTCTATTGCTCCATATGTAGTCTAAAGACTAGTGGCAGTGAGTCCCTCCTGCATTTTGGGTGGTGTGTTTACTTTCCATGTACTTGCATTTGCATTCATATATATTAGAAAAAGAAAAAAGAAATAATCACTGCAATCACTGTATTCACTATGTTTTGTGTTTCTTCAATGTTGTCTTCTCCATGTTTTACATGACTATAACTATCTTCTTTGTGTTTTGTGCGTCTGTTACTATCTTCATTATGATTGGCGTGTCTTCTCTGTGCTTGGCGTGTTTACTGTGCTTGTTGATCATACTTTAATGCATGTATTGGCCTTGTGTTTATACATACATTAAAGTGGGGGCTAAATGTTACGTCAGAAAATCTCCCCTTGGGGGCTTTTCCCTCTTAAGGTTTAGCTCCCAGGTCCTTTAGAATGCATTTAGGTAATCTTACGTGTTAATGGTGACTCCCAATGAGAAAACTCTAAAGTTTCATGGTAAATGGGACTTAGGGGGTGTTCTTAGCATGAATCCTACCTAAAATAGGGGGAGGACTTGGGCGCCCACGCCCTAGTCCTGCCCTATTTTAGGTCATGACCTATTTTTGGGTGTAGTTTTACAACCATTATTAGGTCCTATGCTGACATCTCAAGTTTGAATTAAAAAATTCTTAGCGGGAATGTTTGTAGTTGCATATATAAGCATGATTAGTGATTCATTTGTAAACTCGATGGACATTGTGAACTTGTGGCTTTATGTGAAAGTGATTCAAGGCATTCATTGTGTTGTAGAGCAGAATTTTGTGTTGTTATTGTGTTTGTGATTGCAGATTTGACTCCATCTCTTCATGGCATGAAGAGCATCTTCCATCCATGAGATCTACACTACAAGGTGATATCAATTGTGTTTTCTATCATTTATCATTTGGATTTTTCCTCTATCCTATAGGGATACACACTCTTTATCTGACAACGGTGTTTGAAAGTCTTGAATGTCTCTCTGAGGCTTGATCGAGGCAAGCCTCTAAATACCACAACCCCCAACCCACTTTTCTATGATTGCAAGTTACAGGTTTTGGAAGCAAAAGAACTGGAGTTACAAGAGAGCAATGCAGACTATTAAAATTGCAAATTTGAGAAGAAAACTAGGGCTTGGACTTAGGCACTTGCTCATTAGTCCTCTGGATTCTAAAGTGGTGAAATCTCTATGACAGCAGGAACAGGTTGCAGATATTCTTCAGAGATCCTGACAAAAGTAGGTACAATGGACTAAGGCACCCGCTCATTAGTCCCCAACTTTTCTACACACCAAACTTCAAAATCTGGTATGTATTTGGTTGTCATTTGATATCTCTATGTGCGATCATTTTCTATAATTTGTCTGTTTGTTTACGATTTTACAAAATTAGGGTTTTAAGCATAACTGGACTTAATTAAACAACAAATTCACACAATTCCAATCTTCCCCTATGTTCCAAGTGATAGGAGATCTATATAAGAGTTCTCTACTCAGTTGAATGTCCTTGAATGTTTAGTGGTGAAAGGAGGATCATGACAAACCCTTAAAATCATTTTCTTCCCCCTCTTTTTCTATTAAACAATACCCAAAACTCACATCATTTGGATCAATTTCTGGAAAGATATCACTATCAGAAGATTGACTATTTTCTTAGAATAGAGCATCCTGACAGTCTTAGATAGTCATCTAAAGGAGAAGACTTGTAGAGCATTTCATGACTTATGGAGCTAAATGACACATCAATCAATGTTGTTTGGATCATGGCCAACCTTCCCTAAGATCTGCATGCTATTCCATTCACTTGTGGAGGATTTCCATCTATTTAACTCCAACCTATCCATGTACACACATTACATCTCTTTCATCAAAGTTTATAATCATCCTTGGTCAACGCGGAGGAATCTTGTGTTCTATAGATGATATATATTCATGTAATAGATGAGTAGGGAATCACATAGAGATAGATAGATAGTTTGAATTCTTTGTGAAGGTGCTTCAAAGTTGTATCTTGCACATATTATTTAATTAAGGAATCAGGCTAGAGAGCCCTAATTGTAAGCCTACATGTTGCCAGCCTATTTGTATTTTGAATCTATGATATACTAAATGACTGAATCTACATTTTCATTCTATAATTGAGTTGCTTATGTTGTTTTTACTCTTGTTGTACGGCCTAGACTATTCACTTTGTGGACCCTCCTAACCATGACTGCACCAGTAGCTATCTTGTTTCAACCATATTTTGGATCCTTGTACTTGATGGCAGGTGTGGGGGGCCTTTCCACCCACTACTATCACTGGGGAGTCTAGGGGGGAAGTGAGATTCCTAACCCCCTTGGCAGGGGTTCAAGGGGAGCGCTCCCGAAGAGAAATGTTTTAGAAAATTGCCTTATAAAATATTATAATTTTGTAGTCAATCTAAACCATTCATCACTAGGTCACAGATCTGACGATAGAGGTTATGTTAGGGTTTTTTTCCCTAGAAGGCAACACTATTTTAATGAGAATATGGTATTGTAGACATCCAAAATCGACCACTGATCAAACCCCTGTTTACCCCTATTTATTCCCTATTTATGCCTCAATTATCCCCTAATTATCCTTATCTCTAATTATCCCTAAGTGTCTTTAATTTACCCTTAATTAATCCTTCCCTCACATAAATTTAATTAATTTCAATTAATTAATTAAATCTTCCCTTTTACCTCCCCTCCTGTAAATAATAAACTAAATTTAACAAACTTAATTTATTATTTACCTGAACCTAAACCTATACATAAAAATTAAAACTAACTAAAACCTGTTCGAACTACCTTTATTGTTCACCTAACTATTTACAGTTCAACTACCCCCGTTATTGAACCACTTTACCCCAAATATTATAAAACCTACCTTTATTCCCAATTACCTATTACATGCACACACTATTTTACCAAGAGCTCAGAGTTATGCTAGAAATTTGGGAAACCACATTGCAATATAATTGGTAACACTTTATATGATTTAATAGTTTAAACGTTAATCTCTTCATGTTGAAATTAATATAAATTTTAGAGTTTTGTAAATAGTTTGAAATCTTTTCAATATCTCCTTCCCTTCATTTCCTTTTTCAAGAGCCTGTCCATCTCCTTCATCCCTCCATATCCTCTTGAGGGGGCATCATCTATCAAATCCTCCATTTTTATGAGCTCCTCCATTTTATGAGCCCCATCCAATCCAATCTAACCCATTCTACCCAATCTTTTATCTTCCCAACCTATGTTCTAATCTTATTTGAAACGACATTGTGTTGCAACATCATCTCAAAGAGGGGAAAAATGTAGACATCTAAAATCGGCCACCAATCAAACCCCTGTTTACCCCTATTTATTCCCTATTTATCCCTAAATTCTCCCCTAATTATCCTTATCCCTAATTATCCCTAAGTGTCCTTAATTTGCCCTTAATTAGTCCTTCCCTCACATAAAATTTAATTAATTAATTAAATCTCCCCTTTTACGTCCCCTCTTGTAAATAATAAACTAAATTTAACAAACTTAATTTATTATTTACCTAAACCTAAACCTATACATAAAAATTAAAACTAACTAAAATCCATTCAAACTACCTTTACCATTCACCTAACTATTTACCATTCAACTACCCCCATTATTGAACCGCTTGACCCCAAATATTATAAAAACCTACCTTTATTCCCAATTACCTATTACACACACACACACTAATTTACTGAGAGTTCAGAGTTATGCTAGAAATTTGGGCAACCACATTGCAATATATTTGGTAACACTTTATTGGATTTAATAGTTTTAACATTAATCTCTTCATGTTGCAATTAATATAAGTTTTAGGGTTTCGTAAATAGTTTGAAAGCTTGTCAATAAAGTTTATATTTGTTGCATACAGGTATTATGGTTGTGAAGAGTATTACATGCACTACAAGATTAAAGATTTAAGAGGAGATTGATAGTGTTGTATTGTAAACTCTATTGAAGTTAATACAGGCTAGTGAATCTCTTCTTGTGTGGATTTTCTTCCTAAAAGGGTTTCTCCATGTAAATATTGTGTTATGTGTTTGATCTTCTATTCTATTATTTCTTTGTGATGATTGCATACCATCTCCATTTTGGTTATGCCCAATTAAATATCTATATTACAGTTGTAATCAATTTTCTATTCATAGTTGTTTACCTTCTTTTCTAACATTTGGTATCAAAGTTTGGCTAGTTCTGTATCTTGGGTGGAAGTGTGAGGGTTTTTTAATTGTAGTGGGAGTTTTGATTGAACTTATTTTGCAAATTTGTGTAGAAGCCAGGGTTGCATCCTCATCCCGATTAGACATCGAAAAATTCAATGGAACAAGTTATGACTTGTGGAAGCTGAAAATGGAGGATCTCCTTAAAAAGAGAGAACAATGGTTTGTTGTATCAAGAGAAAAGAAATCCGATGATGTTATTCAAGATGAGTGGGACAACTTAGACAAAAAGGCAAGAGGAACAATCCAGTTATGCCTTGCAAACTCTATCCTATTGAATGTCTATGCTATGAAGACTACACATGCTTTATGAAAGAGGCTAGGTGAAATATGTCTATCCTATAAATTGTATCTCAAAAGAAAGTTATTTTCCCTTAAAATGAAGGAGGGTGACTTGATAGCTTAGCAGTTGAATACATTTATGTTATGCCCTTAATCCTATAGTGTGTATAGGGTTATGAGTAGTTGGCTTGTGGCTACCTTAACTCTTAAATATGATATATAATCATTATTATAATCAATTATAGGTTATTAGGTAGGCCTAGGGGTTATATTTAAGTATGTAAGTTAGCCTGGGTGGTAGCCAAGGCCTAATTAGGTATATATAGGAGCTAGTGGTAAGTTTGTGATCATCATATTATGAATTGTGTTCTCATTGGAGATATTTGGAGTTTTTCCCCCTCGAAGTGACTTGTTATTACCAATTATTTATAGAATATTTCTGATTATATTCCTTTTTGTGCAAATTATTTCATTACAAGCGGTATCAGAGCATGATCTTCGCACCATGAAGGCAAAAACTAGGCGATTTTTTTTATTTAGAGGTCATTTTGGGAAGAACACATCTCTCTCATTTTAGTGAATCTCTTCAATATTTTTAAGGGTTTTTCAAGGACATATTGAAGCTTCTAAATTCTAGAATTTAGAGCATTTGGAACAGAATTGAGTGAGTTATAGCAGAATTAGGGTTTCTTCCATTATTTCTTGTGAAGCACATATATCTCTCATTTTGGCTCATCTTCTCAAGATATTTAAAGGGTTTCTCAAGGACATCTTGAATCTTCTCTAGTCTGGATTTCATAGTGTTTGGAGTAGAATTACGTGAGTTATTGCAAAATTAGTGTTTCCACCAATTTATCTCTCTAGACTGCACATTGATGAGTTTCCTGGAGATGTATTCAGGGAAGTGAGATATAGGCCCTAGTAAGTTACAATAAAAATTTCAGATTTATTAGATTTATGTTTTGTGATTTATTCCAAAATTATTTTTTCCTATCATGATGGGTCCTTCAACAAGAGGCAAAAAGAATGTTGCCACACCTGGAAAAACTCTAGTCAAGGAGGATGTGGAAAATGAGGATGTAGTTCAAAAAGAAAATGATTATGTACTTGAACTCATTCATAAATAAAACAAGATGAAGGCTGAAATCTTGTCTATTATGGACAAACAAATGAAAGGGTTGGCTAAGTCAAGTGATATCAAGAAAATCATGGAGATACTTTTGGATGGAAAGCATCCTAGATTTTCTAAAACAAGGAGTCACGCCACCAAGATCAGGAGGAAGAGGAGTCTCCTAAAGGTAAGGAGGTTTTTGGGTTTGAATCAAATATTAAGATGGATCATCACACCACTCATTCTATGGATAGGAATTTCACACCAAAGTTGGATGTACGAAAGTTTGATGGTCAAGATCCTACCAATTAGCTCTGTCATATGGAGCAATTCTTTGATATTCACCATGTTCCATGTCAACAAAAGGTGGCCTTGGCTTCCTTATACTTAGAACCTGACCAATTCATTTGGTATCATTAGCTATGTTAAGAAAAGAAAGGAAAGGGATGTATTGTCACTTTGTATGTTTTCCAAATAAAACTCATTACACATTATTGTGATAATATTATGGATAGCTACTTCAGCTAGATTACCAAATTATGGCAAACAGGTATGGTCAAGGATTACATTCATCAATTCAACACTTTGTCTTTAAGAGTGTAAAATGCAGCAATAGAAGATTTGTTGGAGTTATTCATTATTGGCTTAAAGGATCATATTAAATATGAGGTACACATGTTCTATCCAAATTCTATCTCTCAAGCAATGATTATGGCAAGGCAAGTAGAGGAAAAATTTATGCTTAATGAAAAGCAAGGTTTTGTAAACATAAGAGATAAAAGCACTCCTACATAGTCACTTCCTCAACCTACTAGATTGACACCACAAAAAATTGAAGAGAAGAGAGTGAAAGGATTATGTTTTAACTATGATAGCAAATATAGCAGAGGACATAAATGCATGGAAAAGAAATTGTTCTATATTGAAGGGCCACGTGAAGAAGAAGAGGAGGAGGAACCAATATTATAGGGTGATAATGAGATAGATGAGGAGTCAAGAGATACTCAACCAATCATTTGTTGTCATGCACTTTCAAGTTTTAGCACCCCACAAACTCTCAAGGTAGTGGGTTTCTTAAAGAAAGAACAACAATGTTGATACACTCATGTAGCACTCATAACATCAACAAAAAGTTGGCTACTCATCTAAATTGTTTTATATTTCTAGCTCCAAAATTTCAGGTCTACATTGCATATGGTTGTACTGTTAGTTATTCAAGTAAATGCCATAGCATTAAATTATCCATGGGAGATCATTATCTTAATTTCCCAATGTATGTTATCTCAATGGGTGTAGCAGATATTATTTTGGGAGTTCAATGGCTCACTACTTTGGGGATAATTGAGTTGAACTTCTAAGAACTATTCATGCACTTTCAATCAAAGGGAAGGATAATAGAACTAAGAGGGTTGCATGCAAAGTCTCCATAGATGGTAAGTTCTTACCAAATGAAAAAGATTCTTAAGAAGGGGGTAGATGTTTTTGTAGATCAATTGTTTTCATTCGAACCATATCACTCAAAGGCTTCTACACCACTGGATCTACAAGAAAATATACATAAGCACTTAGTATGTTTTGGGGAGATGCCAAAAGGATTGCCTCCTAAGTGTTGGTTGTTTTTAATTCCCAACCTGATCTCCAAGAACAAATCTATAAAATAGCCAGTTCTAATAATGGATTTGCCTTGAGGGATTGGCCAACGAACAGGAAATGGGTTTTCAATCCTTTTCATCTACACTTTAGGCTCTGTAAAACCAAGGAGGGTGATCCTAACAGTATTTTCTCTTCAAATATTTTGTTGTTCTTTCAAAATACTGCTCTAAACAAATATGTTCTCTCTAAATTGCTTCTAGAATTACTGATAGAGGAGAGCAATGGGCTAGATTCTCAAAGATTTAACATAATTCATTGCAGGAGAACATCATGGATAATTTAACATTCATAACTTAGGATAGAAATAGAATTTCATCTTGATTTTTTGATATGAATGATCAGGGAGCCTATAACTAGAGGACACTTCTAAAGGATCAGTGCCTAATTCATGGGTAACAAAGTCAAACAGATACGAGATGAAAACCTATGGCGTTTAGCATCTTCTCAAATTCACTTTGAACTATACAACAATGCATTACATTATCATACTTGAAATAGTTTGTAGACTAACCATACTTAGTAATCCTTGCAAACATTTATAACATTCAATATCCTCTTATAGAATTGAATTTACTACTTGAGTAAAGGCAATAAGACGAATATACATTCACAAGAAAGACTGTGGTGATGAACAAAATGATACTTGACTAGGTTTTATTCATAAATGATATAAAGAGCACATGTAGGAGATAGTAATAGCCTGAAACTTTGAATGATATACTAATACTTATGGATTGACATTAAATTACAAAAGTTCCAAAAAAATATACCAAACTATGAACTCAAACAACCCTTAAACTAGAAAACCAATTCTATTCTAAGTATTGTGGTACAATGATTTCTCCAAGACCATTTGACTGATCCTAATACCTCTGACTGTGTCTGAGAAGTATGTGTTAGAACCGGTGGTCATCAATAAGCTGTTAATTCCCTTTTATAGAACAAGGGAGCAGACAAGCTTTAGGCTTAAAGACAAAATGTCACATTTCCAATTGAAAAATAAAGTCACAATAGAAAGCAAACATGACTGTCTCTTAACTAATAAGAGATGCCTTTGTAACAAATTATCTCCTCCAGCAGGCTAAGATAACTATTTTGTCCCTTATGCTTTCTAATCTTGGGCATGAGGGTTGTTAATAGTATCAATGGATGATAGTTTGTGTTGGATGCTCTTTTTTCTCTACCACGTTTGATCTTGAGATACTTGCCAATAAGATAAGAATCCTTTGTTTCGCCTCTTCCCCTCTACACGCAAAAGTGGGACTCCCTGCCAGGGCCAAACAAATGAGGAAATCATAATTTCCTCCATTCTCTCATGTTCCAGGCATGGGAAAATAGCTCTTCATCTTGTAAGGGGGAGGCTTTAGCTATTTCAACCCTCTAGAAGCACAAAAAAGCTATATGAAGTGGATTTTGGTAGTACAAAAACCCCAATCAAGGAGGAAGAAGTAGAAAGTGTCTATTTAAGTTGAACAAGAGATTGTCCCTTCTTGTCAACTTAATTTTGGTTCCTTTCTTCTAGAGGGGAATCCAAGGCCAAGCAAGGGTCTCATGCTTTCTATTCAGCTCCTTGTATTTTGCCCAAATTGCTTATACCTCTAAAGAAAATTTCTCTAATTCCTTTACTTTGTAAGAACACAAGATTAACCAAGAAAATAGAGAAAATCCTCTAAGAAAAAAGAGTGGTATAGGCAACATTCTACACAGAAAACCTTCCATTTTCATCTGTTCTTGGTAATTTATGGTTGATTTGATTTAGCACATTCCAAGGCAAATCAGTCATAAATGGAAATCCTTGAATAATATACCGATGCAGCCAGAGGTGGGAAATGGAGGTTGTACTTCATTCCCAAAATTATCTCACACGATCTTTGGCACCTGCATATGTTAATTCCACGCGGTGACCACTAGGCCTAGTTTCTTGATTTGAGGACCTTAGTCATTTTGAAACAACAACCTTATTAGATTATGCCACGATACAAAATAGGACACCCCATCAAGTACACACAAACTTCAAGAACATGTCATGTACCCTACAAATTCCTTCTAAATTTATTTCTTGTAAAGTATAGTGATGAAAGTTTCTTGGCACATCCTTAACAAAATTACAATTGCACTAAGCCAGTTGTTTATTATGTGCAACCATTTTGGTTTTGTTTTGAAAAATGAGTCATTGATCACAGCACAAATCATCTAGAACATTGACATGTTTAAGATTACCTAGTTGAAAATTCTTGTCATCCTGGAGAAAAAGTGTGAAGCGACAAGAGAATGCCATCTGGACTGCCAGCTTAGATATTGTTAAAAAGGAGATCCCAAAGAGTCCACAGAGTCCATGTGGAGGGCTAGCACACCTTATGAACAAGATTCACCTTGGTAAACAATGGGCCCCACAAAATAGCACACTTCAAAATATCCCTTGTTACCCCAATTGCATAACAGTCTAGGACTCCAGTTATGGTCACTTCTATTATCAAGCTCCACACTGTAAATCCCTTCAGAATCTCAAGTTTTTGTTTTCCTAAGTCGTTGTAACTTATTCTACGAGCCTGATATCTTTCTTTTATATCACAAACTCTCCCACCTTTCTCGAGGGTTGACACTTGTCACATTCCACTGAGATTTCCCTTTGAAAGTGTCTTGGGTCTCATGGGGACACGTGGTGGATTTAGCATTACTTAATACTTAAACATAAGAGACTCCATAAACAAGCATTCTGTGAGCACGTGGCAAGTTCCACCATATTCAAATAAAAGACTCACAGGGACACATGGTAGGATGACACTCCATATATAAAACCTTACCAAAGAAACCTTTCAAATGAGTGTCATGTCGACAAGTGGCACCTTCTGTTGAGACCTGTAGACTCAATAAAGAGAAACTCAATGTTGATTGGAGCACTAACACTTAGCAACCTCCACGGTCACTGCAAAGACTCTTTTACCTTTTACTAGCATATGATGATGTCATAACCCTTTCACTCACCCCTTTTATCTTTCATTCTTTGGAGACCTGTCATTGTACCACGTGGAGCCTCGATGCAAGCCGGGAGAGTTTTTAGCTTCAAAGGCTCTTAAAAGTGCATGGTTGTGACACTTGGCAACTTCCACTACGTTCTCAGGGATGGACCAAATAAAGGGGGCATATACCTTTAAAAAAACATTGGCACTACTAGGAAAAAGGGGGCCATGAGATTCACGAAGGGTTGACTTTAAACCCTGGGCACATTGATAAAAATTTTAGATACAGGCCATAGGCAGTGGAATAGGGGTATGGGGCTGGTAAATGAAGTTTGATACATAAACTTTGTGACTTAAGAGACCCGACACAGGCTATAGGTAGTTAACACAAAATTATAACAAAAGTAACTCATCGCCTGTATAAACAATTCAAGGGTTTAGGGTTCAAGGGAACTCTTCAATGTTTTAACAAGTAAACCCTAGGTCAGAGATCCTTAAGTTAAGCACAGAATTGGGCAAAATACTAGAACCAGGGAAAATTTTACATGGTTCCACAAGTGGCTCTAGTTGGGGACGTCTGTTCAGCCTGAACAAAGTGAGATTACAGGAAACTCTGGAGAAGCATACCACAACCAAAAATAAACAAACTGAAAAAGAAACTAAAATAGGGAAACTAGCTAATATAAAATACAATATGCATGGAATCCATCCATACCTTAGGAAAAGTATGGTTTCAAGAATTGTCCATGCATTGGCAGTTCAAGTAATTCTCCAATTAAGTTCTACAAGAAATAAGAATCTTCTCCATGCATATTGTTGATTAAATATGGACCAAGCCAAAGGGCATCAAATTTTCCATGTTTTCCCTTTTCTTGAGATCTTGCATTCCACAATAGTACCATTAAACTTGTAGACAGGCAATATGTTGTTCATTGGCATTCTTGCTTCTAAGCCCATATACCAAGTCAAATGGGGCTTGCCCAATGGCCTTTTTCACAATTACTCTATCGGCCCAAACAGCATATCTTAATTTGGAATCCCAAGCTTTTTGGTTCTTTTCAATGATTCTTTTGATAATCTTCATCAAGCTCTTGTTGCTTGATTCAGCTTGTCCATTTCCTTGAGGATGGTATGGAGAAGAATAAGAGATTGAAATCCCATACTGACTATAGAAGGTTGTAAATTCTTCAAACCTGAAGCACATTACATTATCTAAAATTATCTTTATCAGTACTCCTAACCTTGTCAAGACATTATTTATTAAGAAATCAATTACAACTTTACTAGTTGCCCTTTTCATGGGAATAGCTTCAACCCATTTGGTAAAATAATCAGTGGCAACCAGGATCTAGCTATGTCCTCCACTTGATTTTTTTCTTATTTCCCCTATGGAATCTAATCCCCATTGTTGAAAGGAAGCTTCCACTGTTATGGGTCTAAGAGGAAAATTTCTAGAGAATCTTAATTTCCCCGAAAATCTCTGACAAGCATCACAACTTCGAACCAATCTGTGGGCATCTTTGAAAATAGTAGGCCACCAATATCCATCTCTCAAAACCTTATGGGCTATTGTTTTGGCCAAGTAATGGCCTCCAAACATGCCCGGATGCATATCCTTCAAGATTTCTGAAGCTTTCCCATCATTTACACATTTAAGTAAAAATACCCTCAAGATTTATCCAGCAAAGTTCATCTTCTATGATCACATACTTTATAGCCTATAGTTTTAATGTCCTTTATTTACTTTCTATCATTCTTTCAAGAAAAGACATGTCCTGCAAGTAATAGATAACATCTTTATACCATTCAGAGTCTTTCATATCACAATTGATACTTACTTCTTGGATTTCAACATTGCTTATTTGATTAGCTTCCAAATTTGACTCTACCATTAATCTTGCCAATCCTTGTCCTCTTACTAATTTAGTGATCTAGATATCAATATTAAATTCTTGGATCATGTTGATCCATATGCACCTTCTTCTAGTCACCTCTTATTGAGTGAAGATGTCCTTCATAGCAGATGTTGAGACATAAGCAACAATTGTAGCCCCTACCAAATAAGGTCTAAAATTTTTGACAGATTTTACCAAAGCATAAGCCTATTTTTCATTTAAATCATATTTCAGCTCTGCGGCTTGGAGAAACTTGCTAAAAAATGAAATAGGTTGTTCATAACCTTCATCATTTTTCTGTAATAAAACAACCACTATTGTATGGAATGAAGCAAAAGAGAACAGTTGAAAAGGCTTAGTGAAATTAGGAGATTTCAACATAGGAGCCTCCTTTATAGCTTGTTTGATATTTTTTAATGCATTTACTAGATCCTCATTCCATGTAATATCTTGTCCTTTTTGTAACATCTTAGATATTGGCCTGGTAGTTTCTGCAAAGTTGGTGATAAATCTTCTCAGAAAGTTCACTTTTCCAAAGAAAGTCTGAATCCCCTTGATATTCTTTGGTACTGGGATTCTCTCAATAGCAGCCACTCTTTCAAGATCAATCCTAATTCCTTCTTTAGACACAATATGTCCTAGCAGTTTCCCCTTTGTCACCCCAAACATACAGTTCTTGGGATTTAGGGAGATTCCAAATTCCATATATCTTTCAAAAATTTGTTCCAAATGGGAACAATGATCCTGTTCCTTTTTTGAGTATGCAATTAGATCATCTTGATAAACTACCATTATCAAATTTATAAGGTCAGAAAATGCTACATCCATTTCCCTCTGAAAAGTGGCTCCTGCATTGGTTAATCCAAAATGCATTCTAATATACACATAAGTGCCCCATGGAGTGGTAAATGAAGTCTTATACTGCTTAGATTCCTTAACCATTGCCTGGTTATAGCCTGAAAAGTCATCCATCATAGACAAGAGTTCACATCCAGTCACCCTTTGCAGCATAGCCTCCATATTGGGCAAAGGATAGTTGTCTTTTAATGATGCCATATTCAAATTTCTAAAATCAACATAGAGCCTAATATCTCCATTCTTTTTCCTAATAGGAACTAAGTTTGAGACCCAAGTGGAATGCCTAATAGGCTTGATTATCCCTCCTTCACTCAACTTGGCTAGTTCTTGTTGCATTTTTGGTCTTAAGGTAGGATTGATAGGCCTTTGCTTTTTCCTAAAAGGTTTTGCATCTAGATTTAATGAGATTTCATGCTGAGATAAATCCTCTCTATATGCTTTCAAATCTTTATAAGACCATGCAAAAACTTTCTTATGTTTCTTGAGCAGAGAAATTAACATTGATTTAATTTTAAGATTTAGGTGCTTACCTACATAAACAAGCTTGGGTTTTACTTCTTTTCCCACGTTTACTTCCTCCAGATCATTCTGGTGCACTGGTGCTGACTTTGTAACTTGTCTATCTTTTCCATCAAGGACTCTCTCTAGAGCAACTAATCCTCTTGAAATTCTATTGGTTTTTAATTGGATGACCTCATTCCCAAATACAGTTTCCTTTCCATCCACTATCTCCACAAATTCTTGAAAATCAATTTCATGTGCATGATATTCATCCATGTAGTTCATGAATCTATACAAATCCTGATCATCATTGAAGATCTACCAGTGATGAATATTATCAGGAACAGAGGGTCTTTCCAGTATTTCTACCTTTAAAATCCCTACTAATGTTATATCTTTAGATTTGACTGCCACATTAGCCAAGAAATTAGCCATGACATTTTTACCTCTCTCAATCCAATCAATAGAAAACGCATCGAACTCCTCTATTGTGTCCCATGTATCATTTCTATACTTCCTGAGTCTTTTATTTTTGGAAGCATATCTAGATCTGACTTGGGAGACTACCAATTCATAATCTCTCAAGACCCTGAGTTTCTTAATTCCATGCTTGAGAGCCATCTTTAAACCTAGGAGTAGAGCTTCATACTTAGCAACATATTTGTGCATTCAAATCCTAACTTGAAATATGATCTGAATGAATGTCCTAAAGGGGATACGAGCACAATTCCTGCTCCAAAGCCATCCTTGAAACAAGCTCCATCAAATTGCATAGACCATAGACCATCATCACCTGGGGAAGGTTTGGGACTCTAATCTAATTGATTGTCCTGATCAACCTTATCCTGCTCAATTTTGAAATTATCAAGATCAACATCAAGAAAATATACTTGATCACCCTCTTCAGTGATGCCATCTATTATCTAGGGGCACTTCTTCTCCCTGTCAATCCTTACCTCTTTACCATCCATGGGAATCATGGCATCTGATGAGTCCATTTGGATACTACCCCCCATAATAGAAGCCCATTTTCTAGATAATAGTATCCCATACATGGGAGGGATGTCCACCAAACAATATTCATTTTATACTCCTTATGTGCGAATGTTGCAAGCCTAAAATTAATATCCTTAATAATTCCAATAATAGGGACCTCCCAAGAGTCCATGGCAAAGAACTTTCCATAGGCCTTAGTTACTTGTAAGCCTAAGATTTCCATGACTCCAAGTGGAATTATGTTAGTAGAGGCACCTGAGTCAATCATACATTTTTTTACAAACCTTTCTTTTATCATTAGAGACACAAAGAAAGGATCTACCTAAGAAGGACACTTTTGCAAAGTGGTTCCTAGATAGACTTCTAGAATTTTAGTACTCTGCTTCTTAACATCTTTAGATAATACTTTCTTTTCTTCATATTGTTTTCTACACTCATCAGCTACCTCAGGTGTATTTGGAACTGCATTATTTATTGCAGCCACAGCCCTATCTTTATGCTCTAGTATCCTCATCATTTCTAACAAGGGGACCGTCACTCTAATCTGGTTGAATATATGGGCCATGTCCAATGGAACATTCTTGGGCAATATACTAGTACAAGTTGTATCAGTATTTACTACAAGGGCTTGAGGTATGTCATTTTTACCATACTTTTCTTCCACAGGGACTTTCTTGGCATTATCTTTTTCAACTAGTACCTTTGCCTTTGGATGTGGGTTATGATGTGGATTATGTTTTTCCACAACTTCCTTAGACTTTCCCAGCACTCCCACATCTCTCTTAGGGTTGAGAACATTTTGCTTTTCTTTTATAAAAATGCTTCTTGCATTTCCTTTTGTGCTACTTTCTCCTTGATTTCTCTTACTTCTTAGGTTGTAGTCACTTCTAACCTGAACAATCTTGGAAGTAGTCAAGGCCTTGATTTATTTTTTAGAGGGTCTCCTCAATCAAACATTATAGTCCTCAATACTTAGATGAATAACACAATTATCATCTTTATTTGCATTTGGGGTAAATTGTTGCTTACTCAACTTTCCCTTTTCTTTTACAACTCATTTTCTAAACACTCACTGTCAAAAGTAACATAATCCTCTATAATACACATATGGTTAAAAACCATATTTATATTGTGGCTTTCATAATCTTCCCCCTCATTATATTCCTCATAGGGGACTGCATTATCAGTCATAGATATTGCAACAACAAATGAAGCAAATGAGTGGGGAGTCTGGCACAACAGACACCATAGGTTTTCATCCATGGCATACACTCCTTTCCTTAAAGGGTCAGGGGTTTCCTTATATAAACTTCCCCTATCATTAGGGGGATTGGCTTTCCTTTCCACCAATTTGTATTGTAAGGTTGATCAACTAACCTTGGCATTTTTCTTGTTTGACAAAAGGAGGCCTATCATTAGGGACCCTCTTATCATTTCTAGCCATGGAGATCTTCATTCTTTGACCTCTTTCCATAGTTTCTCACATTCATCAATAACAGGAGCCTTACTGCCTTGCCCTCTGTCTTGTGGGGTGATTTTCAAATCACTCCTTTTAGGAATCTTCCCAGATTCCCTTCTATTGTTTTCAATATGTATAGCAGCCTTGAAAGCATCTCTGGGAGTCTGAGGCTCTCTATTTCTCAATTCATATCCCATCTTGGGATCATATGCATTTTGGTAAATCACCAAGCACATGTGCTCATTCGGTCTTATGTACGGAGGGATCTTATTACTTACCTTCAAAAATCTTGCATTGAAATCATGGACACTCTCATTAAATCCCTTTTGAATCCTTGTGAACTCATTTACAACAAATCGTTGGTCAGTGTTATTGCCATATTTCTCCTTGAAGACCCTTTTGAATTCTACCAATCCATGAATGTTGGCTTTTGGTAGGCTTCTATACCATTCCCTTGCATCTTCTATCAAATATTGTATGAATAATTTCATTATTACATCTTCAAATTCAACCTCAAAATCATCAATTACATTCAAAAATACCTTTAGGTGATCTTCACCAAATATTGCATTATTCCCAGCAAACTTTGGGATAGTATTTCTCACTATATTCTCAATAGGGTTTGGATACCCTAGTATACCAGTAAAATCTAACTACATATATCTTGATGACTGCATCGGTCTTCTAGCAAAACGACTTACTAAAGGTTGCCCACCCTGGTTACCTAGATTTATTGGGGGGTTGAAAACATTGTTGAGGTGGTATGTACTAGTTTTGAACATTTTATGGAGGGTTTATATTCTGTATTATGGGAGGATTTTGGCCTTGCATTCCTGCATGTCTAGGAAAAGAGTTTTGTCCAGCCATTCTAGTATTTGAGTTATATGGGGGAGACTGGAAATGGCTCACAGGTAGAGTCACTGTAAGGTCATTCATCTGAGCTTAGATCACAGGATCCAAGTGGTTATTGGGCAATGGGCTATTTATTTGTTGCCTATTTTTAGTGGATACACTAGGGGTACCACAATTTTCAACAACATTTGGTTTATTCATAGTCTGCAGCTTCTGGAGTAATTCATCCTTTCTTCTTAAAGTTTCCATTCTAGCCACTCTAAGGCTTAATTCCATAACTTCCTTTTCTAACTCCTCATCTGTCTAATTTGTGCCAAATGCTATATTGGCATTGAGACAATCACTATCTTCTATGGCTTTGTCTTTTCCTAATAGAGGAGAGTGCAACCTTGCATAGGGAGTCACAACTATAGATTCATGAGTGGACTGAACAAGCATCTCTTGTGATTCCCTTTGTGGGGTCATTCTATCATTTTGTGAGACAGGAGATGGTTCAGCATAAAATATCTCATCGCCTTCATAATCTAACTGACCCACTTCAACATTTATATTAATGAAATTAATATTGTGTCTTCTCCTTTCCTCTCTTGTTTATAAATTGTTATCATTATTGCTCAAAAGCAAAACAGAAAAAGACATAAGATCACCAATGGGGGGTGTACTCACTTGAATCTTTAGCCCTTCATTTTTGTCCTACAACATCTGAATTGACAGGCTTATTTGGATGCCCCTGCTGCAGTGATCTTTTTCCATGCATCTTTCTACTTTGTTGTTTATCCTTCACTTTTCACTAGTGCAGAAAATGTAATAAAGTCACCACCCTATGTAGGGAATAAATGATAAATTTGATCTATGACTCAATGTAAGAAAGAATACTAGTCCTCTAAGGAGAAAAAGAGTCCCAAATAGAGTCACCAATCTGTTGGTTGTTTTTAATTCCCAACTTGATCTCAAAGAACAAATCTATAAAATAGCCAGTTCTAATAATGGATTTGCCTTGAGGGATTGGCCAATCAATAGGAAATGGGTTTTCAATCCATTTCCTTTGCACTTTAGGCTCTCTAAAACCAAGAAGGGTGATCTTAACAGTATTTTCTCTTCAAATATTTTGTCATTTTTCAAAATACTACTCTGAAACAAATATGTTCTCTCTAAATTGCTTCTAGAATTACTGATAGAGGAGAGCAATGGGCTAGATTCTCAAAGATTTAACATAATTCATTGCTGGAGAACATCATGGATAATTTAACATTCATAACTTAGGATAGAAATAGAAATTCATCTTGATTTTTTGATATGAATGATCAGGGAGCCTATAACTAGAGGACATTTCTAAAGGATCAATGCTTAATTCATGGGTAACAGAGTCGAACAGATACAAGATGAAAACCTATGGCGTTCAGTGTCTTTTCAAATTCACTTTGAACTATACAATAATGCATTACATTATCATACTTGAAATAGTTTGTAGACTAACCATACTTAGTAATCCTTGCAAACATTTATAACATTCAATATCCTCTTATAGAATTAAATTTACTACTTGAGTAAAGGAAATAAGATGAATATTCTTTCACAGGAAAGACTAAGATGATGAACAAAATGATACTTGACTAGATTTTATTCATAAATGATATAAAGAGTGCATGTAGGAGACAATAATAGCCTGAAACTTTGAATGATATACTAATACTTATGAACTGACACTGAATTACAAAAGTTTCAACAAATATACCAAACTATGAACTCAAACAACCCTTAAACTAAAAAACCAATTATATTCTATGTATTGTGGTACAATGATTTCTCTGAGACAATTTAACTAATCCTAATACCTCTGACTATGTCTGAGAAGTATGTGATAGAACCGGTGGTCATCAATAAGCCCTGAATTCCCTTTTATAGAACAAGGGAGCAGACAAGCTTCAGGCTTAAAGATAAAATGTTGTATTTTCAATTGACAAATAAATTCACAATAGAAGGCAAACATAACCGTCTCTTAACTAATAAGAGATGCCTTTGTAACAAATTATCTCCTCGAGCAGGCTAAGATAATTGTTTTGTCCCTTATGCTTTCTAATCTTGGGCACAAGGGCTATTAATAGTATTAATAGATGACAGTTTGTGTTGGATGCTCTTTCTGCTCTACCACCTTTGATCTTGAGATACTTGCCAATAAGACAAGAATACTCTGTTTCACCTCTTCCCCTCCATGCGCAAAAGTGGGACTCCCTACTAGGGAAAAAAAATGAGGAAATCATAATTCCCTCCATTCTCTCATGTTCTAGGCATGGGAAAATAGCTCTTCATCTTTTAAGGGGGAGCCTTCAGCCATTTCGACCCTCCAGAAGCACAAAGAAGCTATATGAAGTGGATTTTGGTAGTACTAAAACCCCAGTCAAGGAGGAAGAAGTAGAAAGTGTATGTTTAAGTTGAACAAGGGACTGTCCCTTCTTGTCAACTTAATTTTGGTTCCCTTCTTTCAAACAAGAAGCCAGGGCTAGGCAAGGGTCTCATACTTTCTATTTAGCTCCTTGTATTTTGCCCAAACCGCCCAAACCTCTGAAGAAAATTTCTCTGATTCCTTTACTTTGTAAGAGCACAAGATTAACCAAGAAAACAGAGAAAGTCCTCTAAGAAAAAAGAGTGGTATAGGCAACATTCTACGCAGAAAACCTTCCATTTTCATCTGCGCAAACTTGAAAGATGTATACAAAATAGCACAACAAACAGCTATTTATAAATGGACAAAAGGTTCCCACATTCCTGGTAATTTATGGTTGATTTGATTTAGCATGTTCTAGGGCATATCGGTCATAAATGGAAATCCTTGAATAATATACTGATGTAGCCAGAAGTGGGAAATGGATGTTGTACATCATTCCCAAAATTATGTCACACGATCTTTGGCACCTACATATGTTAATTCCACATGGTGGCCATCAAGCCTGGTTTCTCAATTTGAGGACCTTACTCATTTTGAAACAACCTTATTATATTATGCCACAATACAAAATAGGGCACCCCGTCAAGTACACACAAACTTCAAGAACCTGTCCCATACCCTGCAACTTCCTTCTGAGTTTATTTCTTGTAAAGAATGGTGGTGAGAGCTTCTTGGCACACGCTTGATAAAATTACAATTGCACTGAGCTAGTTGTTTATTATGTGCCACCATTTTGCTTTTTCTTTTGAAAAATGAGTTGTTGATCATAGCACAAATCATCCAGATCAATGATATGTTTAAGATTACTTAGTTGAAAAATCTTGTCATCCTGGAGAAAAAGTGTGAAGCAACAAGAGAATGTCATTTGAACTGCCAGCTTAGATACTATTAAAAAGGAGGTCCCAAAGAGTCCACAGAGTCTGTGCGTGGAGGGCCACCGCACCTTATGAACAAGATTCACCTTGGTAAACAGTGGGCCCCACAAAATAGCACACTTCAAAATATCCCTTGTTACCCCAACTACATAATAATATGGGACTCTATTTATGGCCACTTTTGTTATCAGGCTCCTGGTTGCAAATCCCTTCAGAATCTCAAGTTTTCGTTTTCCTGAGTCATTGTAACTAATTCTACGAGAAACTAAACGTTGATTGTGGCACTAACACTTGGCAACCTCCATGGTCACTACAAACACCCTTTTACCTTTTAGCAACATATGATGATGTCATAACCCTTTCACTCGCCCCTTTTATCTTTCACTCTTTGGAGACCTGTCGTTGCACCACGTGGAGCCTCAGTGTAAGCTGGAAGAGTTTTTAGCTTCAAAGGCTCTTAAAGAGAGTGGTTGTGACACTTGGCAATTTCGCTACGTTCTCATGGATGGACCAAATAAAGGGGGCATATGCCTTTAAAACAACATTGGCTCTACGAGGAAAAAGGGGACCGCGAGATTCATAAAGGGTTGACTTTAAACCCTGGGCACATTGATAAAAATTTTAGATATGGGCCACAGGCGGTGGAATAGGGGCATGGGGCCAGTAAACAATGAAGTTTGATACTTAAACTTTGTGACTTAAGAGACCCAACACAAGCTACAGGTGATCAACACAAAATTATAACAAAAGTAATTCATCACCTATGTAAACAATTCAAGGGTTTAGTGTTCAAGGGAACTATTCAACATTTTAACGAGTAAACCCTAGGTCAAAGATCCTTAAGTTAAGCACAAAATTGGGCAAAATACTAGAACCAGGGAAAATTTTACATGGTTCCACCACTAAGAGAGGTCATGATCATGCCATTCAACTAGTACAATGGATCCAACCACCCAACATCAGGCCCTATAGATATCTATATGCACAAAAAAGTGAGATTGAGAAGATAGTTCAAGAGATGCTAGAGGCAGACATTATCAAGCATAGTCAAAGTGCTTACTCATCTCCTATGGTAATGGTGCACAAGAAGGATAAAACTTGGAGGATGTGTCTATTGCAAAGATGGTTTTTGTTACACCAAAAGATCAACCTCTTAATGTCCAATACAATCGCTAGAGTTAATGAATCCACGAGAGGTGGTTAAGCATTGTCACAAACCCAAGCACTGTGTTGCATAGCACAAGGAGACCAAGGGCACACACCTTGCAACAATCCCCCTAGAGCAAGTGAGGGGTTTGAACCCATGACCCAGGATTTGATACCAATTGTTGCAAAGACGGTTGTTGTTACACCAAAATATCAACCTCTTAATGCCCAATACAACCGCCAGAATTAATGAATCCAGGGAGGCAGTTAAGCCTTGTCATGAACCCAAGCGCTACACTACACAACACAAGGAGACCAAAGGGTGCACACCTTGCAACAGTGTCCATATTACAGGGAACTTAACTGTTGCAAGTATGTGTTAATCAGTGTTTTCATTGATGTCTACAAGCTTGTGTTGTCATAGGTGTCAACTATGCCAAGAGTATGAGTTAAGAAATGATGCAAGAGTATGAGTAGTTTGTGTTGAGAAGAGATCAAAGATAAGGTTGTACAGAGATGAGGATATGAGTTATTGCTGAAGTTTATTTGGTTGCTTTGTAGAGGTGTTGAAGATGTTGAGAATATGCTTCTATTGTTTGGTTTCTAAGTGCTTTTGAGAAAATTTGATTAATAAAGGAAACAGTGTGTTGAAGATGTGGTCTGACTTAACAAAGTAATGTTTTGGTTTTTCTTCACATTTATTCCTTATTGAAGATTTGCTTTTGTAGTTTGAATATTTTGTTCAAAGGTGTTCAAAGATGCTATGTTCTAGATTTTATGCTCTAGTTCGTTGTGTAGAGAAAGTTATGTTCACTAGTGTGTGGACTATGTTTTTGGGTTGTGCAGAGGTGTCTAGGAGAAACTGTTTTGCTCCGTATTTCTCCACAAATTTTTTTCTAGCTTTGTGGTTCTAGATTTATGCTTATAAGGTCTATATCTTTCTTTAGTTCAAGTGGTTTGTAGTTTGGTGCTCCGCAAGTTTATTTCTTGAGTTGTAGTTGATGGTTTCTTGAGTCGCAGTTGAAGACAGAGTAATCTAAGTGCTTCGGTGTGAACTCTCTTTAGGTGAAAGATGTTGCAAAGGATTTTTTTGGTTTTCAAGTGCTTGTGGATGTTTCTAGATCATGTTCAATCTTGGTGCATGGTCCACATGTCATCTTTTAGTTTTGAGGAAGCGTGCACTTAAAAGTTCATAGTATTAACGCAAGTTTGGCCGACTTGGTTATTTACACTTATTGTGGTTGTACTTCACTGATTGTGAAAGCATGAAGAAGCATGTATGTATGGATTTAGGTCCATGCTAAGGTGTGATGTGGTCTACATTCATTCCTTTCCTCCATGGGAATGTTTTGGTTTAGACCTAGTTTGAATTTTATGGGTTAAGATGTGGTGCCAACCTTGGAGAATGTTTTCAAGGTTGATGATGGTATAAATAAGTGTCAAGGAATCATAACTAGATATGTGTGATGAATATGATGTCTATGATGTAAATTGGATCAGTGTAGTGAAATCTTTCATATGTTCTAGGCTACTAGATGCAGTGAGCAGAAGGTGCCTACTATTTTTCTGTGTTGCTGCGAAGGTGTTGTTTGTGTTGTGGTGAATATTGAGCTTCATTAGAACTGAACTCCATGCATAGGTTAGATGCAATTATATCAGTTCATCCCTGGTAGTGAGCCTCCTCTTCTATCTCTTTCTTATGGACAGTGAGTCCTTTGGCAGTGATTCTTTCTTTCTTTCTTCTAGGAAGTGAGCCTTTTGTAATTCAGTATTGTTGTACTACTTTATATTGTGATCTAATCCTCACCATGGTTTTTCCCTTCTTGGGTTTTCCATGTAAAATTTGGTGTTGTCTTGTGTTTGGTGTTGTTATGATTTAGTTTCTATTATTTGCTTTTCATGCTTAATCATCATAACAAGTTTAAATGTTAATGTGGATATGAATGTTTGTGAGGGTTTGAAGTTTATGATACAGCTAATTCACCCCCCCCCCTCTTAGTTGTCTTGTGCATTCAACGTTAACAAGTTCACCATAAAAGATAAGTTTCCTGTTCTAGTAATTGATGATTTGTTAGATGAGCTTAATGGTGTTGTTTATTTTACAAAACTTGATCTTCGTTTGGGTTATCATCAAATTAGAATTAGAGATGAGGATGTACATAATACAGCTTTTAGAACCCATGAGGACCACTATGAATTTTTGGTAATGCCTTTTGGTCTCACAAATGCACCATCAACATTTCAAGGTTTGATGAACTCTATCTTCAGGTCATTTCTGAGGAAATTTGTTTTGGTATTTTTTTATGACATCTTGATATATAGTAAAACATGGAAGGAACACTTGCAACATGTAAATCAAGTGCTAAACCATCCAAATGTATCTTTGGTGTCAAAGAAGTGGAGTACCTAGGTCATATTGTGTCACATGAGGGAGTCAAGGTGGACCCTCATAAGATCTAGGCAATTGTAGAGTGGAAAATAGACTAAGACCCTTAAGAACTTATGAGGTTTCATAGGGCTTACATGTTATTATCACTGATTTGTAAAGAATTATGGTAGCATAGCATCTCCTCTCACCACTTTGTTAAATAAGGGTTCTTCCCAATGGAATGAAGTAGTGACAAGGGCATTTGAGAAACTAAAGGAAGCCATGTGCACAACTCCAATCCTAGCTACCCCATATTTTTCTAAAAAATTCATTGTTGAAAGTGATGCTTCAAGACATGGCATAGGAGCAGTACTCATGTAAGAAGGAAGACCCATGGCATTTGATAGTCACCAACTCAAAGGTCAGAATTTTTGTTGAAGCTAGTTTATGAGAAGGAAATGTTGGCTATCTTGCATGCAATCAAACAATGGAGGCCTTATATAATGGGAAGACACTTTAAGGTCAAGACAGATCATGATAGTCTCAAATATTTCTTGAAACAAAGGTTATCATCTGAAGAACAACAAAAATGGGTCACAAAGATGTTGGGATATGACTTTGAGATCATATATAAGAAAGGCAAGGAGAATGTTATGGTTGATCAATGCTCTATCAAGGTGAGATGAACCCACATAGTCGCTTTTGTATGTCATTTACATATTATAAGAAGATTGGGTAAATGAGGCAAGAGAAGAGTGGGAGAAGGACATAAATACTCAAACTCTCATTGACAAACTCCAATAAGATTCAAGTGTGTCTGACAAATTTTCATGGAATGGAAATATTTTATCGTACAAGGATAGGTTATACCTTTGCAAGAATTCAACCCTTAAGTTTAAGATGTTGGAAGAACTACATGCTTCTCCAATAGCTGGGCACTCGAGATTCTTAAAAACTTATCATAGAATCAAGCAAGATTTCTTTTCAGAGGGGCTAAAAGGGGATGTTCAAACATTTGTAGCCAAATGCATGGTGTGTCAACAACACAAAGGGGAGACAATTAAGACTCCAGGTCTTCTACAACCCTTGTGTATCCCAAGTCAGAGGTGGGAGGAGGTATCTATAGATCTCATCACAGGTTTGCCCAGATCTGAAGGAAAAAAATGTCATCATGGTTGTTGTGGATCATCTCACCAAATATGCACACTTTTATGCTTTGGCATGCCCATTCGCAACAAGCACTTTAGCAATAGCCTTTATGAATACTATTCAGAAACTACATGGGACTCCAAAAGTTATATTAAGTGATCGTGATCCTATATTTACAAGTAATTTTTGGAATGACTTATTTTCATGCTTGGGAACTCATCTTTCTCGTAGCTCATCATATCATCCCCAATCAGATGAACAGACAAAAGTGGTCAAAAAATGCTTGAAGGCTATCTCTATTGGTTTGCTTTAGATAAACAAGAGAGATGGGTGTAATGGCTACCACTAGCAGAATGGTAGTATAACACTTCCTTCCATACTTCTTCCAAGATGTCTCCATTTTTGGCACTATATGGGTACCATCCACCATAAATCAGCTCTTCATTATGGGCACAACCAAAGATTCACATAGTTGAAGAACACATTCATCATCAACAAGAGGTATTGGCTAGTCTTCGAGAGAACTTAGCAATGGCACAAAATAGAATGAAGCAACAAGTTGATCAACACTGCAGTGAAAGGACTTTTGAAGTGGGAGACTGGGTCTTTGTGCAATTACAACCATATAAGCAAAAGTCTCTAAAACAGCAACAAAAAGATAATAAGCTTGCACCCAAGTACTATGGTTCTTATAAGGTGTTGCAGAAGATTGGCAGTGTAGCATATATATTGGAGTTCCCTATGTCAACAAAAAATCATCTAGTTTTCCATGTTTCATGCTTGAAGAAGGTTATTGGGAAAAAATTTGTAGTGCAGACTAAGTTACCTGAGCTTGATGAGGAGGGAAAAATAGTTTTGGATCCTAAGAGAATTCTTTAAACATGCACCAAGAAGCTGAGGACAAGGGAAATCATAGAATATTTAATAAAATGGAAGAACTCTCCAATTGAAGAAGCTACATTGGAGAATGAGGATTTTGTGCAAAAGCATCCAAATTTGATCAATGCTGAGGATAACACTTCTCTAAAGAGGGGGGGCATGCTACACCCTTAATCCTACAGTGTGTATAGGGTTATGAGTAGTTGTCTTGTGGGTATCTTAACTCTTAATTATGATATATAACCAGTATTATAATCAATTATAGGTTATTAGGTTGGCCAAGGGTTATATTTAAATATGTAAGTTGACCTGGGTGGCAGCCAAGGCCTAACTAGGTATATATGAGCTAGTGGTAAGTTTGTGATCGTCATATTGCAAATTGTGTTCTCATTGGAGATATTTGGAGGTTTGCCCCCTCAAAGTGGCTTGTTATTTTCAGTTATTATCAATTATTTACATCATATTTCCTACTATATTTCTTTTTTTGCAAGTTATTTCATTAAAATTTAATTTGATTCTGAGCCAGTTAGTTTTTATGAATGTTTTAAAGATAGATGAGGAAGATAAGTCTATTATGCTTCTTTGTTATTTGCCTGAGTCTTGAGAAAATTTCATTCTTTCTATCACTGTTAACCTCGAAGATCCAAATATGGATGCCCTTGTTGCAACTTTGTTGTCACAAGAAATGAGGAAGAAGGCTATGGATAGCTCAATGGATGCTCTTAATGTCGGGGGGTCTAAGGAAAGAGCACCAAAAGGAGATCAGAAGGGGCCTAAGAAATCAAAAGGCCGGTCTAAAACTCCTAGGAAGAAGAATAGAGTTAAGTATTGGAACTATGGTAAGAGAGGGCATGTGAAGAAAGAATGCAGAAACCCAAAGAAATAATGGGATTCCTGTACCAAAAAGTCCTCAAATGTAGGTGATGAAGTTTTAATTTCTACATGTTTAATGTTATGTCTAATGAACAATGGTTGATTGACTCAAGTTGCTCGTATCATATGACTCCTCATGAGGATTGGTTCTCAACATATGAGAAATATGATAGAGGTAATGTTTACCTTGGGGACAACTCTACATATCAGATTGTTGGCTAGGGAAAGGTACAATTGAGTTCCAGTGATGGGAGGATTAAAACCCTCCCTGATGTTTTACATATTCCTGGATTGGCTAGAAATCTTATCTCTATTTCAAAATTGAATGATTCAAGAATGCATGTAACATTTGAGAAGCATGGTTACAGATTGGTGAGAGGAATCTTGGTGGTAGCTAGGGGAACAAGGATGGGAACTATGTTTAGGCTCGAGGCCACTACAATTTGTAGATCCACTAATGTAACTAAAACTATTGAAAATACATGTATGTTGTGGCACCACAAATTGGGCCATGTACAAGTGAATATGTTTTAAAAATAATTATGAATAGAAAGTTGTTGGATGGTTTCTGTTATATTTTGATGAGCACTTTGATTTCTATGAGCATTGTGTATTTGGTAAATAGAACAAAAAAATCTTTTCCTTTAGGAAGCAATAGAGTGGAAGAGAAATTAGAAATTATTCATTCAGATGTGTTTGGACCTGTGGATAATGACTCTACTGGAAAATCTTGTTATTTCATTACCTTCATTGATGATGTATCCAAATTCACATGGATTTATTTTATGAAGTATAAATCTAAAGTTTTCACTAAGTTTAAGGAGTTTAAAGTCTTAGTAGAGAACCAAACAGGAATTAAGATAAAAATATTAAGATCTGACAATGGAGGAGAATATTGCTCTAAGCAATTTGATGAGTTCTATAAGCATGCATGTATCATAAGACAAAAGACAACTTCATATACACCACAACAAAATGGTGTTGCAAAAGGATGAAATTAACAATAATGGAAAGAGCTAGAAGTATGTTAAGTGATGCACAGTTGGATAAATGCTTTTGGAAAGAAGCTGTGATTACCACTTGTTACTTGTTAAACGTGTCTCCTTGTAAGGCTCTTGATTTGACACCATATGAAGTGTGGCCAGGTAAGAAACCTTATGTTTCACATTTAAAGATTTTTGGTTGTGAGGATTTTTTTCATGTGCTTAAGGAAAAGCGATCTAAGTTGGATCCAAAAGCATAGAAATTCATCTTCATTGGATATGGTGAGAATGTAAAAGGTTATAATCTTTGGGATCCTATAACCAAAAAAGTGATCTTTTCTAGAGATGTGATCATGTACAGCCAAAAGAAAAAGAAAGGAAGAAGATAGTACATTTTGATTTACAACAAGAAAATGTACATTAGGAAGAAAAAAATGATGGATTAGGGGATGAAGAAGAAGAAGATTCAAGTGAAAGTTTAGATGATGAAGAATCTATTGTTACAGAAGAAGTTGAGCATACAAAAGAACATGAGGAAGAATCTCTTACTCCACTTTTAAGAAAATCCACAAGACAACAGAATCTAGTTGATAGGTATATCCCACTATATTTTTGGTTTGTATTTTCTTTATTGAGTACTAATGATGAACCTAGATCCTATAGGGTAGCTATTCATGCAGATGATAGTGAGACTTGGCAGCTAGCCATGCAGGAGGAGTTGATGGCTTTAGACTCGTGTGACACCTGGGATCTTGTATGTTTGTCCAATAGAAGAAAGGCCATAGGATGTAAGTGGGTCTTCAAGAAGAAGTTTGGAGCAAACGGTTCATTACAGAAGTAAAAAGCTAGATTGGTAGGTAAGGACTACTCCTAGAGAGAGGGAGTCAATTTCAATGAAATTTTCTCTCCTATTACTAAATTATCTTCTATTAGATTTCTTTTATCCATTGTTGTAGCCTATGATTTTAAAATTGAGTAAATGGATCTATTAAGACTACATTTTTGCATGGAGATTTGGAAGAAGAAATTTATATGCAACAACCTACAGATTTTGAGGTAAAAGAGAAAGAACACTGGGTATGCAAGTTAAAAAGGTCTCTTTATGGTTTAAAACAGTCCTCAAGAATGTGCTGCCAGAAGTTTGATTCAATTGTTTTGAAATTGGGCTTTGTTAGAAGTGAAGAGGATCATTGTGTCTACATTCAATGTATTGATGATCATATTCTAATTATTACTTTGTATATGGAGGGTATGTTATTTTTCAGTAAAACTAAGGGTATGATCAGTGAGTTGGAAGCTCAACTTTCAGGTGCATTTGACATGAAGAATCTAGGAGCAGCTAGGTATATTCTTGGAATGGAGATCAAAAGGGATCAAGTAAATAGAAATCTTTAGTTATTGTAGAGTAAGTATGTGAATACTATTTTGCACATATTTAGCTTGCAGGATTGCAATCCAGTTAGAATTCCTTTACTGATTGGTACTAAGATTTAATTAGATATATGTCCTAAGAATGAAGATGATTTAGAGGATATGTCTGATGCACCATATGCTAGTGGTGTAGGAAGTTTGATGTATGTAATGGTTTGCACTAGACCGGATATTCCCCAAGCAGTGGGAGTTTTGAGCAGGTTTATGTCTAACCCTAGTAGACAGCATTAGAGTTATGCAAAGAGGGTGTTACGATATTTGTGTGGTACTTCTAATTATTGTTTGGTTTATTCTAGTACTAATAGTGTGGATAAGACATTGGACATACAAGGTTGTGTTGATGCAGATTGGAAAGGTGACCTGGATAGTCGAAGGTCCACTAGTGGTTATGTGTTTACTTTGTTTGGAGGAGTTATGAGTTGGATGAGTAAAAGGAAATCAACCATTACTTTATCCACCACTGAAGCAAAGTATATGGCTACTACTCATGTCTCTAAGGAGGTAGTTTGGTTATGGAGATTGTGTACAGGTATTGGTTTTTATTGTAGGATTATTTATATTGGTTGTGATAGCCAGAGTGCAATATGTTTGGCCAAGAACCCTATGTATCATGAATGAAATAAGAATGTTGATGTTTAGTACCATTTTGTTCATGGAATGATTGCTAAAGGTTAGATGGAGCTTAAGAATGTTGACACTCAAAGAAATGTTGCAGATTCACTTTCTAGACCTGTGAGCACAAAAAAATTTATGTGATGCAGGAAGGCCATGGGACTTGCTCCTAATACTTAGTTGTTTTATGTTTTCCTATGGATGTATGTACAATGTATGATGTAAAGTGGAAGAATGTTAGTAAATCCTATGTATTTAATCACTCCTAATATTGTTTGTAAATAATTCATAAGGGATGAAGTATTCACCAAGTAGTGATCTTGTTTCAGCCGCATTTTGGATCCTTGTACCTGATGAGGGGTGTGGGGGGATTGTCCCCCCACTACTTTAATCAAGGGGTCTAAGGGGGCAGTGAGAACTTCCTACCCCCCTAGTGGGGGTTCAGGGGCAGTGCTCCCAAAGACAATCTTTTTATAAAATTACCTTATAAAATATTGTAATTTCATAGTCAATCTGAACCATTCATAATTAGGTCAAAGATCTGATAGTAGAGGTTATGTTAAGGTTATATGTCCTAGAAGGCAACACTCTTTTAATGAGGATATGGTATTATGGCAGTGAAGAGTATTATAGGCATTGTAGGGTTGAAGACTAAAGAGGAGATTGATAGTTTTGTATTGTAAACTCTATTGAAGTTAATACAGACTAGTGCATCTCTTCTTGTGTGGAGTTTTTTCCTAAAAGGGTTTCTCCACGTAAATACTATGTTATGTGTTTGATCTTCTAATCCATTATTTATTTATGTTCATTTCATACCATCTCCATGTTGGTTTTGGATAGTTAAATATCTATATTATAGTTGTAATCAATTTTCCATTCATAGTTGTTTACCTTCATTTCTAACATATCTTTTACTATGTTACATGATTTATCATGCTTATATATTTTATCCTCTCCTCTAATTCCTTGCATTCGTTGTATGCAACCAATTGAAGGGGTCATATATGTCACTAGCATTCTTTTGTGAGTTGTATTGTGCAATGACAAGCTCATAATAATTGCCATCTTGAGGTGAGAATTTACCAAACTACTTGCAAAGGTAAATATTTTTATCTACATTGTCAGAGCTTTTTATCACTTTCTATAACATGTGGAATCTCTCATTCTTGTCCTTTTTTTCTATTGTTTTCAAAGGTAGTTCCTTTAAGCAAGTCGTGATTATATTTATTTTTAAATTCTTTATAGATGCTACTCATTACATGTTTTTTTTTAACATTTGTGGGTTTCTTTGGAGCACTCATTGTGAGAAAAATTCAAGAAAGATATGTTACTTTAAATGCAAATCTATATCCTTTTGAGTGTTTAAAAATTATGTAATTAACATGTTAACTACTTATTTTTCTTTGACATGCATTCACGTATTATTTCAAATACATATCAAAGTGGGGGCAAATGTAATGGTGAAAATTACATATCCATGCCCTTTTCCCTTAGGTTTTGGGCTCACTTTGATTAGAGTGTCCTAAATACATTAACAAGTTTACAAGTGGCATATTGTTATCTGAATTTAACTCATGTAACATGCTTGTATCATGACTTCATTATCAGTTATCTCTTGAATTTCATTCTTGGTCCCTAGATTCATGCATCTACCATTGTAGATCAAATATGTGGTTGTGGACTTGACCCAAGTCACTTATGTTGTTGTAAATCTAAACTCATTGGCACATTCTTATGTGAATTCAACCCATGTAACATTCTTGTATCATGATCTCATTATCAATGATCCCTAGAATTGCATTCTTGGTACCTAGATTCATGCATATACCGTGTTGGATCAAATCCATGGTTGTGGACTTGCCCTAGGTAACTTCTATGGTTGCAAATTTGAACTCTAAACTTCTAAAATACAAATTCAATTTATTTCTTGCCGACTCCCTCCTATTATCCATTGCAAGCTAACTTAGTGCATGTTTTGTTGATTTGTGTACTTGATTGTTGTATTTAAAGGCATTCCTTAACTCGTGAGAACATTAAGGATGAACATTCTAGGAGTATGCTAAGGTTTATTGGTAAAGAATTTATAAGAGCATGCTTGTTAGTAATGCTTATCAAAGCATTATCTTAGCACATCATCCCAGGTCCATTGCATGCTTGCTTGTTGTTTTCCATCATTTTGCAAAATCTCATTTTTTCATATGAGTGGGGCACTAAAATTCCAACACCTTTGTGAATTAGTTTCCAACATCTATCACAACACATTTCCACCATCATATTTCTTGAAAGCTAATATCACCTTTAATTTATTTTAATTTCTACATTTAATTTCAACTATCGGTCCTAATTCATTTTGTAGACACCCAAAATTGACCTATTTATCATTAGCATTCAAATATTGCATTAGTTACCATCTACATTTGTCTAACACACTTGAGCAATTTCCCTAAAACACTTATTTCTTCTATTAATTAAATAAATTCCTATTTATTTAATTAATTCATTATCTATTTCTTCTATTTCTTCTAAGCTATAATTAAATAATCTTTAATTATTTAATTATCTTCATTCTATCTATTTTGATTAAATAAATCTTATTTATTTAATTAAAATCCCTTCATAAGCCCACTTTCCAATTAATTAAATAAATTTTATTTATTTAATTAATTCCTCTTATCATTTATCTCAATGAGCCGACATGTGTGCCTCTTTCATTTTAAAAAGATAAGTGGTACTACATCTTTTATTTAATATCTTTCATATGTAGTACTTTTTATGTATACGGTCACACATAAGCCTTATCTTCTCTCCACTTATTATCTACACATTCATCTATGATCATATTTTAATCTTAGTCATTTACATAGCCACCAAATCTCCACCATTAATTGTTTTTGGTTGAGATCTATATAAACACCCTCTTATTCCATACTACATCTATCCAACATTCATATAGTGTCTACATTATCATCTTGAGCATATTGAGAATTTGAGTATCTATTTAGCTTATTATCAGTAACATTCATCCATCATGGTAGCTTTGATCCTCATAATTGTTCATTATTGAAGAAGCAATCCACATCATAAACAAGGAATCATACAATCTAGGTGATATTGTTCTTGAATTGCATGCTTTTGATTTCATTTGGATTAGATTCTTTGATGATGGTAGGGTTATTTTTTCATGGCTATGCTTGATCTTATTAACCTGATTTTTACCTCACATTTTGGCACGCCTGATGGGACTCACATCCTTGATTTACTTTGTTACTTGAAGTTTTTTTGTGAAGATCAGATTTTTCAAGCGCTTACGGCAAGTTCCAGTTGCTTCTGAGTGAAAACCAGACGCTGCCTAAACAAACACATCACTTTTGTTTGAATCGCTTTCAATCTAACAGTGGTCGCTTTTAGCTATCTGGATCGCTTTCTACAAAATTAAGGTTTTTGTTACATTCTATTTCTTTCTTAGATCTGAGTTGCTTATGACCCGTAATTAGTTGCTTGCTGCTTTTTCGCATCACTTATGAGCTTTAGCATTTCACATCTGGGTTTACTAGCATCGCTTCTGACCTGTAACATTCTGCCTGTGGTAGAATACAGATTGCTCCTTATCAATAGTTGATCACCTCTGGTAATTGTGTCACTTTCAGTGGCTACTAATTGGGTATTTGTGCAGCATCTTATCGATTATCCAAGAAAAGGAGGTTGTCAAAGTGCTAACTTATCTCTTGCATCTCCAATCGGTCCAAGACTTGTGATTTTTCACTAATTTAGGAACATTTGGGCTTGGTGCTTAAAAAGAATCATTGCTTGCTCCGTGCTTGATTTATCTTTCTTGATTGCTTGCATGTGCATGTTTGTAACTCAAATTTAATAGCAAAAGTATCCTCTCCCCTTGCCTATCAAATGGATCTTGGGTGCATGAGAACTTGTTATTATCTTTAGAGGGTCTGCCTTCCCGGTGTGAGAAGGGGTACGATACAAGTGGTAACAGGATAAATCCAAGTCCTTCTGAACTGCTATATAAGAAAAGTGTTTGTGTTGAAAGCCACAAACAATAGGTGTTGTGTTATACAGACAACCAACCTCCCCCAAAACCCTCCAAGGCGTAACCCTTGAAGGCTAGGAGACTCCATAACAGAGAGTAGCACTACCGCACGTATAGCCACCCGAATGGATGCCCTTATTAGCAACTTTGTGTAGTAGCCAAACACCTTCTATTTGTTGATGCAAAAGTTGGGACCTTTGAAGCCACCCTAATTCATGTGGTTCTTAGAAGAGATAACAGGGATAATCCTAAGGTTTGGTGGGGGGACAAGCCTTGGGAAACCTAGATATTGGTATGCGTGAGAAGTGTGTGCTGTGGAGGGGAGCTGGTGCTACTAAGATCCTGAAGCTATCCACTTTGAATAAGCACAGCCAGGGGACTCAACAAATACAATCCTTTCCTAGCCTAGGTTGTACAAGTTTGTGATTGTTGTGAGTGTGAGTTTCTAAAATTATAGTTTTCTTATCAAAAACACAAATTTAGATAGACAAACACAGTCGTCTTTGAGCTTTAACTACCCGCACACAGACAATCAGATCACTTTTAATCAATAATCAGTCACCTTTTGCATAAACTAAATCACTTTTAAACAACAGTTGTGTGCCTTTGGTCTAAACTGAGTCACCTTTGATCAACAGTAAGCTGCTTCTAAGTTAATACTGATCACTTGTAGTAAATTGGCTTGCCTTTGGTTAATAATGTAGCCCGTTACCTAAACCAAAACTAGATCGTATTTAAGCTATTACCAGTCACTTTTGGCCTTTTCTAAGTCGCATCTGAGCTATTACCTGTCGCCTATGGTTAATTACAAGCAAATCTTAGTGACTCAGTTGAATCAGCTACATTTCCAACTTGCTTAGCTTCAGTATTAGCCTTCAGACCTATCTCTGATCATTTGCAGATACTTGGATAGTGTCTCCTACTTTGAGCATTCCAAACAATTAGACTTTGTGAAAAAAAAAATTCATCTTTTGAGATCCCAACCAGCAAACCAAACATCAATCAATCAACCCAATCAATCAGCAAAACATCATCTTTTGGCTTTAGCCTTAGCAACATCAGCAAAACATCATCTTTTGGCTTTAGCCTTAGCAACATTAGCAAAACAACAACCTTAGCAAACAACTTTTCCCTTGAGTGTGTGAGCTATTCTCTAGGGAAGTTCAACCAACAACTAAGCAACCCAACAACAACAAAGCAAACAGCTAAACTAGCACAGCAACCAACAACTAAACAATCTGCAAACCATCATCTTTTTGGGTCTCAAAACCTTGACAAGCTAAAAGTCCAATTCTTCAACATCAACCATCATGCCTCAAACTAGGAGCCAATATAGAGCTGAAATGGAAGCAAAACTACGAGCTGAGATGGAAGCCACAATGCAACAATCACGATCAACACCTCTTAGAGATACAACTCAATTTACAACTGGCATGCCTTCTCACATGTTTGTACCCCATGGGTACACCATTAGAGAGTCATCTCATCAAGTGCAATCACATCCTTTTACAGCGACTTACGAAGAGCATTCCCAAGAGGATTTATTTGACTATCAAGACACACATGTATGGGACCAAGTTGAGAAGCTTGTTTTATCTGATCCTAATCGCTACTTCTTGCAACTTGTCCGCATGGGAGCCAAACTACCAAGAGACTTTGACATATCCGCTATTCGAGAACATGATCCAAGCACTCCCGTTGTTGTTGCAAAGGGACCATCCACTATAGTCACACCATCCCATACCATGCTCCAAACTCCATCTTCCAACACATCTCTTTCATTGCCTATTGTTACTTCATTTGACCCACCACACTCAGAGTACACTTTAGAATCTTTGATAACTCCATCCAATGTACTCCCTTTCCTTTCACAAAAGCTAAACATTCCACCTTTCCATGTTTCCCAACATACTCCTCCTACCATGACCATATATGTGCCTCAAGTAACACAAGCTGTCCATGTTGCCCGAGTGCAAACTCCTCAAACATAACAAGCTATCTCCATAATCCATACTTCACAAGCTTCCCAAGCTATCCAAATAGCACAAACCATCCAAGCTTCACAACAATTCCAATCCACTACTCCAATTGCATCACATGTGGACACCACATCCCATATTCCTACCACTACTAATATGGTCTCTACTATCTCCACGGATCCATCTAACGCGTTATACAATCCCAATCTTAGTCTCATTGGCATGAGTGACCCGCCTATCGTCTCACAAGATAATCCTAATGCTGCGGTCTCTTATGTTGATCAGCCTACATCAATGCCACCATCTTACATAACCCAAGGTTTGCCCATCGTCACCCAACATATGACATATACCAATCCCCATGTTATCCAAAATACAAACCCAAATGTCCATCCTTCTTTCACATCCACCAATCCTTCCATCACTTACCATATCACAAATCCCACTCTGAATTCACAACCATTGACCAACACCAATCCATGTTCTACTTCCCATGTGATGCAAAACCTTAGCTCTATTTCATTGCAATATACCCAACCACCGCTTGTGTCTCAAGGATAGCAATCCTCAAACACATATGTGTCACATACTAATCCGTTGATACACATTGTGAGTATCCAACCTCAACAAACGGTCATGGCTTCATATACTCCACAATAGCAACCTCAATATACGTCATACTACACTTCACCTCCCAACCAACCACCCCCTTTGCAACAACAACAATTATCTCCAGCGTATGTTCAACAAATGATTAACCAAGTGGTAGGACAAAGCAAGAAAACATTTTCCTTAGAAAACATATGCGCTTATCCGTTTGACAAGTCACTTCATATGACACCTTTTTTGCCACACTTTGAAATTCTACAATTTGACAAATACAAAGGAAACAGAAATCTGGAAGACCATCTTCGAGCATTCTTTGTGGCATGTCTCGATGTGTCTCAAGATGATACATATCTTCTGAGACTATTTCCCCGAAGCTTAGTGGGACAAGCTCTTGAATGGTTCTCTCATTTACCTCTGGGCATTAAGTCTTTTGCGGAGTTAGCAAATAAATTTTGATCACACTTCACTTTTAACATTGAACATGAAGTGAAAATGAATGACCTTGTCAACAACAAACAACACAATGGTGAAGCTTTCTCTTCATTTACTCAATGATGGCATAATATGGCTAGCAAACTATCATGGGAAATACCTGAAAAACAACAGCTTGATATCTTTGTTCAAAATCTTTATCCCAAGCTGTCATTCCAACTACAATTACAAAGTGCTAGCACCTTTGATGAACTTGTTTCCAAAGGAACCATCATTGAACGTGCTTTAATTGCTAAAGGCACTATCAAGATTTTTCGCGATAACAAAGACTATCCTCAAAATTCAAACGATAAGTCTCACTTTTGGAATAAGAACAAGAATGTTGTCAATGACAGTGTTGTAAACGCAAATAACATACAAACAATGAAAGCTCCTATCAACATTCAAGCTGCCTCTATAACAACTCAACCTTTTCAATGAACTCGACAATGACAAACTTCAAATTTCTGCCAATAGTTCACACCATTAGCGGAACCTATGGAAGTTGCCTTTCGAAAGCTTCTCCAAGCGGGAGATATCATACTATCAGATGCACCACCTAATGGAGAACCTCTCTTCAAAGCTCCTTGGTACAAAGAGAATGAATATTGTGATTACCATAGAGTCAAAGGACACAAAACAAATGGTTGTATGCGCTTAAAAAATGTTTTTCAAGATTGCATCGATCAAGGTTTAATCAAAATCACACCTCCAACATCGCAACCTACACAGCAACTGACATCTAACTATGATCTAGATGCTTTCAAGAATCCACTTCCATCTCATGACAAACCAAGTAACCCTCATGCTAGGAATGCTATTTAGTACAACTATGAATCATCCACTATTGGCCGCATTGACCATACTTGCAAATCTACCATTACTATCCAAGGCAAAGCACCTGACTGCGCTATAACTACTTGAAGAGGTCATGTTACCATTCAAGGAGCACCTGTCCATCCTCCTCGACCATCCTCTAGCTATAATATCCTTGATCACCTTGGCAAAACACCTGCACATATTTCCATTCTTGAGTTGCTTCGCATATCCCCTGCCCACAAAGCTATACTTGACAAAGCTTTACAAGAATCTTCGGTGCCCAACAATATCGATACCACACAATTCCAATCTATGGTCGCTAGCATTGAAGCCCCTTGTCATCTCACCTTTTCTAACAAAGATCTTCAGCCCTCCATTCATCCTTCACACAATGAAGCCCTCCACATAGAAGTGTTTGTTAAACAACGCCTTATCAAACGAATCTTAGTGGTTGGTGGAGTTGGTCTTAATATATGTTCCTTGAAATTAATAAAACAATTGGGATATTCTAAGAAAGATGTTGACACTTCCAAGGTCATTACTATCAGAGCATATGATGATGCCGAGAGAGATACTGAAGGGATTATTCACCTTCCTATTCAAGTTGGACCGGTCACTACTGACACCCATTGTCAAGTCCTTGATATTGAGCTTCCTTATAACATCATCCTTGGCCATCCATGTATCCATGCCCTCAAAGCAGTTCCCTCTACATACCATTAGTGTCTTAAGTTTCCACATAACAGTGTTGAGATTACTATCCATGGCAATCCCAATCCATTTGAATTCTGCTGTGCTTTTCAAGCTAAGTATCAAAGCCCTAACCACATTCCTATCAACACTGAAGCCTATCCATCTTCATCATATGTAGATCCATTCATCCTACTCAAGCCATCATCTAGCAAAGCCACTTCCAATCTCCGTATCAAATATGTACCGAACATGGTCCGGGTGAATACACACTGCAAGAATCTTCATACGCACCTATTTCTGACACAGAAGTTGGGTCTTCCTCGGTAGGAGAAACTTCTAGCTCCGATACCATCAACAAATCCTTTCATATCACCAACCTTTTTCTAGGATCCTCCATCTTCATGATTTCCTCTACCTCTTCTTCTCCATCTAATGATGAACTCGAGTCTAGTTCTCTAAGCACTCCTAGTCCTAGTGTCAAATGTAGGCCTCCCCAAGCTAAATATGTTGGTAATTCTTCCATTCATCCTAGGTTCCATTTCCTGCCAAAAACCCCATGCTAAACCCCACAAGCATGTCATTATACATAGCCCTCCATCTGATTTACCTCCACTTCTTCCAACTCCTAAACTTTCATCATTCAATTTACCTCCATATCTTCCACTTACATCATCCTATAACTTGCAAAATCATGTGACTGTACATCTTCCACCATCCAATTTACCTCTACTTTTGCCAACTCCAAATATTCCTCCATTTTCCTCACCGCCATTACTACCAATGCCTAATTATCCACTTATCCATAAATTCCCTTACATTCCTAATCATGACCAACAAATGCACATATCATCTAAACATAAATCTTTCATTCATTCCGCCAATTCCACTTCCATCAAATCCATGGGATTCAAGAATAAAAATTTGGATACCTCTACTTCTAAAGCCAAAAATCCCACCAAGAATCCTAAAGATTCTCATGCCTTAAGGCACCAATGCAAAGAATCATAGCCTGGCACATCTAAAAAGCTAGCTGAGCCTATAGCTCCACAAGAAGAGCCAACACCCAAAATGGTTTGGGTTCCTAAACAAACAAGCAAGCGAGCTGAATGAGGCATCCTTATCCATATCTCAAACAAAAGAATCCCATTCATCCCCTTCCATTTTTATTCCATTCATAAACGCCATTCCATTCAAAAGTTTCTCAAATCCAAATAGTCCCATAAGAAAAGAAAAATCATACAAATACTAAGTACATGTGGGTCCCTAAATTCTTCTGTCATCCATCTCCTAAGCCAACATCTCTTCCACTTCCTACACCACCCTTTCCATCTAACGCTTTAATGTTTAGCAGTGTGTGCAACCGTTGGTCATGATTCCTTTCATTCCACAACATTTCCATATATCTCCATCTTTCCATCCTTTCTCCTTTATCCTACTATCTCCCCAATCACCTTCCTATGGTCCATGCTTTTGCATAAGCCTTTCCTAATCCACTATCCACCTAATCCATCACCCTTTCATTAAATCCCTTACCAACACCTATGAGCATAATGACATGGTCCATGCAATGACATCTGTCTCTAATGGGACACTACCAACATTCATCGAACTAGACTCTTGAGTCCTTCCTATCAATTACCATGGTGAAAACCTGGCAAATGGGTGCCATGTGTAACTATATCCCATTCCAACAAAAAAAAAAATCCATCCAATAGTGAAAACCACTTTGTGGCGCTTTGGATAACAAACAAACAAAAAATAATACAAGATAAATAATTCGTCCTCTGGTGAAAACCTAGTAAACAGGTGCCTTGGATATGTTGGGAATTAAGGTGTCTCAACCTTGGTAATTCTCTGCATTTGTAATGTTTGTATTTATTATTTAATTGCCTATGTTGTAAATATTTGGAAAATCCATATTGTCATATTGTGGGATGTGGCACGGTGATGTGTCAATCCTACATGGATTATGACAACTTGTATTTTTGTCCTCACATGAGGAGATAGGCATCCCACTTAGTGGTAGGAATATTCTACCATGTGTCAGCATCTTCTATGTCATGTAAGGAATGTTTGACCGAAACAGTTATGACGGATTCCTATGACGAATCTATGACATGTAAGAGTTAGAAATAGAAGGTTGTAAGACAGGTGATGACATGTGTCATGAAGCATCTTTGAAGAAGGCTTATTTGGGTGCCCCAAGGTGGAATATGACATGTTGTAAGAGAATATGCTATTTATAGCATTTGTATGACAGATTCTCTTACAGCTATAAGTTGTAACCACTATGACAGATTCTATGACGGTCATAAGTGTCGTAAGAGCATCTGTCATAGCCCATTTTGGAAATAGGTGACCTCTTTGGGATGGGAGCTATGGACAAGTGTCAGGCACATTCTACAATGTTGACCAAGTGTCCTTGGGCATGGGTTTTGGTCCATGAAGCCATGTTGGATGCCCATTCCAAGAAAGGTCCAATATTGCCTTGTATTTCCTATTTATACAGGTGCTTGGAGATGGAGTTGGTATCACAAGTTTACAGGTACTGTTATGTTGTCGGATTGACTCCAGACATGAGTGTCGAAGACCATTAAAGCTTGCATTGCAAGTGTATTGTAAATAACTTTTAGATTTGTTAATACATTGTGCAGGTTTCTGAGTGTAGGGTTTTTTACCCGATAAGGGTTTTCCCCACTGTAAATCTTTGTCTCTTCTTCTATCTACTTTCTAGTTCTTGTGTTTTGCTGCAATATCTCATGTTAATGGTTTAACATTGCTGTAGTAGTTAGGATAAAGTTGAATTTGCATAGCCCTCTCCTCAATAGATTAGTGTAGGAAGCGATTTCCGCACACCTAGCTTCCTTTCAATTGGTATCAGAGCTTGATCACCTTTGGTCCTAGTTGTAGGGTAGGGGTTTTTTGAGCTAATCTTAGGTTGAGTGGGAGTCTGTGCAGAGCATTCTATATCTTATTGCAGCAAGGAGATGGTAGGCACATCAAGAAGGTTTGAAGTAGAGAAGTTCAATGGCAGTAATTTCGAGCTGTGGAAGCTCAAAATGGAAGACATGTTAGTTGACCGAGACCTTTGGGATAGTGTGAACAGAACTAAACCAGCTGCAATGTCACAAGCTGATTGGGATCTTAAGGATCGGAAGGCTAAGGGTCTCATAAGACTTAGTCTTTCTGATTCTGTGTTGTTAAATGTCCATGAGGAGACTACTGCAAAATTCTTTGGAAGAAGTTGGGGGATGTGTATCAAGCCAAATCCCTAGTTAATAAATTTTTTCTTAGAAATAAGTTATATTCTCTTCGAATGGAGGACGGATGATCTATTGCTGAGCATATGAATGCCTTTAACATGTTGGTTGCACAATTGACATCTATTGGTGTAAAGATGGAGGAGGAGGATCAATGTATACCCTACTTTGTTCTCTGTCGGACTCATGGGATTATCTTGTCATGGCAATTGGAAGAACCACATCCACATTCAAAATGGAAGAAGTGGTTTCTTCATTGTTGTCTGAAGAGATGCGGAGATTTAGTCTTCTGAGGCAGTCAAAGAGGCCCTTGTAGTTCATGGAAGACCCAAGGAGAAAGGGAAGAAGAACGACAAGAAAGCTGTGAAGGGTAGATCCAAATCCCGTGGGAGATCCAAATCTCTGGGAAAGTCCAAGGCTCTTTGTTGGCACTGTGGAAAGACCAGGCATTTCTGAAAGGAATGCAAAGAGGAGAAGAAGAAAAAGAAGAAAGCTCATGATTCAGTTTCTGACAAATCACAAGATGACGGTGATGCTTTCATTGTAGCCTTGGCAACCTATGCATCTAATGATGTGTGGCTAATCAACTCTGGTGCATCATTCCACATGACCTCGCATCAAGACTGGTTCACTAAGTATGAGGAGTTTGATGGTGGAAAGGTGTATATGGGTGATGACTCTCATCTGAAGATCGTTGGTCATGGAAGAGTCTCTATCTGATTCCCTGATGGTTGAGTGAAGGGGATCTCTGGGGTTCTGCACATCCCAAGCTTAGTACGGAATCTACTTTCTGTAAGTATGTTGAATGATGCAGGTGTGCAGGTTGTTTTTTTGAAAGAAGGATGCAAGATGACTAGAGGAGATATGGTGCTTGCTAAGGGTACTAGGAGAGGTACTCTGTTTCAGCTGGAGGCATGCATTTCACAATGCAATAGTTCTTCTGACTCAAGGAAGAGTGCAGCAGTCACTTCATCCGCACCATCTGAACGAGCAGTGAAGAAATCTGTTGTTTCTAGTCTTGATGGTTGTAATCGTGCATTGGAAGTTAAACTTCCTACAGAAAAGACAATGTTATGGCATAAGAGATTTGGCTACATTGGTGAGAAGGGTTTGCGTACCCTGAAAAATAAGAACCTCGTTGAGGGGTTAGATGATTGTAATCTTGAGTTTGACTTTTGCGAACATTGCATTTATGGAAAATAAAACCGTGTTCAGTTTTACTCGAGTTCTCATAAGTCTTTTGGTGTGTTGGACCTCATTCATTCTAATGTGTTTGGTCCTGTTAATGTTCCTTCGTTATCAAAATCTATATACTTTGTATCTTTTATAGATTATTACAGTAGGACATGGATTTATTTTCTTAGAAGCAAATCTGAAGTCTATAGCAAGTTTAAGGAGTTTAAAGCCTTTGCTGAAAATCGGACTGGTAAAAAGATTAAATGTTTGAGAACTGACAACGGTGGTGAGTTCTATTCTACAAAATTTGATAAGTATCGCAAGGAACTTGGGATTGAAATGCACAAGACAACTCCATACACCTCGCAACAAAATGGAGTTGCAGAGAGGATGAACAGGACACTAATGGAGAAGGCTAGGAGTATGCTTAGTGGAGCTGGCCTAGAACAAAAGTTTTGGGCTAAAGCTGTTGCCACTGCTTGCTATCTGGTAAATAGATCTCCTACATCAGCTCTTGTTGGAAAGACACCCATGGAGGTGTGGTCTGGTAGAAAGCCTTCAATATGGCATCTTCAAGTTTTTGGTTGTGAGGCATATGCACATGTGCCTAGGGAGAAGCGGTCAAAGTTGGAGAACAAAGCTGTTAAGTGTATCTTCATCAGCTATGGTGTTGGTGTGAAAGGATACAAGCTTTGGGACGCCGTGGCTGAAAAAGTGTTGTATAGTAGAAGTTTCATCTTTAGAGAGCTTATACCTTCCACTGTTTTGCAGCCAGAAGAAAGAGAAAAGAAAGAGGATGTTGTTCAGTTTCCTCTCACCCCTGAGAAGACTGAACAGAAAGACAATGTTGGACCTGATGATGAGGAGAGCTCTAGCAGCTCTAAAAGCTTAGATGAAGAAGCTGAACCTCAACCTCAGCTCTTGAGGAGGTCTACACGGATAAGAAAGCAACCTGAAAGGTTTGGTTTTACATTGCTTGATTCTAGTTGTGCTTATGCTTTGCTTACTAACAGTGATGAACCTAGAACTGTATCAGAAGCTTTGGATATGAAGGATACAGGTTCCTGGAAGGAGGCCATGGAGGAAGAAATGACTTCTTTGGAAAAGAATCAAACTTGGGACTTGGTGCCTTTGCCTCCTGGATGGAAACCCGTTGGATGCAAATGGGTGTTCAAGAAGAAAATTGGTACAGATGGTAGTGTTGAGAAGTATAAGGCCAGATTGGTTGTGAAGGGGTATTCACAAGTGGAGGGTATAGATTATGGTGAGATCTTCTCTCCCGTTGCAAAGCTGACATCCATTCAATTCATGTTGTCTCTCATAGCAGCTTATGACTTGGAGGTAGAATAGATGGATGTGAAGACAAATTTCCTTCATGGTGACTTGGAGGAAGAAATCTACATGTCACATCCAGAGCATTACATGGTGAAAGGTAAAGAAAATTTGGTTTGCAAACTTAAAAAGTCTTTGTATGGTTTAAAGCAATCCCCTAGGAGATGATACTTGAAGTTTGATGCCCTTGTGTTGTCAATTAGATTTGTAAGATCAAAATTAGATCACTGTGTGTATTATAAATTTGATGGTGATCGTATTCTCATTGTGGCACTGTATGTTGATGATATGTTGCTCATTGGGAAGGGTAAGAATATGATTTCTAATTTTAAATCTCAGTTGTCAGCTCAGTTTGAAATGAAAGATTTAGGGGCAGCCAGGTACATTCTAGGAATGGAAATCAGAAGAGACAGAACCAACAGAAAACTTTGGTTAAGTTAGAGTAAGTATGTGAAGACCGTGTTGGACAGATTCAGCATGGCAGATTGTAGACCATTGTGTGTTCCCATTTCTTTGGGGACAAAGTTGTCTGTTGAGGATTGTCTAAAATCTCCTAGTGAGGTGGAGGACATGAGCAGAGTACCTTATGCTAGTGTTGTTGGCAGTTTGATGTATGCTATGGTCTGCACAAGACCAGACATTACCCAAGCAGTGGGAGTCCTTAGTTGATTTATGGCTAATCCTAGACGGGTTCATTGGGATGTAGTTAAGCGAGTGTTCAGATATTTGAGGAGTACTTTCGAGTACTCCATTTGCTATCATGGTAATGTTTCAGGACCTCCGCATTCTATTGATATTCGTGGATTTATGGATTTAGATTGGGCAGGTGACATTGACAACAGGAGATCCACCAGTGCTTATGTGTTTACACTATTTGGTGGTGCTATTAGTTGGATGAGTAAGCGACAACCTATTGTTGCTTTGTCCACAATAGAAGCTGAGTATATGGCAACAACTCATGCTTGTAAGGAAGCCATTTGGCTTAAGAGATTGTGTTCAGACATTGGTGTTGATGTAGGTCAGATCACGATCAATTGTGACAGTCAAAGTGCAATTTACCTTGCAAAGAATCTAACTTTCCATGCTAGAACAAAGCACATTGATGTTCAGTTTCACTTCATGTGAGACATGGTTGAGGATGGAAAGGTAAATTTGGAGAAGGTAGATACTTTGAAGAATGTTGCAGATGCATTGATGAAACCAGTGGGCATAGAGAAGTTCAGATGGTGTTCCGAGTCTATGGGCCTCTCGGCCTATAGCAGTTAAATCATGTTTTTCTATTGGCTCTTACAAGGTGTTCGACAAGTGGGAGAATATTGGGAATTAAGGTGTCTCAACCTTGGTAATTCTCTGCATTTGTAATGTTTGTATTTATTATTTAATTGCCTATGTTGTAAATATTTAGAAAATCCATATTGTCATATTGTGGGATGTGGCACGATGATGTGTCAATCCTACATGGATTATGACAACTTATATTTTTGTCTTGACATGAGGAGATAGGTGTCCCACTTAGTGGTAGGAATATTCTGCCATGTGTTGACATCTTCTATGTTGTGTAAGGAATGTTTGACCAAAACAGTTATGACGGATTCCTATGACGAATCTATGACATGTAAGAGTCAGAAATAGAAGGTTGTAAGATAGGTGATGACATGTGTCATGAAGCATCTTTGAAGAAGGCTTATTTGGGCACCCCAAGGTGGAATATGACATGTTGTAAGAGAATATGCTATTTATAGCATGTGTATGATAGATTCTCTTACAGCTGTAAGTTGTAACCGCTATGACAGATTCTATGACGATTGTAAGTGTCGTAAGAGCATCTATCATAGCCCATTTTGGAAATAGGTGACCTCTTTGGGATGGGAGCTATGGACAAGTGTCAGGCACATTCTACAATGTTGACCAAGTGTCCTTGGGCATGGGTTTTGGTCCATGAAGCCATATTGGACGTCTATTCCAAGAAAGGTCCAATATTGCCTTGTATTTCCTATTTATACAGGTGCTTGGAGATGGAGTTTGTATCACATGTTTATAGGTACTGTTATGCTACCAGATTGACTCCAGACATGAGTGTCGAATACCATTGAATCTTGCATTGCAAGTGTATTGTAAACAACTTTCAGATTTGTTAATACATTGTGCAGGTTTCTGAGTGTGGGGTTTTTTACCTGATAAGGGTTTTCCCCACCATAAATCTTTGTCTCTCTTCTTCTGTCTACTTTCTGGTTCTTATGTTTTGCTGCAATATCTCATGTTAATAGTTTAACATTGCTGTAGTAGTTAGGATAAAGTTGAATTTTCATAGCCCTCTCCTCAATAGATTAGTGTAGGAAGCGATTTCCGCACACCTAGCTTCCTTTCAGGATAAGTACCATAGTGAAAACCTGGCAAACATGTGCTATGTGTAGCGACCAACTCCCATCATCTGCTTCATTTGTTTGATCACAACTTTTCATAGCATATTTCACCTTCTATCCTACATAATCCATATCATAATCCATATTTCACCTCATACAAACATCGTTGTCTGCTTATCTGTAATAAAAGCCTTTCCATCCTCACCTCTATCATGCTAGTTATCATAATTGTGATTTTGTTGGGGTAACTATATCATTTGGCACCTTAGCATCTTGTTACACACATGCATCCCTCACCGAATCTCCATAATAAAACCTCATCCTACACTGGGGGCACTTGTTAGGACTTATTTTGACGTGGATATCTACAGCTCTAGCTCATAACACAATGACCACCTAAGCTCATAACACAACAAACTTTCAACTTCAAACACAGTTAGTCATCCAGCTTCAAACATGGCAAACATTTGCAACCAGAGTCTACATTTTTGCAATCATCTCAAACATTGCCAAAACATCATCAAAAATCTCAAAAAAATCAAAACATCACCAAAAACTTCAAGCAATAAATTTGATCCTTTGACATCAACCTTCAGCGTAATAAGCAAGAACTACATCACTAGCTCTATCATTAAATCCTTGATCCCGTGGATAAAGGGTATGTAGGCAATCTGAGATGCGAAGGAAGCACTCTGATTCAGGAAAAGATGATAGCCTTTCTTTTTTATCATCCATCTTTCATTCTTTTTCTAATCATCCTCCAATCTTTCATCTCCCTTTCTTCTATCTTTCATCACTTACATCATCAATAAACCCAGAACTACATATTCATCATGTCTCATCACTATCATAAATGTACTTTGATCCTGAGGATACAGGGTATGTAGGTAGTCTGGAATACGAAGGAAGTATCCAGTATGCAAGCACAGACGATCCATCCCATCTTCATCTTCTTTCATCTTCCATCTTCTTCTCTTTGACTAGCTCAAGCAAGAAGCAGACTATTTGTATCAGAGAAAGTTCAAGCACTTTAACAAATCAGTGATAAGCCAGAAGCTATTTTTTCTGCATGCCTTAAGCCAACATTTTCTATAGCATTTTATCAACATCTTTAGCCTTCAACAGGATGCAGCTTTCCTCTCAACAAGGCGCCAACTTAAATCCATCCAAGAGCACTTAAATTTGGCAAGAGAACATGATGACAGTATCTTTTATTTTATCTTTTGATTTATCTTTTGTCCCTTTTCTATGCCTAATCAACACTGCCTTGGTCTCTCTATATCTTGGTATTTGCGATGAAGTAAGGAGGGGCATGGTCATATTGCTTTCATATGTTGTGTCTGCGGGATGATCTTATTTTCTTCCTATGCGTATTGGTATCTTGTACTTGTTGGGATTAGCCTCTTACATATCAATATCTCTAGCATTTGAGAAGCTAAACAGTCTCTTATGCACTTGAGACTATTCTATGCTAAAAACTAACTCCATACATATAACCAGCAAGGTTTCACTATGTGTAGTGGAGATAAGCTCAAACCATTTCTTGTAGCGTCCAAGTCCATCTCGAAACACTAGTTGCTATTCATATCTTGTGTATGTTGGTTCAACATCTTGACCTCATGCATTCAGACAAGGTTGTAGCATGCTAGTTTTGCAATGGATATCTCTACACCTTGGTCTTCTATACCCTAGTGCATAACATCCATATGCTATATCAAACATAAGGATTGCATTTCTCTTCATTCTTGAGCAATTACTTTTCAAAGATGCCATTCCATATATCCATTCCATCATAATCTTATATAGTCCTCAACCACGATCAATCATCTTACCCCCATTTTCTTCGTGTCAACCTTGTTTCTAGCCTTTCATCCTATCGTGAGCCAACCCAACCCTTCCTAGTCAACCTACTTTACCTCTCGAGGGAACATCGCATGCTAGTTACACTAGGACATAACCTTGTTTATCAAGCAAAATATTGTATCTTCTTTGACACAACGTTCTAACAAACATTGTATCAAAGAGGGGCAAAATGTAGACACCCAAAATTGACCTATTTATCATTAGCATTCAAATATTGCATTAGCTACCATCTGCATTTTTCTAACACACTTGAGCAATTTCCCTAACACACTTATTTCTTCTATTAATTAAATAAATTCCTATTTATTTAATTAATTCATTAGCTATTTCTTCTAAGCTATAATTAAATAATCTTTAATTATTTAATTATCTTCATTCTATCTATTTTGATTAAATAAATCTTATTTATTTAATTAAAATCCCTTCATAAGCCCACTTTCCAATTAATTAAATAAATTTTATTTATTTAATTAATTCCTCTTATCATTTATCTCAATGAGCCAACATGTGTGCCTCTTTCATTTAAAAAAGATAAGTGGTACTACATCTTTTATTTAATATCTTTCATATGTAGTACTTTTTATGTATACGGTGATACATAAGCCTTATCTTCTCTCCACTTGTCATCTACACATTCATATATGATCATCTTTTAATCTTAACCATTCACATAGCCACCAAATCTCCACCGTTGATTGATTTTAGTTGAGGTCTATATAAACACCCTCTCATTCCATACTACATCTATCCAGCATTCATATAGTGTCTACATTATCATCTTGAGCATATTAAGCATTTGAGTATCTATTTAGCTTATTATCACTATCATTCATCCATCATGGTAGCTTTGATCCTCATAACTGTTCATTGTTGAAGAAGCAATCCACATCATAAACAAGGAATCATACAATCTAGGTGATATTGTTCTTGAATTGCATGCTTTTGATTTCATTTGGATTAGATTCTTTGATGATGGTAGAGTTAGGTTTTCATGGCTATGCTTGATCTTATTAACCTAATTTTTACCTATCACATTTATCTAGGTTAATTGTTTGCTAATTAAGTTTTTTTTTTTTAATTAGCCTAGATAAATTTATATAGAGACAATTTATCCCTTTACAAATGGAAAACATGGGCTAGCATCCACAAACACCTATGCACACTTGCCATTTCAATCTTCTAGACCATCCACCATTGTTGTTACCCACACACCTACCTTCATAGCCATAGATTTCCACACCTACACCTAGGATCACACAATTAAAAAAATTATTTCAATTACTTTTAACGAAACATATTTAGAGGTCTAATAAAGAGACCTCTAAATATACCATTAAGTACCAGAATTTCCCCTTAAACACTAACATCCTCCAACAACAAAAATCTAGACATTTTCTATCTCTATTCTCTTTCATTTAATATTATACTATGTTAGTGTTTAGTTTTCTATCTTTATCCTTTTTAAACACTAACATTCTCCAACAATGAAAATTTAGACATATTTTCTATCTCTATTCTCTTTCTTTATGTTGGTGTATAACCTTTAATCCTAGGGATATACACTTGCTTTAACCATAGTTAGGCGTATTTTCCACATGTACTTTAAACTTGTCAAAGTAGTTAGTCATTTTGAAGAGGTGTCGACTTGCATCAACACCTCGTGCTATCTTTGTGGGTGGTTACTCGCCACCACTTCATGTAGAGGAGTTATATCCTCATTTGGTGGAGAATTGGGTACTCACACTCACCTATTTATATTTGCCTCTTTTGTGAATACAACGGGTTGATTCATTTGCAATTTGTGTGCTTGATCTCTATTCCATGATCTTGGTGTTTTCTACATGGTATCAGATCTTTCTAGAATAGCTTCGATCTGACTTTACTCACTATGCAAATCGCCTCATTCGGCACAATCTGTGAGGTGTTGTTTTGCTTTTGTTTTTTTCTGTTTAGTTTTCTAACTATATTCATTAGTATTCAAAAGGACATATTGTAGGCATTATCGTTCATTTCATAGGGTGAGCCTATGATAGTGTGTATCGATGCCCTTAAAGGGCCTACAAAGATAGTAACCAGATGCCTAGAGAAGGGCGTTCGAAGGCAGGCTTCAACATCCATACAAGGGCAAAGTTGTAACGATTGAATCACTCTTCAAAGTGCCTGGTTGGATGCCCTCTGAATGCCCATTGACGGGCCTGCATGTAGCGGCCAACGATGCCACCATAACGCCTCTATTTAGTCTTAAGGTTCTCGAGCGAGCCATAGAGATCCTCGACAGGCCATCCACAGCGAGGCCATGACACCTCCAGTCGCCCACAAGAGGCCTGCAATGGCCATCAACTTCAATGCCCCTATTCAGCCTCTTCCAATGGCTAGCATATTGACTCATTCTTCCATGACGCCTATCAATTTTTATGCAACGAATAGTGCTACTATTCAACTAACATAAGAAACTGGGGGGGTGATGTCAGCAAAGGGGAGGGGGCACATTCTCAATACTTAAGCCCTTGGTCACATGGGGCTTTAGCCCTTGGTCATGCACAACCCAAGGGGGTTTACTTTTCCACCTCTTTTCATTTTTTTCCGATCAAATTTGCATGCAAATTTTATTTCTCAAAAACTAGAAATTTCTTTTGCTGTGGAAGGATTTTTTTTGTGAATGAAAAAATATTGTAAGTCCTATAACTTTTGCAAATCAACTCAAAATCAAGTGATTCTTTTTGCAAAAAGTGGATGTTTTTTCATCACCGATCTAACTAGCCTAAAATCGCACTAAAATTATAAAGTGCTTGTTTATGCTATTTTAGGGTGACCTAACACACTCCTATAAAGTGCCAAATTAGACGGAGAATCAAATCATCAAAAGGTGTAAAAATGATGTCAATGCACTAACTTTATAAAGTGCCACTTCAAGGGGGTATTAAGCAAGAGTAATCAAGCACTCAAACTTATAAAGTGCCATCTTAAAAACTGAGTTCAAATAGAAGTCTAATTTGCAAAACAACTTCACAACTTGAGGGTAAAAAGAGAATTTCATGGCACCTACCAAATTAGAAGTCAACAAATGGATTCTCAGCTCAATTGCAATGGATCACATGTCACCTTACCAAGAGGTGTTTGTTAGAATCAAACCATGCAACACCTTCAAAATACTGATGGATGGTATCTACTATAATGTTTGTGGTAAGGGAACCGTAAAGTTAGGAAATGGATTTGTACACAATGTATTTTTCATTCCTGAACTTTTAAGGAATCATCTCTCCATATATCAACTCACCTGTTCTGACAAAATAGTTGAGTTTACGGCCACAATAACTCTAATCAGAGAATCACAAAGTCGAAAAACTTGTAGTAGTAGCAAAATTTTGTCACTTTGACTGCAGCTTCATTTTTTCACACTTTACATCAGGTGAAGAGGATGAGACTTCAAAGCCTAGTGTTAATTCACGGCTCAGCTCAGTTGGTTCTATATAGTAGGTTGATTGAACTCCACTAGCATATTTGTTTGTAAATACACTCATTAAGTGTCATGCAATTGAATGTATGTTACATATAAAGGGAAATTGGGAAAATTGTACTCACACTGATATATAAAGTGTAATGGGGGTTGTAACAATCACATCATGAATCACACAAATTCTCTTCTCATTCGTATGTGCCTTTAATGCACATCCTTTTTTTTTAGATTTGTATATTTCTTGGACCTGCATCTTGGTCTTCATCCCTTGCACACTACCAATTTCATTAAAGTTTGTTGAATTCTCTTAGAATTAAGGTAAGGGCAAAATTTACAATTGTTTCATGCTTCAGGAACTTTATTCATCTCTACATCAGAATCTGCATCAACATCATCTTTTCAGGGGGGGGGGGGGGGGTATCTAAGCCTTTCTTTCTTTTTTCTCTCTTTTGGAGAATAGTTTTTTCCCACTGGGTTTTCTATCTTTCTCTGTTTCTGAGAGATTTGCATTGTACATGAGTACCTTATCAGGCTTCATGGCTGGGACTCATTTTGCTTTTACATTGTGCATGGGTACCTCACCAGGGTTATAGCTGGGACCCATTTTTCATAAACTCACCTAAGCTATGCTTAAGGGGGGGTGTTAGTGTATAACCTTTAATCCTAGGCGTATACACTTGCTTTAACCATAGTTAGGCGTATTTTCCACATGTACTTTGTACTTGTCAAAGTAGTTAGTCATTTTGAAGAGGTGTCGACTTGCATCGACACCTCGCGCTATCTTTGTGGGTGGTTACTCACCACCACTTCATGTAGAGGAGTCCTATCCTCGTTTGGTGGAGAATTGGGTACTCACACTCGCCTATTTATATTTGCCTCTTTTGTGAATACAACGGGTCAATTCATTTGCAATTCGTGTGCTTGATCTCTATTCCATGATCTTGGTGTTTTCTACACTTTCGATATTGTACTAGTTTTCTATCCTTATCCTTTTTAAACACTAACATCCTCCAACAAGGAAAATCTAGACATATTTTCTATCTCTATTCTCTTTCTTTTGATATTATACTAGTTTTCTATCCTTGTCCTTTTTAAACACTAACATCCTCCAACAACTAAAATCTTGACGTATTTTCTCTCTCTATTCTCTTTCTTTTGATATTATACTAGTTTTCTATCCTTGTCCTTTTTAAACACTAGCATCCTCCAACAACTAAAATCTTGACATATTTTCTCTCTCTATTCTCTTTCTTTTGATATTATACTAGTTTTCTATCCTTATCCTTTTTAAACACTAACAACCTCCAACAACAAAAATCTAGACATATTTTCTATCTCTATTCTCTTTCTTTTGATATTATACTAGTTTTCTATCTTTATCCTTTTTAAACACTAGCATCCTCTAACAAATGAAAATCTAAACATATTTTCTATCTCTATTCTCTTTCTTTTGATATCATACTAGTTAGTAACATGATATTTCCATAGTCCATGATAAACAGATTGTAAGCTTGTGGAAAAACTGTGTTGCTTTTTTTTGCATCGACATTTCTGATCACACTCCATGATCCATCATCAGGGAGAAAAGAGGGGAATGAAAAAGGAGTGTGATATTATACTAGTTTTCTATCTTTATCATTTTTAAACACTAACATCCTCCGTAGACATTTTTTCTACCTCTATTCTCTTTCTTCTGATATTATACTAGTTTTCTATCTTTATCCTTTTTCTCTTCACATTCTACTAATTTAATCTCAACTCTGAGCTCTTATGCTTATTTGTGTAAACTAAAATCTGAAATGGTTAAATATTTTATTGTTTATTTCAAGCTTGAAATGGGCATTATAAAAAGTAAAACTGTTTCTTTACTTGTTTATTTTTAATCACACAGTTATGCAGCTTAAGCTGGCGAATAAGTGTCCTCGATAGTGCTGTACACCCACGCCCGATTCAGAAGTGGTTGACTCTTCTTTGGCGAACAACAACAACAGTTTGGTTGTCGTTGGATTGGGATTATCTTTAACTCTTTAGCATAGAAAACGATGTTTGCCCGTGTGCAGTGAACGAGGATTATGAGGAGAAAGAATAGTTGGGGAGTAGAGCGTGTGGGAAATCTGCATAAGACAGACCAATGGCAAAAAATATAATCTCTTGTTTTTGACTGCCCTGACTTGGTTGGTAGCGAGTTGGTAATCTAAATTGCAGTGGGAAGTGGGAAGTGGAACAATCCAGCGGCCACACGGGCGTGGTGATCGCTTAATCCCGAGGCAAATGATACGAATAAACAAGAATATCAGAAGTTACAGAGTCCTTGAGATTTGCGATTATTCAACATTCACATTACAATTTGGCGGGCGTGCGCAATTTGCAAATTGAATAAGCTTGTAACGACACCGAGCTGCATCTTCCTACAGTGATTGGGACGCGATAATGGAAAAGACAGAAGCTGCTGCCTGCAAAGAGAAAATGCGGTTTAAACCAGTTTTTTATTAAGATATTAAATATGTTTTAATTTTTGATCAGTATGTTTTTTTTAAAGATTAGCATGTTATACTGTACATTGTTGTATTAGGGATATTCATTCATTCTACTAAATTTGTTTGTTCTTGGGTAGTATAATGTAGGTTGTAATGTTTTTTTAGGTATTTTTTTAAATGTCTTTGTCCTTTTAAAGCATCTTTTAAAAGTGTCAGCCTTTGCATTTAGTGAGTGAGTTCTTTCTTTGCTAGTTATTCAAACTTCAACAATAGACTAATTAAATAAATGTATTGAGCAATTTGATGGTTTGTTTGATTTTGGAGGTATTTTATTGGCTATTTAGTCAAAGGTCAATTTTGGCCAATAAAAATATGATAAATATTTACCAATTTTTGTTGTAAATGAGGTGACAAATATTCCTTGATGATGGATCATTAAGTATGATCCGAAATGTTGAAGGAAAAACATACACAGTTGAATCCAGAAAGACTCTCATTATTGTCATGGACTGTGGAAAACTCATGCCTACTATAGGTGTAAAATTGTTATTGACTCTTTGACCATTGAAATGGATGATATTTAAGTAGAGTGGTATTGTATAGTCTAAATTGAACAGAGACCTTAAAAGTTGAAAAGGAAAATGAGGCTTCTTTATGAGTTAACCTAGGCTAATTAAATAAATGTAGTCAAATAAGTACAATCAGCCTAGATTAAATTAATATGGTGGTTGAGAATGGTAAATTGATAGTTGTACTTGGAAATTGAATAAGATGGATAATGATACTTAGCTCGATAACCAAAGAATGAAGACAAAATGGGCGAGATTTTAGAATCTATTTGATGTCAAACTTAAAAACAATGTGTCTCTGTTAGTGAGCTACCTCAAAGTCTGGACTAGATCTTTACCCTATCAAAGGACAAGTTTGTTGGCAATCAGTGGTGTTCTATTCTACAATTTTTCCTAATGTGTGACTTTATGCTTTACTCTTCTTAAATATCTGGAGACTTGGTAGTAATTATAAATACCTTAAGGATCTCATAGTGAAACAAGTTCTCCTAGATCAACACCTGAGAATTGAACAAGATTGAAAATAGTAGGCACGTGCCTTTAAGTATGCAGATTCTTTACTCCTTTTACTGCCACAAATCAAAATGTGTTGCTATTGATTACTCCAATGCTTTAGAATGTTTGATTAGGGGATATACACTTGATGATTGCCTTGTGATTATAATGAATGCATTGAATGTCTTTAAATACTAGCACATAGTATTAAATTATGTCAAATGTGTGTTTAGTCAACTCAAGGTAGAAGGGTGAAGAGGGACTAGTCAACAAAATTTAAATTTTGAATTTTAAATTGAAAAGAGACAAGTGCACAACTACGAGCTCACCCCCACAATTGTGGACTTGCCTTGGAATGGGCTAACAATCAAATCCAAGTGGCAAGCATCTAAATGTGGGTAGGCACACAGATGGGTATGAAAACTAAGTGGATAAGGAGAGAGAGAGAGAGAGAGAGAGAGAGAGAGAGAGAGAGAGAGAGAGATTCTTAAACATAATCCAGTTCATCAATCAAAGGTTAATTTTGGCCAATAAAAACAAGACAAATATTTACCTCTTTTTGGTATGGATGAGGTGTAAAATTACTATTTCATGATTTGACCATTTGACCATTGGGTAAATGCACAAAGATGAGTCCACTTAAGGTGGAAGTTTTAGACTTAGAAAAAACCTGAAATCGGGTAAACCAAAACGGGATCTTGTTATGCTTCGGGATCTCGAGCCAAAAGCGGGATCACATTTTCTAGAAACGGGATCCCATTTTGAAATGGGATCCCATTTCATAAAAGTTAAAATATTAACCTTTTATGAAACGGGATCCCATTTCAAAAAATTTGAATTTTCGACCCCATTTTTGCTATGGGTTTTGGGTCAGAAAAAAGGCTTGGGAACCCGACTCTTGGCTTTGGACCTGGTTTGACCTGCAAGTTGAAGGTCCTGTCAATGTCACAACAAAATAGTGACTTAGGGCATATGTCTGAAGGCCTTTTTTGCATAATTTTTTGACGAAATTGAAACCCATTATAGATGAGACAATGTAGATTCCAAATATGTAATTTTTTTTAACAATTGGATTATTTTTCTATTTTTCAATTAATTTCTGATGAAATAGGTCCATAAACTTGAATTATTAGGGTTTATTAAATATTTTAATAACTTTTTATCAAAATATTTTTTGTCAAAAAAATTGTACGAAAACGTACTTCAGACAATTCTTTTCAATTTAAATTTTTTTTTTCAAAAAATGATAAGTTTAGGTCATCTTATGTGTGACGTACACGACGATTTTTTAAAACACCAAAAATGGCCAATAAAAAATTAACAAAAAAAAAATATTCAATAAAAAATTACAAAAAAATGGAAAACGTGCTTCAGTGAGTTACGAATCTTTTCCCAAAAGGATTTAGAAAAATATGATTATTTAGGTTAAATATGGATGACGTATTAGTTTTTATAAATGCCTATTACAAATCAATTTGTATCATCTGAGTATTAAAAAAAAGTACATATTTAGAAACTAGACTCCGAGTACTACATTTCATATTTACTGACTTTTTTCAAGATTCCACTTTTAAGTGCTTCAAATTTTTAGGTCAAATGTGACAAATTCTAAAATCAGGGAAAACACTTCCACTTTTTAGCCAAAAAATAGACTCAACTTCTTGCACACACCCAGGGCTTAAATTTGATAGTTGTATAGCTATATTTAAAGATTTTAGTTGTAAAATACAATAAAAATAAATATTTGACTGTATTGATATACAAGTAATTTATTTTAAAAACTGTAAAAAAATAATTAATATGAAAATCTAACTATATATATATATATATATATATATATATATATATATATATATATATAAGATTTGTTTTTTAATAGAATAGATTTGTTTTTTATGAATATAATTATATATTCATTCTAAATATATATCTTTTACATTTGTTTTTTAATAGAATATATCCCAAATTTTTAGATTTGTTTTTTATAAATATAATTATATATTCATTCTAAATTATATAATATATATATATTTTCCATTTATTTTATTTTTTTAATAGGAACTTTTATTATTATTTAAGAAAAAAAAATTTATAGATTTTTTTTTTTATAGAATATATTCATTCTAAATTTATAATTTTTTGTTTTTATTTTTTAATTTTTTAATAGGAACTTCTATTATTTAAGAAATAGATTCGTTTTTTTATAGATTTTTTTGCTTTTATTTTTAAATTTTTTAATAGCAACTTCTATTATTTAAAAAATAGATTTATTTTTTATAGAATATAATTCTAAATTTCTAGTTTTTTGCTTTTATTTTTAAATTTTTTAATTAGAACTTCTATTATTTAAGAAATACATTTGTTTTTTATAGAATATATTCATTCTAAATGCACTTTATATTCACTTAGTAAAGCATTCACCCATTTGGGTTTTTAATATGGATGCGTAGCTAGACCATTTCTTGAGAAAGCTCCAACTTTATATATAAAATTTTAACTTGCATTTAAAAAAATTAATTGTCATGTGACAAGCAATACTGAAGACTAAACTGTAGGAAAAAAATTCTTTGACAGGCAAGGTGGACTGTCAAATTTAAGCCCTGCACACACCCCATTGAACCTAATGATGTTTAAGTAGAGTGGAGAGAGAGCATACTTAAGTGTATACCAATATGTGTAAAATAAAAAGAACCTATTCCTATATACTTATATCAAAACATTACCTCAAAATAAATAAGAAATAACATGACTATAAATTTTACCATTAAAAAATAAAATTTAAGAACCATAAATTTAAAAAAATTAATTTTAATAAACCTTAAAAATAAGTTAATTTTTAATATAATATTTAATATATAGCCATCCCACAAAAAAAAAATCTTATTTCCTCATTACTAATACTATTCAAAATAATAACTATCCATTAAATTAAAAAATTTAAACAAAACTATTTCTTAATTATTTAATAATCAGAGTAGGGTGGAGATGAGAGCGCTATGTCTAGCTATGAGCGACATGTTGAAATGATGAGATGTGCATGTCAAGCTCATAGCTAGACATATCAGATTTCGACGAATGTTTTTGGGTTTCTCCATATGTGACCAAAGAGCTTAAAGCTATTCTTTCAGCTTGTGGGCACTTATACATTTCACTCTAGGACGCGTTGTGTGCACATGGGTCGAAAAAGTGTCATTTCAACATGTCGCCCCATACATGCGCAATGATGTGCCAGTAACTGCTCGCATTTGTCAAGCTCATAGCTTGACAAATTAAATTTCAACAATTTTTTTTGGGTTTCTCTGTATGCGACCGAAGAGCTTACTGTGAAAAATCTATTGCAGCTACTGATTATTAATTTCCTATCTTAAGTAGATTATTTAGCTGCCGAAAAATAACTTACAACAAATACTAATTAATAACACAGCTGCAATTTCACGAAAAAATCATGGAGACAGAAAAATAAAATGAACACAATGTTTTGGACAAATTGTCCCTAGAAAAACCCCGAAGGGAAAACCAGTCAGCAGATAAGAATTCTATTCAACTGCAGAAAATCAAGAGATACAAAATTGCTTGCCTCTTACTGGCAAAGCTCTGGAAATTTCTTTCCTGTAAATTCCCTTCCCTCAATTGTTCCTGCTGAAATTGCTCCGGCAATATTTTCCTTCTCCGGCAATTCCACTGCTCTCCAACACTATCACTGCGCCCTTTGCTCTCACTGCAAATCAATTTTCTATTGCTGCAAATTTATTTATTTGCTATCGCTGCAAATACTTCTCGAATCTGTATTCTCCAAATGCCTATTGATCCTCTTTTATAATCCTCTCATTGAAAACCAATGGCCATGATTTAATCTCAATCAATGGCTAGGATTAATTAGACTCTAAACCCTAATATCTAGAAGTCTCTCGAGAAATCAATTTTCTAGGTATGGAGATAATTATTCCAGCTGTGTTTCCAACCTCGTAATCACCACCCGAGACTAGAAACCCTATCCAAGCTACATAAAATTAACACTTACAGCTATTCTTTCAGCTTGTGTGCACTTATACATTTCACTCTAGGATGCGTTATGTGCACATGGGTCGAAAAAGTGTCATTTCAACATGTCGCCCCATACATGGAGTTGTCAACATGTATTGGTGCATTTGTGTTAATTTATTAGGTTGGTACTTTACATGTATTGGTTCTTTTAAAAAATTTAATTGGGGGGTCAAGTGCACAATAACATAGCGGATCCCTTTCCCCTAGAAAAAATCAAAAATCAAAATAAAAAAAGAAATTGGAAACAATTGAAGGAAAAACAGATGGAAAAAATCACAAAAACTATGGAACCAAAAAATTTTTTGGAAAAAATCAAAAATCAAAATCAAAATCAAAAAAGAAATTGGAAACAGTTGAAAATAAAATAGATGGAGAAAATCACAAAAAACTATGGAACCAAAAAAAAAATTGGAAAAAATAAAAAATCAAAATCAAAAAAGAAATTGGAAATGATTGAAGGAAAAAAATATGGAGAAAATCACAAAAAAACTATGAAAAATGCAAAAAGCACGGATATTAATTATACATATTAAATATACTAGTTAATACCAAGAGACATTCGACAACTACAGTGGAATGTAATGGTATGAACCTGCTAACAAAAACTCTTACTTTTTACCTTAAATTTGGGACCCATTTACATGTCAAAATATTAACATTTAATAATAAGCACATAATAACAAACAGAAATAAAATTTTATAATTAAACTATAATTTTTACAATAAAATTAATGTATACATATATATAGTAAATAAAATAATTACTCTTACTTTTTACCTTAAATTTGAGACCCATTTACATGTCAAAATATTAACATTTAATAATAAATACATAATAACAAACATAAATAAAATTTTATAATTAAACTATAATTTTTACAATAAAATTAATGTATACATATATATAGTAAATAAAATAATTACTCTTACTTTTTACTTTAAATTTGAGACCCATTTACATGTCAAAATATTAACATTTAATAATAAGCACATGATTACTCTTACTTTTTACCTTAAATTTGAGACCCATTTAATAATAAGCACATAATAACAAACATAAATAAAATTTTATAATTAAACTATAATTTTTACAATAAAATTAATGTATACATATATATAGTAAATAAAATAATTACTCTTACTTTTTACCTTAAATTTGAGACCATTTACATGTCAAAATATTAACATTTAATAATAAGCACATAATAACAAATATAAATAAAATTTTATAATTAAACTATAATTTTTACAATAAAATTAATGTATACATATATATAGTAAATAAAATAATTACTCTTACTTTTTAAATTTAAGACCCATTTACATGTGATTCTTAATATTTGATGTCGATGATGGTGTTCGCGTGCTCTGCAAGCCGAGCTAGGGTGACTGTGCCCTAGCTTGTTCTTTGTGTGTTGCTCGCTTCTGCATTGTGGGGGGGTTTTTTGAAGCTTTCAGGGTGGTGGTAGTGGGTTTTTTTTTCCTTTTCTGGAGGCCTTCTTGCTACCGTTTGGGTGGCTTGTGGGTGGAAGGGTTTTGATCCTTCCCTTGGGGTCTTGTCTTTTTCCATTTCTTGCAAAAGTGTCCTGGGGGTTTGCATGCCTGCTGGGGATCTTGTTTTTTGCTATGCAGGGTGGGGAAACATCTGGGGCTAGTCCCAAATTAGATTTCTGATCAGCAGTTGGTTCGAAGCCTTCGGCGCATGGAGTGAATGTTTTTGATAATACGCTATTTTCTTCAGAGATGGAGATGAATGATCTAGAATCGGTTAGTGGTTCCCGAATAACGAAGATTAATGGGTGTTTGGAAAGATGCAAAGAGCGACCGAAGTTGATTATCCCGATGGAAATGCTTGCAGATGATATTGAATACTATTCAAGGCACTCTTTTTATTGCAAGTTCATGGGTTTGAGAGTCTCGCTACAATTTTTGGAATCCTGGGCTCAGCGGACTTGGATGCCAGAGGGGGAGATGGAGATTAGGCTCCTTGCGAACAACTTTTTTATGGTCTCTTTTGATTGCATGGCAGATCGGAATAAGGTCTTCGACTGTGGCCCCTATTTTTATAACCAGGTGGGTTTGTTTATCAAGCCATGGCATGCTGGCTTCAACCTGACTGAGGCATTACCGAGTCGGATCCCAATTTGGGTTCGGTTGCCGTGGTTTCCAGTTGAGTGTTGGCAGGATGACGTGTTGCATTTGGTGGCTTCAATGCTCGGTAAACCTGTTGGGTCTTCACAACAGATGCAGTATAAAAAGGTAATGACTTTTGCTCATATCTATGTAGAAATTGATTTAAGCAAGCCACTGCCAGATTCTATTGAAGTGAGTGCTAGATCATATACTTGGGTGCAACAGCTAGATTACGAAACCCTACCTTTTCGGTGTCGTCTTTGTCATGAATATGGTCACTTGCAGCGTAGGTGCCCTAGGGCTAAGCCTGTGGTGCCCCAACCTTCTCAGCCTTCTCATAATCCACCTAGGGCTGATAATGGTAAGGAGCCTATTCCGGGTGATGGTAATGGAGATGATGGCTATGTCCCTGTGAAGGCTCGCAATAGGAATCGGGGCCAGAAGCGGACCTTGAGGGAGAGGCAGGTTGATGAAACTTTTAATAGGTTTGAGGTGCTGGATGATCTCAGCCAGGGGGAAGTGAATCCGGGGTTGCTGAACTTGGATTAGGGAACTTTGGGTACAAGATAGGATGGGCCACCATTGGAGGCCATGCAGGTTGTGCAAGAGATTGGGGTTGGGCAGATGGATATGGATCAACAATTGATTGTCCAGACTGAACAAGAATCTTCTATTGGAGCTTCGAAGAGTGGTGGAGGTGGTTCCCCATTGCCCTTGAAAGGAGGCAAGAATGTGGGGAAGAGCTCTTTGGCCTCCTCTCTTTTGGGTATTCAGCAAATTGAACTGAAGAAAGGGGTTGGTGACAGGACTTCCAAGCTGGGAAGGAAGAAGGATATGGAGAAGATTAAATTAACTGGGGAAACTTTGGTGGAGTCAGGGTCAGTCAAGACTCTAGATTCACATTTTTCATGCCCCCAGAAATGATTATTCTCTCATGGAATGTAAGGGGCTTGAACAGTGGCCCTCGACAAAAAGTTATTCGTGATTTGGTTAGGAATCATTCTCTGGATGTTCTTTTTCTTCAGGAGACTAAATTATCTATAGATAATATGTTGGCCATGGCTCCTAAGTTGTGGAAATATGGTGAATGCTAGTGTATGGGGGCTCTTGGTGCTTCTGGAGGGGTGGCTTGCTTTTGGAACCCTCGAAAGATTTTCCCTCTCTGGTGGATGTCCTCTAGATCCTCTATATCCCTAGTCGCCTCTTGGTATGAGACTGGTGAGTGCATTCTCCTCTCTAATGTGTATGCTCCTGTTGAGTTTCTGGGTAAACAACTTCTATGGTCCCATCTTCGTTTTGTTTGTAGCTTAGCTCCTTACCATCCTTGGGTTATGGCTGGCGATTTTAATGCTATTGTGGAGTTGTCTGAGAAAAGAGGTGGTATTCCTAGGTTGGAGCCTTCTACTCTGTTATTCAGAGATAGCATTTCTGAATTAAATCTTATTGATGTTCTACCAAGTAATGGTCGCTTCACTTGGAATAATAGGAGAATTGGTGAAAGTTGTGTTGCTGAGAGGCTTGATCGATTCTTTGTTTCCTGTTATTGGGTTGGAGACTTATGGTCCACTCGATCTGAAATTTTTGATTGGAGAGGTTCTGATCATTGGCCTATTAAGCTTAGTATTATCTCTGCTCGGGGGCCTCGTTCTCCCTCATTCAAGTTCCAGATTATGTGGTTACGGGATCCTACTCTTCATGAACATGTGGCTGAGTGGTGGCGGATTAGTAGACCAACTTTTGGTACGGCAATGTACACATTCTCCAAGCTTCTTCAGTTTATCAAATATCAGCTTAAAAGGTGGAATCAGCGATGTTTTGGTAATATTTCATGCTAAGGTTGCTGCCCAGGAGGAGTTGAATAATATTACACGGTTGATTCGTGAGAATGGGGCCTTTGAGGATCTTCTAAGGAAGGAGGCTAAGACTTTGAAAGTGGTTGAGGAATTTGAATTGCGGGAAGAAATCTATTGGAAGCAAAAGGCTCAAGTTGAATGGTTACAGGAAGGTGATAAAAACACCGCCTTCTTCTTCAATTCTGTGAAGGACAGGAGGCATGGTAATTCCATTCCTTTTCTGGTGAATGATAGGGGTGAACGTCTTGCCTCGTTTCAGGAAATCTCTGCTGAGGCATCTCAGTATTTTGCTACTTTATTTAGGGAGGATTCACGTGGGGGCTCTATTGAGGAAGCACAGGTTCTTTCTTGTATTCTTCAGTTGATCTCTAGGGAGGCGAATGAGTATCTGATGAAAGATATCTCTCTTGATGAGCTGGAGGGGATTGTGTTTCAGATGAAGAAGGGTAAAGCTCCTCGTCTCGATGGTTTCCTGATTGAATTTTTTCAGGAAATCTGGGATATCATAAAGTTGGATCTTCTAGCGGTTCTCCTTGAGTCCTAGAGGAATAAGCAGATGCTTCGTGCTCTGAATTCCACCTTCCTTGCTCTCATACCCAAGTGTGAAGGGGCTGATAGGTTATCTCAGTTCCGGCCTATCTCTCTTTGCAATGTGGCTTACAAAATCATTTCTAAGTTATTGGCTAAGAGATTGAAGAAGTGGCTTAAAGTGCTGATTTCAGAGGAACAGAGTGGATTTGTGGCAGGTTGACAGATTCTTGATGGGGTTGTCATTGCTACGGAGACCATCCACTCCATGGACAACTCCCACGAGAGGGCTATGTTCATTAAGTTGGATATGGCTAAGGCTTATGACAGGGTTAGATGGTCTTTTTTGCAGAAGATCCTTTTTTCTTTTGGTTTTGGTGAGGAGTGGATCCAATGGGTCATGAGCTATGTCACGTCTGTTTCCTTCTCAGTTTTGATAAATGGAGATCATTCTAAACTTTTTGGTGCCTCTAGGGGCTTGCGCCAAGGGGATCCTCTTTTTTCGTATCTTTTTCTGCTTCTTGTGGAAGGCCTTGGATGTTTGTTGAAAAGAAGGGTGGAGCTTGGCACCATTCAGGGTTGGTGATGGGGTGGAGACTTGCCTCCGCAATCTCATTTACAGTTTGTTGATGATACTGCCCTAATGGGGATGGCTACTGTCAGGGAAGCTACTAACTTGAGGCAGGTGTTGGACATATATCTTGTTGCTTCAGGACAATTGATTAATGAGGAGAAGTTATCCATATTCTTCTTCAATACGCCGACCCCCATTCAGAGAAGAATTGCTAATATCTTGAGGTTTCAGATAGGGGTTCTCCCTTTGACGTATCTGGGTTTCCCAATTTCTGTTCGCCATCTTTCCAAGGGTTCTTGGCAGAATATTATTGATAAGCTTCGTGTAAAAGTTAATCATTGGACCCACAGATGGTTGTCTTTTGCAGGGCGGGTTCAGCTTCTCAAGTCGGTGGTGCAAGCTCTTCCTACCTACCGATGTATGCTTCAGGTGGCTCCGATCAGTTTTCTGAGGGAGTTGGATTCTCTTGCAAGGCAGTTCTTATGGGCGGAAAGTTTGTCATCCTCCAAGTGGAGCCTGGTCAGGTGGGATGTTGTGTGCAACCCAAAGCAATATGGTGGTCTTGGTCTTTGACAGTCTGCGTTATCCAGAGTGGCTGTGGCTGCTAAGCTATTTTGGAGATGGTGTGTGGAACAGGATCAGCCGTGGGCCAGGATATTATCTCATAAGTATTTCCTGAGGATTCCACGGTAGGATCTCCCTCGTTACCCTCTTGAGGGGAAAGGTTCAGTGATTTGGAATACTCTTCAGAAAGGTGCAAAGCTTATCAAGGAAGGTTTATTTTGGATTTGTAGACGGGAAACTGAAACTCTCTTCTGGTTGGATTCTTGGGATGGATTCCCTCCACTTACTTCTCAGTTCCCCAACCTTCTTCCTTTGTGCCAAAGATTTCTCGAGGCTGGCTGGGCTAGGGTGAGTGATTTCGAGTCTGTTGCTTCTTTTGGTCAGTTGGAGGTAGCTCATTGGAAGGATCCCGCAGTGTGGCTAGATTTGGGACTTGCGGAAGATAGTGCTGAGCTTCACAAGATTCTTCATAGTAGGAGTTGTAGTTCTCTTCTGGAAGAGGATATTCTTGCTTGGACCCATAATCCTAAGGGGGTTTACTCTGTTGCTTCTAGTTATCAGGTGTTATTGGCTCAGAAGCTAACTGGGGTAGAGGTTCATTGGTGGAAAAGGGTGTGGAATAAACTCTCGTGGCCTAAATGCAACTGCTTTGTTTGGACTTTGGCTTGGAATAGGTGTTTGACCTGGAATAACATTCGTAAACGAGGATTTCAAGGACCTTCAATTTGTGTTTTGTGTGGGGGAGCAGAAGAGGATTCTTCACATTTGTTCTTTTGGTGCCCCTTTGTTGTGCAGCTTTGGCATTGGTGGTGGGAGGTATGGAAGCTTCCTTGTATTCATGCGTGCTCTTTGGTTGAATTCTGGGATAGTATGGGAAGACCTCCTTCTATGGCTTCCTTTTTGCAGGAAGTTTGGTTCGTGGGTCCTACCTTTCTGCTTTGGCAGATTTGGCTAGAGCGGAACTGCCGAATTTTTCGTGATCAGAAGTTGGTGGGTCGGCAAGTTTGGCTGCGTATGCTAGGAATGGTGCAGGAGTCAGTTTCAACTAAATGTGATGTGGTTTTCCCCTTGGAGAGAGGTGATGATGAGTTGGTGGCCAGACTGGGTCTTCAAGAAATTCATTCTTCTTTTGTCAGTTCCAGGAACTGTAGGCATGGGAAAAAGAGGGTTCATCGGGTTGGAAGGTGGTTACCTCCTCCCAATGGATTTTTAAAGATCAATACTGACGGTTCTTCTAGGGGCAATCTTGGGCCTGCTGGAATTGGTGGAGTTGGTAGGGACTCCGCTGGGTCGGTGATTTTTCTGTTCTCTATACATGAGGGGGTGAAGACTGTTAACTTCATGGAGGGTCTGGCAATTCTACATGCTATTGAGAGGGCCCTTGCTTTGGGATGGAGAAAAGTTATATGTGAAGTTGATTCACAGATTTTGATTAATCTCTTGAATGAGCGAAAGATACCTGATATTAATTGGCAGTTGGCTTCGGTGGTTCAGCGAATTCTTCAGGTTAGTTCTCGGATGGAGGAAGCATCCTTTGTTCACATCCCGAGGGAGTGGAATTGAGCTGCCGATTGCTTGGCCAAATGGGCCTCTGAGCTGATAGGGAGGACTCTAGGCTGCCTGCTTCTGCATCCTGTAGGTGTACAAGACCATTTGACAACTCTAGCCTCCCTACCAATTCAAAGTGCTAACAGACATCTTTCTACACAAAAATGTCAGCTAAATTCCTCAACTCTTTGTAGAGATGGAAAACTCTATTTCACTGCTTGGTGTGGGACACATACCTTGTCCTCACTGCTTCCAAGATACTGCCTCAATGGCACATAACTTTCTGAGCCCGTTGCCCACCCTTCTCACTCTGTTTAAGGGTCTGGACTGCTTGGTGCTCACTTTCCTTCTCTCTATTTTCCACCCCTGCAAATCTATTTTCCTACTTGTTTATCTAGCCAGACTCCTTACTGAGCTCACCTAGAACAAGCATGCATTGCCTCTAGCCGGCAATCCGACCACCCCACAAAAGAAAAACAAACAAAAATCATGGCTCTGTTTGATGATCTCCATACTGTACATTGGGATTTGAAGAATCATCAAAATAGAGTCATGGTTTGCAAAAGAAAACAAAATTTCAGAAACAGAAAGACTAATCTACTGTAGAATGGTAAACTAAAAATAGAAAAGAAAATACACAGATGATCGAACTGCTGTACTTTATTTCTCTTTAAAATTCTAATTACATCAAAATGCTTTACACATCAAAATTCCCTTCTTCGATTCTTCTCCTGAACTCCCTACAGAAAGAATGCTATATCATTTATACTTGCTCATGTCCATTACAGGACGATTCAGTTACCAGACGGTTCGTATTCTAACTACTGGTTGAATTCTGCATTTTCTTGACAGTCGGCAAGACTTACCATGATGTCTCTCCGACACATTGTATCGGCAAAATGGATGACTATTGGCCTGGCCTAAGTCCCTTCTTCTGATATATCACCTCATCCCGATGACCTTTGTATCCCGTAGACTCCCATCGGCAAGAGCTACCAACGTCGGCGAAATTTCCTTTCTACTCACCGATCTTAATTCTTACACCGATGCACACTTTGATCTGTTTACCATCAGGAAGACTTAGTCTATCGGCCGGCACTCTTCAAGTCATTCCGACACTTTACTGTATGCCGATGTGCTTCCTCCATTCCTCTCTGTCGGTGTGACAATACATCGTCGGCGCAAGAATTGAAGCTTGTGCCGATGCCTTTTATCACCGCGATACATACTCCTTCGCTGAACCATTGAACCACAACAGCGGTTCAATCGCCTGGTTCAACCATGAGGTTCAACCTCCAACAAAATGATCGGCGTTTTCAACTCCACCATCCTCTATGCATGAACCCGTTGAACCTTTGAACCTCAACAGCGGGTTCAATCGAAAGGTTCAACGAAGAGGGTTCAACAGTGCGGTTCAACCGTTGAACAAATGGACCAACACTCTAACTTCACCAAACAGAAATATAAAACTGTTGAACCGTTGAACCCTGGCACGAGGTTCAACCGCGGGTTCAACGAAATGGTTCAACAGCAAGGTTCAACCGATCAACAAGTGCCGATCAACAAAGTGACCACTGATTCCAATGAACCATTGAACCTTGGCGCGGGTTCAACTGTGGGGTTCAACCGGATGGTTCAGCTGTTGAACAAAATGCCGAACACCTTCAAAATGCTTGAAAAACTCCAAAAACAAAAACACAAGCTGCAAACTCAAAATTGACAAACCAAAAACTATGTACGGCTGCATTGAGCCTTGGTGCTCCTGCACCATACTCCCCCTGTGCGGAAAGAAACTAGGTCACCTCTGGTGACAATGAGGCAAAATCAATGCCCCTCTTTTTGAATTTTGACTCTGCAACCCAGGTAGCTTCTGCTTCAGGCAACTGCTTCCACTTGACCAAATGCTCCATGTAGACACCATGTCTAGTTTGCTTCTGTACTCTGGAATCCAGTATTCGCTCTGCCTGTAGTTTGGGTTTGAGTGGCAAAGTCACATCTATTTCTGTCTGTTCCTTCTCTGAAATGGATCCATCTGCTGCTGACTAAGGACCCCTGTATTGCACCAGGTCTTGGACATTAAACACTGGTGAGATTGCCAAATCTTTTGGCAATTCAATTCTGTATGCATTATTTCCATACTTGTTCAGGATTCTGCAAGGACCAATTCTCCTCATCTGCAGTTTGGTTGGCATTCCTTTCTGCATTCTGGCTTTGTTCAAGTGCACCATAACCAGATCACCAACCTCAAACTGAATATCCCTTCTGTGGGCATCTACTCTGTCCTTGATCTTCTGTGTGTTCTCTGTCAAGGTTTTCTTCACCTGCTCATGCACTTCTTTCATGGATTATGCAAAATCCTCTGCATGTCCACTTCTGTTCTCCATGTTTCCCATAATTCTGAGCTCACATATACCTCTGGGATGCATTCCATAGACTATTTCGAATGGACTCTTACCAGTAGTCCTATTCACACTGTCATTATAGGCAAATTCTGCCTGATGAATGACAAGATCCCAACTCTGTCCATATTCTTTGGTTATACACCTTAACAGGTTGCCCAATGTCCTGTTTACCACCTCTGTTTGACCATCTGTCTGTGGGTGATATGCTGAACTGAAAGACAAATTTGTTTCCAATCTCTGCCACAATGTTTTCCAGAAATGCCCCATGAATTTAGCATCTCTGTCAGACACAATGCTTGCTGGAAGTCCATGAATTCTGATCACTTCTCTGAAAAACAAGTGTGCTATATGACTGGCATCATGAGTCACTTTACAGGGAATGAAATGGCTCATCTTGCTAAACCTGTCCACTACTACATATATGCTATCATAACCAGTCTTAGTCTTAGGCAAACCAACTACAAAATCCATGCTTACACATTCCCATGGCCTGGAAGGAATGGGTAAGGGTTGGTACAGTCCTGCATTAGAAGTGGTTCCCTTGGCCTTCTGACATACGGTACACTGCTCTACATACCTTCTGATGTCTCTGTGCATCCTTGGCCAATGATAGAACCTTTGGACTAGCTCCAGTGTCTTGTTCAGACCAAAATGGCCGCTCAGACTGCCATTATGCTTCTCCTGTATGAGATTTTCTCTCATAGATCCTCTTGGCACACATAATTGTCCACCTTTGAATAGCAATCCCTGCTGTAAGGTGAAATCTGCAAATTCACTGTGAAAGTGATTCTCAAAATCTTGACATACCTTGTATGCCTCAGCAAAATCTTCATCATCTTGGTAAAGATTCTTGAAATCTTCAATCCCAATGCTCTTCAATTGCACTTCCTGCACTGTGAGCAATCTTCTGCTCAAAGCATCTGCAACTCTGTTCAGCTGCCCCTTCTTATGCTTAATTGTAAAGGTATAAGACTGCAGGTACTCCATCCATTTGATATGCCTGCTACTTAACTTATCCTGTGAGTTCAGAAAACTCAGAGCTTGGTTATCTGTGTAGACCACAAATTCTTTAGGTAGGAGATAATGTCTCCACTTCCTCAATGCTTGGACTAGAGCATACAACTCTAAGTCATATGAAGAGTACTTACTCTTTGCTTCATTCAGCCTCTCACTGAAAAAGGCTACAGGTCTGTTTTCCTGATTTAGCACTGCTCCTACAGCTATATTACTTGCATCACATTCAATAGTAAATAGCTTATCAAAACTAGGCAACAACAAAATAGGTTGTGTTGCTACCTCTTTCTTCAACCTTTCAAAACTTCTATCTGCAGCTGGTGTCCATCTGAATTTTGCTTTCATTCCACCCTTAATTGTATCCAACATAGGTGCACATATTCCACTGAAATTTCTGATAAACTTTCTGTAAAACTGGGCTAAGCCATGAAAACTTCTCACCTCTGTGGCTGCTCTAGGAGTAGGCCAGCTCAATATGGCTTCTACTTTGGACTTGTCCATCTTCAACTCTCCCTGGGACACCACAAAACCAAGGTATACCAATTCCTGCTTCATGAATTCACACTTCTCCAGATTGATGGTTAGTTGTTCATCATGTAATTTTTGCAAAACAGTATTTACATGTTCTAGATGTTCTTCCTTGGTCTGACTAAAAATTAGAATATCATCTAGAAAAACAACAAATTTACCAATGTAATCCTTTAGGACTTCATTCATGAGTCTCATAAAGGTGCTGGGTGCATTTGATAGACCAAATGGCATAACAAGCCATTCATACAGTCCTTCTGTGGTCTTGAAGGCTGTCTTCCACTCGTCACCTTCCTTGATTCTTATTTGGTGGTAACCACTCTTCAGGTCTATCTTGGTGAAATACTTTGCTTTTCCAATACAGTCCATGAGATCTTCAATTCTGGGAATTGGGAATCTATACCTTATAGTTATCTTGTTTATGGCTCTGGCACTATACACAATCTCCATGATCCTCCTTTCTTGGGTGCCAACACTGTGGGCACTGCACAAGGACTAATACTCTTCCTGATCAATCCTTGATCTAGCAATTCCTGCACTTGCCTGGAAATATCTTTGTGTTGATCTGGAGTCATCTTGTAAGGTGCCTTGTTTGGTAAAGATGCTCCTAGAATCAGGTCTATCTGATGGCTTATTGCTCTCTGTGGAGGCAATGTGGTTGGTGTACCATCACTGATTATGCCTTTATACTTCTCCAGTATAGGCTACACTTCTTTGGGAATCTCTATCTTCTTACCCTGCTGTCCTTCTTTTGGTTTCACTATGATGGCATAACCAATACCATCTTCCTTAAGAGTATTCAAAAACTCTTTTCCACTCACAACCAAGATATTAGGATTCTTTGTCTGAACTGCATCTTCATCCTCCAATGACTGAATCTTATAGGTGACACCATCCTTCTGAAAAGAATAGGCATTCTTCTCACCATCATGTACTGCTTTTCGGTCATACTGCCGTGGTCTGCCCAATAAGAGATGGCATGCATCCATGGGTAGTATATCACGTAATACCTTATCCTTGTAGCCACCTATACTAAACTCTGCCCAACTTTGTTCATTTACTACCACATGTTGACCCTTATTCAACCATGTGACTCTATATGGGTTTGCATGAGTAATTCTTTTCAAATTCAGTTTCTTAACTGCCTCATCAGAAATAATATTATCAGTGGATCCTGAGTCTATGATAATTTTACATACCTTATTCAAAATCTTGCACTTGATTCTGAATAGTGCTCTCCTCTGGCTTGGTTCAGACTTTACTGGTACCTTCATCAAAGTTCTCCTTATCATTAGGTTCTCTCCATCTTCTGAGTTCAGATTGACCTCAGGTGACTGGCTGCTGGATGCATTATCTTGGACATAGTGATTTCTCTTATCACCTCCTTGAGAAGAGGATGTGGCCTTTTCTGGACACCTATATGCTGGATGACCTAGATTGCCACAGTTGTAACACTTCATGTTGGTGAAATAGGATCCTCTGCCTGATCCTCCTGACCTTCCTCTGTTAGACCCTCTTCCTCTGTGGTTTCCTCTACCACTTGACTCCCCACTCTGCTCTGTGAGTTTGGATTATGCTTGGGATCTATTGTCAGTATTTCTTCCACCAAAACCTCCTCTGTGTCCTCTGTTATCTCTGCCTCTTCCTCTTCCTCTGCTATTTGAGTCTTGTTTCCTCTTATTCTTTTCCTCCACTTTCAGTGCTAGCTGATAGCATTTTTGCACTGTGGTAGGGCACAATAAACTGATTTCTTCTTGTATATTCCACTTCAGACCATTAAGGTACCTTGCTACCTTTATGCTTTCATCCTCCATTACTTTGGACCTTAAGCATAGCTTTTGGAATTCTTCAGTGTATGCACTGACATCTAATTCCTTTTGTCTCAGATTCTGTCTCTTCCTGTGCAGCTGTATTTCATAATCTTCTGGCATATATGCTTCTTTGATTTTAGCTACCATTCCGTTCCAAGTAGCTATGGGCTTCTTATCTTCTTTTGCTCTTTCAGTCTGCACAAATTTCCACCAGGTTAAGGCAGCTCCCCTGAGTCTGGATTTGGCCACCTTTACTTTCTGTGCCTCGCTTACACCATCACATTCAAAATGATTTTCAAGTCCTTCTATCCACTCCATGACCAAATCTGGGTCCATTTTCCCACTGAAAAGTGGTACTCCTTCCAATGTTTTACCACTCATTGCTTTCAAAGCTTTCAAGAATGGTTCTTCTTCCAATTTAGGATCAGGTGTGGGCTCTTCATCTTCTACAGATACACCTTTTCCCTTATCCTCAGAATTTTTAACTCTCTGGCTGACTTCTTCAGTCTTTTGCAACATTACACCTAGCTTACTCTCCATTTCTGCTAGTCTTTCTTGTAGGAGTCTATTCTCCTCTTCTTGATCTTCAACCTTCTTTGCTAACTCTGCATTAGTCACCATTTTCTTGGATGAACTAACAGACTCACTTGAACTCGGTGATGACATACAACTCTTCTATTCCTATCTAGGAATAACCCAAATCTTACTGCTCTGATACCAATTTGATAGGGAGGACTCTAGGCTGCCTGCTTCTGCATCCTGTAGGTGTACAAGACCATTTAACAACTCTAGCCTCCCTACCAATTCAAAGTGCTAACAGACATCTTTCTACACAAAAATGTTAGCTAAATTCCTCAACTCTTTGCAGAGATGGAAAACTCTATTTCACTGCTTGGTGTGGGACACATACCTTGTCCTCACTGCTTCCAAGATACTGCCTCAATGGCATATAACTTTCTGAGCCCGTTGCCCACCCTTCTCACTCTGTTCAAGGGTCTGGACTGCTTGGTGCTCACTTTCCTTCTCTCTATTTTCCACCCCTGCAAATCTATTTTCCTACTTGTTTATCTAGCCGGACTCCTTACTGAGCTTGCCTAGAACAAGCATGCATTGCCTCTAGCCGGCAATCCGACCACCCCACAAAAGAAAAACAAACAAAAATCATGGCTCTGTTTGATGATCTCCATACTGTACATTGGGATTTGAAGAATCATCAAAACAGAGTCATGGTTTGCAAAAGAAAACAAAATTTCAGAAACAGAAAGACTAATCTACTGTAGAATGGTAAACTGAAAACAGAAAAGAAAATACACAGATGATTGAACTGCTGTACTTTATTTCTCTTTAAAATTCTAATTACATCAAAATGCTTTACACATCAAAATTCCCTTCTTCGTTTCTTCTCCTGAACTCCCTACAGAAAGAATGCTATATCATTTATACTTGCTCATGTCCATTACAGGACGATTCAGTTACCAGACGGTTCGTATTCTAACTGCTGGTTGAATTCTGCATTTTCTTGACAGTCGGCAAGACTTACCATGATGTCTCTCCGACACATTGTATCGGCAAAACGGATGACTATTGGCCTGGCCTAAGTCCCTTCTTCCGATATATCACCTCATCCCGATGACCTTTGTATCCCGTAGACTCCCATCGACAAGAGCTACCAACGTCGGCGAAATTTCCTTTCTACTCACCGATCTTAATTCTTACACCGATGCACACTTTGATCTGTTTACCATCAGGAAGACTTAGTCTATCGGCCGGCGCTCTTCAAGTCATTCCGACACTTTACCGTATGCCGATGTGCTTCCTCCATTCCTCTCTGTCGGTGTGACAATACATCGTCGGCGCAAGAATTGAAGCTTGTGCCGATGCCTTTTATCACCGCGATACATACTCCTTTGCTGAACCATTGAACCACAACAGCGGTTCAATCGCCTGGTTCAACCGTGAGGTTCAACCTCCAACAAAATGATCGGCGTTTTCAACTCCACCATCCTCTATGCATGAACCCGTTGAACCTTTGAACCTCAACAGCGGGTTCAATCGAAAGGTTCAACGAAGAGGGTTCAACGGCGCGGTTCAACCGTTGAACAAATGGACCAACACTCTAACTTCACCAAACAGAAATATAAAACTGTTGAACCGTTGAACCCTGGCGCGAGGTTCAACCGCGGGTTCAACGAAATGGTTCAACAGCAAGGTTCAACCGATCAACAAGTGCCGATCAACAAAGTGACCAATGATTCCAATGAACCATTGAACCTTGGCGCGGGTTCAACTGTGGGGTTCAACCGGATGGTTCAGCTGTTAAACAAAATGCCGAACACCTTCAAAATGCTCGAAAAACTCCAAAAACAAAACACAAGCTGCAAACTCAAAATTGACAAACCAAAAACTATGTACGGCTGCATTGAGCCTTGGTGCTCCTGCACCATGAGCATGATAGTGGTTGGAAGGTTGAGGATTGGGATCAAGTTAACCCTGAGCTGCATCTGGATTTAGACCGGTTCTTGGAGGAGGATAGGAGAATACATGGGGATAGTTGATGTTGTTTATGCTGTGGGGTTTTCGCCTTGTTTTCTAGCGCTGGGTCCTTTGGTTATTATTGTAATGCTCTTTTCTGATTTCTAATAAAGTTTTTACCCCTTTGTTTATAAAAAAAAAAGACCCATTTACATGTCAAAATATTAACATTTAATAATAAGCACATAATAACAAACATAAATAAAATTTTATAATTAAACTATAATTTTTACAATAATATTTACTATATATATATATAGTAAATAAAATAATTACGCGAGAGGGATGGGGATGAGGGCACTCATTTTTTCTCTGCGTAAATTTATAAAAAAAATAAAATTAAAATACCAAAAAGGAAATAAAAAATAAAACTTAAGAAAATCAAAGAAAAAAAATTCAAAAAAGAAATTTATAAGTGTTGAAGGAGAAAAATTGAAAAAAATAAAAAATAAAAACCAAAAAAGAAATTGGAAATTGTTGCAAGGAGAAAAATTTACATAAAATCACCGAAAACTATGCAACCAAAAAAGAAATTAAATTTTTTTAAAAATAATAAAAAAAAAAATTGCAACTAACCGTCAAATTATGGATTCTGAGATTACTTGCTGAAATTTACTAACCGTCAAAATTTTCTCCAATGACTTGGAGCAGTATATAGAGAATTCAAAATCCCGGGGCCGGTCAAGTTAAGGCTGAGGTCAGTCCGGGCCCGCTGAACGTACATGCGAATATCAAAACTGCGGTTTTGTAGCCGGGTCGTGAGGTGGCAGGTGCCACCTGTCACTGCCATTGTTTAAAATCTAGCTGGCGTGATGGAACGTCCCTGACATACTCCGTTACTCCCTGTGCACATCAAAGTCCATCACGGTTCAGAGTACGAAACCCTAAACCCTAGGCTCTAGAGTCTAGACTTTTGTGACTAAGACCACACCCATATGTTTGTACATGCTCACGCTTTTCTTGTCGTTTCGCGTTTGCCGGTAGAGAGGCTGACGCAGGCGAGATGCACGTGTGTGGAGGTTAACTAAAACGCCGGTGTTTGCAGCCGAAGCGGATACGAGATCGTCCTTTCCTGTCGCACCGTATTCAATGTCATTTTTAGATCGGATAAAAAGACCCCATCTTCTTCATTAGTTTTTTTCGTCGGCTCTACCGACTTGTCTTCATTCTCGACTCCCAGTACAGTGACTCCCGACTCGCTCGGCGCGCTTGACGAGAATCAACGTGCACATTGTCAGAGTGCAACCGGCTTAGAAGGGCAATGCTACTACGGCTGCAGGTACACCTATAGATATGAACACACACATTAGCAATGGCACCTACTGTGAGATGGGCACGTCAGCCTGCACCTAGACATACAGTAGCAATCACACTTATTGGGCAAATGCACATGTTCGTCCACATTTAGGTATAGATATGAAGTTATAATGTAGTAATTGCACTTACTCTTTGAGTCTAGATATACAGTAGCAATCATACTTATTGTGTAATGGGCATGCTAGTCCACACTTAGGTGTAGATATAAATGTACACTATAGCAATCGCACTAACTCTTGCACCTAGATATACAGTAGCAATCACACTTATTGTGTAATGGGCATGTTAGTCCCCACCTAGGTATAGATATGAAGTTATATTGTAGCAATCACACTTACTGAGTGTGTAATGGGCATGTTAGTCCACACCTAGGTATAGATATGAAGTTATATTGTAGCAATCGCACTTACTGTGTGATAGGCACATCAATAAGTATTTTGCAATGAGTGCACTATGTAAATATACATGAAATTTGCAAGAAAACTAAATTTTGTCAAAATTTTGCAATAGAAAGTTGGGACAAAGTGTAGTTAAGGAGGACTTGGAACATATTGTTGTTTGACTATATGCAACGGTTGCTAAATAGGGGACAATCTTTATATTGTTTGGTAATTATCGTAAGTGCTAGTTGTTGTTTTGGTGGTATGTATAGTTTGGGTCTGGTGCAGGAGCACCCCTTTAGCAAGCTAATTATACATATGAGGGAGAAGACTAAGGTATTGTTATGTTGTTATGTTTATGCATTTATATGTTTGTTCATGTTGTCGTGTAGTTCTTGTTATTGTGATTTCATGTTTGTAATAAAAACCCCACCATGTCAACCAGTGTCACAAATTTGGCATCCTTATAAGCCAATTTGGATATCTCGGACAATTGGGGTATGTGGATGATCAAATCAAGTGTGTTGAGTTGTTTGAAGTGTCTTGTTGATGTGTTTAAATCTTGTTGTGTGCTAAACATGTGTCGTGTGTTTAGTTAGTGTTTTGGTTAAGCAAAATCTGAAATAGGGAAGTTGTAACGATTCCAACCTTTGGTATTCTGGTTGGAACTGGATGAGAAGAGGATATAACCACATTTTTGGTAGAGGAGATCAGAGACGAAGTTTTGAAGAAATAGAAATTCTGTCAGTTGTGTTTACAAGTTCGGTGTTCTGTGTAATTTCTCTGTGTATTGAATTGTCCTATATATATTCTTTGTAGCTGTAAATATTCTAGTTTATGTTGTCGAAGATGCAAGATTGAGACCATTCCACTGGTGGATTTCTCTGAAATCAGTGGAATGGACCCTGTATATAGTTTTCTGTTTATTTTTCTTTTTGTTTGTGGTCATGGCAGAATGGAACAACGGATCTGACCTGTAGATGAAATGTCGCAGTAGGGAACCTAGCATCTCGATGTGCTAGGGTTCGACTGGTGAAGACTGCGAGATTTGTTGCAAAGGAAGTTATCGACAGGAGATTCGTGGTTATCAAATATACATTTTATGTATATCCGTCAATTGTATGCCAAGAACAATTTGTGAGTATATCGCATTTGTATGCAAGTATCATCCCGTGTATCTCTTGCGAGGAAATGTATGTATAAGAGTTCATTCGGGTTGCATCCATGTTGTTCGCTGAATATACAACTTATGTGTATATCACAAATGTATGAAGGTACATTTCCTGTGTATATCCCAATCGCATCTGAGTACCTTTCATGTATATCCTGCAATCGCATATCATGGTTGTATGTTGTGAAGATACATTGAAGATATACATTCCTTATGAAGCAAAGGATGACCGGCCGTATTGGTAAAGTCGGGTCGGAGATACTTTAGATCCACCGGAGGTAGCGGGTTAGGAAATGCATATACAAGTAGAAATCCCTCGGCATAAGGTTCATGGTGTCATCAAATATGCAGTTTATGTGTATACTGCAATTGTATGAGAGGATACCTTTCTTGTGTATGTCACAATTGAAGGTGAGTATCATTTCGTGAATATCCTGAATTTGCATGTTGAAGATTGTATATTGAAATGTACATTTAGAAGATACAAGCAGCGAAGGATACAAGGAGCGACCGGGAAAAGCAGTAAAGGGAACCGACAATAGTAAGTTAAATCTTCTATGTGAATAGTTGAATGTGTCGGTGCATCAGTATAAGGATTTCTGTGTTGGCCGATAGTGTATGTTTTGCCGATAGAGATTAATGAATGCATTTTGGAATTATTTGGGCCTTACGAAGGGATTTTAAAAGTTATTTGAGTATTATTCTACTTGTATTGAGGTGGATGGGTATTATCACCATGTTTTAGAAGCTTTCCTATGCGGCTCTGCATCAGGGTCATTCAACTTTAAGGGGAGTAGTCATCTTGTTTGGACATTTTGTTTATAGAAGGCATTAGTTTTCCACAGTCCACGACAATAAATTTGAGAGTGCTTCTGGATTCAACTGTGTATGTTTTTGTTTTAACATTTTGTTTATGTTTATGAATTGAAGTGTAATTAAGAAGGGCTTGGACCATATGTATTGTTGTTTGATTAAATGCAATGGTTGCTTTAGGGGACAATCTTTATAGTTTGGTAATTATGGAAAGTGCTAGTTGTTGTTTTTGTGGTATGTATAGTTTGGGTCATTCAACTTTAAGGGGAGTAGTTATCTTGTTGGGATATTTTGTTTATGTTTATGAATTGAAGTGTAATTAAGAAGGGATTAAACCATATTGTTGTTTGATTATTTGCAATGGTTTCAAGGGACAATCTTTATAGTGTCTGGTAATTATTGTAAGTGCTAGTTGTTGTTTTGGTGGTACATACAGTTTGGGTCATTCGACTTTAAGGGAAGTAGTCAACTTTAAGGGGAGTATTAATTAAACAATTAATATAAGACAAGACATAGGTTGTGAGTGTTCCCAAAAGCTCATCATGGTTTGTTTCTAGTGAAAAAGGCCAGCCTAGTCACACTATTCCATATTAAATGTGTAGATCAACTAAACAACATTCAATATACTAATTGTTGTTCAAAATTTGGCTAATGAGATTTTAATGTAAATTTCTTCTCTCAAGTAATTTGATATTATAAGCCTTGTGAGATTGATGATATATTAATAGATTTAAAAATTCACCAACCATCTTTAGATAATCTTCACAGAGGATTATGCAGCTAGTAATGTATAGGCAAATGGATAGGCAAACCAGTGATGGAGGCTATTAGTCAAATGATATGGCTTCTGATGATTAATGGATCAGAGCTCTTACAAGGCTTTCTTTACAATGCTCAAGCTATCTTTTGATTTTCTAGATTGTTTTCAGTGCAAGAAAAGAACATACAATGGCCTAAATGCTTCTAGACTTTCTAACTTTGTAGTATCCTTCAAGAGAGGCTTCATTTATCTACTCAACACCTTCCTAGAGAGATGAAATAGGCTAATATTCTGACATTATGCTGGTACGTGAGGATTAGAGGAATGCCTTAAGAGGATTAAAGGAAGAAACTAGAATAACTTAACAAATCCAATAAATAGAAACGAGACACCATTCAACTAGATCATTAAATGTCTCCCCATAGAAACTAAATTCTCAATAACTCTACATCGAAGACACACTAGACTCAATAGAAACTAGCTATGTTAGCAATTCTTCATTGAGAGTTATGCAACTAGAAATGGATAGGCAAACCAATGATGGAGGTTGTTGTTCGAATGGCTATGGCTTTTGATGATTAATGAAATAGATCTTACAGGGCTTTCTTTACAATATTCAAGCTATCCTTGCAACACAGGAAAAGAGCATACAATTTCTTGAGTGCTTCTAGACTTTCTAACTTTGTGTGTCCATATGAGTCTTGGAACACCTTATGTATAGATACAATATGACGTAAGGATTTAGTAAAATTGAATCCAACTTAGAAAATTGGGTAAACTGATAGAAAAAGAAAGTGGATTATTGTGCCTTACTAAGTGGCTGATATTATCTACCTTTTTGTACAAAGAATACACTTTAATCACATGGAGATAGTGCCATCATTGTTGTTAGATGATGATTGATCGGGTATAGGATGTCATGGGTTCCACCATGCTTCATAAGGCTCTTCTCCAAAAAAGTCATCTTTAGTGATTAGACACCATAAAGAATGCATTTGAAAATGATGTTGCAAATTCTAGTCTATATCCATATCATTTCACCTTAGATTAATAGTAAAATAAGATTCCCAACTAAGATTTTGATGAATGATAGCATTGGTAACTGTGAGTTGTGCCCAATCATAATCAGGATTCAACATTGGAGGTCCTGCATGTTTTATAAAGTTTGAAAGATAACTGTTTAGTAGAAAAGAGAGATCTAGCTTAAAAGGTTAAACTAGGTCAAATCCTCTTCCACTCAACATTAGAACACAAACTGAGCTTGGCTTCTACCCAAGGAGAGCCAAACTATAGGGGTTTTGTCCCTTTGTTGTATAGAGGAGTGTTAACTAAATCTAACCAAATCTAACCAAGCAAACTAGGGCGAAGTATCAAACCCTAGTTGACAAAGATTTACTCATAATAGACTGCCGGAATGAGATATCACAAATCTAACACCGCAATGAGGATTAGAGGCCACAGTGGAACATGGATCCTAATTTGGGAGCTTAAAGGACTAGGGCACCTGGGTGTCGTAGACCCTGATTAGGGTTTAGTAGAATGTGATGTTTTCTGTGTCTTCACCCTTCTATGTTCCTATCTCTTGTAGCTTATTTTTTGCAAATTCCTTTGGATGCTACCTGCACACACACAAGAAGGAAAATGGTTGGGTGCTATTTAGGAGCTTGCCTAATTCAAACTCTGTGAATGGTGTTTCCACCTCCACAAATAGTGATGATGAGATTTGAAAAAGTGAGTGCCCTAGGAGGGCAGAGGCAAATCTAAAGTAGAATGGAAGGATAGAACAAAGCATAAAGAAAAGAAGTCACCATGAGGATGGAATCCTAGCATGCTTGATGTGGCATCACAACTTGACTCAAGAAGTTGGTGTAGCCCAAAGAAGTAGAAAGATATTCACAAGACCTGCAATAAGTTCGTGTCGCAACAATAATCCACCATAGACATCTTTAGAGAAGAATAGAGAGCATGAGAGAGAAGAAGAGAGAGCTAGAATCCTTCAAGAAGTTAGAGATAGCTTAGAGACATTCAAATGAATTAACTAACTTTCTTTTGTATGCATTCATGCTCACCAATAATGAATAAAATCAAATGGGGCTAACATGAGGAACCACTTAAGATGTCTTAAGCCAACATACTTTTAAATTAGGTTTGGCCTAAATGAGGAACTAGGGCGCTTGGGTGCCCTTGTCCTTTAGCTCCAAAACCCTAGCATGAGTCCCTTTAAGTGTGCTTAGGTCGGCCTCATTGTTATTTTATCAAGTTTTATCATCAAGATTGAGAATTAATCATTTAATGTTCAAGAAGGTGTTAAAATAGGTCCTAATTAACAAGGGTAAACATTTTAGGTCCACCTAGGTGCTAAACTAGGTGTAAAATGCTAGTGTACACATTTTACGACATAAAATTTAGCCCCCACTTTAGCATGGGTACAAACTTACGTTCAAACTCACACTAAAGTAAAGTGAAGACATATTTCAATCACAACAAATATAGAAGCCAAAGAATTCTGCCAAGTTGTGGACCGTAGTAGTCCCCAAGATTAGGATTCTAAGGTTGTAAGCACATAGGATCATAAAAGCCATAGAATGTCGCCAAAATTGAGGGGTGATCAAGCCCCCAAGTTTAGGATTCTAGGAGTCTATGATGATTTGCACACATAAAGTACATGGCATAATTCACTCATATACGAAGCATTTAGAAAACATGAGATAAGCTAAGAAATACACAAGGCATACACTTGAGAAATCATGATGCATACATGCAATACACAAAGTATACACGCTTGACATGAAGCATACACATAAGGCATAAAGTATATGTAGAATACACATGAAATGCACATGGAATACGTACAAAGCACTCAAGAGACATACATGAGGAATACATAGAGAGGATACATGTGAGGCACGTGCAAGGCGTGAAGAACATATAGAGAATAAGAATATATAAGGAGAATACATGCATCATACAACAATCACAAGAAACACATAACAAAAGACCTTGAGTCAGCATGACAAAAGAGACCTCAATCTAAAGGGTGTCTCAATCACCATGCATCATTTCCTAGGATGCAATAAAAAGAGTGCTAGGAGGGTTAGTTAGAAATGAGAAGAACAAGAGGATACAAACACATCATACATAAAATCTATCTAAAGAGAAGTGCTTTGATAAAACGATGAGAGTATGGCTCATAGCACAATGTATTCCCCCACCTTAAAATGATTGCTAACTCCATTAGCGAGCAATTGCCTTTAAGGTAGAATAAAGAAGACATATAAAAAAAGCACGAGAGGTTTTTAAAAGCACATACCCAAATGTTACATCGCAACAAGGGGTTGCTCCCAGGATGAGCAAACCAAGGCGATGCTTACAGACATGATACACAATGGCTTGTGTAGTCATGGTATGACACCAAGCATAGAAACAAGGTGTCACATAGATATGAAGAAGATAGAAGAAATATCACATGAAAGTAGAGTACACATAAATTGAATCATGAAAGAATACTAAATCATCCAAGAAAAGTAACAAAAATTGTACATCACAACATATAAAAGAATGAAGATACATAAAGAGGAATGATACAACACATTCTTTCTCCTTGTACCTTTGTATTAACAAGGGTGTCAAGGGAGAATTAACAAAACATCACAATACGGGGATAGCAATACATACAAGCATAACATAAATGACAAGAAGGGACCACCCTTGTGAGTCAGCCTATAACAAATTATCCTCCCCCAACTTGAGAATTATAAAATGGATGGAAGACAAGGTGCCCTAGGGACTACATCAAGTATGGTGAAGAGTTCTAGAGCCATACCATGTTCAAAGTTGTTGAATTTTGTCACCCAAGACTCGACATTCCTTAGTGGAATGACCAAGTGCTCGATGATATGCACAATAATGAGGTGTTGAATGATTATTTTGTTGAATCTTTTTTGTGTGTTGGAGGAGGAAGAGTGATTAAGTGGTCTTTGAGTAGACTCAGCAACATACACTCTTGTTGAGATAGAAGAGAAGATATAGGTGGAGTAGGAAGCAATCCTTTTTGTTGTGAACTTGATGGAGAGAATGTAGGAAAAGGATGGAAACCTAAAGCTACTTTAGACAAGTGCAGTGTTGGTTCCACAATTTCCTTAATTCCTTGTTCTTTGCATCCTAATCCATTTCCATTGTATCTTTGTTTAGAAAGTATTTTTAATCCAAGTCCATAATGCATCTCCAAATCTGAAGGAAGAGGAGAGGTCATATGTGTTGGTGTGAATAGGGGTTTTTCCTAACTAGTTTAGTATTTCCTAGTTAATTTCTCCTTGTGTGAATAATTTATATTATTTAACTATTTATTAGTTAAATAATATTCACACATCACACATAATTCACATGTTAAGTTGACTTAGTGAGTATACTAGATGTTTTTAGTTGTTTCTAGTTGTTGATAATTATAGTTAGTTGTCTTATCCTACACATGTGATCTAGTTGGCATCCTATCCTCTAGTTGTCACATGTGATAGGAATGTGACACTTGTCACATGACTACAACTCCTTGTTTCTCGTCCTTGCCTTTATAAGAAAGGCTCTCTCATTGTATTTGCAATAGTTTGGTGTATTGAATATTTGCTTCATTGTTTTAGCATATTCTCTTTTCTCTTAGTGTGGAAGGTTGTCTTGATTGCAGGGATCTTAGCTTGTTGAGTCACATTGACTCTTACATGGTATTAGAGCCAAATCTACAATTCCCTTCCCCCATTAGAGAGATTTTGCTAGGATCAACGTTTTAGCAGCCCCTAGGTCGATTCTGACCTCACTATTGCAATCATAAGGCTCAAATATATATATATATATATCGCTTGTTAAATCATGAAAATTGGAGGTCAAAAATTTTTTGGGCAATTTTTTTGCCCCTAGTTAGGGCTTCGGTGAAAATCCGTACAACCATACCATCATCTACGCAAGCCCTACTCCCTCTCTACATCAATGTCTTCATCCACTAGCTAAAGGCATTAATCGTCAGGTAATAAATCAAATCTAGTTTTTTATTTTCTGCGGACTGTATTTATTTGAAAAGAATTTTAAAAAATAATTTTTTGGGTATTGATAGGGTACCCTGCGCAGGGCCCTGTCGGCCCGATACCCTGCAGATAGGGGTGCCTTCAAGGCACCGGCCCCTAGTTGACTAGTGACCACCGACGGGGGAAAACCCAACTCCCGGCATCCATCAGCGGAGATAAAATGTTGGCAAGAGACACTATGTGGCTTCATGATTGTTGTCATTGATGGCAACAAAGTCTATCCCACACATCCGCATCACATAGTATGTCTATACCGGATGACAGATTGAAGATTGTTTAGGTCCAGTGAGCAAGAACAGCGCATGCAGCAAGGTCTGACAATCAGGTTCGGATCTCTCAGATTGTGTAACTCAACAAGTTGCAGACTTGGACAAGCCAAGAGGAGTATCATGACTACTATATTTGAGAGATTGAGCCTCCAGTGAGAAAACATGGAAAATATATGAGCATTTGAGTGTTGAGTTCTAGATAGGCAGAGCAAACTAAGGAAGAACTAACCGATAGAGTATTAGACTTCAATCCGGATGAGAAATTGATGATGATCAATGTATTTGAGGGATCATACAATATTGGCCGACATGATTGATGACTCCAATGTCTATGATTTTGATACGCATCACATATCAAGCATGGATTCATCTGACATATCAGTAGTTTGCAAATATCTTGAGTATTCTGGTTGCCGACTAGAAAGTTGTTGAAATCCTTGGTGCGAATACATATACCAGATGGATTCCAATATGAAGGTGTGTGTGCAAGGATATAGTGTGCGAAAAAGGCAGAGATAAGTGTGGAAGCAGCATTACAAGTCCGGTATGTGACAGAACAACAACACTAAAGCAAAGGAAGAATGAAGTGCATTAGATCAGTATATTGAGCCTAACTGGAACTGAACCTCAGCATATGTGGATGCCTCTCATTAGTTCAAACACCTGGTTACCTGCCATAAACTTTGTAGACAGTGAGTCTCTTGTAGGCAGTGTGCCTCTTGTGAGCAGTGTGCTCAGGCAGTGAGCCCTAATTGGTAAGTGCCATTTTGTACTTCTTATTCTTTTAACAGAGAATACAATCTTGGGTTAGTCACCCCGTGGTTTTTCCCTTAACAGGGTTTTCCACTTAAAAATCCTTGTGTTATGTATTGATTTTATTTCTGCTCTCATGATTATGTATGCTGATATGTTTTGATGCTGCACTAATTGTTAAAGGAGAAAAGAAAGTTAAGATATTTAAGATAACTGATTCACCCCCCTCTTAGTTATCTACCTTGTTTCCACCATAAAACCCCTAGGATGGAACCCCTTCCCACTAGGCTTTAAAACCTACGGCTGACGTTCTAAGTTGGCGGTCAACATACTGTCCGGCTAAAACAGGCTTCGGTGTTTCTTTTTAAAATTTTTAATCTGTAGTTTTTTAAACCCATCAGAGGTTTATACCACTTCTCACCCAGCGCAGTCAAATAACCTGTCAGCGTTTACCACCCCCATTAAGTGGTTTCCACGCCATACAAAAAGTGGTTTTACGCCTAATCAAAGGTGGTTTCAGGAGTAAACATCGGTTTCACACTCTCTTCTGGGTGGTTTTCATTTTCCACATGTATTTTTCAGATCTAGCAGCATATTCTGACCATGATAGGAATATTCCATCAGCATCAAGGCCCCCTTGGCCCCTCAAAGCCCTCAAAGGGGGCTTTTTTTCTTTTCTTCATAACTTTTGCCCATAGAGGCAAAATTGGGCAAACGAGGTATCGACAGAAAGATGACAGAGCACACTTAGCAGTGGTGTTTGTATATACGAAAAATTTAGATAAATTGAAAGATAAAAACATAACATGCAAATTACCTTCTTACCCAAATTTTACGAATACATCAGATATCTTGAAAGATGGATGCATGTTGATTGTTCGAATGGTTGATTTGTCGATTGCTCACATTCTGCAACACAACGATGATAGAGAAGATTTGATGGATGAAATAGATAGATTGATGAGAAGAAGATAGGTAGGTGATGGATGATGAGGAGAAGATTCGGTAGAGTAATGGTGCTTGAGAGTTCATCCATACAAATGGCATGGAAATGGGTTAATTTATAGGCAAATGTGAGAGGATGGAGGGATAAGATTTTCCATTTTACAAGTGATAATTGAAATTGGAAAGTTGCTTGTGCAACTTGGGAGAGAGAATAGGTGGATGAGTGATTTGGGAGATGGAATTAGTAAGGTGAAAGAGATGAGTTGAGAGGAAATTAGAAAGTGAAAGAGATGAGTTGAGTCATCTCAAGAGATGAATATGGTAAGGTAGGTGAAATAATTAAATAATTTTAAAAAATTATTTAAGTTCTAAGGCATGTGGAGATTAAAATAAATAAATGAATTTAATTATTTATTTTAAGAGGAAAGTGGATACAATAAATAAATAGAATTTATTTATTTAATGATGTGAGGGATGGGATAAATTAAATAAATATTGGATTTATTTAATTTATTAGAGGAAATGCTAGTTAAGATGGCGAAGGGGTATTTAGGGCAAAAACATAAGGTGTTGCACAAGATGGACATTTTTAGGTGTCTACATTTTGCCCCTCTTTGAGATGATGTTCGAGATGATGAGATTTGTGTCGAGAAACATCATTTCAAAGAAGCTAAGGTATGGATAGTAGAAAAAGATAGGATGATGGAAAGATAGGATGAGGATAGTGTAAAGATATGATGATGATGCCCCCTCGAGAGGATAGGCAGGTTGGACAAACACGGGTAGGCTCTCGAAATGAAAGGGCTTGGTTGAAAGAGATTAGGAAATGGAGGAAAGAGATAAAGGATACATTATGCTGCAATGAAAGTGAGCAACCATATGTTTGATATAGCATGAGACGTTATGCACTAAGGTATAAGGACCAAGGTGACAATGTGTCTTATGCCCCATCGTAATACAACCTTGTCTAGATACAAGATATGAATATTAGCTTGTTTGATACTGATGCAAATGCAAGATAAAAATGATAACACACATAAGCAAGCAAGCAAGCATGCACAAATGATACAAAAACAAACAAGGTACTGCCCCTGTCAAGCTGTAAACCGATGATTAATTGATTGATTGATTGAGGATGATGATAGTGTTGTCATGGTGGGGAACGATGTATCCCTAGATCAACACAAGGATGATTGATTGATTGATTGGGTTTACAACAAGATTAGGATCAAGACTGCTGATTGCGATTGGATAATTTGACAAGCTTGATTAACTTGGTTGGTATGGTTTTAAGGATTTATTTGCATTTAAGTTTATTGCTTGGATTGAAGGGAAGAAGTGATAGATTGATGATTTGAGGAAGTGATTGATTGGAAGAATTGTTTTGAAAGATGAATCGATGGAGATAGATGATAGAAGAAGATGAGAGATGGAAGAAAGAGGAATATTGCCTGTGCCTGAATCTGGGCACTTCCTTCGTACTCCAGACTGTCTACATACCCTGTATCCACGGTGTTGGTACCCATTTATGTTTAGGGTTTTAAGATTGAATGTTTGCAGGTTTTCTCATTCAAACCCTGAAATTTTTGAGTCATAGGGTCTTGCTTTGTTTTTCTATTTTGATGTTGACCTCCTGTAGTGGGTTCCCAATTTTCTAAGTTACATCCCCATGCCTTGGCGCTCATAGGTTGACCGGCCCACATGTATTATTTTACCACTTTTTCCATCGCACTTGAGAAAATGCTAAGTTTTAAAAATTACTTTATACATTGTGAAATCTGTCGTATGTTTGAATATACAAGTGCTAATGTATGTTGGCGGGCCTCAAAATACATATCGACTTTCAAAAAGATGAAATAATTCAGTTGTATGCATTTCTAATTACATATCAGGCTTAGAAGATGCATATACATTGGGGGAATCTGTTGTAGATTCTGAGAATATTCTCTGAATGTATATCGAGTTTCAAATGCATATTTGTGTTGTATGTTCAAACATACAATGACTATATACAAGGGAAAAGATGCAAAAGGGTGCACATGCTTTTTCTATAGTAATAGAGGGTCATCGGCCAATGCATATACATTTGAAAAGAAGATACAAGTGATCTTGTATGTTCGGCATTGTACAAGGTGGCAGGGAAACATTTGGTGGGGCCCGCGGACATACAAGGTGGATTGTATGTTGGTAAGATGCATCGGCGGCGATATACAAGAGGGCACATACAAGATAGGTTACGAAGCTGGGGCCCACCACTTGTATATTGGTTATTGTATGTTCAAATATACATTCCTAATATACAAGCTTGAATTTGGAATGAACATGCAATCTGATTGATAAAGGATAAAGTCTACTGCTTGTATGTATATTTTTGGTTGTATGTTGGCGTTGTACATGCCGATATACATTCAAAAGATGCAAGAGTAAAGTGCAAGTCAGATTTGAGAAGTTTCTCAATTTGGTTAATAAGGTGGCTAGCATTCGCAACTTGCATGTATACGGCATTGTACATGCCGATATACAAACACATTAAGATACAAAGCCCGAATTCGAAGTTTTTCCAAATCTGATGGATAAAAAGATGGGGTCCATAGAATGTATATTGCACTTGTGTAATGCAATATACAAAGTGAAGATGCAAAGGTTTAGGTACAAGATGGACTTCAAGGCGACTTTGTTATGCTTCATCATGATTTGAAGTCCATGGCTTGTATGTAAACTTTGTTGTATGTGCCAATATACATTCAAAATGTACAAAGGAAAGATACAACGCAGATTCCAAAGGATGTTCCAATCTAGCAAGAAAAGTGTTGGAGTTCGTGGCTTGCATGTTTTGTGCAATGTATATGTGCCGATATACATTGTGATGGTGCAATGAGTTAGATACAATCTGGACCTGATGAAGATTTCAAGTTGCTTCATAAACATTTGGGGTCCGCGGCATGCATGTATTTGGCATTTGTACATGCTGATATACAAAGAGGTGAGATACAAGCTAGATTTGAATCGATTATCAATTTGCTCTGTACAAATTTGGAGTCTGCCTTGTATGTAGCTAGTTGTATATGCTCTTGCATATACAAAGGATTTGAAAGGCAAAGGAGGGCGATTGTAGATGCATTTGAACATGCATGTGCAAGGCGATAGTGGCTAATTAGGTGGCAGAAAAGTCAGTGATGGGAGGAAGGTAACTACGTGGCACATTTTCATTGGTTGATTACTAGTCAACATAATTCAGAGTTGCTCATCTCAGCAAGGGGAGAAAAATCAATGGCCAGGTTTTAAAGTTTCATGCGAGGGTTTTCTTTGCATCCACAGGCATGTTTTGAGCGGGAAAACTCCATGGACGCGCTGTTGCAAATTCCAAGAGGAGCTGCAGGTAGTTGATCCATTAATGGCGATGTGCAGAGGCATAGGCCGATGGTTGAATGGCCAACTACCAATTTTATGACGAAAATCTTCGGGTGGCGGTACAGATCCCGATCTCACTTACTTTTTCCTTTGTTTCCCACCTGCTACATTCAATTTTTTGGGTACCATTTCTGGTGCAATGTATCTAGCAGGAATTTTGATTTTACCTTGTAAATTTTGATGGGTGCACAGTTTGGCTATAAATTTGGCAAATTGTGTCATTCATGTGGTTGAAAACTAGACAAATTTTGGTGCTATAATAGGATACAACTTCGTTGGTGGCTCTGTTTTGGGTATTTTGTGAGTTTATGAGTTATATGTTGAATGTCTTATGCATAGAATTCATCTGTTTCATGTTGATTTAAATGAGTAATGATTTATTGCATGTATTATGTTATTTGTCTCCAAGTTGAATGTGTTTTTCTTCTGAATCTGAACATCTAAGGGGTGTTAGAGATTCTAGGACATAGGTTTGCTATATTAAATGCTTAATCTTTTACTTCTACTCAAGGAGTAGATTAAATGTTTTGGGTTAGGTGTTGGGAAAAATACATTGTAGTAAGGATGTTTGTAAGTAGAAATAACTGAATACTTTGTCTTGGGTATTGTTTGTAAGGCAAACATTACAAAATCCCCTTGAAATCTGATTATTGTTGTTCTAGGTCTATGATAAACACACACACACACACACACACACACACACACACACACACACACACATATTGACTCTGAGCCCTGGATAGGCACCAATCTGGTCTTGTATTTAGGTTGCAACGTAAAGTCTCAGTTTTGCATCCAAATACCAAAAATAAACTCAAACTTCATATACAAACCTTTAGAACATTAGAAGTAGTTTAGGACCAAAATCCTTTGTCTCACAACTGATCATAGGCCCAGAGCTAGCCCCTTTGCACTTATTTCATAGTTTTGGTCTACATAAGAGAGGATTTATCTGCTTTGTGTCAACATCCCAGTCAGTCATAGTCTTATTTTATGGATGTTGAGTAGGGAATACCCCCCTTGGTTCTGAAGAGCTTAAAGAAGAAGAGGAGATATCTATAGAGTCTATCTCCTGTACTGTTGGCCCCTGGCCCAGGAATCCTATCGATCAATGATGGCTACCTTGTAGGGATAACTGGGAATAAGCATCCAGTCTGAGAAAAACACCAACACACGGGATTAAGGCACTTAAAGATAGAGATAATATGTAGTTTTGATTTGTTTTATGATAATGGGCATGATTAAGGTGAATGGATTGATTGATGTGATGATATGGATTGGATTGATTTGATTTTCTTTGATTGATTGGATTGAGTTGCTTTGATTTGATAGGTTTGATTGGATTTGTTTTGATGATGTGATTGGATTGATGTGATTTTTATTGGAATGATGGATTGATTTGAGTTTGATGATTGATTTGATGATTTGGTTGATTGGAATGATTTGGTATTGATTTGATGGATTGATTTTTGATGATAGAATTTGATAATTGGATTTAATGATTGGATTTGGTGATTGAATTTGGAGATTGAATTTGGAGACTGTTTGGATTTTTGGTGGATTTTATGATTTTTTTTTTGCATTTTTTCAAGACATTTTATGATTTTTTTGAATTTTTTAAGGACTTTTTATGATTTTTTTGGATTTTTTTTTAGGACTTTTTATAAATTTTTTGGATTTTTTTAGGACATTTTATAATTTTTTTGGATTTTTTTAGGACTTTTTATGATTTTTTTGGATTTTGAAATTTTTGAAATGTCAATGGATTTACAATTTTGATAGCCTTTGTGCTAGATATCAATGACAAGGGAGAACCAAGTCTAGGTGCAATGAGGTAGGTGATGGGTGATAGAATGGATGTACACGTAAGAAAACAAGGATGTGATCTCAAAGACTATGTCACATAAGAACAACATGCCCTATTCTTGGTGTAATACTTAGGATTTTTCATGACAACGCTTATGACGATAGGATAGTGATAGGATTGGGCTTATGACAATGGGATGATGATAGGACGATAGGATGGATTAGAAGGGATGAGGTATATCAAGAGTTTTTCCAAAGCTTGTTTCAACATTTTGCCCCAATCTTTATCAAGATCAAAAGAGGAAGGGTGGATGGATGGACTCGATAGGATAGGTATGTATATGCGGATGTAATGGATAATGATTATACGCTAGGAAAATGATATGATAGGATATGATGGGATGGGAAGTGATAGGTAGGATGAGACAAGGTGCCCCCAAGTGTAGGTGACATAGAAGATCAGACTTACACATGACACCTGTTTGCCAGGTTTTCATCATGGTACTTATCCAAGGTGCCTGTTTGCCAGGTTTTCACCATTGGACAAAGGGATTTCTATTTACTTTTTTATTTTTATTTTATTTTTATTTTTTTGATTATTTATTTTTATTTTTTTGATTATTTATTTTTATTTTTTTTGAATTTTGGATGGGAGAAGGTGGATATCAATGAAAGGGACTCAAGTGTCTAGTTCCACAAAAAGGTGATGGTCCCATGAGAGATGGGTGTCATCGCATGGACCATGTCAAGTGTGCTCATAGATGTTGGTAGGGTGATCGTGTGAAAGAGGATGGATAGAATAAGGTAGATAGTGGATTATGAAAGGTGCGATAGTGGATGATGATATGGATTATGTATGACTTATGGATGGAGGAGGTAGATAGAAAATAATGGTAGGTGTGATAGTGGATGTTGGTGCGGATTATGAAAGGTTTATGTAAGGATGAGGGATAGTGAATTATGATGCGTATTATGGAGGGAAGATGGGTAAAAGACTTATGCAAAAGCATGGACCATAGGGAGGTGATAAGGTAGATATGTAGGATATTGGAAGAGAGATGGGGAGATGGAGGTATGTGAAAGTGTTGCGGAATGGAATGGAACCATGACCAATGGCTGCACACACCGTGATAAACGTTGAAGCTTTTGATGGGATGGTGGCATAGGAAGCAATGGAGATGTTTGTTTAGGAGATGGATGATGTAAGCATTTGGGCACCCACATGGGCTTAGTGTTTTTATGACTTTTGTTTTTCATGTGGGATGGAGGAATTTGAAACTTTTGGATGGAAGAGGAGAAAGTGGATGGTTGGGATTTTTGAGAGGTGGATGCCTCATTTGACTTTCTTGCTTCTTGCTTAGGGACCCACACCTTTTTCAAATTTTCTTTGAGGTGGGTGGTTGTATGTAGCTTTAGAGATGGATTTGAAGTAATTTCTTGTTTCTTGGGGACCCACACCTTTTTCATTTTTTCTTTGAGGTGTGTGGGTGTATGTAGCTTTTGAGATGGATGTTTCTTTGATTCTTGGCTTTTGTGTCCTAAGGCATTAGGACCTTTAGGATATTTGGTTTTATGGGTAGAGCCATCCAATTGTTTATGTTTAAATCCCATGGGTATGGTGGAAGTGGGGTTGGTGTAAGCTCCTTGTTTAGACAATGTGTGCATTTGTTGGTCATGATTGGGAATATGAGGGTATTTATGTATAAGTGGATAATTAGGAGTTGGAAGTAATGGAGGCAAAGTGGATAGAGGGATACCAGGAGTTGGAAGTAATGGTGGTAGAGTTGATGGTGGAAGGTGAATGGTCACATGCTTTTGTGATTTGTAGGATGATGGAGGTGGAATGTCAACATATGTTTTGGTAATATGATGGGATTGGTGATGGAAAGTGGTGGACTTAGGAGGCATGGAGTAAGTACCAACATCTTTAGGTTGCTGTCCTTGGGGTGTGTATCTAAGGCCAAATGAGCCCGGAGGAACCTTGACATGGATGGGCTCCAAAATTCATTGTTCAAGAAGGCCTAAACCTTTACCTTGATAGTTCATATTTTGAAGCATACGATCGACAATGGGACTAGGTGTATGTGGAACACTAGACACGAGTTCCTTATTGGGTGGAGAAGGTGAGATGGTAGACAATGACTGTTGTGTTCCTAGGGAGGAACATTCATGGATAAAGGTGGATAGACCAATAGGGTATGATGGTGGTGTAGACACCTAAAAATGTCTTCTACCATCTAACTGACTCTATACAACCCTAAACACACCAATTTCCCTTCTAATCAATTAATTAAATTTTATTTAATTAATTACCCCTTTCATTTTCCAAATTCACATCATATTATCCCTAAAATTGAATTAATTTCATTAATTCAATAGTCTAAACCTTAGCCAATTAATTTAATAAATATGCAATATTTATTAAATCAATTTCTCCTTTCCACTAAATCCAATTAATTAGTTAAAACCATGATTAACTAATTAATTCAGCCTATAATTGACCTATCCCTACCCTAAACAATTAAATAGCTATTATTTAATTGCCTACCCTAGCCTACCTCATCCTAGCCCTAGGATTAATTAAATAAAACCTCTGTTTAATTAATCCTAACCCCTTCATTTAGGTGGTCAAACCTTGTTTAACACCCTTCCCCACATCCTCCAAATAAAAAATTGAATTAAATCCACATAAGTCAATTTTTTATTTAAAAACATCCCACATCACATTTATTTCTCCTTACAACTCCATACTCATTTATTTCCTCTCTTCCCCAAATGAATTTTTAATTACATTCCCCCATATGAATCTTTTATTCCAAAATAATCTTTCACCCCCATGCTCATTAAATAACCCCTTTTCCCAAAATGAATAAAAGAATCACTTTTATTCCTACCCTCCATTCATTCAAGATTGAATCTAGTCCCTCCACATCACTTTTATCCTCCACCATTGATCTTCCAAATCAATCTCCACCCTTGGATCAAAATCCCTTCCAAAAATATATAAATAGAACCTCTCACAATCCATTCTCATCATCCAAGTTTATGCAAAGTTACCATGTCAAAATCACTCTTGAGCTAGAATAGTGAGTTGCAAACTAGAGTAGCATTTCACATTTCAATCCATTGTTTAGGGATCATCTTTGTCTAGGAGCTTGTTTTGGGTGCAAAGGCTCCTTCCTCCCTTGATGGGATTGGGTTTGCTTGTAAGGTATAACTTTATGTTTATTGGATTTTGTTTAGTGTTTTCACCTTATTTGCATTTCTAATCTACATTGGCACACCCAGTGGGACCCACAAGGTCCAAAGCTAACTTGTGTTGTGAGTTTTTGTTGTAAGATACGTGCTTTTATAGGTCTGGCGCCATCGTACCTGTGCATCGACACCATAACTAGCTCCGTTTAGCACCATTTCCTATTTTGGCACTATTTTTGCACAGCACATTTCTATTCATTCACTCACTCACATTTCTTTTTCTCATGATCTTCTTGCCATTTTTTATGTTCATTTGCTCTTAGTTTTCACAGAGATATTGAAATTGCAAGGGGAGATTATGTCAAAATTTTTATAACAGGTCTAAACATGCATTTTAGCTTTGTTTTTATCTTGTTTTTCATTTACTCAGGCTAACAAGGCTAACAAGACCTTGATTTTGTTGTTTGACCCTTTGTGTTGTGTAGAAAAAATCACTTTTTTGCAGGTCACACGCGTTCAGTGCTGTATCAGCGCTGTCTCCTAGATCGGCGCTATCCGCGGGATAAACAGGCTCTCTGGAAAGTTGCACAGTGGCGCTTTCATATACCTATATCAGCGCTATCTTCTATTTTGTCGCTTTCCACACGATGTATTAGCGCTAAAATATGTATTAGGGCTTTTATTGTAATATTGTAGTGCTATCTTCTCTCTTGTCACTTTCAGAGTCTTTAATTAGCGCTATATGTTTAATTAGTGCCATCTGTGTAAGTCAGGTTGTTCTGCTCGCAGTGGCGCTATTGCATATCTGTTTTAGCGCTATTTTGAAAAATTGACTTTGCTATCTGTATAGGTATTGACAAGTGTGTTGCAGGTCATATTGCGGATACTAACAAGTGTTTGCAGGATGGTTTGATTTCTAGTTAGCAAACACTTCATTTTGCAACTTAAAATGAACCCTTTTGCATGTTAGTTAGTCAAACATTTTGATTTGGTGCAATTAAAATTGAACAATCAAACTTTTGTGTGTGTGTGTGCCCAAACATTTAATTTGGTGTTCTTAAAATTTACATTGTGTGCCAACACCAACAATCCAAACACTTCAATTTAGGCTTTAAAAAGAACTACAACTTGCATAAATCGAAAGTATTTTGGTTAAAAAGAACAACTTGCATCTTTCACGCATATAATCAAGAAGATCATTTTTAATTGTGTGAAGTGTCTTGTGCTTTTTTTGCTTGTGCTGTGAAAAAGCATATGCTCTTCCCTCGCACCATTTTTGGTGACCTTGGGAATCAAAAGCTTCTCACTAAACTTGCATCAATCACGCCCCATTTAATCCAAAGATCTAAAAATGAACCATGTTTAGTGTGATGCAATCATAGAAGATATGTATGCTCTCCCCTCGCATCTTTGAATGAACTTGGGGATCAAAAGTGTTTTCATAATTGTATTGCTTTTGTAAACTTTAGAGGGCCTGCCACCCTGCTTTGAAAGGTGGGAACGACCCAAGTGGCATCAAGCTAAAGCCAAGCTCTTCCAAGCTGCTATATAAAATAAGGCATTTAGGACGAAAGTCTCAAGCGACAGGTGTTGTTGTGTTATACCGACAGCCAACCTCCCCCAAAACCCTCCAAGGTGTAACCCTTGGAGGCTAGGAGACTCCATAATGGAGAGTAGTGCTGCCGTTTGTATAACCACCTGAACGGATGCCCTTACTACGAACCATTGTTTAGCAAGCCAAAATCTTTCTATTTGTTGGCACAGAAGGGAAACCTTTGAAGCAGCCCCGATTCATGCGGTTCTTAGCTGAGGTAGTAGGGATAATCTAAAGGTTTGGTGAGGGACAAGCCTTATAAGAAACTTGGATCTTGGTATGCGTGAGAAGTGTGTGCAATTGTAAGGAGGAGCTGGTGCTACCAAGATCTTGGAGCTACCCGCTTTGAATAGGCGCAGCTAGGGGATTCAACAAATATTGTCACATCCTCACCTTAGGTTGTTCAAAGTGCTTGATAAATGAAATCACACATCTTTTTTTCAAAACAAAGCAAAATCTTGATTGTTGTGTGATTATTGTGCTTGAATTATTTGCAACAACATTGCCAAGAGACAACAAATCATTTGATCACATTCCAAACAAAGAAAATCCAAAATTGCCATAAAAAATCTATCTTTTTAGGACCTTGACAAACACTGTCTTGTTTTAGCGCCATATCTATCTGATAGTGGCACCATTTCACCTGTGGATTAGTTCTATTCTCATATTGACTTGCCTAAAGTAGAGACCTATCCATTTGAGATCTTTACCATCTGCACTGCCATAATCCATATTCACACCCCAAAAATCTGACAACAGTACATCCATTTTCTTCAAAATTTTCCAAAATCACACCTTCTCTTTGACCTTAGAGGATTAATCACCACCATTGTTGGACCCCTTTGCTATATCAAACCCACTCAAATTCATATCTGCTTGTCTTCATTAATATTCGCATACCTTTTGGACCAAACCAAAATCCTTGTCATAAGAAAATCATTCCCAAAAATCCCCCAAAATCTCCCAAAATCAAAACATCATCAAAATCCGTCATCCTTTTGAGCTAAAGTTAGATCTAGATTTCATCCTACACACATCATATCTTGCTTGGAAAGTCAATAGTCTACCTTCCAAGTGAAATCATTATCCCTCTTTGTGTAAGGTCATTAGTCTACCCCAAACAAAGAAAAACATCCATTCGTGCAACCACAAATCTAGGTCCTACCTAAGCTCAATTTGTTGACTATCAAAATCATCCATATCAAAATCAAACATCAAAAAAATCTCTTCAAAACAAAACATCATCCATCACCTATCTCTTTGGTCCAAAAATTGTGCAAATCAATATCGCCCATCCATATCACCCTTAGGTAAAAACCTTTAGAAATACATATCGATCTTCCACCACATCTTCTCCTCTACTTCATCTCACTACCACATCCATCTTTGGGTCCAACATAATCAATCAGATTCTCTAAGGTCTCCATCCGCATCTCATCCTACATCTAGAACTCAACTCCATATACGTGCATGCCCATCACGAGATCACAAAGCAAAAAGAAACAAGAAATGACAGAACATTGGCAATTTAGCATGCCTAATACCGATAGTAAAAACATACCCATCTATCAAACACGCAACCCACCTACATACTCTTACCTCCCCCCATATGGTCCCAATGAAAATCCCTTCAGTTACTTACAACAAACACAACCATCACCACCCCCACCACCACCAACACAAAACATCCCCATCATATCCCAAGATGATCTAGATGTCTTAACCTTCACACAAGACACCAATAACATGGACATGCTTGACAAAGTCCTAAGGTCAGATCTAAACAGATTTCTAGACCATCTTCTCAAAATTGGTGCTCAACTACCCCCCATCACGACATCATCACAGCCATCCACCTCTACAATCGTTCCTACCCCATCAAATAACCAAGCATCCACATCTAACACCCAACCCACTATCTCTCAAACGACAACACCCATCATCTCTCAGATGTCAACACCCACCGTATCTACCACCAACACAACCTCTACTGCTACCACATCTACCATTTCTACAAATATCTCTAACCCCACCACTTCACAACCCGTCACCACATCCACTACTATAAACACCATAAACCCTTCCATGCCACAAATTACCATGGGCATACAAGGCAACATCATGCAAGCAAGTACATCCACAAGTGTGCCTCCGCCCAATTCCCAAACCATTGCATATCTACGACAGTTATTCTCACAACCACCTTACAATACATCCAACCCATCTAATGCCCACTAATCTAACGTCAATCCATCCACTGTCACATATCCACATAACCTCATAACATCATCTACACAACATCAAACAAACCCCCAATATCAAATCCCATCGCATCTCCAACAACTCTACGCACATCAACAACATCAGGCACATATCATCCCAAACACCAATCCACAGTACCAACATCTCAATCAAACACATCTCCAACATCAAATCCCACCCCATCTACAACATCTCACCAACCAACATGCGTACATACAACAACCACAACAACCACAGGATCTCACAACTGTCCTACAAGGCTTGATCCAAAAAGTAGACAACCTACAAACTAGGGGCAAGAGAAAGCACTATTCCTTTGAGGATATTTGCCCTTATCCATTTGATCACACTTTGTACATGCCCCCTTTCCCCAAGAACTTCGAGACACCCAAATTCGACAAATACAAGGGAAAGGGAGACCCTAGAGATCACCTTAGGGAGTTCTACATTGCTTGCTTAGAAGTCTCTAATAACGATACTTATCTAATGAGACTATTTCCACGAAGCCTCAGTGGTCAAGCCACTGAATGGTTCGCACATCTTCCCCCAGGCATTAGGAATTTCCTTGAGCTTGCGGAGAAATTTGTAAACCACTTCTCCTACAATTTCGACCATGAAATGTCTATGATAGACCTTTGCAACACCAAACAAAAGAGCAGAGAAGCCTTCGCTTCCTTTTTGCAATGGTGGAGAAGCCCAGCAAGAAAACTCCCATGGCCCATTCCTGAGAAACAACTCGTCACCATGTTCGTGGCCAACCTCAATCAGGAATTAGGGTTTCATCTACAAATCCTTTGTGCATCTACCTTTGAAGAGGTCATCGACAAAGGTACCGCTATCGAATGAGCCCTCATTGCCAAGGGCTCCATCAAACTGTACAACCCCAAATCAAACAACAACAACAATAACAACAACTACAAATCCAATAACAACACCCCCAATACAAACAACAACGCTAACACACAATCAAACAATAAATCGCGTTATTGGGGGAAGAAAAAGAACAATCTGAACGATGGCATCACAGATATGAAAGCCATCCAACATATACAAAACCAAACACCTATGCATACATATGCAACAAATGAAAATAACTAGAGGGGCCCAACTAAACCACACAAACCACATAGATAATTCACACCCTTAGGGGAACCTGTCGAAGACATCCTTGATAGATGTCTCAAGAAAAATTTGATCACGCTCCCACCCATTAGACCCCGTCAAGAGAATGAACTAAAAGCCGCGTGGTACAATGAGAACGACTGCTGTGAATACCACCGCGTTATGGGTCATAAAACAACTGACTGCATGCAACTAAAATATTGCATCCAAGACCTTATCAAACAAAATCTAGTCAGTCTCGATCACAATGCCCAACCATCACCAAATGCCAACCTAGGAGCTTACAAGGATCCCCTACCTAATCATAGCAAAGCCTCCTCATCCAACCAAGCATACCATGTCACCCCACCACCTGCGTCTTATGACTCTATCATAGGACGTATAGAAGCATCATCCCATCATGTCAACATAATCACCATTCAAGCACAAGCACCTGATTGCGCTGTAACAACCCATCGTGGCCGTGTATCTATCCACATTGCCCCTCCCACCGATCAAACGCCCGCATCTACATCAGATCCCCTACCTCCTCGTCTAACTATACGTCCATCAACTACCCACCAATATAACCTCCTAGAACATCTAGGAAAGACACCCGCACAAATATTCATCCTCGAGTTGCTCTGCACATCTCCCCTCCATAAGGATGTCCTCGATAAAGCGCTCTTGTAAACACAGGTCCCTGCCAACTTGAATGTAACGCAATTCCAAGCCATTGTAGGACACATCGTTGCACCCCACCATCTCACCTTCTCAGAAAAGAACCTACCCGCCTCTGACCATATACATAACGACGCCCTGCACATCAAAGTCTGCATCCACAAGCACACCATTAAAAGAGTCTTGATAGATGGTGGCTCCGGCCTCAACATATACACTCTAAAACTGCTAAAACACTTGGGGTACTCTGATGTGGTTGTCGACACCAGCGAGTGCATCATGATCAAAGGCTATGATGACACTAAACGGCTCTCTAAAGGCACTATCAAGCTTCCCATACAAGTGGGACATAAAATATTGGAAACTAAATGTCAGGTTCTTGATCTCGTCCTCCCCTACAACATCCTCCTCGGCAGACCATGGATTCATGCCATGCAAGCCATCCCATCCACCTTCCATCAATTCATCAAATTCCCTCACAATGGCACAGAAGTCACAGTCTATGCCGACCCTCGCCCCTTCCAATACTGCAGTTTTCTGGAAGGCCACAACCAAACATTCTGCCCATATAATAAAGCCACTGCTGAAGCCAATCCAACATCGTCAAACTCATATATCGACCTCGCAAACATTGCCTCCACTTCATCCCAAACACCTCCACCACCCGAGGTCCAGATCAAGCTAACTGACATGGGATGTGGGGAATATGACCTACACGACACCTTTTGTGTGGGCACATTACCCAATCCTAAGACATTCAGCATCCCAAAAATAGAGGCAGCCAATACAGTCATCATCAAGTGTAAACCCTCGCCCATCTTCAAGAAGAAGCACCTTCTGGATCAGGATGTACTCGAAGATATCTCATCTTGGCTTTACAAGGATGAAGAGCCTGAGCAAGAAGCCCCCACAATCCCAACAGAAATCTATGGAAAAGGTTCTAAAATTGTCAAAAGCATGGGCTATAAAGGACAAGGCGGTATAGGCCTTCATGAACAGGGAATCATAGAACCACTACAAGCAACAAAGAATCCCTATACTCAAGGGTTAGGGTATGGTCAACCATAATGCATCCTCACTATCGGCAAGTGTATCTTAGCTGAGGTCACTACAGTCTCCTTAGATGTCAACAATGTTAACGAAATGGGCATTCAAGACTCCTTTAGTGACTTCCCCAACTTCTTCGACTCATCCATTTGTACCATCTACTCAGTCACCACTCTTGCTTCACCCTCCAATGACTTGCCACTAGTTTACCCCGACCTCATTGATTGGGACCAACGGGGACCTCCTGTCTTCGACATCGCACCTAATGATGAGGCCATTGCCGAAATGATGGGGGTAAGAGATCACTTCCCTTTGGGAGATCATCAAGTAGGATACATAATGGAACTCAATCCGGATGCCTATTTCGGGGAGACAACCCCTACTTCTAGTCACAAAAATAAAACATGGATCTGATGGTGAAAACTGTTCTATGGTAGTATTAGATCCCAAAATAGTAAAAATAAAAGACGTATCTCCTGGTGAAAACCTCCACGAGGTGCTAGGAGATGGAAGCATGGGCCTCCCTAAGATAGAGAAAGTCTATCCAGACAGATCACCCATCTTGGTCAAACCAGCTCAGGAAATGAATCTGGGGACAGAAGAAGACCCAAAAATCACATATAGAGTAGAATCTCTTAACATACAGGAACAACAGAACTTTTTGTCCTTCACATGTAGAAATCGCAACTTTGTGTGGACCTACGCGGACATGCCAGGGCTAGATCCCTCTTTGGTGGTTCATCACCTTGCAGTACGCCCTGATGCCAAACTAGTCAAACAGAAGCTCAGAAAAATGAATCCTCAGGTGGCTATCCTCGTCAAAGTAGAGCTAAAGAAATTATTGGATGTTGGGTTTATACGCCCAATTGATTATCCCAAATGGGTTTCAAATCTAGTACCAGTTGCTAAACTAGATGGTAGAATCTACTGTTGTACTGACTTTAGAGACCTCAACAAGGCCTGCCCGAAAGATGACTTCCCACTACCAAACATTGACATGATAGTGGATCTCACAGCAGGACACGGGATGTTATCTCTTATGGATGGCTTTTCAAGATACAACCAAATAAAAATCACTGAAGAAGATCAACACAAAACAACCTTCATATGCCCATGGGGGACATATTGCTGGGTGGTAATGCCATTTGGCCTGAAGAATGCAGGAGCTACCTACCAAAGAGCAATGACCGTCATCTTCCATGACCTCTTCCATCACATCATGGAAGACTATGTGGATGATTTGCTAGGGAAATCAAAGACCAGAGAAGAATACCTAGATGTGTTAGCCAAGATCTTCGATAAGTTAGAGCAATATAATGTCTGTTTGAATCCAAAGAAATGTGTCTTCGGTGTCACCTTAGGCAAACTTCTAGGATACATAGTCTCGAGAAGAGGAATCAAAGTTGAGCCTGCAAAGGTCAAGGCCATCACTGAAATGCCACCTCCAAAAACACTGAAACAACTACGAAGCCTGCAGGGAAAACTCCAGTCTATCCGATGATTCATTGCCCAACTTATTGATAAGTGCCAACCATTCCAGCCTCTACTTTGAAAAGACATAGCTTTCATCTGGAACACTCAGTGTCAGGGTGCCTTCAATCAATTAAAAGAATACCTGGCTAATACTCCTATGTTAACTCCACCAAGGCAAGGCGAACCCCTCCTGCTTTATATCTCTGCAACAGAGAGCCATCGGGGCCTTGCTAGCACAATTCGATGAGCAGGGGAAAGAAAGAGCCATTTACTATATCAGCCGCACATTGATCTCGTATGAGCTCAACTATACCCAAATTGAATGAGCATGTCTAGCCCTTGTCTTTACATCACAGAAGTTAAGACACTATATGCTCAATCATAAGACCAAGCTCATCACCAAGATCGACCCATTGAAGTACCTGCTAAACAGAGCTACTCTTACTGGCAGAATGGCTAAATGGGTCATGATCCTCACTGAGTTTGACATAGAATACATTGAGAGAAAAGCTATCAAAGGGCAAGTTCTAGTAGATCAGCTGGCTGAAGCACCCATCCTGGTAGAACATCCTACAATAGTAGAGTTTCCAGATGACAATCACACCAACCACAGATGCATGGAAGATGTATTTTGATGGATCATACACTCACAGAGGCTCGGGGGCAGGCATCCTGTTTGTCACCCCTTAAGGCGACAATTCCAAAATCCTTCAAAATCACATTTCCATGCACCAACAACATAGTAGAGTATGAGGCCCTCATCATAGGTCTCCGCATGGCCATCCAATGGAAAATTGAAAAGCTAACCATGTATGGCGACTCTCAACTGGTCATCAGGCAGGTCAATAATGAATATAAAACCAAGGATGACAAGCTCCTTCCCTATAAGAAGATGGTCGATGATTTCAAAGATTACTTCAACGACATCCACTTCGAGCAAATCCCAAGGCTCAACAACAAAGCAGCAGACACCATGGCAACCATAGGATCTCTGGTAGACATGAAGAAGGACAACAAGAGATGTGAGTACCTGATCGAAGAACTCCCCATCCCTACATATGACGTTCCCCAATCAAAACTAGTGTGTGAAGTCATTGGTCCTCTATCCCCATGGTACCAAGAAACATACTTATACCTCCACGACAACATCCTCCCCCCTAATCTATCCACCTCACAAAGAAAATCATTCATCCGTCGAGCCTCCTGATTCATCCTTGTAGGCGATACATTATACAAAAGGAGTCTTGATGGTACGCTTCTATGATGTTTAGAATCTAGGGAAGCTGAGGTCACCTTGGAAGAGGTACATGCAGGTATTTGTGGAGTGCATTCAAGTGGACCCACATTGTCTAAAAAGATCCTCAGGACCGGATATTATTGGCCAACAATGGACAAAGACTCCTACTGGTTTATCAAGAAATGCCTCCCATGTCAACAACATGGCGATCTCATCCACGCACCAACACAGGAGCTGCAACCTATCACCACGCCATGGCCTTTCTCACAATGGGGACTCGACCTCGTAGGGAAAATACATCCTCCATCCTCTAATGGCCATAAGTTCATTATCACTGCTACCGAATACTTCACCAAGTGGGTGGAAGCAATACCACTCACCTTCACCACTGGCATCCAAATCTTGAAATTCATCCTCCACTATATCATCTGCCGATATGGTATCCCCCATTCCATCATCACCGACAATGGAAAGCCCTTCAAGAACCAAGAAGTTCGCACCTTGTGTGAAAAATTTGACATCAAACACCACTTCTCCACACCATATTACCACCAAGGAAACGGTCAAGCAGAGGCTTCTAATAAAACCATCCTCTGCATCCTCAAGAAGACAATCAATGAAGTTGGCCGTGACTAGCACCTTCAACTCAACCCCACCCTATGGGCCTACCACACAAGTAGCCGCACTCCTACAGGAGCCACTCCATTCTCACTAGTATTCGGATATGAAGCCATTTTACCTATAGAGGTCGAGCTCCCATCTCTCCAAGTGTGCTTGCAAAACATTATCTCTGATGAGGACTATCACGTCGCAAGGTTGCATCAACTGGAACTACTGGATGAGAAACACTTGAATGCATTGAATCACCTATAGGCATACCAAAATTGCCTCAGAAGAAGCTACAACAAAAAGATCAGAAACAAAAAATTTGAGGTAGGTGACCTTGTCCTAATGGAAAATTAAAAGAACCTGCAAGAGCGTCCTAAGCAAGGAAAGTTTGAACCCAACTGGCTAGGACCTTATGTCATCACGACCGATTATGGGTCAGGAGCATATCATCTTGCAACACTTGAGTGGCAGCCTCTAGATGAGCCGATGAACATCCTGCATCTCAAGAAATTCTATGCATAACCCATCTAGTACCCCAAGTCAAAAAATAAAAAAAATAAAAAAATCAAAAATACCAAAAAAATAAGAAAATCAAGAAAAAATAGAGTGCAATAAAAACTTCCAATGGTGAAAATCACTTCAGGTGACGCCTTGGATAAGTACCATGGTGAAACCCTGTTTCAGGTGCCATGCGTAGTGGCCAGTTCTACCATCTAATAAGTCCTCTTTCTGTCACATCACTCCATATCTCATGCATCCCATGGCTTGGAATTCTGAAACATCAAGTCCTATTGCCCAACCCATCCTATCCCATCCCAAGGCCAACTCATGGAACGAGGATCCTTGTAAGCTCCCTTTGTACATACAAAAATAAGAAAATCCAAAAACATCACAAAATCATAAAAAATCCAAAAACAATAGAAAATACAGAAAATCTAAAAACACAACACAATTCAACACATCTCATCGCAATCATCAAACACACATCAATCTTCATCACATCACACCCATCCCAAACCATTCCCACATCATCAAGTCTTGCCAGAACTACATATTCATTTCACCCGCATCTTAAAAGTACCTTGATCCCGTGGACACAGGGTATGTAGGTAGTCTAGAATACGAAGGATGTTTCTAGTACTTAGGTATCTAAGATGCACCCATCCAACCCATTTGGATGGTCCCCATTCACTGAGCTTTTTGGATCTAATAAATGATACACATGCTACGTATACGCTTGAAACATGCTCCCTAGCACAAAAATCATCAATCAACATACCAACTATAATCCCACACATGGCCAGACTGTTCTTTTGCCCATCTTCCAAAAATTTTCCAATCAAACACCAACGGATCTGCGTCCTAGGATATATCTTTCCTACAATGGACAAAATCTATCATTCTATCATCATGTCTCTTGGCAAGCACACAAAGGCTATTTGTATCTTTTCGTTGGTCTTTTTGATTATTGATTTTCTTTCTTTTTGCCTCACTCTAAGTCATCTCCAAAGCTACCTTGATCTCATTATATCATGGTAAGTAGTGGATAGCACCTGGAGTAGACATAGTCATTGTTTCTGTATGCCATGCTTGTGGGTTGGTTTCATTACTCCAAGAATAGTATTCATATCCTAAAGTCTGGGTCGGTTCTAGCATAATGTGTCCCATTTGCATATATAGGCATCAGAACCTTATATAAATTATTTGCACTTATCGCTATGAGTCCCCTTCCCAGGCTAGACAAGATTATACTACCTTGGGCATGCATGAAATCAACCTATTATTTGTGGGTCTAGTCCATGCAATCGTAGGATATACATCATCACCTAGGTCATTTCATACCTTTGTGAACTATATCCTACATTGCTACAATAAACTAAGAAATGCTCTCAATTAATCTTTTGCAACTACTATTACTAGCTCAAAATCATCATCCTAACCACTCAGTCAACTATCCCATCTCGGCCTAGATTTGATAATCATTTTCCCCACCCCCCACCAATCTAATCCCCTCACTAATCCCATTCCCCCACCATACTTCCACTCAACACATCCTAAACCGAAGTAAATCCCCCCTCAATGACGTGGTGTCATATGACCTAAACAATCCCCTCATCCTCCCATCACCATTCTCTCGACGCTCCCAATCCTATCCGTACCCAATCAAAACACCCCTATCATCCCACCAACCTAATCCCCTCTCCCACAGCCTCACCACTTAGGGTCAAACAAAGAACATCATGTGTATCAGGACCTGATCATCCCACCTATCACCTAGCATGCATCCCGCATATCGCCTAACTACATATCATAATCAGTGCATCTCATTTAGATTCATTTAATCCATTTTAATTACATATCAATTAGATTCATTTAGACCATTTAAATTGCATATCAATTAGATTCATTTAGACCATTTAAATTGCATATCAATTAGATTCATTTAATCCATTTAAATTGCATGTCATTTAGATTCATTAGCATATCATTTAGATTCATTTAATCCATTTAAATTGCATGTCATTTAGATTCATTGGCATATCATTTAGATTCATTTAATCCATTTAAATTGCATATCAATTAGATTCATTTAATCCATTTAAATTGCATGTCATTTAGATTCATTTGCATATCAATTAGATTCATTTAGACCATTTAAAATTACATATCAATTAGATTCATTTAATCCATTTAAATTGCATGTCATTTACATTCATTTGAATATCAATTAGATTCATTTAATCCATTTAAAGTTGCATATCAATTAGGCTCATTTATCCATTTAAGTTGCATATCACTTAGGTCCATTTTAATCCATTTAAGTTTGCATAATAATTAGGTTCATTCTAGAATCATTTAGTTGCACATTACACACCACATTTCATATCATCTCATAAACCGCTTAGTCACATTACATCATCATATAAATGCATTTAATAAACATCTAGCTGCATATGCATATTTTCATACATAAACATACATTTTCCTCCTACATGCATCCATAAAATCAAAAACATCATCACATAAACATAACACATCCATAGCATATAAAATCCATAAAGAAATATTGTATCCATCACATAAGCATCATCATAATAGGGCATCATAATCATAAGCATCATAAACCATCAAAAAAGCATCGCATCATATATAATCACCGCAAAAAATGTACATCGCTCATGTATACAAAAAAATAAAGTGTCTTGATACAAAATGCCTCCAAGGGCTATCATGATATGGCTATCACATAGAGGATCCCCTCTTTGATGGAGTGGGAGACTCTGACCCTGGTCGAGCCTGTGATCCCATCGGCGGCTGCGACTATGGCTGTACCTGCACCTGAGGAACTTGCTGGGGCATGTATGAGGAAGGAGGCATCATTTGCTGAATGGACTGAATAGACCTCGATCTATGTGATCTCAATGCCCTCAATCCACTGACCTGGCTGTAGCTCAGTGCTCGCTGCTCTATTGGTACGGCCATGTAGTACAGGCCTTGATAGTACTCCATCCGCCTACTGCTCTCTATCAACTCCCCCTGTACCTGGATCAACTGTCCCTGTAGCTGATATGACTGTGACTGTGCCTAGGACAACTGTGTCTGCATCACTGCCAACACCGAGGCAAGTCCACTGCCTAAAGCCTGTAGGCTACCTAATGAGGTCTCTGCCTGCTGAGCTTTGACAAGCACCACATCTTGCTCTCCTATCAAAGTGACTATATCACCTCGAGCCTATGCTAACTCTGCCTCGCGGCCCTCTAATGCCTCTTGCAGACTTACCACCTATGCCCTCAAAGTCTCCATCTCCTCCTCCTCACCCCATGGCCACCGACGAGGTGTAAGCCTCTTTACCTCTGCCTCTCCAGCTGTCGCTGAGGGACCTGCCTGCTGCCCTGCTACTTGTTGCCCTCCCCCAATACCCTGCTACTGCGCTACCTGTGGTGGGGGTAGATCACCCCTATTCACCCTCGACTATCCCCCACACTGCCAAGGTCCTCTAGGCTGCCACCCTAACCCAACCTGCACCTGCTCAATAGAAACCTACTGCACAGGTACTTGCTGCCCCACCTGCCCCTATCCTGCTGCCACTGTCGCCAGCATATCTATCGGCTGGCCATCCCTACCAACCACTCTCTCCTCTCCATCATCTCCAACCTCCACGAGGAAGTCCTCAATGATCAACTCCCCCTCCTCCAAGTGGTCATCCCCATCAGAATCATCTCCATCATCACCTGAATCATCCCCCCTAAACCTACCGCCTCCTCCGATGGATCTATCAACTGAGTAGGCCGATGCATATGCCACCATATATCATATGCAGCTGTCATCCTTGCATCTCTCATGGTGCTCCTCCAATCCCACCACACTGGTCCTAAAGCCGCAAAATAGGCTAACGCAACCTGTGGTTGTATCGTTGTAGGCCAATAGGCTGCATCTCGAGGTGTCTGCGCGAATATCGCCATCTGCTACAGAGTGTCCTGTACCAAACCAAACTGTCGCATGACTCGCGAGGGTAGATACATATCTATGGTATGGTCTCCTTGACCCATAAGATACCACTGCTGAAACGTAAAAGAGAGATGAAGGTCATCATCTGGCCATGGCTTTACACTGATATATGGTTGCTGGGTCACACTAATCACATCATCTAGCATCCTTCTCCAATGCTGCACCTACCCAGTATACGTGTACTCTGCATCCTGATATAAAAACACAAAGGCCTCAAACTACCGTCGATAATAACCACATGTTGGCCTCGTGACTGGGATATGCTCCTAGATCCATACATGAAGCAGAGTGACTCCAGCTAATAACGCTCTATCATGCAGGTAGGCGACTATGTGCATCTCATGGTATAACTGCCCCAGCACCGTCGGTCCCCAAGCATAGACAGTCTCATGCACCACCATCCCCTCTATCATCTTGTCCCAGCCAATTGGAAAACCCCTACCTCGCCTGTTAGGCATCACAACCCCTCCAATCAATGCACATAAAAATAAGGCAAAGGGATCTGCACCCGCAGCCAGTGTCCCCTCATAGTCCATCTCTCTCCCATCCACAGAGAGAACTAGGTGGTCTATTCCAAACACTCTGATCAGGGTGCTCCGCCCCATCCTCGTGTCATATCTAACACGCCAACCTCAAATAGTTACCTATTGTGATGTTCACAACACGCCCCATTTTACTCCTTAGCAAAATGAGGACCCCTGCTGTTGCTTTTTTTGCTTTTGCTTGTGTGTGTTGTTTTGCTTGGTGGTAAAGGGAAAAGAGGGTTAAAATTGCAAACTTTGATAAAAATAGAGAAAAAATGCATTTTCAGTACTAGTGCATGATATGGTTGGATTCCTTGTGAAAAATGATCTAGGGTTGCTTTTTGAACCATTTTAAAATTTGCCATATTTTGTAAGATATGATCATTTTGGTAAAATGTACATTCAGGTTTGTATATCACTTTGCATATACAGGGTCGTTTGTATATGCAAAGGGTTTTGTTTTTTGTACTTAGTCGCTTTTGCATTTGGGTTCATATACAAGGCTGCTTGTATGTCTTTTTCCTTGTATGCATTTTAATAAAGGTTTATGCACACATACAAGGTGAACCTGAAATGGTTTTAAAGTTAGAATGAATTGATGTTTAAGATCTGCTTTGTATATTTTACATTTGTATGTTTGGCAGGTAGAAGATACAAACACTTCATACATGGCGGACCCGAAAAGGTTATTAAATGGTGCTAATTCGTTGTATATCTGCGGATTTGAAAAGAAAGGGGGGGCTTGTATAATATATAGTGCCCATATGCAACGCAGACTCGATGGACTGTTTAAAATAGGTTAAGTCGTATATTCGGCGCTTGTATGTTTCAACATATGAGCATAACATACAAACGAAATATACAAAGCCCATATACAACGTGGATTTGAAAGGGTTATTAAGTGGAGTTAAGTCGTATCTTTTACATTATGTATATTGGAACACACAATGAAATATACAACCCCGGAACCGAAAATTTATCAAACAGGGTTAAGTCTGTGTACGCTTTAAAATGCATATCGAAAGATACAAAATAGCATACGTAGTGCGGACTCGAAAGAGAAATTAAAAAGGTGAAAATGCTTGTATATTTTTGCGTTTGTATATTTCTAATATATAAACCGATATGGAAGGTTAAACATACAAGCCAGAATCCAAAGAGTTCAAAATCGGGTTGAACCAATGTATTACGTCCAAATTGTTTATTGGGATATACATTGCACTACGTGCATTGCGCGGACTCGGCAGGTGAATAAAATGTGGTGTATAAAATTTGAGGTCCAAAAAAGACATACAAAAGAGGAAGGTGAGGGGGACCCCACCACTTGTATATCGAGTTTGTTTATATATAGGGGATATACAAGCGAAGGATGCATTGAGTCATATGCATTACAAAACTCAAAGGAAAATTTAAAGGTGGTTATTTCGTTGTATCACGTCCGAATGTATATTGAAGGATACAAGCACATATGCATTGCGGAATATACATCGGTCAGAATTCAAAAGGTTACAAATTATGGTTAATTCGTTGTATATTCCGTGGCCTGTATGTTTCGAAACATACAACGCATACATACAAGCCGGAACCAAAAAATTATGGAATGAAGCTAAATCCTTGTATATGTCCATGCTTGTATATATGTTCCAAAACATACAAGGCACCACATACAATGCGGAATCAAAAGGAAAGTAAAATGCGGTTAAATGCTTGTATCACATCCAAATTGAATAATCGAAAAGATACAGTGCATTTATACTATGGCGGAATTGAAAAAACATAAAATAAAGTTAAATGCTTGTATATTATCAAGCATACATTGCGACATACAAGCCGTGGAATCGAAGGCAGATTTAAATCCGATTAAATGGATGTATGACGTCCGGCTTGTATAACGGGCATACAGAGATTTAAACAGAAAATACGCGGGAGAGCGAAACGATATAAATTTGGAGGTCGATTTTGAGGCCCGAATGCATATTTTTTCGGTCAACGATAGTTGACCCAACTATTTTGGACGCTGTATAAGCATTTTTTGGACACAATTTTCATAGATTTACGGCCCGATTGATGCGTTCACACAGTCACGACTAGATTTGGCAGTTGTTTTCCTTCCTGCAGTTTTATTAATCGATGGTACTTATTGCTTATCCATTTTTTTTGCAGGTTTGCAGTTGAGGAAGGAGCTAAAACTTAATGGCGATGACATCATGAAGGAGGAAATCAGATCTTGGAGGAAGCAGAAGGAAGATAAGGATGAAGGGCGAGGAAGTCAAAGGTCTTCATTGATGAGGACAAAATGCAGCTGAAGACATTATTGCAGCAGACCACAGAAGTTAATATTGAGCTGCTAGGGTTTTTAGAAGGGCATATTTCACCCAGATTTGATGTATGCTCAGAGATATTTTGGGAGACTTGTTCACCAGCATTTATTGTTGTAACCGGAGGTTTGAACCAGGGTTTAAATTAGGGTTTTTTTGGGCTGTATTGAGGACAATCAAAGTCTATATATTGTGCCTTGATACACTGTAAAACTGTACACAGGGGCTACATAGAGATTTGTAGCAACAGGAATTTGTAGAAGTAACATTTAGAATAGAGGGACCCTTAGTTTAGAAGTAGAAGAAGGAGGTTGCCTATGTCTACAATAAGGAATGTGTGGAACATCTAGCTTCCTTATTGTATCTGTAAAGCTTGTAAGTTTTCTGTAGTTTGATCATTGAAGCTAAGAGTCATTCAGACATTGTAAATCTTATATGTCTATCTGTTTCTAATACAATTGAATCTGGAATTCTGCATCTATCTTCTGAGTGTTTTCTTGCTCTTCATTGTGTTTGAAACATTCTCTTAGAGCTTGCAATCTTAGGTGTATTTTTGTGAAAATGCTCAGAATATACATTTAAGGTTTTGTCTGTGGATTTGATCAAGTTACTGTATGATTTATAAAGTGCATAATAGAACAATTAGATCCTTTGAATAGTGTGAATGGAGTTTAGATTAGATCTTTCTAACTTTTCCCAACCCATTTGAAAATACTTAGCTTAAAACGTAGAAATTTGAAGGAAATTTGTCTCATATTTGAAAGGGTATATATAACTAAGTTGAAAGTAGACAGTTTTTCATAACATTAAAGAGAAGAAAGCTTGCTATAATTTAAATCATTTAAAGCTTTGAAATACAATAACACTTTTATGCAAAAGGAATGAACAACATACTGATATTTATAATCTTTTACATAGTTTGAGTCCAGTAAACCAATAAGAAACCCTAAAATACGTAAGGCCCCTTGAACATTACAGCTTCACATTGACCAACTGAATCTGCCCAATAGGTCAAGACCTAACCATATTAAACTTGGGATTAAGTGAATCTTAATCAATTCCTTCATATCTTTCAAGTCTGTTTTGGTTCATTTTATGTGGATTTTAATTAATTGTTATGATTGCATCAAAACAATAATCAATAGTACCTTGAGGATGCGATAAACATCCTCAAGTGTAATGGTCAGCTCACCAGTCGGTAACATAAAATTACAGGTGTCAGAGCGATACTGCTCCACCATCGCTGTCATCAGAGCTCTATGAGCTTGCAGAACTGGCATCAAGCACATCGACAGAAGCCCTAATCTCGCCAACTGTGCCCGTGTCACATCATCAAAACCATTGAATAGTGCCATCACAGATGGAACTCGTCGCTCACGTGACTACAATATAAATCGCTCTGTATCCTACATATGCAACATTATGGTTAGATGTCAACCTATCTATTTCTAAACCAACATTTTTCTACTAAGTGTCTAACAAGCCAGCATCAGGTGGCATGAAAACAGACAACTCCTTGTGCCATTTTTCAAATGGCGCTAAAATTTCCTCTAAATGGTGCTAATACAGAAAATAGCGCCACTGCACATAACTCTTTGTGCTAATCCAAACAATAGTGCTATTGCACGCTATCCATCATGCCATTTCTAAAAATGGCGTCACTATTCCTTTTGGCATCAATCCGCCCAATGGCGCCGATTTCCCCAATTGCGCTAAACTAGTAAATAGCGCTAATACACATGATAGCACTAAAATACATCATAGTGCTACTTCCCAGGATGGCGCTATTCTAGAGAATAGCCACTTTGACCCTAATTTGGCATTAAAATGCCAGAATCCTATTCTTTCTTGTATGGCGCTAATCAGGACGATAGTGCTAAAACACCTACCTAATGGTGACAAACCGCCCTGACCCTACCCGGGTGGATAGTGCCAATCCAAATGATGGCACTAAACCACCTTGCCTTTGGTGCTACGTGCTCCAACCCCAAATCCCAAAACCTAAAAAAATGCATGTAAAATGAGAAAATTACAAAGTCAGGGTTAGGCCCTACCGGGGTTCTAGCGCCTGGTGCCCAACCAAACTCTTGGAACTGCTCGGAGATGTGTCAAAGTTGCGGGAACTAGGGGTTGCGGTCAACCATCTCTCCTTCATCCTTTCTTCTCCAAAGTCAAAAGTGTGCAAATGTGGCACTCTAAGGGCCCACTTTGCCTAATATAGTGGGCCATGTCATACTTCCACCCCCTCCTTTTCCCTCCAGGGTGTAGATCTCAGCCTTTTTCCTCCGTTTTTCTTCATGTCATCCTCTTTTCCCATCCCCTATCCAAATTTTACTCCCGTCGCATCCTTTTCGAGAACTCGCCCAGAAAATTTTTATTCCCGCCGACCTCTCGAGGGGGCATCCCTTATCCATCTCATATCTGCCTGGTAGTTGGGGCATATTTTTCTTTGACCTGACGCCACTTCCCTCCTAGGTCCTGACGCCACATCAAAGAGGAGCAAATGTAGACACCTAAAAATGTCTTCTACCATCTAACCGACTCCATACAACCCTAAACACACCAATTTCCCTTCCAATCAATTAATTAAATTTTATTTAATTAATTACCCCTTTCATTTTCTAAATTCGCATCATATTATCCCCAAAATTGAATTAATTTCATTAATTCAATAGTCTAAACCTTAGCCAATTGATTTAATAAATATGCAATATTTATTAAATCAATTTCCCCTTTTCCACTAAATCCAATTAATTAGTTAAAACCATGATTATCTAATTAATTCAACCTATAATTGACCTATCCCTACCCTAAACAATTAAATAGCTATTATTTAATTGTCTACCCTAGCCTACCTCATCCTAGCCCTAGGATTAATTAAATAAAACCTCTGTTTAATTAATCCTAACCCCTTCATTTGGGTGGTCAAACCTTGTTTAACACCCTTCCCCACATCCTCCAAATAAAAAATTGAATTAAATCCACATAAGTCAATTTTTTATTTAAAAACATCCCACATCACTTTTATTTCTCCTTACAACCCCATACTCATTTATTTCCTCTCTTCCCCAAATGACTTTTTAATTCATTTACATTCCCCCATATGAATCTTTTATTCCAAAATAATCTTTCACCCCCATGCTCATTAAATAACCCCTTTTCCCAAAATGAATAAAAGAATCACTTTTATTCCTACCCTCCATTCATTCAAGATTGAATCTAGGCCCTCCACATCACTTTTATTCTCCACCATTGATTTTCCAAATCAATCTCCACCCTTGGATCAAAATCCCTTCCAAAAATCTATAAATAGAACCTCTCACAATCCATTCTCATCATCTAAGTTTATGCAAAGTTACCATGTCAAAATCACTCTTGAGCTAGAATAGTGAGTTGCAAACTAGAGTAGCATTTCACATTTCAATCCATTGTCTAGGGATCATCTTTGTCTAGGAGCTTATTTTGGGTGCAAAGGCTCCTTCCTCCCTTGATGGGATTGGGTTTGCTTGTAAGGTATAACTTTATGTTTATTGCATTTTGTTTAGTGTTTTCACCTTATTTGCATTTCTAATCTACAGGTGGATTTGAAATGGAGTTGATGGTGGATGTGGAAGGATGATTAGGATCTTGATAATGTGCATTTAGATCCAAGGTACTTATTTGATCTTCTATGCTTATGTGTTCTTGGGAAGCACATGGCTCATCATGACTGGTAGTTGTATGTAGGTCATGGATGGGGCTAGATGGAGGATGGACAAGAGCAATTTGGATATCTTGCTCATGGATGGGCATGGAAAGTAGGGCTAGGTGGAGTGATGACCTCTTGATGATAAATTGCATAAAGTTTGGCTAAGAGGCTCATCATGGTTTTCATGATCATATATAGAATCTTGATCATAAATGTGAGCACAAATAGGATTAATTTGGCTATGAATGGGATAACTTTGCTCATGAATAGGGTTATAATCATAAGTAATATCTTGATCACATAAAATATATAGGTCATGGATAGTTTGAACTTAGGGATGCTTTGATCTTGATTTAGACAAGGGCTTGATGTTTCCACATGCATTGGGTTATGCTCTTGACATAGCTCTTGGGTTGCTCAAGAATGGAAGGGGATGACTCTTGGATGAGTTTGATGGGTTCTTGATATTCATCCATAAGAAAGTATGATGAACTTTAACTTGGGCTTATGATATGAGGCTCTTCAATAAGGTCGATGGCTTCTGGGTCACATAATGGGCTTGAAGGGATAAGCATGGCATTTGAATGCTCTTTGCTAGGTGCTAAGATAGGTGTTTTACATAGAGGCAAGTTATTCCTAGCTAGTAGCCATTGGATCACATCCTTCATTAGGGTATGTGTGAATGGACAATATAGGGGATGGATGATGATAGTGGATGGTGTTATAGGCTTAGAAATAGGATGTGCAAAATTTTTAAGATAGTCATATTGTAAGAGTCAATGTGACTTAATAAACCAAGATCTCTGCAATCAAGACAACCTTCCACACTAAGAGAAAAGAGAATATGCTAAAATAATGGAGCAAATATTCAATACACCAAACTATTGCAAATACAATGAGAGAGCATTACTTATAAAGGAAAGGATGAGAAACAAGGAGTTGTAGTCATGTGACAAGCGTCACATTCCTATCACATGTAACAACTAGAGGATATGATGCCAACTAGATCACATGTGTAGGATAAGACAACTCAAAACAACTATCAACAACTAGAAACAATTAGAAACATCTAGTAGACTCACTAAGTCAACCTAACATGTGAATTATGTGTGATGTGTGAATATTATTTAACTAATAAATAGTTAAATAATATGAATTATTCACACAAGGGGAAATTAACTAGGAAATACTAAACTAGTTAGGAAAAAAACCCTATTCACACCGACACCCCCCTTTAAGTGCAAAATTTTTAAGATGGACATTTTTGGGTGTCTACAGTGTCAATATTTTTCTCATATTTTTCTATTTGATAGCATTTATTGTAGTTTGAAGACAGATCTCCTTTTTCACTTTCTAAGCTCACAACTTCTAGCCACTATCTCTAATTTTTGTGATTCTTGTAACATCAGAAAGGTATTTAGGAGCTCTTCAAAGCCATCTATGCAATTTTCTCAAATTCAACACTAGTTGCATTTAATTTAATTTATCAATTTTTTTGTCTTTTGAGTGATAACTTGGGCATTTTGAGACTTGAGGAAGTGAAACTTGTTTTGGGAGGATTTGTTTGCTGTAATAAATCAGTGAGTGATTGTAATATCACTTGTGTCTTTGTTGTAAGAGATTTTGATTGTTTTCTCAATTTTGGTCCCTTGTGGACAATTGTAAATTGCACTAAGTATAAAGTGCCACAACAAATTGGAGGGGCTCTCTTGCATAGTAAAGGGGTGTTGTATTGTTGTTTTTCTCTTTCATCATGGATGTGCCTCAAATTCTATTTTTAACTCCATATAATTATTATGAATGGAAGAAAACTATGGAGTTTTTATTGTATAAACAAAAGTTACATAGAATAACTTAAAGCATAGATCCAGAACCCACAGGTGCTACTAAGAGAAGAAAATGGTTAGATAGAAGAGATGAGGCTTATTGTACAATTTGTCTTGCTATTTCTCCAGATCATAGATTTCATGTTGAGTCTTGTACAACACCAAATAAAATTTGGACAATATTAGTAAGTCTCTTTGGTAAGCAAGATAAAATGAGAGGGTTCAAATTGGAGAATGAGATAATTTCACTCAATCCTCAAGAGTTTGTTGATCAAATCAAAGGTTTCTTCACCAAGTTTAAGTCTCTTAGGTTGCAACTCAAACAGTGTGGTATTGAGAAAGAAGATGAACAATTGATTCTATCTACTCTTATAAAATTGGGTCCTATTTATTCAGTTTATGTTTCTACCTTTTATGCTACAATGGATACTTTTGGTAGTAAGTTTACTATGCCTTCACTTGATGAGTTTGCTGTAGAACTCACTAGAGAACAAGCCAAGATACTACACATGGGTACATTGAAGTCTCCTAAATCATAGTCTCTAGTTGCAACACAAAGCACAAAAGATCCTAAGGCTTCAAATAATAAGGGAAAGAAACAAAAGGATTCAAAGTTTAATGAGAAAGAGAAATAATCACATAAAATCCCTAACTCTTCTTCCAAAGAGGAATCCAATAAGAAGAAGAAGCCAAAGTGTTCTTATTGTACATAAGAAATTAGGTCATGATGAGACTAGATGTTATGAGAAAAAAATTGATGAGATGTCACAAATTCTTCAAAAACATAACATTAATTATCCTTCATTAGCATCAATTTTACCCAATTCTTCTTCTTCGACACCATCATCATCTACACAACCAAAGACAACATTTACAAATGGGTCAAACAACTTGGTAAATGACACACACTCTTTTCTTCTACAAGTCTTCAGTCAGAGAGATGGCTTCTTGATTCAAGAGATTCTCATCATATGGCCTCTTCACAAGGAATGTTCTCTTCATTTTAGTCATGTACTTTGCCACCTATTTTGATGGTGACAATACATACATGCATGCAACTTGAAAAGGAACTATTGATATTGGTGAGAGTACTTTCAACAATGTGTTCTATGTACCTTCCTTAACAACTAATCTCCTTTCCACCTACCAAATTACTGATTGTGGTGCAGGGAAGACAATTGAGTTCACTCCTAGTTCTATGATCATACAGGACTTGGAGAGCAGAGATATCATTATTGTTGGGATGGCTGATCATGCATCTCACTTGTATACATTCTCCTAATTTATTTCTGATGATGATGTAGATCCATCGATTGATATTCACACTCATGGATCAAGTGTGAATCATGTTTGAAAGGAAAAGTTTAGTCACTTGAACCTTGGTGTTCTTGCCCCTACTTCGGTTCCTAAGACTAGTTTTGAGCTTCCTCCTTCTCCTGCTTCTTCAGAGATTGGAATTGACATAGCTTCATCCACTTCATTTGAGCAGGATATTCTTTGTCTTCTAGATACAGGTTTATGGGATGAGTATTTGACGGGTATTTCAAAATTGTTTTGTGAGTCCTATCTTGATGACTTGGAGGACATAATTGATGATGATCATCTCCTCTTTGAAGGAGTTGATTCTTCTACTTCAGATGTGAGGGCACCTTCTTCTCCTCTTCACTTGTCACAGTTTGGCATTGAGTTGGAGTATCTTGAGCATCATTTAGAGGATTCTTTGTCTTTAGAGACTAATGATCTTGAGTTTTCATCTTGTCTTGGATTGTCACATTCTTTGATTGGGCATGCAACACCTGATTATGTGACATCTTTTGTTCTAACATGTGGACACTTGAGCAGTTTTCAGAGACATCATACATCATGAGGCTTTTTCCCTCATATCTTGAGATGGAGTTTCTTCTACATCAGCCTTTGGACCTATTTCTTCCTAAGGGGAAGAATTTTGTTTGCTGACTTTGGATTCTCTTCAACATTCTTCTTCAGACATTCACCATTGACACAGGAGCTACTTCATTGTGGGGGGGACCTATAGTCTGACACTTTCTCTCCTATGGGGGGTAATTGATTGTACATGTGTTGGATGTAGTTCTAGGGGGGTCTTGAGTCCTCCCTCCATCACATCTTTCATTCCATTTATTTTATGCATTCTCACTTTTGGAGAGGAGTTTTGTCTCATGAGGTTTTCTCCTTTTCTCCACTTGAGATTTGTTGTACATGGGTGCCTAACATGGCCTAGTAGTTGGGACCCATCATTGCATCTTTTCTTTAGTTAGCTACTCTCTAAGTTGTACTTAAGGGGGGGTGTTGGTGTGAATAGGGTTTTTCTTCCTAACTAGTTTAGTATTTCCTAGTTAATTTCCCCTTGTGTGAATACTTCATATTATTTAACTATTTATTAGTTAAATAATATTCACACATCACACATAATTCACATGTTAAGTTGACTTAGTGAGTCTACTAGATGTTTCTAGTTGTTTCTATTTGTTGATAGTTGTAGTGAGTTGTCTTATCCTACACATGTGATCTAGTTGGCATCCTATCCTCTATTTGTCACATGTGATAGGAATGTTGTTGATAACTGAGAAGGGGGGGTGAATCAGTTATCTTAATTAATTGACTTTCTTTTCTTCTTTAACAATTAGTGCAATATCAAATCATATAAGCATACATAACCATGGAAGTAGAAATAAGCTCAACACACATAACACAATATTTTTGACTTAGAAAACCCTGTTAAGGGAAAAAATCATGGGGTGATTAACCCAAGATTGTATTCTCTATTAGAAGAATAAGAAGTACAAAATGGCACTTGCCAATTAGGGCTCACTTCCCGAGCACACTGCTCACAAGAGGCTCACTGCCTACAAGAGACTCAATATCTACAAGGTATAAAGAAAGTAACCAAGTATTTAAATTGATCAAAGGCATCCACATATGCTTAGGTTCAGTTCTAGTTAGGCTCAATAAACTGATCCACTGCATTTCATTCTTCCACCCCTTTAGTGCTGTTGTTCTGTTACATACCGGACTTGTATTATAACTTCCACACCTATCTCTATCTTTCTTCACACACTATCATATCCACACACACCCTCACATCGTAATCCATCTGGTATATATATCCGCACAAAGGATTTCAACATCTTTCTAGTCAGCATTCAGAATACTCAATATTTTCCCAAACTTTGGTTTGTCAGCTGAATCCTTGTTTACCAAGTGATGCGTATCAAAGAGATACTTATAGAAATCATCAATCATGTTAGCCAATCATGAATGATCTCTTAAGAAGCTTGATCACCATCAATATCTCATCTGGATTAAGGTTTGATGCTCTACCGGTCAGTTCTTCCTCATTCTACTCTGCGGAACAGAAATCCAACACTTAGGTGTTCATATCTTTTCACTCTTTCATCACCAGAGGCTCAATCTCTAGAATGTATCAGTCATGGTACTCCTCTTGACTTCCCTAAGTCCACACTTTACTGAGATACTTCCTTTGAGAGATCTAAACCTGATTGTCAGACCTTACTGCATGCTCTATTCTTGCTCACCGGACCAAAATACTCTTCAATCTGACTTCCGATATAGACATACCATTTTTGTGGATGTGTGGGATGGACTTTGTTGCCATCAATGACAACACTCATGAAGCCACATAGTGTCTCTTGCCAACAAATGTGACACTTGTCACATGACTACAACTCCTTGTTTCTCATCCTTGCCTTTATAAGCAAGGCTCTCTCACTATATTTGCAACAGTTTGGTGTATTGAATATTTGCTCCATTGTTTTAGCATATTCTCTTTTCTCTTAGTATGGAAGGTTGTCTTGATTGTAGAGATCTTGGCTTATTGAGTCACATTGACTCTTACAATATGACTATCTTTGTTGAAAGAAGAATTGTCATCATGTGTTGAAGAAGGATAATTCTTTTTATCATGGTGAGGAGGGTCCTTCTTTGTTTCAACAATCCCATAGGGGTTGAAATCTAAATGGACCTCGTCATTATCATGACATGCATTAGAAGAAGATGATTCATTAGATTGGGATGATACTTATCATACATGACTGTCATTTCTATAGAAGAAGGAAAATCATCATGAATATCAAAAGTTCCATCATTATTATAGTTGAGTTTAAGTTTGTTAGGAGAATGAGATTGTGTTGAAGAGATTTCATTTACCTTCGAGGTTTTTGGGTGTGAGGGTGAGATTTTATATTCACCTGCAAAGGAGGGTGTACAATCTAACAAACCCCAATCATCACTAAAGAACAAATTTGAAGGTTTGACACTATCCTAAACAACACTTTTGTTAGCAACGGAGGGTAGTGGTTTGGTTTTTGTTAAAGAAGGGATCAAATCACTTAAAAAAATTTGATGTCTCACTTCCATTTGTAAGCAACTTTCTTGAACCAAATCATCTCTAATTGTATAGGGCTTGTTTTTAAAGACAAACTTGATTGAGTGATGAAGAGTAGATGGAACTACCACCATGGCATGAATCCACGGTCTACCAAGAAGAAGATTGTATGCAAGAGAATTAGGCATGACATGGATAAGGGTAGGCAATGCCATAAGTCTAGCCTTAACATTTAAGGTGATTGTACCTAGTGATTGTTTACCAACATTATCAAAGACATGAAGGATGAGTTTATCTGGTTTAATGAAAGATATCAACATTGATTTTATGTAACATGTCTATGCCACAGACATTAAGACCTGATCCACCATCAATCATGGTATGTCTAACTCTCATTTTATTAATAATGATAGATATCATAAGAGGCTTGTATTGGTTTTAAACTTCTATGGGAGGTAATTCATGTTGTTGAAATGAAATATCTAATGTTGTCACATGCATACAACTAAATAGAGATGCTACATCATTTGGTCTAACAGAAGGTGGAACAAATGCCTTTTGTAGAGCCTCTTAGAGCATTACATGGTATGTAGGTGATGTTTGTATTAAATCCCATAGAGAGATCTTTGTCAGAGTAGTGTGGAGCTGCTCAACAAGATCACATTCTTTACCAATATGTTGAGGAAGATGAGGTGCTTAAGGAAGAATAGGTTGAGGTGGAAGAGAAGTGGGCACACTCGGTGCTTGCTTACTTTGTTTATTATTGTGGGTGTTGTATGTGTGAGAAACCACATAATAATGAGGTTGTCATGACATAGTTTGAACACCTTGATTCCTTTAAGTACTTTGCTTTTCCATATTGAAAAAGTAACCAGGAGGTTAGGATGGTTTTGGAACACCTCAAACCGGATTAGGTGCCTCATGTACCATGATTTTAGGAGTATTTTGAACATTAATGCACTTATTCAATATCCCCTTAGTAGGTGGAATAAGTCTATTAATGATGATAGAATTGATATTTTTTTGAGAGTTCCCATATGGAATCCATTATAATAGAAGAATCTTCATCCACTAATGCTTCATCTTTTGACTAGAGAGCATTGGAATGAAAGAGGGTAGAGTGATATTAAGAAAATTGTTGATGATTGTATCTTTAATGATGTCCAAGGGGCTTGAACATGCAACCAAAGGAGGAATTACAAGGGTCTTCACATCCTTAGTGATATCCAAGCTATTTGAAAATTCAACCAAAGGAGGAAGATCAAGAGTCTTCACATCCTTAGTGATATCCAAGGTATTTGAACATTCAACCAAAGGAGGAAGATTAAGGGTCTTCACGTCCTTAGTGATATCCATGGTACTTGAACATTCAATCAAAAGAGGAAGATCAAGGGTCTTCACATCCTTAGTGATATCCATGGTACTTGAACATTCAATCAAAGGTGGAAGATCCATAGGATGAGCCACAAAAACCTCATGTACTATGGTAGAAATAGAAGTAGTATGCTCAACAACATCTAATGCCACATCTCTAGAAGAGAGATTAAAATGAAGAGATGGTAAAGTAATGTTAAGGAATGTGTCAATGATTTCATCCCCTTGCACCAAAATGTCTTCATTTTTGGGAGAGGGATCCAAAGCATAGGGTGATGTAGGTGAAGCTAGGTCACCATCATACGCCTTAGATGTGATTTCAATGATATTATCATGAATTGTAGGAGAAGAAGAACTACCACCATCATCTTTCTCATGACTATTCATGGAGATGAATTTAGCAAGGTCCTCTATTATTGATAGAAGTAATATGAAGAAGCCAACAATACATGTAAGTGCGATATGGAACAACAATGTACAATTGAATGTAGACATGACTTGAGTATCTAAAATAAGATTACAATCAATGATCTATAAGTGCAAGATAAGTGCGGCTTTCCAAAAATGTGGTGTTTTTGGTAACCACAACAATTAAGTCTTGCAAATGTAAGATGTGTAGTATGTGCAAATGAATTTCCAAAGTAAACACAAGAGGGATTTAGAAATTTTTCTTTAAATGAAGATCCATAAGTGTCAAATGCAACTAGATAGTTTTGTTTGTGCTATTGCTTTACAATTTTAAAGAGAAGATGAATGCATGAATGTTCTTATTTTAAAAATTTAAAAAATATGACACATATGATGAGTTATAGAAACTTAAATCATATTTAGCAATCATTCAACATAGCAAAGATCTAAAAATAAGATTTCAAATACAACCATTAAATGCAAGACTAGCTAGGGTTTATCATCAAACCCTAGATCTTAAATGCTCATTCCTTAAACAAAAATTCTTTGATGCAAGAATGATTTTTCTTCGTAACTTGAATACAAATGATATTTATGAAATTATACAGCAATGAAACATCATATTCGACCACTAATCATCAGCAAAATCTAAAACACGATATGAATCACAAACCCTAGATTTCCAATTAACTAGATTTTTCCAAAAATACAAAAACTCTAGTAATGAATATGTTCAAATGCAACATAAAGCACTATGAAATGGTTAGTTTCTATAAGAACAATCAGATCTGATGTAAAAAACATAAATTTAAATCTTTCTAGGATGATCTAAAACATATGCAATGAAAACAATGCAACAAATATGCCCTTTTGTAAGCCTAAAATGCTTGATTTTTCACTTTTCAATGCAAATATGCAAGAATATCTTTTTAAACACAAAGATGATACTATAAAACAAATAAAATCAATTTAATCATGCCACAAAGATCTGAAACAACTCACTAATCTACAAACCCTAGGTTCACGACTAGCTAGATTTTCTAAAAATGCAAGGTTTTTGCAAACCCTAACCATGAAACAATGTAAAATTAAGCTATCAAAGTATACCAAATGATGAATGAATGTAATGTAATCTAATCAAATCTAGGGTAGAAAATAACTCAGATATGAAGCAAGAAGGATTTCAAAGTGCAACAAATGACCGGTTCACCAAAATGTTTATTAGAAAAGAGAAATCTAGCCTAAAAGGTTAAACTAGGTCAAACCCTCTTCCACTCAACATTAGAACACAAACCGATCTTGGATTCTACCTAAGAAGGAGAGATAAACTACAACGGTTTTGTCCCTTTTTTTGTATAAAGGAGTGGCAACCAAATCCAGCCAAATCTAACCAAGAAAACTAGGGCAAAGTATCAAACCCTAGTTGACAAAGATTTACTCATAACAGACTGTCAGAATGAGATATCAAAAATCTAATACCACAACCAAGATCAGAGGGTAGAGTGGAACCTGGATCCTAATTTGGGAGCTTAAAGGACCATGACACTTGGGTTCCCTATGTTGCAAGGTGTGCACCATTGGTCTCATTGTATGCAACACAACACTTGGGTTAGTAACAAGGCTTAACCACCTCCCGTGGATTCATTAACTTTGGCAGTTGTATCAGGCATTAACAAGTCAATATTTTGGTGCAACGACAACCATCTTTCCAAAAATTGGTATCAGAGCCTAGGTCATGGGTTCGAACCCCTCTCTTACACTGGGGGATTGTTGCAAGGTGTATGCCCTTGGTCTCCTTGTACTGTGTAGTGCAGAACTTGGGTTCGTGACAAGGCTTAACTGCCTCCCATGGATTCATTAACTCTGGTGGTTGTATTGGGCATTAATAGGTTGATCTTTTGGTGCAACAACAACTATCTTTCCAACATGGCATAGTCTTGTTCCAAATTTTTTGAGGATCTTTAGAGCAGACTTCATCTTGTATTAGTTGCTTTAACTTAAGAAATTGAACCTCATTTTTAGACTGCATAGTCATAGTAGAAGAGAATTTATTTGATGATATTAATCTAGGAGCTTTAACTCTTTCTCCATTTAGAGTGAATAAGATATGCATATTTGTGCTTCTATAGGGAGAATATGTATCTAGGAAGTTGCCTTCTATTAAATATATCTATGGGTATTTGTTAAACTCAAAAAAGTCACATTTGAAAATTATAAACATTTGAACCTTTTCATAGAGAAAGACTTGTCCTTGGACAACTTTTCTTTTGTATTTACTTCATTCCTTCAATTATTCCCAATATATTTAGGCATAGGCTTAGGTTCTAGTAGAGGTAGACTTGACATTACCAATTTGCATTTGTTGGGATCTGATATTTGATGCTAGGATTCTTCAGTTAGGAAGTCTTCAACTTCTTCAATCTTAGTGAATGCCAGCTTCTTATTTCAGGAGGAGCTTTTGATGGACTTTTTTCTTCAAAATTTAGAATAATGAAGGGTTTACTACTACATCCTTGTTCAAACATATTGCATAATTTTTCTTCATCTATATAGTCAAAATCATTCCACTTTGGTGGTTCCAACATAGGCTTCTATAATGCTTCTTTTATCTTTTTAATTTTCTAGAGAGTTTATCTCTAGTCCATTCTTTAGGTATGACTAATTCTTTGATCGTCAATGGAGTAGTTGCTCTACTTGGCTGTTGTGGAATTTGTAGAGTGTTAACTAGATTTTGTAAATAATCTATATTGAAAGAGGAGAATAATGGGGTTCTTCATCTTCCATTGAATATAGGGTATCTACCTCTTTGTCTTCCTCCTCTATCATGCCAGGACCTATTCATCATGGTTGATGGAAGATCTTCTGCTAGATCATCTACACGACTTTCAAGATCATCTAATTCATCTTCATATTCTTTAATTTTTTTTAGATTGAAGATCATGCAATAAATATATTAAAAAAGGATAAAGATGTAGTATAACTTAGTGGCCAAGGAGGCCACTCCAAATATCCCACCTACAACCTATATCAATCCAAAACCCATGTCTATTACAAACTAATCATCTTGTCAAAATAGGATCAAAATAAAAAGTATATAATAGTGTCTCAACATCCTGCTATCAACATTTACAAATAACAACATTATAAGCTCAAGTGTAAAATATATGACTGTCACATGTTATACTTTCTTAGTCATGTTCCATAGTTTTAGCCTTGTTATCTACTGCCTTGGATTCTTCCTTGTTCTTGTTCTATTCCTCATCATCAATTTGCATTCCTAAACTTTTGATTTGTTGTTCTTGATCACCCTCTGTGCCCTGCAAGTAGCCTCCAAAGTAGTAACCTTGACTATCATCTGGTTATGTTCCCCAATCTTCTTCTATTGCCTTTGTATTGTTCCTATTTTCCTTTTGCTGATTGATAAGGATCTGATATTTCTATGCCCTGATGTATTCTCTATTGTCACTATCCTTAAATGAGTCTACTCCTTGAACTCTGCCACTAGGAAGGATAGCTCGCACCTGACCACTGTTAGAACTATAATTCTGGAATGTAGTTTCAAGGTATCTGTGCATGTCATCTCTCATTCTTTCAATTTGATGCTATATGAAGTACTTACCTTGGAAGTCCTTGTGATCCCTATTAAACATTTCCTCATACCTCCTCTAGTCCTATCTCCAACGAGGTGTTTGCTGAATGTCTTCTTTGTATATCATCGCACCACCTTCTATTAGCTCATTGAGCTTAGCTATTGTCACCTCCAAAGTAACCACCACTTGTTCAGTCAATTTAAAGTTTGTGAGTCTTTGGAAAGCCTTAGTGAGAACTCTCTTTTTTTCCTTGGAATTTTTCCTCATTTCTCATTTTCCATATGAACCACAATATTTCAGTAGACAAGACAAGCCAAAACATGTTAGACTTTACATTTAAACCTTTAACATAACCACATAAAATTTCCTTCCAATTGACAAACTTTTTAGGAGACCAATTAGGAATGTTTCCCATAAATATTGACCAAATAAACAAGGAATACTCACATTCAAAGAAAATATGAAAATAGTTTTCAACAGTCTTACAAATAGAGCACAAATCATTGTCTAAACCTAAGTTAAGCTTATTTAAGATAAGGAGACATCTAAAACCACTTTTCTTGGGTTCAATATTTCTTGACCAAATCAACTTAAAAGTTTTAGACAATGCTTTATGATCTAAAGTGTAGTTCCAAATAGTGTTAACATGCTCGAATACCACCTGAGAATTAGTGCTCATCTTGTACACTTTTCTTGGATCAACATTCATAAACTTAGTACCATCTTTCCACACAAGCCTTTCTATGCACTCTTCCCCAAGAACAGACACTTCTTGAGCAAGCTTGCCTAAAAAGGCCTTAGTGAGAGTAAAGAATGTTCTTTTCTGAGTATCAGCCAAATTGAACTCTTTTTTAAGATGTTCCCATGTTTTAGGAGTGTTGTTATCCCCCAATTTACTTAGTACTTCAAGTCCCTATTTATTCCACTTCTTGGCAGAGCATCCCTGGAGGAGAGAAAGTAGTTTCCCTTTATGTTCTACACTCCACCAAATAGAGCTATGACCACAAACCATGTTCTTGTTAATATTAAAAGATTCTCTATTTAGAATTAGATTTTTAGCTTGTTTCCAAGCTTTCCATATACTAAGAAATACAACAGATCCCAAAGGCTTGGCATGGAAGTCCCCAAATAGTATTTCATGAATGTGAAGGTTATTCCATCCTCTGCTTTTACTAGGAACATCATACTTTATGTTCTTTCTAACAAAAATTTTCCAAGGTTCATCTCCATCCAAGGACTTAATAATCCATTTCGTTGCCAAAGCAACACCCTGCACTTTCAAAATTTTAAGCTCCAGACCACCTTCACTTTTCTCTAAAAAACACCATTCCCATTTGATATATTGCTTCTTACTATTTCCTTTACCATTAGACCAAAGGAAGGACCTTATGACTTTTTGAATAAGATCAAATTGATAGTTAGAAAATAACCACATTGAAGAGTAGTAAATGGAGTAAGTTGAAAGTACTTTCTAACAAACTTGAATTCTTCCTGCTAGTGATAGGTATTGTCTATTCCAGCTATTCAATTTATTTTCAATCTTCACAAATAGCCACTCCCATATCTATTTCAAAGAGGGGCAGATAGCAAAGGGGATGCCCAAAAACCTAACTTGTTTCTGCTGGCCTCCCTAGTTCCACTTACTCTCATTTAACCAAATAGGGACATCATCATCCCAATAGAGTAGGATTGATTTAGTAGGGGATATTTTAGCACTAGAAGCAAGGCAAAAGATGTATAATTTGGCTTCTAGATTTCTAAATTCTTCTTTATCTAACTTAGGAAAAAGAGCAGTGTCATCAGCAAGTTGAACATTCAGTAACTTGTCTTGATTAGGTAGAGTGATACCTTTTACCTCTTCTTGAATACTCTCTGTTCTTAGCAGGTGTAGACACCCAAATTTGTCCCAAATTTGTCCATGTCCTACAACACCTTGTTAAAACATCACCTAGACATCATGTAGCATTTTGTCCTAAATCCCACTCTTAACCCCACTTATTCCATTAGCCAATTAATTAAATAAATTTTATTTATTTAATTAAAATCCCATTTAATCCCATCCTTATCCTACTTAGCCAATTAATTAAATAAATTTTATTTATTTAATTAATATCTAACTCATATCCCAACTAATTCAAATATTTTATTTGAATTAAGTTCCCCACTATCCAATTAATTAAATAAATTTTATTTATTTAATTAATATCCAACTCATATCCCAACTAATTCAAATATTTTATTTGAATTAAGTTCTCATCATAAGCCGACTTTCCAATTAATTAAATAAATTTTATTTATTTATTTAATTAATTTATCTTATCATTTAGCTGACATGTGTGCTTCTTTCATTTAAAAAGATAAGTGGTACTACAGCCTTTTATTTAATATCTTTTATATGTAGTACTTTTTATGTACACAAGTACACATGAGCCCTATCCTCCCTGCACTTGTCAAATGACTACAACTCCCTTGAAGAGTGGGAATACCTAATCAATCCTAGCCGTCCACATCAATCAATTAGCTTTTTAATCTCAGCCGTCCATTTGAACCAAGCCTTTCCTATAAATCAACCCCCTCATAAGCCATTAGAGGGCATTGAGCTTCAAGTAACATTATTCTGTTAGATTTTCTAAGAGGCAAGGAGCTTCAAGTACCATTATTCTGTTGAAATATCATTAGAGCCTTTGCATCCTTCATCTATCATTCATTCTAGCATCTTCATCTTAATGTTATGCTACAGAAGTGAGCACCCAACATTCTTCCAACAATAATCCTTCAAAATCTTGCATGCTCATGCGAGGTGGAGAAGAGCAATGGAGATAAATCAAGCATAGCGTGGAGATTGGTTTGCATTTACATTTCTTATTTTGATTTTCATGTTGTCTTGTGCTTCATTGTGCATTGCTAGGGTTTTATCATTGTTGATTCTTCATTTATCCTATTTGCAATTTTACCCTAACTACAGCAGGTAGTGCAGGGTCTCATATGCAATGACAAATAGGTTAGGGGCAAGAGGGCATCCCTACCTTATAGATCTACCCATAGAGAAGGGTTTAGACAGAGATCCATTAACCTCTACTTGAGCAGAAGCATCTCTGAATAGAATGTTCACCATATTATAGTAATGCTTAGGAAAGCCAATGGCTTTGAGAATCATTAGGACAAAGGACCATTCCAATGTATCATAGGATTTTTCAAAGTCTAACAATAAAATCCTTGCCTTATGGTTTGTTTCTTTAGCCCAGTATAAGGCTTCCCAACTGGTAATCAAGTTCTCTAGTATATACCCGCCCTTAATAAACCTAGTTTGGGTATTACTTATTATTTTGGGCAAAATATCCATTAGTCTTAAAGCCAATCCTTTTGCAATGATTTTATAGGAAACATTCAATAATGTGATTGGTCTCCAATTTCTGATATTAGATTTGTCCCCATCTTGGGGTAGAAGTTTTATAATGCCTCTGTTGATTTCCTTCCCCAAGGAACCATGTTTAACAGCTTCTTGATATAGTTCACACAAGTCATCAACTACCCAACTTAGGTTAGCTTTGTAAAACACCATAGGCAATCCATCAACCCCATGAGACTTACCATTTTCCATAGACTTAATTGCATCTTCTATTTCTTTTTTGGATATCTCTGCATTAAGTGTTTTTCTCATTTTTGCATCTACCTTCTTTATACATGTTCTCTTACATAATTCTTGAGCCTTCTTGCATCCATCTACATCATCTTCAAATTTGAACAACTTTTCATAAAAATATCTGAGAATCTCTTTAATTTCCTCATCCTTGTGGTACCATTTCCCTTCTTCTAAGACATGCCCTATTTTTTCCTTCAAATTTTTGTACTTAAGGAGATCAAAAAAATAATTTGTTCCCTTATCCCCTTCTCTCAACTAGTTCAATTTGGCTCTTATCCTTGCTCCTTGGGCCTTTCTTACTTGTAATTGCCTTAATCTGTGCTTTATCTCCCCTACTTTTTTTATGGAATCTTCCTCACTATGTTTCTCTTGTATCTCTTTTTCCAAGTCTCAGAATTCATTTTGTAGCTGGCATTCCTCTCTCCTCCTGTCAAGTGAATATTTTTTACCTACTATTTGGAATACAATATTACATGGATTAATCAACTTATTCCAATATTGAATGACACTAGACTTTCTTGCACCAGCCTTACATAATCCTCTTAGAGTTTTAATTCCATCCATGCAGTCTACATCCATCAGTAAAGAACAATTAAGCTTAAAGCTACTTCCTTTTGTGTTTTGACTTCTTTATCTTGGTTCTTAACTGCAATTATTGCTTTGATAGGGTGGTGGTTAGATAGTGCATTTGGGATGACCTACACCAAGTTGTTACTATTATCATTCTGAAAATGAAAATTCTCATTATTTGCATAAAACCTATCCAATATACAGTAGATTCTCTTGTTTCCTTTTTGACTATTGTACCATGAGAACCAAATCCCTTTACTATTCTTTTTCATTCCTTCCAAGGGGTCACTAAGCTTCATCATTTTCTTTAACCTCTCCCAGAAAAATTTCTTATTCCCTTTCCATTCAAGTGAATTACCCCCTTTTTTATCCTCCTTTTGTTCTATCATATTAAAATCACTTCCTAAAACCCATGGCACCTTCGGCAGTTCATTTGCCATCCAATTCCACAATTCATCTTTGTAATTGTACTCAATAGGGGCATATATGGAGCAGAGACCAATATTGGTTTCTTCAATCTCAAGCATTACCTAGACACATTTGTTGCAAGGAGTTTGACTGATTGTTTGATAAATTTCTCCCATCTTCTATTGAGAAGGATGGCATTGCCACCCTTACCCCTGTCATGATTGGAGGAGAAAGTAATTGCTTCCCTCCATATAAATCTCAGAGTATTTTCTAGCAAAGACCCAACAACCTTCACTTCTTGAATAAACAGGATATCCATATTCTTTTTTTTATTATAAAAATCTTTGACAACATATTTTCTATCAGGGGATTCTATGTTGCAAGTATGTGTAGTCAGTGTTGTCATTGATTTCAACAAGTCTGTGTTGTCATTGGTGTCAACTATGTCTACTAGGTGAGCAAAGATGAGGTTGTTGTAAGTGTATGAGTTGTTTGGTTGAGTTACCTTGTTGAAGATTATTTGGTTGCTTTGAAGAGGTACTGAAGATGTTAGGAATATGTTTCTGATGGTTCGTTTCCAAGTGATTTTGAGAAAATTTGATTAATAAAGGAAACAATGTGTTGAAGAGACTGTTTGGCTTAACAGAGTAGTGTTCTAGTTTTGCTCCGCATTTCCTCTATGTTGAAGATTGGTCTTTACAATTTGGATATGTTGTTTAGAGGTGTTAGAAGATGTTATATTCCAAATTTGGTGCTCCAGTTCATTGTGCAGAGAAAGTTGTGTTCACCAGTGTGTAGACTGTGTTTCTGAGTTGTGCAGAGGTATCTGGGAGAAACTGTTTTGCTTCGGACTTCTCCATAGATTTGTTTCAGGATTTGTAGTTCTAGATTTGTACTTATATAGCTTATATATTACTTTAGTTCAAGTTGTTCATGATTTGGTGCTCCGCAAGTTGATTTCTTGAGTTGTAGTGTATGACAGAGTTGTTTGAATGTTCCATTGTGAACTTCAATCGAGTGAAAGTTGTTGCAGAGGAATTTGTTGGATTTCAGGATGTTTTAGGATGTTCATGGAATACTCTAGATTGTGTTGAAACCTTGCATGTGGTCTAGAAGTCATCTTTGTGTTTGAGGAAGTGTGTACTTAAAAGTTCATTGTGTTAACACAGGTTTGGCTGACCTGGGGTGTTTACACTAATTGTGGAGCTGCTTCGATGATTGTGAAAGCATGGTGTAGCGTGTATGAGAGGATTTTGGTCCAAGATAAGATGTGTTGGGTTTGCCTTCATTCCTTTCCACTATGAGAATGTTTAGGTCCAGACCTAATTTGAATTTTCTAGGTTAAAGGGATTTGCCGACCTTGGAGAATGCTCTCAAGGTTGAAGACAGTATAAATGAGTGTCAAGGGATCATGATTTAGTGTGGACATGATGTATGTGATGTGAATAACAATGTGACGAATGTGTGGTGTAGTATAAGCCTTCATGTGTTAGATTACTGGACGCAGTGAGTAGAAGGTGTCTACAATTCTTCAGTGATGCTATGAAGGTGATGTTATTGTGGTGAATATTGGTTCAGTACTGTTTAGGGTTAAAAATGAAGAGGATTGATTTTAATGGTTTGTGTTGATCCTCCTTTCACCACTAAACATTTAAGGACATTCAATCAAGTAGAAACTCTACTATAGATCTTCTATCACTTAGAACATAGGGGAAGATTAGAATTGTGTGATTTTGCTATTCAATTAAGCCTAATTATGCTCAAAACCCTAATTTCACAAATTTGTAAACAAACTGACAAATTATGGAAAATGATCGCACGCTGAGATATCAAATAACAACCAAATACATACCAAATTTCAAAGTTTGGTGTGTAGAAAAGTTAGGGACTAATGAGTGAGCGCCCTAGTCTAGTGCCCCAATTTTTGTCAGGATCTACGAATGTTATCTGCAACACAGTTTTGCTATTCTAGAGATTTTATAGTTGTGGGATCTAGAGGACTAATGAGTGGGTGATTGAGTCCAGGTCCTTGTTTTCTTCTTTGATCTGTAATTCTAATAGTTTGCACTACTTTCCTACAACTCCACTTCTTTCACTTTCACAACCTGTAACCTGTAATTACAGAAAAGTGGGTTGGGGGTTGTGGTGTTTAGAGGCTTGCCTCAGTCAAGCCCCGGAGAGGCATTCAAGTCTTATGAACACTGTTGTCAGATAAAGAGTGCATATCCTTGTGGGATAGAGGCAAAATCCAAATGATAAATGAAAGAAAACATAATTGATATCACCTTGTAGTGAAGATCTCATAGAAGGAAGATGCTCTTCATGCCATGAGGAGATGGACACCAAATCTGCAAATACAAACACAATAACTACACAAAATACTGCTTTGCAACACAATGATTGCCTTGAATCATTTTCACATAAGCTCCAAGTTCACAATGCCCATCTAGTTTACAAATGGATCACTAATCATGCTTATATATGCAACTACAAACATTCCCAGTAAGAATTTCATAATTCAAACTTAGGATGTCAGCATAGGACCTAAATAACGGTCATAAACTGACACCCAAAAATAGGTCCTAATCTAAAATAGGGTAGGACTAGGGCGCAGGCACCCAAGTCCTCCCTGCTATTTCAAGTAGGAATCATGTCAAGTACATCCCCTAAGTCCCATTTTCCATGAAAATTTAGGGTTTTCTCATCGGGAGTCATCATGCAAGATGCTCTAAATGTATTCTAAAGGACCCAGAAGCTAAAGCTTAAGAGGGAAAAGCCCCCAAGGGGACATTTTCTGACATAACATTTAGCCCCCACTTTAATGTATGTATAAACACAAGGCCAATACATGCATTAAAGTATGGTCAACAAGCATGACAAACATGCCAAGCACGGAGAAGACACACCAGTCATAATGAAGGTAGTAATAGGCATGCAAAACATGGAGAAGACAGTTACAGTCAGACAAAACATGGAGAAGACAGTATTGAAGACACATAAAACACAATGAATACAACAAATGCAATGAACACAGTGATGATTTTCTTTTTCTTTTTCTCATATATGAAATGTAGATGCAAGTACAAGGAAAGTAAACACACCACCCAAAATGCAGGAGGGACTCATCGCCACCAATTTTTAAACTACATATGGGGCAACATACATGCCATACAAATCAAGCACACCATAAAAATCCCAAAGCATAGGAGGGACTCATTGCCACCAGTCTTTAAGACTATGCTTGGGAACAAACATGTAATACACACACACATGGAAGACACAGAGAAAACACGATAGAAAAGTGATGGAGCATACCTATTTCTAGGTTCATCACCATCTCAGACATATTACATGCACACATCGACGATTGGGCTTCACCACAAAAATTGTCTAAGACACACTTAAGGGTAGGATAGTCTCATATCCACTCCCCGCCTACTTGAAGGACTTTTGAAAATGCAACCCCACCTGCATCACAGAGACACCTTATAGTGAAAAGGAAGCATGGCATACAACCCCACCTACATCACAGAGATGCCTTATGGTGAAAAGAAGGTATGAGTATACAACCCCACCTGCATCACGGAGATGCATTATGGTGAAAAGGAGGTATGAGTATACAACCCCACCTGCATCACGAAGATGCCTTGCAGTGAAAAGGAGGTATATGAAGTAGATTTCAATATTGTTCAAACACACTTTACTAGCATCTAGAACAAACAACGTACTTTATTTATGCCACCACCTTAAGGTGGTTGATATCATGTACCGATATCAAGCGCATTAAGGTAGGTAGAAAACATACAAGGGAACATAGGCTCTCACAAAGCCCATGCCCCCTGTAGGTGACATGTACTTTACGATCACCAAATGTTACCGCAAATACATTTTTGCAAGAAAAGTGTTAGCGTCCATATAATTATGATAACCAACAATGCATAAAATTGTTCACAAAGAGAGCCGAGGTTATACTATGGATTCAGAGACTAAGTATAACCGTGGGTCTATACCGTAGAAATCTCAAAACAGAGTGTAACCAAGGTGAGATTCAAAGATAAACAAAGTGCACAGAGCTACAGTATTGTTATGGTTTGTAAGTATAATAAGACAACATCAAGATCACATGGAGTGATTCTACTAGCCAAGCGTCGGATAATATATATTCCAACCCCGTCGTCATGTATGGACTTGGTCCATTTTTTGATTTCTCACTGAAGGGACACTAGGCCCATATCAGTATAATATGTTTTTCGTCATCTGCCCACTAGATAGAAGCACTAGAGGAATGGAAACAATAAATCAAGAGAGGAGAAACAAGTGCCTTAGAGACAGTCACATAGGAGGGTGCCCCCAAGTCACCAACTGCAACGCTATGTCCATAAGACACAACACACAATAGTGAAAATAGAGGAGAAGCAATATAGAAGAATGATGATATAGATAGAAGAAGGTCACACCAGAGGCAGTCGTCTAATATCCTTGACTTTACAAGAGAATCAAGGGTCATCCCAGCAGGACTAAACAACACATAACACATCATGGGGGAAACACAACACAGAGGTAAAGGGTTAGAAAAACTTACCTATAGGGACCACCAAACTAAGGTTTGTCATTGAGCAAATCATCTTCCCTCTCCCAAATGTTAGAGGAAAGTGGGACATAAGGTAGCATAGCCCAACTCTTGTTCTTGTCTTCAAGTTATCCCTTCTTAAGGTCTTCTTGGTTTGATTCAATGTTAGGTGAGATGTTTTCTTGTTGAGATATGTTTCGTTGGGCAAAAGCTTGTTGTCTCCTCCTTTCTCTTGCTTGTCTATTTCTTCTTGTCTTACCACGTATCTCTTGTAAAATAGTGTTTTGTTCTTCCATAGGTTTTTGTGTTTTAGAGGAGGACGCACCAGGATCAAATCTCATTTGTCTAGGTGGACTGTTTTTCTCTCAATGACTACCTCCCAATCCTTGTAAGGATGGTGGGGGAGGAACCTCAGCATAGGGTCCTGTTCCTTTCGGTCTAGGAAGTTCTTCAAATGCGGGTTGTTCATCTCTTGTTGTTTCTTGAATAGAAGGACCAGCCACTAGATGTAATAATTGTGTTTTGTAGTTTCTATAGCTCAAGAAGTTAAAATTTGTCTGTGGCTCTAGTTCCACTTCAGATCTTTCCCAAAAGTAATTAAGGGTAAAGTGTTTTCTTGTAACCAAAGGTTTATACCTATTGCGAGGAATAGTGTGAACTTGTTCATTCAAAGGAAATTTTACACAGTTATAAATTGTTGAAGGGACAACTTTCATAGCCTTTAACCATGGGTGTCCTAATTTTATGCGAAAGAGGTTAGAAATGGGGACAACATCAAATAATTGTTCTATGGATTTCTCAAATACAGTAACCAATAAAGATATCTTCCCAGAAGTGTTTATAAAGGTTCGCTTATGTGTTTTAATCATGTCTGAAGGGTCATAAAAGCCTTATATCAACCCATGTGAATAGAGGAATTCTTTCATTTCCACATGATTCATGAAATTAGGATCAATAAGTGTTCCATCTACAGGATTTCCCATTATCTTCACAATGATATAAAGAGGTCCTTCAGTGTCTCCAATTGTTCTATTATGAGGTGTAAACACAATTTTGGGTTTAGGGACCTTCTTTTCATGTAAGGCCTAGGAGGGAACCTATTGTTATTGTTGTGATTATAAGCCATGTGTATATGTTTTCAAATCAATGTAAGATCAGATTTTAAATGCTTTTCAAAAGATATGCAAGAGACAAGTGCAAAACTATGTATGAAGATGACATAAAATGCTTGATTATTTAACTTTTTCCAATGCAAATAAGTGAAAGAAAAGGTGTTGTAAGGAAATTGATCAGGGGAAGAAAATAATATGTCTGATATCATTCCAATAAAGTAGTAATATCCTTCGCAGCACACTTTTGATGCAAACCTAGAGTGGTGACAAGTCAAAACCTAGTGAAAATACACTAAAATATGCAATTTTTCACCAACTTTGAATGCAAAAGACCCAATACAGAGGGTGTTGTAAATAATTTTAGGAGGAGCAGCAGATAATAATAGTAATATCAGTCACCTGAATCCATAAAATTTTTTACAACATGCCTATAGTGCCAATCTAAGTCAAACCCTAGTGGAAATATAGCCAAAATATGCAATTTTTCACAAATTTTCGATGCCAAGGCCTAATAAAAAGGGTGTTGTAAAGAATTTGAGGAGGGGTAGAAGATAATAACCCTGATTAAATCCAATTAGTGCAAGAAAATTCTTCACAACACACCTATAATGCAAATCTAGAGAGTCAATAAGGTCAAAATCTAGTGAAAATGCAAGTTTTTCAAACCCTAGACATGAGATATTACAGGAAAACCACTATGATGAAACACTATAGTTATAAATCAGTCCTAATGACTGTTTGAAAAGGGTTGTAAAATCTGAAACAAGATTTTGACTACAAACCCTAGCTAATGCAAAACTAGGTTATATGGAAAAAAACACAATTTCAAGCAATTTTTATCAATTTAAGCATGAAAATGCAATGTAAAGGAATTATGAATGAATAATTTATGTATTTTAAATCAGATATGATGATAATTATAGAAATTTATTGAAATTAAATGCCAACTAATTCAAATTATTTGAAAATGCAAGCTAAAAATGCTAATTTTTTTCAAAATTTTCATTTTTTTTGTAATTTTTCAAATGCAATAAGTTGAACAATGAAATGAATGAATGTAAATCTAAAGTAAAACACTCAAAAAGGTGAAATAAAGTCCAAAAACATGGGTTCACCAAAATATTTAGGGTTAAAAATGAAGAGGATTGATTTTAATGGTTTGTGTTGATCCTCCTTTCACCACTAAACATTCAAGGACATTCAATCAATTAGAAACTCTACTACAGATCTATTATCACTTCAAACATAGGTGAAGATTAGAATTGCATGATTTTGTTGTTTAATTAAGCCCAATTATGCTCAAAACCCTAATTTTGCAAATTCGTAAACAAACGGACAAATTATGGAAAATGATCACACACAGAGATATTAAATGACAACCAAATACATACCAGATTTCAAAGTTTGGTGTGTGGAAAAGTCAGGGACTAATGAGCAGGCACCCTAGTCCAGTGCCTCAATTTTTGTTAGGATCTGGGAATGTTATCTACAACACAGTTCTACTATTCTGGAGATTTTACAGTTGCAGGATCTGGAGGACTAATGAGCGGGCGCCCGAGTCCAGGTCCCTATTTTCTTCTTTGATCTGTACACTAGTAGAATTTTGGCAAATAAATGACTAAGTGACTAAAACATTTAGTCACAACAACTAAAAAATGACTAAATTCTACTATTTTTTTGTAACTTGGCTATAAATGAGTAAATAAATGACTAATTTGGTCGTTGACTAAAAAATATTTAGTCACAGAAATAAAATGACTAAATAGTTAGTCACCCAAATACAAATTAGTCAAAATTTTAAAAAGAACTTTTTGGGGAAATTATTGGTAGGATGTATTGCCACAATTCACTATTTGCATTCATTCCAACATATATCGCTATTTGCATTGCCATCATACCCTGTTCTGTATCTTCCTTTTGTTTGCACTCGAATCTCCAACTCCTTACTAAATATCACCATCACCATCACACTCTTCACTTATAGGAACTCTAACATGCTCTTCATGCACTCAGCTTGGAATATCTCTAACCGTTCAGAGCTTCTTGTGGTGGACTCACCGAAAAAAAAAGGTCAGGAATGTAGAGATGAAAGTACTTTCCTAGAGCTACTTCACACTAAGGTGTTTTGAGTTATAGCAGTTACTTGCATGGGCAACAAAGAGGAGAGGACCTAGAGACTTCTAAAAAGGTGGGCAAGGAATTTAGAGTTTGTTGCAATAAATTTGAAGTCGGCGAGGCCCTCTGCAGTGAAGTCAGATTTGGGGACATCCTCTGCAGCGAATTCAGAGGTAATTCGAAAGCCTCATTACGTTTATAAACACAAAATCTATAGCTTTGTGATTGGCAACTTATAGTAGTTACAATCTACTGGTCTTAATAATATTCTTTTACAATCTTGCCACTGTTCTACTTCATTATGTGTTCTAACTATATATAATAAAATTTTGGTGTCAGTGCCAAAATAGAATTTCTTCAAACAATTTTGATACATTTTCACTGCAAGCGCAAACTGTCCTTGTGCAAAGTAAACATGTGCTAGATTTACCTACACATCAGGCATCTAAACAAAGATGTTTCATGCTGCAACTTCTTGTACTTGTGTAAAAATTTCCTTTGCAATATCAAATTGATCCCTTTTAGCTAGCACAATGGCTGCCCCATTTGCAACATAAACATTTCCTAGTCTCTATACCAACACTTTACAATACAGTTCTCTAGCCTTCTCAAGATGTTGTGCCTCCACCTTTGGATCCCTCCTCTCATTGCGAAAAGTTGCAAAATAATTCCAATTTCCAAGTGAAATGTCAAGATAAGATTTTTTTGCATCTGATTCACTTTGTTCAACTTTAATTGTTTCTTTTGCTTTAAGCCAGTCATCTATTTTTAGTTCCATTTTTCCAAGCATAGATAAAGCATTTGATGAGTTTTTATCCACCTTAAGTGCATCCCCAATCAATTCTAGGCTTAGTTGGATCTCATTCTGAGCTTGAGCCATGACAGCAAGATGTAGATATGCATCCCCATAATCAAGAAACTTGAACAATATTAGCGTATATAAAAGATTTTTTTTTTCCAGTATCATGTAGCTGTTCAAACAACCTAGTAAGATTAAATAGTATTGTGACTTTATCCCATGGTAGCTCAAGTGAAACACCACCTTCTTCTAGTCGATGGAAGAATTCCATATCATTAAAGAGCACAGGAAAAACTACAGAATTGGCACTGGGGCTTTTATTTATGAATTCAACCCAAGTACCATTTCCTAAATGCCTCCATAAAAGTTTGGAGCCAACTCTAGTTCATCATGATCAAAATGAAGAACCCCAATGTTGTTTAACAATTGAATGGGAACTTCCTCTCTACTCTTCTTCAGAAGAGACTTTGCTGTCTTAAGAGAATCTAAGGTTGCATTGGGGTCTGATGATATTAATAAGTCACCCATCTTGATAAATGCATGGGCATCACGTGGATCTATGAGAGTTGCCTTAAAATTTCTAAAGCCTTCTCTGCCTGCCCTTGCTGAGCATATATATGGCCTACAACTTTTAAGATCTCACAGTTCTCAGGGTGGACCTCTAGAACCTTTTCAAAATTTGATAGAGAACTCTTAAGATCTCCCAACTTCAATTGAACCTATCTACGAAATCCTGTGGCCTCTGGCTTTCCTTGACTGATGCCATGTATTAGCAGCTAGTGGTGTCATAATCACCTTTACTATGATAAGATCGTGTAAGATTATAATATGAATGAGATTTCATGAGAGGGTGGTCAGTTGAAACAAGAGCTATCTCAGTCAACTATTCCACAAGACAATGCTTCCCTGTGAAGAAAAAATGGTTTGCTAAATGATTCAATGCCATTGCATAGTACAGGTATAATTCAAAGGCTCTACGCATCTTTTCCATTCCTTCATGAACACTACCTTTTTCACTAACTGTGAGAATCCTACAAGTAAAAAATGCACAAAAATGACCACAGAGTTTTATGTAGAGGTAGAACATGATGCGGAGGAAGGACTCACACACAATAACCTTGACACATTCCAAACAAAGTTTCAATACACTTGATCCAAATCCACATCCTTGCTCATTCTTGACAATTTGCTCCTGAGCCTAAAACATGGAAACATCGCCCTAGTGACACTCAATCATTGAAGACAACATGGAATATGGGAAACTTGGTTTATTCAAACCTATTACATCTTCTAGGGGTTTCCAAACGTACATGACCTAACCAAGTGATTAACACAATGATTTATGTAATTTGGGTCTTACTGCCACTAGGTGCATTCAAAGTGATGACTCCAAACAAAGATAAGAATACTTGTCATATGAATTCCTAGGCTTATGCAGGCCCTAACAATATGCCACTATGATTCTTCAACCCTCCATTGACATACAGTGCATAGATTATTCAAAGAAACAAAGAACCTAGGTTTTAGGACTGTCTCAGCAAATTTGCACACACAGTTAATCATATCTTCTTCACACATGCTAGTCATGAGTTGTCCTCTTGCAGGGATGTGGATAGGTGTGGGATAGAGCTTTCCACCAATTTTTAGGTTTTTGGATGGTGGAAACTCTACCCATGATCAAATTTTGCTCCCTAGAAACCCTAGGTAGTGTTTAGACTTGCACTCACCAAAATGCAATATCTCACACAAAACTTGATGAAATTATACCAAACCAAATGCATTCGGAAGCTAGATTTTTGTTGCTAATAGATTTTTGTTGCTATGTGTAGAACATTACAGATGGATCAACGTCGAAGGTTGACTACAGATCAATACTATGCATTTGATGAGAGAGTAGCCAATGAGAGGGACATGGACAAACATCCATGTCCATGTAAAGACTGTCATGGTGGAAAGGTGAGAAAAAGAAACCCGATTCTTCAACATATGATAAGATATGGGCATAGTGGTATAAGCCCTTGGGATTACAATTATTATGAAGATATGATAGAATTGCAGAGTGTGAGAGATGAAGAGGCAACAAACATAGATGAAGTGGCACCAAACATAGATGAAGAGGCAACAATGTTAGACGAAGGGTTTGAATTTGATAGAATGTTGAATGAGGGTCTAGATGATGATTGAACCAAGTCGATGGAGGATGCTTTAAATCTTGTGTATGCTAATTGCAAGTTAAGTCATTTGACAACAATCCTTCAAATTCTTAACTTGCAAGTGGTGCATGGTTGGACAAATGAGAGTGTAGATCAGTTATTGGCATTATTAAGTTTGTTGTTACCACCTGACTCCACATTGCCAACAAAATGAAATCAATGTAAAAAGAAAATCATTAAGCTAGGATTAGGGTATGAAAACATCCACACATGTGTCAATGGTTGTGTATTATTTCACAATAATCTTGCAAGTGAGAATGAATGTCTCAAATGTCATGAAGAGAGGTATAGACAAGGGTTGAAATCAGCTATGGTTCCTAGAAAGGTTCTTCTCCACTTTCCAATAATCCCATGATTACTCTAAATGTATAGGTGCAGAGACATTGCTGAACTTATGCAATGTCATGCCCAAAATAAGATCAATGATGGAAAACAATGACATGTGCCTGATTCTAAGATGTGGATGGAATTTGATAACAGATGGCCTAATTTTTCTCAAGATCCTCATAATATAAGGTTGGGTTTGGCTCTATATGGGGCGAACCCATTCTTAGATCAAAGTACTAAATGGTCAACTTGACCAGTGTTTTTAATAAATTATAACTTGCCTCCATGGTTAGCAACTAAACCAATTTTCTTAATGCTATCATTGATTATAATAGGAAAGAAAAGTGTGACTTTAGATACAATCAATGCTTATCAGAGCCATTATATGATGAGCTAATGGAATTGTGGAAAGGAATTGAAGCAATTCAATCTTTAAGGGATGGTCATTTAGTCAAATTCACTGTAAGAGCTTCCTTATTGTTTATGATTCATGATCTTCTTACATATGGCACATTGTCTGGTCTCAGTGGTCATGGATACCATGGATGTCCTACTTGCAACTTTAAGGATTTTGTGAGGTAATCAAGAAGTTTGTGTAAGTGTATTTATTGTGGACATCGTGCTTACCTTAAAATGGATCATCCATATCATTGACAAAAAACACGTTTCAATGGTCAAGAAGAGAATCATGAAGCACCATTGCTAATAACAAGTGAATACATTGTTGAGAATGGACAAAAAAGAATTCTATTTATTGAAAATGATGGGATTGTTGGTAATAGATATGATCCATGTAGTGAAAACAGTGTAAAACGGTTGTGCATATTCTATAAGTTGCCATACTTTAAGGATATAGCCATTAGGCATACTGTTGACTTTATGCATATTGAGAAAAATATAGCCTATGCTACTATAGAGACTATTTTTGGTGATTTTGATACTGTTTCATCACGTGAAGACTTTTGACATCTAAAGGTTCATCAAAATCTTTGGGTTGAAAAATGTGCTAATGAAAAATATAGAAAACCTAGTGCTCCTTATGTCTGGACAAAGGAACAACATGTACAATTCTTACAGTTGTTGTCTCAGACACTAGATATGTAAGTAGTAGTATTAGAAGCCAAACTGACATTAATGGCTTAAGAGGCCTCAAGACCCATGACTATCATGTCATAATGGAGAATATTTTACCTATTGTGGTAAATATATCAAGTTTGGCAAAGGGACCAAGATTAGCAATTATAAGGTTGGGCCTAATATTAAAGAGAATGAGTTTACATGTATTAGATCCTTTGAACTTTGATAGTTTGAGGGAGGAGGTTGTTGAAGTCTTTTGTCTATTGGAACGGGAATTTCCACCAACAATCTTTAACATTTCTATGCATCTTTTGATACATCTAGATTATGAACTAGAGCATTGTGGCCCAGTAAGAACGAGATGGATGTATCCTATAGAATGATATATGAAAGTTTTGAAAAAATTATTCATACTAGGGAAAAACCGGAAGGCAACATGTCTAAGGGATATTCAATGCAAGAGGCCATGGGATTTTGCACAAAATATATGAAGGATTTTAAAAATGTCAATCGATGTGTATGGGATGATGACAAAGATGAAAGAGTTGCAGGTGAAGTATTAGAAGGCAATGGATGTCACTTCAAGCTATCACATCAAGAAAGAAGTGTGATACATGCCTATATTCTTCAAAACACAACTTCGTTCGATAAGTGGCATAGGTAAAAAAAAATTTACACAATAATTTATTTACTCAATTGCATTTACACATTTATATTATTAATCTTACTATTTGTACATTAATATTCTATGTAGAAAATATGAAGAAGAGAATCAAAGTTGGATGCAACCTCAACCTCAAAAGTGCAGACGTCATGATTTGATTGGAGGTGATTCTTTTCCAAAATTTTAAGAATGGATTGCTAATGTAGTCAGTCATGCAAAGAAGAAGGTCAAGATGTACCAATGGAGGAAAGTGAGATTTCACAATCTCCACATGTATGGGCTATGTGTTTTAGTGGAATGTGGGCCTATGGTAGTCATTTAAGAGTGGAAGAAAAAGACAAAGGAAAGACAAATTGTGATTGTGTTGTTAGTACTGAATTTCTTCATGAAACTAAGAAGAAATTTTATGTTGGATTCATCCAAGAGATTATTCAAGTGGATTTTGGTGAAAATAGTCCTATATTATTAAAATGTAAGTGGATCCAACCATCCACAGTACAATTTGATGAGTATGGATTTGTACACACAAATACAGGGAAATTTTTATCAGAGATGGATGAGCCGTATGTTTCCCCTCTTCAAATTAACCAATCATTTCTAATTGATGATGTAAGAAGCCCAGGATGGTCATATGTCCTTTAAATAGAGTCTCGTTCCAAATGAAAATTCATGGAAGTTGTCGATGTAATGCATGATGGGGAATATGTTAATTTACAAGAAACATTCGAAGAAGTGGATGAAAATGATGATGGAGTGTTTGAAGAAGAGATTTTGATTACCAATGAAGAGATTGGGAGAGAGAATAGCAACATGTCATAGATGAGGATGAGGAAGAAAATCAAGCAGATGCAAACATGAGTGATCAGGATTCTGATCTTGCTGGCAATGCAGATGATTATGATGATGTTTTGTCACCTTACCTAGCCTGTCACCTTAAGAGGTTAGCTTGTCACCTAAACTTTGGTTATATGTATGGTGTAATTTATTATTGAATGTAATAAAGATCTAAGTATATGTATTCTTATTCACTATTGTTTTATTGATACATTTCTAAATGTAATAATCATTATTCTGCTGGTACATTGTACACAAAACCTGAGATGTTCACTGCTGATTTGAAATGCATTTGAAGTTAGGTTAAATCATTCTTCTTAGTTTTCTTACTTTGGTTGAAATTAATTTTGTTTAGTTAGAATATAATTTCTTGTATGTCCTATATTTTTTCTAGATGCTAGACTTTTCTTGTATGTCCTAGATGATAGCTTTAGTTTGTAATACAGATTCTAGCCTCCACATGCATTGAATATGTTTGTGTGAAGGAAACAATGACGGACATCTATGATTTAATAATACATATGGATATCTTAACATTAGGTGAACTAAGCCTCCTCATTACAAACAAATAAATGATCTCTTAGATATCTTAACCAAAATTTGAGCACTAGATTAAATCTTCTTCTCCATTGATTGCTTCAAATAGATATTACATTATAACAAAAGTCTCATCATATATGTTTCTATAAATGCCTATGATGATGATATCAAAATTGTTCTTGGTTTTTCTTTTATAAGAGAACCAACAAGCTTCAGACCATTACAAAATATGGCATCTTTTCAAAATTCACGCCTCTTCGTATAAACTAAACATTAATTTTGCTTAAAACATAATTAAGAGAAAACAGAGAAAGTAGGCAATATTGATTGGAAGCTAGCAACACTTGCAATACACTTGTAGTCCATTAATCAACATAGGAGACCCATGATCATCCCAATCTGGCAAAGTCCACCTCTCCATGATAGAGTGTTTGAAGGCTTAGTTCTTCCACTGCAACATCTTCAAGGCCCTATTCTTCTGGAGGAGCCAAACACTCTTGCTCCCATTGGTATACTGTGTAGTCATGAGGCCATGATGCTCGTTTCTCCCCTACACGTATAGCCTATCTATTCATCAGCTTGAAGATAATTCTCCTGCCATTCAAACATAGTAAAATCACTAGGCCACTTATAATCTTGAATTTGGAGCAAGTTGGCCTGGTGATCCTTCCACCTTTTGTCTAGCAATGCTTTGACATCAATTACAAACTTTGTATATCCAGCATCCAAAGAAATTACTCTTTCTAGAATAATGTTGAAGCTGAGAATATTGATATCTTCATCCTTTTTTCAAAAATTCCATGACCTTAGAAATTGTATGCCCAAATTCATCCTTCCATGCATCAAAATCCTTGATCTTTTCATTCTCTGTTAGGATTGATGGAATGAATTGGTGTTTGAAAGTGGCAAAAGAATCAATTTTTTCCTGCATTCTTTAATTCTCACCATTCACATACTGATACTCACCCAATATCATCTTGACCATTTTCTCTGTTGGCTTTATAGCCGTAGGAGCATCTTGATTCCATTGTAGAACTTTACACAGAGTGATCAGTGTGTGATGTGTTGACTGCCATCTTTGATACAAGCGATCTAAAATAGAAAAATTTATTTTCAACCATTCCATGGCCTGAGACAAGGAATAATAGCATTCATGTACATCTCTCAACTTGTCAACAACCATTTTCACTTTATATTCCAAAATTTTCTTGAACACTTCAAGATTTTTCAATTTTGCCTCATTCTTTGTTTTCTCGTTTTGGCTTTTCAATTCCTCATTTTCTTTTTCCAACTTCAATTTCAAAACATTGAATTGTTCAGCAGTCACTATGGTATCACCAGTCTCTTGTAGCATAGGTGTTTGAATTGGCACAATGGCTTCTGAGAAGAACTCTCACCCTTCACTTATTTTTTTAGGTTTACATTTTCAATATACAATCTATTTACCTCATCATTCATCTCCATCTGAGTTCTTTCATAATCAAAAAATCTTTACTCTAGCTTTACAACAGTAGCTCATGTAAACATTGCAGTATGCATAGTGAGGGTAGCTACTTCAGTTGCTGATGTGTCTTAGAATGTCTTGACCACAACTGTTCCCCTTATTTGTTGGACCACGTCAAGTGGTTTCTTGGTGTTCTTTTGTGTTGCCCATAGTGCTAAAGTCTCTATTTTTGTGTTGTAACCACAACTAGTGACACCTTCCTCATAGTCAAATCTAGAAACTAGCATGGGGTCATCTTGATTCCTAACTTCGTCTAACAAAAACACTTTCTTCAACTCAAGGCCGAGAATGATCAACATGTTTCTCCTTAATACCATTTGTCTAGTCTCATCAGGGTTGACACTTATTTCATCTATTTTCATATTCTTTAAATTTTGTGAAACAATTTGGTCACTGAGATTCATCAACACCCATTTTATTTATTTCCACTTGTTCTTGAAATTCTTTCATCTTCATCTTAAGCCAAAAATCTTTGAATTTAGGAGAATTAATGAAATCATCATCCTCCATAAATCTCATATAAGCCACAATTCTTTCATCTTATTCTAATTCAGGATCCCCTTGTGCTTGTTCAACCATTTTGGCCTTTGGTTTGTGTGCTTCTGTTTCTTGGCCAACAAGTGGTTGATCTATTTCTCCTTCATCTCCCATATTTTTCAGGATACTAGCCACTTCATCAATGTCACCCCCTCCTCTCAATTCATATGGAACTAGTGGAGAAACATCCTCAATCCTTCGCCTTTTGGCAGGTGGTGAATCAAGGACATGAGCTAGATCTTGTAGTGACATTGCATCTAGTGTAGGCTCTTGAATCACAAATCTTGGTGATCTTTTGACACTGAGCTTCGTAGCCTTTAAAGGCTGCTTCTTAGACTTGGTATATATTCTTTCAAAATTGTCAATTATCATATCTATTCTTCTCAAAGGGTCCCTCTCTTCAAAAAATAATCCATCAAAATTAGGATTTTGTTTTCTCCTATCATCCGCAACCCCTTTCAAAATCTCCCATTTTGTTTTCCTATCATACACTTCTTGAAAAGTGACAAGATTTCTGATCACATCCTCATCAAAATTGATTTGATGGGATATTCCCATTCTTGTGAGGATGATTTGTCTAACAAAGTTCATGTGACCCTTTGGATCACAAACCCTCTCTACACCTAATTTCAAAGAATATTTAGCCTTCAAATAGGCTTGCAAATCCTCTAAAGTATCAGAACCAATCGACCAATCACCAAACACCGTGGAATTAGGAAAAAATGTGCCTTTCTTCTATTTCTTCATTACATCCTTCTCCATCCACATCATTTGCCACATGAATTCAAGGAATGCAATTATGTCTAGCACAAATTTGGGCAACACATTGGGTGGCTGTGTATACCCATATAACCTGATTATAGTATGATCTGGCAAGAAAAACCAATCAGCATAGTTATGACTATGACCCTGTTCTGGCCTATGGGCAAGAGGCCTCAACATTTCCCTGATCTCTTTTATCATTCTAGGAGAAAAGATACCGAGAGAATTCATTAGTCTAATTGAGAATTCATCATGAAACACAACATAGTCACAATTCCTACAATGGCTATCCCATTTGTAACACCAACACTGTGTTGGTAATCTTTGTCTCGTTTCATCAATCATGCTCAGATCCATTCTGCTAGGCCATGTCCTTCTATTTTGATACAAAATCAAATGACATAACAAAGAGTAGTATTTGAAATCTATGGGCTTTTTGTTTTCTCTTATTTGCAAAATTCTATCATGCAGTTTCTTTTCAATGAATGTTGCAAAATCATATTCAATATTAGCTTTTGGATTTTGAATTTCATGGTCATCATCATTAGGCCAATAGGCATTCTACCTTGGGCATCAATACCCAACACTTGACACAAAGAAAAATATGTTCTTTTGAAATAGATAGCAAAATCTTCAACAGAGAAAGGTTCAATTGTAGTGGATGGGATTTCAATTCTTCTGTTATTTGCCCCTTTCCTCATGTGCATGGGCACCTCATCCTTTCTGTGTGTTTTTCTCAAACTATTGTACTCCTGCTCACTCTTTTGCACATCTACTGGTGTGAGGGCTTGCTTGCTCAACATGAAGTAGTCTATCATTGTATTCCTGTCCACAACCACTAATGGTGACCCATTTGGTAGTCTGACTATTTTGGTGGCTGAGTGATAGTGTTGTGCCAATGTTCTAATCAAATCCACATCAACAAATACATTAGGCACCATAAGCTTTGCCAAATACAAATTCCATGGGTTTCCAACTAGTCCCTGTCCATTTTCTTTGCACAAAAATACCAAAAAAGGTTCCATCCAGAGATAGGGATTGCAGCATCCCGACATCCTTCCGCAACATCCTTGAACAATTTCTTAGACCCCTTGTCAATTGAATTTGGTAGGATGTCCAACAATGATTATTGAAGTGATCATTTCTTGGGAGCAGGGGGTCAGTGCTCTTACTCACAGACTTAGATTTTTTAGGTGCAATATTTTAGTGCCTCTATGAACTAGGGTTTTGATATTTTACTTGCTTTACCAGACTAATTGAAAACATAGCACAAACCAAACACCAAATTTTATGCAAAGAGTGATAGGGCAGACTTATCCTGTTAGAAAATGCCTGAGGAGAGCACACAAAGCTTGAATTCACCTTCTGCAATCAACACTGAATTCACTAGAATGAAGAAATACAAAGAAATCCCAAGTTTTATCGTGCCATGAAGATGGTCATTTCTCCATTAACTTGGTTCGTGCCATGAAATCAAAAAATCTCAGCATTCAATTCTTTTCAAACACAAACAGTTGATTTGATCCAATCTATTCAGTCCTTTCCTCGAAAACTAGAATCTCGTAGTCATTAATGATTACCATTACAAGGTAGCACTAAAGTCATTTTGACATTTAATTCCTTACCACATCACCACAAGACCAACTTAGGGCAATCACGGGACTATGAGACCTCTTGGATAGTTACGTTCATCTTCACCACTTACTGCCACCCCACAAGCCTTGTTGCACACCACTGTGGGATGGCGGGATACATGTTATCCCTTATGTCTTTTACTGTGCCACTGCCAAGCTTTGGCTTGACTATCGCGGGGCTGCGTGAGCCTTTGGTCTCCCATTCATTATTTACTATATTATCACCAGTCGAAGTTATCAGCATTACAGGGTCGCAATATGTAGCATTACCAGTTACTTGAACTCCTTATACCATGCACGGTGAACACTTAATCCTAACTCCTTCCTACCGCATTGCCGTCGATCATCTCCTTACTTGCCATGGGGGCGCAGTAACATATTATGTGCTACTTGAGTTTATACCGCAACACCACAACTAAATTTTCTACATGCTATAGGGAAGTGATAACTGTGTATTCACATCCTCTAATTCCCGCACACCCGCTAAGGCTGTTTACATGTACTGTAGGGCTACGGTAGGAGACAAACACACATCAATGGTCAAAAATATAAATTTCTTTCACATAGAAGGTCTTATATGACATGCTCATAAATGACTCCTAGAACAATTCTAAAGGAATATGAATCCCTAATTATGGATTCATGGAAGGAAAATGTATGAAACATAGTGGGACTATGTGAAATTTTGAATGCTTCTAACACACCTCATGATGAACTAGACTATGTTTTTCCTTCATCCTGCTTGTGTTATGTTTTTATGAGTTCTTTTCTTGTGAATATATCCCTAAGGAAAATTTGTCTGATACCTGTAATTGTAAACATCTTCTTGGTTTTTGACTACAAATTCTTTTTAATCTTTAAACTGAATTCTATTTTAAGTTTTCATTTGTAGTTATCAGCAGATTAGAAAGTCAACAGTCATCAACTTATGAACTCAATAAAGTTTTACTGATTCAAGTTGTTGATTTATACATTATTGTTTGTTTGGACTTTAGGAAATGAAGAGAAGGGTTGTAAGGCACAAATTAGATGATAGTGATCACAAGGCTGAAACTTCACTGACAAATTATGAGCGCCTTCGTAGAGAAAAAATGGCCAAGAATAATGAATATTTATTGAGACTTGGTTTGACAAATAGGTAAGTTGTAAATCCACTAAGTAGTATATTGTTTGTTTAATAGTGTTTAATGAAATTTTATAGGCAAGAGATTTATGTATATAAGACATAATATGATATTATTTTTTGTTTTATAGGCAAAAAAAAGAGTGCAAAGAAAATATGGAGAAAAAACAAAATGAAAGAAAAGATACAGTGTTGCCATCTCGTAGAAGCCACCACTTTTGTGATTCAACAAATGCAGTTGGTGAAAGAAATAGTTGCAATGATGATCATGTGCAACCTGATATAGCATATACTGATGTACTGTAGCTTGATATAGCACATGGTGATGTGTAGCCTAATAAAGCACATGGTGATCATGTGCAGCTTGGTATAGCACATGGTGATGTGCAACATTGTGACGATCTCTTAGAACAAATTCTAAGAGAGATTATTGAAAAACATCAGAGCATTAAAGGAACAACAGGTCTGCAGATGATTTATTCAAGATTAAAGGATGTTCTTGAAGTGAAATCTATAGAGACCGATACTCATGATCTACCTACTGATGCCACACCTGATGTGGCCAAGGAGCATGAAGTTCTAGTTAATGAAAGTCATGGAGAGAGACCGCTTGAATCTATTGTGCCTCAGAGTGCACCTGTTACATCTAGAACTTTTGATGGAACTAGTGGATCAGCCAAAAATACTGGTAGTGGTTTAATAGAAGATGTGGGTGCATTTGTCAAAAGACAAAGATTGAGTCAAGATTTGTATAGATCTATAGAGAGGAATGCAAAACTAAGAAAATTAGAAGGCAAGAAGCCATTCTTTCTTGAGGTATCGAGAGATGGTGAGCCCATTAGGCCAAATGCTACAAAGTGGGCCTCTAAGTTGGGTGTAAGATGTAGGGTCCATTTGCATATTTGCAAATGAAGTTTTGCAGAGAAAGATCCACGACCTGTGGAAAATGTTATACAAAAAATGGAGAATACTTTTGAGACCACTGGTGGACAAATCTATAGAAAATATTACAAGCAAAAGATGATAATTTTGATGGACAATTTTAGATACAATTACAGAAAAGCAATCATGGAGGGAAAAGAGAGGTTAGACTCCACTCTATGCCCCAAATAGTGGGAGGCATTGAAAGAAACTATGCATTCTGAAGAATATTCAGCAAAAAGTAACAAAGGCAAGAGATCAAGAGATAATGTGAGGGCTAGATATAGATTTGGCTGAGGCGGGTTGCAGGCCAAAATGGACAAATTTGGAGTAAGTGTATGGCTTTTTGGTTCAATTTACATTGTGTTATTTATTTCAATTTTTTATTGAATTGACTATATGTTGAAATTGACATTATATTTTAGGTGGAAAATAGTAATAGAGAAGTAGGTGCAGAAGATATTGTCAATTATATGGCAGCACTAGATCCTAGTAAATCTAAGAGTAGGATGAAGTGGAAATCTAGTTCATCAACAGAGATTTCATAGCCATCTGTTACATGCCCAGTAGGATCAGATTCTCAAGATCATGTCAACTCAAATGAAGGGTACCAATATGTACTGAATTGCATATACGGTCTCAGTCAATAAGTTTTGCAGTTGGTTGCCTCTATTAACCCTATAGTTTCTACATGGAATGAGCATAATTCCACAGATTCAGATGTGGTAAGAGGCTCTATTGATCTCATTTCTTCTTGTTTGGCAATTATGTCTACAAATGCCTCTTAATATGTAGATTATTAAAATCTAAGTGATGTAGGAGAATCCAACCCAATTTCTTTATTATTGGAGTGATCCAAAAAATGTTCTTTTAGACAAATTTATAGCTTGCATTCTTTACTTGACTATTGAATGCTTTGTATATTTTTTGCATGATGGTTAAACCACATGCAGAGCAATTTTTTCAAAGTAGCAAGAAAGCAAAAATGCCTTCATGATGTCAACAGAGCTACCGATATTGATAGTGATGATTATGATGAACTGGACAAGAATGTGCAACATAGTCATCATAGTTATACTGAAGTTGAGGTAATATAATAGTTGTTAGTTATCTGTCCCAATGTTTTGTCATTCTTCATTCTTAAAATGTTCTTTTAGATAAAAAATTATAGCTTTTGCATTCTTTAAGTTGTAAGTTAATTTGTCCCAATGTTTAGTCATTAATTCTTCATGCTTAGAATGTTCTTTTGGACAAAAATTTATAGCTTTTGCATTCTTTACTTGACTTCTATTAATTTTCGCATGATGATTAAACCACATGTAGAGCAATTATATGAAAGCATAATTAAAAGAAAAAGGCCCTGTCAATAGAGCTCTCTACAAAACTGTACAACTTCATGTCAATGTTGATAGTGATAATTATGATGATGAACTTGACGAGCATGCACATGATATTCATAGTAGTAGTCGTGCTGAAATTGAGGTGAGTGCTATGAAACCACATGCAAGTAAGTACTATTCAAGTAAGTAATGGTTGTTTTATTATGTAAATAAGGGTAATCATTACCTATTTGATAGAAGCTGGTTAGAATAGTAGTGAAGTGTAATTAGGTAGTATACATAGATTATAGAAATAAGGGAGAACATATAACTTACATATGGAAGCTTAGAGCTTAGTTGTAATAGAGTGCATACATAGATTTTGACTATGCATTAGTGCATTTTTTTTGGGGATGTCATGGTCCTCAGTTGGGGGGACTTCATTGCCAATCCATGTCTCTTTCTAGAGTACTCGTACAGTCTAGCACTATTGTAGTCTTTCCCTCCATTTGTTTTTACCTCGCAATGGGTTAGTTTTTTTTTTAGAGTAAAAAGTTGCTTCTTTGTTATTCAACAAAATCAAAAAAAGCACATACAAAAATTGATTTGTTCCAAGACATAAGACATTACATACAACTATCAAAAATAATATAATGTTTGTTTTATATCTCAATATAATGTGTATTTTTTTTTGCAGACATTTAATATTGATAAACTCTAAGAAGGGGATAAAGTTCGTGTGTTGGATCCTAGTGATGGTGCTATGTCTGTGGGCATTGGGCGGATTCACTCACTATCTATTATACATGGAGTCAAATTGAAAGGAACAAGAGATGCAAATGTAAATATTTTAAAGGTCACAAGTAACATACCCCTTGCTTGTGAAGACAAAATAGATGGAGCTATCCATTTGAAAGAGAAAGAAGGGACCTTCACATGGTGGCCACTAAAATATTTGAAAAAAATGACATAGTTGATGTTTATCATGTACTAGCTATTAGACAGCTTGACCCGCTACTTTATGTAATAGTTTGAATGTGTTGTTGAGGGATCTTAGTGTTTTTTATCTGTTTTGGAGATGTACAAGCAAAAAAAGCCATTGTAACTCAATTTTCGTAGTCACAACACTAAGAAACACACTTTGTAACACATTTTTCAAAGCAAAGACACTTATTTAAGTCTTATGGGTTTTTTGGACTTGGTTTTATGTTTCTTTTCCTCCCTAAACATTTGGCATCACTACCTTATATGCCTTTATGAAAAGATTCTAGGGTTATTGTTGGCTGCATTGAAGGAGAGAGCTTCATATATGGGACATGATCAACACTTAGTCATGAAGACTCAAGGAGCATAAATGAGAGAGCTTCATAAAGGAGAGATCTTCATATATGAGATGTCATCATGAAGACAGTCATGAAGACTCAAGGAGCATAAATGATAGTGAGCAAGAGATAAAGTACATAGTTCATGCCATAGACAAAGTGAGATGATTCTTAAGCTGCTGTGATCAAGGGTGGTGTGTTAGTTTTTGAGAAAGGAAGGGCAGTTGGTAATGCACAAAGACCAATGAGGAAGATTACCGTTATAAGGTGATGATGTTAGCATTTCATCAAGACTTAGGAAGCAACCAGTAGACAAATTTATAGAAGTCTTAAATAGCAAAAAGGACAATGACTAATAATGCTATTATTACAAGGCATATATTCTACATGGCAGTATAGTTCTAGGAATATGACAGTTTCATAAACCTATGACAATCTACAAATGAAAGTCTAAAATCTGTATACTTATGGGTGACTGTTCTATAATAGAGAGATAATGAGTGCATAGAGGTAAGATGTTCATGGTGAGAGGTAATGGTCAACGGTTCCCAGGGATACAGGCACAATAAACATGGTATCAGTGGCATGAGCAAAGGAACAAAGGACTACAGTGTTAGCATTAATTAAAAGGCAAGTATATGAAATTAGTTGTAGGGCAATCATCTAGAAAGCAAGTATGCACAATTCAGTCACCACAATGAGTAGTGAAGACCAAGGACACTAAATATATATGACTACCTACCAAGTGTCCAATGTAATAATAGAGGCAAGGTAAGTGGACGGTTTAGACTCAAAAAGAGGCTTTTGAAGATGCATTAAGGAAGAATCTAATTCCATGCCCTAAGAGGACCTGATATCTTTAAACTCAATAAAAACATGTCCCATAAGCAGTGCTGATGATAGTACAAGACACAAGAATACAATGATGTTTCATTAAGGAAGCCTAATCTAATCCATGTTTCACATTATGAATATCCTATCATAGACTTGACTACATATGACAGTGTATTTCCTTTGGTTGCAGTCAAGAAGGACAAGTGCTAGACTGATGGGGTGGATTAGATGACCTATGGCAATAGTTAGGCACTTTTTGGCAAAGCATTGTAAACTTGGAGAAGTTAATTCTTTCTTGTCATTTCTATGCATTGTAACTTGATCAGATTTTTAGTCTTGTCATTGAAAATAAACATTGTAATACTCTGTTTCTAAGCATTTTTCAAGCAAGATAGATATTTCAGACTTGTGCAAGCTATAAGAACACCTTTCTTTTAATAAAGTTTAATGATTTTGCCTTCTCAATGGTTGTCTTTATATTGTATGCAATAAATTGATGATCATGATGTGTATTTCTGTGTTTTATGTTTAAATCCTCAAATATCAGTCAATTAAAATGACTAAATATACTACTAATTGATGTCAATTAATAATTAAATTGACTAAATATAGTACCAATTGATAGAAATCATTACAGTGAATAAATATGACTAAATATACTACCAATTGACAAAAAGCAACAAACAATAAATAAATATAACTAAATATACTACCAATTGCCAGAAATTAGTGAACAGTGAATAAATATGACTAAATATATGACCAGTGTTAAATCAGTGAATAAAAATGACTTAATATACTGCCAAATTGATCAAAATGATGATTAAAATTAATGACTAAATACACTACCAATGGATAGAAATTAATGAATAAAAATGACTAAATAAGTGACCAGTTAACAACAATCAATGACTAAATTAATGACTAAATATATCAATAAAAAATAAATGACTAAATAAGTGACCAAATTATAGCAATCAATGACTAAATAAATGACTAAATACACTACCAAATCGATCAATCAAAATAACCAATAAATAAATAAAAATGGTTGAGTCATCAATTTGGTCGTGTTATAAATGACTGGAAATAAACTACCAATGTTCACATGACCATGTTTGGTCATTTATAAGTAGTTTTTAGTAGTTTTTACAGTCATATATTGCTCTTTCTCTACTAGTGGTAACTCTGACAGTCTGCACTACTTTCCTGCAACTCCACTTCTTTCGCTTTCCCAACCTATAACCTGTAATCACAGAAAAGTGGGTTGGGGGTTGTGGTGTTTAGAGGCTTGCCTTAGTCAAGCCCCAGAGAGACATTCAAGTCTTCTGAACACCGTTGTTAGATAAAGAGTGCATATCCCTATGGGATAGAGGCAAAATCCAAGTGATAAATGATAGAAAACACAATTGATATCACCTTGTAGTGAAGATCTCATGGAAGGAAGATGCTCTTCATGCCATGAGGAGATGGATGCTAAATCTACAAATACAAACACAATAACAACACAAAATACTACTCTGCAACACAATGACTACCTTGAATCACTTTCACATAAGCTCCAAGTTCACAATGTCCATCTAGTTTACAAATGAATCACTAATCATGCTTATATATGCAACTACAAACATTCCCGCTAAGAATTTCATAATTCAAACTTAGGATGTCAGCAGAGGACCTAAGTAACGGTCATAAATCGACACCCAAAAATAGGTCCTAACCTAAAATAGGGCAAGACTAGGGCATGTGTGCCCAAGTCCTCCCCCTATTTTAAGCAGGAATCATGTCAAGTACATCCCCTAAGTCCCATTTGCCATGAAACTTTAGGGTTTTCTCATTAGGAGTCATCATGCAAGATGCTCTAAATGCATTCTAAAGGACCTGGGAGCTAAACCTTAAGAGGGAAAAGCCCCCAAGGGGACATTTTCTAACATAACAAGTACTTTGAGCTTTGTTGGAACTATACTCCTTGCATAAGTTAGATGCAATTATAACAATTCAACTGTGGCAGTGAGCCACCTCTTCTATCTCTTTCTTTCTGGATAGTGAGTCCTTGAGTAGTAAGCCCTTTGGTAGTGAGCCTTTCTTCTAGGTAGTGAACCCTCTGGCATTGAGCCTTTTGTAATTCGGTGTTGATACTATTTATAGTGTAAGCTAATCCTCACCGTGTTTTTTCCCTTCTTGGGTTTTCCACATAAATTTGGTGTTCATGTGTTATGAGTTGTGGTTGTTTACTTTATGCTTAATTTCCTTTACTATAATTGTATATGCTAAATGGACTAAATTTTTAAAGTGTAAATGGTTTAAGAGAATACTGATTCACCCCCCTCTTAGTATTTTGGGTGTTCATCAATTGGTATCAAAGCCAAGTCCTTTGGAAGAAGCTTAATCACTCAAGGAAGATCTTGGAGATTAAACACATGGCTGCTAGAAGGTTACCTATTCCCCTGGAAGAGATTCCTTTTGTTAATCTCATTGAAGAAGACTATATGCTTGACAAAATTGGAGAACTCAATGCTGCTCTTGAAGATCTTGAAAGAACTAAAGGAGAAAATAGAGATCTGAAAGAAAATGTGAAGGAAGCAAATGAATGCATTAGGAAATTGAAAGAGCAAGTCACAAGAAGCTTAGAGACAAGCATAAAGAAGTCAGTGAACAATTGGAACAAGAAAATGGAACCATCATAGGTCTGAAAGTGCAGGTTGAAGAAAATAAAATAATTGAGGAATGTCTTAATGCAGTTGTTGAAAGAAAATCTGAGAAATGTACAAGGCTTGCAGAAGAGGTTGTGAATCTGAAATCTAATTTGGAGAAAGCAATGAGTCATGAAGAAAAATTCAAGATGAGCATTGTAAAGCATGATGAAATGATTGCAAATCAAAAAGGTCCAAATGATAAAGAGGGTTTAGGATTTGAAAAAGGAGAAAGCTCAAATTTAGGTTAGACATCAAATGCTGAAAACAAAAAGAATGACATGCAGTTCCAGAACTAAAGGAATAAAGTTAAAAGACCATCGGTCAGACAACTAAATGCTCAAAGGTACCCATCTTTCAATAGTTTCTATCATTCTTGCAATAAGTATGGACATAAAGCAATAGAATGTAGAAGTAGAAGAAATCAAAATGTTCCATCTTTATCTAGTCAATGTTTAAATTGCAAAAAAGTTGGTAATAGAGCTAGTGAATGTAGAAGTCAAATGAGGAATGGCTATAACAATGGTAGAATGGTTCAATCTTTAAATGGCTACTATTATACATGTAATAGATTTGGGCATAAAGATAATCAATGTAGATCTAGAGTGAATGGAAGGAATACTGGTCAGAGGAATGTTGTTTGCTACAATTGCAGTAGACCTAGACACATTTCTAAGTTCTACAGAAGCAGAAACATGAAGAAGGATAATTTGATAGAGAAGAATAAACCAGTACAAAAGGTTGATCCAGTAGAAACCAAGAAGGAAATGAATAAGATTTGGATAAAGAAGAATGCATAAGAGGTTAAAGATGAGCCTGTACCATCATCCGGTGCAGATGTTTCCCCCAAAAACTAAGATGAGAGATTTGGCTTAGGGGGAGGTTTAATAAAATTATTTTTCTCCCCTACCAAAGGAATGGTGTTGATGCCTTAGCACGAAGATATGAGATGAAGGTTGACATGCTTAATCATTTGGTGAAGTCTACGGTAGAAAATATCCTAATGTGGAAGTTTACAGAGAATTTGAAGATGACTATGTGTACAGTGAAAGGTTTGACAACTTTGTCAGATGAGGCATTTAGGGCAAATTAAGGTAAGGTAAAAGGAGTCATTTCTAAAAATTCATCATCAATTCTTCATTGTGATTAATGTACACAACATATAACTGATCTTAACAAAAGTCTGAAGCATTTGAAGAATCTAAGAAATCTGATCTCACAAGGAGCTGGGTGATAGACATAAGGATGAAATGAGTGAAAAAGGGGTTTCTAGAAACAAGAGGGACTGAGAAGCAGTGTAAGTGAATACTTCTGGTCCATCACAGAATGAGAATGGTGAAGGTGCTATAAGAGGGATTGAGAAGGGTGTTGGAAGAAGTGAGGGTGTATATGTGCATGACAAGAGTAGTGTGGAATATCAGCACATGACTTAAAATGTCCTTCAAAAGAGTATCAATGGGTTAGTGAACAAGGTCTTGTATGAAATCCCAAATGGCATCCCCTAGATTTACAAATGTTTTTGCTACCTTGGTTGCTATGTTAAATACGATGTCTCCTAAAGTTGGCAAATATGATTTTGTGAATGAATGTGGGTCTTTGTTGCAAGATCTTTCACAGAAAGGTCTTTATGGGATTTTTGAATGATTTAGAGGCATTCTCCATGAGGGGGGCAACTGACAAATCAATATAGTTTTTTACTGAAGGTCTTTTTGCAATTCACAAAGCTAAGTTTGAGGGTCATCCAGTTGTGTGTGCAGAATTAGACCTTGTAGAACAAGAAGATCTATTAACACGTGAAGTTTTTGTAGAAGATGAACTTGATCAAGAAGCTGGTTTGGATGTTTTCAAGCTAGATCTTGAGTTCTTAGAGCATGAGATGGCCTATGAAAAACTAAAGAAATATATCCTTGGAGATGCTTCTTTTGATGAAGCAGAAGGGGATAATGATTCAGGTAATAATTTAGATGATGATGACAATGAAGAAGAGGAAGGCAAGGAAGCACTAAGAATACAACATGAGATAGAGACAAACCTGGTCAATTTAAGGCTCACAATTTACTTTACAATCATGTCAAGTGTTTATTTTGAGGAAATGGTCATAAGCTACTAAAGATCAATCTTGAACCTGGACTATTGATGGCTACCTCTCAGGGGGAGAAGGTAGTAGTGACTGATGATAAGTGGAGCTTGCAAGAGAAAGGTTGTAGACAGATGAGTGTTGATCTAAGGGGGAGATTGTTGGCTATATGTGTTGTCATTGATGTGTTGTCATAATGTATTGATGTCATACGATGTCATGAAGGTTGTAGGTTGCTGAGGCTGTCATGAAGGTTGTCAAGAGATGAGATGTTATGTTCCTAAAGAAGAAGGAAAGTTCATGGTTGGATGTCATGACCTGATTAGTGTAGAATTAGGTCTGAATTCTTGAGAAGATAAGATATGTTTCTATAAAGAAGATGCATGGATTGATATAAAGAAGATTTGGCCTCTAGAAGTTGGTGCTTGTCTCTATTTCAAGATGACCACTCTTTTGAAGATTGTTTGGAAGATTGCTCTGCATTTCCATCATACTAATGTTCAACTACTAGGGTTTGGAACATAGCTTTATAAAGTGTCACATTATGTTTGTTCCAAGTTTCATGAGAATCTGATCACCAGAAGTGTTGGTTTTGTGAAATGCTCCGCATGTCTTTGCCATGAAATATTTTTCTTTGTGGTTGTAAGGTGTTGCTAGTAAATATTTAGAGAGTGCAAACCCAAAGTTTTAGGTCTTGAAGTTCTCTAGAATGAGAATAAGAGTTGATATAGTTTGGTGTGTACTACTAAGAGGGAGAATTCAGTGCAATGAAAGAAAAGGTGTGTCACCCTTTTGCATTGATGTCAAAGGGGGAGAGAGCAATGTGAGAAAGAAAAGAAGTTTGGTGAAGAGTTGTGTCTTGATGGTTTTTCACATTATGTGTTGCCATCAATGACAAAGGGGGAGATTGTTGCAAGTATGTGCAGTTGGTGTTGTAATTGATGTCAACAAGTCTATGTTATCATTGGTGTCAACTGTGTCTACTGGGTAAGTAGAGATGAGGTTGTTGTAAGTATATGATCCATTTGGTTGAGTTGCCTTGTTGAAGATGATTTGGTTGCTTTGAAGAGGTGCTAAAGATGTTACGAATATGTTTCTAATGGTTGGTTTCCAAGTGCTTTTGAGAAAATTTGATTAATAAAGGAAATAGTGTGTTAAAGAGATAGTTTGGCTTAATAGAGTAGTGTTTTGGTTTTGCTCCACATTTCCTCTATGTTGAAGATTGTTCTTTACGGTTTGGATATGTTGTTCAGAGGTGTTAGGAGATGTTATATTCCAAATTTAGTGCTCCAACTCATTGTGCAGAGAAAGTTGTGTTCACCAGTGTGTGGACTGTGTTTCTGAGTTGTGCAAAGATGTTTGGGAGAAACTATTTTGCTCTGTATTTCTCTGCAGATTTATTTCAGGCTTTGTGGTTCTAGATTTGTTCTTATAATGCTTATATATTACTTTAGTTCAAGTTGTTCATAGTTTGGTGCTCCACAAGTTGATTTCTTGAGTTGTAGTGTATGACAGATTTCTTTGAATGCTCTGATGTGAACTTTAGTTAGGTGAAAGTTGTTGAGGAGGAATTTGTTGGATTTCAAGATGTTTTAGGATGTTTGTGGAATACTCTAGATTGTGTTGAATCCTTGTATGTGGTCCACAAGTCATCTTTGGGTTTGAGGAAGCGTGTACTTAAAAGTTCATTGTGTAAACATAGGTTTGACCAACCTTGGGTGTTTACACTAATTACGGAGTTGCTTCGATGATTGTGAAAGCATGGTGTAGCATGTATGGGAGCATTTTGGTCCAAGATAAGATGTTTTGGGGTCCACCTTCATTCCTTTCCACCATGGGAGTGTTTAGGTCCATACCTAATTTGAATTTTCTTGGTTAAGGTGATTTTCTGACCTTGGAGAATGCTCTCAAGGTTGAAGACAATATAAATGAGTGTTAAGGGATTGTGATTCATTGTGCGCATGATGTATGTGATGTGAATAACAATGTGGTGAATGTATGGTTTAGTACAAGCCTTCATGTATTAGATTACTGGATGCAGTGAGAAGAAGGTGTCTACAATTCTTCAATGATGCTACTGAGGTGATGTTAGTATTGTGGTGAATATTGGTTTAGTACTTTGAGCACCATTGGAATTGTACTCCTTGCATAAGTTAGATGCAATTATAATACTTTAACTCTGGCTGTGAGCCACCTTTTCCGTGTCTTTCTTTCAAGACAGTGAGTCCTTGGGTAGTGAGCCCTTTGGAAATAAGCTTTTCTTCTGGCTAGTGAGCCCTCTGGGTAGTGATCCCTCTGGTAGTGAGCCTTTTGTAATTTAGTATTGATACTACTTTATGTTGTGAGCTAATCCTCATCGTGGCTTTTCCCTTTTTGGGTTTTCCACGTATATCTAGTGTTCATGTGTTATGAGTTATGGTTATTTTCTTTATGCTTAATTTCCTTTACTGCAATTGTATATGCTAAATCGACTAAAGTTTTAAAGTGTAAATGGTTTAAGAGAATATTGGTTCACCTCGCCTCTCAGTATTCTGGGTGTTCATCATTCTAGTCCCCTAATATTCTAGCTAAAGTAGTGCAAGATTTTCATCTATCTGATTTAAATAGAATGTTGTCTATTCCCACTATAAAGCCTATCAAAGCACTTAGGAATATGATCATCTTTACCTTTTTTCCTAGGCTTAGATGAGCTATTAGTTCTACTTACTACTTTCCTTTTTTTATTCTATTCTTCTTTCTTATCAGTCTCCTCAATGAGTAGGGTATTGCTTGCCAGATTTTTTTGTTTTATCTTTTTCCTTTCCAAAACCTCTATTTACATTAATCTCATTTATTTCAAGGACATCCAATGCCACTCTTTCAGGATCTACTATTTTCTTTCTTATAAATTCCTCTTTCAAAAGGTCTAGCTTTTCTCTTTGGGAATCTATTTCTCTGATTTTTTCTAGGGCCAACTCTTGAGCATTCTTTTTTTTTTCCAACCATTCTATGATCCTCAATTTAATCACAAGCCTACACTGGGCCAATAGGTTCCTTCACCAAGACACCAATGTGGTCTGAGGGAGATCTATCCTTTCCAATAACCACTGGGGAAGTTGGTTGGGAATCCATCACTTGGGATTCAAAGCAAGGATTTTCAAATACGATATTGTCACCACCCTTATGCCCCTCCTCTATGCCTTCAGGGTTGTCCTCTTGAGTTTCATTTGAATCATACATATCAAAGTCCTTGAGGCTTTCACCAACCTCCACTACATCCTCTAACTCTGCGGGAATATTTTTATCCAAATTATTATCAGATATCTCCAAGATGGTAGGTAAGCCAGAATATCCCTTACCCTACCAACAATGATATTGTTTCCAACAATTTTATCATTGAGAACATCATCACTTGGGGGCATAAAACTAGGCTCAAAATTACAAGGTGGGTTCAGCATAGGCTTACCCCCCTCAACATTAGATGTATTTAGGTTAGGGCTAGGCATTTCTTCATAGATGTTATTTGAAACCCTAGTTTCAAAGTTTAGGTCATCTGTGTTTCTCCTCAAATTTAAAATAGGGCAATCTTTTTTCTGATGTCCATCCATTCTACATAAAAAGCACGAGTTGAGGCCACCAAACCCCACCACATCACATACAACAGTTTTGTTCTCCAATTGAATTTCTCGAATTTTAGGGAGTTGAATCGCTGTATTTAGAGCAACTAATATTCTTACATCCATGTGGGGTAGTGTCACCCTTATTTCATCTATTTTAATGATTTTTCTAAAAGTTTTTACTACTTGAGGTAGAAAGCCCCACATTTGAACAAGGACGTTCTTGATAATTATCCACCTCAGTATTGAGCAAAATTGAATCTCTTGGTTTGTAGTTTTAGGGGCCCATGGGAATGCCTTGAAAAGGGATTGGCCAATATTCCAGAAGTTACAATCAACCACCCTCTTTTGCATATTGTGGTTTCTATGAAAATGATAAACAAACCATGTTGAATCATTCTACAAAAAGAAAATTGAATTCCAAGCTTTCTACCCCAAACAGACACTAGCCAATTATCAAAAAAATTTCTTGAAGGCAATTTATCAATGTTAATACATGTAAAAAAGATAGCCACATTTTTCAATCTCTTCTCTTCATTTTTAATGGCTCTTTGCATTTCATTGTTAGGGCACAAAATAACTTTCCTTGGCAACAAGAGAGTTTCACCTTTTTGGTTTTCTCTTCCCTCGTATCCACGTTGCCCTTCACCGGAGACTCCATAGTCAGCTCTAAGCAATTGCTGGACCTAAAAACTAGCATTTTCACTTGGAGTTTTGACAACATCTCCATTAACAACCTCCCTGTATATCTTTCTCTTTGCCTCCTCTTTTTCATTACATGTCTTTGCTTGCTCCTCCATAAATTTTCCAACCATCACATTAATGATCGTCCTATAGGGAGTAAATTCCCAGGTGGTACCCAAGCATTTGACTGACTATAGTGACATCAGGTGACGCTAGAGGACGGGCGGGAAGAAATTTCAAACTAAAAATGAAAAAAACTACTAATTTTTAACATATAACAAGAAAATTAAAAAAATATATGCATTGATATAACCCCTATGTTTTGTCTTTAGAACTCAAACACACCAGGAAATCTAATAACAACAAATGATAAAAAAAGATCATCCAAGGCAAAAAGAGAGCCCAACCAGGTTGTTCATGGAGGAGCAATCAAACCCTCAAACAACCTCTGGGCTCTCCTTGCAGAGTAAAACTATCTTATTATTTAACTTCATCAATAACAAGTTCATAAATATCATCTTGCATGTACAATTCTTCATCTTCATCAACTATATTCCACCATGCTACTTCATTAGTAGTATATACTACCTTTACTACTTTATTTTTGTAGGAACAATTAGGGGCTATGTGAACAAGTTTGTTGCAAATGTTTCATATGATAGTTTTTCTAGTAGGACGTGTTGTATGACATCTATTAAAAGAGCATCTGTGAAAAGAAAGATTATAGGTTTTATTCTTCTTCTAGTACTTTCTTTGATTTCTTCCTAATTGGGTAAATGGGTGTCAACCAAAGGGTTTAGTTTTTGGAAACTGATGTGACAATTGTTGTGCCTGATGTTTGGTAAACATAGCTTGATTTTTGTAGTCATTAATCATCTATATGAACCTTTCTCTTACTAGATCTATTAAATTTGTCACATATGCATTAGCAATTTGTAATCCTTTAGCATCTAGATGATCCTTTACCTTATCATAAATCCCATAGAGAGTCCTTACAAATATTTGATTTTGATCAGAAGACTATCATAAGAGTTGGTTTCATGGCTCAATTATCTAAATTGTAGAGAGTACTTCATGAAAATTTTCATATCACATAGTTTCATACTATACATGGCCTTGTAGTAGTCTCAAATTTGCTTATGGAGGGTGGATAGAATTTGTTTACAATAAATTATGTTACACTAAGGATAGGATCTGTTATGTGTAAAAAGAAGAAAGGTTGAAATGTAGTTAAGATAAATTCAATCAAACCCTCCTTTCACACTAACATTCAAGGACAATAATAAAGCCAAGTCACTACAGATGGAGAGGACTCAGTTGCGGGTTGATGTCACTTAGGAATGATATGGAAAGATAAATTAGATTATGTTTAGTGTGAAATTTGGATTGTTTATGTTTAGTGTTGTTAGATGTTTGAATCCTCCCTTCACCCTATACATTCAAGGATCTAGGGTTGAGTGGCAATTCACTATCATACCCTAGGTCATTGTGAGATGTAGGGAAGCTTGGATTAGGGTGTTTTGATTATCAAAATTCCTTCTCTTATGCTTAATTGACCATTAAAACCCTAATTTCACAAATACGACTGTAAACAGAAGAATAATAGAAAAAGCTCTTGTAGACGGAAGCAAAATATCAAATCACAAAGTACTTGTTTTCAGGGTTCTGAGGTGGAAAAGTCAAGGACAAAAGAGTGGGCGCCCAATCCAATGCCCTGCTTTTTGTCCAGATCTGGAAACCCAGTCTGCAACTCTTCCCTGTTGTCTTGGAGATTTTCCCATCATAGAAGTTGGAGGACTAATGAGTGGATGCCCAAGTCTAGGTGGCTATTTTTCCTTCTGTTCTACAATTCTGACACTTCAAGATGCCTTCCTATAACTTCACTTTTCCCAGCTCTACAACCTCTAACCTGCAACCATGGAAACTTTGGGAGGGGATTTTGGTGTTTAGAGGCTTGCCTCAGTCAAGCCCTGGAGGACACTTAAGTCTTTGAACACCATTGTCAGATAAAGCGTGCATGGCCTTGTGAGGCAAAGGCAAAAACTAAAGGAAATGATGATGAAAACATAATGTAATGTCACCTTGTAGTGAAGATATCATGGGAGGAAGATGCTCTTCATTCCATGATGAAATGGATGCTCAAATTTGCAAACACAAACACATAAACCACACAAATCTGCTCTTGCAACACATTGAAAGCCTTGAATCACCTTGAAAACACTTTAACATCACAATTGCCATCTAGTTGAAATCTAGTTTACAAATTAATGCCTAAACATGCTTTTATATGCAACTACAAACACTCCCGCCAAGATTTTCATAATTCAAACTTACCGTGTTGGCATAAGACCCAAATAACGGTCATAAATTGACACCCAAAAATTAGGGCTGCCCTAAAATAGGGAAAGACTAGGGCGTGGGTACCCACATCCTCCCCCCCTTTTTTGGGTAGGGTCAAGCTCAAGGGGTCCTGCTAGGTACAATTTGTCATGTTAACTAGGGCTCATTCCATCAGGATGCCAAATTATGAAGTAAGATGTCCTAAATGCATGCAAAAGACCTGGGAGCTAAACCTTATGAGGGAAAAGCCCCCAAGGGGACATTTTCCAATGTTACATTTAGCCTTGACTTTAATGTATGTATAAACACAAGGCCAATACATGCATTAAAGTAAGGTCACAAACACAACAAACACATCAAACATGGAGAAGACACACTAATCACATAGAAAATAGTAATAGGAACATAAAACACGGAGGAGACAATTACAGTCTCATAGAACATGGAGAAGATAGTCAATGCATAGAAGACACATTAATGCATGGAAGACAGGCATGATTTCTTTTCTTTTGCTTTTTCTCATATATATGAAATGCAAATGCAAGTACTAGAAAGTAAAAAAACCTCCCATAATGATGCACTAATCACGTAGGTCTTTGTACATATTGATAGGGAGGACTCTAGGCTGCCTGCTCTGCATCCTGTAGGTGTACAAGACTGTTGACAACACTAGCCTTCCTACCAATTCAAAGTGCTAAAGACATACTCCTTGCAGAGATGGAAAACTCTACTTCTCTGCTTGGTGTGGGACACATACATTGTCCTCACTGCTTCCCAGATACTGCCTCAATGGCACATAACTTTCTGAGCCCATTGCCCACCCTTCTCACTCTGTTCAAGGGTCTGGACTGCTTGGTGCTCACTTTATTTCTCTCTACTTTTCCACCTCTGCAAATCTATTTATCCTACTTGTCTATCTAGCCGGACTCCTCACTGAGCTCGCCTAGAACAAGCATGCATTTCCTCTAGCCGGCAATCCGACCACCACACAAAAGAAAAACAAACAAAAAGCATGGCTCTGCAAGATGGCCTCCATACTGTACAATGGAACTTGAGGCATCATCAATACATAGTCATGGTTTGCAAAAGAGAACAAAACTATAGAAACAGAAAGGACTAATCTACTTCAGAATAGTAAACTGAAAACAGAAAAGAAATACTCAAATGATCGAACTACTGAATTTGATTCTTATTCAAAAATTACCTTTACATCAGAATGCTTCTCAAATTGAAATCTTTTTCTCGTTTCTTCTGCTCCCCCTCATACAGAAAGAATGCTGCATTTTATAAGTATTCCATGTCTGTTACAGGACAGTTCCAATTCCAGAATGGTTGGTATTCCAATTGTCGATTCAGCTTTTAAAATTCCATCGCAAGGCCCATACATCACCTAAACATGTGCATTTTTCATTATCGGCAAGATCACATCCATATCTCACCGAAATAGATATTCCCATTACCACCGGCAACACTTCTCTTATCGGCCACCTCCTAATTTCTTTCACCGATATGCTATTTTTTCTGATGGTTAGAAACCATCGCTTAGACTTATACTGTCGGGGTGACTCCTCCGTTGTCCTCCGATATACATACTTACTCCGATTGCCTCAAAGGCTCCTTCAAACTGCACTATCAGCGAGACTAATACCGTCGGTCAAACATTTCCCAACCTCGCCGATGGGAACACTTACGCCGATGCACTCCTTCTATCGGCTTGACCCAGTACTATCAGTGAAGCCTCTAACAAATTCCCCGACGGTGCATTTCACACCGATATTTCTTGTCGGCGACACCTCACCACAGTCTTCCCGATCGGTATGACCTTCAACCGTCGGCCCACGATAAATTTCTCAGCCCGATGCTTATGCTCACGCCGATGCCTTCGACCAACTCCACATCGGTGAAACTCGATGTTTATCACCCCGATCGGTGAGATGATACACTGTCGGCTCACGATTATTTCCTCAGCCCGATGCCAAGGCTCACACCGATGCCAAGGCTCACACCGATGACCCACTTTGGATAAGAAAAAACTTCTTTCCGCCAAGGCTTATCACGCCAAAATGCAATTATAAGAAAATTTCACATCACACCAAAAATGTGCAGTATATACATGGGCTCCGAGCCCTTGGTGCTCCTGCACCATACTCCCCCTGTGTGGAAGAAGTCAAGTCACCTCCGGTGACAATGAGGCAAAATCAATGCCCCTCTTTTTAAATTCTGACTCTGCAACCCAGGTAGCTTCTGCTTCAGGCAACTGCTTCCATTTGATCAAATGCTCCATGTAGACACCATGTCTGGTTTGCTTCTGTACTCTTGAATCCAGTATTCTCTCTGCCTGCAGTTTGGGTTTTAATGGCAAAGTCACATCTTTTGTTGTCTGTTCCTTCTCTGAAATGGATCCATCTGCTGCTGACTGGGGACCCCTGTATTGCACCAGGTCTTGGACATTAAACACTGGTGAGATTGCCAAATCTTCTGGCAATTCAATTCTGTATGCATTGTTACCATACTTGTTCAGGATTCTGCAAGGACCAATTCTCCTCATCTACAGTTTGGTTGGTGTGCCTTTCGGCATTCTGGCTTTGTTCAAGTGTACCATAACCAGATCACCAACCTCAAACTGAATATCCCTTCTGTGGGCATCTACTATGTCCTTGATCTTCTGTGTGTTCTCTGTCAAGGTTTTCTTCACCTGCTCATGCACTTATTTCATGGATTGTGCAAAATCCTCTGCATGTCCACTTCTGGTCTCCATGTTTCCCATAATTCTGAGCTCACATATACCTCTGGGATGCATTCCATAGACTATTTCGAATGGACTCCTACCAGTAGTCCTATTCACACTGTCATTATAGGCAAATTCTGCCTGATGAATGACAAGATCCCAACTCTGTCCATATTCTTTGGTTATACACCTTAACAGGTTGCCCAATGTCCTGTTTACCACCTTTGTCTGACCATCTGTCTGTGGGTGATATGCTGAACTGAAAGACAAATTTGTTCCCAATCTCTGCCACAATGTTTTCCAGAAATGCCCCATGAATTTAGCATCTCTGTCAGACACAATGCTTGCTGGAAGTCCATGAATCCTGATCACTTCTCTGAAAAATAAGTGTGCTATATGACTGGCATCATGAGTCACTTTGCAGGGAATGAAATGACTCATCTTGCTAAACCTGTCCACTACTACATATATGCTATCATAACCAGTCTTAGTCTTAGGCAAACCAACTACAAAATCCATGCTTACACATTCCCATGGCCTGGAAGGAATGGGTAAGGGTTGGTACAGTCCTGCATTAGAAGTGGTTCCCTTGGCCTTCTGACATACGGTACACTGCTCTACATACCTTCTGATGTCTCTGTGCATCCTCGGCCAATAGTAGAACCTCTAGACTAATTCCAATGTTTTGTTCAGACCAAAATGTCCACTCAAACTGCCATTATGCTTCTCCTGTATGAGATTTTCTCTCATAGATCCTCTTGGCACACATAATTGTCCACCTTTGAATAGCAATCCCTGCTATAAGGTGAAATCTGCAAATTCACTGTGAAAGTGATTCTCAAAATCTTGACATACCTTGTATGCCTCAGCAAAATCTTCATCATCTTGGTAAAGATTCTTGAAATCTTCAATCCCAATGCTCTTCAATTGCACTTCTTGCACTGTGAGCAATCTTCTGCTCAAAGCATCTGCAACTCTATTCAGCTGCCCCTTCTTATGCTTAATTGTAAAGGTATAAGACTACAGGTACTCCATCCATTTGTTATGCCTGCTGCTTAACTTATCCTGTGAGTTCAGAAAACTCAGAGCTTGGTTATCTGTGTAGACCACAAATTCTTTAGGTAGGAGATAATGTCTCCACTTCCTCAATGCTTGGACTAGAGCATACAACTCTAAGTCATATGAAGAGTACTTACTCTTTGCTTCATTCAGCCTCTCACTGAAAAAGGCTACAGGTCTATTTTCCTGATTTAGCACTGCTCCCACAGCTATATTACTTGCATCACATTCAATAGTAAATAGCTTATCAAAACTAGGCAACAACAAAATAGGTTGTGTTGCTACCTCTTTCTTCAACCTTTCAAAACTTCTATCTGCAGCTGGTGTCCATCTAAATTTTGCTTTCATTCCACCCTTAATTGTATCCAACATAGGTGCACATATTCCACTGAAATTTCTGATAAACTTTCTGTAAAACTGGGCTAAGCCATGAAAACTTCTCACCTCTGTGGCTGCTCTGGGAGTAGGCCAGCTCAATATGGCTTCTACTTTGGACTTGTCCATCTTCAACTCTCCCTGGGACACCACAAAACCAAGGTATACCAATTCCTACTTCATGAATTCACACTTCTCTAGGTTGATGGTTAGTTGTTCATCATGTAATTTTTGCAAAACAGTATTTACATGTTCTAGATGTTCTTCCTTGGTCTGACTAAAAATTAGAATATCATCTAGAAAAACAACCACAAATTTACCAATGTAATCCTTTAGGACTTCATTCATGAGTCTCATAAAGGTGCTGGGTGCATTTGATAGACCAAATGGCATAACAAGCCATTCATACAGTCCTTCTGTGGTCTTGAAGGCTGTCTTCCACTCGTCACCTTCCTTGATTCTTATTTGGTGGTAACCACTCTTCAGGTCTATCTTGGTGAAATACTTTGCTTTTCCAATACAGTCCATGAGATCTTCAATTCTGGGAATTGGGAATCTATACCTTATAGTTATCTTGTTTATGGCTCTGGCATCTGTACACAATCTCCATGATCCTCCTTTCTTGGGTGCCAACACTGTGGGCACTGCACAAGGACTAATACTCTTCTTGATCAATCCTTGATCTAGCAATTCCTGCACTTGCCTGGAAATCTCTTTGTGCTGATCTGGAGTCATCTTGTAAGGTGCCTTGTTTGGCAAAGATGCTCCTGGAATCAGGTCTATCTGATGGCTTATTTCTCTCTGTGGAGGCAATGTGGTTGGTGTACCATCACTGATTATGCCTTTATACTTCTCCAGTATAGGCTGCACTTCTTTGGGAATCTCTGTCTTCTTACCCTGCTGTCCTTCTTTTGGTTTCACTATGATGGCATAACCAATACCATCTTCCTTAAGAGTATTCCGAAACTCTTTTCCACTCACAACCAAGATATTAGGACTCTTTGTCTGAACTACATCTTCATCCTCCAATGACTGAATCTTATAGGTGACACCATCCTTCTGAAAAGAATAGGCATTCTTCTCACCATCATGTATTGCTTTTCGGTCATACTGCCATGGTCTGCCCAATAAGAGATGGCATGCATCCATGGGTAGTATATCACATAATACCTTATCCTTGTAGCCACCTATACTAAACTCTACCCAACTTTGTTCATTTACTACCACATGTTGACCCTTATTCAACCATGTGACTCTATATGGGTTTGCATGAGTAATTCTTTTCAAATTCAGTTTCTTAACTGCCTCATCAGAAATAATATTATCAGTGGATCCTGAGTCTATGATAATTTTACATACCTTATTCAAAATCTTGCACTTGATTCTGAATAGTGCTCTCCTCTGGCTTGGTTCAGATTTCTCTGGTTCTTTGATCAATGTTCTCCTTATCATCAGGTTCTCTCCATCTTCTGAGTTTAGATTGAGCTCAGGTGACTGGCTGCTGGATGCATTATCTTGGACATAGTGATTTCTCTTATCACCTCCTTGAGAAGAGGATGTGGCCTTTTCTGGACACCTATATGCTGGATGACCTAGATTGCCACAGTTGTAACACTTCATGTTGGTGAAATAGGATCCTCTGCCTGATCCTCCTGACCTTCCTCTATTAGATCCTCTTCCTCTATGGTTTCCTCTACCACTTGACTCCCCACTCTACTCTGTGAGTTTGGATTCTGCTTGGGATCTATTGTCAGTATTCCTTCCACCAAAACCTCCTCTGTGTCCTCTGTTATCTCTGCCTCTTCCTCTTCCTCTGCTATTTGAGTCTTGTTTCCTCTTATTCTTTTCCTCCACCTTCAATGCTAGCTGATAGCATTTTTGCACTGTGGTAGGGCACAATAAACTAATTTCTTCTTGTATATTCCACTTCAGACCATTAAGGTACCTTGCTACCTTTATGCTTTCATCCTCCATTCCTTTGGACCTTAAGCATAGCTTTTGGAATTCTTCAGTGTACGCACTGACATCTAATTCCTTCTGTCTCAGATTCTGTCTCTTCCTGTGCAGCTGTATTTCATAATCTTCTGGCATATATGCTTCTTTAATTTTAGCTACCATTCCCTTCCAAGTAGCTATGGGCTTCTTATCTTCTTTTGCTCTTTCAGTCTGCACAAATTTCCACCAGGTTAAGGCAGCTCCCCTGAGTCTGGATTTGGCCACCTTTACTTTCTGTGCCTCGCTTACACCATCACATTCAAAGTGATTTTCAAGTCCTTCTATCCACTCCATGACCAAATCTGGGTCCATTTTCCCACTGAAAAGTGGTACTCCTTCCAATGTTTTACCACTCATTGCTTTCAAAGCTTTCAAGAATGGTTCTTCTTCCAATTTAGGATCAGGTGTGGGCTGTTCATCTTCTATAGACACACCTTTTCCCTTATCCTTAGAATATTTAACTCTCTGGCTGACTTCCTCAGTCTTTTGCAACATTAAGCCTAGCTTACTCTCCATTTCTGCTAGTCTTTCTTGTAGGAGTCTATTCTCCTCTTCTTGATCCTCAACCTTCTTTGCTAACTCTGCATTAGTCACCATTTTCTTGGATGAACTAACAGACTCACTTGAACTTGGTGATGACATACAACTCTTCTATTCCTATCTAGGAATAACCCAAATCTTACTGCTTTGATACCAATTTGATAGGGAGGACTCTAGGCTGCTTGCTCTGCATCCTGTAGGTGTACAAGACTGTTGACAACACTAGCCTTCCTACCAATTCAAAGTGCTAAAGACATACTCCTTGCAGAGATGGAAAACTCTACTTCTCTGCTTGGTGTGGGACACATACATTGTCCTCACTGCTTCCCAGATACTGCCTCAATGGCACATAACTTTCTGAGCCCGTTGCCCACCCTTCTCACTCTGTTCAAGGGTCTGGACTGCTTGGTGCTCACTTTCTTTCTCTCTACTTTTCCACCTCTGCAAATCTATTTATCCTACTTGTCTATCTAGCCGGACTCCTCACTGAGCTCGCCTAGAACAAGCATGCATTTCCTCTAGCTGGCAATCCGACCACCACACAAAAGAAAAACAAACAAAAAGCATGGCTCTGCAAGATGGCCTCCATACTGTACAATGGAACTTGAGGCATCATCAATACAGTGTCATGGTTTGCAAAAGAGAACAAAACTATAGAAACAGAAAGGACTAATCTACTTCAGAATAGTAAACTGAAAACAGAAAAGAAATACTCAAATGATCAAACTACTGAATTTGATTCTTATTCAAAAATTGCCTTTACATCAGAATGCTTCTCAAATTGAAATCTTTTTCTCGTTTCTTCTGCTCCCCCTCATACAGAAAGAATGCTGCATTTTATAAGTATTCCATGTCCGTTACAGGACGGTTCCAATTCCAGAATGGTTGGTATTCCAACTGTCGATTCAACTTTTAAAATTCCATCGCAAGGCCCATACATCACCTAAACATGTGCCATTTTCATTATCGGCAAGATCACATCCATATCTCACCGAAATAGATATTCCCATTACCGCCGGCAACACTTCTCTTATCGGCCACCTCCTAATTTCTTTCATCGATATGCTATTTTTTCCGATGGTTAGAAACCATCGCTCAGACTTATATTGTCGGGGTGACTCCTCCGTTGTCCTCCGATATACATACTTACTCCGATGGCCTCAAAGGCTCCTTCAAACTGCACTATCGGCGAGACTAATACCGTCGGTCAAACATTTCCCAACCTCGCCGATGGGAACACTTACGCCGATGCACTCCTTCTATCGGCTTGACCCAGTACTATCGGTGAAGCCTCTAACAAATTCCCCGACGGTGCATTTCATGCCGATATTTCTTGTCGGCGACACCTCACCACAGTCTTCCCGATCGGTATGACCTTCAACCGTCAGCCCATGATAAATTTCTCAGCCCGATGCTTATGCTCACGCCGATGCCTTCGGCCAACTCCACATCGGTGAAACTCGATGTTTATCACCCCGATCGGTGAGATGATACACTGTCGGCTCACGATTATTTCCTCAGCCCGATGCCAAGGCTCACACCGATGACCCACTTTGGATAAGCAAAAACTTCTTTCCGCCAAGGCTTATCACGCCAAAATGCAATTATAAGAAAATTTCACATCACACCAAAAATGTGCAGTATATACATGGGCTCCGAGCCCTTGGTGCTCCTGCACCACATATGGGCCAACACACACGTAAGATACACAAAACCTCCCAAAATGTAGGAAGCACAACTTGAAGGTGCTAGTCTTTATACTGCATATGGGGCAACAAACACGCCACACAAAACAAGCATGCCAAAACACACACACTTGAAGACACAGAGAAAACACGACAGACAAGTGATGGTGTATTCCCTATTTCTAGGCTCATCACCATCTTAGGCACATTATAGGCACACACCAATGATTGGGCTTTGCCACAACAATCGCTGAAGACACGCTTAAGGGTTGAGTTAGTCACAGAACCGCTCCCCGCCTCTGCAGAGGACTTTTGAAAATGATAGGATGATGCAATCTGCTTCGAGAAATACACCATCCATGCCTCCATAGAGGGCTTAAGATAAAGAGGATATACATGATATCCCACCTTCATAGAGGGCTTACATGATCGATTGATTGATTGCAAACAAACTCAGGATGCATGATGTACTCATCGCGCAGGTCTTTGCATCTAAGGACAAGCACATTGCTAACATCTACAACAGACAGCTTACCTTATATGACCCCACCTTAAGGTGGTTGATATCAGTTATCAATATCAAGTACGTTTTGGTAGGAATAAAACACACAAGGGGACACCAACTTTTGCAAAGCCCATGCCCCCTGGAGGTGACATGTACTTTACAATCACCAAATGTTCCCACAAACACATCCTTGCAAGAAACATGTTGGTGTCTACAACATCATGATAAACAACAACATCAATGCATATGATTAACCACACAAAGAGCCAAGGTTATACAACGAATTTAGAGTTTGAGGATAACTATGGGGCTATATCACAAAGCTCTCCAAATCGAGTACCGCCAAGGCTAGATTCAAAGACAAACAAAAGGTGCATAGAGCAATAGTATTGTAAAGGTTTGTAAATGCGATAGAAACATCATCAAATTCACTATGCGGAAAGCATGAGTGCTTCCACTAGCCAAGCGTTGGATAAAATATACAACCCCATCATCATATTAGGAACTAAGTCCATTTTTTGATTGCTCTCGAAAGGGACACTAGGTCCGCATCAGTATAAATGTTTGTCATCATCTATCCACTAGATGGAAACACTAGAGGAAGGGAAACAATAAATAAGAGAGGAGAAATAAGTGTCTTAGGGATAGTCACATAGGAGGGTACCCCCAGTGTCACCAACCGCAACGCTATGTCTGTAAGACACAACACACAACAATGAAATCAGAGAGAGCAATTTAAAAGAATGATGATACAAATAGGTCACAACAGAGGCAGTCTCCTGGTATCCCAGACCTTATGAGAGAATCCGAGGTCATCACAGGAGGCCTAAACAACACATAACACATCATGGGGGAAGCACATCATGAGAGAGATAAAGAGTTAGAGATACTTACCTATAGGGTCTTCATATTAGAGCTTGGAACTTTCAAACCTCTTGGAGAGGTACCTGATCATGTTTAATACAAAATTTGAGTGGTTCTTATGAAAGTCTTGTTTGTTATCATATGATGCTTGTTTCTTAAATTCTTGTTGAAATGAGACTTTTTGTTGCTTATGAGGGAGGAGAACCACTATTATTTTTGGCTGTTGATTGTTGTTTTACTCTTTTCTAATTTTTAGCGAGTTTCTGTTGTTGAATCTTTCTAGCACGGTAATAGGAATCATCCTATACCATCTCACTCATCTGTATCAGTTGTTGTTCTTGTTTTTCTAATGCAGTTTGATTATCTCTCGATCCATATAAGGATAACAGAAGAGGAACCTCACCATAAATTCCATTTCTTCATGGACGAGGTGGATTGTGCACTTGTTTCTTATCTACTTCAATCATTCCCACGATACTATCATAGTCAAAGTAGTCATCCTTGTCTACTTCCATTAAACCTTGTTCCAACATATTATTTTTCAGTATGTTTAGGGAAAGGATTAGTGAAGATTTGTAAGTTTTGATTCGGCGGAGAAACTAACTTGTTTCTATTATCATTCACACCCAATACCTGGATGACATTTGAATCAATAATGTCTTGTATCTCATGTTTAAGATGCATACATCATTCAGTGTCATGTCCTTGCGTTTGATGATAATGGAAAAAGGTATTAGCATCGAAGTAAGGTCCTTGTTTACTAGGATCAATAGGCTTGATCGGGGGAAGCTTTAGAATGTTATTACTCATAGCTTGATTCATGATAGAATGATAAGACTTAGATATCAGAGTAAACTTTCTTGGTTACTACGATGCTTTCTTTGGATTAGTGATAGTTGAAACATTCAAAAAGTTGTTCATATTTGGTCCATTAATCTTGATGAAGCTCCTGTTATTATTATTCCTCTTAAAGTCATTTTGTGATGATCCACCCATGGATTGACCAACTTGAGCTGATGAGTTTTGGTTTTCATATTGACTAGACGAAAGTTGATAATCACGAAGGGCGGTGCATAAATGTTGAAAGGAGTTATACTTCATCAAGAGGATCTTATCACGAATATTAGGTTGTAGATTTGTAATGAATATCTTCTAAACATCTTCATCTTTCATCTGATATTGAAGCTATGCATAAAGTCCTTGATATCAACTAATGAATTCAGTCAACTTTTCTTTCGGACCTTGTTTGCATTGAACCAAGTCAATAAGCGTGACTTGTGGTTTGATATTTTCTTGAAAATGTTGTAAAAATTGATCAATCAACTACAAATGAATTCAGAGGCAAAGAGCAAAACCATTCTAAAGCAGTATCTTTAAGAGATCGTGGGACAAGTTTTGCTAACAAATCCTCTTCAAAATAAAAATCACTACACATAGTTGTAAATGCTACCACATGGATATTAGGATCAACTTTTCCACCATATTTTTCAAAGCGGGGAGTCTCAAACCTCTTAGGCATAGGAGTTCTCAAGATTGCATAGGAAAGGGGATTACAGGAATGGTATGTTGGTAGACTAGGTTGTGATGAATTTGTCAAGTTTGTTATCTTTTGTTGTAAAGTAGTCATGCCCTGTAAAAGTTGGTTTAGGATGGCATCATTAGGAGACATAGTTTGTTGTGAGGAATTGGAACCAAAGTGAGGAGGTGAATGAGTTTGAGATATGATAGGTGGAGGCTGAGAATATGTCAACGATGGTTGTACATAGTGATAGGTGGAAGATGGTTGTGAGTAGGTAATAGGTGGTTGGAAATGAGTGGAATAGATGGGTGGTTGAGAACAATTGTGCATAGAGAAGGTCCTCTTAGAAAACAATTTTTGATAATCAAATCCCACAACTTTGTAATTAGTGCCATTAGATACTCCAATACTAGTGGTAGCATTACTACAAGCATTTGCATCAGTTGTTAAGATCGTTGGTGTAAAAGTCAATATTCCCATAGTCGGTATAGGTATGGATACTCGAGTATGAGATGGTGATAAAGTGTTATTTATCTCTTGTGCACATTTGGTCACTGGCATAATGTGGGTTTGTACAATATGTGCTAGACTACGAATTGCATTACCACCATCTTATCCCTCTTTTATCAATTCTCTTATATTATGAATTGTAGGGACAACTTCTTCAACTATTCTCTTATTTTCCATAAATGATTGAAATTTAGCTAGCTCTTTATCCAATTTTTCTATTTGCTCATCAGATACATATCCTGTCACCTCAATAGTATCATCAACATCATGAAAAGTTTGTTCTTCCATTGTGGTTGTAATGGGTGTAATATCTTGTGAGATTTGAGTCTCTCCTTTTATAAAGAAGGTGTTCAGTGTACCAACTTATTCAAGGGCACTAGATCCAATGTGTCTTATGCTTCTTATTAAAGGAATATTTCTCTTAGGAAAGTGAGTTATTAGACTCCTGTAGCAATATGCTCAAGTTTTAGGCTTAGGATATGTTGTCAATGCTTGGTTTTTGTACTTTTTCTAATGCAAATGAATGCAACAAAGAGTGTTGTAAGGATTTTGATCAAGGGAAGAAATTTATATGTCTAATATCAGTCCAAAACAACAATAAGATCCTTCCCAACACACTCTTGATGCAAATTCAAGATAACGCCTAGTCAAACTATAGTGAAAATATGTCGAAATAGGCACTTTTTCACCAAAATCTTGATTCAAAAGAGAATGACAAAGGGTGTTATGAGGAAAGTGATGATTGAATGCAAATAATATCAGTAATAACAACCACTTGGTGCCAAAATACCCAACACAACACACTCTATTGCCACTTAAGGTAAAACCCTAGTGAAAATATAGCAAAAATAAGCTATTTTCATGGTTTTTCAATTCCAAGACCTAGAAAAATGGGTGTTGTAATGAATTTTAGGATGTGTAAAAAATAAAATCACTAATACCAGTCACCTCAATCCATAAAATTTGTCACAACATGCTTGGAGTGCAAACTAGGTCAAACCCTAGGGCAAAAATAGCCAGTGTGTAGTTTTTCACTGAATTTTCAATACAAGAGTCCGTTAAAAGGGTGTTGTGAAGATTTTTAGAAGGGGAAGAAAATTATTTACCTGATATCAACCAATTAATGTGAAAATACTCTTCACAACACACCTATGGTGCAAGTTTATAGAGTCAATAAAGCCAATTTTAGTGAAAATCGTTGTTTTTGAAGCCCTAGGTTTGAGATCTTGGCACAAAATGCTATGTGAATGTTTTGAAGTCTGATTTATGATGAAAATGAAGTGTACTCAAATCTTAAAATAATTTTAAAGCCTTTATATGCAAAATGCCAATGCAAATTTAATGAAAATGCATGAAAATTGCTAGTTTTTTGTTGAAATTGTCTATGCAAAAATGCAAATATTTTGAATCTAAATGTAAATTTACACTAAAATTAAAGACTAAAGAAAAATGAAAATTTGAATGAACCTCTAAAATCAGCAGAAAAATCTGAAAGAAGATTTTGCCTACTAACCCTAGATTTTGGAATTACTAAGTTATATGAAAATTGTCAAAATTTCTTCAAAAGCCTAGCAAATTAATGATGAAAATGCAATGCAAATTTTAAATTTTTTGTGTTTTTCTATATTTTATATCAGATCGGATGCAAAAATCATGAATTAAGAAAATTTAGAAAGAATTGATGTAATTTAGTAAGCCAAACAATGTAATTTTTTTGAATTTTTCAAAATTTTCAATTTTTTTTTGTAATTTTCTCAATGCAATAAGATGAAATACTATATGAATGAATGAAATCAATCCAAACATGAAGACACACACTAAACAAGTTGAAATTTAAGTCCAAAAACATGGGTTTACCAAAATGTTTAGTGTGAAATTTGGATTGTTTATGTTTAGTGTTGTTAGATGTTTGAATCCTCCTTTCACCCTATACATTCAAGGATCTAGGGTCGAGTGGAAATTCACTATCATACCCTAGGTCACTATGACATGTAGGGAAGTTTGGATTAGGGTGTTTTAATTATCAAATTTCCTTCTCTTATGCTTAATTGACCATTAAAACCCTAATTTCACAAATACGATTGTAAACAAAAGAATAACAGAAAAAGCTCTTGCAGATGGAAGTAAAATATCAAATCACAAAGTACCTATTTTTGGGGATCTGAGGTGGAAAAGTTAGGAACAAAAGAGTGGGTACCCAAGTCCAATGCCCTACTTTTAGTCCGGATCTGGAAACTCAGTCTGCAACTCTTCCCTGCTGTCCTGGAGATTTTCTCGTCACAGAAGTTGGAGGACTAATGAGTGGGTGCCCAAGTCTAGGTGGTTGTTTTTCCTTCTATTCTACAATTCCAACACTTTAAGATGCCTTCTTGTAACTTCACTTTTTGTAACTCCGCAACCTATAACCTGTAACCATGGAAACTTTGGGAGGGGGTTGTGGTGTTTAGAGGCTTGCCTCAGTCAAGCCCTGGAGGACACTTAAGTCTCTGAACACCATTGTCAGATAAAGAGTGCATGCCCTTGTGAGGCAGAGGCAAAAACCAAAGGAAATGATGATGAAAATATAATGTAATGTCACCTTGTAGTGAAGATATCATGGGAGGAAGATGCTCTTCATTCCATGATGAAATGGATGCTCAAATCTGCAAACACAAACACATAAACCACACAAATATACTCTTGCAACACAATGAAAGCCTTGAGTCACCTTGAAAACACTTGAACATCACAATTGCCATCTAGTTGAAATCTAGTTTACAAATGAATGCCTAAACATGCTTTTATATGCAACTACAAACACTCCCGCCAAGATTTTGGTAATTGAAACTTATCGTGTCAACATAGGACCCAAATAACGGTCATAAACTGACACCCAAAAATTAGAGCTGCCCCAAAATAGGATAGGACTAGGGCATGGGTGCCCAAGTCCTCCGCCCTATTTTGGATAGGGTCAAGCTCAAGGGGTCCTGCTAGGTACCATTTGTCATGTTACCTAGGGCTCATTCCATTGGGATGCCAAATTATGAAGTAAGATGTCCTAAATGCATGCAAAAGACTTGGGAGCTAAACCTTATGAGGGAAAAGCCCCCAAGGGGACATTTTTTGACATTATAGATTGTTAGATTTGTCAATCCCTAGATTTAATAAGCCTCAAACCCTAATTATAATGAAATTGGGTTTAGACAAACAAAATACAACAAATGATTGCATAGGCAGGCACTAAATACAAATTAGAAACATGCCAAGATTTGGATTTTCAGAGGCAAAAACTTTGGGGACACTGGGGTAGGCTTCCAAGTCTAATAGGGTAGTTTTTCTATAGATCTAAAAAAATGGAATGTGTAAGACTGTAACCTACTTTAGATTTTCTAGAAATGCCAGTCGGGAGGACTATGGGGCAGGCACCCTAGTCCAGTAGGGTTGATTCTCTACAATTTCCTCTTAGATCCTGAATCTCTATCCTTTGCTTTGCATTTTTGTAACTCCACTTCACCAAATCCTGGACATGTAACCTGCAATCACAAAGAGAGGGGTTTGGGGGTTGTGGTATTTAGGAGTTTGCCTCGGTCAAGCCTCGGAATGGAATTCAAGCCTTTCAACACCGTTGTTAGATAGAGTGTGTGTCCTTGGAGGACAGAGGCCAATTCAAATGATGAAATAGATTGATTGAAACACAAATAGATGTCACCTTGGAGGTGAAGCCCTCACAGAGATGAAGATCCTTCACACCATGAGGAGATGGATTGATGAAGCTAAATCTGTAACAAACAAAAACAACAACACAGGTATGCTCTGCAACACAATGAATGCTTTGAAGTCCCTTAGCTCAATATCGCAAGTTCTCATTATCCATCTAGCTATAAAATGAAGACATAAACTCACTTATATATGCATTCCTGCTAACTTTCATAATTCAAATTTAAAAGGCTGATAGAGGGAAACCTTTTTAAAGGTCCTATGTTGATATCCTTAAATTTAGGTCCCAACAAATTAGCTTGGACTACAACATGGGTACCCAAGTCCCAAGGCATGATTTGGGTCTTGATTAAGCATTGAAGTGGACCCCTAGGCCCCATTTGACATGGGTTTTGAGGGAATTTGCTCCAGGATGAGTTTTAAGCCTGCATAATGACATAAAGGGGACCTAGGAGCTAAACTAGGAGGTAAAAAGTCACAGGGAAACTTTTTACGACATAACATTTAGCCCCCACTTTAATGTATGTATGATCTTATGATCCATACATACATTAAAGTATGGTAGAAAACACATCAAACACTAGGCACATAAGCTAATGCATACCTAGAGGTTGGAGGACTATTTCTAGCCCCCAATCTTAGGTAAGCACTAGAAAATACATGAAAGAAAGACACACAAGACACAATGAAGATAGTAAGAAGCATACAAAATGTGGAGAATACAATGCAAGCACATAATACATGATGAATACATGAGAGTAGTCACACAATACACAAATAATACATTGATATAACAATTAAAATAAATCTAAACTAAGGGGTGGAGGGGGCCCATCGCCACATGCCTTTAGACCACTGAAAACATGTAAAACAAAGACCCGAGTGTGGAGGGGGCTCATCACCACGTGCCTTTAGACCACACTCAGGAGAAGACATGCCAAACAAAGACCTGAATATGGAGGGGCTCATTGCCATGTGCCTTTAGACCACACTCGGGGGAAGACATAACAAACATGCAAGGAAAACACACAATACATGAGTGCTGCATAGCATGCCATAGACACACTATATGTCTTATACATGGCAAACGTGAGTGATGGAAGGAAATTATTGCTAAGCCCCACCATCTAAAACATGCCAAAAACACTTGATGGTTGAGCAATGCTACCACAACCGCCAAAGACACACTTAAGGGAGGATGACTCAAGATCCAACCCCACCTTGCGATGAGGACTTTGTATAAAAGGATGTGCACTAGTTCAAGAGATACAACCTCCCACCTTCCATAGAAGGGCTTTCAAAAGGCCACCCACCTGCATCATGGAGATTCCTTACAGTGAAAAGGATGCATGTGCTCAAAGTATACAACCTCGCTTGCATCACAGATGCCTGATAGTGAAAAGAAGATATACTCAATAGATCAATGTATGCAAACACACTTTGTTAGTGCAAAATAATCAAGTAGATACCATTATATTATTAGAATGCATAGGGAAACTAAGAGGGGGGTGAATCAATTGTGTGTTAAAACATTTGAACCCTTAAAGCAATTCCAAACATAATCCTCTTAACATGTATTAACAGAATGTAAACATATGAAGCATCAATGCAAACACATCCAAACACATATGAATACTAGATTTACATAGAAAACCCAAGAAGGGAAAAACCACGATGAGGATTAGTTCACATATATATGAATAGCAACACCGAAAAATAAATAGGCTCACTACCTAGAAGAACTCACTCTCAAAAAGAGAGAAGAATAGAAGAACACTGTTATAGAGAGATTCACTATCTCAAAGCAATAGGAGAGATCCACCACTGCCACTTCTTGCCATCCACAACCTTTGGCTCACTTCCTCTAGCAACTTCAAGAAAACTAAATATGTAGAAACCTTCTTCTCACTGCATCTGAGAGTCATAAGCATTTAAGATCACACTCAATTCACCACCCTTGATTCACATTTACATCATCTTCTCTACAATGCTCCACTCAACTTCATCTTCCATTTATACCATCTACAACCAAGACATATCACTATTAGGTTAGTCCTAATGAAGCACGTGCACCTAAAATGTGTAACACTAATTAGGTCAGAACTAAACACTTCCATAATAGAAAGAAGTGAAAGTGGACTATGTCAAGGGTTAACTAGGACTCAAATCTGTATAATCATGCTACTCATCACATCCACAATCTACGAAGTACCTCCACAAATAGTGCTAGCAAGCCAGGTCAGCCTAACCTGAGCTAACAACCACATCCATGCTTCTCCAAGTCCAAAACCATCATGCGGACCACAAGGAACCATTCTACAACATCCACACACCTTACTAGAATACTCACCATCATCAGAATCTTCTACAACACTACCACAACTACTTAAAACAAAGAATATTTTCATTATGCACATCAAGACACACTGCTATTGATCACCAACACAAGACCTAAACTTGTGGAGCAACCCAACACTGGAAACTTCAAAGGAAGATAGATACATACAATATAAGAACTTTCCTAGATCCACAAAACAAGAAACCTCAATGCGAAGAAATGCAGAGCAATCTCATTTCTCCTAGACAGTCTTCTATACAAGAAAATACTCTGTCAAACACATCTTCCACTTTCACATGATCTAGAACCTAAAACTCTGGATATAATACCTCTGAACACCTCTGATCAACACTTCCAAACCACACAAGCATATCTTCAATTATAGAGAAATGTGGAGCACAACACTTAACACACCTCTGTCACACTGCACACCTTGTTATTCAAATTTTCTCAAAAGCACTTGGAAATCAAGTGAACCATTTGCTGGAGGTTGACATCAATGAAAACACCAACAAGTTTCCAACAATCTCCCCCTTTGTCATTGATGGAAACACCAATTCTTTGAAAAACCATCAAGAACTAAAGAAATTAGTCAGTAGCTATATAACCAGTAATACTCCCCTTGATAGAAGCAATTCTTACTCTTCATACACCTCTTTGCACAATGGTTTTTCAATCACTTTAACTCTCCCCCCCTTTGACATTAATGGCAAAGGGAAACAACTAAAACAACAGAAAGTACCTACACTATATCCACTACTCTCACTTTTCTACACTCTCCCCCTTAGAATCATAAGTTATGCTCCATCTAACTACACCAACCAATAGTATCACTACCTACTCCCCCTTGAGAGTTAGCCTTCAACATCAGTCCAAGAACAAGAATGCATCTTGAAATTATTCCTAGATAGATGCACACACTTATGCATCTAGTTAAAAGAAGGAGGGGCAATAACCCCTAACTTCTACTGGAGATACTCAAAAGTATTCTTAGGAAGAGCCTTTGTAAAGATATCTATAACTTGATCCTTGGTAGGTACATACTCCAACTTCACCTCATTCTCTACAAACTTCTCTCTTAGGAAGTGATATTGGATTGAAATATGCTTTGTCCATGAATGCATTATAGGATTCTTTGAAATGTTGATAGCACTTATATTATCACATAGGATAGAAATAGGTTCTATAAGGGTAAATTGGATCAACAATGAATATCAATGAATAAACAATAACAGATACCCAAACTCAATGGAATAATGAAACTAAGGAGATCAAACAAGATAAAGCAATGAATAACACAATGCAAACCTTACTCAGATCGACACTTCCATTGTTCGCTATCACAAATCGTTCTTCAAATGTCTGAATGAGGCCCTCAGAGAGAACTTCCTTGCCTTGTTCAAGAATGTCAATAGTGAATGGTTGTGGTGATGATGCACAGTGAGTAGGTAACAAAAGGGTGATCACAAGCAACGAAGGAATAACAAGGGTGCCAAAGGTACACTAAAATTCCTACAGAGTAATGATGCTAAAGCTTGGATGATTAGAATGGAAGAATGAGGTTGAATTTATAGACTTGGAAAAGAAGATTGATGGTATAGAGAGAATGAGAAGATCAACGGTATAGAATAGATGAGGAACATGCAACGAATATGAAGAAGACATGTGTCACACAAAAGCTATTTTTATTTGAGTTACCTGCTTTCTTTTCTAAAGATAAGACATGCTTTTCATAAATTAGAAATCTTTCTTCTAATTTAAGAGATATTGATAAAAAGAAGGTTGATTGAATAGATAACTCAACTTGAGATTTGCTTTTTCATGATTTGAGAGAATAAATAAAATATTTGATTGTATTTTATTTTTGGAGATTAAGAGGATTTAAATAAATTTGATTTGATTTATTCAGATTTGGAAGAATGAATTTGATTTAATTAAATAATTAAGAATTATTTAATTGTTTGGAAGAATTAAATTAAATAAAGGATTTTATTTAATTGTTGGAAGAATATGAATCAAATAAATAAATTTGGTTATTTATTTATTGATAGAGGAATTAGAAGGGAATAAATATTAAGAATATTTATTTAGACCGAGTTGTGTCATTTTTAGGTGTATACATTTTGCCCCTCTTTGGTGCAATGCAGTTTATGGTGTTGCTTCAAAGAATACATAGTCTGATAATGATACATGCCCCAGTTTTCCCCTCGTACAGGTTATGATGATAGGATGCCCCCTCGGGAGGTTGGACGGGAAGAAGGGCAGGAGGACGTGAGACAAACAATCTCACGATGAAGAAGGGATAGTTAGGTTAGGTGTGAAGAAATTTGTTGAAGAAAGAGCCAAATGATATGCTATGCAAGATAGAATGAAAACACACACAAGCAAGTAAGCAAGTATGCACAAATGATACAAGAATAAACAAGGTATTGCCCATGTCTAGCGGTAAACCAATGATATAGTGATAATGATATACGACAGTGTTGTCATGGTGGGGAATGATAGATCCCTAGAAAAACATGAAGGATAGTGTCTGGTTTCAAGAAATGAAGCATGTCGTGTAAGACGCATGTGTTGATTTGATTTCGACAATGCAACATCCTGTATAAGACAATTGATTGATTAACTGATCGAGTTGGTTTACGACTAGACAAGGATCAAGACCATTGATTGTGATTGGATCATTTGGCAAGATTGACTTGACTTGATTGGTTTGAATTAAGGATGGACCTGCATTTGGATCATTGCTCAGATTGACTAGATCGAGAAGAATGGACCACAATGATAGATAGAATATTGATTTCTAGAAGAATGTCTTGATGGAAGGAATCACAAGCTTTTATTTGTATTGTTACTCTGCATTGTTGGATCTTTATTGCATGGGGTATGGTATGGATGCTTTTATGGATGTATAATGGATGCGAATGGTGTTTACTTTTGACATCTTGATGGTGCAAGTATTTTGAAGTGCTTATTTCATCACTGGGTGATTTTTTTTTTGGTACTTTTTCTAAATGTTGTAAGTTAATACAAGCATCTAGGTATAATTGAACCAAGATGACCTGAGTATCACTTACATGGATTTTGATTTAGCAAGTTAGTACAAGAATCTAGGTATAATTGAACCGAGATGACCTGAGTATTTCTTATGTATCAACAAACAAGGATTGCCCCCGTTCATGTTAGACCTTGGATGTCCTCTATGATCTTTTTCCAATCATGTCCTTAGACAAGGTTTCACATTACTAAAGTTTAATCCACAAACAAAAAACAAAGAAAATAATCATGCTCCCATCATAGCATCTCTAGCTTTTGGTATCCTCGAGTAGCATAGAAAGGCATGATAGCAAAAATCAAGACTTTGTTCTTTAACCATGTTTCCCATCCACAAAACATTTATGCATTTAGATGTGTTTGTTTCTTGCCATAATTTGGGTAAAATTAGTTAGAAGGCCTTAGGAGTTTGCTTTGCTTTGGATAGGTTAATGTCTTGCATCAGGATTTCTACTTGAAAGTGGGCTTTGCTTGCACTTGCTTGTCTGGTGAGAAGATTTCACAATCCTTATTGGTGAGACGGACCCTAAGGGACTGACCTAGTGCCTCAGGGGCTCATTGCTAAATGGCCTTGCCTACCTAACAACATAGAGGCAACGTAGTCCGGGGTAAACCCTAATGGACCATGGATGGACTAGAATAAAGACGACAAGAGATGACAAGAATTGGGACCGTGGGAGCCTCGGGGGTGCATAGAAAATATGGCCTTGCCTACGTGATGATGTAGAGGCAACGTAGTTCATGGACTTGGACCATGGAGACCAACGAGAGACACTATACTAGGCTGACACTGTGGATAGGATATGAGACAAAACCTTGGTTGACAAGGCAACAAATAGATAGAGTATCAAGCCATGGTAGGTTACCGGTGGGTTTTTATTATGGAATGGATATGGATCGAATGGGACACGAGGAAGAATGAACACAAGGTGATTGGTTTCCCAAAGATGGAGGAAGTGGTTTATCACAAGTAACGCCTGTTTGCTAGGTTTTCACCACTTGCTTTTATTTGCACAAAAGCTAGAAAGTAAGCATGATGCCTGATTGTCAGGTTTTCATCATGATACCTATCTAAGGCACCTGTTTGCTAGGTTTTCACCAAAGGATGACTTTTTTGTATTTTTCTAATTTTTTTTTTGTATTTTCTGCCTCCCTTACATTGGAGTTCTCCTAGGTATAGAACTAGCGAAGATGCATGCTGTTGATTGGGTCATCCAACAGCTCACCCTCTGATGTTGCTAACTGATATGCCCCTGATCCATAAGCAGCTACTATTACATAAGGCCCAAGCTAGTTGGGTTTGAACTTGCCCTTCTTTTCCCTATTGTGTTGATTGCGGGGATTCTCTTTAAGTACTAGGTCTCCAACCTTAAAGATCCTTGGATGAACTCTGTGGTTATAGCTTTGTGACATCATCTGTTCATATGCTTTGAGATGGTCAAAGGCTTTCTATCTCCTTTCCTCTAGCAACTCTAGTTCTTGCAATCTGGAGACTCTGTATTCTTCATCTGATATAAGACCTTTCAACGACACCCTGAGAGATGGTAACTCAACCGAGAAGGATAGCTTCTGAGCCATAGACAAGGGCGTAAGGGGTAGCACCTGTGGGAGTGCGTATACTGGTTCTGTAGGCCCACAGAGTAGGATTGAGTTGGATGTACCAATCACGGCTAGCATTGTTGACAGTCTTCTTGAGGAGTTTCAAGATGGTCTTGTTGGATGCTTCAGCTTGACCATTGCCTTGGGGGTAGTAGGATGTAGAGAAATGGTGTTGGATTTTGAATCGGTCACAGAGTTCTTGGACATCCTAGTTTTTGAAGGGTCTTCCATTATCCATGATAATGGATGAAGGAATTCCGTATCTGCAGATGAGGTAATTCAGGATGAATGAGGATATTTGCTTACCTATGACGTTGGTGAGGGGAACGGCTTCAATCCACTTGGTAAAGTACTCAGTGGCAGTTATGATGAATTTATGGCCATTGGACGAGGGTGGATGGATCTTTCCCACAAGGTCAAGTCCACATTGGGAAAAGGGCCAAGGTGTCATTAAAGTTCTCAACTCTTGAGTTGGTGCATGTATTAGGTTCCCATGTATTTGGCACTGCTTGCAATTCTTCAGAAACTGGTATGAATCTGTTTCCATGTTCGGCTAGAAATAACCCAAACGCATGAGTTTCTTGGCTAAGGAAGGACCACTAGAGTGTGTTCTGCAAATCCCTTCATGCATGTCTTGTAAGGTGGTTATGGATTCTTCTTGTTCTAAACAATGGAGTAAAGTACCATCTAGACCACGTCGGTATAGGGTGTCAGAAATAATGGTATAGCGAGAGGCTTGGAGTACAAAGGTTCATCATTGGTTTGAAGATAAGTTAGGTGGGAGGATGTTGTCCTTGAGGTAAGTGTAGAACTTACCATACCAAGGTGAATCAGATCCGACTAAAAGGCATATGGAATGGGTCTTGGGAAGATCATAAGCTAGTTGTCGAATAGTTTCCACTAAGAACTCGTACCATGACTCCTTTTTTGGTATCTCTAGAAGAGAGGTAATGGTCACCATGGCATCTGCTACTTTGTTCTCAATCTGAGGTATCTACTCAAAAGATATAATCACGAAGTACTCCTTAAAGTCATCCACCATTCTTTTGTATGGGACAAGCTTCTCATCTTTGGTTTGGTAATCATCATTGACCTGATTAATTACTAGTTGAGAATCACCATAGACATGTAGCTCTTTGATTTTCCAATCTACCACCATCTTGAGGCCAATGACTATGGCTTCATATTCTGCTATGTTATTGGTGCATGGAAATAACAAACAGTAAGACTTCGGTATAGTGTCGCCATGAGGAGTTACAAACAAGATCCCTACCCTTGATCCATAGTTTGTGTAGGACCCATCAAAGCAAAATGTCTAGGAATGTGTTGAGACATTGAATAATGATTCATCTGGAAACTCAAATTGCATTGGTGTGGTATCCTGTATTGGTGCATCTGCTAGTTGGTCAGCAATGACTTGTCCCTTGATAGCTTTTCTGTCTACATACTCAATGTTGTATTCACTTAGGAGCATTACCCATTTGGCTAGGCGACCTGTGAGAGATGCTTTGCTTAGTAGGTACTTCAGTGGATCTATTTTTGCAATGAGTTTGACTGGATGTGTAAGCATATAGTGTCATATTTTTTGGGAAGCAAAAACTACCACAAGACATGATTTTTCTATCTAAGAGTATTGCAACTCATAGCCCACCAAGGTGCGATTGAAATAGTAGACAGCCCTTTCCTTATTCTCATAATCTTGTTGAGCTAGAAGAGCCCCAACAATTGTAGGTGTAGCAGATATGTAGAGTATCAATGGTTTCCCTTGGATAGGAGGCATGAGAATAGGTGGATTCATAAGATATTCTTTCAGTTTGTTGAATGCCTCTTCACATTTCTCATCCCATCTAAATGGAAAGTTTTTGTGTAGGAGATGACTGAATGGTTGACACTTGTCTGCTAGTTGTGATATAAATCTATGGATTGCTTGTAGCTTTCCTTGTAGAGATCTTAGTTGAGTAAGAGTCTTAGGTGGTGGCATGTCCATGATAGCCTTGACTTTGGCGGGGTCCACCTCTATTCCATTTGCTGATACAATAAAACTTAGGAGTTTGCCTGAGGTGACTCCAAACACACATCTCTTTGGGTTCAACCTGACTTTGAATTTCTCTAATCTTTGAAAGGCTTTCTCTAACACATCCAAATGTGATTCTCTTGTGAGTGACTTTGCTAGGATATCATCTACATAATCTTCCATGGTAACATGCATCATATCATGAAATATAATGGTCATATCACACTGATATGTGGCTCCTGCATTCTTTAGCCCAGATGGCATGACATTCCAACAAAAAGTGCCCCATGGACAAGTGAAAGATGTCTTGTGCTGGTCTTCTGGTGCTATCCTGATCTGATTATATCTTGAGAAGCCGTCCATGAGAGACAACATGGTATGCCCTACTGTCAAGTTGACTATGATATCTATATTTGGCAATAGAAAATCATCCTTGCGGCAAGCTTTGTTTAGATCTCTGAAATCATTGCATAGTCTAACTCGACCATCTGGTTTGGACACTGGTACTATGTTGGAGACCCATTCTGGATAGTCAATAGCTCTGATGAATCCTACATCCAGTAATTTCTTGAGTTCTTCTTTGACAAGCAGTGCTATGTGTGGATGCATCTTTCTAAGCTTTTGTTTCATTGGTTTCACTCCTGGATCTAATGGAAGATGATGTAGAATTAAATCTGGATCTAACCCCGGCATATCTGCGTATGACCAAGAAAATTTGCCTCACTTTTTCTTGAAGAATGGTACAAACTTAGTTTTCTCTAGTGGGGTTAGAGACTTAGCGAAGTGAATGATCTTAGGTTTTTCCTCTATTCCAATATTGACTAGCTCTGTAGGTTCCACAACAATCTGAGACTTCTCCTAATGCATGTCATTAGGGAGAGTGTCAAGCCTTCCATCGTCAGGTGCCACAGTTGGGTTTTCACCTTCAGATGCATCTTTTCTTTTTACTATTTTGGGATTTGACACTACCGCAGAGCGGTTTTCACCATTAGATCCAGTTTTTATTTTGATATTTTTATGACTGGAAGGCTTGGCACCCTCTTTGAAATACGCCATGATATTATGTTCAATATCGAAACCAGCTTTATGATCCCCTTTGGGTAGGTGGTCCCTAAGTTCCATGTAGTCAATATAGGCATCGTCGTTTTGGAACATATCTAGTTGAGGAGTTCCTCGTAGATCCTAGTCAATAAACTCAGGATGCACAAGGGGAAGGGAGTCAGAGGATAGATCTAATTCGTTGATGGTTTGAATGGATATGCTAGGAGTATTGGGAGGGATAGTGTTCGGGATGGTACTTTCCTCCAATTTGTTTATCGCAATAGAACCCAAACCTTCCTCGAAAGTTGTATTCTCAAAGATAGGCAAATCAGACTCTATTGGCCTATGCAGTAGCATTTGTCCCTCATGGTAGGAGCTATAAGTTTGAATGGTATCAACCCCTTTGTCATTGTAGGAATGCTCTGTCAGCTCATCCCACTCATATTCATTGGAATTTGTCATTGTCTATTTGAAGTGTATGGATCGTCTCCACTAGACAAGCATTTTCTTTAGCTTTTCCCTTACCTGTGTATCCTAGGCCTTTTGTATTTCTAGCCAATGAGGAAAAAGAAGGTTGAATGGGTTCTATGATTCCTTCTCTTCTTAGGTCGATGGGGCCTTGTCCTTCGTAACCCATTCTATGTAGGATAGATTCACTTCGCCCATAGATCTCTGTTGGGAGCCTAGGTGGTTCTTGTTGTCTGTTCTCTTCTTCTTCAGTATAAAGCCATTGTAAGACATCTCTTTCCTCTATCTCATCTGATAAGGTCCCTAATTTTACAAAGGGAGCTGTGGGAGGTGTAGGAGGAGCATATGGCTTTGGAAAATGCTTGGGTCGACCAAAGGATCTAGGAGATAAAGGTAGGTTGGCTAGATTGAGGCTGTACTCTATGGAGTATTCCCCAACTCCTGTTTCTTTGATGGTAATTTTCTGCTCCTTGGGCCTTGATGAGGAAGCTTCAGCGGTAGAGTTAAGTTGTGGGATAGGGGATGTAGATGTTCTATTATTTGGTATGATGCATTCAGGTTTTGAAAGGACAGAGTTGCAGTGTTGAAAGGGGTCAGGATCGCCTTGGATGGTGACCTGTTTGCCATTATGAGGGAATTTTATGCATTGATGATAGGTAGAGGGCACAACTTTCATGGCATGAATCCATGGTCTTCCTAGTAGAATATTATAGGTGAGCTCCCTAGATACACAACATCTTTGATTACCGGTCCTTCTTGTATGGGCAACACCACTGTTCCTTTTGTAGTTCTCTCCTCTTCATCATAGGCTTTGATAGTTATCTTCTTTCTTTGATCAATTACATTTTTAGAGAACCCCAATGTAAGGACTAGCTTCAACATGTAAATATTTAAACTAGCTCCCCCATCAATGAGAACCCTCTTGATGTGGTGCTTTTGGATGAAGGTGACGATATGAAGAGGGGTGTTATGAGGTTGAGAGATTGAGAGATCATCTTGTTTGGTAAATGATATGTTACTTGAGGAGGTCAGATTACCTACCATGGCTTGAAACTTCGCTTGGGCCAAGTTAGTGGGGACTGTGGTTTCCACTAAGGCTTTATTGAGAATCTCCTTATGGGAAGGAGATAGACGCAACAAATCTAAGATAGAAATGTGGGCCGGAGTCTTACAAAGTTGGTCTATGATGCTATACTGATGGGGATTGGACTGAGAAGGTGACGAACTTGGAGGGTTGGTATTCAGCGTGACTCTACCACTGTGGGTAATGATACTGCAATCATTGCGACTAGGCTCTAGTTGTTGGTTGGGCGTAATTACATTGATCTGTGGGATGTGCTCTAATATGCAATTGATGGTGTAGTCAAATGGCACACTTGTGTAGTTGACATTATTATTCCCACCATTTCCTCCATTCTAATTTTGCCTGTTGCGATTGTTGTTGTTGTTGCCGTTATTGTTGTTGCCATTGTTGTTGTTGTCATTGTTGTTATTGTTGTTGTACGGCCTGTCATGATTAAGAAGTGGATCCCTGTAAGCCACATGTGATTCATTGGAGGTATACTGTTGGGTTCCTCCTTGATTTTGATCAAGCACATCTTGGATAACATGTTTGAGATGAATACAATTGTTGGTTGTATGTCCCCTTCCTCTATGATATTCGCAATAGTTAGTGTCTTTCCAATAGGGAGGTTTGATTATAGGCTCATAATCACTTGTTGGCAGTAGAGAGATTTCATTGTTAGCCAATAACTTCCGTAATGCGGACTCTTGGGACTCATCCAATGGTGTTAATTTTCATCTTGGATTGGTATTGAACCATGGTCTTGGCTCCCGAGAGAACATTTTGTTGGGTATAACATTGTTTGCTTCTCCTTTGAGAGTGAGTATGGGTTGTTTCTTGGGAGGCGCCACCTTGGCGTCAACCACTCCATCATTGACTACATTCTTATTCTTGGTCCAAAACTTTGATTTGTCAGTCGTGTAATTGGAGGTAGGTGTGTCCTTGTATAACTTGATTTGCCCCTTGGTGATCATAGCTTTTTTGATAAACAATCCCATTTCAATGACTTTTAAGAATGATGTAGGGCATTGTATTTGTATTTGATAGCCAAGATCGGTGTTGAGATTATGGACAAACATCTCCATTAATTGCTTCTCCGGTACATTGTATGAGCATTTGCCTGCTAGTTGTCTCCATCTTTGTAGGAAGGTGGCAAATGATTCACCACTCTTTTGCTTGGAGTTGCATAGGTCAAGCACAGAGACTTCATGTTCAATATTGTAAGAGAAGTGCATTATAAATTTGTTGACTAGTTCATCAAAAGTTTTGATGCCCGGTGGAAGCCGTGAGAACCACTCCATAGCTTGACTGCCTAGAGATCTAGGGAATAGTCTCATCAAGTAAGTCTCGTTGTGAGCTACTTCTAAGCATGTTGCATTGAATTCCCTAATGTGATCTCTAGGGTCCCCTTTCCCTTTGTACTTTTCAAACTTAGGAACTTCAAATCGATAGGGAAACAGTTTCATGATCAAACTTTTATTGAAGGGGTAGGGTGCAATATCTTCCAAGGAGTAGTTTTTAGTGCTTGTACCCATCTTGAGATCTGACATTTGTTGCTTTAGACCCTTGAGTTATTTCCTCATTTCTTCCATAGGAGTATTTGGATGTATGGGTTTCTTTCCTTTATCCTCCTCATTTGGGTCTATGGCTTTCTTTTCCTTTTCATGATCATCTTCTATGTTTTCCATGATTGTGCTTATATCAAAATCCGCAGGGAGTTTGATTCCAAGACTAGCAAGATTATGGAAATACCTATGAGGGTCATCATGGAGCACCTTCTCCACTAAGCGTTGGAATTTCCAATCTTGGATGGTTCCTTGATATTCTTCGTTAGAGATTTCCTCATCACTATCGTGAGGTGTGAAGATGTGGTTGGAAGAACCGGCCATTTCAAGTTGTTTTTTGTATTGAGATCTAGTAAGAACCATGCAAGGTGACGTGGGATGAGGTGGAATGGGATAAGAGATTTTGGCAAGGTGCCGACGAAGACTGCTAAGAATGGGGGACTTATGACAAGACTTGGGCAAGGGACTTTCTTGATCAATGATTCCAAGTAAGACGGCCGATACAAAGACGATAGTCACTAGTAAGGGTAGTCGATACCTATCTTACTGTGTAGGGACTAGTAGTGCATCAAGACCACTAGCAAAGTTCTATGGCTTACTATATTTACTTGAATCCAAAGTGATACGAAAGAGGGGACCTATGCTGACTTGATATGGGACGCTTTTGGCTTTGAACTAGAAAGACCTGATAGAAGGCGAATGTGATGACTAATGAAAGAGAGATTTTGGTGTGAAATGGAGGGAAAATTGACTGCAAGATGAGACCTAATCTTTGAACTTGAAACTAGATTGAAATGGGTACCCAGAACTGGTAAAATTTTTCTCTTGGGAACTGTTCAAGTACTCACTATTATGTATGTGCCAAAATAGATGCGCTGCAGAAATGGATATATGCACGGTAAGTCTTAATAGATGCGTTGTACTGGTAAGAGATAAAAGCAAAGGTAATAGAAGATAAAAGCACTGTGAGCCACAACAAATGCGTCGTAAGTCAGCATAGATGCGCAGGAATAGAGGATGAATGCGCCGCTCTGGTGTTTTCTTAAATTTTTTGCCATTTTTGGGATTTTTTGATGTTTTTGGCACTTTGGTTGCAAAAAAGGTCTTTTGATCTGATTTTTTGAAATTATGGCAAGAAGACACAACAAAACAAAGAATTTTTATGGTTTTTTTTAAAAAATTTTTTGACTCTATTTGGACTAAAAAGAAAAAAGCAAGTACAAATCCTAGGCTCGAAATGGATTACAAGGGTTTTTGGCTGCTAGAACAAGAGGTGTTTAATGTAGGCAACCATTTGAGTGGTTACACATGTGGCAACACTACTCCCCGTTAAGGAGTCTCCCAGCCTGCAAGGGTTGTGCCTTGGAGGGTTTTAGGGGAGGTTGGCTGTCAGTGTAACACAACTTCACTCGTTGTTTGAAGCTTTCGCTTCAAACACAATTTATTTATAGTGGCTTGGAAGGGCTTGGCGTCTAGCCTGTTACCACTTAGGGTCATTCCTACTTGGATAAGCAGTATCCAAGAGCAGCCCCTCTAAAGGAAAAACACATGTGAAAATGATACTTCTGGCATTTTGGTCACCCAAGATAGGGGAGAGCATAGTCCTGGTATCATTCCCAAAATCACAGTATATAGTTGTTCTTTTCCCCTAGTTAAAATAGAAAAACTAGATGAGCTATCTACTTGGGCAAGCACAGAACTTTGAGGTGAGTAGCAAGATAATAGTGGTTCAGTTTTAACCCAGATAGAAATGGTGAGTTTAGTTTTAATCCATGATAACACAAGTTGTTAACTTTGAAATTTTGATCAATCGAGATAGCAATGGTTCTTTTTAACCCAGATAGTAATGGTGAGTTCAGTTTTAATCCATGATAGCACAAGTTGTTAACTTTGAAATTTTGGTCAATCGAGATAGCAATGGTTCATTTTAAACCCAAATAGCAATGGTGAGTTCAGTTTTAATCCAGATAGCAATAACTTTGAAAACATAGCAATGTTGCAATGCAAGATAGCAATGATTCAGTTACTTCTTTCCTAGTTAGACTATGTGAGACTTTGCATGAACATCCGTTTTACTTTCCTGTTTTAGAAATCAAAGTGTGATCTAGTAAATACAACTATATGAATCTAAACTAGTGCCTAGCCTGCAAAATTGATAAGAGAATTCCTGCAAAGATGTCAGCGTTAGCAAAAATCTCTGAAAAACCCTAAAATCACTGCCTACAATAGAAGCGCATCTGCATAGACTGGATGCACAGAAATAGTCATTAAAAGCACATTAATATAGATGCGCAGAAAAAGGTAGTAAATGCATAGATATAAATTGTATATGTGCCAATCCGATGTATACGCCGTCTCAGAGGGTAAAAGCACTGGAACAGTGTATATATGCATTGCATGAATAGATGCGCAGTAACAGATTGTATATGCGCTAGAATAGTGAACGTATGTGTTGATTAAATGGATGCACTGGGACAGGTGGTATATGCGCAGGAATAGTGAATGTATGCGCTGATTAAATGGATGCATTGTGATAGGTAACAAATGCGTGTTAGGAATTGATGTATGCGCTGTTTCCTCCTATGTACGACCTTCTAAATACAAAAACTCAATTTTTGGTTAAATTTGGGGCTAGGCCCCACGGTGGGCGCCAAAAATGTAAGGGTAAATCGGATCAACAATGAATATCAATGAATAAAAAATAACAAATACCCAAACTCAATGGAATAGTGAAACTAAGGAGATCAAACAAGATAAAGCAATGAATAACACAATGCAAACCTTCCTCAAATCGAAACTTCCATTGTTTGCCTATCACAAATTGTTCTTCGAATGTTTGAATGAGGCCCTCAGAGAGCACTTCCTTGCCTTGTTCAAGAATGTCGATAGTGAATGGCTATGGTGATGATGCGCAGTGCATAGGTAACAAAAGGGTGATCACAAGCAACAAAGGAATAACAAGGGTGCCAAAGGTGCACTGAAATTCCTGCAAAGTAACTATGCTAAAGCTTGGATGATTAGAATGGAAGAATGAGTTTGAATTTATAGACTTGGAAAAGAAGATCGATAGTATAGAGAGAATGAGAAGATCAATGGTATAGAATAGATGAGGAACGCGCAATGAAAAAGAAGACATGTGTCACACAAAAGCTATTTTTATTCGAGTTACCTACTTTCTTTTCTAAAGATAAGACATGATTTTCATAAATTAGAAAGCTTTCTTCTAATTTAAGAGATATTGATAAAAACAAGGTTGATTGAATAGATAACTCAACTTGAGATTTTCTTTTGTCATATTTTGAGAGAATAAATAAAATATTTGATTGTATTTTATTTTTGGAGATTAAGAGGATTTAAATAAATTTGATTTGATTTGATTTATTCAAATTTGGAAGAATAAATTTGATTTAATTAAATAATTAAGAATTATTTAATTGTTTGGAAGAATTAAATTAAATAAAGGATTTTATTTAATTGTTGGAAGAATATGAATCAAATAAATAAATTTGGTTATTTATTTATTGATAGAGGAATTAGAAGGGAATAAATATTAAGAATATTTATTTAGACCGAGTCGTGTCATTTTTAGCCGTATACAGGTTCATCATATGACACTTTGATATCCTTCAATGTCTACTTCATCCCCAACACCTGTATGCAACAAGATGATGCTACAATGTATTATGCCTCTACAGTAGATAATGTGTTGGCCATATGTGTTGTCATTGATGTCAACATAGCATACACTGATGCATACATTGATGTCAACACTATCATGAAAGTAAGATACTATTCATAGTTGCATATTCCTAAGGAAGAGAAAGCTCATAATTGGAGGTCATAAAAGCTACATTCCTAATCAAAGCAAAGTTGAGTTTGAAGCCTTATTAATATGAGAATTAGAAGCACTAAGAGAATCAAATGTTAAGAAAGGATGTCTGATGGCTTGACGCATGTTGTATGATCTATCCTATTGATCCTGAGTTGTATGTGGTAATGCAATGAAGGCTTGGGCTTCAGAAGAAGGTGATAGTCTTTGTTTCAGAATGCTTGCTCTTTGAAGACTGTTCAAAAGATTGCTCCACATTTTCATCATTGTGCTATTGAACTTCTGCAGTTTGAAACATAGCTTCATACAGTGTTATTTTATGTATGTTCCAAGTTTCATGATGTTTTGATCACTAGAAGGATATTTTTCTATTGACAACTTAAACATAGAATTGGTTTTGTGAAGGTATTCCTAGTAGGGTGATAGAATGCTGCACATTCCTCCTTAGTTGTATATTTGGCTATGCGGTTCTATGATTGTGTCAAGATGGTAGTGAAGGTTCTATTTCCAAAGTCTCAAATCATATTTCCCTCCGTTGTGAAAGTTATGTATGACAGAACACTAGAATGTGCTATGGCAAAATAGTGCAGTATTGAAGATCCACTGGAATGCTTCGCATTCCTTTGAAAGTGAATGATTGACCTTGTAGTTTTGTGAACATGTTCTTGGATGTGCATTGCATGCCTCTTTTCTGTTTCAAGCTTCTTGGTGGTCCGCAACTTAGTTTTTCAATTGACAACAAGGTATAGTGTGTTCTGGATAACAAAGTAAATGTTTGAAGTTGTGCAACATAATTCATTGATGTGCGATGGAAAAGGAGTGTATGGGGGTGTTTTATGGGTCATGTGAACTCATCTAGAAAAGTTTTTTGAATATCTTTCTTGTTTCCAGTACCGCACAAGGTTTACAAGCTGATATGGCCATTATAATTCAAGTCTTCATATGATTCCCTTAAAGCTGTCCTATTTTCAAATGAGCAGAGTGTGCGGATGTCATTCCTTTGTGTTTGAAGAAGTAAAGGATGTTTTAGACCTAGTTAAGAAAGTGTTGGGGTTTGCAAGGTCTGGATGTTCTATTGGTGTAACGTGTTGTTTCAATTAGGGCCTATCTTCTACATGTTTCATAAGTGTGTGTTGTCTGGCTGACTTGTAAATGTATTGTTCATGTTGTATCTGGCTAACAAGCAATGTAATAAATGCAATATCATGTATAAATAGTGAATCAAAGTGAGTGAGGTAAGGTATGATTGCGAAATGATTAAAAAGGTTTGCAAGAAGATAAAAGTAGAATAAATGCATTATTGATGTGCAACTATGGGAGAAAGAGTAAATGATGTTGATGTTGTCTAGATTCATCTTGATGACTTATTTGTGATAGTGATCAAATATAGAGTGTGCCTAATTGATTAGATCTTTAGAAGAAAGTGTGAGGAGGTAGAAGTGCAATCATCAAAGGTGTGAGCTTCAGACAATAAGAAAAGACTATTATACTGTAATCTTTTGTATTCTCATTTTAGGGAGTAGATTCTTCCTTGGGAGTGACCCTAAAACAAAGTCATCAGGGAGTAGAAGCTTCCTTGGGTGTGAACCTAAACCAAATTTACTTAGGGAGTAGAAACTTCCTTAGGTTATAGCCCCTAAAACAAAGTTACTATTTGAGGTTTATATATTGTGAGTTAATCCTCACCGTAGTTTTTCCCTTCTATGGTTTTCCACATATATCTGGTGTTATGTGTTGATGTGCATTGTGTTAATCTTTCATGCTTATGTTAATGCTATAATTCTTAAGGTTTAATCTTCTACAAATAAGTTGAATTTGTTGAAAGTAAAATTTGATTGTATACTGATTCACCCCCCTCTCAGTATACTTGTGTCTAACAATTGGTATCAAAGCCAAGTTCCTTTGAGGGAAGCTTAACTGCTTGAGGAAGGTCTAGGATGACATAAGGAGGATCCAGTAAGATACCCAGGTTTGATGGAACAAATTATGCTTTTTGGAAGATAAGGATGGAAGCCTACACCAATTTCTAGGGTGTGGAGTTTGGGATTTTATCAAGAAAGGTTACACTGTTCCTACTACCATTCCTACAAATGCAAATGAAATCAAGAAGTATGAGAACAATGCCAAAGCAAAATTTTCCATCATGAGTGGATTATTTGATTCAAAACTTTCAAAGGTGATGAGTTGTAGTTCTGCTCAAGAGGTTTGGGAGAAACTTGAAACCATTTATGAAGGAGATAAGAAAGTAAAGCAAGCTAAGATGCAAATCCTCAAAGGCAAGTTTGAAACCCTAAAGATTACAGAGGATGAAAACATTGTTGGATATATGCTCAGAGTGAATGAAGTGGTCAATGGCATCAAAGGTTTTGGTGATGAAATAAAAGAGGATAAAATTGTGAAGAAGGTTTTGAGATCTCTTCCCAAATCTTACAGTCATAAGGTATCTTCTATTGAGGAGACTACAGACTTGGATAAATACTCTTTAGATCAAATGTTTGGGACCCTTACTACTTTTTAAATGAGAGAATTTGAGAGTGATGTTTGAAAGAAAGAAGTTGCCTTCAGAGCTAGCAAAAATAAAAAGGATGAATCTACTAATGAAGATGAAAGTCCTGATGATGCTAAAGCAAATTTTGTAAGAACACTGAAGAAAGGATCTAGAAAATATAAAGGTAAGTTACCCTTCAAATGTTTTAATTGTTGAAAGGTAGGTCACTTTTCTTCTAAATGTCCTCTTAAAGAAGCTAGGAGAAGTAACCGAAATAGTAAATTCAAAAGGAGTCTATTTTCCTTAGAAGACAGTTGTTCTTCAGAAGACGAGGATCATGATTCAAATGATGAAACACTTTTCTTGGCCATGAGTGTTGGTGACAAAAAGAATGAGGTTGAAAAATGTGGAAAATTTGATACCTTGCAAATAGTTCAAAACAATGAAAAATTAATGGTTGTATGGATTGCCTTCCATGCAAAAGAAGAGACCAAAACCTAGGTTATTGATAGTGGTTGTTCAAATCATATGACTAGTGACAAAGAGAAGTTTATCAACCTTAAGAAGTGGGATGGTGGAGATGTTAAGTTTGGAGGTGATGAGTCAACTCAAATTTGTGGAAAAGTGGTGTAGTCATGGTTAGGAGGGTCCACAAAGTGAATAGTCCATGCTGTTCAACAAGAGTAAACACAACAGAAACAACTCAAAGATATAAAGAAGATGTAGATTCAATCATCCAGTATATCATAGATTCAAAATACAAAGTAGCCAGCATCATGCGGGCTTACAATTAGGGCTCACAGACCTGATTTCCTCAATGATAGAATATGTACAAGATATAGCTTTGAAGCTCCTTCACCAATAATTCAAACTATCAAAATTGTATATTATGCTGTCCTAGGAATTTATTACATGATTATATATCATCTCCGGAACATAAGATTCCTCTGTGTTGACCAACAATGATTACAAACTCCAAGAAAGAGGTGTAATGTGCGTACCAGATAGGTTAGACCTAATCATATAGAACTCCTTTGTAAATGAATGGAACAGCATACAGATCTCAGGGAAGGTCAAACATGATCCAAACAACATTGAATGATGTGTCATTTAGCTCTACAAGTTGTGAAAGTGCTCCACAAGTCTTCTTCTTTAGCTGATTATCTGAGACTGTTAGGATGCTTTGTTTTGAGAAAAAAAGTTGATCTTCTGATAGTGATATTTTTCTGGTACCTAATCCAAATGATCTAAATTTTGGATATGATGTGCATGAATGTGTCTAGATGCTAAGTACATGCTCCATAAGGTCTAAAATGAAACTGTGGTAGAATGCAGACCAAAATACTGAAATTGCTACTGACTGAACTGAACTAAAAATGAAAAGAAACAAACTGAAATGTAAATGTTTTTGGTTGATGCAAAATTTCTCTTGAACTAGGGATGCTCCTGCATTAGACATGTAGGGTTGTTAAAAAAAGTGAGTCCCTCACTTTGCTGGGGCTAGAGGGAAACTAAGATGGTCCACCTCAGCCTGAGAAATCCAAGATGAGTCTTCTTCTGGTCTGCCTTTCCACTTCACAAATATTCTTTGTACTATCTTCCTTTGGTGTTGAGTCCAACTCTGCTGTCCAAGATGCCCTCAATCTACTCTGGTGTTTGTTGTGGTAACTACTTCTTCAAGTCTTCTTCAATGCTGTCACTGAACTCTACTTCATGATATTGATATAGGTCTGCAATGTTGAGAATAGGTGATATACCCAATGTCTCCGGTAGCTCCACTTCATATGCATTTCCTGAATCAAACTTTTTGAGTATCCTACATGGTCCAAATTTCTTCATTTTCAACTTGTTATATGTCCCAACTAGAAATCTCTCTTTTCTCAAGTACACCATCACTTCATCTCCAACGGCAAAATTCTTTGTATCCTCTTCTCATCTACTTGCTCTTTATACTTACTATTCATCTCCTCCAAATGTTTCTTGACCTGACTATGTACTGTCTCCATGTTTCCTACAAATTCTTCTGCTTTTGCACTTCTCTTTTCTTCCATACCAATGTCTCTCAACTCTACTACTCCTCTAGGGTTAGTTCCTGTCACAGTCTCAAATGGTGTTCTTCCAGTACTCCTATTTACTGAATTATTGTATGCAAACTCTGCTTGTGATAGAATCAAATCCCAACTTCCTTCCTTCTCTCCAACCAAACATCTCAACAAGTTTTTCAAACTCCTATTTACTAGCTTTGTCTGTCCATCAGTTTGTGGATGAAATGCTGAACTGAAATTCAATTCTGTCTTCATGTTCTTCCAAAGTGTCTTCCAAAAGTAACTAAGAAATCTTGTATCTCTATCTAAAATTATGCTCTTAGGTAACCCATGAAATCTTACAATCTCCTTGAAAAATAGGTCAGCCACATGCACTACCAATTATCTTCTTACAAGGTATGAAATGTTCCATCTTAAAAAAATTTCCACCACTACAAACATTGAATCATGTCCTCTCTATGTTTTTGGCAATCCCATTATGCAATCCATACTTATGTCTTCCCAAGGTCTCCCTAGTACTATCAACAATTTGTATAATACAATATTTTGACTACTTCCTTTTGCAACTTGACAAACTCTACAACTCTACACAAATTTCCTTATATCCTTATGTATCTGAGGCCAAAAGTAATTTTCACTTACCAAATTCACTGTCTTATCAATGCCAAAATGTCCTACCAATCCACCACTATGTTTCTCCTTGATCAAATTGTCTCTCATTGAACTCCTCGGTATGCATAACTAATTTCCTTTGAACAACATATCTTCCTAATAAAATAATCCAACCACTTACTCCTATCTATCACAACAGGTTCCTTACATGCTTTCCAAGGTTCTGCAAAATCAAGATCTTCCTCATACATATTCTTCATTTCTTCAAATCCTAAAACTTCAACTCTCATCTCTGTCATCAAGTTCCTTCTCCTACTCCATGCATTTGCAACTTTGTTTGATTTTCCACTCCTATGCTTCAACACAAAAGTATAACTTTGCATGAACTCTACCCATCTCATATGTCTCTGATTCAACTTTCCTTGACTATTCAAATATTGTAAAGCTTGATGATCTGTATACAACACAAACTCCTTAGGCAATAAGTAATGTCTCCACTTCTTCAAGGCTTGAATTACGTCATGGAACTCATGATCATAAACTGAATATCTTCTCTTTGCATCATTCATCTTCTCACTGAAATATGCTACAAGTCTACCTTCTTGACTTAACACTGCTCCTATTGCATTTCCACTTGCAGCACATTCTACTTGAAATACCTTATTGAAATCTGGTAATGCCAACATAGGTTGCTCTGTCACTTTCTACTTCAACAATTCAAAACTTTTATCTTCTCCTAATGTCCACTTTAAGTCTTTTTAGTCACCTCTCATTGTCTCTATCATAGGGTTACATACTGAACTAAAAATTCTAATGAACTTCTGGTAGAAACTAGCTAATCCATGAAATGATCTGACTTCTCTAATGCTCTTAGGTGTAGGCCATTCAACAATTGCTCTTACTTTCTTAGGGTCCATCTTCAATCCTTCCATAAAAATCACAAATCCCAAGTATACCAACTCTTCTTTCATGAAACTACACTTCTTGATGTTTATTAACAATTTCTCTTGTCTCAGTCTTTGCAATACTTGTCTCAAGTACCACAAATGTTCTTCTTTTCTTTTACTAAAAATCATAATATCATCCAAATATAGAATAACAAACTTACCCAAGAATTTCTTCAAAACTTCATTCATCAATCTCATGAAAGTACTCAGTGCATTTGTCAATCCAAAAGGTATCACTAACCACTCATGAAATACTTCATTTGTCTTAAAAGTAGTTTTCCATTCATCTCCTTCTCTGATTTTGATTTGATGGTATCCATTCTTCAAGTCTATCTTCGTAAAATATTTTGCTCCACTCAAACAATCCATAATGTCATCCATCCTAGGTAAAGGGAATCTATACTTAACTCTGATCTTGTTTATTTCTCTAGAGTTTGTACACATTCTCCATTCTCCATCTTTCTTCAGTGCTAACACTACAGTACTGCACAAGGACTCAATCTTTCTCTGATCAAACCTTTCCTCAACAACTCATGTATCTATCTATTCAATTCTTCATTCTCTTCCGATGTCATTCTGTGTGTTGATTTGTTAGACAAACTAGCTCCAGGTATAAGATCCATGTGATGATTGATACTCCTGATTGGTGGGAATCCTTCAGGTACATTGTCTGATATGATGTCTTCATACTCTGTTAGCAACTTAGTTATCTCCTCTGGTTGTGATTCTTCAGTCTTTGTCTTCAAGATTTTAGGCTTCTTAGGGATCAAAGCATAACACATATTCTCATGTCTCAAACCATCCAAAATTTCCTTCCATCTATCAAACAGATTCTAGCATTTCCACATACTTCACTCTTAGGATCATTTTCCAAAGGAATCAAAGCAATTCTCTTTCCATCTGATGTTATAGTGTATGTATTCTTTCTTTCATCATGTATAGCTTTTCTATCATACTACCATGGTCTACCCAACAAAATATGACAAACATCCACAGGCATAATATCACACAATACTTCATCATGATAAGATCCAATATAAAATTTCACCAAACATTGTTCACTCATCAGTATCTTACGATCATCTTGAATCCATGCTATCTGATATGGTTTAGGATGTTTCAATCTTGTAGACACCCAAAATTGACCCTTCACATCATTTGTCAATTTCTTGCATTTTCACCTTGCATATGTCAATTTTGTCTAACACATTTGTATCAATTATCTATTTTCTTCTAAATCACCCTCTTTCTATCATTAAATAAATAATTTATATTTATTTAATTGACTCCATCTAATTTCAGCTATTTCTTTATTTTCATCTATAATTAAATAATCTTTAATTATTTAATTATCTTATTATTCCTCTTATAAATAAATAAAATCAATATTTTATTTATTTATCTTGTCATCGTCCTTATAAATTTACTAAATTTATTTATTTAATTTATGTTCATTCTCCATTTTTTTAAATTTAGCTTTTCTTCTATCATTTAAAAATAAATTAAATGAATTTATTTGTTTAATTTATTTTTATCTTATCATTTCCTTATCTTGTCACATTATTCTATGTGTACAAGATAGGTCCTATCCTAAATCAAATACAAAAATAATTTAATTGGTTCTAAAAACAATCATCCACATCATCTAATACTTAAAATAGAAAAGCACTATTTTAAGAAAATCAATCTTAGTACTACCAACAAACCAACTACAATAATTTAATAAAAGCTTTTCCTACAGACACATGTCTTGTACACATTCATCAATGCTTCTTGTTTAATCTCAACCATTCACATAGCGACCTAATCTCCACCATTGATCAATCTTAGTAGAGAGCTATATAAACACCCTCTCACCTCATTTCATAGAGATCCCACACAATCTTGAAAGTGTCCAGATTATCATTTCATGCATATTGAGTCCATTAAGCATCCATTGAGCACTTTGAGCATATCATCCATCATCATTGCAGCTATGGCAACTATGGTTGTTCACTATTGAAAAGCAATCCACAATTCCAACCAAGGAATCAATACAATCTAGGTGACATTGTTCTTTGATTTTGCATTCATTTTGTGTCATTTAGATGGATTCTTTGAAGGTGGTAGGATTATGTTTGACTTGCAATGCTTGATCTTGTTAACCTGATTTTTCTTGCTAACACATTCTAGCACGTTCGATGGGACCCACGGGCTTGGTTAATTTTTTCATTTGAAAGTTGTTTTGAAGTCTAGATATGCAGAGCACATTTGATCCATAGATCATCACACTTGAATGATAGATCATTGCCTTTGGACAATCATAAATCGTAGTCGGTACGTAGTAAATCACATCTGCACAATCATCGATCGCCTTTGGCTCATAGCTACTCGCATATGATCGACAGAGGATCACCTTTGGTTATCTAGGCTTTATTGATGTTTTTGTCTTTGCATGTTTTTCTAGGGTTTTTAGTTCTTTTTTTGTGTCTGATTTGGGTTGCAAGCTAGTTTATTTGCTAACCCTAAGTGCTTTGTATCATCCCCAAGTTGGTTTATTTGGGGTTTGATTTGTCTTTGAGCTAATCATATCAATTAGCTGGATCTTTTGTGTTATTTTGTAGAATATAGGATTCAACTTAAGCAACTCATCTTCTGGGGTTTTTAGAGCTCTCATATTTATCTTTTCATCATTTATCTTAACCTATGTTTTGAGATTTACAGATTTTACAAAGATTTTGAATGCCTTTGGCAAATAGTTAGCCGCATCTACATGAACCACGCTCACCTTTGCACGCTACAGACTCGCATTTGAATGGTAGGTGATCGCATCTAGTAAAATTGTCATCACATTTGATTCATAGACGATTGCCTTTGATTCCTATTCCTTCATATTTGGTTTATACATTTGCAACTTGATTTTTCTTTGTCATCTAACATTTATTTGTATAGCTTCTTATCGTCTATCAAAGAAAGGAGGATCTAAAACTACTGATAAATCTATTACAAGATCGATTGGTCAAAGAGTCATCATATTTTTCACTAATCTAGGAACATTTGGTTTTGGTGCTTAAAAAGAACCTTGTTTGCTCCGTGTTTGCTTTATCTTTTTTGGTTGATTGCTGTGCATGTTTGTAACCCTAAGCTAATACCAAAAGTATCCTCTCCCCTTGCCTATCAAATGGATCTTGGGTGCAAGAGAACTTGTTATTACCTTTAGAGTGGGCCTGTTCTTGAGACACATCCGCAAGGAGAACTCATTTGTGACCCCAAGCGGTATTTTTGTTTGGTCCGCTATACAAAATAGGATAAGGCAAAAGCCAAGTCCAAACTGGTGTAAGTGCTTACCGTACAGTACTAGTTTGAAAGGAATTGTACCTAGCATATATTAAAACTCCTAGTAGAGCTAGTTAAAGCTTTAAGTGGCTTGTTGGACGCTCGTAAGGTGCTGGTCCCTCGAATACTGGGTTAGTGCAAGAAGTTGGGTCCACTTTTTGGCCAAAGATTGGAAGTGTTTTCCCTGATTTTCAGAATTTGTCACATTTGACCTTAAAATTTGAAGCACTTAGAGATGGAATCTTTAAAAAAATCACTAAATATAAAATATAGTACTCAGAGTCTAGTTCCAAATATGTAATTTATTTCAATACCCAGATGATACAAATTGATTTTCAATAGGCATTTCTAAAAAGCACTGTTTAAAAGTCACTTTTTTTTAACCATACCATGCATGTGTATGGCCAACATAATTTGACCTAAATAAAATTATTTTTCAAAATCCTTTTGGGAAAAGATGTGTAGTACAATGAAGTTTGATGACGATATTTTTTTATAATTTTTTCCCAAATAATTTATTTTTTATTAATTTTTTATTAGGCCTAATTGCTACTTTTGAAAACCCCTCGTGTATGGCCAACATAATTTGAGTAAAAAAAATCATAAAATTAATTTTTTTTTTCATTGTGTAAAGAATGATGTGTAGATTGATGACATATAATTTGTTTTTAAAAAAAAATTAAAAATTAAAAGTTATTAAAAAAATACAAACACCTGTCATTTCAAGTTTTTGGACTAGTTTGCTCATAAATTAAATAATAAATAGAAAAACATGTCCAATAACAAAAAAATTACATATTTGAAAACTAGACACTGTCATCTATAATGGGTTTTCATTTCGTAAAAAAATTCAGAAAAAAAGGTCGTCAGCCATATAGGTAAACTTAGTCTTTCCTCTTGTTCTATACTTAGAAAAAAACTTGCAAGTCCAAGGCTCAAGGTCAGCTAACCATGCCTATCCCGATCCTAAAACCAAAGCAAAGGGAAGGAAAAAGGTGGTCGGTGATTTCCAAATTCATACAACGGGTACTCGTTTATAAACAAAATAGGTACCCGTTATATAATGAGTACCTATTATTTTAAGAACAAGTACCCATTTTATAATGGGTACCCATTTCTATTATATCTATTATATAATGGGTACCCATTTAGGCTCGAGTACCTGTTACTAAACGGGTACCTATTTAGCTTTGGTGCTCATTCCTGTTGGGAATTTTTTTGCCCACGCGACTTCCCCTACATATGGACCGATTTTCTTTCTTTTACCCTACCACTAGAAACCTTTATTTAGTGGCCAAAATCCTTCTATTTGCTAGCGCAGGAGGTTGGACCTCTAAAGCCATCCCACGTTCTCGCAGTTTAAAGTTAAGATAGAAAATTCCTTGAGATCTTCATGTCTTTGGGAATTGAAGTTTAGTGTGCTCGAGAAGTGTGTACCATGTAACGGGGAGCCAGTGCCACCAAACTTCTAAGCTATCCACTCTGAATAAGTGCAGCGTAGATTTATGCATAGTGGGAATCCAACAAATATTGTCCTTTCCATCCTAGGTTGTACATGTTTGTGAGTGTCTTGTATGTTTGTGTGTTTTTAGTCATCTATTTTCTTGTCAAAAAATAAACAAAAACTTGCCCAAAAACAATTCACTGTCCTAGAAACTCGCATTTGATTAGCAGTCGGTTGCATTTGAACAAAAGTCACTCACTTTTGAACCATAGAAGCTCACCTCTAGCTTGCTTTGAAAACACCTATGACCATAACACAGGTGCCTTTGAATTATCAGGCGTCGCCTTTGAGCCTTACCCAGTCGCTTTTGAGTAGCAGAAAACAGTAGTTGATCCTTAGACAGTCACCTTTGGATTATCCTTAATCACATTTGAGCTATTGTTAGTCACCTTTGGTCTGAACATCGCCTTTGGTAAATTTAACCTTGTCATCAGTTATCTAGTCTGACAATCACATTACCAGTCAATCCTGAGTTTGTTAGCAGCTTCCAGACAAACCTACTAATCACTTACAACCAATATTTATCATATCCAACCCGATCTTATCACACTTTGGACTTGTGAACCCTCCATCCTCTTGAGACTCAAAATCAGCCAGCAACATCAATCAACCAAGCAAACCAGCATTATCCCTTGGCTTTGATCATTAGCTTATTCTTTTTGATCATTTCAGCATCAACAACTTGTCATGCCCACCTTTCACATGCGTTCACAACACGCAAACACACGTGTTCATGTCCACATGCAACATGTGGTCATGATACGAACTATCAAAAATTTTCCCCCTACTACTCTGAAAGCCCCCCTTGCACCCACAAGCATGAACGTACTTGGTTGCGTATGTTTATGTCGTCTATGATACTGTTGTAAACGGAATATTCTACACATGTGTGCAATCTTTATTTTGATGTTGATCACTATGTTTACGTCAGTTTCATTTTCAATGTTTAGGATTCCCTTGATAGGTGGTTGGCCGTTTAACGGATTTCTCAGTTTATTTCAATAATAACAAGTATCCACTCCTTTATTATACTTGTTTATGAGTTTCATTAAATTATTTATTTAAATATTATTTAATATGTTTAAATTCCTTGGAATTCCATTTGACATTTTAATTAACTCCGAACTCTCAAGTCATATTACAGATCGAACTATTTTAAAAATACATAATCGATCGTTTATTAAAATTGTTCTAAAATTTCCCAAATTCCCCTCACTTTTTGTTTAAATGAAATAAGTGCAATGCTCAAATAAAACTTTCATAAATAAAAAACCATTTCCTTTATATATATATAAATATGTTTTTGTATAAAGATATTATATATATATATATATATTCTTTTATTTATTTATTTATTTATATATTTATCTATTTTTTTTTTAAATACACTTATAAATATCAACACATATATTTATATGAATTTCTTTATGTGAGTGCAACCACACCTCACTAACTATTAACATTTATAGTTATTTATATATATTTATAAAATTGCTTAGTCTTTCTTTAAGAATATACTCCACTCAAGAATCATGTGCTTTGTTATAAACACATCTTATAGCAATGTAAGTTGTTTAACCCTAACATTATTGTTGATGATAGCTGTGTTTGCAAGGATTATGGTGGAGCGGCAGTGGCAAAGGAGGGCTGCGAGCGGAGGAAGATAGAGGGAGTGTGAATGGAGGTGGAGGTGGTGCTGCCATAGTGATAGAGGCGAGCGGAGGTCGCGGTGGCAGGCAAGGGAGATGGTGGCGGGGAAGGCCGCGGTGAGTGGCAGAGCCGAAGGAAGTTTGGAGCCCACGGAAGGCCTGTGGTGGCTCACGGGGGGGTTGATTCATGGCAGGGGTGTAGGGAGGGGCAGAGCCCCACCCACCACCCACTCTATTGGGTGTGGGTGGGGCTTTGCCCCTCCCCACACCCTACCTATTGTAAGAGCTTCTGGTGGGGGGTTTAAACCCCCACCTTATTACTTTGATAAAGTTCGGCTGTGTAACAATTTAAATAGCGAACTCTCTATGTTATTTTTATTTATTTATTTATTTTTTTGCCATTTTCAAAATTAAAAATTAATGATAATAAAATATATATATATCTCATCTTCACAACCTCATTTAATATAAAAAATATATATACATATATGTGTGTGTGTGTGTGTGTCTATTTACAAGTGTAACAAATTTTCACTTCTACATTTAAATATATATATATATATATATATATATATATATATATATATATATAATTCATAACGAAGTTTCATAGTAAATCCATTTCACACTATCTCTAATTTTTTTTTTTAATCTCAATATAACAATTACTTAAGTGAAACAAAAAGTCTAACCATTTAAATATGTATTTATCAACTAAAATATAATCTATCAAGTATATATTCCATTTCGAATAAATTTAATGATAAGAGTAAATACGGGAAACTATTAGATCTTTCACTTCAATAAACCAACAACATACAAGTAAATTCAATTTCGATTATTTTCCATTTGCATACTAAAATCAAGTTTTAATTTTTGTTTTTCAAAAGTAAATTTACATCTTTCTTAATACTGTAAAAGTAACCTTCTCACTAAATAATATAAGAGATACATTTTAACAACTGGTCCAAATCAACAACTATTCCCACAACTTTACAATTTTGATAAACAAACATAACAACTATAAGATCCCACAATTCACAAACATTCTAAGGGAGGAATTACTTTCTTCTCCCAATACAATTTTTCTACAACTCTCATAGGGAGCAAACTCTCCTCTTCAAAAGAAACTTATCCAGGAAGAAATTTAAAGAGACCAAGCTCTCATTACAAAGAGGTGAGGGTAAAGTGTCTTCAGTCTCGTTGCATCTTCCCATGTCGTAGTGACCTCATCATACATGTATCCCACTGGACCCTAACTTGGTCCAGCTATCGACCTCGAAGGCCTAGCGTCTGACAAGCCAATATGCGTATTTGCTCCAAAGCTAGCTGTCTGTCTGCCTCTACCTGAAGAGCACTCCAATCCAATACGTGAGATAAATCAGAAATATAACAACGTAGAACTGAAACATGAAAGACATCGTGGATACAAGAAATGCTAGATGGCAAGGCTAAATGATAGGCTACAGGTCCTATCCTCTCCAAAATCTCAAAAGTTCCTACAAACCGGGGTTGGATCTTAGAGCCTTTTCCATAACGGATTGGACTCTTATGCGGTCACACTCTCAAGAATACCCTGTCACCCACTGAAAAGCTTCGATCCATTCCCTTCGCATCGACATACTTCTTCTATCCATCTTGAGCTTCCTGAAGTCTCTGTCTGATCAATGTGACCTGCTGTTCCATATCTTGAATTATTTTGGGACCAATGGCAACTCTGTCCTCTAACCGATCCCAACTCAAAGGCATTCTGTAAGGTCTGTCGTATAAAGCCTAGTAAGGAGGCATACCCAATGAGTTGTGATGCCCATTATTGTAGGAGAACTCAACTAGATATAGGTGCTCCTCCCATCTAGACTAATGATCCATAACATACATGTGAAGCATGTCTTCTAATACCTGATTAACTCTTTTTGTTTGGCCATCGGTCTCAGGATGGTAAGCAGAACTGAAGTTTAGCTGTGTGCCCAATGCCTGATGTAAGGCTCTCTAAAATGATGATGTGAATACGGAGTCTCTATCAGATATGATGTGGCGAGGTACTCCATGTAGTCTGACAATCTGATAGAAACACTCTTGCCACTGATGGTGCATTGTACGTTGTGCATACCGGTGAGAAAAGTGCCACCTTGGTCAACTTGTCAACTGTCACCATGATGGCATCATGGCATCGTGATGACATAGGTAGACCAACAATAAAGTCCATGGAAATGGTGTTCCACTTCCATTCAGGTATCTTGTGAGGGTACAAAAGTCCTGCTGGATGCTGATGCTCGGCCTTGACCCTCTGACACTGAAGGCATTGAGCAACATACTCTACAATGTTGCATCTCATCCCAGCCCAATGATATAATTGCCGCAAATCTGCATGCATCTTCTTCACTCCTAGATGAGCTGCATAGGGTGCTCTATGAGCCTCAGAGAGTATCACTGTACATAGGTCACCTGTATGGGGTACATAGATGCACTGCCTATGTCTAAGCAATCCATCTGACTCAAGGGAATATCCTACGAATTTGCCATTCAGGACCCCCTAATTCTAGATTTCCTATTGCACCTCAAGAAACCACTCATCCCCAGGCAGATGCTGTAGAATACGTCTTCTCAAATCCACCTTCAAAGTTAGGGTCAAGATCTCATGGCGCCTTCGACTCAAAGCGTCGGCAACCACATTCTCCTTTCCTTTAATGTAGTGGACATCAAAGTCATACTCACACATGAACTCCATCCAACGTCGCTGGCGGGCGTTCAAATTAGGCTGAGTGAAAATGTGCTGTAAGCTATGATGATCCGAATGGAGCTCAAAATATCGACCTAAAAGAAAATGTCTCCAATGAACAAGAGCATGAACAATAGCTGCAAGCTCTAAGTCATGAGTAGGGTAGTTAGCTCATGTGTTTTAAGTTTTCACGATTCATAAGCAATCGCTCTACCACCCTGCATAAGCACAGCTCCCAATATGCATCCGTGCAAACAACAAAATCTTTTACCGGATCAAGAACAACTAATATGGGAGCACTGGTAAGACATTCCTTCAGGTTCCCAAAGGCCTTCTCACACTGCTTAGTCCAAGTGAATCCTTTCCCTTTTCATTGAAGGGAAGTGATAGGATGTGCTATCTTGGAGAAACCTTCGACAAACCTACGGTAGTAACCGGCTAGTCCCATAAAGCTCCTTACTTCTGTTACATTGGTGGGTGCTGGCCAATCTTGAATTGCTTTGATCTTCGATGGATCTACAGAGACACCATCGCCTAATAATATGTGCTGCAAATACTGCACCTCTGTCCTAAAAAAGTCACACTTCTCCAGGTTGCCATAAAGCTGATGCTCACATAAACACTGCAATACCTGACGCAAATGGCCCACATGTTCCTCCTCAGTCCGTGAATAGATCAAAATGTCATCTAGAAAAATGATCACAAACTGATCTAGGTAAGTGTGGAACACCCCGTTCATGAGGCTCATGAACACTGCAGGGGCATTCATCAAACCGAATAGTACCACTGTAAATTCATAATGGCCATATCTAGTTTGAAAAGTAGTTTTGTGAATATCTGACTCAGTTATTCGTAATTGGTGATACCCAGATTTTAGATCAATTTTTGAAAACACTTTGGCTCCTTGCATTTGGTCAAAGAGATCGTCAATCCTAGGCAGAGGATATCGGTTCCTCACCGTCACTTTGTTCAACTACCTGTAGTCCATGCATAGCTGAAGAGATCCATCCTTCTTCTTTACGAAGATAACTGGTGCGCCCCATGGTGAAACGCTAGGTCAGATGTGTCCCTTCTCTAATAATTCTTCTAACTGCAGTTTAAGCTTTGTAAGCTCATGTGTAGTCATTCTATAAGGTGCCCGAGACACTGGTTTTGCCCATGGTACCAAGTCAATGTGGAAGTCAACTTCTCTACATGGAGGCATACCCGATAACTCTGGCGGAAAAACATTAGAAAATTCTCTCAGGATAGAGTGTTTATCTAAGGTAGTCTTAGGTTCATCCTCTAATCTATCATTGACTGTGATAGCAAACATCTAACAACCCTTCCACATGCAACGTTTGAGTTGCTGAGCAGATATCATACAAGTAGTCGTGAGCTTCTGTATGCCCACTATCTTGACTGGTGTGCCATGATTGTCTAAGCAACTAATCGTCCTCTGACAGCAATCTAGCTTGGCTCTATGAGCCGCAAGCTAGTCCATACCAAGAACTACACTGTAGGACCCTAATGGCATAACCCTAAGATCACATGTTGTAATGAAAGAACCTAAGGAAATCTCACAATCTCTAACCACGGTATCAATTGACATCCTAGCCCCAGAGGCCAACTTGACCTCCCACCTAAAGTCTTGCCTAGAAGCCACCAGCCTGCAATGTTCCACTAAAGATGTAGACATAAAAGAGTCAGTAGCTCCAGAGTCCAATAAGATAGAGATGGGAAAATCTCCAATCATACCTACTGTCTCTATGACTGAAGCTTGGAATTCAGCCTGGTGGTTTTCAACCACTACAAATATATGGTGGGATTTACCCATATCACCCACAATCTGCTCGGATCCTCCTGCACGGTGCTATCCCCCTACTGTAAAACCCTGTGGGCACTCTCTAGCTAGGTGCCTAGCTTCACTGCAAACATAACAAGGCCCCTTAAACTGTACCTGTATAGTCTGAGTCCTGCTCGACTGCTATTGTCCTGATCTACCAGTGGACCCCTGTGAGCCCCTATACGATTGCTGCGACCTCACGGGTCTCGTAGGTGGTCCCTGCTGTCTCTGATCCCTACGTGGGCCCTGCTATTGCCAACCTCTATTATTACCCCCATGTGACCTCAGCTGTGTTCTAGCTTTCTGTTGCTGCTGTGACTACTGTTGTTGTGGGGGCCTAGGAGGTAATGATGCTCTATTGAATCCTCTTCTAGGGGGTGCCTATGGTGGTCTATGAAAATTCTGTTGATACTGTTGCTGTCCCTGATCCTAGAACTGAGGGTGAGAATTCTACCCCCGTCGCTAAATCTCTTCAACAATATAAGCCTTCTCAGCAGCATCACTCAAAGTCTGGGGATTTGCCATCCAAACAAGTCCTACTATACTATGTTTTAGTCTGCATATCTGGATAACTTTGTAAACCTACTCTCATACTGTGCCATTGAGAGTCCCCTCTGCTGTAGGTCATGGAACTCGTCTATACGACGCTGTCTGTAATGGTCTGATAGGTATCGCGCATTAAAATGCTCAATAAAGGTCTCCCATGAGAGGGTGTCTGAGGAGAGGTGACACTTGCACTCCTCAGTGCGCCACCAAGTAGCTGCTGCATCTCATAATAAGTGTACTACCACATGGGCCTTTGTATTACCTGCGTATGGATGCAATGCGAAGCACCTGTCTAAACTGATAAGCCAGGCCTCTACCTCAGCTCCCTCTGTGGTTCTGATGAAAGTAGGAGGGTTCAATCTCAATATGTCCCTAATGGAATCTCCTTTATCTCTATGCCCCCTGATAGGCTCATCTGTAGGATAATCATAAAGCCTGGGACCCAATTGCTCTATTTGCATTGTCTCGTCATGCCTGGCATGACGTGTGGGGCTCCTGCTATGGGCCCTGTTGGCCGAATCAACCTCCTCTGTATCAGGCAACTTGACATAAGGCTCCACATGTGGCTCAACATGAGTCTCAGCTCGTGGCTCCACGTTTGGTTCCTCTCGCGGAACATCGCGGGGCTCGACACATGGCTCTACGTGCAGCTCAACTGTAATCGATGGAAGCCTATCTAAGATAGCTTGTGTTAGCACAGTAAAAATTTGAAATTTTTACTATCTCCTTACTCCATCATATTTGAATAAATCCTGAAGAATATCCCAAAAAGACCATAATAAAAAAATTTTGTATCTCACGAGATGTCTATGGATGAGCAGTGCCAAATTTCATCAAAATCAATCCATCGGCAAGAGGTTGTGTTGCTTACACCGATACACAAGGAATCGTTTGAAAACAACCATTGGCGTGAAAAATAGAGATCGGAAGAAGAATTGTGGAAGTCACCGATGGAGTAAGTAATACCGATGACTTTACATCGGCAAGAAAGGTAAGTGGTCATACCGATCGGTATGACAGATATCTATCGGATGACTTTTTAAAAGATGCCCTGACGGTATATATCATACCGATAAAACATTTCGGCAAGAGTTTCACCGAACAGCATGCGGGGGTAACGAAACAAATAGCCATCGGCGAGAGGTAAGCTATCAGGATAGAAAACAAGTAAGCCTCCGATGATTAAGAGTCTTGGTGATAAGAAAGCCATCGGCAAGACTCACAGCGATACACCTCTATCGGGATAACTTGACATATCGGAACAAAAGAACCAGGTCTTGCCGATTCACAAGTCACGGCGATCAAAAGGTGTCGGTGACACTTTACTAAACTTTGCCCGATGAAAGATATGAAAAGGGTCATCGGGGAGATGATTTGGATCGGGATATCTTGAGAAAGCTATCCCGATAGTGAATGTCATTCCGACAAAGATAAAAGTCCATACATGAAGATGACTATCGGCGAGACAATAAAGATTAGGAGAACAATATTTTATTATCCCGATAGTCTCAATCTTCCCGATAAGAAAATCATATCGGTGGGACTCGCTATATCGCAGAGAGATATAAAAACCTTGGCGATGAAGGAAGTCATGCCGATGGTCTTGCCCACTTAAAATATGACATTACATAGCGTCGGGAAAACAATTGGAGGAGATGGTTACTCTTGATGTAATTACCAGAAGTGCTATCGAGCTTACTGATTTTCACCGTGATCAAGAGTACCTAGATCATCTGGCTAAAATTTATTTATGGCTGAATAGAGCCTAATTACGCTTATGTAATTGTTGTTAATACTTGTTAAGTTCCCAAAAGACTTATTGAAGAGTTGTATCTCTTCATAGAAATATCTATATAAGTTTAAACAATCGATGCTGAAATGATCATCAGCAGTAGAAGATATTCATATATATATAATATACAATATTTCAAAATGACTGTGTTGCATATTTTATTTGAAGAAGAAGTTTGAAGTTCTCTGATTCAGTATTTCTACTTTGGTATCAGTTATTTGTTGAAATTATTCAATTGTGTGGCTGTCTCCATTTCTGCATTTCCCTGTTATTCAGATTAAGATATCAAGTATATATTTAATCTGTCGATACACATTTGCTGTATCTGTGTGATTAATTTGGTTGGTGTCCATCTGAGGAATTAAACCCTTCTGATTTATTCACAGTAGCCTAGAAGTAGTAAGTTGGGATTACTAAGTAGAGCCATATAATTAGGATTGACACACTATCTCCAGTAAAATATTATCTGTTAATCTTGTCCATTCATTTCATTTGGTTCCTTCAAGTAAGGATTAAAATACCTTCTGGTGAATTATAAGATATCTGATTTTATTTGGTTGGATTATCAAGAAAAGTCTGTCAGTCATTTACTTGCACGTTTATACAAGCTATAAACCAGAACTGTGCCAAATATCTAGAATTATTACCATTAAGAAACTACTGTTCTTAGTCCTTCAAATTGACTCTGTTACCCAACAAGGCACTAGTCTCATTCAACTCATTAATTAAAACCTTTTCACCTTGATATTGCTTATACAATTTCTGCCAATCACTTATTAAACATTATACATAGAATTAATTAGTCAGCTTTGTCATCTATCCTACATCCTATGCCATTGTAGATAGACCTAGTTAGTCCATTCATCCACACTCAGACTGCTTTAATATTTCAAGGTTCACCCACCTAGGTGTAGCAGGACCTAAAGTGTAGGAAATCATCAAACCTTGAAGGTTGATTTCGTCAAGTTAGTTCAAAAACGTTGCAAATCCAAACATAGAGCCTGGCATCCTCTTAGGATTAGCAACTTGCATTTTTGAGACCTAACAAATTGGCGACTCTGCTGGGGATTAGTAACAGACCTTAGAAAGTAATCCTTTCCTTCATAGAGTCAATTCAGAAAATTTAAGTTGGTAACTCTGCTGGTGACAAGAACCCTACAGATAAAATATAAACTTTTCCTATTTAATAGGTGGCGGCTCTAGTTACAAAAAATTCAATATCAGATGGATGGTAGGAGATCCAAGATGGAAGGCAGAAATTTGCAGTCATCTCCACCACTTAGAAACATTTCCAAAATAAATGTGAATCCAAAATATTCCCACCAAGATAATAATCTAGACATCCAGGAGAATGATTCAGAACAAAATATTGCAATTCACAATAAATTCACACCTCTGCATGATTCAAACGAGAACCTCAGTGGAGCAACTGATGATATTTTGGCAAGGTACAGACCCACTCCTCAAGAATAGCGAGATCATGATGCAAAGGACATGAGGGATATTGATAGGAACCAAGCTGAACATGATTTCAAGATCTCATTTGACCAGGGAGAAGAGATAGGATATGAATTGTCAAATCAGGGAATGAATGACAATCCAGAATATCAGGAAATAAATAATCAAGACATGAGTGATGAGAAACAGGAAATACTCATGCTTAGGAAAGAACTTGAAAGGTACAAGATACAAGAGGAGAAGGAGTTATTGCAGCAAGAAATTCAACAGAGGAGAAATAAAGCCAAACAGCTCCCCCTAAATATGTACCCCCACATAGAGGGAATATTTCAAGAAATACACAACAAAATACAAGTAGTGCTCAAAACTCACATGCTTCTGGAAGTCATCAGAACACTATTCCCCAAAACCCTAGACCACCTCCCATACATAATGCATCCCAACATATGGCAAATAATTACCCACCCCCTGGTCAACAATATTATAGGCCACAAAATCAACACATAAATCCCCATATGAACCAACATCAACAATATGCATATCATCAGCCACCAGGCGGATATAATTACTATCCCAATCCACCACCTCTCAATTTCCCTCCCCAAAACCTTGCTAATATATGCAGTCAATTTGATTTGACTGGATATCAGTTATATCCATATCCTATGGATAGTACTTGGAGAAACATGGTTCCCAAGTTTACTGGAAACAATGCAGTATCTGCAGAAGATCATATCAGAAGTTTTAATGCTTTTGTACAGGATATAGGTATGGATTGGGAAGACATTAGAATGAGGTTATTTATGATGTCCCTCACTGAAGATGCCAGAGATTGGTTTAATAGCTTGCCCGATGCATCAATCAATTCAATTACTAATTTCCATAACCAGTTCAAGGATCAGTATGGTAACCAATATGCTCCTGAGTTTGCACTGCATGAACTAATAAGTATACAGAAGTATCAAAATGAATCAGTTTTTGATTTCAACCTGAAGTTTTCCAAGTTACATAATAAGATACCACATGGAGCCAAGTTATCTGACCAGGCAGCACTGAGTATCTATATGAAAGCATTTGACCCCAAAACAGGATATGAACTCAGAAACAGGTGTCCTGCAACCTTGGCCGAAGCACAGAAAGTGGCCATAACTATTGAAAATAATAGGAAGGCTGTAGGAATGGTCATTAAAAGGGATAATCATAGAAATCTTCAGAATCCAAATGCTCAACAAATTAAACCAGAGGGTCAGCATAGGCATGAGAGACCTAGGCTACATGATATGCCTTACAATACAAATTGGAAGGATGGAAGACCTATAGATAATAACAGAAAGTAGCCATATGGAAAGGATACTCCTGATCCCTTAAAGAGAAACATGGTACATATGGCAGAAAATAAACCTTGGTGTTTTGTATGTAACTTGCCACATTCACCTGAATACTATGAGGTAACTAAATCAATACAGCAAGAGGAAATGCTATACAGCTACAATAGGGATAATCACACCATCAATATGATGCAGGATACACCATGTGTAGTAACAGAAGATTATTCTTCTTCAGAAGAAGAAGGATATGAGTATGATGTAGGGAACCAAAAGTATCATATTAACATGGGGGAACAGCAGGTATTCTCAGACCAGGAAGATAGTTGTAACAAGTCATGTGGTCAATGGAGAAAACCTACTGAGGATGAAAGAGAAGCTCTCACAGTGGCTGCAGTGGCTCAAGCTCGAAACACTTATAACTTAAGGAATAGAACAACAAATGTTGGGCAAGGAACTCCTGGGAGTGTATTCATAAAAGACCAGAATAACAAAGAAAATAATACAAAATCATCACCTAAAGAACCAGAAAAGGGGGATAAAAATAAAATGAAAGGAAATCAAGAAAAAGAAAACACAAAAATACAAAGGAATGACCAGATCATAACCCCTTCTTTCGACATTGCACAGGCAGTGTCTCAGGTGAAGATATCAGTCCCACTCCTAGAGATGATGAAAATAGATAAATATAGGAATACAGTTGTCAAGATGATTTCTGATACACCTAATCCAAAACATAAAGGGTTTGAAAAAACAACAAATAATGTGCATCAGGAAAATTTTAAGATGCCTGAGGTATACCTTGGTGACACACTTACAAAAAATCCCTCACAGGTAGATCCATTCTATACTACACTAGTAATCAAGAACAGAATAGTCAGGAATTGTATGATTGATTCAGGTGCTGCTATGAATATCATGCCTATAGCAGTAATGAAAGAATTAGGGATGTGGGTTGATACTACTTATGGCCAGTGTTATGCAATGGATAACAGATCTATTCCAGTAGTTGGTATTATGAAAGATGTAGAGATAAAACTTGCTTCACATCCTGAAGCAACATATAACATTGACATCACTGTGGTTGATATCCCACCGTATTATGGAATGTTGTTATCAAGGCAGTGGGCTGCAATGGCGGGAGGCAATGTTCAATTAGATCTATCATATGCCACCATACCAGTAGGTGACAAGGAAATTAAGTTGTGCAGAGAACCAAGGTATGACAATATTATAGAAAGAATGGACCGTCATCAGGTGAATTTCCTTTGTGACACAGATTTAGGAGTTTTCAAAGTTGGAGAAACTACCCCAGAATTGCATAACACTGACCCAATACACATTGAATCTATGAAAAGAGAAAATGATTTGTGGAAAATGTATTTCGATGGTGCATGCAGCAAGATAGGAAATGGGGCCGGAGTAGTTTTTATCTCACCAGGAGGTAAAACGTTCAAATACTCTTTCTTATTGACATTTGAATGCACCAATAACATAGCTGAGTATGAAGCCCTACTCATTGGCCTAAACATAGCCACCAAATACAAAATAAAAAAGTTGGCTGTCTATGGTGATTCTGAATTGGTCATCTCCCAAGTTAGAGAAAAATATTTATCTAAAAATAAAAGATTAAGACAGTACAGAAATGCAGTTTGGGATAGTGTTGAATTATTTGATGCTTTTTCAATCAGCTAGGTTGATAGGTCTAAAAACATCATGGCAGACTTTTTAGCAAACATTGCATTAAAGAGAGATGATGTAACATTAGGAGGGATCACAGAAGTAGAATTTAAAACTAGACCTACCATCCCTGATAATATACAGAACTGGCAAGTGTTTGATAGCGATGCTGATATAATCAATTTCTTACATTGTGTTGATTATTATGAAAATCAAGAAATTGATTTCAGTGCATTTGTGGAGGAACACGATGGGAAAGAAACCCTTTTTGGCCAAGAAGTGGTTCAACTGAAGACAAATAAGATACCCAAAGGGCTTATTGCATTAGAAAAAGCATTTGATGGGCATGATAGATACAAAAAGAAAGAAACACCAGTGATACCTGAGAACCTTGAGGAGGTGAATTTGGGGACTCAGACAACCCCAAAAATGTATATATTGGAAGGAATCTTGACCAGAAAATCAGAAGTAGAATCATCAATTTACTCAGGAAGTACAGGCATGTGTTTGCTTGGTCATATGATGATCTAAAGGCATATAGAGAGGATCTATTTCAACATGAGATACCACTAAAGCCAGATGCAAAACCATTCAGACAGAAACAGAGACTGATTAGTCCTACACTAGCCCCTAAAATGTTAGAGGAACTTACAAAGTTAAGGGATGGAGCCATAATCAAACCTATTAGACACTCTTCCTGGGTTTCAAACTTAGTGCCTATCAGAAAAAAGAATGGTGACATTAGACTATGTGTGGATTTCAGAAACTTGAATAAATCTTCCCTCAAAGATAATTATCCTCTTCCCAATATGGAGGAAATATTGCAGAAAGTCATTGGGTGTGAATTGCTATCCATGATGGATGGTTTCTCTGGCTACAATCAAGTAAAAGTTAAGGAGTCTGAACAATTTAAGACAGCATTCACCACTCCGTGGGGAACATATGTGTATTTGAGAATGCCATTTGGATTAACTAATGCTGGAGCAACATTCCAGAGAGCGATGGATGTAGCTTTTGCTGAATTGATCAATAAGATTATGATAGTATATCAAGACAACTTGACATCATATTCTAAAAAGGCCGAAGATCATTGCACACATTTAGAACAAGTATTTATCAAAGCCCTAGAATATGGGATATCATTGAACCCTAAAAAATGCCATTTTGCAGTAACAGAAGGAAAATTGCTTGGTCATATAGTCTCGAAGGAAGGGGTTAAAATAGATCCTGAAAGGGTAAAAGCAATTGATCAAGTCCCTATTCCAAAAAATGTAAAAGCTATACAATCATTCTTTGGTCAGATAAATTTTGTCAGAAGATTTATACCAAATTTCACAGAAATTGTTTGTCCTATATCGAGAATGCTGAAGAAGAATTCAGAAATAAAATGGACAACATAAACAGTGGAAGCATTTGGTAACATTAAGGAGGCTATCAAGCAAGCTCCAGTCTTAATATCCCCTGACTTCGGTAAACCTTTCCAACTTTTCTCATTTGCTTCCTACCATACAGTAGTAGCAGTATTGTTACAGAAAAACAATGATGGACATGAACAACCTATCTCTTTCTTTAGCAAGTCCCTTCAGAATGCAGAGTTGAAGTATGACGTTATTGAAAAGCAGGCATATGCATTGGTAAAAGCAGTAAAAAATTTTAGACCATATTTGGTGGGGGCTAAAATCATAGCATATGTCCCTAATGCTGCAGTGAAGGATGTACTGATCCAAACTGAGGTCACCGGTAGGAGATGTAGGTGGATTAATAGGATTCAAGAATTCAACATTGAAATCCAAATCACTAAATTAGTAAGAGGACAGGGTCTTGCCAAATTGATGGCTGAAAGTAATCTAGAAGCTTCCCAGATATGTAATGTTGATGCAAGTACCAGTATTGAACACACTCCATGGTATACTGATATAGTATATTATCTAAAATATATGAAGTGTCCTGAAGGATATGATGATAACAAAAGAAGGACACTCAAACTACAAGCTTCAAAATATGTACTCATTGGTGGGGATCTCTATTGGAAAAATAGAGATGGGGTTCTACTATTATGCTTGGATGAATATCAATCAAAACATATTATGAAGGAGTTGCATGAAGGCATGTGCGGAGGACATTTCTCAGCAAAAACCATAGCCCACAAAATCCTGAGGGAAGGGTACTATTGGCCTAAAGTCTTTAACTATTCATACCAGTACACTAGAAAGTGTGAAGCATGCCAAAAGTTCTCAGGGAAGTTAAAGTATCAGGGAGCACTACCCTTAAAACCTATGCAAGTTGAGGCTCCATTTTATCAGTGGGGTATTGATTTTATAGGTGAAATTTCAGAGAAATCGAGTGGGGGGCACCGATGGATTTTAGTGGCTACTGATTACTTTACAAAATGGGTGGAAGCAATCCCAACTAGACAGGCTACAAGCAAAGTTGTGATAAATTTTCTAATGGATAACATTATATGCAGATTTGGTACTCCTGTAAGATTGATTACCGATAATGGGATGTGTTTTAGATCTGATGAATTCAAAGGTTTTTGTAGCACACATGGTATCACTATTTCTTATGCTGCTCCTTACCATCCACAGGCCAATGGACAAGCTGAATCAAGTAATAAGAGCCTGTTGAAAATCATAAAAAGAATGTTGGATAGAAATAAGAAGGCTTGGGATTCAAAATTAAGAATGGTAGTATGGGCTGACAGGATTACTATAAAAAGGGCAATTGGAAGATCCCCTTATGAATTGGTATATGGAACCCAAGCAAGATTACCATTGGAAAATCTTATACCAGTATACAAATTCATTCTCCAGGAAGACTTGAATATCCCTGAACCAATGGAGGAAAGGTTGGAACAATTGGCAGAGCTTGATGAAACAAGAAGAATAGCTCAGAGACAGAATATTAAATTACAATCATAGGTAAAATATCTCTTTGACAAGAAGGCCAAAGAAAGAAAGTTTGAAATAAATAATCTGGTACTAATGTGGAATGCAAGATGTCAGGACAAAGGAAAACATGGAAAATTTGAAGCCCTGTGGTTGGGTCCTTTTGTTATCACTGGCAAGGGAGGTGATGATTCTTACTATGTATAGAATATGTCAGGGGAGGAGCAGGAATTGCCTGTACATGGGCAATACTTGAAGCAGTTCTTTTCATAAACATGTACAAAGAGAATTGAGTGTTGCCAGTGCATGGACAACATTCAAATAATTCTCAAAAATATCTTATTCCATGCACAGTAGTCTAGGAATCATTCCCGCTCCCCATCATTTGTTCCTTTCCTTTTCCCAGTTTCATAAAACCTCACCCCAAAATAATAAAATATGTGGTCTACTTCCCCAGGAGATCTGGATCCTTGTTATACTCACAGGGAGTATACATCCCAGACAGAGCCACTGTTAGCACAGTAAAAATTTGAAATTTTTACTATCTCCTTACTCCATCATATTTGAATAAATCCTGAAGAATATCCCAAAAAGACCATAATAAAAAAATTTTGTATCTCACGAGATGTCTATGGATGAGTAGTGCCAAATTTCATCAAAATCAATCCATCGGCAAGAGGTTGTGTTGCTTACACCGATACACAAGGAATCGTTTGAAAACAACCATTGGCGTGAAAAATAGAGATCGGAAGAAGAATTGTGGAAGTCACCGATGGAGTAAGTAATACCGATGAATTTACATCGGCAAGAAAGGTAAGTGGTCATACCGATCGGTATGACAGATATCTATTGGATGACTTTTTAAAAGATGCCCCGACGGTATATATCATACCGATAAAACATTTCGGCAAGAGTTTCACCGAACAGCATGCGGGGGTAACGAAACAAATAGCCATCGGCGAGAGGTAAGCTATCAGGATAGAAAACAAGTAAGCCTCTGATGATTAAGAGTCTTGGCGATAAGAAAGCCATCGGTGAGACTCACAACGATACACCTCTATCGGGATAACTTGACATATCGGAACAAAAGAACCAGGTCTTGCCGATTCACAAGTCACGGCGATCAAAAGGTGTCGGTGACACTTTACTAAACTTTGCCCGATGAAAGATATGAAAAGGGTCATCGGGGAGATGATTTGGATCGGGATATCTTGAGAAAGCTATCTCGATAGTGAATGTCATTCCGACAAAGATAAAAGTCCATACATGAAGATGACTATCGGTGAGACAATAAAGATCAGGAGAACAATATTTTATTATCCCGATAGTCTCAATCTTCCCGATAAGCAAATCATATCGGTGGGACTCGCTATATCGTAGAGAGATATAAAAACCTTGGCGATGAAGGAAGTCATGCCGATGGTCTTGCCCACTTAAAATATGACATTACATAGCATCGGGAAAACAATTGGAGGAGATGGTTACTCTTGATGTAATTACCAGAAGTGCTATCGAGCTTACTGATTTTCACCGTGATCAAGAGTACCTAGATCATCTGGCTAAAATTTATTTATGGTTGAATAGAGCCTAATTACACTTATGTAATTGTTGTTAATACTTGTTAAGTTCCCAAAAGACTTATTGAAGAGTTGTATCTCTTCATAGAAATATCTATATAAGTTTAAACAATCGATGCTGAAATGATCATCAGCAGTAGAAGATATTCATATATATATAATATACAATATTTCAAAATGACTGTGTTGCATATTTTATTTGAAGAAGAAGTTTGAAGTTCTCTGATTCAGTATTTCTACTTTGGTATCAGTTATTTGTTGAAATTATTCAATTGTGTGGCTGTCTCCATTTCTGCATTTCCCTGTTATTCAGATTAAGATATCAAGTATATATTTAATCTGTCGATACACATTTGCTGTATCTGTGTGATTAATTTGGTTGGTGTCCATTTGAGGAATTAAACCCTTCTGATTTATTCACAGTAGCCTGGAAGTAGTAAGTTGGGATTACTAAGTAGAGCCATATAATTAGGATTGACACACTGTCTCCAGTAAAATATTATCTGTTAATCTTGTCCATTCATTTCATTTGGTTCCTTCATGTAAGGATTAAAATACCTTCTGGTGAATTATAAGATATCTGATTTTATTTGGTTGGATTATCAAGAAGAGTCTGTCAGTCATTTACTTGCACGTTTATACAAGCTATAAACCAGAACTGTGCCAAATATCTAGAATTATTACCATTAAGAAACTACTGTTCTTAGTCCTTCAAATTGACTCTGTTACCCAACAAGGCACTAGTCTCATTCAACTCATTAATTAAAACCTTTTTACCTTGATATTGCTTATACAATTTCTGCCAATCACTTATTAAACATTATACATAGAATTAATTAGTCAGCTTTGTCATCTATCCTACATCCTATGCCATTGTAGATAGACCTAGTTAGTCCATTCATCCACACTCAGACTGCTTTAATATTTCAAGGTTCACCCACCTAGGTGTAGCAGGACCTAAAGTGTAGGAAATCATCAAACCTTGAAGGTTGATTTCGTCAAGTTAGTTCAAAAACGTTGCAAATCCAAACATAGAGCCTGGCATCCTCTTAGGATTAGCAACTTGCATTTTTGAGACCTAACAGCTTGTAAGGCCTATAATATCTGTGGTCCCATATCAGGTGAGGCTGGTGGTACTTGTGGTACCTGACGAACTGGTTGTGTCTGTAGAACTGGCTACACTTGTGGAATTGGCTGTTTTGGTGGGACTGACTAATCCGGTCCCACAGCTGAAGAATCAGTGCACACCTCGGTGGGTGGAGTACGACGGGTCGGTATTTGCCACACTCATTTGGGAGACATCCTGCAAAATGAGGTAATTGCTAGTGAATTTAATCGTGGAAGTGATAATGTGCCTAAACAAGCCCAGTGTTTGAAACACTGTGCTCTGATACCAAATGTCATGCCTACCTTTCACATGCATTCACAACATGCAAACACGCGTGTTCATGTCCACATGCGACATGTGGTCATGATACGAACTGTCAAAATTTTTCCCCCTACTACTTTGAAAGCCCCCCTCGCACCCACAAGCGTGAACGTACTCGGTTGCGTATGTTTATGTCGTTATGATACTGTTGTAAACAGAATATTCTACACATGTGTGCAATCTTTATTTTGATGTTGATCACTACATTTACATCAGTTTCATTTTCAGTGTTTAGGATTCCCTTGATAGGTGGTTGGCCATTTAATGGATTTCTCAGTTTATTTCAATAATAACAAGTATCTACTCCTTTATTATACTTGTTTATGAGTTTCATTAAATTATTTATTTAAATATTATTTAATATGTTTAAATTCCTTGGAATTCCATTTGACATTTTAATTAACTCTGAACTCTCAAGTCGTATTATAGATCGAACTATTTTAAAAACACATAATCGATCGTTTATTAAAATTGTTCTAAAATTTCCCAAATTCCCCTCTCACTTTTTGTTTAAATGAAATAAGTGCAATGATCAAATAAAACTTTCATAAATAAAAAACCATTTCCTTTTTATATATATATATATATAAATATGCTTTTGTATAAAGATATTATATATATATTCTTTTATTTATTTATTTATATATTTATCTATTATTTTTTTTAAAAAAATACACTTATAAATATCAACACATATATTTATATGAATTTTTTATGTGAGTGCAACCACACCTCACTAAGCACTAACATTTATAGTTATTTATATATATTTATAAAATTGCTTAGTCTTTCTTTAAGAATATACTCCACTCAAGAATCATGTGCTTTGTTATAAACACATCTTATAGCAATGTAGGTTGTTTAACCCTAACATTATTGTTGATGATAGCTGTGTTTGCAGGGATTATGGTGGAGCGACAGCGGCGAAGGAGGGCTGCGAGCAGAGGATGGCAGAGGGAGTGTGAATGGAGGTGGAGGTGGTGCTGCCGCAGTGACAGAGGCGAGCGGAGGTCGTGGCGGCAGGCAAGGGAGATGGCGGTAGGGAAGGCTGTGGTGAGTGGTGGAGCCGAGGGAAGTTTGGAGGCCATGGAAGGCCTGTGGTGGCTCGCGGGGGGGTTGATTCATAGTGGGGGTGTGGGGACGGGCGGAGCCCCACCCACACCCCACGGTTGATTCATAGTGGGGGTGTGGGGACGGGCGGAGCCCCACCCACACCCCACGGAGTGGGTTGTGGGTGGGGCTCTGCCCCTCCCCACACCCTACCTATTGTAAGAGCTTCCGGTGGGGGGTTTAAACCCCCACCTTATTACTTTGATAAAGTTTGACTGTGTAACAATTTAAACAATGAACTTCTCTATGTTATTTTTTATTTTTTATTTTTTTGCCATTTTCGAAATTAAAAATTAATGATAATAAAATATATTTATCTCATCTTCACAACCTCATTTAATATAAAAAATATATATACATATACATATACATGTGTGTGTGTGTGTGTGTGTATTTACAAGTGTAACAAACTTTCACTTCTACATTTAAATATATATATATAATTCATAACGAAGTTTCATAGTAAATCCATTTTGCACTATCTCTAATTTTTTTTTTAATCTCAATATAACAATTACTTAAGTGAACAAAAAAACTCTAACCATTTAAATCTGTATTTATCAACTAAAATATAATCTATCAAGTATACATTCCATTTCAAATAAATTTAATGATAAGAGTAAATACGGGAAACTATTAGATCTTTCACTTCAATAAACCAACAACATACAAGTAAATTCGATTTGGATTATTTTCCATTTGCATACTAAAATCAAGTTTTAATTTTTGTTTTTCAAAAGAAAATTTACATCTTTCTTAATACTGTAAAAGTAACTTTCTCACTAAATAATATAAGAGATACATTTTAACAACTGATCCAAATCAACAACTATTCCCACAACTTTACAATTTTGATAAACAAACATAACAACTATAAGATCCCACAACTCACAAACATTCTAAGGGAGGAATTACTTTCTTCTCCCAATACAATTTTTCTACAACTCTCATAGGGAGCAAACTCTCCTCTTCAAAAGAAACTTATCCAGGAAGAAATTTAAAGAGACCAAGCTCTCATTACAAATAGGAAGATAGAACATTTCCTTTAACAAGGCAAAATTTCTTCAATCCTCTTAACATGCTTCAACAGTAACTTGCATGACAACAAGGGAGAAAACAACAACCAACTAGCTCTCCTCCCTACCATAGACCCGCAAGAGGGTCAGCCCCGAGCTAGGGAGATCATCCACATACCCTGGGTAGAATAGACCAAAACACTTTACAACATTGAATAACAACAATCAAAGCAAACAACATTCAAACTCCCAAGGTTTTATACACAATACAAAGACTCAGCTGAGGTGAGTTCAAGGAGGGTAGGAAAGTAGACTCTCTCTCTCAAGGTGTAATCCTTCTCAATAATTTATCTTAGTTTTTTTTTTTTCATGGCCTCAAGCCAACAAAATTTACTTCCTCAAGGCCTCAAGCCTTCCAAATAATAAAATCACAGGGATATCCTGAATAGGCTCTCAAAGCCTTATAGCCCTCTAGGCTCAAAATTACCAACTTTCCCTCAAGGCTTTCATATACCAAAATAAGAAGACACCTGAGGAGGTTCACACCTTCCCTTCCCTATACAAGATGACCATTGCCTTCGAACTGGAAGGAGCTCTTTCAACACCCAACACAAAACCCAAAATAGCAAAACTAACACATAGACAACCAATGCAAATCCACATTTATCAAACAAGAACAAAACATACATAGGTGAGAAAATAGGCTCACTAACCTCTACAAGCCCAATTATGGAAGTATTTTGACAAAGAGCTCCACCCTTAGTCTCCTCCTCCAAGTTCTCCTTCTTTACACAATAATCCAACCCCCTTACCCTCTCCCTCTTCCCCTCTTTAAAACAAATCCTCTCCATTATCTCTTATTCCAAGTGGCATTAAAAAAAACTAAACCCACTCCTCATCCATTATCCTAGTGGACTTTAAACAATTAACCCCACTCAAGAGGTTCCCCACTATAGCCCTTTTACAACACATGGGTGAATTAAATTATAATAAGAAAAATAGAAATAAAAGGAAAGTGGATGACACACCACCCTTTTTATGGGGTCTCCCACCAAAAGAGAGGCACAAAGAGACAAGCACTCCATTATTGGTGGATCATGGAGGCATTCCATGACTTGGAAGTGGGTCTAAGTGTGGATTCCACTCATCCCATTATCCCCATGCTTCCAAATTCGTCACTTAACTTCACCATGAAATTGAAGTGACCATATGGAGGTTATCCCAAGGTTATCCTAGTCAAAAGGGTCCTTAGACCCATGGAGTATAACCTAGGGTTGATTTAAACCTAGTTTGGACTCTTGAAGTCAAGTAAAAACACAAGAAGTGGGTCTAAAAGAAATAAAGTTAAAACAAGATTTAAAACAACATCTCTTACAACACATATCACAATATAATTAAATCAAAAGATAGACCTATTTCCCTTGACCTCATGCATTATTACAACATTACAACATTACCACAATTCACCAAACATGAGGTTGATCTTAGTTACTCGTGGAACTAGATCGGCTCACAAGGGATACAACATAGTGTGTGGAATGATCTCCTGTATTTGTGGTTTTGTTAGCAATACCTGCACACTCAAACTCGAAGTCAATAACACATAAAGATATCATAGCTGAAGCAATTTAAATACATGCATACCTAAACATTCTACCATATAAACATACTAAAATCACATTAAAATTCCATTTCTAATATTATCCATTCATCATTCACTAAAAAGCAACATCTAACTATCATTGCATAATTGTTTTCTTAAAAATCAATTAGGTTTAATAATCAAGATTCTGGGATCAACAGTCCCCTAATCATAAAAGTAATAGCAATAGTACTGTAAGTAGTCTCATGAACAGAAGTGAAAAAGGTAGGCCTCACACAACTAATCTTGCCTACCCTTGAGTTCATGAGTCTATCTCTTGGGGGATAATCAATCCATCAAACCTATCCAAACAAACCAATGCAATGCAAACTATCAAACTAAGCCAAGGAAAAAAAATCCAAATCAATCCAAACATTTGATCAAACCAATCCAAATCAAACAATCAAACCAAGAAAACCATCCAAGAGTTTCAACCTTGTCAAACTAGTCCAAAACATCTCCAAAACAATGCCTCACACAAGAAGCCAATACAAAGCAGCCATGGAAGCCAATTTATAACAATTTCAAGCTACCCCTCTTAAGGATGCTTCACAATTTACGACTGGAATGCCTAAAGACATATTTGTACCTAAGGGTTATATTGTCAGACCTTGATTAACCACTCAAATACCACAACATCATTTGGGACCTTCCTCATTCACTCATGTGCCACCTTATCAACCTACCAATGAGGAATCTTTAGATGATCCAGAGCTTCAATATGATCAAGCTATGTGACTTGCCAATAGGATCATAAGGTCAAACAGTGAACAAATTTTCACCCAATTAGCTCAAGAAGGAGTCAAATTGCCAAGTGAATTTGATATATCCACAATCTAAAAACATAAACCAACCAACAATGTTGTTGTTGCAAAGGATACCCATAAGGCCATTACTAACATGTCTACCATATCTACACCATCCCCACACAACATCCCAACATCAGTTTATACAACTCCGCCTATTCCTCCATTCTATATACTACCTACATCCATCAAACCTTTGTTGACACCATCCAATGTTATTCACTCCTATGTGTCACAAGCCTCTCAAGTGCCTAACCAAAATGTGTCAAATGTCACCCCATCTCATGTATCTAAATCCACTCCACTTTCTTCCATACTCACAGCTCCTTCGCATGTGTGTCAAACACCTCAAGTGTCCAACCAAAGTGTGTCACATGTTGCTACATCTTATGTATCCCATCCCATGGTATCTTCCTCTATGAACACAATCCCTTCGCATGTCACATAGGCACTTCATACTAATCTAATTGTATCGCATGTTGAACCATCCCAACCATCCAATGAATCTCCTCATCTTAACACCACATCCATGAATCTAGTCCAAACATTGCAAGTGTTATCCAATCCTAATATCTATGTTATTGACCAAACTTTTGGATCACAACCATACATTGATCAACTCCATTCACTTGGGCTACAACCATCCAACCAACAAATGTCCTATGTTAATCCACCTATGGTATCCCAAGCGCCATCTATTTCTAATACCCATATATCCTATGTCAATTCATCCAACCTATCTCAAAGTCCGCCAACTTCTAATCCACAAATGTCATACATTAATCCATCCTATGGTTCACATATGATGCAAACTCAAGGTGTCAATCCATCCTTAAACACTCACACTTTTCCATCATTTGATAATCAAGTTCAAAAAACCTACACCCCACCACATAACATGTCACAAAAATACCCTCCAAACAATACCCCGGTATCTAAAATACCGCATCCAAGCCACCAAAATCCTTTGCAACAACAACAACTATCTGATATGGAGCAACGATTCATTCAATTACAACAACAATTTGAAGACATGAGTATGGGACAAATAAAGAAAACATTATCTTTTGAGGATGTATGCCCCTATCCTTTTGATAAGTTATTACAAATGATACCTTTCCCTCCACATTTTGAGATCCCACAATTTGACAAACACAAGGGAAAAGGAGATCCAACTGACCATCTTCAAACATTCTATTTCACTTGTCTTGATGTCACCTACAATGACACATAACTTTTACAATTATTCCCTCAAAGTCTTGGGGGACAAGCCTTGGAATGGTTTTCACATCTCCCACCCAGTATCAAATCTTTCAAAGAACTTTCAAGAAAATTTGTCTCACTTTGGCTTCAACATTGAACATGAGGTTACCATGAATGATTTTTTTAACAATAAACATCACAATGGGGAAATTTTTTCATCATTCATCCAACGATGGCGAAACATGGCTAGAAAAATTTCATGGTACATGCCCAAGAAACAACAAGTGGATATCTTTGTTCAAAACCTTCATTCCGAGCTATCATTTCAATTGCAACTACAAAGTACCACCACCTTTGATGAGCTCATATCGAAAGGAACCAACATTGAAAGGGCTTTAATTGCTAAAGGTGTCATCAAGATTTTCAAGGAAACCAAAGATAATGCACAATCCTCCAATGATAAATCTCACTTTTGAAACAAAAACAAAAATGTTGTAAATGATGGCATTGTTGATGCAAAGAATATTCAAACGGTAAAACCTCCCATCCATATCCAAGAAGAAAACAAAAGCACACCATTTCTTCCACAAGACCAAGTTAAAATGAATCCATTCCCTAAGCGTCAATTCACTCCTTTGGGAGAACCTATTGAATCGATCTTAAAGAAATGCTTACAAGCGAGCACAATAACACTACCTGAGACTTGACCATATGAAGAACCACAATATAAGTCCAATTGGTACAAAGACAATGAATATTGTGAATTTCATCGAGTAAAAGGGTATAACATATCTGGTTTCATGAAATTGAAACATGTGATTTAAAATCTCATCGATCAAGGAGCCATTAGCATTGATCCACCTAAACAAACCTCAAACTATGACCTTGATGCTTTTAAGAATCCACTCCCATCACATGACAAGGCAAGTACCTCTAATAAAGGGAAGAATATCCAATATACCTATGAATCATCCACTATTGGTCGCATTGAACAAGCTCACATATCTACCATTACCATAAGAGGAAAAGAATCTAGTTGTCCCGATACCACCCATCGAGCCTCAGTCACTATCCTAGCAGCCCCTGATTGTGCTATTACCACCCGTCGAGGTCGTGTTACTATCCAAGGAGCACCATCTACCATATGCCCAACCTATGGCTATAATATCCTTGACCATCTTGGAAAGACTCTTGCTCATATTTCCATTTTGAAGTTATTATGTATATCACCTACCCACAAAGCCATCCTTGATAAAGCCCTACAAGAGTCATCAATCCCTAATGATATTGAACTATGCAATTTCAAACCATGATAGCTAGTATTGCATCACCCTATCGTTTGACCTTCTCTGACAAAGATCTTTCATCCCCTGATCCATCCCATAATGATGCCCTCCATATCAAAGTTTACATAAAGCAATGCTGTGTCAAACAAATATTAGTAGATGGTGGAGTTGGATTAAAAATATGTTCTTTAAAGCTTATCAAATTATTGGGATATTCTAAGGATCGTATTAATACTACTAAGAGCATAATCATCGAGGCATATGATGATGCTGAGAGAGAATCTGAGGGGATTATTTATTTACCAATCAAGGTTGGTCCTATTATCACCGATACCAACTGCCAAGTCCTAGACATTGAGTTGCCATACAATATTATCCTTGGACATCTTTGGATACATGCCATCAAAGATGTTCCATCTACAAACCATCAATGCCTCAAATTTCCTTACAATGGGGTTGAAATCACAATCCCCACTGATCCAAATCCATTTGAGTTTTGTCAAACTTTTCAAGCCAAATATTAAGATCCCAATCATGTTTCCATCAATACCGAAGCACATCCATCCACATCCTATGTAGATCCATCTGACTTAAATAAGCCCTCATCTAGTAAATCCATCCTCGGCCATTGATACCAAATACCAAGAGAAAGGACTCGGTGAGTACACTTTACACGAATCTTGTTGTGTAGGAACCTTTCCCTTATCTCCTAAATCTTATGGCCAACCATCCATATCCAACACTACTTCATCTGCAACCATTATCAAAACACCTCCTATTGTGTTCATAAAAGTAGGCATGCTCAAAGATGAAGACAGTAATGACATCAACTCTTGGCTCTTCTTTGATGAAAATGATCAACTCACTTTAGAAGTGGAGCGATATAACAATGGCTTTCAAATTATCAAGAATATGGGTTACAAAGGACAAGGAGGTCTAGGACCACATGGACAAGGACCTATTGAACCTATTATTGTTACCAAGAAGTTTAATATGCAAGGTCTAGGGTATGGTAACGAGGTTCCGCCTTTCAAGGACATTGAGTGTATTCTTGAGGAAGTGGCTAAAGCTTTTCCTGTAGAAGGGAATTCTAATATAGATGCCATTGATGACTTTTCCTTCCACATAACCAAACTATTCTAAGACACATCCATCTTTTCATTTTCATCAGCCTTATCCATTTCATACTCCTCATCATCCGACCTCAAACTCGTATATCCTCACCTTGTCGATTGGGACCAATAGGGGGCACCTATTCTAAATAAATTTCAAAATGATGAAGCTATAGTAGAATTCATGGGTTTGAGATAGGGCATACCATTGGGAGATCACAAAGTAGGCTTCATGATAGATCTACCTTTGTTAGCATATTTTGGTGGAAGCATCAAATCCTTCAGTCGCAAAAGTGAAATAAATAAAATAAGAAAAGATAGGTCACTAGGTGAAAACTGCAAGGTGCCTCTTGACAGTGAAAAAGTAAAAATAAAGGACATATTTGAGGGTAAAAACCTCTCCAAGGTGCCCGAGGATGGAGGATTTGACCTTCCTTTGACCAATGAATATCAAGAATGGTCACCATTGCTAGTAGAGAAATCTCAAGAGATGAATCTAGGCACAACACAGAATCCTAAGATCACATTCTTAGCAGCACATTATTAGAATAGGAAGGGAAAGATTTCATTGTTTTCTTCATGAAAAGAGCAATCGACTTTGCATGGATCTTTGCAAATATGCCAGGGTTAGATCCTTGACTTGTTGTACATCATCTAACAGTATCTCCAAATGCAAAACCAATCAGGTAAAAGCTTCGAAAAATGCATCCTCAAATAGCACTTTTGGTCAAAGCAAAAATTTAGAAATTATTGAATGCTAAGTTTATAAGGCCTTTTGATTATCCATAATGGGTTTCAAATCTAGTACTAGTCTCAAATCCTGACGGCCGCATCCGTTGTTGTACTGACTTCAAAGACCTTAACAAAGCTTGTCCTAAGGATGACTTTCCATTACCAAGCATAGATACCATTGTGGATCTCACAACAGGACATGAAATGCTATCATTAATGGATGGATTTTTTTGGCTATAATCAGATTAGAATTGTAGAAGAAGATCAACATAAGACTTCCTTCATATGTCCATGGGGTACCTACTGCTATGTCATCATGCCTTTTTGTCTTAAGAATGCAGGAGCCACATATCAACGAGTCATGATAGTTATCCTCCACGATCTTTTTCACACCATAATGGAAGACTATGTTGATGACATTTTGGGAAAAATAAAAAAAACTAGAGAAGGCCACTTACAAGTACTAGAAAAATCTTTTATAGACTAGAGAAGTATCAGGTGAGACTAAATCCAAAGAAATGTGTATTTGGGGTAACATCTGGAAAGCTGTTAGGTTATATTATATCATGACGAGTCATAGAAGTGGATCCTGACAAGGTAAAATCTATAATGGAAATGCCTCCACCATCTAATTTGAAATAGCTTTGCAGCCTAAAAGGCAGGTTGTAATCTATCTGTAGATTCATTGCACTACTAGTAGATAAATGTCATCCTTTTCAACACCTTCTTCAAAAGGGAGAACCTTTCAAATGGGAAGATAAGTGCCAACAAGCTTTTCAGAAAATAAAAGAATATCTAGCTACACCTCTTGTGTTGGTACCTCCTATACCTGATTGACTATTGTTATTATACATCTCAACAATAACAGCTCTAGGTGCTCTCTTAGCTCAACATGATGAATCAGGGAAAGAACAAGCCATCCACTACATCAACAGAACTCTTGTTAGCTATGAGCTTAACTACACAACCATGGAAAAAGCATGTTTAGTGGTGGTGTTTTCTTCCCAAAAGTTGCGACACTATATGATGAGCCAACATACAAAGCTCATATCTAAGTTTGATCCTTTCAAGTATCTTCTTTCTAAAGCAGTGCTTACAGGCAGACTAGAAAATGGGTAATGATCCTAAGTGAATTTGACATAAAGTATGTGAATTGAAAAGCTATAAAAGGACAAGTAATCGTAGATCAACTAGCAGAAGCACCAATAACATATGTTCATCTTATCCATCCTGAGTTTCTTGATGAAGAGCTATTCAACTTATATCTGTCAGTAGTTTGGTAGTTATACATTGATGGATCATATACACAACATGGATCTGAAGCTGGAATTTGTTTCATCACACCTCAAGGAGATTGTATACCAAAGTCATACAGGATTACTTTCCCTTGCACAAACAACATTGTTGAATATGAAGCCTTGATCACAGGATTACGTATGGCTGTAAAATGGGCTATCACACAATTACAAGTCTTTGGAGATTCTTAGTTGGTTATTAGACAAGTCTTGGATGAATATCAAACTAAAGATGAAAAGCTTCTCCCATACAAGTTGATGGTAGATGATTTCAAGAAATACTTTTCCAAGATCACATTCGAGAAAATTCCTAGGATCAACAATAAAGAAACAGATGCTATGGCTACAATCAGTTCCCTTCTAGACGTACATTCCAATGCACATAGATGTGAGTTCTTGTTTGAACAACTTTTGATACCAGCTTTTGAAGTTCCACAATCTAAGCTTGTATGTGAACTTGTTGGTCCCAATTCTCCTTGGTATGAGGATATATATGAGTATCTATGCTATGGCACCTTTCCATTCCAAATATCCAAAACCCAACGCAAAACTTTCATCCGCCAAGCCTCTCGTTACACTATCCTTGGAGAAACCTTATACTACAAGAGTCTCGATGGTATCCTTCTAAGATGTCTTGACTCGGAGGAAGCTAAAATTGACAGAGAATTGTCATTGATGTCAAAAGTGAGGGTTGAGATTGCTTCTCAGATGTCACTATCATTAGAGGATCTTCATCTTCAGGATCTTGCTTGTTGAGCTTGCATGGTTTTTCATCATGGGTGTTGAAGTGTTTATGGTGTGTTTCTTCAGGACTTCATTCATACGACATGGAGTTCATTCATATGACATTAGTATCTTGCATTGGATCTTGCTTCAATTGGTTGACAGTCTTCATGTAATTCACATTGAATGGTTGCTTCATGGTTGAGTTAGGAGATGCAGATGGTCTAAGAAATGAAGGATGCAAGTTTGTTGTCATTCTCTGTGATGTCATGGTAGGCGTGTCTTGATTGTGTGACTTGATCATGATTCAGTTGATCATGTCTCAGGAGTGGAGATATTTTCAGTGGAGATACTTTCAAGATCTTAGATTGTTCTTTCTTAGGTGCAAAGATTTTTCACAGGTTGCTTCAAAGGTTATGACATAATTTGATGAGTTCAGTTGATGGGATATTGGTCTTGATTTAGTTGTCATTCATGGGACATTAGATCATGATGTTATTCAAATGATCCTTGCATATAGAGACTTCATCATTACATGACTTCATCATTACATGATTTCATCATGGGAATGCATCATGGCATTATATATTTCATATAGCATATAAGACAATATATAGTTTGATAAGATGATTGAAGGGATTACATTCATGGTGTTGAAGATGTCAATTGAGTTGCTTTAAAGCATTAGGCTTTGATGAGTTGTTACCTTCTATAGATCAAATTTGTAATGATCTAAAACCCTAAATGTCTCTATCTTTGTGCTACCTCTCTGTGGCAGAGTCAAGAGTCTGGCTCATACTAATGTAGATTTAATGCCTATTTTTCTAAATCCCTGAAACCCTAAAGGTCACTATAGTTTAAATCCTACATTCTAAATTCATAAGGTGCTTTCTAAAGACCTAATTCTTTATTTTTTACCTATCACATATGAAGTCACTTTTTGTTATATTTGAGTGTTGACCAGTTGTAGAAAGTCATTGCCACTTAAAACGACCTACTGAAGGGGTCTTTATACATTTTCATAACTAACACTCTACTCTTTCCACCGACGGGTTCGGTCTTCTCATAAGTGTATGGGCGCCAATCGTTAAATTGAAGGTCATGTTTAAAACTTTCAAGGGCACGAGTTTGAATATCGATGATCTCAATATTTAAAGTTAGACCTCCAGTCCCCAGCTTCATTATTGACATGCAGATGGCTATCGAAAGGATATTGACTACAGATTTTCTTTTTATATGCTATTTTTAGTCACTTTTAAATGGCAGATTTTTATGGATTTTAAAGTTTTTTTTGAAGAGATTATTTCTATATTATTAGTGTGACTCCCAAGGCAATGAAGAATATAAAGGAGGAAGTCATTTTGTTTTTTTCCATAATGAGCAGAGTGTTGATTCATATTCCTTATGGGTGAAGTTTAAAGGCTTTTTAAATGCCTTCTTTTTCTATTCTTATGAGATGAAGAGTGGGTTCAAGTTAATTAAGGTGTTTTGTTTCTTATTAGAGAAGATTAATTTATTATTATTGAAGATATGGTGGATATTATTTATGGTCTTTATTTTTTGAAATGGGAGAAGGAATATGGAAAGAAGAGGAAATGAAAAGTTATTTTTCATTTTTAATGATATTGCAGGTGTATTGTAAAAGGGATTGTGAATTGATATATATGCAACAATAAAGAATTTGTTTATTGTTTTGTGTGGTTTTGAGTTGAGATGAATTCAATACAGGAGATGATTGAAAGTTGATTGATGGCAGAGCATGTATGCAAATGTAGACTTTGAAGACATACACACAGAAACATCATTTTTGATTTTTGGAGACAAGGCAATAGATGAAATTGTAGATGAAGAAGTTTGTATTGAATGTATAGATATATGCAGGATATGAATGAAAAAGAGATACATGTGATTTGTATTAAAATAGAGAAACTCTCTGTATTCTTTTTATTATTTTGAGATTGTATATTTTGCTAGTGAGGCATATTATAGCCAGTGAAGCTTGCATGGTCAGTGAGACCTGTTTCTTGCCAGTGAGGCATGTAAGTTAGTGAGACAATTGTTGTAATTAGTGAGATTCTATTAAGCCAGTGAAGCAAATTTTTAGAGTGGTTTTTTATCCCTATGAGGGTCTTCCACTCATCAAAAGCTGTGTCATGTCATCTCTTTATGATTGATTATTTTGTATCTATTTGGTCATCTTTATTTAAACTTTGTATTCTTGTTTGCATATCATAATGTCTATGTTTCAATGAGTTCCTTTGTGCAAGATTTTTGAGTTAAATTTTGAAATGTTAAATTTTATAGACCACTGATTCACCCCCCTCTCAGTGGTCCTATACTACACCAAGTGTTATCAGAGCATAGGTTCCCTATAGAAGTCTAACAGGCTTGGGTAGGTCCTAATTATGGAGTACCATGGAAGTGTACAAGAAATAAGGTCAAGAGAAATGTCAAGTCAAATACTGGTCAAAAGACACCATCTATACCAAACTCAAATATTGATCCACAATTGGTTGTTAGAAATGTCTCACAAGTTGAGGAAGAGTTTTCTAGAGTCCCTTTATTTGATGGTTCAGATTTTTCTATTTGGTATATTAGAATGCAAGTCTATCTATCCTCTTTAGGGTATGGTGTGTGGATGTCAGTTCAAAATGGGTATTTTATTTCCTCTCAGTCACCTAGTACTACAAGTAACAAAGAGGCTTATAAATGCAATTAGATAGCAAAGAAAGCTATTTTGGTAGGATTATATAATGAAGTTGCTTGTAAAATTATGTATTGTGAAACAACTCAGGATGTGTGGAAGGAGTTAATTAGAATCTATCAAGGTGATGCATTTGAAGGAGAGGACAACTTGGTGTCTGAGGAAACTGAAAATGAAAGGAGACATCCACATGAAAAAGATAAGATTCAATCTAATTCAGAAGAAGAAGATCACATTATGAGTGATGATGAACAAGATTGTTAGATTGATATAGAAGGAGAACTCGTGTGCTATAGGTGAAATCAAGAAATACAAAAAGGAGAACTAGAGATTAGAATTACAGCTACAACAAGAAAAAGACTTCAAAGACAAAGTACTTTTAGACCTTGAAAGAGTATCTTCTAATCTTGAAGAGGCAAGAAATCAAATTGTTAATTTAAGGACTCAAGTTGATGATGCAGACAAATTAATTATCAGCCTAAAGACTAAGGTTGAAGAGGCTAAGAGAATAATAGATGTTACTAAGTCTGAATGTGAAGTCAAATCTATTGAGTATTTGAAATTAGAGGCTGAAATTATCAATCTAAGAAAAGATTATGAAGATCTCAAGGTTTTGTCTAAGAAATATCAGGAGTTTGAAAAAAGTACAAACAAGTTGCATGAAATGGTGGGCAAACAAAATCATCATAAGGACACTACTTGTCTAGGTTATGAAGAAGGAGAGTGTTCCAAAGTTAGAGAGACTCCTAGAAGGAAAATTGATCTAAGCTATCATGCTACTACTCTTGAAAGCAAAAAGAAGATTAAAGCTAAGGTGAAAACTAAAGATGAGTTTATCAAAATGCACAACCAAAGAAGAAATCTAAGAAGAGATGCTCCAGTAGGCCAAGCATATATGTATAGGTATAATTATTCATTTTTTGGTTATTGTTTTACCTATAATCATTTTGGACACAAAGTAGTTGATTGCAGAAGAAGTCAATCTGCTTCAATAAGGAATGCTAATCTTGTATGTTTCAAGTGCAACTCTCTTGGTCACAAAGCATATAGTTGTAGAATAGCATCATTTGGTTTCAAAATTTGGAAAAGGAAAAAGGTTGAAAAGGTTTGGAAGAAGAAACCTGAATAGAAGAAAGAACCCATGAAAGTTTGGAGATAGAAACAAAGTCAAGAGAAGATAGATCCTAAACTTGTGCATCTTGCACAAGTCATATCATTAGTTGCATAAGATATAGCATGAAGTGAGGGGGAGTTGTCAAATGTCCTATCACTTACTCCCAAGAAGTTTTAGGAGGAGATCATTTGGTGCTTGCCAATATGGTGATCTTATCTTGTTTATCATGCTATGGGATTCTTGCCTAATAATGTTTGCTAGAATGTTTCATGTCAAGATGCCAATCTTATCAGTCTTATGAAATGAAGTTCATGTAGATGATGATGGTGTTGATAACTATGTTGATCTTTAATGTATGTCAGTGATACAGGTGATCAGTGGTTCATGTTGTCATTGATTTCATAATACAAACAAGATGTTGATAACATGTTCAGGGGTACAATACACAAAGGGTTTGATGATGTTGAATGAGCTTATTTATAAATGACCTTGTTTATATCTTGTTCATATCATGTTGATACTTTCAAAGGTTGAGTTGTCATGATGTTGATCTTGTTCTTGATGCTGTAGTTTAGAATATTCTTGATATGTTAGTTAGAATGTGAAGTGTTGGTTGTCATAGCAAAGAGCTATTTAGAGGTCTTGAGGAGTACATGCAGTGGTTGGAAGAGTGCATAATTAGATCTTATTAGACCTTGTGTAGGATCAGACCTTGTAAGATCTTATTTTTGCAGAGTGCAGGTGTAGTAGATCTTTTATTTGACAGAGTATTTACTTTGGTGTTGTAGACTCATTTTGTCATTATTGCCACTTAATGTCAGAGTTGTTTTGGTGACTTGGTGATGGTGATTTGTTACTAACACAAAGGTTGATCAAGTTGACTATGAGGTTGATTCAGTGATGGTGTGGGATCTAAACATAGATCATACTTTATGTTTGTTTCTTCTTGACAAGGATATCCTTGTACTGTCAATGAGATAATGGTTGCTTTTGTAAAAACTACTTTTGTGTTTGGTCACAGTGATTTGTGACAGTGAGACAAGAGAAGACTTTGGAACAAGTGGTTCACATCTTGTATACTCCAACTAGTGCATGGAGACATCAGTATGTTGCAGACCTCTGAATCTCTGATGATCTTTGATGGTAATGGTATTTTTATGGAAATAGACCCTGATGTAAGGAACAACAAACTCTAGTAGAAATTATGTTGTATCTGACCCTAGGAAAGACTATGTTGTTTGGTTCTATTGTTTGCAGTATGTTTGTGCAGTATGTATCAGACTTGATTGTGTAGTAAGGGTGACATGTTTGTAGCATGGTTCTCAATGTAGTTGCAAGTGCTAAGGTTGGACAATGGAAGTTGTATAGTGCAGTTTCTTATTGACATTTGCAGTATCTTGATGCATGGAGTAGAAGTGTTATTAGGATAAATGACTTCATGATTAGCTACTTAGATGGCATAGGGAGTTCTTCCATTTATCTACTATCCAGAACTTCCTTGTCTATGGCAGTGTTGTTGCAAGACAATGAGACAATTTTTTGTTGAGAACAGTAATCATTTGCTTGTACGAGATAGAAAGGTGACAATAGTGTGTTCATAGAAGTGTTGTGTATCATGTTTGTATGTTAACTATTTATGCTCTGCATTGAAATTATGTTTCAGTAGATAGTTGCTCTCACTATGATTAGCCTTTGAGAGGGTTTAAGGCTGTCACTTTTGGTAACATTTTTGTTGATCAAAGTACCAGGGTTGAGTCTTTGGGATGGTTAGTGTCTTTCTCTGAATATGTAGTGAGTCTTTACTGTTGAATATTTAAGGTTGTTGCAGGTGTTCCTTTGCTATATATATTTCAGTCTATTCAAGATAGGGGAGTTGTCTTATTTCCTTAAATGAACAAGGATTGTCATAGTTCTAAGTGCAGTTTGATTCAGTGTTGTGACAATGAAGAGCAACAAGATAATAATAGGGGGAGCTAGTCCTTTGTCATTGAATGACAAAATGGGGGAGTTAGAGAGTGGATTTTCTTTGGTTTTGCCATCAATGACAAAGGGGGAGATTGATAGATAATTGTCATTGATGTTAAAAGTGAGGGTTGAGGTTGCTTATCGGATGTCTTTATCATTAGAGGATCTTCATCTTTAGGATCTTTCTTGTTGAGCTTGCATGGTTGTTCATCATGGGTGTTGAAGTTGTTGGAATTAGATTGGACAACTGAGAGGGGTGTGAATTAGTTGTCCCAAAATTTAACCTTTTCTTCCTTTTAATCTTCTTTCAAAAATTGCAAATTGATTAATGATGTAAACATTAAAGCATGAAACAATATCACATAAGAAAAAAGATAATCAACACATTTGACACCAAGATTTTTGGCATGGAAACCGAGTTAAGGGAAAAACCAAAGTGGGTGTTAGCCCACAAGATTCGTACCCTATTAAAAGTACTTAAAAAGAATGGGAATTGATTAATCATGTAAACATTAAAGCATGAAACAACATCACATAAGCAAAAACATAATCAATACATTTGACACCAAGATTTTTGACATGGAAACTGAGTTAAGGAAAAAACCACCGTGGGTGTTAGCCCACAAGATTCATACCTGTTAAAAGTACTTAAAAAGAATGGGAAGGCACTTTCCTTCGGGCTCACTACCTAGAGTTCACTACTCAAAAGAGAGGCTCACTGCCTACAAGAAAATTTAGTTTAACACAGAAAGAATTGACTGAGAAACATCATCTACTTCATGCTTGGTTTAGTTTCATTGAATACTCATAAAACTTCTATTCTACTTCCAAACTCTTCTTCACTAACTCTTCACTCTATTATGCTTTTGTTATTTTGCTTCTCCTCTTCTTTGTTATGGTCTTGATCCTTTCTTCGGATTTATTATTTTCACTCAAGGATAATTTTCCATGACTCAAATACAATTCTTTATATGTTTCATCAACCTTAGAATAAACATCAAGGTCAGCACACCAAACATCTTACTTAATACAAATCACTAAGTTGTCAGCCAAACATACCTAAGACTTGAATCTTCTTTCAACAACACAACATGCTCCAGAGAATTGCTTCTGGAACATCTGCAATATGCTTGAATCATCCGTTCAGCCAGGACTGGGAAGAACAACAACACTAAGAAGGAAATCTTCACCAACAAGCTCAAACTTCAATGTGAACCTCCAACACAATAGTCACATGATATAGAGACCTCCACAAGCACAATAAATTCAACAAAAACATCTGCACTCCTCCAAATCATTCGAATCACTTTCATCTTCATCTAGAACCTCAAAAATACTATCTGTCATGACTGTCATCTTAGAAGGATTGCTTGCGGACATCCAAACCATGAACCACTTGAGTGGATGATACACACTGACTTCCCAAACATGCCTCTAGATCTGTAGATCATTATTTGACATATCGAGAAAGATCTTGACCTCTTCTCTAAAGCTCTGTCTCTTCTGAATACTGCAAAATTGGTTCTACTCAGATGGCCATAGTTTCTTCAAATCTTCATGCGGACTTCTCAAATCCTGACTGGAGCTACTTCACACAATCCTCTATACTACCGTATGATTAGCATCCATTGATCTTTATTAATTTTCTCAATATCCTCAACATTCCAGTTTTCTAGTCAGGCAACAAGATAGGATACAGTTGACATCAATGGCAACAAGAATATGTTGACATCAATGACAACACCGATTAGGCACATATTTACAACATAAGTGTTTATGGTGTGTTACTTAAGGAGTTCATTCATATGACATTAGTATCTTGCATTGGATCTTGCTTCAGTTGGTTGACAGTCTTCATGTAATTCATACTGATAGGTTTCTTGATGGTTGAGTCAGGAGATGCAGATGGTCTAAGAAATGCAGGATGCAAGTTTGTTTTCATTCTCTATGATGTCATGGTAGGATTTTCTTGATTGTGTGACTTGATCATGATTCAGTTGATCATGTCTCAGGAGTGGAGATATTTTCAGTGGAGATACTTTCAAGATCTCAGATTGTGCTTTCTCAGGTGCAAAGATTTTTCACATGTTGCTTCAAAGGTTATGACATAATTTGATGAGTTCAGTTGATGGGATATTGGTCTTGATTTAGTTGTCATTCATGGGACATTAGATCATGATTTTATTCAAATGATCCTTGCATACAAAGACTTCAACATTACATGACTTCATCATTACATGATTTCATCATGGGGATGCATCATGGCATTATATATTTCATGTAGCATACAGAGACAATATATGATTTGATAAGATGATTGAAGGGATTACATTCATGGTGTTGAAGATGTCAATTGAGTTGCTTCAAAGCAGTGGGCTTTGATAAGTTGTTACCTTCTATAGATCAAATTTGCAATGATCTAAAACCCTAAATGTCTCTATCTTTGTGCCACCTCTCTATAGTAGAGTTGAGAGTCTGGCTTATACTAATGCAGATTTAATGCCTATTTTTCTAAATCCATGAAACCCTAAAGGTCACTATAGTTTAAATCCTACATTCTAAATTCCTAAGGTGCTTTATAAAGACCTAATTCTTTATTTTCTGCCCATCACATATGAAGTCACTTTTTGTTATATTTGAGTGTTGACCAGTTGTAGCAAGTCATTGCCACTTAAAACGACCTGCTAAAGGGGTCTTTATACATTTTGTTAACCGACCCTATCTACTTTTTCCATCGATGGGTTCGGTCTTCTCATAAGTGTATGGGAGCCAATCGTTAGATCGAAGGTCATGTTTAAAACTTTAAAGGCGTGAGTTTGAATATCGATGATCAATATTTAAAGTTAGACCTCAACTCCCCAGCCTCATTATTGACGTGCAGGTGGCCATCAAAAGGATATTGACTGCAGCTTCACTTTTTATATGCTATTTTTAGTCACTTTTAAAAGGTAGATTTTTGTGGATTTTAAAGTTTTTTTTGAAGAGTATTTCTATTTTATTAGTGTGACTCCCAAGGCATCGAAGACTATAAAGGAGGAAGTCATTTTTTTTTCTATAATGAGCAGAGTGTTGATTCATATTCCTTATGGGTGAAGTTTAAAGGCTTTTTAAATGCCTTCTTTTTCTATTCTTATAAGATGAAGAGTGGGTCTGAGCTAATTAAGGTGTTTTGTTTCTTATCGGAGCAGATTGATTTATTATTATTGAAGATATGGTGGATATTATTTATGGTCTTCATTTTTTGAAATGGGAGAAGGAATATGGAAAGAAGAGGAAATGAAAAGTTATTTTTCATTTTTAATGATATTGCAGGTGTATTGTAAAAGGGATTGTGAACTGATATATATGCAGCAATAAAATATTTGTTTGTTGTTTTGTGAGGTTTTGAATTGAGATGAATTCAATACAGGAGATGATTGAAAGTTGATTGATGATAGAGCATGTATGCAGATGTAGACTTTGAAGACATACACATAGATACATCTTTTTTTATTTTTGGAGACATGGCAATAGATGAAATTGCAGTTGAAGAAGTTTGTATTTAATGTATAGATATATGTAGTATATGAATGAAAAAGAGATACAGGTGATTTGTATTGAAACAAAGAACCCTTTGTATTCTTTGTATTATTCTAAGATTGTATATTTTGCTAGTGAGGCACATTGTAGCCAGTGAAGCTTGTATGGTCAGTGAGACCTGTTTGTTGCTAGTGAGGCATGTAAGTCAGTGAGATAATTGTTGTAATCAGTGAGATTCTATTAAGCTAGTGAGGCAAATTTTTAGAGTGGTTTTTTATCCCTATGAGGCTTTTCCACTCATCAAAACCTATGTCATGTCATCTCTTTATGATTGATTATTTTGTATCTATTTGGTCATCTTTAGTTAAGCTTTGTATTCTTGTTTGCATATCACGATGTCTATGTTTCAATGACTTCCTTTGTACAAGATTTTTGAGTCAAATTTTGAAACGTTAAATTTTATAGACCACTGATTCAGCCCCTCTCTCAATGGTCCTGTACTCCAACAAATGTTGCTTTATGTGAGGTACACGAAGGTATCTGTAGTTTGTATACTACTAGCCCTAGCCTTACTAAGAAACTCTTGAGAGCTAGACATTATTGGCCAACAATGGAACAAGATGCACAAAAATTTGCTAAGTGTTGTCTACAATGTCAGAAACATGGGGATTTGATACATGCTCTAGCACATGAGTTACAACATGTTACTACACCATGGCCTTTTTCACAATGAGGACTTGACCTCATAGGAAAGATCCATCCAACCTCATCCAATGGTCATAAGTTTATCATTATTGGCACAGAGTATTTTACAAAGTGGGTAGAAGCCATACCAATGACTCATATCACTGGTAAACAAATATCCAAGTTCATCCTCCATCATATCATTCTCTGCTATGGAGTTCCACAAGCCATTGTTACTGACAATGGACATCCCTTCAAGAACTAAGAATTCCATGAGCTATGCAACAACTTTCATAGCCAACACAAGTTCTCAACGCCTTACTATCCCCAAAGTAATAGCCAAGCCAAGGCTTCTAATAAAACCATTATTAAAATTCTTAAGAAGACAGTCAATGAATCTAGTCATGATTGGCATCTACAACTTAATCCAACCTTGTGGGCTTATTGGACAAGTGTCAGAACTCCCACTGGTGCTACACCTTATGCTCTCTTATATATGGCACTAAAGCTATCCTACCTATAGAGGTCGATATCCCCTCATCGAGAGTATCATTACAACATCTCATTTCTTATGAAGAATACATGATATCTAGGCTAAATGATCTAGAGCTATTGGACAAATGACATCTCATGGCACTCAATCATCTCCAAGTCTATCAAAATCATCTTCACCATAGCTATAACAAAAATATCAGAGAAAGAAGGTTCCAGGTAGGAGACCTTGTTCTTAAAGAAAATCAGAAGAATCAACAGGATCATGAAAAGAAAGGCAAGTTTGAACCGAATTGGTTAGGACCATATGTGATCACATTAGTCTATGGATGAAGAGCTTACACTCTCTCAACACCTGAAGGCATTCCTTTGGATGAACCCATCAACAGTGTTCATCTGAAGAAATTTTATACCTAATCCTTGGAATATCCCATGAAAAAAAAATAGTAAAGATAAATAACCCGTCCTCTGGTGAAAAGCTGGTAAAAAGGTACCTTGGATAAGTACCATAGTGAAAACCTGGCAAATAAGTGCTATGTGTAGAACCATCTCTTATCATCTACTCAATCTTTGTTTTCCATCGATCTATCCATAATAAGCTTTGTCTATATCCTAACAACATCCGCCCATCTTCATAATAAACTTATCCATCCCTAATAAGATCATTATCTTTTCCATCCTTATGCTTATTGTTATAATGGGTTTTGGAAATTGTTGGAGCTGATATGTCATTTTATCCATCCTCCTTCTAGGTCTAGGTTATCACTCCATCCCTCATCGTCCATAATAAATTCAACCCATACTGGGGGCACTTGCTTGCACTTAGTTTTTGGAGTGGATACTTTAAGCATCACCATCCACCACTACACAAATGACATTTCACATCACCAAACATCCAACCAACCTCAACCTCAACCAAACTATAACCCGATCAAATCCACCTCTCATCATCACCATCAATAAAACACAAATCAGAACTACATCTTATCTAAATTGTTAAGTGTCTTGATCCCATGGATATAGGGTATGTAGGCAATATGGGATATGAAGGAAGTGCTCAGATTCAGGCATAAGTGATAGACCATTTCCATCTTCCATCCTTCTAATATTCACCAATCAACCATCTTCTTCCGTCTCACTTTCTTCTATCATCTATCTCCCACATCATCAATAAATACCCAAAACTAGATATCATCATGTCTCATCATCATCGTACCGTGCTTTGATCCCATGGATATAGGGTATGTAGATAGTCTAGAATACAAAGGAAGTATCTAGTATGGAAGCATAGATGATTCATTCTTCCATCCCCATTTCATCTCTTCTATTCTCCCATTTTCTTCTCTTTGACCAAATCAAGCAGAAAACAAACTATGCAAGTCGCAATAGCTCAAAGAACTTATCAAATCAAGGGTAAACAAGGATGTCTATCCACATGCCTTTATCCAACATTTGCTATATCAATCCAACATCTTAGCCTTCAACATGATATATCTTTCCTCACATCAAGGTGCTATCCAATGCATCCAAAGACTGCCCTTTTTTGGCAAGAGAACATGATGACTGTGTCTTTTGTTTTCTTTTGATCTATATTTTGTCCCTTTCTAATACCTAGTCGAGGCTACCTTAATTCATCATATCTTGGTATGTCATGATGAAGTATGGACTGGGAAATGGTCATTTTCTTTTGTATGCTGTGTTTGTGGGATAATCTTATTCTCTTACTATGCATATGGTATCTTGTACGTGTTGGGATTTGCATCTTGCATATTAATATATTTTTTTATCTGAGAAGCTAAACAATCTCTTATGCATTAAGACTATTCTATGCTAAGACTATTTTCCATACATATAACCAACAAGGTTTCATTATGTTTAGGGGAAATAAGTTCAAACCATTGCTTGGAGAGTCCAATTCCATCTCTGAACAACTAATATTCATATCTTGTGTATGTGGGATCAACATCTTGACCCCATACAGTAGACAAGATTGTATTCTACTGCATACATTAGATACATCATCACCCTAGTCTTTATACCTTGGTGCATAATATCCATATGCTATATCAAACATAAGGATTGCAAATCTCTAAATTTGTGTTTAACCATTGTCTAAGTTGCATCCATCATTCACAATTCATTCACTACACTAGAACCTATAGCTCTCACAAGGATTGATCAAATTTGATTCTTCTCCATTTCATCATATTCATCATATAGATCATTATCCATTTCATTAACATAAGCATATACATCATATCCATTACCATCTATCATATGCGCATCATAACCATAAAAACATATAACCATAAACATTAAACATCATACATCATGCATCCATAATCATAACACCATATATCGCCATCAAAATCCATCATATATATACATCTGGGTCAATATACAAGTGTCTCATCATGTACAAAAAGAATCAATATATACAATCTAGCTATCAAGAGCCATAAAAAATACATATATCAGCTCATAAGCCTCAACATGATACAAAACTGATACAATATATACAAAAGTAGGCTATTCCTAATGTCTTGGGTGGGTTGTACTCACTGAGGAAAACTCACCTTGATCTCCACCAACTCCCTAAGATCCTCTTGCACCTGCCTATATGGGTGGTCTTGCAACTGTTGGCCCAAATCTCCCCATTCTCCGTGAACCTAATGGTCTAAACCTAGTCATGAAGCTAGGCTGTCTCTGGTCCACTGGCACTTTGAAGTATAAGCCTCTATAGTACTCTGTCTCTTCCTGAGATGTACCAAACTCACCATGTACTCGAGTGAGCTCTCTAGCCAAAAATAGTCTAGCCTGATTAGTACCCAAGGCAGCTATAACAACATCCCGCTCCCCTGTCAATATTTATGCCCTCTACAGTGTTGCATCTCTCTATGTAGTAAGCCTCACCACAACCCCATCATCTGGTGCTGGCTGTGTCTATGCTTGAGCTTGATAAGTCTGTACTTGAGCCTGAGCCTATCGCATAGCTACTAAGGCTCTATTCCTATCTATCCTAAGCCGTCTATATCATGCCTCTAATATCATCCTCTGACCCATCTCCCTTTGTAGCTATCTCCGCAGTTAAGCCTCTTTATCACCTCTATCTCCACCACCTCTCGCTGCCACAACCTACTACTGTGGTGGCTAAACCTGAACCTATATCTGCCTATGAGCCTATCCTGGTCCCTACTGCTATCCCTGCACTTGAGGAACCTGTTGTGGTGCTCATAACACGCCCCATTTTACTTCTTAGCAAAATGAGGACCCCTGTTGTGGCTGTGGCTTTTTGCTTGTGTGTGGGTCTGCTTGGTGGTAAAAGGGAAAAGGAAGTGAAAGTTACAAACCTTGTTGGAAATAGAGGAAAAATAACATTAAGTACCATAAAAGAATAGGGGTGAATTCTTTGTCCAAAATGAATAGGGGTTTCTTTTTGAACCATTTCAAAATTCATAATATTCTGCAAGATATGCATGTTTTTTGGTAAAATGCATAATATGAAGGTTTGTATGTTGCATGTACAAGGTTTTTTGTATGTGGAGTCATTGTCTTAGTCACATAAAGTGGTTGGGTTTATTACATCACGGTATTTGTAAGCATATTGCTAACATTTTTATTCTTTACATACAAATCGAACCCAACGGGATTCAGAGATAAAATGGATAATTGGGTAAGTCCACAGGTTGTATCTCGGGTTTGTATGTTGGTGAAAGGAAACATAAAAGGTGATATACAATATGATATACATATCTTGGACCCGAGGAAAATATTAAATTTGGTTTTATCGTGGTATGTTTCATGGTTTGTATGTTGTATGCTTCGGGTTATACTTTTCCATATACATACAGCGCGGAAGTCATAGAAAATTAAAATATGATATAAGTAATACATCGTACCTTAATGCATATTGAAAGATGCATTTCTCTTTATATACATGTGTGGAGTGGAAGAGTTATGTACTGTGGTTTATAAAAGATGAGAAGTCTGAAGGAAAGATACAAAAGAGTTTGCATATATCGAGACTTGTATCTAGGAATAGATACAAGTATTGTTGTATCATTGAAATACAAGTGGAAAGTAAAGTGGGCCCCACCATTTGTATCTCTGGCTTGTATGTTAACAAGATACATCTCCAATATACAAGTTGACATACAAGAAAGGATACAAACAAAAGATGCAAGACGGATTCAAAAAGAGGTTAAATAAAGGAAAATCTTTGTATGTTTGGGGAAATTGTATGTTAATAATATACATCTCCAAGATACAAAGGAATAAAAGGACATTGCGGGTGATAAAAGGTAAAAGGAGATTTGTATGGGTTATTTGTATATGCGCTTGTATCTATGAGACATACAAGGAGTGATATACAAATCAAAGATACAAGTACGGGTAAAAAAGAAAAGGGAAATAACATTAGTTATGATTCATTGCATATATGTTTGTATATTGAAAAGATACAAGGGGGACATAAAAAGAATAACATACAAAGAAAGATATAGGAAAAACGAGATGTATGCAGAAATAAACTAACGGATAAAAGTTTAAAGCCAAAACCTTGAAATAGAAAGTTGAAGCCTTAGGCGCATTAATTGCTGTAATTAATGCCGAGCTAACACCCAAAAAGAGTAAAATTCAAAGGAGTTAGGGTAGATTTAAAGTCATTTTTCTTTCAGATTTACATTGTCAAGAATTAAAACTATAGAAAGAAGAATTACTATAGAAAATTGAACAAAATTCATCAAAGCGGTGGAATTACAGAAGCTAGACGGAGTAAGAGACGGTAAAATAAGTCAATGACGTAAAGTTGAATTGTCAAGAAATATAGGTATTTATCTTAAGACATCGTTAAAATTCAGCTGGTAAAAATGCAAAGTAGATTTTAGTGATTTCATTATGAAATGTAAACATCCGTTAAATTACTAGTTTAACTATAAATTAATTGGGCTAAGTTAAACAAATGTGAAAGTCAAAATGGAAAAGACAAATAGGGGTTAGGGTAAAATGGTAAAAAATAGAAAATTAGTAGTAAAACCCTAGGTAAAAAAAGGTAAAATGAAAAGTTAAAAGGGATGCATTTTTCCACAAGATGGCCCCAAAGTAGAAAAAGGTAGATACAAGAAGTAAAGTTAAAAGAGAGAGGAATCCGCGCAAAGAAATAGAGAAGGAAGAGTTGCCACTACACAGAGGGTACCCGTCATTAATTAGTTAGACTGGAGTAGGGACAGACACAAACATTGGGAACTATGATGCAAATGATGTCTTACAGAAGATCACAGCTTCTGACGCTACACCTGACATGAGGTGTAAATGGGAGAGTGGAATGTATAGAGCTGCAGGTTTTCCTTTGGCTATGGAAGCCAGGGGTTTGTGTCTGGATTGCTTATACTTGTATGACCCATCCACTAGGAAAATAATGTTTCATGATAGACTCATGGCAGACTTATCTACGGAAGGTATTGCAAGAACATTCGGTCTGGAGATCAATTAGAAAATGGTGGATATTGACATAGATCAATACAATGAGTATTTTCATAATAATGAAAGGGATTGTAGAGGAAAGATATTCTACAGTTGGTTTAGCCTAGAAAATAAACCCAAGGCTGTGGCAAGAGTGCACAAGAATCTACTAAGAATATACTTTAAAGAATAAATATACTTGATGATTACAATGTTAAGTAGATTGGTGGGATTGAGAGATGGTACTAAGTGTGAACCATGGATGTTTACTATCATCGAGTTCATTAGAGAAGCAGGAAAAGAGAAAGGACAAATTCACTAGGCTAAGGCCACAAGCATAGCCATATGGAAGAAGGCAATGCTAAGAAAGAAAAAGTCGTTGCCTTTCTATTTGTCTTCATACTTGTTGTATTCATGTGCAGTAGAGGTTCAACCATTCACACATGGGATAGACAAGGTTGGAACCTTGGGTAATGGTCCAGGTCAGAAACTGGTATATGAGCATTATCCATATTTGCAGGAAGAGAATACATTGAAGAAATATGGTTTAGTTAATGATGTATTCTATACCTATATGGTTAGAATTTTAAGGGAAGAGCCCGATAAGAGGGTATTTAAAGATGCAGAGGATACAATTGGGTTGCACAGTTCTTGCTATATTCAATTTGAGCATTTTACTTACATCAGAACTGAGGGATTTCAGGGAAAACCTTTCATACTACCCAGGTATCCATCCAATAAATTGATTGTTCTGGAGTTTTCAAGGTAGAATTTGAATGCCCTTAGAATGTACAAGAAGAGGTTTAGCACGGGAACTCTTAAATTGCCTTGGTCACTTGGTAGAAATTCATGCTATAGTGAGGAGGTTGCTAGTTATTCAGAACATGAATTGAGATATTATGGATTTGAGGAGTTTGATTTAGCCAGAAGGTTTGAACCCTTTCATAGAAATCAAAATACAATTGATAAAAAGTTTAAACATCAAATACATATTGAAGATTTTTCGTCAGGCTGCAAGAATGATAGAGAGGTAAGAAAGAGGGCTCATAAAAGACTAACAGTTGATCAAATGAGATCTATGGGAGATATATATGTTCCCCCAGAGGTTGAGGATGATGGAAATGTGCTGCATCATAGTTATGAAAGTTCCAGGCTCGTTCCTCTTGGAGAGCTTGATTGGTCAGAACTGTGGAACACATCTTTGGACATATTGTCCAAACCGGTCATTTTGTTTTCAAAAACATGGTCAAAAGATAGGATTGAAGAGCTCAAAGTTGAAGGGAGGGAAATCACATATCCAAAGAAAGGGAAAAAGAGAGTAAGAGAGCCTAGTGATGATCCCCAATGTTTTTTATGAGAGGAAAAGAAAGATTGTAGAAGCCAAATATTTAGAGAAAGATAAAAATGCTACTTTAATGGATACTTATGCATTGGGAGTAATAGTAGCAGTGTTAACTAGTACATTTGTGGAGGCAAAATTATTAAGCGATGATATTAGTATGGAAGAAGCTTAAACTTCCAAGGAAGCAACATGACAGAAGGTCAGAAAAGTAATACCAATAAGCATATCAAAAGGGGAGACTTCAAAAACAAGTGAAGTCATAGGAGCATAGCAGGTAGGTGCAAAGTTGAGTGATATAGCTAGTGCATCCACCCCAATAGAAAAAAGATGAGCATATGCTTAGGTGAAGATAAAATTGGCTGAAGAAATGTTGCAAGAGTCAAAAATGCATAAAGCCAAACAGGTCATTGAAACTGTCCACATTGAGAGTGATAGTAGTGAAAGTGAAGAGAGGGAAATGTATTCAAGAAAATAAATTGGAATGGAAGAAGAATCCAGTGAGTTTTTCAGCGAAGAAGAGGAGCAAGACACCCAAGACGAGATGGAAATTGAACAAGGCCTAGTGTATGAAAAGGAAAGGGTACAAGAAGAATCAGGAATAGTAGATCCATTTGGTACCCTGATGTCACCTCAAATAATAAAAGATGTGCAAGAAAAAGCACATAAAATTAAGGAGTCTAAAAAGGAAGATGCACCTGAGGAGACAGTAAAAGAAAAACCTGTTGAAGCAAAGGAAGAAATAGGAATGGGCACCTCAGGTGTAGATGTACTAAATATTCATAATATGTATGGTGAACAGAGTGAAGAGGAAAATAACATAGAAAGCATGAAAGAACAGGAAAAAGAAGCAAAAGAGGATGATACAATGGTAAGATCACCTGCACATATAGAGCAAATTAGCAAGTCTGAAAAAGAACAAAAGGAACGTGAAACTACAGAGGATGCAACCAAGAAACTTGAGGGTGAAGAACATACATAGAACATTGATGAAGGTAAACTTGAAAAGCAAGCAGAAGATATAGACATGACAAATATAGAGCAAACACATAAGGAAGAGGACCAAGAAAAAGAATCATTAAAGGGAGAGGGTCCTGAGGAAGAAGATGAAGGTGGAGGGGACACAAAAATTCAAGAAGAAGAAAATGAGGGTGAGTCTCAACAACAGGATGATCCAATGATACAAGAAGCAGCCCTTCAAAAACAACCTCCTCCACAACAACAACAGGAACAACAATAGGAACAACAACAACCACAGGAACAGGGAGAAGTGGAAAAGCCTCAGGAAGAGGTAATTAATGAAGAAAAAATTGTTGAAGGCACAAAAGAAGTTCCTTCCTGGTTAGGGGCAGAGATAAGGAAAGAAAAGAAGGAGGTACAATTGGTACCTATTGATATCAAAAGTTTATTGGTTGATACAACTCCAAGGAAAGAAAGGAGAAAAGCCAGAACCATGTTAGCCATTCAAAGAGGTCCAGATGGATCTAGGACACTGAACTTGGCCATACCCCAAAAAGAGAAGGCAAAAGGAGAAATAACTATAGATGAGTATAAAATACTCAATTTTGTCCTGGGGCATAAAACAAGGGAGAAACACATAACTAAGTGGGAAGACATGCACCAAGTGATAGCAGAAATGTTAAGAAAGGATAAAGATAAACAAGAATATTTGAAAGGACACATTGTCCAATTGCAACAATTCATTAAGGGAATATTTGATCCGAATACAACAGTGCCAGAATTACCTAGAAAGATAGCAGTTGTATCCAAGGATGAAATAAAACATATGGAAAATAAAAGGCTTAAAGCTAATGTGTTTGAAGAATGGTTCAAAGATTTCATGCAGGAAGGAGAATAGGTAATAAAACAAGTAGTGGAAAGATGAGAAGTGGCTGCAAGGGAAAAGAATAAATGCAATGTACTTGTACATAATGGCCAATTTAGAAGAGAAGAATGCAAATTTGAATTGGAACAGTTAAAGGAAATTGAAGAGAGAGTAGAAGAATTAATAAATGAAGGAATAATTACCCCTTCAATGACAAATCAAGTGCCACAGGTGAGGTTAGAACTAAAATTTGAAGAGGATAATCTTAAAAGGTGCATAACAATTGCTCAGGATTTAGAAGAAAGGGTAGATGACATGATCAGAATGCATAAAAGGATAGTGAAAAGAGTATTAGATCATGAAGCTTGGATATACCAGCGTATGAATTGCAAAGGGCTTTAACAGAATTAAAAGCCATTTTTACACCATGCATGGAGAATCCTGAGGCATATCTAAGTAAACATATGATTGATTCATTGATGGAAGAAAATTCCAAGATGAGGAAATACAAGAAGAAGAGTGAGGGTTCAAAAAACAGAGAAAATAAACTAAAAGAAGGGCTGATAATGCAGGAGTATGTATCGACAAAGAGTCCAGTAGGAGATCACACCTTTATAGAAGGTGTAATTAATAATTTCAAATCATATTTGAAGGAGTAAAAAAAATGCAAAAGGGGCAAACAATATTGAAAAGGATCAAGTAAGAGGTATCTATGGGGAAAGTCTACAAGAAGCCATAAGTCAAAGAAAGGGGAATCTTATTTTTTGAAAAGATTCCAATAGCATCCTTTGAGGAAGAAAAGATACCATTCAGATATTTTGAGAAGTGGTTAGAGATGAATATGCACTCTTGATCAATAATAGAAGGATCTTGACCATAGATTAAGTTTTGTAGCCATAGTAGTATGAAGCTTCAAATTATATATAAGAAGCTCTACTACTTGTACATTAGTTACACAGGGATTTTTGAAGTATAGCTTGCACTTGTAAATTTGTTTGAACATTTTGATTAAGGAAGTATTTTAGTTTAGAGGAGGAGGTCTCCTGTGTTTGCACTAAGTAATGCGTGGAGTGTCCAGCTTCCTTATTATATCTGTAAGATGTTTGTAGGTTTTTTGTTGAGTTGATTAATGAAGCAAAGAGTCATTCATACATTGTAAACCATATATGACTGTGTATTTTAAATACAAATAAATTTGGAATTCTACGTCTATTTTTAGAGTGTTTTCTGGCTCTTACTTGTATTTGAAATAATACCTCTTTAAAAGCTTGTAATCTTTGAGGTGTGTTCATGAAAACACTTAGGGCTTCACATTTAGAGATTTAGTCTGTTGATTTGATCAAGTTTGATGTATTTCTTACAACGTGAATAACAAAGCATTTAGATCCTATAGTAGAATGATATTCAATTTAAATTTCTATAACTTTTCCTCAAATATTTGAAGTATTTAGCTAAAATGTAGAGATTTTAAGGAAATTGTCTTACATTTGAAAGAAGCATAAACAATTGTGTTAATATTTGACAATTTTCATATCAATTTGAAAAGAAAAGCTTCTTTCATTATAAATCATACAAAGGTTTGTGATACAGTAATAAATTTATGTAAAGAGATGTATAATTTGTTGATATTTGCAACAACTTGCATAATTCAAGTCCAGTGAGTCATAGATCACCTTAAATCAAGTAAGGCCCCTTGGATATTACAGTTTCAAATTAACCTACTGAATTGTCCACAAGGTCAAGACCTGACCATATAGAAACTTGGGATTAAGAACCCTTAATTGATTTCTTCATATCTTTCAATATAGTTTAGGTTCATTTTGTGAATTTTAACTTTTTTTATGAATGTGTAAAAATAATCACCAATAGTTTTTGGTGCTAGAAGGAGGGTCTGATTGGAGTTAAGGTAGGATTTGAGTAAAGCTGGCTCATAATAGTGGTAGGGTGACCAGGTCTAGATCTATTTAGAAGATATATTTGTGTAATTACCAGATAAAAGGCAGAGTAAAGGTCCTTTAATTTGGAATCCTAGAATATCAAACGTAGGAGGCTCATCTAGAATGCCTCATGGATCACCTTTTAACATCCATAACATACTAAGTCCTGAAAGTTCTTCATTTAGACCTTTAAATCTTAGTTTATGTCCTCCTAAAGGTCCTAATCCTCCTAGAGGTCCTAGTCCTCCTAGAAATCTAGGTACTCCCAAAGGTCCAGGCCCAGCAGAAGGACCTGCAATGGCTTATTTCAATGTCAATTCCCCTATAACATTCAATGATTATCATGAGATGCCAAAGAATCCTAAAAAGATATGTCCTAAATATCAATTGCATCAAGATCCAGAAGATCACACTAGGATATTCAAGGAGGCATGCTTTAGAGCCAGGTTAGAATATGAGGATGTTGTATGTAGGTTGTTTCCTTATACCTTTAATGAGCAGGCTTCTAACTGGTATGTTAACTTGCCTAATGGTTATATTTCTTCTTGGGCCCTTATGGAGGAGACATTTTTGTCTAGGTTTAGAGGACCAGTTGATCCTTCCACCTTATATCATAAATTAGCTGCAATTAAAAGAGGTGAAGGAGAGATGATTGATAATTTTAATGATAGGTTTCAAAAGGCTTATTCCACACTAGTGGCTCCTTACACAGTAACTGCAGATGTGTTATTATCCATGTATTATGTTTCCCTAGATCCACTAGCTACCATGTTTGTCAAAATAAAGGTTGATATAGATACACTATCCAAGGCGTATAAGGAAGCATCCTAAATAAACTAGGAGATGAGAGAAACAACTTATAATCCCTTTCTTAAAGGAGGAAACCTTGGGATGCAAAGTCAAACACAATCATGGAATGGAGTTCCTACACACAATACCCCACTATTGAACCCAATTCCTACATATACACTTGTGTATAATCCTTCCCCAATCTAGACTATAGTCACCTATACTGGTAACAGTACCAATAACAATCACAATAATGGTCAATCATTCTTCCAGCCCCCTCAGGATACATTTCTGGCAAAGGCACAAGAGGAGACGGAAGAAATCAAAGAAATTACTGCACACTTGAGAAGATTGACTACTGAAATGAGACAACTGAGAAATGAAAATTTCTATGGTGGAAATAATCAAGGATACAGTCAGAACCATAACTAGAATCATAACCAAAATCATAACCAGAATTATAATTAGGGTTAGGGTTCCAATCAAGGCCAGAATTATAGTCAAAGTCAAAATCATAATTAGGGACAAGCAATGCAAAATAGAGGACCTGTTGTAGATAACAAAACCTGGAGTAACAATAATAGAAATTAGAATCAGCCAAGGCCACCTAGGACATGGAACACAGGGCCAAATAATGGCACTATTTGAGAATTTGGATAATTAGGAGACAAAACAAACAACTAGAATTCAGATGGCTAACATAGCATTAAAGAATTGGTGAAGGATTCATAATACCAGTGCCCATGCTGAACTAGATTGCCCTCAGTTTCATCTGGTAGTAAGTATTTTCAATGTGGATGTACAAGCTCCTACCTCTGAGTTTCTCATTCCTAAAGGTAATGAAATAGTGCCCTTAGGATTTGAGACTGCTTTAGTCCTAGAGACTTTTACCTTTGCAACTAGGGAGGAAGAAGATCAACTGTTAGAAGATGAGCCTTACTTTTGTGAGAACCTATATCCTGAATTAGCCTTAGTATTGAATGCATTTTAGTTCCCCTTTGAAACTGAAAATGAAGTGTTATATGAAACAGAGGGGGTACAGGCTTTTCAATAGTCTAACAAACATCATACCTACAATTTGAGAAATAACACTAGACCAAGAGGTCCTTTCACCACTTCCACTCCTAACAATTTCAATACTCCTCCAGATCAACATGCCAGCAATAATCCTGCTATACTAAAGGCCAATCATCATGTGAATAGTGGAACAATAGCACCAAAAGTCCAAATAGGGAAAACAGAGATAGTGGAAACAATGAGGTTAATGAGTTACTTGTCTGAAGAGAAAAAGAAAATCAAGGTCAGTATACCTTTATGCGAATTATTGAAAAGTCCAGGGGTTAGAAATGCTTTCATAAATTCCTTGGATACATCTATGACCAGTGAGGTTTCTACTGATATGAATGTTCCAAGTAAGGATTCATAGCCCAAAGAAAAGAGTAAGAAAACTGTATAGCCTTCCAACACTAATGTGGTCATGTATGCAGATAAGAGGGAAGCTCCTCATTTCTTGTTAACCATTAGGATGTTTAGAAAGAACATACATAATTGCATGGTGGATTCTGGTGCATCAGCTAATGTCATGCCTTTAGGGATATGTAAAACTTTAGGGTTGACTCCTTCTAAGTCTGCCAAGGTTGTTACACACTTGGATAAAACTGAGGTCAATGTGATAGGAGAACTAATGCATATTCAAATGCATTTAGCCTCAGATCCTAGGGTGAGTTAGTTTATTGACATTCAGGTAGTAGATATACCTGTGAATTATGGGATGTTGAGTAGAGATTGGTCCAAAACATTAAATGGATATATGGCCATAGATTTTTCACACATGTGGTTACCTTGGAGAGGTGTTCCAAATCAAATTAGGATAGAAGATGAACCCAGAATGAAACACATGATTGCAGAATATAAAAAGATTAATGAGATATTGTATGCTTCTATTGAACCTGGTGTTTATAGAGTCACTAACAAGGGAGTACAAATTGAAGAAATCCTAATGCTAAATTTTAAAGAAAAACTTGTTCGTAAAGAAATAGTAGTGTTCATTAAGTCTGATGAAAATTCTTCTGATGAGGAAGACAATGCAATAAATAGTTTGGTCAGATCATCAGCCAGGAAATAGAAAAGTACATTGAACAAAAGATTCCAGTTTAGTGCAAGTTGTAAAGGAGCATGTGCAGAGTCCATAATAAGCCTTATTCTGAAGAGAATTGTGGAATGTGTAGAGACATTATAGAATACCAATACATAAGGTGCACAAAAGGAATGGAATTGCAAGAGGGAAAGGTTAATCCTGAAAAACTAGAGATATATTTTGAGGACAACATGGATGTACTAATTTTGGATTTAAAGAAAGAAACAAAAGACAAGAATGCCTGTCATTCTGATTTATAGACTGAGAATATAAATATGCAAGTAGCTCAAAGTGAATTACCCATGAAGAAACAAGATTATACTACACATGTAATAGAAAAGGAAAAACATGCCAAAATAAAAGGTCAAAAGAATAAAGAGGGCATGTGGACACTGAAATGTGATGGATCTAAATCTAAACAAGGTGCAGGTGTAGGTGTGAAACTTATAGATCCTAACGGTAAGTCATTTTTAGCAGCATATAGGTTACAATTTCCTTGTACTAACAATGTAGCAGAATATGAAGCTTTGATTTATGGACTTGTTATGGCTATCAAGAAAAGGGTAAAAATAATCAGAGTGTTCTCAAATTCTGAGTTAGTGGTCAGACAAGTAAGAAAGTTGTACGCATGCAATTATAAGAAGATGGTTTGTTATAGGCATAGGGTGTGGGATTTGATAGATTCATTTGATGCCTTTAACATAGAACATATCCCTAGAGAGTTGAATCATAGACCAGATGCATTAGTAGTTGCTGCTAGCACTTTGGAACCCTTAACATTGTTAGGTTTAAAATGATTTGCTATTGAATTAGTAAGTGTTCTGAGCATACCAGATAATGTTACTCATTTTTAGGTATTTGAAGGGGATCAACAAATTGTTGATTTTCTCACTTCTAATAAAGTGTTTGAAGCTCAAATCATTGATGAACAAGAAAGGCTTGATGTGTCTTGGGATGAAGAAGACATAATAAATTTGAAGAGTAATTTCTTACCTAAGGGGGTAATTGAGTTAGAAAAGATTTTTGACTTTGATGGGGTAGTAAGACAGAAAGACTTGCCCAAAACTGAAGGGGGTAAATGCGATCCCTATAACTTGGGAATAAAGTAGAGTCCACAAAATGTATTGATTGGAAAGGCTTGCTCTGAGGAGTTAAGAAAAGAAATTGTGGATGTTCTGAAAGAATACAAACATGTAATAGCATGGACATATGAAGATTTAAAGACATATGATACATCCATGATAGCTCATGTGATACCCTTGAAACTAGATGTTAAACTATTTAGGTAGAAACAAAGGCCTATGAATGCTATTTTAGAACTTTTGATCTTTGAAAAAGTGAAAAAATTGTTGTCTACCAGGATAATCTTCCCAGTAAGACATTCAACCTAGGTAGCTAATTTAGTACCTATGAGAAAGAAAAGTGGAGACATTAGGTTATGTGTAGACTTTAGAAATTTAAACAAAGCCTCTGAAAAAGATAATTATCCCTTGCCTCCAATAGATGAAGTGCTGCAAGTAGTAAATGGGGCTAAGATGATGTCTTTCTTAGATGGATTCTCAGTATATAACCAAGTCCTAGTGGATAAAGAAGATAGGTTGAAGACTAATTTTACTTGCAAATGGGGTAATTATGTATATAGGAGAATGCCTTTTGGTTTAATCAATGTAGGTGCCACTTTTTAGCGAGCCATGGACATTGTATTTTGTGGAATATCAGGTAAATGCATTTTTATTTATATGGATGATGTAACTGTGTACTCCAAAAATGCATCCACTCATGTAGAGGATTTGAGAAGGGTACTTAAAAGATGTGAAAGGTATGGGATTTCTCTTAACCCAAAGAAATGTTCATTCAGTGTAACTGAAGGAAAATTGTTAGGACATGTCATTTCTAAAAATGGGATATCCATTGATCCAGACAGAGTAGAAGGAATAAGAAAATTTCAATTACGTAACAGCAAGAAAGAATTAAAGTCCTTTTTTGGTAAGATTAACTTTGTTAGGAAGTTCATTACAGGGTTTGCAAAAATTGTGCAACCATTAAATGCCATGCTTAAGAAAGATGCAAAGATAGAATGGACACCAGTAGCCAAAGCTGCATTCAAAGATATTAAGGATGCCATTTCTGATTCTCTTGTGTTAGCAAGTCCAAATTATACAAAGCCATTTTACATATATTCTTTTGCATCTTCACATTCAGTTGCAACTGCTTTGACATAAAAAGGAGAAGATAATGAAGAAAAGCCCATAGCTTTAATGAGTGCACCTCTGAAAGATGCACAACTAAAGCATCTTGATACATAAAGACATACATTTGCACTAGTAAGGATAGTTAAGAAGTTTAGACATTGCATCTTATGAAGTCAAGTTAAAGCCATAGTACCAGATGTAGCAGTAAAAATGCTACTAATGCAGAATGAGCCTGGAGACAAAAGAGCTAAATGGATTACAATATTGCAAGAGTTTGATATGGAGATTATTCCAATGAAGTTGGTCAGAGGACAAGCATTAGTACAGACAATAGCAAACACAGATCCAAATTTGGTCAAGCAATAGTATGTATTAAACTGTAATGATGCATTAGGCTAGTATGATGATTTGAATACCTTTTTGATATTAAGAAAATATCCAAGTAAGATGAAGTCTTCTCAGAGGAGAGATTTAAAGATTAAAGCATAGTGGTACATGGTACAAGGAGGTCTTCTATTCAAGAAGAACCATGAAGGTATATATTTAAGATGTTTAAACAGAAGTGAAGCAGATAAGGTATTGTCAGAGTTGCATAATAAGTATGGAACTGCTCATGGTTCTCATTTAGCTACTACGCATAAGATATTGAGAGCAGGATACTATTGGCCAACCATGTTTAAAGATACAGAGAGTCATATTCAAAGTTGTCATACTTGTCATACTACAATAGATAAAGGAAGGAATCAGGGTAATCCATTACAACTAGTCATTGAGTCCAGGCCATTTGCACAGTGGGGCTTGGATTTCATTGGAGTTATAAATCCTCCATCATCTGCAGGACATAAGTTTATATTGATAGTAACTAACTATTGTACAAGGTGGACTAAAGCCACATGTTGTAAGTTTTCTACTACTGAGGTGGTTATCAAATTTCTTGAGGAAAACATCATAACAAGGTTTGGAGCTCCATATTCACTGGTATGTGATAATGGCCCTGCATTTTGTTGGGACAGGAAAATTTAAAATTTTCCTGTCTTTATACCCAATCATGTCTGACCAAACCAAAAAATATTCTGCCCAAAACCAGAATAAACAACTGATATATCCCATAAAATCCTATGACTTTTATCACAAATAATGTAAGGGGCCTCAAATTCTTAACATCAGTAAGACCTCATGTTAGTCATACTGATCCATGAAAAACTTGTTGAAATGGCTATCAACATGAGAATAGGGGTCAGGGAGAAGATTTTAATGATCACCGATGGAGAAAATGATACCGATGGCCTTTCATCAGAAAGAAAGTTACTAGTCACACCGATTGGTATAAGATGTTACTATCGGTGAATACTCTACAAGCTCTTTAGATAGTATAAATCTGTTGATAACTAAGAGGGGTGGGTGAATCAGTTATCCTAATTATTTATGCTTTGTGAACTTTATTAGCAATCAATGTAATATTAATCCAAATGAGCAAACATAATCATGAAATGGAAATACACATGACATAGTATTTTTGATGTGGAAACCCTGTTAAAGGAGAAAACCACGGGGTGATTAACCCAAGATTATATTCTCTGTTAGAAGAATGGAAATACAAAATGGCACTTGCCAATTAGGGCTCACTACCTGAGCACACTGCTCACAAGGAGGCATACTGCCTACAAGAGACACACTGTCTACAAAAGGAGTGTTATGCAATACCTGAACTGATTGGTAGCATCCACATATGCTAGAGTTCAGTTTCGGTTAGGCTCAGTAAAATGATTTGCTGCACTTCATCTTTCCTCTCCTCTTATGCTGCTTTCCTTTCACATACTATAGACCTTCCTTACTATTTTTGCTCTACTCTACTTTTATTCGCACATCAATAATCCCCACAACACTTCTCACAACTAAATCCATCGTGTATATATATCCGCACAAGTGATTTCATCACCTTTCTAGTCGGCACTCGGAATAGTCAATCTTTTCACAAACTTTGATCTGTCGGCTGAATCCTTGCACACCAAGTAATACGGATCAATGATATACTTATGGAAATCATTAATCATGTCCGCTAAACATAATTCATGCCTTCATAACTTTTACCAACATCAGTAACACATCCAGAATAATGTCTAATGTTCTGCCAGTCAGTTCTTCCTCTGTTCACACTGTCGCATGAGAATCCGACACTCAAACATTCATATCTCTTTATCCTTTTCACACCGGAGGCTCAAACCTTGGAATCTATCAGTCAAGATACTCCTCTTGACTTCCCCAAATCCACACTTCACCAAGATGCTTCCTCTGAGAGATCCGGACCTGTCTGTCGGACCTCACCACATGCTCTGTTCTTGTTTACCGGACCACAACATTCTTCACTCTGACTTCCGATAGAGACATATCATGTCCTGTGGATGTGTGGGATGAACTTTGTTGCCATCAATGACAACATTCATGAATCCATATCGTGTCTCTTGCCAACAAAATCATGCCGATGAGATAAGTTATGACGATGTGACATTTCACAACGATCAAGAAAATTGAAATACTTGAACAATTAATTGTAGATGAAGAAGAAATCCTCTGAGATAACATTCAAAATCATTGAAATTAAGTTCGACAGAATTGTTTGAGAAGAGCAAGCAAGCGGAGACTTGAAGGAGAAAATAGGGGAATTCGATGAGAGCCACTGATAATAGAGTGTCAAAACTCTACATTTTGTTTTAGTCGCAGCAAGTTCGTGGATCTCTTTTGTTTCTATGTGAGTTTCAAAGGAATCGCTACGTGAAATAAGGCACTGCGTGGAAGATACCAAGTGTCAAGCCACAGTTAAAGTCACTGAATATTATTTTTTGTGCAGAGTGTGCCACGTAGAAAATATTTTAAATGTGTCAAGTTTTAGTTTTGCTGCGGGTGTCGCCACTTGTAGCATGCGGAGGCAGTCACCAAAGTTCTTTGTTTTGTGCAGAGTTTGCCGCGTGTCTCTTTATTTAGCTATGAAAGTTGCCACATGTTTCTTTCCATATCATGTTTGATGCTAGTAAAGAGGATGGTGGGCCATAGTATGTTTCAAGTTCCAAGCTGCGGAGAATGCCACGTGGTGGTCACAGAGATAGAGTTATTTTGTTTATGCCCCTTTTCAGTGAGAAACTTAAATATTTTAAAGTGATGCGGGTTGCACCAAGTGTCAGCTTCCGCAGGGAGTTTCAAAAGCATAGTATGTTTCAAGTAGTAAAGTGGGTTCCGCCATGTGTTAGCTGGCATGTGCGTGGAAGATGCCACCTATCCCAGTTTCTTCCTTTGAAAGCTAATGTACGATGAAGGCTGTGGGTCTCATTTTTAATGTGTTTCATATTTTAAATGATGCGGACTGGGACATATGTCATAGGCAGAGGCCACCCAGGCATAAAGACATAGTTTTGAGGGCTTTGCAAAGGAAGACACATAGATAGATTTGAAGGTTGTGGAACGTGACAAGTGTCATTTTCCTATTGACTTTTGAGAGATAAAGGAGTTTCTCATATTGGTACGGACGCTGCCATCTGTCACAGTAAAGTTTCAAGTTTCACATGCGTGGGTCTCACCATGTGTCTATGTCTTAATGAAGGAGTTCTGCCAAATATATTTTGTCCCAGCTAATGAGTGTGTAGGAGGAGATGGTCGTTTTAGATTCAGAGGATCATAACCACCAGGGACTTCCAGTTATCTTCAGTTCTGTTGGGCCGTTGGAGATTCAGTTGTTACAGACAATCTAGAGTTAGATCTTAGGTTATAAATATGTAATATTTGTAATAGATCGAGACACATATATAAAGAGAATGATTATTTAAAAGATGTTGTTAAGAGCACCTTTGGGGGATCAATAAAGAGACTAACTCAGGGTGAAAGTTCACAGAGTGTCCAATCTCTATCTAGAGATCAAGTAGCTCAAATTTAGATGGATACACTTGTCACAGTACTCCAGAATAGGCATACCAAAGAAGAATGGAGCAGAGACTGTCAAGCAATATTACATGAAACTTTAGGAACTCTTAAGGACAAAGACTTTGCATCTAGGGAAGCCTACAAGCATTTGGAGAGGATGGTTATGATGGATGTGATCACAAGGAATGCCATTGAATTTACTGATTCACATTACAGCCAGGAGTACTTAGACCATATTGCTCAGTTATACTTGTGGTTGAATAGGGCCTAAGTATTGTTGTTCTATGGTTGTTATGTTAATCTTTTCAATTCCCAAAAGACATCTTGGAGAGTTATGTCTCTTCACAACGATTTCTATAGAAGTTCGAACACTTGATGTTGAATTATCATCAGCAGTAGAATATATACTTATAATTTACAATGTTTCTCAAAGACCATGTTGCAAGTTTATTATTGAAGAAGTAAATTGAAGTTCTCTGATTCAGTGGTTCTATTCTAGAATCAATTGTTTGTTAAGATTATTCAATTGTGTGGTTGTCTCCATTCCAGTATTTCCTTGTTATTCAAATTAATATATCAAGTATATAGTTAATTTGTCAATGCACATTTGTTGTATTTGTGTGATTGAATTAATTGGTTTCCACTAGAGGAATTAAAAATCCTTCTGATCAATCACAGTAACCAGGAAGTATTAGTTTGGATTACTAAGAAGAACCATATAATTAGGATTTCCATTCTATCTCCAAGTTAATATTATCCATTATTGTTGCATATTTCATTCAATTGGTTCCTTCAAGAAATGATTAAATTACCTTATGGTGAATTACAAGAGATCTAATTATATTAGTTGGATTATTAAGAAGAGTTTTTCAGTCATTTCCTTGCACATTTATAAAAGTTATAAACTAAAATATTGTGCCAAACAGTTAGAATTATTGTCCTATATAAGCCACTAGTCTTAGTCCTTCATTTGACTCTATTTATCCAACAAGGCACTGGTCTTATTTCAAATCATCACTTAAAAACCCCTTTATTAGTTAAGCACAGTCATAAAATTCACCTTGAGATTGCTTATACAATTTCTACCAACCATTCATCAAATATTAGAATTAGTTAACAAGATTTCATCTATTCTACACCATTTGCCATTGTAGATAGATCCATTTAGTCAAAATACTTACCCTCAAGCTACTTTAATTTTCAAGGTTCACCCACCTAGGTTTAGTAGGACCTAAAGTGTAGGGAGTCATCAAACCCTAAAGGTTGATTTCATCGCGTTAGTTCAAAAATGTTGCAAATCCAAGCATAGAGCCTGGCATTCTCTTAGGATTAGCAACCTGCATTTTTGAGACCTAACAAATTGGGACTCTACTGGGGACTTAGATAAAAGACCTTAGTAATAAACCATTCCTTTTATAGAGTCATTTCATAAACTTTAATTTGGTAACTCTACTGGCAATAAGAATCCAGAAAGATAATTTATAAAGTTTTCCTATTTACAAAATAGGTGGCGACTCTAAAAAACTATTACAACAGAAAATTATGACCAAATGGATGGTAGGAGATCCAAGATGGAAGGCAAGAAATTGCAATCATCTCCACCAATTAGAAACATCTCCAAAAGAAATGGAGCTTCAAATTATTCTTATCAGGATAATAACTAGGAGACTCAAGAAGATAATGCTGAGCAAACTATTGAAATTCATAATAAATTTACACCTCTGCATGAATCAAATGAAAATATCAACAGAGTAATTGATGACATATTGGCTAAATATAGACCTGATTGTCAAGAACAACTTGAGTGTGAAGCATGGGCCATGAGGGAAATCGATCAAAGACAAGCTGAATATGATTTTAAAATGTCATTACAGCAAGGAGAAGGGGTAAAACATGGATTTTCAACTCAAGAAATATATGAAAGCCCAAAGAGTTTAGGAGGTATGAATCAAGCACAACAAGATCTGCTTAGACTCTAGGAAGAACTTGAAATGATCAAGATAGAGGAAACTAAGAGGTTGTTGCAACAAGAGATTCAACAGATAAAGATTAGGGCTAAAACAGCCCCCCCAAAATATGTACCTCTAGATAGGAGAAACACTTTGAGGAATCCACAACAAAATATACACCAAAATACAGGAAGTGTTCCCAAAATACAAGCATCTGTTAGTCATCAAAATACCATTCCCCAAAATCCTAGACCACCTCCCATACATAATACCTCTCAACATATGGCTAATCCTTACCCACCCCTTGGCCAACAATATTATAGACCACCAAATCCTTACATAAATCCCCACATAAACCCACAACAGCAATATGCCTATCATTAGCCCCCAGGCGCATATAATTACTATCCTAATCCACCACCCATGAATTTTCCACCTCAAAACCTCACAAACATATGTAGCCAATTTGATTTGACTGGGTATCACTTGTATCCATATCCCATGGATAGTAATTGGAAAAATATGGTTCCCAAGTTTACTGGGAACAGTGCAATATTAGCTGAAGATCACATTAGAAGCTTCAATGCTTTCGTACTAGATATTGGTATGGACTGGGAAGATATTAGAATGAGGTTATTCATGATGTCCTTGACTGAAGATGCAAGAGACTGGTTCAATAGATTACCTGATACCTCAATCAGTTCAATAACTGATTTCCATAATCAATTTAAGGAGCAGTATGGTAATCAGTATGCCCATGAGTTTGCATTACATGAATTGATAAGTATCCAGAAATACCAAAATGAATTAGTGTATGACTTCAATCTGAAATTTTCCAAATTACATAGCAAAGTACCACACGGATCCAAACTCTTTGATCCAGCAGCATTGAGCATTTATATGAAAGCATTTGATCCCAAGACAGGGTACGAACTTAGAAATCAGTGCCCTATGACCCTGGCTAAAGCACAAAAAGTGGCATTAACTATTGAGAACAATAGGAAAGCTGCAGGTATGGTTATCAAGAGGGATAACCCTAGAAATACTTAGAACCCAAACATTCAGTAGACTAAACAAGAACGTCAGCATAGACATGAAAGGCCCAAGTTGGATGATATGCCATATAATACGAATTGGAAAGATGGGAGACCCATTGAAAACAATAGAAAGCAATATTATGGCAAAGATACCCCTAACCCTCTAAAAAGGAATGTAGCACATATGGTAGAAGATAAACCTTGATGTCTAGTGTGCAATTTACCACATTCACCTAAATATTGTGAGGTGGCTAAAACGGTACAGCAGAAAGAAATGTTATATAATTATAACAGAGACAATCAAGCTATAAATATGATGCAAGATACACCATGTTTACTAACTGAAGACTATTCTTCTACAGAGGAAGAATGATATGAGTATGATGTGGGAAACCAGAGACATCATATCAATATGGGAGAACAAGAAGTGTTCTCAGATCAGGAGGATGGTTATGATGAACCTACCTATTATAACAATCAGCCGTATGATCAATGGAGAAAGCCCACTGAAAATGAAAGAGAAGCTCTTACAATAGCTGCAATAGCTCAAGTTAAAAATGCTTATAACTTAAGGAATAGGATAGTGAATATTGAACAAGGAACACCTGGGAGTGTCTTTATAAAAGATTAGAATTACAAAAAGAATAATGTAAAGTCATCATTCAAAGAACCAGAAAAGGCTAATAAAAATAAAACAAAAGATAAAACACAAAATCAAGAAAAGGAACATATAAAGATAGAAACGAATGATCAGACTATGGCCAATTCATTTGACATTGCTCATGCAATATCTTAGGTAAAGATATCAGTTCCACTTCTAGAAATGATGAAAATAGATAAATACAGGAATATAGTAGTCAAATTGATTTTAGATATACCAAATCAGAAACATAAGGGATCAGAGAATAGAACTAATAATGTTCACCAAGAAACATTCCAAATGCCTGAAGTATACCTAGGTGATACATTAACAAGGAATCCCTCATAGGTGGACCCTTTCTACACTACATTGTTGATAAAAAATAGGATAGTGAGGAACTGCATTATTGATTCAGGTGCAGCCATGAATATCATGCCAATAGCAGTTACGAAGGAACTTGGAATGTGGGTTGACACTACATTTGGTAGGTGTTATGCAATGGATAATAGATCCATCCCAGTCATTGGTATCATGAGGGATGTGGAGATTAAAATTGCCTCATACCTTGAAGCAACTTATAACATTGATATTACTGTGGTTGACATCCCACCATATCATGGGATGCTTCTATCAAGACAATGGGCTGCAATGGCAGGAGGAAATGTCCAATTGGACTTATCATATGCCACAATACCAGTGGGAGGTAAAGAAATCAAGTTATGTAGGGAGCCAAGATATGAAAATATCATAGAACACTTGGATCAACAACAAATAAATTTCTTTTGTGATATAGATTTGGGAGCCTGCAAGGTTGAGAAAAATCAGCCAGAATTACAGAACACTAATCCAATACATATTGAGTCTAAAAAAGAAGAAAATGATGTCTGGAAGATGTATTTTGATGGTGCATGCAGCAAAATAGTAAATGGGGTTGGAGTAATATTTATTTCACCAGGAGGTAAAACTTTCAAATACTCTTTTCTATTAACATTTGAATGCATAAACAATGTAGCAGAGTACGAAGCTTTGCTCATTGGTTTGAACATAGCCACCAAGAATAAGATAAAAATGTTAGCTGTATATGGTGATTCTGAACTGGTTACTTCTCAAGTAAGAGAGAAATACCTGTCAAAAAACAAGAGGTTGAGATAGTACATAAACACAGTCTAGGTGAGTTATTTGATGCCTTTCCAATCAACTGGATTGATAGGTCAAAAAACATTATGGCAAATTTTCTAGTAAATATTGCATTGAAAAGGGATGATGTCACATTAGGAGGTATTACAGAAGTTGAATTCAAAATTAGACCTACTATTCTAGATAATGTACATAACTGGCAAGTGTTTGATAATGATACTGATATAATGAACTTCTTGCATTGTGCTTGTAATTATGAAAATCAAGAGATTGATTTCAATGCATTTGTAGAAGAACATGATGGGAAGGAAACCCTTTTTGGTCAAGAGATATTTCAGTTGAAAACAAATAAAATACCTAAGGGACTTGTAGCATTGGAAAAAGCATTTGATGGACATGATAGATTTAAAATGAAAGACACACCAGTGATGCAAAATGACCTTGAAGAGATTAATTCGGGGACACAGGCAGCCCCAAAGAATGTATATATTGGAAAGAGTCTTAACCCCAAAATCAGAAGCAGGATCATCAACTTACTTAGGAAGTATAGACATGTGTTTGCCTAGTCATATGATGATTTAAAAGCATATAGAGAGGATCTATTTCAGCATGAAATACCACTAAAACCAGATGCTAAACCATTTAGGCAAAAATAGAGGCCTATCAATGCTACATTAGCTCCTAAGATACTAGAGGAACTTACAAAATTAAGAGATGGAGCTATCATTAAACCCATCAGGCATTCTTCGTGGGTTTCTAATTTGGTGCCTATCAGGAAAAAGAAAGGTGATATTAGATTGTGTGTGAACTTCAGGAATTTAAACAAATCTTCTCTTAAAGACAACTATCCCCTCCCTAATATGGACACAATATTACAAAAGGTTACCGGATGTGAACTGTTGTCACTGATGGATGGCTTCTCAGGATATAATCAGGTGAAGGTCAAAGAGTCAGAACAATTTAAAACTGTATTCACCACCCCATGGGGAACATATGTATATTTGACAATGCCATTCAGACTCACTAATGCCAGAGCAACATTCCAAAGAGCAATGGATGTGGCATTTGCTGAATTGATTAACAAAATCATGATAGTATATCAGGATGATATGAAAACATATTCCAAAAGGCTGAAGATCATTGTGCACATTTGGAGCAAATATTTATCAAAGCCCTAGAATGTGGGATTTCATTGAATCCTAAGAAGTGTCACTTGGTCACATAGTCTCAAAAGATGGAGTGAAAATAGATCCTGAGAGAGTAAAAGCAATTGACCAAGTTCCTATTCCTAAAAGTGTGAAAGCCATACAATCATTTTTTGGCCAGATTAACTTTGTCCGGAGGTTTATATCAAATTTTGCAGAAATAGTTAGTCCCATATCAAGGATGTTGAAGAAAGACTCAAAAGTAAAGTGGACAATGGAAACAATAAAAGTATTTGCCACTATTAAGAGAGCAATCAAAGAAGCTCCTATCCTGATATCCCCTAATTTCAGTAAACCATTCCAATTGTTTTCATTTGCCTCTTATCATACAGTTGCAGCAGTACTATTGCAGAAAAATAACGATGGACATGAACAACCCATTTCATTTTTCAGAAAATCTCTTCAAAATGTAGAGCTAAAGTATGATATTGTTGAGAAGCATGCATATGCATTAGTGAAGGTAGTGAAAACTTTTAGGCCATACTTGGTGGGAGCTGAAATCATAGCATATGTGCCTAATGCTGCAGTAGAAGATGTATTGGTCCAAACTGAAGTCACAGGTAGAAGATGCAGATGGATAAATAGAATTCAAGAGTTCAATATTGAAATCCAGATTACTAAACTAGTGAGAGGATAATGTCTTGCTAGGTTGATGGTTGAAAGTTATCTGGAAGCTTCTCAGATATGTAGTGCTAATGATCTTGATAATACAAGTTCCAGTATTGAGCATACTCCATGGTATATTGATATCATATATTATCTAAAGCACATGAAATGTCCTGAGGGGTATGATGATAATAAAAGGAGGACACTAAAATTGTAAGCCTCAAAATATGTGTTTATTGATGGAGATCTTTACTGAAAAAATAGGGATGGTATTCTACTACTATGCTTAGATGAACATCAATCAAAACATATCATGAAAGAGTTACATGAAGGCATGTGTGGAGGTCATTTCTCAGCAAAGACTACAACCCACAAGATCCTGAGGGCTGGATACTATTGGCCTAAAGTTTTTAATGATTCATATCATTACACTAGGAAATGTGAAGCATGTCAGAAATTTTTAGGAAAGTTGAAATATCAGGGAGCATTACCCTTAAAACCCATGCAAGTGGAGGCTCCATTCTATCAGTGGGGTATTGACTTCATAGGAGAAATTGTAGAAAATTAAAGTGGTGGACACAAATGGATTTTAGTGGCGACAGATTACTTCACTAAATGGGTGGAAGAAATCCCAACCAAACAAGCAACAAGCAGGGTGGTGATTAACTTTCTGATGGAGAATATTATATTCAGATTCGACACTCCAAAAAGGTTAATCACAGACAATGGGATGTGTTTCAAGTCTGATGAATTGAAAAAAAATTGTAATACACATGGCATCATTGTGTCCTATGCTACCCCTTATCATCCACAAGAAAATGGATAGGTAGAATCCAACAACAAAAGCCTCCTAAAAATCATAAAAAGAATGTTGGAGGGAAACAAGAAAGCATGGGATTCAAAGCTAAGAATGGCTGTATGGGCTGATAAGATTACTGTAAAAAGAGCAATTGGGAGATCTCATTTTGAACTAGTATATGTAACACAAGTGAGAATACCATTAGAAAATCTCATGCTAGATTATAAATTTATTCTTCAGGAAGATTTAAACATTCCTAAAAAAATGGAGGAAAGATTAGAACATCTTGCAGAACTTGATGAAACAAGGAGACTAGCCCAGAGGTAGAATATTAAGTTGCAATCACAAGTGAAATACCTCTTTGACAAAAAGGCCAAAGATAGGAAATTTGAGATGAATGACTTAGTGCTGATGTGGAATGCTAGGTGCCAAGATAAAGGAAATCATGGAAAGTTTGAAGCTTTGTGGTTAGGTCCTTTTGTTATAACCGGCAAAGGAGGTGATGATTCTTACTATTTATAAAACATGTTCGAAGAAGAGCAGGAATTACCTATGCATGGGCAATATCTGAAGCCTTTCTTTTCATAGAATATCATGCACAAAGAGAATTAAGTGTTGCCAATGCATGGACAACACTTAAAAAGTTCTCAAAATACTTTTATTCCATGCACAGTAGTCTAGGGTAATCAAAAGGGGATTAGGACATGCCAATACATAGACAATCCTATGAATATATATATAATCTTTTCCATGTACAATAGTATAGGATCATCCCAATTCCCCATCATTATCACCTCCATCACCCATTCTCATAAAACTGTCATCCCAAATAAATAAAGCATATGGTCTACTTCCCCAAGAGATCTGAATTCTTGTTATACTCACAAGGAGTATACATCCTATTGATGCTTAGAATTGTGCTCTTTCCAACACCAACATGGGAAGTTTCAGGTATGTGGGATTTGTGACCTGAAATGACCTCTAGATTTTAAAGAAGCTAGCTCTTCTTTATCTCGAAAGTGTTTTGGGAAAAGGGATAGAATTAAACAGAATCACAAATGCAACTGAAAAGAAAACTAAACTATGGCGATGCGCCTGAATGTGATTTTGTTTCTCAACACTAAACACAATGAAGCTATCTTAAGGATTCAGTTACATTAAAGAGCAAATAATGCATGATTAATGTAAAAGATGAAAAACAAATAGAATCAAAGGCTCACAACTTAGAAGATTTTGCAATAACACAGAAAATACCAGCAAAGGCATAGAACTCAGTCTTCTTATTAATTTTCCAGTCACATAAAAGGCACTAATGTATGCACAGTTATACAAACTTTCTGAATCAAGAAAATAGAACAAAGGCAAATGATATCACTAGTCACTACAAAAGATCTTCAAACTTCTCTTAAATCTCTGATAACAATCTATGATGAAGAAAAACCTCTATATCTCCAATGTTATATATTTTAAACTGCGATCTAAACCCATATTTATAGCATAGAACTGGCTCAAAGATTGCCCGCACGATCAAATCTCAATGGCCTAACCAAACTGGGACTTAACTGGAAGTGTCTGACATAAAATATATTTTGGATCTGAAACGGTTAGCCCCTCTTCAAGTTCATTGGCTGAAACAGATACATGTAACTCCCCGCACTCAGAATCAGGTAGGGACACCTGGCAGTTTCTGATAGTCTTTAGGACTATAAACCCTTGGGATTGCTGGCGCGCATACGCACCCCTTTCTCGAAACTCCTTCATCTTTCCGAAACAATAGGAAACTAGCATGTGGCATTCTCTGCTGCAATGAGAAACAAAACCCTTAAGATAGATGGCATCTTCCATGTGCCTTAATTGAAAAACTACTTCATTACTCAGGGAGCACCAGAAAACGACACTTGGTAGTGTCTGTGGCACTTTCTTGAGATACGTGGCAATTTTTGCTTTACGTAGAGTCTTTACTGTGTCTCTATATCAGGAGTGCTCTGCCTTTGACATCTGACATGGTCCGCTGCGTTGAAACTTAATTGATTACCAAAAATGGGACCCACAACACTCCATGCCTGAGCAGCTTAAAAAAAAAGGAACAGGGACAGGTGGCACTTTTTGTTGCACTTAGCAAGTGATATGTGGCGGCTTCTGCTGCACTTGAGAGACTGTAGATACCTTTAGTGAGTTCTACGGAAGATGACACATGGCGGCTTCCGCTAAACTTTGACAAACTTTAGAAACATTTAAGACTCATAAGGTTCACGCGGATGGTGACACATGTCGCGCTCCGCTAAAACTTTAGAAACATTACCAGGGCCCACCAATAGTCTTTACATAGCAATGAAACAAAAGAAGGAACTTATGGATGTCGACACTTGGTGCACTCCATGGAAAATATATGGGACACGCAGCACCTCCCGTGTAACTTTAAGAAACTTTTAAGAAACTCTCCGCATCCGCCACTTGGCACCTTCAACTGAAACTTTTAGAAACATTAAAAATGGGGCCCACCAAACTCACTTTTGTAACATAAAAGGGGCTTTCAAAACTTAGGGAAATAGAAACGGATGCCGAAACTTGGCACACTCCGCCTCAATGCAAAAGATACGTGGCACTCTCTGCACCACTTTGAGAAACTTTATAATGTGTCCTAGCTGCTGACACTTGGTGGCTTCTGCTGCACTTTGGGACTTAGGCAAAATTTATAAAATAAACCCCACGTGCCCCCGCTCTGTATCAAAAACCTCACTGTCAAAACTAAAACACGTAGAGACCTCACGCAACTGAAACTCGAAAATAAAATGTAGAGTATTTTACTCTACACATCCCATACAGAGCCACTATTGGGGCAGGAAAATTTAAAATTTTCCCATCTTTATACCCAATCATGTTTGAATAAACCAAAAAATATTCTACCCAAAACTAGAATAAACAACTGATATATCCCATAAAATCCTATGACATTTATCACAAATAATGTAAAGGGCCTAAAATTCTTAACATCGGCAAGACCTCATGTTAGTCATACCAATCCATAAGAAACTTGTTGAAATGGCTATCGACATGAGAATAGGGGTCGGGGAGAAGATTTTAATGATCACCGATGGAGAAAATGATACCGATGGCCTTTCATCAGAAAGAAAGTTAACAGTCACGCCAATCGGTATAATATGTTACTATTGGTGAATACTCTACAAGCCCTTTCGACAATATAAATCATGTCGATGAGAGAATATGACGATGTGAGATTTCACAATGATCAAGAAAATTGAAATGCTCAAACAATTAATTGTAGACGAAGAAGAAATCCTCTGAGATAATATTCGAAATCATTGCAATTAAGTTTGATAGAATTGTTTGAGAAGAGAAAGAAAGTAGAGACTTGGAGTAGAAAACAAGGGAATTCGATCAGAGCCACCGATAACAGAGTGTCAAAAATCTACATTTTGTTTTAATCACAGCAAGTTTGTAGGTCTCTTTTGTTTCTATGCGAGTTTCAAAGGAATCGCTGTGTGAAATAATGCGCTGCGTGGAAGCTGCCAAGTGTCAAGCCACAGTTAAAGCTACTGAATATTAATTTTTGTGTGCACCACGTAGCAAATACTTTCAATGTTTCAAGTTTCAGCTTTGTTACGGGTGTAACCATGTGTAGCATGCTGAGGCAGTCCCTAAAGTTCTTTGTTTTGTATGGAGTTTTTTGCGTGTCTCTTTCTTTAGCTACGGAAGTTGTCACATGTTTCTTTCCATATCATGTTTGATGCTAGTAAAGAGGATGGTGGGCCACAATATGTTTCAAGTTCCAAGCTATGAAGAACGCCACGTGGTGGTCGCGGAGATAGAGTTATTTTGTTTATACCAGTTTTCAGTGAGAAACTTAAATATTTTAAAGTGATGCGGGTTGCGCCAAGTGTCAGCTTTCGTGGGGAGTTTCAAAAGCACAGTATGTTTCAAGCAGTAATGTAGGTCCTGCCACGTGTTAGCTGGTGTGTGCATAGAAGATGCCATCTATCCCAGTTTCTTCCTTTGAAAGCTAACGTGCGATGAAGGCCGTGGGTCCCATTTTTAATGTGTTTCATATTATAAATGATGCGGACTGCGACAGATGTCATAGGCAGAGGCCACCCGAGCATAAAGACACAGTTTTGAGGGCTTTGTGGAGGAAGACACATAGATAGTTTTGAAGGTTGTGGAATGCAACAAGTATCATTTTCCTGTTGACTTCTGAGAGATAAAGGAGTTTCTCGTATTGGTACGGACGCTACCATCTGTCAGAGTAAAGTTTCAAGTTTCAAGTGTGTGGGTCTCACCATGTGTTTGTGTCTTAATGAAGGAGTTGTGCCACATATATTTTGCCCAAGCTAATGAGTGTGCAGGAGGAGATGGCCATTTTAGATTCAGAGGATCATAACCACCGGGGCCTTCGAGTTATCTTCAGTTTCGTTGGGCTGTTGGAGATTCAGTTGTTACAGACTGTAATGCAACAACTTGCACAATATCTGAATATAATAGAAAATATGCTGCAAATACTTGATAGTAATATGCCACTTCGAGGGGGCAACCTCCTAATCCACTTCGAGGGGGATACCTCCAATAGTCTTCAATAAGAACACAATACTCAATATGATATGAAATGAGACTCACTATCTCCTATATATACCTATTTATGCCTAGGATATCACCCAGGCTGACTTAGATAGACCTATAGAAGCTTTAGGCTAACCAAAACCACTAAATAACAATATAATAATGATAATATGACTTAATTAGGAGTTAAGATAGCCACAAGTTGACTATTCATAACCCTATGTACACCAATATTAATGGCGTAGCATGCCCCCCCTCTTTAAAGAAGCATTGTCCTCAATGCTAACCAAGTGTGGATTCTTTTCAATGAACTCCTCATCCTCCCATGTGGCCTCTTCAACTAGTAAATTCTTCCATTGGATGAGATACTGAGTGAGGGTTCTATTCCTCAGCTTCTTTGTGTGAGTTTGAAGAATGCCCTCTGGTTCCAAAATTATTCTTCCTTCTTCATCGAGCTCTGGTAGTATTGTTTGAGTAGGAATATTCTGCCCAATTACCTTCTTCAAACAAGAAACATCAAAAATTGGATGTATCTTTGTTGTTGGTGGCAACTCTAGCTTGTAGGCAACACTACCAATCTTTTGCATGATTTGGTATGGCCCATAATATCTTGGAGACAACTTATTATTCTTTTTGCGTTGCTTCATTGAGATTTGTTTATAAGGCTGTAATCTCAAGAAGACCCAATCCCCAACTTCAAAATTTCTTTCACTACGATGTTGGTCTGCTTGTTGTTTCATTTGATTTTGTGCCATAGCTAAATTCTCCTTGAGTCTTGAAAGTACCTGTTGTTGATGATGCAAGTGGTCCTCTACTGCCTGAACTCTTGGTGACACTTTTAATGATGATGTGATGGAAGGAGGATGATATCCATAAAGTGCCAAAAATGGAGACATTTTTGATGAGCTATGAAAAGAAGTGTTATACCACCATTTTGCCAATGGTAGCCAATCTACCCATTGAGATTGCTTCTCTGAAGTGAAACAATGTAGATATCCTTCCAAACATTTATTAACAACCTCAGTTTTCCCATCTGATTGAGGATGGTATGAAGAATTATGAGCCAATTGAGTGCCCAAACATGAGAATAAATCTTTCCAAAAGTGACTAGTAAAGATAGGATCACGATCACTAACAATAACCTTAGGTGTACCATGTAGCTTTTGGATATTCTCCAAGAAAACTTTTGCCACTACACTTGCTGTAAAAGGATGTGATAATGCAATGAAATGTGCATATTTAGTGAGGTGATCAACTACTACCATGATGACATTATGACCTTTAGATTTGGGAAGCCCTGTGATGAAGTCCATGGATACCTCTTCCCAACGCTAGCTAGGAATAGATAAGGGCTGCAAGAGACCTGGTGTCTTAATTGTCTCCCCCTTATTTCTTTGACAAACCAAACATTCAGCCACAAATTTTTGAACATCACCTTTTAGCCCTTCCCAAAAAAAATCTTGCTTGAACCGATGATATGTCTTCAAAAATCCTGAATGACCACCAACTGGGGACTCATGTAGCTCTATGAGAATCTTGTGTTTAAGAGTGGAATTCTTGCAGAGATACAAGCGCTCTTTATACCAAAGAATATCTCCCTTCAAACAAAACTTATCTAAACTACTAGGATCACTTTTTAATTGTTGGATGAGATTACTTGTTGCAACATCATTTTGCCATTCTTCTTTGGCTTCTTCCACCCAATTTGCTTGTAATATTGAAAGGGCACACAATAAGGCTTCATCTTTCTCATCCTTCCTAGAAAGTGCATCAACCATAATATTTTCCTTCCCTTTCTTATATACAAGCTCAAAGTCATATCCCAACATCTTAGTGACCCATTTTTGTTGCTCTTCAGAGAATAGTCTTTGTTCCAAAAAATATTTTAGGCTATCATGATCTGTCTTAACCTTGAAGTGTTGACCCATTAAATAAGGCCTCCATTGTTTAACTGCGTGAAGGATTGCTAGCATTTCCTTCTCATAAATAGGTTTGAGCTGATTTTTACCCTTTAATTGATGACTCTCAAAAGCAATTGGTCGACCTTCTTGCATGAGAACTACTCCTATCCCATTTCCAGAAGCATCACATTCCACAATGAATTCCTTGGTGAAGTCCGGAGTGGCAAGCACTGGAGCTGTACACATAGCCTCCTTCAATTGCTCAAATGCTACATTAGCAGACTCATTCCAATGAAAAGAATCCTTCTTCAAGAGAGTGGTGAGGGGTGCTACTATACGACCATAATTCTTCACAAATCTTCTATAGTACCCTGTCAATCCCAAGAAACCCCTCAGTTTCTTAATGGTTTTTGGAATAGGCCATTCCATGATAGCCTTAATTTTGTTAGGGTCCACCTTTACTCCATGTGAAACTATGTGTCCCAAATACTCCACCTCCTTAAGACCAAAAGCACACTTGGATGGCTTAGCATAGAGTTGATGATCTTTGAGTAATTGTAATGCTTGATCTACATGCTGCAAATGTTCTTCCCAAGTCTTGCTATAAATCAATATATCATCAAAGAACACTAACACAAACTTTCTCAAGAACTTCTTAAAAATGGAATTCATCAAACTTTGGAATGTAGATGGTGCATTGGTAAGTTTGAATGGCATCACCAAATATTCATAATGACCCTCATGAGTTCAGAATGTTGTCTTACAAATATCTTCCTCCTTAATCTGAATTTGGTGATAACCAGATCTAAGATCTAACTTGGTAAAATACATAGCTCCATTCAATTCATCTAGCAAATCATCAATGACTGGAATAGGAAACTTATCTTTAATGGTGTACATGTTGAGCACTCTATAATCTGGACATATGTACCAAGTTTCATCCTTCTTACGCACCATCACCACAGGCGAGGAGTAAGCACTTTGGCTATGCCTGATAATTCCTGCCTCTAGCATCTCCTCAACAATTTTTTCTATCTCACTTTTTTGTATGTGTGGGTACCTATAAGGCCTGATGTTTGGTGGTTGGCTCCCTGGAACTAGTTGTATGGCATGGTCATGATCCCTCTTAGGAGGAAGTCCTTTAGGCATATCTCCAAGAACCACTGAGTGACGATCAATTATTGCTTGTAAATCTGGATGAGTAGGAGCATTAGATTGAGAGACTTCTAATGAACATAGCTGGGCCACAAATCCATCCGCTCCTTTCTTAAGAAAATTTTGCATTTGATGAGAGCTTACCATCTGTGGGGATTTTACCTTGAACCCCCTTAGCTCCACTACCTTTCCTTCTGATTGAAATCTCATGAATAGTTCTTGGAAGTTCATCTCAATTGTTCCCAATGTAGTAAGCCATTGTACTCCCAAAACAATATCTGTTGTACCCATGGATATTGCATACATTGGGGTATCAAGTTGATAATCTCCCATGGATAATTTAATGCTATGACACTTCCCCAAACAACTAACTGTACCCCCATCTGTAATCAAAACTTGAAACTCTGGGGCTGGATATATAAAATAATTTAGACGAGTTGCCAACTTTTTGTTGATGAAATTATGAGTACTACCTGAGTCGATCAACACTGTTACTTTCTGCTTCTTTAAGAAACCCACTACCTTGAGAGTTTGTGGTGCACTGAAACCTAAGAGTGCATGACAAGAAATGATTGGTTGAGAATCATGTGATTCCTCACTTGACTCCCTATCCTCCTCTAATATGGGTTCCTCCTCTTCGTCCTCACTTGGACCTTCAATATAGAACAATTTCTTTTCACTACATTTATGTCCTCGACTGTATTTGCTATCACAATTGAAACACAACCCTTTTGCTCTTTTCTCCTCAATTTGCTGTGGAGTCAACCTAGTAGGTTGAGGAAGAGAAGGTGTTGAATATCCTTTCTCTCTTGTCATATTAGCCCCTTGCTTTCTAGGAATCAAATATTTCTCCTCTACCCTGCGTGCCAAGATAAAAGACTCATTTACTGAGCTAGGACTAAACATACGTACCTCATGTTGAATGTAATCCTTGAGACCACCCAAGAATAAATCATTCAAGTTCTCCTCTATAATTGTATCCACTCTTAATGATAGATTTTAGAATTTTTGAATATAATCCTTAACTGATCCTGTTTGTTGAAGTTTAGCAAGCTAGCTGAAGAAGTTGTCTATCACACTATTGCTATATTGTGCTTGGAGTTCTTCTGTAAAAATTGACCATGAGACGGTGAGACCCTTTTTTCTCTGATGAGTACAAAGCCAATGATACCAAATGAATTGATCTGGTTCTAGATATAGGGAAGCCATCATGACCTTTTGTCCATATGGGATTTGATGTACTTCAAAAAAATTCTCCATTTGGTTAATCCATGTTAGAGGATCCTTACCATCGAACTTGCGTATATCCACCTTTGGAAAGAAATTCCTAGATCCCATAGGAGTATTAAAATTTGTGTCATTATTAGCTGACTTGAAGGTTTCACCTTGGTTGCTTGAGAATTCCTTTCTTGGTTCATTCATCTAGGCGCTTAACATGCTTCGTAGATTTGATATATCTCCTCTTAGATCACACATATCCCTCTTAATTGAGGACACCTCTTCTTTGACCTTACTTATTTCCTCATTGGGATTACTATCCTCTATTATTTCCTCATCCTTATCAAAGGATTTCCCCGGTGTGGCAGCATTCTTTTTGCCTCTTGTTGCAGGCCCCGTCATGATGGAAACTAATATTTTTGAAATAAACCGCACAAATGAAATGTAAATTTTCTAAAAATTTTACTGTAACTTACTAAGGCCAAGACACCACTTACCTAGAAAAAAATTCAAAAACTTAGCAAATTTGCTGCCTTGAGAGCGAATTTGTTGGAAACCCTAATTTTGCAATAACTTGCTTATTTTTGCTTCAATCCCTTTGAAATATGGATTTTATCTTCTTTAATATGGTCTTCAAAAACCCTTTAAAAATCTTTAAAAAATTCACTAAAATCTGAAAGTTATGCTCTTCTGAAAATCGTCTCCAATGTTGAGAAAAAATCTTGCCTCTACGGTGCCAAGATCATGCTCTGATACCACTTGTAATGCAACAACTTGCACAATATCTGAATATAATAGAAAATATGCTGCAAATACTTGATAGTAATATGCCACTTTGAGGGGGCAACCTCCTAATCCAATTCGAGGGGGATACCTCCAATAGTCTTCAATAAGAAAACAATACTCAATATGATATGAAATGAGACTCACTATCTCCTATATATACCTATTTATGCCTAGGATATCACCTAGGCTGACTTAGATGGACCTATAGAAGCTTTAGGCCGACCTAAACAACTAAATAACAATATAATAATGATAATATGACTTAATTAGGAGTTAAGATAGCCACAAGTTCACTATTCGTAACCCTATGTACACCAATATTAAGGGCGTAGCACAAACAATCTAGAGTCAGATCTTAGATTATAAATATGTAATATTTGTAATAGATCGAGACATATATATCAAGAGAATGATTATTTAAAAGATGCTGTTAAGAGCACCTTTGGGGGATTAGTAAAGAGACTAACTCAGGGTGAAAGTTTACAGAGTGTCCAATCTCTATCTAGAGATCAAGTAGCTCAAATTCAGATGGATACACTTGTCACAGTACTCTAGAACAGACATACCAAAAAAGAATGGAGCAGATATTGTCAAGCAATATTGCATGAAACTTTAGGAACTCTTAAGGACAAAGACTCTGCATGTGGGGAAGCCTGCAAGCATTCGGAGAGGATGGTTACGATGGATGTGATCAGAAGGAATGCCATTGAATTTACTGATTCACATCGCAGCCAGGCATACTTAGACCATATTGCTCAGTTATACTTGTGGTTGAATAGGGCCTAAGCATTGTTGTTTTATGGTTGTTATGTTAATCTTGTCAATTCCCAAAAGAACTTCTTGGAGAGTTATGTCTCTTCACAAGCATTTCTAGATAAGTTCGAACAATTGATGCTGAATTATCATCAGCATTAGAATATATACTTATAATTTACAATGTTTCTCAAAGACCATGTTGCAAGTTTATTATTGAAGAAGTAAATTGAAGTTCTCTGATTCAGTGGTTCTATTCTGGCATCAATTGTTTGTTAAGATTATTCAATTGTGTGGTTGTCCCCATTTCAGTATTTCCTTGTTATTCAAATTAATATATCAAGTATATAGTTAATTTGTCAATGCACATTTGTTGTATCTGTGTGATTGAATTAATTGGTTTCCACTAGAGGAATTAAAAATCCTTCTGATCAATCACAATAACTAGGAAGTATTAGTTTGGATTACTAAGAAGAACCATATAATTATGATTGCCATTCTGTCTCCAAGTTAGTATTATATGTTATTCTTGCATATTTCATTCAATTGGTTCCTTCAAGAAAGGATTAAATTACCTTCTAGTGAATTACAAGAGATATGATTATATTAGTTGGATAGTTAAGAAGACTTTGTCAGTCATTTCCTTGCACTTTTATACGAGTTATAAACTAAAATATTGTGCCAAACAGTTAGAATTATTGTCCTATATAAGCCACTAGTCTTAGTCCTTCATTTGACTCTGTTTATCCAACAAGGTACTGGTCTTATTTCAAATCATCACTTAAAAACCCCTTTATTAGTTAAGCACAGTCATAAAATTCACCTTGATATTGCTTATACAATTTCTACAAACCATTCATCAGATATTAGAATTAGTTAACAAGCTTTCATCTATTCTACACCATTTGCCACTGTAGATAGATCCATTTAGTCAAAATACTTACCCTCAACCTACTTTAATTTTCAAGGTTCACCCACCTAGGTTTAGTAGGACCTAAAGCACAGGGAGTCATCAAACCCTAAAGGTTGATTCCTTCACATTAGTTCAAAAATGTTGCAAATCCAAGCATAGATCCTGACATTCTCTTAGGATTAGCAACTTGCATTTTTTAAACCTAACACATTTTCTTCTCTGAAATTTTCTAAATGGGCATTTGAATATGGGATAGTTTTAAAATTTTCTTTGAATTATTATCCTCAAGGAAATGGTTTAGCCAAGTCGACAAACAATATTTTATTCTATATATTCAAGAAGCTAATTGTAAAAATCCTAGAGAATGGAATACATTGTTAAAGTATGCACTATGGGTAGATAGGACTAAGTTAAGTCAGCCTTAGGCAATGCACCTCATCACCTAGTTTATGGGACTGATCCCATACTTCTAGTAAATTTAAGAATACCTGTCTAGAAATTTGCTAATGAGTATTTAGGATTTGATGATCTAAAAGAAGCTAGGATAATCCAAATGTTACAATTGGATGAGAAGAAAGATCAAACCATTGAAAAATTTGCCAAACATCAAGCAGTGGTCAAAAGATGGTTTGACAAAAGAGAAAAAGTCAAAACATTCAGAATATCAGACTTAGTATTGTGTTGGGATAAAGCACATGAAAAGAAAGGAAATCATGGAAAGTTTGACAAATTATGGTTAGGTCCATTACAGGTCACAGAGATAATAGGAGATAATACTTTCAAGCTCAAGACCTTGACTAGGGAAGATGTGCCATTACCTGTTAATGGCCAACATTTGAAACATTACTTTCAGGCTTGAGGTGAGGGTAGTTGGTATGTTCTGTGTCATAATGTAAATAATGTATAGTTTTGTTGGGTGTTGTCTTGTTTTATTTTGTTTTTGTTTGTTTTGTTGTGTTGGGTTGTGTGTTGTGTTACCTTGGTAGGGATGTTTGTTTGGTTTTGAAGTATACAGGAGCAGATTAACAACCACTCAAAACAATAGAAAATTCAGGACATTCAGGTTAATTATTTGAAATTTATGCATAACTTGTTTTGACTGTCATGAATGTAGAAAATGGTTTGGCTTGTGAAATTTTGTGTTCAATAACTGTGGGTTGAGTATTCAACGTAAGTTTCTCACAATAGCACACCTAAAATCCTTGGGTTTGTTGAACATACTAGTGTAGGTGTTAGGTGAAAAATCAGAGATCACCCTTGCTACCATTACAATTCTCAACTTACTTTTAGCAAGTGATCATATCTTGCATCATGAAGTTACAAATGTAATATCTTATAAGGTCTCTATCTTACACAAAATATAAAATAAGCAAATTAATAAAATAGATTTTACTGAAAATCTAGATTAAGCCATCTAAGTAACTCTACCGGGGCTATAGACGCTTACTGGTAGTGGGGCTCTAGTTAGGAGAATTGTAATGATAACCTTGTCGGGGCTATAGATGCCTGTTGGCAGCAAGGCTCTATCCGTTTTGCTATTAGGGAATGACATCAACTATGTAGTTTAATATCAGTCACTAGTTTGTTCAACTTATTTTCAAGATGAGGATTATTAATCACATGCACCTTATTGAATACATTATGTCTCAAGTTAAATAATGATTTGCAGAAAAGAGAGTTGGAAGTTATGAATTTGTTTCATTTAGTTTTCTTTAATGGTTTTAATTTAATTGCTTTGTTTGGTTGCTAGTTTTTGTGATGCTCATAACACGCCCCATTTTACTTCTTATAAAAATGAGGACCCCTGTTGTGGCTGTGGCTTTTTGCTTGTGTGTGGGTCTACTTGGTGGTAAAAGGGAAAAGGAAGTGAAAGTTACAAACCTTGTTGGAAATAGAGGAAAAATAACATTAAGTACCATAAAAGAATAGGGGTGAATTCTTCGTCAAAAACGAATAGGGGTTGCTTTTTGAACCATTTCAAAATTCCTAATATTCTGCAAGATATGCGTGTTTTTTGGTAAAATGCATAATATGAAGGTTTGTATGTTGCATGTACAAGGTCGTTTGTATGTGGAGTCATTGTCTTAGTCGCAGAAAGTGGTCAGGTTTATTACATCATGGTATTTGTATGCATATTGCTAACATTTTTATGCTTTACATACAAATCAGACTCGATGGGATTCAGAGATAAAATGGATAATTGGGTAAGTCTGAGGGTTGTATCTCGGGTTTGTATGTTGGTGAAAGGAAACATACAAGGTGATATACAACATGATATACATATCCTGGACCTGAGGAAAATATTAAATTTGGTTTTATCGTGGTATGTTTTGCGTTTGTATGTTGTATGCTTCAGGTTATACTTTTCCATATACATACGACACAGAAGTCATACAAAATAAAAATCTAATATAAGTAATACATCATACCTTAATGCATATTGAAAGATGCATTTCACTTTATATACATGTGTGGAGTGGAAGAGTTATGTGCTGTGGTTTATAAAAGATGAGAAGTCCGAAGGAAAGATACAAAAGAGTTTGCATATATCGAGACTTGTATCTAGGAATAGATACATGTATTGTTGTATCGTTGAAATACAAGTGGAAAGTAAAGTGGGCCCCACCATTTGTATCTCTGGCTTGTATGTTAACAAGATACATCTCCGATATACAAGCCAACATACAAGAAAGGATACAAACAAAAGATGCAAGACAGATTCGAAAAGAGGTTAAATAAAGGAAAATCTTTGTATGTTTGGGGAAATTGTATGTTAATAATATACATCTCCAAGATACAAAGGAATAAAAGGACATCGCAGGTGATAAAAGGTAAAAGGAGATTTGTATGGGTTATTTGTATATGCGCTTGTATCTATGAGACTTACAAAGAGCGATATACAAATCAAAGATACAAGTACAGATAAAAAGGAAAAGGGAAATAACATTAGTTATGATTCATTACATATATGTTTTTATATTGAAAAGATACAAAGGGGACATACAAAGAATAACATACAAAGAAAGATATAGGAAAAATGAGATGTATGCAGAAATAAACTAATGCATAAAAGTTTAAAGCCAAAATGCTGAAATAGAAATCCAAAGCCTTAGGCACATTAATTGCTGTAATTAATGATGAGCTAACACCCAAAAAGAGTAAAATTCAAAGGAGTTAGGGTAAATTTAAAGTCATTTTTCTTTCAGATTTACATTGTCAAGAATTAAAAATGTAGAAAGAAGAATTGCTACAGAAAATTGAACAAAATTCATCAAAGCGATGGAATTATAGAAGCTGGATGTAGTAAGAGATGGTAAAGTAAGTCAATGACGTAAAGTTGAATTGTCAAGAAATACAGGTATTTATCTTAAAACGCCGTTACAATTTAGTTGGTAAAAATGCAAAGTAGATTTTAGTGATTTCATTATGAAATGTAAACATCCATTAAATTACTAGTTTAACTGTTAATTAACTGGGTCGGGTTAAACAAATGTGAAAGTCAAAATGGAAAAGACAAACAGGGGTTAGGGTAAAATGGTAAAAAATAGAAAATTTATAGTAAAACCCTAGGTAAAAAAAGGTAAAACAAAAAGTTAAAGGGATGTATTTTTCCACAGGATGGCCTCAAAGTAGAAAAAGGTAGATACAGGTGGTGAAGTTAAAAAAGAGAGGAAGCCATGCAAAGAAATTGAGAAGGAAGAGTTGCCACTACACAGAGGGTACCTTTCATTGATTAGTTAGACTAGAGTAGGGACAGATGCAAACATTGGGATCTATGATGCAAATGATGTCTTACAGAAGATCACAACTGTCGACGCTACACCTGACATGAGGTGTATATGGGAGAGTGGATTGTACAGAGCTGCTGGTTTTCCTTTGTCTATGGAATCTAGAGATTTGTGTCTGGATTGCTTATACTTGTATGATCCATCCACTAGGAAAATAATGTTTCATGATAGACTCATTGCAAACTTGTCTACGGAAGGTATTGCAAGAACATTCGTTCTAGAGATCAATGGGAAAATGGTGGATATTGACATAGATCAATACAATGAGGATTTTCATAATAATGAAAGGGATTGTAGAGGCAAGATATTCTATGGCCTACTTGCCAATTCAAGGGTCAACTGTTTTGTTGTTTGTTGCTCAGCCTGAAGTTGAGCTTGTATGGTAGCAACATTGTTCTGTTCCTTCAATAGCTGCTGTTTGAACTGTGGCTCATTGAGAGGAATCCTGATGCCTCTTTTGCAATGTGGCCTTTTCTTGCTTCAGGGTAGTCACTACAGACTTCACCTGGATGAGCTCTTCCTTTAAAGAAGCATTTTGGTTCTATGTGACTTGATGAATCTAACAAGAAACAATATTTTGCAACTGTTTATTGAGACTCTCTATTTCATCATTTTTCAATTTAAGTTCTGCAGTCAGGGTGCCATTATGTGCCTTTTCTTGAGCCAGATCAGCCTCCACCTTCTGCAACTTCCTTGATAGTTTCAAATAGTCAGTAGCTACAACAGAAGTGGTTTCATTTAGCAGCTCAACCCTGTCTTGTGGTCTGAAAAGTGACATATCCATAGCCACTGCACTCATGGTATAATCTTGGGGCTGCATCTGCTCATTTGGCCTAACTACATTTGGTGACAGATGAGTCACAGTTAGCTACTACTGGGTTGGGTCAAATAGTGACCTCATGTGTGGTACAACCTGAGCTTTATTATCTTTCTTCCTCTTTTTATCCATCCGGGCTTCCCTAGCCTTCTTAGCAGTGTCTGCTTGAGCTTGGAAGGTAGGGGGAGAGGCAATATACCCACCCGCAAAAGGATGACCCTGTGGCAAGCCATAGGGAATAGCCAAATGCTGGCTAGGAGGAATCTGAGGAGGTATTATCCTTGGAAAAGAAGGAGAAAAGGGAGGCAATGATGTGGCCTATGATGACATGGCATGAGTAGTGACTGGTGGGGAAAATTGAGAAATTGGCATAGCAGAGGTGGCAGGGGATAATATTTGGCCAGTTGGGATTGCCACCCCTATGGAAGAAGAAAAAGATTGAGAAGAAGAAGGAGAAGAAGCACATACCTGAGGAGCAACAGATGTACTCAATGGTTGTTGCTGTAAAGGTTCTACCTCCTCATCTGAATTAGGCTGAAGTTTCAGCTTCTTATGTTTCCTTGGCCTTTCTTCTTCCTGCTATACTTCCTTCTCTTCAACATTTACCACTGCAGCTATTGGTGTTTGCACAAAACTGGAAACCCCAATGGTTGACATTGATGGAGTCCCTCTAGGAGGTGAGGATACCACACTCTTTTGTTTTTCAATGGCACTGAGAGATTGGGGCCAAACAGTTACAGTGGCTGAAGATGAGGCTTGTCCAGGGGCCTGTACTATATGAGTGGACTCAGGTTCTTCTTCAGACTCCTCACTCCTTTTATGGATCTTTCTTGTATCAGGGCTAGAGACTAGAGAGGGATGCCATTCATCCCAAATGGACTCCCATTTCTCATCTATATCAATCTTGCCAAAAGAGTGAGTTGTTTGAGATATTTCTTGCCTATATTTCCAATAGGCCTCAATTTTATCTACCTTTTACTCCCTGTCCCTTAATAGATTTTTCTTCAAATCAGTGCCCATTTTGAGCTTAGGGTCATAGGCCTTTTCCCTTTTATAAAATACTTCCCATGGCCTAGGTCCCTCAAAGGGAAAATATATTAGTTCTACATATAAACTAGGAGTATCTTCTTTAGGGTTCCTTCTGTCTTCCCAAAAGGAAAGACCCTCATGCACAATTTTGGCACCAACATTGTTATTCTTGACCCACAAGGTTATGAAACTACTTGGGTCATATCTCCATTTATCTTCAATCAGAAAGAAACCCAGGACAACTAACTTTCTCAGCAACAAGTGCTCAGCATCTCTGACCAATAGGGCCATGTTTTTCTTCACCCATGGGATATCATACATTTTCTTTTTCTTCTTCCCATTGCCATAATCATTATCAACCACAGACATTTGCCAGGTGACCTCTAAGAAGGCTAACCTAGGAGTCAAAACCTTGGGTAGCAACACTAGCTCTCCATTAAAACCATGGACCCTAATGATAGTATGGTGAGACCCAAAGAAATAATCACAGGGAATGGGGGAATTTGCCATGAGGCCCTTGACACTTAATGTTAATCTATTCTCAACAGGCTCTGGGCTTAGGTGACTAAAAGTAGGGGTAACAAAAAGTTCCCAAAATTCATAGGGGTCAGATGCTTCGGATAAGACATGTGTCCATGCGGACACAGGAATGGTCCTATTGTGACTGGGTCATACATATTCAGATGCATATATTGTGAAAAAATGGCAGGGTTTTGATATAACATGAGGTGAAATAGATAAGAAGAATACCTGAAAACCCCTGTGGATTTGAAATGGGTGAATTGGTCGGCCATTGCATAGGCAATCTGCTCTAAGAAGTCCAGCCGAAACTCCTGAGACTTTTCCACAATCTTTAATCGGAACAAAATGGCAATTTGCCAATCATAAACAGTAATGTCCTCCTTCATTCCAAAGATAAATGCCATCATGGATAGGGCTTCCTGGCTAGCTTGTGCAAATTGGGCCCTTCCTGTTGGTAGCACTGGCATTTGGGTGTTTTCATCTCCAAGCTGTAACTCTGAATTGAGAAACCTCAATTGATTATTAACATTTGCCCATGTTTTCTACATTTTGGCAATGGTGGGAAATGTGGTTGTCTTGTCATGGTATAGGGAAAACATGTCCCTAATAGCCTTTGGTGTAATTTGCACCATGAAGGGACCCTTTTGTATGGTACTTGAGGGTGCATGAAACAATTCTGCGCACAACTCAATCAGGTCGGGGCATAAATGTACGCTTGGGACAATGAATTTTGCCAACTGAGAGGTCCATATCCTCATCCTGAACGTTTCAAATTGTTTAGCCTTGGCCTTCTGGAGACATCTTTGGTGTGCCCCTTCTCGCAGAGCTTTGCCAGGCTTTTGAAGGGCTAGGTCTACAATACCGTCAGCGAAATCCTTCACTTTAGCAGGGTCAACTGTATAACCAACCTTGGGGACCCTGGTCCTTAGATAGGTCCTTAAGGGTTGAGCAAGGGCTGAAGCATATGATTTGCTGGTGAGAAGCTTGTCAATAGACTCGTAAATCCCTAGCCCTTGTTGTGAAGACTGTGCTTTTGCCATCTCTATGTTTGCTGGAAACTGTTGAACTTACTTGTAACAAGGATGGAAGCTTTGCAACAGGGAAGACACACTTAGGAAGTAGGTTTTGCTATGAATTGAAAATGCAGGTAATGGGATTTTCCTAGCGGTCGTAGGAACAAATGAGACATAGTTTAAGCTTTAACTCTTGTTAGTAGGTCATTTTAATGACACATCAAGTCTCATAAATGGCATTAAAACTAGAAAATCATTATAAAATCTTAAGAGATCTGAGTGGGATAAAGTGTCAGACATGTCATAAAAGTGGCTGCATACGAGTACTTTTAGGGAATTTTGGGGATTGGAGAGACTTAATGAATGTGAGAGTTTCAAAACTTTAAGAGACTTGAGTTGTGGTCATGTGTTTATGAAATACTTATTCAAAGAAAGAGCGGGAAAAACAAAGCGGGAAAAACAAAGCAACAATGAAAAAAGGGGAAACTAACTATAATACATAGGAGAAATTGTCTAATTGAAATGCTTCAAGTAGATCCCGTTGACAGGAATCTCTTCAGGTTCACCCTCCTTTGTTTCAAGCTCAAATGAATTCTGCTATTTACATGAACAGATTTTATAGGGGCCAGTCCATAATGACTCAAATTTACTATGTCGACCTGGCTTGGCAGCTCTCTCATCCCATTTCAAAACAACTGATCCTACTTCAAAATGGGGATTTGAAGTCTTCTTATCGAAATAGTCTTTGATTATTTTCTGATGTTTCAATAATGATTCATGTGTGGAATCCCTCTTTTCTTGAACTTCCAGGAGCTCAGCAAGTCTGACCTGCATGGGGCCATTTTCCTCAATCTCAATCTGTTTTAATAACTGGAGAGCAGGAATCTCCAAGCTCAGGGGCATTACAGCAGGTTTACCATAGACCAATTCATATGGGGACATCTTTGTCACTTGTTTAGGTGTAATTCTATCTGCCCACAGTGCTATATTAAGCACTTTATGCCACTCTTTGTGATGGTCAACCCCTATTCTTTTAATAAGTCTGATCAAATTCTTGTTAGTTGATTCTGCCAAACCATTACCCTGAGGATAATAATTTGAGGAGGTTTTCAGGTAGATTCCATACTTTAGTGCAAAGTTAGATATTTTTGCCCCTAAAAATGCCTTAGCATTATCTAAAATTACAGTACGAGGAGGCCCAAAGCAAGTAGTGATAACCTCCAAAAAGTCTAGGATCACCTTTTCTGTTGCTTCTTTTAGTGGCACTACCTCACTCCATCTAGTAAAATAATCTGTGGCAGTTAGAATCTATTTGTGCCCCATACTTGACACCAGATTGATCATTCCAATGAAGTCAAGACCCCATTGAGTAAAAGATTCATCAACGATTATAGGACTAAGGGGCATTATTGCATTCCTTCTCTTCCCTACATAATAATGACAAGATTGGCATTCTTTGACCAGTTGATAATAGTTTGTGAATAAAGTGGGCCAGAAGTAACCTGCTTGACTTATCTTTATAGTTGTGGTTCTTACAGAAAAGTGTCCACCTGACACTCTGTAGTGCATTTCATGCAGTATTCTTTGGGCTTCACCTTTCTCTATGCATCTTAAAAGTATGCCATCAGTATTTCTTCTGAAAAGAACTTGTTTAATTAAAACAAAATGAACTCCCTGCTGCCTATAGTATCTCCTCTTGTCCTAAGAGAGCTCTTTTGGGAAAATCCCATGTTTCATAAACTAGATCCTATTTGTGACCCAAGAATTTTGATCAACTTCTTATATCCTCAATACATTTTCCTTTTCTGTTTCTTCAGTTATCATTTTTTCCATATCTTGAACCATATACTGGCACAAACCCTTGCCTCTGACAAGTTTAGTTGGTCTGACCTCCACATCATATTCAAGAATCTTTGTTATCCAGTTTGCTCTTTTCTCAGTGATTTCTCCTTCCATAATGTATTCTCTGACACTCAGATGAGCCACTAGTATCAGAATCTTATTACATGTGACCATGTGTCTGAATTTCTTGAGGGCTTTTACCATAGCATATGCCTGTTTCTCCACAAAGTTATACCTAGCTTCATAGTCCCTAAGAGTCCTTGAGAAAAAGGCTATTGGATGCTCTCCTTCTTGTTGATCATCTTTCTGTGTTAGGACAGCAGCAACACTGAATTCTCCTCCATAGACATACATTATAAAAGACTTAGAGAAATTTGGATTCCTTAGTACTGGGGCTGTTGAAATTGCTTTCTTGACCTCCTCAAAAGCTTGTCTTCCTTCTGTAGTCCACTTGAACACTAGGTCTTTCTTCAATAAGAGTGTTACTGGTCTTATTAGGCCTGCAAAGTCTGATATGAACCTACTGACAAAATTAATCTTTCCCAAGAAGGACTGAACTGCTTTCTTATTGACTGACAGAGACAGGTTCATTATGGCAGTGACTCTCTCTAGATCTATAGAGACTCCTTCTTTAGACAATATAAGCCCTAATAGTTTACCTTGAGGTACTGCAAAAATGCATTTCTTAGGATTTAGAGATATTCCAAACTCTTGGCATTTCTTAAAAACTACTTCTAGATGGTCAAAATGATTTGCAGCAATTTTAAAGAAAATAGTGAGGTCATCTAGGTAAATTAGAATGATTTTATTGATAATCTCTCCAAATGCTACATCCATTGCCCTCTAAAATGTAGCTCTGACATTTGAAAGACCAAAAGGCATCTTTGCATAGGCAAATGTTCCCCATTTTGTGGTGAAAGCAGTCTTATGTTGGTCTTCATCAGCCAACCAAATCTGATTGTATTCAGAGAAACCATCTAGCAAGGAAAATCTCTTTGATCCAGCCACAGTCTGTAAAATTTGTTCCATAGAGGGCAAGGGGTAGTGATCCTTCAAGGATGCTCTATTTAGATCTCTGAAATCCACACAGAGCCTTATGTCCCCATTCTTTTTTCTAACTGGTACTAGGTTGGATACCCAAGTTGAGTGTTTGATTGGGAAAATGATCTTTGATTCTAATAGTTTCTGCAACTCATCCACCATCAGAGGTTCAATCCTAGGGTTCACTGGCCTCTGCTTCTGTCTAACCGGTTTAGATCCTTCAGTCAGCTCTATAGTGTGTTGAATGATATTTCTATCATAACCATGGAGATCTTCATAGGTCTAGGCTATGACCCTATCATATTTTTCATATAAATCAATTAACCTTTTTCTTTCTTGTTGAGTGGCAGAATTCCCAACCTTCAATTTTCTCCCCTCACTAACCTGAATCTTAGAGTAGTCTTCTTTGTTTGCTTGAAATCTCTTCTTTTCTAGGCTAGCATCTTCAGGGTCAAACAAGTTTTCTAGGGTAATTAGTCCTCTAGGGAGCTTGTTTGACTTCAGTTGAATGATCTGATCACCATATGTCTCTTCAATTTTGGGTTGTAACTGATCAGCAAATTCTCTTGACTGTTGCAAAAATGAGAGTACTTGAAAATCATTTTCAAAGACTTGCCAATTTTCATAATTGTCTGGGATAGTTGGCCTCACAATAACTTTGACTGACTCATTATTGACCATTAGATCAGTTATTGGATCAAACTGTGAACCAATTTGTGCCATCCTATCTGCCTCAGAATTTTGGGCTCTAGGGACTACTTCTATATTGAAGGCTTCAAAATTTTCTATTAAGTCCCAAATTCTGTGCCTATAGGATCTCATCCTGACATTTTTGGCTACTGCCTTCTCTCTTATTTGTTTCACCACTAGTTCTGAATCTCCTTTGACTATCAGATTCGTTACTCCCCTTTTCTTGGCTAACATGAGCCCATGCACTAAAGATTCATACTCAGCATCATTATTAGTATAGGCAAATTGGAAACAAATAGCTCTCAAAATTTTCTCACCATCAGGGGTAGTAAGACAAATTCCTGCTCCAGCTCCATTCTTACTTCTAGCCCCATCAAAATTTAGGGTCCAGATTCCTGAGTTATTTATGGATTCTTGGGTCTGAGAGGGCTCATTTCTTAAGACATTAGGGATCTCCTGGTCTTCTTCAAATATAACATAAGTGCCCAACCTTGTTGAGTCATAGTTTCCAAAGGGGTCACTCTACATCATGGTTAACAACTGGTTATCTTCTTCTTGCTGATCATATTCAATCTAATCCCCTATTTCTTCAACAAAAACTCTTTCCTCTTTATTTAGCATGGCATGGGCTGCTTCTAACTTTGGGGTTGGTTCATTTGTTATATGGTCCTTTGACAATGGTTCTGACAGTACCTTCATTTTAGTCCCATATTTGATTCTTAGGATGAGGTGAGACCAATCAAGTGACATATAACCTCCTATCTTGGCTGTAAAATCTCTAGATAGGCATAAGCCAAAAATAGGAGGAATATCTATGACTACAACATCTTGATTTACAATTATATTGGGACAGGTATACAGCTGTAGTGGAAGTTGTTTAATTTTCCCTATTGTTTGCACAGACTTCCCATCTAACTGCATAACTCCTTTTGTAAGTGGCTCATATTTTATTTTCAAAGCATCTACTATTTGCTTTGGCATCACTGTGGTACTAGCCCCAAAGTCTATCATTGCATTGTGCAATAGTTTCTTCCCAACTATTAATGTTAAATAAAGGGGATCTGGCTTGGATTTACTTACCTCTGGTGCATTATTCAGAAGAGTTGTTGTCTGCAGAGGAACAGTGTCTTTGAGCTTTTCTTATCAGTAGGTCCTCCTTTGGTACAGTATGTTTAGGCACTGCTTGGCCCTGTAGAGCTTCTTACAATAGTGTCTTTTGCTCAGGAATAGCTAACATGTCCCATATTGATACATGGGTTGGGGTCCTCTTTAGCTGATCCACCACATTCACAGGTCCTAGTGTTTGGGTCCTTGGATAATAAGGGTACCTTACTTTTTCTTGAACTTGTCCAGAAACTGCTTGGTTCTGCACTGGCTGATGAATTTCATGTCTAGTAGCTATATTTTGATGATCCTGAAATGGAGGGATTCCCATAATTTCATTATTTGTGACTCCAGGCTGTTCCATCATCCTTCTCTTGGCTCTAGTATAGTAGTCTGATTGTATCAAAGGCTTTTTAGAAGTTGAAGCTTCATTTAAGAATACTAACTCTTCATCTTCAATCCATGAGAATAAAGCATGCTTAGGGGCTATTTCTTCTTCTTGCTGTAAAGACATTCCTTGCATCTGAGCCACTAGGACTGAATTTTGCATACTAAGGGATTGGTAAGGTTGAGTGTCAGAAGTATTAGCAAATTGTCCATCCACTCTTCTTTGCTATGCTATCTTTTGTTGTAGATTACCCCTAGGACAATCTCTGGGCATATGTGTATTATTACAAGGGAAACACCAGGCATTGGTGCCATCTGCATAATTACTCTGCCCTAGGACAATCTCTCTATTTGGATTGGGAGGAATAGTCCGCAAGGGTGTAGGAACTGTAACTAATTGGTTTGATGGCTGAGGATTAGTTTGCCTTTGGGGACCCTGATACTGATTTGGCTGTGGAGAAGGTCTATTCCCTTGATAGCCTTGATATTGGGGTCTGGGATAAGGATTATGTTGTCTTTTTAGGTTAATTATTTCATTAGAAAATGTTCTTAGGATGTTCTTGACATCATCCATCTCAGAGGATTGGGCAGGGACAACAGCTTTAGCAGGTTGTTGGGGAAACGTATACATGGACACCGGTGGGGTTATGGGGTTAGGGGCTTCTTGAGGCAATGGTAGGGTAATCTCTGGAAACATAGGCATGGGGGGCCTTGGGAGCAATTTTCGAGCATCTATCAAATTATTTTCAGCTCTGACTGCATAGTCATAAGCTTCCGGCAGAGTCTGGCCTCCAAGTGACTGAATCATTACTGATATATCTGAATTTAGGGCTTTAAGATAAAACACTATAGCCATACCTGGTAATGGTCTTGCTATAGCAGGAACTCTTTCCCAAGTCTTTTGAAACCTTGAATTGAAGTCATTCATTGCTTCTTGTGGTGCCCTTTTAATAGTAATTAATTGTTGTAACAAAGAAGATTTATCACCCTTTTCTTTAAATCTTGCAAAGAAAGCATCTCCCAGCTAGTCCCATGTAGATATTGTATTTGGGGTCAAAGATCTGTACCAGCCTAGAGCCTTCCCCTTAAAAGAAGCTGCTAACAATCTTATAGCCACATTCTGCTATGTGATCACATGTATTGCACAGACATCCGATACATCCTATAAATGTTCTTCAGGTGTTTTAAAATCTTCCCCACTGAACTTAGGTAGAGCCTTCAGGGCATTTGCTGGAATAGGATCCCAAGTGGTTGGTGGTACTGGGAGGATCAGAGCACTGCCAGTGTTCCAATTTGCATAATTCCTTAGGGCAATAGGTGGTCCCATATTTGCTCTTGGTGTTGTTGTAAACTAATTGACCCTTCTTCTTGAATTAGTTATCAATGGTGATAAAAGAATACCTGGATTCACAGCAGATTGAGCCCTTGTTACTGGTCCACAACTCTGACTCCTTGTAGCTCTCTGGTTCATACAGTCTTGAAAAGGAACTTCAAGAATTGTCCCACCCGGCTTGCCAAAAACTGTTGATGCTTAGAATTGCGCTCTTTCCAACACCAACATGGGAAGTTTCAGGTATGTGGGATTTGCGACCTGAAACGACCTCCATATTTTAAAGAAGTTGGCTCTTCTTTATCTCGAAAGTGTGTTGGGAAAAGGGATAGAATTAAATAGAATCACAAATACAATTAAAAAGAAAACTAAACTATGGCGATGCGCCTAAATGTGATTTTGTTTCTCAACACTAAAGCACAATGAAGCTATCTTCAGGATTCAGTTACATTAAAGAGCAAATAATGCATGATCAATGTAAAAGATGAAAAACAAATAGAATCAAAGGCTCATAACTTAGAAGATTTTGTAATAACACAGAAAATACCAGCAAAGGCACAGAACTCAGTCTTTTTATTAATTTTCCAGTCACATAAAAGGCACTAATGTATGCACAGTTATACAAACTTTCTGAATCAAGAAAATAGAACAAAGGCAAATGATATCACTAGTCACTACAAAAGATCTTCAAACTTCTCTTAAATCTCTGATAACAATCTGTGATGTAGAAAAACCTCTATATCTCCTATGTTATATATTTTAAACTGCGATCTGAACCCATATTTATAGCATAGAACTGGCTCAAAGATTACCTGCATGATCAAATCTCAACGGCCTAACCGAACTGGGACTTAACTGGAAGTGTCTGATAGAAAATATATTTTGGATCTGAAATGGTTAGCCCCTCTTCAAGTTCATTGGCTGAAATAGATAGATGTAACTCCCCGCACTCAGAATCAGGTAGGGACACCTGGGAGTTTCTGATAGTCTTTGCGACTATAAACCCTTGGGACCGCTGGTGCGCATATGCACCCCTTTCTTGAAACTCCTTCATCTTTCCAGAACAATAGGAAACTAGCACGTGGCATTCTCCACTGCAATGAGAAACAAAACCCTTAAGACAGATGGCATCTTCCATGTGCCTTAATTGAAAAACTGCTTCATTATTTAGGGAGCACCAGAAAATGACACTTGGCAGCATCTGCGGCACATTCTTGAGATACGTGGCAATTTTTGCTTTACTTAGAGTCTTTAGTGTGTCTCTATATCAAGAGTGCTCCGGCTTTGACATCTGTCATGGTCCACTACGCTGAAACTTAATTGATTACCAAAAATGGGACCCACAACACTCCATGCCCAAGCAGCTTCAAAAAAAAGGAACAGGGACAGGTGGCGCTTTCCATTGCACTTAGCAAGTGATACGTGGCGACTTCGGCTACACTTGAGAGACTGTAGATACCTTTAGTGAGTTCTGCGGAAGATGACACGTGGTAGCTTCCGCTAAACTTTGACAAACTTTAGAAACATTTAAGACTCATAAGGTTCACGCGGATGGTGACAAATGTCGCGCTCCGCTGAAACTTTAGAAACATTACCGGGGCCCACCAATAGTCTTTACTTAGCAATGAAACAAAAGAAGAAACTTACGAATGTCAACACTTGGCGCACTCTGCAGAAATTATATGGGACATGTGGCACCTCCCATGTAACTTTAAGAAACTTTCCACATCTGCCACTTGGCACCTTCTACTGAAACTTTTAGAAACATTAAAAATGGGGCCCACCAGACTCACTTTTGTAACATAAAAGGGGCTTTCAAAACTTAGAGAAACAGAAACAGATGCCGACACTTAGCGCACTCTGCCTCAATGCAAAAGATATGTGGCACTCTCCGCGCCACTTTGAGAAACTTTATAATGTGTTCTGGCTGCTGACACTTGGCGGCTTCCGCTGCACTTTGGGACTTAGGCAAAATTTACAAAATAAACCTCGTGTGCCCATGCTCTGTATCAAAAACCTCACTATCAAAACTAAAACACGCAGAGACCTCATGCAACTGAAACTCAAAAACAAAATGTAGATTATTTTACTCTACACATCCCATACAGAGCCACTGTTGGGGCAAGAAAATTTAAAATTTTCCCATCTTTATACCCAATCATGTCTGACCAAACCAAAAAATATTCTACCCAAAACTAGAATAAACAACCGATATATCCCATAAAATCCTATGACTTTTATCACAAATAATGTAAAGGGCCTCAAATTCTTAACATCGGCAAGACTCATGTTAGTCATACCAATCCATGAGAAACTTGTTGAAATGGCTATCGACATGAGAATAGGGGTCGGGGAGAAGATTTTAATGATCACCGATGGAGAAAATGATACCGATGGCCTTTCATTGGAAAGAAAGTTACCAGTCACGCCGATCGGTATAAGATGTTACTGTCGGCGAATACTCTACAAGCCCTTTCGACAATATAAATCATGCCAATGAGAGAATATGACGATGTGAGATTTCACAATGATCAAGAAAATTGAAATACTCAAACAATTAATTGCAGATGAAGAAGAAATCCTCTGAGATAACATTCGAAATCATTGCAATTAAGTTCGATAGAATTGTTTGAGAAGAGCAAGCAAGCAGAGACTTGAAGTAGAAAACAAGGGAATTCGATCAGAGCCACCGATAATAGAGTGTCAAAAATCTACATTTTGTTTTAGTCACAACAAGTTCGCGGGTCTCTTTTGTTTCTATGCGAGTTTCAAAGGAATCGCTGCGTGGAATAATGCGCTGCGTGGAAGCCGCCAAGTATCAAGCCATAGTTAAAGCCGTTGAATATTAATTTTTGTGTGCGCCACATAGCAAATACTTTCAATGTTTCAAGTTTCAACTTTGCTGCAGGTGTCACCATGTGTAGCATGCGGAGGTAATCCCTAAAGTTCTTTATTTTGTACGGAGTTTTCCGCGTGTCTCTTTATTTAGCCGTGGAAGTTGCCGCATGTTTCTTTCCATATCATGTTTGATGCTAGTAAAGAGGATGGTGGGCCACAATATGTTTCAAGTTCCAAGTTGTGAAGAACGCCACGTGCTGGTCGCGGAGATAGAGTTATTTTGTTTATAGCACTTTTCAGTGAGAAACTTAAATATTTTAAAGTGATGCAGGTTGCACCAAGTGTCAGCTTCTGCGGGGAGTTTCAAAAGCATAGTATGTTTCAAACAGTAATGTAGGTCTTGCCACGTGTTAGCTGGCATGTGCACAGAAGATGCCATCTGTCCCAATTTCTTCCTTTGAAAGCTAATGTGTGATGAATGCTGTGGGTCCCATTTTTAATGTGTTTCATATTATAAATGATGCGGACTACAACATATGTCATAGGCAGAGGCCACCCAAGCATAAAGACACAGTTTTGAGGGCTTTGTGGAGGAAGACACGTAGATAGTTTTGAAGGTTGTGGAATGCAACAAGTGTCATTTTCCTATTGAATTCTGAGAGATAAAGGAGTTTCTCGTATTGGTACGGACGCTGCCATCTGTCACAGTAAAGTTTCAAGTTTCAAGTGTGCGGGTCTAACCATGTGTTTGTGTCTTAATGAAGGAGTTATGCCACATATATTTTGCCCAAGCTAATGAGTGTGCAGGAGGAGATGGCCATTTTAGATTCAGAGGATCATAACCACCGGGGACTTCGAGTTATCTTCAGTTTCATTGGGCTGTTGGAGATTCAGTTGTTACAGACAATCTAGAGTCAGATCTTAGGTTATAAATATGTAATATTTGTAATAGATCAAGACACATATATAAAGAGAATGATTATTTAAAAGATGCTATTAAGAGCACCTTCGGGGGATTAGTAAAGAGACTAACTCAGGGTGAAAGTTCACAGAGTGTCCAATCTCTATCTAGAGATCAAGTAGCTCAAATTCAGATGGATACACTTGTCAGAGTACTCCAGAACAGGCATACCAAAGAAGAATGGAGCAGATGCTGTCAAGCAATATTGCATGAAACTTTAGGAACTCTTAAGGACAAAGACTCTACATCTGGGGAAGCCTGCAAGCATTTGGAGAGGATGGTTATGATGGATGTGATCACATGGAATGCCATTGAATTTACTAATTCACATCACAACGAGGCGTACTTAGACCATATTGCTCAGTTATACTTGTGGTTGAATAGGGCCAAAGCATTGTTGTTTTATGGTTGTTATGTTAATCTTGTCAATACCCAAAAGAACTTCTTAGAGAGTTATGTCTCTTCACAAGCATTTCTAGATAAGTTCGAACATTTGATGTTGAATTATCATCAGCATTAGAATATATACTTATAATTTACAATGTTTCTCAAAGACCATGTTGCAAGTTTATTATTGAAGAAGTAAATTGAAGTTCTCTAATTCAGTGGTTCTATTCTGGCATCAATTGTTTGTTAAGATTTTTTAATTGTGTGGTTGTCCCCATTTCAGTATTTCCTTGTTATTCAAATTAATATATCAAGTATATAGTTAATTTGTCAATGCACATTTGTTGTATCTATGTGATTGAATTAATTGGTTTCCAGTAGAGGAATTAAAAATCCTTCTGATCAATCATAGTAACTAGGAAGTATTAGTTTGGATTACTAAGAAGAACCATATAATTACGATTGCCATTCTGTCTCCAAGTTAGTATTATATGTTATTATTGCATATTTCATTCAATTGGTTCCTTCAAGAAAGGATTAAATCACCTTCTAGTGAATTACAAGAGATCTGATTATATTAGTTGGATAGTTAAGAAGAGTTTGTCAGTCATTTCCTTGCACTTTTATACAAGTTATAAACTAAAATATTGTGCCAAATAGTTAGAATTATTGTCCTATATAAGCCACTAGTCTTAGTCCTTCATTTGACTCTACTTATCCAACAAGGCACTGGTCTTATTTCAAATCGTCACTTAAAAACCCCTTTATTAGTTAAGCACAGTCATAAAATTCACCTTGATATTGTTTATACAATTTCTACCAACCATTCATCAGATATTAGAATTAGTTAACAAGCTTTCATCTATTCTACACCATTTGCCACTGTAGATAGATCCATTTAGTCAAAATACTTACCCTCAACCTACTTTAATTTTCAAGGTTCACCCACCTAGGTTTAGTAGGACCTAAAGCACAAGGAGTCATCAAACCCTAAAGGTTGATTCCATCACGTTAGTTCAAAAATGTTGTAAATCCAAGCATAGATCCTGGCATTCTCTTAGGATTAGCAACTTGCATTTTTTAAACTTAACACATTTTCTTCTCTAAAATTTTCTAAATGGGCATTTGAATATGGGATAGTTTTAAATTTTCTTTGAATTATTATCCTCAAGGGAATGGTTTAGCCAAGTCGACAAACAATATTTTATTAGATATAATCAATAAGCTAATTGTAAAAAATCCTAGAGAATGGAATACATTGTTAAAGTATGCGCTATGGGTAGATAGGACTAAGTTAAGTCAGACTTAGGCAATGCACCTTATCACCTAGTTTATGGGACTGATCCCATACTTCTAGTAAATTTAAGAATACCTGTCTAGAAATTTGCTAATGAGTATTTAGGATTTGATAATCACAAAGAAGCCAGGATAATCCAAATGTCACAATTGGATGAGAAGAGAGATCAAACCATTGAAAAATTTGCCAAACATCAAGCAGTGGTCAAAAGATGGTTTGACAAAAGAGCAAGAGTCGAAAAATTCAGAATATCAGACTGAGTATTGTGTTGGGATAAAGCACATGAAAAGAAAGGAAATCATGGAAAGTTTGACAAATTATGGTTAGGTCCATTACAGGTCATAGAGATAATAGGAGATAATACTTTCAAGCTCAAGACCTTGACTCGGGAAGATGTGCCATTACCTGTTAATGGCCAACATTTGAAACATTACTTTCAGGCTTGAGGTGAGGGTAGTTGGTATGTTCTGTGTCATAATGTAAATAATGTACACTTTTGTTGGGTGTTGTCTTGTTTTATTTTGTTTTTGTTTGTTTTGTGGTGTTGGGTTGTGTGTTGTGTTACCTTGGTAGGGATGTTTGTTTTGTTTTGAAGTATACAGGAGCAGATTAACAACCACTCAAAACAATAGAAAATTCAGGACATTCAGGTTAATTATTTGAAATTTATGCATAACTTGTTTTGACTGTCATGAATGTAGAAAATGGTTTAGCTTGTGAAATTTTGTATTCAATAACTATGGGTTGAGTATTCAAGGGAAGTTTCTCACAATAACACACCTAAAATCCTTGAGTTTTTTGAACATACTAGTGTAGGTGTTAGCTTGAAAATCAGAGGTCACCTTTGCTACCATTACAATTCTCAGGTTACTTTCAGCAAGTGATCATATCTTGCATCATGAAGTTACAAATGTAATATCTTATAAGGTCTTTATCTTACATAAAATATAAAATAAGCAAATTAATAAAATGGATTTTACTGAAAATCCAGATTAAGCCATCTAAGTAACTCTACCGGGGCTATAGACAATTACTGGCAGTGGGGCTCTACTTAGGAGAATTGTAACGATAACCTTGTCAGGGCTATAGACGCCTGCTAGCAGCAAGGCTTTATCCGGTTTGCTATGAGGTAATGCCATCAACTATGTAGTTTAATATCAGTCACTAGTTTGTTCAACTTATTTTCAAGATGAGGATTATTAATCACATGCACCTTATTGAATACATTATGTCTCAAGTTAAATAATGATTTGCAGAAAAGAGAGTTGGAAGTTATGAATTTGTTTCATTTAGTTTTCTTTAACGGTTTTAATTTAATTGCTTTGTTTGGTTGCTAGTTTTTGTGATGCTCATAACACGCCCCATTTTACTTCTTATAAAAATGAGGACCCCTGTTGTGGCTGTGGCTTTTTGCTTGTGTGTGGGTCTACTTGGTGGTAAAAGGGAAAAGGAAGTGAAAGTTACAAACCTTGTTGAAAATAGAGGAAAAATAACATTAAGTACCATAAAAGAATAGGGGTGAATTCTTTGTCAAAAATGAATAGGGGTTGCTTTTTGAACCATTTCAAAATTCCTAATATTCTGCAAGATATGCGTGTTTTTTGGTAAAATGCATAATATGAAGGTTTGTATGTTGCATGTACAAGGTCGTTTGTATGTGGAGTCATTGTCTTAGTCGCAGAAAGTGGTCAGGTTTATTACATCATGGTATTTGTATGCATATTGCTAACATTTTTATGCTTTACATACAAATCAGACCCGATGGGATTCAGAGATAAAATGGATAATTGGGTAAGTCCACGGGTTGTATCTCGGGTTTGTATGTTGGTGAAAGGAAACATACAAGGTGATATACAACATGATATACATATCCTGGACCTGAGGAAAATATTAAATTTGGTTTTATCGTGGTATGTTTCGGGGTTTGTATGTTGTATGCTTCAGGTTATACTTTTCCATATACATACGAAACGGAAGTCATACAAAATTAAAATCTAATATAAGTAATACATCGTACCTTAATGCATATTGAAAGATGCATTTCACTTTATATACATGTGTGGAGCGGAAGAGTTATGTACTGTGGTTTATAAAAGATGAGAAGTCCGAAGGAAAGATACAAAAGAGTTTGCATATATCGAGACTTGTATCTAGGAATAGATACAAGTATTGTTGTATCGTTGAAATACAAGTGGAAAGTAAAGTGGGCCCCACCATTTGTATCTCTGGCTTGTATGTTAACAAGATTCATCCCCAATATACAAGTCGACATACAAGAAAGGATACAAATAAAAGATGCAAGACGGATTCGAAAAGAGGTTAAATAAAGGAAAATCTTTGTATGTTTGGGGAAATTGTATGTTAATAATATACATCTCCAAGATACAAAGGAATAAAAGGACATCGCAGGTGATAAAAGGTAAAAGGAGATTTGTATGGGTTATTTGTATATGCGCTTGTATCTATGAGACATACGAGTATAGATAAAAAGGAAAAGGGAAATAACATTAGTTATGATTCATTGCATATATGTTTGTATATTGAAAAGATACAAAGGGCACTACAAAGAATAACATACAAAGAAAGATACAGGTAAAATGAGATGTATGCAGAAATAAACTAATGCATAAAAGTTTAAAGCCAAAATGCTAAAATAGAAAGCTGAAGCCTTAGGCACATTAATTGCTGTAATTAATGATGAGCTAACACCCAAAAAGAGTAAAATTCAAAGGAGTTAGGGTAAATTTAAAGTCATTTTTCTTTCAGATTTACATTGTCAAGAATTAAAAATGCAAAAAGAAGAATTGCTACAGAAAATTAAACAAAATTCATCAAAGCGATGGAATTATAGAAGCTGGATGGAGTAAGAGATGGTAAAGTAAGTCAATGACGTAAAGTTGAATTGTCAAGAAATACAGGTATTTATCTTAAAACGTCGTTACAATTTAGCTGGTAAAAATGCAAAGTAGATTTCAGTGATTTCATTATGAAATGTAAACATCCATTAAATTACTAGTTTAACTATTAATTAACTGGGTCAGGTTAAACAAATGTGAAAGTCAAAATGGAAAAGACAAATAGGGGTTAGGGTAAAATGTTAAAAAATAGAAAATTCATAGTAAAACCCTAGGTAAAAGAAGGTAAAACGAAAAGTTAAAAGGGATGCATTTTTCCACAGGATGGCCCCAAAGTAGAAAAAGGTAGATACAGGTGGTGAAGTTAAAAAAGAGAGGAAGCCATGCAAAGAAATAGAGAAGGAAGAGTTGCCACTACACAGAGGGTACTCGTCATTGATTAGTTAGACTGAAGTAGGGACAGACACAAATATTGGGATCTATGATGCAAATGATGTCTTACAAAAGATCACACTTGTCGACGCTACACCTGACATGAGGTGTATATGGGAGAGTGGATTGTACAGAGCTGCTGGTTTTCCTTTGTCTATAGAATCCAGGGATTTGTGTCTGGATTGCTTATACTTGTATGATCCATCCACTAGGAAAATAATGTTTCATGATAGACTCATTGTAAACTTATCTACAGAAGGTATTGAAAGAACATTCGTTCTAGAGATCAATGAGAAAATGGTGGATATTGACATAGATCAATACAATGAGGATTTTTCATAATAATAAAAGGGATTGTAGAGGCAAGATATTCTATAGTTGGTACAACCCAGAAAACAAACCCAAGGCTATGGCAACAATGCACAAGAATCTACTAAGAATATACTTTAAAGAAGAAGTATACCTGATGATTACAATGTTAAGTAGATTGGTGGGATTGAGAGATGGCACTAAGTGTGAACCATGGATGTTTACTATCATCAAGTTCATGAGAGAAGCATGAAAAGAGAAAGGACAAATTCACTAGGCTAAGGCCATAAGCACAACCATATGGAAGCAGACGATGCTAAGGAAGCAAAAGTTGCTGCCTTTCTATTTGTCTTTATACTTGTTGTATTAATGTGCAACAAAGGTTCAACCATTCATACATGGGATAGACAGGGTTGGAACCTTGGGCAATGGTCTAGGTCAAAAACTGGTATATGAGCAATATCCTGATTTGCAGGAAGAGAATGCATTGAAGAAATATGGTTTAGTTAATGATGTATTCTATACCTATATGGTTAGAATTTTAAGGGAAGAGCCTGAAAAAAGGATATCTAAAGATGCAGAGGATACAATTGGGCTGCTTAGTTCCTGGTATATTCAATTTGAGCATTTTACTTACATCAGAACCGAGGGATTTGAGGGAAAACCTTTCATGCTACCCAGGTATCCGTCCAATAAATTGATTGTTCTAGAGTTTTCAAGGTAGAATTTGAATGCCTTTAGAATGTACAAGAAGAGGTTTAGCAGGGGAAATCTTAAATTACCTTGGTCAATTGGTAGAAATTCATGCTATAGTGAGGAGGTTACTAGTTATTCAGAACAGGAGTTGAAATATTATGGATTTGAGGAGTTTGATTTAGCTAGAAGGTTTGCATGAGGGGAAATTTACATTAAAAATGGGCCTCCTAAGGATGACACCATCATCTTTTTGAGTTATCAAAAATCAACTAAAAGATGACATCAACCGTTACAGTGACATCATCCAAAATAAAAATAAAATTATATATTTATAAAATAAAACTTTCTAAAATCCTATGAATTAACTCATGATGGTTAATTTAACTATACATATCCTATTCTATCTCAATCATCTTTCTAAATAATAAAGATTCTTTTTGTTTTTTGATTTATATTCTTAAGTTCTATTATAGAAATTATTATGTTTTCTTAAAAATACTTTCATTGTTTAAGAAAAAGAAAATCTAAAAAACATTTCAAAAATATTTCAACAAATCTTTTCTTAAAAATTTTCTTTTATTCCTTAATAGAATTAAAAATCATAAAACCTACTATAAACATATTTAATATATTAATTCTAAATCTATAAAATCATAAATGTAAATATATATAAAATTATAAATATATAAAATCATCAATCTCTATATATAATGATAATATGAAAGTTGATTTAATATATAAAATTAATAAAAATAAAATATTAAATATAAAACAAAATATCTAAGCTACGTGTACTTTGCTACTATTTATAAATAATATAAACGTGTTTATTTAAATAAACATACATAAAAAAAATAGATGAATATTTTAAAGCTACATTCAATTTTTTTATTTAGTACTTTTTAAAAGCTAATTTAAATTTTATATACTAAAAAACATTTCTTTTAAAATAAAAATTCTTCTCTCATAAATTTTAAAAAATTTCTCTTCAAAATAATTCAATGCAAAATGAAAAATAAAAAAATTATTGAAAAAAGAAAAATAAAAAGCTAACAAATATTCACAATAAAAATATTATTGAAGACAGAAAAATAAAAAGCTAACAAATATTCACAATAAAAATATTATTGAAGACAGAAAAATAAAAAACTAAAAAATATTCATGATGAAAAATTATTGGATTAAAAAAAAAGCTAACAATTTTATTTATATTTTAGAAAAAGAAAATAAAAAATCTATTGTAAAATATTCTTAAATTAAAAATAAACTACTATAAAAGTTTGTTTTAAAATTAGGAAGTGTGGCTTTTTAAATATAACTTTTAGATAAAAGACTTTTTAAATAAAAAAGAAATAATCAAGAAAAGAAATAATCTAAAATGAAAAGTGAACTTGATTTTTTTAATAAGTTATAATAGAAATATATGTTACTACCTTAGAAAAACAATGAACTTGAGTTTAAAACTTTTTAAATAAAAAAGAAATAATCAAGAAAAAAGAAATAATCTAAAATGAATAGTGAACTTGAGTTTTTAATAAATTATAATAGAAATATATGTTACCACTTTAAAAAAACAATGAACTTGAGTTTTTTAACGAATTATAATAGAAACATGTGTCCCCACTTAACTCATGTAGTTAAGTAATCTATATTTAATAGTTATATTTAAATAAATTCTATTATATGAGAAATTTTTTTCTTTTTTAGAGTTTCTTAGGAGGCCCATTTTTTATGTAAATTTCCCCTAATGACCCCTTTCATAGAATTCAAAATACAATTGATAAAAAGTTTAAACATCAAATGCATATTGAAGATTTTTGGTCAGACTGCAAGAATGATAGAGAGGTAAGAAAGAGGGCTCATAAAAGACTAATAGTTGATCAAATGATATCTATGGGACATATATATGTTCCCCCAGAGGTTGAGGATGATGGAAATGTGGTGCATCACAGTTATGAAAGTGCCAGGCTCGCTCCTATTGGAGAGCCTAATTGGTCACAACTGTGGAACATATCTTTGGACATATTGTCCAAACCGGTCATTTTGTTTTCAAAAACATGGTTAAAAGATAGGATTGAAGAACTCAAAACTGAAGGGAGGGAAATCACATATCCAAAGAAAGGGAAAAAGAGAGTAAGAGAGCCTAGTGATGATGCCCAATATTTTTATGAGAAGAAAAGAAAGATTGTAGAAGCCAAAATTGTAGACTAAGATAAAAATGCTACTTTAAGGATCCCTATGCATTGGGAGTGACAGTAGCAGTGTCAAATGGTACATTTGTGGAGGAAAAATCATTAAGCCATGATATTAGTATGGAAGAAACATAGACCTCCAAGGAAACAACAGGATAGAAGGTCAAAAAAGCAATACCAATAAGCATATCAAAAGGGGAGACTTCAAAAACAAGTGAAGTCATAGGAGCATAGCAGGTAGGTGCAAAGTTGAGTGATATACCTAGTGCATCCACCCCAACAAAAAAATGACAAGCATATGCTCAGGTGAAGACAAAATTGGCTGAAGAAATGCTGCAAGAGTAAAAAATGCATAAAGCCAAATAGGTCATTGAAATTGTCCATATTGGGAGTGACAGTAGTGAAAGTGAAGAGAGGGAAATGTATTCAAGAAAAGAAATTGGAATGGAAGAAGAATCCAGTGAGTTCCTTAGCAAAGAAGAGGAGCAAGACACCCAAGCCAAGATGGAAATTGAACAAGGCCCAGTGTATGAAAAGGAAAGGGTACAAGAAGAATTAGGAACATTAGATCCATTTGGTACCTTGGTGTCTCCTGAAATAATAAAAGATGTGCAAGAAGAAGCACATAAAATTGAGGAGTCTAAAAAGGAAGATGCACCTGAGGAGACAGTAAAAGAAAAACCTACTGAAGCAAAGGAAGAAATAGGAACGGGCACCTCAGGTGTAGATGTACTAAATATTCTTAATATGTATGGTGAACAAAGTGAAGATGAAAATAACATAGAAAGCAGGAAAGAACAAGAAAAAGAAGAAAAACAGGATGATACAATGGTAAGATCACCTGTACATATAGAGAAAATTAGCAGGTCTGAAAAAGAACAAAAGGAACGTGAAACTACAGAGGATGCAACCAAGAAACTTGAGGGTGAAGAACATACAGAGAACATTGATGAAGGTAAAATTGAAAAGCAAGTAGAAGATATAGACATGACAAATATAGAGCAAACACATAAGGAATAGGACCAAGAAAAAGAATCATCAAAGGGAGAGGGTCTTGAGGAAGAAGATGAAGGTGGAGGCGACATAGAAATTGAAGAAGAAGAAAATGAGGGTGAGTCTCAACAGCAGGATGATCCAATGATACAAGAAGCAACCCCTCAACAGTAGACTCCTCCACAACAACAACATGAACAACAACAACCACAGGAACATGGAGAAGTGGAAAAGCCTCAGGAAGAGGTAATTAATGAAGAAAAAATTGTTGAAGGCACAAAAGAAGTTCCTTCCTGGTTAGGGGCAGAGATAAGGAAAGAAAAGAAGGAGGTACAATTGGTACCTATTGATATCAAAAGTTTATTGGTTGATACAACTCCAAGGAAAGAAAGGAGAAAAGCCAGAACCATGTCAGCCATTCAAAGAGGTCCAGATGGATCTAGGACACTGAACTTGGCCATACCCCAAAAAGAGAAGGCAAAAGGAGAAATAACTATAGATGAGTATAAAATACTCAATTTTGACCTAGGGCATACAATAAGGGAGCAACACATAACTGAGTGGGAAGACATGCACCAGGTGATGGCAGAAATGTTAAGGATAAAGATAAACATGAATATTTGAAAGGACACATTGTCTAATTGCAACAATTCATTAAGGGAATATTTGATCCCAATACAACAGTGCCAGAATTGCCTAGTGAGATAATAGTTGTATCCAAGGATGAAATAAAACATATGGAAAATAAAAGGCTTAAAGCCAATGTGTTTGAAGAATGGTTCAAAGATTTCATGCAAGAAGGAGAACAGGTAATAAAACAAGTAGTGGAAAGATGGGAAGTGGCTGCAAGGGAAAAGAATAAATGCAGTGTACTTGTACATAATGGCCAATTTAGAAGAGAAGAATGCAAATTTGAATTGGAATAGTTAAAGGAAATTGAAGAGAGAGTAGAATAATTAATAAATGAATTAGTAATTACCCCTTCAATGGCAAATCAAGTGCCACAGGTGAGGTTAGAACTAAAATTTGAAGAGGATAATCTTAAAAGGTGCATAACAATTGCTCAGGATTTAGAAGAAAGGGCAGATGACATGATCAGAATGCATAAAAGGATAGTTGAAAGACTATTAGATCATGAATGCATGGATATAGTAGCGTATGAACTACAAAGGGCTTTAACAGAATTCAAAGCCATTTTTACACCATGCATGGAGAATTTTGAGGCATATCTAAGTAAACAGATGATTGATTCATTGATGGAAGAAAATGCCAAGATGAGGAAATACAAGAAGAAGAGTGAGGGTTCAAAAAATAGAGAAAAGAAACTAAAAGAAGGGGTTATAATGCAGGAGTATGTATGGACAAAGAGTCCAGGAGGAGACCACACCTTTATAGAATGTGTAATTAATAATTTCAAATCATATTTGAAGGAGTAAAAAAATTGTAAAAGGGGCAAACAATATTGAAAAGGATCAAGTAAGAGGTATCTATGGGGAAAGTCTACAAGAAGGTAGAAGTCAAAGAAAGGGGAATCTTATTTTTTGAAAAGATTCTAATAGCATCCTTTGAGGAAGAAAAGATACCATTCAGATATTTTGAGAAGCGGTTAGAGATGAATATGCACCCTTGATCAATAATAGAAGGATCTTGATCATAGATTAAGTTTTGTAGCCGTAGCAGTATGAAGCTTCAAATTCTATATAAGAATCTCTACTACTTGTACATTAGTTACATAGGGATTTTTGAAGTATATCTTGCACTTGTAAATTTATTTGAACATTTTGATTAAGGAAGTATTTTAGTTTAGAGGAGGTCACTTGTGTCTGCACTAAGGAATGCGTGGAGTGTCCAACTTCCTTATTGTATCTGTAAGATATTTGGAAGTTTTCTCTTGAGTTGATTAATGAAGCAAAGAGTCATTCATACATTGTAAACCATATATGACTATGTATTTTAAATACAAATAAATCTGGAATTCTGTGTCTATTTTTAGAGTGTTTTCTGGCTCTTACTTGTATTTGAAATAATACCTCTTTAAAATCTTGCAATCTTGGATGTATGTTCATGAAAATACTCAGGCTTCACATTTGGAGATTTTGTCTATTGATTTGATCAAGTTTGATGTATTTCTTACAACTTGAATAATAGAGCATTTAGATCATGTAGTAGAATGATATTCAATTTGAATTTCTCTAACTTTTCCCCAAATATTTGAAGTATTTAGCTCAAATATAGAGATTTTAAGGAAATTGTCTTACATTTGAAAGAAGCATGAACAATTGTGTTAATATTTGATAATTTTCATATCAATTTGAAAAGAAAAGCTTGTTTCATTATAAATCATACAAAGCTTTGTGATACAGTAATAAATTTATGCAAAGAGATGTATAATTTGTTGATATTTGCAACAACTTGCATAATTCAAGTCCAGTGAGTCATAGATCACCTTAAATCAAGTAAGGCCCCTTGCATATTATAGTTTCACATTAACCTACTGAATTGTCTAGAAGGTCAAGACCTGACCATATAGAAACTTGGGATTAAGAACTCTTAATTGATTTCTTCATATCTTTCAAGACAGTTTAGGTTCATTTTGTGAATTTTAACTTTTTTTATGAATGTGTAAAAATAATCATCAATAGAACCTATCCTTGTGGCACTATCTATACCCTCGGCAGTCAACTCTATCCCCTCACTCTCCTTCTCACTGGTCTATGCACCGTAACATCTCCTGTCTCCCCCAGAATGCTCAACCGAGTAGGCCTGTGTATCAACCAATAAGCGTCATACTCTAGAGTAGTGCCAGGATCAGCTGGCCCCATAATCCAATCCCATACCACTGACCGCAAGCTCTCAACATCTGCCAATGGTGTCTCCACAACAACCTCTGGCCCCCATGTCAGAATCTCTTGCCATGTCTGTTCATAAATAGCATCTCCAACTGGCTCACCCTGGGGCAAACCAAACTGTCTAAGCACTCTCTATATGAGATATCACTCAATAACATAAATACTCTACCCATCTAGGCTACTGTGCATATAACAGCTGCTCTTCATCATCATCCCAACTCTCACAGTCTCTCCATGGCCTCCATGTGAACTGATCAAGCTCATCTAATGTACATCACTAGTATACAGGCACATTAAGCTGCTTGTATGTTGTCACTCCTTCATATATGTGAACATAAGGCTATCTTGATACTCTCTTCCATAAACCCACTGGCCTCTTCATGACAATGTGCACATATGCCCAAACATGCAACAATGTGACTGTAGCTAACATACTTGAGCCAAATAAGTAAGCACAGTCATGAAGATAATGATACAACTATCCTAATACACATGCACCCCATGAATATCTAACGCCATACTCAAATAATCTCTCCATCACAGTCCCCAATCCTACAAGGAATCCTTGAGCTTGTCTATTTGGTACCAGGAATCGAATGATCGCCACCACTAACCTCTGCAATCTATCATAGTGTCCCTTCATCATCCCTATCAATATCTCATGATCCTCAACCCCTATGTCAGGAGTCCCAAATAGTCATCGGAGTGCATCAGGACCTTGCTTTGGATCATAGTCTACCTACTCACCATGAATCAGAATCTGCAATATATGCCACACATCCTCTAATGTAATGGTAGCCTCACAAGTCAGAAATAGGAATGAACTATGCTCACTATACCACTGCTCTACTAATGCTATCATCAATGCCAAATGAGCCCGTACAAGAGTGATCCACGCTGTATTCTCTAAGCTAACTATCTCCAAGAACACATGCTCCTCTGCATCTAGTTGTCTGACCAATGCCAAATCTGCAGGATGAACCTCCCTCGACATCAACGCTGGTAATGCACTCTACACATATCAATTGATTAAGTCTCATTCATGAATGTGGGCTTATTTTTTATAAAACCCTAAGTTTGCCTATATTTTAACTAAAAGAGACCCTTTTTGCCATAGGCAACTTTCTGTCTATCTTAAGCAATCTAATTGATCATAGGTGACCTGTTGTCACTCAAATGTGACCTAACCCGCCAAAGGCTAGCCTCTGCCGACCAAAGGCGATCTTTTTCACCAAAGGTGGATGACACTATCCTAAACCCTAACTTCCAACCATATGTGACCTATTCTACCAAACGTGATGAACCCGTGTTCATATGTGATGCAACATGCCAAAAGCAACTTTTTGTCATTCAAATGCATATGCCCTATCCCTAGACACCTTTGGTCAATCACGTGAATTAAATAAGCCTATGCACCTATTGATGACACATTTAGAGCAAGGTTTCAATACATATGAGTGTGGGAGCTCTTGATGGTCGTCCATATGTCCTCACCCTCTCTGATCGATGATCCTCGCATGGAATAACCATCCTGCCTCTCCTAGAAGTCCTGCTGCACTCTAAACACTCAGAGTTCTAGCTTCTCAAGGCAAATAGCACAAATGAGTTGAAAGGAGTCCTTTAAGCCTATTTATAGAGCCAAACCCTAATTTTTCTTCTAAGCCAAAATCTTCTTTTCTTCTTTTCCATCTCGTTTATCCCACCCAAACCCTAATTCTTCATCTCACCATCATCTAGCCTATCCTTGTTTTGTTATCTTATCGTGAGTCAACCCAGTCTTTTCTCAGTAACCTAGTTTTCCTCTCAAGGGGGCATCACCTGCCAGTTACACTGGGGCATATCTTGTTCACTTAATGTATTAGTTTCATCTTCTTTGAAACAATGTCCTAACAGACATTGTCTCAAAGAGGGGCAAAATGTAGACACCCAAAATTGACCCTTCACATCATTTGTCAATTTCTTGCATTTTCCCTTACATATGTCAAATTTGTCTAACACATTTGTATCAATTATCTATTTTCTTCTAAATCACCCTCTTTTTATCATTAATTAAATAAATTATATTTATTTAATTGATTCCATCTAATTTCATCTATTTCTTCTATTTTCATCTATAATTAAATAATCTTTAATTATTTAATTATCTCATTATTCCTCTTATAAATAAATAAAATCAATATTTTATTTTATTTATCTTGTCATCATCCTTATAAATTAAATAAATTTATTTATTTAACTTATGTTCATTCTCCAATTTTCTAAATTTAGCTTTTCTTCTATCATTTAAAAATAAATTAAATGAATTTATTTGTTTAATTTATTTTTATCTTATCATTTCCTTATCACATTCTTCTATGTGTACAAGATAGGTCCTATCCTAAATCAAATACAAAAATGATTTAATTGGCTCTAAAAATAATCATCCACATCATCTAATCCTTAAAATAGAAAAGCATCCTATTTTAAGAAAATCAATCTTAGTACTACCAACAAACCAACTATAATCATTTAATAAAAACTTTTCCTATGGACACATGTCTTGTACACATTCATCTATGCTTCTTGTTTAATCTCAAACGTTCACATAGCCACCTAATCTTCACCATTGATCAATCTTAGTAGAGAGCTATATAAACACCCTCTCACCTCCTTTCATAGAGATCCCACACAATCTTGAAAGTGTCCAGATGATCATTTCATGCATATTGAGTCCATTGAGTTTCATCTTCTTTGAAACAACATCCTAACAAACATTGTCTCAAAGAGGGGCAAACTGTAGACACCCAAAATTGACCCTTCACATCATTTGTCAATTTCTTGCATTTTCACCTTGCATATGTCAATTTTGTCTAACACATTTGTATCAATTATCTATTTTCTTCTAAATCACCCTCTTTCTATCATTAATTAAATAAATTATATTTATTTAATTGATTCCATCTAATTTCATCTATTTCATCTATTTATTCTATTTTCATCTATAATTAAATAATCTTTAATTATTTAATTATCGCATTATTCCTCTTATAAATAAATAAAATCAATATTTTATTTTATTTATCTTGTCATCATCCTTATATATTAAATAAATTTATTTATTTAATTTATGTTCATTCTCCAATTTTCTAAATTTAGCTTTTCTTCTATCATTTAAAAATAAATTAAATGAATTTGTTTGTTTAATTTATTTTTATCTTATCATTTCCTTATCTTGTCACATTCTTCTATGTGTACAAGATAGGTCCTATCATAAATAAAATACAAAAATGATTTAATTGGTTCTAAAAACAATCATCCACATGATCATCTAATCTTTAAAATAGAAAAGTATCCTATTTTAAGAAAATCAATCTTAGTACTACCAACAAACCAACTACAATCATGTAATAAAAGATTTTCCTATGGACACATGTCTTGTACACATTCATCTATGCTTCTTGTTTAATCTCAATCATTCACATAGCCACCTAATCTCCACTGTTGATCATTCTTAGTAGACAGCTATATAAACACCCTCTCACCTCATTTCATAGAGATCCCACACAATCTTGAAAGCGTCTAGATTATCATTTCATGCATATTGAGTCCATTGAGCATCCATTGAGCACTTTGAGCATATCATCCATCATCATTGCAGCTATGGCAACTATGGTTGTTCACTATTGAGAAGCAATCCACAATTCCAACCAAGGAATCAATACAATCTCGGTGACATTGTTCTTTGATTTTGCATTCATTTTGTGTCATTTAAATAGATTTTTTGAAGGTGGTAGGATTAGGTTTGACTTGCAATGCTTGATCTTGTTAACCTGATTTTTCCTACTAACACAAATCTTTCCAACTTCAGCTTAGTCACCATCTCCTCTAAAAGCAAATTATCTAAACTACCACTATCAATTACAACTTTACAACATTTACCTTCTGATTTGCATCTAGTTCTAAACAAACTTTTCCTCTCTGGTGGTTCCTCATTTGTCTCTAGCTGAAATAGTGCTCTCCTCAAGAATTGATCGGTGCCTTTTTCTTCAGTTGGGCAACAAAGTCTAATCACAGAAAGATTTGTGCTTCCTATCTAGCCACAACTCGAATTACTTGGCATATAATAGTCTATGACTGGCATAAACATGCAAAATTGTTTCTATCTGGCTCTACTTAGTTATCCAATTTGGATCCTCCAAATTACAGTGATCTATTAATGGAATTTAATTCTTACTTGAGGAAACCCTATTAGATAAATCCCTCAAAACATTAAAGATGATTTGAAAAATTAGACATATACTTGATATGCTAATTCAAATAACAAGGAGAAAGCAAAAATAGAGACAACCAGATAAAATGTAACAAGAACATTCAACAAGCAATTAAGAACTAGATATATGGCACCAGAGAAATGCAATTTGCTTTTATTGATATGCTTTGAAGAATAGGCCTTACAATGTCTCTTTCCAAAATCAAATTCCTAGAGAGATTCCCCAAGGTCTTGGTTTCCTTCTTATAGGGGTGAAGGAAGCTACAAGCTTTAGACCTTTCACATTCCAAAAATGAATTTTCATATACCCACCCCTATATATGACCTATTATAATATTTACTTTTTGATAAGTCTTAAAAAAACAACCAAATATATTTTGAATACATATTGAAAAGCATAAAATAAGAAAGAGACAAAACAGGAGGAGGTCCAAAATTTGTTGGTGCCTGATGACGCCAGCTTGATGCTCTTTGCTCCACTGCATGTTTGGCCTGTTCATTCTTCAGTTGTAAGATATTGTTGTTCCCATTGGTACATAGTGTAATCACTAGGCCATTTGTATTCTTGAATCTGGAGAAGATTGGCATGATGATCCTTCCATCTCTTATCTAGCAGCACTTTGACATCAATGATGAATTTGGCATATCTAGCATCTAGAGCAATCACTCTATCCAGAATCACATTAAAACTGAGAATGTTTATGTTTTCATCCTTCTTCAAATGATCAATTACCTAAGAAATTGTTTGACCAAACTCACTTTTCCATGCATCAAAACCTTTGATCTATTTATCCTTTGTCATAATTGAAGGAATGAATTGATGCTTGAAAGTAGAGAAATAAGTAATCTTTGCTTGCATCTTCTGACTCTCCCCATTTACATATTGAAACTCATCCAAAATCATTTTGACCATCTTCTCTGTTGATTCCTTTGTAGAACTTTGCACAAAGTAATTAGTGTATGGTGTACTAGTTGCCACCTCTTGTATACTGGATCCAAAATAGAAAGATTGACCTTCAACTGCTCAATGGCCTGAGACAAAAAATTGTAGCATTCATGGACATCTCCTAATTTGTCTACAACCAATATCACTCTATACTCTAGAATTTTCTCAAACACCACAAGAATTTTCAATCTTTCTTCATCTTTTGTCATTTCATTTTGCTTCTTTAAATCTTCAATTTCCTTTTCAAATGCCAACTTCATAGCATTCATCTGATCAACATGCATTGTGTTATCACTGGTCTCTTGTGGCACATGGGCTTGATATGGCACAACTGCTTGGCTCCAAGAAGAAATAATACCTTTCATTTGTTGCTTCAACTTTTCATTTTCCAAATAGAGTCTATTGACTTCCTCATTCATTTCTATCTAAATTTTTTCATAATCAAGCAACTTTTGCTCCATGTTTTTGACTCCAACATGTGTGAACATGGATGAATGCATAGTGAGAGTGGCTACTTCAAGTACTAATGTATCCTTGAATGTCTTCACCATGGATACCCCTCTCAATTCTTTAACAACATCCAACAATCTTGGCTTACTTGTGCTCTTATGTGTAGCCCATAATGCTAGAGCATCTATTTTTGGGTTGTATCCAACTCCACTCACACCATCTTCATAATCAAACTTAGAGACCATCACAGAGTCATCCTGGTTTCTCACTTGGTTTAACAAAAGCATTTTCTTTAGTTATAGGCCAAGGATGATCAACATATTGCTTTTCAAAACCAATTGTCTAGCCTCATCAGGGCTAACATTTATTTCATCAATTTTCAATTCTTTGAAAGTTTGGTTTACAATCTGGTCATGTTGTGACTCATCTATACCCATTTTATTTATCTCAATCTTTTCTTTGAATTCTTTCATTTTCATTTTGAGCCAAAAATACTTGAATTCTAAGGTGTTGATGAAATCATCATCTTCCATAAATCTCATTGAAGCCACAACCCTTTCATCTTCTTACAATTCAAGCTCACCTTTTGTTTGTTCATCCTTTCTTGCCTCTAGTTTGGGTGCCTCTATTTCTTGACCAACAAGGGGATGATCAACTTCCTCATCTTCTCCCATATGCCTCAAATGTTGGCCAATTCCTTAGTGTCATCAACTCCTTAAGACATTTCATATGGCACCAGTGGGGAAATATCATCAAAATTTTGTCTCTTTGACATTGGTTGATCAGGAGATGGAGGGTCTTGCATTGACATGACATTAGGGGATGATTCAACAATTACTACTCCAATTGGCCATTTGACTGGGAGTTTGGTAGCCTTTGTAGGCTCCTTCTTAGACTTGTCATAAATTCTCTCAAAATTATCAATGATCATGTTTATTCTTTTCAAGGGGTCGTTCTCCTCAACAAAAAATCTAAGAAAATTAGGATTATTCTTCCTTTTATCATCCTCAATCCTCTTCACAATTTCCCATTTCCTTTTTCTATTGTACACCTCTTCAAGAGTGACACAATTCCTGATCACATCCTCATCAAAATTGATTTGATGGAATATCCCAACCCTAGTGAGAATGAATTGTCTAACAAAGTTCATATGTCCTTCTGGGTCATAGACCCTTTTTGTTCTTAATTTCAAAGAATATTTTGCTTTCAAGTAAGCTTGCAGTTCCTCCAAAGTATCTGAACCAACTGACAACTCACCAAACACAGTGGAATCAGAAAGAAATGTGCCCTATTTTTGTTTTTTCATTACATCTTTCTCCATCTAGAGCATTTTTCACATTAACTCAAGAAATGCAAGTCTGTCTGGCACAAATTTTGGCAACACATGGGGTGGCTGAATACACCCGTAGACTCTTATTATAGTATGGTCAGGGAGAAAAAACCAATTAGCAAAATTATGCATATGGACTTGTTTTGGCTTAGTAGCTAGAGGCCTCAATATTTCTCTGATCTCTTTGGTCAATCTAGGAGAAAGACTTCCAAGTGCATTCATTATCCTGATTGTGAAATCATCATGGAATACTACATAACTATAGTTTTTGTAATGATTGTCCCATTTGTAACACTAGCTTTGTACAGACAGTCTCTATCTCTTTTGATCCACCATGCTCAAATCCATTCTACTTGGCCACCTTCTCCTATTTGGATACAATATCAAATGGCACAGTAAAGAATAATTCTTAAAATTCATGGGAGTTCTGTCTTCCCTTATGTGAAGCAGTCCATCATGCAATTTCTTCTCAACGAAGGATGTAAAGCTATACTCCTCATTGACCTCTAGATTTTGTATTTTCATAGCCATCATCATTATGCCAATTGGTATTCTATCTTGAGCATCAATACCTAGCACTTGACACAAAGCAAAGTAGGTCCTTTTGAAATATACAACAAAGTCATCAACTGAGAAAGGCTCTACAAAAGTGGTTGGAATTGGAATCCTTTTATTGTTGGCCGCTTTTCTCATATACATAGGCAACTCATCACTCCTATATGTTTTCCTCAGCCTAGTATATCCCTCTTCACTTTTTTGCAAATCAACCTTTGTGAGCATATATGAAGCAATCAATGATTGTATCTCTGTCCCCAACCACCAAGGTTGACCCATTTGGCAATCTGACTATTTTGGTAGCTGCATGATAGTGTTGTGACATCACTCTAATCAAATCAACATCAATGAACACATTTGGTACCACAAGTTTAGCAAAATTTAGATTCCATGGGTTGGCAACAGGACCCTGTCCATCCTTCTTCTCATAGAAGTACCAAAAGAGGTTCCAACCTTAAATGGGGACTCTAGCATCATGAAACCCCTCTGCCACATCTTTGAATAACTTTTAATACCCCTTTTTAATGGAGTTAGGTAGAATATCTAATAGAGACTGTTGAAGGGGTGGTTTCTTTTCTTTGGGAATAGATGGTTAAGTTTTCTTACTTGTAGACCTAGACTTTTTGGGTGCCTTTGTGTGTGAATCTACTTAGCTAGGGTTTTGTTTATCTTATTGATTTACTAAACAACTTACAAACTTATTTACACACAGATTATAGCATTTGTAACAGAGATAAGCACAGAATGAACACACTTGGTTGTGAGAAACTGTAAGCTTCAATCTAGAATGTGAATCTCCTACTTGTGCATTGTTCTGAATACATCTAAGTGAGTAAAATGAATTGAAAATCAAGATTTATTTTGAGATGGTGTAATTCACCTCACCATGACTTTGTTCATGCTGGGATATTGGAAAATCTATGTGCTTACATTGTTTCAAACACAGACCGTTGATCTACACAGTTCGGAGGGATAGGAATTTTACCAAATTTGTAGTCATTTCATTGGTTACCACACTCCTGCCATCATAAATGATGACCTCTACTGGGTGACGGGGTACTCATTTGCACATTCAATGCTTCACCGCAATACCGTGACCTCTATTGAACCTCATTATGGGACCACTGTGACATTTGACGGCCATCTCCTATCATTCTCCATTTACTACTGTCCCACAAGCCTAGTGAAGTCACTCCTACGGGCTAGCAGGATGTGCCTTGTTACCTCTAGCCATTACCGCACTATTGCATCATTAGCAAATATTATATTTCACCCATCGTGGGATAGTGAGGTGTATTCAATGCTATGCTACCTATTTATTGCATACCTGCACTCCACAAGACCTTTTAAACTTGACCACCACAGGATCGCAGTGGTCACTAATGCTTTTATCTTATATCTACAACAAACTTGCAAGCTTATGATATTATGGTGGCAGGGGTGCGGTAGCTAGTTTAGTGTTACATTACCTGTCCCCGCTAGCCCGCAACAACATCACTAACTACCAAATTTACCTCGCAGTATAGTGATAACAATTGGTTAACAAGAATATTCACACCACAAGCCCATGCCTGCTCCATCTTGTCTATTGCGGGGCTACGGTAATAGTTATATTGCATTTTATGTTCCCTGCCAACCCACCAGTTTGATCTCAAACTTCTTACGGTAGTGCGGTACATGTTTAAACCCAATGTTGACTCCCACAGTCCTGCCATCATAGTTAGGGTTCACTCCTTAGCTCTGCAGGAGTGTGGTAAAGGATGCATTACAGGGTCTTACACAAAAATTTCTCATACATACTGAGATACTAGGATGAAAAAAAACATTCTTGGACAAAAATGGATTATACTATGGGTAGGAATATTCATATGGATGATGGATCTTAGGGTTTGGAAAGAATTTGAATATAACCTAGGAAAAATTTACCAACCCTAACAGTGGCTCTTGTTGGGGACGAATGACTAACTAGACATTGAGAGGATGTAGAACACTTCTCTGGGGTGCAAACTAGAACACAAAATTGTGCAAGAACAAAGAAAGCCAAAATTTTGGGAAAAGGGAAAACCTAAACTACTGTGCATGGAATTTATCTTCTTTAAGAAAAGAAGTGCTTTAGAAATTGTCCATGCACTGGCAATTCTTGACTTTCACCCACCATGTTTTGTAGGTAGTAAGAATCCTCACCACATCTGCCAACAATGCCAAATGGTCCAAGCCATAGAGCCGCAAAATGCCCATGCTTTCCTTTGTCTTGACTTCGGGGATTCCACATGAGGACTATATCGTCAACTTGAAATTTCCTATCTTTGGCCTTTTTGTCAAATAGGTATTTCATTTGAATCTGCATGTTTTCATTCTGCTTCTGAGCTTGACTCCTAATTTCATCTAGCTCTACTAATTTCTCCATCCTCTCTTCCATTAGCTCAGGCACGTCCAAATTCTCTTGCAATATGAATTTGTACATAGGCAAAAGATTGTGTATTGGTATTCTTGCTTGTGCCCCATAGACCAATTCAAAAGGTGACTTGCTAGTGGCCTTTTTTATTGTGATTTTGTCTACACATAAAGCTAGCCTTAGCTTTGAATCCCATGATCTTTTATTGTTATTAAGCATCCTTTTTATTATCTTCATGATACTTTTGTTGTTGGATTCTATTTGACCTTTTGCTTGGGGATGATAAGGAGAAACATATGATATTACTATTCTGTATGACTCAAAATTTCTTGAATTCTTTAGATCTGAAGCACATGCCATTATCTATAACAATTCTCACTGGGACTCCAAATCTAGTGATGATATTCTCTAACAAGAAATTTATGACTACTTTACTAATTGCTTGCTTTGTTGGGATTGCTTCAATCCATTTAGTAAAGTAGTCAGTGGTAGTAAGAATCCATCTATGCCCACCACTAGACTTGTCTTCTATCTCTCCTATAAAATCTATACTCCATTGATGGAACAGTGCATCAATTTGCATGGGCCTTAGGGACAAAGCTCCTTGGTATTTCAGTTTACCAGCAAACTTATGTCATGCTTCACATTTCCTCACATACCTATGAGCATCAGAAAACATAGTCGGCTAAAAATAGCCTACCCTTAGAATCTTGTGTTTAGTGGTTTTGGCTGAAAAATGTCCACCATAGACACCATCATGCATTTCTTTCAGAATTCTCTCTGCCTATCCCTAGCCTAGATAGAAGAGTAGAACACCATCTTTATTTTTCTAAAACAAATCACCATCTATGAACATATACCTTGATGCTTGTAATTTTAGTGTCCTTTTCTAATTATCATTCAACCCATCTAAACACTTCATATGTCTAAGGTAGTGAATAATGTTTGTGTAGCATGGTGTTGTTTAGGGTAAAATTTGGATTTGTTTAGTTTAGTGTCTAAATCCTCCTTTCACCCTCTTATATTCAAGATCCTCAGATCGAGTGGCGGAGCACTATCAAGTCCTTGGTCACTTACAAATGTAGGGAAACTTGGATTAGGGTATTTGATTATCAATTTTCCTTCTCTTATGCTTAATTACACATCAAAACCCTAATTATGCAAATATGGAAATAAAATGATGAATAACAGAAAATTCCTTTATAGAAAGCTATAAAATTACAAATGAATGTACACTTATTTTTGGGGATTTGAGGTAGAAAAGTTAGGGACAAAAGAGTGGGAACCCAAGTCCAGTGCCCTGCTTTTTTGTTAGGATCTGTGGACAAGATCTGTAACCTGTTCCTGCTACACTAAAGATTTTTTCATCACAAAACTTTGAGGACTAATGAGTAGGTGCCCAAGTCCAAGGTGTCCTTTTTCCTATTGTTCTACAATATTGACACTCCAACATGCCCTCCTACAACTTCACTTTGTCTGCATCATCAACCTATAGTTTGCAATCATAAACTTTGGGAGGGGGTTGTGGTGTTTAGGAACTTGCCTTAGTGAAGCCTTAGAAGGACACTTAAGTCTTCCAAACACCTTTGTTAGATAGAGAGTGTGTGCCTAGGGAGGCAGAGACAAAATCCAAATGAAATAATGATTGAAAACACAATATGATGTCACCTTGTAGTGAAGATCTCATGGGAGGAAGATGCTCTTCATTCCATGAGGAAATGGATGCCCAAATCTCCAAACACAAACACATAGACCACACAAATCTACTCTTGCAACACAATGAAAGCCTTGAATCACCTTTAGGAACACAATAGCTTGCTAGTAATCATCTAGTTTACAAATGAATGCCTAAACATGATTTTATATGCAACTACAAACATTCCTTCCAAGATTTCATAAATTCAAACTTACCGTGTTGGCCTAGGGACCAAATAACGGTCATAAACTAACACTTAAAATTTGGGCCTAACCCAAAATAGGGCAGGACTAGGGTGCGGGTGCCCAAGTCTTGCCCCCCTATTTTGGGTAGGGTGAAGCTCAAGGGGTCCCCCTAGGCTCCATTTGCCATGATACCTAAGGTTCATTCGATTGGGATGTTGAAATATGATGTAAAATATCCTAAATGCACACAAAAGACCTGGGAGCTAAACCTAAAGAGGTAAAAGCCCCCAAGGGGACATTTTCTGACGTTACATTTAGCCCCCACTTTAATGTATGTATAAACTCAACACCAATACATGCATTAAAGTATGGTCACAAACATAGCAAACACACCAAGCACGGAGAAGACTCACCAATCACATAGAAGACAGTAACAGGCAGGCAAAACACAGAGAAGACAGTTACAGTCACTCAGAACACAAAGAAGACAACAAATGCATAGAAGGCACATTAATGCATAGAAGACATGCATGATTTATTTTATTTTCTTTTTCTTATATATATGAAATGCAGATGCAAGTGTTGGAAAGTAAACAAACCTCCCATAATATAGGAAGCACTCATCATGCTAGTCTTTAAAATGCATATATGGGGCAACACACACAAGACACGCAAAACCTCCCAAAATACAGGAAACACTCATTGCGCTAGTCTTTAGATTGCATATGGGGTAACAGACATGCCAAAAAAAGAAAACATGCCAAACACACACACTTGAAGACACAGAGAAAACACTGTAGACAAGCGATGGAGTGTTCCTATTTCTAGGCTCAACACCATCTTAGGCACATTACAGGTACACACCAATGATTAGGCTTCACCACAACAATCACTAAAGACATGCTTAAGGGTTGAGTTAGTCACAGAACCGCTCCCTGCCTTCACAGAGGACTTTTGAAAATGACAGGATGATGCAATCTGCTGCGAGAAATACACCACCCCCACTTCCACAGAGGGATTAAGATAAAAAGGATATATGTGATATCCCACCTCCGCAAAGGGCTTACATGATTGATTGATTCATTGCAAACAAACTCAAGATGCAGGAAGCACTCATCAAGCTAGTCTTTAAACTGCATCTAAGGACAAGCACATTGCTAACGTCTATAATAGACAACTTACCTTATATATACCCCCACCTTAAGGTGGTTGATATCATGCATCGATATCAAGTACATTAAGGTAGGAAGAAAACACACAAGGGAACACAAGCTCTTGCAAAGTCCATGCCCCTTGGAGGTGACATGTAATTCACGATCGCCAAATGTTCCCATAAACACATCCCTGCAAGAAACATGTTAGTGTATACAAAATCATGATAAACAACAACATCAATGCATATGATTAACAACACAAAGAGCCAAGGTTATACTATGAATTCAGAGTTCAAGGATAACCGTGGGGCTATATCACAAAGTTCTCCGAATCGAGTACCACCAAAGCTAGACTCAAAGACAAACAAAGGTGCACAGAGCAGTAGTATTGTTAAGGTTTGTAAATGAGATAAAAACATCATCATAATCATTACGCGGAAAGCACGAGTTCTTCCACTAGCTAAGCATCAGATAATTTATTACAACCCCATCATCATATTAGGAACTAAGTCCATTTTTTGATTGCTTTCGAAAGGGACACTAGGTCCACATCAGTATAAATGTTTTTCATCATCCACCTGCTAGATAGAAACACTAGAAGAAGGGAAACAATAAATAAGAGAGGAGAAATGAGTGTCGTAGGGATGGTCACGTAGGAGGGTGCCCCAGTTTCACCAACTGTAATGCTATGTCCATAAGACACAACACACAATGATGAAATCAGAGAGAGAGGCAATATAGAAGAATGATGATACAAATAGAAGGTCACAATAGAGGTAGACTTCTGGTATCCCAAACCTTACAAGAGAATCAGGGGTCATCCCAGGAGGCCCAAACAACACATAACACATCACGGGGGAAGCACATCACGAGAGAGATAAAGGGTTAGAGATAATTACCTATAGGGTCTTCATATTAGATTTTAGAACTTGTGAACCTTCTAAAGAGGTATTCGATCATGTTTAATGCAAAATTTGTGTGGTTCTTATGAAAGTCTTATTTATTATCATATGATGCTTGTTTCTCAAATTCTTGTTTAAATGAGACTTTTTGTTGCTTACGAGGGGGGAACCACTTTTTTCTCCAACTGCTGACAGTCGTCTGACTCTTTTTCAATTTATAGCGAGTTTTCATTGTTGAATCTTTCTTGCACAGTAATGGGAATTATCTTGTACCATCTTACTCGTCTGTATCAGTTGTTGTTCTTGCTTTTCTAATGTATTTTGATTGTCTCCCAATCCATATAAGGATAGTGGAGGAGGAACCTTAGCATAAATTCCATTCCTTCATGGATGAGGTGGGTTGTCCACTTGTTTCTTATCTAATTCAATCATTCCTACAATTTTATCATAGTCCAAGTAATCATCCTCATCTACTTCCGCTAAACCTTGTTCCAACATATTGGTTTTAGTATGCTTAGGGAAAGGATTTGTGAAGATTTGTAAGTTCTGATTCAGCGGAGCAACCAACTTGTTTCCATTAGCATTCACACTTGATACCTGGATGACATTTGAATCAATAAGGTCATGTATCTCATGTTTAAGATCCATACATCGTTTAGTGTCATGTCCTTGCATTCGATGATAATGACAAAAGAAATTAGCATCAAAGTAAGGTGCTTGTTTACTAGGATCAATAGGCTTGATCGGGGGAAGCTTCAAGATGTTATTACTCATAGCTTGGTTCATGATGGAATGATAAGACTCAGATATCAGAGTGAAATTTCTTGGTTGATATGATGCTTTCTTCAGATTAGTGATAGCTGAAACATTTGAAAAGTTGTTCGTATTCAGTCCATTAACCTTGATGAAGCTCCTATTATTATTGTTCCTCTTAAAGTTGTTTTGTGATGATCCACCCATGGATTGACCAACTTGAGATGATGAGTTTTGGTTTTCATACTGACTAGACGAAAGTTGATAATCACGAAGGGCGATGCATAAATGTTGAAAGGAGTTATACTTCATCAAAAGGATCTTATCACGAATATTAGGTTTTAGATTTGTAATAAATATCTTTTGAACATCATCATCTTTCATCTGATATTGAATCTATGCATAAAGTCCTTGATACCGACTAATGATTTCAGTCAACTTATCTTTCAGACCTTGTTTGCATTGAACCAAGTCAATAAGAGTGACTTTAGGTCTGATATTTTCTTGAAAATGTTGTAAAAATTGATCAATCAACTATGAAAAGGAGTGTATTGAATTTAGAGGCAAAGAGTAGAACCATTCTAAAGTAGTATCTTTGAGAGATCGCAGGAAAAATTTTGCCAACAAATCCTCTTCAAAATAGAAATCACTACACATTGTCGTAAATGCTGCCACATGAATATTAGGATCACCTTTTCCACCATATTTTTCAAAGTGGGGAGTCTCAAACCTCTCAGGCATAGGAGTTCTCAAGATTGCATAGGAAAGGGGATTATGGGTATGATATGTTGGTAGACTAGGCTACAAAGAATTTGTTAAGTTTGTTACCTTTTGTTGTAAAGTAGTCATGCCCTGTACAAGTTGGTTTAGGATGGCATCATTAGGAGATGTGGTTTGTTGTGAGGAATTGGAACCAAAGTGAGGAGGTGATTGAAATTGAGATATGATAGGTGGAGGCTGGGAATAGGTCAATGGTAGTTGGACATACTAGTAGGTGGAAGATGGTTGTGATTAGGTAATAGGTGGCTAGAAATGAGTGGAATAGATAGGTGGTTGAGAACAATTATGCATTGAGGAGGTCCCCTTAGAAACCAAATTCTGATAAACAAATCCCACGGATTTGTAATTAGTGCCATTAGATACTCCAATACTAGTGGTAGCATTACTACAGGTGTTCGCATCAGTTGTTAAGATTGTTGATGTGAAAGTAGATATTCCTGTAGTTGGTATAGGTGCCAAAACTTGAGTATGCAATAGTGACGACATGTTAATAAATTTTGCATATTCACTCACCGTCATTACATTAGTTTGCACAATATGTGTTAAACCACGAATAACATTAATTCCATCTTGTCAGTCTTTTATCAATTCTCTTACATGGTGAATCACAAGTAAGGCCTCCTCAACTATCTTCTTAGTTTGCACATATTCTTGAAATTTGGCAAGGTCTTTATCAAGCTTATTGACTTGTTCCGTAGGTACATGCCCTACTATCTCAATAGTATCCTCAACATCATGAAATATTTGATCTTCCATAGTGGTTGGAGGATGTATAATATCTTGCACAATTTGAGTTTCTCCCTTTGTAAAGAAGGTGTTCAAAGGATTAGTAGAGGTAGGAATGTCATTTTCTTCAAGAGCACTAGATCCCACTAACCTTTTACTTCTTCTCAAAGGGATATTGTTTTTAGGGCAGCATGTCATAAAGCTTATACAAAAGCATACAACACACAACGCACAAACTGAGAGAACAAACCCTAAGAGAAGGATATGATTGAAGGTGAAAAAGGCTTGATTTTTTGTACTTTTTTAATGCAAATGAATGGAAGAAAGGTGTTGTAAGGATTTTGATCAAGGGAAGAAAATTATATGTCTGATATCAGTCCAAAACAACAATAAGATTCTTCACAACACACTCTTGATGAAAATCTAAGATGACGATTGTTGATGATTATTTTTACACATTCATAACAAAAGTTAAAATTCACAAAATGAACCTAACTGTCTTGAAAGATATGAAGAAATCAATTAAGATTACTTAATCCCAAGTTTTTGTATGGTTAGGTCTTGACCTTGTGGACAATTCAGTAGGTTAATGTGAAGCTATAATATGCAAGGGGCCTTACTTGATTTAAGGTGATTGATGACTTACTGGACTCAAATTATACAAATTATCACAAATATCAACATATTATCCATCTCTTTGCATAAATTTGTTACTATATCACAAAGCTTTATATGATTTATATTAACACAAGCTTTTCTTTTCAAATATTATGAAAATTGTCAAATATTAACTCAATTGTTCAGGTTTCTTTCAAATATCAGACAATCTCATTTAAATTTCTATGTTTAAGCTAAGTATTTAAAATGTTTGGGAAAAGTTAGAGAAATTTAAATTAAACTTCATTCTACTACAGGATCTAAATGCTCTATTATTCACGTTGTAAGCAATGTAGAAAATTGATTAAATCCATAGACTAAACCTTTAAATGTAAGCCCTGAGTATTTTCATGAACATACATTCAAGATTGCAAGCTTTTGAAGAGACAATATTTCAAATACAAACAAGAGCTAGAAAACACTCTAAAGCAAATGTAGAATTCCAGATGTATTTGTATTTAAAATAGACAGTTACATATGATTTATAATATATGAATGACTCTTTGAATCATTAATCAACTTATAGAAAACTTACAAAACATCTTACAGATACAGTAAGGAAGCTAGATGCTCCATGCATTCCTTATTGTAGACACAGGCAACCTCCTCTAAACCAAAATGTTCTTTCTAATCAAAATATTCAAACAACTACAAGTGCCAACTATACTCTCAAAATCCCTGTGTAAGTAATGTACAAGTAGCAAAGTTCCTTATATAGATTTTGAAACTTCTCATTGCTACGGTTACAAACTTCATCTACGGTTGAGATTCCTTCATTATTGATCAAGGGTGCACCTTCATCTCCAACCGTCTATCAAAATATCTAAATGTCATCTTTTCCTTCTCAAAGGATGTTGTTTGAATCTTTTCAAAAAAATAAGATTCGCCTTTCTTTGACTTATTCTCACTAATATTCTTTTTACTTGACTTCTCCCCAAAACTGTTGCTTCCTTTACCCTTTTCACTCTTTTAAGTATGATTTGAAGTTATTGATTATACCTTCTACAAAAGTGTGGTCGCCTCCTGGACTCTTTGTCCATATATGTTCCTGCAGTATAACTCCCTCCTTTAATTTCTTTTCTCTATTTTCTGAGTCTTCTCCATCCTCAACTTCTTCTTCAGGACCTTCTTCTTTTGACATCTCCTTCTCCTAATCCTCCTCTGTATGTATTTGTTCTATATTTGGCATATTTATATCTTTTGTCTGTTCATCAGTTTTAATTTTATCTATCCTTTCTAACCTTTCTTCATCTTCAAGCCTCCTGATTGTGTATTATATTTATAATCGAAGATCTAACCCTAGATTGTCTACAACAATCGAATCCCAACAACCCAATAGAACTGAAGATAACTGAAAGTCTTAGGCGATTACGATCCTACAAATCTGCAACAGCTTTCTCTTTCCTGCAAGCTCATTGGTTGGGGCAAAATATATGGCACAACTCCTTCCGTTAAGGGACAGACACATGGCGAGACCTGCGTACTTGAGATGGCGGTGTCCACAGCAAAATGAGAAACTCCTTTCTCTCTTAGGAATGAACAAGAAATTGACACTTGTCACGCTTCGCAGCATTCAAAAACATCTAAGTGTCCTCTTCTGCAAAGCCCTCAAAATTGTGTATTAATGACTGGGTGAACTCTGTCGTTGACAACTATCGCAACCTGCATCGATTAAGAAACAAAGATATTAATAATGGGGACCGCAGCCTCAGCGTTCACAAGCTTTCAAAGGGAGAAAACTGGGATAGGTGGCATCTTCCACGCACACAATAAATAATAGGTGGTGGCACCCACATCACTTTAGAAACTTTAGAAACTTTTGCAGAAGCTGACACTTGTCAGGGTCTGCATCACTTTAGAAACTTTAGAAACGTTTGAAACATCCTGTGAAAACTGACACTTGGCAGGTTTCGCATCACTTCTTGAAACATTAGAAACTTTTGAAACTCCCATAGAAACTAACACATGTCAGGTTCCACATCACTTTAGAAACTTTAGAAACTTTTGAAACATCCTACGGAAACTGACACTTGGCGGGTTCCACATCACTTTAGAAACTTTAGATTTCTCCTGTGGAAGCTGACACTTGTCAGGTTCTACATCACTTTAGAAACATTAAGTTTCTCACCGAAAAAGGGTCATGAACCAAACAACTTTACCTCCACATCCACCATGTGGCATTCTCCGCTGGCTTGAAAATTAAAATCATTGTGGCCCACCATCTTCCTTACAAACAATAACATGATGCAGAAAGCAACATGCGGCAATCTCTGTGTTACTTAAAAGGGACACATGGCACACTCCACACAAAAGTTAATACTCGAAACAACTACCGTGGCTTTAACTGTGGCTTGACACTTGGCAGCTTCTGAATAGAGTATTAGAAACCCATGTAGCAAACACTTTGAAACATATACAGAAATAGAAGAGACCCGCAGACTTCATTGCGACTGATACAAAATGTAGAGTATTTGACACTCTACAGTTCCTGACGATGAGCTGGATAAATGGGCCTGCCCATTTCAAACTCCAGTATCTCTGGTTTCACATATCAATGCCTTAATCATTGGGCAATAGAGTCACGAATATTTTGAAACATCCATCTAATTGAAATAGAGGCTCTGGTACTTAATGCCATTTTTCTTTATTTTCAACAAAGTTTGTAACTTTCACTTCCTTTTCCCTTTTACCACCAAGCAAACCCACACCCTAAGCAAAAGCCACATCAGGGGTCCTCATTTTGTTAAGAAATAAAATGGGGCATGTTGTCAGCATCACAACAACTAGCAACCAAATAAAACCATTTAAGATAACCAAATGAAATAAATTCATAGCTTCCAACTATCTTTTCTGCAAATCATTATCCAACTTGAGACTTAATGTATTGAATAAGGTGCATAAATTTTCCCATTCAGTTTAAGTGGGTGCATGTGAATAATAATCTTCATCTTGAAAATCAGTTGAACAAACTAGTGATTGATATTAACCTACATAGTTGATGTCATTCCCTCATAGCTGACTGGATAGAGCCTTGCTGCCAGTAGGTGTCCATAGCCCCCACTGCCAGCAAGTGTCTGTAGCCCCAGTAGAGTTACTTAGATGGCTTAATCTAGATTTTTAGTAAATTCCATATTATTATTTTATTCTTTTTATATTTTAGGTAGGATAGAAACTTCATAAGATATTACAGTTGTAACTTCATGATGCAAGGAATGATCACTTGTTGAAATTAAGCTGAGAATTGCAATGGTAGCAAGGGTGACCTTTGATTTTTCACCTAATATCTACACTGGTAGGTTCAACAAACCCAAGGATTTTAGGTGTGTCATTGTGAGAAATTTCCCTTGAATACTCAACCCACAGTTATTGAATACAAAATTTCACAAGTCAACTAACTCTCTACATTCATGACAGTCACAACAAGTTATGCCTAAATTTCAAATAATTAACCTGAATGTTCTAAATTTTCTATTATTTTCAATGGTTGTTAATCTGCTCTTGCATACTTTAAAACAAAATAAAGACCCTAGCACACAGGAAAACAACAAAGCACAAAACAAATGGACTGTACAAACAACGAACTACGAAAGGAAACAACACAAAGCAAGACAAGAAAACAAAGAAAAGAAATAAAACAACCACCCCTTCCAAACTATACAAGACACCACTGGGTAAACAAAGCACACAACTAGAACCAAAAACACTCATATTTAAATGCCTTTTTAGAACATACAGGAACATCAGGGCATTAGTTATAGTTCTTAACTTAGCAAATTTATCTTTGAATTCTAAAAAATATTCATTTATTCTACCTTTACTGTATTTAACAGAATAATCTCTAATTATCAACAATTGAGTCAGCTCATCACGTTCATGATTAATCCATATGCATGTCTTATCCTTTGAATCTCCATAATCAAAACAATTTTTTTACATCATTTACTGAGGAAAGGAAAGAAACAACCTGATGTATTTTTGGCTCTGCTAGACCTGCCTGTCCACTGCTAGCCAGTCCTTTATTTAACTTTGGATTTTCACCACTCCACTCAATATTCTCTCCTACTTCCACCTTGGTGACATGTGACTCCTGATGTATTACTTTTGCATCTATATTTAACTTCAACTCTTCATCTTGCAAACTTATCTAATTTTTAAACTCCAGTAACACCTTAAAGTCCTCTTTTATTTTCTGCACATTAGCACATGAATGAGTACCCTCATAATCTGACATATCTAAATTTATCATTTCTAAATTATTTGGTTGTGAATGTGAAACAACATTTGATTCATGAAAATACTTCCCTATTTCATTTTCAAAATAATGCTGGAGTGATGCTTGATTATGCACAACAATAGCATAATCCTCTGTATCTTCCATTTTCAAGAATTGTTCCTCAAATAATTCAGTCCTATCATTCAACAAAATATCTGGTTCCATTATCCTACAACAATCTTGGATTTGGTCATTCAATTTAAAGCAACCAAATAATAAATCAAGATTTACTTCTTTTCCTATGATTCCTTTATTTGCTGATATAGAAACTTCTTTAATTTTAGTGCACTTTAATTCTGTCACTACTTGTTTACATTTCTTTGCCCAATCATTTTCATTAAAACTTTTCAAATCAGATCTAGAGATTTTTTTCTTGACAAGTATTATTTAGTAATTCAATATATTTATCAAATGTATCAGGATTAACTTCACTTTTCTTTTTCTTCTCATTAAATCCTCTTTGTTTATCATCTAATAACTGAAACTGAGGTACAATTTCTTCTCTATATTTTTCAAGATATTTATACCTGTCATTAGCTTTATTCACATTTGAACCTTGACAAAAAAGTAGATTATTTTTCTTACAATAACATGATTCCAGAAAAGAGATTTTACTATCCTTTATTTCCAGCATTTGTTCAATCTTTGCATTATCTGAACAATTAATGATTGCTAACATTGCATCCTCATGCTGCTCCATAATCCCCTCATTTTCCTGTCAACCTTCAGCCCTATACACATCTAAGAAAGAGATCAGTGCTTTTAAAGCCAAATCTAACCTTGTAAGAAAAGTTAGACAATTAATTTCACCATGCTCTGTGGACTTATGTATCCTGCACCTTCCAAATAAACCAAAGTTAGATAAATGTTTAGGATAAATCCTCTTGTTTAAAGTTTTCTAAAAGATAGGAATATTAACCTGGAACTTGTCCTCATATGAGTCCATTGAAAATGGCATTCTGTGTTCAAATTTTTATTTTTTATTTTTTTGAAATTTTATGAGATCTAACATATCTCAAAATAAAACATTAAAACTCAGAAAATCAGAATAGTCTTTGAAGTTTGAGCAGTACCTTTGCAAAAAAAACTTTCAAATTCTTTCAAATAGAAGATATTTGGAAACATAACACTCAAATTTCCAAGAACTAAAATGATCCTTTTGGCCAGCCTACACAAAATCTACCTTAGATCCTATCAGGCCCTCCTTCTAGCACCAAAAACTGTTGATGATTGTTTTTACATATTCATAACAAAAGTTAAAATTCATAAAATGAACCTAACTGTCTTGAAAGATATGAATAAATCAATTAAGATTACTTAATCCCAAGTTTCTGTGTGGTTAGGTCTTGACCTTGTGAACAATTCAGTAGGTTAATGTGAAGTTGTAATATGCAAGGGGCCTTACTTGATTTAAGGTGATTGATGACTTACTAGACTCGCATTATGCAAATTATCACAAATATCAACATATTATCCATCTCTTTGCATAAATTTGTTACTATATCACAAAGCTTTATATGATTATATTAACACAAGATTTTCTTTTCAAATATTATGACAATTGTCAAATATTAACTCAATTGTTTAGGTTTCTTTCAAATATCAGACAATCTCCTTTAAATTTCTGCATTTAAGCTAAGTATTTCAAATGTTTGGGAAAAGTTAGAGAAATTTAAATTGAACTTCATTCTACTATAGGATCTAAATGCTCTATTATTCACGTTCTAAGCAATGCAACAAATTGATTAAATCCATAGACTAAACTTTAAAATGTAAGCCTTGAGTATTTTCATGAACATACATTCAAGATTGCAAGCTTTTGAAGAGATAATATTTCAAATACAAATAAGAGCCTGAAAACACTCTAAAGCAGACGTAGAATTCCAGATGTATTTGTATTTAAAATAGACAATCACATATGATTTACAATGTATGAATGACTCTTTGTTTCATTAATCAACTTATAGAAAACTTACAAAATGTCTTACAGATACAGTAAGGAAGCCAGATGCTCCATGCAATCCTTATTGCAGACACAGGTGACCTCCTCTAAACTAAAATGTTCTTTCGAATCAAAATATTCAAACAAATACAAGTGCCAGCTATTCTCTCGAAATCCTTGTGTAAGTAATGTACAAGTAGCAAAGTTCCTTATATAGAGTTTGAAACTTCTCATTGCTACGGTTACAAACTTCATCTACGGTTGAGATTCCTTCATTATTGATCAAGGCTGCACCTTTGTCTCCAATCGTCTGTCAAAATATCTAAATGGAATCTTTTCCTTCTCAAAGGATGCTGTTGGAATCATTTCAAAAAAATAAGATTCCCCTTTCTTTGACTTATGCTCGCTAATATTCTTTTTACTTGACTTCTCCCCAAAATTGTTGCTTCCTTTACCCTTTTCACTCTTTTAAGTATGATTTGAAGTTATTGATTATACCTTCTACAAAAGTGTGATCCCCTCATAGACTCTTTGTCCATTTATGTTCCTGCAGTATAACTCCCTCCTTTAATTTCTTTTCTCTATTTTCTGAGTCTTCTCCATCCTCAGCGTCTTCTTTAGGACCTTCTTCTTTTGATATCTCCTTCTCCTGATCCTCCTCTGTATGTATTTGTTCTCTATTTGGCATATTTATGTCTTTTGTCTATTCATCAGTTTTTATTTTATCTATCCTTTTTGACCTTTCTTCATCTTCAGGCCTCTTGATTGTGTCTTATATTTATAATTGAATATCTGACCCTAGATTGTCTGTAACAATCGAATCCCAACGACCCAATGGAACTGAAGATAATTGGAAGTCTTAGGCTGTTACAATCCTAAAAATCTGCAATAGCTTTCTCTTTCCTACGAGCTCATTGGTTGGGGTAAAATATATGGCACAACTCCTTTCATTAAGGGACAGACACATGGTGAGACCCACGTACTTGAGATGGCGACGTCTGCAGCAAAACAAGAAACTTCTTTGTCTCTCAGGAATGAAAAAGAAATCGACACTTGTCATGCTCTGCAGCATTCAAAAACATCTACGTGTCCTCTTCTGCAAAGCCCTCAAAACTATGTCTTAATGCTCGGGTGAACTCCACCATTGACAATTGTCACAACCTGCACTGATTAAGAAACAAACATATTAATAATGAGGCCCACAACCTCAGAGTTCACTAGCTTTCAAAGGGAGAAAACTGGGATAGGTGACATCTTCCGTGCGCACAATAACTAACAGGTGGCGGCACCCGCATCACTTTAGAAACTTTTACAGAAGCTGACACTTGTTGGGTTCCGCATCACTTTAGAAACTTTTGAAACTTTTGAAACTCCCATGGACACTGACACTTGTCGGGTTCCACGTCACTTTAGAAACTTTTGAAACATCCTGCAGAAATTGACACTTGGTGGGTTCCGTGTCACTTTAGAAACTTTAGATTTCTCCCGCGGAAGATGACACTTGTCGGGTTCCATATCACTTTAGAAACATTAAGTTTCTCGCCGGAAAAGGGTCATGAACCAAACAACTTTACCTCCACATCCACCATGTGGCATTCTCCATTGGTTTGAAACTTAACATCACTGTGGCCCACCATCTTCCTTACAAACAATAACATGATGTGGAAAGCAACACGCGACAATCTCCATGTTACTTAAAAGGGACACACGGCGTGCTCCACACAAAATTTAATACTTGAAACAACTACTGCGGCTTTAACTGTGGCTTGACACTTGGCATCTTCCACATAGAGTATTAGAAACCCACGCAGCAAACACTTTGAAACATATACAAAAATAGAAGAGACCCGTAGACTTCGCTGCGACTGATACAAAATGTAGAGTATTTGACACTCTACAGTTCCTGGTGATGGGCTGGATAAATGGGCCTTCCCATTTTGAACACCAGTATCTCTAGTTTCACATATCAATGCCTTAATCATTAGGCAATAGAGTCAGAAATATTCTGAAACATACATCTAACTGAAATAGAGGCTTTGGTACTTAATGCCATTTTTCTTTATTTTCAACAAAGTTTGTAACTTTCACTTCCTTTTTCCCTTTACCACCAAGAAAACCCACACCCTAAGAAAAATCCATTTCCATAGCAGGGGTCCTCATTTTGTTAAGAAGTAAAATGGGGCGTGTTGTGAGCATCACGACAACGATAAGTCAATATATAGTGAAAATATGTCAAAATATGCAATTTTTTCACCAAATCTTGATACAAAGGGGCATGAAAAAGGGTTTTGTGAGGAAAATGATGATGGAAAGAAAAATATATTAGTGATAACAGCCACTTAATGTCAAAATATCTGTCACAAAACATTTTTAGTGCCACTCAAGGTCAAACACTAGTGAAAATGTAGCTAAAATAGGCTATTTTTCACAGTTTTTCAACTCCAAGACTTAGAAAAATGGGTGTTGTAATGACTTTTAGGATGTACAGAAAATAAAGTTAATGATATCAGTCACCTCAATCCATAAAATTTTTCACAACACACTTGGAGTGAAAACTAGGTCAAACCCTAGGGCAAAAATAGCAAAAATGTGTAGTTTTTCACTAAATTTTCAATACAAGAGCTCGATAAACAGGTGTTGTGAAGATTTTTAGGAGGGGAAACAAATAGTTACCCTGGTAACAGCCAATTAGTGCAAAAATACCCTTCACAACATGCCTATGGTGCAAATTTAGAGAGTCAATAAGGCTAATTCTAGTGAAAATCGATGTTTTTCAAGCCCTAGGTTTGAGATCTTGACACAAAATGCTATATGAATGATTTGAAGTCTGATTTATGATAAAAATGGAGTGTTCTTAGATCTGAAAATGAATTCCAAGATTGAAGATGCAAAATGTAAGTGCAAATTTAATGAAAATGCACGAAAATTGCTAGTTTTTTGTTGAAATTTTCTATGCAAAAATGCAAATATTTGAAATCTAAATGCAAATTTACACTAAAATGCAAGAATAAAGCCAAATGCAAGTTTAAATGGGTATCTAAAATTAGTAGAAAAATCTAAAAGAAGATTTTGCCTACTAACCCTAGATTTTGGAATTGCTAGGTTATATGAAAATTGTCAAAATTTCTACAAAACCCTAGCAATGATGAAAATGCAATGCAAATTATTGAATTTTTGTATTTTTATGTAGTTTATATCAGATTTGATGCAAAAATTATAAATTAGGAAAAATTAGAATGAATTGATGCAAATTAGTAACCCTAAAATGTACTTTTTTTCAACATTTTCAAAATTTTCAATTTTTTTGAATTTTTCTCAATGCAATAAGATGAATGACTATATGAATGAATGAAATCAACCCAACTCTAAAGCCAAACACTCAGCAAGTTGCAATTATGTCCAAAAACATGGGTTCACCAAAATGTTTAGGGTAAAATTTGGATTTGTTTACTTTAGTGTCTAAATCCTCCTTTCACCCTCTTACATTCAAGGACCCTCGGATCGAGTGGTAGAGCACTATCAAGTCCTTGGTGACTTACAAATGTAGGGAAACTTGGATTAGGGTATTTGATTATCAATTTTCCTTCTCTTATGCTCAATTACACATCAAAACCCTAATTATGTAAATACATCAATAAACTGATGAATAACAGAAAATGCCTCTGCAAAAAGCTGTAAAATTACAAATGACTGTGCACCTATTTTTGGGGGTCCAAGGTGGAAAAGTTAAGAACAAAAGAGTGGGTGCCCAAGTCCAGTGCCCTACTTTTTGTCAGGATCTACAGACAAGATCTGCAACCTGTTCCTGCTACACTAAAGGTTTTTCTGTCACGAACTTTGAGGACTAATGAGCTGGCGCCCAAGTCCAAGGTGACCTTTTTCCTATTGTTCTACAAATCTGACACTCCAACATGCCATCCTACAACTTCACTTTGTCTACATCATCAATCTGTAACCTGCAATCATAAACTTTGGGAGGGGGTTGTGGTGTTTAGCAACTTGCCTCAGTCAAGCCCTGAAAGGACACTTAAGTCTTCCAAACACATTTTTCAGATAGAGAGTGCATGCCTAGGGAGGTAGAGGCAAAATCCAAATGAAATAATGATTGAAAACACAATATGATGTCACCTTGTAGTGAAGATCTCATGGGAGGAATATGCTCTTCATTCCATGAGGCAATGGATGCTCAAATCTACAAACAAAAACACATAGACCACACAAATCTGCTCTTGCAACACAATGAAAGCCTTGAATCACCTTTAAGAACACAATAGCTTGCTAGTAATCATCTAGTTTACAAATGAATGCCTAAACATGCTTTTATATGCAACTACAAACATTCCCGCCAAGATTTTGTAAATTCAAACTTATCGTGTCGGCCTAGGGACCAAATAATGGTCATAAACCAACACTTAAAATTTGGGCCTGACCCAAAATAGGGCAAGACTAGGGTGTGGGCGCCCAAGTCCTCCCCCCTATTTTGGGCAGGGTTAAGCTCAAGGGGTCCCCCTAGGCCCCATTTTCCATGATACCTAGGGTTCATTCCATCACGATGTTGAAATATGATGTAAAATATTCTAAATACACACAGAAGACTCGGGAGCTAAACCTAAAGAGGGAAAAGCCCCTAAGGGGACATTTTCTGACGTTACAGGTGTATGTTCAATGTTGGATACTATACCTTCTTGTTGAACATCACACACCTATACAACCTCCAAATTTGATTCAGCCATTAACTTTGCTAGTCCTTGTCCTCTTACAAGTTTGGTGATCTGGATATTAATATTAAATTCATGAATTTTGTTTATCCATCTACACCTTATTCCTATGACTTATGCTTGTGTAAGGACATCTTTGACTACTGTATTAGGTACATAAGAAGTTACTTGTGCTCCTACCAAGTAGGGTCTGAATGTTTTAACTACTTTTACCAGAGCATAAGCTTGTTTCTTAGTGGCATCATGTTTCAACTCTGCTCCTTGAAGTGATTTGCTAAAGAATGATATTGGCTATTCATGTATTTCATTTTTCTGTAGCATGACAGGTGCAATAGTATGAAAAGAAGAAAAATAAAAAATTTGGAATGGTATACCAAAATCATGAGATTTCAGGACTGGAACCTCTTTGATCACCCTCTGGATTGATGCAAATGCTTCAACTACTTCTGATGTCTAGTCAATCTTTGATCCTTTCTTCAACATTTTGGCAATAGGCTTTACAATTTCAGCAAAATTAGAAATAAATCTTCTCACAAAATTTGTTTGCCCAAAAAATGACTGGATGGCCTTTATTGTCTTTGGGATGGGAATTTTATCAATTGTAGCAACTCTTTCTGGATCTATCCTTACACCTTCTTTGGATACAATATGCCCAAGCAGTTTGCCCTTAGTGACAACAAATTGACATTTTTTAGGGTTTAATGATATGCCATATATTCTAGTGCCTTTATGAATGTTTTTTTCAAATGTAAGTAGTGATCCCCTGCTTTCTTTGAATATGCTGTCAAATCATCTTGATATATAACCATTAGGTCTGCAAATGCAACATCCATGTTTCTTTGAAAAGTGGCGCTAACATTTGTGAGACCAAAAGGCATCCTAACATACACATATGTGCCCCATGGTGTAGTGAAGTTAGTTTTGTATTGCTTTGATTCCTTAACCTTGACTTGGTTATATCTAGAGAGCCCATCCATCATGGAAAGCATCTCACAACCTATTACCCTTTGAAACATAGCCTCCATATTTGGGAGTGGATAATTATCCTTTAGTGATGAGATGTTCAAATTCCTGAAATCAACACACAATCTTATATCCTAGCCCTGGTGAGAATGACTTGTCTGACAAAGTTCATATGTCCTTCTGGTTCAAAAACCCTTTTTGTTCTTGATTTCAAAGAATATTTTGCTTTCAAGTAAGCTTGCAGTTCCTCCAAAGTATCTGAACCAACTAACAACTCACCAAACACAATGGAATCAAGAAGAAATGTGCCTTTGTTTTGTTTTTTCATTACATTTTTCTCCATCCAGAGCATTTGCCACATGAACTCAAGAAATGTAAGTCTGTCTAGCACAAATTTTGGCAACACATGGGGTCACTGAGTACACCCGTAGACTCTTATTACAGTATGGTCAAGGAGAAAAAACCAATTAGCCAAATTATGCATATGGCCTTGTTTTGGCTTAGTAGCTAGAGGCCTCAATATTTCTCTGATCTCTTTGGTCAATATAGGAGAAAGACTTCCAAGTGAATTCATTATCCTGATTGTGAAATCATCATGGAACACTACATAGCTACAATTTTTGTAGTGACTATCCCATTTGTAACACTAGCTTTGTACAGGTAGTCTCTATCTCTTTTGACCCACCATGCTCAAATCCATTCTACTTGGGTACCTTCTCCTATTTTGATACAATATCATATGGCACAGTAAAGAATAATGCTTAAAATTCATGGGAGTTCTGTCTTCCCTTATCTAAAGTAGTCCATCATGCAACTTCTTCTCAATGAAGGATACAAATTCATACTCCTCATTGACCTCTAGATTTTGTATTCCCATATCCATCATCATTATGCCAATTGGAATTCTATGTTGAGCATCAATACCTAGCACTTGGCACAAAGCAAAGTAGGTCCTTTTGAAATATACAACAAAATCATCAACTGAGAAAGGCTCTATATAAGTGGTTGGAATTGGAATCCTTTTATTGTTGGCCCCTTTTCTCATATACATAGGAAACTCATCACTCCTATGTATTTTCCTCAGCCTAGTATATTCCTCTTCACTTTTTACAAATCAACCTTTGTGAGGGCTTGCTTGTTGTGCATGAAGTAATCAATGATTGCATCTCTATCCACAACCACCAAGGGTGACCCATTTGGCAATATGACTATTCTAGTAGTTGCATGTTAGTGTTGTGACAACACTTTGATCAAATCAACATCAATGAACACATTTGGTACCACATGTTTAGCCAAATTTAGATTGCATGGGTTGGCAATAGGACCCTGTCCATCCTTCTTCTCACAGAAATACCAAAAGAGGTTCCAACCTAAAATGGGGACTCTAGCATCATGACACCCCTCTGCCACATCTTTGAATAACTTTTTATACCCCTTGCCAATGAAGTTAGGCAGAATATCCAATAGAGACTGTTGAAGGGGCCGTTTCTTTTCTTTGGGAATAGATGGTTTAGTTTTCTTACATGTAGACTCAGACTTTTTGGGTGACATTGTGTGTGAATCTACTAAGCTAGGGTTTTTTTTATCTTCTTGATTTATTGAACAACTTACAAACTAGTTTACACACAAATTATAGCACTTATAATAGAGATAAGCACATAATGAACACACCTAGTTGTGAGAAACTACAAGATTCAATCCAAAACATGAATCTCCTACTTATGCATCCTTCAAAATTTGTTTGAGTGAGTAAAATGAAATAAAAATCAAGATTTATTTTGAGATGGTACAAGTCACCACACCATTACTTTGTTTGTGCTAGGAGATTAGCAAATCTGCATGCTTACATTGCTTCGAACATAGACAATTGATCTACACAGATCAAAGGGACAGAGAATTTTACTAAATTTGTAGTCATTTAATCAGTTACCACACTCCCACCACCATAAATGATGACCTCTATGGGGTGGTGGAGTACTCATTTCCACATTCAATGCTTCATCACAATACCATGATCTCTATTGAACCCTGTTGCAGGACCATGGTGACATTTGAGGGTCATCTCCTGTTGTTCGTCATTTACCATTGCCCTGCAAGCCTAGTGAAGTCACTCTCGTGGGGTAGCAGGATGTGCCTTGTTACCTCTATCCATTACTGCACTACCGCATCAATAGAAAACATTATATTTCACTCACTGTGGGATAGCGAGGTGCATTCAATGTTATGCTACCTGTTTACCACGTACCCACACTCCACAAGACCTTTTAAACTTGACCACCATGGGATCACGGTGGTCACTAATGCTTTTATCTTATATCTGTTGTAAACCTGCAAGCTTATGATATTACGATGGCAGGGGTGTGGTAGCTAGTTTAGTGTTACATTACTTGTCCCTACTAGCCTGCAACATCATTGACTACCAAATTCACCTCGCGGTATAGCAGTAATAATCAGTTAACAAGAATATTCACACCACAAGCCCGCACCTACTCCATCTTGTTCATCGTAGGGCTATGGTAATAGTTATATTGCATTTTATGTTCCCTGCCAACCCACTAGTTCGATATCAGACTTCTTGCGGTAGCGTGGTACATGCTTAAACCCAACGTTGACTCCTACAGTCCCATCATCATAGTTAGGGTTCACTCCTTAGCTCTACGGGAGTGCAGTAAAGGATGCATTACAAGGTCTTACACATAAATTTCTTGTGCATACTAGGATACAAGGATGAAAAACAACATTCTTAGACATAAATGGATTATACTATGGATAGGAATATTCAAATGGATGATGGATCTTAGGGTTTGGAAAGAATTTGAATATAACCTAGGCAAAATTTACCAACCCTAACAAAGCCAACTGATGATCTAGGAAATATACATGACCACAGGTTTTCCAAAGAACATGCAAGACATCACTAGATTTGAAAATCCTAATAGACTTCATGCATGTAAAGTATAGGTCTACAAACATCCAAGCCCTCTAGACTTGAAATGGACTTTTAATATGTGAAATCTATAGGGCTTATTGCATCGAGTATTCGCTTGTCTTCTTTCTTGCAAACTTGAGTTGCTCTATATAATTAAATTGAGTAGGTGTTTGAAGTATGAAATATCAATTTGATGTCCATGGGGTTTTCCTTTGGTGGTATTGGTAGATTGCTTATTCAAATTCTAGAGAGAGAATCACATCCAAATTTCACTTTGATTCATGCCAATGTGGTTAACACTCCCTAAAAATCTTATGCAATAGAGCCCAATGAGTAGCCTCGGGTTGGTGGTATTTCTATTCTCAAGTCCACATTTATAAGGCGATGCCTCAGTGAATTAGGGTTTGTTATGTGGCTTGGGAGTGACATGTATAGTGGCCTAAGGGAATCAAGAATAGACACATGACAATCTCTATAAAGGTTTATTGGTCCTTTACCCGATTCGCAAGTTGCTTAGTCAAGAGAAAGTAGGCATAATTTGAGTGATTGAATGAGTATGGGTCCAATATGTTCTATGAATTCATGGATTTAATATCTTAGACATGGACTTAATATAAACTTTGACTTAATATGCTTTTGGGTCCATCCAACAATCTCCCCAAACCTCCAAGCTTGATAATGTCAGATAGAGAAAAAGACTCAATTAAGGTTGGCTAAGCCTTCCAAGTCCACAAGGAATGTATGAAACATCAAACTTGAACATGTGAATAAATTCTAACATAATGGGAAGTTCTTGGTTCCCAAAAGACTCTACAAACTTAAAACTTTGAAATCCTCAAATGTAATTGTAAGCAATATAAAAGCATATGGGCCTAGATGTTAATTTGATGATGATATGGAGGTCCATCTCATAGACCATGAAGACATTAATTACACTCCTCTTAGCTATCTCATACTTGATAACATGTTCCCTAGTATTTTTACCCCCTTGACCATCTTTTCTTGCCTCCAAATTGTGTTCAAAGACTTCACAATTGCAAGACAACCCTTTTCATATCCTCAATAAGAGGATCACCCGAGAGACCCTAAGATCACCCAAATGACCTACCCTAACAAAAAGGGTGACCTTGTAGTGTTTTGGCATGCGCGATTTATTTCAATTCTTCCCAACTTATTTCTACTTTTTGGATTTTGATTAAGAGTTCCTTCATGCACAACTAAGACATTACTTCTATTGACTATTTTCTAACTCCCAATCAACCTTTTATAACTCACAATCAATCCATAGTGATCTTCTAATCAATCTTCTTGTCACATCCCACTTTTAGACTATACAAATTAGAAAGATTTTAAATGTTTTAATTTGATTAGTATAATATGTGATTATAAATGTCTTGATGCAATGTGTTTGATGTGATGACATTTTAGTGAGTATTCATACATTTATTATTATTTCACTACTTTTTGGAAGTGAATAGTAATAATTAATTTGTAAGTATTTAACTTATGGTTGCATCCTTGAATGATTATTGGTTATTATGATGAAATTGATTAATCCATTGATCAACTAGTATTATAATGATTATTGTTATTCCATGATTATGATTTTTTGTTACATATTTTAGACTAACTACCATTTTGGTGCTCATGAAGTGAATGCAAGATCAATTCTTCCCCCTCTCATTTTAAGAGGGAGAGTATCATCTAGGAGAGAGTAATAGATCATGGTAATGTGGCTATTATACCATGTTGATAGAGAACTCACATACTTGCACTATTCCATAGGTCATATGTGTGATGATGCATTATAGGTATCTTCTTGAGTGTCATGTAATCAATTGGTTAATATTTTTCTTGCATTTGAATGTTTGCATGGTGTCTAGTCTCATGTAGTTGTCACATTCATCTATTCAAGTTAAGTTTTGTCTTGGCCCAATGAGAAGCTTGGGTGTGTGTGTTATTTCACTTATGAAATTAAATAGAAATTCTTAGTCTTATTTTTAAAGACTTATCTATCTTTCACTTGGTTGAGTTAGTATGAAATTTATTTCAATTAAAAAGGATTTTAAAAAGTGAAAAAAAGGAAAATGTGAGAAATTAAATAAGGACATTTAGGGAAACTCTATATTGTAGGTATGTTTTAGTAAAATGAGGTGAACCAATGGCTAGAAATGTGGAAAGAAACTCACCATCCTTTGGCATTAACTTACCACTGTCCTACATCGATGGATTTTTGGGAGTTTAGTTGAGTTTTGTGGGGAAAATTTTTTTTTTAGCACACATGGAGCCATTCTCGGGGGGTGTGGGAGTTTGAGGGAGAGTTGTGGTGGATGAGAGCCGGATCTCATGGTAGAAATTCCTTAGTCACTCATGTTGGTAATTAAATTGTTATTGAGAGAAGATTATTGAGATGAAAGGTTTATTTTGGTGGCATTTAAGAAAAAGGATCATCATTTGTGGGAATGATTTAGGAAAAGGAAATTGGGAGTTTTGGGAAAAGAAAAATAAGGAAGGAGCTCATGAGACTGTGGTGGGAACTAGGAACAAATTCTAGCATCATTTTTATCACTACATAAGACTTTTATATGGGTATGTGATTCTTATCATGAAAGATTTAGTTATGCAGAGAGGTGTTTTTATAATCACAAAGAAGAGATGAAAGATTTTGATTCTAGTAAACAAAAATCCAAAAATTCTCGTAAACAGAAATCCACAAAAAAAAAAAATAACAAACAGAATTCTAATCTAAAAAATAGAAAATAAGATTCAAGATTTCGTGTAAAAAATAAAAAAACTAAATTAAATGAAAATAATAAAAATGCACGAGGGATAGAGTGGAAGACAGATGGTTTATGGCATCAGTTACATTGATGGAGTGGAAGATAGATGGTTTCTTGAAGAGGTGGCTGAATGTGAAAATTTATAAATGCATACTCTCAGATAATCAAACCACTTAGGTGATCATATCAAATTGCAATATTTGATGTTAGCTCAAGGGGAGTGTGAACATAAAACAAAAGAATCACCTATTTTTCACCAATTCTTTGTATCTGGTATGTTCTTCTATGTATCTATTGATATGCTATTATTTAGTTCTTTTTATTAGTAAATTCCATCGAAGAGCCATGAATGCTTTCAAAATATAGAACAGAAAAACTTTTAGTTGCCCCTTTGGTTATTGATTTATCAGTTTATGCTCCTAATAAGGAGGAATAGGGGATTTTTTTTAAATGGCAAATGAGACTGACCAAACTGCTACACAAGTTGTAGCAACTACATATGGTGGAGTAGGTTCTCCAACAAATTAAATTGCAAGTCTTTATTTTTTTCAACAAAAAATTTTGTAGAAAGAAATTGGTTTTAACATTGGTAGGTCGTAATAGACTAAGGTTGTTGGGCATTGCCTTGGCAGTTCCACAACAAGTGGGAGTGTCACGACTTCGCCATGATTGTGGGGAAAGTCCTGAGGCTCCCCATAGGGGCATTGCCCTTTCACAGGCCACCAAGCCTCCCTTCTCATTTAAATTTTTTCTTTAAATCCTTTTTACATTATGTTTGACAATAACGCCATTGCTTGTGTCTCCAATTTGATTCAAACATGTGTTCAAGAAAACTTTTATCTATGAGTAATTAAACTTTATATATATTACATGCATCAGTAACTATAAAGGTTAACTCTATCCAATTCTTCTCCTAGACCTACACACATGCGTGTATATATATATATATATATATATATATATATATATATATATATATATATATATATATATATATATATATATATATATATATATATATATATATATATATATATATATAACATGCATCAATAAATATAAAGGTTAACTCTGTCCAATTCCTCTCCCAGACCACAGGAAATACAAAACAAATTCTTTTGTAGCATTTAAAATTATAGAATGAGGATTTAGTTAAATCAAGTCTTGCCAAGACCAAACTAGTAAAATAGAAAACATAATAGAAAAAGGTAATTTTTTTGCTTAAACAAGATTCTCTTTAGGTTGCTTTTATGATTTTTTTTTTTAGTAGATTAAGGGTATATATATAGATATAATTCTTTTGTAGCATTTAAAATTGTAGAATGAGGATTTAGTTAAATCAAGACTTGCTAGGACCAAACTACTAAAATAGAAAACATAATAGAAAAAGGTAATTTTTTTGCTTAAACAAGATTCTCTTTAGGTTGCTTTTATGATTTTTTTTGAGTAAATTAAGGGTATATGTGTGTGTGTGTGTGTGTGTGTGTGTGTGTGTGTGTGTGTGTGTGTGCGCGCGCATGTCATTACGGCAAAAACTAGGTCTAAAACTAAATTAGCAAGTAATCAAACCTTGAGCACAAGCAAGCATGAAAATCAAAATAACAAATGAATGCAAACCCAAATCCATGCTAAACCTGATTTATCTCCATTCCTTTTCTCAACCTCACATAACAATACAAGATTTCAAAGGTTGTTGATGGAGGAATGTTGGTTGCTCACCATTGCAACATCATAACAGTACTCCAAGGCTTCATATGCAAATGGCTTGTGAAAGGCTTGCTTTATAGAAAAGGCTAATTTGAATGAACAGGTGGGATTGAAAGTTATTTTGAATGATATTGATAGTCAAGATTGATTAGGTTTTCCCACTTCAAGAGGGGTTGTAGTCATGTGATATGTGTAGGAGAATTCTAATTTAAATAATGTTTTATTTAAATTAGTTGTGCATGTGAAGGGTTGTAGTCATGTGACACTTGTTTGCATGTGGTAAAAGGTGAGGGATTTAATTCAAATATTTTATTTGTATTATTTGAGACAAGTGAGGGGGAATTAATTAAATAAAATGTGATTTATTTAACTAATTTTCTAGGTGATTGAGATGAAATTATGAGTGGGATTGGGATGGGACCTAGGACAAAACGTTGTAAGATATCTCACTAGGTGATGTATAATTTTAAGTGTCTACATTTTGCCCCTCTTTGAGATGATGTTGCAACCAAGTAAAATCATTTCAAAGAAGCTAAGGAAACATGATGATGATGAAAGAACATGATGATGATGCCCCCTCAAGAGGATAGTCAGGTTGGACAAACACAGGTATGCTCTCGAAATGAAATGGATTGGTCAAAGGCAAAAGATAAGGGAATGGATAGAAAAAAAGGAAGGATGCGTTATGCTGCAATGAAGGTGAACAACCATGATGTTTGATATAGCACTAGATGTTATGCACCAAGGTATAAGGACCAAGGTGATGATGTGTCTTGTGCCCCAATGTAATACAACCTTGTCTAGATACAAGATATGAATATTAGCTGGGAATGATGCAAATGCAAGATAAAATGATAACACATGCAAGCAAGCAAACAAACATGCACAAATTATTCAAAAAATAAACAAGGTATTGCCCCTATCAAGCTATAAACCAATGATTCATTGATTCATCCATTGATTGATGATAATGATGTCTAGTTTTAGGAAATGAAATATGTCATCTAAGATGCCTGGTCTAGTTCTGACAATGCAACATTCTGTATAAGACAATTGATTGGATTGATTGACACTAGTGTTGTTGGCCATGCAAATCAACTATTGTTGATGTGTTTGTAATTGATATCAAAAGGAGTTTTCTTACACTTCAAGGTGTTTGTTGTTTGCTCATCATGCTTCATGTTTGCTTTAGTTGCTTCAAAGGTGTTTGAGATCATACTTAAAGAATTCATATCTTGATCATGCTTTAGGTTCATACTTGAGTACATATTTGATAGTGTAGTGTTCATGCAAGGTGATGGTGCCATATCAAACCAGTGCAGATGTCAAATGTTAAAATGTATGAGTGGTGTTGTTGTCAAAGGCACAAATACTTCATAATGTGTTCATGCTTTAGTTCTTGAGTTGCTTCAGATTAGGGTTCATGTTGAGTTTCTTCAGTTCAATGAATGTGTTGATAGGTTTGTTCTTGATGATTGATGTTGGTGTTGATAGGTTGGTTCTTTATGATTGGTGTCAAAACATTAGAAGGATATCTTGTTGATAACTGAGAGGGGGGGTGAATTAGTTATCTTAATTAATTTAACTTTATGTTCTTCTTTAACAAGTAGTGCAACATCAAAGCAAATAAGCATCCATAATCATGAATGCAGAAACAAAGTCAATACACATAACACAATAATTTTGATGTGGAAAACACTATTAAGGGAAAAGACCATGGGGTGACTAACCCAAGAATGTATTCCCTATTAGAAGAATAGAAGTACAAAATGGCACTTGCTAATTAGGGCTCACTACCCGAGTTCACTGCTCACAAGAGGCTCACTGCCTACAAGAGACTCACTATCTACAAGTTATAAAGAGAGTTACAAGGTACTTGAATTGATAAGAAGCATCCTCATATGATGGAGTTCAGTTCCGGTTAGGCTCAGTATACTGATCTACTGCACTTCATCCTTTCTCTTCTTTTGTGCTATTGTCCTTTCACATACCGGACCTGTCTTACTGCTTCCACTCTACTCTTCTTATTTTCTTCACATACAACAACACAACACACACCTTCACATCCAAATCCATCTAGTATATATATCCGCACCAATGATTTCAACACCTTTCTAGTTAGCATCCGGAATAGTCAATATTTTCCCAAACTCTGATCTGTCAGCTGAATCCTTACTTATTAAGTGATGTGTATCAAGGAGATACTTATAGAATTCATCTAACATGTCAGCCAATCATGAATGATACCTTAAGAACCTTGATCACCATCAATGTCTCATCCAGAATAATGTCTGATGCTCTACCAGTTAGTTCTTCCTTTGTCTACTCTATCAAATAGGACCCTAATACTTAGATGCTCACATCTCTTCACTCTTTCATCACCGGAGACTCAATCCCTAGAATTTGTTAGTCAAGGTACTCCTCTTGACTTCCCCAAGTCCACACTTTGCTAAGATACTTCCTTTGAGAGATCTGGACCTGACTATCAGACCTTGCCACATGCTCTGTTCTTGCTTACCGGACCACAACACTCTTCAATCTGACTTCCAGTATAGACACACCATGTCCTACAGATGTGTGGGATGAACTTTGTTACCATCAATGACAACAATCATGAAGCTACAATGTGTCTCTTGCCAACAATCTCCCCCTTTGGCATTGATGGAAACACTTAGTGAAAAATGACTAAGTGTTATATTGTACTCCCCCTTGGTTGATGCTTTGTTCTAATGTACACTTTACCGGAGCTCCCCCTTAGCTGGATTCCACATTTTTAACTATTCCTCACTCCCCCTTTGATATCAATGGCAAAGGGTAGGGTCTATACACCAAAAATCCTCAAAAAATCAACTATACTTAGTCGCATAAGTATAATTATATGATACACTTACATATATTGTAGTATATCTGCAAAAGATGTCTTCAACTGGGCAAATTCTGTTGCCCAACTTTGCTTCATCCTGTCCAAAATTGAGATGTGACCACTCAACAGGAATGCAAAAGCTTCTACCCTCTTAAGATCTGTCGAATCACTGGTTCAGGCTATGGTCTAGGCATCAGTTAGGGCCTCATGCATGGCCTCTAATTTAGGGATAATCATCCCTCTAAGTTCACCCATCCTACTTATTATGTTCTTCCTCTCCATCTCAAGCTACTTAATCTCATTCATGACTACAATAGTTTGACATTCCTTGTTTATTATGGATACAGTGAGAGGATCAAAAATCTGAGAGAGGCTTGACAGTTTATCCTCTTGTTCTTTTACTTTCTTCTCAATATCCTTTGTTACTTTAGTCGAGGAAAAAAAAAATTATAGATATCTCCGCCATCTTTAAGAGCATTTTCTAAGCTCTTTATTCCAATATCCATAACTCTCCTATCATTGGTTATTAGACCTTGTACTTTGGAGAATCTCTTTCCTAAAAACTCCTTCCAGACCTTTTTTTCTGCTGACTTCTCTAAAGAATCAAAATGCGTATGAACATAATTTACAAGAGACTTTAGATTGCCAGATGTGGAGGATGAAGAGTCCTTTTGAAAGGATGGCATAATCTTCTCCAATACACCGGATGCAGCTTCTATGAGCTCACAATCTTCCATGTGAGACTTCAGAAGTTTTTCTTTTGCCTTTGCTTGAGTGAAGGATGCTAGCTTCATGGTTTGCATCGGAGAGAGGGAATCAAAATTGAATGGACCTTGAAGCAACTCCAGTTCATCAAATTCCATCATCTCTTTGGTTAAGAAATCTTTGACTGTTTCTGTTGTGTCTCTTGCCAGTGATAGGGTTTTCTCCCTTTTTGTAGCCTTAGCACTATTGTCTGTGGTCTTTTCTGTTTGACCTTCTTCTCTTCCCTTCACTTCTTCTTCTTTCTCCTCTATCTTTCCTTCTCCTTTAGATCTAGAGACTGTTGGGGAATCTAGATTTACTTCTCCTTGGAATTCCTCTTTCAGAACAGAGGAGTCCTGGTCCTTGGACTTCTCTTTACTTGCCTCTTCAGTAGATTCTCCTTTGTCATCCATGGTAGGAGGTTCATCACCTATGTTCTCTATAACAGGAATATTGAATCTTTTAAAGGAGTTTCAGAGGATCTCTTTTGTCTCTTTTACTATTTTGTCAGTTTCTCCAAGCATAAGCTGATTCATTCAAGCTTTGCTCCAGAACTCATCCTTGCAATCTTTGAAGATCATATTCATTTACTTCAGAGTGATTGAAGGATGTAGTTGAATAGCTATCTATTCTTGGATCTCAAGATCCTTCACCTTAGCATTATTCTTTCTTATTTCTAATTCCTTCTCTAGGCTTTTGGAAATGAGAGATATGATTTCAATAAAAGCCTTATTATAGATATTCAAATATCTAACTGTAGCTTCTTGCAAGATCTTCTGATCAGCTTTGTTATAATCGTCATAGAATTCAGTCATTGGTTTTAGGTTCCCATCCACAGTGACTGATTTGACTACATCATCAATGGACAGAGTGGGCCTTTCAACAAATTCTTCTGCCATCTCTTCCTTGTCATGATTGGTAGAGGGTTCACCGGATGTTTTCTTTTTCTTCTTCATTTTCTTTACCTCTTCATCAGATCCCATCTCTTCATCATCCTTTTGACTGGCATAAGACCTTGTGGCCTTTATCTTAGTTCTCTTGTCTCTTTTACTGGATGATTTTTCTTCCGGTTTTGATGTCTTTGATCTTTTATCAGTGGTAGGTGCAGATCTCTTAGAGGATCTGGTCCGGGAGGGGGCTTCTACCAGATCACTTTCCTTTTCTGCTTCTTCCATCTCTTTCTCTACCCTTTCCATCTTCTCTCTATTGACATCAAGGGATTCTTTTGATATGCCATATCTTTTGGCAACATTCTCTACTTCTTTTCTCACTTTTCTCTTTATCTCCGGTTGTCTAAGTTCCACATGAATCTTTAAACGCAACTCTTCAACAATTCCAAACCTTTCTGCCTTGGGATCCTTGGGTTGACTTAGCATGTGTTAAACATGTAGCTCTACAATTTTCTCATCTACTTCATACCCCATTGGCATGGCCTAGACTATCCTTGGCTCCACAGCCTCCATTAGGCACTGATCAGTTTCTACCATAAAGCATACTATATCCTTATACTTTTCAACTAGAGATTTGGGAATTCTCTCTCTTGCTTGCATCATACTTTGAAAGTTCTTGAAGTAGCCCCAGAGTGTTGTATTTTGTGCCTTGGTATCACCAAGCCCATGTATATAATCTCTGATTTGAATGGCTACAGGTCTATTATTCTGCCATACCCAACCACTAGATCTAGGAAGCTCATTCATGAAGTAGAAGAATAAACATAATATCAGCCCACCATACTTGAATGAGTTCTTTTTGTCCTTTTTGATCTTTTGTAGGTTCTCCAACAATTGGCTTAGAAGAAGTTCACAAAGATCATAGTTAGTATTTTCTTTTAGCATCTGATAAGCTGTATAAATTGCAGTTCCAGGTACTAAATTTTCCCTACTGGAGTGATACATCTTGTAACCAGTTATCATGGATACAAATTTGATATCCGAATCAGTGATATCTTCAATTGTCATGGCTCTCTTGTCAAATTTTGATTCGGTTGCTTCACTCACTGTTTGATTCTTGATAGATTTGAGAGCCGGTATCCCACCGGATGAGTGCAATCCAGTAACTGCCCTAATGGCATCCTTGGTTATCTTGAAAGGCCTTGTCAACCATATGAAGCTATCATGTATTCTACTTAGAACATACCGGACCCATTCATCTTCTGCAAAATAGGGGAAATGAATGCACTGTGCAAAATGTTTGTCCTAGATAGCCTTATACTGTGGTTTGAGTTCAAATGAGTCATCTATTAACTGATTGTGGTAGATATCTGCCAGCTTGGATTCCCCAAAATCTTTAATGTTTGCATGAATATATGCCCTAACGTCTTCAATATACAAAACCCCATGCGGAATGCTGGAAAATACCCTTAAGGGATCCACTTCTAGAGATTTGTAGGGATGTTTCTTAAATTTGGGGTGAGGCCTATCAGAAATCTTCACAACATTCGAAGTAGCAATCTTAAAGATAGAGAAAGTTTGATCAAGAGTGAAAAATACCTTTTTACACTTCTAGGTCTCTCAAAATGAGCTGGATCAGATTGCTGGAAGAATTGTCTTCTATGGTTGATCTTTGAGAGAGTTGAGACAATTTGATTGTAGAGCTCTTTTTCTCTTCTTCTTGAGTGCAAATGTGTAAATGATGATCAAATGAACCCTTTTATCTCTAAGAAAACCCTAATTGCACATTGCAATAAATGCGTAACTTAAGTTATTCCGGTTGCCTTGTTCTCCTTGTTCTAAGCAAAATCTTTTCTGGATCACTAATAAGAATTTAGAGTTGTTCTTGGTGATGATAGACAGTCTATCTTCCTTTCCCCAAACATTTCATCTAATCGCAGATCAAGATTCCTCAGTTTGAATCATATCGGATCTAAATGCGAAAAACCTACTTCTCACCAGATGACTGTTGAACCAGATTAGCCTTTTTCCTATTCAAACCCACTTGCAGATCTTCCATCTCTTTACCAAAGCTTATTTAGATGTTCCTCTATGAACCCTTTAATCCACACCATTCCTTGTGCCAATTTCAGGCACCAATTAATTGGCTGGGGAAAATTTTTTTCCTTGTGTCTCCTCTTGAGCCAGAGCTCACTTTTTTTAATTTCTGGAAGGAATATCAGCACCAGATTCTGGTGCGGATCCATCCCCAGCACTTTCTATACTCCTCTTCACCTAAATCTTGTTCATCTCCCTTTGAACTTTATCCGCATTCACTTTTCCTTTTCCTTTGTCTTGATTCTGATTATGATGCACCGGACCCCTTTTATCCTGATTCTTGCTTCTACAGAATTTGGCAATATCACCAGATCTATTGTAATTGTGGCAAACAACATTTATTTGTATATTTGATTGATATCCTCATAATCTGCATTGATTAGCCATATGTCCCATTCTATTGCATGCAAAGCATCTACCTTTGAATGAATTGTTCACTTGCATATTTCTGCATTCATGAGATTTGTGACCATTCCTTTTACAGTTCAAACACTGTCCGGAGAAGGATGTATTAGTCTGATTTATTCTCTTTCTGCACTAATTAGCTTTATGGCCAAAGTTATTGTAGTTGTGGTAGTACCTATTGAAGGATGGATATCTTTGAGCATTAGGCTGCCTTACCGGAGGTCGTCTAGGCTTGTTCCTTGGATTCCCTAATCCAAAATTCTTCTAACTGAATCCAGAGCTTTCACCTTTCTCATATCCCAAGCCATGCTTGTCATCTACCCTCTTTTGGCTTTCAAGAAGAAATTCAAGTTGAGAAGAACTTATCTTGAATTTCTCTTTGTATTCATTTGCTGTTTGAAGATCCTTTTTAATAGTGTCAATTTGATCCTCAAGTTTTTCTTCATTATCTCTAGCATCTTCAAGGTTAGATTCAAGATGTCTGATTATTCTATCCATCTTGTGGCAGTCTTTTGATTTCTCCTTGAGAGATTGTCTTAGATCATCTTTAGTTTTTCTTTTCTCTTCAATTTCTTGGGTAAATTTCGTAACTCCTGATTCCATTTCATGTCTTACCATAATGATCTCTTTTGATAACTTTTCACATAACTTGGTTTTCTCCTTCAGATGTTCATTTGTATCATTGGCTTCACCTTGACTTGCCAATTGCTGAAGTAGATCCTTTCTCTTTTTCATAGAGAGACTCAATTTCCCTTTTAGTTCATATATGAAATCATCATCATGTTTGAGTCTTTCCTTATATTCATTGACTTTAGAATTAGATTGCTCAAGATCATCTAGGGTAGACTAAAGTTGTTCCCTCATACCATACACATCCATTTGAATTCCTAGATCTTCCTCAAGATTTTAGGCTCTGTTTGGAGGAACTTGGCTCTGATACCAATCGTTGATAACTGAGAGGGGGGTGAATCAGTTATCTTAATTAATTTAACTTTATGTTCTTCTTTAACAACTAGTGCAACATCAAAGCAAATAAGCATCCATAATCATGAAAGTAGAAACAAAGTCAATACACATAACACAATGATTTTGACGTGGAAAACCCTGTTAAGGGAAAAAACCACGAGGTGACTAACCCAAGAATGTATTCTCTGTTAGAAGAATAGAAGTACAAAATGGCACTTGCCAATTAGGGCTCACTACCCAAGCACATTGCTCACAAGAGGCTCACTGCCTACAAGAGACTCACTATCTACAAGTTATAAAGAGAGTTACAAGATACTTGAACTGATAAGAAGCATCCTCATATGTTGGAGTTCAGTTCCAGTTAGGCTCACTATACTGATCTAACGCACTTCATCCTTTCTCTTCTTTTGTGCTGCTGTCCTTTCACATACCGGACCTACCTTACTACTTCCACTCTGCTCTTCTATTTTTCTTTGCATACAACAACACACAATGCACACCTTCACATCCAAATCCATCTGGTATATATATCTGCACCAATGATTTCAACACCTTTCTAGTCGGCATCCGGAATAGTCAATATTTTCCCAAACTCTGATCTGTCAGCTGAATCCTTACTTATTAAGTGATGCGTATCAAGGAGATACTTATAGAAGTCATCTAACAAGTCAGGCAATCATGGATGATACCTTAAGAACCTTGATCACCATCAATGTCTCATTCAGAATAATGTCTGATGCTCTGTCGGTCAGTTCTTCCTCTGTCTACTCTGTCAAATAGGACCCCAATACTTAGATGCTCACATCTCTTCACTCTTTCATCACCAGAGGCTCAATCCCTAGAATATGTTAGTCAAGGTACTCCTCTTGACTTCCCCAACTCCATACTTTTCTAAGATACTTCCTCTGAGAGATCCAGACCTGACTGTCGAACCTTACCACATGCTCTATTCTTGCTTACCGGACCACAACACTCTTCAATCTGACTTCCAGTATAGACACACCATGTCCTGCGGATGTGTGGGATGAACTTTGTTGCCATCAATGACAACAATCATGAAGCTACAATGTGTCTGTTGCCAACATATCTCAGTTTAATCTAAGTTGGTCATTTTCTTTTTATCCTTATGATAGAGCTACTTCATGTTACTACATGACAAAGTCATTATTAATGTAATTCATATGGTGTTGATGCAAAGGTTGTTGAAGGGTGTTGTAATCCAAAAGTTCCTACAATGTTAAAGTGAATTTTTTCTTGACATGGGAGTTAGGGTTTGTATCATTTCATGACAGTGGACATTTTTGAAGTTAGGGTTTGCAAATAAATAAAAGCCTAGTCTAAAAAGACCTAAAATCCTAATTATCTGAAATCCTAGTTTATAAGTTATATTGCTTTGTTATGACGAGAGGTTACCTTTTTATATTTTAAAAGTGACTGGTTCAGTAGATCACACTTAACATAAGTGATAAACTTAAGTGGCATTCCCTGAGTGAAGACTGGCCCCATCGCCTATGGTAATTGGGAGCAACAAGTTTTGTTTTAAACTCGAGCGGGCACATTGCCATCATCGTTCATCAAGAAGGTGCCAAACACAAATTGACAGAGGAGATTTGAGGTCTTTTCAAATGACAATGGTTCCTTTTCTATGATTAATTTTGACAGGCAATTGGATTAAATGTGCCCCAAACTGCTTCAAGTTAGTTGTTCCTTCTTCCCTGAGCGCCAGAAAATTAATTTTCTTAGACTGTAGGAGGTTTGGTAGAGTTTTTATATTTGATTCTTGATGAAGACAATGTTCTCTACACACTAATACCACAAAAGGGTGATATACAATAAGGTAGTGTGAGTTTTTTTGCTGATGAGATAGTGATAAGTTTGCATATATATTCAAAAACTTAATTCTACATCTGCAGATGAGGGTTTGGAGATTAAGATATGTTATATCAGTATTGTAATGATGTTTAAAAGATGATTCAGTAGAGGATTCAAAGTGCAATCAAAGTAGAACCTAAATATGTTTTTTGAAGACAAATATTCTTGCAGACATTGATAGTAAGTGAAATTGAAGCAGTATGTTGTCCTGGGGTTTTAATTTCTATTCAAACCAGAGATAGAGCACTGATTTGTCTAGAAATAGAGTAACCCTTTGAGTTTTGTTTATTTCTTCTGAGTTTAATAAAAGTGATGTATGTTTCCAATGAGGCATATTATGTTTCCAGTGACGCATATTATGTTTGCCAGTGAGGCATGGTATTTTATCAGTGAGGCTTTGTCAGTGAGACACTAAATGTAACCAGTGAGGTTTTGTTTTTCTAATGAGGCTTAATGAAGTGAATTTTCAAGAATGGTTTTTTATCTCTTTTAGGGTTTTCCACTCATCAATCCTGTGCTATGTGTTATCTTGATTGTTTATTAGTTTGCATTTGATAAGTCTTTGTGGTTCAAGTTTCTTGTACTAGTTGACATCACTATGATTCACTCAGCATTAAATTTCAATGATGTTTGAAGTGATCTGAATGGATCTATATGCTTAAATTCAAGTGAGTTTTTAATCATATTTGAGTTCAAATTAGACCTCTAATTGACCCGCCCTCTTAGGGGTCCTGTACTCCAACAAGTGGTATTAGAGCCTTACGTTCCTTGCTCAAAGTTTAATCAACTTAGGAGATCCTAGTAGTGGACTACTATGGGAAAGTGGAAACAAAATAGAGGAAGGAAAGATACCAAGAAAAAAGTTGTAAAACAAGCCCCAATCAATTCAAGTAATGAGGTGTTGCAAGAAATAGCCCTGCCAGTTGACATGGGACATGATATGTCTAAAAGAGAAGATGATTTTGTTGTTGAGATTGATGACAAAGAAGGAGACCTCTTTGTGGGTGAAGATGATTATGAACAGGAGTATGATGAATATGAGTGTGAGATTGATTTTGAAGATGAACTCTTGTGTGCTCTAGATAAGATCAAGCTACTCAAAAAAGAGAACCAAAGACTAGAGGTACAACTTCAGCAAGAAAAGGACTCCAAGGCCAAGGTATTTTCAGACCTTGCAAAATTTTCTTTAGAACTTGAAGAGGCAAGAAATCTAATTGTAAATTTAAGAGTTCAAGTTAAAGAGTCAAATAAGCTAACCATCACCATAAAGACAGAGATAGAAGAAGCCAAAAGGGTAGTTGATTTTACAAAATCTGATCTTGAAGTCAAAACTAATGAATTCTTAAAACTAGAGTAAAAAATAGTCTCTTGGAGAAAGGAATTGGAAAAGGCATCTTCTAAGTTGCACAAGAATCTACAATTTGAAAAGAGTATTGAATGGTTAAATGACATGTTAAATAAATAAAAATGTCATAAGGATACTACAAGCCTAGTATATGAAGAAGGGTAGACTTCTAAAGTCAGAAATGTACCAAGGAAGAAGATAGATTTGGGTCATCATGTTGCTACTCCTAAAGATAAGACTGAAGATAAATGTATTGATGAAGGTAGAAGGACAAGTAGATCCTTAAGATCTCCACCTCTCAGGCAATACCATTCAATAAGGTACAACTATTCTCAATTTTATGGTTATTTCTATTCCTATCATATTTATGGTCATAGAGCTAAAGATTGTAAAACTTATACAAGAAATGGTTTTGGATGGAATAAGGATAAAAGTTCTTATAGCTTTTCAAATCAGGATTATAATAATGTTTGTTATAGCTGTAGTAAAGTTGGTCATCTAGCAATAAATTGTTGTTTGCATGGAAGATATGATCATAGAAGTACTCTTGGGAGGTCAAGAAGATATAATTTCTTTACTCCTCTAATTGGTTATAATATCACTTGCTTTAAGTGTCATAACATTGGGCATAAGGCACAACATTGTAGGAGTAAGTTGAAGAAATCACCTGGAAGCAATAAGAAGATAGATGGCTTGATTAAGCAAAGGGAAGAACCTATGAAGGTTTGGAGAAGAAGGCATAAGAAAAAGGAAGAAAGCCCTAATCTTTTGCATATTGCATAAGGAACATCCCAGAGTGAATAACAAGTAGCATGAGGTAAGGGGGACCAGATTAGTGTTTTATCTTTTAAACCCTTTGAGAAGTCTAAAAGAATGTGTCAGCAGGAGAAGGTTGTAGGAATTAGGATTGTGATGAAGATAAATCATGCATGTCATTGATGTGTGCATTGTATCATCATTGATTGGTAGTCACTTGTCAACATGTTGAAAGGATTCCCTGTCTATTAATTTAGAAAAAGTTTAAAGTTAAATGTTGAAATTTGGTGATAGTACTTTTTGTATCAGTAGTAAGCAGTGTTCTATCACAATGTTCATTCAAAATATTCCCTATAAAGTGTTTGTTTCAGATGTAGAGAGTCATGTATCCATGACATGTATGGTCCCTATAGTCTTATAATGTCTACAACATCTTTTTTATGATAGTGATATACTCTCTACAACATCCTTTTTCTTGCCTTGATTGTTGTCTGTGAATATGTCAAGCTGGACTGTCATAAGATCACATATTTAGAAGATCTCAACAAATATATCTCCAAGAATGACAAAAGGTATGAAAATATAGATGATTCATTATTTTAGGATAATGTGATCATACATGTCATCATAATGGTCTTCAACAGTCAAAAGAGACATTTGGATGTCTAAGACATAGATGGAGTATTGATAGTTTAAACAATGACTGATGACATTGAAATAAATAGTGAACACTTTGACAATGTCTTCCCCAAGTGATAATAGTTTGAGTGACCACATGATAGTTGTAGACACCTAAAAATGTCTTCTACCATCAAACCAACTCCTGGCATCCCTAAATATATCAATTTCCCTTCTAATCAATTAATTAAATTTTATTTAATTAATTACCCCTTTCATTTTCGAAATTCACACCATTTTATCCCCAAAATTGAATTAATTTCATTAATTCAATAATCCAAACCTTAACTAATAGATTTAATAAATATGCAATATTTATTAAATCAATTTCCCCTTTTCCACTAAATCCAATAATTAGTTAAAACCATGATTAACTAATTAATTCAGCCTATAATTGACCTATCCCTACCCTAAACAATTAAATAGCTATTATTTAATTGCCTACCCTAGCCTACCTCATCCTAGCCCTAGGATTAATTAAATGAAACCTATGTTTAATTGATCCTAACCCCTTCATTTGGGTGGTCAAACTTTGTTTAACACCCCTCCCCACATCCTCTAAATAAAAAATTGAATTAAATCCACATAAGTCAATTTTTTATTTAAAAACATCCCACATCACATTTATTTCTCCTTACATCCCCATACTCATTTATTTCCTCTCTTCCCCAAATAAATTTTTAATTCATTTACATTCCGCCATATGAATCTTTTATTCCAAAATAATCTTTCACCCCCATGCTCATTAAATAACCCCTTTTCCCAAAATGAATAAAAGAATCACTTTTATTCCTAGCCCTCCATTCATTCAAGATTGAATCTAGGCCCTCCACATCACTTTTATTCTCCACCATTGATCTTCCAAATCAATCTCCACCCTTGAATCAAAATCGCTTCCAAAAATCTATAAATAGAACCTCTCCCAAGCCATTTTCATCATCTAAGTTTATGCAAAGTTACCATGTCCAAATGTCCATTGAGCTAGAATAGTGAGTTGCAACTTTGTGTAGCATTTCACATTTCAATCTATTGTCTAGGGATTATCTTGGTCTTAGGAGCTTGTTTTGGGTGCAAAAGCTCCTTCCTCCCTTGATGGGATTAGATTTGTATGTGAGGTATAATCTTGTGTTTATTGCATTTGGTTTAGTATTTCAACCTTGTTTACATTTCTAATCTACATTGACACGCACAGTGGGACCCACAAGGTCCAAATCTAACTTGTGTTGTGAGATTTGTATGTGAGATACGTGCTTTTACAGGTTTGGTGCCATCATACCTGTGCAGTGACGCCATCACTAGCCCCATTTAGTGCCATTTACTGTTGTAGCGCTATTCTGTGTAGCATGTTCTTCTTCCAAAAACTCCTTCACGTTTCTATATTCTCCCAAATGATCTTCCTACTAGTTTTATGACTTGGTTGCTCTCTATTTTTATAGGAATATTGATTGGACAAGGGGAGGTTATGCCAAAATTTTTGCATGAAATCTAGCATGCATCATAATGTTTTATTTTGGTTTGTTTTTGTTTACTAACGACTAACAAGACTAATCAAGACTTCCACTTTGCTGTCTAACCTTGTGTGTTGATCAGGAAGAACCACTTTTTTGCAGGTTGGAAGTGTTCAGTGCCGTATCAGCGCTATCTCCCAAATTGGTGCTATCATCTGGTGTAATAGACTCTCTGGAAAGTTGCACAATGGCGCTTTCGTATACCTATATCAGCGCTATCTTCCATTTTGACACTTTCCACATGATGTATTAGCTCTAACATATTTATTAACACTTTTATTGTAACATTGTAGTGCTATATTCTAGTTTGTCGCTTTCATAGTCTTTAATTAGCACCATATTTTTCATTAGCACCATCTGTGTAAGTTAGGTTGTTCTACCCGCAGTGGCGCTATTATATCTCTGTTTTAGCGCTATTATGGAAAACTGACTTGGTTGTCCGTGTAGGTACTGACAAGTGTGTTACATGTCATATAGCAGATACTAACAAACTTTTTGCAGAATGGTTTGATTTCTAGTTAAAATGAACCCTTTTGCATGTTAGTTAGTCAAACATTTTGATTTGGTGCAAGTAAAATTGAACAATCAAACTTTTGTGTGTGTGTGTGTGCCCAAAACATTTAAATTTGGTGTCCTAAAATTTACATTGTGTGCCAACAACAACAATCCAAACACTTCAATTTGGGCTTTAAAAAGAACCACAACTTGCATAAATCGAAAGCATTTTGGTTAAAAAGAACAACTTTCATCTTTCACGCATATAATCAAGAAAATCATTTTTAATTGTGTGAAGTGTTTTGTGCTCTTTTTGCTTGTGGTGTGAAAAAGCGTATGCTCTTCCCTCGCACCATTTTTGGTGATCTTGGGAATCAAAAGCTTCTCACTAAGCTTGCATTAATCACAGCCCATTTAATCCAAAGATCTAAAATTGAACCATGTTTAGTGTGATGCAATCATAGAAGATACGTATGCTCTCCCCTCGCATCTTTGAATGAACTTGGGGATCAAAAGTGTTTTCATGATTTTATTGCTTTTGTAAACCTTAGAGGGTCTACCACCCTGCTTCGAAAGGTGGGAACGACCCAAGCAACATCAAGCTAAAGCCAAGCTCTTCCAAGCTGCTATATAAAATAAGGTGTTTGGGATGAAAGTCTCAAGCGACAAGTGTTGTTGTATTATACTGACAGCCAACCTCTCCCAAAACCCTCCAAGGCGTAACCCTTGGAGGCTGGGAGACTCCATAACAGAGAGTACTGCTGCCACATGTATAACCACCTAAACGGATACCCTTACTACGAACCATTGTTTAGCAAGCCAAAATCCTTCTATTTGTTGGTGCAAAAGGGAAACCTTTGAAGCGGCCCTGATTCATGTAGTTCTTAGCTGAGGTAGCAGGGATAATCTAAAGGTTTGGTGAGGGACAAGCCTTATAAGAAACCTAGATCTTAATATGCGTGAGAAGTGTGTGCAATTGTAAGGAGCCGGTGCTACCAAGATCTTGGAGCTACCCGCTTTGAATAGGCGCAGCTAGGGGATTCAACAAATATTGTCACATCCTCACCTTAGGTTGTTCAAAGTGCTTGTTAAATAAAATCACACATCTTTTTTTCAAAACAAAGCAAAATCTTGATTATTGTGTGATTATTCTGCTTGAATTATTTGCAAACAACATTGCCAAGAGATAAAACAAATCATTTGATCACATTCCAAACAAAGAAAAATAAAAAAATGTCATCAAAATCTATCTTTTTGGGGCCTTGACAGACACTGCCTTGTTTTAGCACCATCTCTATTTGATTGTGGCATCATTTCACATGTGGATTGGTGCTATTCTTAGATTGACTTTCCTAAAATAGAGACCTAGTTAGTTGTGATCTACACCATCTACTTTTGCCATAATCCATATTCACATCCCAAAAATCTGACAACAGTCCATCCATTTTTCTCCAAATTTGTCCAAATCATACCTTCACTTTGACCTTAGAGGATTAAATCACCATCATTGTTGGAGCATTTGCTATATCAAACCTATTCAAATTCATATCCGCTTGTCTTCATTAATTTTTGCATACATTTTGGACCAAACCAAAACCCTTGTCATAAGAAAATCATTCCAAAAATCCCCAAAATCTCCCAAATCAAAACATCATCAAACTTTGTCATCCTTTTGAGCTAAAATTTTGCTCTAGATTTCATCCTACACACATCATATCTTGCTTGGAAAGTCAATAGTCTACCTTCCAAGTGAAATCATTATCCCTCTTTGTGTAAGGTCATTAGTCTACCCCAAACAAAGAAAAACATCCCTTTTGCGCAACCACAAATCTAGATCCTACCTAAGCTCAATTTGTTGACTATCAAAATCATCCATATCACACATCAAAAATCAAACATCAACAAAATCTGTTCAAAACAAATGTCATCCATGACCTATCTTTTGGTCCAAAAATAGTGTAGAAAATCAAAATCATCCACCCACACCACCCTTAGATTAACACCGTTAGAAAGACATATCGGTCTTCCACCACATCCTCTATTCTATCTCATTTCCACATTCATCTTTCGGTCCAACAATTCAATCCAAATCCTCTAAGGTCTCCATCCCTATTTCATTTTCACATCATAAATCAAACACATCCACTTGCATACCCACCACTAGACCACAACATAAGAAAATCCAAGAAATGGCAGAGGAATATCAGGGCATGGGAATGCCTAATACTGACAGTCGCAACATACCCATCAACCAATCATTCAACCAACCTACATACTCTTACATCCCCTCATATGGTCCCAACGAAAATCCCTCCCATTACTTACAACAACTAAGACCATCACCGCCACTACCACAACACATCCCCATCATATCCCAAGATGATCTAGATGTCTTAACCTTCACACAAGACACCAATAACATGGACATGCTTGACAAAGTCCTAAGGTCAGATCCATACAGATTTCTAGATCATCTTCTCAAAATCGGTGCTCAACTCCCCCCATCACGACATCATCACAACCATTCACCTCTACAATTGTTCCTACCCCATCAAATAACCAAGCATCCACATCCAACACCCAACCCACTATCCCTCAAACAACAACACCCATCATCTCTCAAATGTCAACACCCGCTATATCTACTGCCAACACAACCTCTACCACTACCACATCTACCATTTCTACAAATATCCCTTACCCCACCACTTCACAACCCATCACCACATCCACTACTACAACCACAATAAACCCTTCCATGCCACAAATTACCATGGGCATACAAGGCAACATCATGCAAGAAAGTACATCCACAAGTGTGCCTCCACCCAATTCCCACACCATTGCATATCTGCGACAGTTATTCTCACAACCACCCCACAACACATCCAACCCACCCAACGCCCACCAATCCAACGTCAATCCATCCACTATCACATATCCACATAACCTCGTAACATCATCTACACAACATCAAACAAAACCCCAATATCAAATCCCCCTGCATCTCCAACAACACTACGCACATCAACAACATCAGACACATATTATCCCAAACACTAATCCACAGTACCAACATCTCAATCAAACACATCTCCAACATCAAATCCCACCCCATCTCCAACACCTCACCAACCAATAGGCATACATACAACAACCACAACAACCACAAGATATCACAACTGTTGTACAGACCTTGATCCAAAAGGTAGATGACCTACAAACTGGGGGCAAGAAAAAGTACTATTCCTTTGAAGATATTTGCCCCTATCCATTCGATCGCACTTTGTACATGCCCCCCTTCCCCAAAAACTTTGAGACACCCAAATTCGACAAATACAAGGGGAAGGGAGATCCTAGAGATCACCTTAGGGAGTTCTACATCGCTTTCTTAGAAGTATCTAATAATGACACCTATCTAATGAGACTATTCCCACAAAGCCTCAGCAGTCAAGCCGCTGAATGGTTCGCACATCTTCCCCCAGGCATTAGGACTTTCCCCGAGCTTGTGGAGAAATTTGTGAACCACTTCTCCCACAATTTTCAGCACAAAATGTCTATGACAGACCTTTGCAACACCAAACAAAAGAATGGAGAAGCCTTCACTTCCTTCTTGCAAAGGTGGAGAGGCTTAGCAAGCAAACTCCCATGGCCCATCCCTAAGAAACAACTCATCACCATGTTCGTGGCCAACCTCAATCAGGAATTAGGGTTTCATCTACAAATCCTTTGTGCATCTACCTTTGAAGAGGTCATCGACAAAGGTACCACTATCGAACAAGCCCTCATTGCCAAGGGCTCCATCAAACTGTACGACCCCAAATCAAACAACAACAACTACTACTACTACTACAAATCCAATAACAACACCCCCAATACAAATAACAATGCCAACACGTAATCCAACATCAAATCATGCTATTGGGGGAAGAACAAGAATAACCTGAATGACGGTGTCACGGATGTGAAAGCCGTCCAACATATACAAAACCAAACACCTATGCATACATATGCAACAAATGAAAATAACCAGAGGGGCCCAACTAAACCACGCAAACCATGCAGACAATTCACACCCTTAGGGGAACCCATCAAAGACATCCTTGATAGATGCCTCAAGCAAAATTTGATCACGCTCCCACCCGTTAGACCTCATCAAGAGAATGAACTAAAAGCCGCATGGTACAATGAAAATGACTATTGTGAATACCACCGCATTACGGGTCATAAAATAGATGACTGCATGCAACTAAAACATTGCATCCAAGACCTCATAGAACAAAATCTATTCAGCCTCGATCATGGTGCCCAACCATCACCAAATGCCAACCTTAGAGTTTACAAGGATCCCCTACCAAATCATCACAAAGCCTCCTCGTCCAACCAAACATACAATGTCACCCCACCACCCGCATCCTATGACTCTATCGTAGGAAGGATAGAATCATCATCCCACCATGTCAACACAGTCACCATTCGGGCACAAGCACCTGATTGCACTGTCACAACCTATCGTGGCCATGTATCTATTCGCACAGCCCCTCCCACCGATCAAATGCCCACATCTACATCTGATCCCCAACCTCCTCGTCTAACCACACGTACATCACCTACCCACCAATATAACCTCCTAGAACACCTAGGAAAGACACCTGCACAGATCTCCATTCTTGAGTTACTCCGCACATCACCCCTGCATAAGGACGTCCTAGACAAAGCGCTCTTGCAAACACAAGTCCCTGCCAAGTTGAATGTGTCCTAGTTCCAAGCCATGGTAGGCCATATCGTGGCACCTCACCATCTCACCTTCTCAGAAAAGAATCTACCTGCCTCCGAACACATACATAACGATGCCCTACATATCGAAGTCCGCATCCACAAACACACCATTAAAAGAGTCTTAATAGATGGTGGCTCCGGCCTCAACATATGCACTCTAAAACTATTAGAACACTTGGGGTACTCTGATGTGGTTGTTGACACCAACGAGTACATCACGATCAAAGGCTATGATGACACTGAACGGCTCTCTGAAGGCACTATGAAGCTTCCCATACAAGTAGGACATAAAATATTGGAAACTAAATGCAGGTTCTTGATCTCGACCTCCCCTATAACATCCTTCTTAGCAGACCATGGATTCATGCCATGCAAGCCATCCCATCCACCTTCCATCAATGCATCAAATTCCCTCACAATGGCACAGAAGTCACAGTCTATGCCGACCCTCGCCCCTTCCAATACTGCAATTTTCTGTAAGGCCACAACCAAACACTCTGCCCATATAATAAAGCCACCATTGAAATCAATCCAACATCATCAAACTCATATGTTGATCCTGCAAACATAGCCTCCACTTCATCCCAAGCACCTCCACCACCTGAGGTCCAGATCAAGCTAACCGACATGGGATGTGGGGAATATGACCTACATGGCACCTTTTATGTGGACACATTACCCAATCCTAAGACATTCGACGTCCCAAAAATAGAGGTAGCTAATACAGTCATCATCAAGTGTAAACCCTCGCCCATCTTCGAGAAGAAGCACCTCCTAGATCAGGATGTACTCGAAGATATCTCATCTTGGCTTTACAAGGATGAAGAGCCTGAGCAAGAAGCCCCCACAATCCCAACAGAAATCTATGGCAAAGGTTCTAAAATTGTCAAAAGCATGGGCTATAAAGGACAAGGTGGCATAGGCCTTCATGAACAGGGAATCATAGAACCACTGCAAGCAACAAAGAATCCCTATACTCAGGGTTAGGGTATGGTCAGCCACAATGCATCCTCACTACCGGCGAGTGTATCTTAGCCGAGGTTGCTACAGTCTCCTTAGGTGTCGACAATGTTAACGAAACGGGCCTTCAAGACTCCTTTAGTGACTTCACCGACTTCTTCGACTCATCCATTTCTACCATCTACTCAGTCACCACTCTCGCTTCACCCTCCAATGACTTACCACTAGTTTACTCCGACCTCATTGATTGGGACCAATGGGGACCTCCTGTCTATCGCACCTAACGATGAGGCCATTGCCAAAATGATGGGGGTAAGAGATTACTTCAATTTGGGAGATCATCGAGTAGGATACATAATGGAACTCCATCCGGATGCCTATTTTAGGGAGACAACCCCTACTTCCAGTCACAAAAACACAAAAATAAAAAATGGATCTGATGGTGAAAACTTTTCTACGGTGGTATCAGATCCCAAAATAGTAAAAATAAAAGAAGTATCTCCTAGTGAAAACCTCCCCGAGGCGCTAGGAGATGGAAGCATGGGCCTCCCTGAGATAGACAAAGTCTACCTAGACAGATCACCCATACTGGTCGAACCAACTCAAGAAATGAATCTTGGTACACAGGAAGAGCCAAAAATCACATATAGAGCAGAATCTCTCAGCATACAGGAACATGAGAACTTCTTGTCTTTCTTCACACATAGAAATCACAATTTTAAATGGACCTATGCAGATATGCCAGGGCTAGAGCCCACTTTGGTTGTCCATCATCTTGTAGTATGTCCTGATACCAAACCAGTCAAATAGAAACTCAGAAAGATGAATCCTCAGGTGGCCCTTCTTGTCAAGGCAGAACTAAAGAAATTATTGGATGTTGGATTCATACACCCAATTGATTATCCTAAATGGGTTTCAAATCTAGTACCGGTTGCTAAACCAGATGGCAGAATCCACTATTGTACTGACTTCAGAGACCTCAACAAGGCATGCCTGAAAGATGACTTCCCACTACCCAACATTGACATGATAGTGGATCTCACAGTAGGACATGAGATGCTATCTCTCATGGATGGTTTTTCAGGATACAACCAAATAAAAATTTCTAAAGAAGATCAGTACAAGACATTCTTTATATGCCCATGGGGGACATGCTGCTGGGTAGTAATGCCATTCAGCCTAAAGAATGCAGGAGCTACCTATCAAAGAGCAATGACTGTCATCTTCCATGACCTCTTTCACCACATCATGGAGGACTACGTCGATGACTTACTAGGTAGATCAAAGACAAGAGAAGAACATCTAGATGTATTGGTCAAGATCTTTGATCGGTTAGACCAATATAATGTTTGTTTGAATCCAAAGAAGTGTGTCTTCGGTGTCACCTCAGGCAAACTCCTGGGATACATAGTCTCGAGAAGAGGAATCAAAGTGGATCCTGCAAAGGTCAAGGCCATAACAGAAATGCCTCCTCCAAAAACACTGAAACAACTGAGAAGCTTGCAGTGGAAACTCCAGTCTATCTGATGATTCATTGCCCAACTTGCCGATAAGTGCCAACCATTCTAGTATCTGCTCTAAAAAGACATAGCCTTCATCTGGAACACTCAGTGTCAGGGTGCCTTCGATCAATTAAAAGAATACCTAGCTAATCCTCCTATGCTAACTCCACCAAGGCAAGGCGAACCCCTCCTGCTTTATATCTCTGCAACAAAGAGAGCTATCGAGGCCTTGCTAGCACAACTTCATGAACAGGGGAAGGAAAGAGCCATCTACTATATCAGCCGCACCTTGATCTCGTATGAGCTCAACTATACCCAAATTGAATGAGCATGCCTAGCCCTTGTCTTTACATCATAGAAGTTAAGACACTATATGCTCAATCATAAGACCAAGCTCATTGCTAAGATCGACCCACTAAAGCACCTGTTAAACAGAGCTACTCTTACTGGCAAAATGGCTAAATGGGTCATGATCCTCATGGAGTTTGATATAGAATACATTGAGAGAAAGGCTATCAAAGGGCAAGTTATAGCAGATCAGTTGGCTGAAGCACCGATCCCTGTAAAACATCCTACAATTGCAAAATTTCCAGACGAGGCCATCTTGACAATCACACCAGCCACAGACACATGGAAGATGTATTTTGATGGATCATACACTCATAGAGGCTTAGGGGCAAGCATCCTGTTTGTTACCCCTCAAGGCGACACAATCCCAAAATCCTTCAAAATCACATTTCCATGCACCAACAATGTAGTAGAGTATGAGGCCCTCATCACAAGTCTCCACATGGCCATCCAATAGAAAATTAAAAAGCTAACCGTGTATGGTGACTCTCAACTAGTCATCAGGCAGGTCAATAATGAATATAAAACCAAGCATGATAAGCTCCTTCCCTATAAGAAAATGGTCGATGATTTCAAAGATTACTTCGACGATATCCACTTTGAGCAAATCCCAAGGCTAAACAACAAAGCAGCAGACACCATGGCAACCATAGGATCTCTGGTAGACATGAAGAAAGACAACAAGAAATGTGAGTTCCTGATCGAAGAACTCCCGATCCCTGCATATGACGTTCCTCAATCTGAACTAGTGTGTGAAGTTGTTGTTCCCTTATCACCATGGTATCAGGAAACATACTTATACCTCCACAACAACATCCTCCCCCCTAATCTATCCACCTCACAAAGAAAATCATTCATCCGTCGATCCTCCCGATTCATCCTTGTAGGCGATACATTATACAAAAGGAGTCTTGATGGTACGCTTCTACGATGTTTAGACTCTAGGGAAGCCAAAGTGGCCTTGGAAGAGGTACACACATGCATATGTGGGGTGCATTCAAGTGGACCCACTCTTTCTAAAAAGATCCTTAGGACTAGGTATTATTGGCCAACAATGGAACAAGACTTCCACTAGTTTATCAAGAAATGCCTCCCATGTCAACAGCATGGCGATCTCATCCATGCACCAGCACAGGAGCTGCAACCTATCATCACGCTGTGGCCTTTCTCACAGTGGGGACTCGACCTCATAGGGAAAATACATCCTCCATCCTCCAATGGCCATAAGTTCATTATCACTGCTACCAAATACTTCACCAAGTGGGTGGAAGCAATCCCACTCACCTTCACCACCGGCATCCAAATCTCAAAATTCATCCTCCACTATATCATCTATTGATATGGTATCCGCCATTCCATCATTACCGACAATGGAAATCCCTTCAAAAACCAAGAAGTTCACACCTTGTGTGACAAATTTGACATCAAACACCACTTCTCCACACCGTACTACCCTCAAGGAAACAGTCAAGTAGTGGCTTCTAATAAAACCATCCTCCGCATTCTCAAAAAGATAGTCAATGAAGCTGGCCCTGACTGGCACTTCCAACTCAACCCCACCCTTTGGGCCTATCGTACAAGCATCCATACTCCAACAGGAGCCACCCCATTCTCACTAGTATTCGGCTCTGGAGCCATTTTACCTATAGAGGTTGAGCTCCTATCTCTCCAAGTGACCTTGCAAAACATTATCTCTGATGAGGACTACCACGTCGTAAGGTTACATCAACTGGAACTACTAGATGAGAAATGCCTGAATCCATTGAATCACCTATAGGCATACCAAAACCGCCTCAGAAGAAGCTACAATAAAAAGATCAGAAACAGAAAATTTGAGGTAGGTGACCTTGTCCTAATGGAAAATCAGAAGAACCTGCAAGAACGTCCTAAGCAAGGAAAATTTGAAACGAATTGGCTAGGACCATATGTTGTCAGCGCCGATTATGGGTCAGGAGCATATCAGCTTACAACACCTGAGGGGCAGCCTCTAGATGAGCTGATGAACATCCTGCATCTCAACAAATTCTATGCATAACCCATTTGGTACCCCAAGTCAAAAAAAATCAAAAATACCAAAAAATCAGAAAATCAAGAAAAATTAGAGTGCAATAAAAAAACTTCCAATGGTGAAAATCACTTCAGTGACACCTTGGATAAGTACCATGGTGAAAACCTGTTTTAGGTGCCATGTGTAGTGGCCGGTTCTACCATCTAAATAAGTCCACTTTTCGTCACATCACTCCATATCTCATGCATCCCATGGCTGGGAATTCCAAAACATCAAGTCCTATCGCCCAACCCATCCTATCCCATCCCAAGGCCAACTCATGGAATGAGGATCCTGGTAAGCTCCCTTTGTACATACAAAATTAGAAAATCCAAAAACTGTTGCAAGTATGAGGTAAACCAGTGTTGTCATTGATGTCAACATATTCATATTGCTTTGACAAGAAGGATTCAATGAGCAATGTGCTGAGGATATTGAGAAAATTAGCCTCAGTTAGGAACAGTAAAGAACAGTGATGAGAAGAAGGCAAATGTACTGTATAGGATGCGAACCGGAGGATGCAGATTAAAGGGTTTGTAGATATGAGTCTTGAGATGCTTCAGTTAAGATTTCAGAGGTCCGCATGAAGATCTGAAGGAGTTGTGGCTGTCGGTGTAGAACCGGTTCCGGCAAGTATTCAGAGGTGATAGAGGATCACAAAAAGGTCCGGTGAGGTCCGGAATTGTATAATCCTAATCTGCGGATTGGAAGGAGTCTTTGGGATGTCCTTGTGATGTACCATCTTGAGTTGTGTATAATTTGGAGGTCCGGAAGTACCTCCTACATTATGACAGTGGCGATAGACAGTGTTCTTGAAGTTCCGGATAAGGAGGATAAGAGATTTCAGTAAGTAAAGGAAATGTGGACGTACCTGGTCATTCAGGCAAGCTTGTGAAGGTTCTTGGATCATGTTGAGGTTGTGTTGTTGGTCCGCATTGATGGTAGAGCCCGGAATTGAAGATATTCTTCCAGATGAAGTTCTTGTTCCGACCAGCCGACCGGATGAGTTGTTCATCCTGCAAATGTTCTTGTGGTGGCCGACCGGATGTGTTATTCATCTTGCGGATACTCTTATGGTTGTTTGCCGACTTAGATGTTTGTTCCTAAGTCGATGTCTTGTATAAATAACAGTTTGTGAGTTCATTTCGATGTGTGGATTGTGTGGATGAGTGTGGCATAGCGAAGAGAAGTGCGAAAGGCAGAGCAGAGGTTTTTGGGCTTAAATGGAACTGATCCGGACATGGTAGAGATGTCATTCTCCAGTTCAAGATTGTGATTCTTATCACTTTGTAGACAGTGTGTCTCCTTATAGGCAGTGGGCCTCTTTGTGAGCAGTGTGCTCGGGCAGTGAGCCCTAATTGGCAAGTGCCATTCTTTTTCTTATTCTTCTAACAGAGAATAATCCTTGGGTTAATCACCCCGTTGTTTTTCCCTTAACCGGGTTTTCCACGTCAAAATCTTGGTGTTCAATGTGTTGATGTTTATCTGCTCTTGTGTGTATGTATTATGCTTTCATGGATGATTAATTGATATGCTGTTAACTAACAATGAAGAATCAAGTGTTTGAAAGAACAAGAAGTTTTATACAACTGATTCACCCCCCCCCTCCTCAGTTGTATGCCTTAAATCCAACAATTGGTATCAGAGCCAAGTTCCTCTGAAAGAAGCTTAACTGCTTGAGGAGATCTAGGATGTCGTCATACAAAAAGGATAGTCCGAAGTTCGATGGAACCAATTTTACTCTCTGGAAGGGTCGCATGAAATGTCACCTGGAATGTATGGGAAAAGCATACTTGGCCATGGTTTCAAAACCATATGTACCTCCACAAGGTGGTCCGACAACTCTGAATGAAATCACAGAAGCTGAAAACAATCTGCAGACCAAGGAAGCTCTTCTAAGTGCATTGAATGACTCAGATCTCTCAAATGTTATTGACCTACCAACTGCATATGAGATCCTGACTAAACTGGAACTTCTGTATGAAGGAGATGAGTTTGTCAAAAGTGCAAGGTTGTAAAGTCTGAAAGGGAAATTCGAAAGATTGAAGATGAGGGATGATGAAAACATCACTACTTTTATGCCAAGAGTGAATGAACTAGTGTGTGGAATTAGAAATGCTGGTGGAACTCTGGATGAAAATGAGATCGTTTGCAAAATCCTTAGATCCCTTCCTGCTGCCTACAAAATCAAGGTTGCTGCAATTGATGAATTCAGAGCCCACACAATCATCACAAGAGAACAATTGGCTGGCAAGCTAGCTGCATTGGAAATGACCGAGTTTGGAGATGATCTTCCTAAGACTGAATCTACTTTCAAAGCCAGTACCTATGTGAAAGGCAAACAGAGAATTGATCCGGGAGAAAACTCTTCAAGGAAGATGACATGGTATGATCAAGCAAGAAGAGACATGGAAGAAGAAGAAGTAGAAACAGCTCAACTTGAAGCCCTCATTGCAAAAAGACTACCAAGAGGATCTGGTAAGTATGAAGGAAAACTACCCTTTAAGTGCTTCAACTGCAATAAGATTGGTCATTTGCTTCAAGATGTCTGGAAAGATCTGCAAGGTCTAATACTAACAGACAAAGGTTTCAAAAGAATTGCTATTATGCTTATGAAGAAGATGACAATGAAGGAGTAACAGATGATGAATCAGAACTAGGAAGCAAATCCAGAAATGAGTGGGTGTTTATTGCCATCAAGGAAGAAGATTCAATACTCTCTGAATCTGTCAATCACAAAGTTGTTGAAAAAGCTTTGACTGCTCAAGTGGAAGAAAAGGATGATTGGGTTATTGACAGTGGATGTTCTCACCATATGACTGGTGACAAGAATAAGTTCTTGAATTTGGAAAGGTATGAAGGAGGAATGGTAAAGTTTGGTGACAATTCTGCTGGCAGAATCAGAGGCAGGGGAACTATTTCCTTTGATGGAAAGAGCAAAACAGGTAATGTACTATATGTTGAAGGATTGAAGCACAATCTTCTCAGTGTTGGTCAGTTAGTAGACAAAGGCTATGATCTTCGGTTTAAGAATGGAAAATGCAGAATCTTTACAAGCTTCGGAACTGAAATTGCATCCGGTACTCAGACAAAAGGTAATATCTTTCATCTGGTTGGTTCAAATAAAAGTTGTTTGTTTGTTCAAATTGATCAGAGTTGGTTATGGCATAGAAGAATGTGTCATGTAAATTTTGATAACATCATCAAGATAAGCAATACTCAGGCTGTAAGAGATCTTCCAAAATTGATGAAACCTACAAACAGTGTGTGCAAAGAATGTCAGTTAGGTAAACAAAGCAGAGTCTCTTTCAAAAGCAAAGATCAGTCTTCTACCGGATTGTTGGAATTAGTACATACTGATCTCTGTGGTCCAACAAGAATCAAGAGTCTGCTAGGTGATAGATATTTCATGTTGTTAATTGATGACCATTCCCGGATGATGTGGGTTACCTTTCTAAAAGAAAAATCAGAAGCATTTGAGAAGTTCAAAATCTTCAAAGCTATGGTAGAGAATCAAACCGGATTGAAACTAAAGTGTCTAAGGTCTGATAGAGGTGGTGAATTTACATCTAGTGAGTTCATTGACTTTTGTGAGAAGCAGGGTATAAGGAGACAATTGTCTGCTCCTAGGACTCCACAGCAGAATGGAATAGTTGAAAGAAAGAACCAGACCATCCAGGAAGCTACCAGGACAATGATGTTGGAAGCAAATGTTCCTCAGATGTTCTGGAAAGAAGCTATCAGCACTGCAGTCTACACTCTAAATCAAGTTCAAATCAGAAACAATACCGGTAAGACCCCCTACGAACTCTGGTTTGGCATCACTCCTACTGTGAAATATTTCAGAGTATTTGGTAGCAAGTGTTATATCAAAAGAGATGAAGATCTAGGAAAGTTTGATGCTAGAAGTGATGAAGGAATTTTCTTGGGTTACTCCACTCAAAGCAAAGCATACCGGTGTTACAATAAGAGACTGAGGAAGATGATAGAAAGCACTAATGTGAAAGTTGATGAAGGAATTGAGAAGCCCTCAAGATTTTATGAATTTGATGAAGATGACCAAGACGGTGTTCAGATTCAAGGAACTCAATCCTCTCCGGTAAGACAGAGTCAGCCTGATCCGGTAAATCAGGAAGAAGAGATAGGTTTGAATGAGCCTGATCAAGAAGCAGCAGTGCAGGATACTCCCAAAATTCCTAAGTATGTAACACTAAACCACTCTGAAGATCAGATCATAGGTGACAGAAGCAAAGGTGTGCAAACTAGAAGGAATGTTGCTCAAAATCAGGATGAATGTTGTCTGATTTCAAAGATTGAACCTAAAACAGTAAATGAAGCCTGCAATGATGAAAACTAGACTAAAGTAATGAAAGATGAATTAATGCAAATTGAGAAAAATCATACTTGGGATCTTGTTCCCAGACCTAGAGACAGGAATGTGATTGGAACCAAATGGGTCTTCCGGAACAAATTAAATGAAGCTGGTAATGTAATCAGAAATAAAGCTAGATTGGTCTGCAAAGGCTACTCCCAAATAGAAGGAATTGATTATGAAGAGACCTTTGCTCCTGTGGCAAGAATTGAAGCAGTCAGATTATTTCTTGCATTTGCTGCCTTCAAAGACTTCAAGGTATATCAGATGGATGTCAAGTCTGCCTTCCTAAATGGTGATCTGGAAGAAGAAGTTTACATTGAACAACCGGATGGATTTCAATTATCTGACAATGATGATATGGTCTGTAAGTTAAAGAAAGCATTGTATGGATTAAAACAAGCTCCAAGAGCATGGTATGAAAGGTTGGATAAGCATCTTGTGTAGATTGGATTCAGCAAAGGTACTGCTGACAGTAACTTATATTTCGAAATTGATCATGAAAACATTTTGATTGTTGAAGTGTTTGTAGATGATATCATTTTTGGAGGAAGAGATAGTATGTGCAAAACTTTTGCAAATCAGATGAAATGTGAGTTTGAAATGTCTATGCTTGGTGAAATGAATTTCTTCTTGGGTCTACAAATTACTCAAACAAAGAAAGGAATCTTCATTTCTCAGACCAAATATGTGAAAGAATTGTTAAGGAAATTTGGTATGAAAGATTCAAAACCAATGAACACTCCCATGGCAACCGGATGTAAGTTGAGCAAAGATGATGACTCCCCAAAGGTAGATCAGACAATGTATAGATCAATGATTGGTGGACTGTTGTATCTCACTCAGACCAGACCAGATATAATGCAGGCTGTTGGTCTTGTGGCAAGATTCCAGGCTGACCCTAGAGAATCTCATGTTATGGCAATCAAAAGAATTTTTAGGTATTTGAAAGGAACAGTTGAGTATGGTCTATGGTACCCTAGAGATCCAGACTTCTCTCTTCATGCTTACACAGATGCAAATTGGGCAGGAAATGTAGATGATCGAAAGAGCACCAGTGGTGGAGCATTCTTTTTGGGGAAAAGATTGGTTTCTTGGCTAAGCAAGAAACAAGATGCAATATCTCTGTCTACAACTGAAGCAGAATACATTACAGCAGCAAGTAGTTGTACTCAAATCCTATGGATGAAGCAGATGCTAAGAGATCTTAAAATTGAATATGCGGAGCCTATCACAATTTTCTGTGATAATTCAAGTGCAATTAATATTTCCAAGAATCCGATATTACACTCTAAGACTAAGCACATATCTATCAAGTTTCACTTCTTGAGAGAACAAGTGAACAAGGAAGAAGTCAGGTTGGAGTATGTTCCCTCCAAGGATCAGATTGCAGATATCTTTACTAAACCTCTTCCCAAGGACTCTTTTGAATATCTCCGGGAGAAGTTAGGGGTCATGGCCCCTCCGGTGATGAACTAGGATGCACTGATGTGCATCAGTCCGGTGGATATCACAGTCATATCTTGTGATCCGGATTGATGATGGGGAGCTGCTACTAAGGGGGAGCAGCTGGTATGATTCTGATGTGTTAAAATTGCAAGTATGAGCCCTTTGCCATTGATGTCAAAGGGGGAGAGAAGACATGTGAAAAACAAGTAGCTGATGATCAAAAGGGGAGCAGTAAATGAGGAGAAGACATGTTGCTGATAGGGGGAGAAGTGACAGAAAGGAGAAGTTTCCTGTCTTGATGGTTTTTCACATCATATGTTGCCATCAATGACAAAGGGGGAGATTGTTGCAAGTATGAGGTAAACTAGTGTTGTCATTGATGTCAACATACTCATATTGCTTTGACAAGAAGGATTCAATGAGCAGTGTGCTGAGAATATTGAGAAAATTAGCCTCAGTCAGGAACAGTAAAGAACAGTGATGAGAAGAAGGCAAATGTACTGTATAGGATGCGGATTAAAGGGTTTGTAGATATGAGTCTTGAGATGCTTCAGTTAAGATTTCAGAGGTCCGCATGAAGATCTGAAGGAGTTGTGGCTGTCGGTGTAGAACCGGTTCTGGCAAGTATTTAGAGGTGACAGAGGATCACAAAAAGGTCCGGTGAGGTCTGGAACTGTATAATCCTAATCTGTGGATTGGAAGGAGTCTTTGGGATGTCCTTGTGATGTGCCATCTCGAGTTGTGTATAATTTGGAGGTCCGGAAGTACCTCCTGCATTATGACAGTGGCGACAGACAGTGTTCTTGAAGTTCCAGATAAGGAGGATAAGAGATTTCAGTAAGTAAAGGAAATGCGGACATACCTGGTCATTCAGGCAGGCTTGTGAAGGTTCTTGGATCATGTTGAGGTTGTGTTGTTGGTCCGCATTGATGGTAGAGCCCGGAATTGAAGATATTCTTCCGAATGAAGTTCTTGTTCCGACCAGCCGACCGGATGAGTTGTTCATCCTGCGAATGTTCTTGTGGTGGCCGACCGGATGTGTTATTCATCTTGCGGATACTCTTATGGTTGTTTGCTGACTTAGATGTTTGTTCCTAAGTCGATGCCTTGTATAAATAACAGTTTGCGAGTTCATTTCGATGTGTGGATCATGTGGATGAGTGTGGCATAGCGAAGAGAAGTGCGAAAGGCAGAGCAGAGGTTTTTGGGCTTAAATGGAACTGATCCGGACATGGTAGAGATGTCATTCTCCAGTTCAAGATTGTGATTCTTATCACTTTGTAGACAGTGTGTCTCCTTGTAGGCAGTGGGCCTCTTTGTGAGCAGTGTGCTCGGGCAGTGAGCCCTAATTGGCAAGTGCCATTCTTTTTCTTATTCTTCTAATAGAGAATAATCCTTGGGTTAATCACCCCGTGGTTTTTCCCTTAACCGGGTTTTCCACGTCAAAATCTTGGTGTTCAATGTGTTGATGTTTATCTACTCTTGTGTGTATGTATTATGCTTTCATGGATGATTAATTGATATGCTGTTAACTAACAATGAAGAATCAAGTGTTTGAAAGAACAAGAAGTTTTATACAATTGATTCACCCCCCCCCCTCTCAGTTGTATGCCTTAAATCCAACAAAAACATCGCAAAAAAACATAAAAATCCAAAAAACAATAGAAAATACAAAAAATCTAAAAAACAATTCAACACATCTCATCACAATCATCAAACACACATTAATCTTGATCACATCACATCACATCCCAAACCATTCCCATATCATCAAGTCTTGCCAGAACTACATATTCATTTCGCCCACATCTTAAAGGTACCTATTGTGATGTTCACAACACGCCCCATTTTACTCCTTAGCAAAATGAGGACCCCTACTGTGGCTTTTTGCTTTTTGCTTGTGTGTGTCATTTTTCCTGGTGGTAAAGGGAAAAGTGAGTAAAAATTGCAAACTTTGTTGAAATTGGAGAAAACATGCATTTCAGTACCAGTGCATAGTATGGTTGGATTCCTTGTCAAAAATGAGCTAGGGTTGCTTTTTGAACCATGTTAAAATTTGCCATATTTTGCAAGTTATGAGCATTTTGGTAATATGTACAAGGGAAGGGTTTGTTGTTTGCACATACAAGTCTCTTTGTATATCGCTTTCCATATACAAAGTCATTTATATATGCAAAGGTCATTTTATACTTGGTCGCATGAGTAGTCGGGTGCATATACAAAATCATTTGTATGTCTTTTTTGCCTTGTATACATTTGGTAGAGTTTATGCATACATACAAGATGGACCCGAGGTGGTTTTAGGTTGAAATGAATAAATGTTTAAATCCGTTGCATGTATCTCACATTTGTATGTTTGGCAGGTCGTAACATACAATGCATTTATACAAGGACCGGAACCGAAAAGTTATTAAGCAATATTAATTCATTGTATATTTCGGGCTTGTATATTTAAACAAACATTTGATATATGCATTTGCAATGTGCAGGCTGCGGACTCGAAGGATTATGAAAAGGAGTTAAACTTTGTATGTTTTTACATACAAACGAAATATACAAGTCAGGATACATGCAATGTTCATATGCATCGAGCAGACCCGAAGAGAAAATTAAAAGGGGTTAAGTCCTTGTATATTTCGTGCTTTGTATGTTTCGACATACAAAGCTGATATGCAATGACTTATACAAGTGGTGGACCTGAAAAGGTTATCAGAATTAGTTAAATCATTGTATAACTCTACAATGTATATTACGACATATACATTGTGTTATATACAAACAATGGAACCCAAGTGTTATAGATTAAAGTAAAATGCTTGTATGTTCCCCACAATGTATATTTCATAACATACATTGCATTTTATACATTGCCAACATGCAAGCCACGGATTTGTAGAGGCTATCAAATGAGGAGTAATCATTGTATTTTCTACCACTTGTATGTTTGTTTCAAATGCATATGGGTGTGAACATACAAGAGGCAAGAGAAATGCGGTCCCCACTGCTTGTATATCGGGTGTTTGTATGTTGCCGATATACAAGTGAAAGATACATTACTTTGCATACAGGCCAGAGCCCAAAGGGAAATCAAAACTGATTTATTGCTTGTATCGCATTCGACTTGTATATCGGAGGATACAATGCATATGTACATTGGGCAGAATTGAAGAGTGGTTTAAATAGAATTAATTGCTTGTATATTTCCGGCTTGTATATTGAGATATACAAACTAATATACATCACGACATACAAGCTAGAATTAAAAGGAAATTTGAATCTGATTAACTCGATGTATGCGTCTGACTTGTATATTGCGATATACAAGGAAATTTTGAGCAGGAAAGCAAAGCGATGGAATTTTGATGCATTTTGGAGCCTGATTGCATGTTTTCGGTCAACGATGGTTGACTCGACTGGTTTTAACACTGTATATGCATTTTTTATGCCTGTTTTCCATGGTTTTTGAGCTTGATGGTTGTGTTTATGCATTTGGAGCCTGATTTAATGTAAATGTTTATTTTTCCTACTGATTTATTAAACGATGGTGCTAATTCCTGCTTGTTTATTGCAGATTGTTGGAGTAGCTGGGAAGAAGCAGAGTTGCCGACGTAGTAATAGTGTGCAGGTGAATGCAAAGGTAGGGTTTTAAATGACAATGACGTCCCAAGTGGTGGACTAGATCCTGATAGGCTAAACACACCAGAGGAAGGCGATGAAGATTTCAATGCAGGAGAGTTTGCAGATGGAAACATTATTGTAGGAGTGGTGCCCTATCTAGGTATGCTGCTCGAATTCTTGGCGGGATTCATTTCTCACCGTTGGATGCTACATTTCAAGATGCTGACCATTGATCTCCTAGGGTTTTTGGGTGCCAGATTGGGGAAAAACCAGAGATATATATATTGAGCCCCTGCACTGTACAAAAAGAGAGAAGAAGAGGAGGTCAATAATACACAAAAAAATTAGACCTGTAATTGTTTTAGGAGAGATTAGATTACTAAGACTAGTGAGGACTGGATTGTTGAAATAATTAAGGTCCCTTCCTCAGATCATTGTAAATGTACCTATTTTATGAACATACTGTATGGAGATGAAGTTTCAGACTATACCCTAATTGTAAACCTTAAGTAGTCTTCAAGTTGATTTCTGGATATGTACTGGTGAATGTTGTGTTCTATAGAAGTGCTTTCATTTCATTGCATGTTGTTGTCAACTTTTCCCCTGAAGATTTGCGCTGAATCATGCGGATTGTTGGACTGTCCTGGTGAAGTATGATTTTAGTTTTCTTCTCTCCATTGCTGTATGGGAACGTGTATGTGGATCAATGATCTCAGTTAAGTAATTTTAGGAATCTCACTCTCTAACCCTTTTTCTTATTTTAATTTCATTGAAATCACTTTCATAACTGCACATCATGATAAATCAGAAGCAGAATAGAAAAATATGCTGACATCCCAAAGACAACTGAATATCATTAGCATATTTTGAGTTAGATGCATGCACTGTTGAAAATATCATGTAGAGAAGCACAAATAAGGGTAGAACTCATGCAGATATCAACTTAGACACATCATTTGGAGATATATGATGTGTAGAGTAACCTCCCTGTATAGCATTGTTGTAGGAATAGAATCTACTAATCTACGTAAGGCCCCAAAATGGAAAACATCAATACACATCAACCACAGAGTAACATCAGCAGATTATGAACTAATCGACGGGGACTTGGGATCATGAATTCTTGGAATTCATCATATCTTTCAGGATAAACAAGGGTTGTTGTGTGACTTTTGTTTTGTGTGCTTGGTTATGACTGACATCACAAACCAATCAATAGGAAACTGGCGCTAGAAGGAGGGTCATTGACAAACGAAACCGTAGATTCCCACATACATTGCTTAAACATCCCGGTGGTTTGAATTCTGGCCATAAACTCGCCATTTTACCTTAAAAACTTGAGAAATCCTAGCTTTTAGGCCAAATACCAGGTCCAGATCTAGTGGACTCTTTGAAGAACTACCTATCAGGGGATTCAGACCTAGGACTGTGGACATTCATCACACTCCTGATTCTAGTGTGACAGAAGCCTCACCAGAGCGTGCTCCTGTAACCCCCATTGGCTTTCAAATACCCACAGGACCACCTATCATACCTTAGGCCCAGCCTTAGCCTATCCTACCCCAGATCCAACCTCCACTGGTTGCGATGTCATTTTTCACAGCAGAGTCACCACTGGCCTTCAATGCATATCATGCTTTGCCTAAAAATACAGATAAAATTTATCCTAGGTACCATCCATATCAAGATGCTAATGATCATGTTAGGACCTTCAAGGAAGCTTGTTGTAGGGCTAGAATTGAGTATGAGGATGTGGTATGTAGATTGTTTCCATTCTCCTTAGGGGAAGAGGCCTATAACTGGTATACCAGTCTAGGTTAGGGTTCAGTTCGTTCATGGGATGCCTTAGAGAAAGCTTTCAAGGATAGGTTCAAGGTCCTTTAATAAACTATCATCTATTTGCCACCATCAAGAGGTGTGAAGGAGAACCCATTGCAAACTTCAATGCTAGATTCTAGAAGATGCTGTCTAAACTGGTTGCTCCCTAAGTTGTAGCAGATGAGGCTGCTAGGAGTATTTATTATTTAGCTTTAGATCCCCTGACCTCCATGTTTATTAGAAGGACACACCCTAGTGTAACAACCTTAGCATAGGTTTTTGAGGAAGCTATCAAAGTTAGTTAGCAAATGGCTCCTTCTCCCACACCAAATATTGCTTTCCCTATACTTCCTAGTTATCTCACATATCCTATCCACCAACAGACCAATGGAGCCATGATGCCTTTAGCTGTGATGCCAGCCCCTTTCCAAAAACCACCACTCAGTGTCATGCCGTCACCAAGTGGGAGTAACCAGATGTTACCATATCAAACACAAGTGCCTCAAGGTGTAGAACAATCCAACAATACTAATGGGTCTTCCTTTTTCAAGCCCCAGACAGAGAATGTGATGGCCAAGGTTCAGTAAGAGAAGGAAGAAACCAAAGAAATATCATCTCAGTTAAGATAACTTACTACTGAGGTCACTCATCTAAGGAATTAGAATTTCTACTCTCAACCTAATGAAAACAGAGGTTATGCTAATGACAAACCTAATTATCCTGACAGGGGGTACAACAACAATGGCAACAATAATCCTCCTAGATAGCCTAGAGTGTGGAACACCAGGCCTAACAATGGTTCCTTGCCATCATCCCTAGACAATCAGCCTCTTGGTGAACCTAGGCAGACCACCAGAGTAAACCTTGCAGAGGCAGCACTTACGAACTGGTGCAGAATACATAACACCAACGCTCATGCAGAGTTGGACTTTCCTCAATTTAGGATTGCTGCTAGCATATTCCAAGCTGAAGTGGCTAGTACCTCAGGTAACCCACCTTATGCAGAGGGAAATGAAATTATCCCCTGTGAGTATGATTCTACCCTAGTACTAGAAAGCTTCATGCATTGTCCTTATTAGCAGACAATATCATCACATCAAGATTACACTTCAACATGTGAGGAATTAGCCATGGCTTTTGAGTCTAACTATGTTTTCCCCTTTGAGGATGACAATGAGCCATCAATTGGCAATGAGGAAGTCAATTCTTATCAACAGCAACCTCCAGGTAGGCATAACTACAACTTAAGGATGAACTCAAACAGATCTGCTGATCCTTTGACTACCTCATTACCTCCAAACTATTTCAATACTCCACCTGATCCCAAGGCAAGTAATAACCCTAGACTCCCCAAGGTTGATGCTTAATATCTGGCACCACATAACACAGCATCAAAAGCTACAAATCCACTTCCTGAATCTGACAAATTGGTTACATATCTGGCAGATGAAATGAAAAAAGTAAAGATCAGCCTGCCAATGTCAGAGTTGCTTAAAACCCCTGCTATCAAGAATGCTTTCATGAAATCATTGGATGGTTCTGCTCAAAAGGAAGATGGCCATACCCTGAGGCAATTTAGAAATAAAGATCATGCTGCCAAGGATGTTAATGTCAAACCTAAAACCTCGGCTACTGTTCAAGCTGCAGATACCTCCCACATGACCCTATACAAAGACAAGAGTGAGTCGCCTCCCTTCCTCCTTACCACAAGGATGTTTGGTAAAAATTTGCACAATTGATTACTAGACTCAGGAGCATCTACCAATGTAATGCCCCTATCCATATGCAATGCTTTAGGGTTACATCCTGCTAAATCATTGAAGAAGGTAACACAATTAGACAAAACAGAAGTGAGTGTGGTAGAAGAACTAACCTACATTCACATGCAGCTAGCATCGGATCCTAGAATCCAGCACTATATTGATATTCAGGTAGTAGATATACCTGATACATACGGAATGTTACTCAGCAGAGACTGGTGAAAAACCCTCAACGGATACATGTCAACTGATTTCAGCCATATGTGGCTACTTTGGAAGGGTATACCAAATTAGATAAAGATCAAAGCTGAACCTCGCATGAGACACATGATCACTAAATATAACAGAACCAATGAAATCATGTATGTGGATGTGGAACCTAGAGTTTACTCCATCAGACCTCAAACCACCAGCATAGAAGAAATCCTGATGCTTAACATACATGATCATAATGGTGACCTTTGGAGTGATGAAATAAATTTAGAGCCTGATTGTAATCTTGGAAATAAAATAGAACAAGATCATTTCAAGAAATTTGAGATGCATTTGTTTAGACAGGTGAAACGATGTCAATTATTAAGTGTACCTATTCACAATATTCTGATTGATGGATGGTGCAGGTTGCATGATGAGGCTCATTCTAAAAAAACTTGTGATGCCTGTTTAGACATGTTGGAGTTGGAACAAGCATATGGCGAGGCATCTTCACCTGCGGTGAGTTCCATAGATAATGATAGTGATACTAATTTATGTTTGTCTCCTATAGAAATAGGAGGATGCACACAGAAGGATGAAGGTTCTGTCCAAATGACAAAAGAGATACTGGTATGCAACGGGGGTAATGATAAGAACAAGAAGAAAATCACCCCTGGGAGTGATTGTTTAGTGGAGTCAGATTATGAGTTATCTAATGAGGATAGTGGCAGTAGTCTATCCAAGTTCAAGGAGTTTCTGTCAAAAGAAATCCAAAAGATGACACAACAGCATAGGCCTCCCCAAGATGCCTTGATTGAGAAGTGGTGCAGATTGCATGAGGCACCTCACTCGGAGACATCTTTCTCGTTGTGCCTGCATATCTTGAGAAGGCATATGCTGCCTGGTCCAGAGAATGTTCCTCTTGGTGATAAGGGAAAAGAAGAAGTATCAGCTCCCCATAAAGCCGATGAGGTGGTGTCTAAGAAAACTAGGACACCAAAGCTAAAATAGATATCCAGTGGTGCGGCTGCCAGAGCCAAAAGAAAGAAGGAAGCACCAGACAAGCTTTTAGCTGAGGATGAGCCATGGATCCTTACATTTGATGGATCCAATTCAAAACAAGGAGCTGGAGTAGGAATAGACCTCATTGACCCATCTGGAAAATCCTATTTGGCAGCATACAGATTGCAGTTCCCATGTACAAATAATGTGACAGAATATGAAGCTCTAATTCATGGGATACTGTTCGCTCTTAGGAAGAAGGTAAAAATTCTACATGTCTATGGGGACTCAGAACTAGTTGTCAGACAGGTAAGAGGTATATAATCTTGCAATTACAGGAGGCTGTCCAATTACAGACACAGGGTGTGGGACTTAATAGAAGAGTTTGATGCATTCAATATCACCCATGTACCTAGAGAGCAAAACCACAGAGTAGATGCTTTGGCCCAAGCTTCCAGTACTCTAGAGCCACTATCCATATCAGGTTTAAAAGGATTCTTAGTTGAATTAGTATCAGTGCCTTCAGTACCTGATAATGTAACTAATCTCCAAGTATTTGAAGATGATCAGCATATATTGGATTTTATTTCCAATAGAGATGTTTTTGAGGCACAGATCATTGATGAAAAGAATCTAGAAGATCATGTCTGGGAGGAAGAAGAAATCTTGGATCTGCCAAGTAACAAAATCCCTAGGGGAATGATAGAGCTGGAGAGAGCATTTGATTTGGACAGCATGCTGAAACAAAGGGATCTTCAAAAAGCTGATGAGGGACAGTATTTGCAGGTCAACCTTGGGCAAGGTGATAAAAGAAGAAATGTTCTGATTGGGAAGTTCTGTATAGGAGAAGAGTTGAAAGGGATAACTCAGGCCCTTAGAGATTACATCCATGTCATTGCCTGGACGTATGATGAATTGAAAACTTGTGATACATCAGTCATCACTCATACGATACCTGTGAAGTCAGACACCAAGCCTTTTCGGTAAAAGCAAAGACCCATCAACATTTTACTAGAGCCAATCATTTTTGAAGAAGTTAAAAGACTGCTCAATGCCAGGATCATATTTCCTATGAGACACTCCACATGGGTGGCAAACCTGGTCCTAGTGAAAAAGAAGAACGGTGACATCAAACTATGTGTGGACTTCAGGAACTTGAATCAAGCTTCTGAAAAGGATAATTATCCTTTGCCTTCTCTAGATGAAGTCTTGTAGATTGTGAATGGTGCCAAGATGATGTCCTTCTTGGATGGTTTCTCTGGATACAACCAGGTGATGGTGGATAGAATTGATAGATTGAAAACCACATTTACCACGAAATGGGGGATCTTCACCTACAGGCGCATGCCATTTGGATTGATAAATGTTGGAGCTACATTTTAACGAGCAATGGACATAGCCTTCAGAGGCTTGATTGGTAAGTGCATAGTAATATACATGGATGACTTAACGGTGTTCTCCAAAGATAGAGCAGACCATGTAGAGGACCTGAGAAAGGTGTTGAAGAAGTGCGAGCAGTATGGGATATCCTTGAATCCCAAGAAGTGCATATTTGGGATGACCACGGGGAAATTGCTAGGCCACTTGATAACTAAAGATGGGATCATCATTGATCCTAACAAAATAAAATCCATCATGAAGATACAACTACTTGGAAGCAAGACGGAGCTCAAATCTTACTTTGGTAAGATTAATTTCATTAGGAAATTTATCACTGGATTTGCAGAGATAGTCAGGCCCTTGAACGCCATGCTCAAGAAGGATGCTAAAATTGAATGGACCCCAGAAGCTAGAGCAGCTTTTGAAGACATTAAAAAGGCCATATCAAATGCTCCAGTCCTAATTACACCAAGGACTTCTACATCTACTCATTTGCTTTAGAACATACCTCTACAACAGTACTGACATAGAAAAATGAAGAAAAGGAAGAAAATCCTATAGCCTTCATGAGCTGCCCTTTTAGAGATGCAGAGCTTAGGTATATGGACGTTGAAAGACATGCACTTGCTTTGGTCTGAGTAGTCAAGAAGTTCAGGCACTACATCCTGAGAAGTAAGGTGATTGCTATTGTACCCGATGCAGTAGTGAAAATGTTGCTAATGCAAAGTGAACCAGGTGAGAAAAGGGCTATATGGATCACTATCCTCTAGGAGTACGATATGGACATTACCCCTATGAAGCTGGTAAGAGGGTAGACATTAAGCCAGATGATATCAGAGGTTGATCCCAATATCTTGAGCCAGCAATACATCATAAATGCAAAAGATGACGGAGAATGGTACTCAGACATTAGACACATCCTGATCACTGGGAGATGTCCCTCAAGACTGCAGGCCTTGCAGAGGAGAGGCCTGAAGATAAGGTCGCTAAAATTTATGTTAAAAGGAGGAGTCCTTTTCAAGAAAAACTATGAGGGGATATACCTAAGATGCTTAGAAAGATCAGAAGCAGATAAGGTGCTAACAGAATTACATGATATATTTGGGACTGCACATGGGTCGTCCTTAACCACCACTCATGCTATCCTCAGGGTAGGGTATTATTGGCCCACAATTTTCAAAGATACATCTAAACACATCAAATGCTGTCATATATGTCAGGTTGTTTCCAATAAAGAGAAATATGTTACTCAACCTTTGCAGCCAGTGATAGAGATACGCCCCTTTGCTCAATGGGGAATGGACTTCATAGGACCCATCAATCCTCCCTCATCCTTAGGCCACAGGTATGTTTTAACTATTACTGATTACTGTACCAGGTGGACTAAGGCTGTCAGCAGTAGGACATGCAATGTTGAGGATGTTATTAGGTTTTTGGAAACCAATATAGTGACCAGGTATGGAGTTCCATATACTTTAGTATGTGATAATGGGCCTGCTTTTGCTTCAATTAAATTGTCAAGTTGGGTTTTTGATCATGGGGTCATTTTAAAATTCTCCTCAAATTACTACCCCCAAGGGAATGGACTAGAAGAATCCACAAACAAGAACCTATTGAACATCATAAAAAAGCTAATAGATAAGAACCCAAGGGAGTGGAACACTCTATTGAAATATGCCTTGTGGGTAGATAGAACCAGGAATAAAGCTACATTAGAAAATTCACCTTTTCACTTAGTATATGGGGTGAATCCTATCCTCCCTATCAACTTAAAGATTCCTACGCTGCATTTTGCACAAGAGTACCTAGGCATGGATAATAAATAGGAAGCTAGATTGCTACAACTAATGCACCTAGAGAAAAAAAGAAGTGTAGCAATTAACCAATTTGCTAAACATTAGGCTGTTGTCAAGCGCTGGTTTGACAAAAAGGCTAGAATCAAGGCTTTCAGGATCTCAGATCTGGTCCTGATGTGGGACAAAGCACATGAAAGGAAGGGTGATCATGGTAAATTTGATAAACTCTAGATAGTCCCCTTTCAAATTTCTGAAATTCTAGGAGACAACACCTACATGCTCAAGTCTTTAACAGGTGAGGATGTTCCATTACTAGTTAATGGATAGTTCCTCAAACACTATTTTTAGGCCTGAGGATTGCATCATGACAGTCATGTGTATCATAGTGTACTTTCTTTGTATAGTTGTTTGTATAGTGGCTTTGTTTTGCTTGTTTTGTTTTGGTTGCTTTGTTTCCTCAACAGGGATCTTTCTTTTGATTTAGAGTATAAAGGGGTAGATTAACAACCACTGAAAACAATGGAAAATTGAGATCATTAAGGTTAATTATTTGAAATCAATGCATAACTTGTTGTGACTATCATGAATGTAGAAAGTTGTTTAACTTGTGAAATTTTGTATTCAATAAGAATGGGTTGAGTATTCAAGGAATGTTTCTCACAATGACACACCTAAAATCCTTGGGTTTGTTGAACTTACCAGTGTAGATATTAGGTGAAAAATAAGAGGTCACCCTTGCTACCATTACAATTCTCAGCTTAATTTTAGCAAGTGACCACTCCTTGCATCATAAAGTTACAAATGCAATATCTTATGAAGTCTCTATCAAAATACAAAATAGAATATGTAAATAAAATGGATTATACTAAAAATCCAGATTAAGCCATCTAAGTAACTCTACCAGGGCTATAGACACTCGCTAGCAATGGGGCTCTACTTAGGAGAATTGTAACCATAACCTTGCCAGGGCTATGGATGATCGTTGGTAGCAAGGCTCTATCCGGTTGGCTATGAGGGAATGTCCTCACCTACGTAGTCTAATATCAGTCACTGGTTTGTTCAACTGATCTTCAAGATGAGGCTTATTAACCACGTGCACCCACTTAAACTGAAATAAAAATTCATGCACCTTATGGAATACATTAAGTCCCAAGTTGAATGATGATTTGTAGAAAAGATAGTTAGAAGTTATGAATTCATTTCATTTGGTTTTCTTTAATGGGTTGAATTTGATTGTTTTGTTTGGTTGCTAGTTGTTGTGATGTTCACAACATGCCCCATTTTACTCCTTAGCAAAATGAGGACCCGTGGTGTGGCTTTTTGCTTTTTGCTTGTGTGTGTCGTTTTGCCTAGTGGTAAAGGGAAAAGTGAGTAAAAATTGCAAACTTTGTTGAAAATGGAGAAAACATACATTTCAGTACTAGTGCATAGTATGGTTGGATTCCTTGTCAAAAATAAGCTAGGGTTGCTTTTTGAACCATGTTAAAATTTTCCATATTTTGCAAGTTATGAGCATTTTGGTAAAATGTACAAGGGAAGGGTTTGTTGTTTACACATACAAGTCTCTTTGTATATTGCTTTCCATATACAAAGTTGTTTGTATATGCAAAGGTCATGTTATACTTGGTCGCATGATAGTCAGGTTCATATACAAAATCATTTGTATGTCTTTTTTGTAGTGTATACATTTGGTAGAGTTTATGCATACATACAAGATGGACCCGAGGTGGTTTTAGGTTGAAATGAATAAATTTTTAAATCCGTTGCATGTATCTCACATTTGTATGTTTGGCAGGTCATAACATACAATGCATTTATACAAGGGCCAGAACTGAAAAGTTATTAAGCAATGTTAATTCATTATATATTTCAAGCTTGTATATTTAAACATACATTTGATATATACATTTGCAATGTGCAGGCCGCGGACTCGAAGGATTATGAAAAGGAGTTAAACTGTTGTATGTTTTTCATTTGTATGTTTTACATACAAACGAAATATACAAGTCAAGATACATGCAACGTTCATATGCATCAGGCGGACCTGAAGAGAAAATTAAAAGGGGTTAAGTCCTTGTATATTTCGTGCTTTGTATGTTTCGACATACAAAGCCGATATGCAATGACTTATACAAGTGGCGGACCCGAAAAGGTTATCAGAATTAGTTAAATCATTGTATAACTCCGCAATGTATATTACGAAATATACATTGCATTATATACAAACAATGGAACCCAAATGTTATAGATTAAAGTAAAATGCTTGTATGTTCCCCGCAATGTATATTTCGTAACATACATTGCATTTTATACATTGCCAACATGCAAGCCACAGATTTGAAGAGGCTATCAAATGAGGAGTAATCATTGTATTTTTCGCCGCTTGTATGTTTGTTTCAAATGCATATGGGTGTGAACATACAAGAGGAGAGAGAAATGCAGTCCCCACTGCTTGTATATTGAGCGTTTGTATGTTGCTAATATACAAGCGAAAGATATATTACTTTGCATATAGGCTGGAGCCCAAAGGGAAATCAAAACTGATTTATTGCTTGTATCACGTCCAACTTGTATATCGGAGGATACAATGCATATGTACATTGGGCAGAATTGAAGAGTGGTTTAAATAGAATTAATTGCTTGTATATTTTCAGCTTGTACATTGAGATATACAAACTGATATACATTGTGACATACAAGCCAGAATTAAAAGGAAATTTGAATCTGATTAATTTGATGTATGCGTCTGACTTGTATATTGCGATATACAAGGAAATTTTGGGCGGGAAAGCAAAGCGATGGAATTTTGAAGTGTTTTGGAGCCCGATTGCATGTTTTCGGTCAACGATGGTTGACATGACTGGTTTTAACGCTGTATATGCATTTTTGATGCCCGTTTTCCATGGTTTTTGAGCCTGATGGTTGTGTTTATGCATTTGGAGCCTGATTTAATGTAAATGTTCATTTTTCCTATTGATTTATTAAATGGTGGTGCTAATTCCTGCTTGTTTATTACAGATTGTTGGAGTAGCTGGGAAGAAGTAGAGTTGCTGACACAGTAACGGCATGTAGGTGAACGCAAAGGCGGGGTTTTAAATGACAATGACGTCCCAAGCAGCAGACCAGATCTCGATAGGCTAAACACACCAGAGGAAGGTGATGAATCTTTCAATGCAGGGGAGTTTGCAGATGGAAACATTATTGTAGGAGGGCCACCCTATCTAGGTATGCTGCTTGAATTCTTGGTGGGATTCATTTCTCACCGTTGGATGCTACATTTCAAGATGCTGACCATTGATCTCCTAGGGTTTTTGGGCACCAGATTGGGGAAAAACTAGAGATATATATTTTGAGCCCCTGTACTGTACAAAAAGAGAGAAGAAGAGGAGGTCAATATTACACAAAAAAATAGACCTGTATTAGTTTTAGGAGAGATCAGATTACTGAGACTAGTGAGGACTAGATTGTTGAAATAATCAAGGTCCCTTCCTTAGATCATTGTAAATGTACCTATTTTATGAACATACTGTATGGAGATGAAGTTTTAAACTATACCCTGATTGTAAACCTTAAGTAGTCTTCAAGTTGATTTCTAGATATGTACTGGTGAATGCTGTGTTCTATAGAAGCGCTTTCATTTCATTGCATGTTGTTGTCAACTTTTCCCCTGAAGATTTGCACTGAATCATGTGGATTTGTGGACTGTCCTGGTGAAGTATGATTTTAGTTTTCTTCTCTCCATTGTTGTATGGGAACATGTATGTGGATCAATGATCTCGGTCAAGTAATTTTAGGAATCTCACTCTCTAACCCTTTTTCTTATTTTAATTTCATTGAAATCACTTTCATAACTGCACATCATGATAAATCAAAAGCAAAACAGAAAAATATGCTGACATCCCGAAGACAACTGAATATCATTAGCATATTTTGAGCTAGATGCATGCACTGTTGAAAATATCATGCAGAGAAGCACAAATAAGGGTAGAACTCATGCAAATATCAACTTAGACACATCATTTGGAGATATATGCTATGTAGAGTAACCTCCCTGTATAGTATTGTTGTAGGAACAGAATCTACTAATCTACATAAGGCCCCAAAATAGAAAACAACAATACACATCAACCACAGAGTAACATCAGCAGATTATGAACTAATCGACGGGGACTTGGGATCATGAATTCTTGGAATTCATCATATCTTTCAGGATAAACAAGGGTTGTTGTGTGACTTTTGTTTTGTGTGCTTGGTAATGACTGATATCACAAACCAATCAATAGTACCTTGATCCCGTGGACACAGGGTATGTAGGCAGTCTGGAATACGAAGGATGTTTTCAGTACTTAGGTATGTAAGATGCACCCATCCAACCTGTTTGGATGGTCCTCATTCACTGAGCTTTCTGGATCTAATAAATAATACACATGCTACGTGTACGCTTGAAACATGCTCCCTAGTGCAAAAATCATCAATCAACATACCAACTACAATCCCACATATGGCTTGACTATTCTTTTACCCATCTTCCAAAAATTTTCCAATCAAACACCAACTGATCTACGTCCTAGGATATATCTTTCCTACAATGGACAAAAATCTATCATTCTACCATCACGTCTCTTGGCAAGAGCACACAAAGGCTATTTGTATCTTTTCGTTGGTCTTGTTGATTATTGATTTTGATCTTTTTATCTCACTCTAAGTCATCTCCAAAGCTACATTGATCTCATTATAACATGGTAAGTAGTGGATAGCACCTAGAGTAGACATAGTCATTGTTTCTATATGCTGTGCTTGTGGGTTAGTTTCATTACTCTAAGAATAGTATTCATATCTTGAAGTCTAGGTTGGTACTAGCATGACGTGTCCCATTTGCATATACAGGCATCAAAACCTTATATGCAGTATTCGCACTCATCGCTATGAGTCCCCTTCCTAGACTAGACAAGATTATACTACCTTGGGCATGCATGAAATCAACCTATTGTTTGTGAGTCTAGTCCATGCAATCACAGGATATACATCATCACCTAGGTCATTTCATACCTTTGTGAACTATATCCTACATTGCTATAGTAAACTATGAAATGCTCTCAATTAATCTTTTGCAACTACTGCTACTAGCTCAAAATCATCATCCTAACCACTCAGTCAACTATCCCATCTTAGCCTAGGTTTGATAATCAATTTCCCCACCCAGCCACCAATCTAATCCCCTCACTAATCCCATTCCCCCACCATACTTCCACTCAACACATCCTGAACCGAAGTAAATCCCGCCTCAATGACATGGTGTCTTATGACCTAAACAAATCCCCTTATCCTCCCACCACCATTCTTTCAACGCTCCCAATCCTATTCATACCCAATCAAAACACCCCTATCATCCCACCAACCTAATCCCCTCTCCCACAACCTCACCACTCAGGGTCAAACAAAGAACATCATGTTTATTAGGACCTGATCATCCCACCTATCACCTAGCATGCATCCCGCATATCGCCTAACTACATATCATAATCAATTAATCTCATTTAGAATCATTTAAGCCATTTAAATTGCATCTCATTTAGATTCATTTGCATCTCATGTAGATTCATTTAATCCATTAAAATTGCATCTCATTTAGATTCAATTGCATATCATTTAGATTTATTTAGACCATTTTAATTGCATATCAAATAGATTTAATTAGACCATTTTAATTGCATATCAAATAGATTTAATTAGACCATTTTAATTGCATGTCATTTAGATTAATTTTAATCCATTTTAATTGCATATCATTTAGGTGTATTTTCATCCATTTAAAAGTGCATGTCATTTAGATTCATTAGACCATTTAAAAGTGCATGTCAACTAGATTCATTTAACCCATTTAAGTTTGCATTAAAATTAGGTTCATTCTAGAATCATTTAGTTGCACATTATACATCACATTTCATATCATCTCATAAACCACTTAATCACATTACATCATCATATAAACACATTTAATAAACATCTAGCTGCATATGCATATTTTCATACATAAACATACATTTCCATCCTAAATGCATTCATAGAATCAAAAACATCATCACATAAACATAACACATCCATAGCATATAAAATCCATAAAGAAATACTGCATCCATCACATAAGCATCATCATAATAGGGCATCATAATCATAAGCATCATAAGCCATCAAAATCGCATTGCATCATATATAATCACCGCAAAAAAGTGTACATCGCTCATATATACATCAAAAAAATAAAGTGTCTTGATACAAAATGCCTCCAAGGGCTATCACATAGAGGATCCCCTCTCTAATGGAGTGGGAGACTCTGATCTTGGTCAAGCCTGTGATCCTGTCAGTAGCTGTGGCTGCAACGGTGGCTGTACCTGCACCTGAGGAACCTACTGGGGCACGTATGAGGGAGGAGGCATCATCTGCTGAATGGACTGAGTAGATCTTGATCTATGTGATCTCGATGTCCTCGATCCACTGACCTAGCTATAGCTTGGTACTCGCTGCTCTGCTGGCACGGTCACATAATACAGGCCCCTATAGTACTCCATCCACCCACTAGGCTCTGTCAAATCCCCTTGTACCTACATCAGCTGTCCCTATGCCTGACTCAACTATTCCTGTAGCTGATAGGTCTGTGTCTGTGCCTGAGACAACTGAGCCTACATCCCTATCAAAACTGGGGCAAGTCCACCACCTGAAGCCTATAGACTACCTAATGCAGTCTCTGCCTATCGTGCCCTGCCAAGTGCTGCATCCCGCTCGCTAGTCAATACATCTACCTCACCCTGAGCCTAGGCTAACTATGCCCACAATGTAGCCACCTATCCATCGGCCCCATCTAATAAAGCCAATGCCCCCCGCAACTGTACCAACTCTACCTCCCAGCCCTCCAATGCCTCCTGTAGGCTCGCCACCTGTGCTCACAGGGTCTCCATCTCCTCCTCATCCCGTCGCCTCTGATGAGGTGCAAGCCTCTCGCCCTCGGCCTCTCTAGCTGTCCCTAAGGAACCTGCTTGCTGCCCTGCTGCCAGCTGCCCTCCCCCAACTGCCTGCTACTGCGCTACCTGTGGTGGGGGTAGATCACCCCTATCCACCCTCGACTCTCCCCCAAGCTACCAAGGTCCCCTAGGCTGTCGCCCAATCCCAACCTCCACCTGCTCAAAAGGAACCTGCTGCACAGGTACCTATTGCCACTGCCACCAGTACATCTATTGGCTGGCCATCCCTACCAACCACTCTCTCCTCTCCATCATCCCCAACCTCCACGAGGAAGTCCTCAATGATCAACTCCCCCTCCGCCCTGCGATCCTCCCCATCTGAGTCATCTCCACCATTTGAATCATTGCCCCCTGAACCTACTGCCTCCTCTACTAGATCTGTCAACTGAGTAGGATGATACATATGCCACCATATATCATAGGCAGCCATAGTCCCTACATCTCTCACTGTGCTCCTCCAATCCCACTGCACTAGCCGTAGTGCTACAAAATCTGCTAGGGCAACCTGTGGCTGTATGGCTGCAGGCCAGTAGGCTGTATCTCAAGGAGTCCGCACAAATATTGCCATCTGTTGCATAGTGTCCTGTATCAAACCAAACGGCTGCATGACCCATGAGGGTAGATACATATCTATCATATGGTCTCCTCGACCCATCAGGTACTGCTGCTGAAATGCAAAAGGGAGATGAATATCATCATTTTGCCACAGCTCTACACTGATATATAGTCGTTGGGTCACACTAATCACATCATCTAGCATCCTCCTCCAATGTCGCACCTACCCAGTATACGTGTACTCTGCATCCCGATATAAAAACACAAAGGCCTCAAACTGTCGTCGATAATACCGGCATATCAGCCTGGTAACTAGGATGTGCTCCCAAATCCATATGTGAAGCAGAGTAACTCCAGCCAATAATGCTCTATCATGCAGGTAGGTGACTATATGCATCTCATGATATAGCTGCCCTAACATAGCCGGTCCCCATGCATAGACCATCTCATGCGTCACCATCCCCTCTATCATCCCCCCCAGCCAACTAGAAAACCCCTGCCTCGCCTGTTAGGCATCACAACCCCTCCAATCAATGCACACAAGAATAAGACAACGGGATCTGCACCCGCAGCCAATGTCCCCTCATACTCCATCTCTCTCCCATTCGCAGAGAGAACCAGACGGTCTGCTCTGAACACTTTGACCAGGGCACTTCGCGCCATCCTCATGCCATGTCAAACATGCCAGCCTTGAATAGGTACCTTGAGGATGCAATAAACATCCTCAAGTGTAATGGTCAGCTTGCCAGTCAGCAACAAAAAACTACAAGTCTCAGAGTGATACCGCTACACCATCGCAGTCATCAGAGCTCTATGAGCTCATAGAACCGGCATCAGGTACACTGATAGAAGCCCCAATCTCACCAACTACACCTGTGTAGCATCATCAAAACCATCGAATAATGTCATCACAGCGGGAACTCATTGCTCTTGCGAATGCAATATAAATCACTCTGTATCCTGCATACGCAACATTATGGTTAGATGTCAACCTATCTTCTTCTAAACCAAACTTTTTCTTCTAAATATCTAAAAATGCCCACATCATGGGGCATGAAAACAGACAAATCCTTGTGCCATTTTTAATAATGGTGCTAAAATTTCCTCTAAATGGCGCTAATATAGAAAATAGTGCCACTGCGCATAACTCTTTGAGCCAATCCAAAAAATGGCACTACTACGCGCTATCCATCGCGCCATTTCTCCAAATGGCATCACTTATCCTTTTGGCGCCAATTACCCCAATCACGCTAATTACCCCAATGGCACCGATTACCAAAATAGCGCTAATACCCAAAATGGCGTTATTCTAGATAATAGTGTCACTTTAATCCCCATTTGGTGCCAAAACGCCAGAAATCTATTTCTTCTACTAATCGCGCTAATCTGAAAAATAGCACTGAAACACCAACCTAATGGTGATGAACTGCCCTAACCCTATCCAGGCGGATAGCGCCAATCCAGAGGATAGTGCTAATCCGCCTTGCCGTTGGTGCCACACGCTCCAATCCCAAAACCCAAAACCCTAAAAAATGCATGAAAAATGAGAAAATTACAAAGTCAGGGTTAGGCCCTACCAGGGGTCCAGCGCCTGGTGCCCAGCCAAACTCTTGGAACTGCTCGGAGATGTGTCGAAGTCGTGGGAACTGGAGGTTGCGGATAGCCATCTGTCCTTCGTCCTTTCTTCTCCAAAGTCAAAAGTGTGCAAATGTGGCACTCTAAGGGCCCACTTTGCCTAATATAGTGGGCCATGTCATTCTTCCACCCCTTCTTCTTCCCTCCAGGGTGCAGATCTTAGCCTTTTTCCTCTATTTTTTTTCCCGTCATCCTCTTTTGCCATCCCATATCTGATTTTCACTACCGTCACATCCTTTTCGAGAAATCACCCAAAAAATTCTTATTTTCCCGCCGACCTCTCGAGGGGGCATTCCTTATCCATCTTATTCCTTCTCAGCAGCTGGGGCATATTTTTCTTTGACCTGACACCACTTCCCTCCTAGGTCCAGATGCCACATCAAAGAGGCACAAATGTAACACCTAAAAATGTCTTCTACCATCAAACTGACTCCCGACATCCCTAAACATATCAATTTCCCTTCTAATCAATTAATTAAATTTTATTTAATTAATTACCCCTTTCAGTTTCTAAATTCACACCATTTTATCCCCAAAATTGAATTAATTTCATTAATTCAATAGGCTAAAACTTAGCTAATAGATTTAATAAATATGCAATATTTATTAAATCAATTTCCCCTTTTCCACTAAATCCAATTAATTAGTTAAAACCATGATTAACTAATTAATTCAGCCTATAATTGACCTATCCCTACCCTAAACAATTAAATAGCTATTATTTAATTGCCAACCCTAGCCTACCTCATCTTAGCCCTAGGATTAATTAAATGAAACCTATGTTTAATTGATCCTAACCACTTCATTTGGGTGGTCAAACCTTGTTTAACACCCTTCCCCACATCCTCCAAATAAAAAATTGAATTAAATCCAGATAAGTCAATTTTTTATTTAAAAACATCCCACATCACATTTATTTCTCCTTACAACCCCATACTCATTTACTTCCTCTCTTCCCCAAATGAATTTTTAATTCATTTACATTCCCCCATATGAATCTTTTATTCCAAAATAATTTTTCAACCCCATGCTCATTAAATAACCCCTTTTCCCAAAATGAATAAAAGAATCACTTTTATTCCTAGCCCTCCATTCATTCAAGATTGAATCTAGGCCCTCCACATCACTTTTATCCTCCACCATTGATCTTCCAAATCAATCTCCACCCTTGGATCAAAATCCCTTCCAAAAATCTATAAATAGAACCTCTCCCAAGCCATTTTCATCATCCAAATTTATGAAAAGTTACCATGTCCAAATGTCCATTGAGCTAGAATAGTGAGTTGCAACTTTGTGTAGAATTTCACATTTCAATCTATTGTCTAGGGATTATCTTGGTCTTAGGAGCTTGTTTTGGGTGCAAAGGCTCCTTCCTCCCTTGATGGGATTAGATTTGTATGTGAGGTATAATCTTGTGTTTATTGCATTTGGTTTAGTATTTCAACCTTGTTTGCATTTCTAATCTACAATAGTTTTTTGCTACCATTCTTTGTGTTATGGTGCAGGTCCGTGATGATCAAACAGTCTCATCATAGTAAACTCAGCGTGTGACAGTCTCTTTATAGTTTACAAGTTTCTTATGTTTTTTAAAGGGCTCTGGTGTTGACCATGGGCAATCAATTAGTATGTTTGTAGTATAGTGTTGATTGGTACACATGTCAGTCGTAGTCTTTGTAAGTGTAGATAGGATAGTATGCAAGACAACTAATCATAGTGAAGTCATTCAAGAAGGTGCAGACAATCATGATTAACCAATAGAGGACAATTTCTATAGTTTAATCTGGCTTTGTAACTTTGTATCAGGTTTGTATCAGATAGCAGACAATATTTTATATGCTAAAGAGAGTGTAAAGGTGTGTATTATGTAGTAATCCTGCTAACCAAAGCACATAGGTTTTGTCAAGACATGGCTTATGAAGCAGTAGTTTGAAAATTCATGCTTGATGTGATGCTTGATGGTAAGATCTTGGTGTAGATAGCTATTAGTGATCAATGGTCTAATAGTATGCAATGTTTTCAGGTTTTTACTCCTTAACCTCTTGCCTACATTTTTTTTGTATTAGAAGCCTTGAAACAGGATAAGAAACAATGCCTCAAAGAAATGTGGTATATATGGTACAGTGATGTGTTGTTGTTGGCAAGACAGTTTATGGTGATCTGCACTGAGCAAGAGATGTAAATACAAAGATCTGAGGTATGGTAGTTTATGTAATTTTGTGCAGAAATTGTTGGTTCATAATGCATAATACTTTGATCATGGATAACTGTGATAAGTCTACACCAAAGAATACCGTATGAAGGAAACACTTTTGTGAAAGATTGAAGTAAATGATTTCATGGAAATTCTTTAGGGGAAGCTAGAGACTGTAAGAGTGGACATTGATGTGAGTAGACAAAAGGAGTCTTAAAAGAACATGCTCAGTCTTGTATTCCTAAGAAATGAAATCCTCAGGGGCCTGTACAAACATTAGCAAGTCTTTCCATACATTCAAATGCATACAAATAATCAGAGGTATGAGTATGAGTTTGCAAGAATGAAGTAGTTACCTTGGATCTTAACATAGTTATGAATGTATCTTGATAAGCCATTGACAAACATTATCAATCCATTGCTAAGATGTAAGAACTTCATTGATAGGGTATTAGGATTCCATAGCAATGAGATAAAGTACCAAATGGGTTGAAGATCTAAGATATACTTAATCTAAGAAGGTGAAATTGTTGCATGCACACAAGGGAAGTTTCCTTGAATTGCAACTTCTTTCATGCCAAGGTATAATCCTTTGTCCTTGATGTCAAATAGGGGGTGAGAGAGAGTGAAGATCATGAGTTTTTCCATCAATGACAAAGGGGGAGTTTATTGTTAATGTGTTTGTCATTGATGTCAAAAGGAGTTTACTTACACTTCAAGGTGTTTGTTGTTTGCTCATCATTCTTCATGTTTGCTTCAGTTACTTCAGAGGTGTTTGAGAGGTGTTTGAGATCATACTTAAAGAGTTCTGTTGATCATGATGTTAGTCATAATAATATAGATAAAGAATTCACAAAACAAACCTTTATCATCTTGAAAAGTGTGATCAATTTAGGATAAATTGATAACTCCAAGTCTCTGTTAGTCAGGTCTTGACCTTCTGGTAATCTCTCAGTTAGTTTGATGTGAATTGTCATTTTCCATTAGGGGGCTTACGTATAGTTTTGAAGTGATTTGCATCCAAATATGTTTTGTTTCTCCTGCTTTCTATGAATTCTCAACAAACGAGGTTAAATCCTATTGTATCTAACCAAATCATGCATATATTTATGTAAGTTTGATCAATTCTTCTGCATATCACTCTTGTTAAATTGATTCGTGATGATTTTAATTAGTTCTAAAATTATCTTCAATTCAATTATCCTAAACTAATCTCTACTTAATTTCACTTTTGCACTGTAAATTTTGTTCAAATGATGTGCCTGTAAGCATGCATTTCCATGATTCCTATCATTATTTGTGTTCATTTGCATGATACTTTCTATTTTATATGCACTTTGTCTAAATATGCTTAAGATCTTCATGTATTTACGAAAATCTGCATATTTTATGTTGATTTGCTTGTTATTTTTTGTGTATTTGCAGTTATGATGATGATTCAATTAAATTAAAGAAATTTGAACTAAAGCTTTCTAAATTTACTCAAATGCATGAATCTTCAGTCATTGATCCACATATATCCTTAATACTATCATGAAGATATTGCAGTTATGATGATGATTCAATTAAATTAAAGAAATTTGAACTAAAGCTTTCTAAATTTACTGAAATACATGAATCTTCAATCATTGATCCACATATATCCTTGATACTATCATGAAGAGAAGGAAATCAAACCATATTTTCACCAGGCCATTCCACAGCTAGATATGATTGATGCTAACTTCAAAGGAAAGGAATGAAGACAACATGCACAGACTAAGATGCATTACAAGGGACGCACCACATCAAAGTGACATATCTAGAATTCATTCATAGATTACTCAAAGTTTACGATTAGTTGGAAGTAGAGGTCTTCATCTTCATTAAGTATGTAAAATGAGTATATATTTACATTTGACTTGAATTGGTCATGAAATTCAAAAATCCAATCTCAATTAAGCTTCAAATGAATTAATAACTAAGATCCTCCATCCTTTTATAAGACAAGGATGAGAATCAGTTACAAAAAATCCTACAATCAAGATTTGTCTATTACAATCAATGGTCGATATTACATTGACCTAGCTAAAATACTAAAACAAGTGGCACAAGTTGCTAGTTGGCAACTATTTGGGGGGATACAATTGGCACTCTAGAATATTCTAGATTCCTCAATTCGTTCACCCAAACTGTAAGTATCACTATGGAAAAACAATATCTTGGATGACATTTGTTGTTACACATTATTCCTTCAACTGATATCCTCTTCATGTAACTACATACCTATGTTTGACTTCTTGTAGGAATCATAGGCCTGTGTAAATGTTTCTACTTGGAACTTGTTGATGGTCTGAGCTCTCATTTTGGCATTTTTTTGTTACCTAATTTAGGTTCTAGTGCAATCAGGTAGAGTTGAGATAGTGTTTGAAAAATAAAAATAAAAAGGTACACATTGATTTCTGCTGAAAGTTTCATTCATATGCACAAAAGTATTATCAAGTAGATTGCATTTTATTATGCAATTGTATATAAGAGAGAGAGAGAGAGAGAGAGAGAGAGAGAGAGAGAGAAAGACAGAGAGAGAGAGATTGAACAAATTTTGCATAAATGATGTCTTTATTAATAATCATAAATGTATAATGCCCCACACAAGCCGTGGGAATAACTTTTCCAATGCAATATGAAAATAAACTATACATTTGAATGAAAAAGAAAAGGAAAAGCATATGAAGAGGATAGGGATCCATCATTGCCTAAATGATGAATCCCAGGTTGAACTGTTGCATCCTTGCTTCAGTTCCTACCGCTTTGTTGTTCCAAAATTTGACCTGTTGCTGCTTGAATGCCTGCAAGGGTTTAGAGAAAGTGGTGTTAGAGCTTGGGATCCATATTCTTTGCACATACTATATCAACAAATATATAGTTTATTCTCCTAAGGCATTGAAACAGTTTTGCAACATCACATATATTAGGAAAAGAAGAGAAGTATCATCAATGATCATGAGCATCATTAGAAGCTTTTGGCTTCATTGTTTTATCTAACACATTTGTTCACTGTGCAGGTATAGGTCAAATTTTTTCATTGCTGGATCATCTTTAATTTGACATTATAGCATGTGGAGTAAAATGGGCTACCAAAAGGGTTGAGCCCAATGTGCTACCCTCTTGTTTTGAGAGGGATGAGAGTGTAAAAGCATTGCATTTATCATCTTTGAGTATATATCTCATCACCTATAATGGTGAATTGGCTAACATCACTATCATAAATGATGAAATACCTACTCCATTGGAACCCAATAAGAGAAGTCAGCCACAACAGTCCTTAAGGACCTTGACTTTCATAATAATGAGAGATAGTGACTACATGACTGTAGCACCAGAGAAATAGAATGAAGGACATCAATATACTGCATTTGATAGTCATGCATATGTATTGTGTTTTGTCATCCATATACTATGTTTTTGACACCATATACCATGTTTTGACAGTTAGGAAGACTGTGTGACTACAGTCAATGGTAGGAATGTGGATAGCTATTGTTTCTCCTTGCATGGCTCGACTCACTCAAAAGAAAATTTTGTGAGAACCTTGGAGACTTTATAAGACTTGCACAACATGCATGAAGTGCCAGTTTAAATGACTAGAAGTAGTTATATTGAAGAGGATAGAGGTCTATCATGAAGGTGGCAGAGATCATGAGGAGAGTTTGAATGGACATCATGTTACTGCTGCTATCACAGAGGTATCTCTGCCTCCTACAATAGTGTTAAGAGCAGTCATAGAGACTATACCAAGAATTTGTTAAGGGAGTAGTCAATTGAAGCTATCAAGGAAGCATGAAGGACAATTAAGTGGACATAGATTTCTAAGAGGGTTTTCACTCAAGGCCAAACCTATACCTAAAGTGACTTATACAAGGATGATGTGATAGAGGCACTACATACAAAGGCCTATAAGGTGCAGTAATCAATGGATTAAGGGTCTGTAAGAGTCTAAATGTGTGAGGTACAGTTATCAAATCTACTCTAATATGTAACAACAGTCATAAACCCAGAGAGACAGCAATGCGATCACTCTATAAACAATGTATGTACCTTAAAAGGAGCTCAATAGGATCATGATCATGACTAAAATGCTAAGGGTGATTTTGGACCTACAGGTCTAGAGTAGTCTTTCACAATGTATCTGTAGATTTAAGGTTTAGGAAACCATGCAAGTCTCCATGCCAAGTATATGTAATAAGACTATCAATGGTTTGAAATGGAGTAAAGTTGTCAATATTTTGTGATAGCAGTGAGAGACTTTCAACAATCTTATGTAATAGTGGTAGGTGTATGCATGATGCATCAAGTTTTTTTAAAGCTACTCAAAGATCCATTGATATGAAAAAGACCCTATTGTACAAGTGATGATAGCAGGTACATAATGCTGTTAGAAATCCATTAGAGAAGCTTGAGAGTCTCAAAACCTGCAAACTTGTGGATCATAGTATGTAGTCAATAGCAGTAAGAAGGGCAGTTAGGTCACTATATAAAGTAACAGTCAAGGTACAACAAACAATGCCTAGGATAGTCACAAAAACATCATGAGGACATAGGTATAGCTTTACACAATGATGAAAGGAAAATGGAGAGGCTATTGTGTTAGCAGTAAAGGAAGAGTACCCTATACAAGTGATTATGATAGAGTTCTACAAGAATGATAGTCCTATAGAGCACCAGAGACATCATCCAAATGGACATAGTCATCAAGATCCATCAACCATTTGAGAAGGCATATAGGCTTGTCAAAAGACTAAAAGGTGCATGAGATCAACATAAGTCATATTGGATGCACAAATGAAGGTATTACCATCACTCCTCTTCAAAAGCAAAGCACAATCATTTCTTCCATCAAGGCTGAGATGAAGTACAGAAAAATATAGTCAATATTTTATTTTTCCTTCATGTTTTTATCAAGAAACCAAGTATGTGTATTGGTTCATCTCAGTGGGAATGAATAGAGGGTTTCCATAAAACCCTAGCCATGACTGGGAAGCACAAAAAGAGAATTAAAAGAAACCAGTGTATAAATAATGCCCAGTATTCAACAAAAAACATTTTCTTCATGCCAAGTCAATGACTACAGAGGAGCGATATACAACAGAATGAGAATGATATTCATCAGTCATTGTAGGAAATTAAAATATGGATTGTGTTATGCTCATGAACAAATGCATAGAAATACATCAAATATATTGATCATTTTCATCTATACCAGCTCAGGTTCCTCAAGAAATGCATTATTTTTACATAAAATGAAAAGAAAACGACAGATTGGAGTGGTAGAGAGCTTACCTGAGCTTTTCTATCAATTTCTTGTAAAAAAAATGCAGTCCAAAACTCTAGTTGAAAGCTCTAGAAGCTCAAGCAACTTCAACCATGGTGACACCCAGAACACAAAAAGTTGAAAATGCAAAATAAAATGTGAAGTGAGGCATTTGCCCTAGCCTTTTGTGTTAGGGTTTCTTTTTACCTAAGTGTGCAATGACTAAGAGGCATTTTTTGCCTTTCTTTTATCATTTTGTAATAAGATGTTAACACTCACGACCTCATTTTCCTCTTGCCTAGCAAATAACATATGTCCCTTATATATGTTGCATTGACTCCCAAGTGGTCGAGTCATAATGCTTTATTTTTTGCATTAGATTTGAAATGTAAAACATTAAGTTAAGTGATGCAATTATAAATCACTTTATTTGATGTTATGAAAGTGCAAAAAGAGATAAGAGGCATTGGTTTTCAATGACAGTCAAGGGAGAGGATGTAGTTGAGTATTAATCAAATGCCAAGCATATAGGGAGAAGTTGAAGAAGTTGGCAAACATGTGCCAAGAATATAGGGGTGGTTTTAGGTGCCTTTATGATAGAAGAGGTCATGCCTTGACCATTTCTTCATTTTAGACTCATTTTGGAGGGAATTTAGGGGCTATTTTTTAGGCTTTTTTGTTATACACAACCAAAGGGTTTTGGGTCCCTATTTTGGTGCAACTGATGGACAATAGGATATAGTGACTTCATTATTCATTTTTACAGTTAGTTCTTTCGATTCTTAGGCAGGTATTGTAACTTTTTGGGAGTTCTCTTAGCATGAGATAGGATTTGTAACTATTTTTGTAGTTATATGAGAGTTTACACCTTTGGAGATCAATGGAGATAAGCACTTTGCCTCTTGATTTTTTTTCTCTATTGTGTGCATTTAAATGACAGGTGCAGTTTCATGTGAAGTTATTTCATTCCTTGTTGTTGTATCTTTTTATTAACACCTTTGTGTAGAAAATATATGTATTTGCAGGTTATAATTTGATGCAAAGCTAGGGGTAAGTTCAAACAAACACTTCAATGATCCCTTTGCTGATCATGCATAGGGCTAACATCTCTTCCACAATACATGGCTTCAATGTGAGGGAAAGGTGCTTCAACATGGTTTGTATGCATGAGCCACCTTCCAACCCTCCAAGACACCTTATACCACATCAATAAGGTTGGTTAACACTAATGAAAACCCCCAAGAGCCCTATTCATTTGTCCTTCTTAGCATTGCCTTGAAAACTGTCCCAAATGCTTGTAGCCCTTAGGAAAGGGTTTGTCAGTCATAACTTGCAAAATACTAGGCAAACCCACATACAAATTGACTTTCTAGATAACCATTATGCTCCTACACAACATATCTAGAAATTAGGTGGGGTTGTTTTGGCATGTGAGCCTCAAAAACTGACTGTACCTATTTTCCTAGGCTTGATTAGGCCTCTTTTACAAAGCACGTGTGTGACAAACCTACTCCAAACTTCTAAAACCATCTTCAGGGTGTCTATGGGGTTACAAAATGATTGAATATGCTAGTTTGAGGGATCTCAAGTCATTCCAAGTCACCTTTCCACAACTGTGTTGATTCAACTATGTTTGAAAAGTCTAATACATGAAGATATCTAACATAAATGGATTCAAATATCACTCTTTTCCAATCCCCTACTCCTAAAATGACATAATCAAGGAAATGCAACCTACCTAAGTCCATTCCACCCATGCTTGAGAGTTACCATAGGTGGAATGGGTCAAAACCCCATCAGCTTCCTAAAACCCTCCAAAACTAGGGTTTAAGACCCAGTTTCAGAAAATTGCCTATAAAATGCTTCAATCAAAATGCAAATCTTCCCAATTAGATGAAAATGAAATCTAACTCAACTCATTTAAAAAATTTAGACATTACAGCTCATGATAGTATAGTACGGCAACGTCAAGACGTTGGAACAACAAGAAAGATAGAAAAATGCAGAAAACTGGAAAAATATCTATTATTTCTTCTCCAAATATGTTTTCTCTGGTCTGCCTCAAGGTGTGTGAAGCACAAGTAACATGTTTCCAATATAACTCCCATGTTTTCTATCTCCATGGTCATGGAAAAGACAAAAAGAAGGCTCAAAACAACCTGTCCACTACAATGCTAAAAATAGACACTCCTAATATTAAGCAATATTCAAGACTCCACCCTAGGTGACCACAAATACATAAAAAATGGTCTTTAATAGACTTTATTATATCAGTTACCAATCCAAACTCCACCTAGGCTCTTGTTAAGAACAAAAAATAAAAATTTGTCTTGGTGCCCCTGTACCATACGCCCAAGGAGAAAGGATCTCAGTGGCCTCCTGAGATCAGATCAGGGACTATTGTTCCATGCTTGGCAATGTCTTCAATTATCATCCATGTTGCATCTTGATGAGGTAGTCCCTGCCACTTCACAAGAAATTTATTATACACCTTATGCCTTGTTCTCTTAACCTCCTTGGTGTCTAAAATGGCTTCAAGTTTGACTGGTGCAGCAGGAGGAAGATCTTTAACCCAATCAGCATTAGCAATACCTTCATCAACACCTATACCTACATCCAAAGATCCCTTGAAAGGATATAAGTCAGCAATGTTAAAGATTGGTGATACAGCAACTCCAGGAGAGAGTTCTATCTCATATGTATTTTCACCAAACTTGTGGACCACCTTGCATGGCCCAATCTTCTTCATCAGCAACTTAGTGTATGTACCCTTAGGTAACCTGTCTTTTCTTAGATGTACAAGTACTAAATTTTCAACTTTGAACTGAACATTCCTCCTCTTCAAATCTGCATGCTTCTTATAAGTCTCCACAATCTTCTTGATGTGCTCTTTGACTTGATCATGTATGTCTTTCATGGATATTGCAAACTCCTCTCCTTCAACACTTCTCTTCTCCAATCCTGTCAAATCCCCAAGTTCATGTATACCTCTTGGGTTCAATCCATATACTACTTCAAAGGGACTTTTCCCTATGCTCATGTTAATGGAGTCATTGTGAGCATATTCTACTTGAGGGAGAACAAAATCCCATTACTGTCCATGCTCTTTTGTGAGACACCTAAGAAGGTTTCCCAATGACCTATTAACCACTTCAGTCTGCCCATCAGTTTGTGGATAATAGGTAGAGCTGAAAGTCAAACTTGTTCCTAATTTCCTCCATAAGGTCCTCCAAAAGTGACCTATAAATTTAGAATCTCTGTCTGAAACTATAGAGAGGGGTAGTCCATGAATTCTAACTATCTCCTTGAAGAATAGTCCTGCAATGTTTGAGGCATCACTTGTGCATTTGCAAGGAATAAAGTGTACCATTTTACTAAACCTGTCCACAACCACAAACACACTATCCACTACCCTCTGTGTTTTAGGTAAACCTAATACAAAGTCCATACTAAGATGTTCCCAAGGTCTGCTAGGGATTGGGAGAGGCTGATACAGTCCTGCATTTGAGCTAGAGCCCTTGGCGCTTTGATAAATCCCACAACTTTCCACAAACTTTTTTGATATCTACATGCATCCTTGGCCAATGGTAGAACCTTTTCACCTAATCTAAGGTTTTGTCAAATCCAAAATGTCCCCCCAAAGTACCAAAATACTTCTCTCTTATTAAATTGGCTCTCATAGAGCACTTAGGTACACACAACTGAGTACCCTTAAACAATAATCCATCTTGCAACATAAAATTAGAGAACTCACTGTGAAAAGTATTCTGAGATTGATTACGAATAGTATATTGTTCCTTAAAATCATCATCATTTTCATACATACCTTTGAGTGCTTCTATCCCCATACTTTGAAGTTGAGTTTCTTGGACCATCATAGACCTCTGACTCAAAGCATCAACAACTTTATTTGGCTATCCTTTCTTCTGTTTGATTGTGAAGGTATAGGCCTACAAGTATTCTACCCACTTCATGTGCCTATGATTCAACTTGTCTTGACTGTTCAAGAAACTTAAAGCATGATTATCTGTGAAAACAATGAATTCCTTGGGCAAAAGGTAATGTCTCCACTTCCTTAGGGACTATACTAATGCATAGAGTTCTAGATCATATGAAGAATACTTTCTTTTGACTTCATTGAGCTTTTCACCAAATAAAGCCACTGGTCTAACTTCTTGGCTCAAGACTGTACCCACTCCAAATCCACTAGCATCACACTCCACTGTGAAGATCTTGTTGAAGTCAGGTAAAGCCAGGATGGGCTATTGTTCCACTCTATTTTTTACATATTCAAAGCTCTTACCTACCTCATCAGTCCACTGAAACTTCTTCTTCTTGTCTCCTTTGATGGTGTCAAGGCTGGGAGAGCAAATATGATTAAAATTTTTAATGAATTTCCTATAGAAAGTAGCTAAACCATGAAAGCTTCTTACCTCTCCTACTAATTTTGGAGATGGCTAACTAAGAATGGCTTCAACCTTGGAAGGATCCATCTTCAATTTACCTTTGGAGATCACAAAACCAAGGTACACAAGTTCTTCTTTCATAAACTCACATTTTTTGAGATTTATCATCAACTTCTCCTCATGCAATCTCTGCAAAACCATGTTAAGATGCTACAAGTGCTCTTCCTTTGTCTTGCTAAACACAAGAATATCATCTAGATAAATAGCAACAAATTTTCCAATAAAAGGCTTCGAAACCTCATTCATTAACCTCATAAACATACTAGGAGCATCTGACAGTCCAAAGGGCATTACCATCCATTAATACAGTCCTTCATTGGTCTTAAAGGTAGTTTTCCATTCATCTCCTTCCCTTATTCTGATTTGGTGATATCCACTTTTGAGATCAATCTTTGAGAAGTAGCATGCACCTCCTAAACAGTCCATTAGGTCCTCCATTCTAGGTATTGGGAATCTATATATGATTGTGATTTTATTTATTTCCCTTGAGTTAGTACACATCCTCCACTCTGCACCTTTCTTGGGTGCTAAAACAGTAGGGACAACACATGGACTTAAGCTTTCTCTGATGAGACCCTTATCTAACAATTCTTGTACTTGTGCCTTGATTTCTTCATTCTTCTGTGGGGTCAGTTTGTATGTAGCCTTGTTAGGTAAATTAGAACTAGGGATTAGGTCTATGTGATGGCTGATATCTCTCATGGGAGGTAAGGAACTTGGTAAATCATCTACCACAATATCCTTGTACTTGTTCAACAAAGACTGAACTTCACTAGGTATGTCTTCCACCTTATTTGCTGCTAAAACAAACTTGGTCTTAGGTTTGATTACTACTGCAAATCCCTGTCCACCTTCTTCCTTCATTATTTGTAAAAACTCTTTCTCTCCTAATACCATAATTCTAGACCCAACTTACTTATTAGACTCTTCCTCTTGAAGGGGTGTTAATGAGAATAAGACTCCATCCTTCTCTATCACATAAATGTTTTTCTGACCATCATGCTTGGCCTTTCTGTCATATTTCCAAGGTCTTCCTAGCAACAGGTGACAAACATCCATAGGAATGATGTCACAAAGGATATTATCTCTATAACCCCCAATGTTAAACTCTACCCATGACTGTTCATTTACCAAGACTTGTTGAACTTTGTTTAACCATGACACTTTGTAGGGTGTGGGGTGAGGAATTCTTTTCAGGTTCAACTTCTCTACCATTTTAAAAGAAACTAGATTGTCAGTAGAACCAAAATCAACAACTACTTTACATACCTTTCCATGTGACTTGCAAGTTGTTCTAAACAATGATTTCCTTTTTGAAGGCTCCCTAGTTGTTGGCACCTTGAGGAGTGTCCTTATCGTCAATGTATCACATACCTTAGGAATCATAGGCTGAAGTGGTGAATTGATAGTTTCACTGTCCTCTTCATGCACTATTTGAGTTCTGTGTTCACCTCCTTGAGAACTTGATGCTTGCTTGTCTAGGCACTTGAATGCAGGATGTCCAAATTGATTACAATTGTAACATTTACCTGAGAAGGTGCTTGACCCTCTTCCTTGGCCACTGAATCTTCCTCTAGTGTTAGGTCTTCTACCTCTAAAACTACCCCTATCACTTGATTCCCCTTTTTTCTCTTGTAGTCCACTTGATTCTCCTTGTTGCTTTTAGAATTGTGTCCTTCCCCCAAAATTACCTCTGCCTCTATTATTCTTTCCTCTACCCCTAGCCTGTTGTTCTTGTTTTCTTTTGATCTTCTCTTCTACCCTTACTGCCAATTGGACACATTCTTCCACATTTCTAGGGGTGGTAAGGCTTATTTCATCCTAAATATTGAGCCTAAGCCCATTGATATACCTAGCAATTTTCTCAAACTCATCTTCATTGTGTCATGTCCTCATGGTCATCTTGTGGAATTCCTCAGTATAGGCCATAACATCCATTTCATTTTGTTTTAAATTTTGCAACCTTCTAAAGGTTTGAATTGCATGATCCCTTGGTAGGAATTGGCTCTTCACTTTGGACACCATCCAATCCCATGAACTAATTTTTACTTTTCCTTTCATCAACCTCTCTGATTGAACATCGTTCCACCATGTCAATGTTGATCCCTTCAACTTGGTCTTTGCCAATTTGACCTTTTTCTCTTTTAGCAGCTCTTTGTATTCAAAGTAGTTATCTAAGGAATCAATCCAATCTGATACTTCCTCTGGTGTAGGGCACCTAAGAGCATTTTTTATTCCTAAGAGAATTTTTTTGATAAGCTAAGTTTCTTGTTTAGTATGGTTTGTAATAAGGCTTTTTAGCCCTGATTGTAAGGTCCATTTTGTATGGTCAAGAGGTTTGGGGTAACCATATAAACATCAAACCATTCTTAGTCCATTTGGACCCTAGTTGTGTCACTTAGGCCTAGTAGGTCTATTGATGTTTTTTTGGAGTCTATTTGGTAGTTTTGATGTTTTGGCATGTTTTATAGAGCATGGTAGTGGTTTGGATTCCATTAGACAAGCTAAACCAATCGGGATCCTTGTGTTAGTGAAAAATGCCATAGTTGTCCAATGTTGTTAAGGTGTCATGACACTTGCAACTCATTTTGACAGTTGAAACTATTTTTGGGAGTTGCCTACCAACTTGGATCGGTAGATAATGTTGTCATCTTACTCTAGTACGGCGGAGGAGATTCTGTATGGAGATTTGGGCACAAAAATCAAGAAAACTAACTATTTTTCCAAGAATTTCTATTATTGTATGGCTTGTATGGATTGGCAAAGTGAATCGATGTGCTTTTTCTGAAACCAGTTTGAGTCTGGATTCCAATGCACTAAGTTTGAAGTCTTGAAGTGATTTGAGTAGAAAGATATTGCATTTTGTATTCAAATTGGTCTAAAACCCTCATTCCTAGGGTTTGTCATACAAAATTCACCCTAGAATGCATTCTAACTGATGAAACTTCATACCACTTGGGTAAATGGAGGCTAGGGATGTATATACATGATTCCAAAAGCATTTTTTTGGGGAAGATAGTCTTCGAGTTTTGGAGTGATGCCCTAGGTCAAATATCCCTATGTATTTGACCAAAATTATGCAATTTGGTGAGGTAAATGACAAAATACTGATAGGGTGAATGAATGGATGGTGGTTTTGAGATGTTTGGGTGTTGTGAAAGTGATCCAAGTTCCTATCCCAGGTTTATGACCCCAATTTAGACCACTTGCTTTGTAACCTAGACCTAAATTGATCAATTAAGCCTAGAGACCTAGTGGGTGTGTTGAGTTGCTAGAGTAGAGTTGGAACTGGAGGCTTGGAGGTTTGTTAGAGTTCCCTAAAGGGTATTTGAATCCACCATTTGTCTACCTAAACCTTAAGGGTTTTTGAAAGTTGTGTAGTGAAAACCAAATTTGGAGGGCCAGTAGCAGCACTACGCCAAGTAAGGGTTGGAGAGTTGTGAGAAGTTGGGGATCAAACCAACTGTGGAAAAAGTGTTTGTAGGCCTGCCTCAAGGTGTGGAAGGAGTCTTGAGGACTGAACAATAGCCTGGTTAACAAATCCTTCATATGCCCTGAGATGTGACTTTGGTTGGATGAAGTGGTGAAGTGGGTGAGTGGGCAGAGAAGAGTGAACTTTTAGTTGCTTCCCTTATGTCACTTTGCATCAGGTGGTATCAGAGCCATCAAAGAGATGGGAGATGGAGAAGAAGAGGAGGAAGTTCCTCAAGGGTGATAAATGCCAAATTGGCAAAGATAGTGAGAGAGCAAGCAGCCAAGAACAAAAGGATGGAGGCTGAGATAGAGAAGTTGAAGAAGGACAAGGATAAGAAGAAGAAACCAGAGGTCATCTTAGATTCAGATGAAGAGGATCAAGATGAAGAAAAAGGAGTGCCCATGGAAGAGCCACAAGGAGGCATGTCAGAAAAACAATTCCTAGATGCACTTGGAAAGTTGAGTAGGAAGGACAATAAGGTGGATTTACCTATGTTCCCTAGCAAGATGAACCTGGAGGAGTGCCTTGATTGGATAGAGGCAATGGAGAACTATTTTGAATGTGAGGAAGTGGCAGAAAATTAGAAGGTGAGGATTGCCAAATCTAGAATGAAAGGGCCAGCCTTAAGTTGGTGGAACTTCATTCAAAATGAGAGGATAGAGGATGATAGGAACCCTATCACTACATGGAGGAAGATGGTACTTGAAATAAAGAAACAATTTGTTCCTAAAGATTATGAAGTCAACTTGCACAAAAAGTTGCAAAACTTGAGACAGAAGGACATGGATGTGAGCACATACACCGAGGAGTTTCACAAGATGTCCTTGAAAGCCAAAATACTCGAGAATGAAAAGAAAAAGCTTGCAAGGTATCTAAATGGTCTTAAGTTCTCCATTCAAGATGAAGTAAGTCTATTTAACCCTGAGACAATGCATAAATGTTTTCAAATGGCATTGAGGATTGAGGACAAACAAAGAAGGAAAGGTGATTCAAATAGTAGGGGCAGAGGTAATCTAAATTTTAGAGGCAGAGGTAGGTTTCAGAATAGAGAAAACTTTTCTAGACCCCAAAATGGCAGATCACAAGAAGGTAGTCAAGTGGCAGCAGACAGAGACAATGCTGATAAGGGCTAGTTTAGAGGGAGAGGTAATGGTAGAGGAAGAAGTGGAGGCAGGGGTTCCAATGTGTTCACAGGAAGGTGCTTTTCCTACAATCAAATAGGACATCAGTCCTTTAGGTGCCCGGAGAAGATTGGGAGTAGTTCTGCAAATCAGAAAGATAGGAGGGTGTAGCTCCTTCAAGAGGATGACTATCAAAGCACCACATCTTATCAAACTACCTCTTCCAAGCCTGCAGTACCAGAGAGTGGAGAATGTATCATGTTCAACCGGTCTCTCATCATGCCTACCACCAAGGAGCAACCTTGAAGGAACAATCTATTTAGAACCACTTGCAAGGTGAAAGGGAAAGTCTGCAAGGTAATTGTTGACTCAGGTTCTTCTGAGAATTTAGCTTCTAATGAAATGATGGATAAGTTATGATTGCAAAGGATACCTCATCCTAACCCCTATAGGGTCTTTTGGTTAACCAAGGACCAACAAATTGTGGTGAAAGAACAATGTTGGGTTGAATTTAAGATAGGTGAATATTATGATAGGATTCTTTGTGAGATAGTAGATATGGATGCATGCCACCTTCTTCTTAGAAGGCCTTGGCAATATGATACAAGTGCCCAACATGATGGTAAGCAAAATGTGATTCATTTGTCTAAAAATGGTGAAAATTTCACAATGACTCCTTTGATTGATGACTGTAAGGAAAGGATCATTTCTAGTTCAGTTATGTTAGTAGGTGAAAAGGAGTTTTTGGCTAACCTCAAGGAGGAGAAGGTGCCATGTTTTGCAGTGGTCATCAAGCCCAAGGATGCAAATCCTAAGAAGATCAAAGTGCAGTAGCCTCTTAGGAGGATTGGACCAAAAGAAGTGGAGGAACTATTGGAGAAGTTCCATGATGTGATAGCAGATGAAAGTAAGGATGCCCTTCCACCAAAAAGGGAGATTAGTCATTGCATTGATCTCATCCCTAGATCCACCCTACCTAACCAAGCAACCTACAAGTTGACCCCAGAGCAAAATGCAGAAGTGGCAAGACAAATCCAAGACTTTTTGGATAGAAGGCTTATAAGGAGGAGAATTAGCCCATGTGTAGTACCTGGAGTACTTGCACCAAAGAAGGAAGGCACATGGAGACTATGCACTAATTCCAGGGACATCAACAAGATTACTATCAGGTATAGATTTCCAATGCCTAGGATAGAAGATTTAATGGATTGTTTGGGTAGGGATAAATATTTTACCAAGATGGATTTGAAAAGTGGTTATCACCAAATCAGGATAAGGGAGGGGGATGAGTGGAAAATGGCCTTCAAAACCAATGAAGGGCTATTTGAATGGGTTGTGATGCCTTTTGGCTTATCAAATGCACCAAGCACCTTCATCAGGTTGATGAATGAGGTGCTAAAACATTTCCTTAATAAGTTCATTGTTGTATATTTGGATGATATATTGGTTTTCAGTGATAGCAAGGAAGATCACATAAGACATATCCATCAAGTGCTTAGGAGGCTTCAAGAGGAGAAGTTGAGAATTAACCTTGACAAATGTGTCTTCCTACAAGAAGAATTGACATTCTTGGGGTTTGTCATCTCGAAGGGTAGCCTCAAGATGGATCCAAGCAAGGTGGAAGCCATTCTTAATTGGCCCACACCTACTACAACCTCTGAGGTAAGAAGTTTCCATGGTTTATGCAATTTTTATAGGAAGTTCATTAGAGGGTTTAGTTCCATTTGTGCTCAACTTGTTGACACTATAAAAGGGGGCAAGAAATTTGTATTTATGTGGACAAATGAGGCCAATCAAGCCTTTGAACTGTTAAAGAAGAAAATATCAGAACAACCGGTACTTGTACTGCCTGATTTTGATAAGACCTTTATTGTTGAGTGTGATGCAAGCAAGTGGGTTGTTGGGGGAGTCCTAAGTCAAGATGGGAGACCTGTAGCCTTCTTTAGTGAGAAGTTAAATGAAGCCAAACAAAACTATTCTACTTATGATATAGAATTATATGCAATGGTCCAATCATTGAGGAAGTGGAAACACTATTTATTACCTAAGGAGTTTGTTGTTTTTACTGACAACCATGCTTTGAGCTTCTTAAATAGGCAGGAGAAGTTAAACCACAGGTATATCAAGTGGATGGAGTACATCCAAGCATATACTTTCTCAATTAAGCACAAGAAGGGAGTGGCCAATAAGGTAGCTGATGCCTTAAGCTGGAGGCATCTTGTTGTTCAAACCATTCAGTTGGAGAGTACAGGTATACAAGCCATTAAAGATTAGTATGCAGAAGATGAGGACTTCAAGGAACCTTACCAAGCTTGCAGAGCCATGACAGGCCGGTATAACACTGATTTTTGTGATTTTTTGATATAAGATGGATTTCTTTTCAAAGGCAGCCTGTTGTGTATCCGAAGAGGGTCTGTTAGAGAGAACATCATCCAGGAGAAGCACTGTGGCAGCATGGTAGGCCACTTTGGCATTGATAAGACCCTAGACTTGGTTAGAAGATACTACTATTGGCCAAGGTTACCAACTGATGTAAGAAAGTTTGTAGAAACTTGTCAAATTTGCCAAAGAGCCAAGGGGCATACATCAAATGTAGGTCTATACACTCCACTACCTATCCCTTCAAAGCCTTGGGATTCCATAAGCATGGATTTTGTACTTGGTTTGCCTAGGACCAAGAATGGACATGATAGCATCTTTGTGGTTGTTGATAGGTTCTCAAAAATGGCTCATTTCATCCCATGTAAAACCACGCATGATGCCTCACATGTTGCTGGTCTTTTCTTCAAAGAAATAGATAGATTACATGGTTTGCCTTTGTCAATAATCTCTGATAGAGACCCCAAGTTCATAGGACACTTCTGGAGGACACTTTGGAAAAGACTAGGTGCAAACTTGTCATTATCATCAGCCTATCATCATTAGTCTTATGGTCAGACTGAGGTGATTAACAGGTCACTTGGCAACCTTCTAAGATGCCTAACTAAGGAGCAGGGTACTAGTTGGGATGCAGTTTTGGCTTAGGCAGAATACTCCTACAATGATACTATGAACAGGAGTACCGGCATGTCACCTTTTCAAATAGTTTATGGCACTCACCCAAGGGGTATTTTAGAACTTAGAGAGGTCAGAGGACTAAAGAAGAGCAGTACATTGACTAAAAATTTTGTCCAAGTGATGAGAGATATCCATGAGCAAGTAAAGGAGAAACTACAGTCTACCTCTAACAAGTACAAACAGACTGCTGATAGAAAGAGGAGGGATCTTCAGTTCAAGGAAGGGGATTTGGTCATGGTACATCTAAAAAAGGAGAGACTCCCTACAGGTAAATACACCAAGTTGATTATGAAGAAGATTGGACCTTGTGAAGTGCTAAGGAAATGTGGAGAAAATGCCTGCAAAATCAGACTACCAGATGGTATTGCTTTGTCACCAATCTTCAATGTATCAAACCTCTATCCCTATAAGGGATTTGATCCTCAGACAGCTTTTGTAGAGGAACAAACTGATCAGACACTTTAGGACCTGATTCCTTCATCCCCTGATCAGATTGAATGCATTTTGGATCAAAGGATTGCTAAACAGACTAGGAGGCACACCTATTATGAGTATTTGGTGAAGTGGCTCAATAAGCCTCAGGAGGATGCCACTTGGATGAGCAGAGAATCCATTGAGAAGGTAGGATTTCCATTTGACAACATTCCCAACTCAAGAGACTTAAGTTCTATTTGACAAGGGGTGTATGGTGCAGTGCACTTAAGAGCATTTTTTATTCCTAAGAGAATTTTTTTGATAAGCTGATTTTCTTATCCAGTATGGTTTGTAATAAGGCTTTTTAGCCCTGATTGTAAGGTCCATTTTGTATGGTCAAGAGGTTTGGGGTAACCATATAAACCTCAAACCATTATTAGTCCATTTGGACACTAGTTGTGTCACTTAGGCCTAGTAGGTCTATTGATGTTTTTCTTGAGTCTATTTGGTAGTTTTGATGTCTTGTCATGTTTTAGAGAGCATGGTAGTGGTTTGGATTCCATTGGACAAGCTAAACCAATCAAGATCCTTGTGTTAGTGTAAAATGCCATAGTTGTCCAATGTTGTTAAGGTGTCATGACATTTGCAACTCATTTTGATAGTTGAAACTATTTTTGGGAGTTGCCTACTGACTTGGATTGGTTGATAATGTTGTCATCTTACTCCAATATGGCAGAGGAGATTCTGTACAGAGATTTGGGCACAAAAATCAAGAAAACTAACTATTTTTCCAAGAATTTCTATTATTGTATGGCCTATACGGATTGGCAAAGTGGATCGATATGGTTTTTCTAAAACTAGTTTGAGTCTGGATTCCAATGCACCAAGTTTGAAGTCTTGAAGTGATTTGAGTAGAAAGATATTGCATTTTGTATTCAGACTGGTCTAAAACCCTCATTCCTAGGGTTTGTCATACAAAATTTGCCCTAGAATACATTCTAACCGATGAAACTTCATACCACTCAGGGAAATGTAGGCTAGGGATGTATATTACATGATTCCAAAAGCATTTTGTCGGGGAAGATAGTCTTCAAGTTTTGGAGTGATGCCCTATGTCAAATATCCCTATGTATTTGACCAAAATTATGCAATTTGGTGAGGTAAATGACAAAATACTGATAGGGTGAATGAATGGATGGTGGTTTTGAGATGTTTGGGTGTTGTGAAAGTGATCCAAGTTCTTGTCCTAGGTTTTTGACCCCAATTTACACCACTTGCTTTGTAACCTAGACCTAAATTGATCAATTAGGCATAGAGACCTAGTGGGTGTGTTGAGTTGCTGGAGTAGAGTTGGAACTGGAGGCTTGGAGATTTGTTAGAGTTCCCTAAAGGGTATTTGAATCCACCATTTTTTTGCCTAAACCTTAAGGGTTTTTGAAAGTTGTGTAGTGAAAACTAGATTTGGAGGGCTAGTAGCATCACTAGGCCAAGTAAGGGTTGGAGAGTTGTGAGAAGTTGGGGATCAAACCAACTATGGAAAAAGTGTTTTTAAGCCTGCCTCAAGGTGTGGAAGGAGTCTTGAGGATTGAACAATAGCCTGGTTAACAAATCCTTCATATGCCCTTGGATGTGACATTGGTTGGATGAAGTGGTGAAGTGGGTGAGTGGGCAGAGAAGAGTGAACTTTTAGTTGCTTCCCTTGTGTCACTTTGCATCATCCTCACTGTTCATTTTTCCCTCATACATGGGTAACTCCATTTTGACATCAGTGTTTTCCCCTTTCATAGCCTGCAGCACCTTCATAAACCTTCTATCGTCTGGATCCATCTCTTTCTCATTGGATCCCCTTTGAGGGCCTGCACTCTCACCCTCATTCTCTTCCTCTTGGTCACTCTCTTCCTTAGTGACTCTATCTCTTCTTAGGTTTTCTTCTATGGTTGTAAGTCTAGCTAGGACACCATCTTGAGATTCTTTCATCATTCTCACTTCTCTAGTGAGGACTGGATTGTTTCTAGGAGGCATCTTGCAATTATTCCTCCTTCGCACTTCAACTTTCTTCTTTCTTCCCAATTAGAAATTGAACCTAGGCTCTAATACCACTTGATGCAAAGCTAGGGGTAAGTTCAAACAAACACTTCAATGATCCCTTTGTTGATCATGCATAGGGCTGACATCTCTTCCACAATACATGGCTTCAATGTGAGGGAAAGGTGCTTCAACATGGTTTGGATGCATGAGCCACCTTCCAACCATCTAAGATACCTTAGACCACATCAATAAGGCTGGTTAGCACTGATGAAAACCCCCAAGAGCCTTGTTCATTTGTCCTTCTTAGCATTGCCTTGAAAACTGTCCCAAATGCTTGTAGCCCTTAGGAAAGGGTTTTTTCAGTCATAACCTACAAAATACTAGGCAATCCCACATACAAATTGACTTTCTAGATACCCATTGCTCCTACACAATATATTTAGAAATCAGGTGGGGTTGTTTCGGCACATGGGCCTCAAAAACAAACTGTACCTATTTTCCTAGGCCTAATTAGGCCTCTTTTACAAAGCGTGTGACAAACCTACTCCAAACTTCTAAAACCAACTTCAAGGTGTCTATGGAGTTGTAAAATGACTGAATATGCTAGTTTGAGGGATCTCAAGTTATTCCAAGTCACTTTTCCACTACTGTGTTGATTCAACTATGCTTGAAAAGTCTAATATATGAAGATATTAGACATAAATGGATTCGAACATCCCTCTCTTCCAATCCCTTGCTCCTACAATGACATAAACAAGGAAATGTAACCTACCTAAGTCCATTCCACCCATGCTTGAGAGTTGACACATGTGGAATGGGTTAAAACCCCATCGGTTTCCTAAAACCCTCCAAAACTAGTGTTTAAGACCCAGTTTCAGAAAATTGCCTATAAAATGCTTCAATCAAAATGAAAATATTCCCAATTAGATGCAAATGAAATCTAACTCAACTCATTTCAAAATTTTAGATGTTATAGCTCATGATAGTACAGTACGACAACGTACAAGACATTGGAATAGCAGGAAAGACAAAAAAATGTAGAAAACTAGAAAAATCTGTATTATTTATTCTCCAAATCTTTTTTTGCTGGTCTAGCTCAAGGTGTGTGAAGAATAAATAACATGTTTCCAATGTAACTCCCATGTTTTCTATCTCCATGGTCATGGAAAATCCAAAAAGAAGGCTCAAAATAGCCTGTCCACTACAATGCCAAAAATAGACTATCCTAATATTAAGCAATATTCAAGACTCCACTCTAGGTGACCACAAATACATCAAAAATGGTCTTTAATAGACTTTATTACATCAGTTACCAATCCAAACTCCACCTAGGCTCTTATTAAGAACAAAAAATCAAAATTTGTCTTGGTGCCCTGCACCACAATTCGAGTTGTGAAAATATATTTTCCTTCTAGGATTGTTAGCATTAGAGCCTTCTTATGAGATTTTTATGCAAAGGCATGAAGATATTGAGTTGTGCATGTCAAGATTTAGTTGTTGGTTGAATTTGTGTGCAAAGCAACTATGTAAGTTTTTGACAAATGTTTTGGGGCATCACCTTAGGAGATAGTTTCATTTTCATGTTCTTTCTTACTCTTTCCCAACAAAAGCATTAGTTTCGTTAAGTTTTTAGGTGAACACCATAAGAACCAACTTACTCTCGAGGTTAGCTTCCATTATATGAGCCCACAATTAGGGAGGCTTTCCAATGTTTCACCAATAGGTTGAGTTTACTTAGCAAGGGTACACTATTAAGAGATAACAATTTCAATGCCTTTATTTGCTCATTTAAAGATTCCAGCATGGGTGTCTTGTTTGTTTCTTTATCATAGCTTTATATTTTCACCTTCATCTCAGCCATCTCATCCATGACATCCACTGTAAAGAGTTGTATGGATCTTCTGCCACTTCTTTAAATTTATGTTTGAATATTTGGATGGCCTCATCCATTTCTGGGATTGCTTCCTCTCTTACTACATCCTCTAACAACTCTGTCACTATATTTATTTCTTCTGCTAACAGATCATGGAGCTTAGTTTGAGTAACCTTAACCTTGGACATGCTCACCTTCAATACCTCTAATTCATATGTCATTTCAATTAGCCAAGTATCCATGAGTGGCAATGTTACATGAGTGACAATCCTTTTTTGAAATAATTCTTGATCTGTCATTGCCTTAGCTCTTTTGAGTCTACTTATTGCATAATTGCATTTTGCTATCTTTTGAGTGAATTCACTATTTAAAGAATCAATGTTATCTTTCAAGATGGACAATGTGTCCCAATTGGACATGGAAGTCCTTATTAGCTTTTCTCTAGATGTCATAAATGTTATGAACGATTTGTCCATAATATGAACTTGGTGTTTCTAGACATCTAGACTAGCTATCTCTTGTTCACTTATCAATGTCAGTACATCAAGCTTCTCTATAGATTGAAGGGTGGAAGCCAAGCTATCTGGCTTCACTAATCCTTGTATAAAAAGCTGCAACTGAGCATTTTTCTCTTTAAGTTCCTTCTTTCTGGCTTTAAGCTTTCTTATTTTGGCCACTACTACCTCTTTGCTCTCAATGTGTTCCTGTATTTCTTGTTTTGTGGTGACATGACCTAGGGCATATTGTGTCACCTAAAATTCCTCTTGCCTGATCTCTCCTTTGGCCTTATCTACTATAGGAACAACAACTTGAGCTATCCTTTTTCCTGTCTTTGGATCTCTTTTGATGGTGGAGACTGTCCTAGCTCTCTGTTTAGCTTTAGAGGAATCAAGAGTAAATAGGGACTTAAAATCGAAAGGTACCTAATGCTCTTTTGATCCACTTGTATCTAATGAAACCAATACCAATGTGGTAGACTGAGATCCTCCTTGATTTGGTTGCTCAATCTGAGCATCTTCTTTCCCCTGATCACCATGAGGTTCTTGCATGTTCTCTTGTTGTCCTATTCTAGCATCCAAATTTTCTTCCTCATACACTTGTTCTTCTTGCCTTTGCTCTGGGGGAGGTTGATCATCTTGTGCCTTCTCATCCTATTCTTCATGAACCTTGTCATCTTCACGCTCTTAGCCTTTATCTATTTAATCACCATAATGATGCTCTTGTTCATTGTTGTCAATCCTATCTCCTTCAGTGGAAAGTGATTCAGATGCACTCTCTTGTCCAAACTTATCCATGAGGATATCCTGCTATGCTATTTGTTTTGGTGCACTTTTGCCTTCTGGTATATCCAAGTGAGCTTCCTTCGAATGAGTTTCTTTATTTCTAGCACTCATGTCCACCTAGATATTTTCTTTCAATGTTTAGCTATCTTTAATAGCCTCTTCTTCGGTGCTTCCCTTCTCAAGCACATAGGTCAAGTCGACCATTGTCGGGCTAGTCACATTTTCAATTAAAGAATCAAGAGGCCTCATATGCAGCTCCACTTTTTCCATTTCAAGGGACTCTTCTCTTTCTTTCTCCTCATCATGTGTCCCAATTGTTGCATCACCCCTGTTTGTAGCCTCTATATGCTGCAGCATAGTATCAATAGGATGACTAGTAATATCTTTTACCACCTCATCTTCAGTTAGATCAATTGTTTAACTTCATAGGAGGGCCTTTGTGGCTTCTTCTTCTTCTTGAGATTGGCTCTTGGATTCTTGTGCCATCTCAGTCTTTACTTTAACTATAGTTTCCACAGACACATCAAGTTATAGCTCCTTAATTATATTTACAGATGGATCACCTGATCCTGATGTTGCTACTGGTGGTGAAATGACCCCTCTCATGTGAGGACTTTGATATCTACTCTGCCTAGGCACCTTGACCCCCTGTAGCACATCACCTTTTCTCTTCCTTTTAAGTGTCCCAATGGGCACTTGATCTTCTTCTTCATCATCATCTCCCTCCCCTGCAACGATCCTGATTGGACTTTGCTCTTGATCTTTCTGGAGCTCTTCTTGTGTTGTTGGTGCTTGGGGTGTAGGCACATGAATTGCCTTAAGCACCAGTCCTATAGGAGGTACCAATGGTTGGTACACTAGGGATACTCCTTCAGAATTAATCTCTTCTGCTGCCTCAGATGAACTAGGTTCAAGTAACTAATTTGTACCTAGGATTTGTCTTTTCCACACAAGGAAATCATCATATCCTTGTTTTTCTCTTTCCTTTCTCTTCCCCTTTTTATCACTTGTGATTACCACACCTTTTCTCCTATGCTCATTGACCTTTTGGGCAACCCGGTTCTTTGTTTTGACCATAACTTTAGCATTGAAGGCATCAATTGAAGTCTCCTTTTGTGTTAGATCTAGGGTAGAAATGGTATCATTGTATATCTTTTGTTCCTCATACTCTAGATCCATGAGCTTATCATCATCTTTCCTAATTTGTATGGTCACTTCAGGCTGCCCTATTGTTCTCATCTAATCTAGTGTTAAACTCTAGAATTCTCTTCTTCTTACTTCATGTTCATCATTGTAGTCTACCCAGTAGTCCTCAAGATAGACGCTATGCTTATACTTCTTGTTAAATATTTGTTCGAGGAAACAATTTTAAGTTCAAAGCTTTCAACTTTGCCTCTGCCTTTCTTGCATTCTCTATGGCTCCTACAAAGAACCAGTTAATATCAATTGGAAATTTCCTATATGGCTTCCATTCTTTTACCTTTGACATTTCAAATATAGGTAGTTGTTGCCTCATCATTTTCATTAGTACCACCTTATCTATAGGGTACTTTGGTAACATATATGGTTTCCCACTAAAACCTTCCATCCAAATGTATGAATAGGTTTTGGCCTGGATGAACCAAGAGCCATAACTACTTATTGCTTTTGTGGCACCAACTAAAAATTGTTTGGTCCTATCCCCTTCCATGAACTGGAATAAGTGCATCAAGAAGGCATCATTAACCATTTTTTAATGTTGAACTGAAAGTCTTCTCTCCAACTAGGGATAGTGTTCCCAGGGAGTTTTCTGGTTAGGTAACCTTCCAATCTTTCCTATTGTTTGTAGGCCATTAAATGTGCCTTTTGTTGCACATGCATAAACTAAGTAGGATGTCCTCCTGAAGATCATCCCCTTACCTTCTTTCCACTTGACCATCTGGTCATGAATTGTATCACTAATAATTTTGGCCCATTGGACCTTTGCTTGATCTTCATCATATTCGATGACCATCCTCATTAACCCAAACATCCAGGGTTCAAAGGTTCCACAATTTACCAAGCCCTTCATCTGGTTAAGCATAAACATTATATATTGTACTTCCTCATTGAAGTCAAATTTGTATAAGTGTTGTGCCATTTTGGCCATTGCCCTGGCTATGTTATTTGGGCTTCTCCATCCTTGATATATGAATTTTTTGTAGTTCTTATTGTTGGCCTCAAACTCCTTAGCTAATGTATCTAGGTCTAGCACATACATATGCTGAGAGACAGGAAAATGGAACACTTCAGCTATGCCATCCATAGACAAATCTATGTAGAGCCTCTCCTATTTCTCTATCTTCCTTGTGTTAATATCAAAGTTTAATGGACATTCGGCCAAAAGGTTGAAAGCCTCTATGGAGTAAGGGAAACCAGCTATGTGATATAAACCAAATGCCACTATATTCTGTAGGGTAGGGTTATCTTCACCAGCATTGATTCTTGCTCTGAATTCCTCTATATTTGTACTACCTAAGTGGGTATCCTCTCTGAATTCTAATTTATTGTAAACGCTGCACATTTTGGGAAACATAACTGGTTTGAACTCTGTATCTCACTTGTCCATGTGTGGATGCGATACTTTGTCCTAAAATTTAAATACACCAGTCTCAAATAACATCATATACCTATTTATCTAGGGTTAGCACACTACTGATTTTCACGCTCTAAAATGATAATATGTCTAAATCTTTTGAACTGAACTGAACCATGCATAACATATAATCACTATCACTGCATACCATTTACCATTTCTTTAACCAATTATGATGCGATTTTGTAAATTAACAAGAGGGATAGGGTTTTGTACATACCTATATAAACTTTCTCAACCTATTATGAATGTGGTGATGTCTAGATGGAAGCTCTAGATATGTAATTCCTCCACAAATTTGTTCTCTTAGCTTGGCTCTGGCTCACAATATAGCTCTTAACAGTAAAATTAGGGCTTTCGAGTGCAATTCTATCAATTATGTTGAAAGAAGTCCCCTTTACCTTAAACAATTCATGACTTTAGGGCTTATTAATGATCTCAATGTGATTTGATAGGTTAAATTGGCAAGATTGCATAGGATTATCACAAGTGTCTGTACGCTCAAAATCGTGACTCTGATTGCCTGGGGCTGTAAGGTCAAATTTTAGCACGCACATGAACCCTTTCCCTCCTTGCCATGTGGTGATCCACCATGTCACTCTCGCTCATGGAAATAGCCAATCGAGAGGAGGCAAGACATGGTAGGGGTCTGGCTCGTTGGAGAGCTAGACGTCATGGAGAGGGCTTGGCAAGTACTACGGCCTTTGTTGTATGTTTCATTTGATTGTTGTTGTAGTTGAGATAACCCTATGACCTGAAGGGTCACTGGTTTCTCTTCTCCTATTTGGATTTATAAAATTCCACCTCTACATGGGTAAGCAATTGTTCCTGTTTATGTCCTCTTGTCTTTGTATGTGTTGTAAGAGGTCTTGTTGTATTTGTTGTTGTCTAGTTTCTTATAACAATAAGAGGATGAATGGGTTTCCTTGTGGTAAGACAAATATTTGTTGTTGAGGTCTTGGATGGATCTCTTGGATCTTGTCACGGATAGCCCTCACCCACTCTCCTGTCACTCCTAAGCACATTCGTGAATCAGAAGAGAGGAAGTCATGTGATTGTTGATCCTTAACCAGATCTAGGGTATTGACCTAGGGTTTGACTTTGTTTTTACCTTGTGATGAAATCAAGGGTTTGTTTGGAATCATTTGAACTGTGTTTACCCTGTGATTGAATCAAGGGTTTGTAGTGTTATCTATTCTATTGTTTCTATATGCATGCAAACTAAATGATATGCAAAATGTCTTTTTGGTATTTTTTAGAGTATTTTGGAAATAAAAGTGCTTCTAATCTATCAAAAAGAAATATGTGTGCAATCCTATATGACTTTTCCAATGTAATGTTAACCTATGTTTTTACGTTTTTGATGTTTTGAATGCAATTTAATCTAAGAAAAGGGAAAATGCATCTTCTAATAAACTAGATTTAGAAATATGAAAGTGATTAATCTAACATGCAAGATCTAACTATCAAGGAAAAAGTAATGTTTTACTACTCCCAAGAGCAAATTTGATTCTCTAATTACTATGAATTGAAATGAAAACAATGAAGGGACCTAAGAGAAATGAAGATTTGTTGACTCCACTACCCTCAACAATCCTTGTAATAGGCAACCTCAAATCCTTTTGTGGTAGCAGGTGATCCTCTTGACAACAAAATGACCCAAAGAAGCAAAAAGAAGCTTTGATGAAGCTTGTATGAGCTTGATGAGAGCTTGGATTAAGCATAATGGCATAGAATGAAGCAGCATGACCCTACTTTGTTGAACAAATAAAGCAAAAGGCACTTTTTCCCTGTAAGAGCATTGGAATGCTAAGTTGGAGAGCATAATTTGGCAAGAGTTGTTTACACAATCATTTTGCCTCCCTTTGTGCTTGAGGGAGGGGGTATTTATAGGTTTAGAAGAAGGAATTGATTGGAGAGTTAACTAATTTGATTGATGAGTTAACAATAATAGATTAGGGAGTTCACAAGGTTGATTACCCAATGAACTTAGCTGATTAGAGAGTGATGAAGCAAAGATATCTTATCACTAGAGAGGAAATGGAGGAGAGGGAATGCATGAGATTGATTGAAGAGTTAAATTGAGATAAAATAAAGCTAATTATGCATGTGTGGGTGCATAAAATAGTTAACTCTATATCAGGGATCCAAAACCATGCAAACAGAGTGAAAAACTGGTGAAAACAAAGCAAAAATGAGAGAGCAACTCGAGTTTTTCCATGGCTACAAAAATAGCAGGGTCATCCCTTTTGCCAGTAGGGTCACCCCTGGGCAACCATGGGTCGCCCAGGGGAGATCTAGGTTGGACAGGGTCAACTGCATAAAAATAGGCTGGGAGATGGTAGAAGAGAGGAAAAGAATAGGTTCTGCATCAAGAAACAGGTCATTCATGTGGAAGAATCCAAATCTCCACTTGCATCAGCAGGATCTCTCCGGGGAGATCTGGAAATAATAGGAGGAGATTTGGATTGGTTCGATGAAACTGAAAACTGAAAGCGGGAGATGGACAAGGGGACCTCTAGAAGGCTTCTAGGAGGTGTACTAGAGGAAAAATAAAGGGGAGAGGTGAAAATTCACCTACAAGACTCTCACAAGTCTTAGGATCAAGGTTGAAATCTAGAAAACATAAGTTGACAAGTGTCGCAATAAGTGTCAAAAAGCCTCACAAATGGGGAGAGAGGGAAATTGACAAGGAAGAAACAACACAAGGCAAGAAAAGAGGACATGTCATCAAGAGGCCTACTACTTAAAGGACATTATTTCATGCTTACATGTATGTGACAAGGATTTGAATCATCATAGGGGTCCTCCTGGAGGCAGTGCATGATTTTTGTGCTTACATATTTGCCCCCTCAGGGATGGTAGTCTACATGAAAGGTAGGTACCGTTCTTGAACTAGGCCTTACTTGTTGTCAGTTTTTCCGCAATTTGTACCTACAATAACTAGTGTTAATCTAACATTTAAATATATCAAAGTAAATAATGAAAACTAAAATGATGAATCTTACCATAGATCACTTGAGTTCAAATATTTGCTTGTCTTTGTCAGTTTGGACCTGTAGGGATGAGAGCATGCAAAACAATGCATGAAATAGATGCATAAAAGTAAAGAACTAGTCTAAAATGCAAAAAGGAATTGAGCTAAGGGCAAACAAAGTGAGCCAAATTGTGAGATAGGAGCAAAACAATGACAGAATCATTTGTGTGAGCAGTCGATAGAGAGGTATCATTGAGGAGATCGCAGAGATGGTTGCCTCTTCTTCAGCTGCGTTGAATCAGGTATGCAATTAGTGAAAAACTCTTCTCTAAACCCTAGGTTGAATTTTGTGAAAAATCTCTCAAAATTATCTATTTTTGGTGATTTTCTCTGTTGCATTGTGTTTGTTTCATCGATTAGAGGAAGATTGATCTTTCATTTTCTAAAATTAGTCAAAAAATTAGGCTTTTAGAGTGATTTTTTCTTGAGGAATTCATTCCTAGGATTGCCCCTTTTGTCAGGTAGGGTCACCTAGGGGAGATCCTATTTGACAATAGGGTCGCTCGAGGGAGATCTTGAAAAATAGCAGGGTCACCTGGGGGAGATCCTGAAAAACACCTGCGTCGCCCGGGGGTGACCCTGTTGAACTGATTTCTAACTACATTTGATGTTGTTTAATGCTTGTTTTGCTTCAATCTGACATGATTTGGTCACTAAATCTACCTGTTTATTGTAGTTTTTGAAGGTATATGTGATTTTTTGTGTAAGGTTTTCTCTAGTTTTATGATTTTTAGGGATTTTATGAGTTTACGAGATCTAATCTAAAGTTCTCCTTTAATTTTTGCAGGACATGCGTATCTGATGGAATGCCTGCCGAGAGTAGGGATGGCTCTCAGGGATGTTTTCTTCATTGAGTACTGAGGATTGTGCTATATTGAAGAGGGTAGGTCTTACTAGAGTCCGCCATGTTCCTATGATTCATCATGTATCTTGCATATGCTGTGACATCTTGACTTACTGGGATGCAGACAGGAACACATTCTAGTTCCTATAGATTTTTGGAGAGTGGACTATCACTCTGTATAATGTATACCGCATTATTGGAGTACCTATGAGGGGACATCCCTTATCTCTTCCTATCAGTGAGTCCTATGCGGGAAAGGCTTCTTGGGCTGCATTTATGGGGGTTAATCACCCTAGAGATTAGATAGGAGTTTAGCTTACATCCATGCCACGACTCCACATTCTACTCTTGAGGAGGTTCCTGATTGGTTAGATTGCTTTGAGGCTATCAGGAGACAAGGCCTCAACTTGTTTGAGATGGTGTTGGGCACCCATCATTCATGAGATCAAGGAGGGCACAGTTTTTGCTTGGGGACCGGACATCCTGACTATGGTTTACAGAGACTTCTATCAAATTTCATGGTGAGGGGATTTAGCCTTTAGCCACTCTTCTTTGATCATGGCATGGATATTTGAGCACATGAAGCTTTACCAGAAGGTTATTCCTCTTCCAAATAGACGGTTACCGAGAGTAGCGAGGTGGGTGCATGTTGGTCATTTTGATGCTACTTTACCCACTATTTCTACTCTCACTAATGATGATATGATTTTCGATTCTTATTATGACATGGAGGGTGCTTGGGCATGAGATAGTGAGATTAGAGAGCACTGTCATGAGGTTTCAGAGATTATAGACCGCAACAGTCTGGTTGAGGCTCATTGAGTTGATCATGTTTTGTAGAAGTTTGGCAAGGATGTCCCTGAGGACTTACCCCCAGTGTCCACCTATTACAAAACCATTTAGGAGATGGGTGAACTTGGAAATGTCATTTGGACTCCTTTGACTCCAAGCATCTTCATTACTAGGGTCTCTAGAGAAGGATGGAGGGGAGGGAGAGGGGCTCCTTCCTGATCTCTGATTGTGACTATTGATTTAGAGTCCACTGACGAGGACTATGTTCCAGATAGTAATGACTCGTCAGATGAGGCCGCCCTCGAGGATGAGGATTTCTATGATATTGATGATTCAGATGATATTCTTGATGTCCCCAAGGGTCCTCCTATTGTTCCTTGACCTCCTCATTCAGATGAGGCATTGCATCAATTTGACCCTGATTGGTGACCTGACGATCCACTTAAGTTTCTCGTTTACTTTTCATACTTTTTTGTCCTTTCTCTTTTTACATGGATCTTAGTCTTGCTTTGATTCACTATTTTAGGCAATGTCAGAGAGTGGAGGGACTTTGTTCATGAGATCAATGTTGGATTAGCTTCTCCCTTCACTAGGATGACTCGTGATCATCTTTTGGATGATCCTAGTGTGCCCCCAGCTATAGGATGACACATTGACATTTTTGCTCTTGTCTATCATGGGTGTCAGGTAACTACAGAGTTGAAGACCTAGGTTGACATGCTCAAGGGTAAGAACCAGGTACTCCAAGAGATGGCCCACCTTAATTTTGGATGTCGTGATGCTAGCATGGCAGGGCCTTCACAGTCGCATGCTCACAGCAGAGCACCTAATTCTCATAGATCTTAGGGAACAACTAGTGGTACTTGTAGACGGAGGAGCTGAAGTCCTGAGGGTTTTGTGGGAGGGAACTACCCCTGACTTGCTTTTGTTTTGAAATTTGTGCCCCCTTGCATTGGGAGGCTCTACTTTTCTTGAGAGCATTTTGTCTTAGCTCTTTGATTCCCTTGTGTATGCAAACTTCGGACATATCTATGGAAGTCTATCATTTTATGGTTTTCCCTTATCAAAATTTGTACTTGTCTCTTGTGCATGTTTGGAAGTTTTGAGGAACTTTTTGATTATGTTTGACCTTTTCAACTCTTTTAGCAAATGCAAGCATGATAACAATGACATATTTTTGTAGTTTTTTATGACATATATATGATATGCAGTTCATGATATGTTAATGCAGGAAAACAAGAAATGTTGTAAATGAAACTATTACTTCTACTGAGTGTCATGAGATGTGACATTGACTTTATTGCTTTGGGACTCTTTTTCTAATTTTTGGCATGAATGCAATGTGAAACAAACAATGTGACTGCTCTTAAATACAATTTTCATTTTAGGGGATTGCCGGTATAAACACCCAAAATTGTCCCAAATTTGTCCATGTCTTGCAACATCTAGTTAAAAACATTATCCTAGACATCATGTAGCATTTTGTCCTATCCCACCCCTAATCTCATTTATCCACTAGCCAATTAATTAAATAAATTTTATTTATTTAATTAAAAAATCTCATCTTACTCCCATCCTTATCCCACTTAGCCAATTAATTAAATAAATTTTATTTATTTAATTAATTTCACATTCATAATCCCATTTTCCAATTAATTAAATAAATTTTATTTATTTAATTAATTTCTCTCACATATCCCAACTAATTCAAATAAAATATTTGAATTAAGTCCTCACCTTTCATCACATTTCAACACTTTTCTACCTCTTAATTGAAACATGTGTGGTACTACATCTTTTATTTAATATCCTTCACATGTAGTACTTTTTGTGTACACAATCACACATATAGTACTTTTTGTGTACATGGTCACACATGAGCCTTATCTTCCTTTGTACACTTGTCACATGACTACAACTCCCTTGAAGAGTGGGAATAACTAATCAATCCTAGTCGTCCACATCAATCATTTAGCCTTTTAATCTCAACCATCCATTTGAACCAAGCCTTTCCTATAAATCAACCCCCTCATAAGCCATTAGGAGGCATTGATTTGGAGTATCCTTATGCTGTTGAAATCACATTAGAGCCTTTGTATCTATCATCATCATCTTCCATCTATCATCTCAATCCTATGCAAATGTTATGCTACCGAATTGTGAGCAACCAACATATCAAATCAATCAAACAATTCATCTTGCATCTTTGAGGTATTGAATGATTTGGGTTTAGGTTATGCATTTCATTGTTTGATCATTTCCATTTGCAAATCCAAATTTTTTGATATACATTTTGGCACACCTAGTTGGACCCACTTCGCTTGATCATTTTTGCAGGTTTTTTAGTAAAAATTTGCATTCATCTAACCCCCATTGTCAAGTTTCACAAGTTTAATTAACTTTTTGTTGCAGATCTGCTATTTTTTGGGCAAAACCCTAAGTTTTAAAGATTTCATCATATCTTCCAAATGGCTATGAATTTTTCTACAATATTTTTATAGAAGTTTTTCCATGATATAAGGAAGCTACAACAGAAAAATTGCAGGTTTATCACCATTTTTGTGGGAGTTATCATGTTTTTATGTTTTTTCATAAAATCACAATTTTAGACGTAAATTGGTGAATTTTTCATAATTTTTTACATTTCTGGAAAGTACTCAAAATTCTAATGGGGGTATGTGTTTTATAGATTTAATTTGGAGGTCATATATAGTGCGAAAAAAATTAGATCTTTGTCGACTGTAGATTTTCCATAAATCTACATTTCTGGGTACAAAATAGGAAATTTTTCTGATTTCTTTACATTTTTAGAAATCTCTCAGAAAATTAACAGGGGTCTCTTCTTTGATTTTTTAATTTTCAAACCAAAAATGTCTCAAAATACTCAAATCTAATTCGGCTATGTATCTAAAATTACAATTTTCCTTGCCTGATGAGCTTATTTTTATGCCTGCATTATAATATCATTTTTTGATGTTATAGGTGATCATAAGGAGCTTTAGTAGCAGCAATATCAATAATATACAACAGCTTGGAAACTAAAAATAATCTAGGTGCATTCATTTCCATCTTTCATCTTTTCATTTCAATCACTCTTGTTTGTAAACACATTTTGGTTTGGGCATAAAATGAACAATTATTTGCAAATTCACATCAAAAAATTGGTCTAAAACAAACCATTGTCTTTCATCACATTTAGATTTGGGCTTTAAAACAAGCAAGTGCTTGCATTGTCTTCCACACATTGAATTTCTAAGATTAATGAACCCCATGCGAGCGTGACCAAGTAAATGTGTATGCTCTCTCCTCGCGTCCTAACATGAACTTGGAGATCAAAAACATTTACTTGTGTTTCTTTTGTTTAGCCTTAGAGAGGCCTACCTTGGTGGGAAAAGAGGTACTCACCCCAAGGGAATGACCTCAAGTAGTACTTTCATCTAGTCCACTATAAAAATCAGAGGATAAGGTGAAAGCCAAGTTGAATTGGTATTAGTGCTCACCATATAGTGCTAACTCAAAAGGAGGTGTACCTTTATGTATATTAAAACTCCTAGTAGGGTTAGTTAAAGCCTTAAGTGGCTTGTTCGATTCTCATGGGGTGTTGGTCCCCTGGATTTTCACTAGAACCTCCTTGTGATAGTGGCCTTGCCTTGACTAGGACTTGTTGAAATATCTTCACGTGCTTGTTTAACCATCATCACATTCTTCCAAACTAACAACTTGCTTATGTGTCTTGCATGAGTGATTCATGTGTGTATATGCATAATCATTTGTTTTAATATTGCCACATCAAGCTCTAAACACAAAAACACATAAAGACAAGTTATCTTACACATTCCTCCAATAACATTCAAACCTAATCACTTTCATCCTAATCATCCTTCATAGCCACCCCATATCCTAATCATATCCAATTACATCCTAATTTAAACCTCAACCATTCCACATCATCTTCATCCTAGTCAAAACCTTAATCATCCTAATCAAACCTAGTTATCATCCTAATCACCCTACACTTATCCTAGTCATCGCTTTCATCCTAGTCAACCTTAACCATACCCAAGACATCCAATCTTGTCATATCCTAATCATCCAAGTTTATCCAAGTCATCTAAAGCAACCCTAAAGCATATCCTTGTCATCACCCTAACCATCCTAGTCATCATCCAATCCTTCATAGCCAAGTCATTCAAACCATCCTAAACCTATTCTAGCCATCCCTATTCCATCCAAGTCATTTCCACATCATCATCCAAACCCTAAACAAGCACTTGCTAAAAGGACTTAAGACTTAAACACTTGGGTAACAAAATGTTTACACTAGAAGACTCAGAAATCAAATTCCAAAGATTCTTCCAAAATCTTTATCAAGGATCAAAACCCCTAAACCAAGACGCCATTGAAACATTACAATTCTTCAAACAAAGAGCTCAACCCCACGCAAGCCAATCACCTCAACTGCAACACTTTGTAGCCCAAGTCCAACACCTTTTAGCCACTAGTCAAGCTTGACAAGTACATCAATCCTTAGCCACTCCATACCAACCTAATCCATCTTGCCACATGTCATATCCATCCACTTCCTATCAACTTAATCCACCTATCCACCAAGTCAATGCCACATCAACCTATGAACATCCACCTCCAGCTTATCCAATCCCTCATGCCACCATTCCAATGCGCTACCAAGCCCATCCACAAGGAAATCAAGTGATATTACAAGAATAGTATCTATGTCCTAATGACCTTTTGTATATAAATCAAGTGAGCACAAGTCAACCTTGCCAACAAGATCAAATGCCCACATCTTTGAGGCCATCGCAAGAATTTTTGTCTACATATCCTACCATTACACTAGCTACCAAGACTATCAATCACCTCCACAACAAGCACAAGTGAGCCAAAGTCCACCTTTGCAACAAGAAGCATATGCAACTCCAAGTGGCCCCTTGTATATAAACCATGCAAGTCTAATACAACAAGACTTAATTACCTTTGACAAGGGAGATACCAATCTAGCCAATGTGTCCTATAAGTGCCCTTCATCATCCAATCACCCACCAACACACGAGCCTACTAGCCCTATCATAAGACCACCATGTGATCCTACCCCTAGTCCATTGGTCCACAAACCTTCATCACCTTCATCCTCATGTTCTACCAATCTTCCACCACAAGATCCCTTGGACATAACCGTACAACAATTGGTTCAAGAAAATTTGATTGAGCTGCCACTGATAGAACCTTTTGAACCAATCTTTAAACCCCCTTGGTATAATGAAAACCATTATTGTGCATACCATAGGTATAAGGGCCATACAACAACCAATTGTGTCAAACTTAAGAGATTGATCACAAACCTCATAAATTGTGGTAAGATTATCCCTTCATCTAATCCAAATCCTAATCCACCCAATCCAATTAGCCCCCAACCTAATCCTAGTCCTAATCCTACAACATTGTCAGCTATTATTGGCCATCCACTCATACCCTTGCGAAGGATGTGATCCATTGGCTACTAGCTAGGAATAAACTACCTCCATGTCAAACACCCATTCATGAGCCTACCGAAGAACTTCCAAAAGTCATGTCCAATCCTATAATCTCATCATGTGGTCCACCTATCCTTGAGCCTATCCAAGAGCCCTCAATTAACATTCTTAGCCCTTCAAGCCCATCATGTGACCTACAAGCCATCAAGCCTATTCAAGGACCTCCCCTAAGTCTAAGTCAAGAGTCATCATGTTCTCATGTTGTTGACCAAGAGCTTATCCAAGGGCCTTCCACTTCCATTCAAGCAACCCAAGAGGTATGTCAAAGGTTTAATCCTAAGCATGTGGAAACATTAAGCCATAGTCCAACTCAAGATCAAAACACTTTCATGCAACCCATCCATAACATTTACCTTCTTTATGATCAAGATGATACCTATGAAGAAGCTATCCATGAGCACCTTGATCCTATCCATAATCTTATATCCATCCATGAGTGAGATATCCAAATTTCTCCTAGTCATCTGCCATCTAGCCCTATCCATAATGAACAAACATCCACTTGTCATGATGAGACACTTGTCCCCCAAGTAAGCATAAAAGATCAAACAAATAACTTGGATCTTAGTGAACACAATTCTAATCAAGATCCTAATGATCCTCCTTCCACATCCACCATTGATTCCACTTCAAATCCACTATCATGTCCTAGTGGTCTTACCACCTTTGTCCATGAATGTTATTCCTTAGGACAAAAACAACATCTATCTGCTTCACCTTCCCCATCCAATAATGAACTCAAGTCTAGTGTTCAAACCACGCCTATTCCCATTGTCCATAGTATCCTCTGAAACATGAACTACCAAGGTAAAGGCTTAAGTCGTTATGAACAAGGTATTTTGGAGCCAAACCATGTCAAGATTCCTCCATGCTCATATGGCCTTGGATATACACCCCAAGGTAAACAAGCTAAAGATGTTGGTAATTCCTCCATACATCCTAAGCCCACTTTCCATCACAAACCACATCATATACCCCAAACATATGTTGCCATTTCACCTCCATCATCCTATAAATGCCAAAAGCTTGTGACCATACACCTTCCACCATCAACTTTACCTCCACTTCTTCCAACTCCTACTATCCCTCAATCCATTTTGCCTCCATTGTTACCAACACCTAATTATCCACTTATCCATAAGTACCCTTACAATCCTAATCATGACCAACAAATGCACACATTGCCTAAACATGAAGCTTCCACTCATTCCACCAACCCCGCTTCCACCAAACCCATGGGATTCCAAAATAAACATTTGGATGCCTTTATCTATAAAGCCAAAAATCTAACTAAAACTCCTAAGGACCCTCATGCCTTAGGGCATCAATGTGAAAAGTCTCTAAATCATCCATCTTCTAAGCAAAGTACATTCACAATGTTATCCAAGCCCATACCTCCAAAAGCAAAGTCCAAAAGCAAAATGGTTTGGGTTCCTAAGCAAATAGCTAGCAAGTCAAATGAGGCATCCTCATCCACATCTCAAGAATCCAAACCACCTATATCCATCCAAAAGCATACTTAAATACAAAACTTCCATTCCCTTCAAAAATCCCATAAGCAAAGCAAAAACACTAAAAATACTAAGTCTATGTGGGTTCCTAAATCACTTCATCAACCATCCCCTAAGCAAACAACTCCATTGCTTCCTACACCACCATCCCATCAAAAGCTTCAATGTTTAACACGGTGTGTACAACCATTAGTCATGATTCCCTTCCATTCTAAAACATTCCCACATACCTCCATCTCCCCAACCTTCATCCATTACCCTACATATCTTCCCCATCACCTTCCTATTGTCCATGCTTTTGCATAAGTCTTACATAAATCCACACCATAAGCTACTAGCATACCCTACCATAATTCCACATCATAATCCACTATCCCCCATCCTTGCACAAACCTTTCATCATAATCCACTATCTACCTACTCCATCTCCCTTTCATGAATTCCCTTACCAATATCTATGAGCATAATGACATGGTCCATGCAAATACATCATCCATCTCTAATGAGACACTATCACCTATCATAGAACTAGACAATTGAGTCCCTTCTATTCATTACCATGGTGAAAACCTAGCAAACAGGCACCATGTGTAATTGTCATCCCATCTAAAAAATAAAAAATTAAAAAATTAAAAAAAAAGAAAGAAAAAAAAAGAAAGTAAAGAGAAATCCCGTTGTCCAATGGTGAAAACTTGGTAAACAGGTACCTTGGATAAGTACCATGATGAAAACCTGGCAAATAAGTGTCATGTGTAGGTTGATCTTCTATGTCACTCACACTTGGGGGCACATGGTCTCATCCATCTTATCATTTTTAACTTATCATTTTCCATTATATCATGCTACATCCTACCATCCTTATCCATTAGATAAACATGCCTATTCCACTAAATCCATTTACCCATCCTTCCGCCTTTTGATCTTGATGAAGACATAGGGGACAAATGTTGAAACATGTTTGGATATTTCTTGACATACCTTCTTACCAAACCAAGTCCTATCCATTGACCATTCATCCATCCCATTCAAACCAATCCAGCATGTCCTCCTATCATCATAAGCGTCATGTAAAATCTAATCTTATCATCCCATTGTCATAAGCCTTGTCATGTAAAATCCATCATGTTATCTTTACGTCATAAGTTTTGTCATGCAAAATCCTCAGCATTACCACCTAGAATGGGGAAAGTTCTTCCTATGCAACATAGCCTTTGAAGATCACATCCTAGCTCCCTTATGATCCATCCACTATGGCATACCCTTATTATGAGCTTTCCATCTTATAGCTTATCCCCATCTGTTTATCATGAACTTTTCACTATTGCCTACCTATCCATTTATAATGAGGCATGCATCCATCCCTTATATGGTCTATCCTCTTATCTATCCATCCAACTCTCATGAACCTTCCATCCCTTCCAACTCTCATGATCTTGTCATCACATTTACTATGAGCCTATCCTTTTATCAATCCTCCTACATCTTTGTACCTAGACTTGGTTTTCCCTTGTCATTGGTATCAAGCACAAAGGATACTCAAATTGTAAATCCATTGGCATTTTCCAAAACATTTTAAAAAAATACAAAAAAAATTAAAATATCCCAAAACAAAAAACAAAAAAATCAAAATATCCCAAAAAAACACACAAAAAAAATCAAAATATGTCAAAAAATCCAAAAAATTAAATATCCAAAAAATTAAATATCCAACAAAAAATCCAAGCGATAAAACCAATCACATCATTGAAAATAATCCACTCCATTCAATCAAAATCAAATCATCATCATCATCATCAATTCTTCTTATCAATAACATTCATTCATCCATTTCAATCAATCACTTCTTCCAATCATATCAACCAAATCAATCTAAGCAATGATCTTAAATCCAAGTAACACTAATCCGTATCAAGCAAGCTAATCAATCAAGGAAAATTATCCAATCAAATCAACAAGTTTTTGATCCTAATCTTGTCATAAACATCATCAATCATCATCAATGGGATATAGCGTTCCCACATCCTTGTGTTGATTTAGGGATATAGCTTCCCCCAGAATGCCAACACTATTTATCATTATCAATCAATCAATCAGCAATTAATCATTGGTTTATAGCTTGACAGGGGCAATACCTTGTTTGTTTTTGTATCATTTGTGCATGCTTTCTTTCTTGCTTGTGTGCATTATCTTTTTATTTTCTATTTGCATCATATCGGTATCTATCCAGCTAATATTCATATCTTGTATCTTGACAAGGTTGTATTACGCTGTGGCATGAGACACATCGTCACCATGGTTCCTTATACCTTGGTGCATAACGTCTAGTGCTATGTCAAATATCATGGTTGCTCACATTAATTGCAGCATAATGCATCTCCATTTCTTTTATCCATTTCCTCTATCTTTCGTAGTCCAAGCCATTTCTTTTCGAGAGCCTACCTGTGTTTGTCCAACCCGCATATCCACTTGAGTGGGCATCCTAATCCCATTCCATCATCATCACTATCCTTTTCCTATCCATACTGTAGCTTCTTTGAAATGATGTTTCTCGACACAAATCTTATCATCTCGAACATCATCTCAAAGAGGGGCAAAATGTAGACACTCAAAATTGTCCCAAATTTTTCCATGTCTTGCAACACCTAGTCAAAAACATTATCCTAAACATCATGTAGCATTTTGTCCTATCTCACTCCTAATCTCATTCATCCACTAGCCAATTAATTAAATAAATTTTATTTATTTAATTAATTTCACATTTATAATCCCACTTTCCAATCAATTAAATAAATTTCATTTATTTAATTAATTTCTCTCACATATCCCAACTAATTCAATTAAAATATTTGAATTAAGTCCTCACCTTTCATCACATTTCAACACTTGTCAACCTCTTAATTGAAACATGTGTGGTACTACATCTTTTATTTAATATCCTTCACATGTAGTACTTTTTGTGTACACAATCACACATGTAGTACTTTTTATGTACATGGTCACACATGAGCCTTATCTTCCTTTGTACACTTGTCACATAACTACAACTCCCTTGAAGAGTGGGAATAACTAATCAATCCTAGTCGTCCACATCAATCATTTAGCCTTTTAATCTCAACCATCCATTTGAGCCAAGCCTTTCCTATAAATCAACCCCCTCATAAGCCATTAGGAGGCATTGAGTTGGAGTATCCTTATGCTATTGAAATTACATTAGAGCCTTTGCATCTATCATCATCATATTCCATCTATCAATCTTCCATCAATCATCTCAATCCTATGTAAATGTTATGCTATCAAATTGTGAGCAACCAACATATCAAATCAATCAAACAATTCATCTTGCATCTTTGAGGTATTGAATGATTTGGGTTTAGGTTATGCATTTCATTGTTTGATCATTTCTATTTGCAAATCCAAATTTCTTGATATATAGCTGGTTGTCCTAATATAAGAGACCTATTCAAAGCTGTGAGATAGGATTTAGGGAAACTCAAGTGTAGAGTGGGAATGAACATGGAGTATTTTTGATTTGTAGACTTTGCTAAAGGCTAAACACTGATCCTTATCTAGATAAGACAAATGGTAATTTTTCAACTTAGATAAGAAGCAAATTTTATTGGTGTCCGCTAGACTTAGATCATAGATGGCGAACAAATTAGACCTGGGATAAAGGATAATGGGGAGAGAACAAGGGTCCCCAGATAGCAAATGATCCTAGAGACTACTAGACTCTTTAGTTTTGCTCATCTAGTGCATGTGTGTGCTTAGTACCTCTCTTTCTCTATTAGAATGTCACCCTTGAGGCTTTGAGCTTAGACTGATCTCTACCCAAGAGTACGAACATTCAACAATCTTCTCTCTTACACTTTTTTTTTGTATCTCTTTTTTTTTCTTTTTACTTTTTTTGTATTTTCCTCACTTGATTTTTCTCATTTTTCTGGATTTTTAACTTTTTAAGAAATGAATGCTTTTTGGGACTTTGACATGCAATGCTTTGATCTCTCAATTCTCACTTTTGACACTCTTATTTTGATCACTCATTTTTTATTCACTCGGATCTTAGATTGCTTCCTTCAGAGTTTTGATCTTCTTGACATTTTTGGCCAAGAAAGATAAGGGACCGAGCACCACCTAAAGTTTTTGTAATCTGGTTGGACTTCTCTACTACTAGGGAGGAATTGGGAAGGTCTACTTGTAAGCTTCCTTTGAACACTGTAGGTTTGAATACTGACTTTTCTTAGACCTAACATTTTGACTCGTTAAGACTGGGATCAATGTTGGATAGAGATACTGCCATCCAATAGTACACCAGGGCTAAGGGGCTACTAGAGAAGGTATAGTAGACTACAAAATAGGGTCCTACAAGGTCTACAGTGGCAGAGATGGTGAGGGGTGGCCAGGAGATATTCTATTGGCGGTCACTCTATGAATACGCTGTGCCCCCAGAGCGGTGAGCAGGCAGTTTTCACCCTATCTACTGCAGTATGTCACATAGGACTTTCACAAAGAGTGGAGGGGTGATGGGGTGATCTAGGGGACCACTAGGTGTAGGGCCATTGGGCGGTGGTTAGCCACAGTAGCCAGCACCTTCAGGAGGCAACACCACCTAGATACAATTTTGAGACATGTATCATTTTGGCATTATCATTTTGTATACAACATATTGTGGACATTTCAAGATATATTATTTTTTGATATCTTTGTACACTTGGACATTATTACTCTTTTTATAATGATGATATATTTGATCTAGTGTTCGATGGACTATGTTATGATGTATTGATTATGGATGGACATTACTCATGTTATGACATTTTGATGATTATGCTTATATATGACCTACATGCTTGTGACATTGATGTCTATGCTTATGTTGGACCTGATGATGTGATACAATGATGAGTATGTTGGACATGATGATGCTCCTATATGTGATGATTTTACATGTGATGATTTCTACATGTTTTTAATTGATGATTATGCAGTTTATGTTTTTGTGATTTTTCAATGATATACTCTATGTATTAGACTCACATGGATGGGTGACATGACTATATGATACTTGTTACGGACAATTATGATTTACAACATTTATGTAATCTAATGACCTAAAATGATATACATTTATGGTTTATCATGTTTTTGATGGACATGTTTATGATATGAAAAAATGGTTTGTTTTTGTTAATGCCAAGTATACTCAATCATAAAATAACAAGACACTTTAGAAGAACTGACTTGGATAATGAAAGATAAACTTAGAAGAATGATTTGATTAATGGGTGAAATGATTTGGTTAAAAGGATAACTTAGATCATAAAAACACTTGGAATTTTTTGATAATGATGAAATGTTTATAATGAAATGGAATGCAATTTGGTATGTATGGATGTGGATTTTGTCATCTTCTTGTACAAGTTGTTGAAGTACTTTGTTTCATCATTGAGCTTTTAAAATGTTGTAAGAAAATACAAGCATCTAGGTATAATTAAACCATGATGACATCAATATTACTTACATGGATTTTGATTTAGCAAGTTAATACAAGCATCGAAGTATAATTGAACCAAGATGACCTGTGTATTGCTTGTGTATCAACAGACAAGGATTACAACTGCTTCATGTTTAGACCTCTGATGTCCTTGATGATCATTTTGTTGATCTTGTCTTTAGACAAGGCTTCACATTACTAAAGATAAACCCACAAACAACAAACAAATAAAATAATTATGCCCCCATCATAGCTCCTCTAGTTTTTAACATCCTTGAGTAGCATAGGGAACATAATAACAAAAATCTTGATAATAAGATTTTAAACAACCATTAAAAACCTTCTTGCCATAGATATATGTTTTCTTGCAATAACTTGATAGAGTCACACTTGATGTTTTACGCAGGTTGGGATTTGTCAGGTGTAGTTTAAATGTCTTCTTGCCAAGACAATGTTTTAAAGCTTGCTTTGCTACACTGCTTGTTGTCTAGTGATAAAACCATGATCCAGTTTGTTATCCTCTGAGTTGTAGAATTCAAAAATCCAATTCATTAACTAGGTTGAGGATTTGCCCCCAGTCAAGTAAAGGATCATTTTATTATGGATGAACTGACAACAAACATGAAAAAATGGGCCTAAGGGACTGACCTATTGCCTCAGGGGCTCATTGCTAAATGGCCTTGCCTACATGATGATGCAGAGGCAACATATTTCAGGGTACTAGTGATACTGATAATGGATTTGGGATGGAATGATAGGATGGATTATAAGATTGGATGACCTTATTGGACAAGGTGATAAGTGTGATAGAGCACCAAGCTATGATAGGTTACCGTAAGGTGGTTGCGAATGGACATAGTTATTTGATAGATATGGTAGGAAAGATGGATGTGGGTTGGGTTTATCACAAATAACACCTATTTCCAGGTTTTCACCACTTGCTTTTTATTTGTACGATCACAAATAGTGCCTGTTTGCTAGGTTTTCACTACTTGCTATTTTTCTATACATCCCTTACATTGGGGTTATTTAGGTGTAGAGCCTTCAAAGGTGCATACTATTGATGGGGTCATCAAACAGTTCACCTTTTGATGTTGATAGCTGATAAGCTCCTGATCCATAGGCAACAACTCTGACATAAGGACCCAACCAGTTGGGTTCAAATTTCCTATTTTTCTCTCTATCTTGTCGATTTCTTGGATTCTCTCTTAGAACCAAGTCACCCACCTAAAAGACTCGTGGTTTGACCCTGTGATTATAACTTCTTGACATTCTCTACTAGTATGCCTTAAGATGGTTAAAGGCATGTTGCCTTCATTCTTCTAGCAGCTCTAGCTCCTAGAGCCTAGATACTCTATATTCCTCATCATTTATAAGACCCTTTAATGACACCCTAAGGGAAGGTAACTCAACTTCTATAGGTAGGATGGCCTTAGCAGCATAAATGAGGGTGTATGGTGTTGCACCTGTGGGAGTGCGTATACTAGTTTTGTAGGCCCACAGAGTGGGGTTCAATTGTATATGTCAGTCACTGCCAGCATCATCGACAGTCTTTTTGAGTATCTTCAGGATAGTTTTGTTTGATGCCTCAGCTTGGCCATTACCTTGCAGGTAGTATGGAGTGGAGAAGTTATGCTGAATGTGGAATTTATCACAGAGTTCTTTCACATCCTAATTCTTGAAGGTCATCCATTATTCGTGAAAATGGATAATGGAATACCATATGATGTAGTTGAGGATGAAAGAGGATATCTATTTCCCTGTGGCATTGGTTAATGGAATGACCTCAATCCACTTTGTAAAATACTTAGTGGCTATTATAATGAATTGGTGGCCGTTGGAGGATGAAGGATGAATCTTTCCTACTAGATCAAGTCCCCATTGGCAGAAGGGCCAAGGTGTCATTAAGGGTTGCAACTCTTAAGTGGGTGAGTGTATCAGATTACTGTGAATCTGGCATTTCTTGTACCATTTAGCAAAATTATAGGAGTCAGATTCCATGCTCGGCCAATAGTACTCGAGACGCATGAGCTTCTTCACCAGGGTAGGACCACTAGAGTGCACCCTGCATATTCCTTCATGTACTTCATGTTGCAAGTATGAGGTTAACCAATGTTGTCATTGATGTCAACATACTCATATTGCATTGATAAGAAGAATTGGATGAGCTGTGTGCTGAGGATATTGAGAAAATTAGTCTCAATTAGGAACAGTGAAGAACAGTGATGAGAAGAAGGAAAGAATACTCAATAGGTTGAGGATCAGAGGATGCAGATTAAAGGGTTTGTAGATATGAGTCTTGAGATGTTCTAGTTAAGATTTCAGAGATCCGCATGAAGATATGAAGAAGTTGTGATTGATCAAGTAGAACCAGTTCTGGGAGATGCTCCGGAGTGACAGAGTGTTACAAAAAGCTCCAGTGAGATCCGGAAGTGCATTGTTAGATTCTGTGGATTGGAAGGAGTGCTTGAGATGTCCTTGTGATGTGTCATCTCAGTTTGTACATAGTTTGGAGGTCTGAAAGAACCTGTTTCAGTTTGACAGTCGCGACAGACTATGTTGAAGTTTCAGAAGAAGAGGAGAAGATATTCTAGTAGGAAAAGGAAGTGCGGATGTACCTGGTCATTCAGGCAAGTTTGTGAAGGTTCTTGGATCATGTTGAGGTTGTGTTGTTGGTCTGCATGAGTGTTAGAGCCTAGAATTGAAGATATTCTTCCAGATGAAGATGTTCTTATTCAGACTGGCCAACCGGATGAGTTATTCATCTTGTGAATGTTCTTGTGGATGATTGCCGACTTAGATGATAGTTCCTAAGTTGATGCCTTGTATAAATAAAGGTTTGTGAGTTCATTTCGAAGTGTGTGAAGTAGCAGATGAGTGTGGAATAGCGAAAGAGTGAAGTGTAGAGCAGAAGTTTCTCGGGCTTAAATGGAACTGATCTAGGCATGATAAAGATGTCAATCTCTAGTTCAATTTTGTGATTCTTATCACTTTGTAGACAGTGTGTCTCTTGTAGGTAGTGTGCCTCTTTGTGAGTAGTGTGCTCAGGCAGTGAGCCCTAATTGGCATGTGCCATCCATTTTTCTTATTCTTCTAACAGAGAATAATACTTGGGTTAATCACCTTGTGGTTTTTCCCTTAACCAGGTTTTCCACATCAAAATCTTGGTGTCTTATGTATTGATGTATATTTGCTCTGATGTTTATGCCTTATGCTTTCATGAATGATTAATTGCTATGCTATTGATTAACAAAGTGGATTTAAGTGTTTGAACTGGAAGTGAATTAAGGATAACTCATTCATCCCCCTCTCAGTTATCAACAATTGGTATCAGAGCTGAGTTCCTCTAAAAGTAGCTTAACCACTTGAGGAGATCCAGGATGTCGTCATACAAGAAGGATAGTCTGAAATTTGATGGAATCAACTTCACTCTTTGGAAAGGCTGCATGAAATGTCACTTGGAGTGTATGGGAAAGGTGTACTTGTCCATGGTCGAAAAAGCATACAAACCTCCACAGGGTGGTCCAACAACTCTAAATGAAATCACAAATGCTGAAAACAATCTGCGGACTAAAGAGGCTCTTCTAAGTGCATTGGCTGACTCAGAGCTCTCAAATGTTATTGATCTACCAACTGCCTATGAGATCTAGGTTAAACTAGAACTTCTGCATGAAGGAGATGAGTTTGTTAAGAGTGCAAGGTTACAAAGTCTCAAAGGAAAATTTGAAAGATTAAAGATGAGAGATGATGAAAACATCACTACTTTTATGCCAAGAGTAAATGAGCTGGTGTGTGGAATCAGGAATGCTCATGGAGTTCTGGATGAAAATGAGATTGTGTGCAAAATTCTTAGATCCCTTCCTTCTACCTACAAGATCAAGGTTGCTGCCATTGATGAATTCAGAGCCCATGTAACTGTCACAAAGAGAGCAATTGGCTGGCAAACTGGCTACATTTGAAATGATCAAGTTTGGAGATGATCCCCCCAAGACTGAATCTGCATTCAAAGCTAGTGCCTATGTGAAAGGCAAACAAAGATTTGATCTGGGAGAAAACTCTTCAAGGAAGCTGTCATGGTATGATCAAGCAAGGAAAGACATGGAAGAGGAAGAAGCAGAAACAACTCATCTTGAAGCCCTCATTGCAAAGAGATTACCAAGAGGATCCGGTAAGTATGAAGGAAAGTTACCTTTTAAGTGCTTCAACTACAATAAGATTGGTCATTTTGCTTCAAGATGTCCAGAAAGATCTTCAAGGTCAAACTCTAACAGACAAAGGTTCCAAAAGAACTGTTATTATGTTCATGAAGAAGCTGATAATGAAGGAGTAACAGATGATGAATCAGAAATAGGAGACAAATCCGGAAATGAATGGGTGTTTATTGTCATCAAGGAAGAAGAACCAATATCCTCTGAATCTGTCAATCATAAGGTTGTAGAAAGAGCTTTGGCTGCCCAAGTTGAAGAAAAGGATGATTGGGTTATTGATAGTGGATGCTCTCACCATATGACAAGTGACAAGAACAAGTTCTTAGATTTGGAAAGGTATGAAGGAGGAATGGTGAAGTTTGGTGATAATTTTGCTGGTAGAATCAGAGGTATGGGAACTATTTCTTTTGATGGAAAGAGCAAAACTGGTAATGTACTATATGTTGAAGGATTGAAGCACAATCTTCTCAATGTTGGACAGTTAGTAGACAAAGGTTATGCTCTCTGGTTCAAAAATGGAAGATGCAGGATCTTTGAAAGCTCCAGAATTGAGATTGCATCTGGTACTCAAACAAAAGGTAATATCTTCCATCTAGTTGGTTCTAATAAAAGTTGTTTGTTTGTTCAAGTGGATCAGAGTTGGTTATGGCATAGAAGGATGTGTCATGTAAATTTTGATAATATCATCAAAATAAACAATACTCAAGCTGTAAGAGATCTTCCAAAGCTGGTGAAACCTACAAATAGTTTGTGCAAAGAATGTCAGCTAGGTAAACAGAGTAGAATCTCTTTCAAAAGCAAGGATCAGCCCTCTACCAGATTATTGGAATTAGTTCATACTGATCTATGTGGTCCGACAAGAATCAAAAGTATGCAAGGTGATAGATATTTCATGTTGCTGATTGATGACCATTCCCGGATGATGTGGGTTACCTTTCTAAAAGAGAAATCAGAAACCTTTGAGAAGTTCAAAATCTTCAAAGCTATGGTAGAGAATCAAACCAGATTGAAACTGAAGTGTCTAAGGTCTGATAGAGGTGGTGAATTCACATCCGGTGAATTCATAGACTTCTGTGAGAAGCATGGTATAAAGAGACAGTTGTCTGCTCCTAGGAATCCACAGCAAAATAGAGTAGTTGAGAGAAAGAACCAGACCATCCAGGAAGCATCCAGGACAATGATGATGGAAGCAAATGTTCCTCAAATGTTTTGGAGAGAAGCTATCAGCACTGTAGTCTATACTCTCAATCGAGTTCAAATCAGAAGCAACACCGGTAAGACTCCTTATGAACTTTGGTATAACTCCTACTATGAGATATTTCAGAGTATTCGGTAGTAAGTGTTACATCAAAAGAGATGAAGATCTAGGAAAGTTTGATGCTAGAAGTGATGAAGGAATTTTCTTGGGTTACTCCACTCAAAGCAAAGCATACTAGTGTTACAATAAGAGACTGAGAAAGATGATAGAAAGTACAAATGTGAAGGTTAATGAAGGTATTGAGAAGCCCTCAAGATTTTATAAGTATGATGAAGATGATCAGAATGATGTTCTGGTTTAAGGAGCTCCATCCTCTCCTGAAGGTCAAATTCAGACTGATCTGGTAAATCAAGAAGAAGAGATAGGTCTGGATGAGCCTGATCAAGAAGCAGAAGTGCAAGAAACTCCCAAAGTTCCAAGGTATGTAAGACTGAACCACTCTGAAGATCAGATCATAGGGGACAAAAGCAAAGTTGTGCAAACTAGAAGGAATGTTGCTCAAAATTTAGATGAATGTTGTCTAATTTCAAAGATTGAACCTAAGACAATAAATGAAGCATGCAATGATGAAAATTGGACAAAAGCAATGGAGGAAGAGTTGATGCAAATTGAGAAAAATCACACTTGGGATCTTGTTTCCAGACCTAGTAACAAGAATGTGATTGAAACCAAATGGGTCTTCTAGAACAAACTAAATGAAGTTGGTGAAGTAATCAGAAACAAGGCCAGATTAGTCTGTAAAGGATACTCTCAAATAGAAGGGATTGATTTTGAGGAAACCTTTGCTCCGGTAGCAAGAATTGAAGCAGTCAGACTATTTCTTGCATTCGCTGCCTTCAAAGATTTTAAAGTATATCAGATGGATGTCAAATCTGCCTTCTTGAATGGTGACTTAGAAGAAGAGGTGTACATTGAACAACCAGATGGATTTTAGTTATCTGAGCATGGTGATATGGTCTGCAAAATAAAGAAGGCACTATATGGATTGAAGCAAGCCCCAAGAGCTTGGTATGAAAGGTTGGATAAGCATCTTGTGTAGATTGGTTTCAACAAAGGTACTGCTGACAGTAATCTATATTTCCAAATAGATAATGAAAACATCTTGATTGTTGAAGTATTTGTTGATGATATCATTTTTGGAGGAAGAGACAATATGTGTAAAACCTTTGCAAATCAAATGAAAAGTGAGTTTGAAATGTCAATGCTTGGTGAAATGAATTTCTTCTTGGGTCTGCAAATTACTCAGACAAAGAAAGGTATCTTTATCTCTCAGACCAAATATGTGAAAGAATTATTGAAGAAATTTGGAATGGAAGATTCAAAGCCAATGAACACTCCTATGGTAACCAGATGTAAGTTGAGAAAAGATGATGATTCTCCTAAAACAGATCAGAGAAAGTACAGATCAATGATTGGAGGTTTATTGTATCTAACTCAGACTAGACCAGATATAATGCAGGTTGTTGGTCTTGTGGCAAGATTTCAGGCTGATCCTAGAGAATCTCATGTTATGGCAATCAAAAGAATTTTTAGGTACTTGAAAGGAACAGTTGAGTATGGTCTATGGTATCCTAGAGATCAGGATTTTTCTTTTCATGCATATATAGATACAGATTGGGTAGGAGATGTGGATGATAGGAAGAGTACAAGTGGAGGAGCTTTCTTTTTGGGAAAAAGATTGGTTTCTTGGCTAAGCAAGAAATAAGAGGCAATTTCTCTGTCTACAACTGAAGCAGAATATATTGCAGCAATAGGTAGTTGCACTCAAATTTTGTGGATGAAACAAATGCTAAGAGACATTAAAGTAGAATATGAGGAGCCTATCACAATTTTCTGTGATAATTCAAGTGCAATAAATATTTCTAAGAATCCAGTGTTGCATTCTAAGACCAAGCACATATCTATCAAGTTTCACTTTCTAAGAGAACAAGTGAACAAGGATGAAGTTAGATTGGAGTATGTACCCTCCAAGGATCAGATTGTAGATATCTTTACTAAACCTCTTCCTAAGGACTCTTTTGAGTATCTCAGGGAGAAGTTAGGGGTCATGGCCCCTCCGGTGATGAACTAGGATGCATTGGTGTGCATCAGTCTGGTGGATATCATAGTCATATCTTGTGATCCGGATTGATGATGGGGAACTGCTAGTGAGGGGGAGCAGCTGGTATGATTTTGATGTGTTAGAATTGCAAGTATGAGCCCTTTGCCATTGATGTCAAAGGGGGAGAGAAGACATGTGAAAAACAAGTGGTTGATGATCAAAGGGGGAGTAGTAAAGGAAGAAAAGACATGTGAAGAGTTGTTGCTGATAGGGGGAACTGTGACAGAAAGGAGAAGTTCTTGTCTTGATGGTTTTTCACATCATATGTTGCCATCAATGACAAAGGGGGAGATTGTTGCAAGTATGAGGTTAACCAATATTGTCTTTGATGTCAACATACTCATATTGCATTGATAAGAAGGATTAGATGAGTTGTGTGCTGAGGATATTGAGAAAATTAGTCTCAATCAGGAACAGTGAAGAACAATGATGAGAAGAAGGCAAAAATACTCAATAGGTTGAGGATCAGAGGATGCAGATTAAAGGGTTTGTAGATATGAGTCTTAGATGGTCTAGTTAAGATTTTAGAGGTCTGCATGAAGATATGAAGAAGTTGTGATCGATCAAGTAGAACCGGTTTCGGGAGATGCTCCGGAGTGACAGAGTGTACAAAAAGGTTCAGTGAGATTCGGAAGTGCATTGTCAGATTCTGTGGACTGGAAGGAGTGCTTGAGATGTCCTTGTGATGTGTCATCTCAGTTTGTACATAGTTTGGAGGTCTGGAAGAACCTGTTTCAGTTTGACAGTCGCGACAGACTATGTTCTTGAAGTTCTAGAAGAAGAGGAGAAGAGATTCCAGTAGGAAAAGGAAGTGGGGATGTACCTGGTCATTCAAGCAAGTTTGTGAAGGTTCTTGGATCATGTTGAGGTTGTGTTGTTTATCTGCATGAGTGTTAGAGCTCAGAATTGAAGATATTCTTCCGGATGAAGATGTTATCTTGTGAATGTTCTTGTGGATGATTGCCGACTTGTGAATACTCTTATGGATGATTGCCGACTTAGATGATAGTTCCTAAGTTGATGCCTTGTATAAATAAAGGTTTGTGAGTTCATTTTGAAGTGTGTGAAGTAGCGGATGAGTGTGGAATAGCAAAAGAGCGAAGGGCAGAGCAGAAGTTTCTCAGGCTTAAATGGAACTGATCTAGGCATGATAAAGATGTCAATCTCTAGTTCAAGTTTGTGATTCTTATCATTTTGTAGACAGTGTATCTCTTGTAGGCAGTGTGCCTCTTTATGAGCAGTGTGCTCGAGCAGTGAGCCCTAATTGGCATGTGCCATCCATTTTTCTTATTCTTCTAACAGAGAATAATCCTTGGGTTAATCACCCCATGGTTTTTCCCTTAACTGGGTTTTCCACATCAAAATCTTGGTGTCTTATGTGTTGATGTATATCTACTCTGGTGTTTATGCCTTATGCTTTCATGAATGATTAATTGATATGCTATTGATTAACAAAGTGGATTTAAGTGTTTGAACTGGAAATGAATTAAGGATAACTGATTCACCCCCCTCTCAGTTATCAACACTTCACTCAGAGTGGTATGATATTCCTCACTATCCAAACACCTAAGGAGAGTACCATCTAAACCAAATCGATACAGGGTGTCTATGATCATAGTATATCAAGATGCTTGGTGTATGAATGATGCAGGAGCATCCAGGGTGTAAGAGCAATCTTGCATCAACCAAAAAAAAAATAACAAAAAAAAATGTTGTTTCTTTTCAATAAGCGCTAAATTTAGCAGGGTTACTATTTTTAGTAAGTTTGCATTTGTGCATGGTTGGATACAAAATCTTACATGGACCTCCAGAATGGTGAATTGAAGCTAATGGTGAAGAAATCACTTCAATATCATTTATCATTTGTGAGATATTAAAATTTCAAATTCTAAAAAACTTATAGAAATATTCAAAGTCAAATTGAGGCACTTAGAAGCTCCAAATGGGCCCAAAATTTGGGTAGAAACCTAAGCAATCTACCTTTAGGTAGTGCTTGTGCACAAACGTCTTTTCGAGAGCTTTCCAAAAAGGTATTATAATTGAAAATTCAACAGCTGGATTGAAAGTTATTGCCCCGCGAAGTTGACCTATTTTTGGAGGGAGATGCAAATTTTGAAATTAAGCTGGTGGCCACCAAAAAGGGCTATAGATGACCATTTTGGGAACCCTTGGAGTAGTGGAGTTAAGGGGGAAAGTGTAGAGTCAAGAATAGGTAGGAAAACAGAAACCCTAGCTGATTTGGGGTTACAGAAGGAAGATGATTCTAGAGTCTTGAGAGGGGAAGCTGTAATGTGTTGCAGCCTATAGGGGATTCATCCTTTGATTGTATTTGAGCTTCTGTAATGTAATGTTTTGCCCATATTAATAAAATATCATTCTATTTTCTATGTGCAATTTCTATTATTGTGCGTTTTATGATTTACCCCCCTTCTTCAATGAATGTTCGTTTCTGGTTGTTTGATAGGTTAGGTGGTAGGATATTCTCTTTTAGATAGGTGTAAACCTTTTTGTATAAGGGAACATAGTGGGACATTCCAGCATCTACTTCAGAGAAGGAGGAGATAGAGGGCATTCTGGATAGCTGTGTGGGTAAGAGTACAAGAAACAGGCAGTATATAGAATACTTGGTGAAATGGTAAGGAAGGCCTATTGATGATTCATCATGGTTATCTGAGACTGAGGTTAACTGATTTGGTTTCCCTCTAACTCATGAGAAGTGATAGGGTCACTTTTCAAATTACCCCGGGTGTCTGATGTAGGAGCATCCAGGGTGTAAGAGCAATCTTGCATCAACCAAAAAAAAAATGTTGTTTCTTTTCAATAAGGGCTGAGCAATCTTGCATCAACCAAAAAAAAATGTTGTTTCTTTTCAATAAGGGCTAAATTTGGCAGGGTTACTATTTTTAGTAAGTTTACATTTGTGCACAGTTGGATACAAAATCTTACACGAACCTCCAGAATGGTGAATTGAAGCTAATGGTGAAGAAATCACTTCAATATCATTTGTCATTTGTGAGATATTAAAATTTCAAATTCCAAAAATCCTATTGAAATATTCAAAGTCAAATTTAAAGCACTTAGAGGCTCTGGATGGGCCTGAAATTTGGTGGGAAACCCAAGTAGTCTACCTTTGGGTACTACTCATGCACAATCACCTTTTTGAGAGCTTTCTGAAAAGGTATTATAATTGAAAATCCAACAATCGGATCAAACGTTATGGCCCCAAGAAGTTGATCTATTTTTGGAGGGAGGTTCAAATTTTGAAATTAAGTTGGTGGCCACCAAAAACAACTATATATGACCATTTTTTGGGAACCCTTGGAGTAGCAGAGTTAAGGGGGAAGTGTAGAGTCAAGAATGGGCAGGAAAATAGAAACCCTAGCTGATTTGGGGTTACAGAAGGCAGATGATTCCAGAGTCTTGAGAAAGGGAGCCATAATGTGTTACAACTTGTAGGGGATTCATCCTCTAATTGTTTTTGAGCTTGTGCAATATAATGTTTTGCCCATATTAATAAAATATCATTATATTTTATGTGTGCAATTTTTGTTATTGTGTGTTTTATGATTTACCCCCCTTCATCAATGAATGTTTGTTTCTGGTTGTTTGATAGGTCATGTGGTAGGATATTCTCTTTTAGATAGGTGTAAACCTTTCTGTATAAGGAAACACAGTGGGACATTCCAGCATCTACTTCAAAGAAGGAGGTAGAGGGCATTCTGGATAGCCATGTGGGTAAGAGTACAAGAAACAAGAAATATGCAAAATACTTGGTGAAATGAAAAGGAAGGCCTATTGATGATTCAACATGGTTATGTGAGACTGAGGTTAACTGATTTGGTTTCCCTCTAACTCATGAGAAGTGACAGGGTCACTTTTCAAATTACCCCGGGTGTCTGATGCAAGAGCATCCATGGTGTAAGAGCAATCTTGCATCAACCAAAAAAAAATGTTGTTTCTTTTCAATAAGGGCTAAATTTGGTAGGATTACTATTTTTAGTAAGTTTGCATTTGTGCACGGTTGGATACAAAATCTTACACGGACATCCAAAATGGTGAATTGAAGCTAATGGTGAAGAAATCACTTCAATATCATTTGTCATTTGTGAGATATTAAAATTTCAAATTCTAAGAATCCTATTGAAATATTCAAAGTCAAATTTGAGGCACTTAGAGGCTCCGGATGGGCCCAAAATTTGGTGGGAAACCCAAGCATTCTACCTTTGGGTACTGCTCATGCACAATCGTCTTTTTGAGAGCTTTCCAAAAAGTTATTATAATTGAAAATCCAATGGTCAGATCGAAAGTTATGGCCCTGCAAAGTTGATCTATTTTTGGAGGGAGGTGTAAATTTCAAAATTAAGCTAGTGGCCGCCAAAAAGGGCTATATATGACCATTTTTGGGAACCATTGGAGTAGTGGAGTTAAGGGGGAAAGTGTAGAGTCAAGAATAGGCGAGAAAATAGAAACTCTAGCTGATTTGGGGTTACAAAAGGTAGATGATTCCAAAGTCTTGAGAGAGAGCTGTAATGTGTTGCAGCTTGTAGGGGATTCATCCTCTGATTGTATTTGAGCTTTTGTAATGTAATGTTTTGCCCATATTAATAAAATATCAATCTATTTTCTGTGTGCAATTTTTGTTATTGTGTGTTTTATGATTTACCCCCTTCATCAATGAATGTTCGTTTCTGGTTGTTTGATAGGTCAGGTGGTAGGATATTCTCTTTTAGATAGGTGTAAACCTTTTTTGTATAAGTGAGAATCGAACCCTATGTTGTGGTTAATGGTGTTAGTTTCTAGGATTTCATAAGCAGGATAGGAGACTGGCTCCACCAAGAACTCATAATGAGAATGATTTTCAAGAATGTCCAGGAGGGATGCAATAGTAGTCATTGCATCTTCTATTTTGTTTTCCAATCTTGGTATCTTCTCGAAGGATATCACAACAAAATATTCCTTGAAGTCATCAACCATACATTTGTATGGTATCAGCTTCTCATCCTTATTTTGATAATCATCATTTACTTGATTAATGTCGAGTTGTGAGTCGTTGTACACATGAAGTTCCCTAACCTTCCAATCTACTGCCATCTTAATGCCAATAACTAAAGCTTCATACTCGGTCACATTGTTGGTGCATGGAAATAGAAGTCTGTATGACTTAGGGATTGTATCTCCATGTGGTGTTACCAACAAGATTCCTACTCTAGATCCATGTTGAGTATATGACCCATCACAATAGAGTTTTTAGGCTGTGGTAGTGATGTTGAAGATAGACTCATCTAGAAATTCAAAGCTTAATGGGTTGTTATCTGTCAAAGGTGCATCCGCTAGCTGATCTGCAATGACTTGCCCCTTTATTGCTCTTCTATATACATACTCAATATCAAATTCACTAAGTATCATGACCCATTTAGATATTCTACCTGTTAGGGTAGCTTTGCTGAGTAGGTATTTTAATGGATCAATCTTTGCCACTAGCTTGATAAAATGTGAGAGCATGTAGTGTCTCCACTTTTCTGAAGCAAAGACAATTGCCAGACATGCTCTTTCAATTGCTGTATACTGCAACTCATAACCTACTAGTGTCATGTTGATGTAGTAGATTGCTTGCTCCTTTCCTTCATGGTTTTGTTGTGCTAGCAGAGCTCCAAGAGCTATTGGTGTAGCTGAGATATAGAGTAGCAGTGGTTTGCCCTGAATTGGTGGCATTAAGACTAGTGGATTCATTAGGTATTCCTTTAGATGTTGAAAAGCTTGCTCACACATGTCATCCCATTTGAATGGAATGTTTTTGTGTAAGAGATGGGTGAATGGATGGCACTTATCTACCAGTTGAGAGATAAACCTTCTGATGGACTGCAACTTTCCTTGTAGAGACTACAACTAACTTAGACTCTTAGGTGGCAGCATTTCCATGATTGCTTTTACCTTGGTCTGGTCCACCTCTATTCCATTAGCTGATACAATATATCCAAGGAGTTTATCAGATGTGACTCCAAAAAAACACTTTTTTAGATTTAACCGTACATTAAATTGCTCTAGTCTTGTGAAGATCTTGTCCAATACTTGAAGATGCCCCTTTCTGGTGAGTGACTTACCTAGGATATCATCGAATCTTCCATGATTGTGTGCATCATGTCATGAACGATCGTAGTCATTGCCTGTTGATATGTTGCCCCTGCATTCTTTAGTCCGAATGGCATGACGCACCAACAATAGGTACCCCACAGACATGTGAATGTTGTTTTGTGTTGATCCTCCAGTGCTATTTGGATTTGGTTATAGCTGGAGAACCCATCCATTAATGACAACATGGTGTGCTCTATTGTTAGATCGATAATGATAACTATGTTTGGTAGAGGAAAGTCATCTTTTAGACAAGCCTTGTTTAGATCTCTAAAGTCATTGCAAATTCTGATCCTTCCATCGGGTTTTGATACAGGTACAATGTTAGAAACCTATTCTAGATAATCGATGGCTTTGATGAACTCCACATCTAACAGTTTCTTTAGTTCCTCTTTGACCATTAATGCTATATGTGGGTGCATTTTTCTTAGTTTTTGTTTAACTGGCTTAGCTCCTGGAGCTAGTGAAAGATGATGCATGATAAGATCAAGATCTAGCCTAGGCATGTCCGTGTAGGACCAAGCAAAGTTTATCTGCTTTCTTTTGAAGAATTCCATGAATTCTATTCTCTTTTGTTCAGATAATGACTCAGCTAGGTGTATGATCCTTTGGTTCTCTTCTATGTCAATGTTTATTGGTTGAGTCAGTTCAATCAATACTAAAGATCTCTCTTGATGTGCATGGTAGGGGAGAGTGTCAATCCCTTCATTTGTTGGCACCTCAAAGAGGTTTTTACCATCATACATGTCTTTTATTTTTATTTTTTCGTGATCTAACTCTACTGCGGAGCGGTTTTCACCATTAGATTTGTTTTTTATTTTTATATTTTTGTGACTAAAGGGATTGGCACTCTCTCTAAAGTGTGCCACATTGTTAAGTTCAATGGTGAATCTAGCCTTGTGGTCCCCTGTGGGTAAATGGTCCCTAAGCTCTAGATAATTGATGATAGCATCATCATTTTGGAATGTATCTAGGTCAGGGGTGTTTGGTAGATCCTAGTCTATCAATTCATGATGCACTAGGGGTAATGGATCATCTGGTTGATCTAATTCAAGAGTGGTGATGGTTAGAATGGAGGAGTCATTTGAATAGGTAGAGGTATTGACAAGGTCTATTATGGTACTCTCCTCATGAAGTTCACTTTTGTCATATTACTGATTGAACTCTAGTGATCTAGCCCTAGAGCTTTGTCCCTCATGTGTCATATGAGTAGAGCTATACTATTGAACCACGTCAACCCCTTTATCTTCACAAGACATTTCTGAGAGGTTGTCCCATTCATACTCATTAGAATATGTTTCACTAGCTTCTTGTAAGCAGTGAATTTGTTCCACTAGGTTAGTGGTAACTGTTTCTCTATCTTTTGTTTGGAGTTTTTCCTTACCTTTGATCTTCTCTTTACCCTTGTATCCCAACCCAATAGTGTCTCAGGCTATGGAGGTAGAGGGTTGAATTGGTTCTATGAGACTGTCTTTCCTTAATCCTATGGGACCATGTCCTTTGTATCCCATCCTTTGTAAAATAGAAAACCCTTGACCATATTGTGCAGTGGGTAACTTAGGTTGATGGTCATTTGGTGTGGTTTCACTATCTTCATCTTTGTAAAGCCATTGTAAGACATCTTTTTAATCACTCTCATCCGATAGGTTTCCCCATCTAATTAAAGTACCCTTAGAAGTATCAAATGCCTTGGCCTTGTTCAATAACGACTTTCCATAGGATTTTGGTGATAAGGCAGTTGTGCTAGACAAAAAGTTTGCTTAATGATATATTCTCCAACACCCTCATCTTTGACTTTGACTTTAAGCTCTGATGTTTTGGAGGTAGAAGCTAGAGAACTTGGATCCACATGGTTTGAAGAAGAGGAAGCTACTCGACTGGAGGGGATTACAACTTCTGGTTTTGATTGGATGGTGTTGCAATATTGGAATGGATCATGGTCACCTTGTATGGTAGTTTCTTGGCCATTGTGTGGGAACTTGATACATTGATGGTATGTTGATGGAACAGCCTTCATAGCATGGATCCAAGGTCTACCTAGAAGAATGTTATTTGCTAGCTCCATGTCTAGAACTTGGCACACAACATCTCTCTCTACTGGTCCAACTCGTATTGGTAAGACCACAGTTCCTTTGGAAGTTCTCTCTTCTTCATCATATGCCTTGCTAGTTATTTTCTTTTTAGGATCAACGAAATTTTCTAAAATCTCCAATGCAAGGATTAACTTTAACATGCATATGTTTGAACTAGCACCTCCATCTATTAGGACCCTTTTTAGTTAGCATTTGTGGATTTGGGCCTCAATGTGGGGGGGTGCATTGTGTGGTTGGTTGATGGACATATCATCTTTCTCTATGAAAGATAAGAAATGTGGTGTGGTTAGATGATCCACCATAGCTTGGAATTTCTCTTGATCAAGGTTTGTAGGAATAGTTGTTTCCAAGAGTACCTTCTCTAGGATGGCCATGTGAGATGGGGATAGACGCAATAACTCCAAAATGGATATGTGTGCAGGTGTTTTATGGAGTTGGTCAAGGATACTGTATTGGTTCAATGTGGATGATGACTTGGGTGGAGCCCCTTGGAGAGTAATGTTTCCATGATGAGTGGTCACATTACAATTAGGCTTATTATTGATAATGATTACATTGATGTGTGAATCACTTTGTGAGATATGATTAACGGTGTATTCATAAGAAACATTATTATAGTTTACTTTGTCTACACCATTGTTGTTTTGGTTGGATGGTCCTCCTTTTTCATAGTGAGGAAGAGTATTTTTGAATGCTATATGCTCGTCATAAGAGGTATACCCTTCAATTGATATCCATTCTTGATCTAACAAGTCTTGAATGGCATCTTTTAGCACTTGACAATCATTAGTTTTATGTCCTTTGTTTTAGTGATATTCACAAAAGTTGGCATCATTCCACCAAGAGGGTTTAAATTTTGGTTCATACTCATGCACCAGTAGAAGTGTTATGAGGTTGCCCCCTATTAACTTCCTAAGGATAGATTCGAGAGACTATCCTAGTGGTGTAAACTTTCTCCTAGGAGGAAAGTTGGTAGGTCTTTTCTCATTGCTTTGAGGCTTGTTGGATGGTGTATTGTTTTGTGGTTTTGATAGATTAAAGATCGGTTGTTTTTGTACCACATTTTTAGCATCTACCACACCATCATTTACAATGGGTTTGTTCTTGGTCCAAAATCGTGACTTGTCTGCATTGTTGTTAGAACTAGGGGTGTCTTTGTATAGCTTAATTTGCCCCTTTGTTATCAAGGCTTTCTCAATGAGTAGCCCCATTTCAATGACCTTACTAAAAGTAGTTGGACATTGTATTTGGATTTGATAACTCAGTTCTATGGTTAGGTTGTGAACAAACACTTGTATCATTTGTTTCTCTAGTATGTGGCAGGGACACTTGCTTGTAAGTTGTCTCCATCTTTGTAGGAAAGAGGTGAAGGATTATCTCCCCTTTTGCTTGTTATTACAAAGGTCCAACATGGTAATTTCATGTTCTATATTGTATGAGAAATGTGTTACAAATTTATCCACTAGCTCATCAAAAGTGCAAATGCTAGGAGGCAGGCAAGAGAACCATTCCATGACTTGGCCTCCTAAGCTTCATGGGAATAGTTGCATAAGATATGTTTCGTTGTGTGCAACTTCTAGGCATGTTGTGATAAATTCCCTTATATGATCTCTTGGATCACCTTTTCCTCTATACTTGTCAAATTTTGGAACCTCAAACCTTGAGGGAAAAGGTATCATGAGCAAAGACTTATCAAAGGGATATGGTGAAATATCCTCAAGGGAGTAGTGTTTTGTGGCTATACAACTTTTGATATCTACCAACTATTTTTGCAAGGCTTGGATTTGTGTCATTAATGTGTCTAAAGGATTGGGTGTATCCTTAGCCTTTTCTGATTTAGAAGCATCTTTGTCAATTTTGGATCCATCATTGTTAATTTTGGATCCATCTTTCGAAGACTCTACTTCATTTGAGGAGTTGGTTTCTCTTAGATTTGAGATATCAAAACCTGCGGGCAACTTAGCTCCTTATTGAGCTAACATGAGAAAATACTTATGAGGATCCATGGCAACAACCCTATCCATTACCTTTTGAAATTTTGGATCTTGAAGTTGTTTAAGGATTTCTTCTTGACTAATCTCCTCATCATCAGAATTGTGCCCACTATTGTGAAGGGAACCCATTTTTTGTTTTTGTTTCACTTGGGACCTAGTTTGAACCATGTAAATTTTGAGATGTGGGTGGAGTTGAATTGTGAAACTTGGTGAAATTGGTTTGGTGTTTTGGTATGATCTGATCTAGGTGAATTGGATTGGATAAACTAGATATTGCCAAGGTTTTCTATTGATTCTATTTGTCCAAACAAGGTGGTCTTGAGCTATAATGGTAATAGCTATCGAAGTGTCGATATAAAAGGTAGTCAAAATAGGGATAGATGATCACCACTATTGATATAGACTATTCTTTTATCAAGATACACAAATATAGTTTCAGTGTGAAGGATGATTGGAATCCTGATATGAAACTAATTATATATTGTTTGAATTTGGTAGAGTAACAATCATGCCTTGATGCAAGTTTTTGGTTTGGTTTTGATGTGTTTGGATAGCAAGACTATGGTATGCAAAGGTGATGTTGTGAAAATGGTATGAGGACATGACTGTAGGGGTGAAGTTATTCTCCAAGTGTATACTACAACAAAAAGGGTATCCAGAAATCGTTTCACTTTTGTCTCAAATTGTACAGAATAGCTCTATGTTGTGAATGCACAGGAAGAAATGGTAAAAGTGTAGCTTTGTCTGATGGATGCACAACTCTATATGCATAGGCCTATGTTATAAATGCATAGCTTTTTGTTCATGAAACAATATGGTGTGTATGCGCATTAGTAGTGAATGCGCAACAAAAATTGGTGTATGTGCAACAAGATTCAATGTATGCACAGGACTGCAGAACTTTTGCTTTTTGTCTCAGTTTATCAGTTTGGCTTGTTTTACACATTTTCTAAGTTGTTCTAAAGTTTGTGGTATTGATTTTGAATCAAGTTATTGCTAGAAAACACAATGAACAATAAGTTTCCATGGTTATTTGATACAATTTTTGGATAAATGTAAAACAAACAAGTACAATCCTAAGGATGGCAAGAACAATATTCATTGAATTCCAACTTGGATTTTACTCCAGCCACTTACATAAAGGCAGATAGTTAGCAACTTGGTAGTACCAACTCCCCCTTACAATGCGCTCACTTCTCACACATACCAAGTTACAATCTCTCTGAAGAGTTGGATTTTCTATCTCCACAATAGATGAGTGTATGACATTGGACGACTTCAGAGGACTTCCTCCTGCATCAACAAATAGGGGTTTTGGCTTTCTAAAACAATTAGATTTTAGTTTGGGCATCCATTCAGGTGATTATACGTACGGTAATTCACTCTGTTATGGAGGCTTCCCAATCTAAAGAGGTTAGGCTCAACAGAGTTAAACGCACCACAAGGGTACTATGGGAAACATTTGTTGGTATAACACAGCAACACCCATTGTTTGTGCCTTTTGACACAAACATAATTTATTTAAATTGACTTAGAAGTGGCTTAGATTTAGCTTGTTACTGCTTGAGGTCATCCCACTTGGAAGAAATGCAATCCCAAGGGCAGGCCTCTTCTAAAGGTTAAACAAATAAAATGATGATTTTGGCATTTTGGTCACCCAAGAAGGGGAGAGCATAGTCCTATCATCATTTTCAAGCATAGTAGACACTGGTTCTTTATCCTTCTAGAATTAAAAACCAAAAACTAGGTGTGTTTTACTCTACCAAGCACACTCCATTGACAAGATAGCAAAAACTTGGAAAAGATAGTTAATTGTACCCTCCTAAACAAATCTATGTGAAGATTGTTGTTGAAGAATCAAACAAATTTACTTTCCCTTATTTAAGCTAAATGAGAGTTTGTAGTACAAGATAGCAAAATGAAAGATTTGTTCAGGTTTATCCACCTAGGTTGGGACTATGTGCAAGTTGTAATGCAACAATACAATTTACTTCCTTTTAATTAGATCTAGGTGAAAATTTACATGAAGATATCAAATTACTTTCCCCTTAATGAAATCTGGATGAAGTTATGATGCAACTAAATGACTAAACAAAGCTCCTATGCTTGCAAGAAGAGTTAGTATGAAAATCTTTGCAAAAACTAATACAACTTTTTTGTTAGAATGTAAGTGCACAGGAATAGGAAGTAAATGTGTAGCACTGCTCAGCAAAAGTGTAGAAATGTGGATGCATAGAAAGAAGCCATGGATGCATAGGGATGTTTAGTTAATGCGTAGAAATGTGAATGCACATCGAAACATGGTGAATGTGTAGAAAGATGATGTAAATGCGTAGAAAGATGAATGCGTAGTAGGAAGTTGCGAATACGCAAGACTAGAATGTGAATGTGTTGAAATGACCTGTCATGATAGTAGCTTCACAAAAAACTCAAATGGAGGTTAAAAATGGGGCAAGGCCCCATGGTGGGCACCGAAAATGTTAGAGAAAATATGAACAACACTATTAAACAACTAAATATCCAATAACTCAATGAAATTGATGCAAATCCAATAAACAAAGATATTACCTTCATAGACCTATTCACCTCGTAGCTTCCATTGTTGCCTATCTCATATTGATCTTATGAATTAGTTGAGCTCTCAGAAGTCTGTACTTCCTTGTTGTTTAAGATGACAATAGGAGAATGGTTGTAGATGGATAATGCAATGAAGATTAAACTAACAATGTAGCTCTAGGATGATGGATAATGGAGAATTGAAGCCATGGTTGGATGATTGTGATGATAATGGGATTATACAAGTGTAATGAGGATACTTTACCAAAGGCATGCTGGTAGAATTTATGTAGAGTAAGTTTACAAAAGCTCTTGGGTTGTTGAAAATGAGGAATGAGGGTTCCTTTTATAGGCCAAGAAGGGGCCAATTCCAAGTGTCATGATCTCAACGGAGGAGAAGAAGTCTTGTGATGTGTATAGTTTAGATTTGGTTGGTTGGGATGAGGGAGAGAAATATGGAAGATGTTCCTCTCACCTTGACAAGGTGGAGAGAAAGGTGTGACATGAGGCCACATGTCACAAGGCTCACCAAGACCATAGAGTGAAGATCAAAGAAGGAGACCTTGTTTGTAGGATAGTTGGAAGGAATATAGGGACTTATGGGACAAGTGTCTCAAGGTGTCTTTTGACCAAGATTACATGGAGAGGCCATGCTCATGAGAATAGGGATGGTTGGATAAATAATAAGACATGTGGGTGAGGATAAATAGATAATAAAATATTAAAATATTTAATTATGTGTGCAACATGATGAGGTGGATTGTGAGCTATATTGGATGATGTGGATTAGATGATGTGGGATTAGATTGAATCCTCCATACCAAACTTCTTCAACATCTCTCTAACATACTTAGCTTGACAAATAAAGATACCATCATCTAGTTGAGCAATTTGAAGTCCAAGGAAGAAAGACATCTCACCAATCATAAACATCTCAAACTCTTTTTGCATCTCCTCTATAAACCTCTTACACATATCATCATCTCCACCAAAGATGATATCATCAACATACACTACAACTATCAATATCATATCACGTTCTTCCTTGATGTAAAGATTGCTATCCATAGTACCTTTCTTGATGCCTTGCTGAAGTAAGTACTTATCCAACCTAGCATACCAAGCTCTAGGTGCTTGCTTGAGACCATACAAAGCTTTCTTGAGTCTGCACACCATGTCTGGATATTCTAATATCTAAAAACCATCTAGTTTCTCAATGTAGACTTCCTCCTCTAGATCACCATTCAAAAATATTGACTTGACATCCATCTGATAAACCTTAAAGTTCTTGTGAGTAGCTAGAGAAAGAAACATCTTGATTGCTTCCATCCTAGATACTAGAGCATAGGTCTCCTCAAAGTCAATGCATTTTACTTATGAATATCCTATACACACCAATCTTTCTTTGTTTCTCACAACTTCACCTTCTTCATTCATCTTGTTCTGGAACACCTACTTTGCTCATATAACATTCTTGTTGGCTGGTCTGGGAACCAATTCCCATGTCTGATTCTTCTCAATCTAATTCAATTCTTCTTCCTTTGCCTTTATCCATCCATCATCTTTGCTAGCATCAGCAAAGGTTTTAGGCTCTACTTTTGATAATAAACACAAATTTACTTGCTCATATGCCTTAACAAATCTTCTCCTAGTCTATACACCTTCATTCTTATCTCCAATGGTTTGATCTTTTTATGTCAGAAAAATGCACCCTTGGGGGCTTTTTCCTTTAAGGTTTAGCTCCCGGGTCCTTAGATTGCATTTAGAGCATTTTACATGATAATTCAAACTCCTAATGAGAAAATCCTTGGGTCTTGTGACAAATAGGACCTAGGGGATGCTAATTTAACAATGTCAAAACAAAGATAGGGGGTGGACAAGGGTGCTAGCGCCCTAGTCCAGCCCTATTTTGGGTCTGCCCTAAATTCAAATGTCGGGTTTGTGACTGTTATTTGGTTTCCATGCCGACATCATAAGTTTCAATTATGAAATTCTTGGCTGGAATCTTAGTAGTTGCATATATAATCATGTTTAGGTTATCATTTGCAAACTAGAGATGGACATTGTGATTCATGAGCTTATGTTAAAGTGATCAAGGCATTCATTATGTTACAGAGCATAGCATTTTTATTGTGTTTGTTTTTGTAGGTTGGATTCCATCTCCTCTTCATGGCATTGAAGAGCTTCTTCCTTCCATGAGAGTTTCATCATCAAGGTGACATTTATTGTGCTTTATCATCATTATCATTTGGATTTTTGGCTCTATCCCACAAGGATACACACTCTCTCTCTGATAATGGTGTTTGGAAGACTTGAATGTCTCTCCAAGGATTGACTGAGGTAAGCCTCTAAACACCACAACTGCCTCCCACATTCCATGTGATTGCAAGTTACAGGGTGTGAAAGTAGGAGAAGTGGAGTTGCAGGAAACATGAGGTCACTGTGGGGATTCTAGATCCTAAAGAAGCAACCTGATTGGACTAGGGCACCATCAACCTTGTCCTTTGCATCCAAAGCTATAGAAATAGACTGGACAGTGAGCATCAAGGTTTGCAAAGCTTCTGACATCCAGAAGAATCTCCTGCAGTGGACTAGGACACCATCAACCTTGTCCTCCACTATCGGATCATAGGAAACAAAAGATATAGCAGAGATCAATGCTAGAAGGAGATCATGAATCTATAGAAAAAGTAGTACCTTGGACTATGGCACCATCACCATTCTCCCCAACATTTCTATTTTCTAGACTGCGAAAAATAGTGAGTTAAGGTTCCCTATCCTTTGTCTAATTCCTATGGCATTTGTCGTAGTTCGTAGATTTAATTACTATTTTGCTTAGATTAAGGTTTCAAGAGCATTAAAGAATTAATTAGCAATATTGTGTGATAACTTCTAAATTTCTAAGTAGAAAACCAAGTGGCAACTCAAATTTGATAGTTGACTCTCCTCTCGATAGGAGAAGCACTCAGTTGAAAAGCCCTTGGAATGTTTTATGGAAAGGAGGATCCAAACTAAAACAACAACCCCATCGTCCCCCTTTTAATATTAAACATTTTGGTGAACCCATGTTTTGAACCTTTTTTCACCTTATTGAGTGTTGTTTCATAGATTTACATTCATTCATTTCCTTACATTTGAAAAATTACAAAAAATTGAAAAAATTGGAAAATTTGCAAAAATTGGCATATTAGGCTTGCATTTTTGTAAAATTTGAATTAATTGGAATCTAATTTCAACTAATTTCTGTTATTTGCATTATATCTGATCCAAAATATAGAAATTCATCATTTACAATTCATTTGCATTGCATTTGCATGCTTGATTTGCTAGAAATTGCTTGAAATTTTGCATTTTTGATAAAAACTTAGTTTTGCATGAGCTAGGGTTGTAGTCAAAATCTTGTCTCAGATTTTAATACCTTGTTAAAACACTCATTAGGTCTGATTTATAAATGTATTGTTGCATTATAGTGGCCTCCTTGTGAAATTTCATGTCTAAGGCTTGAAAAACTTGCATTTTTCACTAGATTTGGCCTTATCATCTTGCTAGACTTGCACTCCAAGTGTGTTGTAAGGGATTTTTATGAACTAATTGGATGTTATTAGAATTATTATATTCTTCCCCTTCTCAATTTTCTTACAACACCTTTTCTTTTGGGTCCTTGAATTAAAATTTTGTGAAAATTTGCATATTTTCGCTATTTTTGTACTAGGGTTTGATATAGACTGGCACTATAGGCATGTTGTAACAGATTTTTTGTCATTAGGTGGCTGTTATTACTATCATAAGTTGTTTTCCATCATCATTTTCCTTACAACACCCTTTACCCTACTCTTTTGCATTGAGATTCAGTGAAAAATCGCATATTTTGGCCTATTTTCACTAGGTTTTGACTTATTGACTCTCTAGAATTGCTTCAAAAGCATGTTGTGAAAGATATTTTTACATTGGTGGACTGATTTTAGGAATATAATTTTCTATCCCTCTTGAAAATATTTCCAACACCTCTTGTTTCATTTGTTTGCATTAAAAAAAGTTGAAAAATCAAGCATTTTTAGAGCATATTCGACATCACTTTTGCATTTGTTCTTGCATAAGTTTTGAAAACCTTTAAAATATGAATTGGTATTCATTTGAAAACATATATCATGGATACTTCCTTGGAAGATCTATCTGCATACATCATAGACATGGATCATTTCTCTAAATTTACTCATGAATCTCCTCAAGTCTTGGAACAAATAGCGTACATTCATGATGTTGATCTCTCTATGTGATCCACATATGAAATTCTTTCTTATATATCTGATTTTGATATATTCAAAAATCTCATGGGAATATATCCTTTGATATTAGATGATCTCACTAAATTCATGATCGATAATATATATACTAGTGATGACCTCAAAATGTTAGATGAAGCCTTAGATGACTTTATGGAACATTTCACTATGACACCTATTGCTAAAACATGTGATGATAACTTAGGTCTACCTTATGATCCCTCTCCCAAAGTTGTTCCTTCTCATGAGGACACTTTGATGCAAGAGGATGATTTAATTGACACATCCCTTAACATCTTACCACCAAATCTTCATTCTAATGCTCACTCTGGCCAAGATGAAGCATTAGTAAATGAAGAGCCATCACTTTTACATTCCAATGCTCACTCTAGCCAAGATGAAGCATTAGTGAATGAGGATCTCCCTATAACAAATAAAATCCCATGTATAGATAATGAGCATTCATTTAATAATAATCAAACTCCCACCGTAGTGCATGAAACCTCTAGAGATCATCCTACCAACTTTCTTCCTTTAGTTGATTATTCACACACCTTGGATATCACTAAGGAGGAGAAGACCCTTACTCTCCCTTCTTTGATTGAATATTAAAGTCATTTGGACATCACTAAGGATATGGTACTAGTGGATGAGGAGAAGTCTCTCACATTAAATCCCTTAGGGATGGATGTTGAGATCATTCAAAGCAGTTTGCTTCTTTCACCTCCTAAGTGTTAGCTGAAGATAGAGAATAGATGTACTAGTAAGCTCCAACAAGAAAACATTCCACCTAACATTGAGTCAAACCAAGAAGCATTTAAGAATGAATAAAAGAATAATGACAAAGATTTGGCAATGGTACCTTACACACCTATTCCCTCTAGTATTCGAGATTGGAAAGAGGATGATTTGATTGTTGATAACCTCTAGCATGATTCTCTCTACAAGTAAGTATTTCTAACTGTTTAGGAGAAAATTGGATTTGTTAATGTTTTAGTGTTTTGATGTTTAAATCCTCCTTTCCACTATACATTCAAGGATCTAGGGTCGAGTGGCGAGCACTATCATACCCTAGATTGCTTGTAAGATGTAGGGAAACTTGGATTAGGGAATTTAATTATCAATTTTCCTTCTCCTATGCTTAATTGACCATTAAAACCCTAATTATGCAAATATAGAAACAAATTGATGAACAACAGAAAAAGCTCTTGTAGACAGGAGTAAAATATCAAATCACAGAGTACCTATTTTTGGGGTTCCAAATCGGAACAGTCGGGGACACTGGAGTGGGCACCCAAGTCCAAGGTACCAGATTCTTCACAAGATCCAAACATCCTTCCAACACTGATCAACCCTGTAACTTCTATTTCTAGAAATTTATTTACTAAGGACACTAGAGCGAGTGCCCAAGTCTTGGAAGTGCTCCTATGTCCTACTTTTCTTCAGATCCTGAATCCTTGATGCCTGTCAATCCTTGCTGCAACTCCACTTTTCCCAAATACGACACCTGTAACCTATAATCACAAGACTTGGTTTGGGGGTTGTGGTGTTTAGGGGCTTGCCTCAATCAAGCCCCAGAGGACACTTAAGTCTCTGAACACCATTGTCAGATAAAGAGTGCATGCCCTTGTGAGGCAGAGGCAAAAACCAAAGGAATCAATGATGAAAATACAATATAATGTCACCTTGTAGTGAAGCTCTCATGGGAGGAAGATGCTCTTCATTCCATGAGGAAATTGATGCTCAAATTTGCAAACAAACACATAAACCACACAAGTCTGCTCTTGCAACACAATGAAAGCCTTGAATCACCTTGAGAACACAATAGCTTTCTAGTAATCATCTAGTTTACAAATGAATGCCTAAACATGCTTATATATGCAACTACAAGCACTCCCACCAAGATTTAAAAAAACAAAACTTATCGTGTTGGCAAAAGGATCAAATAATGGTCATAAACTGACACCCAAAAATTAGGGCTACCCCAAAATAGGGAAAGACTAGGGCACGGACACCTGAGTCCTCCCCCTTATTTTGGGTAGGGTACAGCTTAAGGGGTCCTCCTAGGTCCACTTTGCCATGAAACCTAGGCCTCATTCCATCAGGATGCTAAAATATGAACTAAGATGTCTTAAATGCATGCTAAAGACCCGAGAGCTAAACCTTATGAGGGAAAAGCCCCCAAGGGGACATTTTGTGACGTTACATTTAGCCCCCACTTTAATATATGTATAAATGTGAGGCCAATACATGCATTAAAGTAAGGTCTCAAACACAACAAACATGCCAAGCACGGAGAAGAAACACCAATCACGGAGAAGACAGTAATAGTCATGCAAAACACAGAGAAGACAGTCAATGCATAGAAGACACATTAATGCATGGAAGACAGGCATGATATCTTTTCTTTTCTTTTTTCTCATATATATGAAATGCAAATGCAAGTATTGGAAACTAAACAAACCTCCCATAATACATGATGCACTACCTTAGGGCATAGGTCTCTATATATATATGGGGAAACACACACGCAAGACATGCAAAACCTCCCAAAATACAAGAAGCACTACCTGAGGGCACTGGTCTTTGTATATGGGGAAACAAACATGCCACACAAAACAAGCATGCCAAAACACACACACTTGAAGACACGGAGAAAGCACGGTAGACAAGCAATGGAGTGTACTTATTTCTAGGTCCAACACCATCTCAGGCACATTACAGGCACACACCGATGATTGGGCTTCACCACAACAATCACTAAAAATATGCTTAAGGGTTGAGTTAGTCACAGAACTGCTCCCCACCTCTATAGAGGACTTTTGAAAATGATAGGATGATGCAATCTGCTCCGAGGAATACACCATCTTCGCCTTTGTAGAGAGCTTAAGATAAAAAGGATATACGCTATATCCTACCTCCATAGAGGGCTTACATGATTGATTGATTGCAAACAAACTCAGGATACATGATGCACTACTCTAGGGCTCAAGTCATTACATTTGAGGTCAAACACATTGCTAACATCTATAGCAGATAGCTTACCTTATATATGCTCCACCTTAAGGTGGTTTATATCAAGCATCGATATCAAGCACATTAAGGTAGGAAGAGAACACACAATGGAACATTGACTTTTGGAAAACCCATGCCCCCTGGAGGTGACATGTACTTTATGATCACCAAATGTTCCCACAAACACATCCTTGCAAGAAATATGTTAGTGTCTACAAGATCATGATAAACAACAACATCAATGCATATGATTAACCACACAAAGAGCCAAGGTTATACAACAAATCCAAAGTTTGAGGATAACTATAGGGCAATATCACAAAGCTCTTCGAATCGAGTACCACCAATGCCATATTCAAAGGCAAACAAAGGTGCATGGAGTAGTAGTATTGTTAAGGTTTGTAAATGTGACAGAAACATCATCAAATTCCCTACGCAGAAAGCACAAATGCTTCCACTGGCCAAGTGTCGGATAAAATATACAACCCCATCATCATATTAGGAACTAAGTCCATTTTTTTATTGCTCTTGAAAGGGACACTAGGTCCACATTAGTATAAATGTTTGTTGTCATCTGCCTACTAGATGGAAACACTTGAGGAAAGCAAATAATAAATAAGAGAGGAGAAACAAGTGTCTTAGGGATTGTCACGTAGGAGGGTGCCCCCAGGTCACCAACCATGATGCTATGTCCGTAAGACACAACACGACAATGAAATCAGAGAGAGGTAATTTAGAAGAATGATGATACAAATAAAAGGTCACAACTGTGGTGGTCTCCTGGTATCCCAAATCTTACAAGAGAATTTGAGGTCATCCCAAGAGGCCTAAACAACATATAACACATCACGGGGGAAGCACATCACGAGAGAGATAAAGGGTTAGAGATACTTACCCGTAGGGTCTTCATATTATATGTTAGATCTCGTGAACCTCTTGGAGAGGTATTCGATCATATTTAATGCAAAATTTGAGTGGTTCTTATGAAATTCTTGTTTGCTATTGTATGATGTTTGTTCCTTAAATTCTTGTGTAAATGAGACTTTTTGTTGCTTATGAAGGGGAGAACCACTATTATTTCTGACTATTGATTGTCGTCTTGCTCTTTTCTAATTTTTAGCGAGTTTTGGTTGTTGAATCTTTCTAGAATAGTAATAAGAATCACCCTACACCATCTTACTAATCTATATTGGTTGTTGTTCTTTCTTTTCTGATGCATTTTGATTGTCTCCTGATCCATACAAGGATAACGGGGGAGGAACCTCAACATAAATTATGTTTCTTCATGGACAAGGTGGATTATCCAATTGTTTCTTATCCACTTCAATCATTCTAACGATACTATCATAGTCCAAGTAATCATCCTCATCTACTTCCATTAAACCCTGTTCCACCATATTGTTTTTAGTATGCTTAGGAAAAAGATTAGTGAAGATTTGTAAATTCTGATTCAGCAAAGCAACTAACTTATTTCCATTGTCATTCACACCCGATACCTGGATGACATTTGAATCAATAAGGTCTTGTATTTCATGTTTAAGACACATACATCGTTCAGTGTCATGTCCTTGCTTTCAATGGTAATGACAAAAGGAATTAGCATCAAAGTAAGGTCCTTATTTACTAGGATCAACAGGCTTGATCGGGGGAAGCTTCAGAATATTATTACTCACAGCTTGATTCGTGATAGAGTGATAGGACTCAAATATCAAAGTAAACTTTCTTGGTTGATACGATGCTTTCTTTGGATTATTTATAGCAGACACATTCGTATTTGGTCCATTGATCTTGATGAAACTCCTATTATTGTTCCTCTTAAAACTATTTTGTGATGATCCACCTATGGATTGACCAACTTGAGCAGATGAGTTTTGGTTTTCATACTAACTAGACGAAAGTTGATAATCACGAAGGGCGGTGCATAAATGTTGGAAGGAGTTATATTTCATCAAGAGGATCTTATCATGAATATTAGGTTGTAGATTTGTAATAAATATCTTCTAAACATCTTCATCTTTCATCTGAGATTGAATCTGTACATAAAGTCCTTGATACCAACTAATGAATTCAGTCAACTTTTCTTTCAGACCTTGTTTACATTAAACCAAGACAATAAGAGTGACTTGGGGTCCGATATTTGCTTGAAAATGTTGTAAAAATTGATCAATCAATTGCAAAAAGGAGTGTATTGAATTCGGAGGGAAAGACCAAAACCATTCTAAAGCAGTATCTTTGACAGATTGCGGGAAAAGTTTTGCCAACAAATCCTCTTCAAAATAGAAATCACTACACATAGTTGTGAATGCTACCACATGGATATTAGGATCTCCTTTTCCACCATATTTTTCAAAGTGAGGAGTCTCAAACCTCTCAGGCATAGGGGTTCTCAAGATTGCATAGGATAATGGATTATGGGCATGATATGTTGGTAGACTAGGCTGCGAAGAATTTGTCAAATTTGTTACCTTTTGTTGCAAAGCAGTCATGCCCTATAAAAGTTGGTTTAAGATGGCATTATTTGGAGATGTAGTTGGTTGTGAGGAATTGGAACCAAAGTGAGGAGGTGAATGAGCTTGAGATACAATAGGTGGAGGCTGAGAATATGTTAATGATAGTTGGCCATAATGATAGGTGGAAGATGGTTGCAAGTATGTAATAGGTGGCTGGAAATGAGTGGAATAGATAGGAGGTTGAGAACATTTATTCATTGAAGAGGTCCCTTTAGGAACCAAATTCTGATAATTAAATCCCACAGCTTTGTAATTAGTGCCATTAGATACCCCAATACCAGTGGTAGCATTACTACAAGCATTCGCATTAGTTGTTAAGATCGTTGATGTAAAAATTGATATTCCAGTAGTTGGTATAGGTATGGATACTTGAGTATGAGATGGTGATAAAGTGTTATTTATCGTTCATGCACATTCAATCACCAACATGATATTGGTTTGTACAATAGGTGCTAGACCATGAATTGCATTTACACCATCTTGTCCCTCTTTTATCAATTCTCTTATATTGTGAATTGTAGGGACAACTTCTTCAGCTATTCTCTCATTTTCCATAAATGATTGATATTCAGCTAGCTCCTTATCCAATTTTTCTATTTTCTCATCATATACATATCCTGTTACCTCAATAGTGTTATCAACATCATGAAAATTTTGTTCTTCCATTGTAGTTGGAGGATGTATAATATCTTGCACAATTTGAGTTTCTCCCTTTGTAAAGAAGGTGTCCAAAGTACCAACTTCTTCAAGAGCACTAGATCCCATCAATCTTTTACTTCTTCTCAAAGGGATATTGTTTTTAGGAAAGCATGTCATAAATCTTATACCAAAGCATACAATGCACAAACTAAGAGAACAAATCCTAGGAGAAGGATATGATTGATGACCAAAATGCTTGGTTTTTTTTTGTACTCTTTTAATGCAAATAAATAAACCAAAGGGTAATATAAGGATTTTGATCAAGGGAAGCAATTTATATGTCTTATATTAGTCCAAAATAGAAATATGTTCCTTCCCAACACACTCTTGATGTAAATCCAAGAAAATGCCAAGTCAAATTATAGTGAAAATATGTCAAAATATGCACTTTTTTCACCAAATTTCAATGCAAAAGAGCATAACAAAGGGTGTTGTGAGGAAAATGATGATGGAAAGAAAATAATATCAGTAATAACAACCACTTAGTGCCAAAATATCCATCACAATACACTTTTAGTACCACTTAAGGTAAAACCCTAGTGAAAATATAGCAAAAATAGGTTATTCTTCACAATTTTTCAATTGCAAGACTAGAAAAAGAGGTGTTGTAATGAATATCAGGAGGTATAGAAAATAATATCAATGATATCAGTCACCTCAATCCATAAAATTAATCACAACACACTTGGATTGCAAACTAGGTCAAACCCTAGGGCAAAAATAGCCAAAATGTGTAGTTTTTCACCAAATTTTCACTACAAGAGCCCATTAAAAGGGTGTTGTGAAGCTTTTTATGAGGGAAAGAAAATGTTTACCCTAATAATAGAAAATTATTGTGAAAATATACTTCACAACACGCCTATGGTGCAAGTTTATAAAGTCGATAAGGCCAAATTTAGTGAAAATCGTTGTTTTTGAAGCCCTAGGTTTGAGATCTTGGGAAAAAATGCTATGAAAATGTTTTGAAGTCTGATTTATGATGGAAATTAAATAATCTCAGATCTGAAAATGATTTTCAAGCTTGAACATGCAAAACACCCATGCAAATTTAATGAAAATGCATCAAAATTGCTAGTTTTGTTGAAATTTTCTATGCAAAATTGCAAATATTTAAAATCTAAATGCAAATTTACACTAAAATACAAGACTACAGCCAAATGTTAGTTTGAATGAGCCTCTAAAATTAGTAGAAAAATCTGAGAAAAAGATTTTTCCTACTAACCCTAGATTTTGGAATTACTAGGTTATATAAAATTGTCAAAATTTCTACAAAAACCTAGCAAATTTATAATAAAAATGCAATGCAAATTTATGAATTTTTGGATTTTTCTATAGTTTATATCAGATCTGATGTAAAAATCATGAATTAGAAAAATTTAGGAAGAATTGATGCAATTTAGTAAGCAATCATTTTGAATTTTTCTCAATGCAATAAAATGAATGACCATATGAATGAATGGAATCAATCCAAATCTAAAGACACACACTTAGCAAGTTGCAATTTAAGTCCAAAAACACAGGTTCACCAAAATGTTCAGGGGAAAATTGGATTTGTTAATGTTTTAGTGTTTTGATGTTTAAATCCTCCTTTCCACTATACATTCAAGGATATAGGGCTGAGTGGCAAGCACTATCATACCCTAGATCACTTGTGAGATGTAGGGAAACTTGGATTAGGGAATTTAATTATCATTTTTCCTTCTCTTATGCTCAATTGACCATTAAAACCATGATTATGCAAATACAAAAACAAATTGATGAATAATAGAAAAAGATCTTGTAGATAGGAGTAAAATACCAAATCACAGAGTACCTGTCTTTAGGGTTCTAAAGTAGAACAGTTGGGGACACTGGAGTGGGTGTCCAAGTCTAAGGTGCCAGTTTTGTCATGGGATCTGGACCTCCTTCCGACACTGATCATCCTTGTAACTTTTGTTTCTAGAAATTTGTTTGTAGAGGACACTAGAGCGAGTGCCCAAGTCTTGGAAGTGCTCCTGTGTCCTACTTTTCTTCAGATCCCAAATCCTTGATGCCTGCCAATCCTTCCTGCAACTCCACTTTTCCCAAATATGACACCTATAACCTGCAATCACAAGACTTGGTTTGGGGGTTGTGGTATTTAGAGGCTTGCCTTAGTCAAACCCTAGAGGACACTTACATCTCTGAACACCATTGTTAGATAAAGAGTGAGTGCCCTTGTGAGGTAGAGGTAAAAACCAAAGGAATCAATGATGAAAACACAATATAATGTCACCTTGTAGTGAATCTCTCATGGGAGGAAGATGCTCTTTATTCCATGAGGAAATTGATGCTCAAATCTGCAAACAAACACATAAACCACACAAATCTTCTCTTGCAACACAATGAAAGCCTTGAGTCACCTTGAGAACACAATAGATTTCTAGTAATCATATAGTTTACAAATGAATGCCTAAACATGCTTATATATGCAACTACAAGCACTCCCACCAAGATTTCAAAAATCAAAACTTATTGTGTTGGCAAAGGACCAAATAATAGTCATAAACCAACACCTAGAAATTAGGGCTACCCCAAAATAGGGCAGGACTAGGGCGTGCGCGCCCAAGTCCTCCCCCTATTTTGGGAAGGGTATAGATCAAGGGGTCCTCCTAGGTCCACTTTTCCATGAAACCTAGGCATCATTCCATCAGGATGCCAAAATATGAGCTAAGATGTCTTAAATGCATGCTAAAGACCCAGGAGCTAAACCTTACGAGGGAAAATCCCCAAAGGGGACATTTTCCAATGTTACACTAACCCTTTACCTTCATGTTGTGTTTCCCTCATGATGTGTTGTGTGTTGTTAGGCCTCCTAGGATGACCCTTGATTCTCTTGTAAGGTCAAAGATACTAGGAGACCACCTCTGTTGTGACCTTCATCTATTTGTATCATCATTCTTCTATATTTCCTCTCATCTAATTTCATTATTGTGTGTTGTGTCTTACGAACATAGCATTGAGGTTGGTGACTTGGGGGCACCCTCCTACATGACTATCTCTAAGGTACTTGTTCTCCTCTCTGATTTATTGTTTACCTTCTCTAGTGTTTCCATCTAGCTGGTGGATGATGAAAAAAATATTATACTAATGTGAACATAGCATCCCTTTCGCGAGTAATCAAAAATTGGACCTAGTCCATACATGACGATGGGGTTGTAACAAATTATCTGACACTTGGCTAGTGGAATCACTCTGTGATTTCTCTATCTTGATGTTTATGTCGATGTTATCTTATCTTGCTAACAACACTTTAACAATACTGCTGCTCCGCGTGCTTTGTTTATCATGAATATCGCCTTGCTTGGCTCTTTCATGTAGTCGATCATATGTATTATTATTTATCATGATTATTTGGACACTAACACTTTTCTTGCAGGGATGTGTTTGTGGGAACATTCGGCGATTGTAAAGTACATGTCACCTCTAGGGGGCATGGGCTTTGCAAGAGCTCGTGTTCCCTTGTCTATTTTCTTCCTACATTAAAATGCTTGATATCAGTATGTGATATCAACCACCTTAAGGTGGGGGAATATATAAGGTAAGTTGTCTGCTTTAGATTATAGTAAAGCATGTTTGAACAATCTGAAAATCAATCACAATCATTTAAGCCCTCTACAGAGGTAGAATATTGAGCATATCCTTTTATCTTAAGCCCTCATCGAGAGGTAGGGATGGTGTATTTCTCAGAGAAGATTGCATTATCCTATCATTTTCAAAAAGTCCTCATCGCTAGGTGGGGAGCGGTTCTATGACTAACTCAACCCTTAAGCATGTTTTCAACAGTTGTTGTGGCAAAGCCCAATCGTCAATGTGTTCCTGTAATGTGCCTAAGATGGTGATGAATCTAGCAATAGTTTCACTCCATCGCTTCTCTGTCGTGTTTTCTCCATGTCTTCAGCATGTGTGTGTATGGCGTGCTTTTTCTCAAAGTGAAAGACCGATGGTGATGAGGTCCTCTACACTTTGGGATTTGTTTTGCATGTTTGTTCTCAAGGTGCAAGACTAGTGGTGAACAACTCCTCTACACCTTGGGATTTTGTTTGGCATGTCTATTCTCAAAAAGTGCAAGACCGGTGGTGAACAACTCCTTTACACTTTTTGGGATTTGTTTGTTTAATTTCCTTGTACTTGCATTATGCATTCAGGTGGAAAAATCAAAAAGAAAATAATCACTGCATTCATTGTATTCTCTATGCTCTATGTGTCTTCAATGTTGTATTCTCTGTGTTTTGCATGACTGTAACTATCTTCTCTGTGTTTTGTGTGCTTTTATTGTCTTCAATGTGTTTGGCATGTCTTCTCCGTGCTTGGTGTGTTGATGTGCTTGTTGACCTTACTTTAATGCATGTATTGGCCTTGTGTTTAATACATACATTAAAGTGGGGGCTAAATGTTATGTTGGAAAAATACATCCTTGGGGGCTTTTTCCTTTAAGGTTTAGCTCCCAAGCCCTTAGATTACATTTAGAGCATTTTTCATGATAATTTAGACTCCCGATGAGAAAACCCTTGGGTCTTGTGACAAATAGGACCTAGGGGTACTAATTTAACAATGCTAGAACAAAGATAGGGGGGTGGACAAGGGTGCTAGTGCCCTAGTCTAGCCCTATTTTGGGTCTACCCTAAATTCAAATGTTAGGTTTGTGATCGTTATTTGGTTTCCAGGCTGACATCATAAGTTTCAATTACAAAATTCTTGGTGGGAATTGTAGTAGTTGCATATATAAGCATGTTTAGGTTATCATTTGCAAACTAGAGATGTACATTGTGATTTGTGAGATTATGTTAAAGTGATCAAGGCATTCATTGTGTTGTAGAGCACAGCATTGTTATTGTGTTTGTTTTTGCAAGTTGGATTCCATCTCCTCTTCATGGAATTGAAGAACTTCTTCCTTCCATGAGAGCTTCATCATCAAGGTGACATTTATTGTGCTTTATCATCATTATCATTTGGATTTTTGGCTCTATCCCACAAGGATACGCACTCTCTCTCTGACAATGGTGTTAAGAAGAATTGAATGTCTCTCCATGGATTGACTGAGGCAAGCCTCTAAACACCACAACCCCCTCCCACATTCCATGTGATTGTAGGTTACAAGTTGTGAAAGTGGGAGAAGAGGAGTTGTAGGAAATAGGACACTGCAGAGATTCCAAATCCTGAAGAAGGAGCTTGATTGGACTAGGATGCCATCAAACTTGTCCTCCACATCTAAAGCTATAGAAATAGATTGGACAGTGAGCATCAGGGTTTGCAAAGCTTCCGACATCTAGAAGAATCTCCCGCAGTGGACTAGGGTGCCATCAACCTTGTCCTCCACTGTCAGATCATGGGAAACAAAATATATAGCAGAGATTAGTGCTAGGAGATCAGGAATCTATAGAAAAAGTAGTACCTTGGACTAGGGTGCCATCACCATTGTCCCTAACATTTCTATTTTCTAGACTGCAAAAACAGTGATTTAAGGTTCTTTGCCCTTTGTCTAATTCTTGTGGCATTTGTCGTAATTTGTAGATTTAATTACTATTTTTCTTAAATTAGGGTTTCAAGAGAATTAAAGCATTAATTAGCAATCTTGTGTGATAACTTCTAAGTTTCCTAATAGAAAACCAAGTGGTAACTCAAATCCGATAGTTGACTCTCCTCTTGATAGGAGAAGCACTTGGTTGAAAATCCCTTGGAATGTTTTATGGAAAGGAGGATCCAAACCAAAACAACCCCGTCATCCCCCTTTTCATATAAAATAGATCTATTGAATGGTTCTTTTGAACATACTTTGCTAGAGTCTTAGGTATCTTCTTTGGTTCTTGCTCCTTTTCTTCTTTCTCTTCTTCTTCATCTTCAATACATGGAAATATATCAGATTTGGAGTCCTCTGATTCTTGTGAGATCTGATACAAATCTTCATGTACTTTGACATTTGTACTTTTAATCATCTTTCCCAATCTCTTGTTGTAGCATCTATAGGCCTTTCTTCTGGTTGAGTAACCAAGAAAGATCCCTTCATCACTTCTTGAATCAAACTTTCCTAGGTCTACTTCATCTCTTCTAATATAGCATTTGCTACCAAAGATCCAAAAGTATCTGATAGTGGGAGTTCTTCCATACCATAGTTCATAAGGGGTCTTAGTGCTATTGACCCTCAGTTGCACTCCATTAATTAGATAGATAGCAATGTGAAATGCTTCTTTCCAGTTTATATCAGGTAGATCTGCATCTTTTAACATTGCCCTAGCCATCTCTTGCATAGTCCTATTCTTCCTTTCTACAACCCTATTTTGTTTAGGGGTCCTAGGAGCTAACATAGTCTACTAATACCATGATCTTCACAAAACTTATTAAATTCATTTGAAGTAAACTCACCTCCTCTATTAGACCTTAAACATTTGATCTTAGTATCCATTTCATTCTCAACCATAGCTTTGAAAATCTTAAACTTAGCAAGGGCATCCAATTTTTCTTTTATAAAAGTAACCCAAGTCATTCTAGAATAATCATCAATAAGTAGAGTGAAATACCTTTCACCTTGTTGACTCTTTACTCTTGTAGCATGGCCACATAGGTCATTGTGAATCAACTCGAATGACATTGAAGAAGAATACTCCTTGCTTTTGAAATTTGTCTTTGTCTACTTTCCCATTTGGCATTCCTTGCATAATGTGTTTGCAGGCTTGCTTATCTTGGGCATGTCTCTCACTGCATGAATAGAGCTGATCTTTAACATAAAATCAAATTTGATGTGTCATATTCTCTTTTTCCACAACCAAGACTCACTGGATTGAGCCAATAAACATGTTCTTCCATCTACCTCCTTCATATGATAGATGTCACCATATGACTTGATGCCTTTAGCAACTAGTTTTTCAGACCCTACCTTCCCAATTTCACAACCTTTGGAATGAAAGGTAAGATTGTATCCTTTACTACACATCTAGTTGACACTGAGAAGATTATGCTTTAGCCCTTTGACATAGAGGACATCCTCAGTCATGTTCTTTCCATCAATAGTTATAGCACCCTTTCCATAGATTTGTGCTAACTCATCACCAGCAAACTTAATAGTTCCACCATTCCACTTCTCAAGACTGATAAACTTCTCCTTGTCACTAGTCATATGATTGGAGCAACCACTATCAATTACCCAAGCCTTGGCTTCTTCTTTTGCATGAAAGGTGGTCCATACAACCATTGATCTATCATTGTTTTGGTTAGCTTGCAAGGTGTCAGTCTTTACACATTTTTTAATATCATCCTTTTTATTACCAACATTCAAGGCTATGAAGAGTGTTTCATCATTTGAATCATCATGATCCTCATCTTCTGAAGGATAACTACTCTCTATGGAACACATGCTTCTTTTGAACTTGTCTATCTTGTTACTACCCCTTGATTCTTTAAAAGGACATTTAGAAACAAAATGACCAATCTTTCCACAATTGAAACATTTTAAAGGTAACTTACCTCTATATTTGCCTGTTCCTTTATTTAAGGTTCTTAAAAAGTTTTCTCCTATTTCTTCAAGGTCATCATCTTGATCAGCTTCTTTATCTCATGTCTTCTTACTCACTTTGAATGTAATCTCCTTCTTTGGAATAGCTTTGTCAAATTCTCTCATCTCGAAGGTTGTGAGAGAGCTAAACAATTGATCTACTATATATGTATCCAAATTTTGAGTCTTCTCAACAGTAGATACCTTATGACTATAAGATTTGGGAAGAGTTCTTAGTACATTCTTCACAATTTCATCTTCTTTCACTTCACCACCAACACCTATGATGCCATTAACTATTTCATCCACTCAGAGCTTATAACTATAAATGTATTAAATTTTTGTCATCCTTAGGGTCTCAAATTTACTCTTCAAGACTTGCATCTTGGCTTGCTTCACTTTACTATCTCTTGCATAAATGCTTTCAAGTTTTACCTAGACCTCCTTAGCAAATTTGCAACTCATTACCTTTAGAAGTTCTATATCCTCCAGTCCACTCATGATAGTACTCTTTGCCTTGGGATTATTATCATACAACCTAGTCTCATTAGCATCTATAGGCTCAGAATCAGGAGTAGTGTAACCCTTCACAACAACTTGCCATACACCAAACCCTAGAGAAGATAGATAGTTTTCCATCCTTAGCTTCCAAAAGGAATAATTTGTTCCATCAAACATAGGTACCTTATGAGATCCATTAGGAGCCATCTTGAACCTTCCTCAAGTGGTTAAGTGTCTTCTAAGTAACTTGGCTCTGATAGCAATTGTTGAACAAACTAGAATACTAAGAGAGGAGGGTGAATCAGTATGATCAAACTTCAAATCCTCTAGAATAGATTAAAACTTAAGCATTATAACATCAACATAAACATGAAATATTAACACAATGCACATCAACACATAACACCAGATAAATGTGGAAAACCCAAGAAGGGAAAAACCACGATGAGGATTAACTCACAATATATGAAGCTCAAAACTACAACTTTGTTTTAGGGCTACAACCCAAGGAAGCTACTACTACTTGAAAAATTTTGATTTAGGGTCACTCCTAAGGAAGCTACAACTCCCTGAAGACTTTAATTTAGGGTCACTCCCAAGGAAGAAACTACTCCCAAACTAAAAACAAATTTAGAAAATGATTTCAATATGACAGTCCTTCTACTACCTGAAAACTGACATTGAAACTCACTCCTTTGATGATTGCACTTCTATTTCTTCTAATGATTGGATCAATTAGGAACACTCTTTACTTCCCTCCTATCACAAAAATGTCTTCAAGATGAACTAGGACATCCTCTAATAATTCTTCTCTTTCTCCTTCAGTCGTACATCACAATGCATATGATAGTCATACTCTGCTCTTCACACTTTCATAATTTCATTTTTGCAATCATACCTCACCTAGACCAACTAGGTTTACAATATATACATTACATTACATTGATTTTATTACAATTTGACTAATACAATAAGAATATTACATTTTACAAGTTGGCCAAGGATTCCATAACATGAAACATGCATAGGCAAAGCCCTATCATGAACGACACACTACTTTAGAAGGAACCATATGCTTTGATGATCCAAATACATGCTTAGTCTAGTCCTAAACATTCTTCACAACATTATTTTTCAAGGAATAACATCTGCATGCTTCACAAATTTGAATAAGGTCACCCTTAAGAAAGAAAAAATGAAGTATGTAGCTCATTGGTCTTCACAATCTTGGAGGTACTCATGAATGATTAAACTGCTTGTTCTTCTTCTAGATGAGTCGGCAAGACCTATACAACATCTCCAAGCATTCTTTGAACTCTGCACAACAACAACATTATGGCACATACCTTCAGCATTCTTCAGTTGGCCAGATAGAGGCATAGCTTGACAATATTATCATTCTAGACCACAACTAGAATAGAAAAACACCTTGCAGAGCAACTAGAGACAACATCAGATCATCAGGACCATCTTCCATCAATCAATGTACTATTTCATGCCACAACAAGTTGGCACACTTCATCAGCATGTGTTGTGAGGACAACTAGGCATCAGAAACTATCTGTATCACAACTGTCATATGAAAACTAAGCTTGCAGACCTCTAAAACACCTGAAACTCATATGGATGCACTCGTACATTATTGTGAACATATCCTCAAAACTGCATAGCCATATCTATCATTGCAGAGGAATGAGAAGCAATCCAAACAGTCTTCATCATCACTTGATTCTGCTAGAGCACAGACTGGAACTCTGTCTCTCATAAGTTTTACTATGGAGGGACAAAATACTTGAAACTTTGGATTTAACACCTTTATACCATACTTAACTTAATTTCTAAACTACATGACCATATCTTCAAGTGTGGAGGAATGTAGAGCATTTTACCAAACTGTCTTCCAGGAAAATCTTTTGTGGAAGAAACCTTCACCTATTTCTGGAGGCCAAAACCTTCATATAACAACACATGGGTCCTTAAGAACAATAGGAAGGATCATACAACATGCCATAGGCCATCAGAAACATCTTATCATTCTTATCATAGCTTAATGTATCATCATTCATCTTAGTGCTTCTAATTCCCATCTTAATATTTCATCATTCATCTTTGTACTTCTAATTCTCATCTTAATATTTTATCATGAAATCATCTTTGCTAACCACAAGAATGCTAAAGACAACTTGAATTGACCTAGATTGGGGCATGACATCCAACCATGAACATCAGGAACATCACTGAATATCAACAACCCAAAACATCAGTATCACCACTGTATCTCACTGCATCTCTGTATCTCACTAGTATATGATGTAGGAGCATCCAATGGTGTAAGGGCAATCATGCATCACCCAAAAAAAGATATGTTTCAAAATTGTTGATGTTATTTCCATTTCTTTGCAAAATTTGTGGTTCTGGTTCCATAATCGCTTGAATAATGATGTAGAACTTTCAGTTTTTCCAAACTGCTAAAAATAGTAACCTGCTATTTTTAGAAAGTTTGTATTTGGGCATGGATTGAAGTGAAAATTTACAGGAAGTTACATAACAAAAATATAAGACCTTTGGTGAAGGAATCACGTAAAGATCATTTGCGAGCTGAAAGATATTAAAGTTTCCGTTTCTTGAAAAATACTTAAAAATTATTCAAACTCAGGTTTGAGGCACTGAATAGCCCCGTACGGGCCCAAAAATTTCTAGAACTAGTAGAGCAAGTTCTTAATGCGTAGAGCATTCTGTGAGCTTTCCGATGCATAAAACAGTTTGTCAATCAGACACCTGGATCAAAAGTTATGGCTCCCGGAAGTTGACCTATATTTGGAGGGAGATGCAAATTTCAAAATTAGGTTGTTAGCCACCAAAAAGGCTATTAATAACCATTTTTGGGAACCCTGGGAAGTAGTAGAGTTAAGGGGGCAAGTGTGGAGTCAAGAATAGGTGGGAAAATAGAAACCCTAGCTAATTTGGGGTTATAGAAGGCAAAATATTCCAGAGCCTGGTGAGGTGCAGCTGTAGTGTGTTGTAGCCTGTGGAGGATTGATTCCTCGGATGGTAATTGAGATTCTGTAATGTAATGAGTTGCCCAAATCAATAAAGAAATATTCTATTTTCTGTATTCTATTTCTGTTGTGTGTGTTTTATGATTTACCCCCTTCATCAAGTGGTATCGGAGCAAGGGTTCCTGAGTGTGTAGACAGATCGCCGACCATGAGGTAGTTTGCACCAAGACCTAAGGTTGTGGGTTTGCTCCAGAGATCAAGATGCCCATGATTGAAGTATCTACATATTCTAGAGATTTGAATTTGAAACAGCTTATTGATTGGATCAATGACATGGAGGAATATTTCAAGTATGAAGATGTAGAAGAACCAGATCGGGGCAAGTTTGCAAAAACAAAACTGAAGGGCCATGCCAATATTTGGTGGAAGGAGGTCCAGTTAGAGAGGAACAGAAGAGGAAAAGGAAATATCACCAGATGGGATCGGATGGTGGAGAAACTGAAGAAGTAGTTCATTCCTATGGACTATGAAATGGAGTTGCTGAAGAAGCTGCAAGGCCTAAAGCAAGGTAACAAGTCTGTTAAGGAGTATATAGAAGAGTTTTATAAAATTACTATCAATGTAGGCCATGCAGAGCCCAACAAGGAGAAGGTAGCTTGTTACATTAATGGGTTGAGACCAAGTATTCAAGAGGAGTTTAGCTTGGTTAGAATGACCACCATAGAAGATGCATACAAGTTTTCCCTGAAGGTGGAAGAGAAGCTGAATAAAAGATTTGACAACAAGCAAAGGGGAAGAGGTCAAGGCAGAAGGACTGGTGGAAGATCCTATGGGAACCAAAATGAAGATTCAAAGAAAAGTGAAGAAGTTAGCACCAGTTGAAATCAAAGAGGGGATAATACCTACCACCCTCGTGACCAGAACAATGGTGAGCAAAGAGGAAGAGGAAGAGGAAGAGGCAGACTTGGGCAAGGACTCGGAAGAGGAGGTTTCAGAGGAACCTATTTCCAATGTGGAGAAGAAGGGCATCGAGCATACGAGTGTCCGCAACATCAAGGAAGGACAAATAGAAGACCTGAAGGTAATGCATGAGTTGCACATGTAAATGAAGATGCACATTCGGAGCATTCTAAAGATGCTGAAAGGGGAGAAACCCTAGTTATCAGAAGAACCTTGCTAAATGAGGAAAAAGAACCCAATCAGAGGAAGAGTTTATTCCACACAAGGTGCAAATGTGAAGCTAAGTGTTGTGATATTATTATTGACAGTGGAAGTACTGATAATCTTGTTTCAGAGGAGATGGTTGACAAGTTAAAGTTGACAAGAAGAAAGCATCCGCATCCATATCGGATTGCATGGTTGCAAAAGGACCATAGAGCTTTGGTCAATGAGCAGTGTTTAGTGAAGTTCAAGATTGGTGACTACCATGATGAGGTACTGTGTGATATCATACCGATGGATGCATGTCATATGTTATTAGGGAGGCCATGGCAATATGATAGGAGCGATGTCTATGATGGCCATGCAAACACATATTCCCTAACAAAGGATGGAGTTCATCATAAGTTGAAGCCCTTGAAGGAGGTGGAAGAAAAGGTATGTAGTACTGCCAGAATTTGTTTGGTAGATGGTAGGAAATTTTTGAAGGGTATGAAGCATGAGCATCATTGCTTTGCATTGATTCCTAAGATTAGTCAAGAGAAATGTGAAGATGTACAAGCAGAAGTTTCAGATATGTTGGAAGAATTTCAGGACATTATCTCTGACAATGTACCAGAAGGTTTACCACCAGTAAGGAAGATAAGTCATCAAATGGATTTGATACCAGGAGCTAGTTTGCAAAACAAGGTAGCCCATAGAATGACTCTAGCAGAGAGTGAAGAGTTGAATAGACAAGTTTAGGAGTTGTTGAGGAAGGGATTGATAAGAGAGAGCCTAAGTCCCTGTGTGGTACCTGCAGTACTAGCACCAAAGAAAATGGAGAGTGAAGAATGTGTACAGACTCTCGAGCCATCAACAAGATCACGATCAAGTACATATTTCCATTGCCCAGAATGGATGACATAATGGACTGTTTGAGTGGATCCAAGTACTTCATGAAGATTGACCTGAAGAGTGGGTATCACCAAATCCATATCAGAGAAGGAGATGAGTGGAAGACAGCCTTCAAAACCAAAGAAGGATTGTATGAGTGGTTAGTCATGCCATTTGGGCTAACCAATGCACCAAGCACATTCATGCGGCTCATAAATGAGGTACTAAAAGAATTTTTGGGAAGTTTTGTTATTGTTTATTTGGATGATATTTTGATTTTTAGTAAGACTTGGGATGAGCATCTGATACATATCAGAAGAGTTTTAGAGAAGCTGAGGGAGGAGAAGTTGCTGATTAATCTGAAGAAATGCAGTTTTGCAAAGGAGTTGGTATACCTGGGATTTGTTGTCTTAGAGGAAGGTCTTAAGATGGACCCAGAAAAAGTAAGGGCTATCATTGAATGGCCTACGCCAAGGAGTGCAACGGAGGTAAGATCTTTTCATGGTTTGGCAATTTTTTATAGAAAGTTTATTAGGAATTTTAGTAGCATTTGTGGACCCCTAACTGAGACAATGAGAGGGGATAGAAAAGAGTTTAGATGGACTAAAGGAGCAGACAAGAGCTTTGATACATTGAAGCAAAAAGTTGTAGAACAACTTGTTTTGGCACTTCCATATTTCAATAAGGTATTTTAGGTAGATTATGATGCTAGTGGTAGTGGTATAGGAACTATTTTTGAGTCAAGAAGGTAAGCCCATTGCCTATTTTAGTGAGAAGCTTAATGATGCCAAGAAAAAGTATTATGTTTATGATCAGGAGTTTTATGCAATAGCTCAGGCTTTGAAGAAATGGAGACATTATTTGTTGCCAAAGGAGTTTGTTTTATATACTAATCATCAGGCTTTGCAGTATCTTAATAGTCAATGAAAGTTGAATCAAAGGAACTTAAAATGGGTTCAGTTTTTGCAGAGCTATACTTTTGTTTTGAAGCACCGGAGTGGGAAGTCCAACAGAATTGCAGATGCCTTGAGCAGAAGGCAAATTTTGTTGACAGAAATGAAGATAGAGGTTGTTGGGTTCGAAGAGCTCAAAAGTTTGTATCCTAAAGATCCAGATTTTGTAGAGGCCTAGAAAGCTTGTTTGGAACCTGTTACTTTGGACAGGACAAAATGGTTGGATTTCATAATCCAAGATGGCATGTTGTTTAGAGGAAGCCAGTTGTGCATTCCAAGGAGTTCCATGAGAGAACCTGATTAAGAAGAAGCATAGTGGAGGATTGGCTGGACACTTTGGTCGAGATAAGACCATTACTATTGTTGGTGAAAATTATTATTGGCCACAGTTGCAGCACGATGTGAGGAAATTTGTGTAGAGATGTAGAGTGTGTCAGATGGCAAAAGTAACAAGTCATAATATAGGGCTATATCAGCCATTACCTATACCAGAGAAGCCATGGGATGATATCAGTATGGATTTTGTTTTTGGATTACCAAGGACACGGAGAGGACATGATTCCATTTTTGTGGTGGTGGATAGATTCTCGAAGATGGCACATTTTATTCCTTGCAAGAAGACTAATGATGCGGTTCATATTGTAGAGTTATTTTTTAGGGAGGTGGTGAGACTACATGGTCTACCAAAGAGCATAGTTTCAGATTGAGATACCAAGTTTGTTGGTTATTTCTAGAGGACATTGTGGAAGAAGTTGAAGATAGATTTGAAGTTCAATTCTACACACCATCCACAAACTAATGGACAGATTGAAGTGGTGAATAGAAGTTTGGGTAACCTGCTATGATGCTTAGTAGGAGATAAGCCCAAGGGATGGGATTTGATTTTACCACATGCAAAATTTGTGAACAACAATTCTGTTAATAGGAGTACTGGTAAATCACCATTCCAGATTGTATATGGGAATAGTCCAAGAAATGCCTTAGAGTTAAGGAATTTGGACAAAGGAGAAAAGACAAATGCCAAGGCTGAAGGCTTTGTAGAACACATGAAGAATTTGCATGAAGAGGTGAGAAGGCACATTAACAAGATGAATATTCAGTACAAGGCTAAGGTAGATCAAAAGAGGAGATATAAGGAGTTCCAGGTAGGAGATGAAGTCATGGTTCACTTAAGAAAAGAAAGGTTCCCAATTGGAACATATAATAAGATGAAAATGAAGAAATTTGGACCATGCAAAATTTTGAAGAAACATGATTTAGGAAATGCATATGAGGTAGAGCTGCCGAGCGGGATCAACATTTCCCCTATTTTCAACATTGCTGATTTATTAGAATATCATGAAGGTGGAATAGAGGATGGACCAACAGAAGAACAGTGGAGTATTCCGGCATCTACTTCAACAAAGGAGATAGAAGAGATCTTGGATTGCCGTGTGGGATGAAGTACTTAGAATAGGCAATATGAAGAATATCTGGTGAAATGGAAAGGAAGGCATGTTGAAGATTCTTCTTGGTTGTCTAAGGTAGAGGATGACTGTTTGGGTTTTTCTCACACAAACACATGAGACATGACAGAGTCACTTCTCAAATTACCTTGGGTATCTGATGCAGGAGCATCTAGTGGTGTAAGGGCAATCTTGCATCACCCCAAAAAAGATGTGTTTCAAAATTGTTGATGTTCTTTCCATTTATTTTCAAAATTTGTGGTTCTGGTTCCATAATTGCTTGAATAATGATGTAGAACTTTTAGTTTTTCCAAACTGCTAAAAATAGTAACCTGCTATTTTTAGAAAGTTTGCATTTGGGCACGGATTGAAGTGAAAATTTACAGAAAGTTACATAATAGAAATATAAGACCTTTGGCAAAGGAATCATGCAAAGATCATTTGCGAGCTGAAAGATATTAAAGTTTTCGTTTTCTGAAAAATGCTTGAAAATTATTCAAACTCAGGTTTGAGGCACTAAATGGCCCCGTATAGGCCCGAAAATGACCAGAACCGATCGAGCAGGTTCTTAGCACATAGATTGCTTTGCGAGCTTTCTGATGCATAAAACTGATGATCAATCAGACACCTGGATCAAAAGTTATGGCTCCTAGAAGTTGACCTATATTTGGAGGGAGATGCAAATTTCAAAATTAGGTTGTTGGCCTCCAAAAAGGCTATTAATAACCATTTTTTGGAACCCTGGGAAGTAGTAGAGTTAAGGGGGTAAGTGTGGAGTCAAGAATAGGCAGGAAAATAGAAATCCTAGCTGATTTGGGGTTACATAAGGCAGAAGATTCTAGAGCCTAGTGAGGTGTAGTTGTAGTGTGTTGCATGCTGTGGAGGATTGATTCCTCGAATGGTAATTGAGCTTCTATAATATAATGAGTTGCCCAGATCAATAAAGAAATATTCTATTTTTGTTGTGTGTGTTTTATGATTTATCCCCTTCATTAGTATAACATCATCACATACTGAGTGTTGACCTTACTCTAAGTGTTGACATCAATGACAACATAATGCCAACACATATTGCCAAAAAGAGGCTCGTATTGGTCTTCCACATCTATGGGAGGTAATTCATGTTGTTGAAATGATATATCTAAAATTGTCAGGTGCATACAACTAAATAGAGATGCTACATCATTTGGTCTAACATAAGGTGGAACAACTACCTTTTATAGAGACTCATGTAGCATTATGTGGTATGTAGCTGATGATTATATTAAATCCTATAGGGAGATCTTAACTGAAGTAGCATGAAGATGAATGACAAGATCATATTCTTTGCCAATATGTGGAGGAAGACAAGGTTCTTGAGGTAGGATAGGTTGAGAAGGTGGAAGAGAAATGGGCACACTTGGTGCATGCTTACTTTGCTTGTTATTATAGGTGTTGTATGTGTAAGTAACGACATTATTATGAGATTGTTGAAACACATTTTGAACACCTTGATTTCATTGAGTAATTTTCTTTGCATAATTGAGAATGTTACCTATTGGTCGGGGTGGTGTTGGATAACCTTGAACCATAATCACCAGTTTAGAGAAAAGAGGAAAATTGAACTTATTCACTATCCCTTTAGTGGGTGGAGTAATTCTATTAATAATGATTGAATTGACATTGTTTTCCTTTTGATTAATCTTAACATCCATCCCCAAGGGACTTAATGCAAGAGACCGCTCTTCATCCCCTAATGCTTCATGTTTTGAAGGGAGAGCATTGGAATTAAGGGAAGGTAAAGTGTTTTTTTAAAAATTGTTGATGATGGTATCATTAGTGATGTCCAAGGGGTTTTAACATGCAACCAAACAAGAAATATGTAGGGTCTTCGCATCCTTAGTGATATCCAAGGTACTTGAACATTCAATCAAAGGAGGAAGATTAAGGGTCTTCACATCCTTAGTGATATCCACTGTAATTGAACATTCAATCAAAGAAAAAATATATATAGGATGAGCCATAGAAACCTCATGTACTACCAAAAAAATAGAATTAGCACATGCTCAAAATCAACTAATACCGCATCTCTATAAGAGAGATTAAAATGAAGAAAAGGTAAAGTAATGTTATGGAATGTGTCAATGATATCATCCTCTTGCAACAAAATGTCTTCATTTTTGGAGAGGGATCCAAAGAATAGGGTGAAGTAGGCAAAGCTAAGTCACCATCATATGCCTTAGAGGTGATGTCAATGGTATTATCATGATTTGTAGTAGAAGGAGATCTATCATCATCATCTCTCTCATGACTATTCATGGAGATGAATTTAGAAAATTTCTCTAATATTGATAGGAGTAATGCAAAGAAGCCAATAATACATGTAAGTGTGATATGGAACAATAATGTACAATTTAATTTAGACATGGTTTGAGTATCTAAATTTTTTTTACAATCGATCATCTACAAGTGCGAGATAAGCAGGGCTTTCCAAAAATGTGGTGTTTTTGGTAACCACAAAAACTAAATCTTACAAATGTAATATGTGTAGTATGTGCAAATTATTTTCCTATGTAAAAATGAGAGGGATTTAGAAAATTTTTCTTTAAATGAAGGTGCATAAGTGTCAAATGAAGCTATATAGTTTTGTTTATGTTTTTGCTTTCAAATTTCAAAGAGAAGATGAAAGCATGAATGTTTTTGCTTTCTAATTTAAAAAAATATGACACATATGATGATTTATAGAAACTTAAAATCAGATTTATAAATCCTTCATCATTAAAAAAATAAAAAAATAAGATTTCAAATATAACCACTAAATGCAAGACTAGCTAGGGTTTCACCATCAAACCTTAGATCTTAAATGCTCATTCCTTAAACCAAAATTCTTTGATGCAAAAATGATTTTTCTTCTTAATTTGAACTCAAATGATATTTATGAACTTCTATAGAAATGAAACATTAGATTTGAACATTAATTATCATCAGAAAAATATGGAACAATAGTTTAATAAACTCACCCTAGCTGCAAGACTAGCTAGGATATTCAAAAATGTAATTTTTTAAAAAACCCTAATAATGAATAAGTGCAAATGCCAAATATACTACTAGGATATGATTAAATGATGTACTAGAGGAAAGAAAAAAAAATATTTGTAATGTAAATTATAGCAGAAAAATCTGAAACAAGATCTTAATTACAAACCCTGGGTTTTAAATTTGACTAAGTTCTCCAAAAATGCAATGTTTTTGACAAAACCCTAGCAAACAAGAGCTTTAAATGAAAGATACAACACCATGAAATAATTAATTACTGTAATACCAATAAGATCAGATGAAAAAGAAAAAAATTAATTCATACAATGATTATCTACCCTTATGTAATGCAAACAAGGTAACAAATATGTTCTTTTGAAGATCTTAAATGAAATGTTTATTTTCCAAATTTCAAATGCAAGGATGCGAGAATTCTCTAAACACCAAGAATGATAAGGTATAGAAAATGAGATCACTTAATAATGTATCAAGGTTTGAAACAAGTCACTAATCTACAAACCCTAGGTTAAAGATTAGCTAGGTTTCCTAGAAATGCAAGGTTTTTGAAAACCCTAATTTTGAAATGATGTAAAAATTGAACTATGTAACAATGCAAAATGATGGATGAATGTAACTTAATTAGATCTAGGGAAGAAAATAGATTAGATCTGAAGAAAGAAGGATGCTAAAGTGCTAGAAACAACGGGTTCACCAAAATGTTTAGTAGAAAAGAGAGACTTAGATTAAAAGGTTAAACTAGATCAAACCCTCTTCCACTCAACATTACAACACAAACCGAGCTTGGATTCTACCCAAGAAGTAGAGACAAACTATAGGGGTTTTTTCTTTTTTTTGTATAAAGGAGTGTCAACCAAATCTAACCAAATCTAACCAATTAAATTAGGGCAAAATATCAAACCTAGTTGACAAAGAATTACTCATAACTGTTGATCATGATGTTAGTCATAAAAAAACATAGATAAAGAAATGCAAATCAAACCTTTATCATCTTGAAAGATATGATGAATTCATAGAATTCATGATCCCAAGTCTTCGTGGATTAGTTCATAATCGTTTGACATTACTTGGTGGTTTGATGTGCGTTGTTCTTTTCCATTCATGGGCCTTATGTTTCTGATTCAAAGAAATTGATGTCTGGATAATCTCAATTTCACCTGCTTTCTATAAATTTCTCAGCAAATAGGGTTAAACCCTACTATACTTAACTAGATGATGTAGATATTATATAAGTTTGATCAATTCTTCTACATATCAACTCCTCTTAACTAGATTTCACCTCTGCACTGTAAATTTATTCAAATGATGTGCTTATAAGCATATATTTCCATGATTACTATTTTTATTCACGTTCATTTGCATGATATTTATCATTTCAACATGCTATTTGCTCAAATATGATAAGGATGTTTAGTTATTTATGAGATATCAGCATATTTTCTTGTATTTGCGTAGGATTTTCTGTCTTTGCAATTGTGATGATGATCAAATGAAAGTAAAGAAATTTGAATGAATGCTTTCTATTTTTTACTAAAATTAGTGAATCTTTAGCGATTGATCCATATACATTCTTGACACTGTCATGAAGAGAAGGAAATCAAACCATATGTTCACCAGGATGTTCCATAGCTAGATATGATTGATGCTAACTTCAATGGAAAGTAATGAAAACAACATGTGCAGACTGAAAAGCACCCCAATGGATACAACAAATCAAAGCACATATCTAGAATCGATTCATAGATTACTCAAACTTTACGATTGTATGCAATCAAGGTACTTCATCTTCATTAAGTATGCAAAAGAATGTAGATTTACAGTTGGCCTTGAGAATTAGTCCTAATATTTCAGTAATCTAATCTCAATTAAGTTTCAAATGAACTACAAAGTGCACTCCCTCTCCTTTTATAGGACAAGAAGAGGAGGCAGTTACAAAAGATCCTCTGATCATGATTTGTCTATTAAGATCAATGGTCCATTACATTCTTTGACCAAGTCAACGGGTAGACATGTGGCACAGGTTGCCAGTTGGTAACCATCTAGTGGTGTACAACTATCTTCCTTGACACATTTTGTATTGTGACCCTATCACACTATATATTACTTAATATTTTTCCTCCTCATCAATAGATGAGTCATCTTCCACATGTATCTTAATAATCCCCCTGATGGGTTGATATGCTTAGACAACTCTTTCTATTTCTCCTCCATCTTGTAGCTTGGCCTTTATAACTACATGCCCTTGTGATTAGAACTAGGCTTGTAAGGTAGTCCACTTGTTCTTTCTGCTATTTAATACTTCATTGTATTTCTCCACCTTAGACTTCATCCTCATGGCTTTATTAATTATATCTTCAAATAGATGACTAAGTGGGTAATCTGATGCAGGCTTGAAATTATCCTAAAAAGCCTTGATTGCAAAATCAACATCTTGATTTTCTATCCTCCCTTCAACCTTATCCTCAATGGCTTCTGGGATATCCACCTCTTCAAACAAGAGCTCATGCAATTTGACACTGATATCCCTAAGTTTGACATTACACTTCTTCAGGATATCTACTTCAAAATTGGTAGCTTCATACCATCTACCTAACAATTGTGATGTCTGGTTGGTCATGATCTTATTATATATCAAGACATTCATGTTTATATGTTTCATCTCAGAGAGAGCAGTCAAATGCTTCTTAACTTTTATGGACCTCTACCCAACCTCTTTTTGTAGTTTATCTACCTTTCTCTTCAATGTTTGGAGAAAATTTCAATTGGCAAGAGAAGTCTTTATTACCTTTTCTACTTTAGTGATGAATTGGATAAACCACTTATCCATCACTTGTGATTTGTGCCTCATAACATCTAATCCTGTCATTTCATCTTGAGATATTATGGTCAATGGGGTGGATTTACTGATAGGGATATTGGTAGGGGCTACCAATCCCTTAATAAATGTTTACATTTGAGAAATGTGCTCTTTATGCACCTTATTCTTATTCTTCTCTTTCTCTATCATTACCAACAATGTATCTATTATAGCTTTGGCCTCCTGACCTTCTTGCTGCTCAGTGGCAAAGCCCAAATCTATAGTGGTTATTTGAAACTCACTAGCACTTATTTCTCCCTTGGCTTTGTTCACAACAGGCACAACCACTTGAGTTGTTCTTTTACCTATAGCCTGATCTCTCTTTATTATAGAGGTGGCCCTAGCCCTCCTCTTTGGTTTGGCTATGTCAACTGAAAATAATGTGGATATGTCAAAACTTAAAGAAACACTTGGTGGGGAAGGATTTATCTCACGTTGTAGCCAATATGGAACCTCAGCTCTGGACCCTTCCTGGTATGTATGTTCAATGTGAACATTTGGTGATCATGTGTTCTGCTCCACCCTTTGTGGTGACTATTGCTTCCCTTCCTCATTGTAAACCTCGTCATGTGCCAAGTCCTCTTGCATTATCTTTATATTCTTATCATGCTCATCTTGTGGTAATGGATTTACATTAGGGTTTTGGTGGCCTACATCTTGAGCATCCTGATGATCCTCTTGGTTACTTTGTCAACATTTTCCCCTTCTTTGTTATCACCACTTACCTGTGGACCTTGTTGCCCAGCTCTTGGTATATCAGTATCTTTTGGACCTTGCGATTCAACCATCCCAGCTTCATCTATCCCCTTATCATGTAATTTCTCACTATTTTGAGCATCAGGCTGACTAGGTATTCCTGTATCCTCATTCATTTCTATATCATCTTTAGTTTATCCTTCCCTGGAGCTATGTCCTCATCTTTATTTTCATCTTCATTGGTTGATATGCCAAGTCAATAAATGCCAGTTGGTAACATGATCTACTAGTCCTGCTAGGCCAATTTTATGTGTTGCAACCTCTAGACTATCCTCTTCTATCTCTTCTTCTTTTGTTTCCTTTTGCACAGTGGGAGTACTTTGAGGAGTCATCTTTGTATTTTTCACTAGTGTCTCCATGGGGCTGGTAGACACCTCCCTTACCACTTCATCATCTGAATGTTCTACTATTTCATCTAATGGGAGAGACTGATCATCCCCTCTATTCCTTATCTCCTCTCTTTTATCTTTAGCCAATTCAGTTTTAAATTGTACTATGGGGGGATGGGAACATCATTCTGTAGATTTTGCCTAATTCCCTCACCTCCTTTGCCCTTCAACACAATACTAGGTTGTACATCCAATGATCCCCTCATTGCTAGTGCTGGATTTTTCTTTTATGGCACCTTTTGAGTTCTCTTTTTTTTCTTCCTTATGAGGAGCTCCTCCTCATCGATGCTTTCCTCTAAGTTCTCACAAGTGATAGTAGGTTCTATGATGGGCTTATGTTGCTCTACAGGTGCTTGTGATGTTGTAGCAACAGAGGCTAAAGATGGATCCTTTTTAGCTGGGAGTTGATGGATGATTTTCACACCTATATCCATGACCCCTTTCTTGGATCCCTTGGGTGTATCCTCTTTCTTTCTTTCTCCTCTGGATCGCCTCTTCTCTTTGAGTAAATCATCATATTCTTCATCTATTAGGTCTTGCCTATTTCTCTTTTTGTCAATAGTGATGACCATTCCTTTGGCCTTGAGTGCAACAACGTCTCCGTCTACCCACTCTTTGGTCAACTGCATGACCTTTTGTGTTATTATTTATAATGAAGTCTCCTCTGGTTGACTCCAATCAGGGGATGAGATTGTGTCATCATATACTTTCTTGTCCTCATACTTTTGTGACAGAATAACTCCATCATCTTCATGTAATTGCATGGGAACTAGTATGCAATCCAATGTGTGGATCTGCTTTAGAGTGAGTCTTTGGTAGTTTCTTTTCTGCACTTCCACCTCATCATCACAATCAATCTAGTAATCTTCAAGGTGCACTTGGCGTATGGTTTTCTTGTATAATCCTTGCATTCTGTTCTAGGGGTCATATTGCCTAGATATAGGGAAAGGTTTTAAGGAAATCAACTATAATCCCCCCATTGCTTCTTTAGAAGACTCCTTATCAAGACACATATACCACACAATGATGAGTGGAAATAGGACATTGGGTATCTTGTTTTTCTGAACAAAAGCCTCAAATGAGGGTAGTTTTTTCCTGGCCATCTCCATCAGTATGACCCTGTCTGTTGGGTATCTTGGCAACATGAGGGGTTGTCTAGTGAAACCTTCCATTCTTATGTATGTGAATGTGGGGAATCAGATAAACTAGACCCCATGCTTGTATATCACTACCTAAGCTTCCATGCTCAGCCTCTTTGCTTTGTCTTCCTCCATGGTTCTTACCAAATGCATAATAAAAGAATCATTCACTCTCCTGTAACATTGGAGAGATGCTCTCTACTTCAAGTGTGGATAATGATCCCATATATTCACATCCCTAGGGTTGAGACCAACCCTGCCAACTATTTGTAGACCATTAAACATCCCTGAGAATGTACATGCATAGACCACATATGAAGTCATGTGAAACATGTTTGTCTTTCCCCCAAGATTCCTCATGCCTTCATCAAGGCTATCATTGATAATCTTTTCCCATTGGGGTTTCTCATCAGTAGTTTCTACCATTCTCATGAGGCCATACATCCAATCCTCAAAATAACCTGCATTCGGCCTCCCCCTCATATGGCTGAGCATAACCATCATGTATTGATACTCAGGGGAAAAGTCAAACTTATACATGTATCGAGAAAATGTGGATAATATATCAATGATTAATAATAACCCAATAACTAGGGCGGGGACCCTAGCTCGATTGGCTAAAAATTCATGTTACAGTTAAGGTCATGAGGTCCAGTCTCCCCCTGTCCCCATGGTACCAAAGGGCATGTCGTGCCAGCATCATCGATCACATGAAAAAAGTTTACTAGGTGCACTGCAATTTATAGGGGGGCTACCCAATTCCTACAGTCTAAAAAAATAATAATAACCCAATAACTCAATAGAAATTGCAATAATCAAGAATCAAACATAAAGAAAACACCTTGCAAACCTTATTACTTCACAGCTTCCATTGGTTGCCTAATATCAATTGATATTTCATGTGAATTAAGCCCTCAAAAAGTGCACTTCCTTGCTTTGTTCTTCAAGATGACAATAGAGAAACAACTATGATAGTTCTTGTAATGAAAAGGATCTTCAATACAACAAAAAGGGTGATCGCAAGCTATGGGGATGGAGTTAGGTGCCAAAGGCACGCTATGAATTCTATAGAGTAAGTTTACTAAAAGCTTGGATGATTGAAATTGAGGAATAGGGTCGTATTTATAGACTTGACAGAAGGAAGATTGATGGTATAGAATAAACAAGAAGACCAATGGTTGAGAAGATTCGAGAGGATGTGCATGAATAGAAAGAGGACAAGTGTCCTGCTCCTCATGCATTAGAGGAGTTAATAGAAATAGATTGAAGAGTTAATTCAATAGATTATCCAATTAACAGAATTGACTAACTTGTTAAGTGAATTGATTGATTAGTTAACCGATGGGAACTGGAGGATAAATAGGACATGTGGGTGAGGGAACAAATAATTAAATATTAAAATATTTAATTAAGTGTGCACATGGATTTGCATGAATTAATTTTGGTGTTAATCCATTTTTAAGAGGAAACAGGATAATTTAAATAAATGTTTTGATTTATTTAAATATAGAGGATGTTAAGTTTAGAAGAACTAATTAAATAATTGGACATTATTTAATTTAGAATGACTTTAGAATTTAGAAGAGGTAATTAAATAATTTGATATTATTTAATTTAGAGGAATTTTGGAAGAATTAATTAAATAATTTGGTATTATTTAATTTAGAAGAACTTGGAGGATTTTAATTAAATAAATGATTTATTTAATTTGGAGGAATATGAAGGATTTAATTAAATAAATGGTTTTATTTAATTTTGTGGAGGAATGTGAATCAAATAAATAAATTGATTTGTTCATTTATTGAAAGAGGAATTAAATTGAAATAAATATTAGAAATATTTATTTAGACAGAGTCGTGTCATTTTTAGGTGTATACATTTTGCCCGTGTATACATTTTGCCCCTCTTTGATGCAATATGTTTTTATCACGTTGTTTCAAAGAATAAGATTTTCTAATAATGATACATACCCCAGTTTGCCCCTAGTACAGGTTTAACGATGGTAGGATGCCCCCTTGGGAGATTGGATGAGAAGAAAAATTTAGAGGGCGTGAGACAGACAATCTCATGATGAAGAAGGTTCAACAGTTAGGTTAGGGTGAAGAAATTGGTCGATGCAGAAGAAAAATAGGATGAAAAAAAAGTTGAATGACATGCAATGCAAGATAAAATGATAACACACACAAGTAAGAAAGTAAGTATGCACAAATGATACAAAAACAAACAAGGTATTGCCCCTGTCTAGCTACAAACCAATGATTAATCGATAATGATTGACGATAATGTTTTTCATTGTGGGGAATGATATATCCTTAGATCAACACAAAGGATAGTGTTGTCATTGTGGGGAAAGATGTATCCCTAGAACAACACAAAGATGCAGGAAAGACTTATCCCAAAACTAGTATTGTCATTGTAGGGAAAGATATATCCCTAGAACAACACCAAGATATGGGAAAGACATATCCCATTGATGATGACGATTGATTGAGTTGGTTTATAACAAGATTAGGATCAAGACCACTAATTGTGATTGGACAATTTTGACAAGATTGACTTGACTCAATTGGTATGGATTAAGGATGGACTCGCATTTGGATCATTGTAGAAGAGACTCGATGAAAGACATGATGATAGATAGAAAACTGACTTTGACAGACGAATGACTTGACAGAAGGACTCACAAGCTTTTGTAAACATTGACACTATGAACCAAATCTTTATTGATGGATGGTATGTGAAATGTAAATGGATGTATTTATGGATGTTTTATGGATGCAGATATATGTCATCTTGATATTGTAAGTATTTTGAAGTGCTTGTTTCATCATTGGGCACTTTTTTTTTCTTTTCTCTTTTTGAAATGTTGTAAGAAAATACAAGCATCTAGGTATAATTGAACCGAGATGACCTGAGTATTACTTAAATGGATTTTGATATAGTAATTTAATACAAGCATCTAATCAAAATTGAATCTAGATGACCTAAGTATTTCTCATGTTTCAACAGACAAGGAGTGCCCCTTTTCATGTTTAGACCTCTAGAGTCCTCGATGATCTTTTTCCAGTCATGTCATTAGACAAAAGTCATCACATTACTAAAGATTGATCCACAAGCAATAGACAAAGAAAATGATTATGCCCCCATCATAGCTTCTCCAGTTTTTGACATCCTCGAGTAGCATAGAAAGACATAATAACAAAAATCAAGACTCTGTAAGTTAACCTACTCAAAAACACAAATCCTTCTTGCATTAGATGTGTCTTCTTGCCATAATTTAGGTAAAATCATTTTGAGTGTTTAGGCACTTGTTCATTTTTCTTTAGATAGGTTGATGTTGTGCTTCAAGATTTCTAGTTGGAAGTGTGCTTTGTAGCATGTGTTTGTCTAGTGAAATGTATCATAATCCTTATTGGTGTCTTCTTAGAACATGTGGCACTCAAGAATCCAATTCCATAACCAGGTCGAGGACTTGCCCCTAGTTAGACAAAAGGATTGACTTATTATGGATGAATTGACAAATAGACATGAAGAAATGGACCCTAAGAGACTGACCTAGTGCCTTGGGGGCTCATTGCTAAATGGCCTTGCCTATGTTATGACGCAGAGGCAACGTAGTTCAGGGTGATAGACTTTGTGGATCTAGGACCTAGGCGATGGGAAATTAGATGGATAAAGGGATGGAATGGATGGGACAGATGGGAAAGGATCCTCAAGGGTGCATCAATACAGGATGGCCTTGCCTACGTGATAGCTCAGAGGTGACATTGTTTGACAATACAAGATACTAATGATGGACGCTATTACAGGCTGACACCATGGATAGGATATTGGATAAACCTTAGGTTGCAAGGTGACAAAGTTGATAGAGTATCAAGCAATGATAGGTTATCATTAGGTGGCACTGCTGCAAAATGGATACGACTAGACAATGGATGATGGTAGGCAACATGCACGTTTACCGAATGCCATGAGATGTGACATTTGACCATTATTTCTTTGAGACTTTTTACGATTTTGGCATGAATGCAAAGTGGAACAAACAAAATGACTGCTCTTAAATACGATTGTTGATTCAAGGGATGGTGGGTTGTCCTGATATAAGAGACCTATTTAAGACTGTGAGATAGGATTTAGGAAAAACTCAAGTAGGGAGTGAAACGAATTATGAAGTGTTTATGATTTCTAGGATTTTGCTAAAGGCTAAACATTGATCCCCATCTAGATAAGACAATCTAACAAGCTTTCAACTTAGAAAAGTAACAAATTTTATTGATGTTCGCTAGACTTAGATCATAGATGGCAAGCAAGATAGACCTGGGGTAAAGGATATTTGGGAAAGAACAAGGGTCCCTAGATAGAATATGGTCCTAGAGACTACTAGACTTGTTGGTTTAGCTTAGCTAGGGCATGTGTGTGCTTAGTACCTTTCTTTCTCTGTTAGAATGTCACTCTTGAGGCTTCAAGTTTAGATTGATCTCCACCCAAGAGTACGAACATTCAACAATCTTCTCTCTTTCACTCTTTTTTGTATCTCTCTTTTCTTTTTTTTTCTTTTCACATTTTTTTTTATATTTTCCTCACTTGACTTTTCTCATTTTTTTGGTTTTTGATTTTTCAAGAAATGAATTCTTTTAGGAACCTTGATATGCAATACTTTGATCTCTCAATTTTCACTTTTTGATCACTCATTTTTTTATTCACTCGTATCTTAGATTGCTTCCTTTAGATTTTTGATCTTCCTAATGTTTTTGGCCAAGAAAGATAAGGGACTGAGTGCCACCTAAAGTTTTTGTAATTTGGTTGGAATTCTCTACTACTAGGGAAGAAACGGGAAGGTCTACTTACAAGCTTCCTTTGAACACTATAGGTTTGAATATTGATTCCATTTAGACCTGAAATCTTGACTCATTAAGATTGGGATCAATGTAAAGCGAAGAGCGAGGCTTTGATTAGAATCACTGGGAATGAAGGGGGATAATAGCGATTGTGAAAGATGGGGAATCTCTAGGTCTTGAAAGGATGACGTATATCCAGGCAACCCAAGGCACCTTACTACAAGGAAAATAGCACAAGTGCAAATCACCGACAGCAATGCAAGATGAACAAAATGATAAAAAAATGCAAGAAAACTACTTTTTTTTCACAACTTTTTTATGGTTTTACAATTTTTTTGAGGTTTTTTGGTGTTTTATGATTTTTTTTATTTTTGGTTTTTCTAGACATAATACTTCCTAAGGTGAAAGGCATTAACCAGCTTCGCCAAATTCCTCTCTTGCCATTGTGCACAAGAGATAAGCACCATTTCTAATATTTGCTTTAACCATGTAGGGACCCTTCCAGTCTTCTGAAAAGACTCTCTTTCGTCTCTTTTTCTTATTTTTCGTGCTACCTCTTCTCAAACCAATTTTTCTATTCTATAGGGTTCATCACTTGAATCCATCGGTGCCAACTCAGTGGTTTCCCTTGGCATTGTGTGACATAGTAAATCCTAAAAGGCATGTTGATGGGAGGGGATCCAATATAGGACTCCTTCACCTTTGAGTAATTATGCCAACAGATCGAATTGTGCTTGCATGTAGATTTTTATTTTAGGTCTCTCTTGGATTCTTTGTAAGAATTGGAATAGTTCAAGAGGAGTTTTTGGCTCCCTTTGTTCATTAGGAGGAAGAAAGCTTATACTCATCCTCTCATTGGGCTCTGGTCTTAAGTCCATGGCATATCCTATGTAATTGTGTGGGAGTTCAAAGATGACAGGGTCGTCAACACCGACTGTCACTTGCATCTTCCATTCTGTGTGAAAGAGGCCTTTGCTTTCTTCATCCTCATCAGGAAGTCTTTCAATAATTTTGATTTGTACCTGAGGTGCTTCCTATTCACCGAGTTCATTTGATTGAACTGAGGTAGGAGTGGTTGGTTCTTCTCGCAGTTTGGATACCATGAATATCCTAGGTAGCATTCCTATGACATTGGTTGATTCATTATCAATAGAATGTACCTTTTCCATGGGCATGACTAGTTCATATGACTCTATTTCTTCTAGGGTGTCAGGGAGACATGACTCATTTAATGGTGATAATGGTGTGTAACTTTCTGATGTGTCCTCCTCAGCATCTGAGAAAGCATGTGGGTCTGCATTTCTCAGATCTAACGTGGTGGTTTCAAACATTGGGCCTTTAGTTCTATGTGGTTCCTCTCCTATGCAAGGGAAGAGTTTGTAAGCTTCTTGGTTGTAGATCATGAGTACCTCTAAGGGGGATTGGTGTGGTTCATCCTGTTCAATCAATTCCATGATTTCAATAGTCTTATTCTTGGGGACCATTTCTCTCTGTTTTGGTAATGGCTTGTCTTATAGAGTTTTGATTTCTACAGTGTTTGTGGTCTTTATTATGTTGAAAGGTTCTAGATCCCCCTTGGCAACATATTTTTTCCCTAAATACAAGAAGCGAGCTTCTTGAAATAGTGTGGAGGGTACAGCTTTCATCATGTGTATCCTTGATCTACCTAGGAGAATGTTATATCCCATGTCTTTGTCGATGATGTAGAATGTGGTAGGAATGGTCTTAGGTCCCAAGGTTACTAGGAGGGTAATCTTTCTGATGGTGGTAGTCTTCAGATTATCATATCCGCTTAGAGTATCTCATGAAGTGGTGATGTTAGTGTGCCCATAGCCCATCCTCTCAAATAGGGATAAAGGAACTATGTTAATTGTTGCTCCATCATCGATCAAGGTTCGTTTGATACATGTATCATAGATCCATACTTGTAGGTATAACTCAGGGTTTCCTTGTTTTGTTAATTTTGCCTCAGAAGGCATTTGTCATTGTTTAGGGTAAAATTGGATTTTGTTAATGTTCTAGTTTTTAGATTTTTAAATCTGCCTCTTTACTAAACATTGAAGAAGCTAGGGTCGAGTGGCGAGCACTATCATACCCTAGGTCACTTGCAGATGTAGGGAAACTTGGATTAGGGAATTTAATTATTAATTTTCCTTCTCTTATACCCAATTAACCATTAAAACCCTAATTATGCAAATACAACAACAAATTGACGAAAGACAGAAAAAGCTCTTGCAGACAGGAGTAAAATACCAAATCATAGAATAACTATTTTTGGGGTTCTGAGGTGGAACAGTCGGGGACTAAGGTGCGGGTGCCCAAGTCCAAGGTACATGATTTTTTAGGGAATCTTGACCTCCTTCTGACATTGATCAGCCCTGTAACTTCTATTTCCTGAGATCTATCTGTGAAGGACACTGGAGCGAGTACCCAAGTCCTGGAATTACTCCTATGTCTAACTTTTCTTCAGATCTTAAATCCCTGATGCCTGCCAAGCCTTCCTGCAACTCCATTTTTTATGGATGCGACACCTGTAACCTGCAATCACAAGACTTGGTTTGGGGGTTGTGGTGTTTAGAGGCTTGCCTCAGTCAAGCCCCAGAGGACACTTAAGTCTCTAAACACCATTGTCAAAGAAAGAGTGCATGCCCTTGTGAGATAGAGGCAAAAACCAAAGGAATTAATGATAAAAACACAATATTATGTCACCTTGTAGTGAAGCTCTCATGGAGGAAGAGGCTCTTCATGCCATGAGGAAATTGATGCTCAAATCTGCAAATATCGACACACAAAACATACAAGTTTGTTCTTGCAACACAATAGAAGCCTTAAATCACCTCGAGAATGGTTAGAGTTCACAATGATCATCTAATTGAAATCTAGTTTTCAAATGAATGCCTAAGCATGCTTATAGATGCAACTACAAGCACTCCCACCAAGATATTTGAAATTCAAACTTATCGTGTCGGCAAAGGGACCTAGTAACTGTCACAAACTGACACCCAAAAATTGGGGTTGTCCCAAAATAGGGGAGGACTAGGGCACAGGCGCCCAAGTCCTCCCCCTATTTTGGGTAGGGTACAATTCAAGGGGTCCACCTAGGTCCAATTTGCCATGGAACCTAGGTCTCATTCCATTAGGATGCCAAAATAGGAACTAAAATGTCCTAAATGCATACTAAAGACCCAGGAGCTAAACCTTATGAGGGAAAAGCCCCCAAGGGGACATTTTTTGACGTTACATTTAGCCCCCACTTTAATGTATGTATAAATGTAAGGCCAATACATGCATTAAAGTAAGGTCACAAACACAACAAACACATCAAGCATGGAGAAGAAACACCAATCACATAGAAGGCAGTAACAAGCATGCAAAACACATAGAAGACAGTCACAGTCACACAGAACACAGAGAAGATAGTCAATGCATAGAAGACACATTAATGCATGGAAGACATAAATGATATCTTTTCTTTTCTTTTTCTCATATATATGAAGTACAAATGCAAGTACTGGAAAGTAAACAAACCTCCCATAATATAGGATACACTACCCTATGGCGCAAGTCTCTGCATATATGGGGCAACACACATGCAAGACATGTAAAACCTCCCAAAATGTAGGAAGAACTACCCAAGGGCACTGGTCTTTGCATATGGGGCAACAAACATGCCACACAAAACAAACACACCAAAACACACACACTTGAAGACACAGAGAAAACATGGTAGAAAAGTGATGGAGTGTACCTATTTCTAGGTCCAACACCATCTCAGGCACATTACAAGCACACACCGATGATTGGGTTTCACCACAACAATCATTGAAGACACACTTAAGGGTTGAGTTAGTCACAAAACCACTCCCCACCTCCGCAAAGGACTTTGAAAATGATAGGATGATGCAATCAGCTTCGAGAAATAAACCATCCCTGCCTCTGCAGAGGGATTAAGAAAAAGGATATGTTCGATATCTTGCCTCCACAGAGGGCTTACATGATTGATTGATTGATTGCAAACAAACTTAGGATGCACGATGCACTACCTTGGGGTGCAAGTCTATGCATTTGAGGTCAAACACATTACTAACATCTATAACAGACAACTTACCTTATATATGCCCCCACCTTAAGGTGGTTGATATCAGTTATTGATATCAAGCACATTAAGGTAGGAAGAAAACACACAAGGGAACACTAACTTTCACAAAGGCCATGCCCCCCGGAGGTGACATGTACTTCACGATTGCCAAATATTCCCACAAACACATCCCTGCAAGAAACATGTTAGTGTCTACAACATCATGATAATCAACAACATCAATGCATATGATTAACCACACAAAGAGCTAAGGTTATATAAAGAATCTAGAGTTTGAGGATAACCGTAGGGCTATATCACGAAGCTCTCCAAATCGAGTACCACTAAGGCTAGATTCAAAGGCAAACAAAGGTACATAGAGAAACAATATTGTTAAGGTTTGTAAATGTGATAGAAACATCATCAAATTCACTACGTGGAAAGCATGAGTGCTTCCACTAGCCAAGCATTGGATAAGATATACAACCCCATCATCATATTAGGAACTAAGTCCATTTTTTTATTGCTCTCGAAAGGGACACTAGATCCATATTAGTATAAATGTTTGTCGTCATTTGCCCGCTTGGTGGAAACACTAGAGGAAGGGAAATAATAAATAAGAGAGGAGAAAACAAGTGTCGTAGGGATAGTCGCATAGGAGGGTGTCCCCAAGTCACCAACCACAACGGTATGTCTGTAAGACACAACACACAACAATGAAATCAGAGAGAGGCAATATAGAAGAATGTCACAACAAAGGCAATCTCCTGGTATCCCAAACCTTATGGAAGAATCCAAGGTCATCCCAGGATGCCTAAACAACACATAACACATCATGGGGGAAGCACATCATGAGAGAGATAAAGGGTTAGAGACACTTACTTGTTCATCATTATGATTATCTTTGTTTGGTTGAATGTTAGGATCGATGTTTTTTTGTTGAGAGAAAAGGTTTGTGGCATATTCTTATCTTCTTTTTCTTCTTTCTCTTGCTTTTCTGTTTCTCTTTCTTCAACCACTTATCTCTTGTAAGATAGGGCCTTGCTCTTTTATAGGTTTTTGTAAATTAGAAGATGAAGTGCCAGGATCAAATCTCATTTGTCGCGGTGGAATAGTTTGTTGTTGACAATGATTTCCTGATCCTTGTAAGGATTTTGGGGGAGGAACCTTAGCATAGGGACCTTGTCCTTTAGGTCTAAAGTTCTCTTCATATGCAGGGTATTTATCTTGTGTCATTTCATGTTGGGTTCACAAAAATATTTAGGGTAAAATTGGATTTTGTTAATGTTCTAGTTTTTAGATGTTTAAATCTGCCTCTCCACTAAACATTGAAGGATCTAGGGTCAAGTGGTGAGCACTATCATACCCTAGGTCACTTGCAGATGTAGAGGAACTTGGATTAGGGAATTTAATTATTAATTTTCCTTCTCTTATGCCCAATTAACCATTAAATCCCTAATTATGCAAATACGGCAACAAATTGATGAAAGAAAGAAAAAGCTCTTGCAGACAGGAGTAAAATACCAAATCATAGAATACCTATTTTTGGGGTTCTGAGGTGGAATAGTTGGGGACTAAGGTGCGAACACCCAAGTCCAAGGTAATTTCTTTTTTGGGGAATCTGGACCTCCTTCTGACACTGATCAGCCCTATAACTTCTATTTCCTGAGATCTATCTACGGAGGACACTGGAGCGAGCGCCCAAGTCCTAGAAGTACTCTTGTGTCTGAATTTTCTTTAGAACCTGAATCCCTGATGCCTACCAAGCCTTCTTGCAACTCCACTTTTCTGGATGTGACACCTATAACCTACAATCACAAGACTTGGTTTGGGGGTTGTGGTATTTGGAGGCTTGCCTCAGTCAAGCCCCAGAGGACACTTGAGTCTCTGAACATCATTGTTAGACAAAGAGTACATGCCCTTGTGAGACAGAGGTAAAAACTAAAGGAATCAATGATAAAAACACAATATTATGTCACCTTGTAGTGAATCTCTCATGGAGGAAGAGGCTTTTCATGCCATGAGGAAATTGATGCTCAAATCTGCAAACATCAACACACAAAACATACAAGTTTGCTCTTGCAACACAATAGAAGCCTTGAATCACCTTGAGAATGCTTAGAGTTCACAATGATCATCTAATTGAAATCTAGTTTTCAAATGAATGCCTAAGCATGCTTATATATGCAACTAGAAGCACTCCCACCAAGATATTTGAAATTCAAACTTACCGTGTCGGCAAAGAGACCTAATAATGGTTACAATTCAACACCTGGAAATTGGGGCTGCCCCAAAATAGGGCAAGATTAGGGTGTAGGCGCCCAAGTCCTCCCCCCTATTTTGAGTAGGGTACAGTTCATGGGGTCCACCTAGGTCCAATTTGCCATGGAACCTAGGTCTCATTCCATTGGGATGCCAAAATATGAACTAAAATGTCCTAAATGCATACTAAAGACCTGGGAGCTAAACCTTATGAGGGAAAAGCAGCCAAGGGGACATTTTTCGATGTTACAGTTGTAAGTCGAAGAAGAACCCTGAATCTTCAAGTTCTGAGGATGGTGGGTTGATGGCATAGTATGCATGTTTTAGTTTGTACTCTTGACATAGCTCTTGACTTCCTTGAATGGAAGTGGGAGTGGAAGACTCTTGGATAAGTTTGATAGCTTCTAGGTGGTCGACAACATGAGGGTAGAGTGGAATGTGTCTTGGACTCATGGTAGAAGATTATTCAACAGGATTGATTGGTAATGGATTACATGATGGGGTTGGGACAATGGACATGTTTGGGGGCTCTACGATAGGCTCTTGATTAGGTGTTGTATGACACGGGCATGGTTGATTCCTTGCTAACATCCATTGGATCACATCCTTCATGAGTGTATGGGTAGATGGAAAATACAAAGGATGGAGAATAATGGTAGATGGTGAGGGTGATGACCTTGGAGGGTGTGTGTGCAAGGTGATCTTCTCATTGTAGGTGGTGATATTGCAAGTAGAGTCAGTGTCAGAATCTGATTATGGGTTAGCCGTGGGCCCATTGTCTTGAGGGATATGTTCTGATATGCAATCAATAGTGTAGTTGAATGGTACGTTTGTGTAATTAGCATCATTGTCTCCGTTATTGCAATTCTATCGATTGTTGTTGTTGTGATTGGAAGGCTCTCCCTGCTCATAGTTGGGAAGTGGATTCTTGAATGTTAAGTGATCCTCATTAGAGGCATGCCCATCAAGTGATACCTTTTTCTGGTCCATCAAATCTTGAATGGTTTGTTTGAGTGCGAAATAGTCATTGGTTTTATGTCCTTTTCCCCTATGATACTCATAGAAATCACTATCCTTTCACCAAGGAGGTTTGACTTGAGGTTCATAGTTTCTTGTGGAGAGAAGGGTGATCTCATTGTTTGCCAACAACTTTCTCAAAGCGGACTCATATGACTCTCCCAGTGGTGTAAATTTTCATCTATTTTGAAAGTTGTACCTGTACGGTTCCTTGGTTCACTTGACGAAGATTTTCTTGATGTTTCATTGTTTGAGGCTCTTGAGAGATTGAAAATTTGTTTTTAAGGATTCACTATTTTTGCATCATCCATGCCATCATTGACTATTTTCTTATTCTTAGTCTAAAATTGCAGTTTATCTATTTTGACATGTGCACTAGGAGTGTCCTTGTAAAGTTTGATTTGACCTTTTGCTATCAAAGCCTTTTCAATGAGTAAACCCATCTCAATGACCTTACTAAAGGAACTAGGGCATTGTATTTGAATCTGGTAGCTTAGGTCAGCGTGTAGGTTATGGACAAACATTTCAAGCATTAGTTTTTCTAGTATTTGATGTGGACATTTGCTTTCTAATTGTCTCCATCTCTGTAAGAAAGAGGCAAAGGATTCTCCACCCTTTTTTTTAGTGTTACAAAGATCTAATAGTGAGATGTCATGCGCAATGTTGTAGGAGAAGTGTGTGACAAACTTATCCAATATTTCGTTGAAAGTTTGAATATTGGGAGCTAGTCGAGAGAACCACTCCATAGCTTGTCCTCCCAAGCTCCTGGGGAATAGTCACATGAGATAGGTGTCATTGTGGGTGACTTCAAGGCACCCTGCACTAAGCTCTCTGATGTAGTCTCTTGGATCACCCTTTCCGTGATATTTGTCAAATTTCGGTATCTCAAACTTTGAGGGGAAGGGTATCATAATCAAGGTCTTGTCAAAAGGATATGGTGAGATATCCTCTAGAGAATAGTGTTTTGTTGATGCTCCTGTTTGCATGTCAGCAAACTATTGCTGCAAGGCTTGAATTTGTTGAGTCAATATGCTTAGAGGGTTTGTAGAGTCAATGGTCGAGTTGTCCTTGTCTATGGTTCTTTCTTCTTGTGTGCTTTCCTTGGGGATTCTTTCTTCTTCGATTTCCTTTACTGCATTGACATCAGAGTCTTTGGGGATTTTGGCTCCTTGTGTCGCTAGGTAAAGAAAGAATTTGCTAGGGTCTTGTTTGAGCAATTTGTCCATCATACATTGGAACTTTCAGTCTTGTTGAGCATCTAGAATGTCCTCAAGAGTAAACTCCTCATCACTATCATGAGGGGATGGGCCAATCATGTCAGATGTGCCCACCATTTCAAGTTGTTTTTGTTTTTGGGATCTAGTTAAGACCATGTAATTTGACTTGGGATGGGGTGGTGTGAGATTTGAAGTTTTGACAAGGTGTGCTTGGAGGTTGCGGTGAAGGGGATAGTTGTGGTGATGAGGTTTGAACAAGGGTTTCCTTAGACAAATGGTGTTAAACAAGGTGGTTGATACAAGATGATAGCCAAAAGTAAGGATGTTTGGAATCCGATTACTTGATATAGACTAGTTTTGCATAAGCCCCTAGTGAAGTTCTATGAGAGAAGGATAATAGATCCTTGATAGTGGAGACTTACTAGGTTTGTTTGAGGCTGATATGATTTAGGATTGCTTTGCAATAACTTGGTTTTGGTAATTGGTTTGATTTTGGGAAGATTGGTGAAGTGTTTTGGCGAGATGTTCAATGGAAAAGAGGGTATGACATGAAAAATGGATGGGATAAGTGACTGCACAGTAAATCTGATCTGGGAAACTGAAACAAGGATGAAATGGGTATCCAAAAAGGTTGATATTTTTCTCACAAAATGTTCAGAAGTGCTCACTGTGATGGATGCATAGAAACAAATGCGTAGTTACAGAGAGTAAATGTGCAGCAGAACAGGATAAACACATCAGACTGGTAAATAACAGATGCGTAGCAGGGTTTAACAAAAGTGCAACAAGTTGAAATGTATGTGTAGTAGAAATAGATGCACTACAGAAAGTGACAAATGCATAGTAGGAAGGTATATATGCGCAGCTCTGTGTTTTTTTGGCAGTTTTGACTGATTTTTCACTATTTTTTGATCTTTTTTGGTTTTCTTTGGTTGAAAGTTGGTCTTTTTGATTTGATTTTTTCAACTATGGCAAGAAGACACAACACAAAGAATATTTTCTTGATTTTTTATTTTTTTAAAGATTTTTGACTTTTTTGACTAAAAACAAGTACAAATCCTAGGATGGCAAGGGCAATATAAACTAAATTCTCACTTGGTTTTTACACCAGCCGTGCTATTCAAAGCAGATAATTTAGGAACTTGGGACACGGGCTCCCCCTTACAAGTGCACAAACTTCTTAGGTACACCAAGTTCTGAGTTCCCAAGGCTCTTAACCTTGTGGTCGTGGGGTCTTGCCCCAATTTAACCCCAAAACTGAGTGTGCAAAAATGTATCGAGAAAATGTGGAGAATATATCAATGATTAATAATAACCCAATAACTCAATATAAATTGCAATAATCAAGATTCAAACACAAAGAAAACACCTTGCAAACCTTATTACTTCACGGCTTCCATTGGTTGCCTAATCTCAATTGATCTTTCATGTGAAGGAAGCCCTCAAAAAGCGTACTTCCTTGCTTTGTTCTTCAAGATGACAATAGAGAAACAACTATGATAGTTCTTGTAATGAATAGGATCTTCAATACAATAAAAAAGGTGATCGCAAGCTATGGAGATGGATTTGGGTGCCAAAGGTGCACTATGAATTCTATAGAGTAAGTTTACTAAAAGCTTGGATGATTGAAATGGAGGAATAGGGTTGTATTTATAGACTTGAGAGAAGGAAGATCGATGATATAGAAGAAATAAGAAGATCAATGGTTGAGAAGATTCAAGAGGATATGCACAAATAGAAAGAGGACAACTGTCCTACTCCTCATGCATTATAGGAGTTAACAGAAATAGATTGAAGAGTTAATTGAATAGATTGTCTAGTTAACAGAATTGACTAATTAGTTAAGTGAATTAATTGATTAGTTAACTGATTGGAACTGGAGGATAAATAGGACATGTGGGTGAGGGAACAAATAATTAAATATTAAAATATTTAATTAAGTGTGCACATGGATTTGTATGAATTAATTTTGGTGTTTATCCATTTTTAAGAGGAAAAAGAATAATTTAAATAAATGTTTTGATTTATTTAAATATAGAGGATGTTAAGTTTAGAAGAACTAATTAAATAATTGGACATTATTTAATTTAGAATGACTTTAGAATTTAGAAGAGGTAATTGTTGTGATGTTCACAACATGCTCCTTTTTGCCCCTTAGCAAAATGAGGACCCTTGCTGTGGCTTGCCCCCTTTGTTTTTGTGCTCTGGGCGGTAATGGTAAAAAGCATCCTCATATCAGGTGCATGATGATCCTCCTGTATGAGCCCAAAATTCAAGGTCTGAATCTTGCCTTAGGAATCTTGCCATGTGAAAGAGTATAAAATTCTAAGCAAATTTGCCTTTTACATCACCTTGAAATTCAGCCAGGTAAGAAAGTTATGCTCGGTAAAAGTTCTAGTCAAACCTGATATTCAGGGAGGAGGATCACATTTCTTAATATCATCATCTTTGAAATATCACCTGATATTTCAAATATCACCTGATATATCATGTGGTCCAAATATCCAGACATCAATTTTAGGTGATAGTGGCATTTTCCAGTCAGCAACATCATGTATTTCGCGAGGGTCATATTTCTCATTGTAACCCGATATTTCTCAATATCCTCCTGCCGCGAAATATCACCCTAAGCCATTATCCTGATGATGTCATTCAAGTTCGATAAACAAAGAAACAATCATGATGATGACATAATCATCATATTCACCTCTCGGAGGCATATTTCCTGAACATGATCCTGCTCACATAACATGACAATGATGTCATAGTGCCGCAGTGCTAAACCAAGTCATCATCCGGATGATGTCATCATGATCTTTTGAGTAGGTCATTTTAGTTGATAGGGTCATCATCTTAAAAGCTGGCCTGATATTTGAATATCACTCGATATCTTAAACATCCCCTATTATTCAAAGATCACCCTATTTCAAGCAATCACCCCATCCGATATACATGCCGATGACATCATAATAGCTGCAGTAATAAACTGAGTCATATATCCTGATGACGCCATCTGGACCTTTCCTCGTGGGAATCATACTTCACATGGGTCATGTTCTGAATCTCACTCGATCTTAAAACATGACCCGATATAAAGAGGAAATGCACTACCCGATATGTAGAGCCAAATTTGAAATGGTATTCAAAATAGTTAATTCTCTATATGCCTTGCCATTTGCATGATCATGATATGCGCAAGACATAATGTTTAATGGTAAATAGTAAGGTAAGGTCAGATATTTGCTTTTGATCTGTCCTAACTCGATATATACATGTTTGCACTTTAGGAGCACGATTTAATATGATGTTGATCCTCCTGCTAGTTATTCAATATGATGATGCCTAACTTCTATATGTTGACCACAGGTGCATCGGCCAGAAAATGAGATTGGTAGGACATTATGGGCTCACCCTAATCAGCGATATCTTGCCGATGATCATGATGATACACGCTCAGGATGCAAAAGGCAGAAAACAAGCAAGGCAGGCAGGTTTTGAACCCGTTCTATACATGACGATGACGTCATCGTCATGTCCGGATCAACATGAAGAAATCTCAAGATGCAGCCTGATATTCAAAATGCAAAATGGCGGGAAGGCTGCAAGTGTGTGGATTTGCCGCTGTGTAGGCCGCCTTCGGTGGAGAATTAAATGCTTGATCCTCCTGCGCAAGTTTCATCGGCGATCATGCAGAGGATAGAAGAAGAAGTGCACACAAAGCCTACGGAGGGTCTATATGCAGACTTGACCCGATGGCGTGCAGGTAGAGATATGATAGCACTTTAATGGCGAGGGACATCCCGAGTGGCGCACCAGATCTCGAGATGTCTGAATGAACCAAAGGGAGACAATGCATTAAATGTAGTGGTTGGTCGATGGAGGAAGTTACTGAGCGAGCGGTGCCTTGTTTGGGTGCTCTGCTCGAGGTTTTGGCAGGATCCATCTTCCACAGTTGGATGAGACATCTGAGGAGGCTGATCGTTGATTCAGTTAGGTTTTCTTGGGCACTGTGTTGGGGAGAAAGTAGAGACATATATTCAGCCCCATTACTGCTAAGAAAAAAGGGGGGTCAATTATACAATATCAGACCTATAGAAATTTCATGTAGTAGACCAGATTGTTGAGACTAGTGGGGACTGAATTGTTAAAACATTCAAGGTTCTTTCCTCATGATCACTGTAAATATGCATGTTTTATGAACATACTATATGGAGATGAAGCTTTAGATTACATCATGATAGTAAACCTTAAGTAATCTTCAAGTTGATTTCTGGATATGTACTGGTGGATGCTGTGTTCTTTAGAAGAGCCTTCATTTCATTGCATGTTGTTGTCAACTCTAGCTCTGAAGATTTGCATTGGATCATGCTGATTTGTGGAATATCCTGGTGAAGTATGATTTCAATTTTCTTCTCTTCATTACTATATGGGAACATGTATGTGGGTCAGTGATCTCAGTAAAGTAAATCTTAGGAATCTCTCTCTCTAACCCTTTTTCTCATTTTAGTTTTATAGAAGTCACTTTCATAACTGCACATCATGATAAACATTAAGTAGAACAGATGAATATACTGACATCTCGTAGATAACTGAACATCATTAGTATATTCCTGAGCTAGATGCATGTACCATTGAAAATTTCATGCAGGAAATCACTGATAAGGGTAGAACTCATGTAAATATCACCTTAGGCACATCATTTGGAGGTATATGCAGTGTAGAGTTACTTCCCTGAAAGCATTGTTGCAGAACATGAACCTACTGATTCACGTAAGACCCCAAAATGGAAAACAACAACACACATCAACCACTGAGAGATCTTAGTAGATTATGACCTAATCACCGAGGACTTAGGATCATGAATTCTATGAATTCATTGTATCTTTCAGGATAAACAAGGGTTGATGTGTAACTTTTGTTTCATTTTGTGCTTGTGTGAGTCTAACATCAACATCAACAACAACAGTAATTAAATAATTTGCTATTATTTAATTTAGAGGAATTTTGGAAGAATTAATAAAGAATTTGGTATTATTTAATTTAGAAGAACTTGGAGGATTTTAATTAAATAAATGATTTATTTAATTTGGAGGAATATGAACGATTTAATTAAATAAATGATTTTATTTAATTTTATGGAGGAATGTGAATCAAATAAATAAATTGATTTGTTCATTTATTGATAGAGGAATTAAACTGAAATAAATATTAGAAATATTTTTTTAGACAGAGTCGTATCATTTTTAGGTGTATATAATACATATGCAGTGACAATTTTGCAAAGGCTCTATATGTACTATTACTAGACCTCCATGAGAACTTGATCTTTCTGTAGTCTCTCTGGCTTCCAATGTATTATTTTTCTAATCCTTCCAAATTTATCTTGCATATGTTAGGTCCTTTTGGTAAATTGAAAGTTGAGGTGATGCCCTCGATTGAGAAATCAGCATACACCTGACCTTGTTTTTCTACCTTCCTCTTGTGAATATTATAATTGCAAGCACACTCGACCATCAGTTCAATGGCTTCTGTTGCATAAGGAAATCCTCTGGCATGCCACATGTCTAAATTGTTTATGTTAATAAGCAAGGGTTTCTTACTGCCCTTTTCTAATTTTGTTGTCCATGCATGATGTAATGTCCCCTTTTGGGTATTCTTATTTTTCACCTTGTACACAAATATAACCTGAATAAAGGAACATTAGTAAATTAATAATAAAATCAAAACATTAATTTGGATTAGTAATAACATGATCATTAATGACAATTATATAATTCATACTCATTTTTCTTACTTATTCATATGGAACCTCATAGTGTACTTCATGATGATAGTGCTTGGTCACTAATCTAATCTAGCCCTAATGGAGGATAGGTGTATGTTTATTAAGGTGCAGGATAATAATACCCAAGGGCTTCATGGCACGCCCAGCCATACCTCACCTCTTGGCTCAAGAGGTTCATTGCACACTCGGTAATACCTCGCTACTTGAGGATCCTGCTACACTATCATAGGCCCAAGTGCTTCATTGCATACCTAGAAATACCTCACTACTTGGCTCAAGGGACTTCATTACATGCCCAGTAATACCTCATCCACTTGAGAGTCACCTACCGTGTAAGTCCTCTCCATAGGTATAGGCCTAAGTGCTTCATTGCACACCTGACAATACCTCACTACTTGGCTCAAGGGACATCATTACACACCTGATAATACCTCATCCACTTGAGAGTCACCTACCCTATGTAAGATTGATCATAATAATCCACACTTACTTACTTAACCATCCTCCTAGGGAAATAGATAAGATTAAGGATGTGGCATGCTTTGCTTATCCCTAGTACATTATGAGTAAGGTTAGAGAATTCATACCAGTAAGGAGTTTGTCCTCTTGATCTAGTGATCCCATGGATCACAAAGATAATATCCTTTTATGAATATGGTTCCTCTATGGGAACTAGGTTTTGTACCATCATCATGGGATGGATAAATATAAGGCAATTGTTGCCTCTTATATAATATGTTCAATATGAAGTTACACATAATTCCCTTGCTTGGATGGCTGAAATTAACATTGATTTGCAATAATGAAAGAATACCTTATTTTGCTTATTGAATGATGATATACTATTGTTAGATCATTGGTCAATTGTTGATGCAAGATAGTATTCTCCTTGGGTTGTTGTTGTTCTAATTTATAAAGCAGTTATATGAGATGTATTTGATTGATTAGAAGTCATTGTTCGCTGATGAAGGATACTTGATTGATTGTTTGGGAGTGATAGAATGAACAATTATTGATTGTTGCTGTGATGGTTTGATGGACTATTAATTGATATACAATGGTATATTTACTTCAGATTTGTTGCTGCTGAGAATAATGATATTCTCTAAGTGAATAGTGATTATGGATATTGATTGGAATGTTGGACTGAACTGTGTTAATTCTTGTGATTGTTGTGATTGATTGTTTTTAGTGATTCCATCCTGATTTGAACTCCTCCATCAAATCCTCTCTTATACAATTAAAGGGGCTTCTCACTAATCCATTGGTTATCTTCTAAGGAGACGTTACTTCATAACAAGTTTGTCTTGTTCATAAAACATGATTGCTGCCTTAATTACAAGGCTAGATACCAATCGATACCATTGATGCCTTAAGGTCAACGAACTCTTACTAACTGTTATTGCTTGTTATGACATTTTATTAATTATTATATTTTCCCTTAAGTTATTACTTTCGATATCTCCTAGCGATCATTGGTTCTGCTCTTAATATGGGGTCTACCGTTGCTTAATATTAATTCTTTATGGGATGGGCTCCTTTTATTAGCCTTCCCTTATATTCTCTATAATATATATAGCTGTCGTATATATTTCTCTTATATGAGATTAAAGATATATATTTGTTTTATGTTTTACAATTATATTTATATATTATATTTTATATTTATATTCATATTTATATATTATATATTATAATTGTATTTATAATATATTTATTATTATATTTATATTATATAGTAATAATAATATTTATTATTTATATATATTGATAATTTATATTATTATATAACAATATTCAATATTTATAATATGATATTTAATTTATTATTAAGTACATTTAATATATATTATTTAATTGATTTTCAAAATTTTAAGGTCATTCATAGCTTCAATTTGAATGACTAATATATAATCGATTTGATTAATAGAAGGACATGATAGTCCTCCCCACTCAAGATTGCTTTTCCTCAAGCAATCATGATTAGGATGCCTCAAAGTTGGTAAGATCTTAATTCAATCTCTTTGAAGGGTTGTTTTTAGTTTTACCTTCCCTTGTACTGAGAAGTCATGTTCTGATTTAGAATGCATATTATTATGAATATGTCTTAATGGTTATGATTCTATGGAAGGAAAATTTGTGATCAAAGAATACTCAAAAGGTCTAGGAAAGACAAATGTATAAGCATTTGTTTGATGTTTGGAGTAACAATGACATGATGCAAGTATCATAAATGAATATGTGGTTTTAGACAATGAAAACATTTTCAATGCTAAAAAAGATTTTGAGATTCCAAGATGAAGCAATATTGATGAAAGACATGAATGATGAAGTCATCTTGAAAATTTGGAGAGATGAATTTGTAGAGAAAGCAAATTCAATCATAGAAGTGTTTAATAGATGATGATATGTTAGCGTGGAAGTAATCACTGATGAATACGATTATCACCAGAGAGAAGATCCATGTTGAAGTATATGCATACAATTATATATGAAACACAAATCATAAATATACATAGTACATGAAGCATACACAAAGCTTATACACTTAATACATGATACACAAAAGTATACAAAGCATGAAGCATGAACATAGTATGTAATACACAAGTATACGCACGTAAAACACATAGCATACACTTGCTACACAAAGCACAAGGCATACAAAGTATACGTGCGCAATACATAAGGCATGAAGCATATATGTAACACGCAAGTATACACATGAATATGAAGTATACACATGAAGTGTGCATTTGAAAATACATAAGTCATGGAGTATGTAACACCCTGCCATGAACACCTTAGAGAACAACACATCTATGCTATGCAAAGCAGGATAATTTTTAAAAAAATGAATAAGATAACAAAGTAATGTTTAACAATAATTACACATCATTAAACTGTCAATTTGTTACTCTAAGGTTCCATGGTTGCATTACTTGACATTCATTTAACATAATCTAACATACATCATTAACTAATCACCAGTAGATCATTCCAATTCTAATGCATTAATTGAATAAACATATACATCATCATTTCATGACACCAGTTAAATAATCAACATGATCAAGTACACAACTACATTTTTTCCTTACATATGGGTACATCATTACATTGTTACATTATCATCTCCTGACTACATTAGATTACATACATTATGAATGAACTAATACACAAGACCATTACATGAGCATAAATAGCTGTCTTCATAAATAGGCATAAGATCTGATGTCTGATACATAAGATACATCCTTCTCTCACACGCACATTGATAGGGGAAAACCAATGGATATAAAGCACATCCACCCAACCATGTGGAACCTTGAGGTCCATCCCTCATGCTAGGAATTAGCATAAGATCCCCACTACAACATACGGTTAGGTAGATAGTAGACAACACATGACTCCAACAACACAAGTCAATATCACAAACAACTCAATAGCACTTCCAGAGGCAAACACATAACGAATGGGGAGAGACCAACCAGGAAATGCTAGGCTACAATAGGGAGAGTGTAATCACATAGCTTTCTATGGGTTGTCCTGGTAAGCCTTCCTAGGCCCTGACCCCCATAAAAATTCATGCAGAATCAACATACCTTTCATGATGACAAGGTAGTTGATCTTGTCATTCTAGGCCTTCTCATCTCATCTCAAGCCTAAATGAGCACTTGAGCCATGAGTGAGGCATCCACGTATCTTTGTTTAGTGTGATTAACTACCCAACCCCTTAATTCATTAATTAGGTTATCACTAAGTTAAGAAACTCCCACATGGGTTGTTTAATAGTATGTCTCTAAAGGCATAGATAAGAAGAATAAGGAAAGGATTTTAATGTTCTTAATGCAATTGCCATTGGCAGACAGATATGTAAGAATTGGAAGAATAGAAAAAATGTATGAACTATTTGGCAGAATGCCTCAAAGAGATATCATCACACAGAATGCAATGATTGAGGGATATATACACAAAATGGATTCATTAGATACATCAGAAACTCAGCAAATCAACCGATAGGAGAACAAGTTAGATCACTTTTACCCCATGCAGATTCATAAAAATAGAGATAGCGTTTAAAAGAATAATGGAACCTGGATTTGTTTAATGACCTATAGAGTTGATGTTGATTAGCCTAGTCCAACCATGCAGCTCCAGTCTCTCCAAAACCTCTTGCCATCCCTTCTCCTCCTTTCTCTTTAGAAGGAGATCCCTAAATTCTCCAGAACCTTCTTCATCCACCTTTTTAGGAACTCGACACATGATCCAAAGCGACAACCATTTTTTAATCATTAAAATATTATTTTTATTATTTTAATGTCAACTATAATTTATTTTATCAATATTTTATAATTGTTCATATATATTTATTTATATATTTTATTTTCATTTTAATTTTACCAATTATAAAACAATTACATTGTTTATAATTAGCAATCGACACATTATTTCCCCTTTAAAGTATTTATTTAACTCTAGCTTGAGATTATCATTGTTTTAATGGAACACTAACCAAATCTATAATCAAACATTTCTAATTGGATAAACCCAACTTATAGAATGATACCTGACATCCATGTAGACCACAAGACATGACAACAACAATAGAAACAAATAGTCCAACTGATAGTGACGACTGGACAAGATACAGAATACTCATCCTCTTCAAGGATGTTGACTGAGTAGGGAACCTTATGCTAACCCTGACCAACAATTCCATTGGCCAGGGCACGCTCAGACCTGCTAGTTCAAAAGGAGTCGATGCTGGGTACCTACATTCTGTAGCAAACCACACAGTCAACCATAAAAATATATATCATCATACAGTGATCAAAGGTTGTAGTGTGGTAGGGTACTTGAACATGAGTAATGCGACACTGTTCTATTCACATAAACACATCGATAAGTAACTACATTATGCATAACAACTATCTATTGAACAATCAAGATGGGACAATCAATTACATATAATCTTATACAAGCAGTCATCAATAGTAACATCATAACCATGATCAAATAACACATTGAACTCAAAATTAAATTATTCTATAACATCTGATATGTCCATCAAACTTGTGAAAGCATAAACTACCAATAAGCAAACATTATCATAACAATAGGTCTATCATCAACTAGCCTAACATCAGAGAGTCCATCATCAAATAGAATATCATAATGTCCAGTCCTACTAGGATAACTATAAGTCCAACAGAAGACAAGGTGAGGGGCATGACATCCTCCCCCTAGGATCAGGCGTACTCTTAGAAGCCTGTAAACAAATATGGATGAAATGGATTAAGTTTGGACAGTTTCTATAGCCCTATGCAAATATGGGAGAATAGTCTATGTATGTGATCTATTAACAAAAAAAATCTTGATATAATGATTTCACACACATTCTTCATATGCACACGAATTCACGATACCAGGAATTCACATCGCAAGGCTAAGCAAGGGCCCATTTGGATACCGGTAAGTAACCTACTAGTCCATGACACAAGATCCATAAGCCAAGAGATAACATCTATCTCACACAATCTATACCACACACTCAGTGGCTTGATGGTGTTAGGCCACACACACATGATGAGACCATCCAACCAAGACCACAATGACCTATCTCTTGTTGTATAAGGTGGTTAGCCTCCATAAGATAGTCCTCACATATCCCCATCCTCATGGTTCCCTGTGTCTACTTCCTCATATACACTCACCAAGTCCACCTCATATGTCCTTGGAGAGGAATCATAATACAACACATGGCCGACATCAGAAACAATAAGGAGAAACTAGTTTATCCACCAAAGTCATAAACAAATATCAAATAAAGATTCAATTTTATCAATAAAACAAGAAATGTGTGTAGTTCAACACTAAATAAAATGTAACCACAAGGGTTACGTGCAAATGAAGATCACAAGGTGTGGCTAAACCATCACAATCAAATAAAAATAAAGTGTCAGCCTTTTCAACTAATAGAAAATCATCAATAATTATAAAGAAAATACACAATCTTTGAAATTGCACTGTACAACACTACATGACTAGATACTAGCCACCAAATGAGGAAGGAGGGAACAATGTCAGGCTATCCTCAACATTTCCTTCCTTACAATAAGGACTCTACATAAGCACCAAGAATTACTAAATGCACTCAAGAATTCATACTTAATAAGAGGATGCACAAGCATCTAATCCTCTACCTGTCAACTCCTCTCACTGCAACTGAGGCTCCTTAAGGATAGGATGATCATCGAGGGACACCTCTCAACTCTCCCCTAACTCCAAATCGTTAACCGTCATGGCGAACAATGCATACATCTCCTTAACTGCATGGCAAAAATCATGCACAAGGAGATGGATCTCTAAATGCCAACTACCTCTACCCTAACCTCTAGGCATCTACCTATGTAGACACTGCCAAGGGACAACCTCAGGTTGTTAGATGGGGATGACAAAAGGGAAGAACATAATCTTTAGAGTTTAAGAAACTAGTACAACCTAATGGGCTCATATAAAACTAGTGTCCCCAGTGTTAGAACTTGGCTCTGATACTAGATGCAATGCCCCGCCATGAACACCTTAGAGAACAACACATCTATGCTATGCAAAGTAGGATATTTTTTTTAAAATGAATAAGATAACAAAGTAATGTTTAACAATCATTACACATCATTAAATTGTCAATTTGTTACTCTACGGTTCCATGGCTGCATTACTTGACATTCATTTAACATAATCTCACATACATAATTAACTAATCACCAGTAGATCATTCCAATTCTAATGCATTAATTGAATAAACATATACATCATCATTTCATGACACCAGTTAAATAATCAACATGATCAAGTACACAACTATAATTTTTCCTTACACATGGGTACATCATTACATTGTTACATTGTCATCTCTTGACTACATTAGATTATGTACATTATGAATGAACTGATACACAAGACCATTACATGAGCATAAATAGTTGTCTTCATAAATAGGTGCAAAATCTGATGTCTGATACACAAGATACATCCTTTTTGCACATGCACATCGGCAAGGGAAAACCAATGGATATAAAGCACATCCACCTAACCATGTGGAACCCTGAGGTCCACCCCCTATTCTAGGAGTTAGCATATGATCCCCACTACAACATACAGTCAAGTAGATAGTAGACAACACATGACTCCAACAACATAAGTCAATATCACAAACAACTCAATAGCACTTCCAGAGGCAAACACATAACGAATGGGGAGAGACCAACTAGGAAATGCTAGGCTGCTGTAGGGAGAGTGTCATCACATAACTTGTTATGGGTTGTCCTGGTAAGCCTTCTTAGGCCCTGGCCCCCATACAAACTCATGTGGAATCAACATACCTTTCATGATGACAAGGCAGTTGATCTTGCCATTCCAGGCCTTCTCATCTCATCTCAAGCCTAAATAAGCACTTGAGCCATGAGTGAGGCATCCACTTATCTTTGTTTAGTGTGATTAACTACCCAACCCTTTAATTCATTAATTAGGTTATCACTAAGTTAAGAAACTCCCACATGGGTTGTTTAATAGTATGTCTCCAAAGGCATAGATAAGAAGAATAAGGAAAGGATTTTAATGTTCTTAATGTAATTACCTTTGGCAGACAGATACTTAGGAATTGGAAGCATAGAGAAAACGTATGAACTATTTGGCAGAATGCCTCAAAGAGATATCATCACATAGAATGCAATGATTGAGGGATATATACATGAAATGGATTCATTAGATACATTAGAAACTCAGCAAATCAATCGATAGGAAGAACAAGGTAGATCACTTTTACCTTGTGTAGATTCATAAAAATAGAGATAGCATTTAAAAGAATAATGGAACCTAGATTTATTTGACGGGGTATAGAGTTGATGCTGATTAGCCCAATCCAACCATGTAGCTCCAGTCTCTCCAAAACCTCCTGCCATCTGTTCTCCCCCTTTCTCTTTAGAAGGAGATCCCTAAATTCTCTAGAACCTTCTTCCTCCACCTTTTTAGGAACCCGACACATGATCCAAATTGACAACCATTTTTTAATCATTAAAATATTATTTTTATTATTTTAATGTCAAATATAATTTATTTTATCAATATTTTATAATTGTTCATATATATTTATTTATATATTTTATTTTCGTTTTAAATTCACCAATTATAAAACAATTACATTGTTTATAATTAGCAATCGACACATTATTTCCCCTTAAAAGTATTTATTTAACTCTAGCTTGAGATTATCATTGTTTTAATGGAACACTAACCAAAGCTATAATCAAACATTTCTAATTGGATAAACCCAACTTACAGAATGATACCTGACCTCCATGTAGACCACAAGACATGACGACAACAATAGAAACAAATAGTCCAACTGACGGTGATGACTGGATAAGATACAGAATACTCATCCTCTTAGAGGATGTTGACTGAGTAGGGAACCTTATGCAAACTCCGATCAACAATTCCATTGGCTAGGGCATGCTTAGACCTGCTAGTTCAGGTGGAGTCGATGCCCGATACCTACATCTTGCAGCAAACCACATAGTCAACCATGAAAATATATATTAGCATATAGCCATATAGTGAATGAAAGTCGCAGTGTGGCAGGGTACTCAAACACGAGTAATGCGACATTGTTTTGTTCACATAAACACATCGATAAGTAACTACATTATGAATAACAACTATCTATTGAACAATCAAGATGGGAAAATTAGTTACATACAATCTTATACAAGCAGTCATCAATAGTAACATCATAACCATGATCAAATAACACATTGAACTCAAAATTAAATTAATCTATAACATCTGATATGTCCATCAAACTTGTGAAAGCATAAACTACTAGTAAGCAAACATTATCATAACAATAGGTCTATAATCAACTAGCCTAACATCAGAGAGTCCATCATCAAACAGAATATCATAATGTCCAGTCCTACTAGGATAACTATAAGTCTGACAGAAGAAAAGGTGAGGGGCACTACAGAGTACACACATAAATCATGTAGTATACATTTGAACACACAAAGTCATGGAGTATACACTCAGATACACGCAATCATAATGTATACAATTGAATACACAATGTGATAGAGAATACACTCAAATACAAGTCATAGAGTATGCACTCAAATATAAAGACAATCACAAGTCATGGAGTATACACTCAAATACAACTACAAATTTATAGAGTATACACTCGAATACAAGTCATAGAGTATACAATCACAAGTCATACAAATACAAGTCATAGTATACACTCAAATACAAATACAATCATAGAGTATACACTCAAATACATAGTCGAGTCAGAGTACACACTCGAATGAAGTATACTCTCGGACAATTGGAAGAGATTCGGTGCATCCCATACTACACCATGGACCCATCCACCATCCTGTTGACATTCTTTGAATCAGCATTAGGGTCTGCCACTTCTAATGCATAGGCAGATTCAGCCAACTGAATACAGGAGGTTACGTGAGCTCCTCCCCTTCACTTCTGGTTCTGCCGCACCAAGGGGGGTATCCCTATAACTCAAGATGTAACCTTGACTAGCTCAAAGATAGAAAGATCTAACTTGACAACAACAGGCAGAATACTCTCATGTATGGACCAAGATCTGCATGATAGATCACAAGGCTGGCAACATTCTTGGACATGATGTCTGGTTGGGTATGAGAGCATGCAGGGGGTTCCTAATCCTACTCCTACAACTAACAGGTGGAAGTATGAAATGTTTTAGTTTGAAGTTTGGATGCAAAGCTAGACATGGTGTATAACACAAGAACACAGCATGATTGGTGCCTATCCAGGGCTTGGAGTCGGTAGACATACACCTGTGAATGATCAGTATGATTAGCTAAAACTAGATTTCAGGGGGATACACATGATATCTGCCCTACAGATATCTCCCAATGAAGAGTGTTGAGTTATCTCTACTTATGGCATCCCTACTGCAGTATACCCTTCCCAATGTTCAACCTGAAAACAGTTTAATCTACCCCTTGAGCAGAAGTTAAAAGGTCAGACATTCAACATAGGAATTCTATGCTCTAGAATCTAAACATTACCCAAATATCCAGATCCAGAAGAAGAATACATGCAATACTGGAGACAGAATTAACACAACACATGCTAAGATAGCATTACTCATACAAGATCAACCATGAAATCAGTGGATTCATGCCAAATCGTACAACAGGAGATACATAAACTCACAAGTTTAAGCTGTACAGAGCAACCAGATCAGCTAGTTTTGAATTACAGAGCCAAAAATCATCAACTTTCAACAACCTCAAATGATCAACACAACCTGCTTATAACAGCCAGGTAGGTGCTCAGCAATTAATTACATGGTTGACCAAAAATCCCGCCAGATACACAGTATCATGAAAATGGCGCTCAAACACAACCAGATTGGCGCCCAAACTTGAATGCAGCAGGTAGGGGAGGAGACAGGAAGATATCTCGAGCCCTGCGCCCCTGTCCGCTGATGTACACCTTCAGTCGGGTACCAGATCAGCCCATGCCATCGCCCATACCTCTGCAACAATCGCCATTGATGGCGCACCAACCCGCGGCCTCGGGAAGAACATCAATTCTGCATTCGCAAGCATTTCCCACCGAGACTCATCATCATGATATTTGAAAATGCAGGATATCAATATCCCACATGCACCCCGCGATGACCTCAATAACACTTTATATACTAGGTCATGAGCATATATCATGTCGGTGCTTTTGCTCCTGACGACACTAGTATAAGACTTCATCATCATCATCCTCCAGCAGCATGATATCCTGTTGTTCGAAATATCACCCTGACGTCATCATGATATTTGAAATATAACCTGCATGATAATCGGCACAACCTGATCCATCGGAGGAACATCCTCCTGCTGAGCTTAAACCCAAAGTCTGGCCGATGAACATCCTGATGACGTCATCATCATATTAACATCATCATGATATTCGGAAGACAACCGGATATTTGGAAATATCATCCTGATGTTCAAATATCAGGTTGCACTGTAGCTCCACTATAAGATCGGGGCGATAACTGAATATGATGATGATGCTTGAAAAGATCACCCCCAGTAGATAATGCGCGAAGCCAGTAGGCGGATATCTCCTTGAGATCAGCATCATCATGATGCTGGAACAAACATATATCCGGGTGATATGAAAATATCACCCCCTCCTTCAGAAATATCATTGATGCAGATAGGCAGAGAAATAGATATCACCCTGATATAAGGATGACGTCAGCATCATCAGGATGAGAAACAACGAACAAGAAGTGATAGAACATCATCAGGATGATATTGACTAAGATCATCCTGACGTTCAAAATATGATGACCCTAGTGAATATCGGGTCACACTTAGAATTCTTCAACAACATCATCAGGATGATCATAACCAAGATCACCCGATGATAAAAATATCACCCCGGCGAAATATCCTGCAGGCAGAAAATATGATGACCCTCCGCAAGCAGCACGGTGATAACTGGAAATATGATGATGATGACGACGACCCTTAAGAAAAAACAAATCAGGTCGAACAACTTAGAGAATAACCCCTTCAGGATATCGGGGCAACATCATCATCATGTCTGGGCAAGGTGATAAATGAAAGATCACCGGATACTTGAAAAATCACCTCCGCAAGCAAATCAGGGCGCACTGTAGCTCATCAACATCATCAGGGTAAAAACCAAACATCATCCGATAGTGAAATATGATGATGACGATGAGAAACCGGTCGACGGAGAACATGATGATGCTGACCTTCATCGAAACAAACATGATGATGATGACCTCCTCCTCAAGAAAATATGATGCTGCAGCTGAAAAATGCTGAGGAGGTCCATTACTTAGAACATTTTTTGGATACTTAGGGAGAGTGCCTGAATGAAAATTGCTCAAAAATTGTCAGTCAATTCAGGCACTAACAGTGGCTCTGTCTGGGGACGTGCAGGTGCAAGACTGCAGCGAGAACCCCAGATCTCTGGGATGCAGACCAGTCCCTTATCCATTGGGCACAGAGTCAAATACTACACTGACCTGCATCACCAAACACACTTGATGGCCTAAGGCCACCAAGAAAAGAAAAGCATGTATCTCCCTTTGTCAAATATCTTGTTTTCATCTGCATGCACTGGGTCAAGCTTGGAGATACTGTCAGGATCCACCCACAAACAAATCTTGTCATCTGCATATTCAATCCTCTGATTTGGCTTGTCATTTTCACCCCTGTGCAGATAACCCTCAGCATCATATGACATGTGGGTGCAGAATGTATCAAACAATGCATGTTCATATGGCATATAGCACTTATCACCTATATCATCATCATGCATTGCAACATGATCTCCTAGCTGGACTGCAAATAGGAAACACTCGGAGTCCACCATAAAACTAGGAAGATCAAGGCTCATTGTATTATATGCTGGCACATCAAAAGAAAAGCTTTCAAAATCACAATTGTGTACATCATGTACACAACCAATAGTAGCACCAAGCTAGAAAAGATCAGGCTCTGGCACCTCTTTACAATCAGGCACATTTTCACAGTCACTTACCTGATGTATGTTGTTTCCTCTTTCATTAGGATGAGAAACAGAATCCAAGTCAAAAATAATGTCAAGATCCTCATCACCATATGTGTCATAAATGGGTGACCCAGGTGCATCAGTTTCATCATAGTATGCCATTTGTTCATGGGCAGCAGAGCACACATCTTCATCACCAATGGATTCACTCTGTGGAGGAGTATCAGCCTGTGTGTCATAAGCAAAACAGCCATCAAATGAAAAACAATCATGCTCTGAACTAGCACTTATTTTAATTTCTGACTGCTCTTCATGATCTCCATGTGTTTGAAAGGTAGGCAATGGGTCACACATAGGACTGCTTCTCTGTTTGCTTATATCTTCTCTGTCTTGAGTACAATACTCACAATTATCTCCACAGGTCCATTCCAAAAATTGCTCATTGCTGTCCACAACCTCGTTATTGTTTTCATGGTCAGATGCCTCATCATTGCAATGGGAATCCTCATTAGTCCTTTCACTGGCATCCTCAACTGGTAAACAATCCAGTTGAGCAGTATTGTTAGCATTATGTTCAAAAAAAGCAGTCTCAACCTCTATGCTTTTATTTTCATTTTTATCTGCACATGATGCCATAATCATTTGGTCATTTGCAGCTTCATAACCATTTCTCACACCAAAACCTGGGGACAGGGGTTTCAGCAGGTGCACATTTCTCATTTCTTCTACATTTTCTAAAAATTTGTATGCCATCTGCATACTTGTCACCTTGAAATCCCTCAGTAATGCACTAGAGCCCTCCTCAAAAGCTTCAAAGAATATGCCAACACAGGCTGAAATATCAGGTCTGAAACTTTCAGGGACATGTGAAAGGGCTACTGCAAACCTATGACTGAAATCAACACATGGCTCTTCATCTTGTTTTCTGATTCTCATCAATTCTACAACAAGATCAGCCGGTTCTTTTGCAAATTCTTCCTTGAAACAGTCAGCAAGCTCATCCCAACAAGCAAAAAATTTCTTTGGAAAGCTCAAATACTAGTCTTTTGCTTTTGCATCAAAGGACCTAACAAAAAACCTCATCCACATATCCTCATCTCTGAATGAATGTTCTCCCATAAAACTTTGAAAATTTTGAATATGTGCATTCCCATCACATACATTGTGACCACTAAATCTAGGCATCTGACAGTATATCCTAGCAGGCATAGTTTCTACTTTATAATCCACCCATGACAAATCCAGTTGGTCATACAAAGGATCAAAAGGGCCGACAGGAGGTTTAGCTTTCTGACAGGCAGACACAACAGGGTTACTGCTTCTTAACTGGGCCTGCTCAGCCTCTAAGAATATCAACCTATTTCTTATCTCTTCTATTCCTTTATCCAACATTTCACCACTGAGTATGGGATAACTCATACTTGGATTCATAAAAACCCTACTCTTAGACATTGTTTGTCTGTCTAAGACCTAAGGGTTCCCCTGGCATCTAACCTATGCAGTAAAACAGAAAATAAAGGGGAAGTAACAAAGTACCTTTTCTCATACAAATGCAGAAATATGTACATCTTTCAACCAATAACATACATCTATCTTTCACGTGCATTGGGATCTTTTTTGCAGAGTCGCCACCTCTCCAGAGAGGACAAAATTTTCAATAGCTGAAAGCTACTTTTCCAGGTTCATTCCACTAGCAGAGCATCATTTTGCTAGTGACTCGGATGGGCCACAAGTATATCATTTTTTAGTCCATCCCCAGCGGAGTCGCCATTTTGTTGGCATTCTTTGAATCAGCATTAGGGTCTGCCACTTCTAATGCACAGGCAGATTCATCCAACTGAATACAGGAGGTTACGTGAGCTCCTCCCCTTCACTTCTGGTTCTGCCGCACCAAGGGGGGTATCCCTATAACTCAAGATGTAACCTTGACTAGCTCAAAGATAGAAAGATCTAACTTGACAACAACAGGCAGAATACTCTCATGTATGGACCAAGATCTGCATGATAGATCACAAGGCTGGCAACATTCTTGGACATGATGTCTGGTTGGGTATGAGAGCATGCAGGGGGTTCCTAATCCTACTCCTACAACTAACAGGTGGAAGTATGAAATGTTTTAGTTTGAAGTTTGGATGCAAAGCTGGACATGGTGTATAACACAAGAACACAGCATGATTGGTGCCTATCCAGGGCTTGGAGTCGGTAGACATACACCTGTGAATGATCAGTATGATTAGCTAAAACTGGATTTCAGGGGGATACACATGATATCTGCCCTACAAATATCTCCCAATGAAGAGTGTTGAGTTATCTCTACTTATGGCATCCCTACTGCAGTATACCCTTCCCAATGTTCAACCTGAAAATAGTTTAATCTACCCCTTGAGCAGAAGTTAAAAGGTCAGACATTCAACATAGGAATTCTATGCTCTAGAATCTAAACATTACCCAAATATCCAGATCCAGAAGAAGAATACATGCAATACTGGAGACAGAATTAACACAACACATGCTAAGATAGCATTACTCATACAAGATCAACCATGAAATCAGTGGATTCATGCCAAATCGTACAACAGGAGATACATAAACTCACAAGTTTAAGCTGTACAGAGCAACCAGATCAGCTGGTTTTGAATTACAGAGCCAAAAATCATCAACTTTCAACAACCTCAAATGATCAACACAACCTGCTTATAACAGCCAGGTAGGTGCTCAGCAATTAATTACATGGTTGACCAAAAATCCTGCCAGATACACAGTATCATGAAAATGGCGCTCAAACACAACCAGATTGGCGCCCAAACTTGAATGCAGCAGGTAGGGGAGGAGACAAGAAGATATCTCGAGCCCTGCGCCCCTGTCCGCTGATGTACACCTTCAGTCGGGTACCAGATCAGCCCACGCCATCGCCCATACCTCTGCAACAATCGCCATTGATGGCGCACCAACCCGCAGCCTCGGGAAGAACATCAATTCTGCATTCGCAAGCATTTCCCGCTGAGACTCATCATCATGATATTTGAAAATGCAGGATATCAATATCCCACATGCACCCCGCGATGACCTCAATAACACTTTATATACTAGGTCATGAGCATATATCATGTCGGTGCTTTTGCTCCTGACGACACTAGTATAAGACTTCATCATCATCATCCTCCAGCAGCATGATATCCTGTTGTTCGAAATATCACCCTGACGTCATCATGATATTTGAAATATAACCTGCATGATAATCGGCACAACCTGATCCATCGGAGGAACATCCTCCTGCTGAGCTTAAACCCAAAGTCTAGCCGATGAACATCCTGATGACGTCATCATCATATTAACATCATCATGATATTCGGAAGACAACCGGATATTTGGAAATATCATCCTGATGTTCAAATATCAGGTTGCACTGTAGCTCCACTATAAGATCGGGGCGATAACTAAATATGATGATGATGATGCTTGAAAAGATCACCCCCAGTAGATAATGCGCGAAGCCAGCAGGCGGATATCTCCTTGAGATCAGCATCATGATGATGCTGGAACAAACATATATCTGGGTGATATGAAAATATCACCCCCTCCTTTGGAAATATCATTGATGCAGATAGGCAGAGAAATAGATATCACCCTGATATAAGGATGACGTCAGCATCATCAGGATGAGAAACAACGAACAAGAAGTGATAGAACATCATCAGGATGATATTGACTAAGATCATCCTGACGTTCAAAATATGATGACCCTAGTGAATATCGGGTCACACTTAGAATTCTTCAACAACATCATCAGGATGATCATAACCAAGATCACCCGATGATAAAAATATCACCCCGGCGAAATATCCTGCAGGCAGAAAATATGATGACCCTCCGCAAGCAGCACGGTGATAACTGGAAATATGATGATGATGACGACGACCCTTAAGAAAAAACAAATCAGGTCGAACAACTTAGAGAATAACCCCTTCAGGATATCGGGGCAACATCATCATCATGTCTGGGCAAGGTGATAAATGAAAGATCACCGGATACTTGAAAAATCACCTCCGCAAGCAAATCAGGGCGCACTGTAGCTCATCAACATCATCAGGGTAAAAACCAAACATCATCCGATAGTGAAATATGATGATGACGATGAGAAACCGGTCGACGGAGAACATGATGATGCTGACCTTCATCGAAACAAACATGATGATGATGACCTCCTCCTCAAGAAAATATGATGCTGCAGCTGAAAAATGCTGAGGAGGTCCATTACTTAGAACATTTTTTGGATACTTAGGGAGAGTGCCTGAATGAAAATTGCTCAAAAATTGTCAGTCAATTCAGGCACTAACACATCCCAAGGTCATCAAGTATACACATGAGTATGAAGCATACACGTAAATACACATAATACACAAAGTATTCACATGACATATGTTGCAAAATATACACATAATTCACAAAGTAAACACCTAAATCACCAAGTTTACACTTGAATACATGTAAGGCACACGTAGCATACACAAGATGGTAGGATGACTGCTCTAATACCACTTGTAATGTCCCCTTTTGGTTATTCTTATTTTTTACCTTGCACACAAATATAACCTCAATAAAGGAACATTAGTAAATTGATAATAAAATCAAAACATTAATTTGGATTAGTAATAACATGATCATTAATGATAATTATATAATTCATACTCATTTTTCTTAATTATTCATATGGAACCTCATAGTGTACTTCAGGATGATAGTGCTTGGTCACTAATCTAATCTAGCCCTAATAGAGGATAGGTGTATGTTTATTAAGGTGTGGGATAATAATACCCAAGGGCTTCATGGCACACCTAGCCATACCTCAACTCTTGGCTCAAGAGCTTCATTGTATGCCTGGCAATACCTCGCTACTTGAGGATCGTGCTCCACTGTCATAGGCCCAAGTGCTTCATTGCATGCCTGGAAATACCTCACTACTTGGCTCAAGGGACTTTATTACACGCCTAGTAATACCTCATCCACTTGAGAGTCACCTACCATGTAAGTCATCTCCATAGGTATAGGCCCAAGTGCTTCATTGCACTCCCAACAATACCTCACTACTTGGCTCAAGGGACTTCATTACATGCTCGGTAATACCTCATCCACTTGAGAGTCACCTACCCTATGTAAGATTGATAATCTACACTTACTTACTTAACCGTCCTCCTAGGGAAATAGATAAGATTAAGGACATGGTATGCTTTGCTTATCCCTAGTACATTATGAGTAAGGTTAGAGAATTCATACCAGTAAGGAGTTCAACCTCTTGATCTAGTGATCCCATGGATCACGAAGATAATATCCTTTTATAAATATGGTTCCTCTATGGGAACTCGGTTTTGTACCATCATCATGGGATGGATAAATATATGGCAATTGTTGCCTCTTATATAATATGTTCAATATGAAGTTAGGCATAATTCCCTTGCTTGGATGGCTAAAATTAACATTGATTTGCAATAATGAAAGAATACCCTATTTTGCTGATTGAATGATGATATGCTATTGTTAGATCGTTGGTCAATTGCTGATGCAAGATAGTATTCTCCTTTGGTTGCTGCTATTCTAATTTATAAAGCAAATATATGAGATGTATTTGATTGATTGGAAGTGCTTGTTCACTGATGAAGGATACTTGATTGATTGTTTGGGAGTGATAGAATAAACAATTATTGATTGTTGATGTGACGGTTCGATGGACTGTTAATTGATATACAATGATATATTTACTTAAGATTTATTGCTGCCGTGAATAATGATATTCACTGAGTGAATAGTGATTATGGATATTGATTGGAATGTTAGACTAAACTATGTTAATTCTTTTGATTCTTGTGATTGATTGTTTTTAGTGATTCCATCCCAATTTGAACTCCTCCATCGAATCCTCTCTTATACGATTAAGGGGTTTCTCACTAATCCATCAGTTATCTTCTAAGGAGATGTCACTTCATAACAAATTTGTCTTGTTATTAAAACATGACCTCTACCTTAATTACAAGGCTATACCAATCGATACCATTGGTGCCTTAAGGTTAGCAATCTCTTACTAACTGTTATTGCTTGTTATGACATTTTACTAATTATTATCTTTTCCCTTAAGTTATTACTTTGGATATCTCCTAGCAATCATTGGTTCTACTCTTAATATGGGATCTGCTGCTAGTTAATATTAATTCTTTATGGGATGGGCTCCTTTTATTATCCTTCCCTTATATTCTCTGTAATATATATAGCTACCGTATATATTTCTCTTATATGACATTAAAGATATATATTTATTTTATGTTTTACAATTATATTTATATATTATATATTATATATTGTATATTGTATTTGTATTTATAATATATTTATTATTATATTTATATTATATAGTAATAATAATAATATTTATTATTTATATATATTGATAATTTATATTATTATATAACAATATTCAATATTTATAATATGATATTTAATTTATTATTAAGTATATTTAATATATATTATTTAATTAATTTTCAACAATTTAAGGTCATTCATATCTTCAATCTGAATGACTAATATATAATCGATTTGATTAATAGAGGGACATGACAGATGTCCCCTCAGGTTGTATACCAATGGGCTTCAAGAATTCTATGTCTAACCTGTTTCTATGGATATCCATTGTATCCTGTGATAAAGAATATGTGTATGTCTTACCTTAACATGCATTATGCATATTCAATTTTAACAATTGCATGAATATCATGACGTTTTTTTAGACAGCATAATTCAGACATCCTCATATTAATTTACTCTGGTAAAAACCAACATTTACCTGTTCATTTATCCATAAATGACAAAAAAGGGTTTCATCGCTACATATCTAATATTCACTCCCTTTTAAACTATTTGATCTATATCCGGATATGTGTGTTCACTTTGCAATTACCCTCATCCATTTGTCGTTTGAATGTGCACTATGTTCTATTGTGTTCGCAGGTTGTTGTAATAGCGCCTTAATCGCATAGGAGCTCTATAATCTCTTCTTGAATATGTGATAAGCTTGAAATGAACTCATATCCTCATTTTTAATTAGTAACACTGGCAAATTAGAGTGTAATTAATGTTAGGTTGTTCATATCCATGGATCTACACCCTAAGATTTGAGATTTTAACATGCAGCGTGATGTTATTTGAAATTTAAAATGTTCACCTACCATTAGAAAACCAATAAATACGGGGTCTACACATTCACAAATGTCAGGGATATTAAGTAATATGCATGCTCTTGCAGAATATGCCCATGATATAAGCATGACAATAGTCAACTGTTGACCAACAATCGAAGGATCAGCTCACCCTACTTTTGTCTATCATGATATTATGATATGTTGACATGGATTAGTTAGTATGCCACGTGGCAACATCTTATTGGTTTGTAGAAATCTACCTATTATATGTCCCAAGGGTGGATACGGGGATATTAAGAAATATTCATATGTTCAATTATACAGAATATCCCCCCCTTTCTGAAGATGAGGGTGACGTCAGCATTTTTACTAATATTCCAAATTGGTCAAGGAGGTGACATCTGTTGAACTGCACCAAACAACTGAGAGGAGGGGTGAATCAGTTGTACTAAAAATTTTGACCAATTATGATTATCAACTTATCAATTACTTATATTTTGATATAACCATGAAAACATAAAATGAGAAGCTCAACACAAGAGACGCCATATTTTTATGTGGAAAACCCTAAAAGGGAAAAACCACGGTGGGTGTTAGCCCAAAGAAATATATAAGTTATATCAATACCAAAAAATAGAGGCTCACTGCCCAAATTGTTCACTGCAAAGAAAGGCTCACTGCCTATGGGTGGCTCACTACCAAAGGGAGGCTCACTGCCAAAAGGTTGAACTAAAATAACAACATCTACTCCATGCCAAGGTTTAGTTCTATTGAAGCACAAACACCTCTACTCTGCTCTGCTCTACTACCTTACTTCACTTTATCTTCTCATCTTCACACTTTGACACATTTTCATGACTCAATTACAAGTATTTATACACTTCATCAACCTTGGAATGATCATCAAGGTTGGCATTACAATCATCAACCATTGGAACAATCTCCAAGGTTGTCAAACATACGTTACATCATAATAGGTCTGGACCTAAACAGATTTAAAAAGAAAAGAAATGAATGTGGATCACACCGTGCCTTAGCAGGGAATCAAACATAATCTTCCATGCTACAACACGCTATCACAATCTTCAATGCACCTCCACAAATGATAAATTCAACTTGGTTGGCCAAGACTGATGTTAACACAATTATTCTCAAGAACACACTTCATGCATGATCTGAATTATACCTTACAGACCAATCCAAATGTAGGAGAATGATTAGGAGATATCCACAAGCACATTGTAATCACCAAGAACACCACATGATCTCTAATCACTCTATCAATAAGATTCTTCAAATCAAAGTACATGAACAACACTGTCAACCACTGTCATGAGTAAAAGATAGCTTGCAGACCACCAAATCATGAACCATTACATTTGAAGGCACTTAATATCATTACTGACTTAATTCCAGAACCATAGACCAAAATACTTCAATGCGGAGGAATACAAAACAAAACACTTTCTCCTTGTCACCACCAAACATACAGAAAGAGTTGTTTTACTTTGGTGAACATAACTCACTCAAATCTACATACCGGAGGCTCAAACTTAGAATATAACATCTTCATATAGGCTTCTAAATAACTTCCAATATGCAAACAAAAATATTTATTCTATAGGAAATGCAGAGCATTCTTCTAGACTATTCTTCTGCATGTAATGCATTGTTTCTACTGCAACACATTGTTATCACCAGAGGGACTAATTTTCTCAATATCCTCAACAAAGTAAGAGCACAGTTGACACTAATGACAACATAGACATGTTGACATCAATGACAACATTGATTAGGCACATACTTGTTGCAAGTATGGGCCTAACCAGTGTTGTCATTGATGTCAACATAATTTTGTTGCATTGATGATAAGGATTGGATGAGCTATGTACTGAGGATATTGAGAAAATTAGTCCTAATCAGGAATAGAGAAGAACAGTAAAGGCAGTAAGGTAAAGGTCCCAGCTAAGATGAATATCAAAGGAAGTGCTTCAAAGGGTTTGTAGATATGTATCTTAAGATGATCCAGTAAAGATTTCAGAGGTCCGCATGAAGACTTGAAGAAGTTATGGCCACTTAAGTAAAACTGGTTCTGACAGGTGTTTAGAGGTGACATAGTAACACAGATAGGTCCGGTGAGATTCAAAAATGCAATATCTTGTTCTGTGGATTTGGTGGAGTGTTTAGGAAGCCAATGTGGATTGACAACTCAATTGGTTCATGGTCTGGAGGTCCACAAGCATCCATTCCAATATGACAGTGATGACAGACAATGTTCTTGAGGTTTTGGATGAAGGAGAGAATGATTTCAGTAAATAGAAGTAGTGTGGATGTTCTCAGTGATTCAAGTAAGCTTGTGGAGGTCTTTGGATTGTGTCCAGTTTGTGTTGGAGGTCTGGCTGACCGGATGAGTTACACATCCTACAGATGATCTTGAAGTTGTTCTATGAAGAATGGCATGTTCCTAAAGAAATATTGAAGTTTCAGATCTGTGTGGCCGACAGTGTGTTAACCCGCATGACGTCTTTAAGTATGTTCTATGTAATGTATGCTAACTTGGATGATAATTCCCAAGTCAATGTCTTGTATAAATAAGGAGTTGTAAAGTCATTTCAAAGTGTGTCTGATGGAGATGAGTGTGTGGTAGAGAGGCAAAAAGTGAAAGACAGAGCAGAAGTGTTGGGCTTAAATGGAACTGACTCAAACATGGTGAAGATGCTATTCTTTAGTTCAACTATGTAATACTTATTATTTTATAGACACTGTGTCTCCTGTAGGCAGTGGACCTCTTGTGAGCAGTGTGCTCGGGCAGTGAACCCTAATTGGCATGTGCCATTTTTTTATTTCTATTCTTCTAACAAAGAATACAATCTTGGGTTAGTCACCCCATGGTTTTTCCCTTAACCAAGTTTTTCACGTCAAAAATCTTGGTGTCATATGTGTTAATGTGTTTCTGCTCTTGAATTGTTGCATTACATTTCCATGATTGATTTATTATTATGCTACTAAATTAAGAAGAGAATTCAAGTGATTAATTGAAAGAAAGTTTTGGACAACTGATTCACCCCCCTCTCAATTATCTATCCTTAATCTAACAATTGGTATCAGAGCCAAGTTCCTCTAAAAGAGCTTAACCACTTGAGGAGATCCAGGATGTCGTCCTACAAGAAGGATAGTCTGAGGTTTGATGGAACCAATTTCTCTCTTTGGAAAAGTCACATGGAATGTCACTCACAATGTATGGGAATGCAGTATTGGATCATGGCTTCAAAGAAGTATACTCCTCCACAGAATGGTCTGAGAACCGTCGATGAAATCAAAGATGATGAAAATAATTTATGGACTAAAGAAGCTCTTCTAAGTGCCTTATCTGATTTAAAGCTAACAAATGTTATTGACCTACAAACTACTTTTGAGATTTGGGAAAAACTAGAACTTCTACATGAAGGAGACAAGTATGTTAAATGTGCCAAGCTACAAATTTTGAAAGGAAAATTCAAAAATCTGAAGATGAGAGAAGATGAAAATATCACTACATTTATGCCAAGAGTAAATGAGCTTGTTTGTGACATTAGATGTGCTGGTGGAGTCTTGGATGAAGATGAGGTTGTTGGCAACATTATCAGATCCCTACCTAATTCTTACCAATACAAGGTTGCTGCTATTGAAGAATTCAGATCTATTTCAGGTATCACAAGAGATCAATTGGTTAGTAAATTGGCTGCATTTGAATTGACTGAGTTTGGAGATGCCCCCCAAGACTAAATTTGCATTCAAAGCTAGTGCCTCTGTTAAAGGAAAACAAAAGTTTGATTCAGGAGAGAACTCCTCAAAGAAACTATCATGGTATGATAAAGAAAGAAAAGACCTAGAAGAAGATGAAGCAGAAGCTGCTCAACTTGAAGCCCTTATTGCAAAAAGACTGCCAAGAGGATCCGGTAAGTATGAAGGGAAATTACCTTTTAAATGTTTTGACTACAATACGATTGGTCATTTTGCCTCAAGGTGTCCAGAAAGATTTTCAAAGCCAAACCCTAACAGATCAAGGTTCCAGAAGAATTGTTACTATGTTCATGAAGATGATGATATTGAAGGAGTAACAGATGATGAATCAGAAATAGGAAACAAATCCAGAAGTGAATGGGTGTTTATTGCCATCAAAGAAGAAGATCCAATGCCCTCTAAATCTGTCAATCATAAAATTGTATAAAAATCTGTGGCTACTCAAGTTGAAGAAAAGGATGATTGGGTCATTGATAGTGGATTCTCTCACCATATGACAGGTAACAAAAATAAGTTCATAGATTTGGAAAGGAATGAAGGAGGAGTGGTGAAGTTTGGTGATAATTTTGTTGGCAGAATCAGAGGTAGAGGAACCATTTCTTTTGATGGAAAGAACAAAACCAGTAATGTACTGTATGTTGAAGGTCTAAAGCACAATCTTCTTAGTATTGGATAGTTAGTGGACAAAGGCTATGATCTCTGATTCAAGAATGGGAAATACAAGATCTTTGAAAGTTTCAGAACAAAGATTGCATCTGGTACTCAAACAAAAGGTAATATCTTTCACTTTGTTGGTACTGGTAAAAGTTGTCTATTTGTTCAAATTGATTAGAGTTGGTTGTGGCATAGAAGAATGTGTCATGTGAATTTTGATAATATCATCAAGATAAGCAACACTCAGGTTGTAAGAGATCTTCCAAGACTGGTGAAACCTACAAATCATTTGTGCAAAGAATGTCAGTTGGGTAAACAAAGCAGAATCTCATACAAAAGCAAGGAACAATCCTCTACCAAATTATTGGACTTAGTTCATACTAATCTATGTGGTCCGACAAGAATCAAGAGTGTGCAAGGTGATAGATACTTCATGTTACTAATTGATGACCATTCCCAGATGATGTGGGTGACTTTTCTGAAAGAGAAATTAGAAGCTACTGAGAAATTTAAAATGTTCAAGGCTATGGTAGAGAATGAAACTAGATTAAAATTAAAATGTTTGAGGTTTGATAGAGGTGGGGAATTCACATCCGGTGAATTCATAGGTTTCTGTGAGAAACATGGAATAAAAAGATAGTTGTCTATACCTAGGACTCCACAGCAAAATGGAGTAGTTCAGAGAAAGAACCAGACCATCCAGGAAGCATCTAGAACCATGATGATGGAAGCAAATGTTCCTCAGATCTATGGGAGAGAAGTTGTAAGCACTGCAGTCTACACTCTCAATCGAGTACAAATCAGAAGCAATACCGATAAGACTCCTTATGAACTTTGGTTTGGCATCACTCCCACTGTGAGATATTTTAGAGTCTTTGGCAGCAAATGTTACATTAAAAGAGATGAAGATCTAGGAAAATTTGATGCTAGAAGTGATGAAGGAATTTTCTTGGGTTATTCTACTCAAAGCAAAGCATACCGGTGTTATAACAAGAGATTAAGGAAGATTGTAGAAAGTACAAATGTGAAGGTTGATGAAGGCATTTAAAAACCTTCAAAATTTTATAAATATGATGAACATGATCAAAATGATGTTTTTGTTCAAGCAGTCCAATCTAAAATTTAGATTCAGACTGATCTGATAAATCAGGAAGAAGAGTTAAATTTGAATGAACCTATTCAAGAATCAGAAGTGCAAGAAATTCCCAAAGTTCCCAGGTATGTAAGACTGAATCACTCTAAAGATCAGATCATATGTGATAAAAGCAAAGATGTACAAACAAGAAGAAGGATTACCCAAGATTCAGAAGAGTACTGTCTGATTTCAAATATTAAACCTAAGATAGTGAACGAAGCTTGCAATGATGAAAACTAGAGCAAAGCAATGGAGGAAGAGCTGATGCAAATTGAGAAGAATCACACTTGGGATCTTGTTCCCAAACCTAAGAACAAGAATGTGATTGGAACCAAATGGCTCTTCCGGAATAAACTAAATGAAGATGGTGAAGTAGTCAGAAACAAAGCCAGATTGGTCTGCAAAGGTTACTCCCAAGTAGAAGGAGTTGATTTTGAAGAGACTTTTGCTCCAGTGGTAAGAATTGAAGCAGTCAGATTATTTCTTGCTTTTTCTACCTTCAAGGATTTCAAAGTATATCAGATGGATGTCAAGTCTGCCTTCCTAAATGGTGACTTGGAAGAAGAAGTTTACATTGAGCAACCGAATGGATTTCAATTGTCTGATCATGGTGATATGGTCTGCAAGTTGAAGAAAGCATTATATGGACTCAAGCAAGCTCCAAGAGCCTGGTATGAAAGATTGGATAAGCATCTTTTGAAGATTGGTTTCAACAAAGGTACTACTAATAGTAATTTGTATTTCAAAATTGATCATGAAAATATCTTGATTGTTGAAGTATTTGTTGATGACATCTTTTTTGGGGGAAGAGATAGTATGTGTAAAACATTTGCAAATCAAATGAAAAGTGAATTTGAGATGTCCATGTTTGGGGAAATGAATTTCTTCTTGGGTCTACAAATCACTCAAATAAAGAAAGGACTCTTCATTTCTCAGACCAAATATGTGAAAGAATTGTTGAAGAAATTTGGGATGGAAGACTCAAAACCAATGAATACTCCCATGGCAACCAGATGCAAATTGAGCAAAGATGATGACTCTCCTAAGGCTGATCAGAAAAAGTACAGGTCAATGATTGGAGGATTATTGTATCTCACTCAAACTAGACTTGACATTATGAATTTTGTTGGTCTTGTTGCTAGATTCCAAGCTGATCCTAGAGAATCTCATGTCATGGCAATCAAGAGGATTTTTAGATATCTAAAAGGAACAGTTGAGTATGGTTTGTGGTACCCTAGAGATCATGATTTCTCTTTTCATACATATACAGATGCAGATTGGATAGGAGATGTTGATGACCAGAAGAGTACCAGTGGTGGAGCATTCTTTTTAGGGAAGAGATTGGTTTCTTGGCTGAGCAAGAAATAAAAGGCAATATCTCTGTCCACTGCAGAGGTAGAATATATTGCAGTAGCAGGTAGTTGCACTCAAGTATTGTGGATGAAGCAATTACTAAGGGACATCAGAGTGGAGTATAAGGAACCTATCACAATCTTATGTGATAATTCAAGTGCAATAAACATATCAAAGAATCTGATGTTGCATTCAAAGACTAAACACATATCCATCAAGTTTCACTTTTTGAGAGAGCAAGTAAACAAAGATGAAGTTAGATTGGAGTTTGTGCCATCCAAGGATCAGATTGCAGATATTTTTACTAAACCTCTACCTAAGGACTCTTTTGAGTATCTCAGGGAGAAGTTAGGGGTTATTACCCCTCTGGCTCTGAATTAAGATGCAGTATTGTGCATCAGTCCAGTGGATCTCACAGCTATATCTTGTGGTCCAGATTGATGTTTGGGAAGCTATTACTCAGGGGGAGCAACTTGTATGATTCTAAATTGATGCAAGTATGTGCCCTTTTCCATTGATGTCAAAGGTGGAGAGAAGACATGTGAAAAACAAGTGGTTGTTATCAAAGGGGGAGCAGGAAAGGAAGAGAAGACATGTGAATGGTTTTTGTTAATAAGGGGAGTTGTGATAGTGTGAATAAGTTCTTGTCTTGAGGGGTAAAATAGTTTTTCACATCATATGTTGCCATCAATGACAAAGGGGGAGACTGTTGCAAGTATGGGCCTAACCGATGTTGTCATTGATGTCAACATACTTCTGTTGCATTGATGATAAGGATTGGATGAGCTATGTGGTGAGGATATTGAGAAAATTATTCCTAATCAGGAACAAAGAAGAACAGTAAAGGCAGTAAGGTAAAGGTCCTAGCTAAGATGAAGATCAGAGGAAGCACTTCAAAGGGTTTGTAGATATGTATCTTAAGATGATCTAGTAAAGATTTTAGAGGTCCGCATGAAGACTTGAAGAAGTTATGGCCACTTAAGTAAAACCAGTTTTGACAAGTGTTCAGAGGTGATAGAGTGACACAGATAGGTCCGGTGAGATCTGGTAATGCAATATCCTATTCTATGGATTTGGTGGAGTGTTTAGGAAGCCAATGTGGATTGACAACTCAATTGGTTCATGGTCTAGAGGTCTGCAAGCATCCATTCCAATATGACAGTGATGACAGACTATGTTCATGAGGTTTCAGATGAAGGAGAGAATGATTTCAGTAAATAGAAGTAGTGTGGATGTTCTCGGTGATTTAGGCAAGCTTATGGAGGTCTTTGGATTGTGTCCAGTTCGTGTTGGTGGTCTGCATTGAAGATTGAGCACGTAATTGAAGAACTACTTCCAAATGATGGTGTTCTTCCTAAGTCTAGCCAACTGGATGAGTTACACATCCTGCGGATGATCTTGAAGATGTTCTATGAAGAATGGTGTGTTCCTAAAGAAATATTGAAGTTTCAAATCTATGTGGCTGATAGTGTGTTGATCCATGTGGTCTTTAAGTATGTGCTCTGTAATATATGCCAACTTGGATGATAATTCCCAAGTCAACGTCTTGTATAAATAAGGAGTTGTAAAGTCATTTCAAAGTGTGTCTGATGGAGATGAGTGTGTGGTAGAGAGGCAGAAAGTGAAAGATAGAGCAGAAGTGTTGGGATTAAATGGAACTGACTCAAGCATGGTGAAGATGCTATTCTTCAGTTCAAGTATGTAATAGTTATTATTTTGTAGACAGTGTGTCTCCTGTAGGCAGTGGGCCTCTTGTGAGCAGTGTGCTTGGGCAGTGAGCCCTAATTGGCATGTACCATTTTGTTCTTTCTATTCTTCTAACAGAGAATACAATCTTGGGTTAGTCACCCCATGGTTTTTCCCTTAACTAGGTTTTCCACGTCAAAAATCTTGGTGTCATATGTGATAATGTGTTTCTGCTTTTGAATTGTTGCATTACATTTCCATGATTGATTTATTATTATACTGCTAAATTAAGAAGAGAATTCAAGTGATTAATTGAAAGAAAGTTTTGAACAACTGATTCACCCCCCCTCTCAGTTGTCTGTTCTTAATCTAACAATACTCAAGCAACAATCTCCCCCTTTGTCATTGATGGCAACATATGATGTGAAAAACTGAAAAGACCATCAAGACAAGATTCTCCTCTTTCTCTTTACACATCTGCATTCTTTCTCCCCCTGATTTTTTCACATGATTTCTCTCCCCCTTTGACATCAATGGCAAAGGGAACATACTTGCATGCTACTGCTCTGATCCACTTACTTTATCAGAAACATTTAGCTACTCCCCCTGAGAAGTAGCCTTCAGAACATCAATCCAGATCAAAGAATGACACATTGAGCTCCACTAGATTGATGCACTCTTATGCATCTTAGTTTAGGATAGGAGGGGTAATGACCCCTAACTTCTCTCTAAGATACTCAAAGGTATCTTTAGGCAGAGGCTTAGTGAAAATGTTTGCAATCTGATCCTTTGTGGACACATATTCCAACTTTACTTCATTCTCTGTCACCTTCTCTCTCAAAAAGTGATACCTTATTGATATGTGCTTTGTTCTTGAGTGCATCATTGAATTCTTTGAAATTTTTATGGCACTTGTATTGTCATAAAAGATTGCAATTAGATCTTCATACACAACTCTCATATCCTTCAAAATCCGCTTCATCCATAATAGTTGAGTGCAACAACATGTTGCTGCAATATACTCTACTTCTGTAGTTGACAAAGATATTGAATCTTGTTTCTTACTCAGCCATGAGACCAATCTATTACCCAAGAAGAAGGTACCTCCACTTGTACTCTTCCTATCATCAATATCTCCAGCCCAATATGCATCTGTATAAGCATTGAGAGTGAAATCATTGTCCTTTGGATACCATAAGCCATAATCTAGAGTACCTTTCAAATACCTTAGGATTCTCTTAACTACAATCACATGTGATTCTCTTGGATCGGCTTGAAACCTCGCAACAAGTCAAACTACATGCATAATACCAGGTCTAGTTTGAGTTAGATAAAGCAATCCTCCAATCATGGATCTACATTTTTTCTAATTAGCCTTAGGTGATTCATCAATTTTACTCAACTTCTAACTAGTCACCATAAGAGTACATACTGGTTTAGAGTCTTCCATCCCAAACTTCTTCAACAACTCTTTCACATACTTAGGAGTCTTGACAACATTTTCTGGAGACTCTTCTTCATCTTGATTATCTTCTAGCTCATCTTTTTCTTCATTCATTATAGTAATAGGTTCATCTGGTTCATAGTAATTCAAGTTTGATATCTTTTCCTTGCCTTCATCTACCTTCACATTTGCACTTTCAACAATCTTTTTGAGCCTTTTGTTGTAGCACCAGTAGGCCTTACTCTTGGTATAATATCTAAAAAAGATTCCTTCATCACAACTTGCATCAAACTTTCCTAGATCTTCATCTCTCCTAACATAGCATTTGCTTCAAAAGATTTTGAAATACTTTACTGAAGGAATTCTTCCATACCATAATTCTTAAGGAGTTTGAGTACCATTACCTTTGACTTGAACTCGATTTTGGATGTAAACAGTAGTATGAATAGCCTCTTTCCAAAAAACTTCTGGTAAATCTGCTTCCTTCATCATTGTCCTAGCAGCCTCTTGAACTGTCCTATTTTGTCTTTCCACAACTCCATTTTGCTGAAGAGTTCTAGGTGCAGACAGTTGTCTTTTTATCCCATCCCCTTCATAGAATATGTTGAATTCATTTGATGTGAATTCACATCCTCTATTAGATCTCAAGCATTTGATTTTCAATTCTATCTCATTCTCAACCATTGCCTTAAAAGATTTGAACTTCTCTAGGGCTTCTAATTTGTCTCTTATAAAAGTAACCCAAATCATTCTAGAATAATCATCAATAAGAAACATAAAGTACCTGTCACCTTGTAGATTTCTCACCCTTGTAGGACCACATAGATCTGTATGCACTAGATCTAGCAAACTAGCAGAGAATTGCTCTTTGTTCTTGAATCTTGTTCTTGTCTGCTTCCCTAACTGACATTCCTTGCAGATTGTGTTGGATGGTTTCACAAGTTTTGGTAAATCTCTCACAATCTGACCTAAACTTATCTTTACCAGATTATCAAAGTTTATATGACACGTCCTTCTATGCCACAACCAACTTTCAACTACCTGAGCCAATAAACAATAATCATTAGTTCCTCTTAATTAATAGATGTTACCTTTTGTCTTCTTACTCGTAGAAATCATAGTTCTGAAGATTTCCATGATCTTGCACCCATTATCTTTGAATCTCAGATCATATCCTTTGTCACACATCTAACCAACACTCAAAAGATTATGCTTCAAACCCTTTACATATAGAACATTGTTAGTGTTATGCTTTCCATCAAATGAAATAAATCTTTTTCCACAAATCTTACCAGCTGCATTATCTCCAAAGCTAACCAGTCCTCTATCATACTTTTCCAAACTTACAAACTTACTTTTGTCACCAGTCATGTGATGTGAGCATCGACTATCAATAATCCATTCATCCTTATCCTTCTCAACCTAAACAACCAAAGTACTTTCTTCCACTAGTTTTTCTTCCTTCAAACAACTAGTAGAATTAGTAGACATAGGATCTTATTTAATAGTAATAAACATGCATTCATTTGCACTAGTACTAGCATCATTAGATTCATCATTAGTCACTCCTTCATCATCAAAATCGCTAACATAGTAACATTTGTTTGGAACTTTAGGCTTTCTCTCATACCTTTTCTTATTTGTTTCAATTCTTTCAAGACATCTGGAAGCATAATATCCTACTTTACCACAAGAGAAATACTCGAAAGGTAATTTAACTTTGAACTTACCGAAACTTCTTTACAGCCTATTAACAAAGTTAGCTTCAATTTCATCAAAGTCCTCATCCACTTTATATTTCCCAGCTCTGGAAATCTTTTTTGAAGAAATGGCTTTGAAAGATGATTCAACTTTTGGCAAAGCATCACCAAATTCTCTCATCTCAAAGACTATAAGCTTTCCAAGTAACTGATCTCTGTCAATAGTTTTCACAGTCATAATTTCTTCAATAGTAGCTACCTTGTGACTATAGGATTTTGGTAGTGATCTGAGAATTTTCATTACAACTTCCTTATCACTGAGAGTTCCTCCAATACCTTTTATTCTAGTGACAAGTTCATCAACTCTTTACATAAAGGCTATTATATTTTCATCTTCATTCATCTTCAAACCCTCATATTTCACTTTCAGGCTTTGTATCTTAGCTTCTCTTATAGAATCATCTCCTTCATACAAATTTTTTAGCTTCTCCCATACCTCATTTGTAGATTCAAGGTCCACAACTTTTGTCAACACTGAGTCACTTAAGGAACTTAACAGAGCATCCTTTGCTTTGACGTCCAATTTATATTCTTTGATATCATCCTCGGTTGTCAACCCACCTTCAAGCATGATAAATTGTGATTATGTAGCTAGCCATACTGTATAACCAAGATAGAGGAGATGGATTTTCATTCGTACCTTCCAAAGAGCATAATTTGTCCCATCAAAATGCAAAGCTTAATTCTTATAAGACATCCTAGATCTTACTAAAGTTGTTAGGCTTTCTTCTGAGGAACTTGGCTCTGATACCAATTGTTGAACTACACCAGACAACTAAGAGAGGGGGGTGAATCAGTTGTCCTAAAACTTTTAACCAATTATGATCATCAACTTATCAATTACTTATATTGATATATAACCAAGGAAACATAAAATGAGAAGCCCAACACAAAAGCATAATCAACACAAGAGATACCATATTTTTACATGGAAAACCCTAAAAGGGAAAAACCACGGTGGGTGTTAGCCCACAGAAATATATAAGTTATATCAATATCAAAAAATAGAGGCTCACTACCCAAATTACTCACTACAAAGAAAGGCTCACTGCCTATGGGTGGCTCACTGCCAAAGGGAGGCACATTGCCAAAGGGAGGCGCACTACCAAAAGGAGGCTCACTACCAAAAGGTTGAACTGAGATAACAACATCTACTCCATGCTAAGGTTCAGTTCCATTGAAGCACAAAAACATTTGCTCTACTCTGCTACCTTACTTCACTTTATCTTCTCATCTTCACACTTTGATACATTTCCAAAACTCAATTACAAGTATTTATGAACTTCAACCTTGGAATGCTAATCAAGATTGGCATTACAATCATCAAGTGTTGGAACAATCTCCAAGGTCGGCAAATATATGTTACATCATAATAGGTCTAGACCTAAATAGATTTACAAAGAAAAGAAATAAATGCGGATCATGTCATGCCTTAGCAGGGACTCAAGCACAATCTTCCATGCTACAACATGCTATCATAATCTTTGATGCATCTCTGCAGATGTTGAATTCAACTAGGTCAGCCAAGACTGATTTTAACACAAGTATTCTCAAGAACACGCTTCATGCATGATCTGAATTACACCTTGCAGACCAATCTGAATGTAGGAGCATGATCAAGAGATATCCACAAGCACATTGTAATCACCAAGAATAATCGCATGATCTCTAATCACTCTATCAATAAGATTCTTCAAACCGAAGTATAGGAACAACACTATCAGCCACTATCATGAGTAAAAGATAGCTTGCGGACCACCAAATCATGAACCATTGCATTTGATGGCACTTAACATCATTATTGACTAATTCCAAAACCATAGACCAAAATATTTCAATGCAGAGGAATGTGGAGCAAAACACTTCTCCCTATCACCACCAAACATACATAAAAAATAGTTTTCACTCTGGTGAACATAACTCACTCAATTCTTTATTCTGAAGGCTCAAACTTAGAATATAACATCTTTAGACAGGTTTCTAAATAACTTCCAATCCATAGGAAAAGATATTTATTCTATAAGAAATGCAGAGCATTCTTCTGGATTGTTCTTCTACATGCAATGCACTATTTCTACTGCAATGCATTGTTATCACTGGAGGGGCTAATTTTCTCAATATCCTCAACAAAGTAAGAGCACAGTTGACACCAATGATAACACAAACATGTTGACATCAATGACAATACTAATTAGGCACATACTTGTAACAATGTCATCATCACTATGGTGAAGATTAGGGATCTTAGTTAATGTGCAAGATGTTAAGATCTACCTTCATATTGTATTGGATTAGGATATTAGCAAATATCAAGTTTATTGAGAACAAGATGACTCTTTTAATGTTGGGGATCATGATGATCTCACCATCATATCAGGTCTTCTTTAGAATGGATCAAAATGGTTTCATCGTCACATTAACAAAAATTAGGGATCTAAGTTAATATGTGGGATATTGAGATTTATACCTATGTTTGATTTTGAGCATCCAAATGACGTCAGCATCATATCGGGTCTTCTTTATGTTGATATCGAATGATGTCATCTAGATGTTCACTAACATGCCTGATATTAAGAAATATACTGATGTTTGGTATTTACATTATGTTTGAGGTTAGTCTACACATTACCGAATATCAAGGATATTTAAGTAAAAGTGTACCCTTATGGAATGTATGTAGGTATTGACGGGTGGACGTTTCCCAAGTTGAAATTTGATGTTTGCGCATTAGCGAATATGCAGACATCAAGATTTTCTTTGTTAAAACCTACATCCAGGATATTAATGAATATTAGGGTCCTTAGGGAATGTGATGACCCTCTTATGAATGACTAATTTGACCAACTTTGACCAAACTTAACTTCCAATCCTTAAGGAATTTTGGGGTGATCTAAATGGTAAACCTGCTTGAAATTTTGCATTCTTTCATTTGATGAGGTTTGCAATAGCAAAACTTGACATTGGCACTTAACCCTTTATATGAGGACCTTATATGCATAGGGTGATATCATGTCACTGCATTTGATACATAACTTTTACCATACTGCCCAAGGCAAGGGAGCAAAAACAAGCCAAAAAAGGTTGGGTCCCTATTTTGTTGAGGCAAAATGGGGTGTGTTGTGTAACGACACAACAACTTGCCACCAAAGAAAACAACAAAATTTAAATAATTCAAGAGGTGAGGACAAATGAATACACAATGTTCCAACTCTTGTTAATCATAAGTACCTTAATCTTCCTGAATGATATCATTTTCATCAGTATAACAATGTTTTGAGAAGGGATCAGGTGTGTGCATGTGATTAATATCCGTCATCTTGATGAAGGGGGGAATCATAAAACACACAACAACAAAAATTGCACACAGAAAATAGAACTTTCTTTATTGATTTGGACAACTTATTACATTATAGAAGCTCAAATACAATTAGAGGAATCAACCCTCCACAGGCTACAACACATTATAGCTTCCTCTCCCAAGACTCTAGAATCATCTGCCTTTTGTAACCCCAAATCAGCTAGGGTTTCTATTTTCCCACCTATTCTTGACTCTACACTTCCCCCCTTAACTCTACAACTACCTAGGGTTCCCAAATATAGTTATTAATAGCCTTTTTGGCGGCCAACAACCTAATTTAAAAATTTGCTTCTCCCTCCAAAAATAGGTCAACTTCCGGGAGCCATAACTTTTGATTCGGGTGTCCGATTGACGACTTGTTTTATGTGTCAGAAAGCTCACAGAGTGCTCTACGCACTAAGAACCTGCTCTGCCAGTTTTGGCCATTTTTGGGCCCGTACGGGGCTGTTTAGTGCCTCAAACCTGAGTTTGAATAATTTTCAAGTATTTTTCAGGAAACAAAAACTTTAATATATTTCAACTTGATCTTTGTGTGATTCCTTCATCAAAGGTCTTATTTTTTAGTTTTGAAGCTTCCTGTAAATTTTCACTTCATTCCATGCCCAAATACAAATTTTCTAAAAATAACAGGTTGCTATTTTTAGCAGTTTGGAAAAACTGAAAGTTCTAGATCATTATTCAAGTGATTATGGACCCAGAACCACAAATTTTCAAAATAAATGGAAAGAACAACAACAATTTTGAAACACATCTTTTTTTAGGTGATGCAAGATTGCCCTTACACCACTAGATGCTCCTACATCAGACACCTAGGGTAATTTGAGAAGTGACCATGTCATGTCTCAGGTGTTTGTATAAGGAAAACCCAAACGGTCAACCTCTGCCTTAGACAACCAAGAAGAATCTTCAACATGCCTTCCTTTCCATTTCACCAGATATTCTTCATATTGCCTATTCTGAGTACTTCTTCCCACACAGCTATCTAAGATCTCTTCTATCTCCTCTGTTGAAGTAGATGCCAGAATACACCATTGTTCTTCTGTTGGTCCATCCTCTGTTCCACCTTCATGATATTCTGATAAATCAGCAATTTTGAAAATATGGGAAATGTTGATCCCATTCGGCAGCTCTACCTCATATGCATTTCTTGAATCATGTTTCTTCAAAATTATGCATGGTCCAAAATTCTTCATTTTCACCTTATTGTATGTTCGAATTGGGAACCTTTCTTTTCTCAAGTGAACCATGACTTCTTCTCCTACCTAGAATTCCTTATATCTCCTCTTCTAATCTGCCTTAACCTTGTACTGAATATTCATCTTATTAATGTGCTTTCTCATCTCTTCATGCAAATTCTTCATATGTTCTACAAAGTCTTCAGCTTCAACACTTGTCTTTTCTCCTTTGTCCAGCTTTCTTAACTCAGAAGCATTTCTTGGGCTATTGCCATATATAATCTGGAATGGTGATTTACCAGTACTCCTGTTGATAGAATTGTTGTAAGCAAATTTAGCCTGTGGTAAAATCAAATCCCATCCCTTGGGCTTATCTCCTACTAAGCATTGTAGCAAGTTACCCAAACTCCTATTCACCACTTCAGTCTATCTATCAGTCTGTGGATGATGTACATAACTAAACTTCAAATCTATCTTCAACTTCTTCCACAATGTCCTCTAGAAATAACCAACAAACTTGGTATCTTGATCTGAAACTATGCTCTTTGGTAGACCATGTAATCTCACTACCTCCCTAAAAAATAACTCTGCAATATGAACAACATCATTAATCTTCTTACAAGGAATAAAATGTGCCATCTTTGAGAATCTGTCCACCACCACAAAAATGGAATCATGTCCTCTCTGTGTCCTTGGTAAACCAAGAACAAAATCCATACTGATATCATCCCATGGCTTCTCTAGTACAGGTAGTGGCTGATACAACCCTCTGTTCTAACTTGTTCCTTTTTCCATCTGACACACTTGGCAACTCTACACACATTTCCTCACATCCTGCTATAACTATGGCCAATAATAATTTTCACCAACAATAGCAATGGTCTTATCTCAACCAAACTGTCCAGCTAATCCCCCACTATGCTTCTCCTTTATCAGGTTGTCTCTAATGGAACTCCTCAAAATGCACAACTGGCTTCCTCTAAACAACATGCCATCTTGGATTATGAAATCCAACCATTTTGTCCTGTCCAAAGTAACAGGTACCAAACAAGATTTCCAAGCCTTTGCAAAATCTAGATTTTTAGGATACAAACTTTTGAGCTCATCGAACCCAACAACCTCTATCTTCATTTTTGTCAACAAATTTGGCCTTCTACTCAAGGCATTTGCAACTCTATTGGACTTCCCACTCCTGTGCTTCAAAACAAAAGTATAACTCTATAAAAACTCAACCCATTTTAAGTGCCTTTGGTTCAACTTCCCTTTATTATTAAGATACTGCAAAGCTTGATGATTAGTATATAAAACAAACTCTTTTGGCAACAAATAATGTCTCCATTTCTTCAAACCTGAACTATAGCATAAACTCCTGATCATAAATAGAATACTTTTTCTTGGTATCATTAAGCTTCTCACTAAAATAGGCAATGGGCTTACCTTCATGGCTCAAAATAGCTCCTATAGCACTACCACTAGCATCACAATCTACCTGAAATACCTTATTGAAATTTGGAAGTGCCAAAATAGGTTGCTCTATGACTTTCTACTTCAATGTATCAAAGATTTTATCTGCTCCTTTAGTCCAGCTAAACTCTTTTCTATCCCCTCTCATTGTCTCAGTGAGGGGTAAACAAATGCTACTAAAATTCCTAATAAACTTTCTATAAAAACTTGCCAAACCATGAAATGATCTTACCTCTGTGGTACTCCTTGGTGTAGGCCATTCAATGATAGCCCTTACTTTTTCTAGGTCCATCTTAAGACCTTCCTCTGAGACAACAAATCCCAGGTATACCAACTCCTTCTTTGTAATACTACATTTCTTCAGGTTAATTAGCAAATTCTCCTCCCTTAGCTTCTCAAAAACTCTTCTGTTATGCATCATATGCTCATCCCAAGTCTTACTAAAAATCAAAATATCATCTAAATAAACAATAACAAATCTTCCCAAAAATTCTTTCAATACCTCGTTCATGAGTTGCATGAATGTGCTCGGTGCATTGGTTAGCCCAAATGGCATGACTAACCACTCATACAAACCCTCCTTTGTCTTGAAGGATGTCTTCCATTCATCTCCTTCTCTGATTCAGATCTGGTGATACCCACTCTTCAGATCAATCTTCATGAAGTACTTGGCTCCACTCAAATAATCCATATGTCATTAAATCTGGGTAATAGAAATCTGCATTTGATCGTGATCTTGTTGATGGCTCAAGAATATGTACACATTCTCCACTCTCCATCATTCTTCGGTGCTAGTACTGTAGGTACCGCACATGGACTTAGGCTCTCTCTTATTAGCCCCTTCCTTAACAACTCTTGAACTTGTCTGTTTAGCTCTTCACTCTCTATAAGGGTCATTCTGTGGGCTACCTTATTCAGCAAACTACCTCGTGGTATCAAGTCCATTTGATGACTTATCTTCCTCACTGGTGGTAAACCTTCTAGCACATTATCAAAGACAATGTCCTAAAATTCTTCCAACATATCTAAAACTTCTGCTGGTACATCTTCACATTTCTCTTGACTACTCTTAGTAATCAATGCAAAGCAATGATGCTCATGCTTCTTACCTTCCAAAAATTTCCTACCATCTACCAAGCAAATTCTGGCAGTACTATGTACCTTTTCTTCCACCTCCTTCAAGGGCTTCAACTTATGACGAACTCCATCCTTTGTTAGGGAAAATGTGTTTCTACGACCATCATGGACAGTGCTCCTATCATACTGCCACGGCCTCCCTAATAGCATATGACATGCATCCATTGGTATTATATCACACAGCACCTCATCATGGTAGTCCCCAATCTTGAACTTCACTAAACACTGCTCATTGACCAAAGCTCTATGGTCCTTCTGCAACCATGCAATCTGATATGAATGTGGATGCTTTCTTATTGTCAACTTTAACTTATCAACCATCTCCTCTAAAACAAGATTGTCAGGGCTTCCACTGTTGATAATAATATCGCAACACTTACCTTCACATTTGCACCTTGTGTGGAATAGAATCTTCCTCTGATTGGGTTCTTTCTCCTCATTCAATAAAGTTCTTTTGACAACTAGGGTTTCTCCCCTTTCAGCATCTTTAGAACTCTCAGACTGCACATCTTCATCTACATGTGCAACTCGTGCATTACCTTCAGGTCTTCTATTTGTCCTTCCTTGATGTTACAGACAGTCGTATGCTCGATGCCTTTCTTCTCCACATTGGAAATAGGTTCTTCTGAAACCTCCTCTTCCAGGTCCTTGCCTAGGTCATTGTCTTCCTCTTCCTCTTTGCTCTCCATTGTTCTGGTCATGACAGCAGTAGATATTATCTCCTCTCTGATTTTGATTGGTGTCAGCTTCTTCACTTTTATTTGAATCTTCATTTCGGCCCCCATAGGTTCTTCCACTAGTCCTTCTACCTTGACCTCTTCCTCTTTGTTTGTTGTCAAATCTTTTATTCAGCTTCTCTTCCACCTTTAAGGAAAACTGGTATGCATCTTCTATGGTGGTCATTCTAACCAGGTTCAGCTCCTCTTGAATACTTGGCCTCAACCCATTAATGTAATGAGCTACCTTGTCCTTATTGGCCTCTGCATGACCGGTTTTGATCTTAATCTTATAAAACTCTTCTGTATACTACTTAACAGACTTGTTGCCTTGCTTCAATCCTTGCAGCTTCTTCAATAACTCCATCTCATAGTCCACAAGAATGAACTACTTCTTCAGTTTCTCCACCATCCAATCCCATCTCATGATCTTTCCTTTTCCTCTTCTCTTCCTCTCTAACTAGAACTCCTTCCACCAAATACTGGCATGACCCTTCAATTTTGTTTTTGCAAACTTGACCTGATCTGGGTCTTCCACATCTTCATACTCGAAATATTCCTCCATGTCATTGATGCAATCAATAAGCTGTTCTGGATTCAAATCTCTAGAATATGTAGAAACTTTGATCCTGGGCCTCTTTCCAATTTTAGAAATGGCCCTTAACAACCTAACTTCTACAGGATCTCCTGCAGCTTCTTGTTCTTCCTTAGATAGCTCTTCTTCAGCTTCATCTTCACTTTCTTCTCTTGTTCTCAGATCAAACCCTCTTCGCAGCTCCTCTTGATCTCTACAGAAAACCCACAACCTCAGGTCCTGATGCAAATTGCCTCACAGTCGGTGATCTGTCTACACACTCAGGAACCCTTGCTCTGATAGCACTTGACAAAGGGGGGGAATCATAAAATACACAACAATAGAAATTTCACATAGAAAATAGAACTTTCTTTATTGATTTGGATAACTTATTACATTACAGAAGCTCAAATACAATCAGAGGAATCAACCCTCCACAGGCTGCAACACATTACAGCTTCCTCTCCCAAGACTCTAGAATCATCTACCTTCTGTAACCCCAAATCAGCTAGGGTTTCTATTTTCCCACCTATTCTTGACTCTACACTTCCCCCCTTAACTCTACTACTACCCAGGGTTCCCAAAAATGGTTATTAATAGACTTTTTGGCAGCCAACAACCTAATTTTGAAATTTGCTTCTCCCTCAAAAAATAGGTCAACTTCTGGGAGCCATAACTTTTGATCTGGGTGTCTGATTCATGAACCATTTTATGCTTTGAAAACCTTGTGGAGTGCTCTATATGCTAAGAACCTATTCTATAGTTCCAACCATTTTTGGGACCATACGGGGCCGTTTAGTGCCTCAAACCTGAGTTTAAATAATTTTTAGGCATTTTTTGGGAAAGAAAAACTTTAATATCTTTCAGCTTGCAAATGATCTTTGCATGATTCCTTCACCAAAGGTCTTATTTTTCAGTTATGAAGCTTCCTGTAAATTTTCACTTCATTCTGTGCCCAAATACGAACTTTCTAAAAATAGCAGGTTGCTATTTTTAGTATTTTGGAAAAACTAAAAGTTCTACATCATTGTTCAAGCAATTATGGAACCAGAACTAGAAATTTTGAAAAGAAATACAAAGAACATCAACAATTTTGAAACACATTTTTTTTTGGGTGATGCAAGATTGCCCTTACACCACTGGATGCTCCTACATCACATCTTGAAAGTAAGTTGAAAACACTAGTGAGGGTGTTAAGCTACATAGTTTGGCTCATCCCTCATAGCCAACCTGGATAGAGCCTTGCTTCCAGTAGGTGTCCATAGCCCCTGCAAGGTTATCATTGCAATTCCCCTAAGTAGAGCCCCACTACCAGTCAGATGTCCATAGCCCTAATAGACTTACTTAGATGACCTAATTATCTCTTTTAGATATAAAATATATTTCTTCCTATTTTTTATTCGTAAGATATCATCATGCAAGCACATTTTGCAAGGTGTGATCACATTTTACAAGATATCATCTTGTAGCTTGGCCTTTGTAATTGCATGCCCTTGTGATTGAAACTAAGCTTGTAAGGCAGTCCACTTGTTCTTCCTTCTATTTAATACTTCATTATATTTCTCCATCTTAGACTTCATCCTCATGGATTTATTAGTTATATCTTCAGATAGATGACCAAGTGGGTCATCTAATGTAGGCTTGAAATTATCCTAAAAAGCCTTGATTGCAAAATCAACATCTTAATTTTCTATCTTCTCTTCAACCTTATCCTCAAGGGCTTCTAGGATATCCACCTCTTCAGACAATAGCTCATGCAATTTGACACTGATATCCCTGAGTTTGACATTACACTTCTTTAGGATATCTCCTTCAAACTTGGTATCTTCATACCATATACCCAACAATTGTGATGTCTAGTTGGTCATGATCTTATTATATATCAGGACATTCATGTCTATATGTTTCATCTCAAAGAGAGCAGTCAAATGCTTCTCAGCTTTTATGGACCTCTACCCAACCTCTTTTTGTAGCTTATCTACCTTTCTCTTCAATGTGCTAAGAAGTCTTAAATTCCAATTGGCAAGAGAAGTCTTTATTACCTTTTCTTCTTCAGTGATGAACTGGATAAACCACTTATCCATCACTTGTGATTTGTGCCTCATAAAATCTAATCCTATCATTTCATCTTGAGATATTATGGTTAATGGGGTGGATGTATTGATAGGCATATTGGTAGGGGCTACCAATCCCTTTATAAAGGTTTGCATTTGAGCAATGTGTTATTTATGCACCTTATTGTTATTTTTCTCTTTTTCTCTTGGTTCCAACAATCTATCTATTATATCTTTGGCCTCCTCACCTTCTTGCTGCTTAGTGGAAAAGCCCAAATCTACAGTGGTTATTTGAAACTCACTGGCACTTATTTCTTCCTTGGCTTTGTCCACAATAGGCACAGCCACTTGAGTTGTTCCTTTACCTGTAGCATGATCTCTCTTTATTGTAGAGGTGGCCCTAGCCCTCCTATTTGGTTTGGCTATGTCAGCCAAAAATAATGTGGATATGTCAAAATTTGAAGAAACACTTGGTGGGGGAGGATTTACCTCACATTGTAGCCAATATGGTACCTCAGCTCTAGACCCTTCCTGGTTTGTATGGTCAATATGAACATTTGGTGATCCTGTGTTCTGCTCCACCCTTTGTGGTGATTGTTCTTTCCCTTCCTCATTGTAAACCTCTTCATGTGTGGAGTCCTCTTGCGTTATCTTTATATCCTTATCATGCTCATCTTGTGGTGATGGATTTACATTAGGGTTTTGGTAGCCTAGATCTTGAGCATCTTAATGATCCTCTTGGTTACTTTTGTCAACATTTTCCCCTTCCTTATTATCACCACTTACCTGTGGACCCTATTACCTAGCTCTTGGTATATCAGTATCTTTTGGACCATGGGATTCAACTGTCCCAGCTTCATCTATCCCCTTATCATGTAATTGTTTACTATTTTGAGCATCAGGCTCACCAGGTATTCATGTATCCTCATTTATTTTTGTATCATCTTCCAGTTTATCCTGCCCTGGAGTTGTGTCCTCATCTTTATTCTCATCTTCATTGGCCTGATATGCCAAGTCAATAATTGCCAGGTTGGTAACCTGATCTACTAATCCTGCTAGGCCAATTTTCTCTGCTACAACCTCTGGACTATCCTCTTCTATCTCTTCTTCTTCTATTTCCTTTTGCACAGTGGGAGTACTTTGAGGAATCATTTTTGTATTTTTCACTAGTGTCTCCATGGGGTTGGTAGACACCTCCCTTACTACTTCATCATCTGAAAGTTCTATGGTTTCATCTAATAGGAGAGACTGATCATCCCCTCTATTCCTCATCTCCTCTCTTTTCTCTTTAGCCAATTTAGTTTTAAATTGTAATATGGTGGGGATGTAGATGTCACCTGATTCCCTCACTTCCTTTGTCCTTCAACACAATACCAGGTTGTACATCCAATGATCCCATCATTGCTGCTGCTGGATTTTTCTTTTGTGGCAACTTTTGAGTTCTCTTTTTTTTCTTCCTTATGAGGAGGTCCTCCTCATTGGTACTTTCCTCTAAGTTCTCACAAGGGATAGTAGGTTTTGTGATGGGCTTATGCTACTCTACATGTTCTTGTGATGTTGTAGCAGTAGAGGTTGAAGCTGGATCCTTTCTAGGTGGGAGTTGATAGATGATTTTCACACCTATATTTAGCCCCCCTTTCTTGGGTCCCTTGGGTGTATCCCCTTGCTTTCTTTCTACTTTGGATCCCCTCTTCTCTTTGAGGAAATCATCATATTCTTCATCTATCAGGTCTTGCCTCTTTCTCTTTTTGTCAATAGTGATGACCACTCCTTTAGCCTTGAGTGCAGTAACCTCTCTGTCTACCCACTCTTTGGTCAACTACATGACCTTTTGTGTTATTATTTCTAATGAAGTCTCCTCTGGTTGACTCTAGTCAGGGGATGAGATTGTGTCATTATATACTTTCTTGTCCTCATACTCTTATGATAGGATAACTCCGTCATCTTCATGTAATTGCATGGGAACTGGTATGCAATCCAATGTGTGGATCTACTTTAGAGTGAGTCTTTTGTAGCTTCTTTTCCACACTTCCACCTCATCATCACAATTAGTCTAGTAATCTTCAAGATGCACTTGGTGTACAGGCTTCTTGTATAATCCTTGCATTCTATTGTAGGGGTTATATTGCCTAGATACAGGGAAAGGCTATAAGGACATCAACTATAATCCCTCATTGCTTCTTTAGAAGACTCCTTATCAAGACACATATACCACCCAATGATGAGTGGAAATGGGACATTAGGTATCTTGTTTTTCTGAACAAAAGCCTCAAATGAGGGCAATATTTTCCTGACCATCTCCATCAGTATGACCTTGTCTATTGGGTATCTTGGAAACATGAGGGGTTGTCTAGTGAAACCTTACATTCTTATATATGTGAACATGGGGAATTGGATAAACTAGGGCCCATGCTTGTATATCACTACTTGAGCTTCCATGCTCAGTCTCTTTACTCTATCTTCCTCCATGATTCTTACCAAATGCATAATAAAAGAATCATTCACTCTCCTATAATGTTGGAGAGATGCTCTCTGCTTCAATTGTGAATAATGATCCCATATATTCACATCCCCAGGGTTGAGACTAACCTTGCCAATTGTCTGCAAACCATTAAACATCCCTCAGAATGCACATTCATAGACCACATATGAAGTCATGTGAAACATGTTTGTCTTTCCCCCAAGATTCCTTATGCCTTCATCAAGGCTATCACTGATAATCTTTGCCCATTGGGGTTTCTGATTAGTAGTTTCTACCATTCTCATGAGGCCATACATCCAATCCTCAAAATAGCTTGCATTCGGCCTCCCCCTCATACGACTGAGCATAACCATCATGTATTGATACTCAGGGGTAAATTTGAACTTATACATATGTACTGGCAATTTTGCAGAGGCTTTGTATGTACTATTACTAGAGCTCCATGAGAACATGATCTTTTTGCAGTCTCTCTAGCTGCCAGTGTATTGTTTTTCTAATCCTTCCAAATCTCTCTTGCATATGTTAGGTCCTTTTGGCAAATTGAAATCTGAGGTGATGCCCTCGATTGAGAAATCAACATACACCTGACCATGTTTTTCTACCTTCCTATTGTGAACATTGTAATTGCGAGCACACTTGACCACCAGCTCGATGGCTTCTGTTGCATAAGGAAATCCTTTAGCATACCACATGCCTAAATTGTATATGTTAATAAGGGTTTCCCACCACCCTTTTCTGACTTCGCTATCTATGCATCCAGATCCATGTTCTCTAGATGTGTATCATTTATTTGGCCATATTTGAATGATGTCCCCCTGGGTTGTATACCCATGGGCTTCAAGAATTTTGTGTCTGACCTATTTCTACAGATATCCATTGTATCATGCGATAAAGAATATGTGTATGTCTTACCTTAACATGCATTATGTGTATTCAAATTTAACAATTGCATGAATATCATGACGTTTTAACTTTTAGACAACATAATTTAGACATCCTCATATTAATTTACTCTAGTCAAAACCAACATTTACCTATTCATTGATCCATAAATGACAGAAAAGGGTTTCATCATTACATACCTGATATTCTCTCCCTTTTAAACTATTTGATCTATATCCAGATATGCATGTTCACTCTGCAATTACCCTCCTCCATTTGTCATTTGAATGTGCACTCTGTTCTATTGCATTAGCAGGTTGCTGTAATGGTGCCTTAATCATACAGGAGCTCTATAATCTCTTCTTGAATATGTGATAAGCTTAAAATAAACTCAAATCCTTGTTTTTAATCAGTAACGCTAGCAAATTAGGGTGTAATTAATGTTAGGTTGTTCATATCCATGGATATACACCCTAAGCTTTGAGATTTTAACATGTGGCGCAATGTTATTTGAAATTTCAAATGTTCACCTACCCTTAGAAAAGTAATAAATACATGGTCTACACATTCGCAAATGTCAAGGGTATTAAGTAATATGCATGCTCTTGCAGAATATACCCATGACGTAAGAATGACAATAGTCAACCGTTGACCAACAATCAAAGGATCAGGTGACCCCACTTTTTTCTAACTATCATGATATTATGATATGCTGACATGGATCAATTAGTGTGCCACGTGGAAGCATCTTATTGGTTCACATAAATCTACATGTTATATGTCCCAAGGGTGGATACGGGGATATTAAGAAATATCTAGTTGTTCAATTATGTGGAATATCTGTCTTTTTTGAAGATGAGGGTGACATCAACATTTTTACTAATATTCTGAATTGGTCGAGGAGGTGACATCATCGTCGCATTGGCGAAGATCAGGGATCTTAGTTAATGTGCAGGATGTTAAGATCTGCCTTCATATTGCATTGGATCAGGATATTAGCAAATATCTGTTGGTCATGATGTTAGTCACAAACAAGCATAGAATAAAAGTACACATTAACCTTTATTCATCTTGAAAGATACTATGAATTCAAAGAATTCATGATCCCAAGTCTCCGATGATTAGGTCTTAATCGTCTAAAGTTACTCAGAGGTTAATGTGAGTTGCTGTTTCCATTTTGGGGCCTTACATGAAACTTCGACGTCATCATGACACTTCTGTAGAAATTCTTTACAGAGAAGTCATATTATGCAGTTATTTGGTGAAAAGATGTAGAGATACCTCAGTCTTCACATGATATTTTCAATTGTGCATGCTCTGTATTCAAATATGCTAAATATTTGCAATTATCTATGAGATGTCTGCATATCTGTATTATTTGCTTAAGATCATCAATTATTTGCAATTATGGAGATGAAACGCCCTGAAATTTAAAAGAAATTGAAGAAATACTTCTAATTAAAGTGAACCTTCAGCTTTTGAACCACATGTATATTAGATACTGTCATGAAGAGAAGAAAACCAAACCATATTTTCACCAGGACATTCCACAGCTAGATATAGTTGATGCTAACTTCAAAGGAATTTGTATGAAGACAACATATGTAAGTAGACATGCACTCCAAGGGACGCAGCAAATCACCACATATATCCAGAATTCATACACTGATTACTCAAGATTTACTATGAATTGTAATTGACACAATCTTCTCATTCATTAAGCATACAAAATATAAATGTATACAAAAAACTTTGAAATGAGCTCTGAATGTTTCAGCAGATGAATTTCAATTAAGTTTCAAATGTTTACAAAAAGGCATTCCACCACCTTTTATAGAATAAGGTGAGGAATCTGTTATAAAAGATCCACGATCCTGATTTATCAATGCAAATCTGTGGTCATCATTCTCTTGACTTTGTCAATCTTTACAAAAATGGCACAAGTTGCCAGCTGGCAACTATCTATATTGCTTATGCTTATATCTCCTTTATGATGTATCTTCATCATGTTCCTCAGCTGATTCATGTGGATCATCATCATGTGCATCACTTCCTGAACTTTCGCTATCCTGATGATGATGATGCCGCATATGGGGCTGCATGCTATTCTGGATCTGTTCATATGAATGCACAACTTGATCTATTCCTCTGCCATCTTGAGTCTTTGCTTTGATGATGGTGTGCTTATGTGCTTCATATTTATCTCTGCTATTATCTAGCTTGTTTTTCCTGTCCTACAGTGTTTCATTGTATCTTTCCATCATGACCTTGATCCTCATTATTTTATCTATAAGTTCCTCTATCAAGTGGACAGGTGGACCATCTACTTCTGATTGGAAGTTGCTATATAGAGCTTTGATGGCAGACTCTTCATCTTGATTTTCTATTTTCCCTTCCACCTTGCCTTCCAATGTTTCTAATATCTCTGCCTCTTCAGCCATTAAATCATGTAGCCTCATGCTGATATCTCTCAATTTATTATTGCATCTTTTGAGGACTCCACATTCAAACTAAATATCTTTGTACCAGATGTCTACCAACAATGCAGTATTACTGCTTAGTACCTGCTTACTGATAAGCAGTTGAGGATTTATCCTCTTTATTTCTCCCAAAAGGCTTAGGACCCTTTCCAGTTTGTAAGACCTTTTCCCGGTCTGCATTTGCAATTTATCCACCTTAGTCCTAGAGTCACTCAAAATACTCCACCTCTTCAAAGAGGCCTTCACTATTTCTATAGCATCATCCAATGTGGATGACATCGATTTTCTTATTACAGACACCTCATGTTTCATGAGGTCTAACTTATTCACCTCCTCCTGAGAAATAGCAGTCAATGGGACTACATGTTCAGTTGAAGTATCATCAGGACTGGTCAGCCTCCTTATGTAGGCATGCAACTAAGCAATGTGCTCTATGTGTTGCTTATTTTTCTCCTTCTCTTTTTTCACCTTTTAGATCAAAGAATTGATAATGTCCTTGCCTTCCTGACCCTCTTGGTCTTCGTTGGCAAAACCCAGATCTACTGTGCTAATTTGAAATTCATCTAAAGTAATTTTACCCTTTTCTTTCTCCACCGCAGGTATGGCAATTTGTGTGGTCCTTCTCCCGGTTGCTGGATCTCTCTTGATGGCCGAGGTCATTCTGGCCTTCCTCCTAGGCTTCATTATATCTGCGGAGAACAAGCTGGAGACATTGAATTCCTGAATTTCAAGTTCTTCCTCTATATTTACTTTTTTTGCCAACCACGGAGGCACCTGATCATGTTTTCCAACATCATCATGATGTTCACCCATATCTCCCGTTTCTGTCAGCAAGTGCTATGGAGACGGTGATTTTCCTATTTCTTCTTCCTGATGCTCACCCTATTGTTGATCCTGCGGCACCTCCTCCTGTTGAGGAATTTCCTTCTCCGGAGGAGTATCCTCTTGGTGTGGGGAATCCTGTGGTGCATTTGTATGTTGATCATGATGATCATGATCCTTTTCTGTCATCACTTCATCTATTTTCAACTCTTCCCCTTGTTGTTTATCCACTGCACTAGATACTGTGGGTTCTGCCTGAAGTGCTAGCCTTTGTTCTGCAGCCATTACTTGTTTCATGCCTGCACTATCAACTTCTTGTATTTTGGTAGCTGGATCTTCTATTGTTTTTTCCTCTTCATCAGCCTTCGCTTCTTGAACCTCTATTATAGCAGGTTCCGCTGATGTATCACGTGGACTTTGTTGTCCTAATTCCAGAGTATGGCCTTCTGATTCTGCCATCTCTATTTCTTCTGCTAGGTGCCCTTTGTTAGGTGATCCTACTGGCTGTTCAGGACTTGCATCCTGTTTCTCTGTCAGGTCCACTACTGTAGGACTTGTCACCTTTGTGATTAATGTATCTAGCCCTATTTCCTGAGCTACCTGCTCTGGGCTCTTTTCTTGGTCTTCTTCCACTTGCTTCATCTCCTCAAATACAGTTTGAACTGGTGGAGGCTTGTGAGGAGTCATAGATATTCCGGTAGCAAGTGTCTCCATCTTTTGTGTAGCCACGTCCTACACGACCTCATCATCAGATAGATTTATTGTCTCATCAAGTGAGATATGTCCTTCTGCTTGTGTCTGGGTAGTTTCTTTCATTTGTTCCTCTGTAAGTTCAATTTTGAACGTGACGATGGTAGGAAGTGGAACATCATGCTGAAGTTCCCTAGGTACTTCACTACCTGCCCCTTGTAATAATGTTGGGGGTTGTTTTATTTCACCTCTCATAGAGGTTCTTTATTTCCTAGGTGGGGTGGACACGAGCACCTGTGGAGCTTTTCTCTTCCTCTTTATTATTAATGGAGCCTCCTCTTCTTCAGGCTCTTCCTCCATGAGGATATCCTCTTCTCTAGGTTTTCTTGAGGATTGACCCTCTTCTAGGGTCTTAGTGATTCCAGCCTCTGTTGTCTTACTCTTCTTGGGCTTTTCCTTCCTTGGAGGGGATGTTGATTCTAATCCCGATCCTGATGCTGCTAGCTGCTCAGCTACAAATACTGCCCTTTCAATTATAACCCCTTTGGGTTCTTTATCCACCTTCTTGCCCCTTTGGGGTCTTTTGCTCTGTTGTTGTGGTGGAGGGATTCTATCTCCCTTGGTCTTCCTCTTCTCATTTAGGAAGTCATCATATTCATCCCTAGGAATATCCTGTCCCTTCTTCTTGTTGTCCACCGTAATGGCAACACCTTTCTTCTTCAATGCCTCCACCTACTCATCAACCCAAGCTTGAGTCAGTTGTATGGTCCTGGCAATGAATGGGTCCAGAGATATGTCTTCTTGCATGGTGAGGTTAGGTGCAGAGATGGTGTCATTATATATCTTCTTTTGCTCATATTCATCTGCAATTGTCCTGCCATCATCCTTCTTCAATTGTTGGGGAAGGGAGATGCAATCAAAAGTTCTAATTTGGTTCAGAGTTAACCTCTAATACCTTCTTCTTCTGGCCTCTGCCTCATCCTCACAATCGGCCCAAAAATCCTCTAGGTGCCTCTGATGAATAGGCTTTCCTAGTATTTTCTGCATCCTGCCGTAAGGATCATATGGTCTTGTTAGTGGAAACGGTTGTAGATTCATTTTATTTAGGGTGACCATCACCTTCTTTATATTATCTGAGTCAGGGCACATATAACAGCCAATGCTGACCGGGAACAAAATTGGTGGCAGCTTCTTGGCATCCTTGTACATTTTTATCATAGTAGAAGCCTGCCAGATAAATTCCATTAGTATCACTGCGTCAGTAGGATACCTCGGCAGCATCAGGGGATGTCCCTCAAAACCTTCAACCCTTATGTATGAAAAGGTTGCAAACTGTATGTACCAGGCCCCATGCCTGTAAACTACCTCTTGAGCCTCCATGCTCAATCTCTTTGTTCTATCCTCTTCCATGGTCCTTACCAGATGCATGGAGAATGCATCATTGACCAATTTGTAATCTTTGAAGTAATTGATTCTCTGCAGCTGGGGATGATGATCCCAGATATATGCAGCATTTGTGCCTGTAAGCTTTCCATCTGTAACTAAAGCATCAAAAATGCCTTTGTAAGCACAAGAATAAACAATGTAAGATGTCATATAGAATACACAATTTGAACCTCCTAGGTTCATCAGCTGCTCATGCAGAGCATCACTTATTATCTGGCCCCATAGTGGCTTAATATCTAAATATAGACACATCATTATTATTCCATACATCCAATCCCTGAAACTACCAGCATCAAGCTGGCCTATTACTCTATTCAGGAGAGCAATCATGTATTGGTATTCTTCACTGAAATCATACTTGAACAGGTGCATAGGAAGTTTGGCTGCTACAGGATATGTGTTGTTCTCAGCCCGCCATTGATACATGTTCTTCCTGGCTGATTTCTTGTTGGCCTCATATTCCTTTTTCAAACTTCCTCAAGTCTACGCTCTTAACTTTATTGCCCAGTGGCAATCCAAATGTCTGGGAGAGACCCTTGATGGAGAGGTCTGCATATATCCTCCCATGTTTCATCACTTGTCTTGTCTTAGAGTTATAATTTTGGGTACATTCGATGACTAGCTCCGGAGATTCCATAGAGTATGGAAAACTGGTAGCGTTCCACATTCCTGATATGAACACTGTGTCCAGCACAAGACTTTTATCATTCCCATCATTCAGCCTAGCCGATTAGGCTTCTAAATTGGTGCTCCCCTGATGAGTATCTGTAATTGCTCCATATTTAAATAGGACCCGTCTCTGAGAAGAGAACATGGGCCTACTGAATTCCTCTTGACACTTAACCAACCTCTTGTCAGCCATAAGTACCTACAATTAACAAAATCCTATCTCACAACGGGTATACACATGCATGCATATTGCAATTAACTTTATAAATCACCATGCCTGCTGTATCTTTTCAATATTACTTAATCATATGGATGCATAAACCAGAACTTACATCATCATACCTGAATAAAATAGCATGATGAGGGTTTCAGTTACTTACCTGGTTATGCAGATTTCTCTTTTATACTAGTAGACTGTTAACAACGTTCTTAATTCAGTTGATGATCACTTACTTCCTTCTGTCTGTGAGCTCAAATCGTGCAACAATTGCTTGTATGCGGATATGGAAGCTGGTGCTCTGTAAAACAATTTTATCACAAGTTAAATGTAAAAATGACGGTTGAATTACCTTTTAACCTTGCAATTAGGGTAAATTTAGGGCAACTCTAACAAATTAGATTGTATTCATTGATTATTCGTGTGAAAACGCAGGATCTCGCTAGGTGTTTCATTGAATTCTGGGGTCGGCGAGAACCACCTACCATGTCTATGTGCATTAAATGATAATGGCGGCAACAGGAGCGGGGGGATATCCATATGATAGGATATCATGAAAGTAGGATGATATTCGCAAATATCGGGTTGAGTTTCAATATCATCCTCCTCCGGCAAATTGGAATGGTTATCGCAACAAGATTCGGGTGACAAAAGCGCCTTTTGGTTATGTTTAGTACATCAGGAGGATATTTCGATGTAGCGGGTGATGTTTCAAATATGATGATGATGAGACAAACTTACATGTCTCTCTTTTGGAATATCAGGATGATGTCATCCTGATATTCACTCTTTGTATCAGAAAGGCATCATGATGTCATCGTCATATTATGCGAACATGATCATGTTTAGAAAATATCCTGTCGAAATGTAAATGTGATGATGATGTCATCATCATGTTTGTTTCTTCGTTTATCCAATTTGGATGACATCACCAGGATATTGGCTTAGGGTGATATTTCGCGACAGGAGGATATTAAGAAATATCGGGTTACCTTTGGAAATATGACGCTCGCGATAAATAGGACTGTTTGACGGGAAAGATTTATTACCACTTAAAATTGACGTTTGGATATTTGGGCCGCATGACTTATCGGGAATGTTCCAAATATGATGATGATCTTTGACAACATGACTGAGGTCATAAAAATATGATCTTTCTCTTGCAAATATCAGGTTTGACCAAAATTTTGACTGTTCATAACTTTCACATCCTGAGGAATATCAGGATGATGTAAAAGGCAAACCTGCATAGAATTTAACGGTCTTTCCGAATATGGGGTCGCAAAAATAGAATATGAATTTTGACAAACTGACCTCATGATGATGACTTACCTCATCTTGGTTCTACATGATGATGCACATGACTTACTTTTACCAACCCGCCACAAAGCAGACAACACAAGCCAAGCCAAAAAGTTGGGTCCCTGTTTTGCCAAGTCAAAATGGGGCGTGTTGTGTTACCACACAACAATATCCAAGATATTGAGAATGAGATGACTCTTTTAATGTTAAGGATCATGATGACATCACTATCATATCAGGTCTTCTTTAGAATGGATCAAACTAATGTCATCGTCACATTAACAAAAATTGGGGATCTAAGTTAATATGCGGGATATTGAGATTTATACCTATGTTTGATTTTGAGCATCTGGATGTCGTTAGCATCATATCGGGTCTTCTTTATGTTGATATCGAATGACGTCATTGAGATGTTCGCTAACATGCCTGATATTAAGAAATATGCCGATGTTTGGTATTTACATTATGTTTGAGACCAGTCCGCACATTAGTGAATATCAGGGATATTTATGTAAAAGTGCAGGCTTATGGAATGTGCGTGGGTATTGACGGGTGGATGTTTCCCGAGTTGAAATTTGACATCTCCACATTAGCGAATATGTGGACATTGGGATTTTCTTTTTTAAAACCTGTGTCTGGGATATTAACAAATATCAAGGTCCTTAGTGAATGTGATGACCCTCTTATGAGTGACTAGTTTGACCAACTTTGACTAGACATAACTTCCTATCCTTAAGGAATTTTGGGGTGATCTAAAAGGCAAACTTGCTTGAAATTTTGCATTCTTTCATTTGATGAGGTATGTGATAGCAAAACCCGACATTGGCACTTAACCCTTTTTATGAGGTCCTTACATGCACAGGGTGATATCTTGTCATTGCATCTGATACATAACTTTTACCATACTGCCCAAGGCAAGGGAGCAAAAACAAGCCAAAAAAGGTTGGGTCCATATTTTGCTGAGGCAAAATGGGGCATGTTGTGTAACCACACAACAATAACAGATTGTTGGAAACAAATATCAAAAATCTAACACCATAGCGAGGATCAGAAGGAAGAGCAGAACCTGGACCTAGATTTGAGAGCCCAAAGGACCAAGGCACTTTCATGCCCTAGACCCTGATTAGGGTTTTGTAGAATGTCAAGTCTCTTGTGTCTTCTCCCTTCTATGCTCTTGCTTTCTGTAACTTGTTTTTTGCAAATTCTTCTAGATGCAAACTACACACACATAAGAAGGAAAATGGTTGGGTGCTATTTAGGAACTTGCCTAAGTCAGGCTCCATGAATGGTGCTTCCACCTCCACAATAGAAATGATGAGATCTCAAAGAGTGTGTACCCTAGGAGGGTAGAGGCAAATTTGAAGTAGAATGGAATGTTGTAAGAAAGCATAAAGGAGAGGAGTCACTATGAGCATGGAAACCCTAGCTTGCATCAAGATGTGTCACAACTTGACTCAAGAAGTTGGTGTATCCCATAGAAGTATAGAGATCTTCACAAGACCTACAATAAGTTAGTGTTGCAGTAAAATCCACCATAGAGAGATTTAGAGAAGAGTAGAGAGCATGAGAGAGAAGAAGAAAGAGTGTAAGAGTGCTTAGATTGCTTAGATGTTTAAATGAATAAACTAACTTGTTCATATATGCATTCTTGCTCACCAACAATGAATAAAATCAAATGGGGTTGACATGAGTAACCATTTAAGATGTCTTAAGTTGACATGCCTTTAAATTAGCTCTAGGCTAAATGAGGGACTAGGGTGCTTGGGCGCCCTTGTCATTTAGCCTCAAAAACTTTGGCATAAGCTCCTTTAAGTGTGTATAGGTTGGCCTCATTGTTATTTTGTCAGGTTTTATCATCAGGATCAAGATTTAATCATTTAATGTTAAAAAAAAGGGTAAAATAGGTCCTAATTAGGAAGGGCAAACATTTTAGGTCCAACTAGATGCTAAACTAGGTGTAAAATGCTAGTGTATACATTTTACTCCATAACAGTGTCATTGAAAACAATTGAGTATTTAACTTGATCATCATACACACTTGTGGGTGGAGGTGAAGATGGTTGGTTATCAATGTGTGAGTGCATGTTTTTCTTGGATTTCAATCTAGTTAAGGGGTGCATAAGATTAGAGATCTTAATGATGTGACAAAAGGTTGATGTGTTGGAGATCGTGGATTGGAAAGGAATGATTGGATGACAACAAGACTAGAGATGATGTGGATGGGTAGATGATTGGACTAGTAGGATGATTATGACTTAGACAAAAAGTATAATGATGACTAGGACTACAATTAAGATTAATATCAAGGGACAAGACCAAATTGGATGTGATTTGACTAAGGATGGGGATAGATTCCAAATAATTAAGACAGACTTATGACCTTAAGAAAATATGATCTATGATTGACTAGGATTTAATTAAATGATTGAAATGATGATGGTCTTGGTCAAGGGCTAAAATCTCAATTTAAAGTCTATGACAAGTTTGTTGTGGATGGAATATAAGATAGATGACAAGGATGGAAGCAATATGATTATGGATATGGATCTCAACAAGGTCAACCTTAAGCTAAAGTATGACGAGGTTTCTCTCAAGATGTTTCACTATGGACTATATGATGTTGGAAATGTTTAGGTATGATGGGATTGGATGATTAGATGGATAAGAGGATGTCAACTATGATATATGGATGAATAGGATTAAGATGATTGGATAAATGACTAGGATAATATGGATTAGACTAGATGAGGATTACAAGCACTTTGATTGGATTAGATGATGATTATGATGATGTGGATAATTAGGATGATATGGAGTGGATTTGTTGATAGCTTGACTTAGGCAATTGCAAACAAAAGATTTCACATGTGGATGCATAGATTTGCAAAATGTACACACAAGACATAATGGCAAGTTTGACTTTCAAAATTTATTGTTTGAATTTATAAAGACACTTGAAGACACATCAACAAACCTAATATTAGTCAATTGAGTATCTCCAAGAGGTCTTAAGATAGGATGTACAAGTTTGCTAAGGATGTCCCTAATATACATAAGGTATGGGGGACCTGAATCCGTGAAATGAAAGTGAAATAATGCCACACAATCAGGAGAAAGGGGTATCCCACCCTTCACCTTCACTTCCCCAAGGTATAATGTTCTTGGGGGATTAGCCCAAATGACAAGATTCCAACTTCTAAGAGGTGTCTCTTTCGATTCACTCCTCACTTTTATACTCTAACGAGACACTAGAGTTGAGGTCATCTCTTGGAGTGGTGTGTTTCCAAGAAGACCTCCTAAAAGGGTGAAAAAATCAAATCAAATGGTGTTTTTGATCTCCAACATCACCTTGTGGTGTGAGGAGAGAGCATACACACACACTTGACTCACACTCACAATGTTAATTTACCCTTATAAATGGAAATGTGTGTGTGAAGATGAATGTGAATAAATGATGTTTTTGATTCCCAAGATCACACTAAGTGCAAGGGAAGAATTTACACATCCTAAATCACACTCAAATCCACCAATAAAAGCAAGAACAAGCTTTTTTATGCCCAAGTCTAAATATGATGATAAAAACACATGTTCATTTTAAGCCCAAATTGAAATGTGATATTGCAAACAAGTGTTCTTTTTAAGACCAAATTGAAATGCAAGAATTAGATTGAGTGCACCTTGGAATATAAGCAACCCACTTGATAATAGTTTTGGATATTGATCTTTAACAAGCGAGCCTACACTTGCTAGTAGTTGATAGATTTTAGCATTTGACAAGCAAACCTACAAACAAGTATTAGATCAAACAGGATAAATATGAAAAAAAATCAGAAATAATAGTCAAGATACAGTAGGTTAGATATCACCAACAGATTCCTTATGACTTTCTATGCAATTTCAAAAAAAGAAATCATTAGACTTTGATTTAATATGCAAAACTTATGCCCAAATGAAGTTTTTAATGAAAGAGTGTTAAGATTGAAGAATAAACCCCTGCAATAATCAGCGACCAATATGATCCAACAACAAAATAGATATGACAATGAGATCTCTTATGGTTTTCTAATCAATATAAAAAAAGTTTTCTCAAATTGGACTTCATATGCAAAAGTTATGCCATAAACTAGGGTTTGAAAAAAAAAATCTTAAAAAAAAAAATCCATTTCTACCATGGATCTAAAAAAATAATGATATAGAAAATAGATTTAAATATTTCTATCCACCTGCAAAAAAATAGAATGTGATTTGCTTATTTAGATTGCAAGATATGATTTTTTTTTCAAAAGTCGCACGTCAAAAATTTATGAAAAATCATAATCGCAATGTCAACTTTAAATCAACATAACTCCTTCAATACTAATCCAAATATTTAAAGTAACCACTTTTCGGAAAGGTCTCAAAGTCATCATTCCAATGAATCCAAGATCTTTTTTCAAGACCTATGTAAAAAAAAACCCTCTGCCATAGATCTAGCCCTAAACAAAGAAAATCAGCAATATAAAGATCTTCAACCTACAAAACCAAGGTTAGACAAGGGACATGGGGTCCCACCAGGCGTACCAAAAATGTGTATGCAGAAATATGGAAATCAAATAAGTGAACAATACAATGAAAATCCCAATTCCATACTTGAACAACACCTCATCTAGGGATTAAAGGGCTAAGCAAGATAATGAAAATGATAAACAATCCTATGATATTTGATCATGATTTTGATATGTTAGTTTTCTCAAATTCTGCAGCATAACAATAGATAATAATAATGGATGATTTATGATTATGGAAGAGCTAGAATGATTTTGATAGCATGAGGATACTTACAATGCGGATGATCAAATGACTTGGTTGAGGCTTGATTTATAGGAGGTGAGGGATAAGAATGGATGGCTAGGATTAAGGGAGACATGGATCAAGAATGAATGGTTGAGATTAGAAGATGTGGATGGATAGGATTTAAAGGGGTGTGTGCAAGAAGTTGTGTCCACTTATTGGCCAAAAAGTGGAAGTGTTTTCCCTGATTTTCAGAATTTGTCACATTTGACCTAAAAATTTGAAGCACTTAAATATAGAATCTTGGAAAAAGCCACTAAATATGAAAGCAATACTCGGAGTCTAGTTTCCAAATATGTAATTTTTTTCAATACCCAGATGATAGAAATTGATTTTGAATAGGCGTTTCTAAAAACCACTGTTTAAAAGTCACTTTTTTTTTACTATACCATGTATGTGTACGTCATCCATATTTTGACCTAAATAATCATATTTTTCAAAATCCTTTTGGGAAAATATTTGTAACTCACTGAAGCACATTTTCCATATTTATTTGTAATTTTTATTGAATAATTTTTTTTATTAATTTTTTATTGGTCATTTTTTGTCTTTTAAAAAATCATCGTGTACGTCACGCATATGATGACCTAATCTTAACATTTTTTGAAATTTTTTTTTAAATTGAAAAGAATTGTATAAAATACGTTTTCATACAATTTTTTTTACAAAAAAATATTTTAATAAAAAGTTATTAAAATATTAAAAACCTTGATAATTCAAGTTTATGGACCTATTTCATCAGAAATTGATTAAAAAATAGAAAAATTAATCCAATTGTAAAAAAAATTATATATTTGGAATCTACATTGTCTCCTCTATAATGGGTTTTAATTTCATCAAAATATTCTGCAAAATAGACCTTTAGATATATGCCCAAAGTCACTATTTTGTTGTGACATTAACAGGGCCTTCAAGTTGCAGGTCAAACCAGGTCTAGAGGTCAGGGTCGGGTCCCCAAAGCATTTTCTGAAGCGGGTTACAAAGCAAAACCTGAGCCTAAAATTCAAATTTTGAATAACGGGATCCCGTTTACTAAACGCGATCCCGTCTATTAAACGAGATCCCGTTTCTTCATGCATCAGTTGAAAATAAAACAGAAATGGGATCCTGTTTATTAAATGGGATCCCATTTAATATAATGGGATCTCATTTAATATAACAGGATCCCGTTTAATATAACGGGATCCTGTTTATTATTTGCCCATTTTTTTTAATAAGACTGTACTATGACTGTCATTTCTACAACTTGCTCTACAGTACAGCCGACAGCGACTCTTGCAGCATTCTTTGCCATATTTTTTTCTTTTGCAGGTCTATCAATTTGAAATATTGTTTGTATTTTGATAGAAGCCATCATGGAGACACTATTTGAGTGGAATTTTGTTGAATTGGTACTTGTTTGAAGGACTTGAAACACATTCAAGTTTTTGACATTCATTTGTACATGCTTCATAAATTTTTTAATCATGGGATCACAAAGTCGTAATAAGAGGAAAGATAGGAAGCTATTAACCCCTGAAGAAATTCAAGCAAAGAGAGAGAAGGAGGCAAAAAGAAAAAGAGATAGAAGAACAAAGATTCAATCAATGAATAATGCTGAAGCATCCAATTCCACAACTATTGAAGATAAAAACATTGAGGTGACCATGGATGTAGACGATGCAAGTTTGCAAGAGGTGAATGTGGAAACTAATACGATTATACAAACTACTCCTGGTATGTCTTCAAATCCCTCTATTAATGCTATGGAGAATGTTTCAATAGGCACAAATCCAGGTACTTCTTCAAATCCACCTTTGAATGAAATGGAAATAGTGTTGATAGGAGATTTAAAACAAGCTGGATATAACAATGTTGAGATTGATAATATTCATAGAGATCAAAATTTGAAACAAATTGTTGTTGAAAATGAAAATGAAAATTCTTTTGTTGAAAATGAGAATGAAAATCCTTTTGTTGTTGAAAATGAAAATGAAAACTGTTTTGTTGTTGAAAATAAAAATGAAAACCGTTTTGTTGTTGAAAATGAAAATGAAAATCCTTTTGTTGAAAATGAAAATGAAAATCGTTTTGTTGTTGAAAATGAAAATCGTTTTGTTGTTGAAAATGAAAAATGTTTTGTTGTTGAAAATGAAAACAAAAATCTTTTTGTTGAAAATGAAAATGAAAACTGTTTTGTTGTTGAAAATGAAAATCGTTTTGAAGTTGAAAATGAAAATGAAAATCTAGGATGTGATGTTCAAAATGAGAAATGTTTTTTCAAAATTGAAAGAGATGTTTTGGATAATCTTCTTGGTAAAATTTCTTGGAGACAAATAAGAACACATGCCTATAGATTATACAAGGAGTTTTTTTATCGTAAAAAACTATCATTTCAATGTCAACTAATGATGCAATTAATGAGAATGTAGAAAATGAGAAAAGTAATGAAAATGTTAGGCATTTTTGTTAAACCAAGAAGAAAAGATCAATCACTAAAACATGCTATGTCTATTGTTGCTAGTGCCATTGAGTCTATTGGAAGTAATAGTTGATCCAAAGATAAAAATGCAACAAGACGAGCTATAACAACTGCTATAGTGAATAAAATAACTTTGAATAGAAGAATGGTAAGCAATATTAGTGGAATTCTAAAAATACATCCTAAAACATTGGTAAGAGTGGCAAAAAGAAGAGAAAGTATAGAAAACCAATGTTGGAGTTTTAGTGGTCGACTCCCAAGATCTGACATGAAACTGAATGTTGAAATCAGATCTTTGATAGAAAAATATTGGCATGATAATACTAGGGTATCGTCTAAAGCTAGAGATGTTTAAAATTAAGAGTGGGGTCCAAAGTTTGTGATCCTCATCCAAAACACCTATTAGATACAACGCAAACTAAATTTTATAGAAAATTTTGTGATGAATTAGTGTTACCTGGCAATATTAAAATTAGTCAAAGATCTTTTGAAAAATGCAAACCATGGTATGTAAAGATTAATAAGGAATGAATATCTTGTTGTTGTAAAACACATGTTCAATTTCGTTATTATTATGATGTGTTTCAATATATACGTTGTACTTTACATCGTAACATGATTATACAGGAATGTGATATTAATATGCCAACTGAAGCAATAAAAGAGTTTATATCAAGTTTGTTCTGTGAAAGATCTAATGAAAAATTATTTTTTAAGTTCATGTATTTCTAAACAATGCACTAGTTGTGGTAATCTTTCTTTGTTAAGAGTTTGTATGCATGAAAGTGTTGAAAATGATTTTGGACAACAATTAGTGGATGTTAAAAGATTTAAGAATGTTGAATATTCTTTAAAAGATGGAAAATTTGGAAAGTGTTGTGATTTAATTACAGAAAAGGTTAGTGTGCATGCATTCATATCAGAATTTAAAAGTAAAATTGTACCAAAATATGTCTAGCACTCTCAACAAGCTCGATGGCTTGATGGACAATTTTGTGAATGTAGAAACACATTTCCAGTTGGTACTATACTATCAGTGGTTGATTTTGCGGAAAACTATACTTTAGCTCCGCAAGAGGAAATTCAATCACAATATTACAATTCAGTGTAGGTTGCTATGTTTGTTCATATTGTTTATAGACATGCAGATGATAGCATAGAGAATGATAGAAAAGTTTTGAGGGAGTATCATTTCTATTTGAGTGACAACCGGTTACACTCATCAGAGTTTGTTCAATATTGTTTCAATATATTTTATACAAATTTAAGAGAAAGAGGAATCTAGATGACTGAACATCTTATATGGTCAGATAATTGTACGGGGTAGTTCAAGACTGCTCGAATGTTCTATTGGTTAAGTAGGGTTCACAAGGAGAATAATGTCCAACATATGTAGAATTTTTTTGAAGCTGGACATGGTAAAGGAGAACATGATGGAGCTGGTGCATGTGTTAAAAGAATTCTTGCTAGACAACAATTAAAATTTGAGGATGCAATAAAATTTAAAGATGCATGTGGGATTGTAGATTGGTGCAATACAAGATTATGTACACCTGGATCAAGCGAGTACTCTACAGTTTGTCGATTCTTTTGGTTGGTTTAAGAAGAAAACATTCTACCTAGACTTGATTGGCAGACAATCAATGGATCTACAAAATGGCATTCATTTAGGAGTTCGAATGCAAGTACATGGACTATCTAGACAAGGGATCTTGCATGTTTTTGTCAGTTTTGTATTTCAGGAGATTGGGAAGCATGTGAGAATACAGAATGGGTTGAAGAGTGGAAGCAAAGACCATTGACACTTGCACAAGCACACAATCAAAGTGAAACAACAATTGAAGACAATGATGAACTGTTTGTATCAGACGATTATGACCGTGTTTCCAACCTTGTACAAGAAGGTAATTTAATTCAAATCATTTCATTTTATTTCATTTCATTACTAATTTGTAGTGCTTTTATTTATTTATGTGTACATATGAATGCATGTATGTTGATTGGTCAAATTTTATGGACATGTGCAAGTTATTGAATCAAAATTTGTTTGTAGGACATGTGTATGCTATTGTTGCACCAAAGAATAATGAAGAGGAAACTAAATATTGGTTGGCTCGTTGTGTGGAGACTAAACATAAGTTAACAGCACCTCGAGAAGATGATGATGGCTTTCCTTATCCAACAAGTTTGGTTATCCCCTTAAGACATCCCCTTAAGCAAATTTTGATAACAAGTCTTTGATCCCCTTAAGCATATTTTAAGAAATTCTTTGATCCCCTTAATCAAATTTTAAGTATTTCTTTGATGATGGCTATCATTATCCAGTAGGTTCGGTGGTGGTTGTTGGCACTTGGCTATGAAAATACCTAATAAGGAAGAATGGTTTGCCTGCATTCGAAGATTATGAAACACATAAGAAGATTATACACTACTCACATTTGGTGTTGGCAACAAATATAAAACTGGAGAGGTATCATGGAAAACCTACAAATAAAGAGCTATGGAACATTTCTATGGAAGACCATGAGACAATCATCGATGCATTGGAAAAAAGAGAGGATGGAGATGGTACAATGGAATAAGTAAATACAGGTAAATATAGTTAAATAGATTTATATTGTTGTTTTAAATACATTAAATACATGTTTTGATATTTCTTGTGCGTTATTAATTGAAATTGATTTAATTTGTCCTTTTATATCCTTAGGCCATCATCACAAATTCATCACATACTTTGAAACAAAAATTTGAGAGACACTTGTAAATACAGGTACAAATTGTGTATATCTAGATAGTTTTATATAAATTAAAATACATGTTTTGATTCAGATATATTGATAAATTGCTTGTATTATTTTTACATTATATTTTCCTTCATGCACATGGTTAGATTAGAGTTTGATTTATGATTAAATTTAGGGATTCTTGTATATACATATGTATGTGATGTTATGCTTTTATAGTTTATGATGTATATGCAATGTATGTATGCATGGATAATAGATATATGTATGGATGCACCTAAACTAACATGATGGTTTTACATGATTATTACTTTGACGATAGGATTGCATTTATTGTGTGACATGTAAATATATAAAGTCCAGGTCCATGTTCAAATAATATATAAAGTCCATGTTCAACAATATATATATATATATAAAGTCCATGACAAATAGTTTATAACATATAGTCCATGAAATAGTCAAATTATACATATAGCCCATGTTGAATAACCTATCACATACTATCTCTATCATCAAGAGTCCTCTTCACACCATGCGAACTACTCAGATGACCTGAATCACTCTGCAAAAGAGAAAGATTTAGATGAAATTAGATGTAAGATGATAAGGAAATCTAATTTAATGACAATTTTTAAATTTATAATTTATCATAAAATTAAATTACCGTGTGAGGCTGAGAGGCATGCTCTGGTGCACCTAGTCATGTCTCTCCATGCTTTGAATCAATCTATTTAATACAAGAGAAAGTTCAAGTTGAAATTAGATGTACTTGACGATTTTAAAAATGATTTAATTCAATTTAATTTATAAGTTATCATATTTAAAAATTATTATACTGTAAGAGGAAATTGTTGTGAATCCTCTATTCTAGGACCTGTCTCTACAGGCTTAGCTCCATGACATGTATCAAGCTATAAAAGAAAAAGAATTTTGAATGTACATGTCAACATATATATATATATAAATTTACTTTAAGTTCACAACGTATATTTTAATTGTTCAATTTTAAAAATATAATCTAAATTTTAAATTATACCGTATCAGGCTGCCCATCTCCTCTGTCCTCCTACTCTGCATGTGCTGTGTGTTGATGAAACGTGTCACTAACAAGCTCCTACAATGTCATTTATATTTAAGTTAGCACATGTGTGTACAAATTAGGTTTTAAAACATATATATAATTGACTTGTGCACATGTTATACATTTTTCAACAACTTGAAATGCAGTCGACTCCTAATATAAACTTGGATTATCCAAGTGTGCTATAATGCCCATCCTCATTATTGTGTCAACCTGCATAGACATATTTATAAAATATTAAATAGTACATGTTTTCAGATACACTGATATCAAAATAGAAAAATTTAAGTATATATATAGTTTTTTGAAACAATATACATACTGTAAGAGTGTCATGTGAGATGCCCAATGATGGAGGAGCACTCAAGACAACCTAAGATGGAGGATTCAATGTGGAAGAACCCTGAACCAGTTCATAAATATTTAATTGTACACACATTCAAGACTGAATTTTACAAATTTACAAATCATTGAAAATGTACCCCAAATGGGTGCCCAAGATGAACAGGTGTCGATGAAAAATTAATTTGATCAATGGTGACCCCTGTTGCCATCATCTACACCAAACAATTTGATTGTTAAAATATTACAATTTAATTGATCTATATGTTGATTAAAAACACGTGGTTAAAAAATTGTTTTAAATTCAACATGTGTACATAACATATATATACCTGTGTGGAATGATCAGTGGGATGATCCTTAGCAAATAGATAATCAACAAATGATTCAGTGCCCACATTATCAAATGATGCATGTGTAGCTGAAGTGGGTGCAGCTGCCTGATAAGGTCCATAACACAACTGATTGCAACTCATACATGTATGAGGCATCGACACATGCAGAGTGGTACTAGGACCACTTCCATCATCAACTCCTCCATGCTCTCTAACTTGAGCTACCATCATAGAAGTCTGCTCATGTAGGCTACCTGAGAGTGCACTCAATGTGCCTAGTGTGGATACCATTGCACGATGCTAGAAGGGTGAAGGAATGGTAGCAATAGGAGGGTCAATAAGAGGTTGAATAGGCACCGGTCGTTGGGGATCAACCCGTGCCCCCAACCTCTATTGTGGCATGCCACCACTAATACCCTGGAATGATCTAAAATCAAAGTAGTTGGTTTTTTATTCATAACAAACTCTACATATAATTTTCTCAAAAAATATAAAGGAACCTCACAATTAGCATGAGGTGGATAATCAAACACCATCCACCATCTATCCCAAAAATTGGTAGACATTCCTTCATGCCTACACCACCTGATCGATATTCTTTTCTTATTTGCAAGAATAGGTTCATTTGTAATGGGATGTCTAAAATATTGTGCTAAATGAGCTTTTGTGATTTTAAGATCCAAAATAGTCTTATAGGAGAGGCCATCAGTATAAAATTGGCACCTCTCCTCTCTCCATTTCTGGAATCCATCAAAGTCCAAGTCAATAGACCTCATAGAATCTATAATGTTTTTCATCAAAGATGCAAAACGTACCATGTGAGGTGGCATGAATTGTTCATTACAAATGGAATTCAATTTTTCTTGTATCGAATCCACATTTTCATTAATTATGGCTCGCAAGTGAGCCTGGTCAGTTCTAGGTGGGGGTGGAGGTGGAGGTGGAGGTGGGTCATCTACAGGTGGGGCATCTGGAGGTGGGGCATTTGGTGCTGGGGGTGTGGGTGCAGGTGGGGGTGTGGCCAGATCATCCTATGCATTAAGGAAGTCCTCAACATCAAAGTGAATATCATCTAGATTCATGATGTATATATAAAAATAGATATGAACCTGCATATATAAACATATAAACATACAAACTTGAGTACAAATTTAAAATTAAATCAAGAATATATATATATATATATATATATATGTTTCAAGAAATTACACTTGAAATAAATTTAAATTAAACATACAGATAATGTATACATGCACGTACAGATTTCAAAATGTAAGAGAGCTATTAGGACTACCATAATGAATTTGTTCTCGAGGTTTGTTATCATATGTTAGGTCCAAGGTTTCAATTTTGTTAATTTTTCTATGGAGTTGGCTATTGGTTTGATGTTAAGTACTCATTCTAGAGGAGATCCAACATTTCCTATAAGCTTCTAGGACCAACAAACAATAAGCATGCTTGCATTGGTTTGAGCATTGGATCAATCATGAATTCATAAATTGGATATATGTGTTCAAGAGTATGTGAAAATTTGAGTGAATCCTTACCACTTGATAGGACATATATATAACCATATACATGTGGTAATCAAATTAAATCTTAGACTTTTAAGATAGATGATGAGGTAAGAAGGTTAGGATGCTTTGTTTAACTTGTGATTGTAGGGATGATCTAGCTAGAAAAAGATATTAGTTGATGTTGAACTAGCTTGATTTTGTTTCCTATTTCCTATTTGTAATTGTTGTTTTCTATTTAGTTGTTAGTCATTTGACTCAAGTATGTGTGTTATTTAGCTTCAGACTAAGCCCATTTAATTTAAAGTCTAAATAGTCTTAATTTGTACTAGATCTTAACACTAGATGATTGTCCCAAACCTTAAGAACAATTTAAAACTCTATTTTACTATCAATATATATCAATGAAGGCTGAATGTCTAGGATTAGGTGGATGGATAATAGGAGAAAATGGATTAGGATTGGGAGTGATCAAAATTAATAGAGAGGGACATGGCATATAGGTTTGTCTTTGTAATATAGTTCATAGTACATCTATAGAGGTCATTTAAAAGAGGTGATTTAAATTTAGGATGTGAAGTTGGAGGATTAGATGGTGGTGAACATAATGAAGGGATTGATGTAGGCTCTTCAAGGTTCTCATGATCATTGGGAGGAAATTAGGGACCTCTTAGGATTGTGACTTTGGGTTTGGCATGGTCAACTTGGAGAGGTTGTGTGGCATATCCCTATAAGAGGATGAAGGGTGATAGGAGGTTGTAGGATGGCTAAAAGCATTCACATGACGATAATGTTCAAGTTTAAATTTCAAGATATGCATCATGGTCTAAAAGATATTAGTTGATGGTTCTAGCTTGATTTTGTTTCCTATTCATACGTATTTGCAAAATTATTGTTTTCTATTTAGTTGTTAGTCCCAATTCTTATGTGTGCTATTTAGCTTGAGACTAAGCAGCCCATTTAATTAGTCTAAATAGTCTTAAAATTTGCACTATCTTAACACTATGATTGAACCCCAAACCTTAAGAATAATTTAAAACTCTATTTTACTATCTTGATATATATCAATGAAGGGTGAATGTTCAGATGCATCTATGCTATTGAATGATGTCATCTAGAAACCAATGGACTATCATACCACCTAGGTAGAATCATAATGAACATCTGCAAGACTATAACTAGACTTGGAGAACTACCTTGAGGTGGATATCTTGTGCATGCCACATGATCTGAAAACCTAAATTTGGTGAAGTTGCCTATGGCAACCAAATTTGATAATGGAGATGGGATTGAAGTTACTAGTTGCCCACCTGACTAATCTGAGTATGAAGATGAATATATTTTGGTGATTAAATATGATTTAAATTTAATGAAGAATTTGATGCTTTGTTTTTAACTTGTGATTGTAGGGATTCAATCTAGCTAGAAATAGATAAATTAGTCAAGATGGTTCTAGCTCGATTTTGTTTCCTATTTCCTAGATTTGTAAAATTATTGTTTTCTATTTAGTTGTTAGTCCCAACTCTTTCCTTTTAAGAAGTATATCAAATCTAATGTAGTAGTAGATAAGTTTCTACATATACAATTTTATGTTAGGACAAAATATCTTTTGCCAAATTTGTATAAGGTTGTCTATAGTGTGTTCCAGGGTAATCAAATGATGTAAGTCACAATTTAGAGGGTTGAGGGATAAGTTTGTGTTAAGTCTATAGGAGGTGTTTTCTTACATAGACCAAGCTCCATAATCTAGGTGTCTCCATGTCTAACTCAAATGTTTCAACTTGGTCCATATTATATCCAGATTAATGATAAAATTTTATATATATGGCTATGAGATCCACGATCATATCAATGTTTGGTAGAGAAAAGTTATCTTTAGGGTAGATCCTTTTTTGATGTCTCAAAAGTTAGTGCAAACATAAATTCCCTTAGTTTTCTTATTAACTAAGACCACATTAGAGACCCATTTAGATAAGTAATAGTCTGAATGAACCCTAGACATCCAAGAGTTTATACAATTCTTCTATGACCACGAGGGCTACTTGGGGGTGCATTTTGCATAGCTTTTATTGAATAGGTTTGGCATTGAGGTGAACCACAAGATGTTGCATGACTTTAAAGATGGAGTCTCAAGGCATATCACCATAAGACCACATGAAGAAATCAACGTAATCTTTAATGGTGACATGGTGTTATGCCTTCTTTGATGTCAAGGCCCAGTGGAGCTACTATCTTAGAGAGTTTAGGGTCTGAGCTTCTATTCACAGGTTGATGTCTATAGCATCCTCAACAAGGAGAGGGGAGTCATGTCTTGTTTCTGAGTGGTATCTAATGGAAGGTGAAGTTTGTCAAATTGAGGAGCTCTTGGGAAGTGTCCATTTTTATTGTATCATTTTAATCGATCACAAGTTTCTTCTTATATCTTGTTGCTATTCTGCCTAGACTAGGGTGCCTTAGGACTAAAGGGTTCTTTCTTTCTCTCCAAAATAAGCATATGTAGGTGTTAAGTATGGTGGAAAAGTCTTTCTTATGATTACAATGGGGATGTGGCCTTGACACTTCATAAGTTTCATGATGGCTTCATCATTTTGGAAAACATCAAATCATAAAGGGTCGTGTTGGTCTGAATCGATAAGCTCAAGGTATTATAGGTCTAAGGAGATGGTGAGGATAGTGACCTATCATGAAAGAGGTTAGTGGTGGAAAGATCTTTGTAAGGATCATGAGTGGAGCCTACATCAATGTCATTAAGATTAGGGGAAGCATTACCAATGAGGTTGAGATCGTATCACAATTAACATCACGATGTTCATCCTAGGGGCATAACCTAGCAAGTGAGGATAGCTACTTGAGTATATCAAAAGTTACATAAATGTTGGCTTCATTTCATTCTTGATTAGTTGGCTATCACAAAAACTGTAAAATTTTCTCAATTCTTGATTAGTTGGTTGTCTCTAAAGGTTTGATTATGAAGGATGTGATAAAGGTTTTATTATGGTTTGTTGTAATTTTTTTACATGATAGTTACCTATTCAATAATGCCTTTAAAATATAATGACATACATTGTTATAAGTAAATTTTATAAAAACCAAATATATATATCATCCCCATGCTATATAATTTTTGACAGTTTGTTCAAAATCTCTCCTTTCATAGATATAATCGTTTCAAAATTTCAATTGTATTTTACAGCTAAAATGTTTAAATATAGCTATTCAACACTCAAATTTTGACAGTTTGTTCAAAATCTCTCATTTCATATGATACAGTATTTTCAAATTTTCAATTGTATTTTACAGTTAAAATGTTTAATACAGCTATTCAACACTCAAATTGAACTCAAATTTTGACAGTTTGTGCAAAATCTCTCCTTTCATATGATACAGTATTTTCAAAATTTCAATTGTATTTTACAGCTAAAATGTCTAAATATATCTATTCAATTCTCAATTTTAAACATAATTTTGATAGTTTGTTCAAATTCTATCCTTTTATATGATATAGTCTTTCAAAATTTCAATTGTATTTTACAGTTAAAATGTCAAAAATCAGCTCCTGATTTCATAAACAGAAACCCTAAATAACAATTCACAATTTAAATTTTGATTATATTTTACACCAAAACAAACAAGGGAAGCTTAAAATGATTAATGGGTAATTTGTAGAAGTGGAAAAATCCACTTACCTGGTGGGTAGATGGTCACTCAACTTGGGATCCCATTTTCGTCTGTCGATTATCGCTGGTGAAAATGGGGTCTCTGCCATTTTTTTAAAAATTTAATACTTTTTCAAAACGGGATCCCATTCTATAAAACAGGATCCCGTTCCATAAAACGAGATCCCATTTATAATGGGATCCCGTATTATGGAACGGGATCCTGTTTTTGGCATCTAGGTTCGAGATCCCGCTAAAAGAAGGGATCGCGTTTTGTATTTCAGGCTCGGGATCTCATTTTTGGTTCCCCGATTTCGGATTTTTTTCTAACTCTGAAACTTCCACCTTAAGTGGACACAACTTCTTGCATTTACCCAAAGATTATTTAATTTTGGATCACTTCATTTAATGAAGGTGGTAAGTAGTTGATGATAGAGATGGTGTGACAAATAATTTAAATAATAAAATTATTTAAATTACAAGAGACATGTGTGAATGAGAATAAAGGTGAAATAATTTAAATAGTAAAATTATTTAAATAATGTCGTGAGGGTTGATTTAAATAAATATTTAATTTATTTAAATTGGATAATGGAAGAAAATCTGAAATAATTAAATAAATATAATTTATTCAATTAATTGGCTAGAGAGGAGAAATGGGATAAAACGAGATTAGTTAAATAAATATAATTTATTTAACTAATTCGATGATGGAAGGAGTTATACAAGGGTCCTAGGAAAAATGTGCAATCAGGTGTCTCAAGAGGTGTCAAAAGGTGATGTCACAAGACCTAGTCCATTTTAGGTGTCTACAATTAGGGAGAGAATTAGGGTTATGCTTAGAATTAGTGTTATAATTAGGGTTAGGGTTAGGGTTTAGGTTAGAATTAGGGTTAGGGTTAGAATTAGAGCTAAGGTTAGCATTATTGTCAAGATTAAGGTTAGGGTTAGCCTTACAATTTGGGTTTAAATTAGAAGTTAACGCTACAATTAAGGTTAGGGTTAGGGTTTATGTTAGAATTAGGGTTACAACTTGTTTAAAATTAGGGTTAGGGTTAGGGTTACAATTAAAATAGGGTTAGAATTATGTTAATGGTTAGAATTAGGTTTAGGGTTAGAATTAGGGTTAGGGTTAGTATTAGGGTTGGAATTAAGAATAGAATTAGGGTTAAGAAGATCTAGGGGTAGAATTAGGGTTAGGGTTAGAATTACTATCAGGATTAACATTAGGGTTAGGGTTATAGTTACAATTTGCACTCAAATTAGAAGTTAGGTCTATAATTAGGGTTAGGGTTAGGTTTAGGTTGAAGTTAGAATTAGGGTTAGAAATATGGTTAGTGTTAGGGTTAGAATTAGAGTTAAGGCTAGCATTATTGCCAGGACTAAGGTTAGGGCTATCTTTACAATTTGGGTTCAAATTAGAATTTAGTGCTACAATTAGGATTAGGGTTTAGGTTAGAATTAGGGATCAATCTATTATTATAATTAGGGTTAAAATTTGTTTAAAAGTAGGGTTAGGTAGTTAAAATATGGTTAGAATTATGTTTATTGTTAGAATTAGGTTTAGGGTTAGAATTGGAGTTAGGGTTATGGTTAGAATTAGGGTTAGGGTTGAGATTAGGGTTAGGTAGATCTTGGGGTAAAATTAGGGTTAGGGTTAGAATTACTGTCAGGATTAACATTAGGGTTAGGATTATAGTTGCAATTTGGGTTCAAATTAGAAGTTTGGCCTCCAATTAGGGTTAGGGTTTAGGTTCAAGTTAGAATTATAGTTAGTGTTAGGCTTGGGGATAGAATTAGGCTTAGGGTTATTATTAGAACTAGAGTTAGAGTTACAATTAGGGTTGGGGCTAGGGTTTAGGTTAGAATTAGGGTTACACTTAGTATTGCAATTATGCCTAGAATTAGGGTTGGGCTTAGGGTTAGAATTAGGGATAGAATTGGGGTTAACTATATCTAAGGGTAGAATTAGGGCTAGGATTGGAATTAGAGTTAGGTTTAGCATTACTATTAGGATTAAGGTTAGGGATAGGGTTATAGTTATAATTTGGGTTTGGATTAGTGTTAATGTTAGAATTAGGTTAGAATTATTGTTTAGGTTAGAATTAAGGGTTAGGATTAGAATTAGAGATAGAGATAGGGTAACTATTAGGGTTGGAATTACAATTAGATTTAGGGTTAGGGTTAGAAATAGGGTTAGCTTTAGGATTAGAATTTGTGTTAGAATTAGGGTTAGAGTTTTAATTAATGTTGGGGTTTGGGTTTGGGTAAGTATTAGAAGTAGGATTAGGGTTACAATTAGAATTACTTACAATAAGAATTATTGTTAGGGTTAGAATTAGGGTTGGGGTTAGGGTTAGAATTAGTGTTAGAATTAGGGTTATGGTTAGGGTTTAGGTTAGAATTAGGATTAGGGTTAGAACTGGAGTTAAGGTTAGCATTACTGTCAGGATTAAGGTTAGGGTTATCCTTACAATTTGGGTTCAAATTACAAGTTAGGGCTACAATTAGGGTTAGGTGTAAGGTTAGGGTTTGGGTTAGAATTAAGGTTCAATCAATGATTAGAGTTAGGGTTATGATTTGTTTAAAATTAGGGTTATGGTTATGGTTAGGGTTACAATTAAAATAGGGTTAGAATTATGTATATGGTTAGAATTAGATTTAGAATTAGTCTAATTAGGGTTAGAATTGGAGTTAGGGTTAGAGTTAGAATTAGGGTTAGGGTTGGGGTTATGATTGGAAATAGGAATAGAATTAGGGTTAAGTATATCTAGGGGTAGAATTAGGGTTAGGGTTAGAATTATTATCAGGATTAATGTTAGGGTTAGAATTATAGTTACAATTTGGTTTCATGTTTGAAGTTTGGCCTACAATTAAGGTGAGGGTTAGGGTTCATGTTCAAGTTAGAATTAGGATTAGAAATATGGTTAGTGTTAGGATTGGGGATAGAATTAGGCTTAGGGTTATTATTAGAACTAGAGTTAGGGTTACAATTAGGGATGGGTTTAGCGTTTAGGTTAAAATTATGGTTATAGTTAGTATTACAATTAGGTCTAGAATTTGGGTTACAACTATGGTTAGAATTAGGGTAGGGCTTAGTGTTAGGATTAGGGATATAATTTGGGTTAACTAGATCTAAGGGTAGAATTAGGGTTAGGGGTAGAATTGGGGTTATCGTTAGGGTTAGAATTAGAGTTAGGGTTAGCATTACTATCAAGATTAAGGTTAGGGTTAGGGTTATAGTTATAATTTGGGTTTGAATTAGTAATAGAATTAGTATTGGGTAAGAATTAGGGTTAGGGATGAAGTCAAGATTAGAATTATAATTGGATTTAGGGTTAGGGTTACAATTATAGTTAGAATTAGGGTTAGGATTATTATTAGAATTAGTGCTAGAATTAAGGTTAGGGTTAGGGTTTAGGTAAGAATTAGGGTTAAAACTACAATTATAATTAGGGTAGGGTTGGGGTTAGAATTAGGGTTAGTATTTGCCTGAACATTAGTGTTAGGGTTACAATTAGGGTTGGGGTTATAGGTCAGGTTAGAATTAGAATTACAGTTATTATTACAATTAGGTCTAGAATTAGGGTTACCACTATAGTTAGAGTTAGGGTTGGGGTTAGGGTTAGAATTAGGGATAGAATTAGAAATTAACTAGATATAGGGGTAGAATTAGGGTTAGGGTTAGAATTAAGGTTAGAAATAGAATTAGGGTTATCATTAGGGTTAGAATTATGGTTAGAATTAGTGTTAGAATTAGGGTTACTGTTAGGGTTTAGGTTACAACTAGGGTTAGGGTTGGGGTTAGAATTAGTGTTAGGTTTAGGGTTGGGTTAGAATTATGTTTTGGATAGAATCAAAGTTAGAATTATACTTAGAATTATGGTTAGTATTAGGGATACAATCAGGGTTAGGGTTACAGTTACATTTAGGGATAGGGTTAGAATTATGGTTATAATTATGATTAACGATAATACAATTACGGTTAGGGATAGAATTAGGGTTAAGTAAATCTAGGGGTAGAATTAGGGTTAGGAGTACAATTACGAATAAGGTTAAAATTAGGGTTATAACTATGGTTAGGGTTAGGGTTGGGGATAGAACTAAGGTTGGGGTTATGTTTAGAGCTAGAGTTAGGGTTACAATTATAGTTACAGTTACAATTATGGTCAAGATTACAATTCTTACCCAAATCCTAATTTAACCATAACCCTAATTCTGACCCAAACCTTAATTGTAATCATAACCCACAATCTAACCTTAATTATAAATATAACCCTATTTCTATCCCTCAACCTAACTGTATCCCTAAACAAAACCCTAATTCTAATCTAACCTTAGTTCTAACAATAACCCAAACCCTTATTATAGTCATAACACTCAATCTAACCCTAATTCTAACTATAACCATGAGATTACACTTAGCATTGATTTATAATCCTAACCCTATTTATAATCCTAATCCTAACCCAATCCATGAACAAAACCCTAATTCTAAATCTGACCTTCATTCAAACCTTACAAAATTATATTTAATTATAATTATAATTAATATATAATATATAATAATATAATAATATATCTAACCTATATTATAATATATAAATATAATTATAATTATTATATAATATTATAATAATATATTATATAATTATAATAATTATATAATATAGTTAGAATTAGGCTTACCACTTCGGATGCTACTAGCATACCTGTATTTAAAAAATATATCTAAAGTACACAAAGAGATCCTTCTCGAGATGCCTATTTTTTTAATTTCACTAATCCTAACATTAGGCACCCCGAGAAGGATATCTCTCAGATATACTTTAGATATTTTTTTTAAATATAGGTATGCTAGTTTAAATATTGTTTTGGAACACATCAAGAATTGCATAGATAATAGAAATGGAGAAGTGTGGACATATTGTTAATTTCATGTGAATTTCATTCATGATGTTTGTGTTTGAGCATGTAAATTTGTTTACATATTCACAACTAAATGTATACTTTAGGTATTGAAATTTTAGAAGGATTGAAAGAATATTGCATGCCAATTATTTGCAAAAATGACTACTAGATGATTTAGGCATTGAATTGTTTATTTTTAATTGGTAAATTGTTTAATTATGTATGTATGTATGTATGTATGTATGTGTGTATATATGTATATAATGTGTACATACATACACATATATACTTATAAACTCAAAGAGACTAGTTATTTGTGTATAGGAAAATTTATTTACCAACCATTTCATTTTCAACTAGGCATGTGGTTTAGGTAGTAGCTTATTTTTGCACATTTGAGATTATTAACTATATATAATATATACCATAATTCGTATATATGTATATACAGATTGTGTATATATACATACATATATAATATGTGTTATATATTTATATACTTAATAATTTCAAATGTACAAAAATAAGCTACAACCTAAACCACACTAGACATTTCCTCAAATAAGTAGCATGCACTCCAACTTTATGCATTTTGTCCAAACAATTGTTATGCAAGCTATTAATAGTAGTTCCATCACTCTATTTGTCATATATAAAGCAAAAAAATTCACATATCTCCTCCATGAAATTGTTTCAAAAACTTATAGCTTTTAAAATATGAATGAAATGCATTTACACCTATTATAATACTATTTATAACAGCTATACCATTAAATTTATTTGTTCCCAACTAATTACACAATGCTCAGATCAAATTCTCACTTAATACACTCAAAATACAAGGTGGAAATAGTCTAAAATAGATACATACAAATGTATTTAACGGAGTAAAGGCATTAATAAAAACCTAGTATGGTGCATAAGAATCCCAATTGTGACAATAAAACAAATTTAAATACAAAATATTATTTTAACAAACCTAGTATTCAATCAACTCGAGAAAATCTGCCTTATAATCATGTGAATATATATACATATGTGTGTGTATATGAAATACACACACATACATGTATGTATATATACACATATTATGTATATATACATGTATTATGTATATACACATGTGTATTTATATTAAATATACATACACACATATGTGTGTGTGTATTTAATATACACACATTCGTATATATATTTACATGATTATAAGGAAGATTTTCCAGAGTGGATTGAATACTAGGATTGTTAAAACAAATATTTTATATTTAAATTTGTTTCATTTGTCACAATTGGGAACTCTTGTGCACCATACTAGTTTTATTAATACCTTTACTCCTTTAAGGACATTTTTATGTAGCTATTTTAGACTATTTTCAGCTTGCATTTTGACTGTATTTAATTTAGTATTTGACCAACGAATTATGTAATTAGCTAAGAGAAAATAAATTTAATGGTATAGTTGTTATAACAACATTATAATAGTTTTTGATAAAGTAAGCAGCAAAAAAGGGTTCCGATCCCATTACATATCAACCAAAAAGGTGCACCAAAGTTCCATCAAAGGGAAACAGACCCAAGAAAAAAGAAATAGTCAAAAAACCCCAGACCAGAACATAGAGGACCGACAGTAGACCGACAACAGACCAACAACCAAAAGCATAGAAAAAGCTCCAAAGGCTAATTGAACAACTGGTCCCAAACTTTGGCTAGGAATTGGTAGAGTTCTTGGTACTCCTTGAGCTCTTTATCTTTCATCCCCCGACTGGTCAGTTCAACATCCTAGAGGACCAAACAGTGGTGGCCGACTGGTGCATGACTTTCATAGAGAACTTAGCCAGAATCTTGAACTTCCTCTCCAATGCGGATAGTCTCCCAGAGAGGGCTTCCATTTCCTTGTCCTTGATGGTTTTATTACCACCCTTGTTCTTCTTGCCATCATCCTTCACCACTTTATCTGAGCTCACAGAGTCAGACCCCCAGACATTGAGCTCAGGAAAATTATTGGGGCTGTCATTGGCTTCAACCTCCACCATCGCATTTTTGTTATCCTTGTTGTCAGAAATGTCCCCACCCATCAATTCAACCTCTCCCACATCATTTCAAGTTTGTTATTTTTGTCATAAAAAATGTGAATACCCTCCAGGTCCACATCTTCCTCTACCAATTCAGCAATCACCTTCTTTTGGGGAACAAGGCTAGGCTTAGCAGCAAGCCTCATCAATCTTCTGGTTGATGGCACTCGGGGTTTACTTTCAGGCATGGTAAACTCCTCATCTCTGGTACTATCACTCCCTCCGTCACCTTCCTTAGAGCTAACCTCCTCCACCACCAAGGAAACATTTTTAGCCTTATTCCTACTATCTGAAACATTATAATAGTTTTTGATAAAGTAAGCAGCAAAAAAGGGTGTTGATCCCATTACACATCAACCAAAAAAGTGCACCAAAGTTCCATAAAAGAGAAACAGACCCAAGAAAAAAGAAACAGCCAAAAAACCCCAGACCAAAACACAAAGGACCAACAGTGGAACGACAACAAACCAACAACCAAAAGCATAGAAAAAGCTCCAAAGGCTAATTGAACAACTGGTCCCAATCTTTGGCCAGGAATTGGTAGAGTTCTTGGTACTCCTTGAGCTCTTTACCTTTCATCCCCTAACTGGTAAGTTCAACATCCTAGAGGATGGCAAGAGTGGTGGCTGACTGGTGCATTACTTTCATAGAGAACTTATCCAGAATCTTGAACTTCCTCTCCAGCTCAGATAGTCTACTAGAGAGGGCTTCCATTTCCTTGTCCTTGATGGTTTTCTTACCACCCTTGTTCTTCTTTCCATCATCCTTCACCACTTTCTCTAAGCTCACAAAGTCAAACCCCCAGACATTGAGCTTAGAAAAATTATTGGGGCCGTAATTGGCTTCAACCTCCACCATCTCATTTTTTCTATCCTTGTTATTAGAAATGTCCCCACCCATTGGTTCAACCTCTCCCACCATCATTTCAAGTTTGTTGTTTTTTTCATGAAAAATGTGAATACCCTCCAGGTCCACCACTTCCTCTACCGATTCAGCAACCACCTTCTTTTGGGGAATAGGGCTAGGCTTAGCAGTAAGCCTCATCGACCTTCTGGTCAATGGCACCTGGGGTTTACTTTCAGTCATGGTAAACTCCTCATCTCTGGTACTATCACTCCCCTCCATCACCTTCCTTAGAGTGAACCTCCTCCACCACTAGGAAACATTTTTAGCCTTATCCCCGCTATCTAAAACACTACCCCCTTCCAAAGTCACCTTATTCTTCTTCTTCTATAGGGTCTCATGGGAGGAATCACCGGATATAATCTTTTTTGTGGCATAAATCTTGGATATGGTCTTAGAGGTCTGGTCACTAGTCTTAGGCTCGGGGCTTTTACCAGTGGTAATTTTTTTCTTTCTAGACTTGAGGGATTTAGTATAGGGTCTATGGCATGTTGTTGAATGGTAGACACAATCGAGGCTTCCAGAGATGACAATATGTAAAAAGGAAAACTAATCAACTTGCTCTGATAGAAATAGTTTAATAGAGGAAAATAATAGTGGAAAAAGTGTAAGAATCTACCTTCGAGAGTAAATTATTTGATAATCATGTGGCACACCTCATTCCATGGTTTGGTAGCATTTTCCTATCAAACCCTCCCTGCAGACTGTGTAAGACCTCACCTTTCTTAAAAAATAAAGCCATACCATCTGAATCAGAAACTTTTCTCATTTTCTTATGTTTGATACCATCAATAGACATACCCATCACCATCCCAATCACTTCCTCTGAGATTTCAAACCCCACACTACCCACCTTGACCTGTGTGCCCTCCAACGACTACAGGAACTGTATCAAGAGGTTTTTGTTGTGACCTTGTAGGCATTCCAGATAGCAAACCACCCCACCCTCCTGGAAAATGTGTCATAGGGTCTCATTGCATTTTAACTCTTCACAGGATTCAGGCTCAGTATGAGACCTATCACCCCCCATTCCCAGGTTGCACCAATTTCTCACAGACAAACTAGAAATGAAATAAGCAATAGTTAACTTAGAAACTTTTAATCTATAGATAATATCCCGTAAACCAATATTCTCACTCAAGTTAATGAGTAGGGTGTCCCTTCGCCAGTCGGGGGTGACGTACTTTCTTAAATTCATGATATGTGAATGAGACTTCCCTTTCCTTTCATAATTGATATTCATTAATTGGTCATAATTAGAGACCTGCTGAGAGTCATTAAGTAAATACCCCCATTCCTCACATGCCTAGCCATGTGAAACCCCACCTTAGGGCTCCACATCAGAATGATGTGAAGGCTATCCTTCATATGGTGGCAGATCCAATCTTTGACAAGGCTGAGCTAGCCAAAAGCTGTCACACCACCCAAACCACTAGTCCTCAAATCTAGATGGAAATCAAGTCAAGATCCCATTTGGCACCTAATGTACTCCCTAGGCTAGGGGATAGAGGGGTTTATAAATGCAAACATGAGAGACCAAGGGTAGGACTTTGCTTCTTTCCAAGAAGGTTTTGAATCTAAATAGCTAAATTATTCTTTCTTTTCCAACATCTCCACGTGTCTAAGCTCTACCCAAGGTTGGCCAACCCATTATCCAATTTATTATCTTCATGGCACACATGCCCAATTTATTTCTACTTGAACCCAGATAGTAAGTAGACGATGTCGTCCGTAATATCTTTCAGCTTCCAACTACTGTTAGACCTGCCAATAGCCACCTCAATAATAATTTTTGAATCTCCTTCCACTTGTAACTTGTCCACTCCCATAGAGTGAGCAATTTTGAGCCCCCACAACATGGCCAATCCCTTTGCCATGTTATTGGACTAGATACCAATGCAGCCTGCATAAGCAGTAATGAAAACACCCTGACTATCTCTAAAAATCCCTCCACCACTGGCTAGTCTAGTGTTCTTTTTTTTGGCTTTGTCAAAGTTAAGTTTGATCTAGTCCATGGGAGGGGGTCTCTAGAAGGTTTTTTGTCTGGCCATCTTTCTGGAATTGTTAATCTTGGTCATATCTGTTGTCAGTCCCCAATTCTTGGCAATCAGAACTTCCACCTAAGTAGGGGGTTTCTCAGCCGCATGAAGAGTGCTAGAGGATGTGTTCTCAGAGACCAACCTACTAAAGGAGTAGAAGACCTCATTAGCGGTTCTAGCTTTCTCTCTGAATATTCTATTGTTCCTTTCCTTCCACACACTCCACCCCAGGTGTGAGGGAATTTGTCTCCAAAGCTCCCTAATCCTAGGGTGAGAAAAAGGAGTAAGCCTGCTTTGGGTGAAATCCTTGAAGTTTTTAGGGAAGACCCAATCTAGGTTAAGTTTCTCTGTAGTTTTTCCCCATATCTCTTTAGAAAAATCACAATGGAAAAGGTGTTGAATGGACTCTTCTTCTTTTATACATAGAACACATCTATTGACCAATTGGAAACCCCTTTTATTGAGGTTATCGATAGTAAGGATTTTATTATGCTCTACAGACCACCAGAAGAAGTTTATTTTAGGGATTAACTTGTTGTTCCAAACACTCTTCCAAAACCAACTCACCTGTCCATTGTTGGTCAACATATTGTAAGCTGATTTGACTGAGAAGATCCCTTTTGATCCTGCCCCCAGAGCATTTCATCTTCCCTAGGAAATATCAGAATTCTATAATTGTTCAACTCCACTTGCAAAGCCTGACACTCCTGATTCTCAGGCTAATTATTGTTCCAATATTTAGAGAGGTTCTTCCACCGCCTTTGGCTATGGATTTAGCTGATAATGTAATTGTTGACCAATCTCCCAAAATGGTTAACAACTCTTTCCTTAGTGGTGTTGTTCTTCCAGTTAGACAGGGGTCCCTCCCTGAGCCAATTGTCCTCCCAGAACCTTATTTTGTCTCCCTTACCAAACTTACATTTGATGCCTTGAGACAGAGTGCTTTTGATTTTGATCATTTTGTTCCAAATAATAGAGCCTTTGGGAAGCCTCTCCCTATCAATAAACCCTAATTTATCCCCATTTTGCAAGTATTTATCTTTCATAATCTACACCCAGTCTTTCTCCTCCTTAAGGAAGGTCCACCCAATCTTGGCCAGTAAGTATTTATTCATCACCTAGATTTTTTTGATTCCCAATCCCCCTTGCAATTTGGACTGATAGGCTTTATCCCACCCAACCAACGAGATCCTCTTTTTTTCCTCAACCGCAGTCCAGAGGAAGGTTTTTTGGATCTTCTCCAATTTCTCTGCCATGTATCTGGGCATTTTAAAGAGGGATAGAAAATAAGTGGGGATGCCCTGCAGGGAGGCCTTTAAGAGTTGATGTTTGCCTACTTGGCTAAGGAGTTTACCTTTCCATCCCTCCATCTTCTTTTGGATTCTTTCCAAAATAGTGTTCTAGTATGCCAGGGTCACTTCCTTGACCATGAGGGGCAGACCCAGGTAGGTAGCTGGGAGATTGGCCTTGTTGCATTCCAAGATGTTTCTCACCTTATCTTGCAGCTCCAAGTCAGTATTGAAAAATAATAGATTACTCTTTTTATAATTAATGCACTAGCTCAAAACTTCCGCTTAGGTGTTCAACAGATTTTTCCATCTTCTAGCCTCTACCACCAAATCTGACCCAAAGAGCATAGTATCATCAACAAACTGTTGTAAAACAAATGGTCCCATGGTGGACGTAGCTTTGACACCCTTGAGGTTATGATTATTTAGGTGGGAAAGCATGTTTCTACCTAGGACCTCTACCATAATGATAAAAAGGTAGGGAGAAAGGGGATCTCCCTGTCTAATACCCCTACCATCATCAGAGAACCCTGGAGGAGTGCCATTGACCAGGACCGAGTACTTGACAGTGGTAACACATTCCTTTATCAGAGTAAGCACTCTGTCTTAGAACCTAAACTTCCTAAGGACCTTAAATAGGAAATCCCAGGAGATTATGTAATAGGCTTTAGATATATCCAGTTTGAGAGCCATGCTTGGAATGTTACTGTAGAGTTAAAACTCTACATTTTGTTTTTTCTTAATCATGGTTCATTGTTTCATTTTAAATTTGTTGCTCCAGTTTTTGTAGTTTCTAAGTATCGTGAATAGTGTTGTGTGCCTTCTTTATGCTTCCTAGTTCTTAGATCCTACCAGAATGTGCCATGTATCCTTGGTGTAGTTCCTTTTTATTGAGTTGTTTCAGCTATGCGTGGGATGTACCACGTGTCACTACTGTAGGCGTTGAGGGAAGGTTTTGGTTTGATGCAGCTTGCATGCAGAAGATGCCAAGTGTCTTTTGTTGTAGTGGATGCCGCCATGTGTATCCTTCTTTGATAAGGTTTCGAGGCATTCAGAAGTATGTGGTGGGCCTCGGATGTTATGGCATAGTTTTTGAATGCAGTGAAGAGTGCCACATGTTACACGAGGGAGGTTGAACAAATGAAGCTTTTGAGGTTTGCGGATCCCATTTTGATGCTGTCAGAAGTTTCCACATATGTTTCCTTTGTAAGTTTCAGTTGCACGCGAAGGATGCCAAGTGTTATCTCCGTGGGGATTTGAGAAACTTTTTGTATGAAGCTTTGGAAACAAGCAGGGGGCGCCACATTACTTTTGTTGCATTATGTGGAAATTGCCGCATGTCTCTATGTTAAGTTTTGGGAAGTGTCAAAACATATGGTGGGTCCCACCAGGCAAAAGGCACATTTTTAAAGTAATGCGGAGGATGCCAATTGTCATCACTATGGGTGTTCAAGATGTAAGGTAAAGAAGCTTTTAAGATATGCGGAGAGCACCAAGTGTCCCAGTGTTAATCCTCAGGTGTCACCACGTATCAAGCAATAAGTGTGGCAAATAGTGATAAATGGCAGTGTCTCATGTGTTCCTTTTTATATTAAAGGAAACTAAACAACAAGCGGAAGGTGCCATGTAGCAAATTTTGGAGCCGTTTGGAACTCGCGGGTAATGCCATGTGTTGTAATAGAACTGTAAGTTACAGTGCCACAATTTTAGTGTCACTCAGCCAATGGGTGCACATGGAAGAGATGGTTGCAAATTCGAGGATATTTTTAGTACCAGTACAACTTCCAGTTGGGTTCTAGTTTTGTTCAGGCCGTTAAGATTCTAAACAGTTGGAGGTGATCTTGAGTCAAATTTTGTTGCTATAACTAGGGGAAGGTTTTCTAACACAGATATACATTGTTGATTAAGAATTCAGAGTTTTGACTGTGATCAGATTGTGTCATTTTGCCTTAATTTAGCTATTTCAAGAAGGAAGTGGATAGATCTATGCATATTTTTGTGTCTTATGTATTTGCTGAATTGTTAATGAAAGAAGCTCTATTCTATGTCATTGATGATATTTTCTATGTCTCTATATCAATCTTCTAAGTTTAGCCTTTGATTTTAAATTCATTTATAATATGTCTATGTCAATCATGCATCATTGTCTCTTTAATATAGTTGAATCATGAGAGTTTAATCACTATGCTAATCACTAAAATACATTTAAATCAGGCACATCGCTATAGAATTAGAAGTTATGTTTATTGTATCTGTAATCTTGTTTTTTCTTCCCTTTACCTCAAACCCCATTGAAAAGGAAGAGCCAACTTTTGTAAAATTTGGAGGTTGTTTCAAGTGTCAAGTCCCACATTCTTGAAGCTTCTCATGTTGGTGCTAGAACCCATACAATTTTATACATCAACAGTTTTTGGCATGCCCGGTGGGACCTTTCTTGAATTTTGATCAAGATCATATGAACTAGAGAGCATCAAGGAGTCAGAGTTGTGGACCACCAACAAGAGCATAGTCAGCCTCTAATCTGGGGATCTTATTGCCTTCGCTAATAGCCACTCCAAGAAGAAGAGTAAATCAAGTAGCAATAGCATTAAGAATAATTATGGCAGTACCGTCTCCACCACGAAGTTATGCAAATTGGAACAATAGCAGACCCCTCATTCTCCCAATGCTACCTGATACTTGGGATGCAATTCCAGCTAATGCTTTGAAGGCCTTACCCAAATTCAGTGGAGAAGATGCCAAGATGCTAGGAGAACATCTCCAAGATGTGTCAGATGTATGTGCAGTACATGTTATTATAATATGGAATGTTGCTATCAGATTGTTGGTGGCTTCTTTTAAAGGGAAGGCTCTGGATTGGTATAGGTCTTTACCCCCAAATTCCATATCCACTTGGGACCAACTTGGAGATGCTTTCTTTGCAAGATTTAGTGAAAAAGGTGATAAATCATCCCCACTACAACAATTGATCACTATAAAGAGAGCACCTCAAGAAGCTATAACAGACTTCAACACTAGGTTTCAAAAGACCTGGGATAGAATTCCTACTGCAGCTAGGCCACCATTAGGTATGGCTATTTTATTCTACCTCAAAGCTTTCAATTCTGATATCTCAGTAATGATACAGTCCCTAGGAGGACAGACCCTACTAGAAGCATATGAGTTGGATGTGTGAGCTGAGAACAATCTAATAGATGCTGGAAAATTGCCTCTGAGGCCTCCCATGCCTATGTTCCTAGAAATTTCTATTCCCTTGCCACAAGAAGTCCCTAATCCACCATTTATACCTATGTCCATGTACACCTTCCCAACATCTCAACAACCCACACTGTTAACGCCCTCTACCCCTCAATTTGAAATGGACAACGTCAAGAATATCCTCAGGACCTTTTCAAATGAGATTATCAATCTCAAAAGGCAACAGACTTCTTACCCGAAACCTTCTTATCATGGATTACAAGGTAATAGACCCCCATATCAGCTAAACCAGTACCAAGGTGCTCAAAGACCAAATAATCCTCAACCTTCAAATCAATTAGTCATAGTTCCCACACCTTTCCAAGCTATCCCCCTAACCCAGGTAGAGAAATGGTCCCTAGACAAAACAACCTAGCAGAAGATACCAATGCCTGGTGTTTCCCTTGCAACAATGCCCATATGCCTAGAGACTATCCAAGGGGCAATTTACAACAAAATATAGTAGAATAGAGAAGGATGGAGGGCCAATCTATGGTGTCAAATGCTCCCCCATATCAGGCACCTGGTGTTCAAAATGCAATAATGGTGGCTTAGATGCAAGGAATGTCTATTCAACAAGAGGAAGAGATTGCCCCAAAACATGCTTTGTTTTCATGGATTGAAGATGAAGAGTTAGTCTTTCTAAATGAAGTGTCCACCTCCAAGAAGCCCTTGGTACAGTCTAATTACTACACCTGATCAAAAAGAAGGATGGTTGAGCAACCTGAAGTTATAAATAATGAAGTTGTTGGGGTCCCTCCTTTCCAATCCCACTTTAATCTCGCTTCAAGACAAGAAATACCTTAGCCAGCCCAGAATCAAGCAGTCTCTAACCCAGTACTAGAAAGAGCAAGGTATCCTTACTATCCTAAGACATAGACATTGGGGCCCACGAATGTGGTAGAACAGCTAAAGAAGACCCCTGCGCATGTGTTGATATGGGATATGCTGGCTATTCCTGAGCAAAAGACACTATTACAAGAAGCATTGCAGACTTAAGCAGATCCTAAAGCTACTAGTACAAAATAAGGAGGTACTAATAAAGGGAAGACTCAAAACAAAGATAATCCACCTCTACAAATAGTCACCCTACTAAATGCTACTATAGAGGTAAGTAAATCTAGGCCTGAGCCATTTTATCTAACTTTAATAGTGGGCAAGAAATTGTTACATAGCTCAATGATAGATTCAGGGGCTAGTACTACAATCATGCCAAAGCAAATAGCAGATGCTTTAAAGATAGAATATGATCCACTAGCTAAAAGGGTCGTGCAATTAGATGGGAAGTCTGTCCAAACCATAGGAAGGATCAAGCAACTCCCCTTGCAGCTATATACTTGTCCAAATAAAATTGTCCTGTAGGATGTGGTGGTTATTGCTATTCCCCCTATCTTTGGTCTATGCCTATCTAGAGACTTCATAGCTAAAATAGGAGGATACATGTCTCTTGATTGGTCACATTTGATTTTGAGAACTAAATATGGGACAAAGATGAAGGTGCTATTTGAGCCCCTATCTAAAGATCATATCACTGAATAACTAGCTCCAAGAATTGAAGCATCTCATGTTATGATGGATAGGGAGGAGAGAAATTTTGTTGAGGAAATGGGAGACTGGACTGAATATGACCAACAAAAAGAAGAAAATAGCCAGTTGATGACCATAATACAGAGTGACCCTTATGGTAATTATGACTCTACTGGTTTGGGCACTTCTGTAATCTTTGAAGAGGGGAAAGAAATACCAAATGTAATGAGACTAGATAGGCCTGAGGAAAAAGATACAAATAAAGAATCTGAGATTTGGACCTTGAACTTTGATGGAGCTAGAAGTAAGAATGGTGCTGGGGTAGGTATATGTCTCACTACTCGAAATGGTGTGAAAGTTCTTAGAGCCATACGCTTTCAATTTGCTTTCACAAATAATGATGATGAGTATGAGTCTTTAGTGCATGGTCTTGTGTTGGTAAAGAAGAAAGGGATAAAGAATCTAATTGTAAAAGGTGATTTGGAGCTGGTTGTGAAACAAATCAGAGAAAAGGCTATGGCAGAGAATGTAAGGATGAGATCTTATCACCATAGGATTTGGGATCTAATTGATGGTTTTGATGCTTTTAACATAGAAGTTGTTCCCAGAATTCAAAATACCAAAGCTGATAGAATGGCACAAATTCTATCAATTTAACCTAGCAAGTGACTTGCTCATTAATAATGAGGCAGTGAAAGTCATAGTTAGGCTAACAATTCTAGATAATGTCTAGAACTGGCAAGTCTTTGACAATGATCTTCAGGTGCTTTTATTTCTACAACAGTCGGGAGAATTTGCTAACCAATTACAGCCCAAGATTGAAGAAGCATATGGTGACCAGATTATTATTCAATTGAAGTCTAATAAGCTCCCAAAGGGGTTAATCATGTTGGAGAACCTGTTTGACCTAGATGATGTGAGCCTGGACAAGAGGAAGTTTAAGGCAAGCAAAGATGATTATTCTGAGATTCAAATTAGTGAAGGAAGAAAGTTAAAGGTAGGTAATGCTACTACTCAAGAGGAAAAAGATAAGCTAATTTCTTTATGTAATAAGTATGATAGAGTAATTGCATGGACCTATGATGATCTTCATGGTTATAATAGAGATGTCATTCAACACACCATAGAACTTGTTGAAGGGTCAAAGCTAGTCCGTCAGAAATAGAAACCAGTGAATCCCAGGATTGAGCCTTTAATGGTGGATGAATTGCAAAAGCTTCTGGAGTCCAAAATTATTTTTCAAATTAAGCATTCAACTTGGGTGTCTAAACTGGTACCAGTAAGAAAGAAAAATGGATACATAAGGCTCTGTGTAGACTTCAGAGACCTAAACAAGGCTTCATTAAAAGATCGTTACTCCCTGCCCTCCATGGAGTAGATTTTGCAAATAGTGGCATGATTAGAGAGATTCTCCTTGCTTGATGGTTTCTCAGGATACAATCAGATCTAGTTGGCAGATGAAGACTAGCATAAGACAACATTCACAACAAAGTGGGGAACTTTTGCATATGCTAAAATGTTGTTTGGTCTTTCAAATGCTAGAGCCACATTTTAGCATGCTATAGATAGAGCATTTAGGGGCCTGATAAATAAGATCATTATGACCTATTTAGATGCCCTGACTATTTTTACCAAGGTTGCCAAAGATCACTTTGAGCATTTAGAGGCTATTTTTTAGAAGTGTCAAGAATTCAGAATCTCTCTAGATCCTCAGAAGTGTGTTTTTGCTATGCCACAAGGGAAACTTCTTGGACACATCATTTCAAAAGATGGAATCTCCATTGATCCAGAGTAGGTCACAACTATACTAAATTTGTCTTTTCTAGTCAACAAAAAGGTAATTCAGTCTTTTTTGGGGAAGATTAATATTTTTAGTTAGTTTATATCTGATTTTGCAGGGCTAGTTAGGCCCATTACCCTGATGCTGAAGAAGGATTTAATCTTCAAATGGACAACTAAAGGGAGACAAGCTTTCAAAGAAATCAAGAAAGCCATCTCTACTACCCCAGTACTGAGAAATCTAGATTTTTCTAAACCCTTCATAATGTATGTATATAGAGGGGAACACAATGTTGTAGCTGTTCTGACCCAGAGGGATGATAAGGAAGAAGGAGAACATCCAATTGCATTCTTCTCTAGGACCCTAAGGGAGTATGAATCAAGGTATAATTTTGTTGAGAAACAAGCTTATACCATGGTTAAAGCTCTTAAAAAAATTTAGGCATCTAGTAATAGGAAATAAGATCTTAATACTAGTAGCTCACCCAAGTGTTAGGGAATATATTATGGAAGGTGAGATTATAGAAAAAAGAGCCAATTGGATAACTAAAATTTTAGAATATGATGTAGAGGTAAGGCCTACTAAATTGGTTAGAGGAAGAGGACTCTGCCAATATATTGCTCAAGACATAGAAGAGTCAATGCTTGAAAAAGCAGAGGATGATACCGTGTTAAAACTTCAAGAGTTTGATCAAGATTCTTAGGTATGTGACAGAATATAGTTCATGAGAACTGGTGTTTTCCCTAGTGAACTCTTTCCTGATAAAAGAAAATATTATAGACAACAGGGAATTCATTTTGCACTAATTGATCATGTTTTGTTTAGAAGGAATTTTGATGGAATACTATTGAGATGCATTGAAAAGGATGAAGCCCAAAAGATACTGCATGAGTTTCATAATGGAGCCTCAGGGGGACACTTTTCAGCAAGAACCACTACCATTAAAGTTACACAAGTGGGCTACTTCTAGCCAACACTATTTGTAAATTGTTATTAGATGGTCAAAGAGTGTCAGGCTTGTTAGTTTTATACTAGAAGGAGAAGGAATGCATCATTTCCCTTGAGTCCCATAGTAGTAGATGAACCCTTTGCTCATTGGGGTTTAGATTTTATTGGGATGATTAATCTAGTGTAAAGTATGGGATATAAGTGGATTCTTGCTGCAACTGATTAATTTACAAGGTGTTGTGAAGTAGTGCCACTCAAAGAAGCTACTTAAAAGGTAATCTTAGAGTTTCTTAAGGGGATAACTACCTGTTTTGGTCCTTCATGCACCATCATATCAGACAATGCTAAAGCATTCTTAGGAACCAGACTATCAAAGTTTGCATTAGAGAATGGCATATATCTGAAGACTTCATCTAATTACTATCCACAAGGCAATGGCTTGGTAGAATCCACAAATAAGAGTCTGATTAGGCTTATCAAGAGAATGGGGACTGATCATCAGAAAGATTGGCACAAGTTCCTTAATTCAGTAATATGGGCAAATAGAATCACACCAAAGCAAGTGACTAAGATGTCTCCATATGAGCTAGTCTATGGCAAGCATGCAGTGATGCCACTAAATATAGAAATTCTTGCCTTACAATTGCTTAAACAGTTGGAGATAGAAGAAAATGGCTTAATGCATGTGAGGCTCACCGAGTTACTGGAGGTTCAAGAGAAAAGAGAAAGGGCACATGAGTCATTTATGAAGCATTAGCAGATTGTAAATAATTGGTTTGATAGAAAGACCTTTAATCCAAATTTTGAAGTTGGGTCTTTGGTGTTGAAATGGGATGAGAGAGCTACTAAACCAGGCCAGCATGACAAGTTTGACTCATTATGGATGAGTCCTTTAATGATTCACGCCCGTAAGCAACAAAATTCATTTGAACTAGAGAATATGGAAGGAGAACCTGAAGAGATTCCTATGAATGGGATCTTCTTGAAACACTTTACATAATCTCAAAACATGCCCATGTATCATAGTTAATTAGGTGTCTTTTATTTCCTTTCCCTCTTTTTGTCTTGCTTTTCCTACTTTTTATTTTAAATAAATGTTCTGGGAACACGTGTCTACAATGTAGTGGCTTTTTAGTTAGTAGTTGTATTTTCCAAGGCCATTAGGCAGTTCCTTAAACTTTAAGAAATAGCTATCATTTTAGAAGATCTCTGCTTTTAAAGTTGATCTAAAACATAGTCCTATACGGATTTTGAATGACACTCTAGCTGTATTTTTAGCATTAATACCATTAATAAGATGTGATGGGTCATTTAATGCATCATTATGCCTCGCAGAGCCAAGCATTAAGTCTCTCAGATTTGCCTTCCCTTATTTCATTTTTTCTGAGTTCTTGCTATCCACGTCAAAGTTTAAATTCTTGGTTGCAATTCTAGCTAGTTTGGTCTCATCTACAGTTTCTAGTGTTCCAAAAAAGATTCAAAATGTTAGAGGCACAGTCACCATAGGAAGGGCTAGGGCTTTTTGAGATAGAAAATAAATGGAAAGGTAGAAAATCTTATGCATCTGCAGCAGCGCAACCAAAAACAAGCTATCCAAGGATAAGGGTTTTGGATATGGGAGTGAGCGCAGATTCTACATAAGTGAAAGACTATGCAGATGGCATCTTTGACACACGTATGTAGAAGAACCCAAAAAATCTTTGGGAGGGAGTTCATCAGAGATGCCTCTGACGAGCTAAAAACAGAGAGTCAGAAACTTTTGGAATGAGGGGTTTAGACATCTCAATTGGCACAATTTGTGGTTCCTGTTGTTCACCCTTATCCAGAGTTGATTGACATATGTGCAAAGCTATTTCATCCTCCAACTACCTCAATTCAATGTGGCCCTTTCATGGTCCAAATATCTCCCAAAGCAATTCAGGATATGCTAGGTTTGCATCATGACCGGAATGCTACATTTCCTACAGTTCCAAAGTTACAGCATACATGGGTGGTCTCCACAGTAGGGTATGATTTTTAAATATTGAGATGCATATAGATGGGGAGAATACTTTGTTGCCTCAGCTGCCCACTGGTCAAGCTCAGTTTAATCCTGATGTTTAGGATGCACTTTCCATGCTATCTTTTATCTTTGGCCAAAGTGATGATTCAAGAGTATATGACTAGCAATTAGCAGCAATTTTTAGACTTAAAACCGTGGAGAAGTCTTTAGAATATCGCTTTGATTTTTCTAAACAAATCTCCCAGGCCATGGTGGAGTAGCTGACAATTTTCTCTTAGAATCAAGTTTTCAGGTATTCTACCTACCTATTTCACTTAATGTTGTATCAAAATTATAGTATCTTCCAGCAATATATGTCTTTGAATATGTATGACCCTGAGTCTAGTAGTAAGAGAACAATCCCAGTGTCTGCATGGACCCATGTTCTCTTAGACACTTTAGATCCCTATGAATTTGTAGAGTGTTTTGTTGCCCCAGTCTTTGGGCAGTTAGGGTCTGAGGCTGTGGAAAATAGAATGACAGAAAGTCTCAAGGGTTTCTTAACAAATTTAAAAATCCTCTGTGATTATTTCTTTGGTCCCCACACCACGATTATCAGACTTCATGGTTTTGCTGGAGCCCATTCTTTTCCCAAAGGTTCTAACCCCTAGGGTCACATTTTTAGAGGTGACTCGTCAATTATCTATCATTGATAATAATTTTGGATATAAAAAGAGGAAGAAGAAAATGTATGATGTTCCTTGGAGCAGAGAAAAAATAACAATTGAAAAGAGAAAAACTAAAAATCTCCTATTAAGGAAATTGGCAGCTTATGGTTTCCTAATAGTTGAAGATAAGTGGAAGTATGATCCGGATAGCTTCTTAGCATCTTGGATTGTCAATAACAAAGTTTTTGCTACTTTCATCCATGAGAAATGCCCCTTTTGGGAAAATAGGAGATCATCGAAGCTGGATGATCCTACATTTTATGTAGAATTGAAGGATCTGCCAGATGAGGGTTGCATTTGCCTAAAAATGACACGACTCAATCTAAATAAATATTCTCAATATTTATTTAAGTCTAATTCCTCTATCAATAAATAAATAAATAAATAAAAACCTAATGATAACCTAGCATGTCTTGATACTCTCTCTTTTTGTTGCCTTATCAACTAAGGTCTTATCCAGTATCCTATCCACAGTGTCAGCCTAGCATAGCATCTGTCATTAGTATCATAGGGTCAACCCCCAAACTACATTGCCTCTATGTCGTCATTTAGGCAAGGTCATTGTCAATGCACCCCCGAGGCTTTCCAATCCATCCCATATCTTGTCGTCTATCCTCTAGTCTATCCGCATCTAAGTCCAAGTCTCAAACTACATTGTCTCTGCATCATCCGGTAGGCAAGGCCATTTAGCAATGAGCCCCCAAGGCACTAGGTCTGTCCCTTAGTATCTGTTTTACTAGGCATGCATGCAAGCACAAGCAAAACCCACTTTCAAATAGAAGTTTTAATGCAAAACATCAACTTATCCAAAGCAAAGCAGGCAACTACCTAGGGCACTCTAGATGATTCTATCTAAATTATGGCAAGAAAAACACATTTAAATACAAGAAGGTTTTGTTTTTGTGATCAGGTTAGGTTACAGTGTCTTGATTTTTATTATCATGTCTTTCTATGCTACTCAAGGATATCAAAAACTAGAGATGCTTTGATGGGGGTGGGGCATGATTATTTTTCTTTTGTTTGTTGCTTGTGGATCAATCTTTAGTAATGTGAAGCCTTGTCTAGCGACATGATCGACAAAAGATCATCGAGGACATCAAAGGCCTAACATGAAAGGGGGCAACCCTTGTCTATTGATATGCAAGAAATACTCAAGTCATCTCAATTCATTTATACCTCGATGCTTGTATTAACATGCTAAATCAAAATCCATGTAAGCAATACTCAGGGCATCTTAGTTCAATTATACCTAGATGCTTGTATTAACTTACAACATTTTGGAAAAAGTAACAAAAAAAATTGCCCAATAATGAAATAAGCACTTCAAAATACTTGCAATATCAAGATAGAAAAACCATTTGCATCCATATCATATCCAAAAAATCCATATCCCATGTAATAAAGATCCAAAAATGTAGAGTATCAATGTTTATAAAAGCTTGTGAGTCCTACTGATTCAATCTTCAGTCAATCTTCTATCTATCATTATGTCATTTCTGTGTCGATTGAGTACATTTGGACATAACAAAAACAAAGCATAGTTTGCATATCATATCACATGAGATAGTCATTAACATGATTAAATCATTTTCCTACATAATAGGTGCATTAGATCATCCATATCCACTTGCATCAGCATAACATAGTGTCAAACAGAAAAATTAAAAATAGACAAGTACATGTAGATCATCTCATGAACCGCATAATCATATAGATAACATTCCCATTTGCATATCAGATCATCAAAAATAATTTAAATCTACATCAGATCATATAAACATCAAAAGTAAGGTGCATCAAAAGTAAGGTGCATCCATCAAGACATCACATAGCATCATATAGACAAAATAAACATGTGCATCACATATGAAACATCATAAGATAGAATGCATCCATGACATATAGCATCAACAACTACATGTAGGTCATCAATAGCTACATCATCATATAAATATAACATAAAGCATGTCCAAATGTACAATATATCAAGTGTTTGTCATCTTTGAGTCAAAGTCATACAAGTGTATACATCACAAGGATAATGATACAAATATATACATATCAAGCTATCTGTGAACCATAAAAAATGTGTGTATACATAAGCCAAAATTGGTACAAGTGTGAAGGCTAGCCCTACTATCGTGGGACATTGCTCCCAGCACTGCCCTCTCCACCTCCTCCTCTATTGGCCCCTAACTATTGTGGGCCCATAGTAGAAGCTATTGATCGTGAACCCCCTACCCTCTGGGATGTGCCTGCTATTGACTGACTGCTATAGCTGGGTGCATGCTGGTGTACTGGCACCACCCTATGATACAATCCTCTATAATACTATGTTTGAGCCTGCGCTCTAGAAAGCTCACTCTGTATCTATGCAATCTGTGTCTGCAGCTGATGTACCTGGGCCTATCTCTATTGCACAGGTGTGTAACCAAAAATGTAGTAGCCCCATCTGTACCCAAGGCTACTAAGGCTGAGTCTCTCTCTAATCTAAGGGTCCGCACCCTCACCAGTGTTGTATCTCACTCTGTAGTGAGCCCCGATATGATGCCTGCATCTACCTCTCTCTGGGACTCTGCCATCCTAAGCTGTGCCCCAAGTTGTCTGACCTAACCCTGCAACATGGTAATGGTCTGCTACTGTAAATCAAGTTGAGGAACCTGCACCTACTACTGGAGCACCTATTGTTGAGCTACTTGTTGGGGCACCTACTATGGTGCTGGCATCTATATCTATTGTCCCAGCTGTGGTGTAACCTATGGTTGCACTACCTGTTGCTGCTAGGAGGATCCCTCCCCACCTCTCATCCTCTGTCTCTACCTCCATCTCCACCTCCTCCTCCTCTGTCACCTCTATCTTCCCCTCCTCCTCCATCACCCTCGTCATCCCCATCTCCCTATCCTCCTCTCCCCCTCCTCCATCTCCTCCTCCTCCTGCCTGCACCATCCTCATCTTCTAAATCCTTCTCATCAAGGTGAGGAACCAACTCTCCTGGTCCTGAATACCTCAAGAACGGGTGGGCCGAAAACCACTCCTCATAGTTAGGAGTCATCCCTACATCTATCACCTCTCTCCTCATCGTCCGGGCCATGTAGGGAGTCTGTTGGAAGAATACTAGTGCCTCCTCATAAGAAGCAACCAGGCCCCATCTAAACTGCGCTGCATGTGTTGTCGCAAACTGAGCGTGCCCCTGTGGCATACCCTATACCCTGCCAAACTGTCACCAAACCCAACTAACAATCTACCTCTCTAGTATAAACCTTGTCCTCCCAATGAGCCACCGAGTCTGAAATCATTAAGATAGCTCATCATCCTCGTCGTCCCATGGCTCACACTCTAGATATGGGTGCTAGATAACTCTATCCACATTATCTAGTGCATGCCTCCAAAACTCAAGCTTTCCCAGCTTGTGCTAGGAAATAACACCTATGTATCCATAACTACATGGCTCACCCCTTTGCCTGGAAAAGATGCATATCGGCTGAGTAATAGCAATATGCTCCCATAGCCAAAACTGTAATAGTGAAACGCCTACTGACAAACTGGCACCCCTGTGGTATACCAATATCATGATATAAGTGAGCCATAAGGCAAACACCCCATGCAAAATGGGTGCCCTCTATGACCATCCTCTCCATAGTCCTACCCCAACCAATAGGGAACCCATGTGACCTCCTATTGGGGTAGACAACACCCCCGATCAACCCTACCACTATCCCTAGGAAGTAGTCATAGTAGTCATGAATATCCTGCCAAGATATCACCTGACCCTCGAGCTCTAGGTCATCAAAAGCTCGCCTACACTCTGCTAATCCAACAATGCACTACGGATCGTACTCTACAAGCTCACCCTATATCGGTAAGTGCATAATCCTATAGACGTCCTCCAGAGTAATCGCCATCTCACCAGTAGGCAAGTGAAAGGTCCTGTCTTCGCTGTGGAATCGCTCCACTGCAGTAGTCAGGAAACTGAGGTTCACACGAACCTCAAGCATGAACCAAACATAGTCAAGTCCCATAGCACCGAGAGCCTCTCGATCTATCTCTGTGAGCATGTACCACTGCAACAACGGAAAGGGAAACTACTCCCGTGACAGAAGTACATCTTGGATGTCCTCCTGCAATCAAGCAAGTCAAAGCGTCAACCAAAACTGCATAACTACTCAAAGTATCAAAAGTATCCTATCACTTACTTAACATATCAAATTGATCAAAACAACATACAACATCTCTTGACTAGATTCCTACAATCTTAGAGATAGCTTATCAATTGATGCATTGAGCAAGATGCCAATTGAGTCAATTTTGTTAAGTAAACTAACTATCTAAAACACATGCGCCGAACCAGAAGGTACATGCACCATTTCACAGTAAATGCACCACTTCTGGCAAATGCGTAGCCAAACTGAGTAAAAGTGCAGTTCCATATCCTAAGCGTAGTTTCACAATGCATGCGCAGAAACATGTCACCCATGTGTAGCTTCTACGTATGCGTAGCTTCCTATATCAAATGCACAAGTTCTTAACAGATGAGCCGACCCATAATGTATATGTGTAGGACTCATGCATGCACTGATTCATATCTTATATGTGTCAAATCTTTACATATGTGAGGTTTTAGAGAGCATATGCACCAAAGCACAGATTGGCGCATCTATCCTAGCTAACTTTCCCTAGCATTTATTGCACTAATAAATGACCCTAGGTGAGTTTTTTCTAACTACATACTAGTTGTCCTGCCTCAGTTGGTCGATCGAATCGTTGAACTCACTCAAAGTAGTGCTCGCATGGAATATCCATCTCTATACCGACTGCTCTATGCTCCTATGCTCTCCTAAGCTCTGAGTGACCTATCAACAAAAGCCAAGTGTGCAAATGACCAAGCTTGTGGATCTAGCTCCTATATATAGAAAGTGAACCCTAACTGGCTGTGTGGCGACCGTGACTACTTCCCAAGCCCATTTCTTCCTATTTCTTCGAACCATGACCCATTTTCTTCAACTTAACTTGTTTTTCATCTTCTTCATCGTGAGATTGTCTGTCTCATGTCCTTTTGCCTTCTTCTTGTCCAATCTCCCGAGGGGGCATCCCGTCATAACTTGTACCAGGGGCAAACTGGGGCATGTACCATTATAAAAAATTCTTATTCTTTGAAGCAACATGATAAAACACATTGCATCAAAGAGGGGCAAAATGTATATGCCTAAAACTGACACGACTCAGTCTAAATACATTTTCTTAATATTTATTTAAGTCTAATTCCTCTATCAATAAATAAATAAACAAATTTATTTATTCTATTCATATTCCTCTAAGTTAATTAAATATAAAAATATTTATTTACCTCTTCTAAAGTCAAAATTAAATAAAATCCTTTATTTAATTTAAGTCTTCCAAACAATTAAATAATTCTTAATTATTTAATTAAGTCAATCATTCCTCCAAATTTAAATAAATCAATCAAATTTATTTAAATCCTCTCAATCTCTAAAAATAAAATACAATCAAATATTTTATTTATTATTCCAAATCATGCACAACAATTAAATAAATTTATTTATTTAATTTTCTTTTAAAATTCCTCAAAATATCTTCCAAATCTTCTAAAAATGAGTCTTCTTCTTCATGCACATAAAATTAAATAATTTATTATTTAATTTCTCTGAAATCATGCAAAATCAAATCACAAGTTGAGTTAATTGACTCAATCAACCTTGTTTTTATTAATAACTCTTAAATTAGGAAAAAAAGCTTTCTAATTTATGAAATCATATCTTATCTTTATGAAAGAAAGCAGTTAACTCAAAAAAAACAACTTTTGTGTGACACTTATCTTCTTTCTATTCGTGCACATCCTCTCAAGGTTTCTCAACTATTGATCTTCTCATTCTTTCTATGTCGTTGATCTTCTCTCTCTCAAGTCTATAAATTGAACTATGCAAACTTTTAGTATTGTTACTATGCAAGAATTACAGTGCACCTTTGGTACCCAAGTCATTCCATTTGCTTGTGATCAACTTGTTACCATACCATTACCATTGTTTTGAAGCTCATCTTCATTGCAATAAACTATCATATTCATTTATACATGACATCTTGGAATAGCAAGGAAGTGCACCTTCTGAGGGCAATATTCATAGACAAGATCATTTGACATAGGCAATCAATAGAAGCCATGAAGTGAAGAGGTTTGCGAAGGTTTGAAGTTCTTTGTTTGATTGGTTTCTTTGTTTCTTATTTCATTGAGTTATTGGGTATTGTTGATATATTATTGATTATTCATTTACACCAATTTTCCCATAACAAGGGTCCTAAACCATAGGAGACATTTTATAAAAAGGAGCGGGAATATGACCCCAAGAAACTAATGACTCGAGGCCTAAGGTAGACTTTAAAGAATAAAGATTGGAGTGCTAAGAAAATAGCTACTTATTAGAGATATAGACAGGAGATTTCTGAAATCACTCATACTTTTGGGGGTGTCAAGACAGATGAGCAATGGGAACATATATGGGATGAGTACCACATGACCCCAGTATCAAGCCCTGATACAAGTAACATTCCTACAGGTTCCCATGGAGTAGAAGAGGAAGAAGCATCAAAGGAAGCTCAGGAGTTAGAAGAAATAGAGCAAAAGACAACAGAAGCTCTTAGAGCCCCATGGCCTCAATCTCTCAGTGCTCTACAGAAACAAAAGGCCATAGTATCGCCATCTCGTGAGACCCAAAAAGCTTTGGCATCAGGGGTTCTTGGAGTGACACATTTTCATCATTTATTGTTAGACTCAAAGGAAGAAGATCCTGAGGACATAGAGGATAGGCCTTCTAAAAGGAGGCATAAGTTAGTATTGCCGAAGGAAGATACTGAAGAGGATGTATTGGCGCCCCAACAACAACAAGTTCATATGACCTTAGCAGCAACCCAGGTTAGTGTTTCTCCTCCTTTTTTCTCTTCTTCTATTTCTTCTCAAAAAGGGGTGGCAACCCAAGTAGTCTATTCTTCCACGTCTCCTGCCACTTCAGCTGCACCACTACAATCTTTTGCCCCAATTTCTAGTTCACCAACCATGTCATCATAGGCCATATCATTACCCCTATTTTGTCCATCTATGCCGAAATGGGCTTTGCCTCAGTTTGACCCAAGTTAGCAAATAACTACCATTCCCTATAGCTTTCCCTAAGGTTACCCATTTGCTGGAGGACACATTGCCTCACCTCTTACCTTTCAAGCACAAGCCAATACAACAAGGAAAGCAAGAGAAGCTAGAATGGAGAAGAAGAGAAAGAAAGAAAATAAGAGCCCTGCTATTTCCCACATGAAATCATTGTTTGATCCCATTCAACAGTCTTTGATTGTTACCCATTTGGCCCCTAATGTGATCAAGCCTATAGAACAAATGCAGCCACAATATTACATAATGAATGCAGTGGCCATGGATCTAGCTCATTTCAGGCCACAAGACAGAGTGGAATTAATGAATGAAACTGCCTCAACAGTTACAACTGATTATCTGAAAATGACAAAAAGGTTGCAGAAAGTAGAAGCAGACCTAGCAAAAGAAAAAGATACTAATAGTAGCTTGACATCAGAAATAAAGGCTAAGGATAAAGAGATTGATTCCTTAAATAAGGATTTGAAGTCTACTATGTCTTTACAAATACATCAAGCATCATAGGCTCAGGTCGCAACTTTGAAAAATGAAATAGCACAAAAGAAAGCTACTGTAGTTGCATTGAAACAAGAGAAGGATATTGTTGAGAAGAAGTATCAAGACAAAATGAAAGAGGTATCATAGTTACAGCAGACCCTATTAAAAGAACAAAATCTGAATAGTGCCACCCAGGCCCAATTTATGGCTGAATAGGAAAAGACCAAGCAATTAACTATTGAAATGAGCTTAATGCCACAAAATGCAGGGGTCTTGGTGATGGTAAAGGAGCTTTATGTATCTGCATGGAGAAGAATCTCTAAGGAGATTTCACAGCTCAAACTTTCTCTCAATTTCTTGTTACATGCTTAGCAATTGTGTGAAAAGTACAGTCTTTAGTTGAAGCAACTTTGTCCATTGTTTCTTTGAGATTTTCAAACTCTCAACTTTTGTTGCAGAAGCTTTATGATACAACTGATGAGACTTTGTTAGCTACTGGTGTGAATGATAGAATGGTTGTTACAAAGAAGGTAAATGAAGTTTTAAGTTGTAATTTAGCTGCTATGAGTTGTAAGGCACTTTTGGATGTGGTAAAGGAAGGTGTCAAATTATGAAAAGACACATTAAAGAATTGCTGCAGTTGGGGTTACCATCCCCTTTTTCAGATGATAGTACAGTTCTAATGACTGATGCAATAAAGGCTCTATTGCTGACCAAACAAAATGATCAAACTATTTTCCAGGGTCTGAATGATTCTTCTAGTGTTGAGGAAGTGGAGGTAGTTCTAGTTCCAATGGCTCGTCTTGAATTTTGGTTGCATGTTGTGGTACAGATTTTATAGTCCTTTTCTCACAAGGACATTATCAATTTAGATTTTTCCTTTCAAGATCTGTAGAGTAGGCAAGGTCTATCAGATTTAGAGTGGTTTGGATATCAGGCCACATTGTAGAAATTATAATTGTGATTCTCTGGTAGTGGCAATACAATTTTGTTTTTTGAAACTTTTCTAATGTTTCTGGAGTTCTCTCTGAGAAGGCACAGAGGTCCATGTAGTCGCCAAGAACTGTAGAGTTAAAATTCTACATTTTTTTTTTCTTAATTGTGGCTCATTATTTCATTTTCAATTTGTTGCTCCAGTTTCTATAGTTTCTAAGTATCATGGATAGTGTTGTGTGCCTTCTTTATGCTTCCTAGTTCTCAGATGCTACTGGAATGTGCCACATATCCTTGGCATAGTTCCTTTTTATTAAGTTGTTTAAGCTCTGCATGGGATGCACCACGTGTCACTACTATAGGCCTTGAGGGAAGGTTTTGGTTTGATGCAACTTGCATGCAGAAGATGCCAAGTGTCTTTTTATTGCAGTAGCGGATACCACCGCATGTATCCTTCTTTGATAAGCTTTCAAGGCACCAAGAAGTATGTGGTGGCCCCAAGATGTTACGACATAGTTTTTCAATGCAGTGAAGAGTGCCATGTGTTGCATATGGGAGGTTGAACAAATGAAGCTTTTGAGGTTCACAGATCCCATTTTGATGTTGTCGGAAGTTGCCATGTATGTTTCTTTTGTAAGTTTTAGTTGCACGCGGAGGATGCCAAGTGTCATCTTCACGAGGCTTTGAGAAAATTTTTGTATGAAGCTTTGGAAACAAGCGGAGGGCACCACGTTACTTTTGTTGCATTATGCTGAAATTGACACATGTCTCTGTGTTAAGTTTTGGGAAGTGCTAAAACATATGGTGGGTCCTGCAAGGTAAAAGCCACAATTTTAAAGTAATACGAAGGATGCCAAGTGTCATCACCATGGGTGTTCAGGATGTAAGGCAAATAAGATTTTAAGATGCTTGGAGAGCACCAATTGTCCCAGTGTTAATCCTCAGGTGTTGCCACGTATCAAGCAATAAGTGTGGAAGATAGTGACAAATGGTAGTGTCTCATGTGTTCCTTTTAATATTAAAGGAAACTAAACAACAAGTGGAAGGTGTCGTGCAGTACATTTTGGAGCCATTTGGAACTTGCGGGTAATGCCATGTGTTGCAACAGAACTGCAAGTTACAGTGACACAATTTTAGTGTCACTCAGCCAATGGGCATGCAAGGAAGAGATGGTTGTAGATTCAAGGAGATTTTTAGTGCCAATACAACTTCAAGTTGGGTTCTAGTTCTATTCAGGCCATTAAGATTCTGAGCGGTTGGAGGCAATCTTGAGTCAAATTTTGTTGATATAAATAGGGGAAGGTTTTGTAACACAGATATACATTATTGATTAAGAATTTAGAGTTTTGACTGTGATCAGATTGTGTCATTTTGCCTCAATTTAGTTGTTTCAAGAAGGAAGCAGATAGATCTGTGCATGTTTCTGTGCCTTATGTATTTGCTGAATTGTTAATGAAAGAAGATCTATTATGTGCCATTGGTGATATTTTATGTGTCTCTTTATCAATCTTCTAAGTTTAGCCTTTGATTTTAAATTCATTTATAATCTGTCTATGTTTAATCATGCAACATTTGCTCTTTAATATAGTTGAATCATGAGAGTTTAACCACTATGCTAATTACTAAAATACATTTAAATCAGGTGCATCACTATAGAATTAGAAGTTCTATTTATTGTATTTGTAATCTTGTTTTTTTCTTCCCTTTACCTCAAACCCCATTGAAAAGGAAGATCTAGCTTCTATAAAATCTAGAGGTTGTTTCAAGTGTCAAGTCCCACATTCTTGAAGCTTCCCATGTTGGTGCTGGAACCCACACAATTTTATACATCAACAATTACTTCTATCCATCGAGTGAATGATCTCATGGGTGGATATTGCAGCATCTTGTACATGCATTTCATTCATATTTTAAAAGCTATAAGTTTGTGAATCAATTTCATGGAGAAGATATGTGAATTTTGTTGCTTTATATGCAAGAAATAGAGTGATGGGACTACTATTAACAAATTTCTAGCAAGTGTTTGACAAAATGCCTAAAGTTGGATTACATGCTACTTGTTTGATGAAATGTCTACCTTGAAAAAATAATGAGATAAAATTATTTCTTATTTGTTTAAAAAAGTCATTATATGATTATATGAAAATGTATGGTCACAATATGTGTTCTTATAGTTATATATGTCTAAATTCCAAATTAGTTTGTTTAATTACTATGGTGCAATGATAACTTGAACCATGTAGATTTGATCATCTCTGTACATAGGCATATATATACTTATGTAGAGCAGTATATACTCATTATTTTAGCTATTTATGTTTGAGAATAGTGATAAATACTTTTGTATAATTTAAATAATTTCCACTATAGGTTGTGTGTAGCATTACATCTTATGTCAAGTGTTTATATGATTGTTTTATACATGTGAATTACATTATTGCAAGAAAATACAAGAAATATAACTATGGGAAATGAATATAATCAACATTTGATTAGTCTATGTTAAGAATACTTTTGTAAATGCATGTAAATGATATTTTTATATATTTCATAATCCATTGAACAATATTGTTTAAAATTTCATGACTCAATTGAACAACCTTGCATCAGATAGATCCTACTTAAGGTGAGAAGAAATCTTAAGGACAATCCAATATATGAGTATTCAATTAAGTCACATGGTCACTTGTTTAAATTTACATGTCTAAATAGTATGATTTTAGTGTACAAATAGTAAAATAGAATGATTCTCACTCAGAGGAAAGGTAGGTTAGAGTTTGAGATTGATCATGATAATTTGGAAATGTATATCATAAATTGCATCTTTTGTTTGTAAAAATAAAACATGGAATGATCTTATATTGAGTCAAGCTAGGATAGTAGTGTGCAAACATATGACTTGCATATCCATGAATAGGAATATGATTAAATAAATATTTTGGCCAAAGTAGTGTAGTAGCTACATTCATTGTTAGTTTACAGTACTTATAGGTTTGTATGTTAGCTAGAGGACATCTAGGGTTGTATGATGGATTGTATGTAATGGTGTTAGTAATATTTACACTTGGTTCTCAAAATGGTCATGGTACTTTTGTAGATACCATTATCTGTCACCCTCATTGAAGAGTCGAGGCGCTAACAGTAGGAAGGTGTGTCAAGGACCATTGGTTTGTGGTTGGAGGTAAAGCACTCAAATGATGCTCTCCCTCCACACAACTTTATAGATTCGATGGAGCTTGTACTCAATGATAATATTATCATGCTATTGTATCTATCAAAGATTGAATGTATAATTGAATGGGAAACTTGAATGTAATAATAAAATGATAGTCTTGTAGATGATTTGTTTAGCTTGTACTAGTTTCAAATCAATGTAAGGATTTCTTGTTAAAGGTAATATAAATTAATAGATTCTATTTCTTTGTCATAGTATGAGATATAATGGTGTTATCATTAAAGAAAAAAATTGTGTATATTATCTTGAAATTATTTATGTGTTTTCATAATTTATATAGTTGACTAAGTCAAACATAAAATTTATTTTTGGGGTAAGTGTTAGGTTGTCATTAATGGGTGAGTGTAGGATCATGTTGGGCCAAACAATACCTCTAAGTGGCAATGAAAATTCTAAAAGTAGACTTAAGTAACTTCACATCAAAAAATGAATGAGTTATCTACACAATATGAAAATAAGATAGTAATAAAAGTTATAGGAAATTGAATGTAGTTCATGGGCACTACTTTTTTTATTTTAAAAATTAGTTTGGTGAGAATTGGATATTTCAATGAGTCACTACTAAAAATTTTAGAAAAGCATAAAAGGTTTGTGTCATTCTAGACAATCTAAGTATAAGAAAAATAAAATATTTTTCCTTCAAGCTTTGGATTTAAGTAAAGGACACATGAGTGGATGTGATAGATATTTTTTATGAATTTTTTATTGCAACTTTGAAAATATTAAAAACTATTTTTCTAGCCAACCTAACTTGGTCAAAAAAATATGAAATTCAAACCTTCTTTTTTTAAACTATATCTAATACAGCCTAGAATGTGATGCATCTTTTGGAATTAAAAAAGGATAAATAGTTTGAAAGTTATGAATATTTTTCAATATGTCTATCTATTAGGAAATCAGACATAGTGTATGTAGAAAATTAATAATAATTACCTATTAAAATTATAATGAGGCATATATTATACTTTTATGTTTAGTGGAAAAAATGGGAGAATGATAGTCTGCCTAAACCAAATCAAGTCCCTCTTCCACTCACATAACATTAGGAAATAGGAACTGAGCTTGCTCACTTTGAAGGATCAAGCTACTGATTCCTAGGTCCTTTTTATGCTTTCTATGACTAAATAGATGACTCGATTAGGTTTTTAAAAGACTCAAGCAACTAACTAGCATGAAACCCTAATTACAAGCTATGTGATAACAAACTAATTTTCAGCACAGATACTAACAAATAGATTATAGAAATGCAGAATAGGGATCACAGAGAGTATGTACTCAGAAATTCAGAGCCTGTTAGACTAGGGCATCCACCCTAGTGTCCAAATAGTTTTTGGTGGTTGAAATCTCCTGTACCTAGTGTTAGATTATCTATAGAGGGCTCTAGATCTTGAATTGAATTCCTAGTTAGACTAGGGCACCTACTTTAGTGTCTCAAAAGTTTCATGATGTTGAAACTCAAAGTTCTATTATGACAATATCTACAATACCCATTCGTCTTCCACCCTTTTTCACTAGATCTTTTCTAATACGACCTACACATACAAAAGGAGGAGAAAGATGGTTGTGGCTATATAGGAGATTGCCTCAATCAAACCCTATCTTTGGTATTTCTAGCTCAACAATAGCCAATGATAAAGATCTATAGATGTGTGTGCTCATAGATCATATGTGTATGTAGAAATGTAAAACCTTAGATGACTCAAGCATCAAGGACAGATCAATACATTACTTCACTCAAGGAAACAAAAACATCACCTCAAGGAGATGATTACAATGAAGACTTGTACAACAAGAAAGAGAGGCAAATGTATCCATAGAGGATTCCCAAGCTCAAGTTGGAGGCTTCAACCCTTCTCCCAATCATACAAAGGGCTTGATAAAACCCTAGGAAGAGAAAGGTAGACTCAAGATCTTGATTCCTAATCTCCACTAAATATCTCCATGATAGAAAACATCAACAACTTCCAAGAGCTTCAACAAAGTATTGATCTTTAATGGCAAAAGGAGAAAGATTTTGGCATATTAAGCTTGCATATAGATTGTGTGTGATAAAATGATTTTTAATTCTCTTTAAATATCAAACCTTAGAAATTCAAATATTTGAAATAATGTGTTGACATCACGTGAAAACCAAAATTTGAAATCAGAATCTTGAGGTGCACGACACAAGCCAACACCACCCCAAAACTCAGGATCCAAAAAATAGGGTAGGAGTAGGGCACAAGTGCCCTAGTCTAGACCCTAATTTTTACTTAAGATCTATTTTAGGAGGTCCAAAATATCCAAAATCTAATCTTTGTTCCTATGTTTAGTCAATAGTTTCTCTAGTATATGACATTTCTTCAGTGAGATATAGGTCAATTAGGGTTTAGGTAGGCCAGAAAAAAATGGCAAGAGGACACCAGAGGAGAGGAGCTAAACTATGCAAAATTGTGCCATTCCATGCAGGAGGACAATTTTTGACATAACATTTAGCCCCCACTTTAGTGGCCGCATGACAGTACATGCATATGCAACTAAAGGAAAGTAAATACATCAATCATGAGAAGGATACCCAAAAGGATACTATAGAGGAAGACGAAGTGTTGTCATGTGAGAGGAAGAAGCCCCCAATCTATAATCCTGCAAAACCACAAAGTTAGGAACTGCATCCTACCAAGGAACACTTGTTAGATAATTGAAATCAAATCAACCTGCAACCAACACACAAATAGGTTAGTCATAAACACTAAGGGGTTGAGTGATGAGACATGATAAGGGAGGAAATCAAGGGAGATATATGCCCCCCTTTGTTTTTGCTTGCTTAGTCTGAAAAGGAGAAACAAGATGGTTATCTACATGCACAGATTTCAGGGAACGGTGATGAGAAATGCATTGCAAAGGTCTATTTTACAAACAACACTGAATCACAAAGATTGAGTTAGATGGAGGGTGGAACTAGGATTCCAATGCAACAAACAATGCACAAATTAGAGTTTGATAGCCCAAGATAAAGGCATATGAATAAAGGTATTCAATTTTGCACCTAGATAGTGATAGGACTTCTCATCCATTTACTATATGTAAAGGGAGTTTTTTCTTTTCACCATTCATTCTTGTTTTCATTCTGTAGAAAAGAGAAGGAGAAGGAGAAAGAGACTAGCCATGCTGATGAGACTTCCATACTAGCTTTCGAGACTAGAGGTTCTCCGATCTCAAGTCGTGGACTGACATATCAAGGCAGAGGTAGGGTCTTGAACTTCACTTTTGTTGACTTTGCTTCTTATTTCTGTTGTTTTCATCATTTTGTGTGCTGTGAAGACCATTTTGGACAAGTGTACCCAACCAAGGTGCCCAAGTCCTCTTGGGGTGCCCAAGTCTAGGAAGAACAAGGGCCTCAGGGACATGGCATAGAATGATGGGTTAGATGTTGTTTAATGATTTGATGATGTAAACTAATTCAAATTTGGATGTTTAATCTATAGGATGTTTCTGAGACATGAGAGCATACATGTGGTCTCCTGATGACACTACTTCGAGACCACATCAGTACTATGTCTAATGAGGAGAGATGTTTCCTGCAGGCGATGGGCTATGGTGGGTGTTTATGATGCCCATGATGAGATTACATTGTAGCATACTGATGGCACTCATGGAGAGGTGGGATATAGATACATCTACATTCCATCTACCCACAGATAAGATGATGGTTACACTAGAGGACATCTACCACATCCTACTATTGTTGGTCTAAGGGGAGACAATGAGGATCATAGAGCATTGCTCAGTAGAGTACACCTAAGAGAGTCACTTGTACTTCTTAGGTCACATTTTCACTTAGGCGAGATGAGGATACATTACACTTCGATTGTTAGAGAAGAGATGCATTGACATTCCTTTAGTATAGTGGATCATGATCACCACCATCACCCTGGAAATTGTACAGGATAGATGGGGCACTCACCTTCATGGGGACCTCATTCATACTATTAGATCTATGGAGTAGCAGAGGACCATGTACACATGGGGGCATAGTATGCTTACACACCTCTGCTACAATTTGGTGTGATACATCTATTATGAGGTACAGAGCCTAATGGTGTGTACCTTGTTACAGGTATGGATGTTTGAGCATATCAAGTGCACATGGCCTACAAGTTTCCTCATGGAACCAACGTGGACATATCACATGCACATGCTTATCCACTCACTAGATGTTAGAGACATGGTGACTTGTTATATTAGAGAGTGGTAGTTGATAGGCTACAACATGATGACATTGTTTGGAGACCATATCATGGCCAGAGACCATGGATGGAGCAGTGTAGACAGCTAGCTAGGATGCAAAGGGATCAGCTTATGGTCGGTCGCCTTGATCATATAGTTGTCTACTTTTATTTTGATAGAGTAGCATGATAGTTTGGATGCAGACAAGATGTTCCTAGGATGTGTCTGAGCTATGCACACTCAGCATGCAGTGCAGTCATGGTGAATGTCACTCCATGATTGATGAGGGATGAGGTAGTGGTGAGTGATGATGATGGTATAGAGGATGCAGAGCCACTATCTGATACAAATGGTGTTAGTGTTACCTGAGCATATTAGACCTGGTGGCAGAAAGCATGACTTGCTCTTATCTTCTCGATCGGTCACCCCACAAGTGATCCATGGCCATGGGAACGTCATGGGAGTGACACAAGAGTAGAGGATGATGTTAGTGATGTTGTTGGATACTATGATCTAGATGAGGATGAGGATGATGATGAGGAGGAGAAGGAGATCCCAGCACAGTACTTCTTTAGAGCGAGACCACGGTGGGACCAGCAGGAGGTAGACAATGATGAGGAGACTGAGTCGAGGCCACGATCGAGAGCTCATGGTCTAGCCCCTACCAGTGTTAGGGGATCAAGTTGTCACAAGAGAGGGGATACTAGTAATCATGTGCCCCCAGCTCCAGAGTTCATTATTTGAGCAGTAGTTTGGGATCCATCCTAGCGGGATGGAGATCCAAGTAAGACATTATTTATGTTGATGTATTGTTTGGATGATTACTTATGAAGTTATATGTATATGTTGAGATAATGATATCAAGTTTGTCTTTCTTTTTGTAGCTGGTATTGATTCATGGCACAATTTTGTGATTCATGTTATAGCAGAGATAGTTCCTACCAATACGACTGAGCAGTGAGTGTAGATGGGGTATTCGCCATAACACTCCATAAGATAGCATACAGAGATATTTATGCCATTTATGAGATATAGACTGGCTATGGAGTCCACTTTATATCATTCTATAGAGGATAGAGATCAGATGATCTAAAGAGCTGAGTGTGTTGAGGTTGAGCTCTAGGTGCTGTGAGATTAGGTTGTAGTAGTACCTTCATCCAAGAGAGATCCTATCGTGACTCAGGTCTTACTTCCTGAGTTACATTAGGTGAGAGATGATAGAGACAAGGCTTAGTTAGAGAGAGACCATTATTGCCAGATGTATACAGAGTTGTAGGATAAGGTGATGGGTTTGAGAGGTGAGCTCAGGGGTCTATGGTCACGAAGTATCTCTAGGAGTCATTTGTAGTCCATGGCCACACATTGGCATCCCTCTGTCACACACACACACCAATAGGTCCTAAAGGAACTGGTGAACGAGGTTCAACTATGTGATGTATCTTATATGCTACGACATACTATTTTGATGTACAGGATAGTCAACTGTGATGTATATTCAAACTGATGCTTATATACATATGATGTTTTCTATTAATGCTTGTAATGTTATTGATTATTACATGTGATTTTATAGAAATGTAACTAGTGATAAATGTTAATGATTATGTGGAAATGTTGTTAATGCTAATGTGATATATACTAAACAACTCTTTGTAGAATATCTAGTAATAACCCACAATGATTAATAAATTTCCCACATAAGTACAATGCTATGCTATATTCAGTTAATGCAAAGGTGATCCTTAGTAAAGCATGTTTAAACAAGATACAACAATGATTAACTGAAAAAGATTCTATGTTAAATGAATTAGGACAAAATAATCTATCTTGTCGAAACTAAAGCAAAACTAACAGATTTGCTTTATGAAATAACATCTAACATACAATCTGAAGAATAGAATTTTCTGAGATGCATAGCATTAATAGGTTATTTAAGTGGCATACCTTGTTCATCAGCTAATTATATGCTCCTTATCTAAAGGATTCAATAATAACATATGGTCCAAGCCAATTAGGGATGAACTTTCCTTTTTCATCAGGAGATGTGTTCACATTACGTTGATTCGCATATAGTACTAAATCTCCAACGTTGAATGAATGATGTATAAAATTCTCGTTGTACAATCACTGGATGCTCTTCTGATGGGCCTTAAGGTGCTTGAGAGAATTGATGCATTGTTCATCAAGCATATCAAGTTCTTGTAATCTCTTCTCTCTTTCCATGTCATCGTTAATAATGTCCTTTAGAGAAACTCACAATGAAGGAATTTCTAACTCTAGAGGCATTATTGGGTCATTGCCATAAACAAGATTATATGGTGTAATTTTAGTAGCCATATGAATACTTGTTCTGTAAGCCCATAATGCATAAGAGAGTTGAGTATGCCAGTCTTTTTAATGTTTATTAATAGTTTTTCATAGAATTTGTCTAATAACCTTAATTGAAGCTTTTGCTTGGTCGTTCTATTGAATATAGTAAGGCGTAGAGAAGTGATGTTGGAAATGATATTTTTCAAGGAATTTCTTCACATCCTTGTTCTTAAATGGTGTACCATTATCAGAAACTAAGGAGGAAGGTATACCAAATTGAGAAATGATGTTATCCTATATAAAATGATGAAAGTATACCAAATCACAGTGGAACATATTCGACCCACTTCGTAAAGTAATCGGTAGTGGTGATGATGAAAGTATGTCCTTGAGAAGAAGGTGGAGAGATTTTACCAATCAGATTCAGGCCCCAAATAGAAAATTACCAAGGTGAAACTTTAGCTCTGAGTTCCTGTGTAGGTGCTCAGATTAAATGTTTATGTTGTTGACATTGAAGGCATTTCTTGACATATACGAAGGAATCTTGTTCCATGCATTTCCAATAATACCCCATACATAATAGTTTTTGTACTAATGATTTTCCTCCAAAGTGCTCTCCATAAGCACTAGAGTGAGCTTCTTCTAAAGCTATCAGGATCTCTAAATTACTAAGACATCGAAGAAGAACACCATTATAGTTTCATCGATATAAGACATTAGATAGAATGATATAACATGCTATGAGTTTGCATAGGTGAACTTGTGTGTTCTTAGATTTTGAGTTAGGAATGGTACCATAATAGAAATAATAGAATATATGGGAGAACCATTCATCAGAATTTATGTTACAACAGAGGTTAGTATCGGAAGGTACAACCTCATCTAGTGTCGATGTTTTAAGATTATGAATGATAAAGAGATATTCATCAGGTGAATTGATAGGGGATATAAGAGAAGCTCTATTTTCCATTGCATCTGCGTATCAATTGTCTTTCCTTGGAATAGTATCAATTGAAAATGATATAAACTATTTTAATAAAGGTAAGGCTAGATCACAATATTGAGATAACTTATCTTGTTTAGCTTGATATGATCCTATTACTTGTCACACAATTAATTGTGAATCACCATAAATAGTGATGTTCTTGATGTTGAAATCCAAAGTGGCATGAAGTCCCACAATGAGAGATTTGTACTCAATAATGTTGTTTATACATGGGAATTTTAAGCTATAGGACATAGGAATCGGCTTGCCAGAAGGAGGTACTAGTATGACACTAGCACTGGAGCTAGTTTGACATCATGAACCATTGAAATACAATTCCCATTTATCATCTGTATTTATATTTAGAATTTGATCACCAGGAAATGTCTCCTGATTTTGTATAGAAAAGGGTGAAGGTGCTTCAGCTAAATGGTCGGTTAATGCTTGTCCTTTAATTACTTTTTGAGAAATAAATTTGAGATCAAATTATATTAGTAACATAACCCATTTAGCATGGTGACCTGAAAGGTTTGTTTTAGCAAAATGATGTTTCAAAGGATCAAATTTCACCATGACATGAACTTCAGCATTTAAGAGATAATGCCTAAGCTTTTGTGTTGCAAAGATAAGAGCTAGACACTGCTTCTCGATAACAGTATATCACACTTCATAATCGAGCAAAGTTTGACTGGTGTAATATATAATGTGTTCTTTGCGTTTAGTATCATGTGCTAATAAATCTACAAGAGCATTATTAGATGCTGAGGTATAAAGAAGGAAAGGTTAATCAGCAATAGTAGGTTGTAAAATAGGAGGATTAGCTAGATAACTTTTTAAGTCTTCAAAAGCCTTCTGACAGTCATAATTCCATTGAAATTTTGAATCCTTCTTTAGTAGTTGAGTAAAAGGGTGAGTCCTATCTGTGGGTTGTGAGACAAATTGACAAATGACCTATATCTTCCCTTACAAACTATGAAGTTGAGATATGTTCTTAGGTGCTGGCATATTAACAATTGCATCAATTTTCTTTGTGCCTACTTCAATACCATGATGCGAGACTATGAATCCCAACAATTTTCCACTATTTATGTCAAAGACGCACTTATGGCGATTCAAGAGCATGTTGTATTTCTTTATTCACTCAAAGATTTTATGGAGGATTGTGACGTTATCCTAGTGATGAATTGACTTCACAAGAATGTCATCGACATAATCCTCTAAGATGTTATGCATGTAATCATGAAAAATAAGGGTCATAGCCTATTGGTAATTTGCTCCAGCATTCTTTAATCCAAATGGCATAATGACCCAACAAAATGTTCCCCACAGGGTTATGAAAGTTGTCTTGTATTGATCTAGAGGGTTGATGAAAATTTGATTATAACCAGAAAAAACCATCCATGAAGAAGAGTAATTCATGGCTAGCTATTGAATTGACAATCATATCAATATTTAGAAGAGGGAAATCATCTTTCAAAGAAGCAAGATTTAAATCCTGAAAGTCAGTGCACATCCAAATATGGTTATCAGGTTTAGCAACAGGCATAAGATTTGAGATCCAAGGTGAGTAATCAATAGGGTGGATAAAACCATCTTGTAAAAGATTTTCTATCTCAGTCTTAACTAACAATGCAACCTTAGGATTCATCTTACGGATTTTCTATTTAAACGACTTAGCATTGGGTTGTAATACAATATTATGTATTACAATTGGAGGATCAATACTAGGCATATCTGAATAAATCCAAGCAAATAATTTAGAAAACTCATGTAAAAGCTTGGTCATATATTCTTTTTCTTCTGTACTTAAACAATAACCTATAGGGATAACCTTTTTAGTGTTCTCTTTCTCCATGAAGACATCAACATTCTTTCCATTAAGAAAAGTACTATGGTCTAGGAAGTTGGGTGATTGTGGTGGTTCTTCATATTCTTCATTAGATTTTAGAGTAGCATTTACCAAACAAGTGGACTTTCCAAAATATACATCATTATTTAAATAATAAGGTAATCCACGTTTATAAAAATAATAGGGAAAATTGTCATAAGATCCTAAGAATTCAATTATTGTTTTGTCTATTCAAAAGGTATCTAAGGGGATATCTCCTGGAGGACAATTGATGTTTATCATCTTAGGATATATCAAATTGAGTGTTGATGTTGTGTTCACATTAAGAGTAGGACATCTACGGGATTTGGTTTCCTTGAAATGATTATATCTAGTGCCACTCGAGTAGTGTCACGAAGCAGCTTCTATAGGTACTCAAGTTCCTTGTTGATTAATCCCACAACCATTACCTACATAGTTGCAATTCTTATAAAAGATCTGAAATCCTTTACCATAAAGAGAGGCCATCTCTCTAGAAGAAGGTGGAACCTCATAGGTCTCATAGTCTGTAGTGTAACTAAAAGTGTTGTCTGTGTTTGTTACTAAATAAATTTTAGGTTCTTTAGGTATCTCCATAGATTTGTTTGATGAAATCAATGCAACATTTGATGTTTCAAGACTAGAGTTGTTAATTTATACTCTCATATAGAGGTAGAAATAAAATCTAATGAACCCCAATCATCACCAAGGTATGTATTTGATTGTTTAGAATTTTACACAACAATATCTGTGGCAAGAGGAGTTGATGGATCAACTTTCAAGTGATTTAGAATCTTATGATGAAAAACTTGCTTTTGTAATTAAATTTGTAAACAACTATCTGGTTTAGGATCAACTTTAACAGTATGAAGTTTACTTTTATAAATAAACTTGATTGAACGATGAAGGGTAGATGGAACTGCCCCCAATGCTTGAATCCAATGTCTACCAAGAATCATGTTGTATGATAAGGAACTAGGCATGACATGAATCAGGGTAGATAAAGTCATAGGCCCAACTTGTACAGGTAAATTTATAGTGCCTATAAACTATCTTCCAACATTATCAAAGCCACGAATGCTAAGTCTATCTAGTTTAATCAAGGAACTATCAATCTTAATCTTATGTAACAAATTAATACTACAAACATTAAGAGCTAATCCATTATCAATCATAACTCACTTGATCAATTTCTTATTTATTGTAATGAAGATAATTAAAGGATCATACTGATTTTGAACTTCAATAGAAGGCAACTCATGTTGTTGAAACAAAATGTCTATTTTGTCGCATGTATATAATCTAAAAGAGCTACTACATCATTCAAATTGATAGCAGGTGGTACAATCACCTTTTGTAAAGCTTCTTGGAACATTCCATGGTATGTAGGTGAAGTTTGTATAAGTTCCCAAAGAGAAATCTTAGCAGGAGTAGCACGAAGCTGCTCAACAAGATCATAATCTTGACCAACTTAATGTATTAAAATGAGGTGCTTGAGGAAGCATAGGTTGAGAAGATGGTACAGATATTGGAATGCTCGATTGTTGTTTACTTTGTTTGTTATTCTATGTATTATATGTATGAGAAACCATGACACGGCTAGGTTGTTGTGCTCTTTCTTGTTGACTTTGATGTGTTATTTGTTTAGCATAGTTATAGATGTAATTAGGAGGTTGAGAAGAAGGCAAAAGACCTCTAACAGTGAGCACCAGTTTAGATTGTGGTTGAGCCACATCCAAACATAGGTTGACCACTATTTTTGGTTTCATAGGTTCTTCTTGAGGTTAGGAACATAGATTGCATTTACTATTCTTTGAAATGACGATGGTTTAGGAGTCATAGTGGAATATTCAATCGAGATAAAGTCCTCAAGGGCTTCATCTAACATATTGAAGTCATCACAACTAAACGGCTCATTATACACATTAAAGTCTTGTAAAAAGTAATCTAACATTATAACATGTTCTAATTAACCCAAGGCTTAAATGTAAAGTAATATAGCATAAACTTTGTGAAAATGAAATAAGATATCACTATGCAAGTCACAAAGTTGTAATTTCAAACTCTTTTAATGAAAAGATAAAGATATCAATCAATATTCAGAGCATCACTTTTCATAAAAGAGGGTTTGCAATATAAATGTTATTTAAGACAACAAACTATTTCAAATCTAATGTTAAAAAGGATGCAAATTCTTTAGAGCATGGGTTCACACCAAGATGTGTAGTGGAAAAAGTGGGAGAATGATAGTTTTCCTAAACCAAATCAATCCCCTCTTTCACTCACATACCATTAGGAAATAGGAACCAAGCTTGCTCACTTTGAAGGATCAAGCTATTGATTCCTAGGTCTTTTTTATGTTTGTTGTGACTGAATAGATGCCTCAATTAGGTTTTTACAAGCCTCAAGAAACTAACTAGCATGAAACCCTAATTGCAAGGTATGTGACAATAGACTAATTTTTAGCACAAATACTGACAAACAAATTATAGAAATGTAGAGTGAGGATCACAGAGAGTATGTACCCAGAAATTGAGGGCCTGTTAAACTAGGTTGCCCACCCCAGTGTCCAAAAAGTTTTTGGTGGCTGAAATCTCCTGTACCTGGTGTCAAAGTATCTGTAGAGGGCTCCAGATCTAGAATTAAATGCCCAATTAGACTAGGGCACCCTCCCCAGTATCCAGAAAGTTTTGCAATGCTAAAACTCAAATTTCTACAATGACTATATCTGCAATACCCATCCTTCTTCTACTCCTTTTCACTAGATCTTTTTGAATTCAACCTGTACATACAAAAGGAGGAGAAATATGGTTGTGGCTATATAGGAGTTTGCATTAGTCAAACCCCGTCTGTGGTATTTCTACCTTCACAATAGCTAATGATAAAGATCTATAGATGTGTGTGCTCATAGATCATATGTGTATGAAGAAATGTAAAACGTTAGATGGCTCAAGCATCAAGGAAAGATCAATACATTGATTCACTTAAAGAAACAACAAAAACATCACCTCAAGGAGATGATTACAATGAAGACTTGTAGAACAAGAAGGCGAGGCAGCCGTATCTACGGAGGATTCCCAAGCTCAAGTTGAAGGTTCAACCCTTCTCCCGATCATACAAAGGGCTTGACAAAACCTTAGGAAGAGAAAGATAGACTCAAGAACTTTATTCCTAATCTCTACCAAATATTTCCATGATAGAAAACATCAACTTCTAAGAGCTTCAATAGAGTACTGATCTTCAATGGCAAAAGAAGTAAAATTTTGGCAGAGTAATATTTCATATAGATTGTGTGAGATAAAATGATTTTTAATTCTCTTTAAATATCAAACCTTAGAAATTCAAATATTTGAAATAATGTGCCGACATTGCACAAAAACCAAAATTTGAAATCAGAATCCCAAGGTACATGGCACAAGATGAAACCACCCCAAAGCTCAGGAAGGGGAAAAATAGGGTAGGACCCCTAATTTTCATTTAAGACCCACTTTTAGGAGGTCTAGAATATCTAAAATCTAAACTTTGTTCCTAGGTTCAGTCAATAGTTGCTTCAGAATATGACATTTCTTCAGTGAGATATAGGTCAATCAAGGTTTAGGTAGGCTAGAAACAAATAGGGAAAGAGAACACCCAAGGAGAGGAGATAAACTATGTGAAATTGTGCCATTCCATGTAGGAGGACAATTTACGACATAACATTTTAAAATCTTGATAGTTTCCTCTACAAACTGTTGATAACTAAGAGGGGGGTGAATCAGTTATCTTAATTATTTCATCTTTCTAAACTTTCTTATTAATTAATGCAGCATCAATTCAAATAAGCAAACATAACCATGAAATGGAAATACACATGACACAATATTTTTGATGTGGAAACCCTGTTAAGGGAGAAAACCACGGGGTGATTAACCCAAGATTATATTCTCTATTAGAAGAATAGAAATACAAAATGGCACTTGCCAATTAGGGCTTACTACCCGAGCACACTGCTCACAAGAGGCTCATTACCTACAAGAGACTGACTGTCTACAAGATGTAAGAGGAATAAAAAGATCTTTGAACTGATGAGAAGCATCCACATATGTTGAAGTTCAGTTCTGGTTAGGCTCAATACTCTGATCTGCTACACTTCATCCTTTCTCTTCTTTTGTGCTACTGTCCTTTCACATACCGGACCTTCCTTACTGCTTTCACTCTGCACTTCTCCTTTTCTTCACATACCACTCCACAAGAACAACTTACCTCATCAAAATCCATCTAGTATATATATCCGCACAAAGGATTTCATCCGCTTTCTAGTCGGCATCCGGAATAGTCAATATTTCCCAAACTTTAGTTTGTCAGCTGAATCCTTACTTTCCAAGTGATGCGGATCAAAAAGAAACTTATAGAATTTGTCTAACAAGTCAGCCAATCATGAATGATACCTTAGGAATCTTTATCACCATCAACATCTCATCCGGAATAACTTCTAATGCTTTGCCTGTCAGTTCTTCCTTTGTCTGTTCTACTAAATCGGACCCTAGTACTTAGAAGCTTATATCTCTTCACTCTTCCAACACCAGAGGCTCAAACCCTAGAATCTATCAGTTAAGGAACACCTCTTGACTTCCCCAAGTTTGCACTTTACAAGGATACTTCTTTTAATAGATCCAGACCTAACTGTCAGACCTTCTGCATGCTCTGGTCTTGCTTACCAGACCTGAAGGCTCTTCAATCTGACTTCCGGTAGAGACACACCATATCTTGCAGATGTGTGGGATGATCTTTGTTGCCATCAATGACAACACCAATGAAGCTACATAGTGTCTCTTGCCAACAATCTCCCCCTTTGGCATTGATGGCAACACTTAGTGAAAAATGACTAAGTGTCATATTATACTCCCCCTTGGCTGATGCTCTGTGTTTTTCTGGAGCTCCCCCTTAGCTAGATCCCACATTTTTCACTTCTCCTCACTCCCCCTTTGACATCAATGGCAAAGGGTAGGGTCCGTATACCAAAATTTCCAAAAAGAAATCCAGCTATACTTAGCCGCATAAGTATATATGCATACTATACTTACATATACTGTAGAATGTCTGCAAAAGATGTCTTCAATTAGATGAATTTTGTTGCCCAACTATGTTTCATCCTGTCCAAAATTGAGATGTGACCACTCAATAGGAATGCAAACGCGTCTGCCCTTTTTAGATCTGTTGAATCACTGGTCCGGGCTGTGATCTGAGCTTCTTTTATAACCTCATGCATGGCCTCTAACTTAGGGATAATTATCCCTCTAAGTTCACCCAACTTGCTTATTATGTTTTTCTTTTCCTTCTCAAGCTTCTTAATTTCATTCAAGACTGCAATAGTTTGACATTCTTGATTTATTATGGAAGAGGAGAGAGGATCAAAATCCTTAGAGAGTTCTGTCAGTTTCTCCTCCTGTTCTTTCACTTTCTTCTCAATATCCAATGTTACTTTGGACCATGATAAACAAAATTTGTACATTTCCCTGCCATCTTTAAGAGCATTTTCTAAGCTCTTTATCACAATATTCATATTCCTCCTATCATTAGTTATTAACCCTTGTACCTCTAATAATCTTTTTGCCAAAAATTTCTTCTAGACCTTAGCTTCTGTTGACTTCTCTAGGGAATCAAAATGTGTGCTAACACTATTGACTAGAGATTTGAGATTAGCGGATGAGGAGGCTGAGGGATCCTTTTGAACAGATGGCATGATCTTTTCTAATACTTTGGATGCAACTTCTATTAGCTCACAGTCTTCCATGTGAGACTTCAGGAGTTTTTCTTTGGCCTTTGCATTAGGAAATGAAGCTATCTTCATTGTTTGTACCAGGGAAAGAGAATCAAAATCAAATCGCCCTTGTAGAAGTTCCAGTTCATCAATCTCCATTGACTCTTTGTTTAAGAATTCTTTGACGGTTTCTGTAGTGTCTCTTTCCGGAGATAGATTCTTTTTCTCTTCTGCAGTCTTAGAGCCGTCTCTTGGAGTTTTCTCTCCTTCTACACTCTTACCACTAATAGTTGTGGTCTTCTCTGTTGAAGTCTTCTTTCCTTCTGCAACCTTAGTACTGTCATCTTCTTTTTCTTTCACTCCTTTTTCTTTATCCTGTATTCTTTCTTCTCCTTTGGATCCAGAGTCAGCAGGGGAAACTGGAGGAGTGATGTTTGTTTGTTCATGGGCCACCTCTTCCGGAGCAGAGGATTCCAAGTCCTTATCTTTTTCTTCACCGGTGTCCATTACTTCTTTTGTCATTGCCTCAGTAAATTCTTTTTCAACACTTGTAGCTGAGGGATCAACACCTAAGTCCTCTAAAATAGGAATGTTGAATCTTGAGTATGCATTCCGCAGGATTTCTTTTGTTTCTTTTGCCACTTTATCAGTTTCTCCAAGCATGAGCTGATTCATTCTAGTCTTACTCTAGAACTCATCCTTGCAATCTGTGAAGATCATATCCATTTGTTTTGGAGTAATTGAAGGGTAGAGCTGAATAGCTATCTATTCTCTAATTTCTAAGTCCTTAGCCTTAGCATTTTCTTTTCTCATTTCAAGTTCCTTTTCCAAACTTTTAGGAATTAGAGAAATTATTTCAATCAAGGCGTTATTGTATATGTTCAAGTACTTAACTGTGGCTTCCTCCAAGATTTTTCTATTTGCATCATTATATGCATCATAGAATTCTGTTATTGGTTGCAGGTTCCCATCCATAGTAACAGCTTTGACTACATCATCTGGGGATAGAGTGGGCCTTTCAATGAATTCTTCTGCTATCTCTTCCTTTTCTTTACTGGTAGAGGGTTTGCTAGATACTTTCTTCTTTTTCTTCAATTTCCTTACCTCCTCATCTGATTCTATCTCTTCATCATCCTTCTGGCTAATATAGGATCTTGTTGCCTTTTTCTTTGTTCTCTTTTCTCCTTTTTCAGATGTTTGGACTTCTAGTTTTGATGCCTTTGAGCTTTTATCAGAGGTAGGTGCAGTCCTTTTAGAGGATCTGGTCCAGGAGGGAGCTTCTACTAGATCACTTTCCTTTTCTGCTTCTTCCTTCTCTTTCTCTGCCCTTTCCATCTTTTCTCTATTAGCATCAAGAGCTTCTTTTGATATGCCATATCTTTCGGCAATATTCTCTACTTCTTTTCTCACTTTTCTCTTTATCTCTGGTTGTCTAAGTTCCACATGAATTTTTACACTCAACTCTTCAAAGGTTCCAAACCTTTCTGCTTTGGGATCCTTGGGTTGACTAAGCATGTGTTGGACATGCAGCTCTACAATTTTCTCATCCACCACATACCCCATTGGCATGATCCAGACTGTCCTTGGTTCCACAGCTTCTATTAGACACTGATCAATTTCAACCATAAAACAAACTGTATCCTTATACTTTTCAACTAGAGATTTGGGGATTCTTTCTCTTGCTTGCATCATGTTCTAAAAATTCTTGAAGTAGCCCCAGAGAGCTGTATTCTGTGCCTTGGCATCACTAAGCCCATGTATAAAATCTCTGATTTGAATTGCTACTGGTCTATCATTCTGCCATACCCAACCACTGGATTCAGGAAGCTCATTCATGTAATAAAAGAATAGGCAAAGTATCAAGCCACCATACTTGAAGGAGTTCTTCTTGTCCTTCTTTGTCTTCTACAGATTTTCCAAAAGTTGGTTTAGAAGGAGCTCACAGAGATCATAGTCTACATTCTTCCTTAACATTTCATAAGCAGCATATATTATAGTTCCGGATACAGAATTCTCCCTGCTGGAGTGATATATCTTATATCCAATTATCATTGATGCAAACATGATATCTGGATCTGTGATATCCTCAATTGTCATTACTCTTTTATCAAACTTCGATCTAGTAGCCTCACTTACAATATGGTTTTTAACAGATTTGAGAATAGGCATCTCACCAGTTGAGTGTAATCCGGTTACAACCCTAATGGTATCCTTAGTGATTTTAAACGACCTATTCAACCACATGAAGTTGTCATGTATTCGGCTTAGAATATACCAGACCCATTCGTCTTTCGAAAAATAGGGGAAATGAATGCATTGTGCAAAATGTTTGTCCCGGACAGCTCTATACTAAGTTTTGAGTTCAAATGAGTCATCTATCAAATGCTTGTGATAGATATTAGCTAGCTTAGATTCCTCAAATTCTTCAATATTCGCATGAATATATGCCCTAACATCTTCTACATGTAGAACTCCATGCAGAATACTCGAAAAGGTGCCTAGGGGATCAACTTCTAGGGATTTTTATGGATGTTTCTTGATCTTAGGGCGTGGCCTCTCAGTGATCTTTACAACATTCGGTGTATCCATCTTCAAAAAGACTTACAGAGAAATATTCAATAACAGAAAGTACCTTTTGCATGTATAGGGTTCGTGAAGAGATCCGGATTGATTCGCTGGATGAGTCAACTTCTGCAGATGGGCTTCAGGAGATTTGTTGCAGAGCTCTTTTTCGCTTCTTCTCGAATGCAAAATGAACAAGTGTTTGATAGGAAAACCCTTATATTATTCCACAAACCCTAATACCAAGTTGCAATAAATGCTCAACTTAAGTCATTCCAGTTTTCTTTGTTTTCCTTATTCGAATGACTTGATGAACTGGATAAATCCTTTTCTAAACATCTTATGGATCTTCCATATTTTAACCATAGTTTATTTAGATGTTTCTCTTACAAACCCTTTGATCCGCAACTCTCCTTGTGCCAGTTCCGGCACCAATTAACTGGCTGGGGGAAAAAGTTTTTCCTTATGTCTCCCCCTAAGCCAGAGCTCACTTTTTAATTTTTAGAAGGAATATCAGCACCAGATTCTGGTGCGGATCCATCCCCTACATTTTCTGTACTTCTCTTCACCCAAATCTTGTTCATCTCACCTTTAACTTCATCTGCATTCACTTTTCCTTTTCCCTTGTCTTGATTCTAATTATGATGTACCAGACCTCTTTTGTCGTGATTCTTGCTTCTACAAAATTTGGCAATATGATCGGATCTATTGCAATTGTGGCAAACAACATTTCTTTGCATATTTGATTGATGTTCTCTTGATCTACATTGATTAGCCATATGACCCATTCTATTGCATGCAAAGCATCTACCATTGAATGAATTGTTCATTTGCATATTTTTGCATTCATGAGATTTGTGACCATACCTTTTGCAGTTGAAACATTTTCTGGAGAAGGATATATTAGTCTGATTCATTCTCTTTTTGTACTAATTAGCTTTATGACCAAAGTTATTGCAGTTGTGGCAGTATCCATGAAGGATGGATATCTTTGAGCATTAGGCTGTCTTATCGGAGGTCTTCTAGGCCTGTTCCTTGGATTTTCTGATCCAAAATTCTTCTAACCAGATCCAGAGCTTTCACCTTTCTCATATCCCAAGCCACACTTGTCATCTACCCTTTTTTGGCTTTCAAGAAGAACTTTAAGTTGAGCAGAACTTATCTTGAATTTCTCTTTGTATTCATTTGCTGTTTGAAGATCCCTTTTAAGAGAGACAATTTGATCCTTAAGCTTTTCTTCATTATCTTTAGCATCTTCAAGATCAAATTCAAGATGTCTAATTATTCTATCCATCTTGTGGCAGTCTTCTGATTTCTCCTTGAGAGATTTTCTTAGATCATCTTCAGTTTTTCTTTTTTCTTCAATTTCTTGGGTAAACTTCATAACTCCTGATTCCATTTCATGTCTTACCATAATGACCTCTTTTGATAACTTTTCACATAACTTGTTTTTCTCCTTCAGATCTCCATTTGTATCATTTGTTTCACCTTGACTTGCCAGTTGTTGAAGTAGCTCCTTTCTCTTTTTCATAGAGAGACTTAGTTTCTCTTTAAGTTCATTTATGAAATCATCAGCCTATTTGAGTCTTTCCTTCAATTCATTGATTTTAGAATTTGACTGCTCAAGATCATCTAGGGCAGACTTAAGTTGCTCCCTCATACCATACATATCCATTTGAATTCCTAGATCTTCCTCAAGATGTTAGGCTCTATTGGGAGGAACTTGGCTCTGATACCAATTGTTGATAACTAAGAAGGGGGGTGAATCAGTTATCATAATTATTGTAGCTTTCGGAACTTTCTTATTAATTAATGCAGCATCAATTCAAATAAGCAAACATAACCAGGAAATGGAAATACATATGACACAATATTTTTGACGTGAAAACCCTGTTAAGGGAGAAAACCACGGGGTGATTAACCCAAGATTATATTCTCTGTTAGAAGAATAGAAATATAAAATGACACTTGCCAATTAGGGCTTACTGCCTGAGCACACTACTCACAAGAGGCTCACTACCTACAAGAGACTCACTGTCTACAAGATGTAAGAGGAATAACAAGATCTTTGAACTGATGAGAAACATCCACATATGCTGAAGTTTAGTTCCAGTTAGGCTGAATACTCTGATTTGATGTACTTCATCCTTTCTCTTCTTTTGTGTTGTTGTCCTTTCACATACCGGACCTTCCTTACTGCTTTCACTCTGCACTTCTTCTTTTCTTCACATACCACTCCAGAACAACAACTTACCTCCTCGAAATCCATTTGGTATATATATCCACACAAAGGATTTCATCCTCTTTCTAGTCAGAATCCAGAATAGTCAATATTTCCCAAACTTTAGTATGTCAGCTGAATCCTTGCTTTCCAAGTGATGTGGATCAAAAAGAAACTTATAGAATTTGTCTAACAAGTCAGCCAATCATGAATGATACCTTAGGAATCTTTATCACCATCAACATCTCATCCGGAATAACTTCTAATGCTCTGCCTATCAGTTCTTCCTCTGTCTCTTCTGCCAAACCAGACCCTAGTACTTAGAAGCTTATATCTCTTCACTCTTCCAACATTGGAGGCTCAAACCCTGAAATCTATCAGTCAAGGAACACCTCTTGACTTCCCCAAGTCCGCACTTTACAAGGATACTTCTTTTAACAGATCCGGACCTGATTGTCAGATGTTCTGCATGCTCTATTCTTGCTTACCAGACCTGAAGGCTCTTCAATCTGACTTCCGATAGAGACACACCATATCCTGCGGATGTGTGGGATGATCTTTGTTGCCATCAATGACAACACCAATGAAGCTACATAGTGTCTCTTTCCAACACAAACCCTTTTAATATATTAAATTTAGTTATAAAAAAGTCTATCATCTTCAAGAATGAATTAATAGAAAATTTTAGGATGACACTAAATGAGTGGTTTTGCAAGTTTGTTTGGCAAGTTTTAAGACACTCACTTGCCTATATCTAAGGTAATCTGATGGAATTTTTGGAGGGAATCCATATTCAAGCTAGAAATATTAACACTTTTTTCATCTAAATCTAAATATAATTTTAAATGTTAGGACCTTTTCATCCAACAGGTTTTTTCCCCATTGCTGCTATTTGGCCCATCATGATCTCACACTCACCCTAATAAAGTCTAAATTATTTATTTTCCAACATAAGAATAATGACAACCACACTAATTAAATCCTTTCATCAACAAAACCCAAACTGCAACAATCAAAATCATTAACAACTACACACACAAACAAATCACATGATCAATCCAACTACCATCTACAACATTCTACTTCCCTATGAATAGAACAACTGCTTGGTTCCACCATCATTTGACTGGCTCCTACCATGAGAGTAGGATTAAATAGGTAGGAACCATCAGTAATGGTGTGGTTCATGTGTTGTTTAAGGGTCTAACTCACTTGTATCATTCCTAGATCAATTTTGAACATCACATATTTTTGTTAACCTAACATGAAGGCAAAATCCTTTTTGGGTGAGACTTTTCCATTTCCATAGGTTTCTTCCACTTCACTTTCATCTTTCTCTCTCAAGTTCATCCATTCCATTTATTCTATGGGGTTTATTACACCCCCAAAATATGATAAAAGTGAACAAAGTCCAGGGGCACATCCCTTCCAATGAACCTCTAATGCCATCATTTGATAGATACATCCCACTAGATCCATTAGTGGCAATCTAAAACTAATATGATTACAAAGATTTAGATTCAAAGGGAATTAGACAAGAGACATATAGCTTCTTGACCTTTAAAAACCCAACCTAGAGTTAAGATACAGTCATCTAACATGACTATTCCACTCAAGAAAAGCACATTAGTGCTCATTCGATCTAAATATCATCAATAAGACCTCCTATCACAAGATACAAGGAAATGACCACCCAGTTGGACAATGAGGTGAGCCACCTTGAAAATAAGTTTGTTATGTTAGAAAATATCGCCTTGGGGGCTTTTCCCTATTAAGGTTTAGCTACTGCATCATTTAGAATGCATTTAGACCATCTTGCATGATTTTGATGACTCCCAATGAGAAAACCCTGAAGTTTCATGGCAAATGGGACATAAGGGGTGCATTTATGATAAATCCTACCTAAAATAGGGGGAGGACTTGTGCACCTGCTCCCTAGTCCTATCCTATTTTAGGTTAGGTCCTATTTTTGGGTGTCGGTTTATGACCATTAATTAGGTCTTATTCCGACATCCTAAGTTTGAATTATGAAATTCTTAATGGGAATGTTTGTAGTTGCATATTGTAAATGGGAATATGAGATTGATCAATAAAGATAAATAAACCCAAACATCAATGAAATATGCGAATAACAAGAATAAACAAAATGAAAGCACAAAACTTACAAACTTGTTACCCTGCGGCTTCCGTTGTTTGCCTATCTATCCTCGACCTTGATGAAGACGAAGGTTGGCCCTCAAGGAACTTGCTTCCTTGCTTGTTGATGGTGACAAGAACGAAACGGCTGTGATATTTTGTTGTGTTGAAGATGAGCTTCAACACAAGGATGATAATGGATGATGATATGAGAATGGCTAGGATGTGGAGATTTGAAAAGAATGTGGGCATGATAAGGATGCCAGAATGAAGTTTCTAGAAGAAATTGGACATGGTAAGGATACCTGAAAGAAGTCCCCCCTAATTGCTTAGAGAGGAGTCTTATTTATAGATTTTTCGAAAAGGCAATGGAGGGTGAGGATCAAAAGATGAGATCAATGGCTCTCATTTTTTGTGAATCTTTAATTCATAATGGATGAGTTAAAATTTTTTTTTTTGAGAAGAGTGGATTATGACAATTGAATTAAAAATTCAATAGTGGAGGATAGTGGGTTATGACAATTGAATTAAGAATTCAACAGTGGAGGATAGTGGGGAACAATTGAATTAAGAATTCAATAGTGGATGATAGTGGGGAACAATTGAATTAAAAATTTAATTGGTGGAGTATAGTGGGGAACAATTGAATTAAAAATTCAATTAGTGGAGGATAGTGGGGAACAATTGAATTAAAAATATAATTAGAATTAAAAATTCAATTAGTGGAGGATAGTGGGGGACAATTGAATTAAAAATTCAATTGGTGGAGGATAATTGAATTAAAGATTTATTTTGGATAATAGAGGATATTAGCTAATTAAATATTAAGAATATTTAATTATATGTGCAACATGGTGAGGTGGAAGAGATGAGGTGGATTGATGAGGTGGATTTAGGACTTGAGACATTAGAAGAATTTAGGGAATTTAATTAAATAAAATGATTTAATTTAATTAAATAAAATGATTGTAGGATAATGAACCAATCAAATAAACTTATAATATTTATTTAATTGACAGAAGAAAATATGAATTAAGATAAATATTAGAATATTTACTTAATTCAACCTGAGCCAGTTTTAGGTGTCTACATTTTGCCCCTCTTTGAAGCAATGTGTTTTATCACGTTGTTTCAAAGAATAAATAGTCTGATAATGATACATGCCCCAGTTTCCCCCTGGTACAAGTTATGATGATAGGATGCCCCCTCGGGAGATTGGATGGGGAGAGGGCGGCAAGCGTGAGACAGACAATCTCACGATAAGATATGTTGACAGGAGATGAAATGGTTGAATGCAAAAGAAAGGGATGAATGATATGGAATGCAAGATAAAAATGATAACACACACAAGCAAGCAAGTATGCACAAATGACACAAGCACAAACAAGGTATTGCTCCTGTCGAGCGGTAAACCTAGGATATGGATCGATGATGTCTAGTTTCAGGAATGAAATATGTCGTATAAGACTCCGGGTCTGGTTTCGATAATGCAACATCCTATCTAAGACATTTGATACAATAGTGTTGTCATGGCGGGGAATGATATATCCCTAGAGCAACATGAAGGATAGTGTCTAGTTTCAAGAAATGAAGCATGTCGTGTAAGACACATGTGTCAATCTGGTTTCAACAATGCAACATCTTGTCTAAGACAATTGATTGATTGATTGATTGAGTTGGTTTACGACCGGACAAGGATCAAGACCACTAATTGTGATTAGATCATTTGACAAGATTGACTTGACTTGATTGACATGGATTAAGGATAGACTTGCAATTGGATATGGTATGGATATGGATATGGATATGAGACGCAATTGGATATGGATATTTGTCACCTTGATATAGCAAGTATTTTGAAGCACTTTCATCATTGGGCTTTATTATGTTGTAAGAAAATACAAGCATCTAGGTATAATTAAACCGAGATGGCCTGAGTATTACTTACATGGATTTTGATATAGCAAGTTAATACAAGCATCTAGTCAAAATTGAATCTAGAGGACCTGAGTACTTCTTGCATTTTTCAACAGACAAGGATTGCCCCTTTTCATGTTTAGACCTCGGAGTCCTCAATGATCTTTTGCCAATCATGTCATTAGACAAAAGTCGTCACATTACTAAAATTTGATCCACAAGCAGCAGACAAAGAAAATAATCATGCCCCCATCATAGCATCTCTAGCTTTTGGCATCCTCGAGTAGCATAGAAAGGCATGATAGCATAAATCAAGATTCTTAATCTAACCAACACAAAACATTCTTGCATTTAGATGTGTCTTTTTTCCATACTTGATATGAGATTTAGCTTGAGTGTTTCAGTATGGTGCTCTGTTTTGCTTTGGATAGGTTGATGTTTTTCATCAAGATTTTTGTTTGGAAGCGGGCTTTGTTGCTCTTGTTTGTCTAGTAGAAGGTATCACAATCCTTATTGGTGGGATGGACAACAAGACATGGGATGGACAGGAAGTGAAGTGGACTCAGATGGATAGAAGGACTAGACATGGAATGGAGGGGAAAGTGGAGCCTTGGGGGTGCATGAGAATAATGGCCTTGCCTACGTGACAATGCAGAGGCAACGTAGTTCGGGCTTGGACCATGGATGGACTAGAGGATAGACGACAAGATATGAGATGGATAGGGAAGTAGAGCCTTGGGGGCACATTAATAATGGCCTTGCCTACATGACGATGCAGAGGCAACATAGTTCGACTAGAACCCTAATGGACCTAAGATATGGATCAGATGAGACACAGTATAGAACCAATATGGATCAAATATGGAACAACCATGGATCAGATAGGACATGATATGGATCAGATATGGAATAGATATGGATCAGATATAGAATAGATATGGAATAGATAATACTAATGACAAGGAAGTACCACGGATAGGTAGATGTATGGGTGATAGTAGATACGGATGGTTATGTAGAAGAAAACATGGATGTGATCTCCAAGGACTATGTCGCAAAAGTATAACATGCCCCATTGTAGGTAGAGTACGTAGGATTTTTTCATGACAATGCTAAGGATGATAGGAGGATGAGAGGATAATGAAGGATTTGCCTAGTTTGGAGGGATAAGGTATGTCAAGAGACATCTAGAACATTTGTCAACATTGTGCCCCCAATCTTTATCAAGACCAAATAATAGAGGAAAGGAAGTTTGGATAGATGGACGGGAAATGATAGGAAATGGTATGAAAGAAAATTGGTAGGAGAAAAGTGATATACCAATGAGACAAGGTGCCCCCAAGTGTAGGTGACATAGAAGAGCAACTTACACATGATGCCTGTTTACCAGGTTTTCATCATGGTACTTATCCAAGGCGCCTGTTTGCCTGGTTTTCACCATTGGATGAAAGGATTTTTCTTTACTTTTTTCTCTTTTTTTGTTTTTTTTTTGTTTTTTTGAATATTTAGATAGGAGAAGGTGGGTATGGAAAGACTCAAGTATATAGTTCCTTAAAAGGTGATAGTCCTGCTAGATAGATACTGTCGCATGGACCATGTCAAGTGTTCTCACAGACATTGGTAGGGATCATATGAAAGTGATATGGCCTAGGTAGATAGTGGATTGTGATGTAGAATATGGAGGGAAGGCTTATGCAAAAGCATGGACCATAGGATGAGGAAGATATGTAGGATAATAGTGGAAGGTAGGGGAGATGGAGTTATATGGAAGTGTTATGGAATGGAAGGGAATCATGACCAACGGTCGCACATACCATGGTAAACATTGAAGCTAGTGATGGGAAAGTAGTGTAGGAAGAAACAGAGACTTTTGCTTGTGGATGAATGATGTAGGCATGCAGGGTTCCACATAGGCTGAGTATTGTCCTAATTTTTGTTCGTCATGTGAGATGGAAGAATTTGAGACTCTTGGATGAAATGGGAGAAAGTAGATGGCTAGAATTCTTGAGAGGTGGATGCCTCATGTAACTTTAGGGCTTTTTGCTTCGGTACCCAAACCATTTTGTTTTTAGGTAGTACCTATGAAGGTATGGGTTTAGGTGTATGCAGCTTTTGTGTAGCTTTTGGAGTAATCATTTGTTGCTTGGGGATCCACACCTGTTTCAGTTTGGCATTGAGGTGTATGGGTGTATGCAGCTTTTGATATGGATAATGCTTTGATTCTTGGCTTTTATGTCCTAGGTCATGAGGACTCTTAGGATTTTTTACTTTATAGGTAGAGGCATCCACATATTTGTCATTGAATCCTCGTGGGATGGTAGAAGTGAGGTTGGTGAAAGCTCCTTGTTGAGACAATATGTCCATTTTTCGGCCATGATTGGGATATGTAGAGGATTTATAGATGGATGGATAAGGTGTTGGAAGAAGTGGTGGTAAAAAGCATGGAGGGGTGTTAGGAGTTGGAAGTAGCGGAGGTAGATTGGATGGTGGGATATTAGGAGTTGGAAGTAGCAGAGGGAGTTTGGATGGTGGGATATTAGGAGTTGGAAGTAGCGGAGGTAGATTAGATGGTGGAAGGTGTATAGTCACATGCTTTTGACAATTGTAGGATGATGGATGTGGAATGGCGACATATGTTTTGGGGATATGATAGGGTTTGCGATGGAAAGTGGTAGACATAGGAGGAGTGGAGGAAGTACCAACATCTTGAGTTTTCTCACCTTGGGGTATGTATCCAAGGCCGTATGAAGGAGGAGGAACATTGAAATGGACAGGCTCCAAAATACCTTGTTCATGAAGGCCTAAGCCTTTACCTTGATAGTTCATATGTTGGAGTATGCGGCAGATAGCAGGATTATGTGTAGGTGGAACACTAGACAGAAGTTCCTTATTGGATGGAGAAGATGAGATAGCGGATAATGGTTGTTGGTGTTCTAAGAAAGAACATTCATGCATGAAGGTGGTAAGACCAAGGATATATGGTGGAGGATTTGTAGCTTGGTCAATAATGGATGGTGAAGGATCGTTTGGATCTTGATCATCATTATGCTCTTTATGGTCCCAGTTATGGGGTTGATCATCCATGTGCACTTGGAAGGCAAGTGTCTCATCATAGGAAGTGGAAGTTGTTGGATCACAAATGGGACTAGGTGGAATATGGATAGGAGTAATGGAGTTTTCTCGCTCATGGATGGGTATGGGATCAAGTTGTTCAAGGACATCCTCTGCATAGGGCATATCTTGATCATAGAACAGGTAAAGGTTATGGATGGGTTGCATGAAAGTGTTTTGATCTTGAGTTGGACTAGGGCTTAATGTTTCCACATGCTTAGGATTAAACTCTTGACATACCTCATAGATATTGGAGTTTTTGATCAAGATATTCTAAGTGGTTTGCCATTAACACAAGACTAGAAAAGATGACTAGTTTGGATGTGTAGTAGTAAATGCATCATAACAGAATGCAAATGTGTCACATGGTGAGATCAAATGTGCCTCGAAGAATTAGTTGAATGACTTGTCTTATGTGTTTGGTGTTTAACTTGATTTGGTAATGATCACACATGTATAATCATGAGTCACTCACACAAGACGCATAAGCAATTTTGAATGTTGAATTTGAAGAATATGATGATGATGATGATTAGACAGGCACACGTGGAAGACACATCAACATGCCCTAATGTCTAGTTTGATGTAGGGTATGGCCAATTAGGTTTGGGCAATGTTTACATGAGGTTGACTAGGGATTGAAAGTGAAATCTTGTCACACAGTCGGGAGAAGGGGGTAGCCCAACCTTCACCTTCACTTCCCAAAGGTAGAAAGTTCTTTGGGGCCTAGCCAAGAATGACAAGATTCTGATTTCAACGAGGGTGTCTTTTGATTCAGCCTCGGATGAGGTCGTCCCTAGGGGTGATGAAATCCCCTAGCAGGCCTCCTAGGAAAGGGTAAACAAAAGCGAATCAAGTGAGGTGTTTTTGATCTCCAAGGTCACCTTGTGGTGCGAGGAGAGAGCATACACATGCACACTTGATTCACACTCACACTTGTAAATTAACCCTTAAGAATTGAAATGTGAGGAAGGCACTTCAAGCACAGGTTCTTTTCAAAGCCCAAATCAAGATGTGAATGGAAGACACTGGTTGATTTTATGCCCAATTTTGAAGTGTGTATGCAAACAAGGATTTGTTTTATAGCCCAAATTGAAGTGTGTTTGCAAACAAGAGTATGAAGAAATGAGAGATAGAATGAGTGCACTTGGATTGTTTTTGCTATCCAATTTACTGTATATGTTGTTTCTGATGTTGTTCCAGCCCCGAAGGATCACCCACAAATCACTAGAATGAAAACGGAGCAAGAAGACTAGCCAAGATGATCATTATGCAAATATTGGTAATCTGAGAAAAATCTAATGAAGAATGAACTAATATAAAAAAATGACTGCATAAATAGATTCTTCAGGAAATTTTATGTGGTTTCAAAAAAATATTTGTAAAAATTTGATCAAAAAAGCAGAAGATATGGGCATTTGAAGTTTATGTGCATGTTTGACCTTTGACTGTGAAAAAAATTGTACCATCACTAGAAAATTTCTTCACAATGGCAAAGGTCGTCTCGTCAGCTTTCTAGAAAGTCCAAATTTGCAAATTTTTGGTTCTGTATGCAAAAGTTGTGTGAGTTTGAAAAAAAATCGCCTATTTTGCTAATTAGCCATCAAAAAAGAAAAAAAGAAAGAATGCCCCCCCCCCCCTTTTTTTTGTTTTTATTGATTGATTTTACTTTTATTGATTGATGTATTTATTTAGTTTAAATAAATTTTTATGTGTTTTGTTTTGTTTTGTTTTTTTTGTTATTTTTGATTTTGGGTTTTTAATTTATGTGAGTGTGTGTATAACAAGAATAACAAACATGAGATTGATCAATAAAGATAAATACACCCAAACATCAATGAAATATGCGAATAACAAGAATAAACAAAATGAAAGCACAAAACTTACAAACTTGTTACCCTGCGGCTTCCATTGTTCACCTATCTGTCCTCGACCTTGATGAAGAAGGTTGGCCCTCAGTAGCTGGCTTCCTTGCTTGTTGACGGTGACAAGAATGGAACGGCTATGATATTTTGTTGTGTTGAAGATGAGCTTCAACACAAGGATGATAATGGATGATGATATGAGAATGGCTACGATGTGGAGATTTGAGAAGAATGTGGGCATGATAAGGATGCCAGAATGAAGTTTCTAGAAGAAATTGACATGGTAAGGATACCTGAAAGAAGTCCCCCCTAATTGCTTAGAGATGAGTCTTATTTATAGATTTTCTGAAAAGGCAATGGAGGGTGAGGATCAAAAGATGAGATCAATGGCTCTCATTTTTTGTGAATCTTTAATTCATAATGGATGAATTAAAAATTCTTTTTTTGAGAAGAGTGGGTTATGACAATTGAATTAAGAATTCAATAGTGGAGGATAGTGGGTTATGACATATGAATTAAGAATTCAATAGTGGAGGATAGTGGGGAACAATTGAATTAAGAATTCAATAGTGGATGATAGTGGGGAACAATTGAATTAAAATTTCAATTGGTGGAGTATAGTGGGGAACAATTGAATTAAAAATTCAATTAGTGGAGGATAGTGGGGAACAATTGAATTAAAAATTTAATTCGAATTAAAAATACAATTAGTGGAGGATAGTGGGGGACAATTGAATTAAAAATTCAGTTGGTGGAGGATAATTGAATTAAAGATTTATTTTGGATAATAGAGGATATTAGCTAATTAAATATTAAGAATATTTAATTATATGTGCAACATGGTGAGGTGGAAGAGATGAGGTGGATTGATGAGGTGGATTTAGGACTTGAGACATTAGAAGAATTTAGGGAATTTAATTAAATAAAATAATTTTATTTAATTGTAGGATAATGAACCAATCAAATAAACTTATAATATTTATTTAATTGATAGAAGAAAATATGAATTAAGATAAATATTAGAATATTTACTTAATTCAACCTAAGCCAAATTTAGGTGTCTACACATATATAAGCACGATTAGTGATTCATTTGTAAACTAGAGAGATGGAAATTTGATGAGAATTCTAATTCTGTGAAAGTGATTCAAGGCATTCATTGTGTTGCAAAGTAGTAATTTGTTATTATTGTGTGTTACATCAGAAAATGTCCCCTTAGGGGCTTTTCCCCCTTAAGGTTTAGCTCCTAGGTCCTTTAGAATGCTTTTAGAGCATCTTGCATGATTTTGATGACTCTCGATGAGAAAACCCTGAAGTTTCATGACAAATAGGACTTAGGAGATGCACTTAATATAAATCCTGCCTAAAATATGGGGAGGACATGGGCACCCGTGCCCTAGTCCTACCCTATTTTAGGTCAAGATCAATTTCAAAGTGCCAGTTTATGACCGTTATTTAGGTCCTATGCGGACATGGTAAGTTTGAATTACGAAATTCTTAGCGGGAATGTTTGTAGTGGCATATATAAGCATGATTAGTGATTCATTTGTAAACTAGATGGACATTAAATGGATTTTGGCATACTTGTGTTTCTAGAGAATTCAAAATATTAATTGTGTTGCAGAGTAGAGCATTGTTATTGTGTTTGTATTTGTAGATTTGACATCCATCTCATCATGGCATGAAGAGCATCTTCCTTCCATGAGATCTTCACTATAAGGTGATATCAATTATGTTTTCAATCATTTATCATTTAGATTTTGCCTCTATCCTGTAGGGATATGCACTATTTATCTGACAACAGTGTTTGGAAGACTTGAATGTCTCTTCGGGGCTTAACTGAGGCAAGCCTCTAAACACCACAACCCCCAACCCATTTTTCCATGATTTCAAGTTACATGTGAAAGCAGAAAAAGTGGAGTTGCATGAGAGTAGTGCAAACTATTGGAATTGTAGATCAGAGAAGAAAATAAGGACCTAGACTCGAGTGCCTGCTCATTAGTCCTCTGAATCCCGCAATAGGAAAATTTCTGGAACATCAGGAACAAGTTACAGACAGGTTTTCCAGATCTCGACAAAAACTATGGCACTGGACTAGGGCACATGCACATTAGTCCCTGACTTTTCTACTTTTCAAACTTCAAAGTCTGGTAGGCATTTGATTGTCATTTGATATCTCTGTGTGTGATCATTTTCCATAATTTGTCTGTTTGTTCATGAATTTGCATAATTAGGGTTTTGAGCATAACTAGGATTAATTGAACAACTAAATTACACAATTTCAATCTTCCCCTATGTTCCAAGTGATAAGAAGCCTGTAGTAGACTTCCTACTCGGCTAAATGTCCTTGAATGTTTAGTGGTGAAAGGAGGATTAATACAAACCATTGAAAATAAACCCTCTTCACATTTTACCCTAAACATTTTGGTGAACCCATGTTTTTAATGAATTTTACATCTTCCTGAGTATTGTACTTTAGATTTACATTCATTTCATTGTTCATCTTATTGCACTTGAAAAATTACAAAAAAAATTGAAAAATTTGAAAAATTTGAAAAAAATTAGTATTTTTAGCTTGCATTTTCAAATAATTTAGATTAATTGGCATTGAATTTCAATAAATTTCTGTCATTATCATTAGATCTAATTTAAAATATATAAATATTTCAGTCATCATTCATTTACATTGCATTTTCATGCTTAAATTGATTAAAATTGCTTGAAATTGTGCATTTTTTCATATAACCTAGTTTTGCATTAGCTAGGGTTTGTAGTTAAAATGTTGTTTCATATTTTACTACCCTTTAAAAAAAATCATTAGGACTGACTTCTAACTATATTGTTGCATCATAGTGATTTGCTTGCAAAATTTCATGCCTAGGGTTTGAAAACCTTGATTTTTCATTAGATTTGGCCTTATCGTCTCTCTAGATTTGCATCATATGCATGTTGTAGAGAATTTTTCTACACTAATTGGCTGTTATAATGGTTATTATCTTATTACCCTCCTAAAATTATTTACAACACCTTTTTATTGGGCCCTTATATTGAAAATTTGATGAAAAATTGCATATTTTGACTATATTTTCCCTAGGGTTTGACCTAGATTTGTGCTCCAAGCATGATGTGATGGATTTTATTACTTTAGGTGATTGATATTACTGCTATAATCTACTACACCTCCTAAAATTATTTACAACACCCCTTTTATTGGGTCCTTGTATTGAAAAGTTGTGAAAAATTACATATTTTAGTGTATTTTCACTAGGTTTTGACTTGCCATCACTCTAGGTTTACATCAAAGGCATGTTGTGAAGGATATTATTGCTTTATTGGACTGATATTAGAATTATTAGTTTTTAAACTTCATCAATTTCCTTACAACACCTTTTCTTTTACTTATTTGCATTGAAAACAGTTGAAAAAATCAAGCATTTTGAATCTTTAACATGTCTTACTCCTAGGGTTTGTTCTATTAGTTTGTGCATTTTGTGTTGCATGCTCTTGCATGAGCCTTATGAACCACTGCCCCAATAGAAATATCCCTTTAAGAAGAAGAAAGAGACTCATGGGATCTAGTGCCCTTAAAGAAAATGATATTCAGACCTCTGAAAATCCATTGAAAACCTTCTTTACGAAAGGAGAAACACAAATTTACCAAGATATTATACCTCCTAAAACCACTATGGATGATAAAGTATTTCATGATGTTGAAAACACTATTGATGTGGTCACACATGTACTTGATGAGCAAATAAACAAACTTGATAAAGAGTTAGCCGATTTTCAAGCATTTGTTGAAATTAAAAGAATAGCGGAAGAAGTTGTCCCTATGATCCACAACATAAGAGAATTGATAAAGGAAGGACAAGATGGCATTGATGTTATCTGAGGTTTAACACATATTGTACACAATAATGTTATGATGGTGACTGAATGTGTGAATGGTATCAAAAACTTGTCATCCCCATCTCATACACAAGTATCGGCACTTATACCAACCATTGGAGTGTCTACATTCACATCAACAATTTTAACAACTAATGCAAATGCTTGTAGTAATTCTACCACTGGTATTGGAGTATCTAATGGAACTAATTCACAAAATTACAAAGCTATGGGATTTAGTTATCAGAACTTGGTTTCTAAGGGGATATCTTCTATGAATACTTATTCTCAACCACCTATTACATATAACTACTCGCAACCACTTTCCACCTATCACTATGTCCAACCACCATTGAACTATTCATAGCCTCCACTTATCACAACTTAGGCTCAATCACTCCCTCACTTTGGTTCTAATTCCTCATAGTAAACCACATCTCCCAATGATGCCATCTTAAACCAACTTATGCAAGGCATGACTACTTTACAACAAAAGGTGACAAATTTGACAAATTCTTCGCAACCTAATATACTAAATTATCATGCCCATAATCCCCTATCTTATGTAGTTTTCATAACTCCTATGCATGAGAGGTTTGAGACCCCTTGCTTTGAAAAATATGGTGGAAAAGGTGATCCTAATACTAATGTAGCAGAATTCACAGCTTTGTGTAGTGATTTTTACTTTGAAGAGGACTTGTTAGAAAAATGTTTCCCGCAATCTCTCAAAGATACTACTTTAGAATAGTTTTTCTCTTTACCTCATAATTCAATACACTATTTTTTGCAATTAGTTGATCAATTTTTACAACATTTTCAAGAAAACATTGGACCTCAAGTCTCTTTGATTGATTTAGTTCATTGCAAGCAAGGTCTAAAAGAGAAGTTAACTAAGTTTATTAGTTGATATCAATCTCTCTATGCATAAATTCAATATCAGATGAAAGATGAGGATGTTTAGAAGATGTTTATTACAAATCTATAACCTAGCATCCATGATAAGATCCTCATGATGAAGTATAACTCCTTTCAACATTTATGTACCACCCTTCAGATTATAAACTTTCGTTTAGTCAGTATGAAAACCAAAACTCATCGGCTCAAGTTGGTCAATCCACGGGTCGACCATCAAAAAACAACTTTAAGAGGAATAATAATAGGAGTTTAATCAAGATTAATGAACTAAATTTGAATAACTTGTCCCAAGTGTTTGTTATCACTAATCCGAAGAAGGCACTGTATCAGCAAAGAAAGTTTACTCCAATATCAGAGTCTTATCATTCTATCATGAATTAAGCTGTGAGTAATAATCTTATGAAGCTTCCCCTGATTAAGCCTTTGGATCCTAACAAAACTCAAGGACCTTATTTTGATGCTAATATCTTTTGTCATTATCATCAGACACAAGGACATGATACTGAATGATGTATGCATCTTAAACATGAAATACAAGACCTCATTGATTCAAATGTTATACAAGTATCAGGTGTGAATGACAATTGAAATAAGTCAGTGGCTCCGCCAAATTAAAATTTACATATCTTCAGTAATCCTTTCTCTAAACATATTGATAATAATATGATGGAACATGGTATAGTGGAAGTAGACAATGATGAGTACTTGGAATATGATAACATCATGGGTATAATAGAAGTGGATAAGGAAAAGTTGGATAACCCACCTCGTCCATGCGGAAAAGGAATTTATGTTGAGGTTCCTCCTTTGTTATCTTTACAAGGATTGGGAGATAACCAAAATGCATCAGAAAAAAAAATAGAACAACTGATACAAATAATTATAACAAAACAAAAGAGCAAGATAGTACAAGATGATTCATGTCACTATGGTAGACGAAATCAACAAAGAAAGCTAGCTAAAAATTAGAAATGAGTACGAAGATTATCATTAGTTGGAAATAATAGTGGTTCTCCTCCTTATAAGCAACAAAAGGTCTCACTTACATAAGAATTTAAGAAACAACCATTACATGGATTTTCTAACAATAAACAAGACTCTCACAATAACCACTTGACCTTCATACAAAACCTGATTGAATACCTCTCCAAGAGGTTTGCAAGTTCTAAAATTTAGTACAATGGCACTACCAGGTAAGTATTTCTAACCTTTTATCTCTCATGATGTGTTTCCCCCATAATGTGTTATGTGTTGTTTAGGCCTCCTGGGATGACCCTTGATTCTCTTGTAAGGTCCAGGATACCAGGAGACCACCTCTGTTGTGACCTTCTTCTATTTGTATCATCATTATTCTCTATTGCGTCTCCTCTATTTTCATTATTTGGTGTTGTGTCTGATGGACATAGCATTGCGGTTGGTGAATTGGGGGGGGCACCCTCCTATGTGACTATCCCTAAGGCACTTATTTCCCCTCTCTTGATTTATTATTTCCCTTTCTCTAATGTTTCTATCTAGCGGGCGGATGACGAAAAACATTTTATACTGATGCGGACCTAGTGTCCCTTTACCAAGAAGTCAAAAAATGGACCAAGTCCATACATGACGATGGGGTTGATATAAATTATCCAACGCTTGGCTAGTAGAATCACTCCATGTGTTCTTGATGTTGTCTTATCGTACTTAGAAACCATAACAATACTGTTGCTACGTGCACTTTTTTTATCTTTGAATCTCGCCTTGGGCACACTCAATTTTGAGATTTTCACGGTATAGCCCCATGGTTATACTTAGTCTCTGAATTTATAGTATAACCTTGGCTCTTTGTGTGAATAATCATATGCATTGTTGTTTATCTTGATTATATGGATGCTAACACTTTTCTTGTAGGAATGTGTTTGTGGGAACATTTGGCCATCGTAAAGTACATGTCACCTTTGGGGGGCATGCGCTTTGCGAGAGCTTGTGTTCCCTTGTGTATTTTCTTCCTATCTTAACGTGCTTGATATCGATACCTGATATCAACCACCTTAAGGTGGGGCATATATAATGTAAGATGTCTAATTTAGATACTAGTAAAGTGTGTTTGTTCTCAGGTGTAGTCTTAAAGATTAGTGGCAATGAATCCTTCCTACACTCTGAGATTTGTTTGAAATCTATTGCAATCATTTAAGCCCTCTGCGGTGGTGAGATATCACGTATATCCTTTTTATATTAAGCCCTCTACAGAGGTGGGGATGGTGTATTTCTCATGGAGAGTGCACATCCTATCATTTTCAAAAGTCCTCTGCGGAGGCAGGGAGTGGTTTTGTGACTAACTCAACCCTTAAGCATGTCTTCGGTGATTATTGTGGAGAAGCCCAATCATCAGTGTGTGCCTGTAATGTGCCTAAGATGGTGATGAACCTAGAAATAGGAACACTCCATCACTTGTCTTCCATGTTTTCTCCATGTCTTCCAAGTGTGTGTGTATTGCGTGTTTGTTCCCAAACATAGTTTAAAGACTAGTGGCAATGAGTCCCTCCTATGCTTTGGGATTTGTATGGTATTCTTGATTTTTTTACATGTCTATTGCCCCATATGAATTCTTAAAGGCCGGTGGCGATGAGTCCCTCCTGCATTATGGGTGGTGTGTTTACTTTCCTTGTACTTGCATCTGCATTTCATATATATGAGAAAAATAAAAGAAAAATCACCACTGTCTTCACTGCATTCACTATATTTGCTATGTTTTATGTGTCTTAAATGTTGTATTCTCCATCTTTTATGTGACTGTAACTGTCTTCTCCATGTATTGCGTGCCTGTCACTATCTTCTTTGTGATTGGCGTGTCTTCTCCATTCTTGGCATGTTTGTTGTGCTTGTTGACCGTACTTTAATGCATGTATTGGCCTTGTGTTTATACATACATTAAAGTGGGGGCTAAATGTTACATCGATAAATGTCCCCTTGGGGGCTTTTCCCTCTTAATGTTTAGCTCTCAGGTCCTTTAGAATGTATTTAGAGCATCTTGCATGATTTTGATGACTCCCGATGAGAAAACCCTGAAGTTTCATGGCAAATAGGACTCAAGGGATGCACTTAACATAAATCCTTCCTAAAATAGGGGAGGAGGACTTGGGCACCTGTGCCCTAGTCTTGTGTTAGTTTATGACCATTATTTAGATCCTATGCCGACACGATAAGTTTGAATTACAAAATTCTTAGCGGGAATGTTTGTAGTTGCATATATAAGCATGATTAGTGATTCATTTGTAAACTATATGGACATTAGATGGATTTTGGCATACTTGTGATTCTAGAGCATTCAAAATATTCATTGTGTGGCAGAGCAGAGTATTGTTCTTGTGTTTGTATTTGCAGGCATCCATCTCCTCATGGTATGAAGAGCATCTTCCTTCCATAAGATCTTCACTACAAGGTGATATCAATTGTGTTTTTAATCATTTATCATTTGGATTTTACCTCTATCCCATAGGGATATGCACTCTTTATCTGACAACAGTGTTTGGAATACTTTAATGTCTCTCTGGGGCTTGATTGAGGCAAGCCTCTAAACACCACAACCCCCAACCTATTTTTCTGTGATTGTAGGTTACAGGTTGCAAAAGCAGAAAAAGTGGAGTTGCAGGAGAGAAGTGTAGATTGTCAGAATTGTAGATTAGAGAAGAAAATAGGGACCTAGACTTGGGCACCTTCTCATTAGTCCTCCGGATCCTATAATAGGAAAATCTCTGGAATATCAAGAACATGTTGCAGACAAGGTTTCCAGATCTTGACAAAAACTATGGCACTAGACTAGGGCGCCTTCTCATTAGTCCTTGACTTTTCCATTTTTTGAACTTTGAAATATGGTATGCATTTGATTGTCATTTGATATATCTATGTGGGACCATTTTCTACAATTTGTCTGTTTGTTCACGAATTTATATAATTAGGGTTTTGAGCATAATTGGGCATAATTGAACAACTAAATCACACAATTACAATCTTCCCCTATGTTCCAAGTGACAAGAAGCCTATAGTAGACTTCCTACTCAGCTGAATGTCCTTGAATGTTTAGTGGTGAAAGGAGGATTAATACAAATCATTGAAAACAAACTCTCTTCACATTTTACCCTAAACATTGTGTTTGTATTTGCAAATTTGGCATCCATCTCTTCATGGCATGAAGAGCATCTTCCTTCCATGAGATCTTCAGTACAAGGTCATATCAATTATGTTTTCTATCATTTATCATTTAGATTTTACCTCTATCCCACAGTGATACACACTCTTTATCTAACAACGGTGTTCGAAAGACTTGAATGTCTCTCTGGGGCTTGACTGAGGCAAGCCTCTAAACACCACAACCCCCAACCCACTTTTCTGTGATTGTAGGTTACAGGTTGCAAAAGCAAAAGAAGTGGAGTTGTAGGAGAGTAGTACATATTGTCAGAATTGTAAATCTGAGAAGAAAACAGGGACTTGGACTAGGGCACCTGCTCATTAGTCCTTCGGATCCCGCAACTGTAAAATCTCTAGAACAACAGAAATATGTTGCAGATAACATTCCTAGATCCTAACAAAAACTGAGACACTAGACTAGGGCACCCATTCATTAGTCCCCAAATTTTCCACACACCAATTTTTGAAATCTAGTATGTATTTGGTTGTCATTTGATATATCTATGTACGATCATTTTCTGTAATTTGTTCGTTTATTTACAATTTCACAAAATTAGGGTTTTGAGCATAATTGGACTTAATTGAATAACAAATCTACACAATTCCAATCTTCCCCTATGTTCCAAGTGACAAGAGATCTGTAGTAGAGTTCTCTACTCGATTGAATGTCCTTCAATGTTTAGTGGTGAAAGGAGGATCAACACAAACTATTAAAATCAATCCTCTTCATTTTTAACGCTAAACATTTTGGTGAACCTGTGTTTTTGGACTTTTTGCAACTTGCTAAGTGTTGTACTTCAGATTTACATTCATTTCATTGTTCATCTTAGTGGATTTGAAAAATTACAAAAAAATTGAAAAATTTGAAAAAATTGGCATTTTTAGCTGGCATTTTCAAATAATTTGAATTAGTTGGCATTTAATTTCATTAAATTTCTATCATTATCATCAGATCTAATTTAAAATATAGAAATTCTTCATTCATAATTCATTTAGATTGCATTTTCATGCTTAAATTGATAAAAATTGCTTGAAATTGTGCATTTTTCCATATAACCTAGTTTTGCATTAGCTAGGGTTTGTAGTCAAAATCTTGTTTCATATTTTACTACCCTTTTAAAAAACCCATTAGGACTGACTTCTAATTTTAGTGTTTCATCATAGTGGTTTTCTTGCAAAATTTCATGTCTAGGGTTTGAAAATCTTGCATTTTTCACTAGATTTGGCCTTATCGTCTCTCTAGACTGGCATCACAAGCATGTTGTAAAGGATTTTTCTACACTAATTGGCTGTTATCAGGGTTATTATCTGCTTCCCCTCCTAAAATTATTAACAACACCTTTTTTATTAGGCATTGACATTGAAAATTTGTGAAAAATTGCATATTTTGGCTATATTTTCACTAGGGTTTGACTTAGATTGGCACTATAAGCATGTTATAATAGATTTTATGGAATAAGGTGACTCATATCACTATTATAATATTCTGACTCTCCTAAAATTATTTACAACACCCCTTTTTTATTGGGTCTTTGCATTGAAAATTGGTGAAAAATTACATATTTTAGTGTATTTTCACTAGGTTTTAGCTTGTCATCATCATAGGATTCCATCAAAGGTGTGTTGTGATGGATATTGTTTCTTTATTGTACTAATATTAGGCATATTATTTTCTTTTCCTCTTTAAATTATTCACAACACCTCTTCTCCTACGTGATTTGCATTGAAAAAAGTTAAAAAATAAAGCATTTTAGGTCATCTTCATACATAGTTTTGCACTTGTCTCTTGCATATCTTTTGAAAAGTGTTTAAAATATGATCTTACATTGATTTGAAAACATATACACATGTCTTCTAATAACAACAATAAAAATAGGTTCCCTCCTAGGCCTTACACGAAAAGAAAGGTCCTAGAACCTGAAATTGTGTTTACACCTCATGATAGAACAATTGGATACACTGAAGGACCTCTTTATATCATTGTGAAGATAATGGGAAATCCTATGGATGGAACCCTTATTGATCCTAATTGCATGACTAATGTGGAAATGGAAGAGTTCCTCTATTCACATGGGTTGATACAAGGCTTTTATGACTCTTTGGACATGATGATTAAGACACATAAGGGAACCTTTATAAAAACTTCTGGGAAGATATCGTTATTGGTTATCATATTTGAGAAATTTGTAGAATAATTGTTTGATGTTGTCCCCATTTATGATCTTTTTCACATAAAATTAGGAAACCCGTGGTTAAAGTCTATGAAAGTTGTCCCTTCAGAAATTCATAACCGTGTAAAATTTCCTTTGAATGGACAAGTGCATACTATTCCTCAGAATAGGTATAAACCTTTGGTTACAAGACAATACTTTAATCTTGATTACTTTTTGGAATGATCTGAAGTGGAACTGGAGCCACAGAAAAATTTTAACTTCTTGAGCTATAGAAACTACAAAACATAATTATTACATCAAGTGGTCAGTCCTTCTATTCTAGAAACAATAAGAGATGAGAAACCCGCATTTGAAGAACTTCCTAGATCAAAAGGAAAAGGACCCTATGCTAAGGTTCCTCCTCCACCATCCTTACAAGGATTGGGAGGTATTCGTTAAGAGAAAAACATTCCACCAAGACAAATGAGATTTGACCATGGTCCTTCCTCCTCTAAAACACAAAAACCTATGGAAGAGCAAGACACTATTTTAAAAGAGATAAACAGTAAGACAAGAAGAAATAGACAAGCAAGAGAAAGGAGGAGACAACAAGCTTATGCCCAATGAAACACATCTCAACAAGAAAACATCTCACCTAATATTGAATCAAACTAAGAAGACCTTAAGAATGGACAACTTGAAGACAAGAATATAAGAGTTGGGCTACGGTACCTTATGTCCCACTTTCCTCTAACATTCGGGAGTGGGAAGATGATGATTTTCTCAATGACAACCCTTAGTTTGGTTGTCCCTACAAGTAAGTATTTCTAACCCTTTACCTATATGTTGTGTTTCCCTTGTGATGTGTTATGTGTTGTTTAGGCCTCCTGGGATGACCTTGAATTCTCTTGCAAGGTCAAGGTTACTGGGAGACCACCTCTATTGTGACCCTTCTTCTATTTGTATTATTATTCTTCTATACTGCTTCTCCTCTATTTTTCATTGTTGTGTGTTGTGTCTTATGGACATAGCATTGTAGTTGGTGACTTGGGGGTACCCTCCTACATGACTGTCCCTAAGGCACTTGTTTCTCATCTCTTGACTTATTGTTTACCTTCCTCTATTGTTTCTATCTAGCGGGTGGATGATGAAAAAATATCATATGGATATGGACCTAGTGTCCCTTCAGCAAGAAATCAAAAAATGGACCAAGTCCATACATGATGATGGGGTTGATATATATTATCTGACGCTTAGCTAGTAGAATCACTCCATGTGATCTTGATGTTGTCTTATAGCACTTACAAACCATAACAATACTGTTGCTCTGTGCACTTTGTTTATCTTTGAATCTCACCTCGGTTACACTTAGTTTTGAGATTTCTACGGTATAGCCCCACAGTTTATACTCAGTCTTTGAATCCGTAGTATAACCTCGGCTCTCTATGCGAATGATCATATGCATTGTTATTTATCATGACTATATGGATGCTAGCACCTTTTCTTGTAGGAAATATGTTTGTGGGAACATTTGGTGATCGTAAAGTGCATGTCACCTCTGGGGGGCCATGGGCTTTGTGAGAGCTCATGTTCCCTTGTGTGTTTTATTCCTACCTTAACGTACTTGATATCGTCACATGATATCAACCACCTTAAGGTGGGGGCATATATAAGGTAAGTTGTCTGATTTAGATGCTAGAAAAGTGTGTTTTTGAAGCTTGAAATCTACTAGAATCATTTAAGCCCTCTATGGAGGTGGGATATCATGTATATCCTTTTTTATCTTAAGCCCTCTACGTAGGTGAGGATGGTGTATTTCTCAAGGAGAGTGCACATCGTATCATTTTCTAAAAGTCATTTGCGAAGGTGGGGAGTGGATCTGAGACTATCCTAACCCTTAAGCGTGTCTTCGACAATTGTTGTGGTGAAGCCCGATCGTTGGTGTGTACTTGAGATGGTGGTGAACCTAGAAATAGGTACACTCCATTGCTTGTTTGCCATGTTTTCTTCGTGTCTTCCATGTGTGTGTGTATGGTGTGTTTGTTCCCAAGCATAGTTTAAAGATCGGTGGCAATGAGTCCCTCGTATGCTTTGGGATTTCTATGGCGTGCTTGATTTGTATGGTGTGTTTGTTCTCAAGTGCAGTCTTAAAGACTGGTGGTGATGAGTCCCTCCTACACTCTGAGATTTGTTTTGCATGTCTATTGCCCCATATGTAGTTTAAAGACTAGTGGCGATGAGTCCCTCCTGCATTATGGGTGGTGTGTTTACTTTCCTTGTACTTGCATCTACATTTCATATATGAGAAAAAGAAAAAGAAAATCATCACTGTATTCATTGTATTCACTATGTTTTGCATGTCTTCAATGTTGTCTTCTCCATGTCTTGCATGACTGTAACTATCTTCTCTGTGTTTTGTGTGCCTGTTACTATCTTCATTGTGATTGGTGTGTCTTCTCCATGCTTGGCGTGTTTAATGTGCTTGTTGACCATACTTTAAATGCATGTATTGGCCTTGTGTTTATACATATATTAAAGTGGGGGCTAAATGTTATGTCAAAAAATACCCCCTTGGGGGTTTTTCCCTCTTAAGGTTTAGCTCCTATGTCCTTTAGAATGCATTTAGAGCATCTTGCATGATTTTGATGACTCCCGATGAGAAAACCCTAAAGTTTCATGGCAAATGGGACTTAGAGGGTACATTTATGATAAATTCTACCTAAAATAGGGGGAGGACTTGGGAGTCCGTGCCCTAATCCTACCCTATTTTAGGTCAGGTCCTATTTTTGGGTGTCAGTTTATGACTGTTATTTAGGTCCTATGCAGACATCCTAAGTTTGAATTACAAAACTCTTAGCGGGAATGTTTGTAGTTGCATATACAAGCATGATTAGTGATTCATTTGTAAACTAGAGAGATGGAAATTTGATGAGCATTGTGATTTTATGAAAGTGATTCAAGGCATTCATTGTGTTGCAAAGCAGTACTTTATTGTTATTATGTTTGTATTTGCAGATTTGGCATCCATCTCCTCATGGCATGAAGAACATCTTCCTTCCATGAGATATTCACTACAAGGTGATATCAATTGTGTTTTCTATCATTTATCATTTGGATTTTGTCTCTATCCCATAGGGATATGCACTCTTTATCTGACAACAGTGTTCAGAAGACTTGAATGTCTCTCCGGGGCTTGACGAAGGCAAGCCTCTAAACACCACAACCCCCAACCCACTTTTCTGTGATTGCAGGTTATATGTTGTGAAAGAAAAAGAAGTGGAGTTGTAGGAGAGTAGTGTAGACTATCAAAATTGCAAATTTGAGAAGAAAATAGGGACCTAGACTCAGGCACCCACTCATTAGTCCTCTAGATCCCACAACTGTAAAATCTTTAGAACAAAAGAACTATGTTACAGATAACATTCCCAAATCCCAAAAAAAATTGAGGCACTGGATTAGGGCACCTACTCATTAGTCCCTGACGTTTCCACACACCAAACTTCAAAATCTGGTATGTATTTGGTTGTCATTTGATATCTCTGTGTGTGATCATTTTTCATAATTTGTCCGTTTGTTTATGATTTCATGAATTTAGGGTTTTGAACATAATTAGACTAAATTGAATAACAAGTCTACACAATTCCAATCTTCCTGTATGTTCCAAGTGACAAGAGATCTGTAGTAGAGTTCTCTACTTAGTTAAATGTCCTTGAATGTTTAGTGGTGAAAGGAGGATCAACACAAACCATTAAAATCAATCCTCTTCATTTTTAACCCTAAACAAAGTTGTAAGAAGCCTAGGAGGCATGAGAAGCTCTCCAAATTTCTTTCCAATATGAACAATCTAAAACAAATCATGCATCATTAGAAAATATTCTCAAAAAGAAAGCAAATGAAGATACTCAAAACAACCCATTACAAGGTGGTGAAACTCAAAGGATGGATCCTGCAGTACCTACTGACCTTATATCCACATTGGTCCAATATAATAGGATGCTAGAGGCTGGAGGTGTTAAGTAACCCTTACATAACACAAATATAGAAAGACCTAGAGTTAAAATGAATCCTTTCAACACTAGGGTCGAGCAAAACTAGGGGTCAACATAAACTTCCTATTTGAACTTTTATTCTTGAAATGCTGGTAATGACACTTTCTTGCCTCTTCAACAACCTAATGGCGTTTATGTACCACCAAATCATAAGAATCCCCTAGTCTATCAACCCATCAATATCTAACTAATATATCTAGGATATCAAAAAAGTGTTCAAATGCAAAATTAACCTAGTACTAAGTCCCATTTATGGGTCTCATGTTCATAGGAGTAGTTCCTACTTCTCAAAATCCCCATTCAAGGATGTACTTATAGTACTTGAAAGAACCTTTCTATTTTAACATTTACAATATTTTGTTATTGTGTCCCCTCCAAAATCTATCAAAATTCAAATGAGAGGGAGACCCAAATTTACACATTACAGTGTACACAATAGTTGTGAGGGAACTCCTTCCTTAGGATGGGGTTGTAGCTAAGATTTTTTCAAAGGCATTAGAAGGTATCACTTTGGATTAGTACTATCAAATTCCAAAAGCATTAGTGCACTCATTTAAGTAACTCATTGGTCAATTCGTGGTTGCCTTTGACATGAACAAATTGGTCAAAATAGAAATTTGAGTATTTTTAATGATCAAACAAGAAACCAATGAGTCAGTCAAACATTTTATCACATGATGGAGGAAAGTACTCTATTCTTCAACTAGTGCACCAAACATGGATCATAGGGAACTTTGTAATCTCTTCTTACACTCCCTTAACAAGAAAACATGAGAAGAGGTCTAGAAACTCCATTATAAATCATATGAAGAAGTGCTCAAGAATGCTCTTAGAATTGATCAAGTTGCTATAGATAGTGAAAGAAAGGGGTATGGTGCCAATGGAAGGTTGGTGAACCATGATAGAAATAACAATCCTTCAACATTGAAAATATTAAAAAATAATCAAAATATAGATTCCACCATCTAAGAATAATAACAACTACAACTACAATAATTATGGTGGTAGTAATAATTACATGAATTTAGGGAACCAAAGTGTCAGTGCCATTGGCTATCCCCTAAGAATCAATTATGATAAAAAGAGATAGACCAAATGAGCAATCATACAAAAATCATTGTTATCCATATCAGAAACCTTGAGATCATGATCCCAATAAGGACTACTCATTTCAAAAGAGAAGGGGGCATGATATTGAATCATGTCAGGAGTATCATCACTTCATATCATACCTCCCAAAAGAATGAAAACATATATTTATAGATATGTTCCTCCACCCTCAAGATAAATTTAATCACACTATGGATGTAAACAATAGTGACCACTTCCAACCAAGATAAAATAATAATAGAAAAAGGTAGAATAGAAATAGTAAGTCACCACATGGCTACACTCCTATGGGTTACTAAATATTTTTTAAAACTAAGGGCCATGATACTTCAATTTGTAGAAAGTATAACAAAATCATCCAGTGCCTCCTAAAAAAATCAACAATGAGAATTCATGGACACATTCCCACACTCACAAGACAAATGACATAGGCCCAACATTTATCAACAAATCCCTCAACTCACCTTTGATTAAAACATGTTAATACTTGTGGAGTTAGATAGGAACCAAGACATTTGTACTATCGAAGAACCAAAATAGCCAAACTCCACCCCCATTGACTCAACTATTTCTAACTTGTTAAATCTCCTCAAAGGTTCTCTTGCCCACAAGAATGATCTCTTATAGGCTTTAGATTTAGGCCATCTAGTTCAAACCACTCAAAACAAAAGCATTCTTCTTCCACATTCAACTTTAAGAAGTTACCCTCAAATGATGACATTGCTAAACAAGGTGATCTCCCCCTTTACTTGCAAGTCCAAGTTCACATTTATTCTATTAAATGTGTCATGATTGATTATGGGTCTACAATTAACATAGTCACACTCTCTCCTCCAAAGGATGGGTTATTACAAATATTACATTACTTGTGACACAAGCACCCTTCATGATAATCTTAACATTCATGCCATTGGTAAAATTAGTCTTCCTATTATTGTTGATCCCAAAACCTTAAATTCTTTGTTATAGATAAATAAACTAGTTACACCAAGATTCTAGGAAGACCTTGGATTAATATGATGAGGGATATCCCCTACACATTATTTCAAGAGCTATATTTCCTCTACATGGATCAAATCCACATCATCAAAGGGGACCCTATCCTTTTAGCATTTACATAATTAAATAAGCCAAAAAGAGGGAATATTTAATCAAAACTACCAATGACTCAATAATCAAAATTTTGAGAAGGGGGAGACATCCAAACAAATCACAAACATTGCTAAGGTTTCAAAATTTGAAAGGGAGGAGATAATAAGAGAATTCTTGTTTGATCCTCACTCCACAAAATCTTATGCTCCATTTATCCTAGAAGCCATTCCTACCAAGATATATATGAGAATCCACAAGGTTGAGATCACTATTGAAGAAGATAAGGAAGAACCAGAGCCCACACAAATACTAGGAGATTCATAAAAAATTATTCTAAGACTAATTCTAATCACCCCTCAAAATTATGAAAGAAGGTTACTAGAATTACAAATGCAGGACTCATATTTAGCACACATAACCAAGAAACATAACAAAAAGGTCATCCATAGGCAATTTAAAGTTGGATATCTAGTGCTAAGAATTGATAATCTTATTAACAAAAGTGTTGGTGAAGGCTAAAAATTTAGCTCACACTGGATAGATCCTTATGTAATTTAATAATATGTTGGTAACAAAGATTATCCCTTGTGCACCATGGGGGGAAGAATTCAATGAAATGGTTAACACCTTTCATTTGAAAAAATACTATATCTAAAAATTAAAAAAATTAAAAAATCTTAAAAAATCATAAAAAGAATTAAAGTTAAAAAGAATAAAAAATCAAAAGATGCATTTCATTATGTCCACCTCTGCATCTATGAGTGGTTTTCTCTTGTTTGATTTTCATCTTGGTAAGGATTTTTAAGGTTTCCTAGTATAGTTTGTCCCTACTAAGCCTTAGATTTTTAAATCATCACAATTTCCCCTTACATACCCAACAATTTCAAATAAAGTCAAACTTTTATCTTTATACTAATCTCAGTCTTAACCATTACCTAGTTGAGTCTAAGAAAATAAAGTTTTAAAATCTACAATACCTAATGGAAACTAAAAGTAAGATCTCCCCTAATCCTCCTTAGTAGCAAGGAATTCTTAGGAGTCAAGTTATTCTATTGGTAGCACCTATCCCCTTACCTAGCCGAAAATGTTACAGGGGTAAAACTTTGCAAAGGAATCAATTTTTTTGTAAGTAAAAAGAAAAAAGAAAAGAAAAATGAGAAAAGGAGAAAAATTATTGATGTATGTACTCTCGGGTGGAGAACAGTCTAATCTCAAAGCTACAAGGGTGACATCTTATCAGAAAAATAAAAAAGAAATAAAAATGAACAAAATAGAAAATTATTGATGTACATACTCTTGGGTGGATAATAGGCTAAGATCAAAGTTACAAGGATGACATCCTATTAGATAAATTAGAAAAGAAGACAACACACACACACACACACACACACACACACACACACACACACACATTAGGCAAATCCAAGAGTCTACCTTCTTTGTAGGGCCATCTTTTGCTAAGGAGAATTTCCTTTACCCTAGGGATGACTTTTTGTCCATATTTTGATCTAAGTCTAGAGGGTACCTATAAACTTTGTTTCTTGGTTGTATTGAAAGCTAGTCTAAGTGGTTGGTCTATATAAGGATTAATATTTAGCCTTTTGTGAAAATTAATTTTAAAAATATTCCATTAACTTCCTCATTCCCACTTGATTCCATAATAAATACTATCTCAAGAGTTTAGTAGGTCATCCTATACAAAGTTAGCTCACAATCTGCCATGTCAAAAGGTTAGGGAGTCCTCTAAGTGTGTCCCTATGAACGGGTGTAGCTAAAAATGCATGAATGTTACTATCTCAGTATCTAAGCTCACAAATGAGTATAATTCTATTTATGGACCCCATGGCTATCCATCTCTCAAAGCAAAGAAACTTCAATCTCTAATGTAATGAATCTAGTCCTCTGAGAGGATACATCTTGACCAAAATAATAGGTCAAAGAAAAGACATATGTATGTTGGCATGCTAGTGTAGGCATCCTCACATCAACCAAAAGTTCCTCCCTCATTCATTATATGGATGGGATCAAAACATCTAAAGGGACATTCTTGGAAAGACCCCTTCACCTATCGAAAGTGCCTATGTCAAAATATAAACAAGGAGAATTTTATTCTAGTGTTAGAGAATATTCTTTCTTAGATGAGAAATTGTAAAAAGATAAAAGGAGAGGATTAGCATACTACTCATGAGGATCACTAGGATTCCCTAAGGAATCATCAATCCTCATCTCCTCTATTATCTCTGTGAGAGGAACCACTCAATGTGTAGATGCAACCTCCTCTAGCACTACTGCTACACCCTTAATATTGGTGTACATAGGGTTATGAATAGTTGTCTTGTGGCTATCTTAACTCCTAATTAAGTTATGTTATCATTAATATATTGTTATTTAGTTAGATAGGTTGGACTAGGTGTTATATAGGGGTGTGTCTATTCATCCTAAGCGTAATTAGGTATATATAGGAGGATATGAGCCTTATTTCATCATATATTGTGAAGTGTGTTCTCATTGGAGATATTTGGAGGTTGCCCCCTCAAAGTGGCCTATTATTCTCAATTATTATCAAGTATTTTTAGAATATTTTATATCATCTTCTTCCATTGTGCAAGTTATTTCATTACAAGTGGTATCAGAGCATGATCTTGGCACCGTAGAGGCAAGGTTTTTTCTCAATATTGGAGGTGATTTTGGGAAGAGCATAACTTTAATATTTTATCAATTTTTTTAAATATTTTGGGAAGACCTTATTAAAGAAGCTACAGTCCATATTTCAGAGTAATTGGAGCCGATTTGAGTGAATTATTGTAGAATTACGATTTCTACACAATTTATTTGAGATCTACATATCTCTCACATAAGGATGAATTGGAGAATATTTTTTATTGGGTTTTTGAATACATAATAGAGGAGCCTACATTCTAAAAAATAGAGAAATTGAAGCAAAAATAAGAGAGTTATTGCAAAATTAGGGTTTCCAACAAATTCGCTCTCAAGGCTGCAAATCTGCTAATTTTTTGGATTTTGTTTTGGGTAAGTGGTATTTTGGCCCTAGTAAGTTATAGTAAAAATTTTAGAGAATTTAAAATTCATTTGTTTGATTTATTTCAAAAATATTAGTTTCCATCATGACGGGGCCTACAACAAGAGGCAAAAAGAATGCTGCCACACTGGGGAAATCCTCTGATAAGGATGGGGAAACAATAGAGGATAGTAATCCCAATGAGGAAATAAGTAAGGTCAAGGAAGAGGTGTCCTCAATTAAGAGGGATATGTGTGACCTAAGAGGAGATATATCAGATATACGAAGCATGTTAAGTGCCTATATGAATGAACCAAGAAAGGAGTTCTCAAGCAACCAAGGTGAAACCTACAAGTTGGCTAATAATGACACAAATTTTAATACTCCTATGGGATCTAGGAATTTGTTTCCAAGGGTGGATATGCACAAGTTCTATGGCAAGGATCCTCTAACATGGATAAACCAAATGGAATTTTTTTTAAGTACATCAAATCCCATATGGACAAAAGGTCACGATGGCTTCCCTATATCTAGAACCAAATCAATTCATTTAGTATCCTTGGCTTTGTACTCATCGAAAGAAGAAGGGTCTCACTGTCTTATGGTTATTTTTTATGGAGGAACTCCAAGCACAATATAGCAATAGTGTGACAGACAACTTTAGCCAACTAGCTAAACTTCAACAAATAGGATCAGTTAAGGATTATATTTAGCAATTCCAAAATCTATCCTTAAGAGTGGATACAATTACAGAGGAGAACTTGAATGATTTATTCTTGGTTGGTCTCAAGGATCACATTCAACATGAGGTACGCATGTTTTTCCCAAATTCTATCTCTGAAGCAATGATTATGATGAGACAAGTGGAGGAAAAAAGTTTGGATAATAGAAGAGAGGAATTACCTAGTAACAAAGTTGACAAGGCTCTTACATCATCATTTACTCATCCTATTACATTGGCACCTCAACAATTGGAAGAGAAAAAGGCCAAAGGGTTATGTTTCAACTGTGATGGAAAATATCATAAAGGACATAAATGTGGTGAGAAGAAGTTGTTCTACATTGAGGCTACATATGATGAAGGTAAGGATGAAGAAGATCGAGTTGTGATGGTAGAGGACTCTAAAGATGTCCAACCAACTATCTCTTGTCATGCACTATCAGGTATTAATAACCCACAAACACTCAAGGTAAGGGGATTCCTTAAACAACAAATAGTCACAGTATTGATTGACTCAAGGAGTACACATAACTTCATCAACAAGCAACTAGCAGCAAAGTTAAATTGTTTTGTCTACCCTACCCTCAAATTCCAGGTTATGATTGCAGATGGTGGTATAGTCAATTGTTCAAGGAAATGCCATAGTATTAAACTCACCATGGGAGACTACATGATAGATAGCCCTATGTTTTCTATAACCATGGCTAGAGTAGACATTGTTTTGGGAGTTCAATGGCTTACTACCTTAGGCACAATTGAGATGAATTTCCAGGAACTATTCATGCACTTCTACTTTGGGGATAAAAAATATGAGCTATGGGGTTTACATGCAAAGAGTCCACAATCAGTAAGTGCACACCAAATGTCACAAAAAAAAGATGTGGATAAAGGTGTGGCTCAATTATTGTCAATGGAAGTGCAAAAGCCAAAGATTCCTGCTTCACCTTTCAAAAAAGTAGTTACAGTTTCATATCACAAGAGGGAACCTAATTTGTATGGGCCTCATAAAGGTTCAACAAGGACTAACAACATTGACTTCAAATTGAGGTTACCTAAATAAAAAATCATACAACCTTTCTATAATATCTCTATCTTGGAGAATGCTAGTAGACTCAAAAGTCCATCCATGACAATGTTACCAAAGCTTGATGAAGAAGGAAGAATCATATTAGAACTAGAGTGCATTCTTCAAACATGCACGAAGAAGCAGGGGAATAGAACCCTCACTGAGTATCTCATCCAATGGAAGAATTTACCAGTTGAAGAGGCCACATGGGAGGACAAGGAGTTCATTCAGAAGAATCCACACTTGATTAGCATTGAAGACAATGCTTCTTTCAAGATGGAGGGCATGCTACACCCTTAATATTGGTGTACATAGGGTTATGAACTTGTGGCTATCTTAACTCCTAATTAAGTCATGTTATCATTATTATATTGTTATTTAGTTAGATAGGTCAAACTAGGTGTTATATAGGAGTGTGTCTATTCATCCTAAGCATAATTAGGTATATATAGGAGGATATGAGTCTTATTTCATCATATATTTTGAAGCGTATTCTCATTGGAGATATTTGGAGGTTGCCCCCTCGAAGTGGACTATTATTCTTAGTTATTATCAAGTATTTGTAGAATATTTCATATCATCTTCTTCCATTGTGCCAATTATTTCATTACAACTACCACCTCATCCTCTAGGTAAAAGTCATCACCCTTTGGTGATGTTTAATCTATCTCCCTCTTAGGATCATATTCCTCATCTCCCTCATCATCAATCTCCTCATCCTCCACTATAATAAGTCTCTACGATTGACAAGATCACTATTGCCTTGTGTCTAGCCCTCGAAATGGTCATGTGATCAAAATTCCTAAAACAAGTGACACCAATAAAAGATATCCATGATGTTCATCTATCACCTCTTGAATAGATCTATAGCATGGAGACATTGGTGAAAATTCTTAGGAAAGTCATCTCCCAGCTGCTAGAGTACTCATGCAAGAGGGTGAGTCTTAATCAAACTATTGATGTCTATCAAGTGGCTGACTTGTCGATAGTAAGATGGCATAGCCCTATCTCCTAGCCATAACCCCTCCATCTCTCTATAGGGGTCTAAAATGAATTCTAAATGTATCAATGTGGTCATGACTCATATAGAAGAATTGAAGTGCCCAAGTTGACCCCATCTCATAGCTCTTAACCTAGTCTTGGGTCTAAAGGGGGCATCTCTCTTTCATATGGTACAATATGCTTAAAGATCCATGATATAACTAGTGAAGGGTGGTTAAAAGTGACGCCTCTCATCATGAAATGTGGTACAAGTCTTGGTAGACCAATACCAAAATGTCAACACCCCAAGTGAAAACTATCCCTCACTTAAGTTGTTGAATGATTGGTTTCCAACACCACTTAAGAATCCAATTGGGGTCTTCCATAGGGGTGGAATGGAAAGTATAGGAATTGAAGTGAGCTAAATGCTAAGTCTATCTCCAGGTTGAGTTTCTCCCATCACAGCTTCCCAAGCTAATCTCTCTCGCTTAGACTTCCTCTTAGGTAGCATAAGTGGTTCTCCTCTAACATGAACACTAAGGATTTGATAAACATTGTAAAGAGTGATCATCCACTCTCCAAAAATAGATTGAAGTTGTAATGTGGTCCAATCAACATCCAAAAAAGTTAGAATGTCGCAACAAATATATGACAAAGGGTGGAAAATTAGTATTTGTGTTACTCTAGCCAATCTTGTTCTCTAAAGAATGACATGATTTGCAATAGATAATGCCTCAAGTGCATCCATATACCAAAACTCCTCATAGGTTGCATTCCATCATATGTAAGTTTATTATAATATTAGAGAATCAGGCTAGACCTTTGTCAAAAACTTCAAAACCCCTAAAAATTAGAAAAAAAAATAAAATTGCAAAACTCTGAAAATACATAAAAATTAAATATATTCTTGAAAATTCAGAAATAAATAGAGAAGTTAGCATTAAGAAAAAGAGAATGATCAAGTTAGAACATCAAAATCATAATATTTGCCTTCAATCCTATCAATAGAACCTCCTAGTAGAGTCTCTCGGGTGATCCAGGTTGAAGTGGCAAGGTCACCAAAGTGACCTACCCTAGCAAAAGGGGAGACCCTAGGCCACACCCAAACATATTCCAGTGGGGCTAGAAAACATGAAAACATGCAATTTTTTTATATTAGATATCATTCACAAAAAAGAGAGATTACAATATAGGAGTTGCTACTCCAACTAACTACAATCCACTATATACATCTATACATATAATCACCAAGTTTAACAAATCATCTTAAAACACATGTATTTGCAACCTTACATAACATAATATCAAAAAAAACAAAACTATGACTCAAATGTCCAACTACTGCTCCCAAAAACACCTTTGGTTTTTGCTTTGTTCATACATATCAATCTAAAAAGTACCAATTGGTGGATCTGCTTCCTCCTCCAGGTTAAGGTGTACCACTGGTACAAAATAATTCTTTCCAAATATATTCTTCACAGTAGCCACTATTTTGATCTATTTCTCAAGTCTCATGATGTTCTTCCTTTCCATGTATTCTTTCATCTTACTCAACTCCTCTTTGTTTAGATTATCTCTTCATTGCAACTGAAAGTGTGCATTCTTGATCTCTTTCTTATACACAATAGTAATGCCTTCCTCCAATAGGATAAAGAACCCATCTTTTGGAATTTCCAACACCATAGTCACTTGCAAAATGATCCCAACATGGGTGAGCTCACAATGAGTCTCAGTAGTTTACCTCCTTTTGCCTTGGAATACTTCTTCATTCTTCTTTTTCCACACAAACCACATAATCTCATTGGTAAGAATAAGCTAGGAATCATTAATCTCAGTAGAAAATTCATTAACATAACCAAATAAGATTTCACACCAAGTAAAACCATCTTTGTTGAGCCACCAGGTAAATTATCTCCAAGGAAAGAGGATCAAAGATTAAAAGAAAATTTATAATTAAAAAACAAATGCTTAATAGACTCAACATGATTTCACATTGAGAAAACTCTAGGAGGCAAACCAATTGAAATGAACTCATTGTTATAAACAATTTTTTAACCATCACAAGCCACCTAAAACAAGTTTTTTTGGGCTCAACTTTGGTAGACCACATATTACTTAAAACTTTATACCACTTTATTTTAGACCAAAAAAGGTTCTAGTTTTTGTTAAGACAATTAATCATTTCCCTTGTATCAACTAGCATGGAGTACATCTTTTTAGCAATCATTTGAAAAAAAAATAGAACCATCTGGCCATTTCAAATTTAACAAAATTTTAGTATTAAACATCAAAGAAGAAAGAAATTTGACATTACATAAGGCTCTAGTTAGAACAGAATATGTTCTCCTTTGATTGAGAGGAATTTGAAACTCAGAACTAATGTTATCCTATTCTTTCATTTTACCATCAACAAAAATATCCTTAAAGAAAGAGATACCTTTTGAGTCCCAATACTTAGTTGAGAAACCCTAAGTCAAAGCTAGGGGTTTATTATTCCAGGCTAGATTCCACCAAACAAATCTAAAAGCAATAAATTTAACTTACTTCCTATTCACAACACTATTGTTGGTGATCAAATTCTTAACAATATCCCATGACCTCCATATACAACTGAAAACTTTGGACCCAAAGGGTTTCACAGTAAAATTGCCAAACATTAAGTCATGTGGGTACAGAGTAAAACTTTCCCCTTGTAAGATCTAGAAAGAGCAATGTTGTTTTTTATCAAAACTTTCCATGCCTTATGCCCCTCTGATACCTTCAAAATCCACTTAACCACCAAGGAAACACCTTGAAGTTTCAAATTTTTGAGTTCCAACCCCCCTGGATTTAGGGAGACACCACAAAATCAAATTAATAACATGCCTCTTTTTATTTCCTCTCCCATCTAACCAAAGAAAATATCTCAGAGTCTTATCCAACTTGTCAAACTGAACACTCCCAACTAAGGAGAAAATATGAGTTTTCCATTTTTGATGCAATTTCTCCAGCTTGAGGAACAACCATTCACACATGTCTTTCAAATATGGCTCAACTGAGGAGGGAATACCCAAATATTTGACAATGGTGTTTGCCCCCTCCACTGCTAATTATCTTCCTTAATCTAATTAGAAGGATCATTATTCCAACTAAGAATAGTGGATTTGCAATAAAAAAAAATTGGTCCTAAAGGATCTACAAAGAATATTCAATCTTTTAATCACATTTCTAAAATTACTTGTATCCATTTTGATAAAAAGAGTATGTCATCAGAAAACTAGGCATTCAATAGCATCTTACTATTTGGAAGTTTGATACCATTAATGGGTGGATTAATCACATCAGTTCTCAATAAATAATGCATGGCATCAACAACTATAACAAACAAAGTAGGAGAAATTGGACATCCTTGTCGAATAGTCTGCTGAAGTAGGAAGGTATCAGTCAATTCCCCATTAATGTAAATTTGAGAAGAAGAATCACTGAAAAGAACATTAATCCACTTATAGAATTTATGTGGAAAGCCAAATGCCTCCATTAGAGCAAACACAAAGTACCATTCTATTCTATCATAAGCCTTTTTATAGTCTAAAAGCATAATAATCACCTCATGTCCAGTATACTTGTCCCAATTCATCCCTTCCCAACTAGTAATTAAGTTATCCAAAATATATTTATCTTTGATAAACCATGTTTGAGTGACAAAAACTATTCTTTTTAGAGTGCCAGTTAGCCTAAGGGGCAATATCTTAGCCAAATTTTTGTAAGAAACATTAAGCAAGGTAATAGGCCTCTAGTTCTTAATTAAAGATCTATCCCCATATTTATGTATCAATTTGATAATACCTCTATTAATTTCCTTACCCAAAGTTCCCTTCTCAAAAGCCTCCTGATACAACTCTAATAGTTCATTACCAATCCACTCAACATTTGTTTTGTAGAAATCAACTAGTATCCCATCTCTTCCAGGAGATTTACCATAACTGAAGGTCTTAATAGATTTGATGATTTCCTCTTTAGTAATATCTTTATCCAAATCAAAGGCTTCTATGTCATTGATTTTATTTGGAATCACTTTCTTGCATAATTGTCTTTCTTCCAGTCCTTAAGTATTGTCGTCTGAAGAAAAAAGTTTTTGATATTTTTTTAAAAGATTCTTTCAAGATCTTATTATCAATAGTCATTTCACCTTCAAACTCTATTGGACCAATGGTCTCTTTGTTCCTTTTAGCTTTGAGTACATTGAAGAAATATTTTGTCCCTCTATCACCTTCATTAATCGAGTTCATCCTTGCTCTAATTTTGGCCCCTTGGTTCTTAAAGTTTTGTATTCTCCTGAGTAAATGTTTGGAATTGATCAAGCTATTTAGTTATTTGATCATCCTTATTCTATTATAATTGAATTTCAGCCTTAAGAACCTTTTCCTCAAGGATACCTTCAATTCTTCTTTTGTCAAGGGCTTTCATTTTCCCAATTGTTTTAAAGATCTTTCTCCACACATCAGTCAATTGATCCCATCTTTTAATAACCAAGTCCTACTTAAAATTATTTTTAAGAATCTTAGTGACATTTCTAATATCATCATTGCATTCTTTATTATCGAGTAGAGTAGTATTAAGCTTAAAACTCTGAGAAATTTTGATCTCATTTTCTTATCCCCTTCCCAATAGCAATGGTTGCTTCAATTGGGGAATGATCATACATGGTAGTAGGGAAATCTTGGATGGGATTGAAGATGAGGAAAGCTTGAAGACACAAAATGCATGAAAAAAATTAAAAATAAAGAGGATTATACCTTTCAAAAGCCCTCAAGTCTTCTTCACTCTTTGATAAGGTGGAGGAGCTTGCACCCAAGTAGCTCCTAGCTTTACCCAAGGATGATGGAGTGTGTATGTGGATTGCTCTTGTTCTTCAACACAATATGATGAGGGATTTGGCTATGGATATGGATGCTTGAGGTGAGAGAGATGACTAAGGATGAATGAGTTGAGATTTTGGCATGATAAGGGTGTTATAGAGGATTATTGGGAGATATTTTGGCATAGTGGTGATGCCATAGAATGAGATGAAAATTGCTTGAGTGAGGGTTATATTTATAGGCAAATTAGAGGAGATTTGATCCAACAGTGGAGATTCAAAGTTGAGATCAATGGTGGAGATGAGAGGATGAGATGGAGGGTTGAGATTTCATCAATAACATTGGATGGTTGTGACTAAAGTAAATTTTTGATTCATCTTGGGAAGGGCTGAGCATTAATTCGGATTAAGACAAGTGATGGAATTAAAAATTCCATTTTATGGGTAAATGCGTGAGTCATGTGAGTCATGTGACACATGTGTTTATTTGGTAAACATATGTGTGAGCTCTTTTGCATGGAGAAGAGCTCTAACATGAAAGAGGAAAGATGAGTTGGAAGGGTCATGTGACCCTTTTGAATAAAAGTTAATTTTTTATTTGTGGGGTGTCGGAATGGGTGTTAAGCAAGCTTTGACCAAGTTAATCAAGTGATTAACTTAATTAATGTGGCTGGACAAAATTAGTGAAGGGGCTAATGAAGGGTTAAAATTAATTAAATAAGGGTTTATTTAATTAATTTTGATCTAGGGGTCAAGTAGGCTAGGGTAGCTAATTAAATAATTAGTATTTATTCAATTAGACTAGGTTTAGGCTATAAGATAGGGTGGATTAATTAAATAAGTATGATTTATTTAATCAATTAGGATTAGGAAGGTGGATAAGTTAACTAAATAAATATTAGAAATACTTATTTAATCAATTGTGGACATAGTTGTAAGGTTCGATGCCGAATTAATTAAATTAATTCATTACTAAGGGTAAATGGTTAGGGATGGCTTATGGTTAATTAATTAAATAATTATGATTTTTATTTAATTAATTGATGAAAGGGTTAAGTTGGTGATACGATTGATGTGGGAAAATGGTTAATAGTGTCGAGACATTTTTAGGTGTTTACATTTTTCCCCTCTTTGATGTGGTGTCATGGCCGAGTAGAGAAATGACGTTAGGTCAAAGAATTTTGCCCCAACTGATGGGAAGGATTGGAAATGGATGAGGTCGAGTGAAAAAATTATTTTTTTGGGCGAACTCTCAAAAAGGAGGGACTGGTGGTGAAAAAGGGGTTGATAGAAGAAGAAAAGAAGGAAAAAGGTTAAGATTTGTGGCTTGGGGAGAAGAAATGGTGAATTAGGGCTGACATGGTACCTATAGATAGAAAAAGTGGGCCCAACATGCCACATTTGAACACCTTTGCTAACTAGACTTGAGAGACTTTGAGAGAATAGTGATAGTGATGGTGCCACCTATGTTCCCATGACATGAGCACTGATCGAAGAGAGTACGAGACTTCCAGAAAATGGTGGAGGCTGGACAATGGGTATGTCGTCTAACCTCGCTTTGTGTTTTTTAGGTTTCAAGTAAGTTATGGGTTAGGAAAGGGTAGGTTAGTACTTTAGCACTATCGCATAGCTGTGTAGTGTAATTAGGGGGTGGTTTAGTTACATTAGGTAGTTTAGCGCCAAAAGGCTAGGGGGTCAGAAAGGTGGCTTAGCACCATCTGTTAGCAGTTTAGTGTTATCAAGTGGTTTAGCACCAGGAATGTTAGGGGGTTCGGTGGTTTAGCGCCAAAGCCTAGGTTTAGTTCTATTAGGTGGATTAGCATAAATGGTAGGAATTAGTGCTATTGGCCAGTTTAGAACCAATTTTTAGGGTTTAAGATGGATTAGCACCATTAGTTAGAGTTTTAGCATTGTCTAGTGGATTAGCCCTATTGGGCTGGGGATTAGCATCATTGGTTAATGGATTAGAACCATTGACTAGGATAGCATCTTTGACATAGGGATTAGTGCTATTGGGTGGAGTAGCACTATTGGGTACTAGTTTAGCGCCTAAGCACCATTTTGGTAGAAAAAAGGGATTAACTTATGTTGTTGAATGCAAGTTGACTAGATTGAGATTCATTAGTGGGAGTGACAAGTTCTTGTAGTTGTGGTGTTGAGGGAGAGGTTGATGCTAGCAAAGTAGCTTTACTTGTTTGGGCTTAGTCTACACCATGTATTGGATATGCCTCAGTTGAGGGCACATAGGGCTATGATGATAGCCCTAGTGGAGAGATGGTAGAATGAGATGTGTACATTCCTATTTTTGATGGGTAAGATCACGATCATCCTAGTGGATGTCTAGAGGATCCTTAGGATCCCTATAGTGGGGGATTAGGTTATCTATGATATTGCACCTGGAGTAGTAGTGTTGGATCTTGCTTTTGTGCCAGGGCAGCCGGTGTATACTCAAGACTGGCGGGAGATAAGGTATGGTTCCACTCATGTGAGGAGGGTGAGTGATTATGTGTTGTATCTATGTGGGCTTATCGGGGGATCCTAATGCTAGATCAGTGCTCGCAAGATTTTTCAGTTGGATGGGGGTAGGTTATTGAGGCGATGGTGGCACAAGAGATGGTGTATGTGTAGGGGTCATGTCTATTAGCCCAATTATATCATGAGATGCACCTGGTGGTGTATAGAGATGGATAGAGCCTAGGTGCCAGAGTCACATTGCTTCATGTATGGGCATGGGAGCACATCACTGTCATGCAGCCCATATGTCCACATGTGAGTCCATAGTTTGATCCATGGGTGATGGCGTATAGGGGTCCTCTCCAACACTGGCAGCTGGGGAACATGAGGTTGTTGGCAACTTGGAAAACATCATTGATGGAGACACTATTGGTATGACTAAGATTAACTAAGCATGATGTTTGAATTGTGTTGTCATTGATGGTAACAAGTATTCAACAAGGATGCAGTAAGGATTGAACAAGGTATGAATATTGTGGCAATAGAGTAAAAATAACTATGGACAGTAACATGGCAGCAAATTTCTAAGGATGGAAAATGGGTTGTGAGGTTATAGTAATGTCCTTATAGGATATTCTTATCCTCATGAAGTCATATGTCTAGAGAGTTCTGGTCCAGTAAAGAGACTTAAGCATTTAGCTAAGTATTGGCACATTATAGAGATGACTACAGAGATACAATATTATGGTCCGCATTGGTCCACATTTGAAGATCATATCTTGTAGTTCTGGTAAGATGTTGGTAATCCTTAGATGTTCCTAATTCCAAATATTTATCTTCTAATGATCTCTAAAAGTATAGTTTCAAGTGGGATAAATTTGGTACAGCAGAGTACAGTCTTAAACAAAATAGAACACCTGTTTGTTTTGGTCTGCATTTCTCTGGTAATGAATATTTCTTATTTCAATTTAAGGCATTTTAAACACATGATTCAAGTCTATAATTCCAAAGTTTCAAAGTTTGCAGTCCTTGGTAAGGAAGTTAAGAGTACTTAAGTATTGCTACAGGCATTGATAGTGTTTGACAGTGACAGATTCTAAATTTTGGTACTCCGCATTTCAACACATACTGATATTTGATTTTGTGGTTCTGAAGTTAAGTTTTGGGATGCCTAAGGAGTCTTGGTTGTGAGTTTGATGAAGCTTTGTGGTTTGCACTGCAAGTTGTGTTTTGACAGTTGGTCTGAGCTTGTGCTAGTCAGTTTGTGAAGCTGACCTCATACTATAATCCTTGTGCAAAAGAATCTATTGATTAGAATCATATCTTGAGTGGTTCTATAGTTTGTACTAACATAAAAGAATGTATTCCAAGTGCTGGTTTGATCCACAAAGTCTTTTGGTGAATACATTGAGGCCGACAAGCTACACATTGCATAACTACACATTTCATCCTTGCAAGCTGACCTATTTTAAAGATGGTATGTGTTGCAGATATATATGAGATTCATTTCAGTGTTTTAAAAGTAGATGTGTGTGTCAATATGTGACATGCAAGAAGTTTTTTGATCTAATAAGTGTGACAAGTGCTTGAGAAGAGAGATATATGTTTTATGCAGAACAAAGCAGTGTGACAGAGCAGTTCAAGATGAAGAGTTTTGAGACAGTATTTTGAGTTTCATTGGAACTATATTCCATGCATTTGTAGATACAATTGTAACAATTCATTCTTGGAAGTGAGCCACCCATTCTCTCTATTCTATCTTCTTTCATTTTTGGCAGTGAGCATTTCCTTGGACATTGAGTCCTTGGGCAATGAGCCTTGAGGTAGTGAGCCTCCGATAGTGAGCCTTATTGTAAATTGTTAATATCATAATATATTGTGAGCTAACACTCACTGTGGTTTTTCTTTTTTGGGTTTTCCACGTAAAAATTCTAGTCTTCATGTGCTATGCTTTGTGGTTGTACTTTCTATGCTTGATTTGATTTACTATTATTGAATGTGGCAAATGGATTAATGGTTTAATGAATGAATGGTTTAATAGAATATTGATTCACCCCCCCCTCTCAGTATTTTAGGTGTTCAATGATTGGTATCAGAGCAAGGTTCCTTGGAAGAAGTCTAATAGCTTGAGGAAGATCTTGGAGATTAAACACATGGTAGCTAGAAGGTATCCTACTCTAGAAGAAATTCATCCATTTGGAATTATAGAAGAAGAGTGCATGTTTGTCAATAATGAAGAACTCAAAGTTGCTCTTGAAGACCTTGAAAGGACTGAAGAGGAAAACTGGGATCTGAAGGAAAATGTCAAGGAAGTAGATGAGTACATCAGGAAGCTAAGGATTCAAGTCAAGAAGTTAAAATAAAAGCATAATGAGAGTAGTGAACAATTGAGATCAAAAAAAGAAACATTGAATGGTTTGAAAGTGCAAGTTGAAGAAAATACAAAAGCTGAAGAATATCTAAATCTAATAGTGAAAGGAAAATCTGAAGAATGTGCAAAGCTTGAAAAAGAAGTTGTGAACCTAAAGTTAGATTTAGAGAAGGCAAAGAGTTATGAAGAAAAGTTCAAGATAAGTTCTACAAAACTTGATGAGATGATTACTAGTCAGAATAGCCCTGATGACAAAGAAGGCTTGGGATTTGAGAAAGGCAAAAGTTCCAAATCAGGTCAAGTAGTGAATGCTGAGAACAAGGAGGACAAAGGCAAGCATATTCAAAATCAAAGGAATGGACCTAGAAGACCACTAGTTAGGCAATCAAATGCTCAAAGGTACCCATCTTTCAATGGTTATTGTTATTCATGCATTAAGTTTGGTCATAAGGCTATTCATTGTAGGAGAAAAATGAATCAAAATGTTCCACCTTTCTCTTATTAGTACTTTACATGCAAGAGAGTTGGCCATAGAGCTAGTGAATGTAGAAGTCAGATAAGGAATGGCTATAACAATGGAAACTTCTTTACATGCAATAGATTTGGACATAAGGCTAACCAATGCATATCTAGAATGAATGGAAGGTACAGTGGTTAAAGGAATGTTATGTTCTACGATTGCAATAGGCCTGGACATATTGCAAAGTTCTATAGAAGCAAGAACATGAAGGATAATCTAGAAAAAAAGGAGAAATCGGTGCAAAAGGTTGATCTGACAGAAACCAAGAAGAAAATGAACAATATATGGATCAAGAAGGATGTTAATGAAGTCAAGAATGAGTCTGTGCCTACCTTTGGTGTAGATACCTCCTTTGAGAAGTAAATTAAGAGCTTCAGCTCAAGGGGGGCTTCAATGAAAAACCCTATTCCCCTAGCTAGAGACATAGTACTGACACTCAACACAAAGATATGAGTTGAAGAATAGTATGTCTAATCTTTAGAAGAAAATTCTAGTAGAAAAGAGTCTAATGCAGAAGATTGCGGAGCAATTTGTATCAACTGTGAGTTGTAGAGGAAGTGTTAACAACTTTTTGGAAACAAAGAATTTATGATGACCTAGGTTTTGGTGAAGAGAGGTTATAAGAAAATTCATTTGAAGGAAATTCACATTGCATTCAAAGATTTCAAGCTACCAAGGAAATCTATATAGCAAAGAAAAGGTGAACTCCAAGCTTATAGCATGATCAAACCCTAACTGGAATCAAAGAATGCTTTCCATTGAGCTATGAAAATGTTTACTGCACAAGTCATTGAGGTGACTGATAGGCCTAGACCCAAATTCAAAAAGCATCCATTCAAGTTCATGGAAACAGACCCAGAAGGTGCATTTTCTAGCGTGCCCTATGCTATTCTGCATAATGAGGATATTAGGGCTTACATTCATTCTAATATGGAAGAATCCAACTATGTAAACTTAGGGCAAGTATAATCGAATGAGTTGACGAATGATAACTTTGAATTGGAAGCAGAATTTAGTGCCCTAAATGAAAAGAAATTGGATACATGGATAAATTTTCCCATTCTCTGCTATGAAGATGCTTGGGTGAGGTATGTATTAAGCAGAATCCATGATAGATTTATGTGGTTGGATGTGCCCTACATGATAACCAAAGATGCCATTAAGGTAGTTACAAGTTTGTGTTCCTCTAGAACAGTTCCTGCACTAAAATCAATAAAGAATGATATTGTGGTGAAGTTAACTAGTGCAAAGTTTGATAAGAGAGCTTTAACTATTAATGATATAGAGGATCTGGTAGCTAAATTTTCTCTGATGGTCATTGGATACAAGGTGTACTTCTCCAATAGGGAGAACTTTGTCTCAGCTACAACCATCTATACAACATATGAGATGGTGAAGAAAAACATTGACTATGACTTATGTGAGTTGCTCTGGCAACAATTGTTGGACAATTTGAAGAGGACCAAAGATACTAAGTACCCATTCAAGTATGGTACTCTTGTTATCTATCTGCTATTCTATTTCTTGAGGGAGATGCCAGGTGTGAACAATGTTGTTTGGTTAAATCGTATCCCTGTAGCAGTACAAATCAGAGATCACTTGCAGATGATTAGAGATGCTAGTACTCAAAGTGCAGCTCTATGGGGATATTTTAAAGTATTCTAGGTCAAAATGCAAGCTAGGGTTAGAATCCCTAGAAACGTAGTAGAGAAGTATAAAAATGATGTTGTCTTTATGGTGACTAAAGATGATTTCCACATGGAGGTGGTGGAACCAAGAACAGTGTGGATTCGAGCAATGAGATATGAGGTTACTAAGGACATTTTGATAGGTCTAGCAAATCTGATGCTAAGTAAACCCAGATGTACTAAAGATGAAAGGTTTTGACTTATGAAGAAAAGTATTTCAAAATTCATTTGGAACAAACACTTCCATAGATAGACAAAAGTAAGAAAAATGGTCGATGAATATGCTCAAAGCAAAGGATTTACAAAAGAACAAATAGAGCAAGACAAAGCTAAGGCTCAAGATTTTGAAGTAGCAAAGGATCTGGAGAGGCATGAAGAGAATACTAAACAAGAAAGGCATGTTCCTTGGACAAGAAGGTAAAAAAGGAACTCCTCTTCTATTGCAGCTACTCCTGAGACTTTTGGACCCCTACCTACAATTGATGTTGAAAAGGAAAATCCTAAAAGAACCAAGCCTGCTATGAAGAAGAATAAAAGAGTGAAAACGAAGGCCACCAGCAGAATTTATGTGAGCCATAGAGGTGGTAGTGCAAAAGAAGAAAAAATAGTCTAGAAGAAAAAGGCATCTCTTCCTACTAATGAAGAAACATAGGGAAAAAGAGAAACAATTGATACTAAAGAAGATGAAGCTGCTATGACTCTCGAAGATATAATCAATGCAGTGGTTGTGCATGGAAATTTCAATCCTATTGCAAACCTCTATGATGGGAGCTCTGATGTTGACAAGGCTATAATTGAAGCCACTGTGGTAAGGTTCTTGGATATGTTTAATAAAGCATTAATTGAAGTTGTGACTGACTTGCCTAACAACCTAGCTAGCATTCTAACTGCTAGAAAAGATGAGGCTATGGCTAAAGATGTAGAAATGAAGGAATAATTTTTGAAGAAGTTTTGTCCAAGTCTCATTGGACAAGATAAAGTCAAATCCACTCAAAGGCTTAGTGAAGAATTTAGAACCAAAAGGAGATTCAATACTCTAATAGCTAGGGATAGAAATGAGATTGAAAAGTTGGAGAAAGAAACTGAAGAGAAAATTTTGAATGTGCTCAATGAACTTCAGATTCCAACTATAGTAGATATAGATAAAGAAGAGTAGAATCCTTATGTTGGCACTTCAAGTGTAGTCCCAGATGTGGGTGGTGCATAAAGTGTATCATCTCCACCACATTCTACAATCTCAGTGGATCAAGGTGTGAACCATCCTTCAGTAAACTTAGGAAACAATGAATAAATAAGAGTGTCTGTAGAGGAAAAGAATGTAGAGGAAGAGGAAAAATAGAAAGAGGATATCTTAGAACAAGTGATTGACACATTTGTTGTAGAGAAAAGTGAAGAGCAACAAGCTCTTGATGGAGAAGAGCCTCCAAAAATTCCTATTGTACAAGTCTCTAGATGAATGTAGAAAAGGCACTGCTACCTAAGAGTGCACTAGACTCTCTTAGAGAATTTTGGTGAAGCAGAGAGAAACTTAGATTTTGTCATCACCTGATTTGTTACAAGGTGTCCAGTTAAATTTGGCTACCATGTCCCCACTGCAAAAATTGAAGTTGGGAACAATTTTCCAAGCCACAGCCCAAGAGGGGATTCTAAGATCTCACATGGAAGCTAATGAGCTTATTGGTGAAGCTATAACAACTTTTGAGAAGATCATGCCTGGTGTAAAGAGAGACACCTCTTTGACTCCTCCAATGTAGATGAAGAAACTCATGGAGTCTATCAGTTCTCATTTTGAGTCCTTTGAACAAGCAATAGAAAGGAAGGTAAGGGCTGAGATTGACAACAAAAGGTTAATAGAACTTAATAACAAGTACTCTAAAGATGAAATTTTGCTAGATAAAAGTATTCAATATGTAGAGACAACAATAAAAGATGCTAGTGACTTGCATCAATTTTGTCTAACTTGGCCTACAACAAATAAGGATTTGAAAGATAAGATAGATGGTTTGGAAGCTCAATTGATAAAGATTTCCCAAACTTATGATCCTTTAAAGGATACTATTGGAAATCAGAGGGCGGAAGTTGAAACCATACATTCTATAATAAATAAATTGCAGTCAAAAAGAAGTTGTCAAAAATAGAATGAGTCATCTTAGAGAAATTGTTAGCTTTAAGATAGCATCTATAAAAATGCTTGTAGTAGAAGTAGATAAAATAAGACAAATAATTGAAGCCCCTGCTATTGTTGATAAAGCAGAAGAGTTGGTATCCCAAATTAATGACCACATACAAATTTTGAGCCATGCTAAGGCAATATCGGATGAAGATGTTGTACAACTAAAGAACATCTATAAGGACATTTTCCCCAAAACTTAGTAAATTTTTTATTTCTTGTATATATGATTGATAGAAATAGTTTTGAAATTTTGGTGTACATAAGAATCAACTACTTAAGGGAAGTAGATTCAATCTATACATACTCCTTTATCATAGACCTTTGCCATTGATGTCAAAGGGGGAGAGAAGCATGTGAAAGACATAAAGGGAGAGAATAACTAACATGAAAAAGTTAATCACTTGGGAGAGAAGCATGTGAAAGAGCACAAGCAGTTCGGGGGAGAAGTGTGTAAAAAGTAAGGGGGAGACAGAACTTGTGTTGTAAACATTAACGTTGATTCTTTGATGGTTTTTCACATCATGTGTTGTCATCAATTCCAAAGGGGGAGATTGTTGGCAACTTGGAAAACATCATTGATGGAGACACTATTGGTATGACTAATATTTACTAAGCATGATGTTTGAATTGTTTTGTTAGTGATGACAACAAGGATTCAACAAGGATTGAACAAGGTATGAAGACTGTGGCAACATAGTAAAAACAACTGTGGATAGTAACATGGAAACAAAGTTCCAAGGATGGAAAATGGGTTGTGAGGTTATAGTAATGTCCTTACAGGATATTCTTATCCTCATATGTACAGAGAGTTTTGGTCCGGTAAAGAGACTTAAGCATTTTGGCTAAGTATTGGCAGATTACAGAGATGACGATAGAGCTACAATATTATGGTCTACATTAGTCCACATTTGAAGATCATATCTTGCAGTTTTAGTAAGATGTTGGTAATCCTTAGATGTTCCTAATTCCAAATTTTTATCTTCTAATGATCTCTGCAAGTGTAGTTTCAAGTGGGATAAATTAGGCACGACAGAGTACAGTCTTAAATAGAACAAAACACCTATTTGTTTTGGTCTGCATTTCTCTAGTAATGAATATTTCTTCTTGTAGTTTTAAGGTATTTTAAACACATGATTGAAGTCTCTAATTCCAAAGTTTAAAAGTCTAAAGTCCTCTGGTAAGGCAGTTAAGAGTACCTAAGTATTGCTACAGGCATTGACAGTGTTTGACAGTGACAGAGTCTAAATTTTGGTACTCCGCATTTGACCCCATACTGATATTTTGTTTTTTAGTTTTGAAGTTAAGTTTGGGATGCCTAAGGAGTCTTGCTTGTGATTTTGAGGAATCTTTGTGGTTCACATTGCAAGTTGTGTTCTAACAGTTGGTCTGAGCTTGTACTAGTTAGTTTGTAAAGCTAACCTGATACTATAATCCTTATGCGGAAGAATCTATTGATTAGAATCATATCCTAAGTGGTTCTATAGTTTGTGCTGACATAAAAGAATGTATTCAAAGTGTTGGTTTGATATACAAAGTCATTTGGTGAATACATTGAGGCTGACAAGCTACACATTGCATAACTACACGTTTCATCCTTTCAAGCTGACCTAATTTGAAGATGGTATGTGTTGCAGATATATATATATATATATATGAGATTCATTTTGGTGTTTAAAAGTAGATGTGTGTGTGAATATGTAACATGCAAGAAGTTTTGTGATCCAGTAAGTGTGACAAGTGCTTGAGAAGAGAGATCTAAGTTTTATGTAGAATAGAGCAGTGTGACAGAGCAGTTTAGGATGAAGAGTTTCGAGATAGTATTTTGAGTCTCATTGGAACTGTATTCCATGCATTTGTAGATGCAATTGTAACAATTCATTCTTGGCAGTGAGCCACCCATTCTCTCTATTCCATCTTCTTTCATTTTTGGCAGTGAGCCCCTTTTGGTAATAAGCCCTTTTGGCAGTGAGCATTTCCTTAGACAGTGAGTCCTTGGGCAATGAGCCTTATTGTAAATTGTTGAAATTATAATATATTTTGAGCTAACACTCACCGTGATTTTTCCCTTTTTGGGTTTTCCACATAAAAATCCTGATGTTCATATGCTATGCTTTGTGGTTATACTTTCTATGCTTGATTTGCTTTATTGTTATTGAATGTGGCAAATGGATTAATGGTTTAATGAATGAATGTTTTAATAGAATACTGATTCACCCCCTCTTAGGATTTTGGGTGTTCAGTAGAGGTACTAGATGAGACAGTTGGATGATATGGATATACTGGTGTGTTGGTCATATGTAGGCTATGAGGATTGGGTTGACGATGATGTGTACATGCTGTTTGAGCGACAGCCTTAGTACCTAATAGGGAGGACCAAACACATCATTGATCGATACCTTCCTTCTCATGTGTTGATACAGTTCAATATATAGTAGGATCTACCACAGGTTATTATTATTTTTGCATGGGTGAGGATAGATGTGCTAGCATGGCTCATGTTACATCCCCAACTTATGATTTAGCTTAATCTTGCTTTTGTGTGGTAATTAGAATGATTAATCATAGTTTAATGATTTGATGTTTGTGGAAAATATCAGATAGAATTATTGATTATATGAATATTGACCAATGTTAGTTAGACATGAGATTACATGTTGATATGATTATTTAATTATTATGATTTGTGAATCAAATGATGATACACTAATCATGGTTATATGATTGTGAGTGTGATCAAGAAAATAATCTTCCTTCAAAGACGGAAGGAGAGTATCATTCGAGAGGAGATAGATGTTGGGAAAAGGTCAGATTGCCATCTGAGTATCAAATTTAGTCCTTAAGAATCCTTACAAGGTAGAGACATGAGTTTATGTCTTTCCCTTGTTAGTCATTTTCATTTCTATGTTGGCATGACAATTTGAGTTATCTCGATGTCATCTACATTGATTCGACTAAATGATATTCATAGAATGTCCACTTAAGTTGATTGACAATATCATCAAGTTTTCGAGAACTCCCTTGATTCGTTATCTATTTTCATATCAGGGTTTTGTGATTATTATTTCTTTTTATATTTTACTTATGGTTAATATGGTGAAGAAGGGGGAGTGGTACTTGACCCCAAGGTCACATTTTATTGATGTACCATATTTTCAATGATGTTAACTTATGATGACATCTTGGTTTATTTGATAACCCTTAATATCAATGTAAGAGAAATTATGTGTATTATAATTAATTTTAACCTTCTTAGAGGTCAAGCACCTTAGTAATATGAATATACATCTATGTTTATCTTTTGGCACTCGACCAACTACCACCCACGAGGAGTGGGAAGAGAGTGGAGGCCAAGTGGAAGCCAATCTTGAGCCCCATTTCATAGACCACCCAACGATGGATAAAGTGGATCCTATAGAACTTGTGAGGTGGTGGGGAGTTTTCAACTATGGTCACCACCACCTATATTAAAGGTGGCGAGGTGGTAGAATCGGCTGGCATGCAAAAAGGAAATAGAATGCATGCAAGTGTATTGATGGGTACCAATCTTTGCATATGTATTATTTTTGTATGTTGATTTTGGTGTCAAAGGGAAGGAAGTTTCATTCGAGGGTTTAAGGCAGAAAGACTGCTACAGCAGTAGCATGGGGGTGCAAGTGAGCTTGAAGGATAGAGCCACTATGTTATACACAAGAGTTATTCTATAGAAAGCCAATATTTGACCATTTTGTACATATTAAAGTATGAATTTAGACTACATATCGAATTGAACTCAATATTGTAAATAAGATATATCACTATTATCATTGGTGACGTCGATAGTGTTGACTTTCAATTGCTTGTAAGCAATTGCTTTATCATTAAGGCTTTTGAGGCCATAATTATTCATAGTGCTTACTACTATGTTAGTAGTTATGTTTTTAAACTATCTATTAAAGGCCTTCAAGGTTGTAAATACATTCTTTGCTTTACAACTTGTAACCATTATTTAAATGTGTGTCTCAGCCAAAACCATGAAGCCGCACCCCAAGCTTGTTGTTGCATGAAAAAATATTTGAATGCCATTTTGGCAAGAATTATAAACTATATCATATGTCTATGATGCTCTCATGTTAATGATTTGAGGTGACTATGTTAAAGCTCGAGGGAGTATTGGTATATAATGACTATTTTATCATGCAATGAAATTAATAATGGAGTAGGTCGAGAGCCTTATTTAAACAATGATATCCTTGTTGTTAGTTTTAAAACCTTGTCTGTGCCTAGGGCACTTAATACATATTGAACTTGAGGACTACAAATAATAATGCTCAACTGTTTAGAAAAGATGTTATGATAACTATGGTGCATGTCATGCATGTAAAATAATATATTGACTCCTCGTCAAAGTAGGAGGATTTGGTATGAGGTAAATTGTATTGTTATCTAGGTAGCTTTAAATGCATGCCATGTTTATTGGAGAAGTTATTTCTCCTTGATAATTATTTTCTTATAAGATGAATACTATGTCCAATATGAACTCTTGTGTTTAATTGTAAACAAATTCCATCTCTTTGCGAATGGAAATACTTCATGAATAAAGTTTAAAATATTAGGAACTCATGTAGATTCCTTGATCTAGAGTCTTTTTAATAAGAATGACCTATTAGACCATTGAAAAACAAGTTTGGATGATATGAATTGAAAGTAAACCTTGGGATAAGGAAAACAATGAAATCATTAACTAGGTTAGGTCATGAGTTGAAAACATGATTGAACTAATTACATTGTGAAAGGATGGGAATAGAGTGATGTGGAGTCATAGGTTCCCTATTGCAAAAGCAATGAAATATTAATGAATGTACTCCCAGGATACGAGTCGAATGTCCAAGGAATGGACTAAGTATGAATTGAACTTACGTTCCCAAGACCTAGAAAGGTCAAACTATGATTACTGTAGGATGAGATAGATTCTAAGTCAAGTCTAGGTGGCGGACATACGACTACATTCATTGTGAAATGTATATGTATTTAAATCTTTGGCCAAAGTAATGCATCTGTCTCTACATGCATTAGTTAGTCCATTGTGATCTAGATGGCATAATGTTTCTAGTAGTGTCATACATAGTTAGAGTGGATCTATAGTTGTATGATTGAGAGACATTATGAAGGACACAACACTAGATACTTAGATGGCAAAACTAATGGTTCCTTATATCTATACCCTCTGTGAAGGGTAGGGCCACTTCCAAGTAGGAAGTTGTGTGGGGGACCACTGGTCTATAGTTGGAGGAAAAGCACTCGAGTGATGCTTTCATTCCCAAGTAGAAGACAAGACAAGACTTATGAAGACAGATGTCAAAATTCCAGATATAGTGCATTCTTTGTATGACATAATAGTCAGTTATTATGTATAATATTTTCAATGATGCCATGTGTATAGCTTGTACTTGTATAGTGAAATTTATTCACTAGTGAGTTATCTTTGAATTGTTGAAATCTAAACTTTTGAAATATCCTGAAAGGAAAGACATGTTTAATTTCATGATGATATTGATTCATTTTTGCTTTAACTGTGATTATGTAAATCATGATGTATTCTTAACCTTAATTAAGATGGTTAATTATGGTTGATTTTGGGTAATATGAGATGACATGTTACAGAAGGTGGATTTGTTGTAAGTATATGGTAATTGGTGTTGTCATTGATGTCAACAAGCTTGTGTTGTCATTGGTGTCAACTGTGTCTTCTGATGAGGTTGTTGTTGTTTGATTAAGTTGTCTTGCTAAAAGGGATTTGGTTGCTTTATAGAGGTGTTAAATATGTTGAGGATATGTTTCTTTTGTTGGGTTTCCAAATGTTCTTGAGAAAATTTGATTAATATTTGAAACAGTGTGTTGAAGGGGTCTTCTAACTTACAGAGTGATGTTCAAGTTTTTGCTTTGCATTTCTTTTATGTTGGAGATTTGAATGTATGGTTTGGATATGTTGTTTATCAATGTTTGAAGATGTTAAATCCTAAATTTGGTGCTCCAGATCATTATGCAGTAAGAGTTGTGTTCACCAGTTTGAGAATTGTGTCTGATAGTGGTTGCAGTGTGTTTGGAAGAAAGTGTTTTGCTCCGCATTTCTTCACAGAATGGTTTTAGGTGGTACAGTTATGGACTTATGCTTATAATGTCCTTATCTATATTCTTTCTAGATGTTTTTTGATTTGATGCTCTAGAACATGACTTCTTGTATAGCAGTTTTTGATAGTGTTGTTTGTAAGCATACTATAAACTTTCATCAAGTGAAAGTTGTGGTTGGATCTGTTGGTTTTCAGGTGGCTTCAAGATGTTCGTGGATGTTTCTAGATTGTGTTAAATCTTGGTTTACGATCTGAAAGGTGTGTTTTTATTTTGATGAAGCGTGTGCTAAATAATTCTTAGTGTTTACACAAGTATGGCTAACTTGGTTGTTTACACTAATTGCAGTCATGCTTTGTTGATTGTGAAAGCATGTTGAAGCATGTAAGAGTGAATTTAGGTATGTTCTAAGATGTGGCATGGTTTGAATTCATTTCCTTCCTCTGTAAGAATGTTTAGGTCCAAACCTAATTTGAATTTTTATGGGTTAAGTGGTGTTGCCAACCTTAGAGAATGTTTTCAAGGGAAATGATGGTATAAATAAGTGTTAAGGATTCATGAATGTGTGTGCACGAGGGAGATGATGTTGTCATATGAATTTGATCAGGGGCAGCAAGAGATTTCATGTGTTAGGCTACTGAATGCAATGAGTAGAAGGTGTCTACTATTTTTAGTGATGCTGCGAAGATGTTGTTGATGTTGTGATGGATATTGAGCTTCATTGGAACTGAACTCCATGCATGGGTTAGATGCAACTATGTCAGTTCAAAGCTTAGCAGTGAGCCATTCTTCTCTTCTTTCTTTCTTTCTCAAGTAAGCAATGACTCCACTTGGATAGTGAGTCCACCTGTAGTGAGCATTCTCTCTAGTAGTGAGCCTTTGTAATTTGGTATTGCTACTACATTATATTGTGAGATAATCCTCACCATTTTTTTTTCCCTTTTAGGGTTTTCCACGTAAAAATATGGTGTTCTCTTGTGCATGGTATTGATGTGTTTAAGTTTCTATTATTTTCTTCTCATGTTTAATCATCATAACATATTAAGGGTTTAAGTGAACTGATGTGGATATGAATGTGTTGTTTGAAATTTTTGATACAATTGATTCACCCCCCCTCTCAGTTGTCTTGTGCACTCAACAAGATGCACAACTAGCACTATTGGATTGGGTAGTACTACAACCAGTGATGTGGCATTGGGGGAGCATGTTGGTAGATGTGGGGACTACCCCAGTGTATGATGGATGGTGTGAACATACTAGACCTATGCGGCTTACACTTCCATAGGTTGATCTTGGTGAGGAGGAGGAGGGGGATGGAGAGAGGAGAGTTGGGGGAGGTTGTGGGGGAGGTGGAGGAGATGATGGGCAAGATGGCGATAGGGATGGGAGGGATGGGAGAGATGGGAAGGACATAGGGATTTAGGTTTTTGGTAGAGGTGGTGGTGGGGGAGGTAGGGACATCAGGTGTCAGGCCTTCTGGTACAACTCTTGTTTCGACTACTAGGTGATGGAGAGTGCTATAGAGGAGGGGAGATGAGGAGGAGGATATGGCTACACTAAGGGATTGGGTAGTATGTTTGGAGGATTAGGTGGCCCAATAGTGGTAGGAGTTAGCTTCCATGATTACCGAGTAAGATAGTATGCAGACGGAGCTGTAGAGATTGTAGGGTCTGTTGGATGGAGTGGTTGGTGGGGACGGTGATGAAGCGCAACAGGTCCAAATATTACAAGCATAGATTGGGCATCTATAGAGCTAGATGTAGGATTAGATCACATAGATTACTAAAAAGTGAGATGTTGAGAGAGTGAAGAGGCAAGGTGTAGAGATTAGACTATAGAGAGTGAAGGCACAAGTGACCCATCAATAGCAGCAGGTTACCCAGATGTGGGGGGTGATTGATTGGAGCAGTATCGCATAGATGTGGTAGGACTATACTACATCTCAAACAGATCTAGTCTAGGTATAGAGAGATCTAGCAGACGTGAGAGACTAGGTGGAGTACTACTATGGAGCCTATCAGACATTTGTGCCCAAGGGGCAGAGGGTACCTAGCTATAGCCAGTGGAGCTAGTCGGGTGCATTAGTATCTCATAGGTCAAACCACTCTTAGAGATTAGTCTAGCACTCATTACCACATCAACATGTTTCTCATCAATAACCACCTTAGTAGCCGACTCAGTAATAGGTACCTATGTGACCACCTCCTCCATGACCTACGAGTTCTATGACTCCACAGAGGTCCCCTCCTAGTTCTCCTACTCCATCCCATCAGGGGAGCTCTATGTAGTGTTTATTGTATATGCATTTGGGCTTTAGATATGTATTTTGGCCTTATGCACATTTTGTATCATGAATTTATGAGATGTATACATGATTTTGATCAATATATATGAGATGATGATTTTTGGCGGTGATACTATATGGATGTGTTATGATTATTATGTGATGCTTATGGTTATGATCATGCATTATGGATATTTTTATGATTATGATGTGATGGTTATCATGGATGTTTTATGGATTTACTTATGTTTATGATGTATGGATGTATGATGATGTACTTGATGGATGTTGTATGTTTTATTATAGATATGTGATGATGTATGCATATGGATGTTATGTGGACTATGATGTGGATTATGATGTGGATTATGATTTGGATTATGATGTGATGTTTATGGATGATTATGGATATATGCTTAGATTAATAAACATATGTTATGTATGGATTACTGAAATGCAAATGGAATATATGCTTAGATTAATAAACATATATTATGTATGTAATGATATAGTGATGATTAATGCAATGTAATGGTATGGTATTGGTAATGATTAATACAATGGTATGGTAATGATTAATGATGTGGTGTATGTAGGATGGAGGATGTAGGTCATGATACATGTGATGCTTAGAGCCATGGTGAGGACTTGGAGGGGGTGGGAAGTTAGATGCAAGTTTAGTGGATGGTTAGGAGGGGGTTGGAATAGATTGGAGAAGGTGTATCCTCAGTCACTTAAGCCACATTGTTAGAGAGGCATTTTTAGGTTGGGTGGAAGTGCATTGGTTAGGGGATGGGATGAAGTTGGATAGGATTTGGTAGGATAGGATGGTTAGGCAGTGGGAGGAATTTGTTAGGACAGGGGAATGAGGGGAATAGTTATGTCTTTTCCTTCAATAATGCTAAGCCAAAGGTGAGATGATCACATGGTTTTGATGGATGGGGGATGAGGGTAGATGGGTTGGGGTGATAATTGTGTTGATATTTTGAGAGCAAACCTAGATTTATTATAACAAAGAGGATATTTTTACCAAGGTATGAAGGACCAAGGTAATGATGTATATCTGAACTTTGCATGGAATAGAGCCACAAACAATAGGATGATCCCATACATGCCCAAGATAGTACAATCTTGTCTATATGAGGGAAGGGGACTCATAGAAGAAGTCCATAGTACACCAAGGGTATGATAAACCTTAGATGTAAAAGGAAAATAGTGTGCTAGAACTGACCTTATATTTCACAAGATATGAATATGATCTTGGAGTAATGAGACCAACCCACAAGCACATCATATAAAAGCAATGACCATGTCCTATTCTAGGTGTTTTTACACCACACACAATGATATAGTGAGATCAAGGTAGTTTTGAAATGATCCTTGGAATGAGACAAAAGATAAAAATCAATAATAAAAAAGACCAATTGACCAAACAATCGACCATTGTACCTCTTGCCAAGATAAGTGTTGATTTGATTGATTCTGCCTCTTGTAGGAACAATATATCTGTTAAGGCAGGGATCGATTTGACAATAAGGATAAGTGTCAAAATATGGGCAAAAAGATATATTCCATGTGTCGTTATTGAAGTTGGCTAATGACGATTGATGACTTTTACATGAAGGCATAATGCATTTGAAAGTATGCTTAGCAAGTGTATTGCATTTGTATCAAGTGTAAGATTAGGGGATAGGGGCCATCGAAGTGGGTTGGATGGATGCATCTTATGTACTTGCATACTAAATATTTCCTTCGTATTCCAAACTACCTACATACCCTATATCCACGGGATCAAGGCACATTAAGATGTGGGTGATGATGATATGTAGTTCTGATTTGTGGTGATGATGTGGGATGGTTTAGGATGGGTTGGATGGGTTGGATGGGATGTTTTGATGATGATGTTGATTTGGGAATGGATATTTTTGGGATTTTTGTATTTTTCAATGTTTTTGGGTTTTTGAGGATATTTTGATTTTTTTGGATTTTCTAAGTTTCTGATTTTTTTTATTTTTGGTGATTTTGTGATGTTTTTGGATTTTTTGATTTTCTATTGTATAGGGAGGGTATACAAGGATCCTCTTATTTAGGAATCTTCCTTGGGTGGGTGATGAAGGGTGGGATGTGTGACATTGAATGTTCATGATTCCAAGCCATGGGATGGAGATGGTATGTAGTGATATGGATGAATGGGAGGACTTATTAGATGGTAGAAACAACCACTACACATGATGCCTAAAATGGGTTTTCACCATGGTACTTATCCAAGGCATCACCAAACTAATTTTCACCATTGGATGGATTTATTGCACTCCATTTTTCTTGATTTTTTTTATTTTTTTATTTTTTTACTTTTTTTATTTTTTAATGTTTTTTTGTTTTTTGATTGGGATATCTTGATCGGTCAAGCATAGAATTTATTCAGATGCATGATGTTCGTTGGCTCATCTAGAGGCTTCCCTCAGGTGTTACAAGTTGATAGGCTCCTAATCAATTAGATTCAAACTTTCCCTTGTTGTGACGCTCTTATAGATTTTTCTAATTTTTGATAAGGACAAGATTGCCTATCTCAAACTGACGGGTCTTGATCTTCTTATTATAGCTTCTGTGTAGGTGATTTTGGTAGGCCTGTAGGTGATTAAGAGTGTTTAGGTTCTTCTCATCTAGGAGTTCTATCTTGTTTATGGGTGCAACCCAATACTCCTCATCAATGAGATTCTATAGTGAGATTCTAAGAGAGGGGAGCTCGACCTAGATGGGGAGGATGGCTTCAAAACCAAATACCAAGGAATATGGTGTGGCTCTTGTGGGGGTAAATATGCTTGTGTAATAGGCCCAAAGGGTGGGGTTAAGTTGTAGGTGTCAGTCATGGCTAGCTTCATTTATCATCTTTTTCAGGATTCAAAGGATGGTTTTATTCAAAGCTTTGGCTTGACCATTACCTTGAGGGTAATAAGGAGTGGAGAAATGATGTTGGATGTAGAATTTATGACAAAGGATATGTACTTCTTGATTGTGAAATGGTTTCCCATTGTTAGTTATGATGGCGAGGGGGATCCCATAACAGCATATGATGTAGTGAAGGATGAATTTGGCAATTTGGATATTGGTAGTGAAAGTGAGTGGAATGGCTTCTACCCACTTAGTGAAATATTTGGTAGCAGTGATAATGAACTTGTGTCTAGTAGATGATGGCAGGTGGATTTTTCCAACGAGGTCAAGCCCCCATTGTGAAAAGGGCCATAGATTTGTGATAGGTTGCAATTCTTGTGATGGAGCATGGATCAGATCTCTATGTTGTTGACAAGGAAGACACTTTTTAAAATCCTAATTAGCATCATTCTCCAAGGTTGGCTAGTAATACCATGTTTTGAGAATCTTTTCACAAGGGTAGGTCCACTAGAGTGTACCCCATAGATACCTTCATGTACCTCTTGTAAGGTTGTCTCAACTTCTCGAGAATCAAGACACCTTAGAAGGGTACCATCAAGACTCTTTCGGTATAATGTGTTGTCGATGAGGGTGAAATGAGAGGTTTGGGGGATGAATGATCGATGTTGGTTGGATGATAGGTTAGGTGGGATGATATTGTCATGGAGATATTGGTAAATATCTTGATACCACAGGGATAAGAGACCAATAATGTCACACACCAATTCAAATTGTTGTACATCATAAGGTGGAACCTATAACTCTTTGATGAGGAATTCACATTTTTGGCTATTCTTCTTCATGTTGACCAAAGATCCTATGTTAGCCATAGAATCTACTGCTTTGTTGTTTAACCTTGGGACCTACACAAAGTGGATTTCATGAAAGTACTCTTTGAAATCATCTACCATTCACTTATACAACAGGAGCTTATCATCCTTTGTCTTATATTCATTGTTGACCTATTTGATGAATAGTTGGGAACCACCATAGACCATTAGCTTCTCAATTTTCCATTGGATGGCCATTTAGAGTCTTGTGATAAGAGCCTCATACTCTATCATGTTGTTGGTGCATGGAAATGTTATTTTGTAGGATTTTGGTATGCAATCTCCTTGAGGGGTCATGAATATGATTCCTACCCCTAAGCCTTTATGTGTGTAGGATCCATCAAAATACATCTTCCACTCTATTGTAAGTTCCATGAGGATTGACTCATCTAAAATTTTTGAAAGGAGTGGATACTCTATAGGGATTGGTGCATTAGCTAGCTGGTCTGCATTGACTTGTACTTTAATGGCCTTCCGTTCTGTATACTTTATATCAAACTCACTTAAGATCATGACCCACTTAGCCATTCACCTTGTAAGAGCTATGCGAGACAACAAGTCCTTTAGTGGATCAATTTTCCCTATGAGCTTTGTCTTGTGATTAAGCATGTAGTGTCTTAATTTCTAAGATGTGAAGACAATTGCAAGGCATGATCATTTAATAGGGGTGTAGTTAAGTTCATATACCACTAAGGTATGAATGATGTAGTAAATAGCTCTTTCTTTCCCTTGATTATCATGTTGTGCTAGCAAATCCCCTATTACAGTTTCTGTCGTAGAGATATAGAGTAGTAGGGTTTATCCTTGCTTTGGCAGAATGAGGACTAGAGACATGGTGAGATATTCTTTCAACTACTTGAAGGCCTTTTGATAATTTTTATCCCATATGAATGCTATGTTTTTATAGAGTAGATGCTGAAATGGTTGGCACTTGTCGACTAGTTGGGCTATGAAGTGTATTATTGATTGAATCTTTCCTTGAAGGCTATGCAACTGCTTGAGATTCCTACACTAGTAGAAATATGGAAAATAAATGACCAGGTGACTAAAATTTTTAGTCACGTGACCAAACTTTTAGTCACGTGACTAAAACTTTTTGCAACACAACTATAAATGACTAAATAAATGACTAATTTGGTCATCAATTAAAATGACTAAATAAATGACTAATTTAGTCATTGAGCAAAAAACACAACTAAATAATTGGTCAGACAAATAAAAATGACTAAATAAATGACTATTACTCCTCTATTCTTTTTTCTTTCCAATTTGATCATAATCCATGAATTCAAAGACAATACAAGGCAAGGCAATAAATGTTCGCTTAGACCAAAGGAATAAAGGGAGAGAAATGATTGAACAAAGGGTTAAGAAGAAAAAGGCAAATCATACAATAGGAAATATACAAAAAAATTTAAAAATAAGACAAGAAAATAGACAAACTAGATAGATACAAATAAAATAAAGATAAAATTATTAGTTATAAAACTTTTAAATATAGGGTTTTGTCATGCCCACATTTCTCATGCGGTCACGACACACAACACATGTGTCATGTCCACATTTGTCATGTGGTCATGACATGAAATATCAAAAAACTTTTCCGCATGTCTCTTGAAACCCCCTCACACGCGTCAGTGTGCTCGGTGGCAATACGCATAAGGCATAAACATGTCAATCAATAATCAGGGACGTGCGTCTACCTACGCAAACCCCTATGTGATGATAGCCAACTAGGGGGTTATGCGGCGTGATGTGCGCCGCTTCTAGGGTTAGAACACTTTTAATTCGAACCCTAAGCTTCTTAGCCAAAGAGGTGATTTCGACCGAATCGAAATCAAACCCTAACTCTAATGCATAAATGAAATCAAATAAAAAAAATACGAATCCAAAGGCAAGATGGTCGCATGATGAAATGGAGTGTTTAATGGAAGTCGTAAAAAAAATACCATGAAAGTAAAACCCTAAAATCTAGAAAAATTTTGACAACATAACACGTTTTCAATAATTGAAATAAAAATTTTATAAAAGAAAATCTCCTAGAAGAAATTAATGCAAAAGTTAAAATAATTAATCATAAGGAAAATTAAATAAATTCCAAGGTCAAACAAATTTGACCACTAAACAAATTTATAAAATTTGAATTAAAATAATGACCAAAATAAAACTCAATACTTAAGTCCATTAATAAATATAATTTCGTCAATTACATTTATTAATTAACTCAAGTTAAAATAATTAAATAGAGGATAAATTAAAATATCCCCTCTAGAATAAAATTGATTAAAATGAAATTAAATTCAATAAAAGCTTCCCCACCGCAATAATTTAAAACTCACTAAGCAAATTAAAAATAATTGCCCCAAAATAAATAATTTACTAAGGAATAAAGCATCCCATCACAAATGGAAACAATCCATTCCCACAATTAAAATTTCCACATGGAATAAAACCCAAAACCCCAAAATAATATTAAGCCACTAAAATAAAACTCAAGGGTAAATAAAATTAATTCAAAAAAAAACAAGGGGCAAAGGAGAGGGAATTTTAAATTCCTGTGCACAAGGCAAAATGAGGGAAATAAATAAAATGCATTTAAAATTCATTTTCCCTCATCCTCCAACCTAACCCTAATCTGTTATTTTATTTGTTTCCTTATGGAAACCCTATCTTTTCTTTTGTTTTCTCTTCCCATTGTCTTTCCTCTTGTTTTGTTGCCTCCATTGTTTTGTAGGCTAGAAGTTTCCACTCCCATGGCTGTCATGCTCCTTTGCACAGAGGTATACATAGTATGTATACTTTGTAGGGTTTCATTGACATAATAAGATGTATTTCTTTTTTTTGCAATAAATATATATATATTTATATATATACATATTATATATATATATATATATATTTCCTTTATGTGATCTATATCTAATAGGGTACCATATATATATATATATTGGCAGATGCATATACATCAAGAGATATAGTGAAGTGAACGGAGGCCGAATGACATTGAAGGAGAGGCAACTGTGTTAATGCCGCCACCGTCGATGGAAAAATTGTCGCTGCTACAGGATATAAGGGAGGGTAAAGGGAGGCAGTGTGGGGAGGAGGCGGTGCCTCCACCCACACCCGTGGGTGTGGGTGGGGGCCCTGCCCCCTCCCCACACCCCTCTTGCTTAACGTGCTGTTGGTGATGGCTATGGCCACCGCTCCCAGCCTCCTTTTTTTTTGTTTTGTTTGTTTTCTTCAATAAAAAAAAATGTAGTCCCTCAAAAATTTAGGGTTCAGTCATATGCTTTAAAAATAGTTTTATTCATTATTACATTTTTTTAACAATGTATATCTGTATATATATATATATATAGTCTTACAATGGGATGAAATAACTAGATTTAAGGCATAAAATAAACCAGTAGAATATATTTCTTTTTTTTCTTCTTGCAAATAACTTTAAAATAGAATTATCTTTTTTTTTTCTCTACAAAAATAACACATTAACTAATTTATTTCTTCCTTTCCCTTTCAGATTTAAAATGACAACAATGTAAAATTTCCTTTCCACATATTATGCAACTGAAATTTCAATAGCATTATTATTTTCTTTTCTATTTAACATACAACTTGTTGGTGCCTGCTACAAGTTTGGGTTTCGAGCATTTGAATCCGCAGGCATTTTTCATTCAAACCCATAAAAAATTCTAAGTCCGTCGGCCTTCACATTTTTATGCATGTATCTTTGTATATGGCCACTTGTATGTGTCTTTGTATATACAAGTGTAGTTGTACATTGGCGGACCCGAGAGGAAATTCCAATCGGCTTCAGAAATGGTAAAAAATCAATTTATGCATATCAGGTTTGTATTTGGCATTCAAATGCATTTCTGGAGGTAAAATGTGGATGTATATCACAGATTCTTGGAATATTCTATGGTTGTATGTTGAATATTCTAGATTAGATTCCGCGGTTGTATGTAAAGTATTGCATGTACATTCGCATTGTATGTTTAGATATACAACGGACAAGATACAACGCGGATGTCAAAAGGTTTCAAATCGGGTTGAAAATGGTGGTCCGGTCCACGCATACAAAGGTGATTGTATCTCATATACAAAGTAATGATACAAAGGGAGGAAACAAAAGTCATATCGCCGAGACAATGCACATCGGCAGCCAAGTCCAAGATTTCTCTGACAGGCCGATGAAGATAGAAAAGATACATGCAAGGCAAAATCTTAAGGGTGGGGTCTACCAATTGTATATAGATGCGATTGTATGTTTGGACATGTAATCAAACATACAAGGGAATATGCAATCCTGAGATGTAAAGCCCATACCTAAAATGAATATACATTCTGGTTGATAAAGGCAGAAGTCCGATTGTATGTATGTTTTGCTTGTATATTTGCAGTTGTATATGCGATATACAAGGCAAAGATACAAGGGAGGATATACAAAGCGGACCCGACCAGAAAATGTAAATCGGCAAATTCAAAGGTGGGGTCCATAGTTTGTATGTTAAGTGCATTGTATATGCCGAAATACAAAGAAGAAGAGATACAAGCCGGACCTGTTGTAAAGTTACAATGTGGTTAATAATCATTTTGAGGTTCGCAGGTTGTATGTTGCATTTATACAATGTAATACATAAGGCGATATACAAAGGAAGTAAGATGCAAGCCAGACCCGATTGCAATTTCAATTTATTTCATAAAGATTTGGGGTCCGCGCTTGTATGTGGCGACTGTATGTATATACGATTGCACATACAACTGCATATGCAAGGCAAAAAGGCGAAAAGGGAAAAATGGAAGAGGGAAAAGTCAACGATGGAAAAAGATGCCTACGTGGTGCGATTTCACTGGTTAAAGACTTTTCAATGGTGCCGATGTGGATTTTCATGGTAGATAGGCGATTTGAAGCCGTAGATCTCGGTGGGAGGAAAAGAATTGATGGCCCTATTTCAAAATTTCACAAGAGGATTTCTTGTGTGTTCACAGCTGCATTCCAGGCGGGAAGAATTGCAAAGCATGCAACTACTGCGTTTCTAGAGGCCGTGGGTAGGTTGGCCAATAATGGAAAAATTGCAGAGGTATGGGTCGATGGATTGATAGGCCAACTACCATCTTAAAGGAGAAAATCTTCAGTTGGTGGCTCACATCCCGAACCCACCTTCCCTTTCCTCTTTGTCTCTCGACTGCATTGAATGTTTTAGGGGCCATTTTTATGGTGCAATGTATCTGGCAGCATTTTGAAAAGACCATGTAATTAATTACTGAGTACACGTTCTTGGTTTATATCAGAACTGTGTCACTCATTTTTCTAGTTGTTGAAGACTTGGGCATTTTTTTTGGAAAAAATAACGAAGCTCAAAGCATTTCTTGGCTGTTCTATCTCTTTTGGAGTTTATGAGTTGCATCTGAATGCACCTTGCACATATGTTCAGTTTCATGTTGTTTTCATATGAAAAATGCTTGATTGCATGTGTTTAGCTGTTTGTCTCCATTTGTTGTATGCATCCCTTCTTTTGAATCTGGTTACTAGGGGTTACTAAGATTCTAGGATATAAATTTCTATATTGCATACTTAACTTTTGACCTCCATTCAAGGAGTGGGTTAAACTGTTTTAGGTTAAGTATGAAGAAGAATGTATGGTAGCAAGGATATTTGTAAGTAGAGATAGATAAATACTCATTCTTGGGTGGTGTTTGTAAGGCAAATACCAGTCTTAACCCCTTGAAACTTGAATGCTAAGTGCGAATCATTCACTTGTATATGTCTAGTTGACTCCTTGCCCTGAGATAGGCACCGGTCTGCCCTTGTGTAGTAGTTATGATCCAAAACCCCATGTCTTGCATCCAAATCTTTGAAACAAATCTTTTCAAAGCTTCAACCTGTTAGTTTGTAGGAGTAGAATTAGGACCCCTGCATACTCTCATCCAGAACTAGTCAGATATGTCCAAGAAAGTTGCCAACCTTGTGATTTATCACACAAATCTTGGTCCTAACATGAGAGTATTCTACCTATTGTTGTAAAGCTAAATCTTTCTATTGGGAGTGAGTTAAATTTTAAATCTTTAGCTATAGGGATACCCCCCTTGGTGCGGCAGAACCAAAAGTGAAGGGGAGACAGCTCACGTAACCTCCTATATTTGTTGGCCAAATTTGCCTGTGCATTGTAACTAGCAAACCCTTTGCTGATTCAGAGAGAAAGACCCAACAAAGTGGCGACTCTACTGAGGAGCTAAGCAATTTGAAGATTTAGAAGACCCAGTGAAGTTGTTGCAGCAAGATCAAAGAATGACCATGTGGTGCTCTGTTGGCATGATGAATCTAGAAAACAAAAGTGCCTTGTTGATATTTTGTCCTCTCTGTGAGAGGTGGTGACTCTGTTGATTGAACCTATCAAAGCTGCAACATATTTCTAGGTATTCATCTTTTGATTCAAAAATAATGAGTCTAGAGCAACAGTCTTGGTTGTGCTCTCTGAGAAGACTATTTTTTATTGAAAAATATGAAGCCCTAAATTTCAAAGGAATAAATGGTTACCAAAATATTATTCCCAATAAGATTAGAAAATGTTTGCCAAAATATAGTGGATCAAATTCTAAGTCTGCAAACAAACATCTGCAAAAATTTTGTAATTTGATAGAAGATTATGAGGTAGAGGCTAAAGATGTAGTAATGAGAATCTTTGTTCAATCATTAGAGGATGATGCTAGGGTCTGGTTTTCAGACTTACCTGTGTGTTCAGTTTCTTCATGGGTAGATTTAGAAATTGCATTCCTAGAGCAGTTTGGTGAAAGATTTGATTTGGCCTCATTGATCATACATTTCATGAATATTCAAAAGGAAGAGGAAGAACTAGTTCCAGCCTTTAATCTTAGATTTATTAAGTTGCTCAAGCAGATTCCTGAATATATGAGACCCAATGATGCATTGTGCTTGACAATTTATTTGGTTGCATTTGATGAAGAAATGAGTTATTTATTGAGAGATAAAGAACCATCTACACTTCACCAGGCCTACAAACTTGCTATGGATATTAAAAATAATCAAAAATATGGAATGCTAGTAGGTTTCATGACTGCAAGCCTTCAAAATAGTTTTCAAAGTGAATATATTTCAGCTTTCCTAGTGTGTTCATTGAAATATGATTTTGTAGAGGGAAATATATTTCAGAATAATATGTGCAGTCATGATGTGATGCATAAACATGAAGAAGGTGTTGTAGAAAATGTAGGCACATCTTATAATGATAAAGACAAAGATTTTTATCAGCCTCTAGAAGAGAAGTCTGCATATCCAAAATGCCCTTCAAATGATCAAATGACAGATATACATGAAGTTGTGTCTTGTAGTGATAGGCATATCCCAGTTATTCATGATTATTTATATGAGGTGGATATGGAGAGCTTCACTCTGAATATAGAAGATCCAGATTCAAGGGATGACGGTGAATATGTTAGTGATTGTCAACATTCAGATGCATATATGAGCATTTTAGATGATGAAATATATATGGATGTTTAATATGAGTGTTTCCTTGAAAATTCTGACTACCTTTATAGTGCAGAGGTTGAAAAATTTGCTTTTGATTATCAATGCATTGTTGAAGAGAAAAAATAGGGTCACTATTTAGATGTGAATGGAAGAGTTGCAGATGTTTATGCTCATAAAGATGGGGATAGTGTTGGTTGTAGGGGTGACCACAAAGCTTTCAGTGAAGGGTTGCACTCTAAGTTCTTTGTGCCTTCTCTTGAGACATTCTAGGTGGACATTAATGATAAAATTGCTGAGTACAATGATGATGAATACCTGAGTGTTTATAAAAATGAATATGATTATGAGATGTTACATGTGCCTGAATATTGTTTATTTGATATAGAGGAGCTCTTATTTTTTGAAGAAGGGCAAAATTCTGATGTGGATTCATTCGCTTCATATGAGTTTGTTATTTTTCCAAGCAACATTGGTGACTCATATGATGATGACATTCTACAGCTAATGATAATGTATGTTGATGAAGCTTGTTGTAGATTTGTTAAAGAAAGAGAAATGGGCAGCAGCACAACCAATTGCAAAGAAGGGTGCTGTAGGTAGTTAAATGTTTTGAGGCTTCATTTGAAGAAATTAGATGAAAATAGGGTATTTGACAAAGGAAAATTCTAGTTTTTCCTTTTTGGTGGCCCTGGGCCACCAAGTATATTTCAAAAAATGTGGCTTGTGATGTAGGTTGATGCAACTTTGACTCTGTTGCCCAATGGATATGGCATGGTCTGCATCCCAGAGTTCTGAAGTTCTCTCCATGCCTGCAAGAGGCATGCGTCCCAGATAGAGCCAATGTTGGTGCCTGGTACAAGTTTGGGTTTTGAGCATTTGAATCCGTAGGCATTTTTCATTCAAACCCATAAAAATTCTAAGTTCTTCAGCCTTCACATTTTTATGCATGTATCTTTGTATATGGCCGATTGTATGTGTCTTTGTATGTACAAGTGTAGTTGTACATTGGCAGACCCGAGAGGAAATTCCAATCGGCTTTAGACATGGTAAATAATCAGTTGTATGCATCACTGTATGCATATCGGGTTTGTATTTGGCATTCAGATGCATTTCTGGAGATAAAATGTGGATGTATATCGCAGATTCTTAGAATATTCTGTGGTTGTATGTCGAATATTCCAAATTAGATTCTACAATTGTATGTAAAGCATTGCATGTACATTCGCATTGTATGTTTAGATATACAACAAGCAAGATACAATGCGGATGTCAAAAGGTTTCAAATTGGGTTGAAAATGGTGGTCAGGTCTGCGCATACAAAGGCAATTGTATCTCATATACAAAGTAATGATACAAAGGGAGGAAACAAAAGTCATATCACTGAGACAATGTACATTGGCGGCCAAGTCCAAGGTTTCTCTGATGAGCCAATGAAGATACAAAAGATACATGCAAGGAAAAATCCAAAGGGTGGGGTCTACCAATTGTATATAAATACGATTGTATGTTTGCACATGCAATCAAACATACAAGGGAATATGCAATCTTGAGATGAAAAGCCCAAACCTGAAATGAATATACATTTTGGTTGATAAAGGTAGAAGTCCGATTGTATGCATGTTTTGCTTGTATATTCATAGTTGTATATGCGATATACAAGGCAAAGATACAAGGGAGGATATACAAAGCGGACCTGACTGGAAAATGTAAATTAGTAAATTCAAAGGTGGGGTCCACAGTTTGTATGTTAAGTGCATTGTATATGCCAAAATACAAAGAAGAAGAGATACAAGCCGAACCTGTTGCAAAGTTACAATGTGGCTAATAATCATTTTGAGGTCCACAGGTTGTATGTTGCATTTGTACAATGCAATACACAAGGCGATATACAAAGGAAGTAATATGCAAGCCAGACCCGATTGTAATTTCAATTTATTTCATAAAGATTTGGGGTCCACACTTGTATGTGGCGATTGTATGTATATACGATTGCACATACAACTGCATATGCAAGGGAAAAAGGCAAAAAGGGTAAAATGGAAGAGGGAAAAGTCAGCGATGGAAAAAGGTGCCTACATGGTGCGATTTCATAGGTGAGACTTTTCAATGGTGCCGATGTGGATTTTCATGGCAGATAGTCGATTTGAAGCCACAGATCTCAGTGGGAGGAAAAGAATCGACGGCCCTGTTTCAAAATTTCACAGGAGGATTTCCTATGTGTTAGCAGCTACATTCCAAGCGTGAAGAATTGCAAAGCATGCAACTGCTACGTTTCTAGAGGCTACGGGTAGGTTGGCCATTAATGGCAAAATTACAGAAGTATGGGTTGATGAGATGACAGGCCAACTACCATCTTAAAGAAGAAAATCTTCAGTCAGCGGCTCTGCCCTTTCCTCTTAGTCTCTCGACTGCATTGAATGTTTTAGGTGCCATTTTCATGCTGCGATGCATCTGGCAGCATTTTGAAAAGACCGTGTAATTAATTGCTAAGTACACATTCTTAGTTTATATCAGAACTGTGTCACTCATTTTTCTGGTTGTTGAAGACTTGGGCATTTTTTTTGGAAAAAATAACAAAGATCAGAGCATTTCTTGGTTGTTCTATCTCTTTTGGAGTTTATGAGTTGCATCCGAATGCACCTTGCACATATGTTCAGTTTTATGTTGTTTTCATATGAAAAATGCTTGATTGCATGTGTTTAGCTATTTCTCTCCATTTGTTGTATGCGTCCCTTCTTTTGAATCTGGTTGCTAAGGGTTACTAAGATTCTAGGATATAGATTTCTATATTGCATTCTTAACTTTTGACCTCCATTCAAGGAGTGGATTAAACTGTTTTAGGTTAAGTATGAAGAAGAATGTATGGCAACAAGGATATTTGTAAGTAGAGATAGCTAAATACTCATTCTTGGGTGGTGTTTGTAAGGCAAATACCAGTCTTAACCCCTTGAAACTTGAATGCTAAGTGTGAATCATTCACTTGTATACGTCTAGTTGACTCCTTGCCCTGAGATAGGCACCGGTTTGCCCTTGTGTAGTAGTTATGATCCAAAACCCCCTGTCTTCAATCTAAATCTTTGAAACAAATCCTTTCAAAGCTTCAACCTGTTAGTTTGTAGGAGTAGAATTAGGACCCCTGCATACTCTCATCCAGAACCAGTTAGATATGTCCAAGAAAGTTGCCAACCTTGTGATTTATCACACAAATCTTGGTCCTAACATGAGAGTATTCTACCTATTGTTGTAAAAGTAAATCTTTCTATTGGGAGTGAGTCAAATGTTAAATCTTTAGCTATAGGGATACCCCCCTTGGTGCGGTAAAACCAAAAGTGAAGGGGAGGTAGCTCATGCAACCTCCTATATTTGTTGGCCGAATCTACCTATGCATTGGAACTGGCAAACCCTTTGCTGATTCATAGAGAAATACCCAACACAACCATTTCAAACTACAACAAATAAAATCTCATAGATGAAAATAAAATAGATAGCAAGCTATATTTTCTTGTCTCAACTTCCCAATAAACAAATAAACACAACAACAAGTAAATTTTGAATAAATTTTGAAGAGTACTCACAAATAATTTTCCTCACAATAATCAACACAAAGGATAGGACTAATTTTGACATATTTACAATAAGGCCTCTAAGGCCATGGCTCACAACAGCCACCAAAAAACAATACAACAACTAAGGGAAAAATGAGCTGCTCCAAACTTTATTTTCATCAACAATAAACCTGCAATAAACAATACAACAATGGGGAACCAAGCCATGAAGGAATACCCTCCTCCCTACCATAGACCCACTGGTGGGTCATCCCCGAGCTAGGGAGGTAGGAGTTCACACGGTTTTGCACACACACACACACCAAATGAAAAATTTCGAACACACAAAACATCACTCCCATGGATTTGCACAAACAAAATTCAATAAGTTGAGTTTAGAGGGGGTAGGGAAGTGGACCCCTCAACTCAAGAGACCACCCCAAGAACTCCAAAGATCACAAAAATCCCAAGGCCTCAAGCCAAACACATTTTCCTCCAAAACTCAAAAACCACTATGGCACTCATGTCAAATCACATATTGTTTCTAAAACTCATATGATGCCCTCAAGGATAAAAATAGTACAACACAAAGGTGATGACCTCAAGGAGGTTCACCCTCCCCTATCCCAAACTAGTTGAGCCTTTCCTCCAAAAAGGAGGTGCTCTCACCACACCCATCCCACACAAAAATAAAATGACAACCCACATAATATGCAACCACATACACAAAAGAAAACATAAGCAAAAAGGGCAATGGCCATAGCCATGGAGCTTACCTTCAAAATCCCTAAAATGGAAGCACATTTGATGAAGAGCTCCAAACTTCCCAAAAATTTCTCCAACTCTCCAAATTTTTTTCTAACACTCTCCAAGCCTCCAAGAATAAAAGATTTTTTTTTAAAAAAAGAACCCCACACTCCTCTCCAAGAGGAGGTAATATAGGCCTTCTAATTTGCCCTTAAGGAATGAGAAGGTGACACTTGTCACCTTCTCCTTCCTCATCCCATGCCACTTGTAAGGGAGGAGTGTGAGGGTGACAAGTGTCACCCTCCAATTCCATTCTATCCCTCACCTTATCCACTTGTGCTCTCACACATGTGTGAGATACCAAGTGGTGAGGTGACAATTCCCTTCAAGCCACCATGAGGATAAGGGCTGCCATATAGCATCCTATTATTCTCCAAGAGAGCCATCTCCCTCCAAGATGCTCTCACACATGTGTGAGAGTCTTGGAGGGAGATCCCACACACTTGGGAGTCTTGAAGACCTCCCAAGTCTTCTTGGTGAAGGGATCCCCAAACTTTGGGAAGGGAGATGGGTCTTTCCCAAAGCATGACTCATCTCCCACCCTTAGCCATTTCAAAATTCGTCACTTTGACTAAACCCTAGTTTAGAGTGACCAAAAGTGAGTTACCCTAAGGTTTAGTTAGTCAAAATTGACCCTTGACCCAAGGGTAACCACCTAGGGTAAGTTTGGGACACTAGAACACACCTAGGGAGGCATAAATTCACTTTAAATGGCCCATAAATGAAAATAATACCAAGTGTAAAATAATTCTAAATATACAACACATGATATAAATAAACTAAGAAAGGGGTCACTAGGCCAAAATAAATAAATTAAGCATGCACGCAAGCAACATCCAATCACACGTGATCCTCATCCCTCTTGGGAATGGATTGGTTTCACAGGGAATAACATATGTGTGAACACTACCTCCGATTTCTCATGGCCTGGGAATGTCATCCTGCACAACTAGATCAAGTGTCAATCACATCATGGATAATCATAGCTGAAGCAACTGAAATTAAATTCATGTCATTTCACACAACATTAATCATTTTCAACATAATTTAATATTAAAACTACATTTTCTATATAATGTCTCATAATCATCATCAGATAATATATCCACATATTGAACTTGAAATCACATCAATAATCATCATCAACTGTATCTCATATATCTAACATCATCATAACATCAAAATATGATCAAATCAAATCACCATATGTCTAATCAATGTCAAACCAAAAGTTAGGAGCTATAATCTAATCTGCATAATGGAAATAATAGTCTCTCAAAGTCTGATAATGTCATCAACTAAAATGCAAATGATCAAAATAGGGAAGTAAAAATAATTGGCCTCACAGGTTTAGTGTTTAAGGTTTAGGGTTTAGGGTTTAGGATTTAGTGTTTAGGGTATAGTGTTTAGGGTTCATGGTTTAGGGTTTAGGGTTAAGAGTTTAGGGTTTCAAGTTACGGTTTAGGGTTTAGTGTTTAGGGTTTAGGGTTTAGGGTTTAGTGTTTAGGGTTTAGGGTATAGGGTTCCAAGTTTAGGGTTTCAGGTTTAGGGTTTCAGGTTTAGGGTTTAGTGTTTCAGGTTTCAGGTTTTGGGTTTAGGGTTTCAGGTTTAGGGTTTAGGGTTTAGTGTTTAGGGTTTAGGGTTTAGGGTTTAGGGTTTTAAGGGTTTAGGGTTTAGGGTTTAGTCTTTAGGGTTTAGGGTTTTAGGTTTAGGGTTTAGGGTTTTGTGTTTAGACAATATGAGATTAAAGTGGATAATTTTAAAAAAATATTTCGAATTGATGGAGTGGGTTGTATTATAATATAATATAATATAATACTAATATATTGTATTACAATACAATATAATTTAATATATTATAATATGATATTATATAATATAATATATAATGTATAATATATATATTATTATATTTTTATATAATATTATATTTATATTATATAATAATATAATATTATAATTTATTTAATATTATAATATTATATTATATTATATATTATTAATATTATAATAAAATATATTTAATATTATATAATAATATAATATTATAATATATTTAATTAAATGGGTGCCAAATTTAATTTTCACCCTAACCTATCATATGGGTGCCAAAATTTATAGTTGTACAACTATCAAATTTAAGCCCTGATTGAACTTGAAATGGCATTGATTTTTCTTTTGAAAATATCCTTCGCGCCAATGCACCATTAAGGAAATATCAGACTTCTGATCTCCTTTCTTGTTGCTACTCAGTAAAGGTTAGTGAAAAAGGCTCCTATTCCAGCCCACACTGGCAATGACAATGTGGAAGCACCTCTTCCTCCATCCAAGGATGCTAAGAAAATCAAAGATGAGAAGAAGGAAGAAGACCTGGTATTTATTTGCCTAGTTTTTGTACTAATTAATCTACTTAGAGCTAAGATTAGGGTTTTGATTCATTTTCCTTTTATGCTCTTTCTGTGGAAATAGTCGGAGGAAGATTTAGCTTTGAAACATCAATTAGAAGTATACGTCGAAAGAGTTCAAGATTTAGATCTGGGACTGTAGAAGATGGCTCTCGAGAGCATGAGGTACGGTACTCTATTATTTTGCCATTTTTATTTTTTTGACTATTCTGGAAACTTAATCACATTTTTAGATTGTTAATTTTTTTTCTTTTTATTTCTTTCAGTATGGCAAAGGGTATGCTACCCCTTGCAAAAATAAAAAGCATGGATGTGATCCATCTCCTACACAAAACGCATGTACCATTTTATGCCCTTCAATCCAACTACATCCGAGGATTTTTTTAATTCTTCTATCTTTCATCAATCTCCTTACCTCACCACACCTACCCACTTGTGGATAGATGTTCGAGGGGAGAACATAAGTTGTGTAGCATTTTAATGATCCAAATCAAAAAGCAGTGTTGCTATAAATACTCCTAAGCCTATATTCATATGTGATCTATAGGCACCAAGAAAACACATCCATACAACCAGTACAGATTTAACATGTATCTCAATGATAAAGTTTAGGGTGTCTTCAAGATAGCTAGCATGGGCAAGGAGGTCATCCATGCACACATAATGATCAACTGTAGGTGTAATGCAATAAAGGTTACAAAAGTGATTGAAGTATGTACAACTCTTATCCACTAAACCTGCATGGCTACCTGCACCTAGAATACAAGCAAAGCTTACAATGTTAGGATATGTTCCAGAGTGCTTAATCAATTCAAAGATTTTGAGAGCATCCTTGCAAAATCCATTTGATGCATATCCTACAATCATTGCATTCCATGAGATGACATCTCTTTGAGTAATTCTGTCAAACAGTTCACTTTTTTTTTCTATGATTCCATATTTTGCATACATGTCTATGAGAGCATTTCAAACTATAACATCTCACAAGAATCCCCCTACCATTATGCTTTGAAGGATGTCCATACCCTATTCCAAAGCTCCCATTTGGGCACAGGGAGGGAGGATGCTGGCAAAGGTTACGGAATTTGGATTTACATCTGACAATTGTATTTGCTTGAAAGTTTCTAAAGCATGTTCAACAAATCCATTTTATGCAATCATGCAATCATTGCATTCCATGAGATGACATCTCTTTGAGGCATTCTATCAAACAGTTTGTGTGCCTTGTCTGTGCTTCCACATTTTTCATAAATGTCTATCAGAGCATTTCCAACTATAATATCTCACAAAAATCTACCTTCTATTATGCCTTGAAGGATGCTCATACCCTATTCCAAAGATTACCATTTTGATATAGGTAGAGAGGATGCTAGAAAAGGTTGTGGAATCTAGCTTTACACCTGCTAATTTCATTTGCAGGAAAGTTTCTAAAGCCTTTTCAACAAATCCATTTTGTACATATAATATTTTCAAATAGTGAAAATTGATCAGCAAAGCAACACTTACTATGCATAAGACACTGGATCATTCCCCCTTTTATCCCCTTGTTTAGTGGTGATATTAATGCCTAATAGGATAATGGAAGTTGATTAGATGCTTATTTTCCAATTTGGTAAAGGAAGTTAATAATTTTATTGTTACATCATCACTTAATAGATTTCCAACTGCCACATTGTTACTTGTGTTCTAGTCACACGAATGAGATGCCTGAATTCTTTTTCTACCATTTTCTATTCTCCAAGGTGATAAAAGGCATATTAATTACATTTTTTGCTAAAAGATCTTTGTAAAATGCCCAATTAGAAGCTTGTAATTTGTAGAAAGAAAATGCTAATGCACCTTGGACTTTGCAGCCCAAAGTCTGCTAGCTGATTGACAAAGCTTTTAGTTCATCTGGTGCATTATAGTCCTTCCTTTTCTCACAATTATTATCATAAACACACGCAATTTTTTTTACTCTTTTTTATGCATGTTTTAGTTATATTGTTTATGTGCTCTTGTAAATAAATTGGGAGCTTTCTTTTAACCCAGTCCATTAAATAGTTAATGTTACAAGCATAGAACAGGTAGGCATATTACTTGTTTGGTGAAGCACATGTTGATATATGCAAATTTGTGATTAGGGTTTCATGATTTTAGAGCCTACATAGTGCTAGAGTGAGACATTTTAAAACTAGTTAACTACATGGTGCCTGAGTAAGGGATCTATTTGGAGGCATCACATTCATTTTATTCAGTGTATGAAGCAAATTATTATTGTGTGGGTCAACTCCCTTTCTGATTTGAGTGTCCATGTTCTTTTCTTATACTAGAGTGCCTCATGTTTTCAATGTCTACAGCATTAACGTATAGGACAAGGTAACCTAAAAGGCTTATGCAATCAACCTACCAATGGTATCTTGTGAGATTCAAAGTGTGCGACTTTATAGGATTTAAATAGTCTTTGAAACAAAATTCACTAATGCTTCTAGCAATTTCATTCCATTTATAGTGGAATAAAAAATATAGCTATAAGAAATTACATAATAACTTTAAATAAAAAATACCTATACTCATGAATAAAAATTATTTGGACCACTTGAATCAACTATTGCTAATCAACAATCAACGATTGCCAATATCGAACACGACATTTGTAAACTTTGTTTCATTGCCCTTACTACATAATTTGGAAGTGAAAAGAAGTGGTGCAACTGACCTTGCTCTGGACTTTGAAAGTGAAAAGAAGGGGTGAGGTACTTTATATGTATAGGTCATAGAACTATTATCATCTTAAGAAATAAGGCTTCTAAGAGGAATTGCTTGGCTAGAAATGCCATGATCTAATATTACTCTGGTTGTTAGCCATGATAGCTAACTCTTGGCATTGACATAATCTCTAGTCCTTCAAGTCTACCACCTTGATCTTTAGATGCTTTTCTTACCATTTCTCTCAGTCGTTGTGCATCTTTGTTACTGACAGATGTTGAGCTATTATGGGCTTTCCTACCAAACTTCAAGAGCCTTTTCAGTTCTTTGTTATTCTTAGTTACATTTTTCTCTAAAAGATCTTTGTAAAATGTCTAGTACCATTTTATGGCCTTCAATCCAACTACATCTAGGGATCTCTTTAATTCTTCTATCTTTCAGCAATCTCCTTACCATTTGAACCTTACCCTAGCTGCCCACTTCTACATATATGTTTGAGAGAAGAACATAAGTCGCATCATTTATAGGATCCAAATCAAAAAGCAACATTGTTGTAAATACTCCTAAGCCTATATTCATATTTGATTTACACGCACCAAGAAAACACATCCACACAACCACCATACGTTTAACTAGCATCTTAATGATAAAGTTTAGGCTATCCTCAAGATAGTTAGCATGGGCAAGGTCAACCATGCACACATAATGATCGACTATAGGAGTAATGCAATAAGGGTTCTCCATGTGATTGGAGTATGTACAACCCTCATCCACTAAACCTGAATAGATGCATGCACATAGAACACAAGAAAATCTTACAATGTTAGGATATGATCCAGAGTCCTTCATTAATTCAAAGATTTTGAGAGCATCCTTGCAAAATCCATTTTGTGCATATCTTGCAATCATGGCATTCCATGAGACCACATTTCTTTGAGGCATTTTGTCAAAAAGGTCACGTGCCTTGTCTATACTTCCACATTTTGCATACATGTCTACCAGAGCATTTCCAACTATAATTTCTGACAAAAATGCCCCTTCCATTATGCTTTGATGGATGTCCATACCCTGTTCCAAAGCTCCCATTTTGGCATAGGCATGGAGAATGTTGGCAAAGGTTATGGAATTTGGCTTTAGACTTACCAATTACATTTGCTTGAAAGTTTCTAAAGCCTTTTCAAAAAAACCATTTTGTCCATATCCTGCAATCATGTCATTCCATGAAACCACATTTCTTTTAGGCATTTTTTCAAATAGTTCACGTGCCTTCTCTGTGCTTCCACATTTTGCATACATGTCGACCGGGGCAGTTGCAACTACAACATCTAACAAAATTCCTTTCTCCTTTATGGTTTGATGGATGTCCATACCCTGTTCCAAGTTCCCATTTTTGCACAGGTGGGGAGGATGCTAGCAAAGGTTGTGGAATTTGGCTTTACACCTGCCAATTGTATTTGCTTGAAAGTTTCTAAAGCCTTCTCAACAAATCCATTTTGCGCATATCCAACAATCATTGTAGTCCACAAGAACACATTTCTTTTAGGCATTCTGTCAAACAATTTGCATGCCTTATCTACGCTTCCATTTTGCATACATGTCTACCAAGGTAGTTGCAACTACAACATTTGACAAAAGTCTCTATCCTTAATGCTTTGATGGATGTTCATACCCTATTCCAAAGCTCCAATTTTGGCATAGGGAGGGAGGATGCTAATAAATGTTGTGGAATTTGGCTTTACACCTGCCAATTGCATTTGCTTGAAAGTTTCTAAGGCCTTTTCAACAAATCCATTTTGTGCATATCCTACAATCATGGCATTCCATGAGACCACATTTCTTTGAGGCATTTTGTCAAACAGATCATGTGCCTTGTCTATACTTCCACATTTTGTATACATGTCTATGAGAGCATATCCAAGTATAAATTATGACAAAATTCCCCCTTCCATTATGCTTTGATGGATGTCCATACCCTATTCCAAAGCTCCCATTTTGGCACAGGCAGGGAGGATGTTGGGAAAGGTTGTGGAATTTGGCTTTAGACCTGCAATTGCATTTGCTTGAAAGTTTCTAAAGCCTTTTCAAAAAATCCATTTTGTCCATATCCTGCAATCATGGCATTCCATGAGACCACATTTCTTTCAGGCATTTTTTCAAACAGTTCATGTGCCTTCTCTATGCTTCCACATTTTGCATACATGTCTACTAGGGTAGTTGCAACTACAACATCTAACATAATTCCTTTATCCTTTATGCTTTGATGGATGTCCATACCCTATTCCAAAGCTCCCATTTTTGCATAGGTGAGGAGGATGCTAGCAAAGGTTGTAGAATTTGGTTTTACACCTGCCAATTGCATTTTCTTGAAAGTTTCTAAAGACTTCTCAACAAATCCATTTTGTGCATATCCAGTAATCATTTCAGTCCACGAGAACACATTTCTTTGAGGCATTCTATCAAATAATTTGCATGCCTTATCTATGCTTCCACATTTTGTATACATGTCTACCAAGGCAATTACAACTACAACATTGGACAAAAGTCCTCTATCCTTAATGCTTTGATGGATGTTCATACCCTGTTTCAAAGCTTCTATTTTGGCACAAGCAGGAGGAGGCTAACAAAGGTTGTGGAATTTAGCTTTATACCTGCCAATTGCATTTGATTGAAAGTTTCTAAGGCCTTTTCAACAAATCCATTTTGTGCGTATCCTGGAATCATGGCATTCCATGATACTACATTTCTTTGAGGCATTTTGTCAAACAGGTCACGTGCCTTGTCTATACTTCCACAATTTGCATACATGTCTACCAGAGCATTTCCAACTATAATTTCTGACAAAAATCCCCCTTCCATTATGCTTTGATGGATGTCCATACCCTGTTCCAAAGCTCCCATTTTGGTACAAGTAGAGAGAATGCTAGCAAAGGTTGTGGAATTTGGCTTTAGACTTGCCAATTACATTTGCTTGAAAGTTTCTAAAGCTTTTTCAAAAAATCCATTTTGTCCATATCCTACAATCATGGCATTCCATGAGACAACATTTCTTTTAGGCATTTTTTCAAAAAGTTCACGCGCCTTCTCTGTGCTTCCACATTTTGCATACATGTCTACCAGGGCAGTTGCAACTACAACATCTGACATAATTCCTTTATCCTTTATGCTTTGATGGATGTTCATACCTTTTTCCAAAGCTCCCATTTTTGCACAGGCAAGGAGGATGCTGGAAAAGGTTATGGGATTTGGCTTTGCACCTACCAATTGTATTTGCTTGAAAGTTTCTAAAGCCTTTTCAAAAAGTCTATTTTGTGCATATCATGCAATCATTGCATTCCATGAGATGACATTTCTTTGAGGCATTATACCAAACAGTTCACATGCCTTGTCAATGCTTCCACATTTTGCATACATGTCTACTAGGGAAGTTGCCACTACAACAAATGACAAAATTCCTCTATCCTTCCTAGAGATGTAGTCTAGGCTCTTCCCGCATCACCGCGGGAGCTATCAGGAGTCACTGTGGTAGTGTAGGAAGCTTCTCACATTGAATCTTGATAGCTCCCATGGTGATGCAGGAAGAGCCTATCCATAAACATTATGGATGTTCAAACATGTGTTGTCTGCTATAATTGCAGTTTTTGTCAATTTCAGATGCACCAAGAAAACACATCCATACAACCAGCACAGATTTAACAAGTATCTCAATGATAAAGTCTAGGGTGTCTTCAAGATAGCCAACACAGGTAAGGAGGTCAACCATGCACACATAATGATCAACTGTAGGTGTAATGCAATAAGGGTTACAAATGTGATTGAAGTATGTATAACTCTCATCCACTAAACCCGCATGGATGCATGCACCTAGAATACAAGTAAATCTTACAATGTTAGGATATGTTCCAGAGTGCTTAATTAATTCAAATATTTTGAGAGCATCCTTGCAAAATCCATTTTGTGTGTATCATTATAACTTGAGTCTAGTATGTATATTCAATTTATATTTTGAGTAGTATGTATCATTTAGACTTTCATAGCCATTTACTAGAATATTTTTACCAGAATTGACATGCTTATGTTTTGATTAGTATGTGATGGTCTAGGTGTTTTGGCTATTTAGCATCAAAGTTATATACAATTCATACTGTTTTGATTGCAATTGGTTAAGATTCCATGTAACCCAATAGTGGATGATATTTTGAGAAAGTATCTGGAGCACAAGACCAAGAAGGAGGGTGTGTAAGTGAGTTTTTTTGAATATGCATATTTCTTTCTTGTCATGACTAACTACTTCTTTGGTACCATTTGTTGGTTTTCCTCCTATCTTTTAATCTACTTCAGTCTTTATTGCCATATCTATGTGTAAGATACATACAGTGTAAGGTGGATCTTATTGCATTAATGTTATTGAGATCCATTTAGTATTAGTGCATTCAGTTTGTAAAATTCTTTAATATTGGAAGACTATTTATATGCTAGTGCTTTCTTTAGGTAAATTATGTGTTGTTGTATAGAGCCTAATCAGAATCAGAGGTTAAATTTACCTCACTTTTATTGACGTTGTTTCCCCCCAAATTATTTAACGGGGTCAGGGGGCAATGCCCCTTATGGGGGTTTGGGGGCAGTGTCCCCAAGATGGGATCAAGGGGCAGCAATTTTTATTATTTTATAAAGGCGTCGCGAGTTATTTTTTCTATTGGCCGACATAAAAAAACCCTATTTTTGTAACTGACATAAGGATTGATAAAAGTGGCTAAGGGTTAGGGTTTTCGTTGATGTATTAGAGCATTTTGCAGCAGTATTGAGTTGCAAGGATTGTTGGTTGTAATCGGTTTGATTTACTGGATAATAATATTGGACTCTCTATTGATGGATGTGTTGGAAACAAGGCAGATAACTAAGAGGGGGGGGGTGAATCAGTTATCTTAAATATCTTAATTTTCTTCTCTTCTTTAATATTAGTGCAGCATCAAAACATAAGAGCATACATGAGCAGAAATAAAATCAACACACATAACACAAGGGTTTTTATGTGGAAAACCCTGTTAAGTGAAAAACCATGGGGTGACTAACCCAAGATTGTATTCTCTGTTAAAAGAATAAGAAGTACAAAATAGCACTTGCCAATTAGGGCTCACTGCCCGAGCACACTACTCACAAGAGGTACACTGCCTACAAGAGACTAACTATCTACAATGTTTATGGAAGGTAACCAAGTGTTTGAATTAATGAGAGGCATCCACATATGTTGAGATTCAATTCTGGTTAGGCTCAATATACTAATCTACTGTACTTCATTCTTCCTCTACTTTAGTGTTGTTGTTCTGTCACATACCAGACTTCTATTCTTGCTTCAAATCTGCTCTTAGCCTTTCCTCGCACACCCTATATCAACACCCACTCCTTTATACTAAAATCAATCTAGTATATATATCCGCATCAAGGATTTCAACATCTTTCTAGTCGGCAACTGGAATATTCAAGATATTTACAAGGCACTGATCTATCAGCTGAATCCATGTTTGATATGTGATGCGTATTCAAGACATAGAGTTAGAAGTCATCAATCAAGTGGTCTAACCACGTATGATCTCTCAATTAGCTTGACCATCATCAATTTCTCATCTGGATTAAAGTCTGATGCTCTGTCAGTCAGTTCTTCCTTAGTCTGCTCTGCCTATCAGGAACCCAACACTTAGATGATCATATCTTTTCACTCTTTCATCACTAGAGGTTCAATCTCTGGAATGTATCAGTCATGGTACTCCTCTTGACTTCCCCAAGTCTGTACTTTGCTAAGATACATCCTCTAAGAGATTCAGACCTGATTGTCAGACCTTGTTGCATGCTCTATTCTTGTTCACCGGACCAAAACACTCTTCAATCTGACTTCCTGTAAAGACATACTATGTGCTACGGATGTGTGGGATAAACTTTGTTGCCATCAATGACAACAATCATGAAGCCACATAGTGTCTTTTGCCAACAATCTCCCCCTTTGGCATTAATGGGAACACTTGGTGAAAAATGACTAAGTATCATAGCAAAGTACCCCTTGGCCGATGCTCTGTCTTATGTACACTTTTATTGGAGCTCCCCCTTAGCTGGATTCCACATTTTTCACTACTCCTCACTCCCCCTTTGACATCAATGGCAAAGGGTGGAATCCGTATACCAAAATTTTCAAAAAAAATCAACCTGTACATAGCCGCATACATATATATGTTATACTTACATATACTTAAGTATTTTCGCAAAAGTGGTTTTCAACTGGACAAATTATGTTGCCCAACTCTGCTTCATCCTATCCAAAATTGAGATGTGACCACTCAACAAAAATGTAAAAGTTTCTGCCCTCTTTAAGTCTACCAGATCACTGGTCCGGGCTGTGGTCTGAGCATCAGTTAAGGCCTAGTGCATTGCCTCTAACTTAGGGATAATTATCCCTCTTAGCTCACTCATCCTGCTTATTCTATTCTTCTTTTCCTTTTCAAGCCTCTTTATTTCATTTATAGTGGCAATAGCCTGGCACTCTTGATTCATTATGGATGAGGTAAGAGGATCAAAATTTTGAGATAAACTTGATAGTTTACCCTCTTGTTCTTCCACCTTCTTTGTAATGTCATCTGTCACTATGGACCAAGATAGACAAAATTTGTATAATTCTCTGTCATCTTTAAGAGCATTTTCTAGGCTCTTTATCCCAATATCTAGATTTCTCCTATCATTTGCTATGAGTCCCTATACTTTGGAGGATCTTTTTCCCAAAAACTCTTTCTGGACTTTCGCTTCTGCCGATTTCTCCAAAGAATCAAAATGTGTGCTAACAGAATTAACAAGAGATTTCAAGTTACCAGATGAAGAGGCCAAAAGATCCTTTTGGAAGGAAGGCATGATCTTCTCCAACACACCAGATGCAATCTTTATTAGTTCACATGATGCAGAGGCATCCACACTAAAACCTTGACATACAGCATGTATGTCTGCAACCCTTCATCATCATCATCATATTTCCCTTAACACTGTCAGCATCATCATATTTTCTCTTGCTGACCGATATCCTCCTGCAGACAAACCTTCGACCCTTCGCCTGTCAGCAGCATCATCATATTCGGCTATCGGCAGCATCATCATATTAGGCAAGTGCAAACATCCTCCTGATGTTCACTGTTCATCTTACCGCCAAACTCTATCTGCAGCATCATGATGTTCAACATCATGTTCATAAGTAGGATATAAAATATCCGGTTCCTCGCATATATCCTGATGACGACACTTCACGCACCTTTCCTTCGATGCTTACGTCACCCCGATATCCGACCTACTTAAACAAGCAGCATCAGGATATGACTTATCGGGTCTTATTTCAGAATGTCCTGATGATGATTATCCTGATGACGATGACGTCATATGCAGCTCCTCCAATATCCTGTCGTCGGCCAAACTTAACATTATCGGCCCGCGATGGTTTTATCAACCTGATCTTCTACCTTATGCTGATACGCTCCTCCTCGGCAACACCTGATGATGATCACCCTGAAATGCATTCACCTTATGCAAACAACTGTATCATGCTCACCTCCATCTACTCGGATGACGCCCGAAGTAACTGCAGGATATACACAGAAATATCTTGATGATGCCATTGTGACGAATTTCCAACCTTAACAAATTCTGATCCGCCGAACCTCCTGGGGTGACCCGATCTGCTTCCTGGACAACTTTCCAGACTCTAACAACCAGCACGACCTAGCACATGCCCATGCTAGGGTTCTCAGCACATCTCGACTGCGATCCTGCAAACATACATGTGAACAAATAGAAAATGCAAACTAAATCCTAAACTATTGTACATAGCCATTCCACCGATTCGACGAATCAACCGGTGGAATGGATCAGCGAATCCATGCAACCACCAGAACAGCAACTTGATTACACAATGGAATTCAAAACAGAGAATGGACACAAATAGGATCTCTTTATTGATTTCAAAAGATGCAAATACAATACTCAGTCTCTCCCTCTGTCTCACTCTCTGCAAAGTCTGATCGATGATCTGCAATACTGCCTAAAACCAACCGATCCTAATGCATAAATAGGATCTGCTTGCGAGTACTACCACTCGATTCCCAGCGGCTGGGAGCTTCCAAGCGGCTGGGAGGATCCAACTGAACTAACAAACTATACAGCTGTCATCAGCTGTCATAACAAACTACCTAAAAATAGTAAAGCATGGTCAACATAGACCTTATTACATGCATTGGTCTTATAAGACCTTCTTAGAAACATCAACAAGACCTAAAACAAACTAACTGCCTCATGGAGGCCAGCTGTCAGGTAGGTGCTCCTGCACCATCACATTCTTCCATGTGAGACTTCAGAAGCTTTTCTTTTGCTTTGGCTTGAGCAAAAGATGCTACCTTCATTGTCTGGACCGGAGAGAGGGAGTCAAAATTGAGTGGTCCTTGAAATAGTTCTGGTTCATCTATTTCCATCATCTCTTTGGTTAGGAAGTTTTTCACTACTTTTGCAGTGTCTCTTGCTAGAGACAGAGTCTTCTTTTCTGTTGTAGCCTCAGAACTGTCATCAAAGATCTTTTTTGTGTGTTCTTCTTCTCTTCCCTTTTTCTCCTCTACTTGACTCAATTTCTCCTCTTTTCTTCTTTCTCCTTCTGTTCTGGAGTCAGCAGGGGGATTTGGAAGAGAGATGTTTACTTCTTCATGGACTTCCTCTTTTGGAATAGAGGAATCCAAGTCCTTAGTCCTTTCCTCATCTATTTCCTTTGGCTCTTCTGCAATTTTCTCAGTAGATTCTTCTTTTGATGTACTTAGTCCTTCATCAACCATGAAAGAAGGTTCATCATCTATGTCCTCTATAACAGGAAGATTGAATCTTTTAAATGCATTCTGGAGTATGTCTTTAGTCTCTTTTGCCACCTGATCAGTCTCTCCAAGCATAAGTTTGTTCATTCTTGCTTTGCTCTGAAACTCATCCTTGTAGTCCTTGAAGATCATGGTCATTTGTTTTGGAGTAATGGAAGGATAGAGCTGAATTGCAATCTATTCCTAGATCTCCAAATCCTTTTCCTTAGCATTGTCTTTTTTGAGTTCAAGTACCTTCTCTAAACTTTTGGGAATTAGAGAGATGATTTCAATGAATGCTTTATTGTAAATGTTTAGGTACTTAACTGTAGCTTCTTCCAAGATCCTTTTGTCTGTGTCACTATACTCATCATAAAATTCTGTCATTGGTTATAGATTCCCATCCACAGTGACTGCCTTGATGATATCATCAATGGAGAGAGTAGATCTTTCAACAAATTCTTCTACCTCTTCTTCTTTGTTTGTACCGGCAAAGGATTCTCTTGAAGTTTTCTTCTTCTTCCTCATTTTCTTAACTTCTTCATCTGACTCTGTTTCTTCATCATCTTTCTGGCTTATGTATGACCTTGTGCCCTTTGTCTTTGTTCTCTTCTCTCCCTTTCTGAATGTCTTGGCTTCTAGTTTTGAGGCTTTTGGACTCTTAGAGGTGGCAGGTGCAGAGCTCTTTAAGGATCTAGTTTGGGAGGGGACTTGCACTGGAACACTTTCTTTTTCTACTTCTTGTCTCTCTTTCTCTGCTCTTTCTACTTTCTCTCTATTGGCATCAACTGCCTCCTTTGATATACCATATTTCTTGGCAATTCCTCCACTTCCCTTCTCACTTTCCTTTTTATCTCCGGTTGTCTCAATTCAACATGTATTTTCACACTTAATTCTTGAAAGGTTCCAAACTTTTCTACCTCAGGGTCCTTAGGCTGACTTAGCAGGTGTTGGACATGCAACTCCAAGATTTTCTCATCTACCTCATAGCCCATTGGCATAATCCAAACTGTTCTAGGTTCCACTGCCTCCATTAGGCATTGATCAATGTCTACCATGAAACACTCTGTATCCTTGTATTTTTTCAACTAGAGATTGCAGGATTCTCTCTCTGGCCTACATCATGCATTGGAAGTCTTTGAAGTATCCCCAGAGTGCTGTACTTTGAGCCTTGGCATCACCAATCCCATACATATAATCTCTGATCTATATGGCCACTGGTCTGTCATTTTGCCATACCCAACCACTTGATCTGGGTAGCTCACTCATATAGTAAAAGAATAAGCATAGTATTAAACCACCATACTTGAATGAGTTCTTCTTGTCCTTCTTGATCTTTTGCAAGTTTTCTAACAGTTGGCTCAGGAGAAGCTCACATGGATCATAGTCTGCATTTTCCCTTAGCATCTGATATGCAGTATAAATTGCAATTCTGGATATAGAGTTCTCCCTGCTGGAATGATATATTTTGTAGCCAATTATCATGGAGGTAAATTTGATATCTGGATCTATGATATCTTCTATTGTCATTGCTCTTTTGTCAAACTTTGATCTAGTAGCCTCACTTACTGTTTGGTTCTTGACTGATTTGAGAGCAGGCAGCCCACCGGATGAGTGCAAACCAGTTACTGCCCTAATTGCATCCTTTGTTATCTTGAAGGGCTTCAACAACCATATGAAGTTATCACGTATTCTACCAAGAACATATCGGACCCATTCATCTTCTGTAAAACAGGGAAAGTGGATGCAATGTCCAAAATGCTTATCCCGGATAGCCTTGTATTGAGGTTGCATTCAAAGGTTTCATCTATTAGTTGTTTATGGTAGATATCCATCAGCTTTGATTCTCCAAATTCCTCAATATTTGCATGCATGTATACCCTAACATCTTCTATGTGTAGAACCCCATGTGGAATGCTAGAAAATGCGCCTAAGGGATCAACTTCCAGGGATTTGTAGGGGTGTTTCTTAGACTTTGGGTGCATCCTATTAGTGATTTTTAACAACATTTGGAGTAGCCATCTTGCAAAAGATTCAGAGAGGGATATTCAAGAATGGAAATACCTTTTTACGCTTCTAGGGTTCACAAAATGAGCCGGAAAAGATCATTGGTTGAATCGGATTCAGTGGTTGATCTTTGAGAGAGTTGAAATAATCTTGTTGTAGAGCTCTTCCTTTCTTCTTTTTGCAAGAAAATGTACAAATGATGAATAAAAGAACCCTTATATTTTGCTACGCCCTTAATATTGGTGTACATAGGGTTATGAATAGTCAGCTTGTGGCTATCTTAACTCCTAATTAAGTCATATTATCATTATTATATTGTTATTTAGTTGTTTAGGTCGGCCTAAGGCTTCTATAGGTCTATCTAAGTCAGCCTGGGTGATATCCTAGGCATAAATAGGTATATATAGGAGGTAGTGAGTCTCATTTCATATCATATTCAGTATTGTGTTCTCATTGAAGACTGTTGGAGGTATCCCCCTCGAAGTGGATTAGGAGGTTGCCCCCTTGAAGTGGCATATTATTATCAAGTATTTTCAGCATATTTACTATTATATTTAGATATTGTGCAAGTTGTTTCATTACAAGTGGTATCAGAGCATGATCTTGGCACCGTAGAGGCAAGATTTTTTCTCAACATTGGAGGCAATTTTGGGAAGAGCATAACTTTCAAATTTTGGCGAATTTTTTAAATATTTTTAAAGGGTTTTTGAAGACCATATTAATGAAGATACAGTCCAGATTTCAGAGGAATTGAAGCAAAAATAAGTGAGTTATTGCAAAATTAGGGTTTCCAACAAATTCACTCTCAAGGCAGCAAATTTGCTACATTTTTGGATTTTTTTCTGGGTAAGTTGTATCTTGGCCTTAGTAAGTTACAATAAAAATTTCAGAAAATTTACATTTCATTTGTGTGATTTATTTCAAAAATATTGGTTTCCATCATGACGGGGCCTGCAACAAGAGGCAAAAAGAATGCTGCCACACCGGGGAAATCCTCTGATAAGGATGAGGAAATAATAGAGGATAGTAATCCCAATGAGAAAATGAGTAAGGTCAAAGAAGATTTTTCCTCAATTAAGAGGGATATGTGTGACCTAAGAGGAGATATATTAGATCTACGAAGCATGTTCAGCGCTTATATGAATGAACTAAGAAAGGAGTTCTCAAGCAACCAAGGTGAAACCTTCAAGTCGGCTAATAATGACACAAATTTTAATACTCCTATGGGATCTAGGAATTTCTTTCCTAAGGTGGATATGCACAAATTTGATGGTAAGGATCCTCTAACATGGATTAACCAAATGGATAATTTTTTTGAAGTACATCAAATCCCATATGGACAAAAGGTCACGATGGCTTCCCTATATCTAGAACTAGATCAATTCATTTGGTATCGTTGGCTTTGTACTCATTGGAGATAAAAGGGTCTCACCGTCTCATGGTCAATTTCTATAGAAGAACTCCAAGCACAATATAGCAATAGTGTGACAGACAACTTCTTCAGCCAGCTTGCTAAACTTCAACAAACAGGATCAATTAAGGATTATATTCAAAAATTCCAAAATCTATCATTAAGAGTGGATACAATTACAGAGGAGAACTTGAATGATTTATTCTTGGGTGGTCTTAAGGATTACATTCAACATGAGGTATGTATGTTTAGTCCTAGCTCAGTAAATGAGTCTTTTATCTTGGCACGCAGGGTAGAGGAGAAATATTTGATTTCTAGAAAGCAAGGGGCTAATATGACAAGAGAGAAAGGATATTCAACACCTTCTCTTCCTCAACCTACTAGGTTGACTCCACAGCAAATTGAGGAGAAAAGAGCAAAAGGGTTGTGTTTCAATTGTGATAGCAAATACAGTCGAGGACATAAATGTAGTGAAAATAAATTGTTCTATATTGAAGGTCCAAGTAAGGAAGAAGAGGAGGAACCCATATTAGAGGAGGATAGGGAGTCAAGTGAGGAATCACATGATTCTCAGCCAATCATTTCTTGTCATGCACTCTCAGGTTTCAGTGCACCACAAACTCTCAAGGTAGTGGGTTTCTTAAAGAAGCAGAAAGTAACAGTGTTGATCGACTTAGGTAGTACTCATAATTTCATCAACAAAAAGTTGGCAACTCATCTAAATTGTTTTATATGTCCAGCCCCAGAGTTTCAGGTTTTGATTGTAGATGGGGGTATAGTTAGTTGTTCGGGGAAGTGTCATAGCATTAAATTATCCATGGGAGATTATCAACTTGATACCCCAATGTATGCAATATCCATGGGTGCAGCAGATATTGTTTTGGGAGTACAATGGCTTACTACATTGGGAACAATTGAGATGAACTTCCAAGAACTATTCATGAGATTTCAATCAGAAGGAAAGGTAGTGGAGCTAAGGGGGTTGAAGGCAAAATCCCCACAGATGGTAAGCTCTCATCAAATGCAAAAGTTGCTTAAGAAAGGAGCAGATGGATTTGTGGCCCAGCTATGTTCATTAGAAGTCTCTCAATCTAATGCTCCTACTCATCCACATTTACAAGCAATAATTGATCGTCACTCAATGGTTCTTGGAGATATGCCTAAAGGACTTCCTCCTAAGAGGGATCATGACCATGCCATATAACTCGTTCTAGGGAGCCAACCACCAAACATCAAGCCTTATAGGTACCCACACATACAAAAAAGTGAGATAGAAAAAATTGTTGAGGAGATGCTAGAGGCAGGAATTATCAGGCATAGCCAAAGTGCTTACTCCTCGCCTGTGGTGATGGTGCGTAAGAAGGATGAAACTTGGTGCATGTGTCTAGATTATAGAGTGCTCAACATGTACACTATTAAAGATAAGTTTCCTATTCCAGTCATTGATGATTTGCTAGATGAATTGAATGGAGCTATGTATTTTACCAAGTTAGATCTTAGATCTGGTTATCACCAAATTCGGATTAAGGAGGAAGATATTTGTAAGACAGCATTCTGAACTCATGAGGGTCATTATGAATTTTTGGTGATGCCATTCGGCCTTACCAATGCACCATCTACATTCCAAAGTTTGATGAATTCCATTTTTAAGAAGTTCTTAAGAAAGTTTGTGTTAGTGTTCTTTGATGATATATTGATTTATAGCAAGACTTGGGAAGAACATTTGCAACATGTAGATCAAGCATTACAATTACTCAAAGATCATCAACTCTATGCTAAGCCATCCAAGTGTGCTTTTGGTCTTAAGGAGGTGGAGTATTTGGGACACATAGTTTCACATGAAGGAGTAAAGGTGGACCCTAACAAAATTAAGGCTATCATGGAATGGCCTATTCCAAAAACCATTAAGAAACTGAGGGGTTTCTTAGGATTGACAGGGTACTATAGAAGATTTGTGAAGAATTATGGTCGTATAGCAGCACCCCTCACCACTCTCTTGAAGAAGGATTCTTTTCATTGGAATGAGTCTGCTAATGTAGCATTTGAGCAATTGAAGGAGGCTATGTGTACAACTCCAGTGCTTGCCACTCCAGACTTCACCAAGGAATTCATTGTGGAATGTGATGCTTTTGGAAATGGGATAGGAGCAGTTCTCATGCAAGAAGGTCGACCAATTGCTTTTGAGAGTTGTCAATTAAAGGGTAAAAATCAGCTCAAACCTATTTATGAGAAGGAAATGTTAGCAATCCTTCATGCAGTTAAACAATGGAGGCCTTATTTAATGGGTCGACACTTCAAGGTTAAGACAAATCATGATAGCCTAAAATATTTTTTGGAACAAAGACTATCCTCTGAAGAGCAACAAAAATGGGTCACTAAGATGTTGGGATATGACTTTGAGATTGTATATAAGAAAGGGAAGGAAAATATTGTGGCTGATGCACTTTCTAGGAAGGATGAGAAAGATGAAGCCTTATTGTGTGTCATTTCAATATTACAAGCAAATTGGGTGGAAGAAGCCAAAGCAGAATGGCAAAATGATGTTGCAACAAGTAATTTCATCCAACAATTAAAAAGTGATCCTAGTAGTTCAGATAAGTTTTGTTTGAAGGGAGATATTCTTTGGTATAAAGAGTGTTTGTATCTCTGGAAGAATTCCACTCTTAAACACAAGATTCTCACAGAGCTACATGAGTCCCCAGTTGGTGGTCATTCAGGATTTTTGAAGACATATCATCGGGTCAAGCAAGATTTTTTTGGGAAGGGTTAAAAGGTGATGTTCAAAAATTTGTGGCTGAATGTTTGGTTTGTCAAAGAAATAAGGGGGAGACAATTAAGACACCAGGTCTCTTGCAGCCCTTATCTATTCCTAGCCAGCGTTGGGAAGAGGTATCCATGGACTTCATCACAGGGCTTCCCAAATCTAAAGGTCATAATGTCATCATGGTAGTAGTTGATCACCTCACTAAATATGCACATTACAGCAAGTGCAGTGGCAAAAGTTTTCTTGGAGAATATCCAAAAGCTACATGGTACACCTAAGGTTATTGTCAGTGATCGTGATCCTATCTTTACTAGTCACTTTTGGAAAGATTTATTCTCATCTTTGGGTACTCAATTGGCTCATAGTTCTTCATACCATCCTCAATCAGATGGGCAAACTAAGGTTGTTAATAAATGTTTGGAAGGATATCTACGTTGTTTCACTTCAGAAAAGCAATCTCAATGGGTAGATTGGCTACCACTGGCAGAATGGTGGTATAACACTTCTTTTCATAGCTCATCAAAAATGTCTCCATTTTTGGCACTTTATGGATATCAGCCTCCTTCCATCACATCATCATTAAAGGTGTCACCAAGAGTTCAGGCAGTAGAGGACCACTTGCATCATCAACAATAGGTACTTTCAGGACTCAAGGAGAATTTAGCTATGGCACAAAATCAAATGAAACAACAGGCGGACCAACATCGTAGTGAAAGAAATTTTGAAGTTGGGGATTGGGTCTTCTTGAGATTGTAGCCTTATAAACAAATCTCAATGAAGCAACACAAAAAGAATAATAAGTTGTCTCCAAGATATTATGGGCCATACCAAATCATGCAAAAGATTGGTAGTGTTGCCTACAAGCTAGAGTTGCCACCAACAACAAAGATACATCCAGTTTTTCATGTTTCTTGTTTGAAGAAGGTAATTGGGCAGAATATTCCTACTCAAACAGTACTACCAGAACTCGATGAAGAAGGAAGAATAATTTTGGAACCAGAGGGCATTCTTCAAACTTGCACAAAGAAGCTAAGGAATAGAACCCTCACTCAGTATCTCATCCAATGGAATAATTTACTAGTTGAAGAGGCCACATGGGAGGATAAGGAGTTCATTCAAAAGAATCCACACTTGGTTAGCATTGAGGACAATGCTTCTTTGAAGAGGGGGGGCATGCTACGCCCTTAATATTGGTGTACATAGGGTTATGAATAGTCAGCTTGTGGCTATCTTAACTCCTAATTAAGTCATATTATCATTATTATATTGTTATTTAGTTGTTTAGGTTGGCCTAAGGCTTCTATAGGTCTATCTAAGTCGGCCTGGGTGATATCCTAGGCATAAATAGGTATATATAGGAGGTAGTGAGTCTCATTTCATATCATATTCAGTATTGTGTTCTCATTGAAGACTGTTGGAGGTATCCCCCTCGAAGTGGATTAGGAGGTTGCCCCCTCGAAGTGGCATATTATTATCAAGTATTTTCAGCATATTTACTATTATATTCAGATATTGTGCAAGTTGTTTCATTACATATTTCTGCGCAAACCCTAATTTCATGTTGCAATAAATGCACACCTTAAGTCATTCCAATTCCCTTGTTCTGACCTTGTTCTGAGAGAGAGATCCTTCTGAGTCACTGATGCACTTAGAAATATTCTTAGTGATAATTTACAATGTATCTTCCTTCCTCCAATCATGCCATATATCCACAGATCAAGATATTTCAATTTTGAATCATACCGGATCTAACTGCTAAAATCCTATTTTTACCGGAAGGCTGTCAAACCGGATCAATCTTGGATGATTAGACTCTTCAAATTTCCTTGCAGATCTTTCATATTTTTACCGAGGGTTATTTAGATATCTCTTTGAGAATTCTTCAATCCACAATACTCCATGTGCCAATTTTAGGCACCAATTGACTAGCTGGGGGAATTTATTTTCCTTTATGACTCCCCTTGAGCCAGAGCTCATCTATTTAGTTTCCAGAAGGAATATCAACACCAGATTCTGGTGCAAATCCATCACCAACATTTTCTATACTTCTTTTCACCCAAATCTTATTCATCTCCCTTTGAACTTCATCCACATTCACTTTTCCTTTTCCTTTGTCTTGATTTTGATTATGATGCACTAGACCCTTTTTATCATGATTCTCACTTCTGCAGAATTTGGCAATATGACCGGATCTATTGCAGTTGTAGTAAATAACATTTCTTTGTATATTTGACTGATATCCTCTTGATCTACATTGATTAGCCATATGTCCCATTCTACTGCATACAAAGCATCTACCATTGAATGAATTGTTTATTTGCATATTTTTGCATTCATGAGATTTGTGACCATAATTTTTGTAGTTGAAACACTGTCTAGAGAAGGATGAATTAGTCTGATTCATTCTTCTTCTACACTAAGTTTCTTTATGACCAAAGTTGTTGCAATTGTAGCAGTATCCATTGAAAGATGGATATCTTTGAGCATTTGGTTTCCTTACCGGAGGTCTTCTAGGCCTGTTTCTTTGATTTCCTGATCCAGAGTTCTTCTGACCAGATCTAGAGCTTTCACCTTTCTCATATCCCAAGCCATGCTTGTCATCTACCCTCTTTTGGATTTCAAGAAGAACTTCAAGTTGAGCAAAGCTTATCTTGAATTTCTCTTTGTATTCATTTGTTGTTTGAAGATCCCTTTTAAGAGTGTCTATCTGATTCTCAAGTTGTTCTTCATTATCTCTGGCTTCTTCAAGATTAGATTCTAGATGCCTGATTATTCTATCCATTTTGTGGCAGTCCTCTAACTTCTCCTTGAGAGATTATTTTAGATTATCTTCAATTTTCCTTTTCTCTTCAATTTCTTGGGTGAATCTCATAACCCCTGATTCTATTTCATGTCTAACCATAATGACCTCTTTTGATAGCTTCTCACATAGCTTGTTTTTCTCATTCAATTCTTCATTAGTATCATTAGCTTCACTTTGACTTGCTAATTGTTGAAGTAGTTCCTTTTTCTTTTTCATAGAGATACTCAATTTTTTTTAGCTCATTTATGAAGTCATTAGCTTGTTTGAGTCTTTCTCTCAAGTTATTGAATTCAGAGTGAGATTGTTCAAGATCATCTAGGGCAGACTGAAGTTGTTCCTTCATACCATACATATCCATTGGGATTCCCAGATCTTCCTCAAGCTGTTAGGCTCTATTTAGAGGAAATTAGCTCTGGTACCAATTGTTGGAAAGAAGGCAGATAACTAAGAGGGGGGGTGATTCAGTTATCTTAAATATCTTAATTTTCTTCTCTTCTTTAATATTAGTGCAACATCAAAACATAAGAGCATACATGAGCAGAAATAAAATCAACACACATAACACAAGGATTTTTACGTGGAAAACCCTGTTAAAGGAAAAACCATGGGGTGACTAACCCAAGATTGTATTCTCTATTAAAAGAATAAGAAGTACAAAATGACACTTGCCAATTAGGGCTCACTGCCTGAGCACACTGCTCACAAGAGGCACATTGCCTACAAGAAACTAACTATCTACAATGTTTATGGAAAGTAACCAAGTGTTTGAACTGATGAGAGGCATCCACATATGCTGAGATTCAGTTCTAGTTAGGCTCAATATACTGATCTACTGTACTTCATTCTTCCTCTGCTTTAGTGCTGTTGTTATGTCACATACCGGACTTGTATTCCTACTTCCACTCTACTCTTTGTCTTTCCTCGTACACCCTATATCAACAACCACTCCTTTATACTGAAATCAATCTGGTATATATATATCTGCATCAAGGATTTCAACATCATTCTAGTCGGTAACCAGAATATTCAAGATATTTATAAGGCACTGATCTGTCAGCTGAATCCATGCTTGATATGTGATGCATATTCAAGACATAGAGTTAGAAGTCATCAATCAAGTGGGCCAACTACGTATGATCTCTCAATTAGCTTGACCATCATCAATTTCTCATCTGGATTAAAGTCTAATGCTCTACTGGTTAGTTCTTCCTTAGTCTACTCTACCTATCAGGAACCCAACACTTAGATGATCATATATCTTCACTCTTTCATCATCAGAGGTTCAATCTCTAAAATGTAGCAGTCATGGTACTCCTCTTGACTTCCCCAAGTCCATACTTTGCTGAGATACATCCTCTGAGGGATCCTGACATGATTGTCAAACCTTGTTGCATGCTTTGTTCTTGTTCATCAGACCAAAACACTCTTCAATCTGACTTCTAGTAAAGACATACTATGTGCTGCAGATGTGTGGGATAACCTTTGTTGCCATCAATGACAACAATCATAAAGCCACATAGTGTCTTTTTGCCAACAGGATGTAGCCTGGGTTTGGGTGAACCACGTTAAAACTTTTCTCTCGTTGTTATTATTTCTGTGTATTTCCATTCCTCTGTTTAATCTTTATTTGCATTTAATTGATATCTTCTGCATGTAATCCCTAACATTATGGTTTATTTTATTTTAGAGTGATGGAGTAAGTCATGTCAGCAATATAAAAATGGGTGCAAGATAAATCCTATAACTATAGATCTAACCCCTAAAATTTGAAAGTTGAAATTCAAAATTTGGTCAACTCACACCCATTCCTTTCTTTCCATGAGATGACTTGGTACAAGTTTCATGTGAATATTGCCATGTACTTGTATTTAAAGACATTCAATATGCATTTACTCATAGTCAATGCATTTAAAGTCATTTGCTTCTGCAGACAGATTAGTAATTATTGGTAAATTTCATATTGTTGTAGCATTATTTGTGTGAGTCAAACTTGAACATCAGTCCTCAATGTTGTTCAGTTGAAATTGTATATGACTGGGGGTTACCTTTGCATAGATCATACTGTGTTTCAATCAAATATGAATAAATGAACTATAGAGTTTGACTATTAGACTTGTATATACATTTCTTCTTGAATACTTTCATAATATATGCCTATATTGCTGTAAAATTCCTTATCATCCCACTTTATTTTTCATATTTCAAAGTTTCATAATTTTTTTAAAAATATTAACGAATTTTGAGTTTTTTTTTATTGTGGATAGGTGCAGAGCAAGGAGAAAATACAGAACCAGTGCCTTCTAGATGCATTTACAACCCACCCCATGTGCAACAATGGCATCACTGAAGACATGCATTCACACCGATGGCTTTTTAGCTTTAGTTTTAGTTTTTTTTAGTTTTAAAAGCATAATATATCAGCAGTTTCCATACTGCAGAAAGATTTTGTCTTTAAAACTCTATATATAGAGGTCTTTGTAACATATTTTATATACAGTTTGAATATACAGTGAATTATTTTCCAGCGTTGTTGTTTCAATCCTTTGAGCAGATTTGTTGATAAATGAGTTCTTTGTAACATGTTTTATATACAGTTTGAATATACAGTGAATTATTTTCCAGCATTGTTGTTTCAATCCTTTGAGTAGATTTGTTGAACTTTATCAACAAAAAATGGCATAGTTGATGTTTATCATGTACTAGTTGATATATATGACCAGTTGATAGAAAAATAATGATTAAAATGGCCAAATATACTACCAATGGATGAAAATTAGTTAATACAAATGACTAAATATACTACCAATGGATGGAAATCAACGACTAAATATATTACCAATTGATGGCAATTAAAGATTACAATGACTAAATAAATGACCAGTTAATAACAATCAATAACTAAATAAATGACTAAATATAATACCAAATTGATGATTAAATATACTACCAAATTAATGACTAAATATACTACCAAATTAATGACTAAAATTTGTTTAGTCATAAATTTGGTCGTGAGATAAATGACTGGCAATAAACTACCAATGGTCACGTGACTAAACATACTACCAAATTGATGACTAAATATACTACCAAATTGATGACTAAATATACTACCAAATTAATGACTAAAATTTGTTTGTTCATAAATTTGGTTGGGAGATAAATGACCAGCAATAAACTACCAATGGTCACATGACCAAAATACTGATCACATGACCAATTTTTGGTAGTTTATTTAGTCATTTATTTCTATTTTTTTACTAGTGCTAGGTGGAGGGATGTCAACTATTGCTTTCACTTTTGTAGGGTTCACTTCTATGCCTCGTCTTGATACAATGTAGCCTAGGATTTTTCTGAAGGTGACTTCAAAGACACATTTCATAGGATTAAGCCTCACTTTGTATTGTTCTAGACTGTCAAATATCTTAGCTAGAACTTGCAAATGTTCATCCCTTGTTTTGGATTTTCACAACAGGTCATCAACATAATCTTCCATGATGCTATGGAAGAGATCATGGAATATCATAGTCATTGCTCTTTAATAGGTGGCTCCTCCATTCTTGAGGCCAAAGGGTGTAACAACCCGGTAGTATGTTCCCCATGGACATATGAATGTCATCTTGTGTTGGTCTTCTTCGATGATCTTGATTTGACTATAACTGGAAAATCCATCCATAAGTGATAGCATTTCATGCCACGCTGTGAAATTAACAATGATGTCGATGTTTGGGAGAGGGAAGTCATATTTAAGGCATGCTTTATTGAGGTCCCTAAATTCTATGCACATGTAGATGTCCCGAGTGACTTTGGCTATAGGCACAATGTTTGACACCCACTCAGAGTAGTCAATAGGATAGATGAATCCTATGTCTAGGAGTTTTTTTAGTTCTACTTTGACAAGTAGTGCCACTTCTAGATTCATTTTCCTTAGTTTTTGCTTTACCAGTTTTGCATTAGGATGAACAGAAAGATGATGGACCACTAGTACAGGGTCCAACCCAAATATATCAGCATAGGTCCATGCAAAGTTATGACTCCTTTATTTGAAGAAGGCCTAGAAGGCCTCTTGCTCTATGGATGTGAGTGAAGCATTCCGAAAGGTGATCTTAGGTGTCTCCTTGGTGCCAAGGTTCATTTCTTGTGATTTCTCTACAAGGATTAGTTATCTCTCTTGATATAGCTCAGGGATCTTGGGGGGATCCATTCTCTCATCTCCTAGTGCCTCAGGGAGGTTTTCACTAGGATATACATCCTTTATTCTAATTTTTTCTTCATCCAAAAGTGCCACATCATGGTTTTTAGTAGGGGATGTTTTTTTTTATATTTTTGTGATTGAGAGATATGGATGTCTGCCTAAAGTATGTAGATGTATTTAGTTCCATGATGTAGCCAAATTTAAGATATCCAAGGGGTAAGTGGTCTCTAACCCCCATTAGTTTGACTATTTCTTCATTATTTTGTGTGACATCAAGGACTAGAGGTCCTTGTTGGTCACAGTCAATGAGTTGTGGATAGACAAGAGGTAGATTTTTGGATGTTGATGGCATGTTTGATAGGCTATAAATGGTGCAGATGGAGGATTCAAATAATTTAGTGAAATTGGCGAAAGAGTCTTGATAATCCTCTTCATTAGTGTTGTTGATTACAGGAAAATGTCTCGCAACCTCACTTAAGATACATTCAATATCTATGGGGGTAGACTCTTGTTTTCCATACACCAAACCTCAAAGGTAAGGATTTCTTGTTGCTTGGATAGGTTCAAGAATCCCTTGCTCATGTAGGCCCATACTACCTTGTCCTTTATAGCCCATGTGTTTGATAATTTCTAGACCCTTGCCATAGTTTTCAACAGGTAGGGTAGGAGCTATTGGTTCTTCATCTTCGTATGTGTAGAGCCATGATGATATATCTTCAAGAACATCTTGTTCCATCAAGTGTTTTCTTTTGAAGATGGGAGATGAGTTACATTTGATGATCATTGTGGAGACTTCTTTAGGTACACAAAATTTCCTGGGGGATGGTGGAGGTTGCCCTACACAAAAGCTACCATGTAGGGCGTACTCTTCGCATCCTAGGTCACTTACTTTGATCTTGATCTTATGAATGGATGATGGTGATGAGGTGGACACAGTCTTGGAGGCGTCAATGTAATTGGTAGATGGTTTGATGGTGTTGTTGTAGGGACATAAAGTTTTATCATGTCCTTCCAAGAATGTGTAATATTGAAAAGGATGTGGGTCAACATAGATTGTGGCTTCCATGGAATTGAATGGGAACTTGAGGCATTGATGGAATGTGGATGGAATAGCCAGCATGGCATGGATCCATGGGCAATCAAGGAGGATATTGTAAGGGAGATCAAGATCAAGCACTTGACATTTGGTCTCCAAATTTTTTTGTCCAACTTGGATAGGATGTTTGATGGTTCCCTTAGATAGGTGCTTAGTGTCATCATTGTTGGAAAGAGACACTGAGTGGCTTCATGAGTGTTGTCATTGATGGCAACAAAGTCCATCCAACTCATCCGCAGGACATGGTATGTCTATACTGGAAGTCAGATTGAAGAGTATTTTGGTCAGGCAAACAAGAATAGAACATACAGCAAGGTCTGACAGTTAGGTTTGGATCTCTTAGAGGAAGTATCTCAGCAAAGTACAGACTTGGGGAAGTCAAGAGGAGTACCATGACTACTACATTCTAGAGATTGAGCCTCCGATGATGAAAGAGTGAAAAGATATGAGCACCTAAGTGTTGGGTTCCTGTTTGGCAGAGTAGACTAAGGAAGAATTGACCGATAGAGCATCAGATCTTAATCTGGATAAGAAATTGATGGTGATAAAGTTTCTTGAGGGATCACTCATGGTTTACCGACATGAAGAAATGACTCCTATAACTATCTTTTTGATACACATCACTTAGTAAGCATGGATTTAGCTGACAGACCAGAGTCTAGGAAATCTTGAGTATTCCGGATGCTGACTAGAAAGATGTTGAAATTCTTTGTGCGGATATATATATACCAGATGGATTTCAATGTGAAGGTGTATGTTGTGTAAGGGAGTGTGTGAAGAAAAGTAGAGAGTAGTGTGGAAGGAGATATACAAATCTGGTATGTGACAGAACAGCAGCACTAAGCAAAGGAAGAACGAAGTGTAGCAGATTAGTATATCGAGCCTAACCAGAACTAAAATCTAGCATATGTGGATGCCTCTAATTAGTTCAAACAACTAGTTACTTTCTATATACCTTGTAGGTAGTAAGCCTCTTGTTTACAGTGTGCTTGGGCAGTGAGCCTCTTGTGAGAAGTGTGCTCGGGCAGTGAGCCCTAATTGGCAAGTGCCATTTTGTACTTCTATTCTTTTCATAGAAAATACAATCTTGGGTTAGTCACCCCATGATTTTTCCCTTAACAGGGTTTTCCATGTAAAAATCCTCGTGTTATGTGTGTTGATTTATTTTCTGCTCTCATGTTCATGTATGCTTAAATGTTTTGATACTACACTAATTGTTAAAGAAGAAGAGAAAGTTAAATTATTTAAGATAACTGATTCACCCCCCCTTCTTAGTTATCCACCTTGTTCCAACAATTGGTATCAGAGCTAAGTTCCTCCAAACAGAGCCTAACAGCTTGAGGAAGATCTGGGAATCTCAATGGATATATATGGCATGAGGGAACAACTTCAGTCTACCTTAGATGATCTTGATCAATCTCACTTTGAAGTCAATAACCTGAGGGAAAGACTTAAACAAGCTGATGATTTCATAAATGAACTAAAAGAAAAACTAAGTATCTCTGTGAAAAAGAGAAAGGAACTGCTTCAACAATTAGCAAGTCAAAGTGAAGCCAATGATACTAATGAAGATCTGAATGAGAAAAACAAGCTATGTGAGAAGCTATCAAAAGAGGTCATTATGGTACAACATGAAATGGAATCAAGGGTTATGAAATTCACCCAAGAAATTGAAGAGAAAAGAAAAATGGAAGATAATCTAAAACAATCTCTCAAGGAGAAGTTAGAAGACTGCCACAAAATGGATAGAATAATCAGACATCTGGAATCTGATCTTGAAGAAGCTAGAGATAATGAAGAACAACTTGAAAATCAGATAGACACTCTTAAAAAGGATCTTCAAACAACAAATGAATACAAAGAAAAATTCAAGATAAGCTCTGCTCAACTTGAAGTTCTTCTTGAAAGCCAAAAGAGGGTAAATGACAAGCATGGTTTGGGATATGAGAAAGGTGAAAGCTCTGGATCTGGTTAGAAGAACTCTGGATCAAGAAATCCAAGGAACAGGCCTAGAAGACCTCCGGTAAGGCAACCAAATGCTCAAAGATATCCATCCTTCAATGGATACTGCTACAATTGCAACAACTTCGGTCATAAAGCAACTCAGTGTAGAAGAAGAATGAATCAGACTAATTCATCCTTCTCTGGACATTGTTTCAACTGCAAAAGGTATGGTCACAAATCTCATGAATGCATAAATAAGAAAATAAACAATTCATTCAATAGTAGATGCTTTGCATGCAATAGAATGGGACATATGGCTAATCAATACAGATCAAGAGGATATCAACCAAATATACAAAGAAATATTATTTTCTACAACTACAATAGATCCAATCATATTGCCAAATTCTACAGAAGTAAGACTCAGGATAAAAGGGGTCTGGTGCATCATAACCAAAATCAAGACAAAGGAAAAGGTAAAGTAAATGCGGATGAAGTTCAAAGGGAGATGAACAAGATTTGGGTAAAGACAAATATGGAAAATGTTGGGGATGGATCTGCACCAGAATCTAGTGTTGATATTCCTTTTGGAAATTGAATAGATGAGCTCTAGCTTAGGAGGAGTCACAAAGGAAAATAAATTCCCCCACCCAGTCAATTGATGCCTGAAATTGGCACATGGAAAGTTGCGGATTAACGAGTTCTTAGAGAAACACCTAAATGACCCTTGGTAAAAGTACAAAAGATCTACAATGAGTTTTGAAGAGGTTAATCATCTAGGATTGATCTAGTTTGATAGTCATTCGGTAAAACTAGGACTCTCACAGTTAGATCCAGTATGATTCAAAATTAAAATATCTTGATCTGCGGATAAATGGAATGAATGGACAAAGGGATATAGATTGTCAATTATCAACAAGATTAATTTTGAGCACATCTCAGTGATCCAGAAAGATCTCTCTCAGAACAAGGTCAGAACAAGGAAACTAGAATGACTTAAGGAGTGCATTTATTGCAATATGAAATTAGGGTTTGTACAGAAATAAAAGGGTTCTTTTGTTCATCACTTGCACATTTGCATTCAAGAAGAAGGAAAGAAAGAGCTCTACAACAAGATTGCTTCAACCCTCTCAAGGATCAACCTCAGAATTTGATTCAACCAGCGATCTTTTCAGCTCTTATTGTGAACCCTAGAAGCGTAAAAAGGTATTTCTGCTCTTGAATCTCTCTCTGAATCTTTTGAATAATGGCTACTCCAAATGTTGTTAAGATCACTGATAGGCCATGCCCTAAGTTCAAGAAACATCCTTACAAATCCCTAGAAGTCGATCCCCTAGGTACATTCTCTAGCAGTCTGCATGGGGTTATGCATGTAGAAGATGTTAGGGTTTACATACATGCAAATATTGAGGAATTTGGGGAATCCAAACTGATGGATATCTATCACAAGGAATTAATAGCTGAAGCATTTGAACTCAAACACCAATACAAGGTCATCTAGGATAAACATTTTGGACATTGCATCTATTTCCCCTATTTTGTAGAAGATGAATGGGTCCGGTATGTTCTGAGTAGAATGCATGACAACTTTATGTGGTTAATGAGGCCATTTAAGATCACAAAAGATACCATTAGGGCAGTAACTAGATTGCACTCATCTGGTGGGTTGCCTGCTCTCAAATTAGTCAAAAACCAAACTGTAAGTGAGTCTACCAGATCAAAATTTGACAAGAGGGCAATGAAAATTAAGGATATCACAGATCCAAATATCAAATTTGCTTCTATGATAACTGGTTATAAAATATATCACTCAAGCAGGGAGAATTCTGTATCTGGAATAACAATATAAAGTGCTTATCAGATGCTAAGGGAAAATGCTGATTATGATCTCTGTGAGCTTCTCCTAAACCAACTGTTAGAGAATTTGTCAAAAATAAAGAAGGATAAGAAGAATTCATTTAAGTACGGTGGCCTAATATTATGTCTATTCTTCTACTATATGAATGAGCTACCCAGATCTAGTGGTTGGGTATGGCAAAATGACAGACCAGTTTCCATACAAATTAGAGATTATATGTATGGGCTTGGTGATGCCAAGGCACAAAGTACAGCACTTTGGGGTTACTTAAAAAATTCCAAGGCATGATGTAGGCCAGAGAAAGAATCCCCCAATCCCTAGTTGAAAAATATAAAGATACAATGTGTTTTATGGTGGACACTGATAAATGCCTAATGGAGGCAGTAGAGCCCAGAATAGTCTAGATTATGCCAATGGGCTATGAGGTGGATGAGAAAATTCTAGAACTGCATGTCCAACACCTACTAAGTCAGCATAAGTACCCTAAGGCAAAAAGGTTTGGAACCTTTCAAGAATTAAGTGTGAAAATTCATGATGAACTGAGATAGTCTGAGATCAAGAGAAAGGTAAGAAGGGAAGTGGAAGAAGCTGCCAAGAGATATGGCATTTCCAAGGAGGTAGTTGATGCCAATAGAGAGAAGGTAGAAAGGGTAGAGAAAGAAAGGCAAGAAGTAGAAAAAAAAAGTGCTTCAGTGCAAGCTCCCTTCTGGACTAGATCCTCCAAGAGCTCTGCACCTGCCACTTCTAAGAGCTCAAAAGCCTCAAAACTGGAAGCAAAGACATCTGGTAAAGGAGAAAAGAGAACAAAGACAAAGGCCACAATGTCATACACAAGCCACAAGGATGATGAAGAGACAGATTCAGATGAGGAGGTTAAGAAAATAAAGAAGAAAAATAAAACTTCTATGGAATCATCTGCCGACAATAACAAAGAAGAAGAAGCAGAAGAATTTGTTGAAAAACTGACACTTTCCATTGATGATGTCATCAAGGCAGTCACTGTGGATGGAAATCTACAACCAATGATAGAATTCTATGATGAATATAGTGAAGTTGACCAGAAGATCTTGCAAGATGCTACAGTTAGGTATCTAAACATCTATAATAAAGCATTCATTGAAATCATATCTCTAATTCCCAAAAGCCTAGAGAAGGAACTTGAAATGAGAAAGAACAATGCCAAGGAAAAGGATTTGGAGATCCAAGAACAGATAGCTATTTAGCTCTATCCTTCCATCACTCCAAAACAAATGAACATGATCTTCAAGGATTGCACAGATGAGTTCTAGAGCAAAGCTAAAATGAACAATCTTATGGTCGGAGAGACTGAACAGGTGGCAAAAGAAACTGAAGACATCCTCTAAAATGCCTTCATGAGATTCAATCTCCCTGTTATAGAGGAAATAGATGATGAACCTACTGAGAAAAATGCAAAAGATCTAAAGGAGATAAGTGAGGAGAGGACTAAGGACTTGGATTCCTCTATTCTAGAAGAGGAATTCCATGAAGAAGAAAATATCTCTCTTCCAGATCGCCCTGCAGACTCCAGAACTGAAGGAGAAGAAAGAAAAGAAGAAAAAATTAGTCAAGAAGAAGAGGTAAAGGGAAGAGAAGAAGATCAAATAGAGAAGACCCCAGATGACAGCTCTGAGGCTGCAGAAAGAAAGAAGACTCTGTCTCTGGCAAGAGACACTACAGAAGTAGTTAAAGACTTCCTGAACAAAGAGATGATGGAAATAGATGAACTGGATCTATTTTAAGGACCACTTAATTTTGACTCCCTCTCACCGATTCGGACAATGAAGGTAGAATCTTTTGCTCAAGCTAAAGCAAAATAAAAGCTTCTGAAGTCTCACATGGAAGACTGTGAGCTGATAGAGATCGCATCTGGTGTATTGGAGAAGATCATGCCATCCTTCCAAAAGGATCTTTTAGCTTCCTCATTCGATAATCTAAAATCTCTTGTTAATACTATTAGCACACATTTTGATTCCTTAGAGAAATCAACAGAAGAAAAGGTCTGGAAAGAGTTTTTGGGAAAGAGATTCTTTGAAGTACAAGGATTCATAGCAAATGATAGGAGAAATCTGGATAATGGGATAAAGAGCCTAGAAAATGCTGTTAAAGATGGTGGAGAAATATATAAATTTTGTCTATCCTGGTCTAAAGTGACAAAGGATATTGAGAATAAAGTGAAAGAACAAGAAGGTAAACTGTGAAGTTTAACTCAAAATTTTGATCCTCTCACCACATCCATAATAAATCAAGAATGCCAGACTATTGCCATTTTAAATGAACTAAAGAAACTTGAAAAGGAAAGGAAGAATATAATAAGTAGGATGGGTGAACTTAGAGGGATAATTATCCCTAAGTTAGAGGCCATGCATGAGGCCCTAACTGATGCTCAGACCATAGCCCGGACTAGTGATCTGACAGACCTAAAGAGGACAAAATCTTTTGCATTCCTATTGAGTGGTCACATCTCAATTTTAGACAAGATGAAGCAGAGTTGGGCAACATAATTTATCCAGTTGAAGACAATTTTTGTAGATATACTTAAGTATATGTAAGTATAACTTGTATATATACTTATGCAGCTATGTATAGGATAATTTTTGAAAATTTTGGTGTGCAGATTCTACCCTTTGCCATTGATGTCAAAGGGGGAGTGAGGAGTAGTGAAAAATGTGAAATCCAGCTAAGGGGGAGCTCTGGTAAAAGTGTACATAAGATAGAGCATTAGCCAAGGGGGAGTTTGTTATAACACTTAGTCATTTTTCACCAAGTGTTGCCATCAATGCCAAAGGGTGAGATTGTTGGCAAGAGACACTAAGTGGCTTCATGAGTGTTGTCATTGATGGCAACAAAGTCCATCCCACTCATCCGCAGCAAATGGTATGTCTATATCGGAAGTTAAATTGAAGAGTATTTTGATTTGACAAGCAAGAACAGATCATACAACAAGGTCCGACAGTCAGGTTTGGATCTCTAAGAGGAAGTATCTTATGAGAGTACAGACTTGGGGAAGTCAAGAGGAGTACCATGACTACTACATTCTAGAGATTGAGCCTTCGGTGATGAGAGAGTGAAAAGATATGAGCACCTAAGTGTAGGGTTCCTGTTTGGCAGAGTAGACTGAGGAAGAACTGACTAACAGAACATCAAACCTTAATCCGGATAAGAAATTGATGGTGATAAAGTTTCTTGAGGGATCATTCATGGTTGGCCGACATGATTGATGACTCCTATAACTATCTTTTTGATACGCATCACTTAGTAAGCATGGATTTAGCCGACAGACCAAAGTTTGGGAAATCTTGAGTATTCCAGATGCCGACTAGAAAGATGTTGAAATTCTTTGTGCAGATATATATATACTAGATGGATTTCAATGTGAAGATGTATGTTGTGTAAGGGAGTGTGTGAAAAAAAGTAGAGAGCAGTGTGGAAGGAGATATACAAATCTGGTATGTGACAGAACAGTAGCACTAATTAGAGGAAGAATGAAGTGCAGCAGATCAGTATATTGAGCCTAACCAGAACTGAACTCTAGCATATGTGGATCCTCTGATTAGTTCAAACAACTAGTTACTTTCTATATACCTTGTAGGTAGTGAGCCTCTTGTGAGCAGTGTGCTTGGGTAGTGAGCCTCTTGTGAGAAGTGTGCTCAGGCAATGAGCCCTAATTGGCAAGTGCCATTTTGTACCTCTATTCTTTTAATAGAGAATACTATCTTGGGTTAGTCACCCCATGGTTTTTCCCTTAACAAGGTTTTCCATGTAAAAATCCTTGTGTTATGTGTGTTGATTTCTTTTCTGCTCTCATGTTCATGTATGCTTAAATGTTTTGATACTGCACTAATTGTTAAAGAAGAAAAGAGAGTTAAATTATTTAAGATATCTGATTCACCCCCCTTCTCAGTTATCCACCTTGTTCCAACAATTGGTATCAGAGCTAAGTTCCTCCAAACAGAGCCTAACAGCTTGAGGAAGATCTAGGAATCTCAATGGATATATATGGCATGAGGGAACAACTTCAGTCTACCTTAGATGATCTTGATCAATCTCACTCTGAAGTCAATAACCTAAGGGAAAGACTTAAACAAGCTGATGATTTCATAAATGAACTAAAAGAAAAACTAAGTATCTCTATGAAAAAGAGAAAGGAACTGCTTCAATAATTAGCAAGTCAAAGTGAAGCCAATGATACTAATGAAGATCTGAATGAGAAAAACAATCTATGTGAGAAGCTATCAAAAGAGGTCATTATGGTAAGACATGAAATGGAATCAGGGGTTATGAAATTCACCCAAGAAATTGAAGAGAAAAGAAAAATGGAAGATAATCTAAAACAATCTCTCAAGGAGAAGTCAGAAGACTGCCACAAAATGGATAGAATAATTAGAAATCTAGAATTTGATCTTGAAGAAGCTAGAGATAATGAAGAACAACATGAAAATTAGATAGACACTCTTTAAAAGGATCTTCAAACAACAAATGAATACAAAGAAAAATTCAAGATAAGCTCTGCTCAACTTGAAGTTATTCTTGAAAACCAAAAGAGGGTAGATGACAAGCATGGTTTGGGATATGAGAAAGGTGAAAGCTCTGGATCTGGTTAGAAGAACTCTGGATCAAGAAATCTAAGGAACAGGCCTAGAAGACCTTCGGTAAGGCAACCAAATGCTCAAAGATATCCATCCTTCAATGGATACTGCTACAATTGCAACAACTTCGGTCATAAAGCAACTCAGTGCAGAAGAAGAATGAATCAGACTAATTCATCCTTCTCTGGACATTGTTTCAACTGCAAAAGGTATGGTCACAAATCTCATGAATGCATAAATAAGAAAATAAACAATTCATTCAATAGTCGATGCTTTGCATGCAATAGAATGGGACATATGTCTAATCAATGCAAATCAAGAGGATATCAGCCAAATATGCAAAGAAATGTTATTTTCTACAACTGTAATAGAGCCAGTCATATTACCAAATTCTACAGAAGTAAGACTCGGGATAAAAGGGGTCTGGTGCATCATAACCAAAATCAAGACAAAGGAAAAGGTAAAGTAAATGTAGATGAAGTTCAAAGGGAGATGAACAAGATTTGGTTAAAGACAAATATGGAAAATGTTGGGGATGGATCTACACTAGAATCTGGTGCTGATCTTCCTTTTGGAAATTGAATAGATGAGATCTGGCTTAGGAGGAGTCACAAAGGAAAATAAATTCCCCCAGCCAGTCAATCGATGCCTGAAATTGGCACATGGAAAGTTGCGGATTAACGAGTTCTCAAAGAAACACCTAAATGACCCTTGGTAAAAGTACAAAAGATCCGTAATGGGTTTTGAAGAGGTTAATCATCCAAGATTGATCTAGTTTGATAGTCATTCAGTTAAATTAGGACTCTCACAGTTAGATCCGGTATGATTCAAAATTAAAATATCTTGATCTTCGGATAAATGGAATGAATGGACAAAGGGAGATAGATTGTCAATTATCACCAAGATTAATTTTGAGCACATCTCAGTGATCCAGAAAGATCTCTCTTAGAACAAGGTTAGAATAAGGAAACCAGAATGACTTAAGGAGTGCATTTATTGCAATATGAAATTAGGGTTTGTGCAGAAATAAAAGGGTTCTTTTGTTCATCACTTGCACATTTGCATTCAAGAAGAAGGAAAGAAAGAGCCCTACAACAAGATTGCTTCAACCCTCTCAAGGATCAACCTCAGAATTCAATTCAACCAACGATCTTTTCAGCTCTTATCATGAACCCTAGAAGCATAAAAAGGTATTTCCGCTCTTGAATCTCTCTCTGAATCTTTTGAATGATGGCTACTCCAAATGTTGTTAAGATCACTGATAGGCCACACCCTAAGTTGAAGAAACATCCTTACAAATCCCTAGAATTTGATCCCCTAGGCGCATTCTCTAGCATTCTGCATGCGGTTATGCATGTAGAAGATGTTAGGGTTTACATACACACAAATATTGAGGAATTTGGGGAATCCAAACTGATGGATATCTATCACAAGGAATTAATAGATGAAACATTTGAACTCAAACCCCAATACTAGGTCATCTGGGATAAACATTTTGGACATTGCATCCATTTCCCCTATTTTGCAAAAGATGAATGGGTCCAGTATGTTCTGAGAAGAATGCATGACAACTTTATGTAGTTGATGAGGCCATTTAAGATCACAAAAGATGCCATTAGGGCAGTAACCAGATTGCACTCATCTGGTGGGTTGCCTGCTCTCAAATCAGTCAAAAACCAAACTATTAGTGAGTCTACCAGATCAAAATTTGACAAGAGGGCAATGAAAATTAAGGATATCACAGATTCGGATATCAAATTTGCTTCTATGATAATTGGTTATAAAATATATCACTCCACCAGGGAGAATTCTGTATCTGGAATAGCAATATAAAGTGCTTATTAGATGCTAAGGGAAAATGCTGATTATGATCTCTATAAGCTTCTCCTGAACAAACTGTTAGAGAATTTGTAGAAAATAAAGAAGGATAAGAAGAATTCATTTAAGTATGGTGGCCTGATATTATGTCTATTCTTCTACTATATGAATGAGCTACCTAGATCCAGTGGTTAGGTATGGCAAAATGACAGACTAGTTTCCATACAAATTAGAGATTATATGTATGGGCTTGGTGATGCCAAGGCACAAAGTACAACACTTTGGGGTTACTTCATAAACTTTCAAGGCATGATGCAGGCCAGAGAAAGAATCCCCCAATCCCTAGTTGAAAAATATAAAGATACAGTGTGTTTTATGGTGGACACTGATAAATGCCTAATGGAGGCAATAGAGCCCAGAATATTCTAGATTATGCCAATGGGCTATGAGGTGGATGAGAAAATTCTAGAACTGCATGTCCAACACCTACTAAGTCAGCCTAAGGACCCTAAGGCAGAATGGTTTGGAACCTTTCAAGAATTAAGTGTGAAAATTCATGTTGAACTGAGACAGCCTGAGATCAAGAGAAAGGTAAGAAGGGGAGTAGAAGAAGTTGCCAAGAGATATGGCATTTCCAAGGAGGCAGTTGATGCCAACAGAGAGAAGGTAGAAAGGGCAGAGAAAGAAAGGCAAGAAGTAGAAAAAGAAAGTGCTTCAGTGCAAGCTCCCTTCTGGACTAGATCCTCCAAGAGCTCTGCACCTGCCACTTCTAAGAGCTCAAAAGGCTCAAAACTGGAAGCAAAGACATCTGGTAAAGGAGAAAAGAGAACAAAGACAAAGGCTACAAGGTCATACACAAGCCACAAGGATGATGAAGAGACAGAGTCAGATGAGAAGGTTAAGAAAATGAAGAAGAAAAATAAAACTTCTATGGAATCATCTGCCAGCAATAACAAAGAAGAAGAAGCGGAAGAATTTGTTGAAAAACTGGCACTTTCCATTGATGATGTCATCAAGGCAGTCACTGTGGATGGAAATCTGCAACCAATGATAGAATTCTATGATGAATATAGTGAAGTTGACCAGAAGATCTTGCAAGATGCTATAGTCAGGTATCTAAACATCTATAATAAAGCATTCATTGAAATCATATCTCTAATTCCCAAAAGCCTAGAGAAGGAACTTGAAATGAGAAAGAACAATGCCAAGGAAAAGGATTTGGAGATCCAAGAATAGATAGCTATTTAGCTCTATCCTTCCATCACTTCAAAACAAATGAACATGATCTTCAAGGATTGCAAGGATGAGTTCTGGAGCAAAGCCAAAATGAACAAGTTTATGGTCGGAGAGACTGATCAGGTGGTAAAAGAAACTGAAGAAATCCTCTGGAATGCCTTCATGAGATTCAATCTCCCTGTTATAGAGGAAATAGATGAGGAACCTACTGAGAAAAATGCAAAAGATCCAAAGGAGATAAGTGAGGAGAGGACTAAGGACTTGGATTCCTCTGTTCTAGAATAGGAATTCCATGAAGAAGAAAATATCTCTCTTCTGGATCCCCCTGCAAACTCTGGAACTGAAGGAGAAGAAAGAAAAGAAGAAAAAATCAGTCAAGAAGAAGAGGTAAAGGGAAGAGAAGAAGATCAAACAGAGAAGACCCCAGATGATAGCTCTGAGGTTGCAGAAGGAAAGAAGACTTTGTCTCTAGCAAGAGACATGGGAAAAGTAGTTAAAGACTTCCTAAACAAAGAGATGATGGAAATAGATGAACTAGATCTATTTCAAGGACCACTTAATTTTGACTCCCTCTCTCCAGTTCAGACAATGAAGGTAGAATCTTTTGCTCAAGCTAAAGCAAAAGAAAAGCTTCTGAAGTCCCACATGGAAGACTGTGAGCTGATAGAGATCGCATCTGGTGTAATGGAGAAGATCATGCCATCCTTCCAAAAGGATCTTTCAGCCTCCTCATCCAGTAATTTGATATCCCTTGTTAATACTATTAGCACACATTTTGATACCTTAGAGAAATCAATAGAAGAAAAGGTCCGAAAAGAGTTTTTGGGAAAGAGATTCTCTGAAGTACAAGGATTCATAGCAAATGATAGGAGAAATCTGGATATTGGGATAAAGAGCCTAGAAAATGCTCTTAAAGATGGCAGAGAAATATATAAATTTTTTCCATCCTGATCTAAAGTGACAAAGGATATTGAGAAGAAAGTGAAAGAATAAGAAGGTAAACTGTCAAGTTTATCTTAGAATTTTGATCCTCTCACCACATCCATAATAAATCAAGAATGCTAGACTATTGCCATTTTAAATGAACTAAAGAAACTTGAAAAGGAAAGGAAGAATATAATAAGTAGGATGGGTGAACTTAGAGGGATAATTATCCCTAAGTTAGAGGCCATGCATGAGGCCCTAACTGATGCTCAGACCACAGCCCGGACTAGTGATCTGACAGACCTAAAGAGGATAGAATCTTTTGTATTCCTGTTGAGTGGTCACATCTCAATTTCAGACAAGATGAAGTAGAGTTGGGCAACATAATTTGTCTAGTTGAAGACAACTTTTGTAGATATACTTAAGTATATGTAAGTATAACTTGTATATATACTTATGGGGCTATGTATGGTTGATTTTTGAAAATTTTGGTGTGCAGATTCTACCCTTTATCATTTATGTCAAAGGGGGAGTGAGGAGTAGTGAAACATGTGAAATCCAGCTAAGGGGGAGCTCTGGTAAAAGTGTACATAAGATAGAGCATCAGCCAAGGGGGAGTTTGTTATAACACTTAGTCATTTTTCACTAAGTGTTGCCATCAATGCCAAAGGGGGAGTTTGTTGGCATGAGACACTAAGTGGCTTCATGAGTGTTGTCATTGATGGCAACAAAGTCCATCCCACTCATCCGCAGCACATGGTATGTCTATATTGGAAGTCAAATTGAAGAGTATTTTGCTCCGACAAGCAAGAATAGAGCATGCAGCAAGGTCTGATAGTTAGGTCTGGATCTCTCAGAGGAAGTATCTCAGGAAAGTATAGAATTGGAGAAGTCAAGAGGAGTACCATGACTGCTACATTCTAGAGATTGAGCCTCAGGTGATGAAAGAGTGAAAAGATATGAGCACCTAAGTGTTGGGTTCCTGTTTGGTAGAGTAAACTGAGGAAGAACTGATCGGCAGAGCATCAGACCTTAATCCGGATAAGAAATTGATGGTGATCAAGTTTCTTAAGGGATCATTCATGGTTGGAAGACATGATTGATGACTCCTATAACTATCATTTTGATACACATCACTTACTAAGCATGGATTCAGCCGATAGACCAGAGTTTAGGAAATCTTGAGTATTCCAGATGCGGACTAGAAAAATGTTGAAATTCTTTGTATGGATATATATATATATACCAGATGGATTTCAATGTGAAGGTGTATGTTGTTTAAGTGAGTGTGCAAAGAAAAACAGAGCAGTGTGGAAGGAGATATACAAATCCAGTATGTGACAGAACAACAACACTAAGCAGAGGAAGAATGAAGTGTAGCAGATCAGTATACTGAGCCTAATTGGAATTGAACTCTAGCATATGTGGATGCCTCTGATCAGTTCAAACACTTGGTTACTTTCTATATACCTTGTAGGCAATGAGCCTCTTGTGAGAAGTGTGCTTGGGTAGTGAGCCCTAATTGACAAGTGCCATTTTGTACTTCTATTCTTTTAACAGAGAATACAATCTTGGGTTAGTCACCCCGTGGTTTTTCCCTTAACAGGGTTTTCCACATAAAAATCCTTGTGTTATGTGTGTTGATTTCTTTTCTACTCACATGTTCATGTATGCTTAAATATTTTGATACTGCACTAATTGTTAAAGAAGAAAAGAAATTTAAATTATTTAAGATAATTGATTCACCCCCCCTCTCAGTTATCTTCCTTGTTCCAACAATCATATCCCTTGATGATGATGATTTCTGAGCTGTTGATAACTGAGAGGGGGGGTGAATCAGTTATCTTAATTATTTCAGCTTTTTGAACTTTCTTATTAAGTAATGTAGCATCAATTCAAATAAGCAAACATAACCATGAAATGGAAATACACATGACACAATATTTTTGACATAGAAACCCTGTTATGGGAGAAAACCACGGGGTGATTAACCCAAGATTATATTCTCTATTAGAAGAATAGAAATACAAGATGGCACTTGCCAATTAGGGCTCACTGCCTGAGGACACTGCTCACAAGAGGCTCACTGCCTACAAGAGACTCACTGTCTACAAGATGTAAGAAGAATAACAAGATCCTTGAACTGATGAGAAGCATCCACATATGCTAAGGTTCAGTTCCTATTAGGCTCAATACACTGATCTACTGCACTTCATCCTTCCTCTTCTTTTGTACTGCTATCCTTTCACATACCGAACCTTCCTTACTGCTTCACTCTACTCTTCTACTTTTCTTCACACACACACAACAACAACAACACCTTATCGAAATCCTTCTGGTATATATATCCACACAAAGGATTTCATCCTCTTTCTAGTCGGCATCCAGAATAGTCAATATTTCCCAAACTCTAGTCTGTCAGCTGAATCCTTGCTTCCCAAGTGATGTGAATCAAAAAGAAACTTATAGAAGTTATCTAACAAGTCAGCCAATCATGAATGATACCTTAGGAATCTTTATCACCATCAACATCTCATCCAGAATAACTTCTGATGCTCTGCCTATCAGTTCTTCCTCTGTCTATTCTACCAAATCGGACCCCAATACTTGAATGCTTATATCTCTTTACTCTTTCATCACCGGAGGCTCAATTCCTAGAATCTATTAGTTAGGGTACTCCTCTTGACTTCCCCAATTTCATACTTTCCAAGGATACTTCCTCTGAGAGATCCAGAACTGACTGTTGGACCTTTCCACATACTCTGTTCTTGCTTACTGGACCACAACACTCTTCAATCTAACTTCCGGTAAAGGCACACCATGTCCTACAGATGTGTGGGATGAACTTTGTTGCCATCAATGACAACAATCATGAAGCTCCAATGTGTCTCTTGCCAACAATATCCCCCTTTGGCATTGATGGCAACACTTAGTGAAAAATAACTAAGTGTTATACTATACTCCCCCTTGGTTAATGCTCTCTTCTACTATACATTTTACTGGAGCTCCCCCTTAGCTAGATTCCACATTTTTCACTGTTCCTCACTCTCCCTTTGACATCAATGCAAAGGGTAGGGTCTGCACACTAAAATTGCCCAAAAATTCAACTATAGTTAGCCGCATAAGTATATAAATAGGTTATACTGTAATATACTGTAATATGTCTACAAAGGTTGTCTTCAACTATTCAACTTGTGTCACCCAACTTTGCTTCATCTTGTCCAAAATTGAGATGTGACCACTCAACAGGAATGCAAAAGCTTCTACCCTCTTGAGATCTGTCGGATCACTGGTCTGGGCTAAGGTTTGAGCATCTATTAGGGCCTCATGCATGGCCTCTAATTTGGGGATAATCATCCCTCTAAGCTCACCCATCCTGTTTATTATGTTCTTCCTCTCCTTTCCAAGTTTCTTAATCTCATTCATGACTACAATAGTTTGACATTCCTGATTTACTATAGAAGAGGAGAGAGGATCAAAATTTTGAGATAGACTTATTAGTTTATCCTCTTGCTCTTTTACTTTCTTCTCAATATCCTTGGTCACTTTAGGCCAGGATAAACAAAATTTGTAGATATCTTTGCCATCTTTGAGAGCATTTTCCAAGCTCTTTATTGCAATAGCCAAAACTCTCCTATCATTTGTTATTATGCCTTGTAACTCCAAGAATCTCTTATCCAAAAACTCTTTCTAGACCTTCTCCTCAGCTGATTTCTCTAGAGATTCAAAATGTGTACTAACACTATTTACTAGAGATTTGAGATTACCGGATGAAGAGGCTGAGGGGTCTTTTTGAAAAGATGGTATGATCTTCTCTAATACACTGGATGCAACTTCTATGAGCTCACAGTCTACCAAGTGAGACTTCAGAATTTTTTCTTTTGCCTTTGCTTGGGTGAAGGATGCTAGCTTCATCATTTGCATCGAAGAGAGGGAATCAAAATTGAATGGACCTTGAAGCAACTTTGGTTCATCAAATTCCAACAACTCCTTGGTCAAGAAATCTTTGACTGCATCTACTATGTCTCTTACCGGTGATAGGGTTTTCTTCTCTTCTGCAGCCTTAGCACTGTCATTTATGGTCTTTTCTATTTGACCTTCTTTTTCCTTCACTTCTTCTACTTTCTCCTCTATTTTTACTTCTCCTTTAGATCCAGAGACTGCTGGGGAATCTGGGTTTACTTCTCCTTGACCTTCCTCTTTCGAAACAGAGGAATCCTTTTCCTTTACCTCTTTTGCTACCGTCTCAGTAGATTCTTCTTTATTATCTATTCCCGAAGGATCATTACCTAAATCCTCTATAATAGGAATATTGAATCTTTTATAGGCATTCCGTGGGATTTCTTCTGTTTCTTTTGCCACTTTATCAGTTTCTCCAAGCATGAGCTGATTCATTCTAGTCTTACTCTGGAACTCATCCTTGCAATCTTTGAAGATCATATCCATTTGTTTTGGAGTAATTGAAGGGTATAGCTGAATAGCTATTTGTTCTCTAATCTCTAAGTCCTTAGCCTTAGCATTTTCTTTTCTCATTTCAAGTTCCTTTTCTAAACTTTTAGGAATTAGAGAAATTATTTCAATCAAAACTTTATTGTATATGTTCAAGTACTTAACTATGGCTTCCTCCAAGATTTTTCTATCTGCATCATTATATGCATCATAGAATTCTGTTATTGGTTGCAGGTTCCCATCCATAGTAATAGCTTTGACTACATCATCTAGGGATAGAGTGGGCCTTTCAACAAACTCTTCTGCCTCTGCCTCCTTATCTTTACCGGATACTTTCTTCTTATTCTTCATCTTCTTGATCTCTTCATCAGATTCTATCTCTTCTTCATCTTTCTGACTGATGTAAGACCTTGTGGCCTTTATCTTAGTTCTTTTCTCTACCTTACCGGATGATTTTGCTTTCGATTTTGATGTCTTTGAGCTATTGTCAGTGGTAGGAGCGGACCTCTTAGAGGATCTTGTCCGGGTGGGGGCTTCTACTAGACCACTTTCCTTTTCAGCACCTTCCTTCTCTTTCTCTGCTCTTTCCCTCTTCTCCCTGTTAGCATCAAGTGCTTCTTTTGAAATGCCAAATCTTTTGGCAACATTCTCTACGTCTTTTCTCACTTTTCTCTTTATCTATGGTTGTCTTAACTCCACATGGATCTTCACACTTAATTCTTCAAAGGTTCCAAACCTTTCTGCTTTGGGATCCTTGGGCTGACTTAGCATGTGCTGAACATGCAGTTCCACAATTTTCTCATCCTCTTCATACCCCATAGGCATGATCCATACTGTTCTTGGTTCCACTGCCTCCATTAGGCACTGATCAGTTTCTACCATAAAGCATATTGTATCTTTATATTTTTCAACTATAGATTGTGGGATTCTCTCTCTTGCTTGCATCATGTTCTAAAAATTCTTGAAATATCCCCAGAGAGCTGTATTCTGTTCCTTGGCATCACCAAGCCTATGTATATAATCTCTGATCTGAATGGCTAATGGTCTATCATTCTACCATACCCAACCAATGGATTTGGGAAGCTCATTCATGTAATAAAAGAAAATACAGAGTATCAAATACCATATTTGAAGGAGTTCTTCTTATCCTTCTTTATCTTCTATAGATTCTCTAAGAGTTGGTTCAGAAGGAGCTCACAAAGATCATAGTCTACATTCTTCCTCAACACTTCATAAGCAGTATATATAGCAATTATGGAAACTGAAATCTCCCTACTAGAGTGATATATCTTATATCCAATTATCATTGATGCAAACTTGATATCCAGATCTATGATATCCTCAATAGTCATAGCTCTTTTATCAAACTTTGATCTGGTAGCCTCACTGACAATTTGGTTTTTGACATATTTGAGCGTAGGCATTTCACCGGTTGAGTGTAATCCGGTTACAACCTTAATGACATCCTTAGTGATCTTAAATGGCATGTTTAACCACATGAAGTTGTCATGTATTCTGCTCAAGATATACCGGACTCATTCATCTTCTGGAAAATAGGGAAAATGAATGCACTGTGCAAAATGTTTGTCCCGGACAACTTTATACTAAGTTTTGAGTTCAAATGAGTCATCTATCAAATGCTTGTGATAGATATCAACCAGCTTAGATTCCCTAAATTCTTCTATATTCACATGAATATATTCCCTAACATCTTCTACATGCAGAATTCCATGCGGAATACTTGAAAAGGTGCCTAGGGGATCAACTTCTAGGGATTTATATGGATGTTTCTTGAACTTAGGGCATGGCCTCTTAGTGATATTTACAACATTCGGTGTATCCATCTTCAAAAAGACTTACAGAGAAATATTCAATAACGGAAGGTACCTTTTGCGCGTCTAGGGTTCATGAAAAGATCCAGATTGATTCGCTAGATGAATTGACTTCTGTAGAAGACATTTGATGGGCTTCAGGAGATTTGATGCAGAGCTCTTTTTTTGCATCTTCTTGAATGCAGAATGAACAAGTGTTTGATAGGAAAACCCTTATATTATTCTGCAAACCCTAATACCAAGTTGCAATAAATGCTCAACTTAAGTCATTTCAGTTTTCCATGTTTTCCTTATTTGAATGACTTGATGAACCGGATCAATCTTGTTCTAAACATCTTGCGGATCTTCCATATTTTAACCATAGTTTATTTAGATGTTTCTCTTACAAACCCTTTTGTTCGCAACTCTCCTTGTGCCAGTTCCAACACCAATTAACTGGCTGGGGGAAAAAGTTTTTCTTTGTATCTCCCCCTAAGCCAGAGCTCACTTTTTAATTTCCGGAAGGAATATCAGCACCATATTCTAGTGCGGATCCATCCCCTACATTTTCTATACTTCTCTTCACCCAAATCTTGTTCATCTCACTTTTAACTTCATCCACATTCACTTTTCCTTTTCCCTTGTCTTGATTCTGATTATGATGTACCGGACCTCTTTTGTCCTGATTCTTGCTTCTACAGAATTTGGCAGTATGACTGGAGCTATTGCAATTGTGGAAAACAACATTTCTTTGCCTATTTGATTGATGTCCTCTTGATCTACATTGATTATCCATATGACCCATTCTATTGCATACAAAGCATCTACCATTTAATGAATTGTTCATTTGCATATCTCTGCATTCATGAGATTTGTGACCATACCTTTTACAGTTGAAACATTGTCCAGAGAAGGATATATTAGTCTGATTCAATCTCTTTCTGCACTGATTAGCTTTATGACCAAAGTTATTGCAGTTTGTGGTAGATCCATTGAAAGATGGATATCTTTGAGCATTAGGTTGCCTTATCGGAGGTCTTCTAGGCTTGTTCCTTGGATTTTCTGATCCAAAATTCTTCTGACCAGATCCAGAGCTTTCACCTTTCTCACATCCCAAGCCACACTTGTCATCTACCCTCTTTTGGCTTCCAAGAAGAACTTCAAGTTGAGCAAAACTTATCTTGAATTTCTCTTTGTATTCATTTGTTGTTTGAAGATCCCTTTTAAGAGAGATAATTTGATCCTCAAGCTTTTCTTCATTATCTTTAGCATCTTCAAGATCAGATTCAAGATGTCTGATTATTCTATCCATCTTGTGGGAGTCTTCTAATTTCTCCTTGAGAGATTGTCTTAGATCATCTTCAGTTTTTCTTTTTCGTCAATTTCTTGGGTAAATTTCATAAATCCTGATTCCATTTCATGTCTTACCATAATGACCTCTTTTGATAATTTTTCACATAACTTGGTTTTCTCCTTCAAATCTCCATTTGTATCATTTTTTTCACCTTGACTTTCTAGTTACTGAAGTAGCTCCTTTTTCTTTTTCATAGAGAGACTCAGTTTCTCTTTTAATTCATTTATGAAATCATCAGCCTATTTGAGTCTTTCCTTCAATTCATTGACTTCAGAATTTGACTGCTTAAGATCATCTAGAGCAGACTTCATCCATTTGAATTCCCAGATCTTCCTCAAGTTGTTAGGCTCTGTTGGGAGGAACTTGGCTCTAATACCAATTGTTGATAACTGAGAGGGGGGGTGAATTAGTTATCTTAATTATTTCAGCTTTCTAAACTTTCTTATTAAGTAATGCAGCATCAATTCAAATAAGCAAACATAACCATGAAATGGAAATACACATGACAAAATATTTTTGACATGGAAACCCTATTAAGGGAGAAAACCACGGGGTGATTAACCCAAGATTATATTCTCTGTTAGAAGAATAGAAATACAAGATGGCACTTGCCAATTAGGGCTCACTGCCTACAAGAGACTCACTATCTACAAGATGTAAGAAGATTAACAAGATCCTTGAACTGATGAGAAGCATCCACATATGCTGAGGTTCAGTTCTAGTTAGGCTCAATACACTGATCTGCTGCACTTCATCCTTCCTCTTCTTTTGTGCTACTGTCCTTTCACATACTGGACCTTCCTTGCTGCTTTCATTGTGCTCTTCTACTTTTCTTCACACACACACAATAACAACACCTTATCAAAATCCTTCTGGTATATATATCCACACAAAGGATTTCATCCTCTTTCTAGTCGACATCCGGAATAGTCAATATTTTTCAAACTCTAGTCTATCGGCTAAATCCTTGCTTCCCAAGTGATGCGGATCAAAAAGAAACTTATAGAAGTTATCTAACAAGTCTGCCAATCATGAATGATACCTTAGGAATCTTTATCACCATCAACATCTCATCCGAAAAACTTCTGATGCTCTGCCTGTTAGTTCTTCCTCTGTCTGTTCTACCAAACCGGACCCCAATACTTGAATGCTTATATCTCTTTACTCTTTCATCACTGGAGGCTCAATTCCTAGAATCTATCAGTCAAGGTACTCCTCTTGACTTCCCCATGTCTGTACTTTCCAAGGATACTTCCTCTAAGAGATCCAGACCTGACTGTTAGACCTTGCCACATACTCTGTTCTTGCTTATCACACCACAACACTCTTCAATCTGACTTCCGGTAAAGGCACACCATGTCCTGCAGATGTGTGGGATGAACTTTGTTGCCATCAATGACAACAATCATGAAGCTCCAATGTGTTTGTTGCCAACATGAGCTTGAGTCTAAAACCACATCAAAAAATCCCAATTGTTTTATTAATTTAAGAATGCAAAGATTTAGGCTGGAGCCACCATCTATTAAGACTCTTTTTATGTTATGTTTGTGGATGCGTACTTTAATGTGGAGAGATTTGTTATGGGATGTGCTTATAGCAGGAAGGTCTTGTTCAGAAAAGGTAAGATGATGCGGTGATGAGATGTGTCCCACCACAGCTTGGAATTGATCATCATTCAAGTCGGTAGGGACGTGAGTATCCATCAAGGCTTTGTCAAGGACTTCCTTGTGGAGAGGGGATGTGCAAAGCAACTCTAGGATAGAGATTTGAGCATGGATCTTCCCAAGGTGTTGGAGAAGGTTATACTTGTTTGTGGGTGGGTGGTTTGTGGGTGTACATGTGGAAGGTTAATGATTAGTGATTGGGATTCCTCTAATTGATATGTGGTTGTGACAGGTAGTAGTAGTGCAATTAGGTGTTTTAGCTCTTATGGTGATGGTAGCTATGCAGTTGGAACATTCTTCTATTCAACCCACAACAAAATTGAAAGAAGAGGGAGGAGGGATGACATTATAGGCTTGATTAGATGATGAAGCTTTAACTTTGTTGTGATTGAGAAGCAAATCCTTTTAAGTTCCTAGATTTTCATTGGGTGGTTCATCAATGGTGATATCACCACAATCAATGATGTCTTGAATGCAATTATTTAGTTCCTTATACAATCAGATATTATGTGTCCTTTGACATGATGATATTCACAATATGTATTCTGATGAGACCAAGGTGGTTTAAATTGTTTGTCATCATATGGTCTAATGGTAGGTAATTGGATGAGGTCGGATTTCAAAAGGTTTCTCAAGACATTCTCTATTGGTTCACCTAAAGGTGTGAATTTTTGTTTGGATGTGTTGGATTGTCTTGATGGACCTTTTGGAAATCTAACGTTATTATTGCTTGAGGATGCATTGAATGGTGAGGTGGTTTGGAAAATTTAGACATTCTTAACATCGGTGACACCATCGTTAAGGGTGTTTTTTCTCTTGCCCCAAAAGTGGGGTTTTCATGTGATTGGTTGTTGTTGTTGCTATTGCTATTGCTATTGACTTTGTTGTCAATGTTTTTGTTGTCATTTTCTTAGGAAATTTTGATAGCTCCCTTGGCTATGAGAGATCTTTCAATTGTGGTTCCTTTGTTAATGACCACTTGAAAGGTAGATGCACATTGAATTTGTAGGTGGAATCCCATCTCGTAATTAAGGTTAGTCACAAACATAGTGACCAATTGTTTTTCAGGGATGGGCCATGGGAACTTGCTTGCTAAGCTTCTCCACTCTTGCAAGAAGGCAATGAAGGATTCCCCATTTTATTGTTTGGTGAACTAAAAAGGTCCATCATGGACACTTCATGTTCATTTTTGTAAGAGAAGTGGTTGACAAACTTCTCCGCAAGTTCGTGGAAGGTCTTGATACTGGGGGGAAGGTGGGCAAACCATTCGGTGGCTTGGCCTCCTAAGCTTTGGGGAAAAGTCTCATTAGATATGTATCATCATAGACTTATAAGCAAGCTATGTAAAATTCCCTAATGTGTTCCCTAGGGTCTCCTTTCTCTTTGTATTTATCAAATTTGGGTGTCAAAATTTTTAGGGAAAGGAGGCATGGGGATGGTTCGATCAAATGGGTATGGGCAAATGTCTTCGAATCAATATTGCTTTCCTTTATGCCCATGTTGTATGTCCTCAAATTTTTGGATTAAGTTTTGAATAATGCTTGATAAATCTTGGGTAGGTGGTGGTTGTGGTACATTTTATTGTTGTTGTTGGATTAAATTTTGGAAAAAGTTGGGGTGAGGTTTGGGTTTGATTTTGTTGATCTTGTTGATAGGCTACAAGTTGTTGTTGATTTTGATTTTGTTGTAATTTTTGGGTGGAGGATGATACAATGGGTGGTTCTCAAATAAGAGGCTATGAAATGGGAAGTTGCATGTTTGTGAAGGGTTGTTGAATGGATTATTATTAGGGATGTTGGATGTATTGTAAGGTGGTTGTGAGAATAATTGTGTCACGAAGGCTATGGTGTTGGCGCCAAATTGAGGAACACTTGTGGAAGCACTTGTGTACGTGGTATTGTTAGGGATGTTAAGGGTAATTTGAGGGGTAGATGTAGTGATGGTTGATGTTGCTAGGGAGGTGGGATTTGATGTGGTTGATATGGTGGCATTACATGATGAGGGTTGTGATGTGTTAGGGACATTGTTTGAGGAGGATGGTTGTGATGTGGTAGGTACCTTAGCACCATTTTGGATCAAGAATTAAAGATATTTATTGCTACATCAGAAAATGTCCCCTTGGAAGGGGGGCTTTTCCCTCTTAAGGTTTAGCTCCTGGGTCCTGTTTATGCATTTAGGACATACTGCATGTTAATCTAACGTCCTAATGAGAAAACCCTAGAGTTTCATGGCAAATGGGACTTAGGGGGTGTACTTGACATGATTCCTACCTGAAATAGGGGGGAGGATTTGGGCGCCTGCACCCTAGTCCTGCCCTATTTTAGGCCAAGCCTAATTTCAAAGTGTCAGTTTGTGACCGTTATTTAGGTCCTATGCCAACAAGGTAAGTTTCAATCACGAAATTATTAGAGGGAATGTTTGTAGTTGCATATATAAGTATGTTTAGACATTCATTTGTAAACTAGATGGACATTAGATGGATATTGTGAACTTGTGGCTTATGTTAAGGTGATTCAAGGCATTCATTATGTGTTGCAGAGTAGAATTTGTGTTGTTCTTGTGTTTGTATTTGTAAATTTGGCATCCATCTCCTCATTGCATGAAGAACATCTTCCTTCCATGAGATCTTCACTACAAGGTGATATCAATTATGTTTTCAATCATTTATCATTTGGATATTTCCTCTATCTTGTAGGGATACACACTCTTTATCTAACAACAGTGTTTGGAAGACTTAAATGTCTCTCTGGGGCTTGACTAAGGCAAGCCTCTAAACACCACAACACCCAACCCATTTTTCTATGATTGTAGGTTACAAGTTGCAGAAGTAGAAAAGTGGAGTTGTAGGAGAGCAGTGCAAATTGTCAGAATTGTAGATCAAAAGAGAAAATAGGGACCTAGACTCGAGCACCCGCTCATTAGTCCTCCGGATCCCACAACATGAAAATATTTGGAATAGGAACAAGTTGTAGACAAGGTTTCTAGATCCTGACAAAAAGTATGGCACTGGACTAGGGTACCCACTCATTAGTTCCCGACTGTTCCACTTCCTAAACTTCAAAATTTGGTATGCATTTGATCATCATTTTACATATCTGTGTGTGACCATTTTTCGTAATTTGTCCGTTTGCTTCCGAATTTGCATAATTAGGGTTTTGAGCATAATTAAGCTTAATTGAACAACAAAACCACACAATTCCAATTTTCCCTAATATTCCAAGAGACTAAAAACCTGATAGTAGATTTCCTAATCAGTTGAAGTCCTTGAATGTTTGAGGTGAAAGGAGGATTCATACAAATTACGAAAATTGACCCTAAACACTAATAAATCCTCTTGCACCAATTTTCACCTTAAACATTTTGGTGAACCCATGTTTTAATGAATTTTGTACCTTTCTGAGTGTTGTTCTTTAGACTTACATTCATTTCAATCATTCATTTCATTGTTCATCTTATTACATTTGGAAAATTACAAAAGAAATTGAAAAATTTGGAAATTTTGAAAAAATTGACATTTTTAGCTTGCATTTTCATTAGTTAGCATTTAATTTCATTAAATTTCTGTCATTATCATCAGATCTGATTTAAAATATAGAAATTCATCATTCATCATTCATTTAGATTGCATTTCCATGCTTAAATTGTTGAAAATTGCTTGAAATTGTGCATCTTTTCATATAACCTAGTTTTGCATTAGCTAGGGTTTGTAGTCAAAATCTTATTTCAGATTTTAATACCCTTTTAAAACACTCATTAGTATTGATTTATAACTGTAGTGTTGCATCATAGTGGTTTACTGGCAAAATTTCATGCCTAGGGTTTGAAAACCTCAATTTTTCACTAGATTTGGCTTTATTGACTCTCTAGATTTGCACCATAGGCATGTTGTAAAGGATTTTTCTTCATCAATTGGCTGTTATTAGGGTTATTATCTATTGTCCCTCCTAAAATTCTTTACAAAACCTTTTTATTGGGCCCTTACAGTGGAAATTTGGTGAAAAATTGCATATTTTGGCTATATTTTCCCTAGGGTTTGATCTTGAGTTGCACTACAAGCATGTTGTGACAGATTTTTTGGCATTATGTGGCTGTTATTACTATTATAATTTTTATTCCATCATCATTTTCCTCACAACACCCTTTGTCATACTCTTTTGCATTGAAATTTGGTGAAAAATTGCATATTTTGGCTATATTTGCCCTAGGGTTTGATCTAGATTTGTACTCCAAGCATGTTTTGAATTATTTTATGGTTTTAGGTGGCTGATTTTACTAATATAATCTTCTGCACCTCTTAAAATTCTTTACAACACCCATTTTATTGGTTCTTTGCATTGAAAAATTGTGAAAAATAGAAGATTTTAATGTATTTTCACTAGGTGTTGACTGGTAATCACTCTAGGTTTCTATCAAAAGTGTGTTGTGAAGGATATTACTGCTTTATTGGACTAATATCAGATATATTATTTGTTTCCCCTAATCAATTTCCTTACAACACCCTTCCTTTCACTTATTTGCATTAAAAAAAGTTGAAAAAAATCAAGCATTTTAGGTCATTTTCATACATAGTGTTGCACTTGTCTTTTGCATAAACTTTGAAAAGCTATAAAAATCTGATCTTGAATTGACTTGAAAACTCAAATACATGGATTCTAACTACAACAATAACAATAGGTTCCCTCCTAGACCTTACATGAAAAGAAAGGTCCCCGAACCTGAACTTGTGTTTACACCTCATGATAGAACAATTGGAGACACTAAAGGACCTCTTTATATCACTGTGAAGATAATAGGAAATCCTATGGATGGAACCCTTATTGATCCTAATTGCATGACCAATGTCTCCATGGAAGAGTTCCTCTATTCACATCAATTAATGCAAGGATCTTATGACCCTTCGTATATGATGATTAAGACACATAAGGGAACCTTTGTAAACACTTCTTGGAAGATATCTTTATTGGTCACTATATTTGAGAAACATGTAGAACAATGGTTTGATATTGTCCCCTTTTCTGACCTCTTTCGCATAAAAGCATAAAACTCAAACATACATGGTTAAATGCTATGAAAGTTGTCCCTTCAACAATTCATAACTATGTCAAATTTCCTTTGAATGGACAAGTGATTACTATCCCTCACAATAAGTATAAACCTTTGGTTACAAGACAACATTGTACACTAGATTACTTTTGGGAAAAATCTAAGGTGGAACCAGAGCCACAAATAGACTTTAACTTCTTTGGCTATAGAAACTATAAAACAAAACTATTACATCAAGTGGCCAGTCCCTCTATGCAAGAAACAACAAGAGATGAACAACCCACATTTGAAGTGAATCCTAGACTGAAAGGAAATGGACCCTATGTTGAGGTTCCTCCCTTGCCATCCTTACAAGGATTGAGAGGTAGTCATCAACAACAAAGTATCCCATCTAGACAGATTAGATTTGATCCTGGTGCTTCCTCCTCTAAAACACAAAAACCTATGAAAGAGAAAAACACTATCTTACAAGAGATAAGTGGTAGGACAAAAAGAAATAGACAAGCAAGAGAAAGGAGGATGAGATGACAAGAATATGCCCAATGACTTGCATCTCAACAAGAAAACATCCCACCAAACATTGAATCAAACCAAGAAGATCTTAAGAATGGAGAACTTAAAAACAAGAACAAGAGTTGGGCTATGGTACCTTATATCCCACTTTCCTCTAACATTTGAGAATGGGAAGATGACGATGATTTGCTTGATGACAACACTTAGTTTGATGGTACTACCAGGTAAGTATTTCTAACCCTTTAAATCTCTCATCTTGTGTTTTCCCCATGATGTGTTATGTGTTGTTTAGGCCTCCTGGGATGACCCTTGATTCTCTTGTAAGGTCCAGGATACCAGGAGACCACCTCTGTTGTGACCCTTCTTCTATTTGTATCATCATTCTTCTATATTGCTTCTCCTCTATTTTCATTGTTGTGTGTTGTGTCTTATGGACATAGCCTCATAGTTGGTGACTTGGGGACACCCTCCTAAGTGTCTGTCCCTAAAGCACTTGTTTCTCCTCTCTTGATTTATTTTTTCCCTTCCTCTAGTGTTTCTACCTAGTGGGTAGATGACGAAAAGCATTTTATACTAATGCAGACCTAGCGCCCCTTTAGCAAGAAATAAAAAATTGGACTTAGTTCCTATATGACGATGGGGTTGATATATTATCTGACACTTGGCTAGTAGAATCACTCCATGCACTTTGTCGTGTGATCTTGATGATATCTTATCACACTTATAAACCATAACAATACTACTGCTCCATGCACTTTGTTTGTCTTTGAATCTTGCCTTGGGTGCACTTGGTTTTGAGATATTCACAGTATAACCCCATAGTTATACTTGATCTCCAAATTCATAGTTTAACCTTAGTTCTTTATGTGAATGATCATATGCATTGTTGTTTATCATGATTATATGGATGCTAACACTTTTCTTGTAGGAATGTGTTTGTGGGAACATCTGGTGATTGTAACGTACATGTCACCTCTGAGGGGTGTGGGATTTGCGATAGCTCATGTTTCCTTGTGTGTTTTTTCCTACAATAACATGATTGATATTGATACCTGATATCAACCACCTTATGGTGGGGGCATATATAAGGTAAGTTGTCTATTGTAGATGTTAGCAATGTGCTTGTTTTTAGGTGCAGTCTTAAAGACTGGTGGTGATGAGTCCCTCCTGCACTTTGAGATTTGTTTGAAATCAATTGGCAATCATTTAAGCCCTCTATGGAGGCAGGGATATCACATCCCTTTTCTATCTTAAGTCCTCATCGTGAGGTGGGGATGGTGTATTTCTCATGGAGAGTACACATCCTATCATTTTCAAAAGTCCTCATCATGAGGCAGGGAGCATTTCTATGACTAACTCAACCCTTAAGCATGTCTTTGGTAATTGTTGTGGTGAAGGCCAATTGTCGATGTGTGCATGTAATGTGCCTGAGATGGTGATGAACCTAGAAATAAGAACACTCCATCGCTTGTCTGCCATGTTTTCTCCGTGTCTTCCAAGTGTGTGTGTATTGCATGTTTGTTCCCAAACATAGTCTTAAAGACTAGTGGCAATGAGTCCCTCCTATGCTTTGAGATTTGTATGGCGTTCTTGATTTGTTTGGCATGTATGTTGCCCTATATGCAATCTTAAAGACCAGTGGCAATGAGTCCCTCCTACATTATGGGTGGTGGGTTTACTTTCCTTGTACTTGCATCTGCATTTCATATATATGAAAAGAAAAAGAAAAAGAAAAAGAAAATCATCTCTATCTTCCCTACATTCTCTGTATTCACTATGTTTTGTGTGTCTTCAATACTCTCTTCTTCATGTTTTGTGTGCCTGTTTCTATCTTCTTTGTGATTGGCGTGTCTTCTTTGTGCTTGGCGTGTTCACTATGTTTGTTGACCATACTTTAATGCATGTATTGGCCTTGCGTTTATACATACATTAAAGTGGGGGCTAAATGTTATGTCAAAAAATGTCCCTTTAGGGGCTTTTCCCTCTTAAGGTTTAGCCCTTGGGTCCTGTTTATATGCATTTAGGACATATTGCATGTTAATTTGACATCCCGATGAGAAAACCCTAAAGTTTCATGGCAAATGGGACTTAGGGGGTGTACTTGACATCATTCCTACCTAAAATAAGGGGGGAGGACTTGGGTGCCCATGCCCAAGTCCTGCCCTATTTTAGGTCAGGCCTAATTTCAAAGTGTCAGTTTATGACCGTTATTTAGGTCCTATGCTGACACAGTAAGTTTTAATCACAAAATTCTTAGTGGGAATGTTTGTAGTTGCATATATAAGCATGTTTAGGCATTCATTTGTAAACTAGATGGACATTAGATGGATATTGCAAATTTGTGGCTTATGTTAAGGTGATTCAAGGCATTCATTATGTGTTGTAGAGTAGAATTTGTGTTGTTCTTGTGTTTGTATTTGTAGATTTGGCATCCATCTCTTCATGGCATGAAGAGCATCTTCCTTCCATGAGATCTTCACTACAAAGTGATATCAATTGTGTTTTCAATCATTTATCATTTGGATTTTTCCTCTATCCCATAAGGATACACACTCTTTATCTGAAAATGGTGTTCAGAAGACTTGAATGTCTCTCTGGGGCTTGACTAAGGCAAGCCTCTAAACACCACAACCCCCAACCCATTTTTTTGTGATTGTAGGTTATAGGTTGTAGGAGTAAAAAAAGTGGAGTTGTAGATCAGAAGAAGAGAAAATAGGGACCTAGACTCAGGTGCCCGCTCATTAGTCCTCTGGAACCTACAATAGGAAAATCTCTGGAACAATAGGGACAAGTTGTAGACAAGGTTTCTAGATCCCAACAAAAAGTATGGCATTGGACTAGGGCACCTGCTTATTAGTCCTTGACTGTTCCTCTTCCCAAACTTCAAAATCTGGTATGCATTTGATCATCATTTTACATTTCTGTGTGCAAGCATTTTCCATAATTTGTTTGTTTGCTTTAGAATTTGCATAATTAGGGTTTTGAGCATAATTGGGCTTAATTGAACAACAAAACCACACAATTCCAATTTTCCCTAATATTCCAAGTGACTAAAAATTTGATAGTAGATTTCCTACTCGGTTGAAGTCCTTGAATGTTTGAGGTGAAAGGAGGATTCATACAAATTAGGAAAATCGACCCTAAACACTAACAAATCCTCTTGTATCAATTTTAACCTTAAACATTTATTAGGTTCTGACTTTAGGATGCGGTCTAATAAATCCATTGAATCGACATCTTGCATAAAGTCTACTGCATCTTGATCGACATTGTTGGTGTTGGATGGTGGTTCTATTTGTTGGGTTCCCCAAGGGTTTATCATAGCATTGGCATCAATAGATGTTTGTTTCTGGACTATTGGGACATTATTTTGATCAGTAGGGTGCATTCCTCATGGCATATTTCGGTACATTTTCTTGTCCTTCTAGCTTGGGACCTCATTTGTGGCATATAATCAAAGGGTATGGATTGGTTTGATTTGGTGATGGTGGATGAAGGTTATGACCTTAGAGATTGATTTTTCAAAAGATTTTGGACCAAGATAAATGGACAAATGGATGAGTGATTTTACTGACTTTAGATATTGGTTTTCAGAAAGATTTTGGACCAAAGATAAATGGATGAGTGAGGATAATTTTTGGTGATCAAAGGGTACTTTGGATAAATTTGGATGATAATTTTGGATGGATGATTAGAGGATATTTGGGATAAATTTGGATGATAAATGATCAAGGATACTTTGGGTAATGATTTGGGATGAGTGATATGAGGGATACTTTTTATAAGTTTGGATGATGTTTGATATGGATAACCAAATCAAAAGAGGGCTAAAGATAAATCTAGATCTTATGGATTTCAAGGATATTTCTCTCTTTACTTAAGGTAGATTAAGACACTTATGCAAAAAGGGAAAGGGGATTATTTTACTTGGGGTAGACAAGACCTCCAAGAAAAATGGGCAACCTTAGAACTCACTAACCTGGGAGTAGTCTAGGCTCCTAAGCCAATTTATCCTAAGGTTGATAAGGCTAATTTATAAAATAACTTAAGGTAGACAAATGCTTAAGATCTCTTATAAATTAGAGGATGGATGATGAGATCTAGATTAAACTTGCACAAATTTGATTTGGGGGATGATTTTGGATAAGGTTGATTGGTGTTGGATGATAGGATTTGGATAATTGGATTATGGTTGGGATGGTTTGGATTAGGGTTATGGTTTGATGTTGGGAATTTTGACTTGGATGGAATTTAGATAAAAAGTTTTGAATGATGTTGATTGGGAGTGAGATGGATGAAATGAGATCGAAGGTCCAAAGTGAATATCAAAATGTTTCCCTAAGGTCAAGTGGATAGATGTGGGAGGATGGACTTGGACTAAGGTTTGGATGAGATGAAAGATCTTTTCAATTTGGATGGAATTAGGATGAAGGTTTGGGGTCTAAGGTCAAATGATGTAAGATGCAAGTTTGACAAAGGATGGACTTAGGTGGATGATTTTGGAATGATCTCTTGGGATGTGCCATGTCACAAGGATGATTAATTTCTGCTAGGAAAATCAACTATAGGTCACTTAGCAATTTTTGGACATGGGGATAAATGGTGCTAAAAGCTGGCCCAATGATGCTAAAATCTAGCCTAATGACACTAATAGAGTAACTGAAGGCATTGAAGGGTGGATTGAAGGCACTAATAGATCATCTAATGGCGATAATAGGTAGGCAAAAAGTGCTGACAGGTGTTCCAATGGCACTAAATAGAGGACATATAGTGTTGATTATTTGTTCAAAGGTTGGACTTGATTGGTTTGATGGAAAATTTTGGATTTTTTGGATTTCAAAGGTTCCTAGAAAGCATTACACCAAGTAAGAAAACATACTGGCTTGACTCAAATGTGGACTTGGATAGTTGGCTTGTGCGAGTTTCAACAAAGAAGACACACCATTCACATGAACATCCTAGAAATTAGTCAAGTGGGAGTGTCATATCTTATGGATCTCACAAAGTGCCATGGGTCAATCTTAACTCAAAAGTGAACCAAGATTACCACCCCCATTAATACCTTCATGCCATATCTTGGATAGATAGGGAAAGTAAGGTCATGAACCACCTTAACCCCTTACATTGGAGACTCTCGTCTTGCCCAAAGTAGACCCTATCTCAAGTATAGTGGTACAATGAGCAATCTTCCCCTTCTACTACAGTGAAGCACCATAAGATATGATGACCTAAAGGTCTTAAGCTAGGATAGTATGACCTTCTAGGGAGTCCTCTTTATACACAAGGTACATGAGTCTCAAAACTGTGAACACTAGTAAATTGAAGGGATGTGGCACCAAGTGGTTAAGCAAGCACCACTTCACCTTGTGTCTAGAATCACTCAGGGCCCCAAGGCTATCCCAATGACAATGCAACTAGATTGGGGTACAAGTTTTCTTCTCCCCCCTTTGATATACCCCACCAGTACATGTGGTTGAGGTCATCCCTTGGGATAATGAAATCCCCAAGCAGGCCTCCTAAGAAGAAATTATCTTTGGCTTTTGATCACCCAAGATCACACTAGGCGTGAGGGGAGAGAATACACAATAAAGATAACCCATTTGGGATACACTAAAAAAATAAAAGGTGTTTGCAAGTAGACTTTTCATCCCCAAGATCACCCTAAGGTGTGACATGAGAGCATATGTCTACAAGCAAACAAGACATGGCAAACAATGGTTAATTCCCAACTAAGCTAATTTAAGTGCAACTAAGATCTAGTGATAAAAAGATAAAATTTGACAACTGATACTACACCAACTTAGTTAGTAGTTTGCTAAAATAATCTTGGACAAATGTTCTTACCACCTATACAAACAAGTCAGACCCCTACACAAACTTGCAAACCTTGTCAGAAAAATGGTGCTAAAATAGAAGCAAATAGTGCTAACAAACATACCAATAACACTAGACAGACAACAGATATCACTAAAACAGAGAATAATAGCATTGAAATAGAACTTGATAGTGCTAAAAGAGGCACCAATAGAGCTAAAATAGTAAAAAATGTTTTACCTCTCTGTTACCTATCTAGAAACTGATGGCATGATTATGTGTCCCAATGGTAATAAATTGATAGTAGATGAGTAACTTGCACAAAAAAAGAGACCTCTTTTGCAAAAAATGATGAAATAAAAGGTAAGAGGTCCTGCAAGGTTAGTCAAAGGGGTTTAACAACAAGTTATCAATCAAAAAAAGAGCCAACAGGGTTAGATATGCAAGCCAAAAACTCAACCTAAGTGCTCTTTCTAAAATATGCTAAGAAAGTGATAATAGAGCCCCCTAAAGGTTTAGAAATCTTGTCAAAACAATGAGCCTCAACCTTATAGACAATGATTATCATTAAAAATGAGAGACCAAAGTGTTAGCAAGATAAAACAATTTGAAACTGGGTGCTACCACAATAATGGGTTACACTTTCTAAAACATCTTGATTTTTGCTGAAATCACATATTTTTGGAAAATATATAGATTTATGCCTTGAAAGGTTCTATTTAAAGGATTTTAATTGAAGAGGGTTTGATCAAACCCCCTTAGATCAAACCCCTTTGGATAGAACCCCGCTAGTTTTAAACCATACCTATGATAGAGTCTCCCCTACACCTATCAAAATGGTGAAAAAAAACTAGTTTTGATATGCCTTTTGGGGGATCAAATGAATTCATTTAAAATTTGTATTTTATAAGTATGTAGTCCTTATTATAAGCTTCCCAAAAAGTATAATTTTAAATATATTTAATTTGATTATTATATTCATTTTTTATTTCTTGTGAATGTAGGTTTTTCAATGAACATCAAGATCTTTGTTTCATACATACAAAAAAATAGGAAAATATAGAAAAAAAATTCTAAAAAATACACATCCTCTAGGTATTGATGTCCTTATTCCAACAAAAAAATTGAATTCTGATACATACAAAAAAAGTTATGCTCTTTATAGTACGCCTATGTCTAAATTGTAATTGGTTTGACTTCAAAACTTAATTTTAAAAAAATATTCAATAAAACATTATGAAACCAAATGCATCCTCTATATATTGTAGTTACAAATCTAAATTCAAAAAAAAAAAGAATTTTATCCTTCATAGAAAAAAAGTTATGTGGTTTATAGTACACATCACTCTTTAAAAATGGTATTTACTGTTAAAAACTAGTTATTGAAGGAGATGGAAAAAAATGCAATTTGATTCCAAAAATTTTAAAATATATATATTTAGAATCTACACACAAAATGTAACAAATCACTAGTTTGAATCATCTTCAAATTCCTCACGGTTTAGCAGCTATATGTGTTCGAAAGTGAAGATTTAGTTTAAAATGTTCATTTCAATGTCAAGTTTGGCCAAAAAGTGTAACCTAGTATTGTGGTATCACCCAATTGTCATATAAACTAGCGTTGAAATAGGCACCAATAATGCCAAAACAGGCACTAATAGCGTTGATAGAGCACCCGATGGCTAATACCAATCTAATGGCACTAAAATAGTGACTGATAGTGCTAAACTGTAAGAAAATAGTGCGACTGTGAGCTCCAACTATGCTAAACTAAACTTGAACTTCAAAAACCTTTGCAAAAACTCACAAAATGATTAGTTTAGGACTAGGGGCTCCCACCGGGAGTGCCAAATGAATATGAAAAAATCTTGAAGACAAAAAATGCATGAAAGAAAATCAAAATAAAGAAGATTATACCTTTCAAAATCCCTCAACTCTTCTTCACTTCTTGATAAGGTGGAGGCGCTTGCACCCAAGTAGCTCCTAGCTTTACCCAAGGATGATGGAGTGTGTATGTGGATTTCTCTTGTTCTTCAACACAATATGATGAGGGATTTGGCTATGGATAAGGATGCTTGAGGTGAGAGAGATGACTAAGGATGAATGAGTTGAGATTTTGGCATGATAAGGGTGTAATAGAGGATTTGGGAGAGATTTTGACATAGTGGTGATGCCATAGAATGAGATAAAAATGGATTGGGTGAGGGTTGTATTTATAGGCAAATTGGAGGTGATTTTGATCCAATGATGGAGAGTCAAAGTTGAGATCAATTGTGGAGATGAGAGGATGAGATGGAGGGTTGTGATTTCATCAACAACATTGGTTGGTTGTGATTAAAAGTAATTTTTTAATTCACCTTGGGAAGGGCTTAGCATTAATAAGGATTAAGACAAGTGATGGAATAAAGAAATTATTTTGTGTGGGAGGAGGTGCAATTAAAAATTCCATTTTATGTGTGAATGTGTGAGTCATGTGACACATGTTTATTTGGCAAACACATGTGTGATCTCTTTTGCATGGAGAAGAGCTCTAACATGAAAGAGGAAAGATTAGTTGGAAGGGTCATGTGACCCTTTTGAATAATCTTTTTTTATTTGTGGGTGTGGGAATGGGTGTTAAGAAAGCTTTGACCAAGTTAATCAAGTGATTAACTTAATTAATGTGGATGGACAAAATTAGTGAAGGGGATAATGAAGGGTTAAAATTAATTAAATAAGGGTTTATTTAATTAATTTTGTTGTAGGGTCAATTAGACTAGGTTTGGGCTATAGGACAGGGTGGATTAATTAAATAAGCATGATTTATTTAATTGATCAGGATTAAGAAAGTGGATAAATTAACTAAATAAATATTAGAAATATTTATTTAATTAATTGTGGACATAGTTGTAAGGTCTAGTGCTGAATTAATTAAATTAATTCATTACTAAGGGTAAATCAGGGATAAATAGCTAAGCGTAAATGGTTAGGGATGGCTTAGGGTTAATTAATTAAATAATTATGATTTTTATTTAATTAATTGATGAAAGGGTTAAGTTGGTGATGTAATTGATGTGGGAAAATGGTTAACAGGGTCGAGACAATTTTAGGTGTCTACAGGGATTATTATCTTCATGAATAAACTTAAACATGTCTTTATTCACATAAGATCTATCTAGTCTGGAATACACCATCTTCCCTTGATTCTGGTTGTTACACCATGTAAATTGGATTTGCTTGTTTTTACCCCTACCTCTTTCAAGAGGATCATTCAAATTATGATATCTTTTCAATCTAGACTACAAATATAATTCATTGTCTTTCCAAAGAGGCTCTTTACCACCACACTTGTCTTCCTTATATTCAATCATTTTGAAGTCCCCTCCCCAAATCTGATGAGTTTTTGGGAAGTTATGAGACATCCATGCCCACAAGGAGCACTGATGAGAGCCATTTATGAACAATTTTATCCCATATTTTAGCTTTTTCATTTTCCTTAATAGCCATTTATATATTCTATTTCCATACCATTTTACCACCTTTATGTTGCATATGGTTAAATATATAAGTAATATTTAATTTAGTTTTTTGATAAAATATGTGAATAATAAATATTAGATTGTATATTTTCTGCCATTATGTGAAGAAAATAAATCCTACAACATGAGGAGGAGAATGGAGATTTCCTATCGCCTGTGGATGCACCTATTAGCAAATTAATTCCAAACATTATTAAATGATTATTTGTTCATAAAATATTTTGGTTATCTATTTATAACCAATTAATTTTCAGTTTTAATTTTATGAAGGAGAATGTCCTCACGTCAAAAACAATATTCTATTTTATTGTAACCAAGAGCTAAATCAACTCCTCCATTTTAGGCTAAGTTGTTGTCAACAAATAAAACAATCAAATGTGAACCAAAAAATAATAACAAGTGGTGTGAGAATAGGAAAGAGTTTGTAGAATATTCATTATATAAATATGAGCTGCATGATAAGAAGGGGGGCAAAAAAATAATGAAAGGTAGACTTTGTACCATCTTTTGATAATTCAAACAAAGTCTTGCATGATCAAACCAACGTATTGAGGAGTTAGGGCCCACTTCTTGGGACGTCTGGTGATTTCTGTTATTTCAGCAGTGTGTTTGTTTTCTTTTTTGATTGCATCTATTTATGTATCAAGTGTTTATTGTTATTTATTTTTTATGATTAGGAACCGTAAGATTGTGATGCTAAATGAAACTTTAAGTTATCTTTGTTAAATATTGTTTCTGCTTTATATCGTACTATGATTTTAAAATATGAACGTTTTAAGTTGTGATTTTAAGTTCTAGGCTTATTGACTATTACAAACTATTGTTGTTCTTGTCACAGAACACTGCTCTTCCTGTAATAGTTCCTGTCGTAGAACACTATTGCTCCTGTAATAGTTCCTATCGTAGAAGTAAAATAGAAACATTAAGTTAGATTTACACTTACGAAATTGATTTAAGTTAGAAGTGCATTTCATTTATACTCAACTCACTTCCTGTAGTCCTTATGCATATAGCCACGACATCTTTTGCAAGTTTATGCCCTCGGATTGACACTTAGAGCAAACTGAATTTAGCTATTAAATATTAAAATTTTCTCATTATTACCCCAATTTTGGCTTATCAAGGACCTGTCTCTGTAATCATTGGGGCATACACAAAGCAAATACCAAATTTATACTCCTCTTTCTCAATCAAGATCCAAACAACCCGATTACAAGGAGAGATACCATTATCAAATACAAATTGAGACCATTCATCATTGATAAGGATGGCATAACCCCCTTTACCATTGTCATGAAGAGTGAAGAAATCCTTATAATTATTCCAAACAAAGTTTAGAATATACTCTAGCTGAAAACCCATTGCTTTAAGCTCTTGAATACACAAAAAATCTAGCTTAGGTCTATTATTACAAAAAAAATTAAGTCTATATTTCTTGTCATGGGATTCCAATCCCCTCACATTCTATCTATTTCCTTTATAATCATTTAGAAATTTTAGGGGAAGCCCTAGGGTTTTGATTTTTATAAATCTTGTCAAAACATTTTTGATTTTTTCCTCTTTCCCCTTTTTGACAAGCTTCCTATCACTAGACTCTTGACTCTCTTTCTTCCTTTTTTAATCTTTAAGGATCAAATCTTGAATTTTATCAATGTCCATATCCCCTATAGAAAACAGGGGATTGTCATAGTCAAGCACCACCAATTGTTTCCTATTTTTATTTATTTAACCCCCTAGGGGTTCAGTTTTTAGTGGTATATGGTTGGCATCTTGCATTATTATTTTTCTTCCTTAGCTTTGGCATTAATTCTTTCTAGAGCAAGCTACTAGGAATTCTTTCTATGTTTCATTTCCTCTATTTGTTCTTTTTTAATACCCCAAGTCTTTGGGGTTCCTTCTCTTTTGCTTCAATAACAACATAGTCCCCCTCAAACAATGGGTCAATCCGAGTGGGGCTTACATCAATAGCCTCCAACTCAGATGATCCATTGTAGTGGGATCTTTCATTTCAATTCCCTCCTCTTTATTGTGACCATCATTCTAAATAGACATTTTATCATTCAAATTTTCATTATTTCTAATATTTTCATCTTTCTCTTCTTTATTTCTTGGATTATTATTCTTTTTCCTTCTTGTACAAAGGATTTATCAGAATTCTTTTGGATTTTAGGAAAAATATTTATTGACATGGCCACTTCTTTTACAAAAGAAATAAGAGTTCAAACTACCCAACAACTCAATTTTTGTCACGACCCTACACTCTGACATTTAAATTCATTCAATTAGTTTTCAATATTGAAATGTTATTATTACTAATATAAGGAAATATTCATTATGATGATAAAAAAAATCATATGATTTGTAACATCATATTTGTCAGCCGAATGTTTGGTTTAATGGAATAATATTGTTTTAATATAGTCGAAAGTATCATGTTTATAATGCTTTTTGTAATAGTTTATTAATATAATCAATTTTGGTAACTGTCCTTGTAATAGACTTAAGTGATAAAAACTATTTTTGTAGGGATGCTATTTTGTTAGGAAACATACACTATCTATATATTAGAAATTATAAATAGTGATGTAAGTATATTCTGGCATATAAATGATCTTGCAATAAATATATATGTATAAGTTTCAGTAACAATATTTTGGTTAACGGTGAGTAATAATGTTTTGATGGCAATCTCAATAGACTATGGTGTAGTATAAATGTCAATGAAAAGTTAGTGGAGTGTGAGGAGTTATGGGTATTTATTTTCTTCTTCCATTTTGGAACGGGAGTTGGGGAAAATTCTTGAAGTCATAGTTGATAATATTAAAAGTATTCTTTGAGGAGATTGGGGAAAGGGATTTGATGGTGCGGGTTTTGAAGAAATTACCGATGGAGCTGCCAAGAATTAATTGTCACCATGTAATTTCAACACGGGTATGCCTATTGGATATGCTATTTTGTATTTATTTATAGGTTTTGCCATGGATGGAGAAATGGAAAAGGCCTAAAAACTATAGAAATATGCACAATGTGCATTCGGAGCTGCATGAATTGAAAATTAGTTTTTCGAAGTAAAACATTGTTTGGGGGCTCGGGTTAGATATTTCATTGCAAGACTCACCAGGTAGGTTCACTAAGTAGAGTATTCCCCATTTCATTATGCATAAACACATACTACGAGGGCTAGTGTGATTCTTTATTATCGTATGTCTATGAATCTATTTTTAAAACATACCCACAGATTTGTTTTAAATTTGTATTGTTGGAATTTGTTGATTTACTTCCTATTTTCATAGAAAGTAAAGTTAGATTGGTTAAAATTACTGGTTGATTAAAATGTCGCCCAATAGAAGGCTTCAATAGACCATCAAAATATGCATTTAAACCCAACCATATAGGCATTTCCTTTTGGTTGAAAATTTGGATTCAATCCATGAGATAGTGGTGTCCTAGCTTAGCATAAAACTTATATTTGATCCTGATAAAATCCATCTATTTAATCTATCTTTCAATCATATTTTGGGTGTTAAATTAGAGGAAGTATATATGTTTTTTTTATCTGTCATAAAATGGTACTCATGCTAGTATGTTTTGTGTTAAATATGCCTTATAATGATGCTTTGTTTTGGTATAATTTGAATGTTATCTTTTGTCAAATGGTGCTCAAGGTTGATATGGTACATATTCTATTATGAGCCCTAAAATGGAACTTAAATTTTATATAGTATGTGTGTTATTAAGATTCATAAATTAGCACTAAAGTTGACATGCTAAGCAAGTTGTATTTTCCATACCATGGCGTGAAGATTTGTTCTAAGTTTATAAGTTATCTCTACCAAAAAAATAAAGAGAGGCATCTCCATTTGATGTCATTACTACCCTACAAGGGTGATACATATTGTCCTATATATATATGATTAACGTCATACAATGGCGTTACAAGTCAATTAATATAGATATATTCCTCTACTAGAAAGGTGTTCAATTTGGATCTATGTATAATTGTTTTCACTATCATAAAATTGGTATTTGAATTGATAGAATTATATATTTCTAATATTTCCTACATTACCCTCTGAGTGCTCTACCAAACGCATAGGTGCCTAAATTCAGTATCAAGTGAAACCATTGCAGAATTTGAAAATGACAGTCCATTAATGGATAGCTAGGGCTGTATATAATCTCTGTTAATTCCTTAAGTGTAGCATTGTGAAGTGTACAGACTCCTTGATAATTGTGTGCTTTTATCTTATAATCTCCACCAAGATCTATAACATTAAACCCCAACTAGATTCCTTGTGCCTCAAATCATGATCCTCATCTAGTGCCTTGGGTTGGAAAAACCATGGGAATTCTGAATGACATATGCCTATTTTAACTTGTCTTTTGCAACAAACTCTCCCACTTAAAATTGTGGGTGTTCTTTATTTGGGTTCTATACAGATTCCACTCTTTAAAATGCATTTATTTTCTTTATTTGAGTAGTAGTTACTCCTAAATTCTAGATTTTCTCTTTCTTTTTCTTAGCACCTTGCCATTTTCATTGTTGAGTGCTAGATCAATGATTTGGATGATTTTTCTATCATCATTTTGCTCTTAATTCCATTTGAAATACTTTCATTTTGAATTTAACTACTTATCCAGCCAAATTGACATCTACTTCATATTTACCAATTTCAATTGATGTAGAAAACAAGTGATTACAATTAGTATAAAAGTAGGGTGACTAAGATAGTATAACTTCTTGAATAACTAAAGTTATTTCCAAGGATTTTTAATTAGATTTGTTCTTGAGTAAAAAGTGGGCACATGCCTTTTTACCTCTTAGTTTAGCTCCTAGGTCCCTATGTTAACACTCTACATGAAAAATGTTCATCCCAATGAGAATGTTGAAAGCACAAGACAACTAAGAGGGGGATGAATTAGTTGTAACTTATAATTCAAAAAACCTCAAACACATTTAGATCCACATCAATTCAATTAACCCTTAAACTATTATGATGATTAAGCATGAAAGTAAATAACAGAAATTGAATCAAATCAACATCAAACACAAGAGAACACCAGATTTACATGGAAAACCCAAGAAGGGAAAAACCATGGTGAGGATTAGCTCACAATATAAAGTAATATCAACATAGAAAAATAATAGGCTCACTATCGAAAGGCTCACTACCAAAGGACTCACTGCCCAAAATAAAGAAAGGGTCACTACCAGAATAGAGAAGAAGATAGAGAAGATTGTTACAAGGAGAAAACTATCTCAATGCAATAGAGAAGTCCACCACAACACCATCATCAACTCTGCAGTCTCACTAAGGAATTGTAGACACCTTTTGCTCACTGCATCCAGTAATCTAACACATGAAAGTTTGCAATGTACTGCACAACTTCACACTCTATAATTTGTAATTCGCATCACATCCATCATACTCTGCTATCTTATCATCCTTCAATAGATTGACACTTATTTATACCATCTTCAATCTAAAGAACATTCTCCAATCTCGGCAAGACACCTTAATCATGAAAATTCAAATTAGGTTGACACCAAAACATTCCCACGATGGAAAGGAATTAAGATGGACCACAATACACCTTAGCTTGGACCTAAATCCACTCATAAACATTACACCATGCTTCCACAATCATCAAAGCAACTCTGCAATTAGTCTAAACACCCAAGGTCAGTCGAACTAGTGTTAACACCATAAACAATTATGTACACACTTCCTCAAACCCAAAGATGACTCATGGACCACATGCCATGCTTGAGGATAATCTAGAATATATCATAAACATCCTAAAAACCAAGAAATTCTTCTACAACAATTTTCACCTACTGTACAACCTTATCATGTTTACCCAACATACTCAAATGTCTCTGTCATGCAATACAACTCAAGAAATCAGCTTCTGGAGGACCAAACCATGAAAAAATTCAACTAAAGATAGATATTAACCTTATAAACATGCTTCCAGAACCACAAGACCTAGAACCATTTTGTGGAGAAATGTGGAGCAAAGACATTTCTCCCAAACACCTCTGCACAACACAGTTCATACACTGGTGAACACATCTTCCTCTGCACATTGATCTAGCATGCCAAATACTTAATGTAGCATCTCTAAACACTTATAAACAACATATCCAAGCTGCACAAATAGATCTTCAATATAAAAGAAATGCAAAGAAAAACTACAACACTACTCTATAATACAAAATACCACTACAAATTATCTCCAAAGTGCTTGGAAACCAAGAACCAAAAACATATTATCACCATCTTCAACACTTCCTCATCATCAAAGATAGCATGCACTTGACACCAACTTCTCATACTCTTGCAACATCTCTTACTCATATAGTTGACACCAATGACAACACAAGCTTTTTGACATTAATGACAACACCAATTACACATACTTGCAACAATCTCCCCCTTTGTCATTGATGGCAACACATAATGTGGACAACCATCAACACAACAACATCCTCAATACTATGCTTCATACCAATGCTTTTCCTTTCTCTTTCTCTCCCCCTCAGCTTACTACTCTCTTCTTGACAAATGACTCTTTCCTTTTTCACATTGCTCTCTCTCCCCCTTTGACATCAATGGCAAAGGGCTACACATTTTGCTCTCTCATTCTCATACTTGTACGTACTCACCACTACTTTGTAACATCTTTTGTTTGGTGTAGAGCCTAATCAGTCTCCAAGTAGGAGATTGTTGGTATGTGGCGACTGATTATGTAAGTAATGTACACTCATAACATATGCTTTTCAGGGTTGAGGGTCGAGTTGAGCCCTAAGCGGGGGTTTGGGGATAGCAGCCCCCAAGAAGCAGGGGTTCTAGGGTGCAGCCCCTGAGAATTTTTTTTCCCTCTTTTTGCCCATTCGGAGTCAGTTGTTGTTAACCGACAAAAAGAAAAATGACATTGTAAAACCCTAATTTGAGAAGCTTCCAAAAAATATTGTTATAAGCGGCTAGGATGTATGTTGCGGGTGTAGAATTTGTGAGATTGTAATATGTGTTGCACTGGATGATAAAATCATTGGATAGCTAGGTTTATATGGATGTAGCCTATATTGGGTGAACCACGTTAAATTTCTGTGTTGATCACTTTTGTGTTAATCTCCATTGTTATATTTGGTTTATTTAATTTGCATATAATTGTTAGTGTTTATTGTTTTGATCTGTTTGAACCCTAACAATGGGTATCAGAGTTGGTTATGTTCAATTATCATCTACAAGAAGGTCTCATGGTTGAGTGGGAGCAATGGTGGACAAGGGTAAATAGAAGGTAGATAAATTCAATGGGAAGAACTATCACTTATGGAAGATGCAGATGGAGGATTATCTCTATTAGAAGGATTTTATGCAGGCTATTGGAAGGAATAGCCAAGAAATCGGCAACAATGACTGATGAGGATTAGAATCTTCTGAACAAAAAGGCACTGGGAACCATTCAGTTGTGCCTAGCACCATCTTTGGCATTCAATATAATAGAAGTGAAGACAACAGATGAATTGATGAAAGCTTTGGCTAAATTGTATGAAAAACCCTCAGCCTCAAATAAGGTATTTTTCATGAAGCATTTGTTTAATCTAAAAATGATTGAAGGTGGATCTGTGTTAGATCATTTAAATAAGTTTAATACAATTACTAGTCAAATAACCTCTGTAAAAGTGAAATTTGATGAAGAGGTGAGGGCTCTCTTGGTTTTATGTTCTTTGCCAAAAAGTTAGAATAACTTGGTAATGGCTATAAGTAACTCTGTCTCTAGTTCAAATACTTTGAAATTTGATGATGTTGTTGGTGTTATCCTTAGCAAGGAAATGTGACAGAAAAGCATAGGTGAGACTTCAACATCTGGTAATGATTTGACTGTAGAGAATAGGGGAAGAACAAAGGAAAGAGGAAAAAGCCCTACAAATCATGGGAAGTCACAAGGGAAGTCAAAGAAAGGAAGATCTAAATCCGGAGGAAGAATGGATTGCTGGCACTGTGGAAAGCTAGAACACTTGAAGAAGGATTGCTAGTCTCAAAAGGAAAAATAAGGAGATGGACAACATGATAGTAAGGAAGCTAATGTTGCAAGTAATAAATTACAGGATGCTTTAATTTTGTGGTTAGATAATGCGAATGATTCCTAGGTAATAGATTCAAGGGCTTCATTTTATGCCACACCCCATAAGAAATATTTTGTATATTATGTTCAAGGTGATTTTGGACAAGTATTGTATATGCCTAAAAAAGACACGACTCGGTCTAAATAAATATTCTTAATATTTATTTAAGTCTAATTCCTTTATCAATAAATAAATAAACAAATTTATTTATTCGATTCACATTCCTTTAAGTTAATTTAATATTAAAATATTTAATTACCTCTTCTAAAGTCAAAATTAAATAAAATCCTTTATTTAATTTAATTCTTCCAAACAATTAAATAATTCTTAATTATTTAATTAAGTCAATCATTCCTCCAAATTTAAATAAATCAATCAAATTTATTTAAATCCTCTCAGTCTCTAAAAATAAAATACAATCAAATATTTTATTTATTCTTCCAAATCATGCACAAACAATTAAATAAATTTATTTATTTAATTTGTTTTCTTATCATCAAATTACTCAAAATATCTTCCAAATCTTCTAAAAATAATTCTTCTTTTTCATACACACAAAATTAAATAATTTATTATTTAATTTCTCTCAAATCATGCAAAAGAAAATCTCAAGTTGAGTTAACTGACTCAATCTACCTTGTTTTTATCAACAACTCTTAAATTAGAAAAAAAACATTCTAATTTATGAAAGCAATTCTTATCTTTATAAAAGAAAGTAGTTAACTCAAACAAAACAACTTTTGTGTGACACTTGTCTTCTTCTTATTCACGCATATTCTCTCAAGTCTTCTATACCGTTGATCTTCTCATTCTTTCTATACCATTGATCTTCTCTCTCACAAGTCTATAAATTGAACCCAATTCCTCTATTTCATTCATCCAAGCTTTTAGTATCGTTACTCTGTAGAATTAACAGCGCGCCTTTGGCACCCAAATCCATTCATTGCTTGTGATCACCCATTTATCATATTGAAGTTCATTTTCTTTACAAGAAATATCATAGCCATCTCTCCATCATCATCTTGAAAAATAAAGCAAGGAAGTACGCTTCTGAGGGCTTCAATTCATTCATACAAAGATTGATTGAGACTAGGCAAACAATGGAAGCAGTAAAGTAGCAAGGTTTGCACAGTTTGTTCTTTCTTATTTGATCTTTGTTACTTGCAATTTCTATTGAGTTTATTGGTTTATTGATATTTTGATAACTATGAGATGTTTGTCAACACCCTTAGCCCTGATCTAAGTTACCAAATCCAAATTCAATGCCCTACCTCATTTTTTAAAGTCATTGAGATGGGATTATTTATCGAGAAAGATATAGTCACCAAGGGGCAAATAAAGTTGTACAAGGACACCACTATCTCTAACTACACCATGGACAAGTCAAAGTTTTAGACAAAGAACAAAAATGTCATCAATGATGGAGTAGTTGATGCCAAAGTGTTGGCTCCCAAACAACAACCAATCTTCACTCTCAAAGGAGAAGAAAACAATGCTACACCAAACAAAACCTTCTCTCGTGAGACAAAGCCATGGTTCAACTCCAACCCTAGGTGAAAATTCACACTACTAGGAGAGTCCCAAGGGTCTGCATTAAGAAATCTATTAGCCAACAATGAGATCACTCTTCCTCCAACTAGTGACTACAAACCTCAAACAAAACATCACTATTGGAAAGATACATATTTCTACGAATATCATAGAAGAAAAGGCCACACGACCAACAACTGTATCCATCTCAAACACGCCATTCAAGACATACTTGACCACAATTAGGTAGGCACTAAAGAAGATACCTCTAATGAGACACATGTGGCATACAAGGACCCACTCCTCAATCATGATAGGCCATACAAAAACAACAATAACAATCGCAATAGGCATAATCAGAACAATGGAAACAACAATGCTAACTATGCAAGCATACCATTCGATTATACCATCAAATGTATATTGGAGAACATCCCACAAGTCAATGTGGTCACATTCAACCAACAATCAGGACCCAACAAAATTGATTGTAGCATCATCACCCACAGTGGTAAGGTCACGTTAAACATGCTTCCTCCAAGGTCGTCACCTTCTCTGTCTAACCCCCATATGTACAGTGTCATAGACCAACTTTGGAAAACTCCTGCCCATATATCTATCTTAGAGTTGTTGCATATGTCTCCCTCCCATAAGGAAATTCTCGATAAAGCCCTAGTGGAAACGACTATGCGTACAAACCTGGCCCAAGAGAAGTTTCAAGCCATGGTAGGAAATCTAACCTCCTCTAGCACTATCTGGTTTACCAAACAGGATGAACTTTCAGTGTCTCAGCCTCATAACACACCCTTGCATATCATCATCTTCATTCATAAACACCGTATCAAGAGGGTTCTCATTTATGGAGGAGCCGGTTTAAATATTTGCATGCTCAAGCTAGTCCTTACATTGGGGTTCTCTGAAACTGCAGTGGATCCTAGGAAAAAGATCACTATTAAGGCCTATGATGAAGAAGAAAGAACTACTAAAGGCACAGTGGTGCTACCAATACAAGTTGGACCAGTGATAAAGGATGTTGTTTGCTAAGTCCTAGACAGGGAGCTAGCCTATAATATCCTCCTAGGTAGACCCTAGATTCATGCCATGGAAGTTTGCCTTCTACCTATCACCAATGCATCAAATTTCCTCATAAAGGCAAAGAAATCACCATCCAAGGTGATCTAGATCCTTTTCAACATTGCAACACTATCTGCTCAAAACCTAATTGCATCATTCCCAACAATAGAGCTTCTACATCCCCCATCTCACAGCATGATTCTACCTTCGAAGCTTCCTCATCCAAGCCCAAAGAGTAGAAAATCACAATCAAAGAAATAGGGGTAGGGGAAAACTCCATCAAACACAGCCTCAACTTAGCCAAAATGCCTCTATCTCCAAGATCCTTTGGGGAAACTACACCTAAGTACATTCCAAAATCTTCTGCTCCTCTCGAAGCTCCCACAGCTCCCTTTGTAAAATGGGGACCCTATATGATGAAATAGAGGAAAGAGATGTCTTGTAATGGCTCTACACAAAGGAAGATAACACACAACAAGAACCACCAAAGCTCCCAACAGAAATCTATGGGCGTGGTGAGTCTATCTTACACATAATGGGTTATGAAGGACAAGGTCCCATTGGCCTAAGAAAATACGAAATCATCGAACCCAGTCAACCTTCCTCATCCTCATTGGTAATAACTACGAAAGGGTTAGGATACAAGGACAATGGAAAAGCTAAGGCCAATGCTTGTTTTATGGAATAGATCCATGCCTTATAAGAAGACAATGACACAGACTCTAATGAGTATGAGTGGGACGAACTCACAGAGCACTCCTATGAAGACAAAGGAATTGACACCATTCAAACCTATAGCCCCTACTGTGAGGGACAAATGCTAATGCATTGACCATTAGAGTCTGATTTGCCAACTCCTAAGAGTATGACTTTTGAGAAAGGTTGGAGTTCCATCACAATAAACAATCTAGAGGAAAGTACCATCTCAGATCCTATCCCTATCAATCTCAATCCTGATCATATATCCATTCAAACTATCACACCCAATGAATCAGATCTACCTTCCGACCCCCTTCCCCTTGTGCATCTTGAACTTATCAACTGGGATTTATAGGGAACCCCACAACTAGACATGTTCCAAAATGATGACGCCTATATTGATTTCATGGAACTTAGGGACCACCTACCTATAGGAGATCATAAAGCTGGATTCGCTATTGAACTCAACATCATGGCTTATTTTAGAGAGGGTGCCAAGCCTTCCAGTTGCAAAAACATAAAAATAAAAAATGGATCTGATCGTGAAAACCATTCTGCAACAGTATCAGATCCCAAAATAGTAAAAAAAGGATGCATCGAATAGTGAAAACCTCTCTGAGGCACCAGACGATGGAAGGCTTGACACTCTCCCCACTAACATGTATCAGGAGAAGTTTTAGATTGTTGTGGAACCTACAGAACCTATCAACATTGGAATAGAGGATAGTCCTAAGATCATTCACTTTGCAAAGTCTCTATCTCCATCAGAAAAGACCAAATTTTGTACCATTCTTCAAGAAAAAGCAAGTCAACTTTGCTTGGTCATATGCAGATATGCCCAATTTAGATACATATTTGATTTTACGTCATCTTCCACTAGATCCAAGGGTCAAACCAATCAAGTAGAAGCTTAGGAAGATGCATCCATACATTGCATTACTAGTAAAAGAGGAACTCAAGAAACTACTGCATGTAGGGTTTATCAGGGCAATAGACTATCTAGAGTGGGTATCCAACATAGTGCTAGTATCCAAACCTAATGGCAAAGTCAGATTGTGCAATGATTTTTGAGATCTAAACAAAGCTTGCCGCAAGGATGACATTCTGTTGCCTAATATTGATATCATAGTCAACTTGACAGTAGGACATACCATGTTATCTCTTATGGATGGCTTCTCTGGATATAATCAAATTAGGATAGCACTAGAAGACCAACATAAGACAACTTTTGCTTGTCCATGGGGCACCTTCTACTGGAATGTCATGCCATTCGGGTTAAAGAACGCAGGGGCAACATATCAACATGCTATGACCATTATTTTCCATGACATGATGCACGTCACAATGGAGGACTATGTAGATGACATCCCTGCAAAGTCACTCACAAGAGAATCCCACCTAGATGTACTAGAGGAGGTCTTTCAGAGACTAGAACACTTTAAAGTCAAGTTGAACCTGAAGAAATGTGTGTTTGGAGTCCCCTCAGGCAAGCTCTTAGGCTTCATTGTATCAACAAATGGGATTGAAGTGGATCCTGCCAATGTCAAGGCTATCATGGAAATGCCACCACCAAAGACCATCACTCAACTGCGGTCTCTACAGGGTAAGCTACAAGCAATATGTCAGTTCATATCACAATTAGCAGACAAGTGCCAACCGTTCAGTCACCTCTTACATAAAAACATTCCATTTAGATGAGATGATAAGTGCGAAGAAGCATTTGGCAAACTAAAGGAATACCTCATGAATCCACCTATCTAAGGTAAACTGCTATTACTTTACATTTCTACTACACAGACGGCTCTGGGTGCCCTATTAGTACAATAGGATTATGAAGGCAAAGAACAAGCTATCTACTACATCAGTCACACATTGGTGGGCTATGAACTGTAATATTCCCAAATAGAAAGATCATGTCTTTCTGTGGTTTTTGCTTCCCAAAAACTATGACATTACATGCTAGCACATTCAGTGAAGCTTATTGCAAAGATAGATCCATTAAAGTACTTATTAAGCAAAGCAGCTCTAACAGGATGCCTAGCTAAGTGGGTAATGCTCCTAAGCGAGTATCACATTAGGTATGTAGAAAGGAAGGCTATCAAAGGTTAAATCATTGCAGATCAGTTAGAAAAAGCACCATTACCAGATACCACACCAATGACATTCGAGTTTCCAGATGAAGCCATATTTAGTATCACAACACACTCATGGAAACTCTACTTTGATGGATCCTATACAAACCATGGATCGGGGGCAATAATCTTATTGGTCACTCCTCATGGTGACACCATACCTAAGTCTTACCATCTACTATTCCCATGCACAAACAATATAGTAGAGTATGAGGCCATGGTCATTGGTCTCAAACTGGTAGCAGAATGGAAAATAAAGGAGCTACATGTCTATGGCAACTCCCAACTGGTAATCAATCAAGTCAACAACGAGTATCAGACCAAAGATGACAAGTTAATCCCATACAAGTGTATGGTCGATGACTTTAAAGAGTACTTTGTGATCATCTCCTTTGAGTAGATACCTCACATTGAAAATAAAGCAGCAGATGCTATGGCAACCATTACCTTGCTCCTCGAGATCCCAGAGAATGAGTCACGGTATGAGTTCTTGGTAGAGTCAATTATGCAACTAGCTTATGATCTTCCTGAAACACACTCCACATGCCTATTAATTAGATTTGATTCACCTTGGTATGGTAAGGTCTACACTTACCTCAAGGATAACACCCTACCACCTGACTTGTCTTCTAACCAATTTCGAACCTTTATTCTCCAAACCTCTCGTTACACCATTATTGCCGACACCCTATACCGATGGGGTCTGGATGGTACTTTACTCTGATGTTTAGAATGGGAAGAATCTCAAACTGCCTTACGAGATGTGCACAAAGGAATTTTTGGAACACACTCTAGCGGTCCTTCTTTAGCTAAGACACTCATGCATTTGGGATACTTTTGGCCAAACATGGAAACTGATTCATATCGGTTTGTGAAGAAGTGCAAGTAGTGCCAGATACATGGAAACCTGATACATGCACTAGCTCAAGAGCTACGACCTTTAATGACACCTTGGCCCTTTTGTCAGTGGGAACTTGACCTCATGGAAAAAATTCACCCTCCCTCATCCAATGGCCACAAGTTCATAATAACTACCACTGAATATTTTACCAAGTGGATTGAAGCCATTCCACTCACAAATTTCACAGGCAAACAGATTGCCTCCTTCATTCTCAATTATCTCACTTGCAGATGCGGAACTCCCTCATCCATTGTCACAGATAATGGAAGACCTTTCAAGAATCAAAATTTCCAAGAGCTTTGTGATAAATTCAAAATCCAACACCGTCTTTCCACCCCCTACTATCCACAAGGCAATGGCCAAGTAGAGGCATCCAACAAAACAATCTTGAAAATCCTCAAGAAGACTGTCAACGATGCTGGTCATGATTGGCACATGCTACTGAATCCCACTCTGTGGGTCTATCAAACTAGTATACATACTCCCCCAAGTGCTACCCCATATGCCCTTGTCTATGGATCAGAAGCCATTTTTCCCATCGAGGTCAAGTTACCATCTCTAAGGGTGTCGTTAAAAGGTCTTATCATTGATGAAGGCTACAGAGTTTCCAGACTGCAAGAGTTAGATCTGTTAGAAGAGAGAAGGCAACAAGCCTTTAACCATCTCAAGGCATATCAATAGAGGATGTCATGAAGCTACAATCATAGGGTCCATCCAAGGGTCTTCAATGTTGGTGATCTAGTACTTAAGGAAAATCCCTACAATTAGCAGGATCGAGAAAAGAAAGGCAAGTTTAAGACCAATTAGCTTGGTCCTTATGTCATCATTACTGCCTATAGATCAGGGGCATATCAGTTACCAACATCATAAGGTGAGCTATTTGATGACCCAATCAACAGTATGTATCTTCACCGGTTCTATACCTAAGAGAACCCCAATGCAAGGGGGGCAAAAAAAAAAATCAAAAAATTAGAAAAAGAAAAAAAATCAATAAAGTGGAAAAACAACAAAAAAAATTGTCCTTTCGTGAAAACCTGGCAAATAGGTGCCTTGGATATGTACCATGATGAAAACCTTGCAAATAGGCGTCATGTGTACTTTTAGCTTTCATGCAAATAAAAACAAGTGGTGAAAACCTGGTAAACAGGTGCTACTTGTGATAAACCATCTTCTCCATCTTTTGGAAACTAATCACCTTGTGTCCATTCTTCCTACCATCATTTCTCATCTGATCCATATCTATTCCATAATAAAATTCCTTGTGTAACCTAATGATAACCTATCTTGGCTTGAAACTCTATCTCTTTTTTCACCTTATCAACTAAGGTCTTATCCAATATCTTATCCACAGTGTTAGCCTGGCATAGCGTCTGTCGTCAGTATCATAGGGTCAACCCTGAACTACATTGCCTCTATGTCATCACGTAGGCAAGGCCATTTTGAATGTACCCCCAAGGCTCCACCTTCCCATCCATCCCATACCTTATCGCCTATCCTCTAGTTCTTCCATGGTCCAAGTCCCTGAACTACGTTGCCTCTGCATCGTCATGTAGGCAAGACCATTTAGCAATGTGCCCCCAAGGCACTAGGTTAGTCCCTTAGGGCCCGTTTTACCATGCATGCATGCAAGCACAACCAAAGCCCACTTTTTTGAAGCAATCTTGATGCAGGACATCAACCAATCCAAGGCAAAGAAAACAAGGACCTACTCATTCAAACTAATTCTATCCAAATTATGGAAAGAAAAACACATCTAAATGCAAGAATGTTTTGTGTTTGTGATTAGGTTAACTTACAGAGTCTTGATTTTTGTTATTATGCCCTCCTATGCTACATGAGGATGTCAAAAACTAGAGATGCTATGATGGGGGCATAATCATTTTCTTTGTCTATTGTTTGTGGATTAATCTTTAGTAATGTGATGACTTTTGTCTAACGACATGATTGGCAAAAGATCATTGAGGACTTCAGAGGTCTAACATGAAAGGGGGCAATCCTTGTTTGTTGATACACAAGAAATACTTATGCCATCTCTGTTCAATTATACCTAGATGCTTGTATTAACTTGCTAAATCAAAATCCATGTAACAATACTCAAGACATCTCAGTTCAATTATACTTAGATGCTTGTATTTTCTTACAACATTCAGAAAAAAGTACCAAAAAAATTGCCCAATGAGGAAATAAGCACTTCAAAATACTTGTAGCATCAAGATAGCAAAACCATTCGCATCCATTATACATCCACAAAGTATCCATACCCCATGCAATAAAAATTCTATGCAGAGTATCAATGTTTACAAAAGCTTGTGATTCCTTCTGTTGAGTCATTCTTCTATCAGTCAAATTTCTATCTATTCTTCTTTCATCCTTATCTAGTTAGTCTGAGCAATGATCTAAATGCAGCCCCATCCTTAATCCATACCAATCGAGTCAAGCCAATCTTGTCAAACAATCCAATCACAATCAGTGGTCTTGATCCTTGTCTGGATGTAAACCAACTCAGTCAATTATAATCAATCAATTGTCTTATACAGGATGTTGCATTGTCGAAATCAGTGGTCTTGATCCTATCGTGTTGCTCTAGGGACCTATTATTCCCTACCATGACAACATCGTCATATATCGTTATCAGTTAATCATTGGTTTACCGCTTGATAGGGGCAATACCTTGTTTTTTCTTGTATCATTTGTGCATACTTGCTTACTTTCTTGTGTGTGTTATCATTCTCTCTTGCATCGTGTATCATTCAACTCTTTCTTCAACCATTTTCTTCACCCTAACCTTGTTCTTCAGCCTTCTTAATCATGAGATCATCCGTCTCACATCCCTTCTACCTTCTTCCCATCTAATCTCCCAAGGGGACATCCTATCGTCATAACCCTGTACCAGGGGCAAATTGGGGCATGTATCGTTATCAGAAATTCTCATTCTTTGAAGCAACGCTATAAACTACATTGCATCAAAGAGGGGCAAAATGTATACACCTAAAAAAGACATGACTCGGTCTAAATAAATATTATTAATATTTATTTAAGTCTAATTCCTTTATCAATAAATAAATAAACAAATTTATTTATTCGATTCACATTCCTCTAAGTTAATTAAATATTAAAATATTTAATTACCTCTTCTAAAGTCAAAATTAAATAAAATCCTTTATTTAATTTAATTCTTCCAAACAATTAAATAATTCTTAATTATTTAATTAAGTCAATCATTCCTCCAAATTTAAATAAATCAATCAAATTTATTTAAATCCTCCCAGTCTCTAAAAATAAAATACAATCAAATATTTTATTTATTCTTCCAAATCATGCACAAATAATTAAATACATTTATTTATTTAATTTGCTTTCTTATCATCAAATTCCTCAAAATATCTTCCAAATCTTCTAAAAATAATTCTTCTTCTTCATGCACGCAAAATTAAATAATTTATTATTTAATTTCTCTCAAATCATGCAAAAGCAAATCTCAAGTTGAGTTAATTGACTCAATCTACCTTTTTTATCAACAACTCTTAAATTAGAAAAAAAGCATTCGAATTTATGAAAGCAATTCTTATCTTTATAAAAGAAAGCAATTAACTCAAACAAAACAACTTTTGTGTGACACTTGTCTTCTTCTTATTCACACATGTTCTCTCAAGTCTTCTATACCATTGATCTTCTCATTCTTTCTATACCATTGATCTTCTCTCTCACAACTCTATAAATTGAACCCAATTCCTCTATTTCCATCATCCAAGCTTTTAGTATCATTACTCTACAGAATTAACAGCACGCCTTTGACACCCAAATCCATTCATTGCTTACGATCACCCATTTATTGTATTGAAGCTCATCTTCTTTACAAGGAATATCATAGCCATCTCTCCATCATCATCTTAAAAAACAAAGGAAGGAAGTATGCTTTTGAGGGCTTCAATTCATTCATACAAAGATCGATTGAGACTAGGCAAACAATGGAAGCAGTAAAGTAGCAAGGTTTGCACAGTTTGTTCTTTGTTATTTGATCTTTGTTACTTGCAATTTCTATTGAGATTATTGGTTTATTGATAGTTTGATAACTGTGACAATATTTCTGGTAACAGATATATTTGGGTGATGATGAACCTTGTCAGATTGTTGGAAAAGGAAAGATAAAAATCAAGTTGCAAAATGAAAATGAATGGTTGCTATAGGAGGTAAGGCATATTCCAAATTTGAGAAGGAATTTAATCTTTGTAGGACAACTGGGTAGTGAAGGCTGTATAGTTACCTTTTCAGACAAAGTCTAGAATGTCATTAAAGGTGAAAAGGTAGGCACATTGTATTTGTGCACTAGTAATACTTATTCTACCTTAGCTGCTACAGAAACAATTGCTACTGAGATAGTTATAGAACTTGCTATAGGGACAGAAATAGAATTGTGGCACCATAGACTTGGGCATGAGTGAGAAAGGGATGAAGATCCTTCACTCCAGAAAGTTGCTACCAGGTCTGATGAAGATTAACTTGGAGTTCTGCAAAAATTGTATTTATGGAAAGAAGAAAAGAGTCTGATTTATCAAAGTTGGGAAAGAGAAGAAGAGTGAGAAATTAGAGCTTGTGCATTCAGATATATGGGGACTAGCTTAGGTATCTTCTCTTGGTGGCTTTTGATATTATGTTACTTTTATTGATGATGCAACTAGGAAAACATGGGTGTATTTCCTAAAACAAAAATTAGAAGTATTTGAAACTTTTAAAAAATGGAAAGCTTTGGTTGAGAATGAGACAGGAAAAAAGTTGAAGTGTCTTAGATCAGATAATGGAGGTGAGTATTGCAGCAGAGAATTTGAGTATTACTATTCATATAATAGAATTTGAAGGTAGAAAATAGTTCTTGGAACCCCACAAGAAAATGGTGTGTCTGAGAGGATGAATAGGACCATTATGGAGTGTGCAAGGAGCATGAAATTGCATGCTGGACTACCCTTACACTTTTGGGTAGATGTTGTACATACCACTGTTTATTTAATAAATAGGGGACCTTTAAATCCTTTGGATGGTGGAATTCTAGAGGAGGCATGGATGAGTAAAAAGTTAAACTATTCATTTCTAAAAACTTTTGGTTGTGAAGCTTTTGTCCATGTTGATATTGAAAATAGAACCAAGATTGAGGTTAAGTCTAAAAAATGTACCTTCATTGGATATGGAGTAGATGAATTTGGTTATCAATTATGGGATTATCAAAGTCATAAAATCATTAGGAGAAGAGATGTTATATTCAATGAGAAGGTCATGTATAAGGATTAGCTATAGGAAAAGAAGCATGAACAAGCCAAAAAGGAATATGTGGTGCTGGATGAGATTCCAGAAAATAAAATGCCAATGGTAGCTGATGCTCAGCAACAACACATTATCCCACAGACTCCTACAAGTGTTAGATGTTCTACAAGGATAACTAGACCTCCAGAAATATTTTCTTCATCATTATATTCTATATTATTAACTGATTCTGGTGAACCTAAAAGTTATGAAGAAGCAATGCAAGTAGATACCAAAAAATAGTGGGAGCTAGGCATGAAAGAGGAAATGGATTCCTTGTTGCAGAATCAGACTTGGGACTTAGTCAAATTACCTGTAGGAAAAAGAGCATTGCCAAATAAATGGGTTTACATGTTGAAGGAAGAATATGGAGGCAAGAAAAGATACAAGGCCAGACTCATGGTAAAAGGTTTTGCACATAAAAAGGTATAGATTTTGATGAAATATTTTTTCTGGTTGTAAAGATGACTTCTATTAGAACTATTCTAAGTCTTATGGCTATAGAAGACTTGCATCTTGAACAGCTAGATGTGAAAACAACTTTTCTCCATTGGGATTTGGAAGAGGAAATATACATGCAACAACCACAGGGATATGAGGTCAAGGGTAAGAAGGATTTTGTGTGTAGGTTAAAGAAGAGTTTGTATGGCCTAAAGCAAGCACCTTGGCAATGGTGTTTGAAATTTGATAGTTTTATGGCTGGACAAGGTTACAAAAGATGTCATTCTAATTATTGTGTTTATTTCAAGAAATTGGGTAATGACATTTATATTATCTTGTTGCTTTATGTTGATGACATGCTTGTTGTCGGGTCTAACATGCAGCATATTAATGAACTTAAGAAGAAATTATCAAATTCATTTTCTATAAAGGATTTGGGTGTAGCAAAACAAATCCTTGGTATGAGAATCACACGGGACAGGACAAACAGAAAATTATTTTTGTCCCAAAGTGAGTATGTAAAGAAGGTGTTGAAAAGGTTTAACATGCATAATGCAAAAGAAGTTAGTACACCTTTGCCTAGTCATTTTAAGTTGACTAAGGAGATGTGTCCAAAGAGACAAGAGGAGGAAGACAAAATGTCTAAGATACCATATGCGTCAGTAGTTGGCAGCTTGATGTATGCAATGGTATGTACAAGGCCAGATATTGCACATGCAGTGGGAGTTGTGAGCAGGTATATGAGCAATCTAGGAATGGAACATTGGAATGCGGTAAAATGGATTCTCTGATATTTGAGAGGTACTACTTCAAAGAAACTATGTTTTAGAGGAACAAATTTTTCTCTAAAAGGATATGTTGACTCTGATCTGGCAGGTGATATTGATAGCAAGAGTACTACAGGGTATGTTTTTACTATAGGAGGTACTACAGTCAGTTGGATTTCAAGGCTGCAAAAGGTTGTTGCATTTTCAACCACTAAAGCTAAGTATGTTGCTGCTATGGAAGCTAGCAAGGAGATGATTTGGTTACAACATTTTTTGGAGGAATTGGGGCAACAATAAGAAGATAGCCCTTTGTACACTGATAGCCAGAGTGCCATTCATCTTGCTAAGAATTCAGCTCTGCATTCAAAAACTAAGCATATGTAGCTCAAATACTACTTCATCCAGTCAATTTTGGAGGATGGGCAGTTGAAGCTGGAGAAAATTCACACAAGTGAGAATCCTGTAGATATGTTCACAAAGGCAGTTACATGGGAGAAACTAATTTCCTCATCAGTTTATGTTGGCCTTCATGACTGATAATGGTGGACATAAGAAACTAGCCAGGCTTGTAATCCAATGGGAGCTACAAGTGCAGCGGTGTTGTCCAGGATCAGTCTCCAAGTGGGAGATTGTTGGTATGTGGTGACTGATCATGCAAGTACTGTACACTTGTAATGTATCCTCATCATGGTTCGGGGCTGGGCTGGGCCCCAAGCAGGGGTTCAGGTGCGGCAGCCCCTGAGAAGCAAGGATTCGGGGGCACAGCCCCTGAGAATTTTTTTCCCCTCTTTTTGCCTATTGAGAGTCAGTTGTTAATTTTTATTAACCGATAAATGAAAAATGACATTGTAAAACCCTAATTCGAGAATCGTCCAACAAATCTTGTTATAAGTAGCTGGGATGTATGTTGTGGGTGTGGAATTCGTGAGATTGAAATCTATTTTGCACTAGATAATAAAATCATTGGGTGGCTGAGTTTCTGTGGATGTAGCCCATATTGGGTGAACCGCATTAAATTTCTATGTTGATTGCTTTTGTGTTAATCTCCATTGTTATATTTGGTTTATTTAATCTGCATATAATTGTTAGTGTTTATTGCTCTGATCTATCTAAACCCTAACATCTTTTGTTTTACTGTTCTTCATACTCCTAACTACAACAACCAACATGACCACTACCTACTCCCCTCGAGAGGTAGCCTCCAACATTAGTCTAGAATAAGGAATGAATCTTGAAATCCAATGGACTGATGCATCTCCTTACGCATCTAGTTCAAAGGAGGGGAAATAACCCCTAACTTCTCCTAGAGATACTCAAATGTATCCTTAGGAAGAGCCTTAGTGAATATTTCAGCAACCTGATCCTTTGTAGGCACATAGTCAAGATTCACTTCATTCTTTGCAACCTTCTCTCTTAAAAAGTGATACTAGATTAAGATATGTTTTGTCCTTGAGTGCATCACTGGATTCTTTGAAATGTTAATAGAACTTGTATTATCACATAGGATAGGAATAGGTTCATCATATACAATTCTAATATCCTTCAAGGTTTGCCTCATCCATAATACTTGTGTGCAGCAAGATGTTGTCGCAATGTATTATGCCTCTGCAGTAGATAGATACTGAATCCTTCTTCTTACTTAGCCATGACACCACTCTGCCTCCAAGAAAGAATGCACCACCACTTGTACTTTTCCTGTCATCTACATAACCAGCCCAATCTGCATCTGTATAAGCACTTAGAGCAAAGTCATTATCCTTTGGGTACCACAAGCCCTGATCTGGAGTGCCCTTTAAATATGTGAATATCCTCTTCACTTGTGCAACATGTGACTCTCTAGGATCTTCTTGAAATCTATCTACAAGACAAACTATATGCATAATATCCGGTCTAGTAGCAGTTAAATATAGCAATCCTCCAATTGTTGATATATATCTGCTTTGATCAGCCTTAGGAGATTCATCATTCTTTCTCAGCTTGCAACCAATAGTCATAGGGGTACATACTAGTTTAGAATCTTCCATTCCAAACTTCTTTAACATCTCCTTGACATACTTTGATTATGAAATGAAAATACCTTTATCTATCTAATTGTTCTGTAGCCCAAGGAATAAGTTCATTTCACCACACATTGACATTTCAAATTCTTTCTGCATTTCATATGCAAAAATATTACACATACCTTCATTTCCTCCAAAGATTATATCATCTACATACACTTCCACAATCAGAATTTGATCTTCTCCTACTTTGATGTAGATTGCTATCTGTGGTACCTTTATTGAATCCTTGTTGTAATAAGTACTTGTCTAACCTTGCATACCAAGATCTGGGAGCTTGCTTCAATCCATATAGTGCCTTCTTCAATTTGGAAACTATATCTAGTTTATTTGATAACTAAATCCATCCAGTTGTTCTATGTATACTTCTTCCAATTCACCATTCAATAAAGCAGACTTCACATCCATTTGATATACATTGAAATCCTTATGTACTGCAAAAGCCATGAACATCCTGATGGCCTCCATTCTTGCCACCAGAGCATATGTTTTCTCATAAACTATTCCTTCTACTTGTGAGTAACCTTTACACACAAGTCTTGCGTTGTTTCTTACCACTTCTCCATTCTTATTCTATTTGTTCTAAAATACCCACTTAGTTCCAATCACATTTTTGTTTATTGGTCTTGGGACAAGTTCCCAAGTTTGATTCTTTTCAATCTGCATTAGTTCTTCTTCCATAGCCTTGATACAATACTCATCCTTGCATGCTTCAATATTGTTTTAGGTTCAAATTTAAAAAGTAAACATAGATTTACCTATTCTTCAACAACTTTCCTTCTTGTTAGCACACCTTTGTTCTTATCACCAATGATCTGATCTTTAGAATGATGCTTCTTCATATACTTGGGAGTTTTAGGAGTCTTTTCTGGAGTTTCTTCCTCTTCAATCTACAATTCCTTTTCCTTAGCATTTTCTTCTTCTTTGGAAGAAGACTCATCTGATTCTTATCTAGTTACCTCTGAATTCTTCTATAGATATTCATCAACTTTGACATTTGCACTCTCAAAATCTTTCTTAGCCTCTTGTTGTAGCACCAGTAAGATTTGTTTTTAGTAGAATACCCAAGGAAGATACCTTCATTAGACCTTACATCAAATTTTCCTAGGTTTTCTTCATCCCTTCTGATATAACATTTGCTTCCAAACACTCTGAAGTATTGGCAGTAGGAATCCTTCCATACCATAACTCATAAGAAGTCTTTGTACTATTTGCTCTTTCTTGCACTTTGTTCAGTATATAAACAACATTATGAATTGCTTGTCTCTAGTAGACCTCTAGTAGATTTGCTTCTTTTATCATTGTCCTTGCAGCTTCTTGAATAGTCATATTCTTTCTTTCAACCACATCATTCTACTAAGGAGTCCTAGGGGAAGATAAGTGCCTCTTTATTCCATGATTCTCACAAAACATGTTAAACTCATTGGAGGTGAACTCTCCATCTCTGTCAGACCTCAAACATTTGGTTCTCATATCCATTTCATTCTCAACCATGACTTTGAATGCTTTGAACTTATCTAGGGCTTCTAATTTTTCTTTGAGAAAAGTAATCCATGTCATTCTAGAGTAATCATCAATCAGTAGCATGAAATACATGTCACCTTGATAACTCCTTACCTTGGTAGGACCACAAAGAACTGTATGTACCAATTCCAATAGTTTGGTAGAAGATTGATCCTTGACTTTGAAACTCATTCTTTCTTGCTCTCCAACTTGACATTCCTTATAGATAGCATTGATAGGCTTTGTAATCTTTACCAAATCTCTTATAGCTTGAACTGAACTTATTCTTACTAGGCTATCAAAATTGATGTGACACAATCTTCTATGCCATAGCCAGCTCTCACTGATTTGAGTCATGAAACAATAACCATCACCACCTTTGAGATGATAAACATTTCCATTTGTCCTCTTTCCAGTAGCTATCACAGTTCTAGAATCGTTTCTAATCTCACAACCACCATCCTGAAACACAAGATTGTATCCTTTGCTACACATTTGTCCAACACTCAAAAAGTTATGTTTTAAACCCTTAATAGAAAGAACATCTTTAGTATTATTCTTGCCATCAAAATTTATTGAACCTCTTCCACATATCTTAGCAAATGTATCATCACCAAATCTAACTAGTCCTCTATCATATTTTTCAAGTTTAACAAACTTACTTTTATCACCAGTCATATGATTTGAGCATCCACTCTCAATGACCCAGAGAATCTTTTCCTATCTAGTATGAAAAGCAGACATCAAAGTGCCTTCAATATTAATACTTACTTCTGGAACCCTATCCTTCACACATTCCTCAGGGTTAGCATCAACAATATCATCTTTTAAAGCTATGAATAGACATTCACTATACTCATCATTTTCTTAATCAGATTCATCATCAGATATGCTTGCATCTTCTCTAACATAATAGTTTTTCTTAACACCATACTTTTGTTCTCCCTATTTTTGTTTCTCAAAATTCTTTCTGGACATCTTGAAGCATAATGACCTATCTTGCCACAACTGAAACACTTGAAAGGCAACTTACCATTGTACTTACCAGTACCCAATTTCATTTTTCTCACAAAGTTAACTTCCATATCATTAGAATCCTCCTGATCTAACTCCACAGTCTTCTCTGATTTACCAACCTTAAAGGTAGTCTCAACTTTTGCACTACTTGTACCAAATTCTCTCATTTCAAAAGCAATCAAAGTATCATACAAGTGATCTTTGGTAAGTTGATCCAAATTTTGTAATTCTTCAATAGAAGAAACTTTATGACTATAAGCTTTGGGAAGAGTTCTAAGCACATTCATTACCACTTATTTTTCTTCTAGTTCTCCACCAAGAGCTCTGATGCTATTGACAACTTCTTCCACCTTCTGTAAGTAGCTTGTGATGTTTTCATCATCCAACATTACCATGGTCTCAAACATGATCTTCAGATTCTACATCTTAGCTTGCTTGACCTTATCATCTCCTTCATAAATACTTTTTAACTTTTTCCAGATTTCATTAGCAATTTTCAGATTCATGACTTTCACCAATTCAGAATTAGTAAGACCACTTAAAAGAGCATACTTTGCTTTACCATTGGTTTCAAAGGCCTTGATCTCATTTGCAATACTCAGATCATTTTCTGGTATAGTGTATTCAGTCTCAACAGACTTCCAGATCTCATACCTAAGAGATATTAGATAACCTTCCATCCTTATCTTCCATAATGCATAGTCTAATCCATCAATGGTACAGTCACGGTTAGGAGGGTCCACAAAGTGAACTGTCTAGGCTGTGTAGCTAGAGTAAACACCACGAAAACAACTCAAAGATATAAAATAAATCTAGATTTAGTCATTCAATATATCATAGAATTTAAATACAAATTGGCCAGCATCATGCAGGCTTACAATTAGGGCTCACAGGCCTGATTCCTCAGTTACAAAATATACACAAGACATAGCTTTGAAGCTCCCTCATAAAGAATTCAAACTATCAAACTATCTCCATATAATTCACTACTTTCTTAGGCATCTATTACATCAATATATATCATCTCCAAAACATAAGATTCCTCCGCGTCGGCCAACAAATATCACAAACTCCAATGAAGAGTTGTAACGTGTGTACATGGATAGGTCAGACCTAATCATGTAGAACTCCTCCATAAATGAATGGAATGGTGTAGGAATCTTAGGGAAGGTTGGCTACTAAACAACATTGAATGATGTGTTATTTGGCTCCGCAAGTCATGAAATGCTCTACAAGTCTTCTCGTTTAGCTGATTGTCTAAGACTATCAGGATGCTCTAGTTTGAGAAAACAATCAATCTTCTGATAGCGATATCTTACCGATACCTAATCCAAAAGATCTGAGATTAGGATATGATCTGTATGAATGTGTCTAGATGCTAAGTCTAGCTCCACAAGGTCTGAGATGAAACTATGGTAGAATGCAGACCAAAATACTAAAACTACTACTGACTGAACTGACTGAACTAAACTGGGAAATGAAAAGAAACAAATTGAAATGCAATTTTTTTTTGTTGATGCAAGATTGCTCTTGAACCAGGGATGCTCCTGCATCAAACATCTGAAGTTGTTAAAAAATTGAGTCCCTCACTTTGTTGGGGCTAGAGGAAAACCAAGATGGTCCACCTCAACTTGAGAAATCCAAGATGAGTCTTCTTTTGGTATGCCATTCCACTTCACGATATATTCACTGTAATGTCTGCCTCTGGTGTTGCATCCAACTGTGTTGTCCAAGATGTCTTCAATTTGATCTAGTGCTTGTTGTGGTAACTATTGCTTCAAGTCTTCTTCCATTTGGTCACTGAACTTTGCTTCATGATACTAATATAGGTCTATAATGTTGAAAATAGGTGATATGCCCAATGTCTCTGGTAACTCCACTTCATATGCATTCCTTGACTCAAACTTTCTAAGTATCCTACATGGTCCAAACTTCTTCATCTTCAACTTGTTATATGTTCCAACTGGAAATCTCTCTTTCTCAAGTACACCATCACTTCATCTCCAACTACAAATTCTTTATGTCTTCTCTTCTCATCTACATCCTCCTTTTACTTACTATTCATCTCCTCCAAATGCTTCTTAATCTGATTATACATTGTCTCCATGTATCCTACAAATTCTTCTACTTCTGTACTTCTCTTATCCTCCATACTAATATCTCTCAATTCTGCTACTACTCTAGGGTTAGTTCCTATCACAATCTCAAATGGTGTTCTTCCAGTACTCCTATTCACTGAATTGTTATATGCAAAATCTGCTTATGAAATAATCAAATCCTAATTTCATGTCTTCTCTCTAACCAAACATCTCAACAAGTTTCCCAAACTCCTATTTACTACCTTTGTCTATCCATCAGTCTATGGATGAAATGCTAAACTAAACCTCAAATCCATCTTCATCTTCTTCCAAAGTGTCTTCTAAAAGCATCCAAGAAATCTTGTATCTTTGTTTGAAATTATGCTCTTAGTTAATCCATGCAATCTCACAATCTTCTTGAAATGTGCCATCTTTGAAAATATGTCCACCACTACAAATATAGAATCATGTCCTCTCTGTGTCTTGGGGAATCCCATTATGAAATCCATGCTTATGTCTTCCCAAGGTCTCTCTGGTACTGTCCAAGATTTGTACAATCCAGTATTCTGACTACTTCCTTTTTCTACTCTACAAACTCTACAACTCTGCACAAATTTCCTAACATCCTTAGGTATCTAAGGCCAAAAAGTAATTTTCACTCACCAAAGCCACTGTCTTGTCAATGCCAAAATGTCCTGCTAATCCACCACTGTGTTTTTCCTTGATCAAATTGTCTCTTGTTGAACTCTTAGGTATGTATAAATGATTTCCTTTGAACAACATATCTTTTTGAATGAAATAATCTAGCCACTTACTTCTATTTGTCACAACAAGTTCCTTACATGCTTTCCAAGGTTCCACAAAATCAAGATCTTTCTCATACATGTTCTTTAATTCTTTAAATCCCAAGACTTCAACTCTCATCTCTGTCAGTAAGTTCCTTCTCCTACACAATGCATCTGTAACTTTGTTTGATTTTCCACTCCTATGCTTCAACACAAAGGTATAACTATGCATGAACTCTACCCATCTCATATGTCTTTGATTTAACTTTCCTTGACTATTCAAATACTACAAAGCTTGATGATCTGTATACAACACAAACTCCTTAGGCAACAAATAATGTCTCCACTTCTTCAGGGCTTGAATTCTAGCATAGAAATCTTGATCATAAACTAAATATATTCTCCTTGCATCATTCAACTTCTCATTGAAATATGCTATAGGTCTACCTTCTTGACTTAACATTGCTCCTATTGCATTTCTACTTGCATCAGAATCTACTTGAAATACCTTATTGAAATCCGGTAATGCCAAAATAGGTTACTCTGTCAGTTGTTGCTTCAATAATTCAAAACTTCTATCTACTCCTGATGTCCACTTAAAGTCCTTCTATTACCTCTCATTGTCTTTGTCATAGGGTTACATACTAAACTAAAATTTTTTATGAACGTCTAGTAGAAACTAGCTAATCCATGAAATGATCTGACTTCTCCAAAGCTATCTAGTATAGGCCATTCAACAATTGCTCTTACTTTCTCAGGATCCATCCTCAATCCTTCCATAGAAATCACAAATCCAAAATATACCAATTCTTCCTTCATGAAACTACACTTCTTGATGTTTATTAGCAATTTCTCTTCTCTTAGTGTTTGCAATACTTCTCTCAAGTGCCACAAATGTTATGCTTTTGTATTACTAAAAATTAGAATATCATCCAAATATACAATAACAAACTTACCCAAGAGTTTCTTCAAACTTTATTCATTAACCTCATGAAAGTACTTGATGCATTTGTCAATCCAAAAGACATCACTAACCACTCGTATAATCCTTCATTTGTCTTAAAAGAAGTCTTCCATTCATCTCCTCTTATTATGATATGATAGTATCCACTCTTCAAATCTATCTTTGTAAAATATTTGGCTCCACTTAAACAATCCATAATGTCATCCATCCTAGCCAGAGGGAATCTATACTTAATTGTGATCTTGTTGATAGCTCTAGAGTCAGTACACATTCTCCATTCTCCATCTTTCTTCAGTGCTAGCACTGCAGGTACTGCACAAGGACTCACATTTTCTCTAATCAAACCTTTCCTCAACAACTCATGTATTTGTCTATTTAGTTCTTCATTCTCTACCGGTGTTATTTTGTGTGCTGTTTTGTTAGGCAAACTTCCTCCAGGTATAAGATCCATGTGATGACAGATACTCCTGATTGGTGGCAATCCTTTAGGTACATTATTTGATATGATGTCTTCATACTCTATCAGTAACTTATTTATCTCCTCTGGTTGTGATTCTTCAATTTCCTTCTTCAGGTTTTTAGGTTTCTTAGGAATCAAAGCATAACACATATTCTCATGTCTCAAACCATCCAAAAATTTCCTTCCATCTACCAAACAAATTCTATCATTTCCATAGACTTCACTCTTAGGATCATCTTCCGAAGGGATCAAAGTAATTCTCTTTCCATTTGATGTTATAGTATATGTATTCTTTCTCCCATCATGTATAGCTTTCCTATCATATTTCCATGGTCTACCCAACAAAATATGACATACATCCATAGGTATAATATCACACAGTACTTCATCATGATAAGATCTGATATGAAATTTCACCAAACATTGTTCACTCACCAGTACCTTATGGTCATCATGAATCCATACTATCTGATATGGCTTAGGGTGTTTCAATCTTTCTAACTTCAATCTAGTCACCATCTCCTCTGAAAACAAATTATCTGAACTACCACTATCAATTACAACTTTACAACATTTACCTCCTAATTTACATTTGGTTCTAAACAAACTTTTCCTCTATGGTGGTTCTTCATTTGTCTCTACTTGAAATAGTGCTCTCCTCATGATAAGTGATTCTCCTTTCTCAAGTTTACCAACTAAACTTGGTGATCCAATAGGTTCTTCTTCTACATAGGTTGCTCTTCCTTGTAAATTCAAATTCTATATGTCCTTCACCTCCACATTTGAAATAGGTTCCTCTGAATGTCCTCCTATCAAGTCCTCTTCCTTCTCTTCTATATCCTTCACTCTGATATGGACTAGGTTTTCCTCCACGGTAGAAAGTTCTATCATCTCTCCACTATGCATTGTTATCTTTGTCCCCCTTCTTAAATGTATTCTCTTGTCTATTCTACTCCACATATGATCTCTCTCCTCTAAAAAATGTTCCATCTCTCTAAAATTTACCTCCTCTACCTATTTGTCTCTGATCATGTCTCTTGTTCAACTTTTCTTCAACTTTCAGGGAAAACTGATATGCATCTTCCAATGTTGTCATCCTTACCAAACTCAATTCTTCTTGAATGTTCAATCTCAGTCCATTGATGTATCTAGCCACTTTCTCCTTGTTTTCTTAACTATGTCCTATCCTTATAATCATCTTATGAAATTCTTCAGTGTATTCCTTTATAGATTTCTCCTTTTGTATCATGTTTTTCAATATCTTCAATAGTTCCAACTCATAGTCAGCAGATATAAACTAATTCTTCAATTTTGTCACTATTCTGTCCCACTTTGTAATCTTCTCTTTTCCTCTTTCCACCATATAGGATCATGTCCTTTCAACTTTGTCTTTGTAAATTTCACCTTCTTTGGATCTTCAATTTCTTCATACTCAAAGTATTCTTCTAGGTCATTTATCCAATCAATTAGCTCTTCAGGATTCAAATTTTCAGTATAGTTTGGTACATCAACTCTAGGTCTTTTCCAAATTTTCTAAATAGCTCGCAACATCTTGACTTGATATGATTCTTCTTCTTCATATCTTAGGGTTACTTCCTTTTGATCTGTAGATTGAAATTCTTCATCATCATCACTTTCAACATTAGTTTGAGGTGTCAATCCTCTTCTTTGATCTTCTTCAACAAAATCTAAGTGAATTCACATTATTTTCATCATCTCTATCATCTCATCCATTCATCTAGCTAGTGTACCAGTAGCAGGGATTCTCCCCAGTGACATTCTTCCTCAGATCAAGTGTAACTGCCTCAAATTTGATGATTGGGCTACAAGGTCACAACTGCCTCATAATCGACGATAGGTTGACAACACTAGTAACTTGCCTTAGATTTGGTGATCTATTCACAACAAGATCTTATGGAATTTCTTCACTAAATTTTCTCAATTTGTTCCCAAAGATTCAAACTTTCACTCTGATACCTCTTGGTGTAGTCACGGTTAGGAGGGTCCATAGAGTGAACTATCCAGGTCGTGCATATAGAGTAAACACAATGGAAACAACTCAAAGATATAAAGTAAATGTAGATTTAGTCATTCAATATATCATAGAATTTAAATACAAACTAGCCAGCCATGACATCATGCAGGGTTACAATTAGGGCTCACAAGCCTAATTCCTCAGTAACAGAATATACACAAGATATAGCTTTGAAGCTCCCTCGCAAAGAATTCAAACTATCAAACTATATCCATGTAATTCACTACTTTCCTAAGCATCTATTACATCAATATATATCATCTCTAGAACATAAGATTCCTCCACGTCGGCAAAGGAAGATCACAAACTCCAATGATGAGATGTAATGTGTGGACATGGATAGGTTGGACCTAATCATGTAGAACTCCTCCGTAAATGAATGGAATGGTGTGTGGATCTTAGGGAAGGTTGGCCATGAACCAAACAACATTGAATGATGTGTCATTTAGCTTCACAAGTTGTGAAATGCTCTGCAAGTCTTCTCCTTTAGCTGATTGTCTGAGACTGTCAGGATGCTCTATTTTGAGAAAATAGTCAATCTTCTGATAGTGATATCTTACTAGTACCTAATCCAAATGATATGAGATTTAGATATGATGTGTATGAATGTGGTTAGATGCTAAGTCTAGCTTCATAAGGTCTAAGATGAAACTATGGTAGAATGCGGACCAAAATACTGAAACTGCTATTGACTGATCTGATTGAACTGAACTAGGAAATGAAAAGAAAAAAGCTGAAATGCAAATGTTTTTTGGTTGATGCATGATTGCACTTGAACTAGGGATGCTCCTGTATCAATCAAATAGGGGAACAACTTTCTTGTGCACCATCCCAAATCTACCTCAAGTGGTTAAGCTTTCTTCCAATGAACCTCACTCTGATAACAATTATTGAAAGTGGTTGACAATCGAGAGGGGGTGAATCAGTTGTGACTTCTAATTCAAAAACCCTCAAACACATTTAGATCTACATCAATTCAATTAAACCTTAAACTATTATGATGATTAAGCATGAAAGCAAATAACAGAAATTGAATCAAATCAACATCAAACACAAGATAACACTAGATTTACATGGAAAACCCAAGAAGGGAAAAACCATGGTGAGGATTACCTCACAATATAAAGTAATATCAACACTGAAAAACAATAGGCTCACTGTGAGAAGGCTCACTGCAAAAAGGCTTACTAAGGAATTGTATACACCTTCTACTCACTTCATCTAGTAATCTAACACATGAAAGGTCACACTGCACTACACAATTTCGCACTCTATAACTTTGTAATTTGCATCACATCCATCATACTCTACTATCTTATTATCCTTTAATAGATTGACACTTATTTATACCATCTTCAATCTTAAGAACATTCTCCAATATTAGTAAGGCACCTTAATCATGCAAATTCAAATTAGGTCGACACCAAAACATTCCCATGGTGGAAAGGAATGAAGGTGGACCACAACACACCTTAGCCTGAACCTAAATCCACTCATACATGTTACACCACACTTCCACAATCATTGAAACAACTCCACAATTAGTGTAAACACCCAAGGTTAACTGAACCGGTGTTAAGACCATAAACAATTATGTACACACTTCCTCAAACCCAAAGATGACTAAAAAACCACATGCCATACTTGAGCACAATCTAGAATATCCCGCAAACATCCTAAAAACCAACAAGTTCCTCTGCAACAACTTTCACCTACCCCACAACCTTATCTTGTTTACCCAGCATACTCAAATGTCTCTGTCATGCACTACAACTCATGAAATTAGCTTTTGAAGCACTAAACCATGAACAACTTCAATTGAAGATAGATATTAACCTTATAAGCATGCTTCTAAAACTGCAAGACCTGAAACCATTTTGCAGAGAAATGCAGAGCAAAGACATTTATCCCAGACACCTCTACACAACATAGTTCATACACTGGTGAACACAACTTCCTATGCACATCGATCCAACATACCAAATACTAAATGTAGAATCTCTAAATACTTCTAAACAACATATCCAAACCACACAAATAGATCATAAATATGAAAGGAATGTGGAGCAAAACTAGAACACTACCCTGTAATTCAGAATACCATTGCCACACATTATTTACATATTTTATTTAAATTTTCTCAAAAGCACTTGGAAACCAAGAACTAAAAATATATTATCACCATGTTCAACACTTCCTCATCATCAAAGATAGCATCCACTTGACACCAACTGCTCATACTATTGTAACATCTCTTACTCATACAGTTGACACCAATGACAACACAAGCTTGTTGACTTCAATGACAACACCGATTGCATATACTTGCAACAGAGAAATCCACTAAAACTCATGTCAATGGGAACCAGAGGCCAATTTAATGCTTAGGTCCTATCTAAAAAGACACCTTGGGACTTAGTTACCCACGTCCAAGTCCACCCTAATTGGTTGAGTTAAAATTTAAATGATGTTGACAGAGGACTTTTAAATGGGTCCTTCGTTGTCAACTTTTTCAATTAATTTGTGAATGATTAATAGGAAAGCATACATAAGTGAGTGTTTGAATTCATTTTGAGGCAAGTTTTATGTTAGCAAGGTTATGATATTGAGCAAAGAGCATTCAAGGTATTCATTGTGTTATTGTTGTAGATTTTTGTTTGTATTGTGTGTTTGTTGCAGATTTAGAATCATCATCAACATTCTTATGAGTTGAAGACTCTTCATCCTCCTAAGGACCTCACCACCAAGGTGACATTAAGATTTTGTTTGAATCAACATCATTTGGATTATCTTTAACCTTTGTCCTGCAAGGACATGCTCTCTTTCTAACAACAGTGTTGGGTAAGCTTGAATGCTAACCCAAGATTTGACTGAGGCAAATCCCTAAACACCACAACTCCCAAACCCCTTTTCTTCTTGTGTGTAGGTTACATGTGCAAGGATTGAAGAAGTGAAGGTATAGGGAGGTTGCTTAAGGGATAGAGTTTCAATATCCAAAATAGAGTGCAGAAATTCCTCTACAGAAGACTTGGCCGCCCGCCTCGGTGTCCTAGTAAATCAGACATTGGATATAGAATCTAGACAGTCTCAACAACATTTCTCCAGTTTTGAGTTTTCAGAGATCAGGACTTTCTAGACTCAGGCACTAGCATCGAAGTCTTCTAACATTTCAAATTATGTGAAACAGGTTACAACATCTCACTAATCATCCTGGTACTTTCAAATCCTAGATTTCTATTGTTGTTTATCTGTTATAAGATGATTATCTCAATTATAGGGTTTAGTGCATTGATTAGCCTAGGGTTTGATAAAAATCTTGGTTGAATCACTTTTTTCTATAGCAAACAGAAGCACAAAATCAGTAGTTGAGTCCTCTTTCATCTTGTAGTGACTTAGCTTAGTTTTGTCCTTGAATGTTGTAGTGAAAGAAGATTTGATCTAGTGTACTTACATGCTTGCATTCAACCCCTCCTTTTCACTACTTAACAAGAGAAAATTATTGAATATCATCCAACTAATAATTATCTCTAATCTGAATTAAATGACTTAGTCGTACTTGTTATTGTTAAGGTGGAAGAATTTAATAAATTTGTTATTCTCAATAACTTGGTTAGTATAATTAAGATATTTTATAAACTGAAGTATAGTAGATCAAGTATATGGGTTTTCATCCTTCTTCAAATGTATGAGGTTAGGTTGATTGATATGTTAGTATTCATACTTTTAGATGATAAAAGTTTAATCTATTTTGATATACCTTAAAGATCTTGATGAAGGGATTAGATTAACTCATCTTGTTTCTTTACTAGAAGAATGAGTCAATGCTAGTTAATTGGTGTAATTGTGTTAAAAGGGCTCATGATTGGATCTTACCATTAGAATTCATTAGCATTAGTTATAAATGGAATTCATTATCTTTTTGTTAGACTTATCTTTGTGATTTAATGTTATTATCAAGATGTGCATTGATTATTTACAATGGAGTCTAAATCAATCATAGTTAGTTCTAATTTTATGAAGTCCAAACTTATAATTCTTATAGAAAATAGAGATAATATGTTTATGATAATTCCTAGTGGTTGGTTGAGTGATTTTCTTTTAGGAATTTTACATAGTCTAAGTCCCTCTTGTATTCAAATCAAATGAATTATGTATCCTTTCAAAATGTGAGGGGAGTTGGCATTACATTATTAGAGAGATGAATTGTCCTTAAGCATACCTTCTACCAATAAGAGAATCATGTATATTAACTCTCACTACATCCTTCAAACTCTCCCAGTGTACCAATAGGGATAGTGATATCTTAGATGACCTTATTATTATTGGTCTTGTAAACATTGATAATATTTATAATTACCTAGTGTATCCTTTAGTAAATCATAAATACTTTTTTGAAATTAGACATACTCTTATTTATGTGACTCTTATGATATTGGTTAGCCTAGAATTCAGGTGTAAATCTTTCAATCATTGTATTGCATACTCTCTTCCGATTCTAGTGATTAACCAATCTATTGAGGGATAACTCTAGGTTTTGTGGCTTCTTGTGTACTATGTTATTTTTGGGATTCATATGACTAATCTGTTAAGTGTAAGGTTGGGAAGTATATAGGGAACTAAACAAGAATGACCAAATACTTGACTATGATAATATTATCTCCATAGTACTCCCTAAAGCAAATAAATTTACTTGAGGTAATTAAATAGTTCTATGATTTATTGGATTATTGAAGGTATAACCTATTAGTTCTATGACATGTCATAATGAGATAGTAATAGTTACATTGAACTTGTGAACATAGATAATTGCTATGATAGAATGAGTTACTTTGGTTGATCATTTAAGTAAGGTATGGTAATTAATATTCTTCTTACATTAAAAATTAAGTTATTAGTGGCTCTAAAAAATTAGGTTACATTAAATAGTTGTTTTCTCTTCTCTTAAGTCTTTAATTTTTCCATATCCTTAAAATTTGAATTATAGCTTGATCTTATAAGTAGTCTTCCAATTAAGGTTGGAAGTTCCTTAATCATAAAATGGTGATTGATCTCTTATGAAACTTTTGTGAAAGTTATTCTTAGAACAATATGTTCTTATGGAAAGAAGCTCATCATTACACTAGTAGAATTTGGCAAATAAATGACTATGTGATTAAAACTTTTAGTCATGACAAATAAAATTGACTAAAATCTACTATTTTTTTGCAACACAGCTATAAATGACTAAATAAATGACTATTTTGATCATCGAGTAAAAAAAACAACTAAATAATTAGTCACACAAATAAAACTGACCAAATAATTAGTCACACAAATAAAAATTAGACAATATGATTTAAGGCAAGAGGTACTTTTACCCTTACAAACTAAAAACCCACACGAAAATGAAATCCAAATTTAAGATTTTCCCGCGTCAATATCACCACATAAAAGGGACTAGGTAGAGAGTCAAAACATTATTTTTCTTTATAAAGTTTGATTAACTAAATAAATAGGAAAGGGAACAAGAAGAGAGTGAGTTCAATAGTTTTGGTATACAGTCTGTGTGTTACTTAGTGAAGAAGCATTTGCAAGCAGCAAAAAGGGAAGAGGGTTTTCAGTGGTTGTGTGATGGAGTGTGTTTGGATTAGTTGGGGATGGGTTTTCTTTGGTTGTGGCTGATACGTCTATTGTGTAGAGCATTGTAGTGTAGAAGACATCTGAGGAAAAAATAATGCTCCTCGATTCTCACAAGCTCATGGGTGCCAGCGGCCAGGGTGGAGATAGGTACACATTCATCACACTTTAAAAAAATACTATAATCCTTTTCATATTTTTGGTTTTAGGGTTTTGTTTCTATGTGTGATTAGTAGCCATATTTCTAACTATGATTTATAGAGTATAATTCATGGAATATATTAAGAAGAATGTTCATCTTTAACAATTTCATAATGGCATTCTGCTCACTATGGCTGATGCGGCCAACTTTACCAGGGGCGAGCTGGCCACTGCTCTTAGAAAGGTGTTATTCTTATATATTTGGTTTTGTTTTTATTCAATATTCCATAAATTTCCCTTGTGCAATAACATCCAGCTTATATCCCACAAGACCTAGGCTTCTTTGATCCAAGTTAAAAGTTTACAGATTACCCCATAATCTTTGTATGTTTGCAACAATTTTCATAGGCAATACTCAGATTATTTTATTTTCTAATTTAATGTTTCTTTATGAATTGATTTTCATGGTATGAATTGAGCTCATAAGATTTAATTTATCAAGTTTGTAAGGTTTGCCATCTTTTAGGGTTTTGATCAGTATCTTCTCACATTTTGGATTATTCAAGATTAGTTACATATTTGCACTTTGTGCTATTACTGTTCAACATTGGCCACATCTGTCCTCTAATTTGTGCTGCTAGAAATGAGAAATAGGAAATAAGATGGCATTGGCAACATGATGGGAAATTTGAACAGGTTCAGGTTGATTTCTGCTTAGGCACAATAAATACTTGTACATTTAAACACCTATTTAAATATGCAATTTATGGTGCAAATTACAACTGCAAACAAAAGACATAACACATCATCACCTCCAAGCACACCCTGCCATCTACCCCAACAATGTTTGGCTCCATCGATGTTCCAAACATTACAGACAATCCTCACAGTCATTCAGTAGCTTGCATTTGCAATTGAAGGAGGAAGTGCCATCACCTCTTAAGGTTGATGGGTTTCAATCTGGAGACTTAAAGCCTTACTACAACCCTGCCACATGGACTCCCACCTATAATTCTTTCCCTATTTGTCCCTATAAACAACCATCTACCTCAACACTTAGCTCTTTATGAAAGCCACCTCAAATGCCTAGGTCAATTTACTTTGCTGATGTTGATGTTAGAAAATACAACAAACCTTGTATGGAATCAATGTAGAGTAAACAATATCAATTTCGTCCCCCTAAAACATAAGACACACTCACAATGGACAAGGGGCTCAAAGGAAGAAAAAATATTTAATTTAAACCAAAAACTCTCCACCCTAAAAATAAGACCCTGTAGCTGTTAGTTACCAAACCGTTGGCCTTTCTATCTATTGTCATGAAATTTTGCAATTCCAATTTTCAAACTTAATGTCTTCCATGTAAGTCAAAGTTATCTCATGTATCTCTCAAGTTGTCAATTCATCATGTCAAGTTTCACAGTTTGAATTTTAAGTGTGGACAATATGCATAAAAGTTCACAATATCAAAATGCTCAAATGTCCAATTGGTCCTAGGGAAGGTTAGGTCTTGTGAAAAGTTAAAATTCCTAAGTTAAAAGTTGGGAATTTGCCCTGGGTGGAGTTTTGGGGTTTTCATGCACTTTTGTAATTTTTACCGGACTACAAAGGAACCCTAAAATTCTGTGTGTTTGTATTATGGTAGAGTTCTAGAATTTTGAAGTAACTTTGCAACTTTTACCTACTTTTAATTAAACTCCAAAAGTCTACATCATGTGTATGAGCTAGGAATTAGGACTATCATTGTAACGGTGTAATCTTTACACACTTATGTCAAAATGCTGAAAACCTATGCCACTTCCTCATGTGGGATTTTTGACTCATTTTTGCATGTTACAAGCCAATGTAGAAAGCCCACATATCAAACAATTACATAATTAAGAACATTAATGACCCACACGTCTGCTAAAAACTTACATATCTTTTCAGCTCCCCTATCATTTGCATTGCATTTTCTAATTGTCCCTTGCGCTCTATGCCAATCCTAGTTCTCCATACAACTCTAAACTTCTGGAAAGTCATTGTTGCTCTTGGTCTAATTGATTTCATAGGTGAGAACTACCAATATCATTGTGGGAATGCTCATATTAAGCTAGGATTCAAAGTGTTTCAATGCATTTGACACATTGAAGCTTCTTGGGGTTTCTATCTGAAGTCTGTAGTCATACAGACAGAGATTTCTTCATTCAAGTGTTGATTTCTGCCTCTCTAGGTGCCTTGTGTTGTATTTAATCTTGATCCTTGTGTTCCTTGCTATATTTTACATCAAAACTAAGGTCTCCTTTGATAGGTTTCTTTCTTGAGTGCTTAAGTGTTTGCATGATTAGGAGTTTTGAATTTGGTTTGTAACCTTAGCCAAGTAACATCATGGTCATAAACTCTGCCTATGCCTAAGTCTTCAGGTTTTTGAACTTTCATGTTGCCTTTGTAACTTTTATTAAGTTATAAACAAACACTGAAACCTTGTGTTAGTTCACCACTCTAGAATTCTAGATTTTTTGGATTTGTTTGTAATCCTACATCCTTACATCAAAAAATTGAAACTTTGCTTACTAAAATCCTCTATGGAATTGTGAGCTTTCAAAGCACTCTTGTAATTGTTAGATCATTACATGAAAAGTCTAAAAATCCATCAAAGGCTAAGATCCAAAGGTTTTGTCCTTCTTGGTAATTACAAACTTACATCAACAATCTAAAAGCCCACCAAAGCATATTTTCAACTATTTTTCTCTAGTCGTTTCAAAACCAAGGGAATTTGGGGCATATGTCATCTCCAACCAAGATGAAATATGAATTCAAAGAGATAGTTCCTCCTTTTAATATCATAGATTTAGGCCATGTGAACCTAGAAGAGTTCCACAAAAGGATAAAGCAAATGAAGAAAACAAAGTGCATGAGTAGACACCTCATAAAAAGTGGTATCATACAAGTAGTTTTCTTTCCCATTTGTGTTCAATTCTTGGAGCTTGTCATGAATTTTGAAAACTTTTATAATCAAGATACTAGGGAAATTAGGAACTCTTCAAACCAAGTAGTCCATCAGATCATGCTTGACTATATAGAGGAAATGTTGGAGATGGCCAAAGTTGATTTCAACACTCTTGTCTTAGAAGAAATTATTGATGGGAAAGGTCTCCATTTGCATAAAGAATGGAAAGAGGCTTATAAATACAAGATTAAAAACTTAGGAGGAAAAGATAAATTTAGGGAGGCTTATGCTTTAGCCCCAAATACCTTAGATGATTTTTGTGAATTCATTGAAAAGATTCCATGCAAGTTTTATGGTGAAAACAATTCAATCAGCTCAGTAGTGTTTAAGGTGAAATTGAGATTGTTTATGTTTAGTGTTGTTATATGTTTGAATCCTCCTTTCACCCTTAACATTCAAGGATCTAGGGTTGAGTGGCAATGCACTATCATACCCTAGATTGTTGTGAGATGTAGGGAAGCTTGGATTAGGGTGTTTAATTATCAAATTTTCTTCTCTTATGCTTAATTGTCCATTAAAATCCTAATTATACAAATACAACAATAAACTAATGAATAATGGAAAAATCTCTTGCAAAGAGATGTAAAATATCAAATCACAAAGTACTTGTTTTAAGGGTTCTGAGGTAGAAAAGTTAGGGACTAAGGAGTGGGCATCCAAGTCCAAGGTACTAGTTTCTTAGTGGGATCCTGACCTTCTTCCAACACTAATCTACACTGTAACTTATGTTTCTAGAAATTCAATTTCAGAGGACATAGGAGTGAGTGCCCAAGTCCCGAAAAGGCTCCGGTGTCCTGCTTCTCTACAGATCCCAAATCCTTGATGTCTGCTAATCCTTCCTGCAACTCTACTTTTTCTAGATGCAACACCTGTAACCTGCAATCACAAAACTTTGGGAGGGGGTTGTGATGTTTAGAGGCTTGCCTCAATCAAGCCCTAGAGGATTCTTAAGTCTCTAAACACTGTTGTCAGATAGAGATTGTGTGCCCTTGTGAGGCAGAGGCTAAAATCAAAGGAAATGATGATGAAACACAATATAATGTCACCTTGTAGTGAAGATCTCATGGGAGGAAGATACTCTTCATTCCATGATGAAATGGATGCTCAAATCTACAAACACAAACACATAGACAACACAATTATGCTCTTGTAACATAATGAAAGTCTTGAATCACCTTGAAAATGCCTAAAGTTCACAATCATCATCTAATTGAAATCTAGTTTACAAATGAATGCCTAAACATGCTTTTATATGCAACTACAAACACTCCCTCCAAGATTTCGTAAATTCAAACTTACCATGTTGGCATAGGACCCAAGTAACGGTCACAATCTGACACCCAAAAAATAGGACTGCCCCAAAATAGGACAGGACTAGGGCATGGGTGCCCAAGTCCTCCCCCTATTTTGCGCAGCGTCAAGCTCAAGGGGTCCTCCTAGGTCCCATTTGTCATGTTACCTAGGGCTCATTCCACCAGGATGCCAAATTATGAAGATGTCCTAAATGCATGGAAAATACCTGAGAGCTAACCCTTATGAGGGAAAAGCCCCCAAGGGGGCATTTTTTGATGTTACATTTAGCCCCCACTTTATTGTATGTATAAATGTGAGGCCAATACATGCATTAAAGTATGGTCACAAACACAAAAAAACACACCAAGCATGGAGAAGACATGCTAATCACATAGAAAATAGTAACAGGCACACAAAACATGGAGAAGATAGTTACAGTCATGCAGAACATGAAGAAGACAGTTAATGCATAGAAGACACATTAATGCATAGAAGACAGAAATGATATCTTTTCTTTTCTTTTTCTCATATATATGAAATGCAAATACTAGAAAGTAAACAAACCTCCCATAATACATAATGCACTCATCACGCAAGTCTTTGTATAAATGGGGCAACACACATGCAAGACATGCAAAACCTCCCAAAATGTAGGAAGCACAATCTAAGGTACTGGTCTTTAGACTGCATATGGGGCAACAAACACACCAAACAAAGCAAGCAGGCCAAACACACACACTTGAAGACATGAGAAAACATGGAAGACAAGCGATGGAGTGTACCTATTTCTAGGTCCAACACCATCTCAGGCACACACCAATGATTGGGCTTTGCCACAACAATCACCGAAGACAAGCTTAAGGGTTGAGTTAGTCACAGAACCGCTCCCTGCCTCCGCAAAGGAATTTTTAAAATGGCAAGATGATGCAATCTGCTCCTAGAAATACACCATCCCTGCCTCCACATAGGGCTTAAGATAAAAAGGATATGCTCAATATCCCGCCTCCATAGAGGGCTTACATGATTGATTGATTGATTTCAAACAAACTTAGGATGCAAGAAGCACTCATCGCGCTAGTCTTTAAATTATATCTGAGGACAAGCACACTGTTAACATCTACAACAAACAGCTTACCTTATATATGCCTCCACCTTAATGTAGTTGATATCATGCATCGATATCAAGCACATTAAGGTAGGAATAAAACACACAAGGGAACACCAACTTTCACAAAGCCCATGCCCCCTAGAGGTGACTTGTACTTTACGATCACCAAATGTTCCCACAAACACATCCTTGTAAGAAACATGTTAGTGTCTACAACATCATGATAAAAAACAACATCAATGCATATGATTAACCATAGAAAGAGCCAAGGTTATACAATGAATTCAGAGTTCAAGGAAAACCATGGGGCTATATCATGAAGCTCTCTAAATTGAGTACCGCTAAGGCTAGATTCAAAGACAAACAAAAGGTGCATAGAGTAGCAGTATTGTTAAGGTTTGTAAATGAGATAGAAACATCATCAAATTCACTACGTGGAAAGCATGAGTACTTCCACTAGTCAAGCGTCAGATAAAATATACAACCCCATCATCATATTAGGAACTAAGTCCATTTTTTGATTGCTCTCAAAAGGGACACTAGATCTGCATCAGTATAAATGTTTTTTGTCATCTACCCACTAGATAGAAACACTAGAGGAAGGGAAAAAATAAATTAGAGAGGAGAAACAAGTGTCTTAGGGACAATCATGTAGGAGGGTGCCCCCAAGTCACCAACCGTAATGCTATGTCCATAAGACACAACACACAACAATGAAATTAGAGAGAGAGAGAGACAATATAGAAGAATGATGATACAAATAGAAGAAGATCACAACAGAGGCGGTCTCCTAGTATCTTGGTCCTTATGGGAGAATCAAGGGTTATCCCAGGAGGCCTAAACAACACATAATACATCACTGGGGAAGCACATCACGAGAGAGATAAAGAGTTAGAGATACTTACCTATAGGGATCATCCAATCTAACCTTTGTTAACAATTACATCAATACCATTTTTTCCATGGATTAGGTGAATTCTATACTTTCTTTTTATCCACTTCTATTAAACAAATTATATTATCATAGTTCAAATAGTCATCTTCATCATCATGAGGTTTAGCTAATGATTCCATTTCATTAAGAGGATTTTCATACTCATCATTCTTAGTATTCATAAGATAATATAGAGGCATAACATTATGTTGTAGAATATGTGCTAAGCCTCAAACAACATTAATACCATCTTGTCCTTCTTTTATTAATTTTCTTATGTTACTAATCACAGGTATAGCTTCTTCCGTTATTCTTTCAATTTGCACATATTCTTGGAATTCAGCTAGGTCTTCATCAAATTTGTTTACTTGTTCATCAGGTACATATTCTATCATCTCCATAGGATTCTCAACATCATGAGAGATTTGTTCTTCTATTGTAGTTATAAGAGGCATGATGTCTTGTAAAGGTTGTGTCTCATCATTTTGTACCAACATACCCTCATGGGAAGAATTTTTTTTGAAAGACTGATTAGAGGACATGTTTATGTCATCATCACATGGAGCAGGTATTGAATGAATGGGAGAAGTGCTATCACCATCATTTTTGTCATTGCTACTCATGGAGAAGAACTCAGTTAAGCTCTCTAATATTGTAGGATGTTCACTCATGATGGTTAAAAATTGTTCAAAATCAAGGTCTTTGATAAAGGCATGCAAATATGCCATTGAAAAATGATATAAAGGTACCATTTTAATGTAAGATCAGATTTTAAAAGCTTTTCCAAGATTGGTGCAAAAGGCAAGTGCGAAACTATATGTAAAAATGGCCTTGAATGCTTGATTTTTATACTTTGTCAATGTAAATAAGTGAAGGCAAAGGGTGTTGTAAGGATTTTGATCAAGGGAAGAAAATTATATTTGTAATATCAGTCCAAAATATAAATAAGATCCTTTACAACACAATCTTGATGCCAATCCAAGATAATAATAAGTCAAAATATTGTGAAAATATGCTAAAATATGCAATCTTGTCACCAAATCTTGATTCAAAAGAGCATGAAAAAGGTTGTTGTGAGGAAAATGATGATTGACATCAAAGTATATCAGTTATAATAGCCACTTAATGTCAAAATATCTGTCACAACATACTTTTAGTGCCACTTAAGGTCAAATGCTAGTGAAATATAGCAAAAATAGGCTTCACGGTTTTTCAACTCCAAGACCTAGAAAAAGGGGTGTTTTAATGAATTTTAGGAGGTGCAGAAAATAAAATCTATGATATAAGTCACCTCAATCCATAAAATTTACCACAACACACTTGGAGTGCAAACTAGGGCAAAAATAGCAAAAAATAGGCAATTTTTTACCAAATTTTCAATACAAGGGCCCAATAAAAGGGTGTTGTGAAGCTTTTTAGGAGGGGAAGAAAATAATTACCCTGATAAAAACAAATTAATGCAAAAATACCCTTCACAACATGCCTATGGTGCAAGTTTAGAGAGTCGATAAGGTCAAATTTAGTAAAAATCAGTGTTTTTGAAGCCTTAGGTTAGAGATCTTGGGAAAAAATGCTATGTGAATGCTTTGAGATATGATTTATGATTAAAATGAAATAATCTCAGATCTGAAAATAAATTCCAAGCTTTAATATGCAAAATGCCAATGCAAATCTAATGAAAATGCATGAAAATTGCTAGTTTTTTTTTTAAATTTTCTATGCAAAAAATGCAAATATTTTAAATCTAAATGCAAATTTACACTAGAATGAAAGACTACAGCCAAATTATAATTTGAATGAGTCTCTAAAATCATCAAAAAAATCTGAAAGAAGATTTTGCCTACTAACCCTAGATTTTGGAATTACTAGGTTTAGTGAAAATTGTCAAAATTTCTACAAAAGCCTAGCAAATTAATGATGAAAATGCAATGCAAATTATTGAATTTTTGTGTTTTTCTATAGTTTATATCAGATCTGATGTAAAAATTATTAATTAGGGAAATTTAGAAAGAATTGATACAATTTAGCGATCTATATGAAAATGCAAGCTAGGGTTTTCAAATTTTTGCAAATTTTTCAATTTTTTTTGTAATTTTCTCAATGCAATAAGATGAAAGACTATATGAATGAATGAAATTAGTATAAATATGTAGACACACACTTACCAAGTTTTAATTTAAGTCCAAAACATGGGTTCACCAAAATGTTTAAGTGAAAATTTGGATTGTTTATGTTTAGTGTTGTTAGATGTTTGAATCCTTCTTTCACCCTTAACATTCAAGGATCTAGGGTTGAGTGGAAATGTATTATCATACCCTAGATTGTTGTGAGATGTAGGGAAGCTTGTATTAGGGTGTTTAATTATCAATTTTCTTTTTCTTATGCGTAATTGACCATTAAAACCTTAATTATGCAAATACAACAATAAACTGACGAATAACAGAAAAAGCTCTTGTAGAGAGATGTAAAATATCAAATCATAGAGTACCTATTTTTGGGGTTCCAAGACAGAAAATTTAGTGACTAAGGAGTGGGTACCCAAGTCCAAGGTACCAGTTTCTTTGCGAGATCCTGACCTTCTTCTGACACTGATATGCACTGTAACTTCTATTTCTGGAAATTCAACTACGGAGGACATAGGAGCAAGCGCCCAAGTCTTGAAAAGGCTTCGGTGTCCTGCTTCTCTTCAGCTCTCAAATTCTTGATGTCTTCTGACCCTTCCTACAACTCTACTTTTTCTAGATGCAACACCTATAACCTGCAATCACAAAACTTTGGGAGGGGGTTGTGGTGTTTAGAGGCTTGCCTTAGTCAAGCCCCGGAGGACACTTAAGTCTCCGAACACCGTTGTCAGATAGAGAGTGCATGCCCTTGTGAGGCAAAGGCAAAAACCAAAGGAAATGATGATGAAAACACAATATAATGTCACCTTGTAGTGAAGCTCTCATGGGAGGAAGATGCTCTTCATTCCATGATGAAATGGATGCTCAAATCTACAAACGCAAACACATAGACAACACAATTATGCTCTTGCAACACAATGAAAGACTTGAATCATATTGAGAATTCCTAAAGTTCACAATGATCATCTAATTGAAATCTAGTTTACAAATGAATACCTAAACATTCTTTTATATGCAACTACAAACACTCCCACCAAGATTTCATAAATTCAAACTTACCGTGCCGGCATAGGACCCAAGTAATGGTCACAAGCCGACACCCAAAATTTGGGACTACCCCACAATAGGGCAGGACTAGGGCGCGGGCACCCAAGTCCTCCCCCCTATTTTGGGTAGGGTCAAGCTCAAGGGGTCCTCCTAGGGCCCATTTGTCATGTTACCTAGGGCTCATTCCATCGGGATGCCAAATTATGAAGTAAGATGTCCTAAATGCATGCAAAAGACCTGGGAGCTAAACCTTATGAGGGAAAAGCCCCCAAGGGGACATTTTCTGACGTTACAAGTAGATGTCTTGAGAGAACAATTGGAAAAGGTGATAAAGGAGGAATCATCTAAAGAGTCAAAATTTAAGGCAACATCAATTGGCAAGCTCATGAAACTGAAAGTCTTGTGTGAATATTTTGACATGACATTGAATGAGTACTACAAAGTACCTCATAAGATGCTATATATTTACATAGCCATAAATGTGTTCTATATGTACTCTAATGGCTTAGATCAAGAAGCAGTCAAAGTAGTGCTAGACAAATTCAGCTTATATCAACATTAAAAGATAACCAACAAGGAGCTCATTAATCAAAACTTGTGACACTCAAATGCATGTCAAATTTTGGCTAAAAAGTAATATTTTAATATCTTACTTATTTTGTAATGTTTCCAATGACTCAAAAAGCACATAAAGTTTGGAAATATTATTATTTTATTTCTCATATAAGTTTGAGAATATTATTATAATTAAGAGTTACATAGATGATGTCGCTGCTGAAAGATTTTTGGTCTACAAAATTTTTGATTGCTAGGGCTTTGGCGATAGGGGAAGCGAGGGTTCCCGAGGTAGATGACAATTTTTAGGGTGAGGGAGATTTATCTGCTCTAGCTTCCTTGGATGATGGATGCAATAAGGGCACTTCTGCAAATAATGATGGTAAGGGCTTATTCCCTATGGTGCCTTCCTCCAGTAACTCTAGAGGTCAGGTTGGGTTTGGTAATGGTTCACGCTTGCCTGTCTTTTTTCCATTACCTACCAAGATCTTTTCCTCGAAAGACAGTTCCATTTTTGTGGCCTCCTTTATAGAGACAGTTAAATATGGACAGATCATCGATGGGTGACTGATAAATTCTTTTTTGGTGAGTACTTCTCCAGAAAACCCTAGATCCAAGTCAGTCTCATCGGGGACCTCTTTAAATCCATGAATTTCAGGTACATCTAGTAAGAGGTCAGTTCAATGCTTAGACAAACCTCTACAAGTAAATTTTAGCAACAATTTGTTAAAGGAAATGCATGAAAATGAAAAAAAATTTAGAGAATGGGTTGATTGGTAGGTTCATTCATTTTTGACCTAGCCTCCCTATATTACATGAATGGATTTCAAAATCATGGGGTTCCCTTATGGAAAAAAACTTGGAAATTTACCCCAGCACAAAAAGTTTTTTCATAGTACCTTTTGAAAGCAAACAAGATAAAAATACCATTCTCAATCACACATGGTTGTGGGGTGAAAGCACTCTACTTCTTAAATCATGGCATCCAAACTTTGATCTGGCCACCAAATCCTTTGTTGTTATACTGATCTAGGTTTGCCTCCCTAATCTTCCCTTGCACTTTTGGTTTGAGTCATGCTTTGTAGCAATTGGTAATTCTCTTGGTAATTTCATCAGCACAGATGCAAATTCAAAGAATTTCATTCACATAACCTTTGTGAGGATTCTGGTTGAGGTGGACACCTCCAAAGCCCTCCCAGTAGAAATCATCTTAAATGCAAATGGTAATAGATGGTTGCAAACTTTGGACTACGAAGGTTTAATTTTTAGGTGCAGAAGATGTTACCAAATTGGTCACATTGCAGCAAATTGCCCGAAGGTGAAAACTCAAGCAAAATGGGAGGCATCCTAGTGGAAAGATGTCTCTCCCAAGCACCATTCCATATCGATCTCTCCCAAAAGTTATGGCTCATCAAAAAATGATATCAGCTCAAAGAATGAGGAGAAGCTTCGTGAGCCTTCTACAACTTCTGATTCTAATCCAAAGTTGCCTCCTACGATCAAATCTTGTGGCCCTAATTGTGATGAGGGTAGTGTTGATGCTCCTTCAGTCAATCAATCAAAATCTACAATAGTGAATGAGGGTGATCAAACAACAATGGATGGATTTTCTTGCTCTCAGGCTCCTTCACATGCTACAAATGATCCTATTGATGGGGATGGGGAAGATATTTGGCAAATAGTTAGGAATAAGAAACAGATTAATAGGCAAAGAAAGATTGGCTATAACGACTCACAACTTCAGTTCTCCATCATATCAGCCTTAGAGAAACAAATATCAGGGGGGTAGAGGAATGACTCAAAGCACAAAAAAAGAGGATGCTACCCTCAAGCTAATGGAGTGCAGAAATAAATTACTCTCTATAAGAAATTTTGGCATCAAATCTCAGTGAGAAACTTGCCAGGACTTTATTTTTCCTAGCTGCTCTTGGATTGTTGCCTTTGGGCCTTTGTACGTTTTGTTTTTTTGGCAATTTTTTAGCCTTTTACCTTAGGGAGTTCAAGGTTCTGATTGTAAGGACAAAACCATGTAGGTAGATTTTTAGCTTGGGTTTATATGGATGTTTTATTTAGGTGTATCTTTGTATCCATGGGGATGAGATCCCTCTTCTATGATCTCACCTGGTGCGGTCCAGGCTAAATTCTGACTTCAATTCAAATCTCACCTCTTACGTATCAAAAAAAGTTTGGGAATATTATTATTTTTATTTGTGGTTATGAGAAATGACTATATATTTAGGAAATAAACTCTTGTGAAGGATCTTTGGCAATTTTGATAGAGATTGTACATGAATACAAAAATAATTTGAACTTTATAATTTGAGAAAGTAAATACAATTGTAGATTTGAATTTTGTGTCTCATTTGTATTTGGTATTGCATCTTCTTATGTTGGACGTAATCATTTGTTTTCTTGAATGCATCCTTACAATCTACAAATTTGATCATTGGTCTTTACTCAAAAATTCTAAAAATTATTCTTGGTGTGGGGGTAATCCAACTCTGTATTCTATTTGATTGAATCCACACTTTTTTTAAAATTTATTTTAAAATCATTTTTCAGTTTTGCAAATTCTTCAAAAAACCCCCAAATGCAAATTTGTGAAGTGTACATGTAAATAGGATTTTGGCCTTCAATAAGGTAGCCTCATTGTCTTGAGAAGGGGTTTTACTACAACAACTAGCAAGTGCTAATTTGCTTACCCCACGTCTTGTTCAACACTTTCATTATCAACACCCAATGGTTCCATGTGTGCTTGGGAGAGAAGTCCGTTGATTCTTGTCTACAATTCCATCCTCTCCTACTCATTCAAAGCAGGAGCAACTATTCTCACACTAGTAGAAATTTGGCAAATAAATGACTACATGACTAAAACTTTTAGTCACGACAACTAAAAAAGACTAAATTCTACTAATTTTTTGCAACATAGCTATAAATGACTAAATATATGACTAATTTGATCATCACATAAATAAATTTAGTCACACAAATAAATGACTAAATAAATTATTTAGTCACACAAATAAAAATGAATAAATAATTAGTCACAATATGATATTAAAGTGGGTAAGTTTTGATTTTTGAGGCATATTTCATGGAGGGAAAATGGACAAATTGTAAGGTTTTGATTTCCCTCACATTTTTCATGGAGGGAATATGGGCAAAACCTAAACTCCTATTCTGTTGTTTTTTCCTGATAGGAATGTGTTTTTTGCATGTTGGGATACATATGTGGCGAACATTTCTCTTCATGGAGGCATCAAAATAGGGTGAAACAGCTACCAGGACAAAGAAAAGGGTTTAAATAACTTATTTTCAAATGGCATTGACATTCTTTCTTACAGATCCTAATCTATCTAAGCATCGTGTCATAGATTTGAACAGGTAATGGTTTAAAATATTGTTTCGTCGGTGTGTGTGCCCTTTATTCATCACTATATTTTTCATTGTACATTGTACATTTTGCATTTTTTGTTATTTGCTAGGGCACTTCTAATGCATGCAAAGAACTAAACACGGTTTGTGTTGATAGGTTCCTATGTGGCTTGTTGATTCACAACCATTATGATGATGATTTCTCCAATAATTTGCTTGTCGATTCACAGAGAAAAGTTATGTTCACACACTCCTGGACCCTTGTTAGCTAGAGCATGAAGTTGTTTGGTCTTTTCTTTTTTCTCTATTGGGGGATCTATTTTGATAAATGGAAATGCCTAAAAGATTTGAGAAGGAAGGGGTTTTGATTCCATTCATTAGTTTTTCTCTATTTTTCTCTCTTCTTCTTCTTCTTGTGAATATGAATACTTTCATGGGAGGATTAGATGGTGATAACAAGGGTAGGTAGACAAGTATCCAAGTTGAAGGAATCATGAGGAATGATTGGAGACTCAGGTAAGTGAATTTAATCTAAATTTCTTGGTATTGTATAATTTTTAGATGGTAATGTTTCCAATGGTTCTTTGGATATGTCATATCTCTGGTTAAGAATTTATTTATGGTATTATTCTGGGAGCTATTTTGCATAGAATCAAATCTCTCTGCCATCCACTCATTAATTTGCCTCTACATGACAATGGCTTCAAATCCGTACTTTTAATTCCTCTACATGTCAATGGTATTATACCATAATCTTTTTACACCTGCTAGGTGTGGATCTTCTCTGTATGTTCTTAATATTTTATTCCATAACTTTAAAATCTCTTAAAATTACAAAATTACTAAGTTAAAATCTTTTATAATTATAGAATGTTAGTTTATAAGATTTTAACTCAAAAATTTTATAATGGTTGTTTATGTAGATAAACATCATCACACTCCTGGACCCTATTATCTAGAGCATGAAGTTGTTTTAGGTATCCCATTGTGTGGCTCATCACACCATTTCATAGTCCTTAAGGAGGGTACCAAGGTTATACTAAGTCATTTCATAGTCCACATCAAATGACATTATGAGCATTTTCAATGTTATTGAGCTAGGGACAATCATATAATAGTCCTAACTGAGTCTTTTAAACCATTTTTCAAGAGTATTTGTTATCATTTAGTACCATGAAGTATGATAGAACTCATAAAAGTATAGAGTGCTCATGGAAATAAGGGACAATCCACATGCAAAGGCAGCCATGTTATGAGTATCAAAAGAATGATAGTCCTTTAAAGAAATGAAAGATCAAATAACAATAAGTGGAAGGGTGAGAGGGAAGTATAATAGTTGTGTAGTTAGTAGAATGGAAGAGGGTTTGGCAACGCATGACAGTAGTTCTCAAGACAATAATATGTTCCCTATAGAAAGTCCACGTATTGACACATGCAAGTTGAGGTCATGAGCTTCATTTGTGTATTGATTTTGTAAAAATAATAAGATTATATTGTCTGCAACATATCCTATGAACAAAAGATTGATTCACTTATGCTACTGTCAAGTATAACCTACACGGTGCTTGGAGCTTTTGAATTTTCCTATCTTTCTTTGTGCAGTTAAGACAATCATGTTTAGATCAACAATTTTTTTTATCATTATTTAATTACTTTAATTATTGGACACAACAATTGTGTAAATACCTTGGTGAGTATGATCATAGTTTTAAGATAGTATCTTTTTCATTCATTAGTTACTCCTAGAGATTAATATTCTTATTTGATAAGTGAAATATTTCATTGGAATCACAATTTATTCTTGTCATTTGAGCTCTAAGTTTGCATGGAATCTGATTTATAGGCTTGTCCAAGGCTGATAGAAAGGCTCAAAGAGTGAGAGGAAAATGTTAAAGTACTAATATTTTGCTTATATTTAAGTTTTAGATGAATGATGCCATTTTCTTGTATTTTATTATTTCAACTTCTTGTTAATTCTTCTACAGATGGATGTGTTTAATGCCTTTATTGAGTTGTTACGCCAGACTGGGAATGTGATTAAAGGATCAAGGGATGCTTGACATTCAAGGCAAGTGTTTAATGAAATATGAAACCTTGGTAATTTAGTTTTATCTAAATATTTTAGAGTAACTAATGAGAAAAGTGAATACAACTTTAGTATGTCTTTTAACATAATAAACTTCAAATTTGGCTTATACCATTTAATGCTTTGGTAGCCCATTATTGATGTTGAAGCAAGAAGTCCCAAAAATAGTCAAGTCTCTAAACAGGCAGCTCAGGGAAAAATCAGTAAAGACTAAGGTGAGTGTCAAATCTATATGTTGAAAATGATGTTGCTCTATAATACATATTACTCTTTAGTTTGAAGCATCTTTTGCATATAAAGAGGGCTTGTGATTCTTCTTCTTTTTCTCCATGTATTTTGATGTTTTTGTAATATTACTGTCCTAAACTAAGAATGCTTATGTAGGTTGGAGCATTTTTAGTATTGAAGGAGCTTGTGGTTGTGCTACCTGATTGCTTAGCTTATCATATTGGCTCCCTGGTGCCTGGAATTGAGAAAGCACTTAATGTAAGATAAAGAGCATATGTTTTATTTGAGATTTTCCATTATCATTATCTATTATGTTGTCACTTTTATGAATAATGTATTGTATCAAGACAACTCATCAAACTCAAATCTTAAGATTGAGGCTCTTGTATTCACTAGACTTGTGATGGCTTCACACTCACCCTTTGTCTTCCATCCATACATCAAGGTAATGGTTGCCTAACCATACACACAAAGTGCTATATTGGAGTGATTTATGACTAAAACATCAGCATAGATGGAGTTCATTGTTTTCTAGTGTTGTGCTCTCTTTTTTGAAATTCTATTGTAATAGTTTGTTTTATATTCATAGCCATTTAATCCGTCTAGCTGGTAAGAGAGTATTTGGAGACACTTAATTTGGATATAGAGAAAATTATTTGTTATCTATCTACCTTTAAGTCAAAAAAATGGTTGATAGCTCACACACTTTGCACAGTTATATCTTTGTTTTAACTATATAGTCATTCATAATTGCACGGAGCAAGAGTATTTTTATGGAAACTACAAGTTTTTGGGTCTCAACAATAGACATAATATTCAAGCTTGGATTGATTATGGCCATTTTGAAAAGGAGCTCAATGTCACCATTGTAGAGGCTGGTTCATATCACTTAGAAAAGCCACTGATATATGTGAAAAATTTGTCTATATCTAACATTCTTGAAGAAGAAATCTATGTTGGTTTCTCAATAGCTATAGGAACCTATATTGTAGAGAATCACATCCTTGCCTAGAGCTTTACTACAAACAAAGCTGCTCCATTGAAATAGTTCTTATTCCTTGTCTATGCTTCCATATTTTGCATTCATGTCTACTAGAGCATTTCCAACTATAATATCTAGAAAAAAATCCCCCTTCCATTATGTTTTGATGGATGTCCATACCCTATTCCAAAGCTCCCATTTTGACACAGGCAGGGAGGATGCTGGCAAAGGTTGTGGAATTTGGCTTTACACTAGCTAATTACATTTGCTTTAAAATTTCTAAATCCTTTTCAACAAATCCATTTTGTGCATATCTTGCAATCATTGCAGTCTGTGAGACCACATTTCTTTGAGGCATTTTGTCAAACAGTTCATGTGCCTTGTCTATGCTTCCACATTTTGCATACATGTCTAATAGGGCAGTTGTAACTACAACATCTGACAAAATTCCTCTATCCTTTATGTTTTGATTGATGTCCATACCCTATTCCAAAGCTCCCATTTTGACACAGGCAGGGAGGATGCTGGCAAAGGTTGTGGAATTTGGCTTTACACCAGCCAATTACATTTGCTTTAAAATTTCTAAAGCCTTTTCAACAAATCCATTTTGTGCATATCTTGCAATCATTGTGGTCAATGAGACCACATTTCTTTGAGGCATTCTGTCAAGCAGTTCACGTCCCCTGTCTATGCTTCCACATTTTGCATACATGTCTAACAAGGCAGTTGCAACTACAACATCTGACAAAATTCCTCTATCCTTTATGTTTTGTTGGATCTCCATACCCTATTCCAAATCTCCCAATTTGACACAAGCAAGGAGGATGTTGGCAAAGGTTGTGGAATTTGGCTTTACACCAGCCAATTGCATTTTCTTTAAAATTTCTAAAGCCTTTTCAACAAATCCATTTTGTGCATATCCTACAATCATTGCATTGCAAGAGATGACATCTCTTTGAGCAATTCCATCAAACAGTTCATGTGCCTTATCTATACTTCCACATTTTGCATACATGTCTACCAGAGCATTTCCAAATATAATATCTGACAAAAACCCCCCTTCCGTTATGTTATGATGGATATCCATACCCTGTTCCAAAGCTCCCATTTCAGCACAGATAGGGAGGACGCTGGCAAAGGTTATCAAATTTGGATTTACACCTGTTAATTGCATTTGGTTGAAAGTTTCTAAATCCTTTTCAAAAAATCCATTTTGTGCATAACAAACAAATCTCATTAAACAATAATGAACCATTTAATTCATTTTTTCTCCACAATATTGCTATAAATAGGAAGATCAACAAAAAAATATTAATTATCTCTACCTCATCTATCATCCTTTCAAAAAGGTTGAGAACTTTAGTAGGAATAAGGTCATCCTAAACTTTATTTAAGAATGCTCTGATTCCTTGTTTTGTTTTATTGCTTCATTTAATTCTAAATGGAATTCATTTCTGACATCATGTGCCTTTGAGTACTTTTCATGGGTTATACACAATGTCGAGGTAAGCTTCTTCACTATTCTTGCATTAAACTAAGCATATTCTCTTAGAGACCAAGATCATGTGCATGAAACACCAAAATCTATATGTCTGGTCACTATTGCACTACACTTACACAAAAATGACAAGACAAATTATAGTAAAATTGTTGAGCATTGGTTAAAGCATGGTCTAAAAACTGTAACTTATGATTCTTTGGCACCATCAGGAAATGACAAAATTCTAGGAGGAGATTGTATTGAGAAGGCAATATAAAGTTCTAAAAGATTCACAAAGTGAACACTTAGAATTTGTCAGTAGAAATTTAGGAAAATATCTAGAAAGCTACAGGTGTATTCCCTTATCTTAGCAGTGTGGTTATTCGAATACATGGAAGATAAAATAGAATATATTTTACAAATATTTTCCTGGTTTTATAGTGTTATGGAGATCAACAAAAGCATATGAAGAGATAGGAAAGCACATTACAAAATGTCCATTAATTTTGTATTACATCACAACTGTTTCTCACATCTTGACTTCCAAACCATGTATTGGAATATATATGGTAATTATATAGGTGTTATATAGTCAGTTCTTCCTAGCGTTCCATAGCCCAACATGAACAATAGTTACAAAAGTTAGTTGAATACCAATACATATCTCAAAAAACACTCCACTCATATAATGACCTAATTTAACCCACTTTCATGATAGCTTAAATCTGAAGCATTAAATACTTTCACAAGAGCTATCATTTATGAGCTACTATCTATTATTGTATACACCTAAAAATGGCATGACTCTACTTAAATAAATATTTTAAATATGTATTTCATTATCATAGTCCTCTATCAATAAATAAATAAATTTATTTATTTACTTGATTCATTTCCTCCCACTTGATTAAATAAATTACATTTATTTAATTAATTAAATTCATCTACATCAACTTCATTCTTCTAAGTAATTAAATAATTTTAATTATTTAATTAAAATCTTTTATTCTTCCAAATTTAAATAAAATGCAATTTTATTTAAATAAAATCTTAAATCTCCACAAAAATAAAATATATTAAATATTTTATTCCTCCAAAAATATCCACAAACAATTAAATAAATCTATTTATTTAATTATGCTTTCTTATCTTCAAAAATCATTCTTATCTTCTAAAAACATATTCTTCTTGTCATACAAAAAAGAAAAGCTGAGTCACAAAAGCAAAAACTGTTTTAAAACATCTTTAAAAGCAAACTTGCTCTTAAATTAGAAAAATAAATTCTAATTTAAGAAAATAAAAACTCATCCTCATCAATAGAGTAGTTAACTCAACAAAGCTGATTTTCAAATGACACGTCTTTCTTCCATTTGTTGCGCGTTCCTCAACAATCCTCCTCTGTTGATCTTCTTACTTCTTCTCAAACCATTGATCTTCTTCTACACAAGTCTATAAATACAACCCTCTTCTTCTATCTTAATATCCATCATTTGAGCAAACTTATGCTGTAGAAACACAAGTGCGCCTTTGGTACCCCCATCTCACGTAGCACTTCATAGCCTTCTTCATAAGTGTGTTGAAGCTCATCTTCAATCACACAAATATCATAGCCATTCTGTCTTTGTCATCTTCAACAAGCAAGGGAGCATACGCTTCTAAGGGCTTCACATTTATCAAGATCAAGAACAGATAGGTGAATAATGGGAGACGCAAGGTAAAAGATGTAAGTATCTTATTTGTTTTACTTTTAATATATATTTTATCTTTAGATTTCATTAGTGTTTTGGGTTATATTATTCATTTTGATTAATCCACATTTCCCCTTCACATTTTGGCATCCACCGTGGGGCCCTTACCCCTTTTCTAATCAAAACCTAAGTTTTATTGTAGACAGGTTCTGTACAAGTGTCATATAGGTTTGACAGGCTCATTTGGCACATTCATCCTCTGTTATGGCGCATCTACCTTTTGTTACACCGCATTCATACTCCAGCGCATTCAACTTGCAAACTGGCACTTCTGTCCTCTATTTCGGTGCTTACGGTCATTCGGCTCATCCATACCTTGAGACTATGCTTCTATGCTCTACTTCACTGCATTTGTACTCCAGCGCATTCAACCTTCAAACCGGCGCTTCTGTGCTCTACTTCGACACATACAGTCATCTGACACATATACCTCTCCAGACTGCACTTATACCCTATTTTATGGCACATTTATTCATTTAACACATTTGAATCATACTATGGCACATTTACCTCCTGGATTGGCGCATATGTAAAACATCGCATGCACTCTCTGTTTTTGCGCATTTAGACTGCATTACAGCACATCTAGTCTGCACTGTAGTTTTTAGGGTTTCTAGTGATTTTCTGATTGAGCTAACATTTTGTCTTGTAGGATTAGAGGCTGGAGTAGTTCATTTAGATGCATTGAATAATTCGTCTAGTTTAATTAAGGGGAAAAGTAAAAAGATGTTTGCATGCAAATTCCACATAGTCTATAGCTAGGGAGAGAGTAATTGAACGACTGTGATATCTACATATTGCTATCTTCTTTAGTTAGATAACTGCTATCTCAAACAGGAATGAACAATGCTATCTTTTTTAACAACTTCAAAGTTAACAACCACATGTGTGCACAAATAGAATAGCCCATTTAGTTTTTCTACTTTTAACTAGGTTGGATTAATCAGTGTATTCTGTGACTGTGAATGACAATAGGCATATGCTCTCCCCTTAACTAGGTGACCAAAATGCCAGACTTGTCATTCTTTTTGTTTAACCTTTAGGGGGGCCTGCCCTTGGATGCACGCTTGTCCAAGTGGGAATGACCCTAAGTGGTAATAGGCTAAAGCCAAGCCCTACCAAGCCACTTGAAATAAATTGTGCTTGAGGTGAAAACCTCTTGCAATGAGTGCTGCTATGTTACACCGACGACCAACCTCCCCCAAAACCCTCTAAGGCATAACCCTTTGAGGCTAGAAGACTCCATAATGGAGAGTAGTGCTGCCACACGTGCAACCATTCGAATGATTGCCCTGACTACAAACCAATTGTTTAGTAAGCCAAAAAAACCCCTATTTGTTGATGCAAAGGGCAGAGCTCTTGAAGCGGCCTTGATTCATGTGACTCTTAGTAAAGGTAGTAGGGACAATCCTAAGGAAACCCAGATCTAGTATGTGTGAGAAGTGAGTGCCATGGAGGGGACCCGGTGCTACCAGATCCTGAAGCTACACACTTTGAGTATGCACAGCTAGAGGATTCAACGAATACTATCCTACCCAGCCTAGGGTGTGCTTGTTTTTGAGTCAAAATAGTCCAAAAATACAAAAAAATAACAAAAGATAAAAATGAAAACTTCTTGCTGTGTCTTTTGCCATAATTGAAACCCAACATTCAAGAAAAGACCAAAGTTTTCAACCAAAAATAGAAAATCTTGAAAAACATTCCAAAATTCTACAAAACTGAACTGAAAAACTAGAATGACACTTTTTGCGTCAACCTACAGTGCATTTTGTGGCACTTTTGTACTCTATTACGGTACATTTGTTGCTGCTCATCCAAACCAGTAAGCCTTTCTAGTTTTGTGTCAATGGCAAACCAATTAGAATATATTGGTTAAAAACTCCAATATCTGCAATTGCAAATAAACTTAGATCCCTCGCCCCAAAATTATATAGCAATTTCTCAACAAGTCCAAGGCTTACAACAAGAAATGGCAATCTTGCGAGCTGAACAAGCGAGTACTAGCTATGCCTGGTCCCAAACTCGTACATCCATTTCCCATACTCATGACAAGGCAAGCACCACCCCAAGTTGGAAATTGTATACCACTCTGTCTACTATTCCTCCCTCACCATCTTCAAAGACACATATTCCAAAACATACCAGTTCTACACCAAGACCGACCTCAAGTTCCCCACCATCTAAACCGACAAACAAAACATTCTCGGATGATTTTTGGGAAAGATATGTAACACATGAAAAGCTATGGAGAATTTCAAAATCCACTCATCCATCACCTCATCCATGTACTCCTACACCTACAAAGGATGTGATCCAAGGACTATTAGTGTGAGGCCAATTATTTCACCTCCCATATTTTGATCATTATAATATTTAGTAGATGACACTATCAGACCTTAGCGACTACATTTCATTATGCAGACTTGATGTTTTATCTCACTGATTTGATATATGTGATTTGATTCAGTCATATTGGATGATATGTTGTGGTTCGATATATGGGATTTATATTAGATGCTATTTTGTTATGAGATTCTAGCTATTTATGTGATGTGAATTATTTGATACATGATGGAAGATGCAGTTTAATTTGGAGATATGTATTGATGTTATTTCGATTGCGTAAAGTTAATTTCAATTGCTTCGGCTATGACTTTTCATGATAGGACTGACACTTGATCAAGATGTGCAGGTTATACATTCCCTAGCCATGGGAAATCAGATGTAGAATTCACACTATGTTATCCCCTGTTAAGCTAATCCATTCCCAAGAGGGATAAGGATCACATTTGAAATTGAGTGTGGATTTATTGTGCTTGGTTTAATTTAATTTATTTTGGCCTTAGTAACCTTTTTTATTTAAAATTAATTAATAATAAGTGTTGTATAATTTTATTTGCATTATACCACTTGGTATTTATATTACTTTTTTTTCAAGCCATTTAAATGTGGATTTTTGACCCCTTCATGAACCCTAGGGTCCCAAAAGTTACCCTAGGTGGTCAACCATGAGTCTAGGGCCAACTTGGACTATCTAATCCTAGTTTTGACTCACCTTAGGTCACCCTAAACCATGGTTGAGTAAAAGTGACGAATTTAGAAATAAGAGAAGAAGGGGGATGGGCCTTGCCTTGGGAAGGACTCATCTCCCATCCCTAAGTTTTGGGAATCAATCCCAAGGAAGACTTGGGAGGTCTTCAAGAGTCCTCCCAAACTCCCAAGTGAGTGGGAGCACCACTCAAGACCCTTGTCTTCTTGAGGTGTGAGTGGGAATCCAACTCACCATTTGTCCCCCTCCCACTTGTGTGGAAGCACAAGAGGATGAGATGGAGATGGAGGTGGAATGAGAGGAGGACAATTGTCATCCTCATACCTTCTCACTCTTGCAAGTGGCTTTGGTGGAGGGAGGAGATGGTGAGAAATGTCACCTTCTCATTCCCTCAAGGCCAAGTTGATGGCCTTTAATAGCTCCTCTTGTAGAGGAGTAGGGGTTCTTCTTTTCAAAACTCTTTTCCTTGCAATTTTATGGTTCTTGCAATTTTTAGTTTCTCTCTACTTTTGGAGGAGTTAGGAGGAGGTTGAAGATTTTTTGGAAGAGAGGAAGGCTTGGGAAGGCTTGGAGCTCTTCACCAATTCTACTTCCATTGTCAGGGCCTTGAAGGTGGGCCTCTTAACTTGCTTCTTACCTTGCTTATATGATGTTCCATGTTTTGGATTTTGATTGTGTGTTGTTTACATTGTGATATTTGCATTTGATGTTGGGTTGGGTGTTATGGTGAGAGCACCTCCAATGGAGGTAATGCTCAACTTGTATGGGTAGGGGAAAGGAACCTCCTTGAGGTCTTTCCCATAGTATGTGTTTATGCCTCGAGGGCTTATTATTATTGAGGAGGAGATAAATGAATGGCAAGAGTGCCATGCAATTTGTTTGTGATTCTTGTGGATTGTGGTGTTCTAGGATTTTGGCTTGAGGCCAGGAGTTGAGATTTTCTTTGCATTTGGGAGCCCTTTTAAGTTGAGGGGTCCATTCCCTACCCTCACCAAACTCATTTACATGAGTTAAGTATTGTGTTAATCCTATGGGGTGTTTGTGTTTAGTGTTTGATTTTGTTGTGGAATGGAACACTGTGTGAAATCCCTACCTCCTTAGCTCGGGGGTGACCCTCTTGCGGGTCTACATAAGGGAGGAGAGCTTTTCCTTTTATAGTGGCTAGTTTGTTGTCTTGTTGTTGCATATTGTGAGAAGAGAAGTGAAGTAGTCATGGAGCCCCTTTTGTGTGGCCCTTGTAGCATTGTAGTGGCTGATTTAGCGATGGCCTTAGTGGCCTTGTTGCTTGGTAAATTCTTGTAATTGTTGCTATGAAACTTACCATGGAGTTGGCTATTATAAATGTTGTATGAAATGTATTCTTTATTTAATTAGGAGGCTGTTTATTTTTTTTTGGGAGTTAAGAGTTGTGAAATGCATATAAGGTTGTATTTGTAATTTTGTCATTATCCCTTGTAAAAAAAAAATACATATATATATATATATATATATATATATATTTAATGTAACTCCCTCCTATTATTTTGAAGTGAAAATTCTAAGTACTAGTTGATGTTGAAAAGAAAGTAATACTAGATTGATATACATTTTCCACCTTAATGTTGTTCAAAAGAGTAATAATGTATTGTGTGTATTTTTTTTGTAACTACTAAAAAAAAAAGTGTATATTTCCATTAAGTTATGTTTCTGGTTTTTTATTAAAAAAAAGTACATATACTCAGTTATCCATTGTGTGATTCAGAAAAGAAAAAAAATGCATATAGTTTATCCTATTATGATAATTTTTCCCTTCAAAAAAAAATAGGAGAAGTGCTGTTGGTTTAAATACGTACTATAGTGCAAGTTAGTCTTCTGTTTCTTGAAACCTTGTCGAAAAAAAAAGAGTTGGATTATTTTCGGTATGTATGTTTTATGCTATAAAAAAAATAACATAGTGAGATTCGGATTTTCCACATTAAAAAATAAATAAATAAATAAATGAATTTCCCCCTTGTGCTCACCTCCACGAGTGCTCCAATGGCTGCCCCAAACCCTAGACCTGCAAATAGGAAGACATAACAAAGGAAGGGGAAGGAAATAATGATTAGGGTTTGTGAAGGAATAGAAAAGAAGTGAGATTAGGGCAACAAGGAGAGTAGAGAATTATAAAATGCTATTAGGGCATTTCTTAGTTTTAGGGTTAATATTTGCATTTTCTTCAATGAGAGGTTATTTTATTATTAATTGTGTGAGGATAAGGGAGTCAACTTTAAATTTTAATTTTATTTCTAATCCTCCTTTTTACTTGGACCTTATTCATCTTAGGGATTCTTTTTTTACATTGATTTATATTTTGGAATGGATTTACTTTGTAATTTTGAAGGTTAATTGTGATTTAAATTTGTTTGGGAAGATATTTACTTTTAATAGGATAATGTTTACAATCTGGATATTTCTTGTATTTACATTCACTTGTGAAGGATTTAATTATTCTATTTGGGAAGAAATCTCCCTTTAAATTTTAAATTTCTTTTTATTTAAGTCGCTTGGGTGGGGAATTTCAATTTTATTTTATTAATATTATTTTACAGGAGCGAATATCTTATCCTCTCCCTCATCCATTAAATCTTTGAGAGAAATATTAAATATAATACCAAATTATATTTAATGATGAACTCGATTTCCCGATTGAATTTACTCGACGACTTGACGTATTTGATAAATTAAATTATTTTAATTTTTATCATTGATATTGTTCTATGATAATTTAATACTTAATCGTTTAATTTATTTATTTTTTCCTAGTGGTGTTTTATTTTAAATTTATATAGCGTTATTAAAAAACGCGTTTGCTACTAGATTTTAGGGTTTATTTTATGCATAGTTGATTCTTTTTAAGTGCGTTCCATCCATCATGTCTCCAAAATTAATCATTTCCTCCATTCTGAGACACATTAGGGTTTGAATTTGAAAACCATCTCACTTAGGAAAAACTTAGGGTTTGGGTTAATTTAGTCTAACCCTAGAAGCGACACCTTACATGTCGCATACCCCCTTGATGGCCTTCACCTTCACGATACGTCGACATATCTACGCCCATGCGTATTGCCACCGAGCACGCAGATGCATGTGAGGGGGCTCGTAGGGTTAGGGAGGAAAAAAATTTCACGGCCCATGTCGCAACCACATGGCGAATGTGGTCAAGACATGGACGTTTGTGCGTCGCGTCCGCGCGGGAGATGTGGGTGTGACATTTGGTATCAGAGCACCAGGTTGTTAAAAACACTGGGCTCATTTAGGCACATTTTCACTTTCGCAACCATACTAATTTGTGGTTACCTCATTTTGTAGGATGTCTCCCAGACAAGTTCAGCGAGCGCAGACCCACCGCACTCCACCCACAGACGTACACACTTATTCTTAGCTGTGGGACTGGGTCAGCCAGTTCCACCAGGTCAACTAGTTCCACCGATACAGCCAGTTCCACCAGAACAGCTAGTTCCACCGGAACAGCCAGTTCCTCAAGTACCGTAGGCACCACCGGCCCCACCAGATATGGGACCACAGATATTACAGGCCTTACAGGCTATCTTAGATAGGCTTCCACCAGCTATAGTAGAGCCACATGTAGAGCCCCGCATAGAGCCGTGAGAGGCACCACGTGTGGAGCCTTACATCGAGCTACCAGAGACAGAGGAGGTTGGTTTGGCCAACAGGACCTGTAGCAGGAGCCCCCCACATTAGGCTAGGCAGGATGAGACAGTGTGTGTAGAGCACTTGGGTCACAGGCCTTATGATTATCATGTAGATGAGCCTAACAGGGGGCACAGAGATAGAGGAGATCCCATTAGGGACATATTGACGTTGAACCCTCCTACATTCATTGGGACCACAGAGGGAGCTGAGGCAGAGGCCTAGCTTATCAGTTTAGACAGGTGCTTCACATTGCATCCTTATGAGGGCAACACGAAGGCCCAGGTAGCAGTACACTTATTGCGGGATGCAGCAGCTACTTGGTGGTACACTAAGGAGTGTAAGCGCCACCTTTCTTTAGACACCCTCACATGGGAGACCTTCATTGAGCACTTTAATGTGCGCTACTTATCAAACCATTATAGACAGCGTCGTATAGATGAGTTCCATGACCTTCAGCAGAGGGGACTTTCAGTGGCTCAGTATGAGGCTAGGTTTATAGAGTTATTTAGATATGCGGAGTATCTCCATGACGAGAAACTCCTAGTGCATAAGTTTATCAGAGGACTTGACCATAGTATAGCAGGGCCTGTTCGGATGGCAGACCCCCAGACTTTGAGTGATGTTGCCGAGAAGGCATACATTGCTGAGGAGATTCAGGGATGGGGGTAGAGTTCATGTCCTCAGTTTTAGGACTAGGGACAGCAGCAGCATCAGCAGAGTTTTCATAGACCATCACAGCCACCTCACAGAGGAGGATTCAGTTTAGCACCATTACCTCCTAGACCCTCACAGCAGCAGTAGTCATAGTAGCAGTAGAGAGCTAGGACACAACAGAGGTTACATGGGGGACATAATAGAGGTTGGTAGCAGTAGGGCCCGCGCTGAGATCAAGGATAGTAGGAACCACCTGTGGGACTCACGAGGTCACAACAATCTTATAGGGGCTCGCAGGGGTCTACTGGTAGATTAGGACAACATCAGTCGAGTAGGACTTAGACTATACAGGTACAGGTAGGGGCCCTTGTTATATTTGTGGTGGAGCTAGACACCTAGCTAGAGAGTGCCCATAGGGTTTTGCAGCAAGGGGACAGTCTCGTGTAGGAGGATCCGAGCAGACTATGGGTGATGTGGGTAGATACCACCATATGTTTGCAGCGGTTGATAATTGCCAGCAGATTTTCAGGCATCAGTGATTGAGACGTCAGGTATGATTGAGGGTAACCCCATCTCTATTCTTTTTGATTCTGGTGCTATTGATTCATTCATATCTCCATCATTAGTGGAGCGTTGTAGGCTGGTGGCCTCTAGGTAGGGTGATAGGTGGGTGGTTGAGTTGGCCTCAGGGGCCAAACTGACAGTAGATGCCTTAGTTCAGGATTGTGAGATTGCTTTGGGACCCTTCACTACAATATGCAACCTTAGAGTCATGACATTAGGCTCTTATGATGTGGTGTTGGGTATGGATTGGCTTGCGGCTCATCGAGCCAAGCTAGATTGTCACCGAAAGGCAATCAGCTGTTTAGATGATCATGACACATCAGTTCAGATTGTGGGCATACAGAAGCCCACCGTAGTGTGTATGATATCCGCTTAGTAGCTTAAGTGCTACATGTGGAAAGGATGTCAGATGTTCGCCATCATAGTGAGTGACAGATCAGATGATGAGCCAGAGGCATCTTTGGATGATCATCCCATCCTTAGAGAGTTTGCCGATGTATTCCCAGTAGAGTTATCAAGGATGCCTCCCCGACGTGAGGTAGACTTTCACATAGACTTAGTGCCAGGTGCCAAGCCAGTGTCTCGTGCACCCTATAAGATGACCACACATGAGCTCACTAAGCTCAAGCTACAGTTGGAGGATTTGCTCAAGAAGGGGGGCACATCCAACTGAGCATTTCACCTTGGGGTGCTCCTGTCATCTTCGTGAAGAAGAAGGATGGGTCTCTTCGTTTGTGCATCGACTACAGGCAGTTGAATAAGGTGATGGTGAAGAACCGTTATCCTCTACCCAGGATTGATGATCTTTTCAACCAGATGTAGGGAGCCAGGGTATTCTCTAAGATAGACTTGAAGTCTGGGTATCATTAGTTATGTATCATAGAGGTAGATATCCATAAGACCACCTTTCGAACTCGATATGGACACTATGAGTTCACTGTGGTTCCCTTCAGCTTGACGAACACCCCTGCAGTGTTCATGAGTCTCATGAACGGGGTGTTCTGTACCTATCTAGATTAGTTCATGATCATTTTCCTCGATGACATTTTGATCTACTCACGGACTAAGGAGGAGCATGAGGAGCACCTTCGTCAGGTTCTACAGTGTTTACGAGAGCAGAAGATTTATGGGAATTTGGCGAAGTGTGCATTTTTCAGGATAGAGGTTCAGTATCTGGGGCATATCCTTTCCGGTGATGGTATCTTAGTAGATCCATCAAAGATCAAGGCTATCAGGGATTGGCCAGCACCCACTAGTGTGACAGAGGTTAGGATTTTCATGGGGTTAGCTAGTTACTACCGTCGCTTTGTTGAGGGATTTTCTCAGATTGTGCACCCCATCACTTCCCTCTAGCGGAAAGGGAAGAGCTTTCTATGGACTGAGCAGTGTGAGAGGGCCTTCGGGGTCCTCAAGGAGAATCTTACCAATGCTCCTATTTTAGCAGTTCCTGATCCTATAGCAGATTTCATGGTTTGCACGGATGTGTCACTTGAGGGATTGGGAGCTGTACTTATGCAGGGTGGTAGAGCGATCGCGTATGAGTTGCAAAAGCTCAAGACTCATGAGCTGAATTACCCCATGCACGACTTGGAGTTAGTAGCAGTGGTTCATGCTCTAGTCTGTTGGAGACATTTCTTGTTGGGTCGTCGCTTGGAGCTCCATTTTGATCATCACAACCTTTAGTACATCTTTACATAGTTGAATCTGAATGCCCGTCATCGGCGTTGGATGGAGTTCCTCTGCGAGTATGACTTTGATGTCCACTACATCAAAGGGAAGGAGAACGTGGTTGCTAACGCATTGAGTTAGAGGTGCCATGAACTCTTGAACTTGACTTTGAGTGTGGACTTGAGGGATCACATTATTCAGCATTTGCCAGAGGATGAGTGGTATCTAGAGGTGTAGCAGGAGATCAGTTCACAGAGGGCCCTGTGGGTAAGTTTGCAAGGTATACACTTGACACAGATGGTTTACTTCATCATCGACAGCGCATCTATGTACCCCGTGCAAGTGACCTGCATACTGTAGTGCTATCAGAGGCTCATAGAGCACCATATGCGGCACATCTAGGGGTGAAGAAGATGTAAGCTGATCTATGACAGTTGTACTATTGGGCAGGTATGAGATAAGATATAGTAGAGTTTGTTGCTCGTTGCCTTGAGTGCCAGAGAGTCAAGGCTGAGCATCAGCATCTAGTAGGTCTCCTATACCCACATGATATACTTGAGTGGAAATGGGACACCATTTCCATGGATTTTATTGTTGGTCTTCCTATGTCTTCACGTCGCCATGATGCCATCATGGTGACAGTCGACAAGTTGACCAAGGTGGCTCATTTCTCTCCTGTATGCACGACGTACAATGCGCCAGCTGTGGCAAAAGTATTCTTGGATGATATTGTGAGACTACATGGGGTACCCCGTTACATCATCTTAGATAGAGATTCAGTGTTCACTTCACATTCTGGAGGGCCTTGCAACAGGCATTGGGCACACAGCTCAATTTTAGCTCCACTTATCATCCCGAGACAGATGGACAGATAGAGCGGGTGAATCAAGTATTGGAGGACATGCTTTGGATGTATGTTATGGACCATCAGTCTAGATGGGAGGAGTATCTTTATCTAGTTAAGTTTGCCTACAATAATGGGCATCACAGCTCGTTAGGTATGCCCCCCTTTTAGGCTTTATATGGAAAACCTTGTAGGACACCTTTGAGTTGGTATTGGATAGAGGACAGAGTTGCCATTGGTCCAGAGCTAGTCCAGGATATGGAGCAGCAAGTCACACTGATTAGACAGAGGTTACAGGAGGCACAAGATAGGCAGAAGAAGTATGTTGATGCTAAGAGGATTGATCGGAGCATCTCAGTAGGTGACAGGGTATTCCTTAGAGTGCGGCCACACAAGAGTCCAATCTGTTATGGAAAGGGCTCTAAGCTCGCACCATAGTTTGTAGGACCCTTTGAGATTTTGGAGTGGATAGGACTAGCTACCTATCGTCTAGCATTGCCACCTAGCCTGTCACATATCCATGATGTCTTTCATGTTTCTATTTTGAGATGTTATATATCTAATGTATCTCACGTACTGGACTAGAGTGCTTTACAGGTAGAGGCAAATGGGCAATTAGCTTTGGAGCCAATTCGCATATTGGCTCGTCAGATGTTGGGCCTTCGAGGTCAAGAGCTGGACTAGGTTAGCATCTAGTGGGATCGATATGACGAGGTCACGATGACTTGGGAGGATGTAGCTAGTTTGAGGACACTCTATCTTCACCTTTTTGACGACTTCCAGGAGGAAGTTCAGTCTTAGGGGGGAGGATGTGAGGCTGATTATTTCACCTCCCATATTTTGATCATTATGCTATTCAGTAGATGACACTCAGACCTTAGTGACTACATTTCATTATGTAGACTTGATGTTTTATCTCACTAATTTGATATATGTGATTTGATTCAGTCATATTGGATGATATGTTGTGGTTCAATATATGGGATTTATATTAGATGTTATTTTGTTATGAGATTCTAGCTATTTATGTGATGTGAATTATTTGATATGTGATGGAAGATGCAGTTTAATTTAGAGATATGTATTGATGTTATTTCGATTGCGTAGAATTAATTTTAGTTGCTTCGGCTATGACTTTTCATGGCAGGACTGACACTTGATTGAGATGTGCAGGTTATACATTCCCTAGCCACGGGAAATCAGAGGTAGAATTCACACTATGTTATCCCCTGTTAAGCTAATCCATTCCCAAGAGGGATAAGGATCACATTTGAAATTGAGTGTGGATTTATTGTGCTTGGTTTAATTTAATTTATTTTGGCCTTAGTAACCTTTTTTATTTAAAATTGATTAATAATAAGTGTTGTATAATTTTATTTGCATTATAACACTTGGTATTTATATTACTTTTTTTTTAGGCCATTTAAATGTGGATTTTTTACCCCTTCATGAACCCTAGGGTCCCAAAAGTTACCCTAGGTGGTCAACCATGAGTCTAGGGCCAACTTGGACTATCTAACCCTAGTTTTTACTCACCTTAGGTCACCCTAAACCATGGTTGAGTAAAAGTGACGAATTTAGAAATAAGAGAAGGGGGATGGGCCTTGCCTTGGGAAGGACTCATCTCCCATCCCTAAGTTTTGGGAATCATTCCCAAGGAAGACTTGGGAGGTCTTCAAGAGTCCTCCCAAACTCCCAAGTGAGTGGGAGCACCACTCAAGACCCTTGTCTTCTTGAGGTGTGAGTGGGAATCCAACTCGCCATTTGTCCCCCTCCCACTTGTGTGGAAGCACAAGTGGATGAGGTGGAGATGGAGGTGGAATGAGAGGAGGACAATTGTCATCCTCATACCTTCTCACTCTTGCAAGTGGCTTTGGTGGAGGGAGGAGATGGTGACAAATGTCACCTTCTCATTCCCTCAAGGCCAAGTTGATGGCCTTTAATAGCTCCTCTTGTAGAGGAGTGGGGGTTCTTTTCAAAACTCTTTTCCTTGCAATTTTATGGTTCTTGTAATTTTTAGTTTCTCTCTATTTTTGGAGGAGTTAGGAGGAGGTTGAAGATTTTTTGGAAGAGAGGAAGGCTTGGGAAGGCTTGGAGCTCTTCACCAATTCTACTTCCATTGTCAGGGCCTTGAAGGTGGGCCTCTTAACTTGCTTCTCACCTTGCTTATATGATGTTCCATGTTTTGGATTTATATTGTGTGTTGTTTGTATTGTGATGTTTGCATTTGATGTTGGGTTGGGTGTTATGGTGAGAGCACCTCCAATGGAGGTAATGCTCAACTTGTATGGGTAGGGGAAAGGAACCTCCTTGAGGTCTCTCCCACAGTATTTGTTTATGCCTTGAGGGCTTATTATTATTGAGGAGGAGATAATTTAATGGCAAGAGTGCCATGCAATTTGTTTGTGATTCTTGTGGATTGTGGTGTTCTAGGATTTTGGCTTGAGGCCAGGAGTTGAGATTTTCTTTGCATTTGGGAGCCCTTTTAAGTTGAGGGGTCCATTCCCTACCCTCAACAAACTCATTTACACGAGTTAAGTATTGTGTTAATCCTATGGGGTGTTTGTGTTTAGTGTTTAATTTTGTTGTGGAATGGAACCCTGTATGAAATCCGTACCTCCTTAGCTTGGGGGTGACCCTCTTGCGGGTCTACGGTAGGGAGGAGAGATTTTACTTTTATAATGGCTAGTTTGTTGTCTTGTTGTTGCAGGTTGTGAGAAGAGAAGTGAAGTAGTCATGGAGCCCTTTTTGTGTGGCCCTTGTAGCATTGTAGTGGCTGATTTAGCCATGGCCTTAGTGGCCTTGTTGCTTGGTAAATTCTAGTAATTGTTGCTATGAAACTTGCCATGGAGTTGGCTGTTATAAATGTTGTATGAAATGTATTCTTTATTTAATTAGGAGGCTGTTTATTTTTTTGGGAGTTAAGAGTTGTGAAATGCATATAAGGTTGTATTTGTAATTTTGTCATTATCCCTTGAAAAAAAAAATACATATATATATTTAATGTAACTCCCTCCTATTATTTTGAAGTGAAAATTCTAAGTACTAGTTGATGTTGAAAAGAAAGTAAAACTATATTGATATACATTTTCTACCTTAATGTTGTTCAAAAGAGTAATAATGTATTGTGCGTATTTTTTTTGTAACCACTCAAAAAAAAAGTGTATATTTCCATTAAGTTATGTTTCTAGTTTTTTAAAAAAAAAGTACATATACTCAGTTATCCATTTAGTGTGATTCAGAAAAGAAAAAAAATACATATAGTTTATCCTGTTATGATAATTTTGCCCTTCAAAAAAAAATAGGAGAAGTGCTATTGGTTTAAATACGTACTATAGTGCAAGTTAGTCTTCTGTTTCTTGAAACCTTGTTAAAAAAAAAAAGAGTTGGATTATTTTCGGTATGTATGTTTTATGCTATAAAAAAATAACACAGTGAGATTCAGATTTTCCACATAAAAAAATAAATAAATAAATAAATGAATTTCCCCCTTGTGCTCACCTCCATGAGTGCTCCAATGGCTACCCCAAACCCTAGACCTACAAATAGGAAGACATAACAAAGGAAGGGGAAGGAAATAATGATTAGGGTTTGTGAAGGAATAGAAAAGAAGTGAGATTAGGGCAACAAGGAGAGTAGAGAATTATAAAATGCTATTAGGGCATTTCTTAGTTTTAGGGCTAATATTTGCATTTTCTTCAATGAGATATTATTTTATTATTAATTGTGTGAGGATAAGGGATTCAACTTTAAATTTTAATTTTATTTCTAATCCTCCTTTTTACTTGGACCTTTTTCATCTTAGGGATTCTTTTTTTACATTGATTTATATTTTGGAATGGATTTACTTTGTAATTTTGAAGGTTAATTGTGATTTAAATTTGTTTGGGAAGATATTTACTTTTAATAGGATAATGTTTACAATCTGGATATGTCTTGTATTTACATTCACTTGTGAAGGATTTAATTATTCTATTTGGGAAGAAATCTCCCTTTAAATTTTAAATTTCTTTTTACTTAAGTCGGTTGGGTGGGGAATTTCAATTTTATTTTATTAATATTATTTTACAGGAGAGAATATCTTATCCTCTCCCTCATCCATTAAATCTTCAAGAGAAATATTAAATATAATGCCAAATTATATTTAATGATGAACTCGATTTCCCGATTGAATTTACTCGACGACTTGATGTATTTGATAAATTAAATTATTTTAATTTATATCGTTGATATCGTTCTATGATAATTTAATACTTAATCATTTAATTTATTTGTTTTTTCCTAGTGGTGTTTTATTTTAAATTTATATTGCATTATAAAAAAGACGCGTTTGCTACTAGATTTTAGAGTTTATTTTATGCGTAGTTGATTCTTTTTAAGTGCATTCCATCCATCCTTCCACCTTCAATCGAGTGCCATCATGTCTCCAAAATTAATCATTTCCTTCGTTCTGAGACATGCTAGGGTTTGAATTTGAAAACCATCTCACCTAGGAAAAACTTAGGGTTTAGGTTAATTTAGTCTAACCCTAGAAGCAACACCTTACATGTCGCATACCCCCTTGACGGCCTTCATCTTCATGATACATCGACATATCTACGCCTACGCATATTGCCCCATTGAGCACGCAGATGCATGCGAGGGGGCTCGTAGGGTTAGGGAGGAAAAAAATTTTTGTGGCTCGTGTCGCGACCACATGGCAAATGTGGTCAAGACATAGGCGTTTGTGCGTCATGTCCACGTGGGAGATGTGGGCATGACAATTAGCAGAGAGTCAACCATGTCCCCAAAATCTAGTCCTTGACCTTACAAAAGATTCTTCCAATAACATTTCAAATCCTGCAACCCCTTCATTTCATCTGCAACATCTTGAGCTTATCGAAGAACCTCCTACCATGAACCAAAGTCAAGGTCCATCCAAAATCCATATTGTCAACCAAGAAGCTATCCAAGATCTATCCGCTTCCATTCAAGAAGACCAAGAGCTATGCCAAGAGCACATCTTAGAGCATGTGGAAATAGCCACCCCTAGTCTAAGTCAAGATCAAATCACTTTCATACAACCTATCAATAACATGTATCTTTTCCATGATCAAGATGATACCCATAATAATGAACCTCTCCATGAGCCACTTGATCCTATCCATCTCCCAACAACTATACATGAACAAGAGATCCAATTCCAATCCATTCATAACATATATCTCCTCCATGATCAAGATAATCCCTATGAAGAAGTTATTCATGAGCAACTTGATCCTATCCATGAAAAAGAAATTCAATTCCAACCCATCCATAACTTATATCTTTTCTATGATCAAGATACTATCGTTGATGAAGAACCTACACATGAACAACTTGATCCCATACCCATTCATGAGAAAGAAACCTCCATTACTCCTATCCATCTTCAATCTAGTCCTATCCATGATCCAACAACTTCCACTTCCTCTAATGAGACACTTGCCTCCCAAGTGCACATGAATGATCAACCTAATAACTTAGATCCTAAAGAGCATAATGATGATCAAGATTCTAGTGATCCTTCACCATCCATTATTGACCAAGCTGCAAATCCATTATCCTATATCCTTGGTTTGACTACCTCCATGCATGAATGTCCTTCCTTAGAACACCAACAACCATTGTCTACCTCTTCACCTTCCTCATCCAATACAGAACTTGTGTCCAGTGTTCCACATACACATAATCCCGTTGGCTACCGCATACTCCAACATATTAACTATCAAGGTAAAGGCTTAGGCCTTCATGAACAAGGTATTTTGGAGCCCGTCCATGTCAATGTTCCTCCTCCTTCATATGGCCTTGGATAAACACCCCAAGGTGAACAATCTCGAGATGTTGGTACTTCCTCCACTCCTCCTAAGTCTACCACTTTCCATCACAAACCCTATTAGGTCGCCAAAACATATGTCGCCATTCCACCTCCATCATCCTACAATTGTCAAAAGCATGTGACCATACACCTTCCCCCATCCAATCTACCTCCACTACTTCCAACTCCTAGTATACCTCCATACATTTTACCACCACTTCTTCCAACACCTTATTCGCCCATCTATACATCTTCTAACAATCTCAATCATGACCAACCAATGCATGTGTGGTCTAAACAAGGAGCTTCCACCCACTCCCCTTCCACCATCTCAAGAGAATTCACCAGCAAAAATCTAGATGCCTCTACCTATAAAATCAAAAATCCTAAGAGTCCTCATGACCTAGGATACAAAAGCCAAGAATCAAAGAAACATCCATCTCAAAAGCTACATACACCCACGCACCTCAATGCCAAACTGAAAAAGGTTTGGGTCCCCAAGAAAGAAATAATTATCTCGGAAACTACACAAAAGCTGAATATACCCAAGCCCATACCTTCACAGGTAAAATCTAAAAGCAAAATGGTTTGGGTACCCAAGAAAAAATCCCTAAAGTTACATGAGGCATCCACCTCTCAAGAATTCCAACCATTCACTTTCTCCCATTCCATCCAAAAGTATCAAATCCTTCCATCCCACATGACAAACAAAAATCAGAACAATGTAAAGTCTATGTGGGTCCCTAAAGGCCTATATCATTCATCCACCAAGAAAAACTCTCCATTGCTTCCTACACCACCTTCCCATCATCAGCTTCAATGTTTATCATAGTATGTGCAACCGTTGGTCATGGTTCCCTTCCATTCCTCAACACTTCCGTATAACTCCATCTCTCCTCCCTTCCACTACTATCCTACATATCTTCCTCATCCTATGGTCCATGCTTTTGCATAAGCCTTCCCTCCATATTCTGCATCATCATCCACTATTGTACCTTCCGCAATCCACTATCTACCATTCTCCATCTCACTGTCATGCAATCTCCTACCAACATCTATGAGAGCACTTGACATGGTCCATGCAATGACATCTTTCTAGTAGGACTATCACCTTTCATGGAACCAGACACTTGGGTCCCTCTCTTCTGTATTCCACCCTTTCCTATCCAAAAAAAAAAGAGTAAAGAAAAATCCCTTCGTCCAATGGTGAAAATCTGGCAAACAGGCACCTTGGATAAGTACCATGATGAAAACCTGGCAAATAGGTGTCATGTGTAAAGTTGATCTCCTACGTCACCCACACTTGGGGGCACCTTGTCTCATTGGCATATCACTTTTCTCCTACTAGTTTCCTTCTGTACCATTTCCTATCCTATTCCTTCTATCCATTACATACCAGTCTATCCATCCTAATCTTCCATTCCTCCATTTCTTTGATCTTGATAAAGATTGGGGGCATAATGTTGACAAATGTTTTTTAATGGCTCTTGACATACCTTATCCCTCCAAACCACACAAATCCTTCATTATCCTCTCATCCTCTTCCTTTGTCTTAAGCATTGTCATGAAAAATCCTATGTACTCTACCTACAATGGGGCATGTTATTCCTATGCAACTTAGTCCTTGGCGATCACATCCTTGCCCTCTTTCATGTGCATTTCATTCCTTATCACCCATGCATCTACCTATCCATGGTGTTTCCTTGTCATCAGTATCATCTAATCCATATCTGGTCCATATCTGTTCCATACCTGATCAAAATTTATTCCCTATCGTGTCTCATCTGGTCCATATCTTAGTATCACAAGGTTCACCCTGAACTATGTTACCTCTGTGTCATCACATAGCAAGGCCATTATCAATGTGCCCCTGAGGCTCCACTCCACTACCCATACATTCCCTACCTTATCACCTATCCTCCAGTCCGTCTGTGTCTGCACCCTTTCACTAGACAAGCGCGTGTAGCAAAGTAGGCTTCCCAAAAACAAAATTCTTGACACAAAACATCAACTTGTCCAAAGCAAAGAAGAACACTATACCAAGGCACTCAAACCAATTCTATATCAATTAGGGCAAAAAGACACATCTGATGCAAGAAGGTTTTGTGAACAGGTTAACTTACAAGGTCTTGAATCTTTGTCATTATGTCTTCCTACGCTACTCAAGGATGCCAAAAGCTAGAGATGCTATGATGGGGGCATAATATTTTTCTTTGTCTGTCGCCTATGGATTAAACTTTAGTAGTGTAAAGACTTTTGTCGAACGACATGATCAACAAAAGATCATTGAGGACTTCGAGGTCTAAACACAAAAAGGGGCAATCCTTGTCTATTGATACGCAAGAAATACTCAAGTCATCTCGGTTCAAGTCTACCTCGATGCTTGTATTGACTTGCTAAATCAAAATCCATGTAAGTAATACTCAGGTCATCTTGGTTTAATTATACCTAGATGCTTGTATTTTCTCACAACATAATAAAGCCCAATGATGAAATAAGCACTTCAAAATACTTGCTATATCAAGATGACAAATATCCATACCGTATCCAATTGCAGTTCATATCCACATCCATATCCATAACACATCCAATTGCGTCAAATATCCATATCCATAATGTATCCAGTTACATCGCATATCCGTATCCATATCAATATCCATATCCATATCCCATCCAATAAGAAAATCCTACAGTAGCTTGTCAGTCCTTCAATCAAATTTCTTCTATCGATCAAATTTCTATCTGTCTTCATATCTCTCATCAACAGTTCTAGTTGTCAACCTGAGCAGCGATCCAAATGCAAGTCCATCCTTATTCCACACCGATCGAGTATATCAATCTTGTCAAATTATCCAATCGCAATCAACGGTCTTGATCCTAATCTTGTCATAAACCATATCAATCAGTCATAACTATCCTTCGTGTTTCTCTAGGGATATATCATTCCCTGCCATGACAACACTGTCATATATTGTTATCATATCAAATGTCTTAGACAGGATGTTGCATTGTCGAAACTAGACTCAGAGTCTTATACGACATGTTTCATTCCTGAAACCAGACATCATCGATCTATATCCTTGGTTTACTGCTCGACAGGGGCAATACCTTGTTTGTTCTTGTATCATTTACGCAACAATCACACCAAATGAAATACTCAATAGATGTCTTCCCTAAATTTCTAAGCAGGTTCATCCTACACGACTGCATTACTTAATCCAAGTGCTATGGAAACTGCATGGTATCAATGGTGGGAGAAGTCTCATTTCTTTGTGACTGATGCTAACAACAACAAACTTCCATTTGTAATTGTATGTGATCTTCTCTTTTAGGTTTAAGAAAGATAACTATTATTAGATCTGAGGAAGTCTGGGTTTCAAGACATTATTGTGCCTTTTTGTTTTCAAGAAAGAGTCTTGGAAATTCCTTAAGGTTTCCATTGATTGAATATATATAATATCTAATATTACTATAATCACATCAATAGATCATCTTAGATGTAACTCCTTAATTTCCATTGGTGATATTGGCTTATCATAAACTCTTACATAGCTACATATTGTTTTTGAATATTTCTTTTAGAAACTAATAACTAATAAACCAACCAATCTAGATGGAGAATATCAAACCTGTGTTTTAGTTTAACATGGTCAGCTATTAGGAAAAGTGTCTCAACCTTGCAACCTTGAAAGGTTACTCTTCTTCCCAATTTTGGTCTTTTTGAATACCCTTTATCTTGGATAATGGTCTGGAACTTTCAAAGTTTCCAAATGAGCTAGAAATAGTGAGACTTACTATTTTTAGTAAGTCCTTCGATTGAGCTAGATTGACCTAAAAATTTTCCCATAAGGCGTGGAACAACTAAGTGAACATCTCGGGTGAGTTTCGTCTCAAGATCATATCAGGATTGTGAGATATTAAAGTTTCTATTTTTGAAACTACTGAAAAAAGTATTTGAACTCAATTACCAGAATTAAAACTTCTCTAAATGTCCTAAAAATTGTCATAACTAGTGTAGTAGGTTATAGGGTGATAGATCTCTTCACGAGCTTTCTGACGCATTAAACAGTTCATCAATCAGACACCTAGATCAAAAGTTATGGCCTCCGAAAGTTGGACCTTCTATTTTTTGGGAAATGTAAAAATGTGTTGGACACATAAAAGAGCTGTAAAGGAGAGAGTTACATGTGTTGGTGTGTGGTTTGGCACATCACAAGGCATCTTTGATTGGAGATAATTTGGGTGCCACTTTTGGGTGGTTTTAGCTCATGGTTTTGTAATTATCGTTGGCGGTGTACTATATTGTATCTCCTATATATCAGGAGCTTGAGATGGAGGTTGTTTGTAAGAATCTTATAGATATCAAATTACCTCCTGGATCTTTGGTTGTATATACTCCTATAAAATCTTTCTCTGCAAGTATATTGTAATCTTCATGATTCCTAAATAATTTATTGGACAACTTTGGAGTGTGGGGTTTTTTACCTGAAAGGGTTTTCCCCACATATATCTTGTGTTGTGAGTTTTGTGTTTACATTTGGAAGTTGTTATTATCTTTTTGTTAATGTGCATCTTAATATGTAACTGTAAAAAGTAAAAATTTGCATAAGTCTTTCCTCAGTAGATCAGTGTAGGAAGCATTTTCCGCATACCTTGCTTCCTTTCAATTGGTATCAGAGCCTAATCACCTTTGGTTCTAGTTGATGGGCAGAGGGCTTTTTGAGTTGATCTTTGTTTGAGTGGGAGCTTGTGCAGAGGATTTTGAAATCTTTGTTGCAGGTAAGAGATGGCAAGCACATTTGGGAGGTTTGAGATAGAGAAGTTTAATGGTAGTAATTTTGAATTGTGGAAACTCAAAATGGAGGACATGCTTGTAGATTGGGATTAATGGGAAGCTGTATCTAGTATAAAACCAATGGCAATGTCTCAAGAAGACTGGGATCTCAAAGATTAAAAAGCTAAGGGTTTGATAAGTCTTTGTTTGGCTGATTTAGTGCTCATGAATATCCATGAAGAGAAGACTGTAAAGGAACTTTGGAAGAAGCTTGGAGATGTTTATAAGGCTAAATATCTAGTGAACAAGTTATTCCTACGAAAGAAATTGTATTCTCTGAGGATGGAAGATGGAGGATTTGTTGTTGATCACCTAAATACATTCAATATGCTTGTTTCCTAGTTGAATTTTGTTGGTGTGAAGATGGAGGAGGAGGATCAATGTATGACATTACTGTGTTCCTTACCAGATTCATGTGACCACCTTGTTATGGCCATTGGGAGTACCACTACCACCTTCAAGATGGATGAAGTGGTTTCTTCAATGTTGTCTGAAGAGATGCGAAGAAAGTCTTCTGAATCAGCTAAGGAGGCTCTTGTGGTTCATGGTAGATCTAAAGAGAAAGGAAAGAGAAAGGATAAGAAGAAGGAAGAAAAAGGAAGATCCAAATCCCATGGGAAATCTAAGTCTCCCAGAAAGTCCAAGGCCCTGTGTTGGAACTGCGAAGAACTTGGTCACTTCTGCAAGGAGTGCAAGGAGGAGAAAAAGAAAAAGAAGATGAATTATGATTTAGATTCTGACAAGTCCTCTTAGGATGAAGGAGAAGCATTTGTCACTACCTTGGCAATGCATGCATCTAAGGATGTGTGGATTAATAACTTTGGTACATCTTTTCACATGACCTTGCATTAGGGCTAGTTTTTTAAGTATGAAGAATACAATGGTGGAAAGGTGTACTTGGGTGATGATTCTCACCTGGATATTATTGGCTGTGGAAAAGTCTTGATTCAATTTGATGATGGACAAGTAAAGGGAATCAATGGTGTTCTACAAATCCCTGGTTTGACACGGAACCTTCTTTCCGTAAGTAAATTGAATGATGTGGGTGTACACGTTGTTTTCTCGAATGGAGGATGCAAGATGACTAGAGGATCTATGGTGTTGGCTAAGGGTGTTCAGATTGGCACTCTATTTTAGCTTGATGCATGTGCAATTAAGTGCAATATTGCCTCTATTTTGAAGAAGAGAGCTTCAAAGTCTTCATCCCCACCATTGGAACCAGCAGCGAAAAAGATTGTTGCATCTACTTCTGATGGTCATGCTTTTTGGGTACCTAAGGGTGCTCATTCTATGGAGATGAAACTTCTAGCTGAGAAGACAATGTTATGGCACCAAAGGCTTGGCCACATTGGTGAAAAGGGTTTGAGGACCTTGAAGATTAAAAATCTTGTTGAGGGTATGAATGATTGTAACCTTGAGTTTAATTTCTGTGAACACTACATTTATGGAAAACAAAACTGTGTTTAGTTTTATTCCAATTCTCACAAATCTTCTAAGGTGTTAGACTTGATTCATTCTGATGTGTTTGGTCCTGTTAATGTTCCTTCGATTTCAAAATCTATTTACTTTGTTTCATTCATTGATGATTACAGTAGAAGGACATGGGTGTATTTCCTTAGAAGTAAATCTGAAGTCTTTAATAGATTCAAAGAGTTCAAAGCTCTTGTAGAGAATCAAAAGGATAGAAAGATTAAGTGCTTGAGGACTGACAATGGTGGTGAGTTCTGTTCAATAGATTTTGACAAGTTCTATAAAGAATAGTGGATTGAGAGGCACAAGACAACTCTATATACCCCTCAGCAGAATGGAATTGCAGAGAGGATGAATAGAACATTGATGGAGAGGGCAAGGAGTATGCTAAGTGGAGCTAGTCTTGAACAAAAGTTATGGGCTGAAGCTGTTACTACTGCTTGTTACCTAGTTAATTGGTTTCCTACATTAGCACTCATTAATAAGATACCTATGGAGATATGGTCTGGTAAAAAGCCTTCATTAGGACACATTCAAGTATTTGGTTGTGAGGCATATGCACATGTGCCTAAGGAGAAAAGGTCTAAGTTGGAGAACAAGGCTGTAAAGTGTATCTTCATCAGTTATGGCATCAGTGTGAAAGGGTACAAGCTTTGGGATCCAGTAGCTGAGAGAGTTCTATATAGTAGAAGCATGATCTTCATAGAGCTCAATCCTTCTATTGTCTTGCAGCTAGAGAAAGAAGAGAAGAAAGATGATGTGGTTCAGCTTCCTTCCACCCCTGAGAAAGTTGAACCAAAAACATCTATTGGACCTGATAATGAGGAGAGCTCTAGTAGATCTGAAAGTTCAGAAGAAGATGAAGAACCTCAACCTTTGAGGAGGTCCATGCGGATAAGGCAGCAACCTAATAGGTTTGGTTATTCATTGCATGATTCTAGTTGTATTTTCACTTTGATTTCTAACACTGATGAGCCTAGAACTGTGAAAGAGGCTATGGGTATGAAAGATGCAGGTTCTTGGAAGGAGGCCATGCAAGAGGAGATGGCTTCTTTGGAAAAGAATAATACTTGGGACTTGGTGCCTTTGCCTGAAGGACGAAAACCTATTGGATGCAAATGGGTATTCAAAAAGAAATTTTGTGTAGATGGCAGTGTTGAGAAATATAATGCTAGATTGGTTGCGAAGGGGTATTCTCAGCTGGAGAGAATTGACTATGGTGAGATTTTCTCTCCCATTGCAAAGCTGACATCTATTGAATTCCTTTTATCTCTTGCAGTAGTGTATGATCTAGAAGTGGAATAGATGGATGTGAAGACAACATTCCTTCATGGTGACTTGGAGGAGGAAATCTATATGTCACAACCAGAGCACTACATGGTGAAAGGTAAATAAAATCTAGTTTGTAAGTTAAAAAAGTCTTTGTATGGTTTGAAACAGTCTCCTAGGATGTGGTACAAAAAGTTTGATGCCTTTGTGTTGAGTATTGGATTTCAAAGATTGAAATTAGATCATTGTGTTTACTACAAGTTTTACAATGATCGCATTCTCATTATTGCATTGTATGTCGATGATATGTTACTCATTGGAAATGGTAAAAATTTTATTTCTGATTTGAAGTCTTAGTTGTTAGCGCAGTTTGAGATGAAAATTTAGGGGCAGCTCGGTACATTCTATGAATGGAAATCAGAAGAGACAGAGCAAACAAAAAACTTTGGTTAGGCCAGAGTAAGTATGTTAACACTATGTTGGAGAGATTCAACATGATGGATTGCAGACCTTTGACTATTCTTGTTATAATGGGGACAAAGTTATCTATTGAAGATTGTCCAAAGAGATAGAGGATATGAGCAAAGTTTCTTATGCTAGTGCGGTTGGCAGTTTGATGTATGCGATGATCTGCACAAGACCAGACATTGCCCAAGCAGTGGGAGTCCTTAGTTGGTTTATGGTTAATCCTGGACGGGTACATTGGGATGCAGTGAAGAGAGTGTTCAGATATTTGTGGGGTACTTTTGAGTATTCCTTATGTTATCATGGTATTCCTACAGGACCTCGGCATTCACTTTGTATTCATGGATTTGTGGATTCAAATTGGGAAGGTGACATTGACAGTAGGAGATCCACCAGTACTTATGTGTTCACTATGTTTGGTGGTGCTATTAGTTGGATGAGTAAGCGGCAACCTATGGTCGCTTTGTCCACTACTGAAGATGAGTACATGGTAGCAACTCATGCTTGTAAAGAAGCCATTTGTCTTAAGAGATTGTGATGTAATGTTGGGTTTGATGCAGGGAAGATTACTATTTGTTGTGACAGTCAGAGTTCCATATGTTTGGCAAAGAATCCTACTTTCCACATGAGGACTAAGCATATTGATGTCCAGTACCATTTTGTTCGTGACATGGTAGAGGATGGGAAGGTAAACTTGGAAAAGTTGAAACTTTGATGAATGTTGCAGATTCCTTGACAAAACTAGTGAGCACAGAGAAGTTTAGATGGTGTTCAGAGTCTATGGGCCTCATGACCCCTAGCAATTAAATTATGGTGTTGATACTCCCTTTGCTCTTGCAAGGTGTTCGACAAGTGGGAGAATGTTAGGAGTGTCTCAACCTTGCAACCTCGAAAGGTTACTATTCTTTCCAGTTTTGGTCTTTTTGAATACCCTTTATCTTGGATAATGGTCTGGAACTTTCAAAGTTTCCAAAAGTTTCCAAATGAGCTAGAAATAGAAAAACTTATTATTTTAGTAAGTCCTTTGATTGATCTCAGATTGACCTAAAATTTTTCCCAGAAGGTGCGGAATAGCTAAGTGAACATCTCGGGTGAGTTTCATCTCAAGATCATATCAGGATTGCGAGATATTAAAGTTTCTATTTTTTGAAACTACCGAAAAAAGTCTTTGAACTCAATTACCAAAATTGAAACTTATCTAAATTTCATAAAATTTTCATAACCTAAGTAGGCAGTTATAGGGTGGTAGATCTCTTCATGAGCTTTTTGACGCATTAAACAGTTCGTCAATCGAACACCTGGATCAAAAGTTATGGCCTCCAGAAGTTGGACCTTCTATTTTTTGGGAAATGTAAAAACATGTTGGACACATAAAAGAGTTGTAAAGGGGACAGTTACAGATGTCGGTGTGTGGTCTGGCACATCACAAGGCATCTTTGATGGGAGGTAATTTGGGCCCCACTTTTGGGTGGTTTTAGCTCATGGTTTTGTAATTATCGTTGGCGGTGTACTGTATTATATCTCCTATATATCAGGAGCTTGATATGGAGGTTGTATGTAAGAATCTTATAGATGTTGAATTATCTCCTAGAAGCTTGCTTTGCAAGTATATTGCAATCTTCGTGATTCCTAAATAATTTATTGGGTGGCTTTGGAGTGTGGGGTTTTTTACCTGAAAGGGTTTTCCCCATGTATATCTTGTGTTGTGAGCTTTGTGTTTGCATTTGGAAGTTGTTATTATCTTTCTGTTAATGTGCATCTTAATCTGTAACTGTAAAAAGGAAAAATTTGCATAAGTCTTTCCTCAGTAGATCAATGTAGGAAGCATTTTCTGCATACCTTGCTTCCTTTCATCAGCAACTCTTTGAGTGATGCTTACATATCAACCGATGCATGACAATTTAAATTTCCTTGAAGTTCAAGAAGTGAGAATTGCTTAAGTGGCTGAGATTGTTACTTTAACGTTTTAAACTAATACATGACATTTAGATTTCCCACAACAATGGACACACTCATGATTTCTCAAAGAGGTGAAGATGGAAGCACATAATGCTTTAGATAGCACAAGTATGATCAGGAATGACTTATGTATGTGTTTTGAAGATGCTCGTCTTCTAAGTAAGATGACTATTTGAACATTAAATACATGCCTCAGTAGGTTTGCTAGTGGGTTTTGTCACCATTAGTTATAAGCTATAACTTATAGTCACACTTTTAGAAGACATACTCAAGGAAACCATAGCAAGTTGGTAGATACTATTTTCTAGTTTGCCAGGTTTAAAAGGCTTTAGACATTGTTTGTTAATAGAGTCTGATTTAGAGATTTTGAAATGTAGAAAATATGACAATAATGAATATAGAAAACCATGGCATTTTCTAGAGCATGAGCATTATGACTAGAGTGTATATTTATGTGTTGCTCTATAAATTGATATGTTTTTTGTGTTGGGCATTCTTAACATACATTGTTCTTTGTGCATATGAAATGGATTAGTCCATTGTTTAATCTGTTCTCCAATTCATCCATTATGCATTCTTAACATGTTTCTTCTTTTGTGTGTATGAGATGGATTAGTTATTGTTGGTATTTGAAGTTAGTTTATCCTATTCTAGAATTGGTAAAGTAGTCGATGAAAGTTAATTGATCTTGAATGCATATGCATGGTAAAATTCTATAATAGTGAATTTATTCTAAGAATAAAATTATTGAGAGATCTCTGCCAGTGGTTTTTTCTGGTACAAATTAGATTTTCCACATAAATCTATGTTGTCTATTTTGTACAACTTACTACTATTTCATTGTGTTAATTCTCAATTCTGCATTGCATATTTTTCTAACAATTATTTGAATTAGAGATTAGGATTGGTTTTCAACAATATTTGTGCTATGAATTAGACAAATTATAATTTTCTTCTTATTTGTTTATCATTGCAGTGATTGCAGAGCTTCTTGATAATGCAATTCATGAGGTAATTTAGCTTTGTACTTTATTTCCTGAGATGAATTACTAAGGTGGCTACAATCACTCATTTTTTATAGTTACCCTAGAGATGAGAGAAGCTCATGTAACTAATGCTTATTTCTAAAATATCTCAGTTAGTTTTGTTTGTTGAAGGGTTGTCTTGATGATGACTATTTGTCAACCTGATGTATGATGTTTTGATGATAAGATATCTTATATTTGAAGATTAGTGTTCTATTATTGTCTATATTGTGGGTAGAATTTTTCCTTATTGTGTTTCTTATTTTGGTCCAAGAACATTCAGATACCTCATGGTGCAACTTATGTCAAAGTGGACCAGATTTACAACCCTCGCAACTACAGTCATGCTTTACTTTTTCACAGTGCGAACATTATTCCTAGCTTGCTATCACTATTTGTGCAAATTGGTATTGTATTTACTTTTATGAGCACAGACTAGTTGAAATTATCACCTTGTATTTTCTTTTGCAGATAATGGAGGGGGCATGGATCCTGATTGTATTTGACAATGCATGAGCTTGTGATATTCTATGAAGAACACAAACACTACCATAGTGACAATAGTTTAAAGTGACTATGCTAAGAGAATGTAACTGCTGTCTATGAATATACACTTCAAAGAATTGAGAGGGAGATGTAGAAGCTAATTATCAGTGACAATAAAGAGCACATAAGCAACAGGGTTGTAAAGACATTGATCAAGGAGGATAGTCTCAAGTGCAATTTTTGCATAGGTGGAAGTCAAGTCTCAAATGCACAATATATTCTTAGTAATTGTGTTTTGTTTCTTGGCTTTTCATCTATTTTCTTGGACCTTGAGAGGAATATTGGATGTGCCCAGTGTGTTCTTGTTTCACTTGATAGTTTGCAATCTTAAACGTTTTGAGACAGTGACTTCTTGCTATGTATTAGTCTCATTATGGAATTTTTGAAGTGAGGTATACATTAGAGGCTTCAAATGCTTTCAAGGTAAAGTTTGTAATGTATAAAGATGGCAGCAAATAGCAAGGCAGTGAATTCCAAATCCTGCATAGTCAAGATTGCAATTAAGGCTTCATTTAGGTTTAAACCATGGTGACATAGGGTTTTGAGGGAAGTATTTTTGACTGTGAATTGTAAAAGGCAGAATATGGACTTGTTATAATATGTTGTCAAAGATTACAAGGTGTTTGTAGTAGATTACAAGGAATTGCAGCCTTCTCTTCATGGAAAGTTTTCTATTTGAAGGCTTCTCTATTTCAGGTCTTCTCAGAGGACTTTTATTCTTTAGTTCTTGCTTCTTTTGCAACAGCCACAATTGCCTTATAACTTTTTTTCAAGAGATTTTATGTAACATCAACTCTTTTCAAATTAATAAAGACAACAATATTTCTTTTTCAAGACTCGTGTTTCTCTTTGCAACTAGTGATATGATGTTTAATAAACAATGTATCAATATACTACAGTTGACAGAAATTAGTGAACAAAAATAATTAAATAAACTACCAAATTGATCAAAATGATGATTAAAATTAATGACTAAATAAACTACCAATGGAAGGAAATTAGTGAATAAAAATGACTAAATAAGTGACCAATTAACAACAATCAATGACTAAATTAACGACTAAATATATCAGTGAATAAAAAATGACTAAATAAACTACCAATGGAAGGAAATCAGTGAACAAAAATCACTAAATAAGAGACCAGTTAACAACAATCAATGACTAAATTAACAACTAAATATATCAGTGAATAAAAAATGACTAAATAAGTGACTAGATTACAACAATCAATGAATAAATCAATGACTAAATATACTACCAAATCGATCAATCAAAACAACCAATAAATGACTAAAATTGGTTTAGTCATCAATTTGGTCACGTATAAATGATTGGCAATAAACTACTAATGGTCACGTGACCATGTTTGGTCATTTATAAGTAGTTTTTAGTAGTTTTTTAGTAATATATTGCTCTTTTTGTACTAGTGTTAGGCAAATCAAAATTTTTAGTACATACACTCTTCCGGTCTTGAGTTTCCATGCTTGAAACTATATCAGACGGATAACATGGTCCTTTAGTTCTAATTTTCAATGCAAGCTTTTCCTTGATATTTCCATCCATTTCTACAAGTAGTGAGTTGCTTTTGCATAATTGAAATTGACTCAATGAAATTATTTTTTGTAACACTTTCTGATGTGCCACTTTGATGTCTAGTTCTTGGTTCTTCGGATGTGGCAAATGTATTATTCTCTAAAGCACCTAATTGCATCCAACTTGCACTTTCAAAAACATCTATAAAGGAATCACTGACTTCCATTGTAGCATTCTCACCATGCACTGGAATTTGATATGTGTCGTAATTGACCAGATATAGAGGAAAATGACATTGTGAAGTTGTCGGGTCCAGCCTCGTATGTCCTGCTTCCATTCATTGGTATAGTTTGTTCGATTGACAAGACATGTCTACTCTCATTGTCCTTATATGTGCCGAATCCAAGGGGTGGCACAGATACTTGAAAAAAGTGAAAAAAGAGGGCTTCTGTCTGATGATATGCCCATATTTTCTTTCTTATAGTAGCTTGTCAAATTGATTATTGTATTTCCTAGAGGTACAAGTTGTGACTCAACTATATTACCATCAAAATCTTTCACAGTAAGAGATTCATTATTTACTAGCATTTTGACAATTTGTTCTTGCTTCCAACCAAGAGGGTTGTATATCACCACAACCAAGATCTTTCCCAATGGAAGTTCTGTCTATGTTGGTGGGCAAAGACTGATGTTTAGGTTTCCACACTGTTCAAACCTTGTCGATGTGTTTGGACATCTAGATGTTTCTGAGATTGTTAAGAAGGAGAGAGCTAAACCCACTACCTCTTATGCCTAAGAGGATCCCATTGCAAGACGTTTAGCATAGTCATTTAGCATAGCATTGGAAACATTTTGAGGGCCTTCAAGGTATAAAACATGACTATACTGTGACCCCACACACTGCCCTCCATCATTATTCTATTGTGAAATTCTATACATTTGTGAAGGTTACCACTTATAGATATTGTCTCCTTGCAACTTTAATGCAATCATTTGCAACACCAGATCACAACACCTTGGGCTTGCCACTTTGTAGAATATGTTATCACATTCATAAGATAAAGGCTAAGTAGCAAATGTAGCACAGTTGTGAATCCATAGTAACAATGTCTTTGTCTCATATTTTCCATAAGCAAGAAAACAACCCTCCTGCTCCTTGCTATTATCATGACCCTGATGATCATGAAACTTAGGCTAAAGATGTTGTTGTCTATACATTAGGCCCTCCTATCAGCGTTTTGATGTCATGAGGCTAACATTTGTGACTGTATTTTTAACAGTAAGCTTGTCATTGCCCACTGTCAAGCCTTAGACACCAATGCCTTCTCACTTTGAGATAACACTTGCATTCTTATGATTTAAATTTGTGTTCTTATATCTTGAATAACACTGTCAAAGGTTTGACTGTCAACATCACTTGATGCTTTGACCTAGAGAATCGTTACAATGCTGCCTCTTTATAACCCTAGGGTTTCCAAGCTTAGAGATCAATGGATCCATTACTCAAAGACTCAAAATCCATGGGTTTAAGAGCATGAAAAAATTCCTATGCTTGTTGCTACATCATCTCTTATAACAAAGGTCTAAAAGGCAGACCTTTTGACCTTCTAGCATCACTGTTCTTGTGAAAGATGAATATCTCTTTTATACAAGTCCTACAATACTCGCCAAACAAGGGGCCCAACTCTGTAGTACTTTGGTTCTAACAACGATACTTAAGTTCTAACAACTTCACACAAATTGTGTTGATTGTGGGAGGTTAAATCCTTCAGTTTGTCTAGAAAATGTTAAAATTGTAGCCTCCCTCACTGGGTTAGTGATTGTTTGATTAAAAATATGTGCATACTAGGGCACAAGATGCTCTATGCATAATGTATTCTTAAAGATGGGTCAATTCTTCAAATATTCTTTTTGGGATGTAGAACGGTTATTTTATGGAGTTTTTATTTGCAAGGCCAAATTATGACTGTAAAATCAAGATGTTGTTTACATTAAGAGGTCTATCAATGTCATTTGAAATTTTTTTGTCTCTCTCTTGTTCTCGATAGTATGAAATGTGTGATAATGTGGAAGTATGGTATCCTATTTGATGCTATTATTTGGAGTAAAGTATATTTGAGAGAAGTTTACTTTTCTTCATTAGGTTTGTATATTGTTACGAAGTATTTGAACTACTGTCTCTCCATAAGTTTTGGGGAAGTCTTGAGTTATTTCTATAAGATGAATGAAAATCTTGTCATCTATGTACTCTCCTGCATTTTGAGGGTTAGAGAAGGATGCATGCAAATTGAATGTTGTCACAGCAATGGTGCAACTATCTTGTTACATGTACTCTATTGCATTAAGGGGTAGAGTAGGATACATGCAAAGGGCAAAACAATACAACATCAATGGTGGAGTATTCTTAACTTCTCTTAGGTGTATTTTGACCCTTGATGTGGTATCTAATTTCTTGAGGTGTTAACATGTCCTGAACTTCTGAAATATATTAAAAAACTGGGACTAGAAATTTAAAAAAAAAAACTTATAAGCTGTTAATTTGAGTGGGACTGCCTTGAGCCATTAATACTGTTAAACTCTTTGCAGGTAGTAAAAGTGTTATATTTTTCAAAGATAGTGTGAGGTGTGTGCATATGATTTGAGATCCCTTTTTTTGAATTTGTAAATTGAGGGATTGAATATATAAAAATTATCAAAACATTTGAGCATCCAGTTTTAACAGTCCATGACCCTCAGAAGGGGAAAAAAAGAAAGATTACATTTCTTATCTGTTACTACTGATCAAACCATTGAACAAAACTACCCTAATACCATGACGAAAGTATTTAATTCAAACCTTAGTCTTCATCTTCAAAGACATCATGGACACCTGAAAAACATTGCCTATCCAACCTCCGCATTCAAGCCAGCCATTTGTACCAGGTGTTTCACTGCCTTCCTAGCTTGCACTGCTCTGGCATTTGTCCACATGAAGAAATTGAGGACTAAAAGGGGTCTGCAACTTTGACAGGTCTACTCCTGGCACAAAATCACCCTTGCCATTAGGGAGTCACGTCTGCATTTTTTCTATTTATCCCAACAGAAGGTAAAAGTGAGCTTCCAATTCCCAGAGTGTGGTCAATTTGAGATCCTATTTTTTATTTTGAAGGGTGCAACCAATTTACAAGCTTGGAGCTGTGAAAATTTTGTGTTTTTCCAGTTTTAAATCTTTTTCTTGATTTATGGACTTCTTGCCTAAGCTTATGCCCACATAAATTTGACACAACTCATTGCCGGTGCTATTTGTTTGACAAAATAGCTATCACTTCCTTACCAGCATGGACAAGTTTTTTTGCATAATCTCTTTTCATATCCATATTATATGAATATATAGAAAAATGAGATACTATATGTGTCGCATGGATCCTTTGAAATGCCAAAGTGACATTGAGAGTATATTTATATAAAATAGTACAGAGGGGTACAAAATTTCTATAATGAACTCTTAAAGCTTTAGATTATCACCCGCTTATTTGAATATCAAAAGCCCTCACATCACATTTTTATGCTTCTGGACCCATGGAGTCCCTGTCAATAAAGGCATATTGTTTTCTTATAGGTAATGCTAGAAAATTTGTCTGAGTGCTCCTTCGAAGAAACTCTTTTACATCTTTAAATTCAGGATGCAAGTCCAAGTAGGTAAGCCAGTTGTATTCAATGACTGTTTCAACTTGATCTGGAGAAAAGGTTTGAAATACATATGGTCAGTAGCTTCATGGTCCTCATGGGAATGATAAATTCTTTCATTGCCCACATGAATAGGTCCATCTCCTCCAATGTTTATTACCATTAATATAGGTTGCGCAGAGGATATAGGTAGTAACAAAGTCAAAATCCTCGTCTATCTTGGGGAAACAGTAAGAAGCAGATAAACAAGCATTCATCATTGACATTTTAACATATCTAAATAATGTACACGAGATTACTGGATCCTTTGAAATGCCAAAGTGCACATTGATATGATATGATGTCTTTTTAGACGTAGAAGGAATTTCAAATCGCACAATAATGGGTTACATCTTTTGGCCAAACTTGACATTGAAATCAACATTTTGAACTAAATCTTCACTTTATAACACCTATAGCTGCTAAACCATTAGGAATTTGAAGATGATACAAACTAGTGATTTGTGAGATTTTGTTTGTAGATTCTAAATGTATTTTTAAAAAAAATTTGGAGTTAAATTATAAAAATTTTTGCGTCTCCTTTGATAACTAGTTTTTAATAGTAAACAACATTTTTTAAAGTGATATGTATTCCGTAGCACATAACTTTTTTTCTACAGAGAATAAAATTTTGATTCTTTTGAATTTAGATTAGTAACACCGATATATAGGGCATGCAGTTGGTTTCATAATGTTTTGTTGAATTTTTTTTTAAAATTAAGTTTTGAAGTCCAACCAATTATAATTTAGACATAGGCGTATTCCATAAAACATAAGTTTTTTTGTATGTATCGAAATTCAATTTTTCTTTTTTTTGTTGAAACAAGGACATCAATATCTAGGGCATTGATATTTTTCAAAAAAAAAATTCACTAATTTACTAATTTTCCATGTGTGTAGAACAGAGAACTTGATGTTCGGTGAAAAACCTACATTCACAAAAAATAAAAAATAAATATAATAATCAAATTAAATATATTTAAAATTATACTTTTTGGGAAGCTTATAATAAGGACTACATACTTACAAAACATAAATTTTAAATGAATTTATTTGATTTCCCAAAAGGTAAATCAAAAGTGGTTTTTTATTAGCATTTTGATAAGTGTAGATGAGACTCCATTATAGTTATGGTTTAAAACTAGCGGGGTTCTATCCAAGGGGGTTTAAATCTAAGGGGGTTTGATCAAACCCTCTTCAATTAAAATCCTTTAAATGGAACCTTTCAAGGCTTAAATCATTATATTTTCTAAAAATATATGATTTCTACTTATATTTATGTCAAAGAAAATAGGAGGGTACAAATTTTCTATAATGAAAGTATATCCTATTTTAGTACATCTTTGAAATGCCATCTTAGACAATAGATTTTTAGTCTATGAGATCACTAGAACCTTTGAAATACCATCTTAGACATGAGATTTTCCTAGTCTATGAGATTGCTAGGTTCTTTGAAATGCTAAAGTGCACATTGATATAATATGACATTTTTTTAATTGTAGAAGCAATTTAAAGAAGCACGTTAAGCTAATCCAACCTGAGGGGAAAGGCATTGAGAGTATCTTTATGTAAAAGAAGATAAGTGGGTACAAATTTTCTATAATGAAAGTATATTCTATTTCCATACAACTTTCATCAGAGAGAAAGAAGATTTGTTCCTTAAGATTTATACCCTCTGTCCTATGGGTTGTTAACATCTCCGTGAAAGTGAAATATCATTATCATATTTTGTAAGAAGTTAGGTGAATTCCATCCATTCTCTCCAAATTGCATAATTTGCAAAGATATAATGGGTTCTTTTAACTATCATATTTCTTGATTGTTTTTAATAGGAGGAAGAATAGTTGTTCATTAGGTTGCTTTGTTTTGTTTCTTCTATCCCATGGGTCGGCATAGATAGTCTCCTTTAAACTGAGGTATCATTATTATATTTTTTAAGAAGTGCATGTCAACTTTATCCATTCCCTTAGATTGCATCATTGCAAAGAAATCGTGGGTCCTTTCACCATTCATATTTCTCAATTATTGTTCTCATGCGTATATGTTGAGTCCATCCAAAATACTAAACGTGACATCTCATTTTTAAAAGAAAAATAGCCATACTGATTCTCAATTATTGTTTTGACATCATTTCATGAATACCTGAACCTTCTCAAATGGATAAGCCATCTTTCCATAAGAAATACATTTTTCTTGTTTCCAAGAAACATAGTTGAGACTCTATTGGGTGACAACTTCAAATGAATGTGAGTTGATCTGTCAAGTGCCCATATTCATATCTGGTAGTCTTTTCATTTTAATTTAAATCTTTATTATAGGTTATTTTCCCTATATCATTTATTCTTGGTGTGAAATCCTTGATTTTGTGGTTTTTTGTTAGGACCCAAAGCTTTCATATGCAGGACCACCCACAAGGTTCCAAAGGAGTCATCTAGATCATGACATAGGAGCTGGTTAGTATTCATTGAGTTGTATAATGGTGGTTGAGTTATCCTGGTCTATACAACTAAGAGATGTACTTGTGTGCTTTGTAGTTTGTGTGTTCAATTGTGTGATGCTTAGAAAAACATCATAAATAGATAGGATGATATTTTGTAATTTATTCCTTCAATCACTTGTCATAGGTCCAGTTGGAGGTAGTAGAGCTGGTGGAATGGAGGGTGTACCTTATCCACCTATTTATTCAAGTAGAAATGTTGGTGGTTATGGACCAAGAAGTGGTCTAGGATCATATTATTGAAAGGTTAGTTTCTACTGTTATGGTATCAATTAATTTTTTTTGAAACAACTATATACGATCTTGTTTCAAAAAAAATTGTTTGCCTATCGTGCTTTTCTATTAACTGTGATAGAAGCTTTTTGACTTATTTCAATTCAAATTTTTAATTTGTTATTACTAACTATTTACACATTTAAGTATAGAATGAGATCTATCAAGCAAACTAGATCAAATGGATTCAACTCATGGGATGTTTTTGGTTTGGCTGGTTCTCTGAGAAAGTGAAGGTTTTATGGTGCAACAAAGCAGGGAGGTTAAAGAAAGATTAACATTCATCCTTCCCCATGCCACTTAGGAGTTCTTTTCAATAGCAAAATAAGAGGAAGCAACAGTTAGGCATCCAATGGTTTTTTGACTTTTCAAACTGTGACACATGTCACTTATCTATTGTAATAGATTGCTAAGGATTTGGAAAGGCTTGTAGGCTAAAGGGCACGCCTTCTTTTATTTTGAGTTAGTTCTTTTCACTTTTTGGTAAAGCATTATAAACTTGGAGAAGTTTCTTTCTTGTCATTTCTGTGCATTGTAACTCAGATTTTCAATCTTGTGACTAAAAATAAACATTGTAATACTCTATTTCTAAGCATTTTTCAAGCAAGATAGATATTTCAGTGTTGTGCAAGCTATAAGAACACCTTTCTTTTAATAAAGTTAAGCAATTTTACCTTCTCAATGACTATCTTATTGTGTGCAATTGATGATTGATGTGTATTTCTATGTTTTATGTTTAAATCCTCAAATATCAGACTAAATATACTACCAATTGACAGAAATCAATGAATAAATATGACTACACATGTGACTAAATATACTATCAGTTGATAGAAATCAGTGAATAAATATACTACCAATTGACACAAATTTGGTCGTGTTATAAATTTGGTCATGTTATAAATGACCAACAATAAACTACTAATGGTCATGTGACTAGCTCAGTGAATAAATGACTAAATATATGACTAAATCAATGACTAAATTAATGACTAAATATACTACCAAATTGATCAATCAAAACAACCAATAAATGACTAAAAATGGTTTAGTCATCAATTCGGTCGCGTTATAAATGACTGGCAATAAACTACTAATGGTCACATGACCATGTTTAGTCATTTATATGCAATTTTTAATAGTTTTTTTAATCATATATTGTTGTTTCTATACTATTGTTAGTAAACCTAAAACCCATGGAAAACTAAAACACTTCACATCAAACACTCCTATTAGGTGTTTGCTTCTAGTGATTCTTTAGCTTTTTGTCTCTATCTCACCTGAGTGGGTGGCAGCTAACAAAGACCTATCTAGGGAAAAGGACCCTAGAAAGGGTTGCATACCTACTTGCATAGTTACATAAACCTAGAACAAACAGAACTACATATTTCATGAGTGCGATTGAATTCTTTGGTGGCCTTGATCTCATGGATATAGGGTATGTAAGCAGTCTGGGTAATGAAGGATGTACCTAGTACTTAGGCCTTGAGAATATAGTTGAGAATTTTAGTTTGAGGACTATAGTTGGATATTTTTTATATTTTTCTGCAATGATGTTACAATTTGATTATAATAACGAAATTATTTTTCATGAGTTGTTATAATTATGGGAAAATTTTAATTATTCCCTTTTTCTACACTATTTTATCTGAATAATATTATTTTATTCTAGTTATTTGGATCATTTCTTATATGTGGTATCAAATCGAGATTCATACACTAGGCTTGAAGGTCTAGTACTGATTGCGTAGTTTGAATAATTCTTGTTGTTTTAATAACTTTGCTATGTTTTCTCTTAGAATGGAAATTTTTGATTCTATTTAATCAAAAATCTTTAAATTATTTTTGAAGTATTGTTTTTAGTCCTAAATGCATATAAATAGTCACTTATGTGTTCAAAAGTTTTTTGAATGACATATTAACAATTGATGGGTGTTGTGAAGAGATTTAGGTTCGGGATTGGATAAAAGTGAGAATCAAGGTACGTTGTTATTTTACCAACGTACCCCTAGTAGGGCATGAATGAGTTGCATCCTGCTTGCCGCCATATTGAGGTACCTTGTTAGGACCATCACCTGGTATACATTGATTCTTATCTATTTTGTTTGGAGGCTACTTAAGCCCTTTTATGTCTTTGATTATAAGTATGATTCCCTTTAATTATGATCTTGAGTGACTCCTTGTTATTGATATTCTCAAAAGGTTGTTGATGATTTTGATTATTTAGAGCTGAAAATTTTCTCATACCTTAATGTGATGATTCACTGATAATGTTTGATGACTTACTATTTAAAAACATCTTATTTTAAATCATTGATCCTTGATAATCTAGTTTTGAAACCACTTTATCTTTTGAATGTTGACCCTTGATGAATTCTGTATTGGAATTATCTTGTTCCTTGAGATTGACCCTTAGAGTTTTAGTATTGGGATTTTCTTATTTTTGATATTGATCTGAGATGATTAGAGTTGAAATCATTTTTCTTAATGTTGATTGAAATCATTTTTATTAATGTTGTGAAATGATTGTTGTAAGTATGTGCTAACTGGTGTTGTCAATGATGTCAACGTGCTTGTGTTGTCATTGGTGCCAACTGTATCTTCTGATATTGTTGTTTGCTGATTGATTGAAGAACACTGTATGACTATTTTACTCCACATTTTCTCTATATTGAAGACTAGAGTATGAGATTTGGATATGATTTAGAAAAGTGTTTGAAGATGCTAAATCCATAATTTGGAGGTCTAGATCACTGTGCAAAAAAAATTCTATTCACCATTTTGAAGATTGTGCCTGGCAATGTTTGCAGAAAGATAGGGTGATAGTATTTTGCTCCGCATTTCTCCGTAGTTTGGAATTTGGTCTTGTGGTTCTAAACTTAAGCTTATAAGGTCCTTAGCTATCTTTATTCCAAAGGATTTGTTACTCGGTGCTCTAGAAAACAAGTTACTGATAAATAGAGTTTGACAATGTCTATTGAGGAAGTAGTCTGTGATGTGTCTTCAAGTGAGATTTGTTGCAGTTGGATTTGTCAGCTCCCAAGTGATTCTATGTTGTTTGTAGATGTCTCCAAAATTTATTGAAGGCATGTGGTTGATCCACAAGCTACAATGAAGATCTTGGAAGCATGTATCTAAGTGTTCTTAATGTTGTGCACTTGTTCTGGTCGACCTGGTTAGTTACACTTGTTGCGGAGGTGATTTACAGATTGTAGAAGCATGTCCAAGCGTGTGAAGATGTATTTGGGTCCAATCTAAGCCATGAAGTGTTTATCCTTCATTCTTTTTCTCTGCAATTTTGTTTAGGTCTAGTCTTAATTTGATTTATGTATGTATGCCGACCTTGTAGATAGTTCTAATGGTTGTAGAATGTAATGCTGACCTTGAAGTACATTCCAAGGTTGATGATAGGTATAAATGTATGTAATGAATTCGTGATTGAGGCATGAATGCAAAGATGCACAGATGAAGTGTGAGTTATAAAAGTAGAGTAGAGCAGAGGAGATAAATTGTGCTTCAATGGAACTAAACTCTAGCATGGTGTAGATGCTACTATATCAGTTCATCCTGGCAGTGAGCCAACCCTTGGCTATGAGCCACCCTCAGCAGTGAGCCACCCCCGACAGTGAGCCTTTCATTTGGGCAATGAGCCCCTTTGATATTCAATATTGTTACTACATTATATTGTGAGCTAACACTCACCATGGTTATTCCCTATTTAGGGTTTTCCACGTAAAAAATCTGGTGTTCATATGTGCATGGTGTTGATGTGTTCATGTTTTGATTCTATTATTCATGCTTAATGTTCATAACAGAATAGGAGTTAAATTAAGTGAATGTAAAAGTATTATTGTGTAAAGAAGTTAAAGTTTTTGATACAACTGATTCACCCCCTGTCTCAGTTGTCTTGTGCCTTTCAACAATTGGTATTAGAGAGAGGTTCCTTGGAAGAAAGACTAACAGCTTAAGGTAGATTTGTGATGGTACACAAGAAAGATATTCCTCAGTTGGATGGATCTGACTATGCCTATTGGAAGGTATGAATGCAAAGTTATCTTATCTCTATTGGTTATCATGTTTGGATAATGGTTAAAGATAAGTACACAGTACCTAAAGATGGTCCACGATCTTAAGAAGAGATTAAAGATTTTGAGGCCAATCATAAAGCTAAAAATGCTCTATTAAATGCCCTGTCTAACACTGAAATGGAAAAACTTGTGGATCTAGAAACTGGTCATGAGATTTGGGACAAGTTGAAGAAAATTTGTGAAGGTGATGCATATGTCAAGAAGGCTAAGTTGCAGAAATTGAAGACCACATATGAAACCATGTGAATGGATAAAGATGAGAACATAACAAGCTACATACAGAAGATTGATGAAGTTGTTAGCAGCATCAAGGGTCTTGGTAGAAAATTAAAGGATGAGGATATGGCAGATAAGATACTCAGAACACTCCCTAAATCTTATAGTCACAAAGTATCTACCATTGAAGAATTGTTTGATATGGGTAAACTTTCAAAAGATCAATAGGTTGGTAAACTGACTGCTTTTGAGATGAGAGAGTTTGGTACTACTGATGGCCCTGTGAAAACTGAGACTGCTTTCAAGGCCAAGGAAGAAAACACTGTTAGATCAGAGAAATATGTTGTAGAATCAGATGAAGAAGACTTTGCAGAACTTGAGGCAAAAATTTGCAAGCAAAATAAAAAGGGGCAGCAGAGGAAAGTTCAAAGGTAAGTTACCTTTCAAATGTTTCAATTGTGGTAAAATTGGTCACTATGCTTCAAGATGTCCTAAGAGAGCTTTGAAAATTAATGAAAGTAAAGGGAAAATGGTAAGAAAGAGTTACTATGTTAGAGATGATGATGGTGTAACTAATGATGAATCTAATTCTGATGATGGTAATAGTAGTGAATGCTTGTTTATTGTACTTAGAGAAGAACCTATTTCTACTGATCTTGCAAGTTGTGTGAAGGAATAAAGTCCAGGAGAGTTGTTTGCATTTCATGCTGAAAAGGAAGATGAATGGATCATTGACAGTGGATGTTCAAATCACATGATAGGAAACAAGAGTAAGTTTGTTAAGTTTGAAAAGTATGATGGAGGACTTGTTAGGTTTGGTGATGATGCAGCTAGTAAGATTTTTGGAAAAGGATCTATTACTTTTGATGGCAAACATAATACAGATGATGTTCTCTATGTTAAAGGCCTAAAGCATAATCTTCTAAGTGTTAGACAAATGTGTGACAAAGAGTAGAATCTTGTGTTCAAGGACAATGGGTGTAAGATAAAGAATAGCTCCAGAACCTTAATTGTTGCTAGTAAGAAGACTCAAGGTAACATCTATCATTTGAAAGGTGTTGAAAATTGTTGTTTGTTGGCTAAGATAGATGAAAGTTGGCTATGGCATAGGAGAATGTATCACATTAACTTCAATAATCTAGTGAGATAAAGCATTGTTCAAGCTATAAGACACCTGCCTAAGATTGTGAAGCCTACCAATGATATATGCAAAGAATGCCAGTTTAGGAAGATGACAAAGACTACTTCTAGAAGAAAAGAACAATCCTTTACTACTTTGCTAGAATTGGTGCATACAGACCTGTGTGGTCCTAAAAGAATAAGAAGTCTGTAAGGTGAAAGGTGTTTTATGCTTCTTATTGATTATTTTTCAAGAATAACTTAGGTTACTTTCCTTAGAGAAAAAGTAGAAGCACTAGATAAGTTCAAAGAATTCAAAGCTATGGTTGAAAATGAGTTGGATTTGAGAATCAAGTGCTTAAGGTATGATAGAGATGGTGAGTTTACTTCAAGTGAGTTCAATGCTTTTTGTGAAGAACATGGAATAAAGAGACATTTGTCTACCCCCTGGACTTCTCAACAAAATGGAGTGGTTGAAAGGAAGATGTAATGTGCCATACCTATTTGTATTTTTTAAAAGATTTTTTTATGTGATTTTTATTATTTTTATGTGATCTTTCAAACTAGAGAGAAGAATGCAAAAGGGGTTTTTAGTTTTCCTGTAGATGTGTTGCTAGAGCATATAATATAGAGCATAGAATGCAAACCCAGAAAAAGTACAATACATATGTAGAAGCTAACAAATACCCAGATAGTAAAATAGCCAAGAAATAATTACTTTCACATACCCATGTTGATATTTGCAACTTCATACAATAGTTGTAGCTAGACCAGCAATGAGTATGGCTGGAATCACTCCAAAATCAACAATATATGAAAGAAATGTCATACAAGTATGTGCAGCAGCCATAGAGGCCCTAAACAGCTCACACTATGAAGAATCCACAATACCCACAAAGGGAAATGAAGCCCAGTTGCCCCCACGTCACTCCTGGAGGTGTACAACTTATTCTGGAAATGATGAACATACACTAAACTTTAGAAATCTCTTATAAACACCTCTAAATAGACCTACACCAAGTCTCCTAGGTTGGGAAACCCTAGAAAAGTGAGAAATTGGCCATGAACATGCTCCAAACAGTCCACAATGAAGGTACGGCCTGGCTGCTAGGAGTATGAACAACAAAGAGGGAATATACAACAACAAACTCTCTCCAATCCACTAAAATCTAGTCCTATCTTGCTGATATTGGCTTAGCATAAATTATCTCTGAATGATATCACCATAAGTCCCGAAAAACACACCAAATGAACTCCATGAAATCACAACTGTGAACACTGGATGTATCCACCTCAAATGGCACCTTTGGGTGGTATTGCACACCTATAGAATGTCGTCACTCAAGGAGGTTTTTGTCTCTAAGAGCCTGGTTTGAATCCTCAAACCCTCAAAACCCTAGCAGAGCTCACAAAGAGAAAATCATAAACATAACATAATAGAAATGAGCTTTGATTTCACCTTTTATTTCATTCCTCAAGCCCAACACCCCAAAAGGAGGGAAATACAATTGTTTTAATATTCAATTTGATCCCCTTATGTCTCCCATGGGTGCCCAAGTCCTAGGGGTCACTTTTCAATTTGCAACTTAATTTTATAAAGTGACAATATAATATTTGCTCATAAAGTCCCAATTAAATAATACATTAAACTTTGGACTTTAAAATAAATATGAAGATAGTGTCAGAATGCCTTGATCTTTAGCTCGCTGGAAAGGTCTCAACGAGAAGCATCTAACCCCATTCTAAAAATCCTGAACTGGCACTAAACCCAAACTTACTAGAAATAGTAAGTAATAGCCAAGAGCAAACAGAACCAACTCTAAGGGTGCCAACTGGATCCACTGAACACAAACCACAACTCCATCACTGACAACACCTCCAAGGCCCAACTAACCATAGTTCCCTAACCAAACTACTAGTCCATGGGAACCCAAGAATGGACTAACCATGTATCATGAAGGGGACATTACAATCCACCCTCCCTAAGATTGCTTGCCTCAAGCAATCTCAAATCAGCATGCTCCAATATCTGCTCATTCTCCCAAGTCGCATCCTCTACTAGCAAGTTCTTCCATTTAACCAGGTACTCTCTAATAGTCCTCCTCCTCAAAGTACATTCCCTAGTGTCAATTATTGCCTCGAGTATCAATATCAACTTTCCCTCTTCATCAAGAGGAGGTAACTCAACTGATGGTGTCACATTATGCCCCAATGCCTTCTTGACGCGTGATACATGAAATACATTGTGCACCCTACTACCGACTGGCAACTCTAACTCATAAGCCACTTCTCCAATCCTCTTGGAGATCCTGAAAGGTCCATAATACTATGGCTTAAGTTTCTCTACTCCACTCTTCTTAAGAGTGGACTATCTATATGGCTGCAACATTAAATACACCATGTCACCTACCTCAAATGATCACTCAGTCCTTTGCTGATTTGCATACTACTTCTACTGATTTTGAGCTTTCTATATGTTCTCTTTCAAAGACCTCATGATATCTTGACTCTCCTAAAGAAGGTCTTTGGCCTTAGGCACTCTGCTATCACCAAACAACAAATCAACAAAGCTTGGTGTCTCATACCCATACAAATCCGTGAAGGGAGACATATGAATAGACATGTGGTAAGTAGAATTGTAATAGTACTCTCTCATGTAAAGCCACTTAATCCATGCCTTATGCTGCCCTAAAACATAATTTCAGAGGTATCCTTCCACCCATTTATTAACTATCTCTATCTGACCATCTATCTGTGGGTGGTAGCTCATATTGGGGGTGAGCTCTGTCCCTGTCAACTTGAAGATCTCCTACCAAAAATTACTGAGGAACCTATTGTCCCTATCACTGACAATGTTCCGTGGCAACCCATGAAGATAGAATACCTCACGAAAAAATAACTCTACAACCTGAGCTGCAGTGTAGGTGGTAGGGATGGCAAAGAAGTGTGCATACTTTGTCAATTTGTCCACTACCACGAAAATACAATCCATGCCTTGGACTTTAGGTAACCCTGTGATAAAGTCCATAGAAATGCTATCCCACTTCCTCTCAAGAATGGGTAGGGGTTTCAATAATCCTCCTAAAAATGAGTTCTCCTATTTGTTCTGCTGGCATATTGGGCACTCTCTCACATATTGCATCACTTCTATCTTGAGGCCCTTCCAGGTGAACCTCTCTCTGACCTGTCTATAAGTTTAGAAGTACCCCGGCTATCCTACCATAGGCAAGTCCTGGAATGCCCTCAAAACTTTCTACTTCATCTTTGACCCTAGAACCAAGAAGATCATGTCCTTGTAAATGATTAAATCATTTACCACTGTGTACTGGTCATCTTTGATAGTGCCATCAATTATTCTAGTAGGCCATGTATCCTTAGCATAATCTGTTTATATCATCTCTCTCCAGTCATCTGAAATAGCACCTAATGCACTCAAATGGGGCCTCCTGGATAAAGCATCGGCAACAATGTTATTCTTTCCCTTGACATAAATAATGTCAAATTCATAGGCTTGAAGCTTGCTGACCCACTTTTGTTGCCTCTCATTCAAATCCTTCTTCCCAAGGAAATGTTTCAAACTATTATGATATGTTTTTTACCACAAATTTGTTGCCTATAAGATACTGTCTAAATTTAGCCAATGCATCCATGATGGCTAACATCTCCATGTCATAAATCTTGTAACTCCATTCCACACCCCTCAACTTGCTCTCAAATGCTATGGGGTGCTTATCCTACATGATTACCGCACCAATGCCTTCTCCTAAGGCATCATACTGCAACTCAAAAGGTTTGTTGAAATATGGTATTGCCAACACAGGACATGTACTCATAATTTTCTTAAACTTATCAAAGCACTCCTGTGTACCTCCTGTCCAACTAAATGCATCCTTATGAGTCAAATATGTGAGAGGTACAACTAACTGAGAAAACCCCTTCACGAATCTGCGGTAATACCCACAAAGACCAAGGAATTCCTTTAGCTAAGTGAGATTCTTTGGTGGTAGCCAATCCACTATTGCTTGAATCTTCTTTGGGTCTACCTTCACACTGCCAGCACTAATAATATGACCCAAGTATAGCAAATTGGTCGTCCCAAACTCACACTTTGACATTTTTGCATATAGTGACTCCCTCTCTAAGATGCTCAGGACAATATCAATGTGCTTCAAATATTCCTCCCAAGTCTTGCTGTAGATCAATATATCATCAATGAATATCAAAACAAATCTCCTCAACTACTCATGGAAGACTCTATTCATGCAAGATTGGAAGGTGACTGGTGCATTGGTCAATCCGAATGGCATGACCAGGAACTCGAAGTGCCTAGAGTGACACCTAAAATCTATCTTCTCCACATCCTCATCCCTGACCCGAATCTGGTGATAATCAGATCTCAAATCTATCTCGGAGAAGTAATAGGCCCCATATAACTCATCAATCATCTCATCTATCCTAGCTATAGGGTACTTGTTCTTGATTATTTTCTTGTTGAGTTCCCTGTAGTCGATACACATTCTAAGAGTCCCATCCTTCTTCTTAACTAGAACCACTGATGATGCAAATGGACTCTTGCTCGGCCTGATATGACCCATCTCAAGAAGCTCTTTGATAGCTTTCTTGATCTCATCCTTATACCTCTTCAGGTGCTTGTATGGGGTAGTATTCACTAGTTTTGTACCCTCCTCTTACTCGATCACATGCTTAATATCCCTGTTAGGGGGTTTACCTGGTGGAATATCGCTAAACACTTTGGTGTGTTTAGTCAAGAGATCCTATATGTCAGGTGGATACTCTTGCTTCTATTGCTCTAAAACTGTAGGCATCACCATCACCTCTACTATCCACTGCACCTGATCATGTCGAATCAATCTCTCCATCTGCTTGAGAGAAACTACTCTCAACCCACCATTTGAAATGCCCTAGAGCACATGTCAAACTCTGTTCACCTCAAACTTCATTTCCATGGTCCTCAAGTTGAGTGTGAACTCTCCTATCTCATGTAACCACTTCATACCTAGCACAACATCCATGTCACCCATGCTAACAACATAAAACTCTGACTAGCAAGTGTAATTGTTTAGCTGGATGGTGAAATTGGGGATCCTCATAGTGCAAGTGAGTATGAATCCATCAGCTACCTTCACCTTGAACCCTTTAAACTCCTCTGTCTTCAACTCCCTCTTCGTAATGAAGCCCTCATTAATGAAGTTGTGAGTGGCACCTGTGTCAAGCAGTGTAATGCATCTCTATCCACCCAATACTCCTCAGATCCTAAATGACCCCTCTCTCTAAATGCTCGAGATATGGGTTGTAGGAAGTGAGGTCTCCTCATCCTTATCTGATACCTTAGATGCAATGTCTATCCCTGAATCATTGTCTTTTGTATGCTGCTCTGAATGTGTCTCTAACTCAATGGACTCATCAGCTAAAAAGTATTCTATTTGTTTTGCCTTTCCTTGGGCAGCACACTTGTACTTAGGATCCCAAGGCTTTTTGCAGTGAAAACATAGCTTCTTCCTCCTAAGATCATTCAGCTGGTCATTATCTAATCTAGAAGAACTCTTGTGTGGATGATGTCATGAGTCCTTATGAAAGGGTCTCCCGTCTCTCTCCTTATCCCTCCTATACTAGAAACTCTTAGTCTAAAATTTATTCCTCCACGCAGAAGACTCTATATCACAAGCCTTCTTCATGGCCTCCTGCAATGTCAAAGGGTCCAACCCCTTAACCCAGCCTTGTAGAGGATCAAACAACCCATCAAAAAAGAGCATGACCAACCTACACTCTAAGATATCTAAGACCATGACTGAAAGGTCCTGGAACTCTAAAATGTATGAGTCCACTAATCCACTTTGTTTCAATTGTGCCATCTCCTTAAACTACAACTTAGGGTCCTTCTTATCGAACCTATCTATGAGTCTGGCTATGAAATCTACATAAGATGTAATCTAGTCATGTCCCAGAGTTACCTTCCCATTGCTCCACCACTTGTGTGTGCTACCCTCCAAGTGTAAGGTTACATATGTGATGGCATTGGTCTCTGGCATGGGGCTGATCTGGAGATAATTGTCCAACTTTTGGACCTAAGCTCTCGCTGAAGTTTTTCCTGAACCATCAAAGAAGGGTAAAGTCATTTTACTGAATTTCTTTTGAAGCTCATGATTTTGCTGCCTATTATCCCCTCTAGGTCTATGTCTCATCCTAAGATCTGAATAATCCTTAAAAGTCATCTCAACCTAAAACTCCACACTTGAAGCCTCCCAATCTCTAAAAATCTCATCCTAAAATTCCACCTGTGTAGCATCCTGTTTAGGAATCTCATCTCTCGGTACAAAGATAGGAATGCTTGGTCTATCAGTGGCTATGAGTTGTGTAGCACCTCGATTATTCACCAAAGCCTCTCCATCAAGATCCATGTATTTGTTCCTATCACCATTGTTTCTATCCCCATTTTTCCTTTCTCCATTCTAATCTTTGTTACCTCAGTCTCTTTGTCTATCTCTATCATTTTAATCTCTATTCTTGTCCCCATTATTTCTATCCTCATCCAAATCAAGAAACAAACAGCCAAGAAGCTGTGTGAGTGCCTCTTGTGACCTGTCCATCCTACTAATCAACTTCTATTGTCCTCTTGCCAAATCATTTAGAATATCTCATGTACTAGGTTCTTTGATTTCCCGTCTCCCATCTCTTCCACCTGTGTAGGAAGAACACTTGAAAAGGGGTCTGTTCACAAAACTTTGAGATCTTCCTCACTATAAAATACTATCGGTGGCTCTTTAACAACTACAATCTCCGTATCTGACTCAAATGGATCAATCTATGGTACTTCTCCTTCCTGTATTTGTTAGGGTAAAATGTGGATTAATCAATTGGACAACAACAAACCCAAACATCAATAGACTAATAAAATCAAGAAAGATTGAACTAAATGGAGCAATGAATAACACAATACAAACCTTCCTTGTTTCTAAGCTTCTATTGTTCGCCTATTAAAACCATCCTTGCTGGTATGAAGTAGGCCCGCAGTGAGTGCACTCTTTTAGCTGTGTTTATAGGATGTCGGTAGTAAATGGCTATATTGGTAAATAATGCTGTGAAGAGAGGCTTCAAAGCAAATGGTGATCTCAAGTAGATTGTATTGGGGGTGCCAAAGGCACACTGGTGAATTTCTGCAGAGTAACAATACAAATAACCTGGATGATTAGAATGGAGGGATGAGGCTTCTTTTATAGACTCAGAAGGATGAGAATCAACGGTTGAGAGGAGCTATGAAGATCAATGGCTGAGAATGGTTGAGGAATGTGCAACCAATAGAAATATGACAAGTGTCTCACCTCCATCATGAAAGAGGGGATTTGACAACATTGATTGGAGAGTTAACTCCTTTAACTGATCAGTTAATAGACTTGATTAGTCAGTTGGAAGAATGGATTATGGAATTGACTGAATTGATTGAGGGATTAACTCAATTGACTAGTTAGTTAACACTTTTGATTGATTAGTTAACTAACTTTGATTAGAGAAGAAATAGGACATGCGGGTGAAGGGAAATTAGATAATTAAATATTTAATATATTTAATTACATGTGCAACAGGGTGAGGTGGACAAGGTGAGGTGGAAAAGTGAGGTGTACGAGTGAGGTGGATTTTTGAAATTAGAACTTAGAATATGGGGATTTATGAACAATTAAATAATTTAGGATTATTTAATTGTGTGAGACATTAGAAGAATTTAGGGAATTTAATTAAATACATTGATTTTATTTAATTACGGAATAGTGAACCGATTAAATAAATTTAGAATATTTATTTAATTGATAGAAGAATGGAATTTTTATTTAGAATGAATCGTGTCCTTTTTAGACGTATACATTTTGCCCCTCTTTGATGCAATGTAGTTTACAACGTTGCTTCAAAGAATAAATAGTCTGATAATGATACATGCCCTAGTTTGCCCCTGGTAAAAGTTTAATGACGATAGGATGCCCCCTTGGGAGATTGGACGGGAAAAGGGCAGAAGGCGTGAGACGGACAATCTCACGAAGATGAAGGGGTATAGGTGAGGTTTGAAGAAAAGGGATGCATTTCAGAGAAACGGGAAGAAAATTGGAAGAAAAATGAGCGTGGGAAGTAGTCATAGTCATCACCTAGCCAGATTTAGGGTTTTCAATATTTGAGATTGAGATAGGGTAAAATGTGGATTAATCAATTGGACAACAACAAACCCAAACATCAATAGAATAATGAAATCAAGAAAGATTGAACTAAATGGAGCAATGAATAACACAATGCAAACCTTCCTTGTTTCTAAGCTTCTATTGTTTGCCTATTAAAACCATCCTTGCTGGTATGAAGTAGGCCCTCAATGAGTGCACTCTTTTAGTTGTGTTTGTAGGATGTCGGTAGTAAATGGCTATATTGGTAAATAATGCTATGAAGAGAGGCTTCAAAGCAAATGGTGATCTCAAGTAGATTGTATTGGGGGTGCCAAAGGTGCGCTAGTGAATTTCTGTAGAGTAACAATACAAATAACCTGGATGATTAGAATGGAGGGATGAGGCTTCTTTTATAGACTTAGAAGAATGAGAATCAACGGTTGAGAGGAGATATGAAGATCAATGGCTGAGAATGGTTGAGGAATGTGCAACCAATAGAAATATGACAAGTTTCTCACCTCCATCATGAAAGTGGGGATTTGACAACATTGATTGGAGAGTTAACTCCTTTAACTGATCAGTTAACAGACTTGATTAGTCAGTTGGAAGAATGGATTATGAAATTGACTGAATTGATTGAGGGATTAACTCAATTGACTAGTTAGTTAACACTTTTGATTGATTAGTTAACTAACTTTGATTAGAGAAGAAATAGGACATGCGGGTGAGGGAAAATTAGATAATTAAATATTTAATATATTTAATTACTTGTGCAATAGGGTGAGGTGGAAAAGTGAGGTGTACGGGTGAGGTGGATTTTTGAAATTAGAACTTAGGATAGGGGGATTTATGAACAATTAAATAATTTAGGATTATTTAATTATGTGAGACATTAGAAGAATTTAGGGAATTTAATTAAATAAATTGATTTTATTTAATTACGGAATAGTGAACCAATTAAATAAATTTAGAATATTTATTTAATTGATAGAAGAATGGAATAAATATTTAGAATATTTATTTAGAATGAATCGTGTCATTTTTAGGCGTATACAGTATTCTCTGTGGATTCTGTGTTCCTAGTCTTGATCTAAAATTATATCTATCTGTAGGCCACATGTCTCATTTTCATCTTCTGCATGTCATATTCAACCTCATTGGATGGCAAGATACACTGCTCTAATACCATTGTAATGTGCCATACCTATTTGTATTTTTTTAAAGATCCTTTTATGTGTGATTTTTATTATTTTTATGTGATCTTTCAGACTAGAGAGAAGAATACAGAAGGGGTTTTTAGTTTTCCTACAGATGTGTTGCCAGAGCATACAATATAGAGCATAGAATGCAAACCTAAAAAATGTACAATAGATATGCAGAAACTAACATATACCTAGATAGTAAAATAGCTAATAAATAATTACTATCACATACCCATGTTGAGATTTGCAACTTCATACAACAACTGTAGCTGGACCAGCAATGGGCATGGCCAGAATCACTCCAAAATCAACAATATATGAACCACATGTCATACAAATATGTACAATAGTAATAGATGCCCAAAACACCTCACACCATGAAGAATCCACAATACCCACAAAGGGAAATGAAGCCCAGCTGCCCCCACGTCACTCCTAGAGATGTACAACCTATGCTGGAAATGATGAACAACCACTAAACTTTAGAAATCTCTTCTAAACTCCTCTGAATAGACCTGCATCAAGTCTCCTAGGCTGGACAACCTTAGAAAAGTGAGAAATCTACCATGAACAAGCTCCAAACAATCCACAATGAAGGTACGACCTGGCTGCTAGGAGTATGACCAACAAAGAGGGAATAGAAAATAGCAAACCCTCTCTCCAATCCACTGAAATATGCTCCTATCTTGATGATATTGGCTAAGCACAAATTATCTCTGAATGATATCACCATAAGTCCTGGAAAACACACCAAATGAATTCCATGAAAGCACAACTGTGAACACTGGATGTATCCACCTCAAATGGCACCTTTCGGTGGTATTACACACTTATAGAATGCCATCACTCAGGGAGGTTTTCATCTCCAAGAGCCTAGTTCGAACCCTCAAACCCTCAAAACCCTAGCAGAGCTCACAAAGAGAAAATCATAAACATAGCATAATAGAAATGAGCTTTGATTTCACCTTTTATTTCCTTCTTCAAGCCGAACACCCCAAAAGGAGGGAAATACAATTTTTTTAATATTTAATTTCATCCCCTTATGTCTCCCATGGACGCCCAACTCCTAGGGGGGTCAGTTTTCAAGTTGTAACTTAATTTTATAAAGTGACAATATAATATTTGCTCATAAAGTCCCAATTAAATAATACATTAAACTTCAGACTTTAAAATAAATATGAAGACGGTGTCAGAATGCCTTGATCTTTATCTCGCTAGAAAGGTCTCGAGGAGAAGCATCTAACCCCATTCTAAAAATCCTAAACTAACACTAAACCTGAACTTACTAAAAATAGTAACATCCAAGAGCAAATAGAACCAACTCTTGAGGGTGCCAACTAGATCCACTGACCATGAACCACAACTCCATCACTGACAACACCTCCAAGGCCTAACTAACCACAACTCCCTAACCAAACTGCTAGTCCACAAGAACCCAATGATGGACTAACCATGTATCATGAAGAGGACATTACAGAAGAATAGAACTATTCAAGAAGCTGCCAGAGCAATGATCAAGGAAGCAAACCCACTGGAAGTATGCTGGAAAGAAGTAATACACACTGTTGTCTACATTCAGAACAGAGTGCAAATGAGAGTAGAAGAAACAAAGACACCTTATGAGATATGGTATGGTAGAAATCCAACTATCAAATACTTCAAATTTGATGCAGGAGCATCCCTGGTTCAAGAAAAATCTTGCATCAACCAAAAACATTTACATTTTAGTTTGTTTGTAGTTCAGTTTGTTTCCTTTAATTTTTCAATTCAGTTCAAGCAGTTCAATTAGTAGCAGTTCTGTATTTTGGTCTGCATTCTACCACAGTTGCATTTTAGACCTTGCAGAGATAGACTTAGTATCTAGAGATATTCATGTACAACATATTCGAATCTCAGAGGATTTGGATCAAGTACCAGAAAGTTATCACTATCAGAAGATTGACTGTTTTCGCAGAGTAGAGCATCCTGATAGTCTCAGACAATCAACTAGAGGAGAAGACCTACGGAGCATTTCACAACCTTCTAAGCTTAATGACACATCATTCCATGTTGTTTGGTTTGTGGCTAACCTTCCCTAAGATCTGCACATCATTCCATTCATTTGCGGAGGAGTTCTACTCATTTAGGGCTAACCTCTCTATGTACACATGTTACAGCTCTTCATTGGAGTTTGTGACCTTCCTTGGCCGACACAGAGGAATATTTTGTACCAAATATGATATATAATGATGTAATAGATGCCTAGGAAAGTAGGGATTCACATAGTGATAGTTGATAGTTTGGATTCTTTGCAAAGGAGCTTCAAAGCTACATCTTGTGCATATTCTGATATTCTGTAGGCAGGTCTTTGAGCCCTAACTGTAAGCCCGCATGTTGTTGACCAATTTGTATTTGAATTCTATGATATACTAAATGTCTGAATCTACATTTGCTTCATATCTTGGAGTGGTTTCTATTGTGTTTACTCTTGCTACATGCCCTGGATAGTTCATTCTATGAACCCTCCTACGGTGACTGCATCAAGTGGTATCAAACCCAAATTTTGAATCTTTAGGAGAGAATTGAGCAAAGTGGGTGAAGGAATTCTGTAAGATCTTGTTGTAGACATATCATCGATCCTAGGCAAGTTACTTGTGTCACAACTGATTGTTGATTGTGAGGCAGTTGTCACCTTGTAGGTCAATCATTGAACTTGAGGTAGTTTGCACTTGATCTGAGGAAGAATGCCACCGAGGAGAATCCCTACTATTAGAACAATGGTTGGAAGGATGGATGAGATGATGGAAATGATGAAAAAAATGATAATTCGATTGGATGCTGTCGAAGAAGATAGGCGAAGAGGATTGACACTGAGACCTAATGTTGAAAGTGATGATGAAGAAGAATTTTAATCGGTTGAACAAATCGGAAAAAACCTAGGAGGTGATGAAGAAGAAGAATCAGATCAAGTAAAGATGTTGCAATCTATTTCAAAAATTGGAAAGAGACCTAGAGTTGATGTACCAAACTACACTGGTAATTTGAACCCTGAAGAGTTGATTGACTGGATAAATGACATGGAAGAATACTTTGAATATGAGGAAGTTGAAGATCCAGAGAAGGTGAAATTTGCAAATACAAAGTTGAAAGGACATGCTGCTATATGGTGGAAAGAAGTCCAGTTGGATAGAAATAGAAGAGGAAAAGAAAATATTACAAAATGGGATAGGATGGTGACAAAATTGAAGAATCAGTTTATACATGCTGACTATGAGTTGGAATTATTGAAGAGATTGCAGAACCTAAGACAAAAGGAGAAATCTATGAAGGAGTATACTAAAGAATTTCATAAGATGATCATAAGGACAAGACATAGTGAAGCAAGCAAGGAGAAAGTGGCTAGATACATCAATGCACTTAGATTGAACATTCAAGAAGAACTAAGTTTAGTGAGGATGACATCTTTGGAAGAAGCATATTAGTTTTCCCTGAAAGTTGAAGACAAATTGAATAAGAGACATGATCAGAGATAGAGATGCAGAGGAGGTAAATTTTAGAGAGGTAGAACATTTTCTGGAGGAGAGAGATCATATCTAGAGCAGAACAAGCTAGACAACCCATTTAAGAAGGAGGATAGAGATAATAATGCATACTAGAGCAATGACAGAAATTTTCATCACAAAGGTAATTGTAATTCATACCGGGATGAAGGACATAGAAGAGAGGGAAGAGGATTTGATAAGAGAACATTTAGAGGCACTTGTTTCAAGTGTGGAGATGAAGGACATAGAGCATTTGACTGTAATCAAGGGAGTACAAGAAAGAAGACAAAGAACAATGGAAGAGAAGCCTATGTGGAAGAAGAACCTGTTGGATCACTGAGTTTAGTTGGAAAACCTGAGAAAGGAGAATTACTTGTGATGAGGAGACCACTATTTCAAGCAAAAACAATTGAGGAATGACCACAAAGGAAGAGTTTGTTCAGAACAAGATGCAAATTAGGAGGTAAATGTTGTAAATTTGTTATTGATAGTGGTAGTTCTGATAACCTAGTTTCAGAGGAGATGGTGACAAAGCTGAAGTTGGAAAGATTGAAACACCCTAAGCCCTATCACATACCATGGATTTAGGATGATCATAAGGTACTAGTGAGCAAACAATGTTTCATGAAATTTCATATTGGATCTTATATTGATGAAGTCTTATGTGATATTATGCCTATGGATGTATGTCATATTTTGTTGGGTAGACCTTGGCAGTATGATAGAAAAGCTATACATGATGGGAGAAGAATACATACACTATAATAGCAAATGGAAAGAGAATTACTTTGATTCCTTTGGAGGATGACCCTAAGAATGAAGTATGTGAGAATTCTAGAATCTATTTGGTAGATGGAAGAAAATTTATAGATGGTTTGAGACATGAGAATATGTGTTATGCTTTGATCCCTAAGAAGCCTGGAACATTGAAGAAGGAGAATGAAGAAGCACAATCAGAGGAGATAAAAGAGTTGCTAACAGAGTATGAAGACATCATATTAGATAATGTACCTGAAGGATTACCACCAATCAGGAGTATCAGTCATCACATGGATCTTATTCCTAGAGCTAGTTTGCCTAATAAAGAAGCACACAGAATGACACCAGCAGAAAATGAAGAATTGAACTGATAGATACAAGATTTGTTGAGGAAGGGTTTGATCAGAGAAAGTTTGAGTCCTTGTGTAGTACCTGCAGTGTTAGCACCTAATAAGGATGGAGAATGGAGAATGTGTATGGACTCTAGAGAAATCAACAAGATCACAGTTAAGTATAGATTTCCTTTACCTAGGATGGATGATATCATGGATTGTTTGAGTGGAGCAAAATATTTCACAAAGATAGATTTGAAGAGTGGATACCATCATATTAGAATCAGAGAAGAAGATGAATGGAAGACTACTTTTAAGACAAATGAAGGAATGTATGAGTGGTTAGTGATGCCTTTTGGATTGACAAATGCACCGAGTACTTTCATGAGATTGATCAATGAACTTCTAAAGAAATTCTTGGGTAAGTTTTGTTGTGATGCTCACAACACGCCCCATTTTACTTCTTAGCAAAATGAGGACCCCTACTATGGCTGTGGCTTTTCCTTGTGTGTGGGTCTACTTGGTGGTAAAAGGGGAAAAGGAGGTAAATGTTACAAATCTTGTTCAAAAAATAAAAAAATAAGTATTAAGTACTAGACCAGAATAGGGGTGAATTCTTTGTCAAAAATGAGTAAGGGTTGCTTTTTAAACCATTTCAAAATTCTTAATATTCTACAAGATATGCGTGTTTTGGTAAAATGCGCTATAGGAAGATTTGTATGTTGCATATACAAAGTCGTTTGTATGTGAAGTCATTGTCTTAGTCACATAGAGTGGTCGGGTTATTAATCATTGTAATTGTATGCATATTGTTAATGTGTTATTATTTACATACAAGTTGGACCCGACAGGATTCAGAGGGAAAATGGATAATTGGTTAAGTCCATGGTTTGTATATCAGGTTGAATGTTGGACGGAAAGAAAGATATAGGGTGCTATACAACATTATATACATATCGCAGACCCGAGGAGAATATAAAATTTGGTTTTATCGAAGTATGTTTCACTGTTTGTATGTTGTATGCTTCGGGTTATACCTTTCGATATACATATAGTGCGGAAGTCAAAAGAATTAAAATATGATATAAGTTACGTATCGTACCTTAATGCATATTGAAGGATGCATTCACTTTATATACATATGTGGAGCCGAAGAGCTATGTAATCAGGTTTATAACAGATGAAAAATCTGAGATGATTATACCAAGGAATTTGCATGTATCAAGGCTTGTATCTAAGGAAAGATACAAGTATGCTTGTATCTTTGAAATACAAGTAGAAATTAAAGTGGGTCCCGTAGCTTGTATCTCAGGCTTGTATGTTAACAATATACATCTCCGATATACAAGCCGATATACAAAAGGGGATACAAACAAAAGATGCAAGGCAAGTTCGAAAAGGAAGTTAAATAAAGGAAAATCCTTGTATGTTTGGGGTGATTATATGTTAATAATATACATCTCCGATATACAAATAAATAAAAGACATCGACAGAAAGATAAAAGGTAAAAAGGAGTTTGTATGTGTAGTTTGTATATGCGCTTATACAAGTCATCATACATTGCGATATACAAATTGAAGATACAAACATGGATATAAAGAAAAGGGAAATAACATGGTGTATGACTCGTTGCATAAAGGTTTGTATATTGAAAAGATACAAATGGGACATACAGAGAACAATATACAAAGAAAGATACAAGAAAAATGAGATGTATGCAGAAAATAAACTAACGGATAGAAGTTTAAAACAAAACACTGAAATAAGCCTTAGGTGCATTAATTGCTGTAATTAATGCCGAGCTAACACCCAAAAGAGTAAAATTCAAAGGGTTAGGGTAAATTTAAAGTTATTATTTTTTCTTTCAGAGTTGCATTGTCAAGAATTAAAACTGCAGAAAGAGGAAGTGCTACAGAAAATTGAACAAAATTCATCAAAGTGACAGAATTCCAGAAGCTGGACGGAGTAAAAATGGTAAAGTAAGTCAACGACGGAATGTTGAGTGGTCAAGGGATACATGTATTTATCTTAAAACACCATTACAATTTAGTTGGGTAAAATGCAAGTAGATTTCAGTAATTTCATGGTGAAATGTAAACATTCATTAAATTACTGGTTTAATTGTTAATTAGTTGGGTCGGGTTAAGAAAATGTGAAAGTCAAAATAGAAAAGACAAATGGGGGTTAGAGTAAAATGGTAAAAACCAAAATATTTGTAGTAAAACCCTAAGTAAGAAGATAAAATGAAAAGTTAAAACATGCATTTTCTGCAGGATGGCTCCAAAGCAGAAAAAGGTAGATACAGGTGGAGAAGTTAAAAAAGAGAGAAAGTTGCGCAAAGAAGTAGAAAAGGAAGAGTTGCCATTACACAGAGGATACCCGTCATTAATCAGTACAAGTGGAGTGGGAACAGACACAAATATAGGAAATTATGATGCGAATGACGTTCTGTAGAAAATCATAGAAGCAGACGCTACATCTGATATGAGGTGTATGTGGGAGAGTGGACTATACAAAGCTATAGTTTTTCCATTAGCTATGGAGGCCAGGGATTTGTGTCTAGATTGCATATACATGTATGATCCAGCTACTAGGAAAATAATGTTTTATGGTAGACTCATTGCAGACTTATCCACATAAGGGATTGCAAGAACGTTCAGTCTGGAAATACATGAGGAAATGGTGGATATTGATATAGATCAATACAATGAAGATTTCCACAGCAATTAAAGGGAGTGTAGAGGCAAGATCTTCTATAGTTGGTACAATGCAGAAAATAAACCTAAGGCTATGGAAAGAGTACACAAGAATCTACAAAGAATAAACTTTAAAGAAGAAATATATTTGATGATCACAATGCTAAGCAGATTAGTGGGATTAAGAGATGGTACTAAATGTGAGCCATGGATGTTCACTGTCATCCAATTCATGAGGGAAGTGAAGAAAGAACAAGGACAAATTCACTGGGCGAAGGCTATAAGCACAGCCATATGGAAACAGGTGATGCTAAGGAAGCAAAAGTTGATGCCATTCTATTTGTCTTCATACATATTATATTCATGTGCAACAGAGGTTAGACCATTCATGCATGGGATAGACAGGGTTGGAACCTTAGGAAATGGTCTAGATCAGAGGTTGGTATATGAACATTACCCTGATTTACAGGAAGAGAATGCGTTGAAGAAGTATGCTCTAGTGAATGATGTGTTCTATACATACATGGTTAGAATTTTGAGGGAAGAGCCTGCTAAAATGTTATCTAAAGATGTAGAAGATTCAATTGGGCTGCACAGTTCCTGGTATATTCAATTTCCACATTTTACTTGTATCAAAACTGAAGGATTTGAGGGAAAACCTTTCATGCTACCCCGGTATCCTTCCGATAAATTAATTGTTCTGGAGTTCTCAAGGAAGAATTTGAGTGACTATAAAATGTACAAGAAGAGGTTTAGCAGAGGAAATCTTAAGTTACCTTGGGCCATTGGTAGATACTCCTACTATAGTGAGGAGGTTGCTGGTTATTCAGAACAGGAATTGAGGTATTATGGATTTGAAGAATTTGAGTTGGCCTGAAGGTTTGATCCCTTCCATAGAATTCAACGTACAATTGATAAAATGTTTAAACATCAAATTCATATTGAGGATTTTTGGTCAGACTGTAAGAATGACAAAGAGGTAAGAAAAAGGGCTCATAAAAGATTAACAATTGATCAAATGAGTTCTATGGGAGATATATATGTTCCTCCAGAGGTTAAAGAAGATGATAAATTGCTGCATCACGGTTATGCAAGTGCTAGGGTTGTTCCTATTGTAGAGCTTAATTGGTCACAACCGTGGAGTACTTCTTTGGACACATTGTCCAAACTAGTCATATTGTTTTCAAAGACATGGTTAAAAGATAGGATTGAAGAGCTTAAAGCTGAAGGGAGAAAGATCGCATATCCAAAGAAAGGGAAAAAGAGAATAATAGAGCATAGTGATGATCTCCAATGCTTCTATGAGAAGAAGAGAAAGTTTGTGGGAGCCAAAATTATGGAAAAGGATAAAAATGCTACTCTGATGGATCCTTATGCATTGGGAGTAACAGTAGCAGTATCATCTGATACATTTGTAGAGGCAAAATCATTAAGCCATGAGATTAGCACAGAAGAAGCACATGCTTCCAAAGAAATAACAGGACAAAAGGTTAAAAAGGCAATACCAATAAGCATATCAAAAATGAGACTTCAAAAGCCAGTGAAGTCATAGGAGCACAACAGGTGGGAGCCAAGTTGAGTGATATACCTGGTGCATCCACCTCAACAGAAAAGAGACAAGCATATGCTCAGGTAAAGATAGAATTGGCTGGGGAAATGCTGCAAGGGTCAAAAGCACATGAAGCCAAACAAACCACTGAGACTGTCCACATTGTGGATGACAGTAGTGAAAGTGAGGAGAGAGAAATGGATTTAGGAAAAGAAATTGGAATGGAAGAAGAATCCAGTGAATTCCTAAGTGAAGAAGAGGAGAAAAACACTCAGGCTGAGATGGAAATTGAACAAGGTTCAATGTCTGAAAAAGAAAGGGTATATGAAGAATCAGGAACAGTAGATCCATTTGGTACCCTAGTGTCTCCTAAAATAATAAAGGATGTGCAAGATGAAGCACATAAAATTGAAGAGTCTAAAAAGGAAGATGCACCTGAGGAAGCAATAAAGGAAACACCTGCTCAAACCCAAGAGGAAACAGGAGCTAGTACCTGTTGATGGTGGTCTTAGCACGCAACAACACAGGTGTGATTGCTAGTTTCACACATCTCTTGAAAAGTATCTTACCCTGAGTAAGACTACTCCAACGATAATACAACTAGGTCTTAGATTTCTTGGAATTTCTCAGTGGACATGTTCTAGCTACGCGTACAAGGGGTCTTACATGTAATCTGTAAATCTATAGGTTTGGGGCAGCAAATACACATAAACGCTATAATGATTTTCGGCTGATAAACAAGATGAAATGCTACTAAAATTCCTAATCTAACAACTAACAGTGATTTAAAATAAAAAGGCAAAAGGTTAGGGTTTGAGAGGGGTCCTAAGTAACATTCACAATGCTAAGGTTATCTTCAGTAGACAAACATTCCAAAACTTTGAACTAGCTTCCTGAGTTACCAAACTTAAATGGGTGTTATAGTGCTGCAGGAAACGGTGCTATCTTCAATGGAGATCAACAAATTTTTAGATTGCATTCATTTATTAAATACCCAATGAACGGTGCAACTTAACTTGTGAAATGCAAGTGAACTTTAGCACGAATAATCAGCCCAGATTAACTTTACACATCTATTTACCATCAGCAAACAACTAAAAGTATGGACTTAGAATGTTCATCAAATACTTCAACAAACCATGAATATTATGAAAGCACAACTAATCTAACTATGGGAGAGCAAGATGCGAACCATGAAAACCAAAAGATGAATCAACACAAGATACAAATTCCCAGATTTACTACAGAAACTTGCTTTGCATTAGCTCAAATGGCATAGAGTCAACAATTTGGTATCAAAATCTCTCTTACAAATAGTGGAAATGGTAGCCCTTTATATAGAAAGCAGCATACCCTATTCTTCAAATGAATGGTGGAGACTAACTCAACACCAACGGCCCAGATTATGTAAATAATAGTCCACATCAATTCCTAGATTACATTTTGTCTTTTATGAAAAAGATGAAAAAATAGCTCTAGATACATTGAATCTAGTCATTTTGACTAGCTAACTCAGTATATTAGTGGAAAAGCTCATTTTAGAAGCAGGAAGAAGACAAAATTGAGTCACATGCTGCCCAAATATAGCAAATTTACAATTGTGATGAGATTGTATCATTAGAATATTCAAAATAATCATCAAGATTCTTTACCCAAGTCAATCTTGTCCTCACTTGCCAGCTTGTTGCGATAAGTCAACCAGGCATCGAGTGCAGGATTAATGTCAGATGGGTCTAGATCCCTTAGATGATGTATCCTATAATCAAACACTTCTAGCTCCTAATTGAATTTGCCATATATTCTTTCTATCTCTGCCCCTACCTTTTGAAATGCCTTGAACTCAGCCCTAAGGACACTTGCTTTATCAAACTGTTCCTCCATGCCAAGTGTGTCATTAAACACTACCTTATGCAACTTATCCTTGCATTTTTTGACATCAAATGGGGCATAATCATCATATGATAATTCCCTGCAGTCCCTCAAGGAATCACTGATGTCATATATAACTAACCTCAGCTCTTCATCAGTTGGTTTGTATGCTTCCTTTATATGCTCAAAGGTTTCTTTTCTCAACAGTAGCTGTTGGTACCATTCAACAGCCTTTGGCAGCTTATCCCTAGTCAAAATTTTCTCTGTGACTGAGGTCTGAGCTGGTAGTTCTCTAATACCTTTGATTCGGGGATACATGTGGGAATAATACTCATTGAAAGAATCACATTCTTCCCACAAGTCTTTCCACTTCTTGTGCAAATCAACCAGTTTTCGGTGAGCTAGAGCAGAGGTGCTGATGGCTTCACATCCCATCTCAAAAAATTTTATCAACTAATTTTCTATGCCCTGGGACCTTGATCTTACCTCACCCAATTTGGCCATCTCATCAGTGGACAAGAAAGTAGGAATTGTCCTTATATCTCCTCCGGCATCCACTAGCTTTATCAAAAATTGAAGACACGCTCACAGTTCTTCATTTTGTTGTTTTAAGTCTTTCTTAGACATTTCGTCTTTATCCAGTTGTTCCAAAATCGATGTGACTGATCCTTTGAAATCATCCACTCTTTGAGCATGAGTGTTTGGGCCTAAATCCACTGTAGATATGACACAATCTTCTGCCCTGACTTGGTCTTTTGCTTTGTCAGCTAGCGGGACCACTATTTTTGCTATCCTTGATCCTGATTCATTCTTGTAGATTCTCAATTAGATCTTAGCTTTCCTCTACTTCTGAGGCTTTTGAGCCTGTGACAGGATAGCACTTAGGTCAAGTTGCATTACTTCTACCTGGGTCTCTAGATACGACATTCTACCTTGCAGCCACTCAGGAGCATAAGATTTGTTTAACTTGGAAGCTCCATCTTTATCAGATATAGCCAACTCTTTAGATGGCTCTTGTTCTTGCTCCTCATCCTTCTCTGGACTTTTCTCTTTTTCCTTCTCTTCTGCTTGGGCCAAGTCCTTTAGATTTTCAACTACATTCTCCTGTACAATCTTTAAAACTTCCTCCATTGGATCTTTGCCTAGGGGATTGTCAGATATGTCAATAATTTCTACCTCAGTTGAAGGCTCATGGAGGCTTTCATTGTACACTTCAGTCAATACCTCCTTCTCCTCCTCAACCACCGCTTTAGGCTCCTGTAATCCTAGTTCTGCACATACTTTCTCAATCCCGGGTAATAGAGGCACTGCCAATGAATCTGCTGGCATTTGTGAAATGGGGACAGTAGAAGAGATGGTGAAGGAAGGTGTACTGACCTGGGTCAGGTTAGTCAAGATAGGTGATAAGGAGGAAGAAACGACAAGGGGTGAAGAAAAGGGAGGTAAAGGTAGAGGAAGAGGTGGTGAAAGAATGGTGGAAATGGGAGGCAATGGTAAAGGAGAAGAAGGTGTAGTTGTAGTGGAAGGATATGAGATGGCCAGAATGGAGGAAATAGGACTACTAGAGTCACTAGAAGAAACTACTAGAGAACATGAGGTGGTGGTAATGGTAGAGGCAGGAGAGGTGGAAGAGGATGTCTCTTGAATCACAGACGTTGAGACTATGGGTGAAGTAGATGCAACAGAGGAAGAAGGAATGGAAGAAAGAGTGGCAACAGAGGCAGCAAGGGTTGAGTCAGCAATGTCAACACTTTGTGTAGGAGGTTGGGTAGTTGGAGGAGGATTAGAATCATCTTTAGTAGTGGTAGCCTCCTTATTAGCTACTTTAACCTTTATCTTATTAGCCCTGGAGCTCTCTCCTGCATCACTTGGCATTTCTTTTCTCTTGGAAGTTCTGGTCCTGGTAGAAGGAGGTTAGTCTTTGTTCTGAGGAGATTTTATGGATGGCTTCTTCATCTATTTTGCCTTCTCTACCAGAGATGTGTGCTCCTCATTGTCTGATTTCCATTTTTCAGCTAGCTCTAGCTCATCTGAGACTTGAATGGGTTCATCTTCTTTTCCCCCAGTGTCTTTGTCTAATTCTACTGCTATGTAAGTGAGCTGGACTCCTTGTTCATTCAGAACAGCCACTTGTGATTTGACCCATGCCTTACTTATTCTGATTGGTTCCTTCATAACAACATCCAAGGAACTCTCCTCTACATTGGCCCAATTTGGCAATGGAATGGGTTTATGATACTGCACTTCCCATGGTCCTCTGAGCATGACATTTTCATCATCTTGCAATTGATCAGGAACTGCCATTATATGAAATCTCTTAATAAAATCCAGGGGTAGCCTTGCATGCACCTTCTTCATAACCTCATAATCATCAGGGCAACTAGCCCAAAAGTCTTCAATGTGAACCTTATGAAAGAATTTCTTGCTTACAAATCTCTCTATTACTTTGTTTCGATCAAAATGACTTCTTGCATTGTAGTAGTGCAGGTTCAATAGTTGGAACTCTTTATCTAAGTGATCTACTGATGCAAGAGAAGGACATGCATAGAGTCCTTTGCTGAATTTGATGGGAAATTGAACACTTGGCCTATGTAGGTGCTTGAGTTTCTCTACACACGGTATCAGTTGCCTTGATAGTTCCAGAAGCAATGTCTTGTCATCAGGGTACCGAGGAAGTCTATAGGCCATTCCGGTGAAGCCTTGTATCCTTATGTATGTGAACTTCTCAAATTGGATATACCACCAGCCATATCTAGCTATTTCATTCATGGCCTCGGTAGAAATCCTCAAGGTTGTGTTGCCCTGCAACTTTCTGGCAATGTACATGGTGAATGCATCATTTACCCTTTTGAAGTGTATCAGTGATTAAGATGAGGTTAGCTGTGGGTAGCATTGATATACTTTGATCTGTGCCTTCTCATCATTCCCAATTTCACCAATCTTGGACAGTCCATCGTAATGGTTCATTCTTTTTAATGCGTAAACAACGTAGGACGTCCATCTGAAGTGTTTATTTTCATTGAAGTGGCTGAAGGCTTCACGGATGTTGTCACTAAGGATTTGAGCCCAATGGAACTTAGTTCCCTTCAATATTTCAGTGATTATGACAAACATCCAATCCTCAAAGGTAGAGGTAGTTGGTAACCCATAGATTATGCTCAAAAAGGTTACTATGTCCCCTATCTCATCGTGGAAATCACTTCTGTACAACACTCTGGGGAGCTTGATGAGAGTAAAATTCTTACTCTTCACCCAATGATCATTCATGTACTTTCTGCATCCCTCCACATCCTTATTGTAAGTGGCCTTTGATCCTTGTTTGTCTGGCATTGTTATAACCTTGTGCTAAGGGATGTCCAACATTTCTGCCAGAGCAGGTGGGGTCAAATCTGCTAGGACCTCCCCATTTGCTGTGTGGATTTGCCTAGACATGATGTCGTATCTATTTACCCAGGTGGCTATTAACTCTGCACACTAAACTAAGGTTGGAAAGGTAGCTGCTTGTCCAAGTCCACTATCTCTTAGTGTTCTGGCTCTGGGAGTTGGGCTTGGACCGAAGAGTCTGAGTCTAAAGTCATCTAGGTCTATATGACCTAGGTTTGTGTCTCCTACGTTACTCCACCCTGAGTGGACCTTGGTCTCTGGAGGGATTCCTTTGAATTCGTACTTCATGGCTTGGGCCCGAGCAGTCATTTAGTCTCTATGATCGGACCTCATAAGTTTGATATACTGAAGAAACTCCTAACATACTCCTAAGCTTCATATAAATCAAAGCAAATCTACCATTTACTACTAACATGCATTTGAAAGAGATCTAAGTCTAATTGAAAGAATACTGCATGCAGTCAAATACTTAATGTTGCAAGAAAAACTCATGAAAATCATCATTAATACTGCATTACAACATCAGTTTCATTATTTTGAATAATTTTCCCTTTGGAAATTTCAAGAAATTTGGTTGTCTACAAGGGTTTGCGCTAATTTGAGGGTTGTCCGACCCTCAGAAAGAAAAGCGCTGAAATTGAGGTCATTCAACCTCAGCGGGGAAATCAGGTTTTTCTGACCTTGGTGGGGAAATCAGGCAGGTCTGACTTTGGATTTTACTTCCTTTCACTTTTGAGTCTTGCGCAGTTTTTAGGGAGGTCTAACTTGCGTGGAATTTGGAGGTCTCCGACCTCTGGGGGTTGTCAAGTCAGTCAGTTGATATTTTATCGCAAAATCATGTTGATGTAAATTCAGCTGTGCCTACGTGGAAATTGGTTTGGTCTAACTTGTGCTGATTTGGACAGTATCCGACTAAGTCGGATGAGGGGTAATATAGCACATGTTGGACAAGGTAGTTTTTAGCACTGAAGCTGAGTATTGTTTCTCGGCAGGTTTTACAGGTGGTGCCGACCTTGCAAGGGATTTTGGGTCATCTGACTAGGTCAGAGACCTAATCTTTTAACGCAAAGTCAGACGGGTCACTTTCTAGCACAAAAGAGGTTTTCAGATTCTGCAGGGATTTTTAGGCCTTTCGACCAAGTTGGAGAAAAGCATTTAGGTGTGTTGGTCAGACGAGGTCAACTTTAGCGCAAAAGAGCGCTAGGCGCTTGGCGCTGATTTTGGAGGTCTCCGACCGACTAAATGATAGTTCGTTGCACAGGTCGGCCAGACCTTGATTTATCACCGACTCGATGTGCGGGTTCTATAGGGTGAAATCCCTAAATTTTCTAAGTTGTTAAGGTCATGATGGTTCCATTCATCCTCCTAGGGTTTAGACTAGGGTTTTAAACGAAAAGACTCAAAATTTACTAAACCCTAGCCCCGAAATCCAAATTCAATTAACCAATTTCCTAAAAACCCTAACAGCCGACTTCAAAATTTCAACCATGTGTAAACAATACTCAAAATATCAAGGTTGAAGACCCTACCTGGTTGAAATGGCGGCGTGAGTCGACTTATAGGAGAGGTCACGGGTTCGAGATCGGGCAAAGTCGATAGGAGCTCTGAAAATTTTCTGTTGAAAACGTGACTGAAATGACTTAAAATGAGTTAATTTATTATTTAAACCCTGGCCAATCCGCCATTAATGCGCATTTGTACAGACTATCAGTTTGAGATTTTGCATCGATTTCCTTGGGCTCAGACCCTGTAGAGAATTCAAGCATGTCAGACTTGGTCGGACGGGGCAACATTCAGTGCAAATCTCAGAAGTTTAGTTTGCCCAAGTTTGCAGAGGAATTGGGCTTGTCTGACCTGCAGACCTTTTATGGGTTGTCCGACTGGGTCGGAGGTCACTATTTTTAGTGTAAGGTTGGACGGAGCTGATTTTAGTGCAGAAGGCAGTTTTGATGGTTTAATGCTAGGTCAATCGGACAGAGTTTTAATGCCAAGGTCAGAGCGATGGATTTTTAGCGCTAAGGTCAGACAAGGTAGTTTTTAGTGCCAAGTCAGATAGACAAGAAATCAGCGCAAAAGTTAGTTGAGGGCTATTTTAGCACAAAATGTTAATTCAAGGTCCTCAAAGGGAAAGTAACAACTCATCCTAGCAGATTTTGAAGTGATTTTTTGAATATCATTTTTCCATCAAGGTCAAAATGCTCTTTTGACCATACAATCACTTAGGAGATTAGAAGATCAAATGACTCTCTAGCCAAATCAAAAGAGGGGGTCTCCATTCTTGAATGGAGCGTGTGTGCAAGGTACAACAAATGGTGACTCTGTTGGGAAATGCTCCCGAGCATTTCAATGATAAACGTTCAGTTTGAACCCAGAATCTCTGTGTTCCCCACATATTTAAGCGAAAAGGCAAGGTGTCATATCAAAGAACCTAAGATCACTAACCAGTGCAACCATCCACATCCTAAAAACCTGAGTGTGTGCAGTTGTATTCATTCCCATCCTTCCGAAACTAAGTTCGTCTGGGATCCCCTGAGACAAACTAGAAGGTTGAGATCATTCTACCACAAAAAAATACTTGAATTTAGAAGTATTGTTGAGCCTTGGATTAGATTGATGATTAGCCAAGTTTGTTATTTCCATGATTTTTGATGCCAATCTTTTCTAGTAGTACTCTTTGTAAGAATTTTGCAATTTTTTAGTAGTTTCTTTATTCGCACTGTGATGGGTCTAGTGTTGAGAAACACCTTTTATTTTTACCTGATGGAGGCTAGTAACACTTAGTGTCACCCGCCTTTGTTTTGATTGATAGTGCATGTGGTAGGAGAGGATATCAGCCCATTTCACTTGACACAAGATCACCTAGACTTGCCTAGTTAATTCAAGATTATTTAAATGTAGAAGATATATGGTTAGAAAATACTTCAAGTGCACCGACTAATAACTCATTTTCTATGAACAGACACCATACCCCTTGGCCTAACAGTAGAAACCACAGCAAAGACTAGGTGGAAACCTTAGCTTCTTGAAGAAAGACTCACGATTATTTACCCATCAAGGAAACATTTGTAGGTCTACACAACTGCCACCACTTCAGAAACAGTGACCATGCGGAAAAGCAAGCGCAACAGGCAAAAATGAAAGGACAACAAAACCAAGCAAAGCACCTAACACCTAAGAAAGCAAAAGTAGGAAAGCAAACTAAACTAACAGCAACCTAAACTAACCAAAGGAAACAAACCCCTAACTATGTACACTAAAACGAGGCATGACTCCCTCTCAGGCCTGAAAGTAGTGCTTTAGGAACTGGCCATTCACAGGCAGTGGCAGATCCTCACCAGTAAGGCTCTTGAGTCGATATGTACTATCTCCAAGGATCTCGTAGATCTAATAAGGACCCAACCAGAGTTTGTCAAACTTACCATGTTCTCCCTTCTTCTCATGTGCCTTGTCCCAATATAGGACCAAATCAGAAATGTGGAAGGCTTTAACCCCTGATGTTTGGCAAAGTTTTGTATGGAAGCATCACGTTTCTCTTCAAGGTGTTACAATTAGGTCAACCTTGAGGACAAATGATCATCAGTTTCAAGCTAATCTTGCATAAATTGCAGTACCGGGATTCTCAAGTGGATGAGAAAGATGGGTTCAATCCCATAAACTAGGTGATAAGGAGATGTGTTCAGAGCTACTTTGCGTTGGATTCTATCAGCACATAAAGCGAACCTAAGCTGAGTATGCTAGTCTCTAGGGTTTTTGTCCAATAGTTTTTTAATGACCTCAAGTAGGTTCTTGTTTGTTGATTCAGCTACCCCATTCCCTTGTGGATAGTAATTGGATGAGAACTTGAGAGTAATCCCATAATCAAATGCCTAGTTAGAAAAACATAATGATGAAAAGGTAGAGCCATTATCACAAACTAAAGCAAATGGACAACCAAATCTGGTGATAATATGCTTTTCAACAAATTAAATAACTACCTTTATGGTGCATTGCTTACATGCTATGGCCTCAGACCATTGAGTACAGTAATCAGTAGCGGTCAGAATATACCTGTGGCCTGCAGAGGAAGGCGGATTGATCATACCGATAAAGTCGAGGCCCCACTGAGCAAATGGTCGTACTTCCACCACTGGTTGCAAAGGCATGGCTACGTGGCATTCTGGCATGTATAACAGGTTCTTACATGTGAATGCATGTCTTTGAACAAAGTTGGCTAGTAGTACCTAGCACAAAGAACCTGATTAGCTGTTGAGTGTGCTGACTCATGACCTGTCCTGAACCTCTTGTGAAAACTGGTTAGCACCTGATCAACCTTTGATTTGTCCAAACACCTTAGATAAATACCCTCATGATTCTTCTTGTAAAGGATTGATCCTTTTATCATGTAACTGCTGCTTTTGAGCTTGAGAGCTCTCCTTTGTACTGAATTCAGCTATGGTGGGCAGTGTTGATTGAGTAAATAGAATATGATATCTCCATACCACTCATCTTTTGAAACATCTTCTAATAGGTATTGTTGAGAAACCAGGTCTGGTCCTACTTTAGCCATGGTTCTAGTTAGGGCCTGGCCCCTTACCAATTTCATGGTTTGAATATCTATGTCAAATTCTTGCAGTATGGTGATAGACTTCCCTCTTCTTTCTCCTAATTCATTTTGCATCAGTAATGCCTTAACTACTGCATCTGGGACTATGGCAATTACTTGACTTCTTAGGATGTAGTGATGGAATTTCTTAACTACCTTTACCAGAGCGTATGCTTGTTTTTCCACATTTGGATACCTTAGCTCTGCTTCCTTTAACGGAGTGCTCATGAAAGCAATGTGTTGATGATTGTTTTGATGCAATCATAACAATTAGTTAAAATTCACATAAAATGAACCAAAACAGACTTGAAAGATATGAAGGAATCGGTTAAGATTCACTTAATCCCAAGTTTAATATGGTCAGGTCTTGACCTGTTGGGCAAATTCAGTTGGTCAATGTGAAGCTGTAATGTTCAAGGGGCCTTATGTAGTTTAGGGTTTCTTATTGGTTTACTAGACTCAAACTATGCAAAAGATTAATAAATGTCAATATGTTGTTCATCCCTTTTGCATAAACTTATACTTGTGCTGCAAAACTTTAAATAATCTTCTTGAATTATTGCAGCTTTCCTCTCTTAAATATTTATGAAAACTGTCTTCTTCAAACTTAGTTATACATGCTCTTTTCAAATATGAGACAAATTTCCTTCAAATTTCTACGTTTTAAGCTAAGTATTTTCAGATGGGTTGAGAAAAGTTAGAAAGATCTAATCTACACTTCATTCACTCTATTCGAAGGATCTAATTGTTTTGTTATGCACTTTATAAATCATACAGTAACTTGATCAAATCCACAGACAAAACCCTAAGTGTAAGTTCTAAGCATTTTCACAAACATATACCTAAGATTGCAAGCTCTAAGAGAAAATGTTTCAAACACAATGAAGAGCAAGAAAACACTCAGAAGATAGATGTAGAATTCCAGATTCAATTGTATTAGAAACAGACAGTCATATAAGATTTACAATGTCTGAATGACTCTTAGCTTCAATGATCAAACTATAGAAAACTTACAAGCTTTACAGATACAATAAGGAAGCCAGATGTTCCACGTATTCCTTATTGCAGACACAGGTGACCTCCTTCTTCTACTTCTAAACTAAAAGGTCCCTCTATTCTAAAAAATCACTGTGTAAAGTATTACAGTGTATAGAGGCACAATATATATAGACTTTCTGATTGTCCTCAATATAGCTCAAAAAACCTAATTTAAACCCTAGTTCAAACCTCTAGTAACAACAATAAATGCTGGTGAACCAGTCTCCCAAAATATCTCTAAGTATACATCCAATCTGGGCGAAATATGCCCTTCTAAAAACCCTAGCAGCTCAATATTAACTTCTGTGGCCTGCTGCAATAATGTCTTCAGCTGCATTTCATCTTCATCAATGAAGACCCTTGACTTCCTCACCCTTTATCCTTATCTTCCTTCTACCTCCTCTGAGATCTAATTTTTTTCCTCCGTGATGTCACCGCCATTAAGTTTCAGCTCCCCTTCAACTGCAAACCTACAAAAATAGACCAGCAATAAGTACCATTGATTAATAAAACTAGCAAGAAATTAAAACACTTTGTTAAATCAAGGCGTGATTGTGTGAACGCATCAATCGGGCCGTAAATCTATAAAAATCGCATCCAAAAATGCATATACAGCATCCAAAATAGTCGGGTCAACTATCGTTGACCGAAAAAATATGCATTCGGGCCTTAAAATGCTTTAAAAAACCTATCGCTCTATCTTTTCCTGCCTATTTTCTATTTAAATCCTTGTATAATCCGCTATACAAGCCAGACGTCATACATCCATTTAATCAGATTTAAATCTGCCTTCGATTCCGCGGCTTGTATGTCGCAATGTATGATTGATAATATACAAGCATTTAACTCTATTTTATTTTTTTCAATTCCACCACAGTATAAATGCACTATATCTTTTCGATTATTCAATTTGGATGTGATACAAGCATTTAACTGCATTTTACTTTCCTTTTGATTCTACATTGTATGTGGTGCCTTGTACGTTTTGGAACATATATACAAGCGCGGACATATACAAGGATTTAGCTTCATTCCATAATTTTTTGGTTCCGGCTTGTATGTATGCGTTGTATGTTTCGAAACATACAAGACATGGAATATACAACAAATTAACCATAATTCATAACCTTTTGAATTCCGACCGATGTATATTCCACAATACATACTTCACTTGTATCCTTCGATATACATTCGAACGTGATACAATGAAATAACCACCTTTAAATTTGCCTCTGAGTTCCGCAATGTATATGACTCAATGCATCCTTCGCTTGTATATTCCCTACATACAAGCAAACTCGATATACAAGGGGTGGGGTCCCTCTCACCTTCCTCTTTTGTATGTCTTTTTCGGACCTCAAATTTTATACACCACATTTTATTCACCTACCGAGTCCGCACAATGTACATAGTGCAATGTATATCCCAATATACAATTTGGACATAATACATTGGTTTAACCCGATTTTGAACTCTTTGGATTCCGGCTTGTATGTTTAACCTTCCATATCAGTTTGTATATTAGAAATATACAAACACAAAAAAATACAAGCATTTTCACCTTTTTAATTTCTCTTTCGAGTCCGCACTACGTATGCTATTTTGTATCTTTCATTATGCATTGTTTAAAGCGTACATGGACTTAACCCTATTTGATAAATTTTTGGTTCCGGAGTTGTATATTTTGTTGTGTGTTCTAATATACATAATGTAAAAGATACAATGACTTAACTCCATTTAATAACCCCTTCAAATCCGCATTGTATATGCGTCTTGTATATTTCGTTTGTATGTTCTGCTTGTATGTTGAAACATACAAGCGCCAAATATACGACTTAACTTGTTTTAAACAATCCGTCAGGTCCGCGTTGTATATGTGCATTGTATATTATACAAGCCCCCCCTTTCTTTTCAAATCCATGGATATACAATGAATTAGCACCGTTTAATAACCTTTTTGGGTCCGCCATGTATGAAGTGTTTGTATCTTCTACCTGCCAAACATACAAACGTAAAATATACAAAACGGATTTTAAACATCAATTCATTCTAACCTAAAACCACTTAGGGTCCACTTTGTATGTATGAAGAAAATAAAGTATTTGTAAATGTATACATGTAAAAAACAGCACCCAATATACAAGCAAACTTGTATATACAAACAACAAACCCCTCCCTTGTACATTTTACAAAAATGATCATAACCTGCAAAATATGTCGAATTTTAAGATGGTTCAAAAAGCAACCCTAGCTCATTTTTCACAAGGAATCCAACCATATCATGCACTAGTACTGAAAATACATTTTTTCTCTATTTTTATCAAAGTTTGCAATTTTAACCCTCTTTTCCCTTTACCACCAAGCAAAAAAAAACACACAAAAGCAGAAGCAATAGCCACAACAGGGGTCCTCATTTTGCTAAGGAGTAAAATGGGATGTGTTGTGAACATCACAACACAATGGGCTTTTCATTGTCAACTGATCTCTTCTGTGTCAACATTGCAGCACAAGTATGCTCTGAAGCAAATGAATATATATGAAACAACAAAGTGTAATCAGGACTTACCAAAATAGGTGCATTGGATATGGCTTGTTTAATTTCTGTAAAGGTAGCCTTGGCTTCTGGAGTCCAGTCCATTTTAGCGTCTTTATTTAGCATGGCATTGAGAGGTTGAACAATCTTAGCAAACTCCATAATGAATTTACGTACAAAGTTGATCTTGCCAAAATATGACTTAAGTTCCTTCTTGCTGGCTGGGGGAGGTATTTTGAGTATTGCTTGGATTCGGTCTGGGTCAATAGATATTCCTTGTTTAGATATTACATGTCCCAGCAACTTCCCTTCAATTACCCCAAAAATGCACTTCTTGGGGTTGAGTGATATGCCATAATCCTTGCATCGCTGCAACACTTTCCTCAAATTTGCCACATGATCCTCTTGCCTTTTCGAGAACACTATTAGATCATCCATGTAGATGATAATACATTTTCCAACCAAACCTTTAAAAGCAACATCCATCGCATGCTGAAAAGTTGTGCCAGCGTTTATTAATCCAAATGGCATTCGTCGGTAGGCATAGATGCCCCATTTATAGGTGAAGGATGTTTTCAATCTATCTTCATATTCCACCATCACCTGGTTATACCTAGAATATCCATCCAAGAATGACATCATCTAGGATCCATTAACAATCTATAATACCTCGTCCAATGAGGGCAGTGGGTAATTGTCCTTTTCAGATGCTCTATTTAGGTTACGGAAATCAACACAGTCTGATTTCTCCATTTTTCTTTCAGACCGAGACTAAGTTCGCTACCCATGTGGAATGTCTGACTGGAAATATTATCGTAGCTGACAGTAGCTTCTGAACTTCTTTAAAAATCAGTGGTTCCAGCAAAGCATTTACCGGTCTCTGTCTTTGTCTGAAAGGCTTCACCCCCGGCTTCAGCGGGATGGTGTGGGTGATAATCAAAGTGTCATAAGTCTTTAGATCTTCATAACTCCAAGCTATAACCTCATGATAATCCATTAATGCATGTAGGATTCCTGTCCTTTCTTTTTCAGTACTGGCTTTCCCAATGAATACGTTCTTCACGTTTTCTTCTGTCCCCAAGTTAAATGGGTCACACTTTCCTCCTAGGGATTCTCCTTCTTTCTTTTGAGTCCCTAAATTATCTGCATCAAACAGTCTTTCCAATTCTACCATTCCTCATGGGATCATATTTGTTTTTAGGTTTAGTACTCCTAGATCCATTTCAGTAGGCTCCATCTCTTCTTCATCTATTATTTGGGCAGTGAACACATCTGATGAAGTAAGGAAATTGATTATGTCTTGGTCATCCTCAAAAACTTGGAAATTGGTAACATTATTAGGTATGGATGGCATAGCAACAAACTCAACAGAAAACTTTTTTAGTCCTGCCATGGAGGTTGGCTCTAATGTGCTTGTTGTTTGAGCTAGAGCATTTGCAACATGATTCTGTCTTCTGGGGATAACTTGGATGTTAAAACTGTCAAAGCACTTGATCAAATCCCAGACTCTATTCCTATACCTATTCAATCTTTTACCATTACATGAATACTGTTTTCTTGCCTATTTCACCACCAACTCAGAATCACCAAACACTAGACAATTCTGACCTTTTTCTGCAGGGCTAGCAACAATCCTTGCACCAATGCTTCATATTCAGTGACATTGTTTGTGCATGGAAACTGCAGTCTTTGTGATGCTAAAAATGAACTTCCAGTGGGGCTAATCAATTCAACCCCTGCACCAAACCCTTGTCTACATCTTGAACCATCAAATCTTAAGGTCCATAAGAGAAAGTCCTTGCTGTCATCTTTCTATCTCCCAGACTTCTCCTGATTAAGTGGAGGTTTAGATTCTTCCTTCTTTTCAACGGTTGGCCCTGTCTCCTTTTCAACAGTTGGTTCCTCCTTTGGGATTATGGGGATCTTTAGTTGTCTTTGCACTTGTTTAATCACCTCTTGACACAATTGGAGGGTAAATTCAGAATGAGATGTATCATTTATACGACACCAGTTGGGCAATAATAGTTCTTCCATTTGGACCTGCTTTCCAACTGCAGTCTGATCTTGCACAAATCTAGCCACAAAATTGTGAAATCCCTCAAATACCCCAGGTTCATCTTCTTTTGAAGAGTCCTCCGCATCTAATTGAACATATGCTACTATACCTTCTAGTCTTTCGATAAGAAGCTGGGAGGGTCTTAAGCAGCTTAGCATGAGAACTTCTTCTAACCGACTATTGTGTGAAAAATATACTCCTAAATCAACTTTTGAAAATAGAATCTCATTGGGTTGATTAAATTTTGTGATCATATGCTTCATCTTGGGTTCTCTTTCAATACGTATTTGATTGGCCAACCCCTTCCATGGTAGCCACATGTGGGAAAAGTCGGTTGCCATATAGCCATTCAAAGTTCTAGACTAGTCTTTGCTCAGAAGCATGCCATACTGATCGAGAATGTCCACCACTTGAATATCAATATATTGTTGTATCCTAGGGTCAGAAGCCAGCTACATGCGTATCTTATTCAATTCTCCTACTACATTGACTTCAGTTTTATCTAGCTGTGTCACCTTCCAGGATGACTTGGCTGGAGTGAGCCCAAGCGCCTTACAAACTGACAGTGGCATCACATTCATGGAAATACCAGAATCTACTAAATAGTTATGAAGGTTCCTATTGAAAATTCTGAGCGTTAAGAGGAAAGGGGGACTTTCCCTCCTATCCTTATACAGTGTCATCTTTTGCTCTACATCAGTCACATGTATTCTTTCCTTCCCCTTATCAGTGCTATCTTTGATGCTATTTTCCTTTGGTATATAATCAGTCCTGGTCCCAGTACCTAAGTCTTGAAAGAAAGATGTCCTAACCTCAGGTACCTTAAGCAATTCATACACAGAAAGACTGACTTTCAATCTCTTAAGTTCCTCAGCCACATACTGCCCCATTTTCGCTATGTCAGATCATTGGGAATTTTCTGCAGCAATATCCTGGTATGTTGATTGATGGGGAACTTTTGGTGGTTCAGGGTTATTGGTAGCTTTAGGGTCAGGTGGAATCTGATAGCTATTGGGGGGGATGGAAGTGGTAAAAGGACCTTTAGGCTTGCTACTTCTTAGGTTGTAAGGAGTCTTATTGTATTGCTGATATGCATTAACTTCTTCAGACTCTTCTTCCTCAGGCTGATTATCATCCTGGAATGGAAATGTATAACTATCAAGAACTAGGGCAGTATCATACCTTTGTGAAGGGACAATTTCATACTCGGTTGGTGGAGTCTCCTGATTTTCAGCATTTTGGATCTCCATCTGAAAGATACTAGATGCAATCTAGAATTCTGTACAGTCTAGTTCAGAGTGACCATTTGTGTTGTGCAGTCTACACCAAGTAGATAAAGCAGCTTTAGCCAACATCACATGGCCTGGGGGTCTAGTATCATTATTTTGATTCTCCAAGGGTGAAGGTACTCCTCCATTATTTGGCCTGGTGTTCCAGGATCGATTTGACTGCTGCTGAAAGTTCTGGTTTTGGTACTAATTCTGACTTTGGTGTTAATTCTGACTTTGGTTGTGAAAATGTTGTTGATTCTACCCCCTCTGCTGCATATAAGCATTCTAATTCTTGAGGTGAGTAACTTCAGCAGTGAGCTTCTTCATCTGTTCAACCAGTTCTTTGATGTCATATCTGTCTTCTTTGGTCTTGGCTGCTTCTGAAGACTGTAGGAAAGGCATTTGTGCAGGAGGCATTTCAGCCACTGGGTTACCTGAGTGGATTACTAAGGCCTGCGTAGCAGCTAGGTTTGGAATTGGGTTCATTACAGGGGTATGATTAGCCAACACATGATTTATCATGGGTATTTGATATGGCTACAGGTCCCATATGATTTAGTGGACCAGAGGCTGTTTGCCCTAGCTGGGTACTTACATCGACAGTAACAGAGTATGCTTGAGCTAGAGTGGCAGGGAATGGGGTAGCTCTCCTTGCAAACATGGAGGTAAGCTTATCTAGAGTAGCATAGTAGATAGGCAGGGCAGCAACCTAATCTATTGCATAAGGAGCCTACAAATGACTATAGGTTTTTTGGAATCTGTTCTTGAAGGAGCTTATCATTTCGCCTTCCTCTCGACAAATCTCCACAAAAAACTGATAGAGGTTAGCTGGGGTAGTAGACATATGAAATCTATCTAAAAAAGTAGTCTTTAGGTTCACCCATGAATTTATGGATGCTGCAGGGAGGTTGGAAAACCAGTAATAAGCTTCTTCCTGCAAAGAATAAGCGAATAGCCGGCATATCACATCTTCATACTGCACCTGCAACATGAACATGTTAGCTTCAAATATTTTAATGTGCTTGTCTACAGTCCTATCAGGATCATGTACTCTAAACCTCAAGAAGAACTTATCTGGGTTCTTTGGCATGTCATGGTGATCATTGAACAGAAAAGGGGACTGGTTATTTCCTACAAAGAAAGCCATGGCGGGTAGATTAATGGGATCTGCAGTAGTGTTCCTAGGGGCTGATTGAGCTCAAGGGGCTCTGGGTATTCCTTGATCCCTTCTTGTTCATTTGAATTCTGCTAAGGATAGTAGCTCCTCTCTAGCTGAGCTGGATCTAGTGTGTCTCTATCTAGTCCCCAAACTTGCTGATTTTTAGCAAAGGGAAAATAGGGCCCTCCTTCTAGTGCCAATTCTATTGATGGTGGTTTTAGCATGCAACAACACAAGTGTGATTGCTGGTTTCACACCTCTCTTGAAAAGTATCTTACCCTGAGTAAGACTACTCCAAGGATAATATAGCTAGGTCTTAGCTTGCTTGGAATTTCTCAGTGGACATGTTCTAGCTATGCCTACAAGGGGTCTTACATGTAATCTGCAAATCTACAGGTTTGGGGCAATAAATACACATAAACCCTATAATGATTTTCAGCTGATAAACAAGATGAAATGCTACTAAAATTCCTAATCTAACAACTAACAGTGATTTAAAAGAAAAAGGAAAAAGGTTAGGGTTTGAGAGGGGTCCTAAGTAACATTCACAATGCCAAGGTTATCTTTAGTAGATAAACATTCTAGAACTTTGAACCAGCTTCCTGAGTTACCAAACTTAAATGGGTGTTACAGTGCTACAGGAAATGATGCTATCTTCAATGGAGATCAACAGATTTTTAGATTGCATTCATTTATTAAATACCTAATGAATGGTGCAACTTAACTTGTGAAATGCAAGTGAACTTTAGCACGAATAATCAGCCCAGATTAACTTTACACATCTATTTACCATCAGCAAACAACTAAAAGTATGGACTTAGAATGTTCATCAAATACTTCAACAAACCATGAATATTATGAAAGCACAACTAATCTAACTATGGGAGAGCAAGATACGAACCATGAAAACCAAAAGATGAATCAACACAAGATACAAATTCCCAGATTTACTACAGAAACTTGCTTTGCATTAGCTCAAATGGCATAGAGTCAACAATTTGGTATCAAAATCTCTCTTACAAATAGTGGAAATGGCAGCCCTTTATATAGAAAGTAGCATACCCTATTCTTCAAATGAATGGTGGAGATTAACTCAACAACGACAACCCAGATTACATAAATAATAGCCCACATCAATTCTCGGATTACATATTGTTTTTTATGAAAAAGATGAAGAAACAGCTCCAGATACATTGAATCTAGTCATTTTGACTAGCTAACTCAGTATATTAGTGGAAAAGCTCATTTTAGAAGTAGGAAGAAGACAAAATTGAGTCACATGCTGCCCAAATATAGCAAATTTACAATTGTGACAAGATTGTATCATTAGAATATTCAAAATAATCATCAAGATTCTTTATCCAAGTCAATATTGTCCTCACTGGCCAGCTTGTTGCAATAAGTCAACCAGGCATCGAGTGTAGGGTTAATGTCAGATGGGTCTGGATCCTTTAGATGATGTATCCTATAATCAAACACTTCCAACTCCTAATTGAATTTGCCATATATTCTTTCTATCTCTACCCCTGCCTTTTGAAATGCCTTGAACTCGGCCCTAAGGTCACTTGCTTTATCGAACCGTTCCTCCATGCTGAGTGTGTCATTAAACACTACCTTATGCAACTTATCCTTGCATTTTTTTACATCAAATGGGGCATAATCATCATACGATGATTCCCTGTAGTCCCTCAAGGAATCACTGATGTCATATATAACTGACCTCAGCTCTTCATCAGCTGGTTTGTATGCTTCCTTTATATGCTCAAATGTTTCTTTTCTCAACAGTAGCTATTGGTACCATTCAATAGCCTTTGGCAGCTTATCCCCAGTCAAAATTTTCTCTGTGACTAAGGTCTAAGCTAGCAGTTCTCTAATACCTTTGATTCAGGGATACATGTGGGAATAATACTCATCAAAAGAATCATATTTTTCCCACAAGTCTTTCCACTTCTTGTGCAAATCAACAAGTTTTTGGTGAGCTAGAGCAGAGGCGTTGATGGCTTCACATCCCATCTCAAAAACTTTTATCAACCAATTTTCTGTGCCCTGGGACTTGATCTTACCTCGCCCAATTTAGCCATCTCATCGGTGGACAAGAAAGTAGGAATTGTCCTTATGTCTCCTCCGGCATCCACTGGCTTTATCAAAAATTGAAGACACGCTCACAGTTCTTCATTTTGTTGTTTTAAGTCTTTCTTAGACATTTCATCTTTATCCAATTGTTCCAAAATCGATGTGATTGATCCTTTGAAATCATCCACTCTTTGAGTGCAAGTGGTTGGGCCTAAATCCACTGTAGATATGACGTAATCTTCCGCCCTGACTTGGTCTTTTGCTTTGTCAGCTGGCAGGACCGCTATTTCTGCTATCCTTGATCCTGATTCATTCTTGTAGATTCTCAGATGGATCTTAGCTTTCCTCTGCTTCTGAGGCTTCTGAGCCTGTGATAGGATAGCACTTAGGTCAAGTTGCATTACTTCTACCTAGGGCTTTGGATACGGCATTCTACCTTGCAGCCACTTAGGAGCAAAAGATTTGTTTAACTCAGAAGCTCCATCTTTATTAGATATAGCCAACTCTTAAGATGGCTCTTGTTATTGCTCCTCATCCTTCTCTGGACTTTTATCTTTTTCCTTCTCTTCTCCTTGGGCCAAGTCCTTCAGATTTTCAACTACATTCTCCTGTGCAATCTTTAAAACTTCCTTCGTTAGATCTTTGCCCAGGGGACTATCAGATATGTCAATAATTTCTACCTCAGTTGAAGGCTCATGGAAGCTTTTATTGTTTACTTCAGTCAATACCTCCTTCTCCTCCTCAACCGCTGCTTTAGGCTCCTGTAATCCTAGTTCTACACATACTTTCTCAATCCCGGGTAATAGAGGCACTGCCAATGAATCTACTGGCATTTGTGAAATGGGGATAGCAGAAGAGATGGTGAAGGAAGGTGTACTGACCTAGGTCAGGTTAGTCAAGATAGGTGATAAGGAGGAAGAAATGACAAGGGGTGAAGAAAAGGGAGGTGAAGGCAGAGGAAGAGGTGGTGAAAGAATGGTGGAAATGGAAGGCAATGGTAAAGGAGAAGAAGGCATAGTTGTAGTGGAAGGATATGAGATGGCTAGAGTGGAGGAAATAGGACTTCTAGAGTCACTAGAAGAAACTGCCAGAGAACATGAGGTGGTGGTAATGGTAGAGATAGGAGAGGTGGCAGAGGATGTCTCTTGAATCACGGACGTTGAGACTATGGGTGAGGTGGATGCAGCAGAAGAAGGAGGAATGGAAGAAAGAGTGGTAGCAGAGGCAGCAAGGGTTGAGTCAGCAATGTCAACACTTTGTGCAGGAGGTTGGGTAGTTGGAGGAGGATTAGAATCATCTTTAGTAGTGGTAGCCTCCTTATTAGCTACTTTTACCTTTATCTTCTTAGCCCTGGAGCTCTCTCCTACATCACTTGGCATATCTTTTCTCTTGGAAGTTCTGGTCCTGGCAGAAGGAGGTTGGTCTTTCTTCTAAGGAGACTTTATGGATGGCTTCTTCATCTATTTTACCCTCTCTGCCAGAGATGTGTGCTCCTCACTATCTGATTTCTATTTTTCAGTTAGCTCTGGCTCATCTGAGACCTGAATGGGTTCATCTTCTTCTCGCTCAGAGTCTTTGTCTGATTCTACTGCTATATAAGTGAGCTAGGCTCCTTGTTCATTCAGAATAGCCACTTGTGATCTAACCCATGCCTTACTTATTCTAATTGGTTCCATCATAACAACATCTAGGGAACTCTCCTCTGCATTGGTCCAATTTGGCAATGGAAGTGGTTTATGATACTGCACTTCCCATGGTCCTCTGAGCATGACATTTTCATCATCCTACAATTGATCAGGGACTGCCATTATATGAAATCTCTTAATGAAATCCAAGCGAAGCCTTGCATGTGCTTTCTTCATAACCTCATAATCATTAGGGCAACTAGCCCAAAAGTCTTCAATGTGACCCTTATGAAAGAATTTCTTGCTTACAAATCTCTCCATTACTTTGTTTGGATCAAAATGACTTCTTGCATTGTAGTAGTGCAAGTTCAAGAGTTGGAGCTCTAGAAGGACATGCATAGAGTCCTTTGCCAAATTTGATGGGAAATTGAACAAGTGGCCTATGCAGGTGCTTGAGTTTCTCTGCACATGGTATCAATTGCCTCGACAGTTCCTGAAGCACTGTCTTGTCATCAGGGTACCGAAGAAGTCTATAGGCCATTCCAGTGAAGTCTTATATCCTTATGTATGTGAACTTCTCAAATTGGATATACATCGGCCATATATAGCTATTTCATTCATGGCCTCGGTAGAAATCCTCAAGGCTGTGTTGCCCTACAACTTTCTGGCAATGTACATGGTGAATGCATCGTTTACCCTTTTGAAGTGTATCAGTGATTGAGATGAGGTTAGCTTTGGGTAGCATTCGTATACTTTGATCTGTGTCTTCTCATCATTCCCAATTTCACCAATATTAGACAGTCCATCGTAATGGTTCATTCTTGCCAGTGCGTAAACAACATAGGACATCCATCTGAAGTGTTTGTTTTCATTGAAGTGGCTGAAGGCTTCACAGATGTTGTCACTGAGGATTTGAGCCCAATGGAACTTAGTTCCCTTCAAGATTTCAGTGATTATGACAAACATCCAATCCTCAAAGGTAGAGGCAGTTGGTAACTCGTAGATTCTGCTCAGAAAGGTTACTATGTCCCCTATCTCATCGTGGAAATCACTTCTGTACAACACTCTGGGGAGCTTGACGAGAGCAGACTTCTTACTCTTGACCCAATGATCATTCATGTACTTTATGCATCCCTCCACATCCTTATTATAAGTGGCCTTTGATCCTTGTTTGTCTGGCATTGTTACAACCTTGTGCCAGGGGATGTCCAACATTTCTGCCAGAGCAGGTGGGGTTAAATCAGCTAGGACCTCCCCATTTGCTATCTGGATTTGCCTAGACATGATGTCGTATCTGTCTGTGGAGGTGGCTATTAACTCTGTACACTAAACTAAGGTTGAAAGGCAGTTGCTTGTCCAAGTCCACTATCTCTTAGTGTTCTGGCTCTGGGAGTTGGGCTTGGACCGAAGACTCTGAGTCTAAAGTCATCTAGGTCTATATGACCTAGGTCTGTGTCTCCTACATTACTCCACCCTGAGTGGACCTTGGTCTCTGGAGGGATTCCTTTGAACTCATACTTCATGGCTTGGGCCCGAGCAGTCATTTAGTCTGCATGACTGGACCTCCAAAGTTTGATATATTGAAGAAACTCCTAAGCTTCAGATAAATCGATGCAAATCTACCATTTATTACTAACATGCATTTGAAAGAGATCTAAGTCTAATTGAAAGAATAATGCATGCAGTCAAATACTTAATGTTGCAAGAAAAACTCATGAAAATCATCATTAATACTGCATTACAACATCAGTTTCATTATTTTGAACAATTTTCCCTTTGGAAATTTCAAGAAATTCAGTCATCTACAAGGGTTTACACTAATTTGAGGGTTGTCCGACCCTCAAAAAGAAAAGCTCTAAAATTGAGGTCATCTGACCTCAGCGGGGAAATTGGGTTTGTCCGACCTCAGTGGGGAAATGAGGCAGGTCTGACTTCAGATTTTACTTCCTTTCACTTTTTAGTCTTGCGTGATTTTCGGGGAGGTCTGACTTGCGCGAAATTTGGAGGTCTCTGACCTCTGGGGGCTGTGAAGTCATTCGGTTGATATTTTAGTGCAAAATCATGTTGATGTGAATTTGGCTGCATTTGCGCAAAAATTGGTTTGGTCTGACTTGCGCTGATTTGGACAGTATCTGACTAAGTTGGATGAGGGGTAATATTGCACAAGTTGGACAAGGCAGTTTTTAGTGCTGAAGCTGAGTATTGTTTCTCAGCGGGGTTTACAGGTGGCACCGACCTTGCGGGAGATTCTGGGTCATCTGACCAGGTCAGAGACCTGATCTTTTAGCGCAAAGTTAGATGGGTTACTTTCTAGTGCAAAAGAGTTTTTCAGATTCTGTGGGGCTTTTTAGGCCTTCCGACCAAGTTGGAGAAAAGCATTTAGGCACATTGGTCAGACAAGGTCAACTTTAGCGCAAAAGAGCGCTAGGCGCTTGGCACGAATTTTGGAGGTCTCTGACTGACCAAATGATAGTTCGTTGCATAGGTCGGTCGGACCTTGATTTAGCACCGACTCAATGTGCGGGTTCTAAAGGGTGAAATCCATAAATTTTCTAAGTTGTTAAGGTCATGATGGTTCCATTCATCGTCCTAGGGTGTAGACTAGGGTTTTAAACAAAAAGACTCAAAATTTACTAAACCCTAGCCCTAAAATCCAAATTCAATTAACCAATTTCCTAAAAACCCTAATGGCCGACTTCAAATTTTCAACCATGTGCAAGCAATACTCAAAATATAAAGGTTGAAGACCCTACCTGGTTGAAATTGCGGCGTGAGTCGACTTACAGGAGAGGTCGCGGGTTCGAGATCGGGAAAAGTTGACAGGAGCTCTGAAAATTTTCCACTAAAAATGCAACTGAAATGGCTTAAAATTCCTTAATTTCTTATTTAAACCCTGGCTAATCCACCATTAATACGTAGGTGTATGGACTTTCAGTTTGAGATTTTGCACGGATTTCCTTGGGCTCGGAACTGGCAGAGAATTCAGGCATGTCAAACTTGGTCAGACGGGGCAACATTCAATGCAAAGCTCAGAAGTTTAGTTTGCCCAAGTTAGCAGAGGAATCAGGCTTGTCTGACCTGCAGACCTTAATGGGTTGTCCGACTGGGTCAGAGGTCACTGTTTTTAGTGCAAGGTCAGATGGAGCCGACTTTAGCACAGAAGGCAGTTTCGATGGTTTAACGCTAGGTCAGTCAGACAGAGTTTTAATGCCAAGGTCGAAGTGATGGATTTTTAGTGCTAAGGTCAGACAAGGCAATTTTTAGCACCAAGTCAGACAGACAAGAAATCAACGCAAAAGTCGGTTGAGGGCTATTTTAGTGCAAAATGTTAATTCAAGATCCTCAAAGGGAAAGTAACAACTCATCCTAGCAGATTTTGAAATGATTTTTTGAATATCATCTTTCCATCAAGGTCAAAATGCTCTTTTGACCATACAATCACTTAGGAGATCAGAAGATCAAATGACTCTCTAGCTAAATCAAAAGAGGGGGTCTCCATTCTTGAGTGGGGCGTGTGTGCAAGACACAACAGTACCTCAGGTGTAGATGTATTAAATATCCTAAATATGTATGGTGAATAGAGTGAAGAGGAAAAGAACATAGAAAGCAGAAAAGAACAAGAAAAAGAAACAAAAGAGGATGATACAATGGTAGGTTCATTTGCACATATAGAGAAAGTACAAAAAGAAGGTGAAACTACAGAAGATGTAGCCAAGAAACCTAAAGGTGAAGAACATACAAAAAACATTGTTGAAGGTAAAACTCAAAAACAAGCAGAAGATATAAACATGTCAAATGTAGAACAAGCACATAAGGAAGAAGACCAAGAAAGGAATCATCAAGAAAGGAAGGTCCTGAGAAAGAGAATGAGGATGGAGGGGACACAAAAATTGAAGAAGAAGAAAATGAGGGTGAGTCTCAATAGCAGGATGATCCAATGATACAAGAAGTAGCCCCTCAACAGCAGCCTCCTCCACAACAACAACAACAACAACAACAACAATAGGAACAACAACAAGAACAAGGAGAAGTAGAAAAACCTCAGGAAGAGGTAATTGATGAGGAAAAAACTACTGAAGGCACAAAAGAGGTCCCAACCTGGTTAGGGGCAGAGATAAGGAAAGAAAAGGAGGTACAATTAGTACATATTAACATCAAAAGTCTATTGGGCAAAACAATGCCAAGGAAAGAAAGGATAAAGGCTAGAACAATGTTAGCCATACAAAGAGGTCCAGATGGATCCAGAACACTGAACCTAGCCATACCACAGAAGGAGAAGACTAAGGGACAAATAACCTTAGATGAATATAAAATATTAAATTTTGATTTAGGGCATACAACAAGGGAACACCATATAACTAAATGGGAGGATATGCACTAGGTTACGACAGAAATGCTAAGGAAGGATAGAGATAAACATGAATACTTGAAAGGACACATTGTCCAATTACAACAATTCATCAAGGGAATTTTTGATCCCAATACAATAGTGCCAGAATTGCCTAGTGATATAGTAGTTGTATCTAAAGATGAAATAAAAGGCAAGGAAAATAAGAGGCTTAAAGCCAATGTTTTTGAAGAATGGTTCAAGGACTTCATGCAAGAAGGAGAATAGGTAATAGAACAAGCAATGAAAAGATGGGAATTGGCTGTGATGGAAAAGAATAAATGCAGTATACTTGTACATAATGGCCAATTTAGAAGACAAGAATGCAAGTTTGAATTGGAACAGTTAAAGGGAATTGAAGAGAGAGTAGAAGAATTAATAAATGGAGTAATTACCCCTTCAATGGCAAATCAAGTGCCACAGGCAAAGTTAGAATTAAAATTTGAAGAAGATAATCTCAGAAGATGCATAAAAGCCGCTCAGAACTTAGAAGAAAAGGCAAATGACATGATCAGAATGCATAAAAGAATAGTAGAAAGGCTCTTAGATCATGAGTGCATGGATACACCAGCGTAGGAACTAGAGAGGGCTGTAACAGGATTCCATGTCATTTTTACACCATGTATGTAAAATCCGGAGGCGTATCTAAGTAAACAAATGATTTATTCATTGATGGAGGAGAATGCCAAGATGAGGAAATAAAAGAAGAAAAGTGTAGGTTCAGATAAAGAAGAAAAGAAACTGAAGGATGGAATTACAATGCAAAAGTATGTATGGACAAAGAGTCCAAGAGGAGATCGCACCTTTATAGAAGGTGTAATTAATAATTTCAAAACATATTTGGAGTAGAAAAATGTAAAAGGAAAACAATATTGAAAAGGATCAAGTAAGGGGGTATCTACGGACAAAGTCTACAAGAAAGCAGAAGTCAAAGAAAGGGGAATCATATTTTGAAAAAGATTCCAATGGCATCCTTTAAGGAAGAAAATATAGCATTTAGATATTTTGAGAGACGGTTAGAGATGAATATGCACCCTTGATCAATAATAGATGGATCTTGACTGTAGATTAAGTTTTGTAGTCATAGCAGTATGAAGCTTCAAAATCTATATAAGAAGCTCTGCTACTTATACATTAGTTACACAAGGATTTTGAAAGATAGCTTGCACTTGTAATTGGTTTGAACATTTTTATTAGAGAAGTATTTTAGTTTAGAGGAGGAGGTCGCCTGTGTCTACATTAAGGAATGCATGGAGTATCTAGCTTCCTTACTGCATCTGTAAGACGTTTGTAAGTTTTCTGTTGATTTGATTAATGAAGCAAAAAGGTCATTCATACATTGTAAATCATATATGACTGTGTACTTTAAATACAAGTAAATATGGGATTCTACATCTATTTTCAGAGTGTTTTCTAGATCTTACTTGTATCTGAAATACTACCTCTTTAAAAGCTTGCAATCTTGGATGTGTGTTCATGAAAATACTCAGGGCTTCACATTTGGAGATTTATGTCTATGGATTTGATCAAGTTTGATGTATTTCTTATAACATGAATAATAGAGCATTTAGATCCTATAATAGAATGATATTCAATTTGAATTTCTCTAACTTTTCCCCAAATATTTGAAATAATTAGCTTAAACACAGAGATTTTAAGGAAATTGTCTTACATTTGAAAAAAGCATGCAGAATTGTGTTAATATTTGACAATTTTCATATCAATTTGAAAAGAAAAGCTTGTTTCATTATAAATCATACAAATCTTTGTGATATAGTAATAAATTTGTGCAAAGAGATGGATAATTTGTTGATATTTGCAACAATTTGCATAATTCGAGTCCATTGAGTAATGGATCATCTTAAATCAAGTAAGGCACCTTGCATATTACAGTTTCACATTAACCTACTGAATTGTCCACAAGGTCAAGACCTGACCATACAGAAACTTGGGATTAAGAACTCTTAATTGATTTCTTCATATCTTTCAAGACAGTTAGTTTCATTTTGTGAATTTTAACTTTTGTTATGAATGTGTAAAAATAATCATCAACAAGTTTGTTATTGTGTATTTGGATGACATTCTAATTTTTAGTAAGACAAGGGAAGAACATTTGCAGCACCTGAGACAACTTTTGCAGAGACTGAGAGAAGAGAAATTGTTGATAAACATCAAGAAGTGTAGTTTCATGAAGGAAGAATTGGTATACTTGGGATTTGTGATTTTTGTAGAAGGGTTGAAGATGGACCCTAGGAAAGTGAGAGCAATTGTTGAATGGCCTACACCGGAGAGCATTGGAGAAGTTAGATCATTTCATGGAGTAGCTAGTTTCTATCAAAAGTTCATCAGAAATTTTAGTTCAGTTTGTAATCCTATGACAGAGACAATGAGAGGTGACAGAAAAGATTTCAAGTGGACATCAAGAGCAGATAAAAGTTTTGAGTTGTTGAAGCAAAAAGTGATAGAGCAACCTATTTTTGCATACCAAATTTCAATAAGGTATTTCAAGTAGATTGTGATGTAAGTGGGAATGCAATTGGAGTAGTATTGAGCCAAGAAGGTAGACTAGTAGCATGTTTCAATGAGAAGTTGAATGATTGAAGGAGATGATATTCTGTATATGATCAAGAGTTCTATGCCATAATTCAAACTTTGAAGAAGTGGAGACATTACTTATTGCCTAAGGAGTTTGTGTTGTATACAAATCATCAAGCTTTGCAATATTTGAATAGTCAAAGTAAGTTGAATCAGAGACACATGAGATGGGTAGAGTTCATGTAGAGTTATACATTTGTATTGAAGCATAGGAGTGGAAAATCAAACAAAGTTGTAGATGCATTGAGTAGGAGAAGAAACTTGTTGACAGAGATGAGAGTTAAAGTGATAAGATTTGATGAACTAAAGAACCTATATGAGGGAGACACTAATTTTACAGAACCCTAGAAAGCATGCAAGGAACCTGTTGTGATAGATAGGAGTAAGTGGTTGGACTATTTTATTCAGGAAGATATGTTGTTCAAGGGAAATCAACTATGCATACCTAGAAGTTCAATGAGAGATAATTTGATCAAGGAGAAACATAGTGGTGGATTGGCAGGACATTTTGGCATTGACAAGACAATGGCTTTGGTGACTGAAAATCACTTTTGGCCTCAGATACATAAGGATGTTAGGAAATTTGAGTAGAGTTGAAGAGTTTGTCAAGTTGCAAAAGGAAGTAGTTAGAATACTGGATTATATAAACCTTGACATTTCTGGAGAGACCTTGGGAAGACATCAACATGGATTTTGTAATGGAATTTCTAAAGACATAGGGAGGACATGATTCAATATTTGTAGTGGTGGACAGATTTTCAAAGATGGTACATTTCATACCTTGTAAGAAGACAACTGATGCAGTGCATGTAGCTGGCCTATTTTTCAAGGAGATTGTGAGATTGCATGGATTACCTTAGAGTATAGTTTTAGATAGAGATACAAAGTTTGTTGGATACTTTTGGAAGACACTTTGGAAGAAGATGAAGATAGATTTGAAGTTCAGTTCAGCATTTCATCCACAGACTGATGGACAAATAGATGTAGTGAATAGGAGTTTGGGAAACTTGTTGAAATGTTTGGTTGGAAAGAAAACAAGAAGTTGGGATTTGATTCTTTAACAAGAAGAGTTTGCATATAATAATTCAATAAATAGGAGTACTGGAAGAACACCTTTTGAAATAGTTACCAGAGTAAACCCTAGAGGAATTACAGAATTGAAAGATATCAGTATGATAGATAAGAGAAGTGTAGAAGTAGAAGAATTTGTAGAACATATGGAGATAGTGCATACTTAGATAAATAAGCATTTTGAGGATATGAACAACAAATATAAAGAACAAGTAGATGAGAAGAGAAGACATAAAGAATTTGCAGTTGGAGATGAAGTGATGATGTACTTGAGAAAAGAAAGATTTCTAGTTGGGACATATAACAAGTTAAAGATGAAGAAGTTTGGACCTTGTAGGATACTCAAAAAATTTGATTCAGGAAATACATATGAAGTGGAGCTACTGGAGACATTGGGTATATCACCTATTTTCAACATTATAGACCTATATCAGCATCATGAAGTAGAGTTCAGTGATAGCATGGAAGAAGACTTCAAGAAATAGTTACCGCAACAAGCACTAGAGCAGATTGAAGATATTTTGGATAGCAGAGTTGGACGTAGCACAAGAGGAAGACAATACAAAGAATATCTTGTGAAATGGATAGGTAGACCAGAAGAAGATTCATCATGGATTTCTCATGCTGAGGTGGACCATCTTGGTTTTTCTCTAGCCCCAGCAAAGTGAAGGACTCACTTTTTTAGTAACCCCGGATGTCTAATGCAGGAGCATCCCTAGCTCAAGAGCAATCTTGCATCAACCAAACACATTTGCATTTCAGTTTGTTTGCAGTTCAGTTTGTTTCCTTTCATTTTTCAGTTTAGTTCAAGTAGTTCAATTAGTAGCAGTTCTGTATTTTGGTCTGCATTCTACTGTAGTTGCATTTTAAACCTTACAGAGCTAGACTTAGTATTTAGAGACATTCATGCACAACATATCCAAATCTTAGAGCATTTGGATCAAGTACCAGAAAGTTATTGCTATCAGAAGATCATTTGTTTTCGCAGAGCAGAGCATCCTGATAGTCTCAGACAATTAGAGGAGAAGACCTGTGGAGCATTTCACAACCTTCAAAGCTTAATGACACATCATTCCATGTTGTTTGGTTCATGGCCAACCTTCCTCGAGATCTGCACATCATTCCATTCATTTGCGGAGGAGTTCTACTCATTTAGGGCTGACCTATGCGTGTACACACGTTGCAGCTCTTCATTGGAGTTTGTAATCTTCCTTGGCTAATGTGGAGGAATATTTTGTACTAGATATGATATATAATGATGTAATAGATGCCTAGGAAAGTAGGGATTCACATAGTGATAGTCGATAGTTTGGATTCTTTGCGAAGGAGCTTCAAAGCTACATCTTGTGCATATTATGATATTCTGTAGTGAGGCCTTTGAGCCCTAACTATAAGCCCGCATGTTTCTGACCAATTTGTATTTGAATTCTATGATATACTAAATGTCCAAATCTATATTTGTTTCATATCTTAGTGTGGTTTCTGTTGTGTTTACTCTTGCTGCACGGCCTGGATAGTTCATTCTGTAAACCCTCCTACTGTGACTGCACCAAAAATTTTTGGAAGCAAATGCTACATCAGAAGAGATGAATTAGAAAAGTTTTATGCTAGATGTGATGAGGGCATATTCCTTGGGTACTCTACTAAGAGCAAGGCTTACTGGTGCTATAACAAAAGATTGAGAAAGATCATTGAAAGTGCAAATGTGAAGGTAGATGAAGATATCCAACTAGATGGATATGAGTCAGATGGACCTACTAATATAGAAAAGGTTGGAAAAGGTAAAGAAAAGGAAGTTTAGACTGAAGAGAAATCTGCTTCGGAAGAAGAAGAAACTCAAGATGAAGCTCTGGTAAGAATTCTAAAAACCCCCAAGTATGTACAAAGAGATCATTCTAAAAATTAGATCATTGGTGACAAAAGGAAAGGTGTGATGATAAAAAGCAGGGCTATAGAAGAACAAGTAAATCTCTATCTACTTTCAAAGGTGGAACCTAAAATAGTGAATGAAGCATGTAATGATGAGCATTGGGTTAAGGCAATGGAAGAAGAATTACTGTAGATTGAGAAGAACAAGACCTGGGAACTTGTCCCCAGACCTGCAAACAAGAATGTAATTGGAACAAAGTGGGTTTTCTAGAACAAACTGAATGAAGCTGGAGAAGTTGTGAGAAACAAGGCAAGACTTGTGTGTAAAGGCTACTCACAAGTGGGAGGAATTGACTATAAAGAGACCTATGCGCTGGTGCCAAGAATGGAAGCTATCAGACTATTTTTGGCATTTGCAACACATAAAAATTTCAAGGTATATTAGATGGATGTGAAATCTACCTTCCTGAATGGTGAGATAGAAGAAGAGGTCTACATAGAGCAACCAGATGGGTTCCAATTACTAGACAAACCAAACATGGTATTCAAGTTAAAGAAGGATTTGTATGGATTGAAGCAAGCTCCCAGAGCTTGGTATGCAAAACTAGATAAGTATCTATTGCAGCAGGGTTTTAGTAAAGGGTCCACAAATAGTAATTTGTTTATCAAGGTAGGCAATGATCAAATCCTAATTATTGAAGTCTATGTAGATGATATCATATTTGGTGGAAATGAAGAAATGTGCAAGAATTTTGCAAATGAAATGTAAAAGGAATTTGAGATGTCTATGTGTGGTGAATGAACTTATTTCTTGAACTACAAATCAATCAGACAAATAAAGGCGTTTCTATTTCTCAATCAAAGTATGTCAGGGAATTACTGAAGAAGTTTGGATGGAGGACTCTAAACTAGTATGCACTCCTATGGTTACTAGTTGTAAACTAAGCAAGAATAATGAATCTCCTAAGGCTAATCAAATCAAGTACAGATTAATGATTGGAGGACTACTTTACCTGACTGCTACCAAACCAAATATCATGCATGCAGTCTGTCTTTTTGCCAGATTTTGACCAGATCCCAGAGAATCACATGTGATGGTAGTAAAGAAGATATCTAGGTATTTGAAGGGCACTCCTGATCATGGCTTGTGGTATCCTAAGTACAATGATTTTTCTTTAAGTGCCTATACAGATGCATATTCGGCTGGATGTGATGATGATAGGAAAAGCACAAGTGGAGGTGCATTCTTCCTTGGAGATAGGGTAGTGTCCTGGAATAGCAAGAAACAAGAATCAGTTTTCTTGTCTAGAAAAATACATTGCTACAATATCATGTTGCAATCAAGTGCTCTAAATGAAACAAACCTTGAAGAATATCAAAGTTGAGTATGATGGGCCAATCCCTATTCTTTGTGATAACACAAGTGCCATAAATATTTCAAAGAATCTAGTGATGCATTCAAAGACAAAGCACATTTCATTTAAGTATGATTTTTTGAGAGAGAAAGTTGCAAAGAATGAGGTGAAGCCTGAGTATGTGCCTACAAAAGATCAAGTTGTTGATATATTCACTAAGGCTCTTCCAAAAGACACATTTGAGTATCTCTAGGACAAATTAGGGGCCATTGCCCCTCCTTCACAGAACTAGATGCATAAGAAGATGCATCAATCTAGTGTGCCTCAAAGTACATTTCTCCTTTTTGGACTGATGTTGGAGGCTACCTCTTAGGGGGAGTAGGTAGTGGTTTGAGATGATTGTTGCATTCAGGGGGGGTAAAGAATGATTCTAGACTAATCAGAGTAGTAGTGTACAAGTATGTACAGTAGAAGAGATGTGGTACTCTTTTCCATTGATGTCAAAGGGGGAGAGAGATCGTGTGAAAAACTCAGGGGGAGAAAGAGTTCAGATGTGTAAAAAGAAAGGGGGAGTCCTAATATAGAAGTGCATCTTGATGGAGGAACATGTTATTTATTTTTTTACATCATATGTTGCCATAAATGACAAAGGGGGAGATTGTTGCAAGTATGTGCTAACTAGTGTTGTCATTGATGTCAACATGTTTGTGTTGTCATTGGTGCCAGCTGTATCTTCTAATATTGGAGTTTGTTGATTGATTGAAGAACACTATCTGAGTATTTTACTATACATTTTCTTTGTATTGAAGACCAGAGTATGAGATTTGGATATGATTTAGAGAAGTTTTTTAAGATGCTAAATCTAGAATTTGGAGGTTCAGATTGCTCTGCAGAAAAAGTTTTATTCACCAGTTTGAAGATTGTGCCTAGCAATGTTTGTAGAATGACAAGGAGATAGTATTTTGCTTCGCATTTCTCCATAGGTTAGAATTTGGTCCTGCGGTTCTAGACTTCATCTTATAAGGTCCTTATCTATCTTCATTACAAAGGATTTTCTATTTGGTGCTCTGAAAAGCAAGTTATTGATCAGCAGAGTTTGACAGTGTCTATTGATAAGTAGTATGTGATGTTGCTTCAAGTGATATATGTTGTCTTCAAGTGAGATATGTTGTGGTTGGATTTGTCAGCTCCCAAGTGATTATGTGTTATTCATAGATGTCTCTAGAATGTATTGAAGGCATGCACTTGATCGACAAGCTATAATGAAGAACTTGGAAGCATGTATCTAAGTGTTCTTGATGTTGTGCACTTGTTCTGGCTAACCTGGTTAGTTACACTTGTTGCAAAGGTGATTCATGAATTGTAGAAGCATGTCCAAGCATGTGAAGATGTATTTGGGTTTGATCTAAACCATGAAATGTTCATCCTTCATTCTATTGCTCTATAATTTTGTTTAGGTCTAGTCCTAATTTGATTTATGTATGTATGCCAAGCTTGGAGATAGTTCCAATGGTTGTAGAATGTAATGCCAACCTTGATGTACATTCCAAGGTTGATGATAGGTATAAATGTATGTAATGAATTCATGATTAAGGTGTGAAGATGAAGTGTGAGTTGTAAAAGTAGAACAAAGCAGAGGAGATAAATTACGCTTCAATGGAACTGAACTCTAGCATGGTGTAGATGCTACTATATCAGTTCATCTTGGCAGTGAGCCAACCCTCGATAGTGTACCAACCCTTGGCATTGAGCCAACCCTCGGTAGTGAGCCACCCTCGGCTGTGAGCCACCCTCGGTAGTGAGCCACCCCTTTGGTAGTGAGCCTTTCATTTGGGTAGCGAGCCCTAGGTAGTGAGCCCCTTTGGTAGTGAGCCTCTTTGATATTCAGTATTATTACTACATTATATTCTGAGCTAACACTCACTGTGGTTTTTCCTTGTTTAGGGTTTTCCACATAAAAAATCTAGTGTTCATATGTGTATGGTATAGATGTGTTCATGTTTTGATTCTGCTATTCATGCTTAATGTTCATAACAGAATAGGAGTTAAACTAAGTGAATGTGAAAGTGTTATTTTGTAAAGAAGTTAATGTTTTTATACAACTGATTTAACCCCCTCTCAGTTGTCTTGTGCCTTTCAACAATGACCTATATAATAATAAATATAATAAGAAAAGTCACTGATGCTCAAAAGAATCCCCGGGGTAGATTACTTGTACCAGTTGTTGGCCAAAAACTAAGGTGTACAAGTCTTGTATTTTATTCCATGTTTGACATCCTCAACACAATGTTTTAATTGGGCAAACTGTGGTCTACAAGAAGTGACTCTTGGACCCATATTGGTCCCAAAAGGGTCAAAAGTCTCTGGCCAAAGCACCCTTTTTCTATTGCCTATCCTTAATCACGTATGGCTAAATATGATCTTTGTCCTGTGTGGATGGAAGAGCCCGTTTGGCTATAGGTAAAAGGTGTCCTGCATGGACAAGAAATCCCACAAGATAGAAGAGCCCAAATTGGTTGTCTTGAATTGAATGAATAGCCATGTTGGGTAATCCATGAGTATTCAGAGTGACTAAAGTAATATTGTTCTTCTAACCTAGAATAGTGTGTCTTTTCATTTTTCTTTTAACACAAGTTGGAGTAAAATTTCAACATGGCTGGAAATATGGGATAATGCATCCATGTACTTGACATTGGGGTTGGATGATAAAGCTATAAGGGGGTGTTTGAAATAGGTATGAAAACCTCACATTGTTTTGATTTTTGATCAATCTATTATGGGTAATTTTTGCATCAAAACGATGTAAAGCTTTAGGGGGGAAGTATGTCACGACCCTAACATTTAAATTCATTCAATTAATTTTCAATATTGAAATGTTAGTATTACTAATATAAGGAAGTATTCATTATAAAGATAAAAAAATCATATGATTTGTAATGTGTCAGGGTGCTGTCACAATAATGGGTTACACTTTCTAGGACATCCTGATTTTTGCTGAAATCACATATGTTTAGAAAATATAATGATTTAAGCCTTGAAAGGTTCCATTTAAAAGATTTTAATTGAAGAGGGTTTGATCAAACCCCCTTAGATTCAAACCCCCTTGGATAGAACCCCGCTAGTTTTTAAACCATACCTATAATGGAGTCTCCTCTACACCTATCAAAATGTTGATAAAAACCCACTTTTGATTTATCTTTTGAGGGATCAAATGAATTTATTTAAAATTTATGCTTTGTAAGTATGTAGTCCTTATTATAAGCTTCCCAAAAAATATAATTTTAAATATATTTAATTTGATTATTATATTTATTTTTAATTTCTTGTGAATGTATGTTTTTCACCGAACATCAAGTTCTCTATTCTACACACATGGAAAATTAGTAAATAACTGAAAAAATTTCTACAAAATATCTATTCACTAGGTATTGATGTCCTTGTTTCAACAAAAGAAAAAAATTGAATTTTGATACATACAGAAAAAGTTTTGTTTTATGGAATACACCTATGTCTAAATTATAATTACTTTGACTTCAAAAATTAATTAAAAAATATAAATTCAACAGAATATTATGAAACCAAATGCATACACTATATATCGGTGTTACCAATCTAAATTAAAAAGAATCAGAATTTTTTCCTTTGTAGAAAAAAAGTTATGTGCTACGGAATACACATCACTTTAAAAAAATGTTGTTTACTATTAAAAACAAGTTATCAAAGGAGATGCAAAAAAAATTACAATTTAACTCCAATTTTTTTTTAAAAATATATTTAGAATCTACAAACAAAATTTCACAAATCACTAGTTTGTATCATCTTCAAATTCCTAATGGTTTAGCAGCTATAGGTGTCAGAACATGAAGATTTAGTTCAAAATATTGATTTCAATGTCAAGTTTGGCCAAAAAGTGTAACCCATTATTGTGGGATGACCCAACATCATATTTTTCAACCGAATGTTTGGTACAATGGAATAGTATTGTTTTAATATAGTCGAAGGTATCATGTTTATAACTCTTTTTGTAATAGTTTATTAATATAATCAATTTTGTTAATTTTCCTTGTAATAGACTTACGTGATAAACACTATTTTTGTAGGGATGCTATTTTGTTATGAAACATACACTATCTGTATATTAGAAATTATAAATAGTGATGTCAGTATATTATGGCATATACATGATCTTGTGATATATATAAGTTTCAGTAACAATATTTTGGTTAATGGTGAGTAATAATGTTTTGATGGCAATGTTAATAGACTATGGTGTAGTATAAATGTGAATGAAAAGTTAGTGGAGTGTGAGTAGTTACGGGTATTTATTTTCTTCTTCCATTTTGGAATGGGAGTTAGGGGGAATTCTTGAAGTCAGAGTTGTTAAAATTAGAAGTATTCTTTGTGAGAATTGGGGAAAGGGATTTGATGGTGCAGGTTTTGAAGAAATTACAGATGGAGCTGCCATAAATTAATTGTCACCATGCAATTTCATCATGGGTATGCCTATTGGATATGCTATCTCGTATTGATTTACAGATTTTTCCATGGCTGGAGGAATGGAAAAGACCTGAAAACAATGGAAATATGCACAATGTGCGTTCAGAGCTGCATGAATTGTAAATTAGTTTTTTTAGAGTAAAACACTGATTGGTAGTTGTAAGGGTTATATATTACATTTCAAGACTCACTAGGTAGGTTCACTAAGTATATTATTCTCTATTTCATTATGCATAAAAACATACAACGAGGGCTAGTGTGATTCTTTATTACCGCATGTCTATGAATTTGTTTTTAAAACATACCAAGAGATTCCTTTTTAATTTGTATTGTTGGAATTCGTTGATTTCCTACCTATTGCCATAGAAAGTAAAGTTAGATTGGTTAAAATTACTAGTTGATTAAAATTTCATCTTTGAGCAATAGAAGGCTTCAATCGACCATCAAAAATATGCATTTAAACCCAACTATATAGTTGTTTCCTTTTCGTTGAAAATCTGGATTCAATTTGTGAGGTAGTGGTGTCCTAGCTTAGAATAAAACCTATATTTGATCCCTAATAAAATCCATCCATTTAATTTTCCTTTCAATCATATTTTGGGCATTAAATTAGAGGAAGTATATATGTTTTTTTTAATCTTCCATAAAATGGCAATCAGGCTGGTATGTTTTATGTGTTGAATCTGCTTTATAATGATGTTGTGTTTTGGTATAATTTGAATGTTATCTTTTTTCAAATGGTGCTCAAGGTTGATATGGTACATATGCTATTACGATCCCTAAAATGGCACCTAAATTTTATATAGTATGTGTGTTATTAAAATCCATAAATTGGCGCTAAAATTGGCATGCTAAGAAAGTTGTATTTACCATACCATGACATGAAGATTTGTTATAAGTTTATAAGTTAGCTCTACCAAGAAAATAAAAGGAGGTGTCTCCATTTGATGTCATTACTACCCTACAAGGGTGATACATATTGTCCTAGTTATATATATAATGTCATACAATGGCGCTACAAGTCAATTAATATAGATATGTTGCTCTACTAGAAAGGTGTTCAATTTGGATCTATGTATAATTGTTTTCACTGCCATAAAATTGGCATTTGAATTGATAGAATCATATATTTCTAATATTTCCTGCATTACCCTCTGAGTGCTCTACCAGATACATAGGTGCCTAAATTTAGTATCAAGTGAAACCATTGTAGAATCTAAAAATGATAATCCATTAATGGGTAGCTAGGGCTGCATAGAATCTCTATTAATTTCTTAAGTGTAGCATTGTGAAGTGTACAAACTCCTTGATGATTGTGTGCATTTATCTTATAATATCTAGCAAGATCTATAGCATTAAACTCTAGCCAGATCCTTGTGCCTCAAATCATGATCCTCATCCGATGCCTTGGGTTGGCAAAACCATGTGAATTCTGAATGACATATGCCTATTTTAAGTTGTCTTTTGCATCAAACTCCCCCCCTTAAAATCATGGGTGTTCTTTATTTGGGTTCTGTAGAGATTCCACTCTTTAAAATGCATTTAATTTCTTTATTTGAACAATAGTTACTCCTCCTAAATCCTAGATTTTCTCTTTCTTTTCCTAGCATCTTGCCTTTTTCATTGTTGAGTACTAGATCAATGATTTGGATGATTTTTCTATCACCATTTTTCTCTTAGTTCCATTTGAAATACTTTCATTTTGAATTAACTGCTTAACTAGCCAAATTGGCATCTACTTCATATTTATCTTGATTTCAATTGTTGTAGAAAACAAGTGATTATAATTAGTATAAAAGTAGGGTGATTGAGATAGTATAACTTCTTGAATAACTAAAGTTATTTTCAAGGATTTTAATTAGAGCGAATTATTGAATATAGTCCAACTAATATTTATCTCTAATCTGAATTAAATGACTTAATTAGTCATACTTGTTATTATCAGGGTGGAAGAATTTAATGAATTTGTTATTCTCAATAACTTGGTTAGTATAATTAAGATATTTTCTAAACTAAAGTATAGTAAATCAAGTATATGGGTTTTCATCTGTCTTCAAATGTATGTAGTTAGTTTGATTGATATGTTAGTAATAATACTTTTAGATGATAAAAGTTTAATCTAATTTGATCTACCTTAAAAATCTTGACACAAGGATTAGATCAACTCATCCCATTTCTTTACTAGAAGAATGAATCAATGCTAGTTAATTCATTTAATTGTGTTAAAAGGGCTCATTATTGGATCTTACTATTAGAAGTCACTAGCATTAGTTATAAATGGAAGTCATTATCATTTTATTAGACTTATCATTGTGAATTAATGTTTTTGATAAGGATAAGCGGCAAAGACTAGGGTGTCGATCCCATTACAAAATAGCCCAGTGGGTGCACAAAACAAACCAAAAAGTCCAGGACAGTAACACTAAACCATTACAAATAGAAGACCAACAATGACAGTGGACTGATAGCCAACGAACAACACACGAACCCCCAAAAAATAGCAAGAATAAAACACACCAGACTAGTTAAACAACTAGCCCGAATCTTCCATTAGGAAGTGGTACATCTCCTAATAGTCATTGAGCTTTTCTTTACCCATGCCATGCTTGTTTAACTCTAGATCCTATAACTTTTGAAGTAAACCGAGAAAGGATTTTGAAACTTTTCTCAAGTTCTATGATTCTGGCATTCTTGGTTTCCATTGTAAACACCTCTTTAGAGATGGTTTCCCCTCCCTTGTTGATCTAAGTGTCCTCCCTCTTCCTTGTAGATGTATTAGTCTCCAAATCCAACCTATTCATCTCTAGGAAAAGGCTTGTGCCTTCCATTTTCATCTCACCTCCCATCTCCAAGTCTATGTTCTCCTCTCCCTTCTCTTTTTCCTTGCTGTCAATGACATTCTCCTTTTTCTTTGAGTCACTAGAAGCCATGTGCTACTTAAGGGAGGGGGTGGGCTTAGTTGCAAGTCTACTAGACCTTCTAGTAGTGCGCATTGTAACTTCACCTTGGGGAGTAAAATTCCCCTCTTCCTAAGTCTCCTCGCTATCCTCCTCATCTCCACCTAAAACCTTGACCACCTTACCTTTCTCCATCTTGGGCTCTTCTTTCTTGAGAAGCTCCCCCACATTAACAATCTTACAATTATCCTCCTTCCCTTCCTTGGCTTTCCTTTTAGTGTTATCTCCCTTGTCCTCAAAGGTGACAAACTTTCTTTTAGCAGACTTCAAACCAGAGCTAAGGCTATCAATTTTTTTGGCAATGTTGTCCTTGGCCTGGCCGGGAGGGTTGGTAGACACATTTGGTGTTTTCACTGGACTAGATTTAGCGCTCATTTTTTTTGAAGTAGAAACCCTAGGGTCTATGGGGCTATCCCTTGGTTTCTCAGGTGTGATTTCAGTAATCACCACACTTTGACTCTGGTTAACTCTGGCATGCAAAGAAATAATAACAGTGGGCCTATCTACCAAACTAGTAGTGATCTTCTTAGGCAGGCAAAGAGCCAAATAGAACTTGTATAAGCAGTAAATCAGGCCTTCATGCAGGGGTATCATAGGCTTCCCTAGGTTTCGGGCATACAGATCAGTAATGGATTTGACTGTTGTCTCTAGAGATGAGAGAAGGTAGAAAGGGAAACTAATCAACTAGTTTCTTGTAAAATGATTTAGCAACACAAAATGATAATGGTAGAAGCATCTAAACCTACCTTCCAAAGTAAAGTACTTCATTACCATATAGAATACCTCGTCCCATGGTTTTAGCAGCCTCTCGCAGTCAAATCTACCTTGAAGGTTATGAAGCTCCTCCTCCTTCTTTAGAAGTAGGGCCATGTTCTCAAGGTCAAAAAAATTTCTCTGCAATTTCTATTAGACACCCTTGGTGGATATTCCCATAGTTAGGCCTATAACTTCTTCTAAAATCTCAAACCTGACACCTCTAATCTGGATCCTTCTTTTATCCCAAGAAGTCACACAATGCTTCGATAAATCCTCATCATGCCCCTCCAAGCATCCAAGATAAGGAGACACACCACCCTCATAGAAAATGTGCCAAAGCATTTCATTTCTTTTGAATTCATCACAAGAGATTGGTTTCATTTTGGTTCTCTCCCCCCATCTCAGAAGTAATATGAAATTAAGCAATATGTAGAGCAAAAATAACAAGGTTGTGAACTATGAAACTTTGAAAAAGTTCATTCTTGATTATGCAAGTAACCAGTCATTCATTTCTTGAAGTTCGGGACCTTTCCTGTCACCCTGCCATCTAATGAGCTCACTATGCAATAATTCCACCTTACGTGAATTTAATGCCATGTACACATTATGATGGGTGAGATCAAAAAAATCATTAATAAAGGTCTTTCATAGGATTAAAAATCTTTTCCCCATCATCCTTTTCTCCACGTGACTGGCCACATGATTATGAGCTTGAGTCATCCTAGTCATCCTGGTGACTAGAATCCTAGTCATCCCTTGATAGCAATAAAGACTCGCGCGCTCGAGTTTTGAATTCAAAATTTCCATCCCGTTACACATGACTAGCGGTAAAGAGGTTACTATAGCTCCTTGAGGAGGAGGGTTTGTATATGCCTAGGGAGGTTATCCACTTTCCTCTAGCACCTCCAACTATTGAGGTTTTGACCAAGGTTGGCCATACTGTCCACCACCTTGTTTCCCTTTCTAAAGGCGTGGTCAATTTGTTTCTCTCTGAACCCAATAAATAGACCTTTTATGTCCCCTGTGATGTCCTTGAGCTTCCATCTAGTGTTAGCCTTACCAAAGACAACATCTATAATAATTTTAGAATTTCCTTCAATTTGAATTCATTCTATTCTCATGGTAAGGGCAAGTTTAAGCCCCCAAAGGTTCTAAAACTATTTGCAGTTAAAGGTGTTGGTTTAGGATAGACAACTAAGAGGGGGGGTGAATCATTTGTCACCAAACTTTCTTTTCTTTAAACACTTAAATCCTTCTTATATTTCTACAGCATAATAATGATTTAATCATGGAAGCACAATGCAATATCTCAAGAGCAGAAACACATTAACACATATGACACCAAGATTTTAACGTGGAAAACCTGGTTAAGGGAAAAACCACAGGGTGACTAACCCAAGATTGTATTCTCTATTAAAAGAATAAGAAGAATACAATGGCACTTGCCAATTAGGGCTCACTACCCGAACACACTTCTCACAAGAGGCCCACTACCTATAGGAGACACACTGTCTATAGGATAATAAATATTACATACTTGAACTAGAGATTAGCATCTTAACCATGCTTGAGTCAATTCCATTTAAGCTCAAGACTTCTACTTTGCTTTTCGCTCTTCTCCTCTCTACCACTTTCTCATCTCCACAAGGATACTTTGAAATGACTTCAAAAATCTTATTTATACAAGACATCAACCTTGGGATAATCATCAAAGTTAGCACAATACATATTTTATTTTATTACAGAACAAGTACAAAAATACAACTTGATTTGTTACAAGAACTTCATGCATATCACCACACTGTCGGCCACACATATCTGGGACTTCAATCTTCTTTGAGGAACACGCCATGCTTCACAGAACATCTTCAAGATCATCCACAAGATGTGTAAAACATCTGGTCGGCCATGATTAGGAAGATTACCATCACTCAAGAGTGAATCTTCAATTACTAGCTCAATCTTCAATGCGGACCACCAACATGAACTAGACACAATCTAGAGACCCCCACAAGCTTCTCTTAATCACCAAGAACATCCACACCACTTCTGCTTACTGAAATCATTCACATCTTCATCTGGAACCTCAAGAACATAGTATGTCATCACTGTCACATTAGAATAAATGCTTGCAGACCTCCAGACCATGAACCAATTGAGTTGTCAATTCACATTGGCTTCCTAAACATTCCACCACATCCGCAGAACAAGATATTGCATTTCTGGATCTCACTAGACCTATTTGTGTCACTCTATCACCTCAGAACATCTGCCAGAACTAGTTTTACTCATATGGCCATAACTTCTCCAAATCTTCATGCGGACCTCTCAAATATTGACCGGATCATCTTTAGACACATATATACATACCCTTTGGTGCACATTCTCTGATCTTTATCTTAACTAGGATATTTACTTCATAGAGCTTCACTATCTTCACTATTCTTCTCTATTTCTAATAGGACTAATTTTCTCAATATCCTCAGCACACAGCTCATCCAATCTTTGACATAAATGACAACACTGATTAGGCCCATACTTGCAACAATCTCCCCCTTTGTCATTGATGGCAACATATGATGTGAAAAACTATTTTAACCATCAACACAAGAACTTCTCCTCACTAATTGGCATAGCTCCCCCTATCAACAACAATCATTCATATGTCTTCTCTTTCTTTACTGCTCCCCCTTTGATCAATAACCACTTTTATTTTTCACATGTCTTCTCTCCCCCTTTGACATCAATGGAAAAGGCACATACTTGCATCAATTAGAATCATACAGATTGCTCCCCTTGAGTTGCAGCTTCCTATCATCAATTCGGACCACAAGATATGACTGTGAGATCCATCGGACTGATGCACATTAGTGCACCTTAATTCAAAACCGGAGGGGTAGTAACCCCTAACTTCTCCCTGAGATACTCAAAAGAGTCCTTAGGTAGAGGTTTAGTAAAAATGTTTACAATCTGATCCTTAGAGGGCACAAACTCCAATCTGACTTCATTCTTGTTCACTTGCTTTCTCAAAAAGTGAAACTTGATGGATATATGTATTTTTTTTGAATGCAACACCAGATTTTTTGATATATTTATTGCACTTGAGTTATCACAGAAGATTGTGATAGGTTCCTCACACTCCACTCTGATGTCTCTTAGCATTTACTTCATCCACAATACTTGAGTGCAACTACCTGCTACTGCAATATATTCTACTTCTGCAGTGGACAGAGATATTGCGTCTTGTTTCTTGCTTAGCCAAGAAACTAATCTTTTCCCAAAAAAGAATGCACCACCACTGGTACTCTTCTGGTCATCCACATCTTCTGCCCAATCCACATCTATATATGCATGAAGAGAGAAATCATGATCCCTAGGATACCATAAACCATACTCAACTGTTCCCTTTAGATATCTAAGAATTCTCTTGATTGCCATGACATGAGATTCTCTGGGATCAGCTTGGAATCTGGCAACAAGACCAACAACATTCATAATGTCAGGTCTAGTTTGAGTAAGATATAGTAGTCCTCCAATCATTGACCTATACTTTTTCTGATCAACCTTAGGAGATTCATCATCTTTTCTTAGTTTACATCCGGTTGCCATGGGAGTATTCATTGGTTTTTAATCTTCCATCCCAAATTTCTTCAACAATTCTTTCACATATTTGGTCTGTGATATGAAGATTCCTTTCCTTGTTTAAGTGATTCATAGACCCAAGAATAAATTCATTTCCCCAAACATAGACATCTCAAATTCACTTTTCATTTGATTTGCAAAAGTCTTGCACATACTATCTCTTCCTCCAAAAATGATATCACCAACAAATACTTCAACAATCAAGATATTCTCATGATCAATCTTGAAGTACAAGTTACTATGAGCAGTACCTTTGTTGAAACCAATCTTCAAAAGATGTTTATCCAATCTTTCATACCAGGCCCTTGGGGCTTGTTTGAGTTCATATAGTGCTTTCTTCAACTTGCAGACAATTGAAATCCATCCAATTGCTCAATGTATACTTCTTCTTCCAAGTCACCATTTAGGAAGGCAGACTTGACATCCATCTGATATACTTTGAAATCATTGAAGGCAGCAAAGGCAAGAAATAATCTGACTGCTTCAATTCTTGCCACCAGAGCAAAAGATTCTTCAAAGTCAACTCCTTCTACTTGAGAATAACCCTTGTAGACCAATCTGGCTTTGTTTCTGACTACTTCACCATCTCCATTTAGTTTATTCTGGAAGACCCATTTTGTCCCAATCACATTTTTGTTTCTAGGTCTGGGAACAAGATCCCAAGTGTGATTTTTCTCAATCTTCATCAACTCTTCCTCCATCACTTTGGCCCAGTTTTCATCATTGCATGCTTCACTTACTATTTTTGGTTCAATCTTTGAAATCAGACAATACTTCTCTGAATCTTGAGCAATCTTTCTTCTTGTTTGAACACCTTTGCTTCTATCCCCTATGATCTGGTCTTTAGAATGGTTCAGCCTTACATACCTGGGAGTTTTGGGAATTTCTTGCACTTCTATTTCTTGGATAGGTTCATTCAAGCTTATCTCTTCTTCCTATATTTCAGGATTCTCCAGATCAGATTGAATTTGAACTATAGAAGGGGCTAGATCTTCTTGGACTAGAACATCATTTTAATCATCAGCTTCATACTTATAAAACCTTGAGGGATTTTTGATGCCTTCATCAACCTTCACATTTGTACTTTCTACCATCTTTCTTAATCTCTTGTTATAACACTGGTATGCTTTGCTTTGAGTAGAGTAACCCAATAATATTCCTTCATCACTTCTAGCATCAAATTTTCCAAGGTCTTCATCTCTTTTAATGTAACATTTACTACCAAAGACTTTGAAATACTTCACAGTAGTAGTGATGCCAAACCAAAGTTCAAAAGGAGTCTTACTAGTATTGCTTCTGATTTGTACTCCATTAAGAGTATAGATAGTAGTGCTTACAACTTCTCTCCAGTAGATCTGAGGGACATTTGCTTCCATCATCATGGTTCTAGATGCTTCCTAGATGGTCTAGTTCTTTCTCTTGACTACTCCATTCTGCTGTGGAGTCCTTGGAGAAGATAACTGCCTTTTTATCCCATGTTTCCCACAAAATTCTATGAACTCTCCAGATGTGAATTCTCCACCTCTATCAGACCTAAGACATTTTATGTTTAACCCAGTTTCATTCTCTACCATAGCCTTGAATATTTTGAATTTCTCGAGAGCCTCAGATTTCTCTTTCAGGAAAGTCACCCACATCATCCGGGAATGGTCATCAATTAGTAACATGAAATATCTATCACCTTGTAAACTTTTGATTCTTGCTGGTCCACATAGATCAATATGTATTAAGTCCAACAGTCCAGTAGAAGATTGTTCCTTACTTTTGAATGTGACTCTGCTCTGCTTACCGAACTAACATTCTTTGCACAAACTGTTAGTAGGTTTCACTAGTCTTGCAAGATCTCTTATAGCCAAGTGTTGCTTATCTTGGTGATATTATCAAAATTTACATGACACATTCTCCTATGCAACAACCAACTCTGACCAATTTGAACAAATAAATAACTTTTGCCATTACCAACCAAGTGAAAGATGTTACCTTTTATTTGAGTATCAGATGCAATCTCTATTCCAGAACTTTCAAAGATCTTACATTTTTATTTTTGAATCAGAGATCATAGCCTTTGTCCACCAACTACCCAACACTGAGAAGATTGTGCTTTAGACCTTCAACACACAGTACATCACTGGTTTTGTTCTTTCCATCAAAAGAAATAGTTCCCCTGCCTCTGATTCTGCCAGCAGAATTATCCCCAAATTTTACAACTCCTCCTTCATATCTTTCCAGATCTATGAACTTATTTTTGTCACCAGTCATATAGTGGGAGCATCCATTGTCAATGACCCATTCATCCTTTTCTTCAACTTGGACAACCAGAGCTCTTTCTACCATTTTATGATTGACAGATTTAGTGGGCATTGGATCTTCTTCCTTGATGGCAATAAACACCCAGTCACTTCCAGATTTGTTTCCTATCTCTGATTCATCATCTGTTACTCCTTCATCATCATCTTCATGAACATAGTAACATTTCTATTGGAATCTTGATCTATTTGGATTTGTCCTTGAAAATCTTTCTAGACACCTTAAGGCAAAATGATCAATCTTGTTGCAGTTGAAACATTTAAAGGGAAATTTTCCTTCATACTTACCAGATCCTCTTGGTAGTCTTTTTGCATTAAGGGCTTCAAGTTGAGCATCTTTTGCCTCATCTTCTTCCAGATCTTTTCTTACTTTTTCATACCATGATAGTTTCTTTGAGGAGTTCTCTCCTGAATCATACCTTTGTTTGCCTTTTACAGAGGTACTAGCTTTGAATGCAAATTCGGTCTTGGGGGGTGCATCTCCAAACTTAGCTAATTCAAATGCAGCTAATTTTCCAACCAAATGATCTCTTGTGATATTTGATAAAGATATGAATTCTTCAATAGCAGCAACCTTGTGTTTGTAAGAAGGAGGTAGGGATCTGAGAACGTTGGCAACAATCTCATCTTCATCCAAGGTTCCACCAGCACACCTAATGCCACAAACAAGCTCATTTACTTTTGGCATAAATGTAGTGATATTCTCATCTTCATTCATCTTCAGGTTTTCAAAATTTCCTTTTAGACTCTGTAGCTTGGCACATTTAACATATTTGTCTCTTTCATGCAGAAGTTCCAGCTTTGACCAAATTTCATATGCAGTTTTTAAATCCATAACATTTGTCAGTTCTAAATCAGATAAGGCACTTAGTAAGGCTTCTTTAGCCTGAAGATTATCTTCAACATCTCTAATTTCATCTACAGTTGTCAGACCATTCTTTGGAGGAACATACTTCTTTGAAGTTATGGTCCAATATTGCATTCCCATACATTGCAAGTGACATTCCATGCGGCTTTTCCAAAGAGTGTAATTAGTTCCATCAAACCTCAAACTATCCTTCTTGTAGGAAGACATCCTGGATCTCCTCAAGTGATTAAGCTCTTTTAGAGGAATTTAGCTCTGGTACCAATTGTTGGTTTACGACAGACAACTGAGAGGGGGGGTGAATCAGTTGTCACCAAACTTTCTTTTCTTTAAACACTTAAATCCATCTTATATTTCTATAGCATAATAATGATTTAATCATGGAAGCACAATGCAATATCTCAAGAGCAGAAACACATTAACACATATGACACTAAGATATTAATGTGGAAAACCCGGTTTAGGGAAAAACCATGGGGTGACTAACCCAAGATTGTATTCTCTATTAAAAGAATAAGAAGAACAAAATGGCACTTGCCAATTAGGGCTCACTTCCCAAGCACACTGCTCACAAGAGGCCCACTGCCTATAGGAGACACACTGTCTACAAAATAATAAATATTACATACTTGAACTAGAGATTAGCATCTTCACCATGCTTGAGTCAGTTCTATTTAAGGTCAACACTTCTGCTCTGCTTTTCACTCTTCTCCTCTCTACCACTTTCTCATCTCCACAAGGACACTTTGAAATGACTTCACAAATCTTATTTATACAAAACATCAACCTTGGGATAATCATCAAAGTCAGCACAATACATATTTTATTTTATTAAAGAGAAAGTATAAAAATACAACTTGATTTGTTACAAGAACTTCATGCATATCACCACACTGTCAGCCACACATATCTGGGACTTCAATCTTCTTTGAGGAACACGCCATGCTTCACAAAACATCTTCAAGATCATCCGCAAGATGTGTAAAACATTTGGTCGGCCATGATTAGGAAGAACACCATCACTCGAGAGTGAATCTTCAATTACTAGCTCAATCTTCAATGCAAACCACCAACATGAACTGGACACAATCTAGAGACCCCCACAAGCTTCTCTGAATCACCAAGAATATCCACACCACTTCTACTTACTGAAATCATTCGTGTCTTCATCTAGAACCTCAAGAACATAGTATGTCATCACTGTCACATTAGAATAAATGCTTGCAGACCTCCAGACCATGAACTAATTGAGTTGTCAATTCACATTGGCTTCCTAAACATTCCACCACATCCATAGGACAAGATATTGCATTTTTGGATCTCACTGGACCTATTTGTGTCACTCTGTCACCTCAAAACATATGCCAAAACTAGTTTTACTCATATGTCCATAACTTCTCCAAATCTTCATGCGAACCTCTCAAATCTTGAGTGGATCATCTTTAGACACATATATACATACCCTTCGGTGCACATTCTTTGATCTTTATCTTAGCTGGGATATTTACTTCATTGAGCTTCACTCTCTTCACTATTCTTCTCTATTTTTGATAGGACTAATTTTCTCAATATCCTCAGCACACAGCTCATCAAATCCTTGACATCAATGCAATAGGAGTATGTTAACATTAATGACAACACTGATTAGGACCATACTTGCAACAAAAGGGGCATTTCACTGGATGCAATAGTCTCCCCACTCTTTGGCATTCATCATAATGGCAAACATACTTTTTGACATCTTCATGCATGGAAGGCCAATAATATCTAGCACCTAGGATTTTATGAGAAGTTTGCTTTGCTGAATAATGACCTCCTAAAGGGTCATCCTGGCATGCCCTCAATATGGTATAAGTTTCATCTGACCTGACACACCATTGTAATATGAGATCAGGTCCACTTTTGAATAACAACCTATTTATCCATTTAAATTGAGCACTTTCTTTGATTAAACATTTTTTTCTTGGATGGAAAATTTGGTGGAAATTTTGATGTGGCTAAATAATTAGATATGTTTGCAAACCAAAGGGTTTTAATGGAGACAAAAAACAAGTTTTCATCTAGAAATTCATCTTGAACAAGGTCTGATAATGTCTAGTCCCCATTTTTCAAATGGTTCCAAAACTATTTGCAATTAAAGGGGCATTTCACTAGATGTAGTAGTATCGTCACTCTTTGGCATTCATCACAATGGTGAACATACTTTTTGACATCTTCATGCATGGAAGGCCAATAATATCCAGCACCCAGGATTTTATGAGAAGTTTGCTTTGCTAAATAATGACCTCCTAAAGGGTCATCATGGCATGCCATCAATATGGTATAAGTTTCATCTGACCTAACACACCACCGTACTATGAGATCAGGTCCACTTTTGAATAACAACCTATTTATCCATTTAAATTGAGCACTTTCTTTGATTAAACATTTTTTCTTGGATGTAAAATTTTGTGGAAATTTTGATGTGGCTAAATAATTAGCTATGTATGCAAACCAAAGAGTTTTAATGGAGACAAAAAAATAAGTTTTCATCTGGAAATTCATCTTGAACAGGGCCATATTCTCCATTTTCTTTTTGTATCCTAGATAAAAAAAATCTACTACTACATTAAACTTCCTAGGTTTATCAATGATCGTTACATTGAATTCTTGGAGAAGCAACAACCATCTAATTATCCTTCCACTCACCACAAGTTTATTCATGAGGTATTTAATTGTTGAATGGTCTGTGAAAATAGTTACTTTATACCCTTTGATGCAGTGTTGGAATATGTTGATTGCATGAGTCATAGCTAAAAATTCCTTTTCCGTAGTGGTGTAGATTCTCTCAGTAGGGGTCAAATTCTTACTTATGAAATATATAGCATCTTTTCCTCCATTTTCATCTTCTTGGCCTAAGACTACTCTGATTGCATCATTGGAGGCATCCACGTAGATATAGAATGGTAGGTCCTGATTCGGTCCACATATTATTGGAGCGGTAGTAAGTTTTTCTCTAATGATTTTGAATGATTTTTGACATTCCATAGTCCAAGAAAATTCTACATCTTTATGTAAAAGAGAGAACATTGCGGCTGCAATTTTACTAAAGTTTTCTATGAATCTTTGGTAGTATCTAGCATGTTCCATGAAACTCCAAACATATGTTTGATTTTTTAGAGCTTCCAACTTTTGTATCACTTCAATTTTTTTAGGATCCACTTTTATCCCTTCTATTGAGATGTGATGTCCTAGTACTATCCCTTTTTCTACCATAATTAAACATTTTTCATGACTCCAGGATAGTTGGTGTTCTTCACATTGTTGTAGGACCTTATCCAGATTTTTGAGTGCTTCATTATAAGTAGACCCATATGCTGTGAAATTATCCATATATACTTCTACACACTCATTGACAAGTTCAACAAAGATTGCTAATATATCTATTTGAAAGGTTGCAAGAGCATTACATAATCCAAAGGGAAGGACTTGGTATGCAAACACTCCCCAAGGACAGGTGAAACTAGTTTTGTCATGATCTTCAGCTACCACTTGTATTTGATTATATCCACTGAACCCATCCAGGAATGAGAAATATTTTCTTCCATCTAGGTTATCTAGGACTTGATCTATGAATGGTAATGGAAAGTAATCCCTATAGGTTGCTTTTTTAAGTTCTATGTAATCTACACAAACTCTCCATTTTCCACCTTTCTTTGGAACAACCACCAGAGGTGAGACCCACTTACTATTAGTGATAGGGTAAATAAAACATACAAGTAGGAGTTTCTCTTTTTATGCTTTGACTATATCTCTAAGTGCAGGGTTGAGTCTATGTTGTGGTTGGTGAACTGGCCAAACATCTTTAGTATAGATGTGATGAGTTTTGACACTTGGGTGTATTCCTCGCATGTCTGTATAGTCCCAAGAAAAATATTTGGATCTATTTACCAACACTTTGAATAGTTTAATCTCATCTATTTCTATTAACCAACTATTAATATTAAGGGTCTTTCCTAGTAATAGCATTATTAATTTAGTTCCTGGATGTTTGGAAGTAATAGTATAAGCTTCACTCATCAAAGTATTAAGCAGACAACTATGTGGCTAAGTCCTATGGTATGTGGTTATGTCCTTAATAAAATGATCTATTCTTGGAATTATATTAGCTAGCAGATAGTGATATGTTGTGAGTAAGTTCTGATTTCTGTCATGAACAAATTTTATATCATCAATTTGGATCATATTTTCTAACACTTCTTCAATTTTAAAGGCTTCTTCATTGCTCAAGTTTATAGTGATACTTCCTATGTCATTTTCTAGTTTGTTTCCTATCTCTTCGCCATGTTGCTTGATAGCCACCATTGCTAGTGAAGCCAAATTTTCTTGTTTACAAAGATGATTGGGTTCATCTGTCCAAACTTGATCATTTTTATTTATAGAAGATTAAGCAAGGGGATATAGTAATAAATGTTTTCTATTAAGGCCATTTGAAATTGTCAATCCTCCTACTCTGCAATCTATTTTAGCTACAACAGTCACCACCCAAGGTTGCCCTAATATTAACAGATAGCTATCTTTAGGAGTGTGTGATTGAATCACCTGGAAATCAATTGGATACTCCCAAGTTTTGACTTTAATAGGAATATTCTCTAGAACACCTTTGGGAATAGATATAGATTAATCTGTCATTTGTAAAATGGTCATTGTGGGGTGCAAGTTTGTAAGTCCCAGCGTCTCCATGATGTCTAAGGTCATGACGTTAATCATGGCTCCTAAATCCATGAGTGCATTGGGGATTTCCACCTCATTGATTACTACAATTGTCATAGGACTACTGAGATCACCATATTTGGGGGAAGAATTTCCCTAGAAAGAAGATTATCCAAATAGCCATTAATCTGTAAAGTGTTAATTTGCTTCTTTTTCCTTCCTAGTGTTTTTATGCATAGTTGTTTAACTAGATGGTTTTATTATGGGATTTATTTGATTTCTTCCATGATGTAGGAGCATCCCTAGTTCAGGAGCAATCTTACATCAAACAAAAATATTTGCATTTCATTTTGTTTCTTTCATTTTCCAGTTCAGTATAGTCAATAATAGTTTCAATAGATTGGTCTGCATTCTATTATAGTTTCATTTTAGACCTTGCAGAGCTCGACTTAGTATCTAGACATCTTCATTCACATCATATCCAAAACTTAGATCATTTGGATCAGTTTCTAGAAAGTTATCACTATCAGAAGATCAAAAGTTTTATCAAAACAAAGCATTCAGAGAGTCTCAGACAATCAGCTAAAGGAGAAGACCTGCAGAGCACTTCCATGACTTTTGGAACTAAATGGAACATCATTTGAGATAGTTTGGAGCTTGGCTAACCTTCTTTGAGATCCACACATTGATTCATTCACTTATGGAGGATTTCCATATGTTTTGGTCTGACCTATTCGTGTACACACATTACATCTCTTTCATTAGATTTTGTAATCTATTTGGCTAATACAAAGGAATCTTGTGATCTAGAGATGATCTATATTAATCTAATAGAATCTTAGGAAGTTAGTGAGTGATAGATAGCATAATTCACGAGTTAAATAATTCAAATTCTTTTGGTATCAGGCGCTTCAATGATATATCTTGTGCATATTTTGTAACAAGAGAATCAGGCCTATAAGCCCTAATCTGTAAGTCCACATGTTGCCAGCATATTTGTATTTTGAACCTATGATATATTGAATGATTGAATCTACATTTGTATTCTATAATTGATTTGCTTCCATTGTGTTTACTCTTGCTGCACGGTCTGGGCTATTCACTTTGTGGACCCTCCTAACCATGACTGCACCAAGTGGTATCAGAGCAAAGTTTGAATCCTTTGGGAGTGAAGCAGAGCAAAGTTTGAATCCATTGGGAGTGAAGTTTGTGAAGGAATTCCATAAGATCTTGTTGTGAACCTATTGCCAAACCCGAGGTAAACTATTTGTGTTGTCAACCGATCGTCGATTGTGAGGCAATTGTCATCTTGTAGCCTGATCACCAAATTTGAGGCAGTTACACTTGATCCTAGGAAGAGATGCCATCAAGGAGAATACATGATGTTACTCACAAGCAAACATGAAATAAAAGTTACACAACAACCTTTATTTATCTTAAAAGATATCATGAATTCAAAGAATTCATGATCACAAGTCTCCGTTGATTAGTTCATAATCTACTAACGTTACTCAGTGGTTGATGTGTGTTACTATTTTCTATTTCAAGGGGCCTTATGTTTGTTTGAATGATTAGTAGATTTTGTTTCTTGTAAATGTAATCCAAATAGAGGTTATTTCTATTCCATATTCTAAAGATAATTGATGCATTTGTAATTTTGATCAATTCTTGTGATTATTGATCATCATGAACTTGTTCTTTCTTCTACACAGTATATTTACTCAAATGATGTGTCTGTAAGTAGATATATAAATGAATTTCATGGATTTATGTGTGGATTTGCATGATATCTGTTAATTTAACATGCTTTAACTCTAAATATGCTATGTATTTCTAATTATCTATGAGATTTCAGCATATTTCATATTATTTGATTTTGATCTTCTATTATTTGCAATTATGATGGTGAATTGTTATGAAATTCAAAGAAAATTAAAATAATGCTTCAAATTTTGTTGAATCTTTAGCTATTGAACCACATAAATACTAGATACATTCATTAGGAGAAGAAATTAAACCATATTTTCACCAAGATGTTCCATAGCCAGATATAGATGATGCTAACTTCAATGGATAAGGAATTAAAACAACACATGTAGACTGACAAGCACTCCAAGGGATGTAGCTGATCAAAGCATGTATCAAGATCTCAAACATAGATTACTTAGGATTTACGATGATTTGTAATCAAATTGTCTTCTCTTTCATTCAGTATACAAAACATGTATGTTTACAACAACTTTGAAATAAGTCCTAATGTTTCAGCAATCAAATTTCAATTAAGCTTCTGAATGTCCAAAATATGGCACCCCTGCACCTTTTATAGAATAAGGTGAGGGAATGGCTACAAATGACCTACGATCAGGATTTATCTATTAAGATCAACAGTAGATAATCTTTCTTTGACTTAGTCAACACTTTCCTATGTGGCACAGGTTGCCAGCTGGCAACCATCTGGATGACTCATTATCTTATGAGTACCTGATGCATATATTTTCTTTGTGCTACATCTTCATTCATTCCTCAGGTTCCTAGTCTTTATCTTCTTCTTTAGGACTTTCTCCTTCTGACGGCTCTTTTTCTTGGTCTTCTTCTCTTTTTCACCTTGCCCCCTGTATCCTTTGTAAATTTTGCCTTTTCCTACGTAGACTTCACCTTCTGAGATGCCATCACCTCTCTGTTGTTTTCCATATACCTTCATACCTGCCAACAGACATAAGTTTATAAGATGGATTAAAGTCACTTTTCAGTCTTGAACCTAAACTTTTGTCACAAACATACAAGCATTCAAATATAGAAAGAGTTTTCTATATTGAACTTCCTTTTGACATCCGACTTGTATATTTCACTTTGCATATCGGATTATGTATATCGCTTGTATATCTTCATCATCGGAATAACTCACTTAGTTGGGGCGATCTAAAAAGCTCACGCCGATCACACATATCTTCCCAATACATTTTTTTATTGGTGAGAGCACAAGTGATTCCTACCAAAAAGTATCTATCGCCGAGAGGCATAAGTTTGGTATGATTTAAAACTTTCGCTCCAACAAGCTTACTCACGTTGATGAGTGGTGGAGCCCACATTACTTTCCCCTTGTATCTTTGCGATGCATATAACACTTGTATAAAACCTTTAGATACAAGCCCAGATACATACAACATTTAAGTATCAACCTTGTCAGACTTCAACTTTTATAAACCATAGTTTACTTACCCTTCAGCTCCGTGATGTATAAAGTGCAATTCATCTTCCGATATACTTTCAGGTATGATGCATCCTTTATACCAAATTTTAATTTTCTCTGAATTCTGCCTTGTATGTATCTTGAAATGCATGTCACCGAAACATACATACAAAGCGCGGAACATACAGCGATAAAACTTTCTTTCATAACTTTTTGATTCTGCGGCATGTATATACCATTGTATCTCACCTTGTATGTTTCCTTGCGCCTAAAATACAAACATAAAATGCATCCGACGGACTCAACTGATTATTCACTTAAACTTTAAACCCTATCAGGTTCGACTTGTATGTATAGATAGAACGTTAACAAAATGCATACAAGTAAAACAAAGAATATAAACTTGACAACTCCCTTTTGTGACCTATACAACGACTCGATATACAAACAACTTTGTATATGTATCATACAACGACACAACATACAAACGACTTTGCATATGCAACATACAAACCTTCTTACAGTGCATTTACCAAAGAACACACACAACTTGCAAAATATTGGGAATTCTAAAATGGTTCAAAAGGCAATCCTTACTCATTTTTGACAATGAATTCACCCATATTCAGGTCTAGTACTTAATGCTATTTTTTCTTTATTTTCAACAAGGTTTGTACTTTACTTCCTTTTCCCTTTACCACCAAGCAGACCCACACACACAAGCAAAAGCCACAGTAGGGGTCCTCATTTGCTAAGGAGTAAAATGGGGCGTGTTGTGAACATCACAACAACTAGCAACCAAACAAAACAATCAAATTAAAACCATTAAAGGAAACTAAATGAAATAGATTCATAACTTCCAACTATCTTTTCTGCAAATCATTACCTAACTTGAGACTTAATGTATTCAATAAGGTGCATGAATTTTCCCTTCGGTTTAAGTGGGTGCATGTGATTAATAATCCTCATCTTGAAAATCAATTAAACAAATCAATGAATGATATTAGACTACCTATTTGATGTCATTCCCTCATAGCCAATCGGATAGAGCCTTGCTGCTAGCATGCATCCATAGCCTGACAAGGTTATCGTTACAATTCTCCTAAGTAGAGTCCCACTGCCAGCAAGCATCTATAGCCCTGGTAGAGTTACTTAGATGACTTAATCTAGATTTTTAGTAAAATCCATTTTATTATTTTATTATTTTATATTTTGTATTTGATAGAAACTTCATAAGATATTACAGTTGTAACTTCATGATGCAAGGAATGATCACCTGCTGAAATTAAACTGAGAATTGCAATGGTAACAAGGGTGACCTCTAATTTTTCACCTAATATCTACACTGATAGGTTCAACAAACCCAAGGATTTTAGGTGTGTCATTGTGAGAAACTTCCCTTGAATACTCAACTCACAATTATTGAATACAAAATTTCACAAGTCAACTAACTTTCTGTATTCATGACAGTCACAACAAGTTATGGATAAATTTCAAATAAATAACCTGAATGTTCTAAATTTTCCATTGTTTTCAGTGGTTGTTAGTCTGCTCCTTCATACTCTAAATCAAAATAAAGATCCCTGCTGAGGAAACAACAAAGCAAACAAAACAAATGGACTGTACAAACAACTATACAAATATGCACACTATGATACACACGACTTTCACAGCACTACTTTAGGCTTGGAAATAATGTTTGAGAAACTATCCATTAACTGGTAATGGAACATCTTCACCAGTTAAGGTCTTAATCTTGTAAGTGTTGTCTCCTAGAATTTCAGAAATTTGAAAGGGACCTATCCAAAGTTTATCAAACTTACCATGATCTCCTTTCCTTTCATGTGCTTTGTCCCACATCAGGACTAAATCTAAGAATCTAAAAGCCTTAATTCTAGCTCTTTTGTCAAACCAACGCTTGACAATAGCCTGATGTTTAGCAAATTGGTCAATTGCTTTACTTCTTTTTTCTTCTAGGTGCATCAACTGAAGCAACCTGACTTCTTGTTTATTATCTATGCCCAGGTATTCTTGTGCAAACTACAATGTAGGGATCCTTAGGTTAACAAGGAGGATAGGATCCACCCCATACACTAGATGAAAAGGAGAATTTCCTAATGCAGCCTTATTCCTGGTTCTATCTGCCCACAAGGCATATTTCAATAGGGTATTCCATTCCCTTGGGTTCTTTTCTATCAATTTCTTTATTATGTTCAATATGTTCTTGTTTGTGGATTCTGCTAATCCATTCCCTTGGGGATAGTAATTTGAGGAAAATCTCAAGATGATCCCATAATCAAAAGCCCAACTTGATAATTTAATTGAAGCAAAGGCAGACCCATTATCACATGCCAAAGCATAAGGAACTCCATACCTGGTCACTATATTGCTTTCCAAAAACTTGATTACATCGTTAGCATTACATGTCTTATTGCTGACAGCTTCAATCCACCTGGTACAGTAATTAGTAATAGTCAAAACATACCTGTGGCCTGAAGATGATGGAGGATTGATTGGTCCTATAAAGTCCATTCCCCATTGAATAAATGGGTGCATCTCCATCATTGGCTATAAAGGTTAAGCAACATATCTTTCTCTATTTGCAGCACCCTGACACATATGACAACATTTGATGTGTTCAATAGTATCTTTAAAAATAGTGGGCCAGTAATACCCTGCCTTGAGGATAGCATGAGTGGTAGCTAAGGATGATCCATGTGCAGTTCCAAACTTGTCATGCAATTCTAATAACACCTTCTCTACTTCCTACCTTTCTAGGCATCTAAGATATATTCCATCATTGTTCTTCTTGAAAAGGACTCCTCCTTTTATCATGTATTTCTATGACCTTATCTTTAAGGCTCTCCTCTGTGAGGCCTACAATCTTAAAGAACATCTTCCAGTAATCAGGATGTCCCTGATGTCTGAATACCATTCTCCATCTTCTCTTGCATTTATGACATATTGTTGGCTCATAATATTAGGATCAATTTTTGATATCATCTGGCTCAATGCTTGTCTCTTACTAATTTCATGGGTTTTATGTCCATATCATACTCTTGGAGGACAGTGATCCATTTAGCTCTCTTCTCACCTAGTTCACTTTGCATCAAAAGCATCTTTATTGCTGCATCAATTACTACAATTATCACTTTACTTCTCAAGATGTAATGTTTGAATTTCTTGATTGCTCAAACCAGAGAAAGTGCCTGCCTTTCAACATCCATGTATCTAAGTTTTGCATCTCTGAAAGGACAACTCATGAAGGCTATAGGATTTTCTTCTTTAGTCTCATTTCTCTGTGTCAACACTGCTACAGATGTATGCTATGAAGCAAATGAGTAAATGTAAAAATCCTTGGTATAATCTAGACTAATCAGAACTGGAGCATTAGATATGGATTTCTTAATATCTTCAAAAGATGCTCTAGCTTCAGGTGTCCACTCAATTTTGGCATCCTTTTTTAGCATGGCATTCAAGGGTCTGACAATTTCTGCAAAGCCAGTAATAAATTTCCTAACAAAATTAATCTTACCAAAGTAAGATTTGAGCTTTTTCTTACTTTCGGGAAGCTGTATCTGCATGATTGATTCTACACTGTTAGGGTCAATGATGATCTCATTTTCTGTTATCAGGTGGCCTAATAACGTCCCTGTGGTTACCCCAAATATGCACTTCTTAGGGTTTAGGGATATTCCATATTGTGTTGTAAGGTGTGACCCTTGGTCTCCTTGTTCAGTGCTGTGCTACGGTGGTTTGCGATAAGGGCTTAACCACCTCCCATGCTTGTTAAGTCAAGTGGTTGTATCAGACATTAACAGGTCATTCTTTTGGTGCAACAACAGCTAACAATTGGTATCAAAGCTGAGGTCACGGGTTCAAACCCCACGCTTGCGCTAGGGGGAAGATTGTTGTAAGGTGTGACCCTTGGTCTCCTTGTTCAGCACTATGCTGCGGTGGTTTGCGATAAGGGCTTAACCACCTCCCGTGCTTTTTAAGTCAAGTGGTTGTATCAGGCATTAACAGGTTGATCTTTTGGTGCAACGACAGCTAACATATTGTTCATATTTCTTTAACACCTTCCTAAGGTCTTCTACATGATTGCCTCTTTCTTTAGAGAAAAATGTCAAGTCATCCATGTATATGACTATGCATTTACCAATCAGCCCTTTAAAGGCTATATCCATCACTTGCTGAAATGTTGCTCTAGCATTTATTAACCCAAAAGGCATGCGCCTATAGGAGAATATTCCCCACTTTGTGGTGAATGCAGTTTTCAATCTATTTATTTTGTCTACCATCACTTGGTTGTAACCTAAAAAACCATCCAGAAATGACATCATCTTTGCGCCGTTCACAATTTGCAAAACCTCATCCAAAGAAGGTAAAGTATAGTTATCCTTCTCAGAAGCTTTGTTCAAATTCCTAAAGTCTACACACAATTTGATGTCACCATTTTTCTTTCTTACTGGGACCAAGTTTGCCACCCATGTGGAATGTCTCATAGGAAATATGATCCTGTCATCAAGCAACTTCTTAACTTCTTAAAAAATGATGGGCTCCAGCAAAGCATTGACAGGTCTTTGTTTTTGTCTAAAAGGCTTGACATCTGGCTGCAAAGGTATAGTATGTGTGATGATTAATGTATCATAAGATTTCAACTCATCATATGTCCAGGCAATGACATGAATGTAATCTTTAAGTGCTTGAGTTATCCCTTCTAGCTCTTCTTCTGTACATACTTTTCCAATCAAGACATTTCCTTTTTTATCATCCTATCCAATATTGACCTATGAATATCCTCCTCCATCTGCTTTTGGGAGATCCTTTTGTTTCAGCATGTTGTCTAGATCAAATGCTCTTTCCAGCTCTATCATTCCCTTAGGAATCTTGTTACTAGGCAACTCTAGGATTTCTTCTTGTTCCCAGATATGGTTTTCCACATTTCTTTCATCTATGATCTGTGCGTCAAAAATATCCATGTTGGAAATAAAGTCCAATATATGCGGATCGTCATCAAATACTTGAAGGTTAGTTACAATATCTGGCACAAAAGGCACTGATACTAATTGAACTGAGAATCCTTTTAAACCGAATATGGACAGAGGTTCCAGAGTACTTGCAACCTGGGCTAAGGCATCTGCCCTGTGATTTTGTTCTCTGGGTACATGAGTGATGTTGAATGCATCAAAATCTTCTATCAAGTCCCACACCCTATGTCTGTAATTGAACAGCTTCTTGTAATTGCAAGAGTATATACATCTTACCTATCTCACAACCAATTTTGAGTCTCCATAGACATGCAGAATCTTCACTTTCTTTCTAAGTGCAAAATATATCCCATGAATCAAGGCTTCATATTCTGTCACATTATTTGTGCATGGGAATTGCAATTTGTAGGCTGCTAAGTAGGATTTTCCAGATGGATCAATAAGATCTATTCCTACTCCAACCCCTTGTTTTGACTTGGATCCATCAAACCTGAGGATCCATGGCTTATCTTTAGCTAAAGGCTTATCTGGGCCTTCTCTTTTCTTTTTAGCTTTGGCAGTTGCACCGTTCAATATCCATTTTAACTTTGATGTTTCAATTTTCTCAAACTTCACCTTATCTGCCTTATGTGAAGTTGATATTTCTTCTTCCTTTTTACCATCAGGAGGCAAATCTTCTGGACTAGGCAACGTCTACCTTTTCAGAATATGTAGACATAATGAACAAGCAGTTTCTGAATGTGGTGCTTCATGTAACCTGCACCATCCATCAATTAGGGTATCGTATGGAGATCTTTGCTATTGTGTCATCTTTTGAATCTCTTTTGATAAAAACTCTTTAAACCTGGACAAATTACTGCCCCTATCTTTATTAGATAACTCATAATCTGATTCTACCAAGTAATCACTCCTTGGGGTGATCTTCCTGTTTCTTTTAGCATTACTCTTGTTACATACCAGTACCTCCTTTGTCATCTGAATAGAACTCTCATCATAATGTGTGCATTATCCTACTCCTGTAGATGACAAACAAAAATTAGTGTCACTATCACTATCTGCAGAACTTATTGTGGATGATGATGATGATGATAGCTCACTGCATGCTTGTTCCACCTCCATCATGTCTAAGAAGGCATCTCAAGTCTTTTCAGAATGCACCTCATCATGTAACCTGCACCATCCATCAATTAGAATATCATGAATAGGCATTTTTAACAACTGACATCATTGCACCTCCTTAAACAAGTGCATCTCAAAATTCTTGAAATGATCTACCTCTACTTCATTTTCAGGATTACAATCAGATTCTAAAATTATTTTATCATCTTGAGGGTTATCATCGTGATTATGAACATCATACATCAGGATCTCCTCTATGCTGACGGTCTAGGATCTGATGGAGTAAACTTCGGGTTCTACATCCACATACATGATTTCATTGGTTTTGTTATATTTAGTGATCATGTGTTTCATGTGAGGTTTAGCATCTATCCTTATTTGATTTGGTATCCCTTTCCAGGGCAACCACATATGACTGAAATCAGTTGACATGTATCCATTAAGGGTTTTTGACCAGTCTCTGCTGAGTAACATCCCATATGTATCAGGTATATTAACTACCTGAATATCAATATAATACTGATTTCTGGGATCTGATGCTAACTGCATGTGAATGTGAGTTAGTTCTCCTACCATACTCACCTCTATTTTGTCCAATTGTGTTACTTTCTTTAATGATTTAGCAGGATACAAACCTAAGGCATTGCATATGGATAGGGGCATTACATTGGTAGATGCTCCTGAATCTACTAAGAAGTTGTGCAAATTTTTGCCAAACATCCTTATGGTAAGGAGAAAAGGAGGTGACTCACTCTTGTCTCTGTATAGGGTCATGTGGGAAGTCTCTGCAGCTTGAACAGTAGTTGGAGCTTTGAGTTTAACATTAACATCCCTAGCAACATGATCTTTATTTCTAGACTGACCTGAGACATGATTATCCTCTCTTAGAGCAGGATCATCTAAGGATTTCATGAAGGCTTTCTTGATAGCAGGGGTTTTAAGCAACTCTGATAATGACAGGCTGATTTTAATCTTTTTCATTTCATCTGCCAGATATGTAACCAATTTATTAGATTAAGGAGGCAGATTACTGTCTTTTGGTGATGTATTCTATGGTGCTAAGTACTGAGCATTGACTTTGGGAAATCCAGGATTGTTGCTTGCCTTGGGATCAGGTGGAGTGTTGAAATTGTTTAGAGGCAAGGATGTGGTCAAAGGACCAGTAAGTTTGTTTGAGTTATTCCTCAAGTTATAGTTATGTCTCCCCTGATATTGCTGTTGATAAGTATGTATCTCCTCATGTTCAATTGATGGCTCATTCTCATCCTCAAATGGAAAAACATAGTTAGATTGAAAAGCCAGGGCCGACTCTTCACATGCTAAGGTATAATCCTAATGAGATGAAATTGTTTGCTAATAAGGATGATGCATGAAGCTTTCTAGCACTAAAGTAGAATCATATCCATAGGGGACAATTTCATTTCCTTCTATATGAGGTGGATTTCCTGAAGTATTGGACACTTCAGTTTGGAAAATACTAGCAGCAATCCTGAATTAAGGACAATCTAACTCTGCATGAGCATTGGTGTTGTGTATCCTGCACCAGTTTGTAAGGGCTACCTCTGCCAGTTTGACTCTAGTGGTCTTCTTAGGTTCACTAGGAGGCTGATTATCTAGAGGTGATGGCAGAGAACCATTGTTTGGCCTAGTGTTCCACACTCTAGGTTGTCTAGGGGGATTATTGTTACCATTGTTATTGTAATTATTGTTGTATCCCCTATCAGGATAATTAGGTCTGTCATTGGCATAACCTCTATTCTGATTTGGTTGAGAATAGAAGTTCTAACTCCTCAAATGAGTGATCTTAGTGGTGAGTTTCCTTAACTGTGTTGATATCTCCTTAATTTCTTCTTTCTCTTCCTAAACCTTAGCCACTACATTCTCTGTCTGAGGCTTGAAAAAGGAAGATCCATTGTTATTGTTGTTGGACTATTCTACACCCTGAGGTACTTGTGTTTGTCCTGGATATTGTAACATTTGGCCATTTCCATTTGGTGGTGGCATGATACTGAGTGGAGGTATCTGCAAAGGTGTTGTCATCACAGCTGGAGGTATCATGGCTCCATTGGTCTATTGTTGGACATGATAGGTAGGATAACTAGGAAGTGTAGGAAAGGCAATATTTGGTGCTGGAGCAGGAACCAACTACTAACTTACTTTGACAGCTTCCTCAAAAGCTCCTGTCAAGGTTGTGACACCAGGATGTGCTCTCCTGATAAACATAGAAGTCAAGGGATCTAAGGCCGAGTAATAAATGCTCCTAGCATCTTCATCTGCTACAACATAAGGTGCAACTAAATTTGAGAGCATTTTATGGAATCTTGCATTGAAGTTAACAATAGGTTCTCCTTCAAATCTCTTGATGGTGGTAAACAAATGATAATTCATTGAAGGATCTATAGGTATTTTGAATCTGTCTTTAAAAGATTTCTCCAAGGCAGACCATGAACCGACTAAACCTTGACCAAGACTAATATACCAGTAATATTGTCATGCCCACATTTCCCATGCGGTCACAACACACAAACACACATGTCATGTCCCCATGCGACATGTGGTCATGATACGAACTATCAAAAATTTTCCCTTACTACTTGAAATTTCCCCCTCGCACGCGTAAGTGTGCTCGGTTGCGTATGTTTAAGTTGTCAATAATACTGTTGTTAATGGAATATACTACACACATGTGCATTCTCTATTTTGATGTCGATCACTACATTTACGTCGGTTTTATTTTTAGCGTTTAGGATTTCTTTGGTAGGTGGTTGACCTTTAATTGGTTTTCTCAATTTATTTCAATATTGGTTCACATTTCTCCTTTTATTATATTCCATCATTTATTTATTTAATTATCAATTTATTTCAATAAATTGTCTCATTTTCATAGTCTACCATTTGGTAATAATTTAACTTTGAAATCACAATTTCTTTTATAGACGGAACTGTTGAATTTTAAATATTTAATGTCAAAATTAATTGTCTCATTATTTCTTTTGATACAAATAAAAAATATATATATTATATATATATATATATATATTTTAAATCTCTCTCTCACAATTTGTTTATATAAAAGAAATTGTGCAAACGATTATTTATATGTTTTCATATTTTAACACAATATATATACAATTATTCTCCTCTAAGCGTATGTATACAAACAATACATACATTTATGTCTATATATATACATATATCTATATATAGACATACATATATATAATTAAATACAGTTAATTAAATAAATTTTCTTATTTAATTGAAGCCCCACATTTATATAACAAATAACATATATAAATGTGTATATATATATGCACTCACACATATATAAATATATATACATTTATATTTATTTAATAAACATCTTAAATCATGCTTCACTCAAATGATAGAGTGTAATACCATTTATTAAGCCACATGATATTGAGGAACATCAACCCTAAAATTCTTATTGCTTGTGTTCCATTGCAGGTTAGGGTAGAGCGGTAGTAGAATAGATGCAGGTGTGGTGATGGCGTAGGGGAGGCCAAAGGAGGTGGAGGGATGTGGGAGGCCACAGAGGGCGGTGGATGGTGATTGTGGTAGAGACTAGCCACGTAGGAAGCAGCAGCGGCGGAGGACGCAGGTGGCAGGCGGTAGTCACAAGTGGTGGGAAGGGTGCCTGTGCGCAGGCCGCAGGGTTTCGACGGGGCGGGGGTGTGGGGAGTGGGGTGTGGGTGGGGCTTCGCCGCTCCCCACACCCTCATAGTATATAGTTCGGTGGGGGTTTAAACCTCCACCATTTTCACATATGTTTTCGGTTGTGTAACAATGTAAACGGCAAATCCCTTTCCTTCAATATGTTTGCTATTTCGTAAAATTTTTTTTTAAATAAATTATATATATATATATATATATATATATATATATATATATATATGTTGGCAAGAGACACATTGGAGCTTCTTGATTGTTGTCATTGATGGCAACAAAGGTTATTCCACACATCTACAATGCATGATAAGTCCTCACCGGAAGTTAGATTGAAGAAGTGTTGAGGTCCGGTAAGCAAGAACAGAGCAGTCAGTAAGGTCTGACAGACAGGTCCAGATCTCTCAGTAGAAGTATCTCAGTGAAGTACAGATTTAGGGAAGTCAAGAGGAGTATCTTGACTGATAGATTCCAAGGCTTGAGCCTCCGGTGTGGAAAGGATAAAGAGATATGAATGCTTGAGTGTCAGGTTCCCAAGTGACAGTGTGAACAGAGGAAGAACTGACTGGCAGAACATTAGACATTATTCTAGATGTGTTACTGATGTAGGTAAAGGTTATGAAGGCATAAATTATGTTTGGCTGACATGATTGATGATTTCCACAAGTATATCCTTGATCTGCATTACTTGGTAAGCAAGGATTCAGCCGACAGATCAGAGTTTAGGTAAAATATTGACTATTCTGGGTGCCGACTAGAAAGGTGATGAAATCACTTGTGCAGATATATATACAAGTTAGATTTAGTTATGAGAAGTGTTGTGTGTTGTGAAAGTGTGCAAAGAAAAGAAGGAGAACCGAATAAAAGCAGAAAGGAAGGTCCAGTATGTGAAAGAAGAGCAACACAAAAGAAGAGGAAAAATGAAGTGCAGCAGATCAGTATACAGAGCCTAACCGGAACTGAACTACAGCATATGTTGATGCTCCTTATCAGTTCAAGTATTGTATTACACTTTTTATAATTTGTAGATAGTGTGTCACTTGTAGGCAGTGTGCCTTTTGTGAGCAGTGTGCTCGGGCAGTGAGCCCTAATTGGCAAGTGCCATTTTGTAATCCTATTCTTCTAATAGAGAATACAATCTTGGGTTAATCACCCTGTGGTTTTCTCCCTTAACAGGGTTTCCACGTCAAAAATATTGTGTCATGTGTATTTCCATTTCATGGTTATGTTTTCTTGTTTGATGCTGCACTAATTATTAAGAAAGTTCAGAAAGTAGAAATAATTAAGATAACTGATTCACCCCCCTCTCAGTTTTCAACAATATATATATATATATATATATATATATATATATATATATATATATATATATCCGTTTTAGCATAAGTTCATAAAAATAAATAAATTTAATATATATATATATATATTTCTAGCATATGATCATCACAATGTGTCATTTTTAGTTTATATATATATATATATTTATATGTCTTTAGGCACTCTACAAGTTCATATCTTCTTCAGCTTTTCAGTTTATATAATAAACAAATTCTTGTATAAAATAGAAAATAAATATAGATTTAAATATATATATTTGTCAATTATAACTTATCTTTTCTATTGTTCTTTCCAATGCAAAATAAAATTTAAAGTCTAGGATTGAGAGTAAATACAAGTTAATTATTAAAACTTCCACTTCAATACTCAATATAACAAACATGTAAATCCTTTTGCTGAAATTCCATTGCATAGTTAAATCAAATCTTAATTCCTTCCCAAAGACAATTTACTTCTTATAAAATTATTAAATGTATCATTTCCTCTAACAATATAATGGATAAATTTTACAACTTGTCTAAATTAACAACTAACTTCACAACTTTACAATTTTGCTAACAAGAATAAAACAATTGTAAAAATTCACAACTAACATCACTTTAAGGGAGGAATTACTCTCTCCTCCCAAATATTTTCTTCTTACAATTTCAGAGAGAGTAAACCTCTCCTCAAATGAAAACTTATCCTGGATGAAACTTAATGAACCAAACTCTCCTTGCCAGTAAGGATGAGTTACATTTTCCCCAAACAATAAAACTTTCCCATTACTCTTCCATAAGCTCCAAGAGAAACCTGCATGACCACAAGGAAGAAATACACCAACCAACTAGCTCTCCTCCCTACCATAGACCCGTAAGAGGGTCACCCCCGAACTAGGGAGATCATCCACACACCTAGGGTAGAATAGACCAAAAACACTTCACAACTTTAGAACAAACAACACACAACACCCATGGTTTTACTCACTACACAAAAACTCAGCTGAGGTGAGTTTAAAGAGGGTAGGGAAGTAGACTCACTCAACTCCAAGGTGTCATTCTTCTCAACATTTTATCACAGCTTTTCTCATGGCTTCAAGCCAACAAAATTAACTTTTCTCATGGCCTCAAGCCAACCAAATAACCAAAATCCCAGGGATATCACAAATAGGCTCTCAAGCCTTATAGCCCTCTTGGCTCAAAATTACCAACATGCCCTCAAGGCTTCCATATACTGAGAACAAGAATGCACCCAAGGAGGTTCACACCTTCCCTTCCCCATACATGATGAGCATTGTCTTCCAACTAGAAGAAGCTCTTTCAAACACCCAACACAAGCCCAAAATAACAGAAATAACACATAGACAACCTTTGCAAATCCACATTCATCAAACAAGAACAGAACATACATGGGTGAGTAAACTGGCTCACTAACCTTTACAAGCCCTATTATGGGTGTAGTTGAAGAAGAGCTCCACCCTTAGTCTCCTCTTCCAAGTTCTCCTTCTTCCCACAATAATCCAACCCCCTTACCCTATCCCTCCTCCCTTCTTTAAAACAAATTCCCTCCATTTTCCCTTATTCCCAAGTGGCATTAAAAAACTAAACCCACTCCTTATCCATTATCCCTAGTGGACTTAAAACAATTAACCCCACTCAAGAGGTCCCCCACTATAGCCATTTTCCAACACATGGAGGAATAAAATATAATAAGTAAAATAGAAATAAAAAGGGAGTGGATGACACACCACCCTTTTTATGGGGACCTCCCACCAAAAGAGAGGCACAAAGAGACAAAGCACTCCATTATTGGTGGATCATGGAGTCATTCCATGACTTGGAAGTGGGCCTGAGTGTGGATTCCACTCATCCCATTATCCCCATGCTCCCAAATTCGTCACTTAACTTCACTGTGAAGTTAAAGTGACCATATGGAGGTTATCCCAAGGTTATCCTAGTCAAAAGGGTCCCCAGACCCATGGGGTATAACCCAAGGTTAATTTTTACCTAGTTAGGACTCCCAGAGTCAAGTAAAAACACAAGAAGAGGGTCTAAAAGAAATAAACTTAAACAAGACTCATAACAACATTTCTTACAACACATATCACAATACAAGTAATTCAGAGGGTAGACCTAATTTCCTTGACCCCATGCAACATTACAACATTACAACATTACAACATTTCCACCGTACATGGAGTTGATCTTAGTTCCTCGTGGAACTAGATCGGCTCACAAGGGATACAACATAGGGTGTGGAATGATCTACTGTATTTGTGGTTTCGTTAGCAATACCTACACACTCAATCTTGAAGTTAATAACACATAAAAATATCATAGCTGAAGCATTTTAAATGCAAGCATACCTAAATATTCTACCATATAATCATATTGAAATCACATTAAAGTTCCATTTCAAATATTATCCATTCATCATTCTCTTAAAAGCAACATCTAACTATCATTGCACGATTTGTTTTCTTAAAATTCAATTAGGTTTAATAAACAAAATTCCAGGATCAATAGTCCTTCAACATAAAAGTAATAGCAATAACACTACAAATAGTCTCATGAATAGAAGTGAAAAAGGTAGGCCTCACATCCTCCCCCCTAAGATTGTACTTCCTCCTGGAAGTCATCAAATAGGTGAGGGTAAAGTATCTTCAGTCTCGTTGCTTCTTCCCATGTTGCAGTGACCTCATCATACATATCCCACTGGACCCTAACCTAGTCCAGCTCTCGACCTCAAAGGCCCAGCGTCTGATAAGCCAAAATGCGTGTATTGGCTCCAAAGCCAGCTGTCCATCTGCCTCTACTTGAAGAGCACTCCAATCCAATATGTGAGATAAGTCAGAAATATAACGACGTAGAACTTAAACATGAAAGACATCGTGGATATGAGACAGGCTAGGTGGCAAGGCTAAACGATAGGCTACAGGTCGTATCCTCTCCAAAATCTCAAAAGGTCCTACAAACCAGGGTGTGAACTTAGAGCCTTATCCCTGACAGATTGGACTCTTATGCGGTCGCACTCTCAAGAATACCCTGTCACCCACTGAGAAGCTTCAATCATTCTCTTCGCATTGGTATACTTTTTATGTCTATCCTATGCCTCCTAAAGTCTCTGTCTAATCAATGTAACCTACTGCTCCATATCTTGAATTATTTCGAGACCAATAGCAACTCGGTCCTCTAACCGATCCCAACTCAAAGGCGTCCTGCAAGGTCTACCGTATAAAGCCTGGTAAGGAGGCATACCCAACAAGTTGTGATGCCCATTATTGTAGGCAAACTCAACTAGACATAGGTACTCCCATCTAGACTGATGATCCATAACATACATGCGAAGCATGTCCTCTAACACCTGATTAACTCTTTCTGTCTGGCCGTTGGTTTCAGGATGGTAAGCGGAATTAAAGTTGAGCTGTGCGCCCAATGCCTGATGTAAGGCTCTCCAAAATGATGATGTGAATAGGAAGTCTCTATCAGATATGATGTGGTGAGGTACTCCATGCAGTCTAACAATATGATCTAGAAACACTCTCGCCACCAATGGTGCATTGTACATTATGCGTACCGGTGAGAATTGCACCACCTTGGTCAACTTGTCAACTGTCACCATGATGGCATCATGGCATCGCGATGACATAGGTAGACCAACAATAAAGTCCATGAAAATGGTGTCCCACTTCCATTCAGGTATCTCGTGAGGGTACAAAAGTCCTGCTAGATGCTGATGCTCGGCCTTGACCCTCTGACACTCAAGGCATCAAGCAACATACTCTGCAATGTCACGTCTCATCCCAGCCCAATGATATAACTGCTGCAAATCTGCATGCATCTTCTTCACTCCTGGATGAGCTGCATAGGGTGCTCTATGAGCCTCAGAGAGTATCACTGTACGTAGGTAACCCGCATGGGGTACATAGATGCGCTGCCTATGTCTAAGCAATCCATCCGACTCAAGGGAATATCCTACGAATTTGCCCTTCACGACCCTCTGATTTTGGTCCTGCTGCACCTTAAAAAACCGCTCATCCTTAGGCAGATGCTATAAAATACGTCCTCTCAAATCCACCTTCAAAGTTAGAGTCAGGATCTCGTGGCACCTTCAACTCAAAGCATCGGTGACCACGTTCTCCTGTCCTTTAATGTAGTGGGCATCAAAGTCATACTCACAGATGAACTCTATCCAATGCCACTAGTGGGCATTCAAATTAGGCTGAGTGAAAATGTACTGTAAGCTATGATGATCTGAATGGAGCTCGAAACGTTGACCTAAAAGAAAGTGTCTCCAACGAACAAGAGCATGAATAACAGCTGCGAGCTCTAAATTGTGAGTAGAGTAGTTTAGCTCATGTGTTTTAAGTTTTCACGATTCATAAGCAATCGCTCTACCACCATGCATAAGCACAGCTCCCAATCCCTCTAATGATGCATCCGTGCAAACAATAAAATCTTCTGCCAGATTAGGAATAGCTAATATGGGAGAGCTGGTAAGACGTTTCTTCAGGATCCCAAAGGCCTTCTCACACTGCTCAATCCAAGTGAATCATTTCCCTTTTCGCTGAAGGGAAGTGATAGGATGTGCTATCCTGGAGAAACCTTCGACAAACCTATGGTAGTAACCGGCTAGTCCCATAAAGCTCCTTACTTCTGTTACATTGGTGGGTGCTGGCCAATCTTGAATTGCTCTGATCTTCGATGGATCTATGGAGATACTATCGCCTGATAATATGTGCTCCAAATATTGCACCTCTAACCTGAAAAAGACACACTTCACCAGGTTTCCATAAAGCTGATGCTCACGTAAACACTGCAATACCTGACGTAAATGGTCCACATGTTCCTCCTCAGTCCATGAATAGATCGAAATGTCATCTAGAAAAATGATCACAAACTGATCTAGATAAGTACGGAACACCCCGTTCATGAGACTCATGAACACTACAGGGACGTTCCTCAAACCAAAAGGTACCACTGTAAATTCATAATGGCCATATCTAGTTCAGAAAGTAGTTTTGTGAATATCTGCCTCAGTGATTCATAATTGGTGATATCCAGATTTTAGATCAATTTTTGAAAACACTTTGGCTCCCTGTATTTGGTCAAAGAGATCGTCAATCATACGCAGAGGATATCAGTTCCTCACCGTCACTTTGTTCAACTGTCTGTAGTCCATGCATAGCCGAAGAGATCCATCCTTCTTCTTTACGAAGATAACTGGAGCGCCCCATGGTGAAACGCTAGGTCGGATGTGTCCCTTCTCTAATAATTCTTCTAACTACAGTTTAAGCTCTGTAAGCTCATGTGTAGTCATTCTATAAGGTGCGCGACACTGGTTCTGCCCCTTGTACCAAATCGATGTGGAAGTCAACTTCCCTGCATGGAGGCATACCCGGTAACTCTGGCAGAAAAACATCAAAAAATTCTCTCAAGACAGGGTGTTCATCTAAGGTAGTCTCAGGTTCATCCTCTGATCTATCACTAAATATGATACCAAACATCTGACAACCCTTCTATATGCAGCGCTTAAGTGGCTGAGTGGATATTGTACGAGTAGTCATGGGCTTCTGTATGCCCACTATCTCGACCAGTGTGCCATGATCATTTATGCAACTAATTGTCCTTTGGCTGCAATCTAGCTTGGCTCTATGAACTGCAAGCCAGTCCATACCCAAAACTACACCGTACGATCCTAATGGCATAACCCTAAGATCCCATGTTGTAATGAAAGATCCCAAGGAAATCTCACAATTTCTAACGGTATCAACTGACATCCTGGCCCCATAGGCCAATTCAACCTCCCACCTAATGTCTTGCCTAGAAGCCACCAGCCTGCAACGTTCCACTAACAATGTAGACATAAAAGAGTTGGTAGCTCCAGAATCAAATAGGATAGAGATGGGAAAATCTCCAATCATACCTGTTGTCTCTATGACTGAAGCCTAGAAATCAGCCTGGCAGTTTTCAACCACTGCAAACATATGGTGGGATTTACCCATATCACCCACAGTCTGCTCGGATCCTCCTGCATGATGTTGTCCCCCTGCTGTAAAACCCTATGGGCACTCTCTAGCTAGGTGTCCAGCTTCACCACAAACATAACAAGGGCCCCTAACCTGTACCTGTACAGTCTAAGTCCTACTCGACTACTGCTGTCCTGTTCTACCAGTAGACCTCTGTGAGCCCCTATATGATTGCTGCGGCCTCGTGGGTCCTGCAAGTGGTCCCTGCTGTCTTTGATCCCTACGCAGGCCCTGCTGTTGCCAACCTCTATTATTTCCCCCATGTGACCTCGGCTGTGTTCTAGCTTTCTATTGCTACTGTGACTGCTATGGTTGTGGGGGCCTAGGAGGTAATGATGCTGAACTGAATCCTCCTCTAGGAGGTGGCTGTGGTGGTCTACGGAAACTCTGCTGATGCTATTACGGTCCCTGATCCTGGAACTGAGGGTGAGAACTCTACCTCCATCCTTGAATCTCCTCAGCAATATAATCCTTCTCAGTAGCATCACTCAAAGTCTGGGGATCTGCCATCTGAACAGGTCCTGCTATACTGTGGTTTAGTCCTCTGATAAACTTATGCACCAGGAGTTTCTCATCATGGAGATACTTTGCATATCTGGATAACTCTGTAAACCTACTCTCATATTGTGCCACTGAGAGTCCCCTCTGCTGTAGGTCATTGAACTCGTCTATACCATTGAAGTGCTCAATAAAGGTCTCCCATGAGAGGGTGTCTAAGGAAAGGTGACGCTTGCACTCCTCAGTGCGCCACTAGGTAATTGCTGCATCTCGTAGTAAGTGTACTACCACGTGGGCCTTCATGTTGCCCACGTATGGACGTAACGCAAAGCACCTGTCTAAACTGATAAATCAGGCCTCTGCCTCAGCTCCCTTTGTGGTTCTGATGAAAGTAGGAGGGTTCAATCTCAATATGTCCCTGATGGAATCTCCTTTATCTCTGCGCCCCCTGATAGGCTCATCTGTATGATAATCATAAAGCCTAGGACCCAATTACTCTACTCGCACTGTCTCGTCATGCCTGGCATGATGTGTGGGACTCCTGCTATGGGCCCTGTAGGCTGAACCAACCTCCTCTGTATCAGGCAAATCGACATAAGGCTCCACACGTGGTACCCCCTGTGGCTCTACGTGGGGCTCCACACATGGCTCGACATGAGTCTCAGCTCGTGGCTCCACGTGTGGCTCTTCTCGTGGAACATCGTGGGGCTCGACACATGGCTCTACGCGTGGCTCAACTATAGCAGATGGAAGCCTATCTAAGATAGCCTGTAAGGCCTATAATATCTGTGGTCCCATATCTGGTGAGGCTGGTGGTGCCTGCGGTACTTGAGGAACTGGTTGTGTCTGTAGAACTGGCTAAACTTGTGGAATTGGCTGATCTGGTGGGACTAGCTGATCCGGTTCCACAGCTGAAGAATCAGTGCGCACCTCAGTGGGTGGAGTGCGGCGGGGCTGTGCTCGTTGAACTTGTTTGGGAGGCATCCTACAAAATGAGGTAACCGCCAATCAGTTTGGTTGTGGAAGTGATAATGTGCCTAAACAAGCCCAGTGTTTAAAACAACTTGGGCTCTGATACCAAATGTCATGCCCACATTTCCCATGCCGTCACAACATGCAAACATGCGTGTCATGTCCACATGCAACATGTGGTCATGATAGAACTATCAAAAATTTTCCCTTACTACTTGAAATTTCCCCCTCGCACGTGTAAGCGTGCTCGGTTGCGTATGTTTAAGTCATCAATGATACTGTTGTTAACAGAATATACTACACACGTGCATTCTCTATTTTGATGTCAATCACTACATTTACGTCAGTTTTATTTTCAGCGTTTAGGATTTCCTTGGTAGGTGGTTGACCTTTAATTAGTTTTCTCAATTTATTTCAATATTGGCTCACATTTCTCCTTTTATTATATTCCATCATTTATTTATTTAATTATCAATTTATTTCAATAAATTGTCTCATTTTCATAGTCTACCATTTGGTAATAATTTAACTTTGAAATCGCAATTTCTTTTACAGACCAAACTGTCGAATTTTAAATATTTAATGTCAAAATGAATTGTCTCATCATTTCTTTTGATACAAATAAAAAATATATATTTTATATATATATATATATATTTTTAAAAATCTCCCTCTCACAATTTGTTTATATAAAAGAAATTGTGCAAACGATTATTTATATGTTTTTCATATTTTAACACAATACTTATATATATATATATATATAGATATATATATATATATATATATATATATATATATATATATATATATATAAGTATTCTCCTCTAAGCGTATGTATACAAACAATACATACATTTATGTCTATATATATAGATATACATATATATAATTAAATATGGTTAATTAAATAAATTTTCTTATTTAATTGAAGCCCCACATTTATATAACAAATAACATATATAAATGTATATATATATGCACTCACACATATATAAATATATATACATTTATATTTATTTAATAAACATCTTAAATCATGCTCCACTCAAATGACAGAGTGTAATACCATTTATTAAGCCACATGATATTGAGGAACAGCAACCCTAAAATTCTTATTGCTTGTGTTGCATTGCAGGTTAGGGTGGAGCAACGACGGAATAGACATAGGTGTGGTGATGGCGCAGGGGAGGCCGAAGGAGGTGGAGGGATGTGGGAGGCCGCAGAGGGCAGCAGATGGTGGTCATGGTAGAGACTGGCCGTGCAGGAAGCGGCGGCGGCGGAGGATGCAAGCGGCAGGTGGTAGTCGCAGGCGGCGGGAAGGGTGCCTGTGCGCAGGCTGCGGGGTTTTGACGAGGTGGGGGTGTGGGGAGGGGTAGAGCCCTACCCACAATCCACTTCATGGGGTGTGGGTGGGGCTCCGCCCCTCCCCACACCCTCATAGTATTTAGTTCAGTGGAGGTTTAAACCCCCACCATTTTCACATATGTTTTCGGCTATGTAACAATGTAAACAGCAAATCCCCTTCCTTCAATACATTTGCTATTTCATAATTTTTTTTTTAAATAAATAAAATAAATATATATATATATATATCCATTTTAGCATAAGTTCATAAAATAAATAAATTTAATATATATATATATATATTTCTAGCATATGATCATCACAATGTGTCATTTTTAGTTTATATATATATATGTCTTTAGGCACTCTACAAGTTCATATCTTCTTCAGCTTTTCAGTTTATATAATAAACAAATTCTTGTATAAAACAGAAAATAAATACATATTTAAATATATATATTTGTCAATTATAACTTATCTTTTCTATTGTTCTTTCCAATGCAAAATAAAATTTAAAGTCTAGGATTGAGAGAAAATACAAGTTAATTATTAAAACTTCCACTTCAATACTCAATATAACAAACATGTAAATCCTTTTGATGAAATTCCATTGCATAGTTAAATCAAATCTTAATTCCTTCCCAAAGACAATTTACTTCTTATAAAATTATTAAATGTATCATTTCCTCTAACAATACAATGGATAAATTTTACAACTTGTCTAAATTAACAACTAACTTCACAACTTTACAATTTTGCTAACAAGAATAAAACAACTGTAAAAATTCACAACTAACATCACTTTAAGGGAGGAATTAATCTCTTCTCCCAAATATTTTCTTTTTACAATTTTAGAGAGAGTAAACCTCTCCTCAAAGGAAAACTTATCCAGGATGAAACTTAATGAACCAAACTCTCCTTGCCAGTAAGGATGAGTTACATTTTCCCCAAACAATAAAACTTTCCCATTACTCTTCCATAAGCTCCAAGAGAAACTTGCATGACCATAAGGAAGAAATACACCAACCAACTAGCTCTCCTCCCTACCATAGACCCGCAAGAGGGTCACCCCCGAGCTAGGGAGATCATCCACACACCCAGGGTAGAATAGACCAAAAACACTTCACAACTTTAGAACAAACAACACACAACACCCATGGTTTTACTCACTACACAAAAACTCAGCTGAGGTGAGTTTAAAGAGGGTAGGGAAGTAGACTCACTCAACTCCAAGGTGTCATTCTTCTCAACATTTTATCACAGCTTTTCTCATGGCCTCAAGCCAATAAAATTAACTTTTCTCATGGCCTCAAGCCAACCAAATAACCAAAATCCCAGGGATATCACAAATAGGCTCTCAAGCCTTATAGCCCTCTTGGCTCAAAATTACCAACATGCCCTCAAGGCTTCCATATACCCAGAACAATGCACCCGAGGAGGTTCACACCTTCCCTTCCCCATACATGATGAGCATTGTCTTCCAACTGGAAGAAGCTCTTTCAAACACCCAACACAAACCCAAAATAACAGAAATAACACATAGACAACCTTTGCAAATCCACATTCATCAAACAAGAATAGAACATACATGGGTGAGTAAACTGGCTCACTAACCTTTACAAGTCCTATTATGGATGTAGTTGAAGAAGAGCTCCACCCTTAGTCTCCTCCTCCAAGTTCTCCTTCTTCCCACAATAATCCAACCCCCTTACCCTCTCCCTCCTCCCTTCTTTAAGACAAATTCCCTCCATTTTCCCTTATTCCCAAGTGGCATTAAAAAACTAAACCCACTCCTTATCCATTATCCCTAGTGGACTTAAAACAATTAACCTCACTCAAGAGGCCCCCCACTATAGCCCTTTTCCAACACATGGAGAAATAAAATATAATAAGTAAAATAGAAATAAAAAGGGAGTGGATGACACACCACCCTTTTTATGGGGAACTCCCACCAAAAGAGAGGGACAAAGAGACAAAGCACTCCATTATTGGTGGATCATGGAGTCATTCCATGACTTGGAAGTGGGCCTGAGTGTGGATTCCACTCATCCCATTATCCCCATGCTCCCAAATTCGTCACTTAACTTCATTGTGAAGTTAAAGTGACCATATGGAGGTTATCCCAAGGTTATCCTAGTCAAAAGGGTCCCCAGACCCATGGAGTATAACCTAGGGTTGATTTTTACCTAGTTAGGACTCCCAGAATCAAGTAAAAACACAAGAAGAGGGTCTAAAAGAAATAAACTTAAACAAGACTCATAACAACATTTCTTACAACACATATCACAATACAAGTAATTCAGAGGGTAGACCTAATTCCCTTGACCCCAGGCAACATTACAACATTAGAACATTTCCACCATACACAGAGTTGATCTTAGTTCCTCGTGGAACTAGATCGGCTCACAAGGGATACAACATAGGGTGTGGAATGATCTCCTGTATTTGTGGTTTTGTTAGCAATACCTACACACTCAATCTCGAAGTTAATAACACATAAAAATATCATAGCCGAAGCAATTTAAATACAAGCATACCTAAATATTCTACCATATAATCATATTGAAATCACATTAAAGTTCCATTTCTAATATTATCCATTCATCATTTTCTTAAAAGCAACATCTAACTATCATTGCACAATTTATTTTCTTAAAATTCAATTTGGTTTAATAAACAAAATTCCAGGATCAATAGTCCTTCAACATAAAAGTAATAGCAATAGCACTGCAAATAGTCTCATGAACAGAAGTGAAAAAGTTAGGCCTCACAAATATGCCTCTTCTCCTAAGGAAAATGGAAATAACCTGCATACCACATCTTGATGCTCAATTCTAGCCCTACAACAAGCTTCCTTGAACATTCTGATATGATCATCAGCATCCTGATATGGATGATACTTAGAACAAATTTTATCAGGATTCTTAAGCAAAGCATGATAGGCTGTGAAAGTCAAAGGTGACTCTGCAGTAAAGAATGACATAGCAACTGGTGGAGATTGGAGCTGAGGTGTGACAGGTGGTCCTAGTAGGTGTTTGTAACCTGATAGGAGTTATAGGAGCACATTCTGGTGAAGCTCCTGAAGCACTAGAACCACGAGAGTGATGAATGTCTACAGTTCTAGGTCTAAATCCCCAGATAGGTAATTCTTCAAAGAGTCCATTGGATTTGGACCTAGTATTTGGCCTGAGAGCTAGGATTTCTTAAATTTAAGGAAAATTGGCTGGTTTACTGTAAAGATCAGTTGAAACTCCCTAGCAAAGGCTGTATTTATGGTCAGAATTTGAAAGCGACTAGATATTTAGGCAATATTTACAGAAATGATGGAAATATGAGGTGTATTGAAGCTTGATGACATACGCAACCAGATATCAGGTTTCTTAAGCAGCTTACCTCAAAAGATTTAGCAAATTTACCTGAAATAAAGCTTATCTTTGAAAATTCATGGTGATCAACCACAAAGCTTGCAATATTAATGCTTAATTTTGAAATCTTCACAAATGATTAGCGTGAAAAGACTTAAAATAGCAAATCTTTGCATATAACTTGAAATACAAAGGTGTTTGAGTGTTACCTTTCTGTCTGCATCATCAAATCGAACAAAACCTATTGATGATAAGAAGGCCCTCCTTCTAGCACCAATTTATGTTGATCATGATGTTACTCGCAAGCAAACATGAAATAAAAGTTACACAACAACCTTTATTTATCTTGAAAGATACGATAAATTCAAAGAATTTATGATCCCAAGTCTCTGTTGATTAGTTCATAATCTACTGACGTTACTCAGTGGTTGATGTGTGTTGTTTTCCATTTCAAGGGGCCTTACGTTTGTTTGAATGATCAGTAGATTTTGTTTCCTGTAAATGTAATCCACAGAGAGGTTATTTCTATTCCATATTCCAAAGATAACTGATGCATTTGCAATTTTGATCAATTCTTGTGATTATTGATCATCATGAACTTGTTCTTTCTTCTACACAGTATATTTATTTAAATGATGTGTCTGTAAGTAGATATATGCATGAATTTCATGGATTTATGTGTGGATTTGCATGATATCTATCAATTTAACATGATTTAACTCTAAATATGCTATGTATTTCCAATTATCTATGAGATTTTAGCATATTTCATATTATTTGATTTTGATCTTCTATTATTTGCAATTATGATGCTGAATTGTTATGAAATTCAAAGAAAATTAAAAGAATACTTCAAATTTTGGTGAATCTTTAGCTATTGAACCACATACATACCAAATACATTCATTAGGAGAAGAACTCAAACCGTATTTTCACCAGGATGTTCCACAGCTAGATATAGATGATGCTAACTTCAATGGATAAGGAATGAAAACAACACATGTAGACTGACAAGCACTCCAAGGGACGCAGCTGATCAAAGCATGTATCAAGATCTCAAAAACAGATTACTCAGGATTTATGATGATTTGTAATCAAATTGTCTTCTCTTTCATTCAGTATACAAAACATGTATGTTTAAAACAACTTTGAAATAAGTCCTGATGTTTCAGCAATCAAATTTCAATTAAGCTTCTGAATGTCCAAAATATGGCACCCCTGCACCTTTTATAGAATAAGGTGAGGGAACACCTACAAATGACCTACGGTCAGGATTTATCTATTAAGATCAATAGTAGATAATCTTTCTTTGACTCAGTCAACACTTTCCTTCATGGCACAGGTTGCCAGCTGGCAACCATCTAGATGATTCATTATCTTATGAGTACCTGATGCATATATTTTCTTTGTGCTGCATCTTCATTCATTCCTTAGGTTCCTGGTCTTTATCTTCTTCTTTAGGACTTTCTCCTTCTGACGGCTCTTTTTCTTGGTCTTCTTCTCTTTTTCACCTTGCCCCTTGTATCCTTTGTAAATTTTGCCTTTTCTTGCGTAGACTTCGCCTTCTGAGATGCCATCACCTCTCTGCCACTTTCCATATACTTGCATACCTCCCAATAGACATAAGTTTATAAGATGGATTAAAGTCACTTTTTAGTCTTGAACCTAAACTTTTGTCACAAACATACAAGCATTCAAATATACAAAGAGTTTTCTGTATTGAACTTCCTTTTGAAATCCAACTTGTATATTTCTCTTTGCATATCAGATTATGTATATTGCTTGTATATCTTCATCATCGGAATAACTCACTTAGTCAGGGTGATCTAAAAAACTCACACCGATCACACATATCTTCCCGATACATTTTTTATCAGTGAGAGCACAAGTGATTCTTACCGAAAAGTATCTATCGCCGAGAGGCATAAGATCGGTATGATCTAAAACTTTCTCTTCCAGCAAGCTTACTCATGCCGATGAGTGGTGGAGCCCACATTTTTTTCCCCTTGTATCTCCATGATGCATATAACACTTGTATCAAACCTTTAGATACAAGCCCGGATACATACAACATTTAAGTATCCGCCTCATCGGACTTCAAATTTTATAAACCATAGTTTACTTACCCTTTAGCTCCGCAATGTATAAAGCGCAATGCATCTTCTGATATACTTTCAGGTATGATACATCCTTTATAACAAATTTTAATTTTCTCTGAATTCTGCCTTGTATGTATCTTGAAATGCATGTCACCAGAACATACATACAAAGTGCAAAACATACAACGATAAAACTTCCTTTCATAACTTTTCCATTCCGTGGCATGTATAAACCATTGTATCTCACCTTATATGTTTCCCTGTGCCTAACATACAAACATAAAATGCATCTGACGGACTCAACTGATTATTTGCTAAAACTTTAAACCCTGTCAGGTCTGATTTGTATGTATAGATAGAATGTTAACAAAATGCATACAAGTAAAACATAGAATATAAACCTGACAACTCCCTTTTGTGACCTATATAATGACTCAATATATAGTACTATGTATGGAAGAATGGATGAGATGATGGAAATGATGAAAACAATGTGAGTTCACTTAGATGTTGTTGAAGAAGATTGAAGAAGAGGATTGTCACCTCAACCTAATGTTGAAAGTGATGATGATGAAGAATTTCAATCCACAGATCAAAATGAAGAAACCCTAGGAGAAGAAGAAGAAGAATTAGATCAAATGAAGATGGTGTGAGCTATTTCAAAGATTGGGAAAATACCTAGAGTGGATGTATCGAATTACACTGGCAATTTGAATCCTGAGGAGTTGAATGATTGCATAAATGACCTAGAAGAATACTTTGAGTATGAAGAAATTGAAAATCTGGAGAAAGTGAAATTTGCAAAGACTAAGTTGAAAGGACATGTTGCTATTTGGTGGAAAGAAGTTTAGTTGGATAGAAACAAAAGAGGAAAAGAAAAGATCATAAAGTGGGATACAATGGTGACAAAGTTGAAGAATCTGTTTATACCTACTGACTATGAGTTGTAATTGTTGAAAATATTGCAGAACTTGAGACAAAAGGAGAAATTTGTGAAGGAGTACACTGAAGAATTTCATAAGATGATCATAAGGATAGGACATAGTGAAGAAAGAAAGGAGAAAGTGGCAAGACACATCAATGGACTGAGATTGAACATTCAAGAAGAATTGAGTTTGGTAAGGATGACAACATTGGAAGAAGCATATCAGTTTGCCCTAAAAGTTGAAGACAAGTTGAACAAGAAGTATGAACAAAGACAAAGAGATAGAGGAGGTAAATTTTAGAGAGGTAGACAAATTTTTGGAGGAGAGAGATCATTTGTGGAGCAAAGCAGACAAGATAGCACATTCAAGAAGGAAGACAGAGATAACAATTCATAGCTGAGAGGTGTTAAAACTTTCTGCCATAGAGGAAACCCTAAATCTTATCAGAGTGAAGGATACATAAGATATAGAAGAGGATTTGATAAGAGAACATTTAGAGGAACATGTTTTAAGTGTGGAGGTGAAGGACATAGAGCATTTGAATGTCATCAAGGAAGTACAAGCAAGAAGATGGAGAACAATGGAAGAACAACTTACATAGAAGAACCTATTGGATCACCTAATTTAGTTGGTAAACCTGAGAAAGGAGAATCACTTGTCATGAGGAGAGAACTATTTTAAGTAGAGACAATGAGGAACCACCACAGAGGAAAAGTTTGTTCTAGACTAGATGCAAATTAGGAGGTAAATGTTGTAAGGTTGTAATTGATATTGGTAGTTCTAATAATTTGGTTTTAGAGGAGATGGTGACTAAGCTGAAGTTGGAAAGATTGAAACAACCTAAGCCCTATCAGATAGCATGGATTTAGGATGATCATAACATACTGGTGAGTGAACAATGTTTGGTAAAATTTCATATTCGATCTTATCATGATGAAGTATTATGTGATATCATGCATATGGATGTATGCCATATATTGTTAGGTAGATCATGGAAGTATGATAGAAAAGCTATACAAGATGGGAGAAAGAATACCTACACTATAACATCAAATGGAAAGAGAATTACTTTGATTCCTTTGGAAGATGAACCTAAGGGTGAAGTTTGTGGGAATTCTAGAATCTATTTGGTAGATGGAAGGAAATTTCTGGATGGTTTGAGACATGTGAATATGTGTTATGCTTTGATTCCTAAGAAGCCTGAAAACCTAAAGATAGAGACTGAAGAATCACAACCAGAGGAGATAGCTGAATTACTGATAGAGTATGAAGACATCATATCATACAATGTACCTGAAGGATTTCCACCAATCACAAGTATCAGTCATCACATTGATCTTACACCTAGAGCTAGTTTGCCTAACAAAGAAGCACACAGAATGACACTAGCAAATAATGAAGAATTGAATAGACAGATACAAGAATTGTTGAGGAAAGGTTTGATCAGGGAAAGTTTGAGCCCTTGTGCAATACCTATAGTGTTAGCACCAAAGAAGGATGGAGAATGGAGAATGTGTATAGACTCTAGAGAAATCAACAAAATCACAGTTAAGTATAGATTTCCATTGCCTAGGATGGATGATATTATGGATTGTTTGAGTGGGGAAAAATATTTTACAAAGATAGACTTGAAGAGTGGATACCATCAGATTAGCATTAGAGAAGGAGATGAATGGAAGATTGCTTTTAAGACAAATGAAGGATTGTATGAATGGTTAGTGATGCCTTTTGGATTGACAAATGCACTGAGTACTTTCATGAGATTAATGAATGAAGTTTTGAAGAAAATCTTGGGTAAGTTTGTTATTGTATATTTGGATGATATTCTAATTTTTAGTAAGATAAAAGAACATTTGTCACACTGAGACAAGTATTACAGAGGTTGAGAGGAGAAATTGTTTATAAACATTAAGAAGTGTAGTTTCATGAAGGAAGAATTGGTATACTTGGGACTTGTGATTTCTGCGAAAGGATTGAAGATGGACCCTAAGAAAGTTAGAGCAATTGTTGAATGGGCTACACTTGAGAGCATTGGAGAAGTTAGATCATTTCATGGACTAGCAAGTTTCTACCGAAAGTTCATCAGAAATTTTAGTTCAGTATGTAACCCTATGATAGACACAATGAGAGGAGATAGAAAGGACTTTAAGTGGACATCAGGAACAGATAAAAGTTTTGAATTGTTGAAGCAGAAAGTGACAAAGAAATTTGTGTTAACATTACTAGATTTCAATAAGGTATTTCAAGTATATTGTGATGCAAGTGGAAATGTAATAGGAGTACTGTTAAGTCAAGAAGGTAGACCTGTAGCATATTTCAATGAGAAGTTGAATGATGCAAGGAGAATATATTTAGTTTATGATCAGGAGTTCTATGCCATAATTCAAGCCTTGAAGAAGTGGAGACATTATTTGTTGCCTGAGGAGTTTGTGTTGTATACAGATCATCAAGCTTTGCAGGATTTTAACAGTCAAGGAAAGTTGAATTAGAGACATATGAGATGGGTAGAGTTCATATAGAGTTACACTTTTGTATTGAAGCATATGAGTGGGAAATCAAACAAAGTTGTAGATGTATTGAGTAGAAGAAGGAACTTGTTGACCAAGATGAGAGTTGAAGTGTTAGGATTTGAAGAATTGAAGAACATGTATGAAGAAGACCTTGATTTTGCAGAACCTTGGAAAGCATGTAAGGAACCTATTGTGATAGATAGGATTAAGTAGTTGGATTATTTAATTCAGGAGGATATTTTGTTTAAAGGAAATCAATTGTGTATTCCTAGGAGTTCAATGAGAGATAATTTGATCAAAGAGAAGCACAGTGGTGGATTAGCAGGACATTTTGGAATTGACAAGACAGTGGCTTTGGTAAGTGAAAATTACTTTTGGCCTCAGATATATAAGGATGTTAGGAAGTTTGTGCAGAGTTGTAGAGTATGTCAAGTTGTAAAAGGGAGTAGTTAGAATACTAGATTGTACAAATCTTTGACAGTACCAGAGAGACCTTGGGAAGACATAAGTATGGATTTCATATTGAGATTGCTGCAAACACAGAGAGGACATGATTCTATATTTGTAGTGGTGGATAGATTTTGAAATATGGCATATTTCATACCTTGTAAGATGACAACTAATGCAGTTCATGTGGATGACCTATTTTTCAAGGAGATTGTGAGATTGCATGGATTACTTAAGAGTATAATTTTAGATAGAGATACAAGATTCATTGGATATTTTTGGAAGAAACTTTGGAAGAAGATGAAGACAGATTTGGAGTTCATTTCAGCATTTCATTGTTAGACTAATGGACAGACAGAGATAGTGAATATGAGTTTGGGGAACTTGTTGAGATGTTTGGTTGGAGAGAAGGTAGGAAATTGGGACTTGATTCTATCACAAACAGAGTTTGCATACAATAATTGAATGAATAGGAGTACCAGAAGAACACCATTTGAGATTGTGATAGGAACTAACCCTAGAGGAGTAGTAGAGTTGAGAGATATCAATATGGAGGATATGAGGAGTACAAAAGCAGAAGAATTTGTAAGACACATGGAGACAGTACATAATCAAGTTAAGAAACATTTGGAAGAGATGAACAATAAGTATAAAGACAAAGCAGATGAGAAGAGAAGACACAAAGAATTTTTAGTAGGAGATGAGGTAATGTTATATCTGAGAAAAGAAAGATTTCTAGTAGGGAAATATAACAATTTGAAGATGAAGAAGTTTGAACCATGTAAGATACTCAGAAATTTTGATTTAGGAAATGCATATGAAGTGGAGCTACTGGAGACATTGGGCATATCACCTATTTTCAACATGGCAGATCTATATCAGTATCATGAAGCAGAGTTCAGTGACATCATTGAAGAAGACTTAAGAAGCAATTACCACAACAAGTACTAGAGTAGATTGAAGACATCTTGGACAACAAAGTTGGACACAACACCAGAGGAAAGTAATACAAAGAATATCTTGTAAAGTGGAAAGGAGACTGGAAGAAGACTCATCTTGGATTTCTCAGGCTAAGGTGGACCATCTTGGTTTTCCTCTAGCCCCAACAAAGTGAGGGACTCACTTTTTTCAACAACCTAGGGTGTCTGATGTAGGAGCATCCTTGGTTCAAGAGCAACCTTGCATCAACCAAAAATATTTGTATTTCATTTTGTTTCTTTCATTTTCTAGTTCAGTGCAATCAGTTTAGTCAGTAGCAGTTTCAGTAGATTGGTCTACATTCTATTGCAATTTCATTTTAGACCTTGTAGAGCTAGACTTAGTATCTAGACATCTTCATTTACATCATATCCAAAACTCAGATCATTTGGATCAGTTTCCATAAATTTATCGCTATCAGAAGATTGACTGTTTTCTTAGAACAGGGCATTCATAGAGTCTCAGACAATCAACTAAAGGAGAATACTTGCGGAGCACTTCCATGACTTGTGGAGCTAAATGGCACATCATTCAAGATATTTTGGAGCCTGATTGACCTTCCCTAAGATTTGCACATTGATTCATTCACTTTGCCAAGTATTTCCGTATGTTTTGGGTCAACCTATTCGTGTACACACTTTACATCTCTTTCATTGGAGTTTGTAATTTGTTTGGCTAATGCAGAGGAATCTTGTGATCTAAAGATGATATATATTCATGTAATAGATGCTTAGGAAGTTAGTGAGTGATAGATAGCATAATTTACAAGTTAGATAATTCAAATTCTTTTGGTATTAGGTGCTTCAAAGCTATATCTTGCACATGTTTTGTAACTAGAGAATCAGGCCTGTGAGCCCTAATTTGTAAGCCCGCATGTTGCTGACATGTTTTGTTGAATACCATGAATATTGAGGGGGGGGTGAATCAGTATTCTCTTAAACCATAGACTCATTAAATCATTAATTCATTTGCCCATTCAACAACATTAAAGAAAATTAAACATAGCATGAACAACCACAAGGCATGACACATGAACACAAGCATTTTTATGTGGAAAAAAAAAGGGAAAAACCATAGTGAGTATTAGCTCACAATATATTATGTAGTAACAATACTAAATTATAAAAGAGGCTCACTGCCTTAGGGCTCACTACCTACGGCTCACTATCCAAGGATGCTTACTGCATAAAGGTTCACTGCCTAAACAAAGAAAGAGATAGAAGGATGGCTCACTGCCAAAATGAACAGCTAAATTTGCATTTGCAAATGCATGATTACAGCTCCAATGATGCTTAGAAAACTATCTCAAAACTCTTCATCTTAAACTGCTCTGCTACACTGCTATGTTCTTACAGAGGAATAAGATCTTTCTCATCTACACTTGTCACCTTCACAAAACCACAATCTTTAGCATATCGCACACACACCTTCATATTCACATCTCCTCATACAAACATCAAATAAGATCTCATATATATATATGCAATACTTAGAATCTTAACATTAGGTCTGCCTACTAAGATGAAGCATGTAGTTAATCAACATGTAACTTGTCTGCCAAATTAATTAACAAAAAAGCTTTGCAGACCTAATTTACATTTGAAACACATTCTCATATGTTGGCTCCAATTGTAGAACCACTTAGGATAAAATTCCAATCAATAGAACTTGACACATACAAATCAAACTAACGAGTCAGCCTCAAACACAGACTGTCACTGGTTCAATCTAACTGTCAAATCATAACCTTTGCCGCGGACCACAATACTATCTTAAATTCATATCAAAGATTCATTATACATCCCCAAGCTTAAGTTTAGAACCACAAAGCATAATATTATATTGTGGCAAAATGCGGACCATCAGAACATATGCCATGTCTCAGTCAAACATTGTCAAGCCAAGTGGTGATACTTAGATGCTCAGAAATATCTTTCTAGTAGACTTTAGACTCTATAACTTTGGATTTTAGACCTTCAAATAAGTGTTTACAACACCTCAAAACCACATAACAAAATATCTAACACCGAAGGAATGCGGACCAAAACAAATGTGTGTTCTCCTTTGTTTAGTACAATATTCTGTCATGCCAGACTTAACCAACTTGAAGATACACTTCCAAAGATGATAAAAATCTGGAAATGTGTATTTAGGATCATCTAAGGAGTAGGAATATCATAACAGAACCGCATGACTTGATCTTCAACTGCATACCAATGCCAATCAAAATGTTGTCTTTCTATCATTGTCTCTAAACTCTTCCAACACTTAGCCAAATTCCTTAGGTCTTCCTTTGCTGGACCAAAATATATGTTCCAACCTTGTTCCTTTTATTGTTGCCATCAATTACAACACCATCGAACATCAATCTTTGCCAAATTGCCAACAATCTCCCCCTTTGGCATTGATGGCAACACTTGATGTGAACAACTCTTATACTGCTCCCCCTAACTTCACACTTCTCTTTTTATTTTTCAGTTATTTTTCCTTTGTGTTTTTCACATGCTTCATTCTCCCCTTTTGACATCAATGGCAAAGGTGTATGATATGTAAATATGTACAAGTGACCAAAACTTCAAAATTATTTGTACTATCTGCATATATAAGTGAAATCAAAATACCTTACTATTTTGCTGGGAGAATATCTGAAAAGAATTTCTTCAATTGCACCACATCTTCATCCCACCTAAATTTAGCATCACTCAAAACTAATATGTGCCCATTAACTTGAGATACCGGCTCTTCTACCTTCTTGATAGTAGTAGGGGCCGCAGTGATTTACCTAGTATGTTCTTCTGCTGCTACTAGCCTAGCCATGGATGCAATCTTGAAGCTTACTATCTCTCTGTGCTGGCTCATTCTGTGCTTTATACCTCCCTCTAAGTTTGCAACTTATGTATAGCAGAATGAATGGTCTCAACTTCTACCCTCTGATTGCTAATGGCATCCTTTACTGGGTCATAAGTTCTGGAAATCTTCATTATTTGAGCTTCCCATTTATTTTATCTTTTAGATCCTTTGTTTTCTCAAGCCATGTAAGACAAAATTTCTACATTTCACTGGCCTCTTTGATAGCAGTCTAAGCATATTCTATACTCTTTTCTAACATAATTTTATCTTGGGAAAATTTTCCATTGAGCTCTACTAACCTCTTGTCATCAATCTTTGCCCTTACCTTCTTTTCTGCAACTTGTTCTAGGGACTCAAAATGAGAATTGATTGATTCCATAAGCTTTTTCAATTGGCCAGTAGGAGCTAATGATGTATCTCTCTTTATTCCAGGAATAATCTTTTCAAAAATTTTTGATGCATCTTCAATCAGATCACTGTCCTCCATATGGGATTTTAATATCTCTTCTTGTGTTGTGGTCTAAAAGATTATCCCAAGTCTCAGCTTATGTAATGGGGACAATGTGGAAAGTTTAATTGGTCCTTGCAATAGCTCAGGTGCAGTCAAAATTTTAGCTTCCTTTTGCTTCTCCAAAAACTCTCTCAAGGAGTCAACTGTCTCATTCTCAGCAGTGTCTCTTTTGTCTTCTTCTTCATGAGACATCTCAGCATCATGCCTTTCTGGAGGGTCTTCTTGAATGAGTTCTTTCTCACTTCCCTCTATTTTTGGAGCAGGATTTTCAATCATCTGTTCATCAGTTTCTTCTCTTTGTTCACCTTGGTCATCAAGGACATTTTCTTCAAGTGCCACTTTTGCTTCTTCAGAGTTCTTTTCTTCCACAAGCTCTTTTATTTCTTCAACTTTCCCAGAGCTTACCGAAGGAGGTGTTCCACCTTGATCCATACTCTGTTCTATATTCTCATCTAGAACTGTATTAGGCTTGTCAGCATCAACATTTTGTTCCTCTTCATTAGTGCCTACCACAATTGAGATTTACAGTTGTTAAGGGAAAATTTGATCTAAATGAATAATCAATAATATCAAATATCAAGATACCCAAAACTCAATGAAATGGTGAACTAAGGAAATTCAATAACAATGAACAAACTACAAAGCAAACCTCCTTAGATTGTAGCTTCCATTGATCGTCTATCACAATTGTTCTTGCATGTATGAATAGGGCCCTCAGAGAGTGCACTTCCTTGCTATGCTTCAAGAATGTCAATTGGGAATGGCTATGATAATACCGCAATGAAGAGGAGCTTCACAACGATGATAGTGGTGCGTAGTAGCGAATGTGATCACAAGCAATGAAGGAATTGGTGCCGAAGGCACGCTGTAATTCCTGTAGAGTAATGATACTTAAATCTTGGATCAATGAAATGGAGGAATAAGGTTGTACTTATAAACTTGAAAGAATGAATATCAATGGTATAGAGAGATTGAGAAGATCAATGGTTGAGAATAGTGTTGATGGTGATGTTAGTCACAACCAAGCACACAAAACAAAAGTCACACAACAACCCTTGTTTATCCTGAAAGATATGATGAATTCCAGGAATTCATGATCCCAAGTCCCCGTTGATTAGTTCATAATCTGCTGATGTTACTATGTGGTTGATGTGTATTGTTGTTTTCCATTTTAGGGCCTTACGTAGATCTATAGATTCTGCTTCTGCAACAATGCTTGACAGGGAGGTTACTCTACACAACATATATCTCCAAATGATGTGTCTAAGTTGATATTTGCATGAGTTCTACCCCTACTTGTGATTCTCTGCATGATATTTTCAATAGTACATGCATCTAGCTCAAAATATACTAATGATATTTAGTTATCTACGAGATGTCAGCATATTTCTCTATTCTACTTCTGATTAATATTTATCATGATGTGCAGTTGTGAAAGTGATTTCAATAAAATTAAAATGAGAAAAGGGGTTAGAGAGTTAGATTCCTAAAATTACTTGACTGAGATTATTGATCCACATACATGTTCCCATATAGCAATGGAGCAAAGAAAACTAAAATCATACTTCACCAGGACAGTCCACAAATCTGCATGATTAAGTGCAAATCTTCAAGCGAAAAGTTGACAACAACATGCAATGAAATGAAAGTGCTTCTATAGAACACAGCATTCACTAGTACATAAACAGAAGTTAACTTGAAGACTACTTAAGGTTTACAATCAGGATATAGTTTGAAGCTTCTTCTCCATATAGTATGTTCATAAAACAGGTACATTTACAATGATCTGAGGAAAGGACCTTGACTATTTCAACAATCCAGTCCTCACTAGTCTCAGTAATCCGATCTCTTCATAAAACTGTTACAGGTCTGATATTGTATGATTGACCTCCTTCTCCTTTTTTTTTTCAAAAAAATAAAATGGGCTTAATATATGCATCTCTGATTTCCCCCAATCTGGCACCCAAAAACCCTAGGAGATCAATGGTTAGCATCTTGAAATACAGCATCATACTGTGAGAAATGAATCCCACCAAGAATTCAAGCAGCATACCCAGACAGGGCACTGCTCCCTCAATAATGTTTCCATCTGCTAACTCCTCACACTGAAAGCCCCTCCTTCTAGTGTGTTTGGCCCCTCGGGATCCGGTGCTATCCTGTGTGATGTGATCTCTATTCAAAGCTCCATCTTTATGCTCATCTACATGCCGCCACTGTGTCAGCAACCCTGCATCTTCCAGCTACTCCAACAATTTGCAATAAATAAGCAGGTCATAAGCATCATCATTTAGTAAATCAGCAGGGAAAACCAAACATTCATATTAAAACAGGTTCCAAATGCACAAACACAGCCATCAGGCTCAAAAACCATGGAAAACGCACATAAAAAATGCATATACAGCATTAAAACTAGTTGGATCAACCATCGTTGACCAGAAACATGCATCGGGCGCCCAAAGAAGCTTCAAAATTTCCAATCGCTTCGCTTTCCCGCTCAAAATTTCCTTGTATATCACAATATACAAGTCGGACGCATACATCGAATTAATCGGATTTCAAACTGCTCGAAATCCATCTTGTATATCCGCAATGCATATCGGTTTGTATATCGCAACATACAAATGCATATGCATACAAAGAACTTTCTATATTGGACTTTCATTTTGAATCCGGCTTGTATGTATAATATTGCATCTTTGATATACAAGATGGAATTATACAACAATTTAACCTCATTCCATAACATCTTCGATTCCAGTGTTTGTATGCACGCAATGTATATCGGCTTGTATATGAGAATATACAAGCCCGATATACATTGAATTAACTCTGCTTCATGAAATTTGGGTTCTGGGCAATGTATCTCCGCTTTGTATGTTTTGGAATGTATGTATATCGAAACATACAAAGACTTAACTCAAATAAATAACCCCTTTAGGTCCGCCTGATGTATATTTGTATTGTATGTTACTCAAACATATAAGCCCGTGGATATACAATGAATTAACCGTGCTTCATGACATTTGGATTCCGTACCATGTATAAAGTGTTGTATATCCACCTTGTATGTTACGAAATATGCATTGTGGAAACATACAAGGATTTAACCATTTTTAATACTCCCTTTGGGTCCGCCTAATGCATATGAATGTTGCATGTATCCTTTGAATTGTATATTTTGCTTGTATGTAAAAACATACAAGCGCCAAATATACAACCATTTAACTCTTCTTCACGATGCCTTCGAGTCCACGGCCTGCACATTGCAAATGTATATATCAAATGTATGTTTAAATATACAAGCACGAAATATACAATGAATTAACATTGCTTAATAAATTTTTGGTTCCAGTCCTTGTATAAATGCATTGTATGTTACGACCTGCCAAACATACAAACGCGAGATACATGCAATGGATTTAAACGTTTATTCATTTCAACTCTTAACCATTTCGGGTCCACCTTGCATGTATGCATAAACTCTACCAAATGTACACAAGGCAAAAAGACATACAAATGACTTTGTATATGAACCTGACTACTCATGCGACCAAGTAAAAAATGATCTTTGCATATACAAATGACTTTGTATATGGAAAGTGATATACAAAGGTCTTTGTATGTGCAAACAGCAAACCCTTCCCTTGTACATTTTACCAAAATGCTCATAACTTGCAAAATATGGCAAATTTTAAGATGCTTCAAAAAGCAACCGTAGCTCATTTTTGACAAGGAATCCAACCATACTATGCACTGGTACTAAGATGCATGTTTTCTCCATTTCCAACAAAGTTTGCAATTTTAACCCCCTTTTTCCCTTTACCACCAAGCAAAACAACACACAAAAAAAAAGCAAAAGCAACAGCCACAGCAGGGGTCCTCATTTTGCTAAGGAGTAAAATGGGGCATGTTGTGAACATCACAACAATTAGCAACCAAAGAAAACAATTAAATTCAACCCATTAAAGAAAACCAAATGAAATGAATTCATAACTTCCAACTATCTTTTCTTCAAATCATCATTCAACTTGGGACTTAATGTACTCAATAAGGTGCATGAATTTTCATTTTAGTTTAAGTGGGTGCACATGATTAATAAGCCTCATCTTGAAGATCGGTTGAAAAAACCAGTGACTGATATTAGACTACGTAGGTGAGGATATTCCCTCATAGCCAACCGGATAGAGCCTTGCTGCTAGCGAGCATCCATAGCCCCAACAAGGTTATCGTTACAATTCTCCTAAGTAGAGCCCCACTGCCAGTGAGCATCTATAGCCCCGGTAGAGTTACTTAGATGGCTTAATCTAAATTTTTAGTATAATCCATTTTATTTATTTATTATTATTTTTTTTGTATTTTGATAGAGATTTCATAAGATATTGTATTTGTAACTTCATGATGCAAGGAGTGGTCACTTGCTAAAATTAAGCTGAGAATTGTAATGGTAGCAAGGGTGACCTTTGATTTTTCACCTAATATCTACACTAGTAAGTTTAACAAACCCAAGGATTTTAGGTGTGTCATTGTGAGAAAAATTCCTTGAATACTCAACCCATTCTTATTGAATACAAAATTTCACAAATTAAACAACTCTCTACATTCATGATAGTTACAACAAGTTATGCATAGATTTCAAATAATTAACCTGAATGATTTGAATTTTCTATTATTTTTAGTGGTTGTTAGTCTGCTCCTTCTTACTCTAAATCAAAATAAACATCCCTGCTGAGGAAACAACAAAGCAACCAAAACAAAACAAGCAAAACAAAGCCACTAACCTATGAAAGGAAACAACAGAAAGCAAGACAAGAAAGCAAAGAAAAGAAACAAAACAACTACTCTACCGAACTATATACAAACCCTACAAGGCAAACAAAACCCAGGAAAAGACCCAAAGACAACTGTATTTGCATATTTCCTTAGATTGTGTAGGAGCATCAGGGCATTAGTTGTGGTTCAGATCCTAGCAAATTTATCTTTGTATTCTGAAAAAAACACTTGTATTCTAAATTTATTATGTTTAACAGAATAATCTCTGATTATCAGTAACTGAGGAAGCTCACCATGTTCATGATTAATCCATATGCATGTCTTATCTCTTGAGTTTTCATAATCAAAATAGCATTCAACATTATTCACTGTGGAAGGGAAAAATACAACCTGGTGTATTTCCTACTCTGTTGGACATGCTTGTTCATTGATAGTTGGTCCTTCATTTGATTTTATATTTTCATTTCTCAGCTCAATGTCATCTCTCACTTTGACTTGAAGGATCTATGACTCTTGATGGGTTATTTCTTCATCTTTATCCACATCTATCCCTTCATTCTGTATGTATGGTTTATTGTCAAATTCAAGAAGCACCCCAATGTTTTCATTAATTTCCTGCACATCAGCATCTAAATGAGTATCTTTATAATCATAATCTGATATACAGGAATTTATCATTTCTAAATCATTTGACTGTAAAGGTGAAACAACTTTCGACTGATAGGAATACTCACTTGTTTCACGACATTGGACTAGCATCTGTACAACTCCAAAGTTTTCTGCATCTTCAACTTTCATGAGTTGTTCATCAAGTATTTCACTTCTACCATCCAGTAGGGTATCTGGTTCCATTGTCCTGCAACATTCTTGCATTTGATCATTCAATTTAAAGGAGTCATCTAGTAAATCAACATTTATTTCCTTTTGTATGACTCCATTAGTTGCTATAATAGGAACTTCATCAACAGCAATGTGTTTAAATTGTTCTATTACTTGTTTACACTTCTTTATCAACTCATTTCTATCAAAACTACTAAATTCAGATCCAGAAACATCATCCTGACAAGCACTTAATAATTCAATATATTTGTTTACTGTATCAAGATCAATTTCATTTTTATCTTCCCCTTCATCAAATCTTCCTTGCTGATTGTCTGATGACATGAAATAGGAAGCACTTTTTTCTCTAGGATTTTCAAAAGACTCATACCTGCACTTTGGCTCATTATTATTATTAAGCAAAGATCTCTAGTTCTCACCATAAACTGACTTAAGGAAAGATGTTTCATTATCCTTATCAAAAGTATTAGGATCAGAATCAAAGATTTCATCCTAACAAGCACTTTCTTCTCTACAAATTTTGACAGATTTATACTAGCACTCTCCGTTTGAAGAACTCCTATCAATGTCACCATAAAATGTCTCAAGGAAAGATGTTTCATTATTTTTACCTTCTGGAACTGATTCAACCAGTACCTCTTATGTATGTCCCCTAGCCTCTGAAGACGTATTGTCTTGTCACTCCAGAACTCTTTCATTTTCCTGCCAAACCTCAGTCCTAAACACATCTAAAAAAATATTAGTCCTTTCAAATATAAATCCAACCTTGAAAGAAAAGTTAGACAATTAATTTCACTGTGCTCCACAGTCTGGTGATTCCTACAACAAGTGGATAAACCAAAGTTATACAAACTTTGAGGATAAAGCTGCCTATTCAAAGTTTCTTGAAATAAAAGAATATCAACTTGATAATTATCCTCATATGCATCCATTGAAATGAGACTTTGTTTTCAATCTTTTAAATTTTTGAAATTTTATCATATCTCAGGATAAAACTTGAAAGCTCAGAAAATGTTGTATAAAACATTTACAGAAATCTATAGATTCTTTGTTCAGCCCTCCTTCTAGCGGTAGTTTTTGGTGTTGATGGTGATGTTAGTCACAACCAAGCACACAAGACAAAAGTCACACAACCCTTGTTTATCCTGAAAGATACGATGAATTCTAGGAATTCATGATCCCAAGTCCCTGTTCATTAGTTCATAATCTGCTGATGTTACTATGTGGTTGATGTGTATTGTTGTTTTCCATTTTGGGGCCTTACGTAGATCTATAGATTCTACTTCTGCAACAATGCTTGACAGGGAGGTTACTCTACACAACATATATCTCCAAATTATGTGTCTAAGTTGATATTTGCATGAGTTCTACCCCTACTTGTGATTCTCTGCATGATATTTTCAACAGTACATGCATCTAGCTCAAAATATGCTAATGATATTCAGTTATCTATGAGATGTCAGCATATTTCTCTGTTCTGCTTCTAATTAATATTTATCATGATGTGCAGTTGTGAAAGTGATTTCAATAAAATTAAAATGAGAAAAGGGGTTAGAGAGTGAGATTCCTAAAATTACTTGACTGAGATCATTGATCCACATACATGTTCCCATACAGCAATGGAGAGAAGAAAACTAAAATCATACTTCACCAAGACAGTCCACAAATCCGCATGATTCAGTACAAATCTTCAAGGGAAAAGTTGACAACAACATGCAATGAAATGAAAGCGCTTCTATAGAATGCAGCATTCACCAATACATATCCAGAAGTCAACTTAAAGACTACTTAAGGTTTACAATCAGGATATAGTCTGAAGCTTCTTCTCCATACAGTATGTTCATAAAATAGGTACATTTACAATGATCTGAGGAAAGGACCTTGACTATTTCAACAATCCAGTCCTCACTAGTCTCAGTAATCTGATCTCTTCATAAAACTGTTATAGGTCTGATATTGTATGATTGACCTCCCTCTCCTTTTTTTTTTAGAAAAATAAAATGGGCTTAATATATGCGTCTCTGATTTCCCCTAATCTGGCGCCCAAAAACCCTAGGAGATCAATGGTTAGCATCTTGAAATACAGCATCATACTGTGAGAAATGAATCCCACCAAGAATTCAAGTAGCATACCCAGACAGGGCACCGCTCCCTCAATAATGTTTCCATCTGCTAACTCCTCACACTGAAAGCCCCTCCTTCTAGTGTGTTTGGCCCCTCGGGATCCGGTGCTATCCTGTGTGATGTCATCGCTATTCAAAGCTCTATCTTTATGCTCATCTGCACGTCGCCACTGTGTCAGTAACCCTACATCTTCCAGCTACTCCAACAATCTACAATAAATAAGCAGGTCATAAGCATCATCGTTTAGTAAATCAGTAGGGAAAACCAAACATTCATATTAAAATAGGTTCCAAATGCACAAACACAACCATCGGGCTCAAAAACCAAGGAAAATGCGCATAAAAAATGCATATACAGTGTTAAAACTAGTCAAGTCAACCATCGTTGACTAGAAACATGCATCGGGCGCCCAAAGAAGCTTCAAAATTTCCAATCGCTTTGCTTTCCCACTCAAAATTTCCTTGTATATCACACTATACAAGTCGGATGCATACATTGAATTAATCGGATTTCAAACTGCTTGAAATCTGGCTTGTATATCCATAATGCATATCAGTTTTTATATCATAACATACAAACACATATACATACAAAGAACTTTCTATATTGGACTTTCATTTTGAATCCGGCTTGTATGTATAACAATGCATCTTTGATATACAAGCCGGAATTATACAACAATTTAGTCTCATTCCATAACATCTTCGATTCTGGCAGTTGTATGCACACAATGTATATCGGCTTGTATATGAGAATATACAAGCCCGATATACATTGAATTAACTCTACTTCATGAAATTTGGGTTCCAGGCAATGTATCTCTGCTTTGTATGTTTCAGAATGTATGTATATCGAAACATACATACAAGTTGAAACATACAAAGACTTAACTCAAATAAATAACCCCTTCGGGTCCGCCCGATGTATATTTGTATTGTATGTTACTCAAACATACAAGCCCATGGATATACAATGAATTAACCATGCTTCATAACATTTGGATTCCGTGCCATGTATAAAGTGTTGTATATCCACCTTGTATGTTATGAAATATGTATTGTGGAAACATACAAGGATTTAACCATTTTTAATACTCCCTTCGAATCTGCCTGATGCATATGAACATTGCATGTATCCTTTGACTTGTATATTTCACTTGTATGTAAAAACATACAAGCGCCAAATATACAACCATTTAACTCTTCTTCACGATGCCTTCAGATCCGCGGCCTGCACATTGCAAATGTATATATCAAATGTATGTATAAATATACAAGTGCGAAATATACAATGAATTAACATTGCTTAATAACTTTTCGGTTCTGGTCCTTGTATAAATGCATTGTATGTTACGACCTACCAAACATACAAATGTGAGATACATGAAATAGATTTAAACATTTATTCATTTCAACTCTTAACCATTTCGGGTCCACCTTGCATGTATGCATAAACTCTACCAAATGTACACAAGGCAAAAAGACATACAAATGACTTTGTATATGAACCCGACTACTCATGCAACCAAGTAAAAAATGATCTTTGCCTATACAAATGACTTTGTATATGGAAAGCGATATACAAAGGTCTTTGTATGTGCAAATAGCAAACCCTTCCCTTGTACATTTTACCAAAATGCTCATAACTTGCAAAATATGGCAAATTTTAAGATGGTTCAAAAAGCAACCATAGCTCATTTTTGACAAGGAATCCAACCATACTATGCACTGGTACTGAAATGCATGTTTTCTCCATTTTCAACAAAGTTTACAATTTTAACCCCCTTTTTCCCTTTAACACCAAGCAAAACAACACAAAAAAAAGCAAAAGCAACAGGCACAGTAGGGGTCCTCATTTTGCTAAGGAGTAAAATGGGGCGTGTTGTGAACATCACAACAAATAGTTGAGGAACGTGCAACGAATAAGAAAAAGACACGTGTCTTGCTTTCTTTTGCATGAGAAGATTTGCTAAGAATAGAAGAATGAGTTAAAACAATTAAAAGAATATAATAATCAGTTAAGTGATTTAAAACAAGAAGGGATTTGCATGAGAATAAGAAGATATTTTGCTTTATTAAATATTGGAATATTTAATTGCATGTGCACAAAGATTGAATTATATTTAGAGATAACTCAATTTAGAAGAAAAAGCAACTTAAATAAATATTTGATTTATTTAAATTTAGAGAAGATATTATTGGAAGAAACAATTAAATAATTGGAATTATTTAATTTAGAAGATAAGAAAACAAATTAAATAAATAAATTTATTTAATTGATGTGCATGATTTTGGAAGAATAAATAAAACATTTGATTGTATTTTAGTTTTAGAGATTGAAAAGGATTTAAATAAATTTGATTTGATTTATTCAAATTTGGAAGAATGAATTTGATTTTAATTAAATAATTAAGAATTATTTAATTGTTTGGAAGAATTAAATTAAGTATTTAGGAATTTATTTAATTTTGACTTTAGAAGAGATAATTAAATATTTCGATATTTAATTAATTTAGAGGAATATGAATCGAATAAATAAATTTATTTATTTATTTATTGACAGAGAAATTGGAAGGGAATAAATATTAGGAATATTTATTTAGACTGAATCGTGTCATTTTTAGGCGTATACAACAGTTCATGTAGCACATGTAATGTTATCTCCTCAATTTCTTTAACCAGTTTCTCAATGTCTCCAGACATTAGATCATTGACTCTCTTCTTGGTTCTAAATTCATCACTGAGCTTCTTAGTGATTTTAACTTTTCTTCACTTGTAATATTTGGACAAAGTTTCAACAAGACATACTCCTTTATCTCAGCATCTTTGGCCATGGCCTCTTCTTTTCTTCTTGTCATGATGCTAGCTAAACTGTCTGGTAAATCATCTATAACTTCAATCAATGCTTTATTGAACATAGCCAAAAATCTTACAACTATTGTTTCAAGTATCACCTTGTTTGCATTTGAGCTTTCATCATATATACTAGCAATAGGCTTCAAATTCCCATGCTGAGCTATTGCATTGACTGTGGCTTCCAAGGATATTGTTGCTTCATCTTCTATGGTCTTAGTCTTCTCCCCTTTCTTCTTTTTCTTGTCCTTAACCTTCTTGGAGAGATTATCCATTTTGCTTGTTGTGGTCTCATCTATTTTTTCTTTCTTTTCCTTGATTTCTTCATTAGTCTCTATCTCTTCTTCTTCTTCTCCTCCACCTAGGCTCAAATACACTCTTTTGATGGCCTTTTCTTTCTTTCTTTTCTACCTTCTCTCTATAGGCTCTATCTTTTCTTTCTCAACCTCAGCTATAGGGAGTGGTCTAGAGCTCTTAGATGTGTCTACAGCAAAGGAGGAGGCTCTTGTTCTTCTTCTTGGTTTAGATTTCTCTTCTTCCTTCTTCAGAGCCTTTGATGTCAAACCTTCTAGAGCACTTGCAACCTTGGAGGCTTCAAACTTGGCTTCTAGTCTTCCCAGAGCCTTTTCTTCTGTAGTTTTCTCTTCTATAGCCTTTGTTGCTTGAGCTTTGGCTCTAGCTTGGTCTATTTTCTCCTTTGTGAATCCCTTGTTCATAGCATAATATTCTGTCATCTTTCTAGCTTTCCTCTATGATTCTAATTGAGTTTGTTCCAGATGCACTTTGATAGATTTTTCTTCAAAAGTTCCAATCTTCCCTCTTTGGGGTCTTTAGGTTTGCTTAGCATTAGATCAGCTAGGCCAGATAGAACATCCTCTGTAACCTCATATCCCATTGTTGGGACCCATACATTTATGGGTTCTACTACCTCCATGAGGCATTTATCTTTATCTACCATAAACACAATCTCTTTTTCATATTTCTCCACAACCTTTTTAGGGATCCTAGCCCTATCCTACATTTTCTTTTGGAAATTCTTAAAGTAACCCCATAATGTTGCATTTTATTTATCAACATCTCCTAAACTCTGTAGATGATTCTAATTTGAATTGCTACCAGAGAATGATTTAACCAAGCAATATTACCCATACCTGGTAATTCTTTCAGGAGGTAGAACAACAGGAAGATGATTAGAGTACCATACTTAAAGGGGTACTTAGTATCCTTTGTCCTTTTTAGATTCTCCATTAATTATTGTTGGAGCAACTCACACCTGGGTCATAGTCTGCATTCTTCTTCACCATATCAAAATTTGTGTAGATAGCCATAGCCGAGACAGAGTTCTCCCTATTTGAGAAGTATACTTTATAACCAATCACCATGGAAGCAAACCTTGCCATTGGATCTTCTATGTCATTGACAGTTAGTGCCCTTTTGTCAAATTTGGCACTTGTTAACTCCATCACTGTGTTATTCTTTACGGGCTTCAAAGCTAGAACTACTCTGATGGAACACATCTAGTGACTACCTTAATGGCATATTTATTAATCATGTGTCATCTCTAACCACATGAATTTGTCATGTATTCTTCTTAGGGCATACCAAACTCAAGCATCTGTAGAAAAGTTGGGAAAACCAATCCATACATCTAGCTTCTCATGCAATGCACTATACTCTTCTTTCATCTCAAACTTATCATTAGTCAGTATATTCAGATAAATTTGCCCTAATTTCCCATGATCATACTCTTCTAGGTTTGCATGTATATATGCCCTAATAGCTTCAATATGCATGACACCAAACAGGACCTCAGAGAATGCACCATCCAGATCAGTTTCTAATGATTTGAATGGATGCTTCTTGAACTTAGGGTGGGGCCTCCCAGTGATCTCAACAACATGTGGAGTAGCCATTTTCACAGTTCAATAAAAATTTGCAAGAGTAAAAACTATAAATACCTTGATCTTTGTTTCTAGTTAGGGTTTCTTCTTGCCAAACATTTGAATTTGCTTTTGTACTTCACTGCGCAGATCTCCTTAGTCTCTTGAGGATTTGAATGCAATGTGATTTCCTTTCAATTGAATTTCCTTTTTAATCCCTTTAATTGAAACCTAATCACCATAATGCTTGATTCAAAAAGCTGTCAAATTCTTTCTTTGCCACTCACAGTCGATCTAAATTGCTCTGCAATCCATCGCATTAGGTTCTTTTCTACCAGAATTTTCTTTAAAAGATATACTAGAATGTTTCTAACTTATATCTTCGTGCTGAATGTCAGTACCACTTTTTTGACTGGGGGAATAGGATTTTTCATTGAAATTCCCCCTAAGCCAGAGCTCCCAATTCACTACCTGGATGAAGTATCTGCACCAGAGGCTGGTGTGGACTCATTCTTGACTTCATGTACTTCCTTCTTAACCTAAATCTTGTTCATCTCCTTCTTGGTCTCTGTCAGATCAACCTTCTGTACTAGTTTCTTCATCTGTACTTGATTATCCTTTTTCATATTCTTGCTTTTGCAAAACCTTGAAATATGTCCAAGTCTATTGTAATTGAAGCATACAACATTTCTCTGACCATTTTTCCTTCCATTCATCCTTGATCTACATTGGTTAGCCTTGTGTCCAAATCTATTGCATGCAAAGCAATTTCCATTGAAAGATTGAGCATTCCTTCCATTATTATAGTTGTTCCTTATCTAACTTCTACATTCATTATCTTTATGAGAAATTCTCTTGCATCTAAAGAAGTTACCTCTGAAGGATTGAGCATTCATTCCATTGTTATAACCATTCCTTAGTTGACTTATGCATTCATTAGCTTTATGGCCTACTTTATTGCAAGTGAAGCACTATCTAGAAAATGATGGAACATTTTGATTCACTCTGCTCCTACATTCAATAGCCTTATGACTAAACTTATTACATGAATTACAATAACAATTGAAATATGGGTACCTTTGAGCATTTGGTTGCCTAACCAGTGGTCTTCTAGGTCTATTCCTTTGATTCTAGATCTGTTTGCCTTTTTCCTCCTTGTTCTTAGTAATTGATGCTTGGTCTAAATTTTGAACTTTCACCTTTCTCAAATCCCAAACCTTCTTTGTTATCAAGACTCTTCTAAATTGCAATTATTTTATCAAGTTTGGTAGCATTCACTCTGAATTTATCTTCTTGAATCCATGCTTGTTTTAGATCAGCTTTCAGATCCACAACTTCTTGTTCAAGCCTTGAACATTCTTCAAATTTTTGTTTTATTATTTCATTTAGGCTCTCTTCAGCTTTTGTTCATTCTACAACTTCCACTTTTAGATCATTCAAGGTTTCATTTGCTGATCTCAATTGTTCAATATCCTCCTTATACTTTTCTTTGAACCTCTTGACTTGCTCCCTCAATTTTCTGATGCACTCATCTGCTTCCTTGACATTTTATTTCAGATCCCTATTTTCTATTTCAATCCCTTCAAGATCTTCAAGAGCAACTTTGAGTTCTTCTTCACTAACAAGCATGCATTCTTCTTCTATAGTTTCACTTGAATCAATTTCTTCAGGAGGAGTAGAGTACCTTTTACCTGCCATGTGTTCAATCTCCAAGATCTTCCTTAAGTTGTTAAACTTCTACTAAGGAACCAGGCTCTGATACCAATTGTTGAATACCCAAAATACTGAGAGGGGGTGAATCGGTATTCTCTTAAACCATACACTCATTAAATAATTAATTCATTTGCCCATTCAATAACATTAAAGCAAATTAAACATAACATGAACAACCACAAGGCATGACACATGAACACAAGGATTTTTATGTGGAAAACCCAAAAAGGGAAAAACCACGGTGAGTGTTAGCTCATAATATATTATGTAGTAACAATATTGAATTACAAAAGAGGCTCACTTCCTTAGGGTTCACTACCCAAAAGGACTCACTGTCTAAGGATTCTCACTGCATACAGGCTCACTACCAAAAATAGGTTCACTACCTAAATAAAGAAAGAGATAGAAGGATCGCTCACTGCCAAAATGAACTACTAATTTACATCTACAAATGCATGATAACAGATCCAATGATGCTCAGAAAACTGTCTCAAAACTCTTCATCTTAAACTGCTCTACTACACTGCTCTGTTCTTACATAGGAATAAGATCTCTCTTCTTTTGCACTTGTTGCCTTCACAAAACCACAATCTTTAGCATGTCACACACACATACCTTCATATTCACATCTCCTCATCCAAAAATCGAATTGGATCTCATATATATATATATATATATATATATATATATATATATATATTTGCAATACTTAAAATCTTCACATTAGATCAGCCTACTAAGATGAAATGTGTAGTTAATCAACATGTAACTTGTTAGCCAAATTCATTCACCAAGATGCTTTGTGGACCCAATTTACATTTGAAACACATTCTCATATGTTGGTTCTAGCTGTAGAACCACTTAGGATAAAGTTCCAATCAATAGAACTTGCCGCATACAAATCAAACTAACAGGTCAGCCTCAAACATAGACTGTCACTCGTTTACTCTAACTGTCAGATCATAACCTTTGTTGCAGACCACAACACTTTCTTAAATTCATATCAAGGATTCTTTAGACATCCCCAAGCTTACCTTTAGAACCACAGAGCATAATATTATCTTGCAGAAAAATGTGGACCATTAGAACATATGCCATATCTTAGTCAAACATTGTCAAGCCAAGTGGCGATACTTAGATGCTCACAAATATCTTTCTAGTAGACTTTAGACTCTACAACTTTGGATTTTAGACCTTCAAATAAGTGTTTACAAAACCTCAAAATTACATAACAAAATATTCAAAACTGGAGGAATGCAGACCAAAGAAAATGTGTGTTCTGCTTTGTTTAGTACAGTATTATGTGGTGTCAGACTTAGACAACTTGATGTTGGAGTCCAGGACAACACTGAGAGGGGGGGTGAATCAGTGTTGTGTAAACTTTTACAAATTTTTGTACCTTTTAAAATCCAAGACAAAGAGAGATGAGGACATCAATAATTTATTAAACACATATGTACACATATGAATTAACACAAGACATGAGACCAAGACACAAAAGATCATACAAGAGGAAAACCCTCTTGGGGTAGAAAAACCTCTCAAAATTGCCTCACTAGCTTATTCAAAACCTTACTAGTTACAAATAGGTCTCACTGACCAAGAAAGCTTCACTAGCTTTACAAAATGTCTCACTGGCATACAAAGAGGTCTCACTGACCATACAAACCTCACTGGCACATAAAGCCTCACTGGCAACAGAAAACAATCTCAAAACAATACACGTAATACAGAGGGTTTCTCTGTTTCAATACAATCCCCTAAATTTGCAACTCTTTACTATCATACTCAATTCAATCTACATATTTCTTTCCAATCATACTGTACTTCATTCTCATTATCAATTCACCTGATTAAGATTATCTCTTCACAATTAATTGCATATAGTCTTCATATTGTATATGGTTCAATATGAAAGTTTATTGCATGATGTCTTCAACCTGTGTGTAAAAGCATGATCTCATACATCACATACAAAAATCATTTGAACCATCTATATTTTCTCTTCAAAGATATCTTCGTAGAAATGTCTTCACCACTGCATTTTGATTCACACACAACTACATCTTCACAGCCTACATATTTGTATTACTTCTCAATGAAAAACTCTTGATCTTCCATTTTTCTCTGCAGAAATTCTGACAAAAAAAATTTCTTCAATCCTACATATATCATTTTCATCCATAAAGCACCTACAACAAAAATGACTCTTGACATTCTTCTCCGCCTGCAAAATTGTTATAAAAAAATCTTTCATTTCCTCTTCCCTGCATATTTTCAACCCTTCTACAAAAATATTTGATTTTCAAATCCATTTAAAAAATAAATTGATCTTTGATCTTCTCTGCATATTCATCTTTCTATCTTCCCTTATCCTAAAAAATATCATCTGCAAATAAAAAAAAACTTTCCTTCGAACTCTCACCACCAAAATTCCTCTTTAGGAAGACCAAAAAATTAGAAAGAATAAAAACTTCCACTCACTCTTCTTTAGTGGAATTAAAAAGATAAAGACTTCTCCATAAAAAAAATAGAAACACTTCGAGTGGAGTTTAAAATAGAAAAAAAATATCTTAAAAAATTTCCTTGAAATCCTTAAAAATCTACACCCTTAAATAGACTTTAACAACTCATCTTTCCTGTAGTTAGAAAGAGACGACAACCAAATGCATGTCAATGTATGATCACGTAGGAGGTGGTCGGGTTTTAAATGACATCCATTGATTTTTATTTTCGCGTTCATGAACATTTAAATATTAACCTTTGATGACTTTTACCACCCACACTTATAACATTCCCTTTAACCTACCAAGCCCGGTGATTACTAGGTGAAGGGGCCGGTTGCCCCACAGGCCAATACCCATAAAGTTGTAACTTAAGTTACATTTTACTTGTACTAGCCAGTCAACAGTAGAAAAGACAAAAAAATAATTCAAGATATGTTTTAGGATCTTCTATTTAGGGTTTTCTTTTATATGAAAGGATAGTTTCTTAGATAGGATTTGATAATTTTGGCATTAGGTAATAAACCTTGATTTCTGACAAGGCTTTTTGTAGGTAACAGTGCATGAATGAAGATAGGATCCTTAAACCCTAATTTCTGACAAGGCTTTTTGCAGGTAGCAGAGTATGAATGAAGATAGGATCCTTGAAAATGGAAGAGACTATGTCAAGCGATTGAATATGGGTCTTTGAAAATAGCTCTTTTAGGAAGCCTTAGACCCAAACTTAGATGAATTCAAGACTTCACCTTCATGACATCGACCTGCATAAGAATATCCTAAACAATTTCTGCCATGGAAGACACCTTACTCAAATGCAATTCTCCTTCTGATAAAGCATGATCTTTCAACTTGACAAAACCCTAAAGAATCTGCCCTACAACTATGGTATGAAGAGGTCATTAACATGTAACTCATTTGAGGCATGGTCTCTATCAAACAATGAAGAAAATACACTAACTCACTCAAATCCACCAAAAACTTCTCCTGCAAACATATTATAACCTTTGATCCTCTTCATCATATCAACTTCAAATTAGATGAGCATATTGAAGCACAACATGAAACAAATCATGAACATTAAGCATGATACTCCACAACCTCCAATTACTAAAATCAAACCATCCATGCATCCTCATGAAGACACTATGTCATCCAACCATCATCCAACTAAATCATACAAACTCCTCGTATGTAAGTATGTGAGATGAGCAACATTGAACAATATGAACTTTGTGAGCCAAGACAAGAAACTTACATCCTGCATTTCTTAGACCATCTGCATCTCTTGACTCAACCATGAAGCAACTTGTACTTTGCATTATATATGATTATGTCATCAACCAACAACAACAAGACAATTCAACATTATCAAACCAGTGACATAATCAATGATAAGACAAGTCTTATGAAACATGAGAGATGACTCCTAAAATGAGAAATCAAACCTTCTTCACATCCTTCATATGGACTAATGACATCACCTGACCATTGACATCACATGTCACAATGTCATCACCCTAAATTCACTTTAACAATCAAGATCATGATGAACTCCTGTATGATCTAACTCTCACTATGATGTACCTGCATCATCAACTCAACACCTTTTTGACACCAATGACAATCAATCTTCATCAATCTCCCCCTTTTTCATTGATGGCAAAACTACTTGATGCATTTTCTTTCTCTCCCCCTTTTTGACATCTAATGAAATAGGCTAGAATGCTCCCCCTGTCATTTAACTTCACTAAAAACAAATCTTCAACTTGAGAGCAACAAGTCACCATTAAGCACACATCTCAAGACATACATCCTGAAGCACAAAACTTGAGAGAAACATTATGTGAGGCATACTAAACAAAGCATCAAACCACCTGTTATAAACTGCCCATAAACTATTGGTGTAATCACGGTAGGAGGGTTCACAGAGTGAACTGTCTAGAACATGAAGCAAGAGTAAACACAATAGAAACAACTCAAAGAAATAGAACAAATACAAATTTAGTCATTCAACATATCAAAGAATTCAAATACAATCTGGCTAGCAACATGCGGGCTTAGAATTAGGGCTCACAACCCTGATTACATACATGCGCAAGATAAAGCTTTGAAGTCCTCTCGCACAAAATCTAAACTATCAGATTTTTCTTATGTGAGCCATTGATAACTACTTTCCTAAGGATCTATTACATCAATATATATCATTTCCAAACCAATAGATTCCTCTGCGTCGGCCAAGGAAGGTCACAAACTCCAATGAAGAGTTGTAACGTGTTCACAGATAGGTCAGACCTAAATGCATAGAACACTTTCTCAAATGAATGAAGCAATGAACGGACCCTTGGTGAAGGTTGGCCATGAACCAAAGGACATTGAATGATGTGTCATTGAGATCTGCAAGTCAAGGAATGATCGCAAGCCTTCTCCTTCAGTTGATTATCAAGAACTATTAGAATGCTCTGCTCTGAGAAAATAGTCAACTTCTAAAAGCGATATCTTTCTAGTAACTAATCCAAATGCTCTGAATTCTTGATATGATGTGGATGAATGAATGTAGATTCTAAGTCTAGATCTACAAGGTGTGAATTCCCAAAATTAGACCACAAGCTAAAACTACTTTTGACTAAACTGAACTGGAAAATGAAAGAACTAAAATGTAAACAAACTGAAATGCAAATGTTTTTGGTTGATGTAAGATTACTCTTGAACTAGGGATGCTCCTGTATCAGACATCTGGGGTTATTGAAAAAGTGAGTCCCTCACTTTGTTGGGGCTAGGGGAGAACCAAGGTGGTCCACCTCAGCCTAAGAAATCTATGATGAATCTTCTTCTGGTTTGCCTTTCCACTTCACAAGATATTCTTTGTATTCTCTTCCTCTGGTGCTACATCCTACTCTACTGTCCAAAATGTCTTCAATTTGCTCCGTTGCTTGTTGTGGTAACTGCTTCTTCAAGTATTCTTCCATGCTATCACTGAACTCTTCTTCATGATACTAATAAAGATCTACAATATTGAAAATAGGTGAAATACCCAGTGTCTCTGGTAGCTCTACTTCATATGCATTTCCTGAATCAAATTTCCTGAGTATCCTACAAGGTCCAAACTTCTTCATCTTCATCTTGTTATATGTCCCAATTGGAAATGTTTCTTTTCTCAAGTACACAATTACTTCATCTCCAACTTCAAATTCCTTATGTCTTCTCTTCTCAGCAGCCTTCTCTTTGTACTTACTGTTCATATTCTCCAAATGCTTCTTCACCAGGCTATGCATTTTCTTCATATGGTCTGCAAATTCTTCTCCTTCTGCACTTCTCTTTTCCTCTGTATTGATATCTTTCAATTCTGCAACTCCTCTAGGATTCACTCTAGTAACAATCTCAAAAGGTGTTCTTCTGGTACTTCTATTTACTAAATTATTGTATGCAAACTCTGCTTGTGAAAGAATCAAATCCCAACTTTCAGCTTTATCTCCAACCAAACATCTCAACAAGTTTCCCAAACTCCTATTCACTACCTTTGTCTATCCATCTGTCTGTGGATGAAAAGTAGAACTGAACTTCAAGTCTATCTTCATTTTCTTCCAAAGTGTCTTCCAAAAATATCCAACAAACTTTGTATCTCTATCTAAAACTATACTCATAGATAATCCATGCAATCTCACAATCTCTTTGAAAAATAGGTCAACTACATGCACTACATCAGTTGTCTTCTTACAAGGTATGAAATGAGCCATCTTTGAAAATCTGTCAACCACTACAAATATTGAATCATGTCCTCTCTATGTCTTAGGTAATCCTATTACAAAATCCATGCTTATGTCTTCCCAAGGGCTCTCCGGTATGGTCAAAGGTTTATACAATCCAGTGTTCCGACTACTCCCTTTTGCAACTTGACAAACTCTACAACTCTGCACAAATCTCTGAACATCCTTATGTATCTAAGGCCAAAAGTAATTTTCACTCACCAAAGCCATTATCTTATCAATGCCAAAATGTCTTGCCAATCCACCACTATGCTTCTCCTTGATTAGATTATCTCTCATTGAACTTCTAGGTATGCACAACTGACTTCTTTTGAATAAAATATCTTCTTGAATGAAATAGTCCAACCACTTACTTCTATCTATCACAATAGGTTCCTTATATGCTTTCTACGGTTCTACAAAATCAGTGTCTCCCTCATACATGTTCTTCAATTCATCAAAACCCAACACTTCAACTCTCATCTCTGTCAACAATTTTCTTCTTCTACTTAAGGCATTAGCAACTTTATTTGATTTTCAACTCCTATGCTTCAACACAAAAGTATAGCTCTGCATGAACTCTACCCATCTCATATGTCTCTAATTCAACTTAACTTGACTGTTCAAATATTGCAAAGCTTGATGATTTGTATACAACGCAAACTCCTTAGGCAACAAGTAATGTCTCCACTTCTTCAAGGCTTGAATTATAGCATAGAACTCTTGATCATAAACTAAATATCTTCTCCCTTTTCACTAAAATATGCTACTAGTCTACCTTCTTGACTTAATACCACTCCAATTGCATTTCCACTAGTATCACAATCAACTTGAAATACCTTATTGAAATCTGGCAATGCCAAAATAGGCTATTCTGTCACTTTCTGCTTCAACAACTCAAAACTTTTGTCTGCTCCTGACATCCACTTGAAATCTTTTCTATCACCTCTCATTGTCTCTATCACAGGGTTACAAACTGAACTAAAATTTCTAATGAACTTCCAATAGAAACTAGCCAATCCATGAAATGATCTAACCTCTCCAATGTTCTCCAGTGTAGGCCATTCAACTATTGCTTTCACTTTCTTAGGGTCCATCTTCTATCCTTCCACAAAAAAACAAATCCCAAATATACCAACTCTTCCTTCCTAAAACTACACTTCTTGATGTTTATTAGCAATTTCTCTTCTCTCAATTTCGGCAAAACTTGTCTAATATGCCACAAATGTTCTTCTTTTGTTTTACTGAAAATTAGAATATCATCCAAGTATACAATAACAAACTTACCCAAGAATTTCTTCAAGACTTCATTCATCAATCTCATGAAAGTACTCGGTGCATTTGTCAATCCAAAGGGCATCACTAAACACTCATACAATCCTTCATTTGTATTAAAAATAGTCTTCCATTCATCACCTTCTCTGATTCTAATCTGATGGTATCCACTCTTCAAGTCTATCTTTGTGAAATATTTTTCTCCACTCAAACAATCCATGATATCATCCATCCTAGGTAAAGGAAATCTATACTTAACTGTGATCTTGTTTATTACTCTAGAATTAGTATACATTCTCCATTCTCCATCCTTCTTTGGTGCAAGCACTATAGGTACTGCACAAGGGCTCAAGCTTTCTCTGATCAATCCTTTTCTCAACAACTCTTGTATCTGTCTATTCAATTCTTCATTCTCTACCGGTGTCATCTAGTGTACTACTTTGTTAGGCAAACTTGTTCCTGGTATAAGATCTATGTGATGACCGATACTCCTTATAGGGGGTAATCCTTCAGGTACATTATCTGATATGATGTCTTCATACTCTATCAGCAACTCTCTTATCTCCTCCAGTTCAATTTCTTTCTTCACTACTTTAGGTGTTTTAGGAATCAAGGCATAACACATACTTTCCTATTTCAAACCATCCAAAAAAATTCTTCCATCTACCAAATAGATTCTAGCATTCCCACATACCACATCTTTAGGATCATCCTCCAAAGGAATCAAAGTAATTCTTTTCCCATTTGTTGTTATAGTATATTCATTCTTTCTGCCATCATGTATATCTTTTCTATCATACTGCTAAGATCTACCCAACAAGATATGACAAACATCCATAGCAATAATATCACACAAGACTTCATCATGATAAGATCCAATATGAAATTTCACAAAACATTGTTCACTCACCAGTACCTTATGATCATCCTGAATCCATGCTATCTGATAGGGCTTAAGGTGTTTCAATCTTTCCAACTTCATCTTAGTCACCATCTCCTCTAAAACTAGGTTATCTGAACTACCACTATCAATTACAACTTTACAACACTTACCTCTGGATTTGCATCTAGTTCTCAATAGAATTTTCCTCTATGATGGTTCCTCATTTGCCTTTGTTTGAAATAGTGCTCTCCTCATTACAAGTGATTCTCCTTTCTCTAGTTTACCAATAGAACTGGGTGATTTAACAGGTTCTTCTTCAACATAGGCTGCTCTTGCGCTATTTTCTGTCCTCTTGCTTGTACTACCCTGATTACACTCAAATGCTCTATGTCCTTCACCTCCACACTTGAAACAAGTACCTTTGAATGTCCTCTTATCAAATCCTCTCCCTTCTCTTATGTATCCTTCATTCCGGTATGTACTAGGGTTTCCTCTCTGGTAAAAAATTGTGTCATCTCTCTGGTAAGCATTGTTATCTCTGTCATCTTTCTTAAATGGGTTGTCAAACTTGTTCTACTCCACAAATGATCTATCATATTTGGAAAATGCTCTACCTCTCTGAAATTTACCTCCTCTGCCTTTTTGTCTCTAATCATGTCTCTTATTCAGCTTCTCTTCAACTTTCAGGGCAAACTGATATGCTTCTTCCAAAGATGTCATCCTTACAAAACTTAGCTCTTCTTGAATGTTCAATCTTAGTCCATTGATGTATCTTGCCACTTTCTCCTTGTTTACTTCACTATGTCCTATCATTATGATCATCTTATAAAATTCTTCAGTGTACTCCATAGAGTTCTCCTTTTGTCTCAGGTTCTGTAATCTTTTCAATAGCTCCAACTCATAGTCAGCAGGTGTAAACTGATTCTTCAACTTTGTCACCATCTGGTCCCACTTTGTAATCTTTTCTTTTCATCTTCTATTTCTTTCCAACTGAACTTCTTTCCACCATATAGTAGCATGTCCCTTTAACTTTGTCTTTGCAAAATTTACCTTCTCTAGATCCTTAATCTCCTGATATTCAAAGTATTCTTCCATGTCATTTATCCAGTCAATCAATTCTTTAGGATTTAAATTACCAGTATAGTTCAACACATCAACTCTAGGTCTCTTTCCAATCTTTGAAATAGCTCGCAACATCTTTATCTGACCTGATTCTTCTTCTTCATTACCTTTTAGGGTTTCACCAGTTTGTTCAGTAGATTGAAATTCTTCTTCATCATCACTTTCAACATTAGGTCTCGGTGTCAATCCTCTTCACCTATCTTCTACATCATCCAAACAAATTCGCATTGTTCTCATCAATTCCATCATCTCATCCATTCTATTAGCCATTGTACCAACAGGAGGAACTCTCCATGGCAGCATCTTCCTAGGATCAAGTGCAAACTACCTCAAATTCGGTGATCAGGCTACAAGAGACAACTACCTCACAATCGGTGATTGGTTGTGCACAAGTAACCTGCCTTGGATTGGTGATTTGTTCACAACAAGATCTTATGGAATTCCTTTGCCAAATTTTCTCAATTCACTCTCCATGATTTGAACTTTGCTCTGATACCACTTGGTTCAATCATGGTAGGAGGGTTCACAGATTGAACTGTCTAGATTGTGCAACAAGAGTAAACACAATGGAAGCAACCCAAAGAAATGGAACAAATGCTGATTCAGTCATTCAGTATATCAAAGAATTCAAATACAATCTGGCCAGCAACATGTGGGCTTAGAATTAGGGCTCACAGGCCTGATTACATACATGTGCAAGATAAAGCTTTGAATTCCTCTCGCACAAAATCTAAACTATCAGATGTTTCTTATGTGAGTCATTGATAACTACTTTCCTAAGGATATATTGCATCAATATATATCATTTCCAAACCAATATATTCCTTTGTGTTAGCCAAGGAAGGTCACAAACTCTAATGAAAAGTTGTAACGTGTTCACATATAGGTTTGACCTAAATGCATAGAACACTTCCTCAAATGAATGAATAAATGCACGGACCCTTAGGGAAGGTCGGCCATGAACCAAAGGACATTGATAGATGTGTCATTGAGATCCACAAGTCAAGGAATGATTGCAAGCTTTCTCCTTCAGTTGATTATCAGGAACTGTTAGAATGCACTGCTCTAAGAAAACAATCAACTTCTGATAGCGATATCTTTCTGGTAACTAATACAAATGCTCTAAATTCTTGATATGATGTAGATGAATGAATGTAGATGCTAAGTCCAGATCCACAAGGTGTGAATTGCCAAAACTGGACCACAAGCTGAAACTGCTTCTGACTAAACTGCTTGAACTAAACTAGAAAATGAAAGAACTGAAATGCAAATGTTTTTGGTTGATGCAAGATTACTCTTGAACTAGGGGTGCTCCTACATCAACTATGCCATTTTCTACATACATAAAATGAGATATGTTATATCAAAAATATGCACAAAAGAGCAATGTCCTAATAGAATGAAGCATGCATATCTATCTCAGCATAATACCACTTCATGTCACTACACTAATATGAAGATGAAGATGAAAACTGATATTATTGAAATCCACTGATCACTTCTTTTGTTAAGATGAAGACTGACATATCTCTACTATTGATGACATCACTTGTGATAGAAAAACAAATTTCATGACAAACAATTTTTTCTTTACAATCATCAACTCTTTTTGACTTGAATGACACATCTCCAATATCTCCTAAAGTATAAAGTATGATGTATGATTATGAAGGCATAAAATTGACTCCTTTGATATGACTCATATAAACTTGAACTCAATGCAAAGATATCATAATCACATCAACACTTATGATGAACAATAATGCAGGCTCAACAAGCAACATTCTGATAATAATAGCATGAAGACTTCATCACAAACTTCACATCTCATGATGACATGATGACCACACAAGAGATAACCTTGTCAAATCTTCCATGATAGTGACAACAATCAATTTGCAACAACCTGCAACCAATCAACTCCTGCACATATTTCTTGGCATGATAAAGAATGAAAACCATCTGAAGAAATGAAGATTATCTTGATGAATACTATCCTCCTGTTCCTGCACAAGACACCTTTTTGCAACACAATGTCAAATCTAATATATACATAACCACTATCAATACCTTTGCATAACCAAATGTAGAGACATGTGCAATGAATTGACTTCTTCAATTTTCAACCTCCTAAAACTTATTGGGGATAATTGATAGAACATGGACAACTCCCCCTAACTTCATGCCACATGTTATGCAATTGATGAAGTGACTTGTGCAAGATGCACAAGTTTATGATTTATTTTCTCTTGACCTTGTTTCTACCTCCAAACTTTTATAGGTTCTTGCTTCCTCCAAACTTTTTTAGCCTCTTTCTTTCTCCAACCTATCAAACCAGGTGATACTTTTCTGCAACTATGTGCTTTGTGACCAAGAGAGTTGCACAAATAACAAACTATATTGTAATCATTATCAAATGACTGATAATACCTTTTTGACATCCCTTGAGTAGTTATGTTATGCTTCCATGCAGGATCATACCTTCTATGCATTTTACAGTTTCTTTGTATGTGACCAAGAGAGTTGCACTTGAAACATATAAGATTAGTATTCCTTATTGAAGTAAATTGACTTCTTCTATAATTAACTTCTTTATGTCCAAAGTGATTATAGATATAACAATAACCATTAAATGAATAATTATACCTGTACATATAAGCTTGTCTAACTGAGGAAGATCTTCTAAAATTTCTCCTCCTTTGATTATGCATTTTGACAAACTCATATTTGGTATTCATTTCAGCTTCTAACTTCTTTTTGCCTTCAGGAGTAGCAACATGAAATTCAATTTTCTTTCTAAGAGTTTATCTAACTTTGGAACACTCTCCTTCTTCATAACTAAGTCCAGTAGTGTCTCTATGTTGTTTTTGTTTACCTAGCATCTCATGCAACTTATTTGTGCTTTCTTCAAACTCCTGATATTTCTTGGACAGAACTTTGAGAGCTTCATAATATTTTCTAAGATTGCTAATTTTAGCCTCTAATTTCAGATTTTCAATTCTCTTAATCTCAAGATCAGATTTTGTTACATCAGCTATCCTCTTAGCTTTATCAATCTCTATCTCCAGACTGATAATCAAATTTTTTGATTCATTAATTTGTGTCTTTAAATTTACAATCTGATTTATTGCCTCTTCAAGATCTGAAGATACTCTTTCAAAATCTAAAATTACTTTGTCTTTGAATTCTTTTTCCTGTTGTAGCTGCAACTCTAATTTATAGTTCTCCTTTTTGTATTTCTTGAGTTCACTCAAAGCACGCATGAGCTCTCCTTCTATATCAACTTCAAACTCTTGTTTAACATCACTTATAATGTGATATTCTGAATCTAAATCTGATTGAGTCTCATCTCCTTCATTTGAAAGTCTCCTTTCATTGCCACTTTCTTCACACACCAGGCTGTCCTCTTCTTCAAGTGCATCACCTTGATAGATTCTTATCAATTCTTTCCACACATCCTAAGCTCACAACTTTGTAGGAAATTTCATTAGATAATCCAGAGAGAATAGCTTTCTTTACTATATGATTACATTCAAGAGCTTCTTTGTTGTTTGCAATATTAGGTGATTGAGAGGAAACACAATACCCATTCTCACTGACATCCAAACATCATACCCTAAAGAGGATAAACTTGCATTCTAATGCACCAAACAGAGAATTCTGAACCATCAAAGGAAGGAACTTCTAAAAACAATTTCTCTAGTTTAATATTTGTCTCAACTTGTGAAACATTTCATCAACTGATTGTATATCAACATCTGAATTTGATAAAGACTGTACCTTTTGATCAGAATGAGACTTGACATTTATCATGTTCTTATTTCTTCTACTCTTTCCCATGGTACTCCACTATCAAGACCTACCCGAGCCTATTAGACTTCAAAAAGGGAACCTAGGCTCTAATACCACTTGTTGGAGTCCAGGACAACACTGAGAAGGGGGGTGAATCAGTGTTGTGTAAACTTTTACAAATTTTTGCACCTTTTAAAATCCAAGACAAAGAGAGATGAGGATATCAACAATTTGTTAAACACATATGTACAAGTATGAATTAACACAAGACATGAGACCAAGACACAAAATATTATATAAGAGGAAAACCCTCCTGGGGTAGAAAAACCTCTCAAAATTGCCTCACTGGCTTATTCAAAACCTTACTAGTTACAAATAGGTCTCACTGACCAAGGAAGCTTCACTAGCTTTACAAAATGCCCCACTGGCATACAAAGAGGTCTCACTGACCATACAAGCCTCACTGGCACATAAAACCTCACTGGCAATAGAAAACAATCTCAAAACAATACAAGTAATACATAGGGTTTCTATGTTTCAATACAATCCCCTGAATTTGCAACTCTTTGCAATCATACTCAATTCAAAATACATATTTCTTTACAATCATACTATACTTCATTTGCATTATCAATTCACCTGATTAAGATTATCTCTGCACAATTGATTGCATATAGTCTTCATATTTGATATGGTTCAATCTAAAAGTTTATTGCATGATGTCTTCAACCTATGTGCAAAAGCATGATCTCATACATCACATACAAAAATCATCTAATCCATTTGTATTTTCTCTTCAAAGATATCTTCACAGAAATGCCATCACCATTGCATTTTGATTCACACATAACTCCATCTTCACAGCTTGCATATTTATAATACTTCTCAATGAAAAACTCTTGATCTTCCATATTTTCTCTGCACAAATTCTCACAAAAAAAATTTCTTCAATCCTACATATATCATTTTCATCCATAAAGCACCTACAACAAAAAGGACTCTTGACATTCTTCTCCACCTGCAAAATTGTTATAAAAAAATATTTCATTTCCTCTTCCTTGCATATTTTCAACCCTTCTACAAAAATCTTTGATTTTCAAATCCATTTAAAAAATAAATTGATCTTTGATCTTCTCTGCATATTCATCTTTCTATCTTCCCTTATCTCTAAAAAAAATTCATCTACAAATAAAAAAAACTTTCCTTCGAACTCTCACCACCAAAATTCCTCTTTAGGAAGACCAAAAAATTAGAAAGAATAAAAATCTTCACTCACTCTTCTTTAGTGGAATTAAAAAGATAAATACTTCTCCATAAAAAAAAAATAGAAACACTTCGAGTAGAGTTTAAAATAGAAAAAAATCATCTTGAAAAAATTCCTTGAAATCCTCAAAAATCTGTACCCTTAAATAGACTTTAACAACTCATCTTTCCTACAGTTAGAAAGAGATGACAACCAGATGCATGTGAATGTATGATCACGTAGGAGGTGGTCGGGTTTGAAATGACATCCATTGATTTTTCTTTTTGCACTCATGAACATTTAAATATTAACCTTTGATGACTTTTATCGCCCATGCTTATAACATTCCCTTTAACCTGCTAAGTCTGGTGATCACTAGGTGAAGGGGTCGGTTGCCCCATGGGCCAATAACCATAAAGTTGTAACTTAAGTTACAGTTTACTTGCACTAGCTAGTCAACAGTAGAAAAGACAAAAAAGTAATTCAAGATATGTCAGGCAAATCAGAACTTTAGAAAGATATATTTTAGGACCTTCTATTTAGGGTTTTGTTTTATATGAAAGGATAGTGTCTTAGATAGGATTTGATAATTTTGACATTAGGTAATAAACCCTAATTTCTAACAAGTCTTTTTACAGGTAGTAGAGTATGAATGAAGATAGGATCCTTGAAAATGGAAGAGAGACTATTTCAAGAGACTAAATATGGGTCTTTGAAAATAGCTCTTTTAGGAAACCTTAAACCCAAACTTAGATGACTCCAAGACTTCACCTTCATGACATCAACCTAGATAACAATATCCTGAACAACTTCTGCCATGGAAGACACCTTACTCAAATGCAATTCTCCTTCTAATAAAGCATGATCTTTCAATTTAACAAAACCCTAAAGAACCTGCCCTGCAACTATGGTATGAAGAGGTCATTAACATATAACTCATTTGAGGCATGGTCTCTATCAAACAATGAAGGCAATACACTAACTCACTCAACTCCACCAAAAAATTCTCTTGCAAACATATTATAACCTTTGATCCTCTTGATCATATCAACTTCAAATTAGCTGAGCATATTGAAGCACAACATGAAACAAATCATGAACATTAAGCATGATACTCCACAACCTCTAATTACTGAAATCAAACCATCTATGCATCCTCATGAAGACACTATGTCATCCAACTATCATCCAACCAAATCATACAAACTCCTTGCATGTAAGTATGTGAGATGAGCAACATTGAACAATATGAACTTTGTGAGCCAAGACAAGAAACTTACATCCTACATTTCTTAGACCATCTGCATCTCCTGACTCAACCATGAAGCAACTTGTACTTTGTATTGTATATGATTATGTCATCAACCAACAACATCAAGACAATCCAACATTATCAAACTAGTGACACAATCAATTATAAGCCAAGTCTTATGAAACATGAGAGATGACTCCTGAAATGAGAAATCAAACCTTCTTCACATCCTTCATATGAACTAATGACATCACCTGATCATTGACATCACATGTCACAATGTCATCACCTTAAATTCACTTTAACAATGAAGATCATGATGAACTCCTATATGATCTAACTTTCACTATGATGTACCTACATCATCAACTCAACACCTTTTTGACATCAATGACAATCAATCTTCATCACTTGATACACTTCCAGAGATGATAAAATTTAAAACTTTATATTTAAGATCATCTAAGGACTAGGAATATCCTACTAGAATTGCATGACCTGATCTTCAACTATGGACTAATACTAATCAAAATGATGTCTTTATGTCGTTGTCTCTTAACTCTTCCAACACTTAGTAAAATTCCTTAGTTCTTCCTTTGCCGGACCAAAATCTTGTTGCCATCAATGACATCACCATCAAACATCAAGCTCAGCCAAATTGCTAACATGTTTGTATTTTGAATCTATGATATATTGAATGACTAAATCTGCATTTGTATTCTATAATTGAGTTGCTTCTATTGTGTTTACTCTTGCTACAGGATCTAGACTGTTCACTTTGTGGACCCTCCTAACCATGACTACACCATTACAGCAAAGGTATCTTAATGTTAAGCCATTTAATCTCTTGAATTGAAGTAGTTTCAGTTGGCATTGCTATTTATAGAGGATTCTTCAGAGAGACTTCTTTGAGTTACTCTAGAAAAGGTGCTCAGGTTTTTCCTTTCATGTTGGATTCATTGTTCAAAAAATATGGTGAATGTTGCTTTTTCTTTTTTCTCTGGAGGTGATTCCAGAGATCCGTTAAGGAACTTTTCCAGAGGTTTTTAAGAGGAAGATGCAGTTACTTCATAGGAAATTCCTAAAATACCAATGGACATATTTTGGTTATTCTCAAAAAATTTCTTCATAGCCATGGAATCATTTTTGTTTCTTCAAAAGACATCTCATTTTAATTATTTGTAATTTAAACAATGATAGGTTGTTGAAGTGTCTTCCCTAACCTTAATTGTAGGTTACCACAATAGATAACATTAACCCCATCCATGTTCTTTTGCTCGGTGGAGTATACTGGTGTAGTTTGATAGTTATTTTTTTGGATTAGTTATGGGTTGTGCTAGTAGTTGGGGTTGACTCACTTTCTTAGCTTGTTGATTACTCTAGGGGGTTGGTAAGAGATTTTGTTGTGAATTTGGCATTCGTCGTGGTCTGTGATAGAATTGATTAGTAGGTTGATTCTATTTTTTTGCAGTGTTCTGAGGATACCATTGTTGTTGTGCTTGATTTGTCCATGAGGATTCATCCATGGTTGGTTTATCCATTCTGGGTGTCCCCAAGAATAAGTTCCTAAGTTATGTAGAGTTGGAACCCAGGGTGCCACCTACTGATTATTATTCTAATTATTTTGAGGTCACTAGGATGAATTTGAGTTTTGGCCATAAGATAAATTTCCTCCCGGTCTTTGCCCCATGTAATCGATCTCTTCCTCTACTTGAGAAGTCTTTTCTTGGAATTTTTAATCACATTGAGTATTTCACATTAGTCATTAGATGGTTCTTTTCATAAATCTGGCAACTCTCACTTTTATCTAGTGGACACTCCCTTAGTAAATGTTTATTCCTACATCTGGGACAATAGATGGATAAAGTTTCAAGATTATGAATCTTAGCATGTATTCTGTCCAAGGTGGTGTTTAACTGAACAAGAATGTCAATTTAATTTCATTTGATCCTCTCATTAGACTAGACTTCCTGATTCCCCCTCTTGTTCTAGAAAAGTTTTTTCATAATTCAAAGATTTCTAAGAGGTCAAGTCTAGCTACGTCTCCTTTTCCCATCAAATCTAAACTTCTTCAAGCATCCTCATCAAGACCTTTGAGGAATATGGTCTTGAGGATCTCTTGGTTCATTGTTTCTTCTCTGCAATGTTTTTCTACAAAGATGAACCTATCTAGAAAATCCTCTAGGCTTTCATCCTCTTTTTGTTTGAGCCTAAACATTTTTTCCTTCCTATCACTGACCTTGCAATAATTTTGATATTTGTCCAAAAAGATAGTTTCCATTTCTTCCCATGAGGTGATTGATTTTGAGACCAGACCCATGAACCATCTCATAGTAGAGTCTCTCAGGGTAGAAGGAAACAACTTCAATTTTTGGTTATTAGTTTTGTAATCATATGTCTGGCATAGGACTTTAAATTTGAAGAGAAATTGGTCTGGATCTTTGGAAGCCAATCCTCTAAAGGTTGGTAAGATAGAAGGTGAAATGTTTTTCATTGGTGCATCTTCATCTGGATTAAGAGCAATGGGATAAGTGAATGTTCAAGCTGCTCTCCTACCGTTTTGGTTATCATTTTGATTGTTTGCTACTCTCTTTTCATTTTGGTTATTGAAAGGGTCATTATTATTATCAGCCATTATATCTAAAGAAATATATTCCTTCCTAGGTTCTTGCTGCAATGGCTGAGTATCTGAGGTATTTTAAGAAGTCTCAGATTGGTCATCACTGACCAATTTGTATTGAAAAAGTTCTTTGACTAAGGCTTCTACCTTGTATGAGTCAGCGGTAGGAACTACTAATTAGGGGGGTTTGCTATGAATCTTCTATGGCGAGCCCTTTTCCTGACCATGCAGAAAAAGGAGTTTAACTATTTTTTCACTAAACAAGCATTATCTTATTGCTCTCTTAATGACACAATGTGTGTCCTCGAACAACACCAAAAAGTGACAAGGTGTCATTAGACCTCATACTTTAGTTGAAATTTATCAATTTATTGACTGGGTTGTGTCCAAGGTTATATGCAATAGGAGATTCAAACATCTTATTTTAGCAACGTTTTCTTGATTTTTCTTCTTGATTAAATACTTGCAAGACAAATCCTAACTAGGAAGTATAGAAATTTAAGCTTAATAAAATCTTTGAGTATAACTAAAAATCATTAATTCAACCTATATAAGAGAAAACTGGTGAAACTAATCTATAAATTCATAAGAAATACTTAATCTAGAAAAGCATGAGAAAATCAAGATTGAGACTATGCTTCATAACTTTTACTAAACTATGGAAATCTAAACCATACAAGAACTCTAAAACTTCTCTACCACAAAATAGGAAGAAGAAGCTTCAGAACTATGAAATATCTTAATCAGCACACATAGAACTCTAAACTACAACTTAATTCTAAATTTCACTTAAACTATAATCACAATACAAACCCTGTAAGTTAACACATATTTATTAACACACTTTAGAACATAACAAAAATGATTTGGTAATAGAAACAATGACAACAACACATTCGCATAACAAACAAATACTTATCTATATATCTCCTTTCCGTTGAGTGGCTAACTCTCTGGAATATCTTAACTAGCTCAAATCATATCAAATAGTAACAAAATCTAATCCCATATCACATAAGCATGTATACAAGAACTTATTATTCTTCAGAGAAACTTTTTCAGCACTCTATTCATAGTGTATATCTATGCATATGAGACATAAGATTTTTTTCTTATATCTCTTCAAATCCTTAAATCTAGGGCAGCTTACCATTGCTAATTAAAAGTATTCTTAAAAGAAAACATAACAAAACTACTTCAACAAGTCTATCTTGCAATGCAATAAAGGGGGCTTTGAGTGGAGCTTAAATGTATCTAGTGTCTTTGAATAATAGAAAATAAGTGAGAATGCTATATGGATGGAAGAGTATTAAACAACTGAAGTCTTCAATTACTAGTCTCCTTTATTTTCGGTGCTTCTAACTTCCAGTGCTACTAACTTCAATCTTCATTAATATCCACTTTCTTCACTCCATCATTTCCAAGTCCTGCTTATGAAATAACAAATCTTTTCAAAAAACTTCATCAACATTAGTGGTCAAAATCAATCAATTTAAGAACAAAGATTTATACACTATCCTTCATAAATAGACAACATCTATCCTAAGGTTTTAATAAATTGGCATAATTTGAGTCAACCTATCAGTACAAAGGGGATAATTGGATCAATATTGAGATGAGGTTGTTTTTACCTCATCACCCCCTCAAAAAAGAGAGAGAAGAGACCCCCTAGAGTAGAGAGAGAAGAGACTTCAAGTGAGAGGACTAAGAAGCACCCTAGAAGATAAAGCCTCCCGTACCCCCAACAAAGCTCACAAATGAAGGAACTTGCACTCAGTGAAGGGTTTGGTGAAGATATCAACTACCTACTCAAATTTCAGACAATAGTGAAGGTTGATGATGTGGTCATGGATGGACTCCTGGATGTAGTGCATGTGGACCTTAATGTGTTTGGTCCTCTTATGCTGGACTAGATTTCATGAGATTTGAATAGCACTTTGGTTGTCACAAAATATGACTGATGGTCATCTGATCTAGATACCAAACTTAGTGAGAATATTATAAAGACAAATGGCCTCAGTGGTAACATTCACATGCCCCTGATACTCCACCTTAGTAGAAGATAGAGAAATAGAAAACTACTTCTTGCTCAACCAACAAATAGGACTTGAACCAAGTGAGAAGTTGTAACCTGAAGTAGACTTGTGATATTGAGAATTGCCTTCCCAATTTGAATTTGTTTATCCCACCAAGTCAAGATTAATGTTCGTTGTGTAGAAAACCCCAAAACTATGAATACCCTAAATGTAGTGAAGTATCTGCTTGGTTGCTTTCTAGTGCAACTCATGGGTTTCCTGCATGAAGCGAGAAACCATACCTACAACATATGAAATATTGGGTCTCGTATGAGTCAGATAAATGAGACTCCCAACAAGTTATTGATATAAAGTGCCATCAACAAATGGTGAAGAACACTAAGCCTCAAGTTTGACTTTAGAAAGGAAGCGAGTTAGAACAAGCTTACAATCACCCATATGAAACCTCAAGAGAAAATCTAGAGCATACTTGGATTGTGTGATAGTGATCCCAGAAGCAGAATGGAAGATCTCAATCCCAAGAAAGTAATGCAACTACCCCAAGTCAGTCATCAAAAACCTATCATGAAGGGCAATTTTGACGACCCCAATGGCGGATGAAGAACTCCTTGTGATCAACAAGTCATCAACATACAAAACTATAAATAGGAGTGAATGAGCCTTCTACAAAATGTAGACATTGTTATATTTAGGACAAACAACTGAGAGGGGGGGGTGAATCAGTTGTCCAAAACTTTCTTCCAATTAAACACTTAGATCCACTATGTAATTTAGTAGCATAATAATAAATCAATCATGGAAACATAATGCATTAAATCAAGAGTAGAAACACATCAAGACATAAGACACCAAGATTTTGACATGGAAAACCCGGTTAAGGGAAAAACCACGGGGTGATTAACCCAAGATTGTATTCTCTATTAGAAGAATAGAAACAACAAAATGGCACATGCCAATTAGGGCTCACTACCCAAGCACACTGCTCACAAGAGGCCCACTTCCTACAAGAGACACACTGTCTACAAAATAATAAGTATCACATACTTGAATTGGAGAATAGCATCTTCACCATGCTTGAGTTAGTTCTATTTAAGCCCAATATTTTTTCTCTACTTTTCACTCTCATCTACATGGGTTACTATGAAATGACTTTACAATTCCTTATTTGTACAAGACATCAACTTAGGAATGATCATCTAAGTCGGCAAGCATTACAGAGCAAATACATAGATACATCATGACTAATTACAAAAGACTTCATGCGGAACAACACACTGTCGGCCACACAGATTTGAGACTTTAATCTTTTTCTAGGAACACACCAATCTTTACATAACATCTTCAAGATCATCCGCAGGATGTGTAACTCATCCATGTTACATTTAGGGCACACAACTGAGAGGGGGGGTGAATTAGTTGTCCAAAACTTCTCTTAATTTTCACACTTAAATCCTTTAAGTAAGTAGCAGTATATCAATCATGAAATGTAATGTAAATAAACTAGAAGCAGAAACACATCAATACATAAGACACCAAGATTTTGACGTGGAAAACCCGGTTAAGGGAAAAACCACGGGGTGATTAACCCAAGATTGTATTCTCTATTAGAAGAATAGAAAGAACAAATGGCACATGCCAATTAGAGCTCACTGCCCAAGCACACTGCTCACAAGAGGCCCACTGCCTACAGGAGACACACTATCTACAAAGAAATAAGTATCACCTACTTGAACTGGAAAATAGCATCTTCACCATGCTTGAATCAGTTCCATTTAAGCCCAATACTTCTGCTTTGCCTTTCACTCTCTTCCTTGCTAACACTCTCTCATCACACTAAGGACAACTTTGAAATGACTTCACAATCCCTTACTTATATAAGACATCAACTTAGGAATGATCATCTAAGTCAGCAAACATCTATAAGAACATCCGTAAGACATGTAACTCATCCGATTGGCCAATCTCAGGAAGAACATCTTCATCCAGAGGTTATTCTTCAATTGCGGGCTCCAACTCCAATGCGGACCACAAATATGGGCTGGACACGATCCAAAGACCTTCACAAGATATCCTGACTCACCAAGAACATCCACACTTCATCTGTTTACTAAAAACCATCTCTCCTCCATTCGAAACCTCAAGAACACAGTCTATCACTACTGTCACAAAAGAATACATGCTTCTGGACCTTCAAACCATGAACCAATCTAGATAACACTCCATAGAGACCTCCTTAATACTCCCTCTAATCTGCAGAGTAGAATCTTGCATTTCTGGATCTCACTAGACCTGTCTGTGTCACTCTGTCACCTCTAAGCACCTGCTGGAACCGGTTCTACTTGAGCAGCCATAACTTCTTTAGATCTTCATGTGAACCTCTAAAATCTCTACTGGACCACCTCAAGACACATATCTACAAACCCTTTAATCTGTATCATTTGATCCTCATCCTATCTTGGAATTTTACCTTACTGTTATCACTATTCTTCACTGTTCCTGATTGAGACTAATTTTCTCAATATCCTCAGCTCACAGCTCATCCAATCCTTATCATTAATGCAACAGGAGTATGTTGACATCAATGGCAACACTGTTTAGGCCCATACTTGCAACAATCTCCACCTTTGTCATTGATGGCAACATATGATGTGAAAAACCATCAAGACAAGAACTTCTCCTTACTGTCACAACTCCCCCTATCAGCAACAACCATTCACATGTCTTCTCTCCCCCTTTGACATCAATGGCAAAGGGCACATACTTGCAATTTCATCACTTCAGAATCATACCTGCCGCTCCCCCTGAGTAGCAGCTTCCCAACATCAATCTGGATCACAAGATGTGACTGTGATACCCACCGGACTGATGCACATCAGCGCACCTTAGTTCATCACTGGAGGGGCAATAACCCCTAACTTTTCCCTAAGATACTCAAAAGAGTCCTTAGGCAGAGGTTTAATAAAGATATCTACAATCTAATCCTTGGATGACACAAACTCCAATCTAACTTCATTTTTGTTCACTTGCTCTCTTAGAAAGTGAAACTTGATAGATATATGCTTAGTTTTTGAATGCAACACCGGATTCTTGGATATACTTATTGCACTTGAATTATCATAGAAGATTGTGATAGGCTCCTCATACTCCACTCTTATGTCTCTTAGCATTTGCTTCATCCACAAAACCTGAGTGCAACTACCTACTACTACAATATATTCTGCTTCTATTGTAGATAGAGATATTGCCTCTTGTTTCTTACTTAGCCAAGAAACCAATCTCTTCTCCAAAAAGAATGCTCCACCACTGGTACTCTTCCGGTCATCTACATCTCCTACCCAATCAGTATCTGTATATGCATGAAGAGAGAAATCATGATCTCTAGGATACCATAGACCATACTCAACTGTCCCTTTTAGATATCTAAAAATCCTCTTGATTGCCATGACATGAGATTCTCTAGGATCAACCTAAAATCTAGCAACAAGACCAACAGCCTGCATTATGTCAGGTCTGGTTTGATTGAGATACAATAGCCCTCCAATCATTGACCTATACTTTGTCTGATCAACCTTAGGAGAATCTTCATCTTTGCTCAATTTACATCTGATTACCATGGGAGTATTCATTGGTTTTGAGTCTTCCATCCCAAATTTCTTCAGCAATTCTTTCACATATTTGGTCTGAGAAATGAAGATTCCTTTCTTTGTTTGAGTGATTTGTAGACCCAAGAAGAAATTCATTTCACCAAGCATGGACATCTCAAATTCACTTTTCATCTGATTTGAAAACATTTTACACATACTAGCTCTTCCTCCAAAAATGATATCATCAACAAACGCTTCAACAATCAAAATGTTTTCATGATCAATTTTGAAATACAAATTACTGTCAGTAGTACCTTTGTTGAAACCAATCTTTAAAAGATGTTTATCCAATCTTTCATACTAGGCTCTTGGGGCTTGGTTTAGTCCATACAGTGCTTTCTTCAACTTGTAGACCATATTACCATGATCAGACAATTGAAATCCATCCGGTTGCTCAATGTGCACTTCTTCTTCCAAGTCACTATTTAGGAAGGCAGATTTGACATCCATTTGATATACTTTGAAATCTTTGAAGGCAACAAATGCAATAAATAATCTAACTACTTCAATTCTTGCTATCGGAACAAAAGTTTCTTTAAAATCAACTCCTTCTATTTGAGAATATCCTTTGCAGACCAATCTAACTTTATTTCTGATTACTTCACCAACTTCATTTAGTTTGTTTCGGAAGACCCATTTGGTTCCAATCACATTCTTGTTTCTAGGTCTGGGAACAAGATCCCAAGTGTGATTTTTCTCAATTTGCATCAACTCCTCCATTTCTTTGGTCCAATTTTCATCATTGCAAGCTTCATTTATTGTCTTAGGTTCAATCTTTGTCATCAGACAATACTCATCTGAGTTTTGAGTAGTTTTCCTTCTAGTTTGCACACCTTTGCTTTTGTCACCTATGATCTGATCTTCAGAGTGGTTCAGTTTTACATACCTTGGAATTTTGGGAGTTTCTTGCACTTCTACTTCTTGATCAGGCTCATTCAAACTTAACTCTTCTTCCTGATTTACCGGATCAGTTTGAATCTGACTTTTAGAAGAGGTTTGGGCTCCTTGAATTAGAACATCATTCTGATCATCTTCATCATATTCATAAAATCTTGAGGGTTTCTCAATTCCCTCATCAACCTTCACATTTGTACTTTCTATTATCTTTCTCAATCTCTTGTTATAACACCAGTATGCTTTGCTTTGAGTTAGAAAATTCCTTCATCACTTCTAGCATCAAACTTCCCTAGATCTTCATCTCTTTTGATGTAACATTTGCTACCAAAGATTCTAAAGTACCTTACAGTAGGAGTAATGCCAAACTAGAGTTCATAAGGAGTCTTACTGGTATTGCTTTTGATTTGAACTTGATTGAGGGTATAGACTGCAGTGCTGATAGCTTCTCTCCAATAGATCTAAGGAACATTTGCTTCCAACATCATGGTCCTAGATGCTTCTTGGATGGTCCGGTTCTTTCTTTCCACTACTCCATTCTGCTGTGGAGTCCTAGGAGTAGACAACTGTCTCTTTATTCCATGATTTTCACAGAATTCTAAAAACTCTCCAGATGTGAATTCTCCACCTCTATCAAACCTCAGACATTTCAATTTTAATCCAGTTTCATTCTCTACCATAGCTTTGAATATTTTGAATTTCTCAAGAGCTTCTGATTTCTCTTTCAGAAAGGTTACCCACATCATTCGGGAATAGTCATCAATTAGCAACATGAAGTACCTATCACCTTGCACACTCCTGGTTCTTGCCGGACACAAAGATCATTATGAACTAAGTCCAATAATTTGGTAGAAGACAATTCCTTGCTCTTGAATGTGACTCTGCTCAGCTTGCCCAACTGGCATTCTTTACACAAGCTATTTGTAGGTTTCACCAATTTTGGAAGATCTCTTACAGCTTGAGTATTGCTTATCTTGATGATATTATCAAAATTGACATGACACATTCTCCTATGCCACAACCACCTCTAATCAACTTGAGCAAATAAGCAACTTTTACCAGTACCAACCAAGTGGAAGATATTACCTTTAGTTTGGGTACCAGATGGAATCTCTGTTCTGAAACTTTCAAAGATTTTGCATTTTCCATTCTTGAACCAGAGATCAAGCCTTTGTCTACCAACTATCCAACACTAAGAAGATTGTGCTTCAAACCTTCAACATATAGTACATTACCAGTTTTGTTCCTCCCATCAAAAGAAATAGTTCCTCTTCCTCTAATTCTACCAGAAGAATTATCACCAAACTTTACCACTCCTCCTTCATACCTTTCCAAATCTAGGAACTTATTTTTGTCACCTGTCATATGGTGAGAGCAACCACTGTCAATGACCCAATCATCCTTTTCTTCAATTTGAGTAGCCAAAGCTCTTTCTACAACTTTATGATTGATAGATTTAGAGGATATTGGTTCTTCTTCCTTGATGGCAATAAACACCCAATCATTTCCGGATTTGTTTCCTATCTCTGATTCATCATCTATTACTCCTTCATTATCATCTTCTTCATGAACATAGTAGCAATTCTTTTGGAACCTTGATTTGTTAGGATTTGGCTTTGAAAATCTTTCTGGACACTTTGAGGCAAAATGACCAATATTATTGCAGTTAAAACACTTAAAAGGCAATTTTCCTTCATACTTACCAGATCCTCTTGGCAATCTCTTTGCAATAAGGGCTTCAAGTTGAGCAGTTTCTACTTCTTCTTCTTCCAGGTATTTTCTTGCTTTTTCATACCATGGTAGTTTCCTTGATGAGTTCTCTCCCATATCAAACCTTTGTTTACCTTTTACATAGGCACTAGCTTTGAATACAGATTTAGTCTTGGGGGGTTCATCTCCAAACTTAGTCATTTCAAATGCAGCCAATTTTCCAGCCAATTGATCTTTAGTGACAATTGTATGAGCTTTGAATTCATCAATGGAAGCAACCTTGATTTTATAAGAGGTAGGAAGGGATCTAAGAATTTTGCCAACAATCTCATCTTCATCCAAGACTCCACCAGAATTTCTAATCCCACAAACAAGCTCATTTACTCTTGGCATAAAGGTAGTGATGTTTTCATCTTCTCTCATCTTTAGATTTTTGAATTTTCCTTTCAGACTTTGTAACCTTGCACATTTGACATATTTGTCTCCTTCATGCAGAAGTTCTAGTTTTTGCCAAATCTCAAAAGTAGTTGGTAGGTCAATAACATTTGAGAGCTCTAAATTAGATAGTGTGCTTAGAAGAGCTTCTATAGTCTGCAGATTGTTTTCAGCATCTCTGATTTCATTTTGGGTTTTCAGACCACCCTGTCAAGGAACATACTGTGTTGTAGCCATGGTCTAATATGCCATTCCCATACATCTCAAGTGAAATTTCATGCGACCTTCTAGAGATTAAAATTGGTTCCATCAAACTTCGGACTATCCTTCTTGTAAGATGCCATCCTGGATCTCCTCAAGTGGTTAAGCTCTTTTAGAGGAACTTAGCTCTGATACCAATTATTAGATTTAGGGCACACAACTGAGGAGAGGGGGTGAATTAGTTGTCCAAAACTTCTCTTCATTTTCACACTTAAATCCTTTAAGTAATTAGCAGTATATCAATAATGAAATGTAATGTAAATAAACCAGAAGCAGAAACACATCAATACACTAGACATAAAGATTTTGACGTGGAAAACCTGGTTAAGGGAAAAACTACAGGGTGATTAACCCAAGATTGTATTCTCTATTAGAAGAAGAGAAAGAACAAATGGCACATGCCAATTAGGGATCACTACTCGAGCACACTACTCACAAGAGGCCCACTACCTATAGGAGACACACTGTCTACAAAGAAATAAGTATCACCTACTTGAACTAGAAAATAGCATCTTCACCATGCTTGAATCAGTTCCATTTAAGCCCAATACTTCTGATCTGCCTTTCGCTCTCTTCCTTGCTACCACTCTCTCATCACACTAAGGAAAAATTTGAAATGATTTCTCAATCCCTTACTTATACAAGACATCAACTTAGGAATGATCATATAAGTCAGTAAACATCCATAAGAACATCTGCAAGATGTGTAACTCATTTAGTCGGCCAATCTTAGGAAGAACATCTTCATCTAGAGGTTATTCTTCAATTGCAGGCTCTAACTTCAATGCAGACCACAAATATGGGCTAGACACAATCCAAAGACCTTCACAAGATATCTTGACTCACCAAGAACATTCGCACTTCATCTGTTTACTAAAAACCATCTCTCCTCCATCTAGAACCTCAAGAACATAGTATGTCACTACTGTCATAAAAGAATACATGCTTCTAGACCTTCAAACCATGAACCAAACTAGATAACACTCCATAGAGACCTCCTTAAAACTCCCTCCAATCCGCAGAGTAGAATCTTGCATTTCTGGATCTCACCGGACCTATCTGTGTCACTCTGTCACCTCTGAGCACCTACCGGAACTGGTTCTACTTGAGTAGCCATAACTTCTTCATATCTTCATATGGACCTCTAAAATCTCTACTAGACCACCTCAAGACACATATCTACAAACCCTTTATTCTGCATCCTTTGATCCTCATCCTATCTTGGACTTTTACCTTACTGTTATCACTATTCTTCACTATTCCTGATTGAGACTAATTTTCTCAATATCCTCAGCTCATAGCTCATCCAATCCTTATCATTAATGCAACAGGAGTATGTTGACATCAATGACAACACCAGTTAGGTCCATACTTGTAACAATCCGGTTAGCCAGACTTAGGAAGAACACCATCATTCGGAAGAAATTCTTCAATTGCGAGCTCAAACTCCAATGCGGACCACCAACATGAAATAGACATGATCCAAAGACCTTCACAAGCTTTCCTGAATCACTAGGAACATCCACACTACATCTACTTATTGAAATCCTTATCTCCTTCATTCGGAACCTCAAGAACATAGTCTGTCATCACTGTCACAATGGAGTAGATGCTTGTAGACCTCTAGACCGTGAACCAATTGAGTTGTTAATTCACATTGACTTCCCAAACATTCCCTCAAATCTGCAGAATAGGATATTGCATTTCTAGATCTCACCGGACCTATCTGTGTCACTCTGTCACCTCTAAACACCTACCTGAACCAGTTTTACTTGAGCAGCCACAACTTCTTCAGATCTTCATGTAGACCTCTGAAATCTTTATTGGATCACCTTAAGACACATATCTACAAACCTTTTGATGTGTATCCTCTGATCTTCATCTTAGCTATGATCTTTAGCTTACTGTCTTCACTGTTTTTCTCTATTCCTGATTAGGACTAATTTTCTCAATATCCTCAGCACACAGCTCATCCAATCCTTATCATCAATGCAATAGGAGTATGTTGACATCAATGAAAACACCGGTTAGGCCCATACTTGCAACAATCTCCCCCTTTGTTATTGATGGCAACATATGATGTGAAAAATTGTTTTAATCATCAAGACAAGAACTTTTCCTCACTGTCACAACTTCTCTTCCTTTCTTGTTCCTCCTTTGATCAGAAACCACTTGTTTTTCACATGTCTTCTCTCCCCCTTTGACATCAATGGCAAAGGGCACATACTTGCAACTCCACCATTTCAGAATCATACCAACTGCTCCCCATCATCAATCCGGGCCACAAGATATGACTGTGATATCCACCGGACTGATGCACATCAGTGCACCTTAGTTCATCACCGGAGGGGTAATAACCCCTAACTTCTCCCTGAGATACTCAAAAGAGTCCTTAGGTAGAGGTTTGGTAAAGATATCTGCAATTTGATCCTTGGAAGGCACAAACTCCAATCTGACTTCATTCTTGTTCACTTGCTCTCTAAAAAAGTGAAACTTGATGGATATATGTTTAGTATTTGAATGCAACACTGGATTCTTAGATATATTTATTGCACTTGAATTGTCACAAAAGATTGTGATAGGCTCCTCATATTCCACTCTTATGTCTCTTAGCATTTGCTTCATCCACAAAACTTGAGTGCAACTACCTACTGCTGCAATATATTCTGCTTCTATAGTGGATAGAGATATTACCTCTTATTTTTTGCTCAGCCAAGAAACTAATCTCTTCCCCAAAAAGAATGCTCCACCACTGGTACTCTTCTATTCATCCACATCTCCTGCCCAATCCGCATCTGTATATGCATGAAGAGAGAAATTATGATCTCTAGGATACCACAAACCATACTCAACTGTCCTTTTTAGATACCTAAAAATCCTCTTGATTGCCATGACATGAGATTCTCTAGGATCAGCTTGGAATCTAGCAACAAGACCAACAGCATTCATAATATCAGGTCTAGTTTGAGTGAGATACAACAATCCTCCAATCATTGACCTATACTTTTTCTGATTAGTCTTAGGAGAGTCATCATCTTTGCTCAGTTTACATCTAGTTGCCATGGGAGTACTCATTGGTTTTGACTCTTCCATTCCAAATTTCTTCAACAATTCTTTCACATATTTGGTCTGAGAAATGAAGATTCCTTTCTTAGTTTGAATGATTTGCAGACCCAAGAAGAAATTCATTTCCCCAAGCATGGACATCTCAAATTCACTTTTCATTTGATTTGCAAAGGTTTTGCACATACTATCTCTTCCTCCAAAAATGATATCATCAACAAATACTTCAACAATCAAGATATTTTCATGATCAATTTTGAAGTACAAATTATTGTCAACAGTACCTTTGTTAAAACCAATCTTCAAAAGATACTTATCCAATCTTTCATACCAGGCTCTTGGGGCTTGCTTGAGTCCATACAGTGCTTTATTCAACTTGCAGACCATATCCCCATGATCAGACAATTGAAATCCATCTGGTTGCTCAATGTATACTTCTTCTAAGTCACCATTCAAGAAGGTAGACTTGACATCCATCTGATACACTTTGAAATCATTGAAGGCAGCAAAAGCAAGAAATAATCTAACTACTTCAATTCTTGCCATCAGAGAAAAAGTTTCTTCAAAATCAACTCCTTCTATTTGAGAGTAACCCTTGCAGACCAATCTAGCTTTATTTCTGATTACTTCACCAACTTCATTTAGTTTATTCTGGAAGATCCATTTGGTTCCAATCACATTCTTGTTTTTAGGTCTGAGAACAAGATCCCATGTGTGATTCTTCTCAATTTGCATTAGTTCTTCCTCCATTGCCTTAGTCCAGTTTTCATCATTGCAAGCTTCATTCACTGTTCTAGGTTCAACTTTTGAAATTAGACAATACTCTTTTGAATCTTGAGAAATCCTTCTTCTTGTTTGTACCTTTTATCACCTATAATTTGATCTTTAGAGTGATTCAGTCTTACATACCTCAGAACTTTGGGAGTTTTTTTCACTTCTAATTCTTGAACAGGTTCATTTAAACTTATCTCTTCTTCCTGATTTGTCGGATTAGTTTGAATCTAAAATTCAGAGGGAGCTTGGACTTCTTGAACAAAAACATCATTTTTATCATCTTCATCATATTCATAAAACCTTAAGGGTTTTTTAATTCCTTCATCAACCTTCACATTTGTACTTTCCACAATCTTCCTTAATCTCTTGTTATAACATCGGTATGCTTTTCTTTGAGTAGAATAACGCAAGAATATTCCTTCATCACTTCTAGCATCAAATTTTCCTAGATCTTCATCTCTTTTAATGTAACATTTGCTACCAAAGACTCTAAAATACCTCATAGTAGGAGTGATGCCAAACCAAATTTCATAAGGAGTGTTATGGGTATTGCTTCTGATTTGTACTCGATTAAGATTATAGATTGCAGTGCTGACAACTTCTCTCCAATAGATCTGAGGAAGATTTGCTTCCATCATCATGGTCCTAGATGCTTCCTGGATGGTCTGGTTCTTTTTCTCCACTACTCCATTCTGTTATGGAGTCCTAGGAACAGACAATTGTCTCTTTATTCCATGTTTCTCACAGAATTCTGTGTTGGTGTTGGAATTAAGCCACACCCAGACTGATGATGGACTAGTCCAAGAGGGGCCAGTAGTTCAGTGGTAGAGCACTCCAGCAGCGTATGGAAGGTCCTAGGTTCGAGTCCTAGCTGGTCCATGTCTCAACATGGTATCAGAGCCAGGCCTAGGCTAGGAGCCCCAAGCACACAAGAGGTGTGGCTTAAGGGGGGGTGTTGGTGTTGGAATTAAGCCACACCCAAACCGACGATGGACTGGTCCAAGAGGGGCCAGTAGCTCAGTGGTAGAGCACTCCAGCAACATATGGAAGGTCCTAGGTTTGAGTCCTATCTGGTCCATGTCTCAACACTATGAACTCACCAGATGTGAATTCTCCTCCTCTATCAGACCTCAGACATTTTAATTTTAATCTGGTTTTATTCTCTACCATAGCCTTGAATATTTTGAATTTCTCAAGAGCTTCTGATTTCTCTTTTAGAAAAGTAACCCACATCATCCAGGAATGGTCATCAATTAATAACATGAAGTATCTATCACCTTGCACACTCCTTATTCTTGCCAGACCACATAGATCAGTATGAACTAAGTCCAATAATCTGGTAGAAGATTGTTCCTTGCTTTTGAATGAGACTCTACTTTGTTTCCCCAACTGACATTCTTTGCACAAACTATTTGTAGGTTTTACCAATTTTGGAAGATCTCTTACAACCTGAGTGTTGCTTATCTTGATGATATTATCAAAATTCACATGACACATCCTCCTATGCCATAACCAACTCTGATCAATTTGCACAAATAGACAACTTTTACCAGTACCAACTAAATGGAAGATATTACCTTTTGTTTGAGTACTGGATGCAATCTTTGTTCTGGAACTTTCAAAGATCTTACATTTTCCATTCTTGAATCGGAGATCATAGCCTTTGTCCACCAACTGTCCAACACTGAGAAGATTGTGCTTCAATCCTTCAACATATAGTACATTATTGGTTTTGTTCTTTCCATCAAAAGAAATAGTTCCTCTACCTCTTATTCTACTAGCAGAATTATCACCAAACTTTACCACTCCTCCTTCATACCTTTCTGAATCTAAGAACTTATTTTTGTCACCAGTCATATGGTGAGAGCATTCACTGTCAATGACCTAATCATCCTTTTCTTCAACTTGGGCAGCCAGAGCTCTTTCTACAACTTTATGATTGACAGATTCAGAGGGCATTGGATCTTCTTCCTTGATGGCAATAAACACCCAATCACTTTTGGATTTGTTTCCTATCTTTGATTCATCATCTATTACTCCTTCATTATCATCCTCTTCATGAACATAGTAACAATTCTTTTGGAATCTTGATCTGTTAGGATTTGGCCTTGAAAATATTTCCGGACACCTTGAGGCAAAATGACCAATCTTATTGCAGTTAAAACACTTGAAAGGCAATTTCCCTTCATACTTACCAGATCCTCTTGGTAGTCATTTTGCAATAAGGGCTTCAAGTTGACCAGTTTCTGCTTCTTCTTCCAAGTCTTTTCTTGCTTTTTCATACCATGATAGTTTCCTTGAAGAGTTTTCTCCTGGATCAAACCTTTGCTTACCTTTTATAGAGGAACTGGCTTTGAATGTAGATTCAGTCTTGGGGGGGCATCTCCAAACTCGGTCAATTCAAATGCAGCCAATTTACCAACCAATTGATCTCTTGTGACACCTGAATGAGCTCTAAATTCTTCGATGGTAGCAACCTTGTATTTATAAGAAGCAGGAAGGGATCTGAGAACTTTGCCAACAATCTCATCTTCATCCAAGACTCCACTAGCACATCTAATGCCACAAACAAGCTCATTTACTCTTGGCATAAAAATAGTGATATTTTCATCTTCTTTCATCTTCAAATTTTTGAATTTTCCTTTCAAACTCTGTAGCCTTGCACATTTAACATACTTGTCTCCTTCATGTAGAAATTCCAGTTTTTCCCAAATATCAAAAGTAATTTGTAGGTCAATAACATTTGTCAACTCTGAATTAGACAAGGCACTTAGAAGAGCTTCTGTAATCTGTAGATTTTTTTCAGCATCTATGATTTCATTTGCAGTTTTTGGGCCATTCTATGGAGGAGTATACTTCGTTGAAGCCATGGTCTAGTACTGCATTCCCATACATTGTAAGTGACATTGCCTGCAACTTTTCCAAAGATTAAAATTGGTTCCATCAAACTTCAGACTATCCTTCTTGTAGGACGACATCCTAGATCTCTTCAAGCGGTTAAGCTCTTTTAGAGGAACTTAGCTCTGATACCAATTGTTAGATTCAGGATAGACAACTGAGAGGGGGGGTGAATCAGTTGTCCAAAACTTTCTTCCAATTAAGCACTTAGATCCACTTTGTAATTCTGTAGCATAATAATAAATCAATCATGGAAACATAATGCATTAAATCAAGAGCAGAAACACATCAACACATAAGACACCAAGATTTTGACGTGGAAAACCCTGTTAAAGGAAAAACCATGGGGTGATTAACCCAAGATTGTATTCTCTGTTAGAAGAATAGAAAGAACAAAATGGCACATGCCAATTAGGGCTCACTGCCCAAGCACACTGCTCACAAGAGGCCCACTACCTACAAGAGACACATTGTCTACAAAATAATAAGTATCACATACTTGAACTAGAGAATAGCATCTTCACCATGCTTGAGTCAGTTCCATTTAAGCCCAATACTTCTTCTCTACTTTTTTCTCTCCTCTTCGCTACCACACTCTCATCTGCATGGGTTACTATGAAATGACTTTACAATTCCTTATTTGTACAAGACATCAACTTAGGAATGATCATCTAAGTCAGCAAGCATTACATAGCAAATACATAAATACATCATGACTAATTACAAGAGACTTCATGCAGAAAAACACACTATTGGCCACACAGATCTGAGACTTCAATCTTTTTCTAGGAACACGCCAATCTTTACATAACATCTTCAAGATCATCTGCAGGATGTGAAACTCATCCGGTCGGCCAGACTTAGGAAGAACACCATCATTCAGAAGAAATTCTTCAATTGCGAGCTCAAACTCTAATGCAGACCACCAACATGAACTAGACATGATCCAAAGACCTTCACAAGCTTTCCTGAATCACCAAGAACATCAACACTACATCTACTTACTGAAATCCTTATCTCCTTCATCTGGAACCTCAAGAACACAGTCTCTCACCACTGTCACAATGGAGTAGATGCTTGCAGACCTCCAGACCACAAACCAATTGAGTCTTTAATTCACATTGACTTCCCAAACATTCCCTCAAATCCACAGAATAGGATATTGTATTTCTGTATCTCACCGGACCTATCTGTGTCACTCTGTCACCTCTAAACACATGCCTAAACCAGTTTTACTTGAGCAGCCACAACTTCTTTAGATCTTCATACGGACCTCTAAAATCTTTACTGGATCACCTTAAGACACATCTACAAACCCTTTGATGCACATCCTCTGATCTTCATCTTAGCTAGGATCTTCAGCTTACTATCTTCATTGTTTTTCTCTATTCCTTATTAGGACTAATTTTCTCAATATCCTCAGCACACAGCGCATCCAATCCTTATCATCAATGCAACAGCAGTATGTTGACATCAATGACAACACCGATTAGGCCCATACTTGCAACAAACATTGGGTTTAGAATGACACCAAGTGGTGCAGAGGCACCTACCTAACAGCTGGCCTCCTTGAGGTAGTTAGTTTGTTATAGGTCCGCATGATGACATACATGATCAGGATATAGGATAATTATCAGCATGATGACAGGATAGCCTATTTTTAGTATGTTTGACTTTATCATGTAATAAGGTCCATTGGACCGATGCTATGTATTAGTTCAGCATAGGAGTATGTGTAGGCAGTTAGAGATCGGGATAAGGTTATCTGAGCTGTCCTCTCTCCCAGCCGCTTGGAAGCTCCCAGCCGCTGGGAAGTGAGTTGGTAGTACTCGAAGGATTTGTTATATATACCTTCGATCTGTTATGGTTTAGATATATTGATAGTTCATATTGAGTTTGATAGATGTTATGTTCAGGAGAGTAGTACTGGTGGTATGCTGTACTGGTGATCAGTCCAGATATTGTGAAGCAGAATTGTAAAAGCAGGACATTTGAATCTCAATTGAATAAGATCTCATCTTTTGCAGTATTTGAGTTGATCAGTTGTATCTGTGTTGATTTCCTTTCTGTTTGCAAGTTGATGGGTACTTTCAACCCTTCCACCGGTTGATCCTGCAAATCGGTGGAATGGTCCTGTATCATAGCTTAGGTTGCATTTGTGTTTTCTGTTTATGCATTGCATTGTTCAAGAGATCTGTTAGGAGCATGCTGTGAATTAGCCTAGCATCCTCATGTGCTAGGTATAGAAAGATAAGCTGTTAGATTTGGTTTGGAGGTGATCCGGCCCGGTCGTCATATTGTCTCTGTGTAATCGAGCGGTTCGGAGTGTTTACATGCAGTGGACGGATACACAGGAGTCTGCATGTGCGTTTCCAGTCGGAACGAGTCACATCATCGTCTGCGAATGCATCGCCAGCAGGATCGGGTCGTGAAGCTGTTGAAGTTTGCAAGTTGCAAGTGCATCAGGATGTTTTGAGTTGGATATATACTCAGTGTATATATCGCAGTCAGGATCATCTCTCGGAGAAGGTCATCATCCGAGTATCGCTAGCAGATGCGGGTGTGAAAGTTCAATTTTTTGTCTAAGTGTTGAAGAGGTCATCAGGATATTGTGTGACGTCATCGTCATCCGCATATGACATCATCGTCATCAGGATATTGAGATATCCCTCTATGCATATTGATCCTGTCGTCGCTAAGGGTTTAGGTATCAGCGAAGGCTCTCGGCAGAAGGTTGTGATAACATCATCAGGATGTTCCAAGACAACCGGATAAGTTAGATCATGATGCTGTTACTTGTATCGTCGGGCAGTGGAGCGTCGAAGGCAAGGTGTTGAAGGTGATCGTCATCAGGATATTTGGGGCAACCAGATATTTGGATATCCTGCTGACGAAGGTGATATTGAATATCATGATGATGCCGCTAGTATTTGGCACCCGATGAACAGTGCAACCGGAGGATGTTTGCGCCCGTTGATTATCATGATGATGATGATAGGCGACAGGCGGAGGAGGTGAATAGTAGTCGGCAGGAGGATAATTGCGATCATCTGAAATATGATGATGCTGTTGAAATATGATGATGCTGTTGGTGTTTCTAGGAAATATGATGATGATGCTGAGCCGATAGGGATTTTTACCAGGTTGTTTGTATTGTTGGCAGCTCCTTCCTGTTAGTTAGCTTCCGTTGCGTTTCGCTCTGCATCATAGTGGTATCAGAGCCAAGTTAGGATCTTCTGGAAAAGATAAGCAGGATGTCAGACGAAGAAGGAACATCTGAGGTTCCAGCAAGGATGACCAACGCTGAGTTGGCAGTTCTGGTGAAGAAACAGATTGCAGAAAGCAAGGCTGTGAAGGCTCAGAATCAGGAGTTGAAAGATGAGTTAGCAAAGTTGAGGAGCAGAGTAGGTTCTGGTAGAGAAGATGATAGGGAAGAAGAAGAGATCCCTAATTGGAGCGAGGAGGTCGTTCCTGCAGACCAGAGGCCACTGTTGAACGCCCTCAAGGCCATGGAGAGGAGAACCATGGATGTGAAGCTGGATTTGCCAGTGTTTACAGGTAAGATGGACCCTGAGTCAGTGATGGAATGGATAGATTGTTTGAACAATTTCTTTGTGACAGAGGAAATACCAGAACAGCAGAGAGTGAAGATAGCACAGTCAAAGATGAAAGAAGCTGCCTTGACATGGTGGAACTTTGTTCAAGATGATAGAGTGCAGGAAGGAAAACGTAGAGTTGCCACATGGAAGAAGATGATGGAATTGGTAAAGGAAGCTTATATTCCTTTGGATTACAGTATCCAGTTACACAAGAGGAAGCAAAACCTGAAGCAGAAGGAGCTAGATGTCAGCTCATATACAGAAGAGTTCATGAAACTCTGTATGAAGACAAAGGTGAAAGAAAGTGAAGAAGAGAAGGTAGCCAGATACCTTAATGGATTAAGGTTTAATATTCAGGATGATCTAAGTCTGCATAACCCAGATACAGTGCAGAAATGTTTCCAGTTGGCATTGAAAGTGGAAGAGAAGCTGAAGAGAAAACAAGAAAATAATAGAGGAAGAGGATCAGCCCATAGAACAAAGCAAACCAATGAGAGTCAAGAAGACACTGGTAAAGGACAGGGACAGTCTGATTTCAGAGGTGGATGGAAAGGTAATAAAGAAAGATTTGGAGGTGGTAGAGGTTCTACTACATTTTCAGGGAAATGTTACACCTGTGGTGAGTTTGGTCATCCATCCTTCAAATGTCCAGAAAACAAAGGTTCATCATCCAGAAATGATAGAACAAGTGACAAGAGAGTACAACTTGTGCAAGAAGAAAAAGAAGAGAAAAGTGTGCAGAGTCCAAACATTTATCAAAAGGATCAGGAGGCTGATAATGTTGGATATCCTGAGAGTGGAGAATCATTGATGCTACGGAGAATTAGTTTGCAGGCATCAAAGGATATGATGCAAAGAAGAGCTCTTTTCAAGACCACATGCAAGAGCAAAGGTAAAGTATGTAAGGTTGTCATTGACACTGGTTCAATAGACAACATGGTATCTCAGGAGATGGTGGATAAACTGCATTTGGAAAGGATTCCACATCCACACCCTTACAAGGCATCTTGGGTGAGTGATAGGCATTCACTTTTTGTCTCTGAACAGGCATATGTTGATTTCCAGATTGGAGCATATCAGGATAGGATTTTGTGTGATATTTTGCCTATGGAATGTTGTCACCTACTGTTAGGTAGACCATGGCAATTTGATAGAAGAGTGCTGTATGATGGGTATGCTAATACCTACACCATCCAGAAAGATGGAAAGACTATTAAGTTGATGCCATTACAGGAAGCAGCTACAGCACAGAAGGCAGCCAAAGTCATTTTAATGGGAAAGAAGGACTTTATGCAGAAGCCTATAGGAGCAGGCATAAAGGCAGTTCAGGATACTGCAGGGAAAGGAGTTGTTACAGACAACAAGCTGAAGAACGTTTCAGTTGTGACTGACAGAGGTCAGCAGCAGGTTCAGAAACAGGGATGTAAACAACCATCAGTTGAAAGGAATGACAGGGATGTTGTCATAGTTGGGACTATTGCTTGTCCTATAAAGATTGACAGGAAGATAGAGTTGAACATTTCAGAAGTTCAAGAGGCAGTTCAGAAAGAGGTTCTGGTCAGGCAACCTGACAAACACAAGGTATGTGAGAGTAAAGCCTACATTGACAGGCATGAGGATTTACTTGCCAGAAAGCAAGTTACAGTTCAGAAGTCTTGGAGCAGCCAAGAGACAGCAGCAGACAAAGCTGGAACAGAGCAGAACATTACACAGGCAAAGTGTAAAGGTGGAAGACTTCCATATCCTAACTCATGGGACATGAGTTATTTTCTTTTGGGGAGTATGGTGCAGAGGCACCTACCTAACAGCTGGCCTCCTTGAGGCAGTTAGTTTGTTATAGGTCCGCATGATGACATACATGATCAGGATATAGGATAATTATCAGCATGATGACAGGATAGCCTATTTTTAGTATGTTTGACTTTATCATGTAATAAGGTCCATTGGACCGATGCTATGTATTAGTTCAGCATAGGAGTATGTGTAGGCAGTTAGAGATCGGGATAAGGTTATCTGAGCTGTCCTCTCTCCCAGCCGCTTGGAAGCTCCCAGCCGCTGGGAAGTGAGTTGGTAGTACTCGAAGGATTTGTTATATATACCTTCGATCTGTTAGGGTTTAGATATATTGATAGTTCATATTGAGTTTGATAGATGTTATGTTTAGGAGAGTAGTACTGGTGGTATGCTGTACTGGTGATCAGTCCAGATATTGTGAAGCAGAATTGTAAAAGCAGGACATTTGAATCTCAATTGAATAAGATCTCATCTTTTGCAGTATTTGAGTTGATCAGTTGTATCTGTGTTGATTTCCTTTCTGTTTGCAAGTTGAGGGGTACTTTCAACCCTTCCACCGGTTGATCCTGCAAATCGGTGGAATGGTCCTGTATCATAGCTTAGGTTGCATTTGTGTTTTCTGTTTATGCATTGCATTGTTCAAGAGATCTGTTAGGAGCATGCTGTGAATCAGCCTAGCATCCTCATGTGCTAGGTATAGAAAGATAAGCTGTTAGATTTGGTTTGGAGGTGATCCGGCCCGGTCGTCATATTGTCTCTGTGTAATCGAGCGGTTCGGAGTGTTTACATGCAGTGGACGGATACACAGGAGTCTGCATGTGCATTTCCAGTCAGAACGAGTCGCATCATCATCTGCGAATGCATCGCCAGCAGGATCGGGTCGTGAAGCTGTTGAAGTTTGCAAGTTGCAAGTGCATCAGGATGTTTTGAGTTGGATATATACTCAGTGTATATATCGCAGTCAGGATCATCTCTCGGAGAAGGTCATCATCTGAGTATCGCTAGCAGATGCGGGTGTGAAAGTTCAGTTTTTTGTCTAAGTGTTGAAGAGGTCATCAGGATATTGTGTGACGTCATCGTCATCCGCATATGACGTCATCGTCATCAGGATATTGAGATATCCCTCTATGCATATTGATCCTGTCGTCGCTAAGGGTTTAGGTATCGGCGAAGGCTCTCGGCAGAAGGTTGTGATAACATCATCAGGATGTTCCAAGACAACCGGATAAGTTAGATCATGATGCTGTTACTTGTATAGTCGGGCAGTGGAGCGTCGAAGGCAAGGTGTTGAAGGTGATCGTCATCAGGATATTTGGGGCAACCGGATATTTGGATATCCTGCTGACGAAGGTGATATTGAATATCATGATGATGCCGCTAGTATTTGGCACCCGATGAACAGTGCAACCGGAGGATGTTTGCGCCCATTGATTATCATGATGATGATGATAGGCGACAGGCGGAGGAGGTGAATAGTAGTCGGCAGGAGGATAATTGCGATCATCTGAAATATGATGATGCTGTTGAAATATGATGATGCTGTTGGTGTTTCTAGGAAATATGATGATGATGCTGAGCCGATAGGGATTTTTACCAGGTTGTTTGTATTGTTGGCAGCTCCTTCCTGTTAGTTAGCTTCCGTTGCGTTTCGCTCTGCATCACCAAGTGAACCTAACTAATAGATGGAAGGAGTCCATCTTGGCATACCAAGCTTGAGGAACCTATTTAAGGCCATAGAGAGACTTCTGAAGGTGGCACACAAGTGAAGAATACTAAACAAAACCCTGTGGCTGCTCCATATAAATCTCCTCCTAAAGGTCACCGTGAAGAAAAACACTCTTCACATCCATCTGGTGTACTTCCCAATGATTGGCTATAGCAATGGCAAGAACAAGTCAGATGGAGTTCATTCTGGCAACTAGCACAAAAGTTTTAGAGTAGTCAATCCCAAGAACCTGGGGGATTCCTTTGGCGACCAAGCGATCCTTATGCTTATCAACTAACCCATCTACTACAAATTTTGTCTTATAGATCCACTTACATCAAACAAGTTTTCTTCCCTTATGAAGAGGGCCAAGATCCCAAGTGTGGTTCCTCATCAAGGAACTATACTTCTCCTACATAGTTGTATCCCACTCAGGAATACCAGAAGCCTTTTGAAAGGAATGTGGATTAGAGGCTATAGCAATGAAGACATGTGGAGCATACTAGAATTGTGAATGAGTCTACCTAGTATCTAATGGATCCCCAACCCAATCACTTGCATATTGCAAGTTTTGTCTTGCCCAAAGTGAACCAGAAGTTGGAGAATGTGGAGGAGAATCATCACCCTCTGAATGATGACTAGGAGAGGAAGGAGATGAATCCTCTGAATCGCTCTTAGCATCTAAAGTGGAGGTATAAGACTCCTCATCATCAAGAATCTGTATAGGTGAATCTAACTCATTAGAAGATCTATCATGGAGTCCAAGTGACTCCAATATCAAAGTAGAAGGAGGTGGAGAAGTGATAGGAATTGATCTCAAAGAGGCCTCCTCAAATTGAACACTCCTCTCAATAAACAACTCATGTGTAGTAGGGTGGAGCAACCGATAACCCTTCACACCATCAAGATAGCCTACAAATATGCAAGGTCTACTTTATAGATTCAATGCCTTGCATTTCTCTGTAGGAATGTGGGCCCATGCAAGAGAACCAAAAACTTGAAAGTGCTTAATTGATGGTTTCCGACCACTCCTTGCTTCAAAAGGAGTAACTCCCTTCAAGGCTCAATGAGGAACACTATTTTGTATATAATAAGAATAGTTAATGGTCTTTTCCCAAAACTGTGGTGCAAGAGATCTAGAGTGAATCATGTAGTTTGGCATTTCCTTCAAGGACGTATTCTTCTGTTCTGCAACACCATTCTACTTGGGAGTGTATGGAATAGAATGTTGCAAGATTAGTCCCCTTAGAAGTGCAAAACCTCTCAAAATGATGGTTGACATATTCACCACCATTGTCACTGCACAAAACTTTGATGGATTTCCCAGATTGCTTCTCTACAAAATTTTTGAAGTCTTGAAAGTGATCAAATACCTTAGACTTATGTTTGAGAAAGTACACCCATGTATATTGAGAAAAGTCATCAATAAAAGTTAGAACAAATCTCACCTTGCTGAAGGATGGATGAGGAAATGGTCCTGCCAAATCATTGTGAACTAACTCTAGTATTAGTGAAGCTCTCCATGCCCTACCTTTGTCAAATTTTACCTTAGGATGCTTACCAAGAATGCAACTGTGGCGAATACCACCTATAAATTGAACTGAATTCAACCCTATGACCATGCTCCACTAGTTAAGTTACTATAAGTAGCAGAAGTTAAGATGGACAAACCACTGATGCCATAACTTACTCACATCATTAGAATTTAAGTGAGAAAAATAGACAAAGAAAGATCAAGAACAAAGTGAGAAAATAGATAGAGGCGTGATTGATGATCTGCTCTCCCAACTATAACTATAGAATCACTATACAATTCACTGTTGGGAATTAAGGTGTCTCAATCTTGGTAGTTCCTCGTATTATTTCATTGTATTTATTTATTTATTGCCTATTATTGTAATTATGATGCAAATCCTTATTGTCATCTTGTGGGAGTTGGCACGGTGATGTGTCATCCTACGTGGAAGGTGACCACATGTAAATTTGTCCTCACATGAGGAGATAGGTGTCCCACTTAGTGGTAGGAATATTTTGCCATGTGTCGGCATCTTGCATAGTGTGTAAGGGAATATTGACTGAAATGGTTATGACAGATTCGTATGATAAATCTATGATGCATAAGAGTTGTAAATGGAAGATTCTATGACAGATGAAGACATGTGTCACAAGGCATCTTGGAAGAAGACATTTTTGGGTGCCCCAAGGAGGGTTATGACAACTTGTAAGAGAATATGCTATTTTTAGCCTGTGTATGATAGATTCTCTTACAGCTATAAGATATGACAGCTATGACAGATTCTATGATAGTCGTAAGAGTCGTAAGAGTATTTGTCATTGCCCAACTTGGGAATAGGCAACCTCTTTGGGATGGAGTGATATGACAAGTGTCATGAACATTCTACAATGTTGGACAAGTGTCCTCAAGCATGGATTTTGGACCATGAGGCCATGTTGGATGCCCATCTCAAGATAGGCTCATTTTTGCCTTGTATCTTCTATATAAACAAGTGCTTTTGAGAGGAGATGTAGTATGTGATTGACAGGTACTGTTATGCTGTTGGATTATCTCTAGATACAAGTGTCAAAGACTCCTGCAAGAGCATTGGCTCTATAACTATATTGTAAACCTCATTATTTAGGTAATACATTTGAGCTGTGTTTTGGAGTGTGGGGTTTTTCACCCTTAAGGGTTTTCCCCATGTTATATCTTGTCTCTATCTTCTTCTATCTTACATTCTTGTGTTGTGTATTGCTGCAATATCTCTATTATTGGATTAATAGATCTATAATTGTAATGGTTGAAAAGAATTTGCCCTCATCTATCCTCATTAGATTAGTGTAGGAAGTGATTTCTGCACACCTAATTTCCTTTCAGTTGGTATCAGAGTTTGATCACCTTTGGTCCTAGTTGTTGGGTAGGGATTTTTTGAGCTAATCATAGGTTGAGTGGGAGCTTTGTGTAGAGTATTCTATAATCTTGTTGTAGGAAAAGAGATGGTAGGCATATCCAGAAGATTAGAGGTGGAGAAATTCAATGGCACAAATTTTGAGTTATGGAAACTTAAGATGGAAGACATGCTTGTTGATTGAGACCTATGGGAAACCATATCCAGTGTAAAACTAACCACAATGGCACATGCTAATTGGGATCTCAAAGATCAGAAGGCTAAGGGTCTCATAAGACTCAATCTAGGTGATTTTGTCCTATTAAATGTCCATGAGGAGAAGACCACGAAAGACCTTTGGAAGAAGCTAGGTGATGTTTATCAGGCCAAATCCCTGGTGAACAAGCTTTTTCTGAGAAAGAAGTTGTATTCTCTGAGGATGGAGGATGGAGGATCTGTTGCAGATCACTTGAATACTTTCAACATGTTAGTTGCACAATTGACATCCATTAGTGTGAAGATGGAGGAGGAGGATCATTGTATGACCTTGCTTTATTCTTTGCCAGACTTGTGGGATCATCTTGTTATGGCTATTGGGAGCACCACATCCACATTCAAAATGGATGCAGAGAAAGTCTTCTAAGATAGCCAAAGAGGATCTTGCGGTTCATGGAAGACCCAAGGAGAAAGGGAAAAAGAAGGACAAGAAAGCTGAGAAGGGTAGATCCAAATCCCATGGGAGATCTAAATCTCTTGGAAAGTCTAAGGCTCTCTATTGGAACTATGACAAAACTAGGCATTTCTGAAAGGAATGTAAAGAGGAAAAGAAAACGAAGAAGAAGAATGCCCCAAATTTAGATTATGACAAGTCACAAGATGATGGTGATGCCTTCATCGCAGCCCTAGCCACCTATGCATCTGATGATGTGTGGTTGATAGATTCTAGTGCATCATTCCACATGACCTTGCATCGAAGCTGGTTCATGAAGTATGAAGAGTTTGATGGTGGAAGAGTGTATTTGGGTGATGATTCTCATCTGAATATTGTTGGTCATGGAAGAGTCTCAATCCAATTCCCTGATGGACGAGTGAAGGGGATCACTGGGGTTATGCACATACCAAGCTTGGCATGGAACCTGCTTTCTGTAAGTGTGTTGAATGATGTAGGTGTGCAGGTTATCTTTTCAAAGGATGGATGCAAGATGACTAGAGGATCTATGGTGCTTGTGAAGGGTACTCAGAGAGGTACTCTATTTTAGCTAGAGGCATGCACTTCACAGTGCAATAGTTCTTCTAACTTGAAGAAAAGAGCTACAGTCACTTCATCCCCACCATCTGAACAAGTAGTGAAGAAATCTATTGTAACAAATTATGATGGTAGTGCATCTTGTGTACCCAAGGGTGCTCATGCTTTGGAAGTTAAGCTTCTTGCTGAAAAGACAATGTTATGGCATATGAGATTTGGCCACATTGGTGAGAAGGGTCTTAGAACCCTCAAAAATAAAAACTTCGTTGAGGGGTTAAATGATTGTAATCTTGACTTCAACTTTTGCGAACATTGTAAATATGGAAATCAAAACCATGTTTAGTTTTACTCTAGTTTTCACAAGTCTTATGGTGTATTAGATCTTATGCATTTTGATGTGTTTGGTCCTATTAGTGTTCCTTTGATTTCCAAATCTATATATTTTGTATCTTTCATAAATGATTATAGTAGAAGGACATGGATTTATTTTCTCAAAAGCAAGACTAAAGTCTTTAGTCAATTCAAAGAGTTTAAAGCTTTTGTTGAGAATCAGACTAGTAAAAAGATCAAGTGTTTGAGAACTGATAATGGTGGTGAGTTTCGTTCGGCAAAGCTTGATAAGTTCTATAAAGAGCAAGGGATTGAAAGAAATAAGACAACTCCATACACCCCACAGAAAAATGGAGTTGCGGAGAGGATGAACAAGACACTGATGGAGAGGGCTAGGAGTATGCTTAGTGGAGCAAGCCTCGAACAAAAGTTTTGGGCTGAAACTGTAGCCACTGCTTGCTACCTGGTAATCAAGTCTCCTACATCATCTCTTGTTGGTAAGACACCTATGGAGGTGTGGTTTGGTAAGAATCCTTTAGTTAGACATCTCCATGTTTTTGGTTGTGAGGCATATGCACATGTGTCTAGGGAGAAATGGTCTAAATTGGAGAACAAGGTTGTTAAGTGTATTTTCATTGGCTATGGTGTCGGTGTGAAAGGATACAAGCTTTGGGATCCTATGGCTGAGAAAGTGTTGTATAGTAGAAGTGTTATCTTTAGAGACCTAACACCTCTCGTTGTTCTATATCCAGAAGAAATAGAAAAGAAAGAGGATGTGGTTTAGGTTCCTTCTACCGCTGAGAAGACTGAATCGATAGACCCTATGAAACTTGATGATGAGGACAGCTCTAGCAATTTTGAAAGTTCAAAAGAAGAAGCAAAACCTCAACCTCACCCATTAAGGAGGTCTACATGAACAAGGAAGCAACCTGATAGGTTTGGTTATTCATTGCTTGATTCTAGTTGTGCTTTTGCTTTTCTTACTAACACTGATGAGCCTAGAACTGTGATAGAGGCTATGGGCATGAAAGATGCAGGTTCCTAGAAGGAGGCCATGGAAGATGAGATGGCTTCTTTGGAAAAGAATAAAACATGGGACTTGGTGCCTTTGCCTGAAGGATGAAAACCTATTGGATGCAAATGGGTGTTCAAGAAGAAATTCGGTGCAGATGGTAATGTTGAAAAGTACAAGGCCAGACTGGTTGCGAAGGGGTATTCACAAGTGGAGCGAATTGACTATGGTGAAATTTTCTCTCTCGTTGCAAAGATGACATCCATTCAGTTCGTGTTATCTCTTGCAGCTGCTTATGACTTAGAGGTGGAGCAGATGGATGTGAAAACAACTTTCCTTCATGGTGATTTGGAGGAAGAGATTTACATGTCACAACCAGAGCATTACATAGAAAAAGGTAAAGAAAATTTGGTTTGCAAGTTGAAGAAGTCTTTGTATGGTTTGAAGCAATCTCCTAGGATGTGGTATATGAAATTTGATGCCATTATGTTGTCGATTGCATTTCTGAGATCAAAATTAGATCATTGTGTGTATTATAAATTTAACAATGATCACATTCTCATTATTGAATTGTATGTTGATGATATGTTGTTAATTGGGAATGGTAAGAATATGATTTCTAATTTGAAGTCTCAATTGTCAGCACAGTTTGAGATGAAAAATCTAGGGGTAGCTAGGTACATTCTGGGAATGGAAATTAGAAGAGACAGAGCTAACATAAAACTTTGGTTAAGCTAGGGTAAGTATGTGAAGACCGTGTTGGATAGGTTTAGCATGGTAGATTGTAGACCATTGTGTGTTCCTGTTTCATTGGGGACAAAGTTGTCTATTAATGATTGTCCAAAATCTCCTAGTGAGGTGGAGGACATGAGCAAAGTACCTTATGCTAGTGTTTTTGGTAGTTTGATGTATGCCATGGTCTGCACAAGACCAGACATTACCCAAGCAGTGGGAGTCCTTAGTCGATTTATGGCTAATCCTGGACAGATACATTGGGATGTAATTAAGAGAGTGTTTAGATATTTGAGGGGTACTTCTGAGTATTCCATATGCCATCATGGTAATCCTATAGGACCTCTGCACTCAGTTTGTATTTGTGGATTCATGGATTCTGATTGGGCGGGTGACATTGACAACAGGAGATCCAACAGTGCCTATGTGTTCACTATGTTTAGTGGTGCAATTAGTTATGAGTAAGCAACAACCTGTGGTTGCTTTGTCCATGACAAAAGTTGAGTATATAGTAGGAACTCATGCTTGTAAGGAAGCCATTTGGCTTAAGAGATTGTGTTCAGATATTGGTTTTGATGCAGGATAGATTATGATTTGTTGTGACAGTCAGAGTGCAATTTGCCTAGCAAAGAATCCAACTTTCCATGCCAGAACAAAGCATGTTGATGTATAGTTTCACTTCGTATGAGACATGGTACAGGATGGGAAGGTGAAGTTGGAGAAGGTAGACACTTTGAAGAACATTGTGGATGCATTGACAAAACCAGTGGGCACAAAGAAGTTCAGATGGTGTTTGGAGTCTATGGGCCTCTCGGCCTATAGCAGTTAAATCTTGTTATTTCCATTGGCTCTTACAAGGTGTTCAACAAGTCAGAGAATGTTTGGAATTAAGATGTCATTTCATTGGTAGTTCCTTGTATTATTTCATTGTATTTATTTATTTATTGCCTATTATTGTAATTAGGATGCAAATCCTTATTGTCATCTTGTGGGAGTTGGCACGGTGATGTGTCATCCTACGTGGAAGGTGACCACATGTAAATTTGTCCTCACATGAGGAGATAAGAATCCCACTTAGTGGTAGGAATATTTTGCCATGTGTCGGCATCTTGGATAGTCTGTAAGGGAATATTGACTGAAACGGTTATGACAGATTCCTATGACAAATCTATGATGCATAAGAGTCATAAATGGAAGATTCTATGACAGGTGAAGACATGTGTCACAAGGCATCTTGGAAGAAGACAGCTTTAGGTGTCCCAAGGAGGGTTATGATAAGTTGTAAGAGAATATGCTATTTTTAGCCCATGTATGACAGATTCTCTTACATCTGTAAGATATGATAGATATGACAGATTCTATGACAGTCGTAAGAGTATATGTCATTGCCCAACTTGAGAATAGATGACCTCTTTGGAATGGGGTGATATGACAAGTGTCATGAACATTCTATAGTGTTGGACAAGTGTCCCTAGGCATGGATTTTGGGCCATGAGGCCATGTTGGATGCCCATCTCAAGATAGGCTCATTTTTACCTTGTATCTTCTATATAAACAGGTGCTTTTGAGAGGAGATGTAGTATGTGATTGACAGGTACTGTTATGCTGCCAGATTGTCTCCAGATACGAGTGTCGAAGACTCTTGCAAGAGCATTGGCTCTGTAACTGTATTGTAAACCACATTGTTTAGATAATACATTTGAGCTGTATTTTGGAGTGTGGGGTTTTTCACCCATATGGGTTTTCCCCACGTTATATCTTGTCTCTCTCTTCGTCTGTCTTACATTCTTGTGTTGTGTATTTCTACAATATCACTTTGGATTAATAACTTTGTAATAGTAAATGTTGAAAAGAATTTGTACTCATCTCTCCTCATTAGATTAGTGTAGGAAGCAATTTCGACACACCTAGCTTCCTTTCACTCACAAATCTCCACTCAATCAAAAGTGAAATCAACCCACTTTCTTGAACCTATGTGAGTGATTTAATCTACTATCAGGAGATTAGTTGATAATGAGGGCACACAAAGGACATCATGGAATTTGCCATCCCCCACATCAATAGACCCTCTTCCACACACCTCAACAAGAGTGTCATCATCCATCAAAATAAAAGGCATAGTACACAACTCCAAAGATGCAAGTTCTTAGATGAGTCCATGTAGTGCGAAGCACCTAAATCAAGAACCTAGGTGGATTGTTGTGAAACAACTACTACAAGGGCTTTACCAGTTCCCTTTCCCCTCGTTATTATCCTTTGCCTTGTTAGACCCCTCATTCAAACTCTCTTTTATAGATTCAGGAACATTGATATTATTCTTCTCAAGAATGTGTGTCAAGTGATCAATTTGTTTATTTAAACACTTATGTTGATCATGACAAGGTCTTTTACAATAGGCACATTGGAATTTCTCTTTCTTAGGCTTGTCGCCCTGAGAAGATTGGGTCTCGTTAGCTACTTTTGAAGCAACTAGTTCCTGATCCTTCTTCTCCTTGTTATTCTTTTGTTTCTTATCCTTATTACATTACTACTTTGTCCTTTCTATTCTTTTGTGCCTTAGTTGGTAGCCAGGGCATGTGACTTAGAGGATTTAAGAGTGCCCATCTAGATTAGCTTATCCTACTCCCATGTGAGAGATAGCAAAATCATCCAAAGATGGCATAGTGAACTATGTCCCAAGTGCACCCTTAGTAGCATAGAAGGTAGAAACAAATACAAAATATTCTAAACTTAGCTTAGAGAGAATGCTAAGAATCAGTTGTTCATCTTTCTTTTCAATTCCACATTGTTTTTACTACAGCCTTAGTGATTTCAATTTTGTGAAAAAATCTTGAATTGTGTTGAAAATGCCTAGACTTAAACTAATTAGTTTATTTTCCAACATATGACCCCTCATTGAATCTTGTGTGCCAAATAGTGTTTCTAGCTTTGTCCAGATTTCATTTGGTGAATTCAAAGACTCAATGTGAAAGAGAAAATTAGGAGAAACAAACAAACACAATGTTTCATAGGCCTCATCACATTTGTTAAACCACTTAGGCTTATCTTCATCTTTAGCAGGTTCAGTTTCTAGTCCCATTGTTATCCTATGTAACCTATCTTTTCTTAAGTAGATTGTCACATGTGATTTCCACTCAAAATAGCTATAAGGAGTTAATATGGGTATTGTAGTTTGATCCATGATTAAGAGATGTAGAAAGAAGTTCTAAAAAGAAGAGAACAAACATAGGACAACCCCTCTTTTCACTCAATCAAAGAACCCTCACCCCCAAGCAAAAATGAACTGGAATTTTATAATTTAGTGTGTTTAGAACTGCCACTAGCAAGAAATACTCAATGGTCTTGATCTCAATACATTACAAAATCCTCACAAATTTGGTGAATGTTGAAAGTAAAATATTGGAATGAAACCAAGTGAAACTAACAACTCCACTATGATCTACTCAAAAAATCATCCACTTTCGAAAAAGGATGCACCTCAATCTGAGGTCATATGTGAAAGTTATGAGTCTTTGAAGTTCTAAAAATGGGAACTATGTAGCATCACCTATCAGAATCTGTAACTTTTGGAAAATCCATGCATCAAAATCACAAACTATTAGAACTAGTACATATAGCACAAAAAATAGCCCAAATCAAAAAAAGAAGCTCAGAAATCAGAGGTCGTGAGCCCGAGTTAGAAATCTTCAAAGTTTCTCTTCAAAAACCAAAATTGCATCCATGAGGGGGTAAAAAATGTAAAAAACATTTACTTCATCAAATTTGGCAAAACCACTGCCAAATTTAGTGATTTTGCTAAAAAAAGAACCTACTAGATAAAACTGAAACTTCTGCCAAAAAATAGAGAATCTCCTCCAAATATAACACTCTGTCAAGTTTGAGGCACAAAGGCCAATTATGGCACATAGACCAAGAATATCACAAAGGGTTGAATGGTCTAAAGGATGAATGGAGCAGTGTAATGATAGAGAGAAATTTAAAAATAAATGTAGAAGGCCTCAAAAGGCTGAATACATATCAAATGGGGGTGGCAAAGGTCGTACCCAACCTCCCCAAAGACCTGCAAGCCTGTAGAAGGGTTGCAGCCTTGAGAGGTCTGCAAACATCTTTAAAAGAGGATGTAGCCTACTCAAGTAAAGGCTATGATCCTGTAAATGGGGGTCGAGGCCCACTAAGGGTCAAAGCCCCTTTACAAACCAGCACTTGAAGCACTTGGTCAAAGTAATTAAAGTGCTCAATATATATATTTTTTTAATTTCTTAAATTTAAAAAAAATCTATTACAATCAGTGTTGCAAATATGATTTTTTAAGGAAAAATTTACAATAAAAATGCAAGAATTTTTGCCTCAAACTGCGAGTTGTGAGGCCAAAAATGGCCTCTGAAAAAAAAAATTCACCTTTCTATCTCTCGATAGTGAAAATTGGCATATGATATATGAATGTTCATCTATGAGGCCTCTTGGATGCAATGGAAAGGTCTATTTGGCTTGAAAGTGCTTTGAACAGAAACTGAGTTCCAAATTCGAGATTAAAACCCCTGTTCTATAACTGTGTCAAGCGATCTCTGATTTCGATGAAACAAAAGCCAAATCTGACTTTCTCAAGCCTCCTGGACGTGTTGGAATAGCCAAAAATGCTTCTAGTATAACCAAAAATGTTGTAATCACCTAGATCTCACAAAACACATGCAAAATGCAGAGGTTAAAAAGTTTTTGTCAAACTTTTTTTAATCTCTAGATCATCCAAAGATGCAAGAGAAGAGCATAATATGTTTTTGGAAAAACCTACAACAAAGCTTATTACCCCCCCCCCCCCCCCCCCCCAAATCTCTCAAATAAGGAAGCTACAATCTATTCTACATTAGAAATGCTCTAATACCATGTTGGAATTTGAAAAGATGAATAACCCAAAAAATTAGTGCAAATGAATAGATATTAAACTGTGAAAGCAAATGATACAAGATTAAAATAACAACACAAAGTTTGTCTCCATGAGAGTAATGCAAACGATCTAGAAGCAAAATAGCATTATGAGGATGTAAAAGTAAAAGATACAAAATACAAGCTAGGTAGAATGTTTATATAGAAAAGGGAGAAGGTGGAGGTGGCAACACCAACCAATAGGAAGCAACAATCTATTGATCTAAAGATAGTAAAGTATCTTACCAAGATAGCTAATGGGTGCTCACTTGTAGGATGGTGACACCTCATAACCCACTCACCTAATTAAACATGATTTAATGAGCCTAAGCAATTGTTACCTAATTTAGCTTTCAGCTCAATCAAGTAAAGCTAAGATATCAGATGATGATAAAAGAATGAAAAGGTACACATTATTTTTTGGTAAAAGTTTCATTCATATGCACAGAAGTATTATTAGATAAATTACAATCTATTATGCAAATATATACAAGAGAAAGATTACACAGATTTTGCACAAATGTTGTCTTTTATTGATAATCATAAATGTATGGTGTCCCACACAAGTCATGGGAATAATTATTTCAATGCAATGTAAGAATAAACTATTCATTTGTAGAAAATAGAAAAGAAAAAGCATATGGAAGGAGTAGGGATCCGTCATTGCTTGAATGACGAATCCCAAGTTGAACTATTGCATCCTTGCTTCAACTCCTCTCGCTTGGTTGCTCCAGAAGTTCACCTACTACTCTTGAAATGCTTGCAAGAGATGAGAAAAGTTGTGTTAGATCTTGGGACTCATATTCTCTACATATACTATATCAACAAATACATAGTTTATTCTCCTAAGGCATTGAAATAGTTTTGCAACATCACAGATATCAGGAAAAGTAGAGGAGTATCATCAATCATCATGAGCATCATTGGAATCTTTTGGCTACATTGTTTTTATCTAACATGTTTATTCACTATGCAGGTGTAGGTGAAATTTTCATTGCTGGATTATTTCATTTTACATCATAGCATGTGGAGTAAAATGGGCTCCCACAAGGGTTGAGCCCAACATGTTGCCCTCTTAGCTTTTTGAGAGGGATAAGAGTGTAAATTCACCACACTTATTTACAATGAGTAAGTACTCATCACTCATGGTAGTGAGTTGATGGTTTCACTGTCATAAATGACAAATACTTAATGAAATTATAATAATCAAGGAGCAGCATCTTAAGGCAGCAGTGATCTCAATTAGTACAAGGCATGAACATTTTGTAAGGTATGTGTTGTCCAATGCCAAATATTGTATATCAGTGTCAAACCTCTCAAATGTATAAGAGTTTAGTAGGAGTAAATACAATGTCAAGTGTGTAGGGTAGTAATCCCTATGAGGGAAGTTTGCATAGATTATAGGCGTGTTTCAAATAACCATAGGCCTACACTGTCATAGGAAGGACTATACATGCACTGGAAGGTCTACAAAACCCTAATAAGTAGTCATCACTGCATAAAGAGTAAATGAAAGATTATCTCAGGCCATGCTAGCAAAGAGCTTTGTCCCTATAGATAGTTAAGGGACAGTCTACAAGGTCAACAGAGTAAGCATCCCACAATGGAAAGGAAAAATTTACAAGATTAGCATGTATGCACAATAAAAGATAGAGACTATATCAGGGTTAAGGATGTACAAATACTACCCAAGCATAGTAGGCTGAGTACTTGCTCAAGGGGTTTGAAAAGTTTGGAAGTGTGATGACAAAGATTTAGGATCAGCATGAGGAAGAACATACAAAAGGAGCAGTGAGCATAGGAGCTAGGAGCATTAGATCTCAATCAACTATTCATGGTACTATAAATCATATACATTCAACATGTATTAAACCTACAAGGATCTCAGACCCAAGATATCTATAAGAAGATAGTCCATTATATGAATTCTTATCTGAGGATAGTGGTTGTGAGATTTTACCAAAGAGGACATCATGGAAGATAATTGGCATAGAGCAACATGATAGTCACAAAAGCATCAAGTATGCAGTGACATTGAATCATGGTAGTCAAATCACAAAGCACAGTCAAAACAAATGTGATATAGTAGCCACCTGTGAAGAAGTACCCTTATGATTATTACACAGTCAATAAGGAAGAAGTCTTATATGACTATTATAATTTTATGAGATAGGTCAAAGAGATTGAGATGAGTAAATAGTCATGGAATAGGTTAAGGTCTACAGTCAAAACTGCCAAAGGAACAATAGTCACATAAAGACTGTATTGGTCAATCCTACAAGATAAGGGACAGTCATATTTTATGGGACATTCAGGAACAAAGGAATGGCATTCATGTGAACAATGCATAGTAGTGTGAGAAAGGAGCAGTCCTCAGGAAAATGTAGATAAAGTGTAGGAGCAGTCATGTGGACTGCGTAGTAGTTACTAGGAAGATAAACAATAGTTATATGAAGGGCTACCAAAGACAAAGATGATTCATAGCAGTAAACTAGTGACTACCACTTGCCCCTTCCAATCCTTATGGAGGTAAAATGGACTTTCAGGTCTCTGTAGCAGCATACAAATATTCCATTGTAAATGATGCCTTATTTGACTACCCCATACAATGATATTGGACCCTCCAATTATCTCACTTGTACCTAAGCTCTTGCATTCAAGTGGAAAATAGTCTTAAACCCTGATTGAATACCCTACAGGTGCATGAAGCTTTAATGCTGGAATGGTCATGTCTTTTATACTGGGACAATCATCAAAATAGCTTCAAAAATTTGAGAAAATATGATCAGAGCATACAACCACAAGGAGGGTCTTTGACCTTAATCTTTATAGGTAGAGCATTGTGCCTAGAGTCATAGTTTTGACAAGTGCATCCTAGCTTATGAATGTAATAAAGGATTGTGATAGTCCTACAGGACTAAGGCCATGATGATGGACTCTTCCTCATATTCTTGTCTTGCACTGATTAGTAATGGTCTAATATTGTTTAGGATAGTCTTAGACACCTTGAGTAATGTCATTCAACCCTATTCCTTTCATGAATGTCTCAAAATAGCGAGACTACATTTTGATTGTGACAGTCATCTTGCATTCATAATTGTCCTCTTCCATAGTTTCATCCACAAGATTCAAGTTATTTTGATAACCTTATTAGCCCTGAGTGAGCAATCATAAAATATCAGTGTTAGTCATTCAATAAGCAGGGAACAGTCATGTCATGAGAACAACCACAACTATACGGAATAGCAGTCCTTGTCAAAAAGTAGTCCACCAACACTTCGCAATAGTCAGGACAGTGGACAATACAAGGGGCTATCATAGTTCATAATAGAGCTGGCAGTAAAACCCTAGCCATGACTGATAAACACAATATGGAGCAAATGAACTAGAAGTCAATGTATAAATAATGCTCAGAATGCAACAAAACATTTCCTTTCATGCCAAATCAATGACTATCATAGAGATGAAGATGGAGATACAGACTGATCATGAAGATAAATGTACAGAATACAAAATATATTCATCATTTTGGCATAGTAGAGCTCAAGAAATAGCATGTTATCCACATATATTATCAGGAAAAGTAGATTAGATGCAGACAGAGAGCTTACCCAAGCTCATTTGTCAATTTCTCATGTGTTTTAGTGAAAATTTGATTTGTTTAGTTTAGTGTTTAAATCCTCTTTTCACCTATTACATTCAAGGGCCCTGGGATCGAGTGGTAGAGCGTTATCAGGTCCTTGGTCACTTACAAATGTAGGGAAACTTTGATTAGGGTATTTGATTATCAATTTTCCTTCTCTTATGCTTAATTACACATCAAAACCCTAATTATGTGAATACGGTAATAAATTGATGAATAACGGAAAATGTCTCTGTAGAAAGCTATAAAATTACAAATGACTGTGCACCTATTTTCAGGGATTCGAGGTGGAAAAGTTAGGGACAAAAGAGTGGGTGCCCATGTCTAGTGCCCTACTTTTTGTTGGGATCTGTGGACAAGATCTACAACTTGTTCCTACTGCACCGAAGGTTTTTTCGTCACAAAACTTCAAGGACTAATGAGTGGGTGCCCAAGTCTAGGGTGTCTTTTTTCCCATTGTTCTACAATTCTGACACTCCAATATACCCTCCTACAACTTCACTTTGTCTGCATCATCAACCTATAACCTACAATTATGAAACTTTGGGAGGGGGTTGTGGTGTTTAGGAACTTGCCTTAGTCAAGCCTTGGAAGGACACTTAAGTCTTCCAAACACCTTTGTCAGATAGAGAGTGCATGCCTAGGGAGACAGAGACAAAAACCAAATGAATAATGATCACAAATACAATAAATATCACCTTGTAGTGAAGATCTCATGGGAGGAAGATGCTTTTCATTCTATGAGGAAATGGATGCTCAAATCTGCAAATGCAAACACATAGACCACACAAATCTACTCTTGCAACACAATGAAAGCCTTGAATCACCTTGAGAATGCCTAAAGTTCACAATGATCATCTAATTGAAATCTAGTTTACAAATGAATGCCTAAACATGCTTTTATATGTAACTACAAACACTCCCACCCAAAAAAATTTGTAATTCAAACTTACCGTGTTGGCATAGGACCCAAATAATGGTCACAAGCTGACACCCAAAAATTAGGACTGCCCCAAAATAGGGTAGGACTAGGGCGTAGGCACCCAAGTCCTCCCCCCTATTTTGGGTAGGGGTAATCTCAAGTAGTCCCCCTAGGTCCCATTTGTCAAGACACTTAGAGTTTTTCCTATCGGGATGTTGAAATATGATGTAAAATGTCCTAAATGCACACAAAAGACCCGAGAGCTAAACCTAAAGAGGGAAAAGCCCCCAAGGGGACATTTTATGATGGTATATCATGAAAATGCATGCAAACTCCAATTGAAAACTCTAGATAAAACCTTCAGTAGCTCAACCATGGTGACGCTCCAAAGCACAACAAAATGAAAGTGCAAAATGAATGTGAAACGAGAGTTTGGCCATGGGTTGTTTTAGGGTTTCCTTTTACCCTAAGTTTGGCTGACAAGACAAATGGCATTTTTGCCTTTGTTTTAAAATATTTCCTTCATGAACTAATGCATTTGTATTATATGTATGCCAAGTGACTAGGGGTGTCCCCTTAATGACTTTTTTTTCTTCATTGTTTGCCAAGACAAGGCTGAGTCATACCCTTTGTTTTGCATCAATTTGAAAATGTAAAAACAATTATTAACGTGATGTAGTTATAAATCACTTTATTTAATGTTATGTATGATGTAAGATGAGGATTATTTCAAGATATGGTCAAAGGGGATGTAGTTAAGGATTTATGAGTTATGCCAAGCATATAGGAGAGGTTGGAGAGGTTGGCAAACAAGTGGAGGGAATATAGGAGTTGTTTTGACTGAGTTTTAAAGGCCTTTGAGAGCATTTTGGAGCATTTTTTGGTGCCTTTATGGTAGGATAGGTCAAGCCTTGACCATTTCTTCATTCTAAATCATTTTAAGAATTTTTTTAGGGGCTAGAAAATAGGCTTTATGATTGTACACAACCAAGGGAGTTTGAAGTCCCTATTTTTGTACAACTACTTGGAGAAGCATATAGTAACTTCAATTATCATTTTTGGAGTTAGTTTTTTTCTTTCTAATGCTTTATTGTAACTCATTTTAGAGTTCTTTCAGCAGGAGATAGCATTTGTGACTCATTTTATAGACATGTATAGTAGTTTACACCTTGGAGAATCAATGAAGATAAGCATTTTGCCTTCTCAATTTTTTGTTCTCAATTTTTTGTTCTATTGTGTGCATTTGAATGATTGATGCAATTACTTGTGAAGCTATCTCATTCCTTGTCTTTGTCTCATTAGTAGCACCTTTTTGTAGAAAGTATATGTAATTTTGCAGGTTGTGAGTTGTGTTTGAATGCAAATAATTCAAGTTGTGAAAAATATATTTTCCTTCTAGGATAGTAAACATTAAAGCCTTCTTATGAAATATTTATGCAAAAGCATATGAGTATTGAGTTGTACAAGTCAATTTTTGTTGTTTATTGAAATTCTGTGTGCAAAGCAGCTGTGCAAGTTTTAGATATCAATTTTGGTGCATCACCCTTAGTCATAGGTTTTATTTTATGTAGTCTTTCTACTACTTTTCAAACAAGAAAATAGTTTTAGGTGAGTACCTTAAGAGCCAGCTTTCTCTAGAGGTTCTTTTCTATTCTAGGTGACCCAAAGCCTTAGAAAAGTTCCCATGTTTCACTAATATGCTAAGTTCTGCAACTTAGCAGGGGTGCAATATTGAGTGATAATAGTTTTTGGCACACTCGGTGGGATAGTTTGGACTATTTTAGTCTAAAAATTTTCTATACATTGCTGATATTTGGTGTGTATATCAGTGATTTCTACCTTTGGAGGCAAGAAAACAACACACCTGGCGACTCTGGAGAGATTATCTACTGTTTCAGCAGGTCAAGTGCTAGTATGATTCAAGTTTTTCATCAAGAAAATGTACTTTATTCTGATTTTCCATCTTTTTGAATGAATATGCATGTCTATGTTTCATGGGAATATGCCTTATCACCCTCCATTTCATGAGAATGTTGTTCATACTTCTTATTAGCCATATCAAAGTAACCATACTGCTAGTTTTATCCAAAATAGCCCTGTAATTACAAGTAACCAACAGATTCAACATGCTTACCACCCACCTACCCTTGCTTAGACTTCATTTCAGTCCATGTATGCTCAAAATCACCCTCAAGAAAATAACTTTATACCAAACCAACATGCTTATCACCATAGTCAATCTCAAAATTTAGATAATTTGGGGATTGGTGTTATCAAAAACATATTGATGGACTAGACTCGACAACTGGGTGAGATCAAGTGGCAACAACAGTTTGAGCTATAGTAGGAAGAGTTGGTTTACCAAGCTATCTAGCGTCAACAAGAGCTGGAAATGCAAAAAAATCAATAAGAGGAGAATCTTGCACAAGAAGATCTTGCAAAAGAGGAGCAAAAGAGGCTTTTGTTGGCTCCACTTCAAAGGTTGGAAACTCAATCACTTATTTCTTTTCCAAATCCACTTTTTGAAGAAGAGGTTTCCAAGTTCAAAATACCAAGCTTCAAGCAAGGTGAGTCTCCTAAGTCTCCTAAATTGAATATTCCAAGCTTTAGAGGGCCTCATCCATTGAAAGAACCTATATTTGAACAAGAATAGCCTATATGTCTTCAAGAGACCAAGCCAATTCCTCAAGCTTCCTTGTCAAATCAGCCTTCCTATCCTTCTACTATCCATCTTTGTCTAGGTGGACCTATTGTTTACCAAGAGAGTTGGCCTAATGGGCAAACGAATGAGTTTTGTGAGGTAGAACAAGAAAGATTTTTTGTTGTTACTTCACTTACACATGATAAGGAAAATGAAAAATCAAGCTTGTTGCAAATTAATTATGAGAAAAATTAGTTAGGACAGCAGGGTATTAAGTAGAAGATAAATGTTAAACATGAGATGCTAACAAATTCTTTGGATGAACTTCCTGGTTTTGTTGGAAAAAGTGAGGATAAACAAGAAATTTTGCTACAAAATGGTGAAATAATGACTGATTTATTCAATGAACTTCCTTGTTTTGTTGATGAGGATGAAAAGAGTATACAGGTTGTAATGTCATCACAAGTTTTGGAGTAGGTAGAGGATGAGCATGAGAAGATGTTGGTTTATGAAGAGGCACATTAAAACATCTTTGTTTTACAAAATATAGAAGAATTTGATTCACACAAGGTTGCTGATCAAACTGAGTATGAAGTCAAAATCAGTCCTACTATACAGAAAAGTAAGGAGGAGGTTGAAGAGGACATGTTTTGGGATGATCTGAAGGAGTTTTGTGCTAACCTTGATGTCAAGCCAGCTCCAAAAAATGAAGATTGCTATGAACATGAGAAATGCAAAGAGGAATCTAGTTTCTCAAGAGAGCTACAATAAGAGTTTGATAAGTCTAATCAGTCGGTTAATGAGGAGGTTACTCATAAGTATGAGGTTAAGACAACTTGTTTTGACTTCATTTCAAGAGGCTGCCCCATTAGAGACCTTGCCAAAGTGGAGCTCCAAATTCAAGAGTACCAACCAATGCATTTTCTTTCACTTATTCGCCATGATCACACATCAATGGAGGTGCAAGAGGAGGTATGTGAGCTTTTTTTCAAGAGAGAAGAGGAACCTATTAACATGAGTGTACCTATGTTTTGTTTTGCGTACTTTCTTATTGCTACCATACAAGACAAATACATAAAAATGTTAAGAAGAGGTAGCTATTTTTCCCTACCAGTCAATGGTTTTATTTAGCTTGCTTTAGGTTTGGGTAGTTAGGATAGGGTAGGCTTTTCCTTTCTTCTAAGTGTTGTTTTGCATAGTTATTCAGTTTGCTCTGAGTTTTGGTAGGTGGAATAAGATTTCAAGGTGTTTTTGTACTGTTTTGATGAGTTACAGTAGTATGCAAGACTATTTTTCAAGTCTTGTCAAGTCCCTATTGACTCATGTGCCCAATGGATAAGCTCAGGCAACTGGTTAGGATGTTTAGCACGCAAACATTTAGCAGAGGTCTCCAAAAATGTTACCTAATTTAGCTTTCAACTCAATCAGGTAAAGCTAAGATATGACATGATGATAAAAGAATGAAAAGGTACACATTATTTTCTGCTAAAAGTTTCATTCATATGCATAGAAGTATTATCAGATAAATTATAGTTCATTATGCAAATATATACAAGAGAAATATTACACAGATTTTGCACAAATGTTGTCTTTTATTGATAATCATAAATGTATGGTGTCCCACACAAGCTGTGGGAATAACTATTTCAATGCAATATAAGAATAAACTATACATTTGAATAAAACAGAAAAGAAAAAGCATATGGAAATAGTAGGGATCCATCATTGCCTGAATGATGAATCCCAAGTTGAACTGCTGCATCCTTGCTTCAGCTCCTCTCACTTGGTTCCTCTAGAAGTTGACCTGCTGCTCTTGAAATGCCTGCAAGGGATAAGAAAAGTTGTGTTAGATCTTGGGACCCATATTCTCTACATATACTATATCAACAAATATATAGTTTATTCTCCTAAGGCATTAAAACAGTTTTGCAACATCACAGATATCAGGAAAAGCAAAGCAATATCATCAATAATCATAAGCATCATTGAAATCTTTTGGCTTCATTTTTTCTATCTAACATGTTTATTCACTGTACAGGTGTAGGTGAAATTTTTATTGGTGGATTATTTCATTTTGACATCATAGCATGTGGAGTAAAATGGGCTCCCATGAGGGTTGATCCCAGCATGCTACCCTCTTGGCTTTTTGAGAGGGATAAGAGTGTAAATTCACCACACTTATTTACAATGAGCAAGTACTCATCACTCATGGTAGTGATTTGATGTTTTCACTATCATAAATGACAAATACTTACTCAATGAAACTATAATAATCAAGGAGCAGCATGTTAAGGCAGCAATGATCTCAATTGGTAAAAGGCATGAACATCTTGTAAGGTATGTGTTGTCCAATGCTAAATATTGTATATTAGTGTCAAACTTCTTGAATGCATAAGAGTTTAGTAGGAGTAAATATAATGTCAAGTGTGGAGGGTTGTAAGCCCTATGAGGGAAGTTTGCATAGATTATAGGCATGTTTCAAATACTTGTAGGCCTACACTGTCATAGGAAGGACTACACATGCACTGGAAGGTCTACAAAACCCTAATAAGTAGTCATCACTACATAAAGAGTAAATGAAAGACCATCTTAGGCCATGCTAGCAAAGAGCTCTATCCCCATAGATAGTTAAGGGATAGTCTACAAGGTCAACACAGTAAGCATCTCACAATAGAAAGGAAAAAGTTACAAGATTAGCACTATCTGCACAATAAAAGACAGAGAGTGTATCAGGGTTAAGGATGTACAAAGGGTACCCAAGCACAGTAGACTGAGTACTTGCTCAAGGGGTTTGAAAAGTTTGGAAGCGTGATAACAAAGATTTAGGATCAGCATGAGGAAGAACATACAAAAGGAGCAGTGAGCATAGGAGCTAGGAGCATTGGATCTCAGTCAACTATTCATGGCACTATAAATCATATACATTCAACATGTATTAAACCTACAAGGATCTAAGACCCAAGATATTTGTAAGAAGATAGTCCATTGTATACATTCTTATCTGAGGATAATGGTTGTGAGATTTTATCAAAGAGGGCAGCATGAAAGATAGTTGTCATAGACCAACATGATAGTCACAAAAGCATCAAGTATGTAGTGACATTGAATCATGGTAGTCTAATCACAAAGCATAGTCAAAACAAATGTGATATAGCAGCCACCTGTGAAGAAGAAGCAACCTTATGACTGTTACACAGTCAATAAGAAAGAAGTCTTATATGACTATTATAATGTTATGAGACAGGTCAAAGAGATTGAGATGAGTAAATAGTCGTGGAATAGGTTAAGGTCTGTAGTCAAAATTGCCAAAGGAACAATAGTCACACTATTCATGAGAAATAGTCACATAAAGATGTATTGGTCAGTCCTACAAGATAAGGGATAGTCAAGAACAAAGGAATGACATTCATGTGAACAATGCATAGTAGTGTGAGCAAGGAGCAGTCCTCTGGAAAATGCAGATAAAATGTAGGAGCAGTCATGTGGACTGCATAGTAATTACTAGGAACATAAACATCAGTCATGAAGGACTACTAATCACAAAGATGATTCATAACAGTAAACCATTGACTACCATTTGCCCCTTACAATCCTTATGGAAGTAAAATGGACTTTCAGGTCTTTGTAGCAGCATACAAACATTCCATTGTAAAGGATGCCTTATTTGACTGCCCCATAAGATGATATTGGACCCTCCAATTGTCTCTCACTTGTACCTAAGCTCTTGCAATCAAGTGGAAAATAGTCTTACACCCTGATTGAATACTCTACATGTGCATGAAGCTTTAATGCTGGAATAGTCATGTATTTTATGCTGGGACAGTCATCAAAATAGCTTCAAAAATTTGAGAAAATGTGATCAGAGCGTACAACCACAAGGAGGGTCTTTGACCTTAATATTTATAGGTAGAGCATTGTGCCTAGAGTCATAGTTTTGACAAGTGCATCCTAGATTATGAATATAACAAAGGTTTGTGATAGTCCTATAGGACCAAGGCCATAATGATGGACTCTTCATCATATTCTTGTCTTGCACTGATTAGTAATGGTCTAATATTGTTTAGCACATTCTTAGACACCTTGAGTGATGTCATTCAACCATGTTCCTTTCATGATTGTCTCAAAATAATGAAACTGCATTTTGACTATGATAGTCATCTTGCATTCAGAATTGTCCTCTTCCATAGTTTCATCCACAAGATTCAAGTTCTTTTGACAACCTTATTAGCCCTGAGTGAACAGTCATAAAATATCAGTGTTAGTCATTCAATAAGTAGGGAATAGTCATGTCATGAGAACAACCACAACTATAAGGAACAATAGTCCTTGTCAAAAAGAAGTCCACCAACACTTCACAATAGTTAGGATAGTGGATAATACAAGGGGTTGTCATAGTTCATAATAGAGTTGGTAGTAAAACCCTAGTCATGACTGATAAACACAATATGGAGCAAATGAACCAGAAGTCAATGTATAAATAATGCTCAAAATGCAACAAAACATTTCCTTTCATGCCAAATCAATGACTATCATAGAGATGAAGATGGAGATATAGACCAAGCATTAAGACAAATGCATAGAATACAAAATATATTCATCATTTTGTCATAGTAGAGCTAAAGAAATAGCATGTTATCCATAGATATTATCAAGAAAAGCATATTAGATGCAAACAGAGAGCTTACCCAAGCTCATTTTGTTGATTTCTCATGAAAATGCATGCAAAATCCAATTGAAAACTCTAGATAAAACCTTTAGTAGCTCAACCATGGCAACTCTCCAAAGCATAGCAAAATGAAAGTGTAAAATGAATGTGAAATGAGAGTTTGGCCACGAGCTGTTTTAGGGTTTTTTTTTAACCCTAACTTTGGCCAACAAGACAAATGGCATTTTTCCCTTTGTTTTAAAATATTTCCTTCATGAACTAATGCCTTTGTATTATATGTATGCCAAGTGACTAGGGGTGTCCCCTTAATAACTTTGCTCTCTGCATTGTTTCCCAAGACAAGGTTGAGTCATACCCTTTGTTTTGCATCAATTTGAAAATGTAAAAACATTAATTAACGTGATGTAGTTATAAATCACTTTATTTAATGTTATGTATGATGTAATATGAGGATGATTTCAAGATATGGTCAAAGGGGATGTAGTTAAGGATTTATGAGTTATGCCAAGCATATAGGGGAGGTTGGAGAGGTTGGCAAACAAGTGGAGGGAATATAGGAGTTGTTTTGACTAAGTTATAAAGGCATTTGAGAGCATTTTGGAGCAGTTTTTGGTGCCTTTATGGTAGGATAGGGCAAGGTTTGACCATTTCTTCATTCTAAAGCATTTTTAGAATCTTTTAGGGGCTAGAAAATAGGCTTTATGATTGTACACGACCAAGGGAGTTTGAAGTCCCTATTTTTGTACAACTACTTGGAGAAGCATATAGTAACTTTAATTATCATTTTTGGAGTTAGTTTTTTTCTTTCTGATGCTTTATTGTAACTCATTTTAGAGTTCTTTCAGCAGGAGATAGCATTTGTGACTCATTTTGCAGACATGTATAGCAGTTTACACCTTGGAGATCAATGAAGATAAGCATTTTGCCTTCTCAAATTTTTGTTCTATTGTGTACATTTGAATGATTGATGCAATTACTTGTGAAGTTATCTCATTCCTTGTCTTTGTGTCTCATTAGTAGCACCTTTGTGTAGAAAGTATATGTAATTTTGCAGGTTGTGAGTTGTGTTTGAATGCAAATAATTCAAGTTGTGAAAAATATATTTTCCTTCTAGGATTGTAAAAATTAAAGCCTTCTTATGAAATATTTATGCAAAAGCATATGAGTATTGAGTTGTGCAAATCAAGTTTTGTTGTTGATTGAAACTGTGTGTGCAAAGTAGTTATGCAAGTTTTAGATATCAATTTTGGTGCATCACCCTTAGTCATAGGTTTATTTTATGCAATCTTTCTACCCCTTTTCAAACAAGAAAATAGTTTTAGGTGAGTATCTTAAGAGCTATCTTTCTCTGGAGGTTCTTTTCTTTTCTAGGTGACCCACAGCCTTAGAAAAGTTCCCATGTTTCACCAATATGTTAAGTTCTACAATTTAGTAGGGGTGCAATATTGAGTGATAACAACATTAATAAAAGGTGTAGGAAAAAATTAGGAATATAGGAAAATAAATAACCCAATTATGAAATAAAATCCTACACTAACAGTGGTATGTGCTCCCATCAATCAAGGAGATGACATGTGCTCTTATTTCCTAATTTAGCCAAGTAAATAATATTAATTACCTAAGTGAACTTAATATAAGGTGCAATAAATAATTAATTATACCAACATCCAAGACATGTCAAGCCTCTTAGAGAATATTATCTAATTCTCAATTAGAAGATTTCTATTTTCTAGGAGAGTTGAAAATGAACATTGCTTCTCCTATCATTGAACTAATGCCACATTGTCACACAATCTAAAGACCAAGAGACAAAGATTCATTTTAAGATTCGTTATTAGTACCTTCTTTTAGTCTCTTCGAGGTTACTTTATCAATGTTTCCAAAAGTATCTTTGATCACACACCTTGTGTCAAAAACCTGTGGATAACCTCTAGAGGCACCATCAAAATTGAGTTTGAATAATCTAGATGAAGGTGGATTCCATTTCATCTTATCCATCCTTGAAGAAGTAGGATTAGCCCCTAATGCCCCATGAATGGGAGGAAGACTCAAATAATTCTAATTGCTCAATATTTTCTTATCCCAAGAGAAGAAAAACCTTTTTCATTTTGGGACATTTCTATAAATCTAGCCATGACCAATTTTGAAATAGTATTTTCCAATCTAGATGGAACCATCACAATAGAATGATATGTCCCTTGGATATTTTATTTCTTTATTTATTTCTTTCTTTCCAAAATTACTAAATAAGAAATAAAGGAATTGTAACCCACAAATAAGAGAAAAGAACCTTTGGTTTCAAAAGAGGCCAACACCTAGAATGTCAAATCAAAGAATCTTGGAGAGCTAAGCCATATCAATTTAAATGAGCACACATCAAAGGCCAAAATTTAAGGGAAAAAGGGGTAAAAATATGATCCATCATTTCTTCTTCCTATAAATGGAAACATCTAAAAGGACTACTGGAAAACCTAATTTTCTTCTTCCTCTCCCTTGTTAATTTTTTTGTGCAATGCATCCAAATCAAAGGATCTAGCTTTGGGAAAGTAGTCTTTATGCTAACATTTTTACTTGAGGGCCATTATCTATCCATAACCTGATTATCCTAAGTAATTTCTCTATCTTTAGGCAAACAATCTTTATGCTAACATTATTTGAGGGCCAATCTTTGTCTATAACTTGATCAAAGATAGATAAAAAACCAATTATAGATAATTAGGTTCTAAAATTATAACACATATTAGATTTTTCTTTTCTATAATTCTTCCAACAATAGGTCTTTTTGAGATTCTAGAGCTACCATTTTAGACAAGTCTTTGAAATAGGATACCTAAAACCCTATAGACTCTCTAAGGCATACATAATCTCATATATACAAACCCTAAAATTTCCCTTATATCTTTTAGATCATCTCTATCCTAAATGGGGCAATGACCATTCCAAGAGTCATCTAAAAATTTCACTTTTCTTCCATTATTGACCTCCCAAGTTAGATGATCATAGATGATTGATCTACATTTAGTAATAAAATTTCAAATATGCAAGCCTATAGGAGTATTGGTTGTAGTAAATATTCTTCCTAAATTATCTAAACCTAATACTTCTTTATAAGAAAAGAGTTCCACTTGGCCAAAGGATTTGATTAAATCTCCCAAACTAATTTAGCTTCTACAACCAAATCATGTTTAGCAAGATTTTTCAATCATGCCTCCCTTACTCCCTTGGGGAATAAACATTGTTTTATGCTAAAAAAGAGGATTTTCTCTTATCCTTAGTATATTGAAAGATGTCCATGGTATTAGTAAGAGATTTGGAAATGTTAGAAATGTTTAAGGAAGACATCAAATAAATGAAAAGAGCTATGAGAATGTTTATTTTATCATAAAAATTCTCCCATAAAAGGAGAGCCAATTTTCTTTCCAAGAGGATGACCTAGATTAACACAATTCAATCAACTTATTCCAAAGAGAAGGTTTTCTAACATAAAAAAATAATGGGAAACCTAGGTATCTTCTTGGTAATTTTCCAATTTTGAAGTCCAACTTTGCTACAACCCTACCCTATAACCTAGGAGAAATATTGAAAAATATTTAAATTTTAGATTTGTCCTCATTAATAAAATAACTTCTTCTTGCTGAATATGTAGAGAGAATTTATTTGAAGGATGATGCTTCAATCAAACAAACATCCCAAATGAGGATAGTATCATCCACAAACTAAAGGTGAGTGAATGATGTTATTCCATCCATGGTAACAATCCCTTTCTAGTGAATTCTATGATTTAATAAACTTATAGATCTCCCAAGAGGTTCTACCATTATAATGAACAAAAAGGGAGACAAAGGATCCCCTTATTTGAGACCTCTAGAAGGTTCAAATAAACTAACAAGATCATCATTCATTAAGATGGGGTATAGAGGGCTTAATATAAACTTAAAATTTATTTCCTTCATTCTAAATAAAAATCAAATCTTTTAAGAATCTTCAATAAAAACATCCAATTTACTTGATCATATGTTTTGTTGATGTCTAATTTGACCACCATGCTCTTCAATTATAAAGAGATAATTGAATGAACAACTTCATATGCGATGACAAAATTTATGTTCGTACTTTCTCTTTTTGGAATAAATTCACTCTATTCAATAGAGATCAAAGTAGGAAGAAGAGTTTTCAACTTGTTTGAAATAGTCTTAGAAATTATCTTTTATATAACATTAAAAAGAGAAATAGGACAAAATTGAGAAAAATAAAGAGAGGATGTTATTTTTACAATGAAAGAAATGAATTTGTAGTTTATCACCCTCAAAATTTTCCTTGAAAGTTTAGCTTCATTGGTCACCAACTAGACATCTTTTCCAACTATGTTCTAGTATTTCTAGAATAAAGCTACTAAAAATCCATCTATACCAAGGTCTTTTCCTAGATGTAATTGTGAAAGAGTCAATTTTATCTCTTATTCCAAGAAGGAATCCATGAGAGTATTATTCTTGTTAGGATTGTGTGATACTTAATCACAATCCTATGTATAATATATTATATGTGAAAAGTGGGCCTGAAGGCCCCCTTATCCTCACTAGTTGGAGATGAAGGTTACACTAGAGGGGTTTGGGTCCCCCTAGTGGGCGTTCACCCTTGAAATTTTATTTTGACCTTTTTTCCCTTCTTTTTGGACACTTTGTTGGAAACTTGTTGGTGTTGTCATTGATGTCAACCTCTAGCAGATGGTTCACTTGGTTTCCAAGTTCTTTTGAGAAAATTTGAATAAAAAGGTGTACAGTGTGACAGAGGTGTGTTCAGTTTTGTGCTCCACATTTCTTTTTAGTTGAAGATATGCTTATGTGGTTTGGAAGTGTTGGTCAGAGGTGTTTAGAGGTGTTATATCTAGGGTTTTAGGTTCTGGATCGTGTGGAAGTGGAAGATGTGTTTGATAGAGTGTTTGCTTGTATAGAAGACTATCTAGGAGAAATGCGATTGCTCTGCATTTCTTCGCATTAAGGTTTCTTGTCCTATGGATCTGTGAATGTGCTTATACTACCTATTGTTGCAAGGTGTGACCCTTGGTCTTCTTGTTCAGCACTGTGCTGTAGTGGTTTGTGACAAGGGCTTAACCACCTCCTGTGCTTGTTAAGTCAAGTGGTTGTATCGGGCATTAATAGGTTGATCTTTTGGTGCAACAGCAACTAACAGTTGGTATCAAAGCCGAGGTCACAGGTTCAAACCCCACGCTTGCGCTAGGGGGGATTGTTGCAAGGTGTTACCCTTGGTCTTCTTGTTCAGCGCTGCGCTACGGTGGTTTGTGACAAGGGCTTAACCGCCTCCCGTGCTTGTTAAGTCAAGTGGTTGTATCAGGCATTAATAGGTCGATCTTTTGGTGCAACGACAACTAACACCTATATCTACTTTCCCTTGAAGTTTCCAGTGTTGGGGTGCTCTGCAAGTTTAGTACTTGTGTTGGTGATCAGTAGTAGTGTATCTTGAGGTGTAGAATGAAGAGATACTTTGGTTCAGGTGGTTGTGGTAGTGTTGTAGAAGGTTATGATGATGCTTGAATATTCTAAAAAGATGTGAGGAAATTTTGGAATACTTCTTTGTGGTCCACATGATGGCTTTGGACTTGGAGAAGCATGGATGTGGTCATTAGTTCAAGTTTGGCTGACCTGACCTACTAGCATTATTTATGGAGGTACTTCATGGATTGTGGATGTGATAAGAGGCATGGTGATATAGATTTGGGTCCTCGTTAACCCTTGGTATGGTCCACTTTCACTTTTTTCCACCACGGAAGTGTTTAGTGCCAACCTATTTTATGTTGCACGTTTGAGGTACACATGCTTGTTAGGACCGACCTAACTGAGATGGTTTTTAGTTGTGGATGGTATAAATGCAAGATGAACTTGAGTGGAGAAATACAAAGAAGATGATGCGAATGTAAATCAAGGGTGGTGAATTGAGTGCGAGCTTAAATGCTTATGACTCTCGAATGCATATAATTGTTGGCAACTTGGAAAACATGATTAATGGAGACATTGTTGGTATAATGAAGTTTAGTTGAGCATGATGTTTGATAGAAGATATAATTGTTGGCAACTTGGCAAACATCATTAATGGAGACACTGCTGGTATAATGAAGTTTGGTTGAGCATAATGTTTGATAGTGTTGTCATTAATGGCAATAAGAAAAGGAACAAAGATTCAACAAGGTTGGAACATAGATTTTGGTTTGGTAAAGAAGACTTAAGCATTTTAGCCAAGTCTTGACAGAGTATAGAGATAGCGATAGAGAGACAGTATTTTGATCAGTATTGGTCCACAATTGAAGATCCGGTCTTGCAGTTCTGGTAAGATGTATATAGTTCTTAGATGATCTTAAATCCAAAGTTTCAGCTCTTGATTATCTCTAGAAATGTATCTTCAAGTTGCACAAGTTCGACACAGTAGAGAACCACAATAATCACAGTAGAACATATAATTGTTTTGGTCTACATTCCTCCTGTATTGAATATTTCGTTATGTGGTTTTGAGGTGTTATAAACACATATATGAAGTCTCAAAATCCAAAGTTGCAAAGTTTGAAGTCTGTCGAAAAGATAGTTATGAGCATCTAAGTATCACTACAAGGTTTGACAGTGTTTGACTGTGACAGGGCATGTGTTCTAATAGTCCACATTTGACCGCAAGTTGATATTATGTTCTGTAGTTCTAGAGTTATGTTCTAAGATGTCTAAAGAGTCTTAGATATGAATTTGAGCAAGTCTTGTGGTCCAGATTGAAAGTCATAATTTGACAAATGGATTGAACTAGTGATAATCAGAGTTTAAGGCTGACCTGATACTCTGATCAGTGTGCAGTAAGATCTATTGATTGGAACTTTATTCTAAGTGGTTCTATAATTGAAGCCAACATATGAGATTGTGTTGCAACTATTAATTAGGTCCACAAAGTATTTTGGTGAAAGGATTAGGCTAACAAGCTACATAAGGCATAACTACACATCTCATCTTTAGGCTGACTTAATGTAAAGTTTGTAAGTGTTGTAGATATTTATATGAGTTCCAATTAGATGTTTGAAGATGTGGAGTGCAAATATGAAGATGTGAGTGTACGACATGCGAAGGTCTATGTTTTTGTAAGGGTGACAAGTACAACAGAAGAGAGATCTTATTTTGATGTAAGAACAGAGCAGTGTAACAGAGCAAGTCAGGATGAAGAGTTTTAAATTAGTTTTTAAAGCTTTATTGGAGCTGTATCCATACATTTGCAGATGCAATTTTAGTAGTTCATTTGGTAGTGAGCCACCCTTCTTTCTCTTTCTTTTCTCTTGGCAGTGAGCCTGTATGCAGTGAGCATCTTTCTTTGGATAGTGAGTCCTTAAGGGTAGTGAGCCTCTTTTAATTTAGTATTGTTACTATAGAATATATTGTGAGCTAACACTCACCATGGTTTTTCCCATTTTTGGTTTTCCACATAAAAATCATGGGGTTCATGTGTCAAGTTTTGTGGTTGTTCTTTCCATGTTTAATTTGATTTAATGTTGTTAAATGGGAAAATAGATTAATGGTTTAATAAATGAATGGTGTCAGAGAATAATAATTCACCCCCTTCTCAGTATTTTCAGTGTTCAACAATTAGTATTAAATCTTGGTTCCTTAGAAGAAGTTTAACAGCTTGACGAAGATCTTGGAGATTGAACACATGGCAGTTAAAAGGTATCCTACTCCTAAAGAAATTTAATCAACTGAAACTATAGAAGAAGAATGTATGTATGTCAATGAAGAAGAACTCAAAGTTTCTCTTGAAGATCTTGAAAGGACTAAAGAAGAAAATAGGGATCTAAAAGAAAATATCAAGGAAGTAGATGAGTGCATTAGAAAATTGAGTGAACAAGTCAAGAAATTTGAAGAAAAGCATAAGGATGTTAGTAAATAATTGAGATTAGTAAATGAAATCTTGGATGATTTGAAAGTGCAAATTGAAGATAAGACAAAAGCATAAGAAGATCTAAATCAATTGGTGAAAGGAAAAATAGAAGAATGTGCAAAGCTTGAAAAGGAAGTTGGGAACCTGAAGATAGATTTGGAGAAAGCAAAGAGCTATGAAGAAAAGCTCAAGATAAGTTCTGCAAAACTTGATGAGATGCTTTCTAGCTAGAAGAACTCTGATGACAAAGAAGGTTTGGGATTTGAGAAAGGTGAAGGTTCTAAAACCGGTCAAGATTTGAATGCTGAGAACAAGAAGGACAAAGGTAAGTAGATTCAGAATCAAAGGAATGTACCTAGAAAGCCACCGATCAAGCAACCAAATGCTCAAAGGTATCCATCTTTCAATGGTTATTGCAATTCATGCAATACGTTTGGTCATAAGGCTACTCAATGTAGGAGTAGAGTGAATCAAAATATTCCATCTTTCTCTGGTCAGTACTTTACTTGCAATAAAGTTGGTCATAAAGCTAGTGAATGTAGAAGCCAGATAAGGAATGGTCATAACAATGGAAGGAATGCTCAATCTTTTAGAGGTAACTAATTTACTTCCAAGAGATTTGGTTATAGAGCTAGTGAATGTAGAAGTCAGATAAGAAATGACTATAACAATGGAAGGAATGCCCAATCTTTCAATGGTAACTTCTTTACATGCAATAGATTTGGACATAAGGCTAACCAATGCAGATCAAGGGTGAATAAAAGGAACAATGGTCAGAGAAATGTTGTATACCTCAATTGCAATAGGCCTAGACATATTGCAAGGTTCTACAGAAGCAAGAATATGAAGAAGGATAACCAAGTAGAGATGAAGAAACTGGTACAAAAGGTAGATCCAGCAGAAATCAAGAAGGATATGAACAAGTTATGGGTTAAGAAGGACGATGTTGAAGCCAAGAATGATTATGTGCTAGACTCTGGTGTAGACACTTCCTCCAGGAAGTGAATTGGAAGCTCTGGCTTAGGGGGAGCCTTAATGAAATATTCTGTTCCCCTAGCCAGAAAAGTGGTGCTGACATCCAACATGAGGATATGAGTTGAAAAATAGTATATTAGAACTTTTGGAGAAAACTCTGGCAGAAAAGAACTTAATGTGGAAGATTGCGGAGCAATTTACATCTACTATGAGTGGCAGAGATAGTGTTGACATCTTTTTGGAAACAACCATTTATGGTGCTCTAGGTTTTGATAAGAAGAGTTTATAAGTGATTTCATTCAAAGAAAACTCACTTTGCATTCGAACTCTCATGAAACCAAGGAGATTTGAGAAACGAAGCTAAAAAGAATTCAAGCATTTGGCGTGAAGAAACCCTAACTAGAAAGTTAAGAACAAGGTACTTACAGTCTACTCCTCAAGTAATTGAGATCACTAAAAGGCCTCAACCCAAATTTAAGAAACACCCATTCAAATCCCTAGAAACAGATCTGGAAGGTACATTTTCTGAAGTTCCGTATGGTATAATGCATAATGAAGATATTAGGGTTTACATCCATGCCAATTTGGAAGAGTATGATCATATAAAATTAGGGAAAGTTTATTTGGTTGAGTTGTTTGGTGACAAGTTTGAATTGAAAGAAGAATATAATGCTTTGCATTAGAAGAAATCAGACACATGGATTGATTTTCCCATTTTCTCTGAAGATGCTTGGGTTAGGCATGCCCTAAGTAGAATCCATGATGAATTATTTTGGATGAATATGTCTCATATGATAATCAAGGATGTCATTAAGGTAGTTACAGGTATGCGTTCTTCCAAAATAGTTTCGATGCTTAAATTTGTGAAGAATGACATAGTGATGAAACTAACTGGTGCTAAATTTGACAAAAGAGCTCTAACTTTCAATGAAATTGAAGATTCGACAGTGATATTTTCTTCAATGGTGATTGGGTACAAAGTCTACTTCTCCAACAAGGAGAACTCTATTTTTGCAACGGCCATCTACATTGCCTATGAGATGGTGAAGAATAATGTTGATTATGATTTGTATGAGTTGCTCCAGTAACAATTAATGGAGAATTTGAAGAGGACAAAAGATACAAAGTACCCATTCAAATATGGTACTCTTATTATCTGCCTATTATTCTACTTTCTGAGGGAATTACCAGGTATGAGTAATATTGTTTAGTTCAATCACTCTCTTGTAGCAGTACAAATTAGAAATCATCTGCAAAGTTTGGGAAATGTTGATGCACAAAATGTTGCTCTATGGGGATATTTTAAAAATTTCTAGAAGAATGTTGCTATGTATGTCAATGAAGAAGAACTCAAAGTTTCTCTTGAAGATCTTGAAAGGACTAAAGAAGAAAATAGGGATCTAAAAGAAAATATCAAGGAAGCAGATGAGTGCATTACAAAATTGAGGGAACAAGTCAAGAAATTTGAAGAAAAGCATAAGGATGTTAGTAAATAATTGAGATCAGTAAATGAAATCTTGGATGATTTGAAAGTGCAAATTGAAGATAAGACAAAAGCATAAGAAGATCTAAATCAATTGGTGAAAGGAAAAATAGAAGAATGTGCAAAGCTTGAAAAGGAAGTTGGGAACTTGAAGATAGATTTGGAGAAAGCAAAGAGCTATGAAGAAAAGCTCAAGATAAGTTCTGCAAAACTTGATGAGATGCTTTCTAGCTAGAAGAACTCTGATGACAAAGAAGGTTTGGGATTTGAGAAAGGTGAAGGTTCTAAAACCGGTCAAGATTTGAATGCTGAGAACAAGAAGGACAAAGGTAAGTAGATTCAAAATCAAAGGAATGTACCTAGAAAGCCACCGATCAAGCAACCAAATGCTCAAAGGTATCCATCTTTCAATGGTTATTGCAATTCATGCAATACATTTGGTCATAAGGCTACTCAATGTAGGAGTAGAGTGAATCAAAATATTCCATCTTTCTCTGGTCAGTACTTTACTTGCAATAAAGTTGGTCATAAAGCTAGTGAATGTAGAAGCCAGATAAGGAATGGTCATAACAATGGAAGGAATGCTCAATCTTTTAGAGGTAACTAATTTACTTCCAAGAGATTTGGTTATAGAGCTAGTGAATGTAGAAGTCAGATAAGAAATGACTATAACAATGGAAGGAATGTCCAATCTTTCAATGGTAACTTCTTTACATGCAATAGATTTGGACATAAGGCTAACCAATGCAGATCAAGGGTGAATAGAAGGAACATTGGTCAGAGAAATGTTGTATACCTCAATTGCAATAGGCCTGGACATATTGCAAGGTTCTACAGAAGCAAGAATATGAAGAAGGATAACCAAGTAGAGATGAAGAAACTGGTACAAAAGGTAGATCCAGCAGAAATCAAGAAGGATATGAACAAGTTATGGGTTAAGAAGGACGATGTTGAAGCCAAGAATGATTCTGTGCTAGACTCTGGTGTAGACACTTCCTCCAGGAAGTGAATTGGGAGCTCTGGCTTAGGGGGAGCCTTAATGAAATATTCTGTTCCCCTAGCCAGAAAAGTGGTGCTGACATCCAACATGAGGATATGAGTTGAAAAATAGTATATCAGAACTTTTGGAGAAAACTCTGGCAGAAAAGAACTTAATGTGGAAGATTGCGGAGCAATTTACATCTACTGTGAGTGGCAGAGATAGTGTTGACATCTTTTTGGAAACAACCATTTATGGTGCTCTAGGTTTTGATAAGAAGAGTTTATAAGTGATTTCATTCAAAGAAAACTCACTTTGCATTCAAACTCTCATGAAACCAAGGAGATTTAAGAAATGAAGCTAAAAAGAATTCAAGCATTTGGTGTGAAGAAACCCTAACCAGAAAGTTAAGAACAAGGTACTTACAGTCTACTCCTCAAGTAATTGAGATCACTAAAAGGCCTCAACCCAAATTTAAGAAACACCCATTCGAATCCCTAGAAACAGATCTAGAAGGTACATTTTCTGAAGTTTCGTAGGGTATAATGCATAATGAAGATATTAGGGTTTACATCCATGCCAATTTGGAAGAGTATGATCATATAAAATTAGGGAAAGTTTATTTGGTTGAGTTGTTTGGTGACAAGTTTGAATTGAAAGAAGAATATAATGCTTTGCATGAGAAGAAATCAGACACATGGATTGATTTTCCCATTTTCTCTAAAGATGCTTGGGTTAGGCATGCCCTAAGTAGAATCCATGATGAATTATTTTGGATGAATATGTCTCATATGATAATCAAGGATGTCATTGAGGTAGTTACAGGTATGTGTTCTTCCAAAATAGTTTCGATGCTTAAATCTGTGAAGAATGACATAGTGATGAAACTAACTGGTGCTAAATTTGACAAAAGAGCTCTAACTTTCAATGAAATTGAAGATTCGACAATGATATTTTCTTCAATGGTGATTGGGTACAAAGTCTACTTCTCCAACAAGGAGAACTCTATTTTTGCAATGGCCATCTACATTGCCTATGAGATGGTGAAGAATAATGTTGATTATGATTTGTATGAGTTGCTCTAGTAACAATTAATGGAGAATTTGAAGAGGACAAAAGATACAAAGTACCCATTCAAATATGGTACTCTTATTATCTACCTATTATTCTACTTTCTGAGGGAATTACCAGGTATGAGTAATATTGTTTAGTTCAATCACTCTCTTGTAGCAGTACAAATTAGAAATCATCTGCAGAGTTTGGGAAATGTTGATGCACAAAATGTTGCTCTGTGGGGATATTTTAAGAATTTCTAGAAGAATATGCAAGCTAGGGTTAGAATTCCTAAAAAGGTAGTTAAGAAGTATTAATATGACATTATTTTTTATGGTGATGAAAGATCAATGCCTCATGGAGGCAATGGAACCAAGAATAGTGTGGGTCCTAGCAATGGGATATGAGGTTACAAAGGACATCTTGATTGGTTTGGTAGATTTAATGTTGAGCAAACCAAAGGATCCTAAAGAGGAAAGATTTGGGACTTTTGAGGAAAAGTCTCTCAAAGTGCATATGGAACAAAAACAACCTAAGATCAAAAGAAATGTAATAAAATGAGTAAATAGTTATGCAATGAGAAAATGATTCACCAAGGAACAAATAGATCAAGATAGAGCAAAAGATCAAGTAGCAAAGGCTATAGAAGAGAAAATTGAACCTAAAAAAGCCTCGGCAAGACATGAGGTGAAGTTTGAGCAAGAAAAGCCCACCTCTAGCTCAAAAAGAAGAACAAGAGCCTCCTCTTTTGTCATAGTTGATGTTGAGAAAGAGATGCTTGAGAAGAAGCCTACAGAGAAAAAGCATAAAATAAAGAAAACAAAGGCCACCAACAGAGTGTATGTGAGCCTTGGTGGTGAAGAAGAAGAAGAAACAGAGTCTAATGAAGACATAAAGGTAAAGAGGGAAAAAATAGATGAAATCACTGCAAGCCAAGAAGTGAAGTCCTCAGAAAAGGATAATGACAGGAAGAAGAAAAAGGAAAAGAAAATTGAGATTAAGGTAGGTGAGTCTACAATGTCTCTGGAAGCTACAGTCAATGCAATGGTTGAGCATGGGAACTTAAAGCCAATTGTTGATACATATGATGAATGCCTAGATGCTGACAAGGAAACAATTGAAGCAGCTGATTTTAAGATATGTTTAATAAGGCATTGATTGAAGTTATAGGTGACTTATCAGACAATTTAGCTAGCATCTTAACTGCAAGAAAAGAAGGGGCTATGGCCAAAGATGCTGAGTTGAAGGAATATGTTCTGATGAAATTATGTCCAAATCTCTCCAATGAATAAAAGGTTAAAGTCACTAAAAAGCTCAATGAAGAATTTAGAACCAAGAAGAGATTCAATACTCTAATGTCTGGAGATATTGAGAAATTAGTGAAAGAGACTGAGGAGAAAAATCTAAGTATACATCATGAACTTCACATCCCAACTGTGGCTGTTATAGATGAAGAATAACAAAATATTGATGTTGATAAATTCAAATACAATCTTGGAAGTGAATGATGAATAAAGTATGGATCAAAGTGCAATAACTCCTCCGATGAACTCGGGGAAGGATGAAGAAATGAAAGAATCTGTAGCTAAAAAGAACTCTGGGGAGATAAAAGTGACATTTGAAGACAGATCCCCTATAGAACAAGATGATCAAAGAGAAGAAGCTAATGAATAGATGCTTGAAAATCCTACTCCAAAAATAGAGGGAAATGAACAAGAACCCATTCAAGAAGACCCTCCAAAAAGACATGATGCTAAGATGTCTCTTGATGAAGACAAAAGGAACACTACTGGAAAGGATTCAGTTCTCTTTAAGAGAGTTTTTGGAGAAACAAAAGGAGACTTGAATTTTGTCCACACCTGAGTTGTTACAAGTTCAAATAAACCTGGCCATAATGTCTCCTTTGCAAAAATTCTTGGGTCAATTTTTCAAGAAATAGCCCAAGAAGAGATATTGAAGTCTCACATGGAGGACAACGAGTTAATTGGAGATGCAACAACAATTTTGAAAAGATTATGCTTGGAATAAAGAAAGAGGCATCCTTGGCTCCTACTGCATAGTTGAAGAAGCTTATGGAGTCAGTCAATTCTCATTTTGAGTCCCTTGAACAAGTTGCAGAAAAGAAGGTAAGGGTTGAGATTGACGGTAAAAGGTTAGTTGAGCTCAATGATAAATACTCTCAAGATAAAGTTTTGTTAGATAAGAGTATAGAATATGTGCAGATGACCATCAAAGAAGCCCATGAAATATATCAATTTTGTCTAACCTAGCCTAAGAAAACAAACAAGATAAAAGAGAAAATAGATGGATGGGAATCCCAACTAATGAAGATCTCTAGGACTTATGATCCGGTGAAAGACACTATTGGGAATCAAAGGGCTGTAATTGAAACTATTCATTCTGACATACACAAGGTGCAGACCCAAAAGGAGGTCATAAAACACAACATGAGTCAACTCTGGGAGATTGTAAGTTTCAAGATTACATCCATGACAAGACTTGTAGCAACAATAGATAAGACAAGGCAAATCATTGAGGCCCCTACTACTGTGAAGAAGGCAAAAGAGTTGGTGTCTCAAGTCAATGGGTGCATACAAGTTTTGAGTGATGCCAATGTTAGGTGGGACGAAGATGCAACTCAACTAAAAAATCTCTACAAAGATATTCTCCCTGGAAGTTAGTAAGGTATTTGATTTCACTTGTATATATGCGGATAAGTACAAATAATTTTTGAGTTTTGGTCACTTGTACATATTTCTGTATCATACACCTTTGCCATTGATGTCAAAGAGGAGAATGAAGCATGTGAAAACATAGACAAGTGAAAAATAAATAAGGAGAAGCATGAAGTTAGGGCAAGCAATGTGTAAAGAGTAAGGGGGAGTTGTATGATGGTTTTTCACATCATGTGTTGCCATCAATGCCAAACAAGGAGATTGTTGGCAACTTGGCAAACATCATTAATGGAGGCACTACTGGTATAATGAAGTTTGGCTAAGCATGATGTTTTATAGTGTTGTCATTGATGGAAATAAGAAAAGGAACAAAGATTCAACAAGGTTGGAACATAGATTTTGGTCCGACAAAGTAGACTTAAGCATTTTGGCCAAGTCTTGACAAAGTACAGAGATAGCAATAGAGAGATAGTATTTTGATAAGTATTGGTCCGCAATTGAAGATCTAGTCTTACAGTTCTGGTAAGATGTCTATAGTTCTTAGACGATCTTAAATCCAAAGTTTCATCTCTTGATCATCTTTGAAAATGTACCTTCAAGTTGCACAAGTTCGGCATAGCAGAGAACAATAGTAATCATAGCAAAACATATAATTGTTTTGGTCCTTTTGTATTGAATATTTTGTTATGCAATTTTGAGGTGTTGTAAACAAATAGATGAAGTCTCAAAATCCAAATTTGTAGAGTTTGAAGTCCACTGAAAAGATAGTTATGAGCATTTAAGTATCGCTACAAGGTTTGACAGTGTTTTACTGTGACAAGGCATGTGTTCTAATGATCCGCATTTGACTGCAAGTTGATATTATGTTCTACGGTTCTGGAGTTATGTTCTAAGATGTCTGAAGAGTCTTCAATATGAATTTGAGAAAGTCTTGTGGTTTGCATTGAAAGTTATAATCTGACAGATGGACTAAACCAGTGATAATTAGAGTTTAAGGTTGACCTGATACTTTCATCAATGTGTGGTAATATCTATTGATTGGAACTTTATTCTAAGTGGTTCTATGATTGAATCTGACATATGAGATTGTGTTACAAGTGTTAATTGGGTCCACAAAGTATTTTGGTGAAAGGATTAGGCCAACAAGCTATGCAAGGCATAACTACATGTCTCATCTTTAGGCCAACTTAATGTAAAGTTTATAAGTGTTGCAGATATTTATATGAGATCCAATTTGATGTTTGAAGATGTGGAGTGTGAATATGAAGATGTGAGTGTGTGACATGTGAAGTTCTATGTTTTTGTAAGGGTGACAAGTACAATAGAAGAGAGATCTTATTTTTATGTAAGAGTAGAGTAGTGTAACAAAGCAAGTTAGGATGAAGAGTTTTGAATCAGTTTTCTAAGCTTTATTGGAGATGTATCCATGCATTTGTAGATGTAATTTTAGTAGTTCATTTTGGTAGTGAGTGTGTATGTAGTGAGCATCTTTCTTTGGACAGTGAGTCCTTAAGAGCAGTGAGCCTCTTATAATTCAGTAGTGTTACTACATCATATATTGTGAGCTAACACTCACTGTGGTTTTTCCTTTTTTAGGGTTTTCCACATAAAAAGCCTGGTGTTCATGTGTCATGTTTTGTGGTTGTTCTTTCCATGTTTAATTTGCTTTACTATTGTTGAATGGTCAAATGGATTAATGGTTTAATAAGTGAAAGGTTTAAGAGAATATTAATTCTCCCCCCTCTTAGTATTCTAGGTGTTCAATAGGTGGACTGTTGTACCTGACTGCTACTAGACTGGATATCATGCATGTAGTTTACCTTGTGGCTAGATTTCAATTAGATTCTAGAGATTCACATGTTTTAATAGTAAAAAGAATATTTAGATACTTGAAAGGCACTCTGGATTTTGGCTTATGGTATCCCAAGGATACGGATTTCTCTTTGAGTGCATATACAGATGCATATTGGGTAGGATGTATAGATGATAGAAGAAGTACAAGTGGTGGTGCTTTTTTTCTTGGAAATAGACTAGTTTCATGGTTGAGTACGAAGTAGGATTTAGTGTCATTATCTACTACAGAGGCAGTGTGCATTGCAACAACATCTTGTTGCACACAGGTGTTGTGGATGAAGCAGACATTATGTGATAATACAAGTGCTATCAACATCTCAAAGAATCTGATAATGCATTCAAGGACAAATCATATTTCAATCTGGTATCACTTCCTAAGAGAGAAGGTTATAGAGAATGAGGTGAAATTGGAACATGTGCCTACCAAGGATCAAGTTGCAGATATCTTTACAAAGGCTCTTCCTAACGATACTTTTGAGTATCTTTGGTAGAAGTTAGGGGTTATTTCCCCTTTGTTTAACTAGATGCATAAGTGTGTGCATCTATCTGGGAAGCATTTTAGGATACACTCTTGGTCCTAGACTGATCCTGAAGTCTACCTCTCAGGGGGACTAGGTAGTGATACTATTGGTTGGTGCAGTAAAATGGAACATATCTTATGACCCTAATGGGGAGAGTGCAGAAAAAATGAGAGCAATGGAGATAGAGTAAGTACTTGCTGGTGTTGCAGTTGTTACCCTTTTCCATTGATGTCAAAGGGGGAGAGAGTTAAAGTGGCTGAAAAACCATTGTGCAAAAAAGTATGTGAAGAGTAAGAGTTGCTCCAGTCAAGGGGAGTACTACTGAGCTGCTGATTAATTCATTTAGGTCTTGATGGTTTTTCAGAAAGTTGGTGTTGCCATCAATGAAAAAGGAGGAGATTGTTTGAAACTTGATGGTGTTTTCATTGATGTCAACCTCCAGTAGATGGTTCACTTGGTTTCCAAGTGCTTTTGAGAATATTTGAATAAAAAGGTGTGCAGTATGACAAAGGTGTGTTCAGTGTTGTGCTCCACATTTCTTTATAATTGAAGATATGTTTGTGCAGTTTGGAAGTGTTGATTAGAGGTGTTCAAAGGTGTCATATCTAGAGTTTTAGGTTTTGGATCATGCAGAAGTGGGAGATGTGTTTGACAAAGTGTTTTCCTATATAGAAGACTATCTAGCAGAAATGAGATTGCTCTACATTTCTCCACGTTAAGGTTTCTTGTCCTGTGGATCTGCGAATGTGCTTATACTGCCTATATCTACTTTCCCTTGAATTTTCTAGTGTTGGTGTACTCCACAAGTTCAGTTCTTGTGTTCGTGAGTAGTAGTAGTGTATCTTGAGGTGCATAATGAAGACATACTTTGTTTTAGGTGGTTGTGGTAGTGTTGCAAAAGGTTATGATGATGCTTGTTTATTTTGAGAAGATGTGAGGATGTTTTGGAATACTTCTTTGTGGTCCACATGATGATTTTGGACTTGGAGAAGCATGGATGTGGTCGTTCGTTTAGGTTTGGCCAACCTAACCTACTAGCACTATTTGCAGAGGTACTTTGTGGATTGTGGATGTGATGAAAAGCATGGTCATAAAGATTTGGGTCTTATTTAACCCTTGGTATGGTCCACTTTCACTTCTTTCTACTGCGGAAGTGTTTAGTGCCGACCTATTTTGTGTTGCACGTTTGAGGAGCAGACACTTCATTAGGACTAACCTAATTGAGATGGTTTTTGGTTGTGGATGGTATAAATGCAAGACAAAGTTGAGTGGAGCAATGTAGAGAAGATGATGTGAATGTGATTCGAGGGTGGTGTTGGTTATTTTTCTGGCTGGATGCTTATTCCCATTTATCCCTACAAGGTAGCCATCATTGATCAATAGGATTCCTGGGCCAAGGGCCAACAGTATAGGAGATAGACTCTATAAATATCTCCTCTTCTTCTTTAGGCTCTGCAGAACCAAGGGGGGTATTCCCTATTCAACATCAATGAAATGCATCTATGTATTAGCTGGGATGTTGACACAAAGCAGATAAATCCTCTTTTATGAAGACCAAAACTATAAGATAAGTGCAAAGGGGCTAATCTTGGGCCTATATTCAGTTGTAGACAGAGGATTTTGGTCCTAAAACTACTTCTAATGTCCTAAAAGGTTTGTGTTTAAAGTTTAAGTTTGATTTGTATTTGGATACAAAACTAGGACTTTGGTTGTGACCTCGATACAAGACTGGATCAGTGCCTATCTTAGGGCTTAGAGTCAATAGACATACACATGTGAATGTACACATAAACATATATTAATGACTAAATTTCAAGGGGATTGTTTAATATCTGCCTTACAGATACTTCCCAAAATTGAGTATTCGGTTACCTCTGCTTAGAAGATCCTCACTGCAATATATTCTTCTTAACACTTAACCTAAGACATTTAATCTACTCCTTAAGCAGAAGTAAAAGAACAAGCATTCAATATAGCAAATCCACATTCAAGAATCGTAGACACCCCTTAGCTGTTTAGATTCAAAAGAAGAATACATTCAATTTGGAGACAAGTAACAGAACACATGCAAGGAAGCATTACTCATTTAAATCAACATGAAACCAATACATTTATGCATTAAACATTCAACATGAGATTTATAAACTCACAAAAACATCCAAAATAGGGCCATCAATGAAGTTGTATCTTATCACAACACCAAAAATGTTGTCCAGTTTTCAACAACTACAAATGAGTAACACAGTCTGCACTTATAGCAAGAAAGTGTACTCAGAAAAATTAATTACATGGTACATCAAAAATTTTGCAAGATATCGTGCACCATAAAATGGCACCCAAAATATTAATGCAGCAGGCAGAAGGAATGGTGAGGAGGAGTTGGACTCGAGTCCCGTGCCACCGCTTGGGGACATTCCTCATCAAACTGGTAGTTGGCCTGTCACTCAATCCATCGTACCTCTGCATTCCACCATTAATGATTCAGCTACCCACGGGATGCAGCAACGAACACATCTGAAGTTTTCCCGCTCAAAACAAGCCTGAGGAAGCAAGGAAGACCAACTCTGCAACTTTAAAACCTGGCCGTTGGTTTTGATTCCATCGCTGAGATCTGATGGCCCAAAAACCTGTAGAAAAGCCAAGGACCAATGATCACATGCCATGTAGGCACTCTATGTTCCTATCACTGACTTTTCACCTTTTTAAAATCCCTTGTATATGCAAAATGCATATACAAAACTGTTCCATATACAAGGTGGACCCCAAACTATTATAGAGCAAATTGGAAATTTATTCGGGTCCAGCTTGTATCCCTTTCCTTTGTATATCCGCGATAGACAACACATACATACATACAAGCTGTGGACTTCAAATCATTATGCATCAGAATGTACTTCCTGTTGAAGCCTGGCTTGTATCCTTTTTAATGCACATCGGCTTGTATATCGGCATATACAAGTGCTTTATACATCCCACGGATCTCAAATATTTATTCACTGCATTTGATACCTCCTCCGCATCTAGGTTGTATGTCCTCTTTTGTATATTGACTTGTATGTGCAAACATACAAGCGAATGCACATACAATTGGTGGGCCCCATCTTTGATGCTGACCGCCGCTGACCTGTTTACATATCTCACCTTGTACATTCAATTGTATATATGGAATATACAATCCCAAACATACAAAGCGGATCTCAAAACATTTCAAAATGCTACCAAATCCTTTGGTCGCGTCCATCTTGTGCATCCTACTTGTATATCAATCTTTGTATATGCAAACACCTTTGCATCATCCTTTTGTATGCTAAATATACAAACTCATTTGTATATACCTGCGGGCCCTACCACATGTATCTCGGTCGCACTATAGCAAATGTATGTTGGCCCTTGTATCTGTATGTCTAAACATACAAACCAAATATACAAGTAGCCCAATATACAAATAGGGAATATTCCTAGAACCTTCAATGTATATTTAGCCTTGTATATTTTCCTTTTGAGCCCGATATGCATTTGGAAATGCATACAACTGCAGAATTTTCCCAGGAATCTGTGATAGATTCCCACTTTGTATATGCAACCCGATATGCATCTAAAATGCATATAACTCAATTTCATATCATTTTTGGAGGCCGATAGAGATTTCATAAGCCCGCCAACATACAATTTGCACTTGCACATACAAAACTTAGCATTTTTCTCAAGGCGACAGGAAAAAGCAATGAAACATAGCATGTAGGTGGAGGAACAATTTAAACCAAGGCACTAAGGGTTTGAAGGAATACACATAGGAAATTGCAAACTCAAATTCAAAACCCTAATGCTAGGTGAACACCACCAATGGCTCTGACTGGGGACGTGTAGATGCAAGACTGCAGCAAGAACCAAGCAACTTCAGGGCAAACTAGATAAAACTCAAAGCTCAAAACATGACCGATTATATAAGGCATGTACAAAATATTTACATCTAGTTTACAGTGTGCACAGAAGTTACCCATTTATGAGAAGTAGGGCTTTAGGAACTGACCATGCATAGGCAATTCCAACAATTCACCGCTTAGGGCCTAGAGAAAATAGGAATCTTCTCCATGGGTGTCACTGATTTGGTATGGGCCCATCCACAAGGGCTCAAATTTACCGTGCTTGCCCTTGTCCTGGTTCCTTGCATTCCAAACAAGGACCAAATCACCTACCTAAAACTTTCTCTCTGTAGCCCTTTTATCAAACAGATAATTTACCTTTTGTTGTCTCTTGATATTTGTTTTCTGTGCCTCCCTTCTCATTTCATCCAGTGCAACCATCTGATTTATTCTTTCAGTCATTAAGTCTTCAATCTCCTCCTCATTTTCTTGTATGAATTTATAAACTGGTAGAAGGTTGTTGACAGGTAATCTAGCTATTGTACCATATACTAATTCAAAAGGTGACCTTCCAGTTGCTTTCTTCACTATTACTCTGTCAACCCATAATGCCATTTTTAGTTTCGAATCCCAAGCCCTTTTGTTCTTACCTACCATCCTTCTGGCAATCTTCATGATGCTTTTGTTGCTTGACTCTACTTGACCATTTCCATGTGGATGATATGGTGATGCATGTAACAAATTTATTCCATAGTTGTTGCAAAAATCAACAAATTCACCAGACCTGAAGCACATTGCATTATCTGTGACCACTTTGGCTGGTACTCCAAATTTGATAATAATATTTTCTAGAAGGAAATCCATCACCACTTTGCTTGTAGCTTTTTTAGTCAGAATGGCCTCAATCCATTTAGTGAAGTAATCAGTGGCAACAAGAATCCAACTATGTCCTCCACTAGATTTTTCTGAGATTTCTCCTCTAAAATCAATCCCCCATTGCTGAAATGGAGCTTCTACAATTATAGTCCTATGGGGCAATGCAACTTCATATTTCAATTTTCCTAAGAACCTTTGGCAAGGATCACATTTTCTTACCATTCTTTGCGCATCTGAGAAGAGAGTTGGCCACCAGTAGCCTGCTCTGAGGATTTTGTGGGCTATTGTATGGGTAGCATAGTGTCCACCACACACTCCATTATGTATATCACTTAAAATATCTCTGCCCTAATTTTCATCTACACATCTGAGTAGCACACCATCAGAGTTTTTCCAATATAGTTCTCCTTGAACAATGATGTATTTAATAGCATGTAGGCTTCAAGGTCCTCTTTTGATTATCACTGAGATGGGAAGGACAATTTAAATTCTGCAAATAATGTACTATGTCCTTATACCATTCAGATTTTGACATATTTACAACTTCATTATGCACTACATTCACTTGGCATGCCTCTAGATTTGACTGTGTCATCAATTTTGTGATCTGTATTTCAATATTGAACTCCTGCAATTTATTTATCCATTTGCATCTTCTTCCAGTCACCTCCTGTTGAGTAAAAATATCTTTGATTGTTGCATGAGGCACACATGCAACTATTCGAGAGCCCACCAAATATGGCCTGAAACTTTTGACTGCTCTAACCAGTGCATATGCTTGCTTCTCCATGATGTCATACTTCAACTCAGCAACCTGCAATGACCTGCTAAAGAAAGCTATAGGTTGTTCAAAACCTTCTACATTTTTTTGTAGTAAGCAAGCAACAATAGTATGAAAAGAAGCAAATGAGAACAGCTGAAATGGCTTAGAAAAATTAGGAGATTTTAGCATAGGAGCCATCTTTATAGCCTCTTTGATATTCTGAAACGATTTAGTTGCTTCATCTTCCCATTTGATAGTTACACCTTTCTTCAACATCTTGGAGATATATTTTGTGGTCTCTGCAAAATTAGGGACAAATCTCCTAACAAAATTAATTTGTCCAAAGAAGGACTGAACACCTTTCACTATTTTAGGGATCTAAATTTTATCAATTCTGACCCCATCCTTGGAAACAATATGTCCAAGCAATTTTCCTTCCACTACCCCAAAAGCACATTTCTTTGGGTTGAGTGAGATGTCATATTCCAATGCTCTAATAAAAACTTGTTCTAAGTGCATGCAATGCTGTTCTTCCTTCTTTGAATAAGTTGTCAAATCATCCTAATACATAGCCAAGATCGAGTCAATTAATCCTGTAAAAGCAACATCCATAGCCCTCTGAAATGTGGCACCTGCATTTGTCAGTCCAAATGGCATCCTCACATATACATAGGTTCCCCATGGGGTAGTGAAGGTAGTTTTGAACTGTTTTGATTCCTTCACTTTCACTTAATTGTACCCTGAAAACCCATCCATCATGGATAAAAGTTCACAGCCAGTCACCTTCTGTAACATGGCTTCCATGTTTGGCAATGGATAATTGTCCTTCAAAGAAGACACATTTAGATTTCTAAAATCTACACAAAGTCTTATGTCACCATTCCTTTTTCTAACTGAGACAAGGTTAGACACCCAAGTTGAGTGTCTGATAGGCATAATTATTCTAGCCTCCCTAAGCTTCATAAGTTGTTCTTGCATCTTAGGAGCTAAAGTTGGGTTGATAGGTCTTTGTTTTTGTCTAAACGGTTTAGCTTCAGGCTTCAAAGGGATTTCATGCTGGAACAAATCCTCTCTATAAGCTTCCAGGTCCTCATATGACCAGGCAAAAACATGCTTATATTTTCTCAGAAATGCAATTAGCATAACTCTGATGTGTGGTTTGAGTTGTTTGCCAATATATATTTTTTTGGGGGCATGAGATGTCCCCAAGTTTATCTCCTCCAGATCATTCTTGTTTGTTGGAGATGCCTTTGTAACAAATTGGTCCCTATTGTCAAAAGCTCGCTCTAAAGCAACCAGCCCTCTAGGGATTTTATTTGTCCTGAGTTGAATTACCTCCTGCCTTAAAAGAGTTTCTTTTCCATCCACAACCTCTACAAGGTTCTAAAAATCTATCTCCTGGTTCTCATACTCATCAATGCAATGTAGAAATCTCAGTAAATCCTTGTCATCATCAAACACTTGCCAGCTGCATACATTATCTGGCACTGCAAGTCTAAGTTTGACCTCAACATTTGTAACATCTGATAGAGTTATATCATTTAGCCTTATGGCTACATTAGCTAGAAAATCTGCCCTGGCATTTTTTGATCTCTCTATCTAGTTTATTGAAAATGCATCCAACAATTCAATTGTATCCCAAACAGCATGCTTATATTGTTTTAATCTTTTATTTTTTGAAGCATACTTATCTCTAATTTAGGACACGACTAACTCTAAATCCCCAAATACTTTGAGCATCTTAATTCCATGCTTCAGAGCTACATTCAATCCTAGTAATAGAGCTTCATACTTTGCAATATTATTTGTACAGGCAAACTTCAGTAAGAATGAGAATTTTAGAAGCTTACTAGCTGGAGATAGAAATACAATGCCAACACCAGAGCCCTCCTTCGAACAAGCTCCATCAAAATACATGGTCCAAAGACCCTGCTAGTCAAGTTCTTCAATGCACATGTCTCCCCCTTTACCTCCTTTTTCATCTGACATAATTCTAAAATTATCACAGTCAGTGTCCACAAAACATATATGCTCCTCTAACTCTTGGTCCTCAACTATTTCTGATGATCTTTCTTCTCTGATCAATTTGACATCCTTGCCATTCATTGGGATCATGGCATATGACAGGTCCAATTGCATACTTCCACCAATCAATATTGCCCATCTTCTTGACAATAACATGCCATACTGTAGCTTGATATCAACAACTGTTATGTTCATTTTGTAAGTCTTTTCAAGATATGTTGCCAGTCTGGAATCCACATCTTTCATAATTCTAATGACAGGTACCTCCCTAGCATCCATGGCATAGCATTTCCCACATGCCTTATCTATCTTTAACCTAGCTTGCTACATAATGGCCAAAGGCATGATATTTGTTGACGCTCTTGAGTCAAGCATACAATTCTTAATCACTTTTCCATTTATGACAAGGGAGACATAAATGGTTCAACCTGTGAAGGGCACTTTGTCATAGTCATCCCTAGATATACCTCAGGAATCTCATCTTCTTCAATATATAAGGCTTGTTTCTTGCCCTGAGTCTCAACACTCTGATTAGCTTGACAGGGTACTCCTGAAATCAGGGACAATGTTTTATTTCTGAATTCCTCAACTTGCATCAGCTCCATCAGTGGAACAGAGATTTTTACTTGGGATAAGACCTGAGCAATGCCAAATGGAACATAATTTTGTATAATAGTTGTGGCCTGATCCACGGTTTTATTTCTATCCTGAGATGATCCGGCTTTAATTTTTACGGTTCCCTGACTATCATCTTTGATCTGAGAATTTTTTCTTTGATTCTCAACTTGGGGAATTCTATTTTCTGGTCCTTGGGAATAATGACCTATTTTTTGCTTAAAATTTTGCTTGTTATTGCTGCACTGTTTCTTTTGTGGTTCAGTCCCTTTATGACTATACACTGGCTAGCCTGCAAAAGTATTCTCTGGTTGGTGTGAGTTACTTACCTGAGCTTTGCCCCTGAGATTATAATTGCTTTTGACTTGAACCATAGCTGTAGCTATGAAGGCTCTTATCTCTTCATTAGATGGTCTCCTCAAGTTATTCAGAAAATTGTGTGAATCCTAAGCATAGGCATAGTTGTCTTCATCATCTTCATCATAGGGAAATTGTTTGCAAACTTGAACCTCATTATTTATTCTTGCATCAACATCTGGAAAAGGATACTCTCTATTTGTAAACAACATATTGGCATTGTCATCCTCCATGCAATGCGGCTCATTGCATTCATCACAGGCAATAGCATTGTTATATAGAGACTGAGCAATCATACATTGTTACTGTGAGTGAGGCATTTGACAAATTATACACCATGGGGTGTCATTAACAATATTAATAGCCTTCTTCAAAGGATCAGGTGTTTCCTTTGCATTTTGAACTCTTTGATTTGTGTTGATGTGTGGGAGGATGGGTTGACCATTATGCCAATTAGTATGATATGGCATATCATGTAATGATGGTCTTATTTCTTGCCTTGGGTAAACCTATCTGTCAGGACCTATTCCCTTTTCATTTTTAGCCATTCTGTAACTCAGGTCCTTGACAATAGTTGTCAATTTATCTATTTTCTCCTCAAAAGTGGATGCACTGCCTTGAATACTTTGAGATTTAGTGTTTGGATTTTGTAGAATTTTTACATCATCTCTTTTGTTTGTCTTACCAGACGCTTTTCTATTATTTTCAATATTTGTTGCTATTTTGAAGGCATCTCTGAGGCTAGCAGGGCCTTTATCCCTTAATACATAAGTTGTTTTGGCATCAAAAGCATTTATGTACAACACTATGCACATAGGTTCATTATGCCTCAGGTGATGTGGCAGTTTGTTCAATACTTTCATGAATCTAGCGTTGAAATCAGCAACCTGTTCATTTGATCCTTTGGTAATACCAGTGAGTTCATTAATAAAGAAACTAGGATTAGTTTTGTCACCATACTGTTCTTTGAATATTCTCTTGAAGTCATCCCATGATGAAAAACTTCTGTCAGGCAGACCCTTGTACCATTCTCTGGCCTCATCAACTAAAGATTGCATAAATAATTTCATGAAAACATCTTCATGCTCAACCTCAAAATTGTCTATGATATTCTGAAAAGCTTTTAAGTGGTCTTCTCCTGACACAGTATTATTTCCTGAAAACTTTGGCACTTACGGCCTCACATGTTTGTCAATAGGGTTTGGGTAACCAGGAATGCCATCAAAAACTAACTGCCTGAATCTATCTAGCTGCATAGGCTGTCTACCAGATTGATTAGCATTGGCATTTCTGTGTGCGTTCTGATTTATTACATTATTTAATGGTATCCTAGCATTATTTGCATTCTGTCTCTGATCATCATGTTGATCCTGAACTTCATTTCTATGCTGGTTTCTCTGCATATTTGCATTTTCAAGGGTAGGAATTGAATCATTCTAAGCAACTCTCAGAGCTTGCACTTTCTGTCTCATGTCATCTTTGATTTTCATAGCTTGTAAATATTCCAGTTCAACTCTTAAGCTTTTGATTTCTTTAGCTAATTGTTCCTCTCTGGGCATAGAGGAGGATGGTCCCATTCCATTCTGATCATCATTATCTTCATCCCTTGGAGACTCAGCCTCTTCAAATCTATCACTGGGATCCAAGAAAGGGCGTTCTTGAAAAACTTCTGACCTTATTCTCAAACTAGCACCCAGCTATCTTTCATATATGTTCTGGATCTCAGCCTCAGTGTTTAAAAAATAAGGTATTGTCTGCTCTGAAGATCCTAGATTATCTTGAATATTATCATTACTTCTGGGAGAACCCTCATGACTGGCTTGAGCAGTCCCCTTTTTCCTATACATCATTTTTCTGGGTAATTCCTTAGACAGAGAATTACGCAAGGATCTTCTCCCTTGCATACAACTTTTTTACTTTACCAGTTGGGAGATTAGTTCAGAGTCACCACCTATAACTAGGAATTATTTTCTTTTAAAATCAGGGTTCTTTCACAAAGCACTCCCTAGTAGAGCCACCAATTTCTGTTGGTTATTTTTCTGGTTGGATGCTTATTCCCAATTATCCCTACAAGGTAGCCATCATTGATCAATAGGATTCCTGGGCCAGGGGCCAACAGTATAGGAGATAGACTCTATAAATATCTCCTCTTCTTCTTTAGCCTCTGTAGAACCAAGGGGGGTATTCCCTATTCAACATCTATGAAATGCATCTATGTATTAGCTAGGATGTTGACACAGAGCAGATAAATCCTCTCTTATGAAGACAAAAACTATAAGATAAGTGCAAAGGGGCTAATCTTCGGCCTATATTCAGTTGTAGATAGAGGATTTCAGTCCTAAAACTACTTCTAATGTCCTATAAGGTTTGTGTTTAAAGTTTAAGTTTGATTTGTATTTGGATGCAAAACTAGGACTTTGGTTGTGACCTCGATACAAGACTGGATCGGTGCCTATCTTAGGGCTTGGAGTCAATAGACATACACGTGAATGTACACATAAACATATATTACTGACTAAATTTCAAGGGGATTGTTTAATATCTGCCTTACAGATACTTCCCAAAATTGAGTATTCGGTTACCTCTGCTTAGAAGATCCTCACTGCAATATATTCTTCTTAACACTTAACCTAAAACATTTAATCTACTCCTTGAGCAGAAGTAAAAGACCAAGCATTCAATATAGCAAACCCACATTCAAGAATCTTAGACACCCCTTAGCTGTTTATATTCAAAAGAAGAATACATTTAATTTGGAGACAGGTAATAGAACACATGCAAGGAAGCATTAGTCATTTAAATCAACATGAAACCAATAGATTTATGCATTAAACATTCAACATGAGATTCATAAACTCACAAAAAATCCAAAATAGGGCCACCAATGAAGTTGTATCTTATCACAACACCAAAAATGTTGTCCAGTTTTCAACAACTACAAATGAGTAACACAGTCTGCACTTATAGAAAGAAAGTGTACTCAGCAAAATTAATTACATGGTACATCAAAAATTCTGTAAGATACCGTGCACCAGAAAATGGCACCCAAAATATTAATGCACCAGGCAGAAGGAATGGCAAGGAGGAGCTGGACTCAAGTCCCGTGCCGCCACTTGGGGACATTCCTCATCAAATTGGTAGTTGGCCTATAACTCAATCCATCGCACCTCTGCATTCTACCATTAATGATTCATCTACCCGCGATATGCAACAACAAACACATCTGAAGTTTTCTCACTCAAAACAAGCCTGAGGAAGCAAGGAAGACCAACTCTACAACTTTAAAACCTGGCCGTTGGTTTTGATTCCATCGCTGAGATCTGACGGCCCAAAAACCTGCAGAAAATCCAAGAACCAAGGATCACGTGCCACGTGGGCACTCTATGTTCCTATCGTTGACTTTTCACCTTTTTAAAATCCCTTGTATATGCAAAATGCATATACAAAACTATTCCATATACAAGGCGGACCCCAAACTGTTATAGAGCAAATTGGAAACTTATTCGGGTTCAACTTGTATCCCTTTCCTTTGTATATCCGTGATATACAACACATACATACATACAAGCTGCGGACTTCAAATAATTATGCATCAGAATGTACTTCCTGTTGAAGTCTAGCTTGTATCCTTTTCAATGCACATCGGCTTTTATATCGGCATATACAAGCACTTTATACATTCCACGGATCTCAAATATTTATTCACTACATTTGATACCTCCTCCGTATCCAGGTTGTATGTCCTCTTTTGTATATTGACTTGTATGTGCAAACATACAAGTGAATGCACATACAACTTGTGGGCCCCATCTTTGACGCTGACCGCCGCTGACCTGTTTGCATATCTCAGCTTGTACATTCAATTGTATATATGGAATATACAATCCCAAACATACAAAGCGGATCTCAAAACATTTCAAAATGCTACCAAATCCTTTGGTCGCGTCCATCTTGTGTATCCTACTTGTATATCAATCTTTGTATATGCAAACGCCTTTGCATCATCCTTTTGTATGCTAAATATACAAACTCATTTGTATATACCTGCGGGCCCTACCACATGTATCTCGGTCGCACTATAGCAAATGTATGTTGGCCCTTGTATCTGTATGTCTGAACATACAAACCAAATATACAAGCAGCCCGATATACAAATAGGGAATATTCTTGGAATCTTCAATGTATATTCCAACCTTGTATATTTTCCTTTTGAGCCCGATATGCATTTGGAAATGCATACAACTGCAGAATATTCCCGAGAATCTGCGATAGATTCCCACTTTGTATATGGAACCTGATATGCATCTAAAATGTATATAACTCAATTTCTTATCATTTTTTGGAGGCTGATAGAGATTTCATAAGCCCGCCGACATACAATTTGCACTTGTACATACAAAACTTAGCATTTTTCTCAAGGCGACAAGAAAAAGCAATGAAACCTAGCATGTAGGTGGAGGAACAATTTAAACCAAGGCACTAAGGGTTTGAAGGAATACACACAGGAACTTTCAAACTCAAATTCAAAACCCTAACGCTAGGTGAACACCACTAGGGGGTGAATTGAGTGTGAGCTTAAATGCTTATGACTCTCAAATGCAGTGAGCAGAAGGTGCCTACATTTTTAGTTGCTTGAAGTTGCTGGAAGCAATGAGCCAAAGGTTGGGGATGACAAGAAGTGGTAGTGGTGGATTTCTCCTGTTGCTTTAAGATAGTGAATCTCTCTGTAATATTCTTCTTCTATTCTTTTCTCTTCTAGACAGTGAGTTCTTCTGGTAGTGAGCCTTTCTCTTGGCAGTGAGCCTTTCTTTTGGGTAGTGAGCCTATTTATTTTTAGTGTTGCTATTCATATATATGTGAGCTAATCCTCACCATGGTTTTTCCCTTCTTGGGTTTTCCATGTAAATCTAGTGTTCTTATGTGTTTGAATGTGTTTGCATTGATGTTTCATATGTTTACATTTTGCTAATGCATAATAAGAGGTTGGTGTTTGGAATTGCTTTGAGGGTTTAATGTTTTAATACACAACTGATTCACCCCCCCTCTTAGTTTTCCTATGCATACTAACACACTTTTCATATTATTTTATTGGCCCATGGTTTTGGTTCCCATGGTATTGTAAAACAACATGCTTGAGGGGTTTGATTAGTGAATTTTATAGAGATTTCATAGGTATACCTAGGGGATACTAGTATGCTATCATATTGAAGAGAGAAAGTGTGTTGCATATGTACTCTTGTGTTAAACAATAATACATATTTGTGTCTCTCTTTGATGGTGGAGATTTTTGCACAAGGGTTTCTCCACATATATCTAGAGTTATGTGTTTATTTACCATGGTTTGTTGATTTCTATTTACTTCCATATAATCTCTTAATGTGTAATCCAATGATGTATTAATAAACTTTATGTTTGCAAACTTTTTTGAAGGGATAACATTTGTATTATTTTACCTTATTTTATCAACATTTAGTATCATAGCTATTAGTTCTATTGAAAAGGGGATACCTTTCTTTAAGTGTTGAAGTTTTTTTTCATTGTAGTGGGAATTCTTTGTTTGAGTGGTTTTACATATCTATTATTGGAGACCATGGCTTCTATTGCATATCTTTGGAAAAAAATTAGTGATATCTACCAAGTAAAGTGTTTGGTAAATAAATGGTATTTAAAAATAAACTATATTCATTAAAAATGAAAGATGGGGACTTTGTGACAGAACATTTGAATCATTTAATTTGATTATGAGTCAGTTAGAATCCATATATGTTAAGATAGATGAGGAGGATCAATGCATATTTCTCCTTTTCTCTTTGCTTTAATAATGGGAAACTCTAATCATTTCTTTGAGTAGATAGATGATAGATCCAAAGTTGGATGCCTGTGTTTCTACTTTTCTGGTAGAGGAAATAAGGATCAAATCCATGGAAGAGATATCAAAGGATGCATTACATGTTTGGGGAAGGCCTACGGATAAAGGAGGGTCAAAAGGGGATTAAAAAAAGTCTACCAAGAAATCTACGTCTCAAGGCCATTCTAAGACCCCAGGGAAGAGTAGAGTGAAGTTCTAGAATTATGGTAAATAGGGGCATGTTAAGGAGTATATAAATAAGAAGAAGACTTATGAATCCTGCATTGAAAAATCCTTTAATGAAGGTGATGAAGCCTTGTTTATTTCTGCTAAAACTATTTCTGATAAACCATGGTTGATTGACTCGAGTTGTTCATATCATATAAATCTTCATAAGGATTGATTCTCTTCCTACCATGCATATGATGGAGGAGAAGTGTATTTGGGTGAAAATAGTTTGTATTAGATTGTTGTCCATGGGAAGGTATAGTTGTGTTTTAGTGATGGGAGGGTGAAAATCCTTACTAGTGTTTCACATATTCTTGGACTTGTTAGTTATTTGATTTCTATTATTAAGTTGAATAATTTGGGAATGCATGCAACATTTGATAAGTTTGGTTTTAGGTTGGTGAGAGGGAGTTTTGTTATTGCTAAGGGATCCTATGTAGGGACTTTTTTTAGATTGGATGCCTCTACTTTTTATAACTTTGTCGATTTAATTAGCACTAAAAATGCATGTATGTTATGGCACCAACATTTGCGCCACATTAGTGAAAAAGGGCTTAGGGCCATAATTAATAAAAAGTTGGTTGATGATTTTTCTTTGTATTTGGTAAATAGAATATTTTTTTGTTTAGGCAGTTACAAAGCTAAGAGTTTGTTAGATATTATCCATTTATATGTGTTTGTTCTAGTGGATGTTAAATCTATGGAAAAATCTCATTATTTTATTACTTTGATTTATGATGCCTCAAAATACACCTAGATGAAGCCTTGGTTGAAACTAAATAGATTTAAAATAAATGTGTTGAGATCTGATAATGAGGATGAATAAATTATTCTAAGGAATTTGATGGGTTCTATAAGCACATAGGTATTGTTCAGCATAATACTACTCCATACACACCTCAATAGAATGGGGTGGCAAATAGAATGAATTGAACCTTTTTAGAAAGAGTCAAAAGTATGCTAAGTAGTATGTAGCTAGATCAATGATTTTTGGTAGAGGTTCTAAGTAATTCTTGTTATTTGATTAACATATCTACTTGTTTGGCTCTTGTTAATTAAACTCCTTATCAAGTGTGGTTAGGTAAGAAACCTTCTATTTCACATCTAAGGGTATATGGATGTGAGTCTTACATTCATGTGCCTAAGGAAAGAAATCTAAATTGGTTCCAAAAGCATAAAAATGCACCTTTGTTAGTTATGGTGAGAATGTAAAAGGTTATAATCTTTGGAATCCTCTAACCTAGGCAATGACCTTTTCTAGAGATGTGATTTTTAGGGAGTTTATGAGCATTTTCTGATCTTGTATAGCCAAAGAAAAATAAGGAAAGAAGATAATGCATATTGAGACCAAAGTTGAAAATCAATAATATGCACATGTTGAAGAACAAGATGATGGCTTAGAGGATGGAGAGGAAGAAGAGGGTTTAGATGAGAGTTCTAAGCAAGATGTGTAGGATGAGATTGTAGAAGAATAGACAGAGCCTCTTGCTCCTACCTTGAGACAATCCATGAGACAATAGAATCTATTTAATAGATATAGCCCACCAATTTTCATTGTGTATATTCTTTGTTATGTACTAATGATGAATCAAGAGCTTTTAGGGAGGCTCTCTCTTTAGAGGATAGTGGATCTTGGATCTAGTACATGTAGGAGGATATGATGGCCTTAGATAAATGTGACACCTAGGATCTTGTATGTTTTCCCAAGGGAAGAAATCTCATTAGTTGCAAGTAGGTGTATAAAAATAACATAAGAGAAGAGAGATAGAGTGGTACAAGGATAGACTAGTGACCAAGGGATACTCTTAGAGAGAGTTGATTTCAGTGAAAATTTTCTTCTATTTCTAAGTTATCTTCTATTATATTTCTATTATCTATTATTGTATCTTGTGATTTTGAGATTGAGAAAATGGATGTTAAGACTATTTTCTTGCATGGGGATCTTGAGAAGGAAATTTGTAAGTGACAACCTAATGGTTTTGTTGTGAAGAGGAAAGAGTATTTGGTTTGGAGGTTGAAATGATCATTGTATGGTCTAAAATAGTCACCTAGGATGTGATCCTAGAAGTTTGATCCTTTTGCATTGAGTTTGAGTTTTGTTAGGAGCGAAAAGGATCACTGTGTATATGTTAAAATGATTCATGATCAAATTCTAATCATTTTATTGTATGTGGATGACATGTCATTTATTGGTAATAGCAAGGTGACGATTAAGGAAATCAAACTTGACTTTCTAGAACATTTAATATGAAGGGTTTGGGAGATGCAAAATACATTCTTGGTATGGAGATTAGCATGAATTGAGTACACATAAGACTTTGGTAAGGTTAAAGTATGTTGATACCATTTTGTAGTGATTTAGTATGAATGATTGTAAACCTATAAGTATTCCTTTTCTCATTAGCATTAAGCTTTCATCAGATCTATGTCCCAAATCAGATGATGATTTTGAGGATATGTCTAACCTATCTTATGATGGTGATGTTGGAAGCCTAATTTATGCAATGGTTTATATTAGACTAGATATTGTCCAAGTAGTGGGAGTTTTGAGTAGGTTTATGTCTAACCTTGATAAGGAGCATTACATTTATGTTAAGAGGGTATTTAGATACTTATGAGGGACTTCTAATTACTATTTGTGTTATCATAGTACAAATGATGTTGATGAGTTTTGTAGATGCAGATTAGGCAAGTGATTTGGATAATCAAAGATCCACTAGTGGATATGTGTTCTCTTTATTTGGTGGTGTAGCTGCTTGGATGAGTAAGAGGCATCCCAGAGTTACGTTGTCCACCATTAAAGTATAGTATATGGTTTCTACACATGCCTCTAAGGAGGTAGTATGGTTACAAATACTATGTTTAGGTATTATTTTTTATTACAAGGTGGTTAGAATCAGTTGTGATAGTAAGAATGATATTTGTTTTGTCAAGAATCGCATGTACCATGCTCATACCAAGCATGTTGATGTTCAGTATCTTTTTTTTTGGGAGATGATATAGAATGGGAAGGTGATGTTGTACAAGGTTGAGACTCAGGATGATGTTGTAGATTCTCATAAATCTAGGAAGTACAAATAATTTTTATTGGTGTATGAAGGGCATTGACCTTGAATCCTATAGTTGATTTATGGTTCCCATGGATATCATTGCAATGTATAATATTAAGAGGGAGAATGTTAGGATTGTGTGATATTTAATTGTAATCTTATATGTAGTATATTATACATGACATATGAAGGGCCCCCTTATCCCCATCATCCAAAGCCAAAATATTTGGCATATGTCACCAAATGCTACATTGGGGGGTTTGAGGGTAGTGCCCCCAAATTTTTTCCTTTTTTTTTTGTCTTTTTTGGTATTTTTGGTATTGTTTTATTGGTCCATGGTTTTGGTTCCCATGGTATTGTAAAACTACCTTTTATGTGCCTATTAATACTCACACATGCTTAAGGGGTTTGAGTAGTGAGTTTTATAGAGATTTCATAAGTACACAGGGGTTGCCAAAATTTTATCAAATTGAAGGGAGAAAGTGTGTTGCAGATGTACTCTTGTGTTGAAGATTGATACATACTTTTGCCTCTCTTTGATGGTGGAGATTTTTCCTACAAGGGCTTCTCCATGTATATCTGGTGTCATGTGTTTATTTATCATAGTTTGTTGATTTCTATTTTCTTCCATATAATCTCTTAATGGGTAATCCAATGTTGGATTAATAAGATTTAGATTTGTACATTTTTTAAGGCTAACATTTGTAGTAGTTTACCTTGTTTTATCAATAATTATGATCATCAGAAGTGATGGAAGGAATAGATTGAAGTAGATAATTTTGATCCAAGAGATTCAAAGCCCCTTCCCCTCTCAAGAGGTTTAGAAAGAAGGAGAGGGCCTAAACCTTTTTTTAAATAATCCTCTAATAGACACCCATCTCTATCATGAATGGATGAAATTCTATTGGTACTATGGTAGGTGTTGGTAGACTTGTGAAATATTTTTATATTTTTATCTCCTTCCTTCAAGCAAGCTTCCCTTGAATTTTGTTTCCAATAAATTTCCTCTTTGTTGGGTTTTTAAAATTTCTACAAGAAGATTTTTTCTTTTGCATATAGTGCTTGATCCATTCTAATAGACAAAACATTTTCAATAAGAGAATGAAGCTCCTTTTCAAATCTCTCCTTCTCAACAAAAATATTTTAAAATTTTTTTATGTTCAATTATTTTACATAGGAGTTGGGGTGGGAAAGCTTTTTGATCAAGGAAACATTTTGGAGCCATTAAATTTTGGAATACCCTCCCAATTTGTTTTTGACTAAATCCAAAAAATTTGTCTTTGAATCACATATTGTCAAATTTGAATGGACACTTTAGGTTAGGAAGATTACTAGAAATATCTAGCAAAATTAGAAGATAGTTTGAACGATAGAAAGATAATATTGCATTCAAGAAACCAATACTTGCTAACCAAATTGGGGTCATAATAAATATATCCAATCTTTCAACAATGTATCTAAGAACCAATCTTCTATTTGTCCAAGTGAAATTCCCATTTGTAGGTTCAACATCTATCAACCTACTTTGATTCTTAAGGGAGGCAAAGGGAATTTGTAATTGAATCTATCTTAAGACCCTACCTTTTCTATCTCTTACATTAAGAATAACACTAATTTCCCTTGTATCTTACAACAATCAAAGCATTCTACATGCTCTATATGTTTTCCTGGTCGTGTGATTTTTGAATTCGGCCATGGCTGTGGGGAACCTGGGGGGACCCCCTCTCCCCCCTCTCCTTTCCCCCTCAGCATGATTTAGTTCTAAGGATGCCTCAGGCTGCCAATCTGAACTCGTGACCAAGGGTGACGCATCAATGCCTAGCGCGTGGATGAGTGCCCTTCTAGGAACAAAGACCGTGAGGTCCCAAGTGTTGTCCCATAGCTACTGGAGATGGAGGGTGGTTTGACACTTAAAATTTTAGATCACACTATTGAGAGAATTGTTTCCTCTATGGAGCAGGCTCTCATTGGTAAATTTTTCTCTTTTAGACCAAATATAGATTTGGCAAGGAGATGGATCGCTACTAAGTGGAATGTGAAAGGCAACATTTTAGTTAGCACCATGGTTGGGGGGCTTTTCCTCTTTAAGTTTACATCCAGAGAATATCTCACCACTTTCCTACTAGGGGGACCATGGATGTATGGAAAACATAGCCTCTCACTATGGAAATGGAAGCTGGGGTTTGATGTTGCAGTTGATCTCAACAAAACTGCTCCTATCTGGATTAGGCCACCAGGTATTCCCTTGGAATACTGGGATGAGGAAGTCTTTATCTAGATAGCTAACACCTTTGGCCACTTCATTGCTTTGGATAACACCACCAAGACTAAGTCTAGGTTAGTTTTTGCTCGCTTCTGTGTTGGTGTTGATATAAATAAAACCCTACCTAACTCTATCATTCTTGAGTCCAAGTTTGGTCAATGGACCTAGTCTATTCAGTATGAGAATGCTACTATCTTTTGTCAAAACTACAAGAGAAAGGGGCATCTCATTACTCAATGCAAAGTAAAGATGCAGAACCCCACTGCTATGGATAGCCAAACTAATGGTGATGAGGAGGATTATGCTGAGGATATGTTGAGGGAAGAAGACAAAGACTTGCCTTTGGATAATAGGAAAAACCCAAAGATTCCCACCACCCAGGATGAGGTCCTAAAGACTACTTCAGATGAGCCCAGTCAACAGGACCAAACTCTCCCCCTTCCTTCAGGTTTTTTCCTATTCAAGTAGGGAATGTTGAAGAGGGGGGGATCCCTCAGTTAGCTACTACTAATGAAGAATTGATCATAGGGAGATCTGAGATGTCCATTATGGACACTGGTAGTGAATCTATCTTTAAGAGGAATTGGTAGCCGTCTCATTAGCGGGGACTCTGGTGATAAATTACAAATCTTCTATTCACCATGAAACAAATCCCTCAACCTTACCCCTAGTGCGGGTACTAGAAAGAGTAATGATCTAGATTTAGAAGGTTGCACCACTGCTACAAAGAAGGGCAAAGGTCAAGGAAGAAAGACAGTTGATGTGGGTGGGGATTCAAAATCTGGGAGGCCCTCTTAGAGAGAAACTAGACAGAAGGTTGTTAATAAAGATATTGCTATGGGGAGATAGAGGACACTGGAGATTGGCTCCAAAAATGTTGAAGGAAAATGAGGGTCCTCTCATGGATTATAAGAGGGCTCAATAGCCCTCAAAAGTAGTTCTTTGTCAATAAATGCATATATGATAATAAAATAGATATCTTGATGTTGCAAAAAGTTAAGATGATGAAGGATTTCAGAATGTGGCTAAAGGCATCTAGACTAATGTTGAGTATCGTATTAGTGATGCCTAGGGAGCCTTAGGTAGTATTGTCACAATGTGGAATAGTAATGTTGTGAAAGGGGATCTCCTCTCAAGATGCAAGAATATTCTCAATGTCAAGATGACTACTCATAATAAATCTTGGAACTTAGTTAACATCTATGCCCCTAACCAAAGAAATCATAGGAAAGAGTTGATGGACCTTCTTTCCACCCTGATTGGGAGTAATAAGGAAGATTGTTGGATGCTTTCAGGTGACTTCAACACCCTTCTTTACCCCTCAAAAAAGCTAGGGGAAATCTTTTATTACTCTGATAGCATGGTTGACATGGCTGAGTTTCTCAACAATGTGGGTTTTATGGATCTAGATCTTCATGGTCAAAAATTCACTTGGTCTAACAGAAGGAGAGGTGAGAGTTTGATTAAGGTTAGACTGGATAGAGTCATGGTCTCCTCCAATTAGGATTATACGAGTGCCTACCTTCTAGAATCCCTCCCTAGGACAACTTCTTATCACAATCCCCTCCTCTTGTCTTGGAAGGATCGAGAAGTTAAGGGCCCTTATCCCTTCAGGTTTGAGCTAATGTTGATTAGGCAATAAGATTTCAGAGATCTATTGTCTAGATGGTGGAATATCTCTATCCAGGGGTCCCCTATGTTCAGGTTGGCTCAAAAACTAAATTATGTGAAAGCTAAAGTCAAAGGTTAGAATAGGTTCACCTTTGGCAATATCTTTGAGAATAAAAAGAGGATCTCAACTAAGCTTTCTGACATACAATAGCAGATGGACAATGGGAATACCATAGATGATATTTTGATGCAAGAGGACTCCCTATGGAAAGAATGGAGTGAAATGATGAAGAAGGAGGAACTATATTGGAAACAAAAATCAAGAATCCAATGGCTCGGGGAGGGAGATAGGAATACAACATTATTTCATCATTCTACCTTGAGGCACATTAAAAGGAACAACATTGTCAGGCTCATAGATGAGAGTGGGACTATGGTCTAGTCAGATGTTCAAGTGGGGTAGGTGGTGGCCATCTATTTTCAGAAATTCCTTGCTGCTCAGGATAGATTGGAGAAGAAAGAATTACTTGACATCATCCCTACCTAGTTTAATGATGAAGATAATATCCTTCTTTCTAAACAAGTGACTGAAGAGGAAGTTCATGCCAGTCTCTTTTCTATGGGTTCTTTTAAGTCCCCTGGCCCGGATGGTTTTCCTCCAGCCTTCTTTCAGGAGTTTTGGGACATTATTGGGCATGATATCACTGAGGCGGCTAAGGATTTCCTTAAGACTAGCAAATTACTGAAACAACTTAACCACACTTTCATTGCCATGGTCCCCAAGAAGTAGGATCCTATTAGTATGGGAGATTTTAGACCTATAAGTCTCTGTAACACCATTGACAAGATATTTTCCAAGATGCTGGTCTGCAGATTACAACCTATCTTGGACCACTTGATTAGTAATAATTAGAAGGTATTTGTTCCTAGTAGACAAATTCTGGATGCTGCCATATCCACTCATGGATTCATTAATTCCATGGAAAGAAACAACTTACCAGAGATGACATTCAAATTGGACATCTCTAAAGCCTATGATAGAGTTGCTTGGGACTTCTTATTTAAAGTTTTTGAGAAAATGGATTTCCAAGATAGAATGTTGCAACTCATCAAGACCTATGTTACCTTTGTTAAGTTCTCTATCCTTGTCAATGGGGTCCCTAGGGGATTTTTTAGTGCTGGGAGGGGTCTAAGGCAGGGAGACCCTTTATCCCCTTACTTATTCATTCTCATGGCTAAGGTACTCGGTAGAATTTTTACCAAGTTGCTAAGTACTTAGGAGATCAAAGGCATTAAACTTGCTTCAACAACTGATCCTACAACCATTCATCAGTTTGTGGATGACACCATCCTCTTTGGGGCTGCCTTCGTGGTTGAAGCTAGAAAGTGGAAAAGAGTGCTCAAGGATTATGCTGAAGTTTTTGGGCAATGTATAAATTATGATAAGAGTGTGGTTTATTTCTTCAACACCAATATGGATCTTCAAAAATTCTAGGGATCCTCAGATGTTCTAGTGGCTCCCAGGTACTTACCTTGGCCTCCCCTTAGCTATCAAAGATGTCCCTTCTATCTATTGGAATTCCATTCTTGAAAGAATACATAAGAAGTTGGCTAGGTGGAAAGGTAAGCTATTGAGTCAAACTAGGAAATATCAACTTTTGAAGGCTTCCCTTCAAGGTATCCCTATTTACTTTCTCTCCTTATTCAAAATTCCTAAATATATTGTTGAGAAATTTGAAAAGATACAAAAGAATTTTTTGTGGACTAGGATGGAAGAAAAGAAAAGGATTGCCTTGGTTAGTTGGGATAAAGTTTGCAAACCCAAGTAGTAAGGAGGTCTTGGAATAAGGAAGATTCACCTAATTAACAAAGCCCTCCTAGCTATGATAGGTTAGATATTTTTTAGCAACATAAAGGATTGGTGCAACATAATGAGGGCTAAGTATCTCTTTAATAACAATCAGGATTATTTCCTTCATGCTATGGGCATCCCTAGGGGCTCCATGGTTTGGAATAATGTGCTAAAAAGTAGAACCTTGCTGCTATAGGGTATTAAGTGGAAATTGGGGGGTGGTAGAACTATTAGATTCTAGGAGGATAGCTGGCTAAAAGGCCACCCTCTCCACAAAGACCATAACTTCCAAAGACTTGCTGACATGGCTAGTGCTTTCTTTGGTCGCTTGGTTGTTGATTATCTTATGCTTGGAAGAAGAGGTTGGAAACAGTTGTCCGATTCTTATCAAGGACAAATTGATTTGATCCAAATTGTTGAAGATTTGTAGCTCTCTCTCAAAGGGTGCAGGATTCCCATTTTCCCAACTAATGATAAATTACTTTGGGCAAACGACAAGATCGGAGTTTTCTCAGTTAGGACTACTTACAATCTACTCTTAGAGTCCAGAGAAGATCCTGGCCTCTGAATAAGGGTCTGGAACCACAACCTTATCCCCAAGATCAACCATTTCTAGTGGCTTTCTATGTACAACAAGATACTTACCATGGATAACTTGCGGGTTAGATTCTTTCAAATCCCTAACCGTTGTTCTCTCTGCATGAAAGATGAGGAATCTATGCCACACCTGCTGCTACACTGTGATTCTCCTAAGACGTGTGGAGCCTTTCTATGCATAATCTTGGGGTCACCTAGTGCATGAACCATGACCTCCCTGTTGTTATGATGTGTTGGCTTTCCCCCTTTGTCCACCCCATCTGCAAAGAGATTTGGGCTCAGGTTCCCCCTATCCTAGCATGGGGCCTCTAGAAAGAATATAACAGTAGGTTGTTTAGAGATACTGCCAAATCCAGCAAGGAGGTTTTTCACATGATTACTAAGTTGTTACAGGAAAAAATCTCTAACAACACTCTGAAAGTTGTTGACTCTCCCCCAGGAAAATGTGAGGCTATCATCATCAGTAATTGGAGTGTCTTGGCCCATATTTGTAAGATTGACAACTCTAAGACATTAGCTCAGGTCAACACCAAATGGAGCCCCTGCAGAAGGTTAGACGAAGCTCAATTTTGATAGGCTAGCCAAAGGTAATCCTAGTCTTGCTAGTGGAGGTGGTGTCCTGAGATTGGCTAAGGGAGAGATTGTGGCTTCCTATGCTGGTGGGTTGGGGGTGAATTCTAATAATGTTGTTGAGGTCATGGCTCTTTTGTGGAGCCTTAAGGTTTCTCTGGCTATTGGGATAAAAAATCTCCTGATAGAAGGTGACTCCAAGATTATCATAGATGCTGTCAAAGATAAGGCTAGGGTGGGGTGGCTGATTTCTGACATCATACATGATGTAAAGAAGCTTCTTTTTGGCTTTGAGGGTCTTGAGATAAAGTATACCTATAGGGAAGGAAACCAAGTGACAGATGCCATGGCCAAAATGGGTATAAATCTATATCCTATTAGGTGCTAGAGGAGGCTCATAAATCTTCCTACTAATGTTAGAACTCACCTCCAGATGGAGGCCCAACCATTCCTTGATCAATGATCCTCTTTAAGTGCAAGTATTATTGGTTAGAATGTATTTTTATATATGTTATTATCAATGCTCTTATGATTGAGATTTTTCATCAGAGGAGGAGTAAAGAGGTTGACGTCTGCATGATTAGGATGACATATAATCCTTCTCTAAGGAGTGAAGACTTCCACATAAGTAGAAGCTAGATCAGCAAGACCATGTGGCAGTTTCTTAGCTAGCAGAAAAGGTCATTTCAAACTCTGACGACCCTTCCCCTTACTAAAAACCCACACAAGCTTCATTATAATGGTAATTATTATTTGAAATACAAAGGTGATTCGAAGGACAAGCTTGGGTGTTTGTGCAGCCTCAAGATCAGAACTTATGATGATAGCATGTTCATCATTTCAAGACATTTTAGAGATAAGCTACATTATTTCTAGGTGTTGAAGATTGAATTTCCCTGGAAGTCTATGAAGAAACTGAATATGGTTGGAGAAAAGGTCAAAACTGAACCCTCTTCCTGTACTAATTTTAAGGCCAACTCCATGTTGTGGAGCATATGTTACGAGGGAGATATCATGTTGTTCCTAGAAAGCCTTAATGGCTTTGATGAAAATCTCTTTGTTCAGTTCGCTATGTCGTGGGATGAAGATCATAAAGTCCAGGTTGGTGGTGTTCAGTTTGAGGTGACTGAGGAAATGATAGCCAAAGCTACAGGGTTGAGATGTGAAGGGAACAGGTTGAAAAAGCAAACCAAAGTTTAGGACCCTGAAGGAATGAAGAAATTCTTCAGGGAGGGAGAGTTGCCGGTTTGTATGCAAGGCAGCTTTGAAAGGGAAAGCCTTATTAACCCCTAGGACCATGTCTGCTATCTCATCATGAAGTATATCACCTTGGAGGGTAGGTTCAGGTGCTACTATCATTATCACTTTGCCCTTCTAAATCATTTTAGGCATAAGGTTCTTGTGAATTTTCCTTTTTATCTCTTGTTGTCTTTAGAGTCATCTGTTAAGGTGGCCAAGAAGACCCATGGAGGAATCCTTGTTATTGTGGTTGTCCTACTCCATCAAGGCCTGATTCTTCACCTTTTCCATTTCCACCTGGCCCTTTACTCTTCTAAGCCCATAAAATCTTGTCTTGTAGAGGAAACCAATAATAATGACTTAGATGATAACATCCCTCTGAGTATGAGATACAGAAGCCTTGGAAAAAGTAAAGTCATTAGCCCCACTGTTAAAGATCTCTAGGGTCCTATTGGGTCCCCCCAAAACCCTAAGGCTCATATTGATGGTAATCTTGGACCCCAGTCCTACAAGAAAAAGGCACTAAGACCCTGTTGGATCCCTAAAAATCTAACCCTTCTATGCAGGCTCCCCCCGAGTCAACTATCCCATTGGGTGATGTGGCTGGGTCCCCAGGTCAATCTCAGATGGTGGCTGTTGAGGGGTTCTGTGGATTGAAGAATAGCCCTTCTCATTCAAGTGGTAAGAAGAGGAAATGGAGTCTTGATGATCCCTTTGTGTCTGGGAGGGCTGGAAAGAAGAAAGACAAGAAACCTACTAGAGATGAGAGAGTGGCAGAACTTGTGGGGGATAAGAGGGATGCTGATCTCCAAGGGGATGTTGTTGTAGAGGAGGACAAGGAGGTTGAGATAAAGGAGAGTACTATGAGGAGGCTGAGCATTTGTAGGTTGATCAAATTGGATGGGGGCAAAACACTAGTTCTAAAGATTGTGGATTATTCTTTGACTTTGGATCAAGAGGAAGAGGTAGAGATAAAAGAGGTCAAGTCAACCCCTGAACAACCTATTGAATAGAAGGGTGCCAATCATTTTGAGGAGTTAAATGACTCCTATTATGAGACTAAATAGGAGGAAGTTGAGATTCTAGAAACCCCTGAGAAGGAAGCTACCAGTATTAGGAACTATGATAATAGTAACTGGCTTAATGACTTGGATGATGTTAAGAAGAGGTTGATTGCTGTGGAGGACAAAGTGAAGGTGCTTGCTACCATGTGCTCTAAGGTTATTCACTGGGCTACTATATCGCTGACTATTCTGTAAGATACTCATAAAAATACTGTTGATAAGGATGGCAAGACTTCTAGTAAGGAGGAACTCCTAGGCTTTCTCAAGGATGAGTGGAGTGCTCTACTTAAGTAGTTTCTATTTTTACTGTTGTTTTTGGTAGTGGGTCTTTTTTATGCTATTATGTTAGTTAGTTGTTAGTCTGTTATTGGTTTGTTGTTCATGGTCGCTGACATGTTTTGTTACCCCTGGGGCTTTTGTTATAGGGATTTACACCCTTGTTTACAGCTTACCAATATCAAAAACACTAAATTCCTTTGTAAAAGGGAAAGATCATTTTTTATCATGTCTAAAATTGAGGAAAGATGATCCCACACTCTTTCATTAAATGACCAACATGTCTATAAAATTTGAAAAGAAAAAACTTGTTTGATGAAAATCATATGAACTTACATGATTTCCAATATATACCTTTCTTGAAAACTTCAATTTGTTGTAAGTATGTGCCTAATCAGTGTTGTCATTGATGTCCACATATTTGTGTTCTCATTAGTGTCAATTGTGCTCTTACTTTGTTGAGGATATTTAGAAAATTAGCCCCTCCGATGATAACAATGTGTTGCAGTAGAAACAGTGCATTACAAGTAGAAGAACAATCCAGAAGAATGCTCCGCATTTCCTATAGAATAAATATCTTTGCCTACAGATTGGAAGTTATTTAGAAGCTTGTCTGAAGATGTTATATTCCAAGTTTGAGCCTCCGGTATGAAGAATTGAGGGAGTTATGTTCACCAAAGTGAAAATAGCTTTTTCTGTGTGTTTTGTGGTGACAGGGAGAAAGTGTTTTGCTCTGCATTCCTCTGCATTAAAGTATTTTGCTCTGCGGTTCTAGAAGTAAGTCTGTGGTGATGTTAAGTGCCTTCAACTGCAATGGTTCGTGATTTGGTGGTCCGCAAGCTATCTTTTATTTATGACAGTGGTTGACAATATTATTCTTGTGCTCTGGTTTGAAGAATCTCATTGATAGAGTGGTTAGATATCGTGCGGTTGTTCTTGGTGATTACAATGTTCTTTTGGATGTCTCCTAATCATGCTCCTACATTTTGATTGGTCCACAAGGTGTAAATCAAATCATTCATGAAGCGTGTTCTTGAGGATACTTGTGTTAACATCAATCTTGGCCGACATGGTTGAATTCATCATCTACAGAGATGCATCAAAGATTGTGATAGCATGTTGTAGCGTGGAAGATTGTGTTTGAGTCCTAGCTAAGGCATGGTGTGATCTGCATACATTCTTACATATTTTCCTTAGTTGAATTTGTATTAGGTCTAGACCTATTTTATGTATGTTTGTAATGCTGACCTTGGAGATTGTTCCAACAGTTGGTGATTGTAATGCTGACCTTGATAATCATTCCAAGGTTGATGTAGTGTATAAATACTTGTAATTGAGTCATGAAAAGATATCCAAGTGCAAAGATATGAAGATAAAGTGAAGTAAGGCAGTAGAGCAAAGCAAAGGTGTTTTTGTGCTTTAATGGAACTGAACCTTGGCATGGAGTAGATGTTGTTATCTTAGTTCAACCTTTTGGAACTGAGCCACCCTCTGGCAGTGAGCCATCCATAAGCAGTGAGCCTCTATTTTTCAGTATTGATATAACTTACATATTTATGTGGGCTAACACCCACCATGGTTTTTCCCTTTTAGGGTTTTCCACATAAAAATCTGGTGTCTCCTATGTTGTTTATGGTTTTGTGTTGAGCTTCTCATTTGATGCTTTCATGGCTGTCTATGAATATATGTAATTAATAAGTTGATGATCATATTTGGTTAAAAGTTTTAGGACAACTGATTCACACCCCCCTTCTCAATTGTCCGGTGCAATTCAACACAATTTTGATGAGATACTCGACCAAGGGACAACCAATCCTCAAGAGGTATCATCTATATTAATAAAGGTACGTATTATCTTTTCCATTTTACTAAAATTACAACTACCTCATCCTTGATAAGTTTGGTTTCTTGAATGAATATAATATCTACTTTTGAATATTCAATTGATGCTTGACTAAGCACTTTTTTTAGGGGCATTAAGGCCCCTAACATTCCAGATAAGATCTTCATGGCTAGTTTAGAGGTTTTCTCACCCCCTTGTTCTCAAAAAGGATTTAATATAGATCTTTGTGTCCTAGAATTAACTTACCCATTTGTGATATCACCCTTAGATTTCTTGCCACTTTTTCCTTTTGGACTGTGTACTTGACCTTGATCTTTTGGTATTCTATTTGAGAAATTGTAAGAATCTTTGTGGAGATAGAATTATTCTCTTCCTTTGAACATTCCTCTATAGAAAGAACTAAATTTGGAATTTGTTCTTTACCCTTGCTATTTTTCATCCTTTGAGAAAACTCATTAGGTATGTCATTTATGGGTAGATGTAATTTTATCAAAATTACTAACATAGGGCAATTGTTTGAGATCTCCTCTTGATTTGGAGCCACCCAAAGTAGGGATTTGATTTTTCTTCTTCAATTGGAGGGAGAGGGTCCATAGGTTGAACCAAACTAAAAGGGGAAGATGATTTTCCTACCAAATCATTTTTAATTTTCCAAAAATTAAGGCAAAACAAAATCCAAATGAGGGGCCTCAATAAATTTCTTCTACTAATGCCATAACATCCTAGACTTCTTCTTTAGACAAAATTTCTTTATATGACTTTGTTCTTTACATAGAAAAAATTGAGGGTTTTTCCCTTCAATTTTCACCCCTACTTCCAAACACTTGACACAAATTCTAAGAGAATAAATGTAGGCAAGGATTTGGAAACATCTATCTTCACACATAAATGAACATAAAACCTATAATGACTATTCATATATTGATATCCCAATATTTCTCTAAAAGATTATAAAGGCACAATCACTTAGAATTTCTTTGATTTGGCATCTCCATTCAAACAAGAGACTAGGATTAATCCTTTTAAAATAAATTTGATATTGCAACTTTCACCCCAATTGTCTTGATTCCATGTTCCCAATCCATCTCTTGCTAGCCATTATCCATCAAGATTTCCAATAATTGATAGATTATAAATATTATGTATCTTTTGTAAATTGATGTTAGTTTCTATGAGGTTGATCTTGAGTTATAAACTATCCTCTACTGATCTAGTCTTTGTTTTATCATTCTAGGGTCTCCTATTTCCCCCCAAAGGAATATAATTTGAGCCTATTGTAGGTTAAACACATCAAAGTCTATTTTGGGGTAGAAAAATTCTCCCTCTTTGTTTTCTCACCATCTCACATTCTCTTACTTCCAAAAATTACTCTTCTCCTATTGAAAGTCACTCCTCATCGTAACTTTTGAAATGAAACTCATTTATATGATTATACTAACTGTTATACTAAATATATTACATAAACATATGTACATAAAATATTTACTCTGATACACATGCACAATATATATTCTTATTTCAATGGAGTTATAAGAATTTAGAAGAAAAGAACTATTATTGAATAGAAAAATGTTAAAACATTTTTTGAAGCTTAATTTCAATGGGGCTTCTTGAGGGAATCTTGGTTAGGAAAGCATATGTTGTGTTCTTGAATACACCATTCAAATTAGTTAGTCAAAGGTCTAATTTTTCTTAGGTCATAAAACAAATAAACACATTGAGATCAAGGCTCTTCTAAAAGGTTTGAGCCTAGTAGTTTTGGTTGGTTGTAATAAACTCATAATCGAAGGAGATTTTGTATTGATCATAAATAAGATAGAAAAAGGTGATGCCTCAGATTGGAAACTAAATAGTATCCTTTGTGAGGCTTACCAAATATGTGAAGGATTTGAACAAATGATATTTTTCACTATAACTAGAGGGATTGCAATAAAAAAAGTGTATTTTCAACAAATATTGGGCTATCAGTGCCCCTTCTTGGCCATTATTAGTGATTGGATAAATGTTAGGATTAATCTTCCCTTCATACATTCTATAGAGTAGCCCCCTTAGATTAATCATCAAGGGTTTGGTCCTTTAATATTTAACTTCAAACCTCTCTAGATTCTCTAAAAATTTATTAAAATATTGTTCATTCTCATAAAGCCTATTGTAATTACAAGTACCCATTTTTGCACCATGTTGCATTGGGTCACAAAATTTTGTCTAATAAAGTTGCATATTTCACAAAGAGTTCTTTATAGCACATTGAATTTAAATTGGTTGCTTCTCCATCCCTTAGGTTTTCATTCCCTTAGGTCACCCACTAGTCATCTGTTGCACCCCTCCAAACCTCCCCATACCTTGCTTGACTTGTTTGCACTTTTTCCATGCCTAAATTATATTCCTTTTGCCATTTATGCAAAAAAAAATGCTAGCAATAAGAAATGGTTCTGAAACCACCACAAAAATTTAATATTTCCCTAATATTTTCATTTTTGACATGATGAGCTCTTATGACCATGGCAATAGTTTGAAAATTTCTCATCTATTGAGAATGATGATTTTGTATGATTTGACAAAAAAATTGCATCATTTTATTTCCCCCATTTAGATTGTTACACCTATCCCATCCAAGTCCTCTTATAACATCCATTTTGTTGACCCTTACACCTTAAAAAATCATTTCTCTTATCATTTTTGTAATTCTTCTCATTGGAAAGATGATTTTTTCACTAGCTCTAGCTTTGCAACTTTCTCCACCATTGAAGCTATTTTCCAAGCTACTTTTTTTTTCCTTTATCTTAATTTAAGTCTTTGTTATACCTAGTTTGCCTCTTCTTAAGTACTATCCATAGACTAGAGAAGTGATCAGATGTTTGGAATTGCAATATTGTGGAAAATCTTTTGAGGATGAGTTTTGACATTTTTATTCTTCTTGGTAATCAATTCATCTTTGAATCCATGGACACATAGTTCATGATCAGATAGGTATTCTTGTTTTAATTTTGTAGTTAATTTAGTAGTGTTTTCTTTTAGTATTTAAGTTAGTGTTTTGGTGTGTTCTTATAATAGTTTAAATTAATTTTTTCCTTTGTTTATTTTTGTTATTTCCTTGTTTATCTTAAATTTTGAGAACCCCTAAGTATCCCCCCTTGCTTCAAATCTCTCTAGGTGTTTGTACTTGCCATTTATGGGACTATAATAACCCCCCTCCTTACTAGGAATCCAAATTTATAGCTCTTATTATTATCATAGAACTCTATTCATTCCCTATTTCCTAAGCATTATTATTTCCAACCTTTCCTTCATTAGAAAAAAATTATAATTTAAGCTCTCTAATTTGTCATATTCTTGCTATCCTCTATTGTAGATACTCTAAACACCATTACAAATCCATTCAATCATCTCTATGTGAGGTTTAAAGCTCCCTATTTATGTAGCTCATTGACATATTGAGAACATAGTCTATATGCATTTAACCCACTATGCATTTTAATCCCAACATTCTAAGGCTCATCTAAGTGTTGTTCTACATTTATAATAGCTCTTAGACAATCCAAACTACTTCTTTAGTTTGCTAATCATTGTATACATTTGAAAATCACTAAATACTAGTTTATGCACTTTGTAGTATCCTTCCAAGGCTCATTTGTATGATGTTTAATATTTATAGCAACTCACATATGCTCAAATTTTGTTGATTAAATATTTTATGAATTTACTAATCATCAACATTGATATATCTATTCCCTTGCCACCTTCTATGTCTATTTATTTCATTGTCCCCATTTATTTTTTCCATTTATATGTTGATTAATGCTTTAGAGCAATTATTACATACTAAAATCTTTCTTACGCACATTGCTATCTATTAATAAGTCAATCACATTTCAATTTGGGCTTAAAATAAACTTGCTAGCTTCTTGTTTTAGATATTTTATTTTCTTAAATAGTGTAGAAGTTTATCATTCATTTTCCCTTGAGTTATTAAGTATTGCAATTGTCCATTTCTCATTGGAAATTATAATTGTGTTTACTTATCAACATATTTTGCATCATAGCTTGCATAGTACTCATATGATATCATAGTAAATCCATTCAATCATCTCTATGTGAGCTTTAAAGCTCCCTATTTGGGTAGCTCCTTAGCACATCGAGAACACATTCTATATGCATTTAATCCACTATATAGGTTAATCCCAACATTCTAAGGCTCATCTAAGTGTCATTCTAGAGACATTTATAATAGCTCTCAGACAATCCAAATTACTGCTTTAGTTTTCTAATCATTGTATACATTTGTAAATCACTAGAAACTAGTTTATGCATTTTGTGGTAGCCTTCCAAGGCTCATTTACATGATGTTTTATATCTATGGCAACTCATAAATGCTCATATTTTGTTGATTAAATATTTTATGAGTTTACTAATAATCAATATTGATATATCTATTCCCTTGCCATCTTCTAAGTCTATCTGTTTCATTTTACTTATTTATTTTTCCATTTATATGTTGATTAATGCTTTAGAACAACCATTAAATACTAAAATTTTTCTCATACACATTGCTATCTATTAAGCAATTGATAAAATTTTAATTTGGGCTTAAAATAAACTTGCTAGCCTGTTGTTTTAGATATTTTATTGCTTAAATAGTGTCTAGAAGTTTATCATTCATTTTCCCTTAAGTTATTAAATATTGCAATTGTCCATTACTCATAATTTTGTTTACTTATTTAAACATAGTTTACATCCTAGCTTGCATAGTAGTCACAAACATCATTGCAAATGCATTTGGTCATCTCTATGTGGGCTTTAAAGATACCTATTTTGTAGTTCCTATTTTGGGTAGCTCCTTGGCACATTGAGAAAACATTTTAAATGCATTTAACCCATTGTGTGGGTTAATCTCAACATTTTGAGGATCATCGAAGTGTTGTTCTACATTTATTATATCTCTTAGACACTTCAAACTACTACTTTAATTTTCTAATCATTGTATACATTTGTAAATCACTAGATACTAGTTTATGTGCTTTATAGTAGCCTTCCAAGGCTCATTTATATGATGTTTCATATTTCTAGCAACTCATATATGCTTAGATTTTGATGATTTTAAATATTTTATAAGTTTACTAATCATCTAAATTGATATATATATATATATGAATTACCACCTTCTAAGGATATCTATTTCATTGTCCCCATTTATTATTGCCATTTATATGATGATTAATACTTTAGAAAAACCATTACATACTAAAATCTGCTCAAGCATTGCTATCATTTAAGAAATCAATCATATTTGAACTTGCGCTTAAAATTATCTTGTTAGCTTCTTGTTTTAGATATTTTATTGCTTAAATAGTGTAGAAGTTTATCATTCATTTTCCATTGAGTTATTAAATATTGCAATTATGTATTACTCATTGGAAATTGTAATTTTGTTTACTTATCAACATAGTTTACATCCTTTCTTGCATATTAATAATTATTATACCATTTAAATAATTGCATTAGTGAAAATCATTTAGGAATGAGAATATAAGAAAGTTTGTACTTAGAAATTGCATTCATGTAGTTACTTCTCATTTAGGAAAATTTTACTTTTACTGCATCTAGTACTTAGTAAACATCGTTACAAGACAAAACCCCCAAAAAAATTAATAAACAAAAACATTAGATTAAAATGTTGTTACATCCCCACACATCCATGTGCCCTAAAATCTCATACAATTTCATTGAGGAGTTGCAAGAAGGAATTTTCGTGCTCCTCTTTTGACTGATATTCTTCTTGAATTTCATATCAAACTCAATGGATTTCTTATAGATCCTTTCATTTCACCAGCACCAAGGCCTAGTCCTACACTTTGCATTTTTTATGAGCACTTTCCTTTAGCACCCCTTGTTATCACTTTCTTACTCCCTCAAGAACCTAGAGATAAATACTTTGAAGATGTGTCTTTCGTGATTACTTTTTGTTGCCTTGTGAGGATTTATGCATAGATTTATTGCTTGAACATGGTTGACTTTGTTGACCACACAACACAATGTAGCTATAAACACACTTGGTGAACCTTGACCTATTACAAGCAATCACATATGAGCTCTTTTAGAGGGTGGTTGTAGATCCCTAGAATTGGATTTGTCACTGAATCTCAATTTAGGACTCTATGGCTTGCTCTAGATCAACCCCAAGAAATTATGTGGTGTTGGAATTCACTAAAACGTTTTTTGGCATATGCATAGTAATTAGCACAGGGACATCAATTGAACTACAATTTCTTGTACATAGTTGAAATATAAAAAAAATCTTCAACTAATTGTCATACAATAACTATATTATAAATGAAACTTGTTTTCCAAACTTTACAATGCTCGATCCAATTATTATTCTCGTTTCATTGTTTCTATTAAAAGTTGCCTTAGGCTAGCTCACATTGTGTATGCTTTTTCTAACTCAAATATTATTAAACCTTACATAAATTCTTCAATTCATTGTTAATCAATTTAATCAACAATAACCTAAATTATATCTTTGGCATACCATGTATTCTTCATAGTATAGTCACTCAATTACGATTAAACCTTACATAAGTTTACAAATGATATTTGTAAAGATCAAATTATTTTATGAGATTCTCTATCTCTTTCTAGAGTCTATTAATTTACCTCATTTGCAAATTACAACAAAAATATAAACTAAACATAACTACAATTCAAATAATACACATAATATTTTGTATTCAAACTCTTGTAATTTACTATTTCGAAATATATTTTATCATTTACCTTAATATCTGACATATTACCTATTGAGTGGTGTGACCCTCAATCTTACTTTCGGGCTCTCCCAATTTTATCTAACTTTAGTAATTACACTCTTACTAATAACTTGAACTTTTAATGTAGCAACAAAATCAAAATATATTAACATTACTTTGATGAATGAACTCCTATACAATCTAAACTACCAAAACATAAACTTTGAAGAATTAACTTCTAATACAATCTAAACTATCAAAACACTAATAAAACTTCAGGCAATTCCGTGATAGTTTAAGAGTTTCCAAAATCTTAAGTATTAAAACAGAAAATAACAGTTCTTCGATTATTAGAATTTGAGACCAGTTTTGTCAACAATGTCGGCTACAAGATAGGTATCCAAATTTTGTCTTTTTTTCATTGTACACACATTCTGAAATGAGATTGCAACAACCGAATTGATGAAAACGGAGAAATAATTGGATAAGGAGCGGTGTCTATTCATTCCAAACACTTGGGAATAAATATGCACCGTTCCAAATTATTATTACAAGGTACGTGAGATGTCTAGATCCTCAGGTCGATTAGTGCCAGCTCATAGGGTTTAGAAGAAAAAGAGCAATCCCATAGATTTTGAAAATCTAGGTAGTGCTGTTTTATTTAGTTGAGAAGCATTTTAATGGTAGTAAGGCATGGAGTGTTATGTCGTGATTGGTCTAAGTACTAGCACTTGCATTCATAGGAGGTTCAATACACTCATAGGAGGTTTAAGGAATACGCCAATAGAGTTTAGAATATAAAAGCCTATCAGCTAATTAGATAGTTCTATTTTGCCAAATAAAATAATTCTTAAATAAATTAATTAATTTTAAAACAACTCTTCAAATAAATAAATAACTCTTAAGTAAATAAAAATAGTTCTACAAGTAAATATAAAATAAACAATCAAATCAAATCAAATAATTCTTAAATAGTTATAAAGTAAAATAAAAGAACTCTTGCGTAAATAAAATAACTTTAAAATAACTCTTTAAGTAAATAAAATAAAATAACTCTTAAGCGAGTAAATAAAAATAGCTCTTCAACTAAAAACAAAGTAAACAATGTAAATAAAATAAAATAATTCTTAAATAGTTCTAAAGTAAAATAAAATAACTTAAAATTGATCTCTTGTTTTTTAAATAGATGTATTTAAGATATCCATACTAGTTTTATATAGGTTATGGGGGTAAATTTGGAAATTTATATTTTTTTAAGGTTAACACCATACAAATCTTTTATGTAAAGTACAAGTATGGGGTTGTGTATTTTAATTCCTTATATTTTAAGTTTTTAAATGGTAAATTAGATTTTTTGTGGAAATTTCAATATGTTTTTATATGTGAGTTAAAAGTTTAAAATTAATGTTTATGGTTTTGGTTATCAATGATGCAGCTACTACATCAGTCGTATCATCATTGAGTTGTTAGAAAATACACAAAAAAGGTTAAGACATAAGCATGTACACCAAGGCATTTATTACCAATTGCCTTATGGGGGCTGTGTATTTTAATTCCTTACATTTTAAGTTTTATATGGTAAAATGGATTTTTTGTGGAAATTTCAATATGTTTTTATAGGTGAGTTAAAAGTTTAAAATTAATATTTATGGTTTTGGTCATCATTATGTAGCTACATCAATGGTATCATTATTGAGTTGTTAGAAAATACACAAAAAAGGTTAAGACAAAAACATGTACACCAAGGCATTTATTACCAATTGCCTTATGTATCACAATATGATTAATTGTTTCTTTGATATGACTTATGAAAATGGACTTTTTTGTCACTTTTTAAGTACAAACATAACATATACTAATGCTTTGCTTGACAAAATATGAATAAAAGATTCCTTGGTACTCAATATCATAAAAACTATTAACACGTGGACAACTATTAAATCCTTTCCACTAAATTGAAATGATATAGATTTGTTCCAATTATCTTACAATAAATTATACTATTTAGTACACAATAATTGAGGAAATATATATTTTTTAATAAATTTTAATTAAGACTACCGATTAGCCACCAAATAAGCCTTATAAAAGGATATTAACAGCTGCATAAAATTATTATCAACAAACATATTGTTTTAGTAAGTTTTAGCTAAGACACTTGATTACCCTACTAAAAAATAAGCCTTTTGAGAGGATAAGATGTCATAAGTTTATCTTACTCTGCTTACATTTCCATATAAAATAACATGCCTAAGACATCATGTCATGATTCTAACTTACAATACTATGTCATAATGAATCACTAGCTACAGTTATGAGACACCTAACAAGCGTTAACTTAATGTTTTACCATATGCCACTTTCTATCATGATGGACTAGTAGCTCTGGTGATGATGGGACCCAATTTTGTTGACACTTTCAAATATGTGTAGTTTTCTTGCATTGTTGTCATTCAATTTAATTCAAAAAATTAAAGTTGAGCTATAGATGCCTCTACTACCAACTGTATGAGGGATGAGTTGTAGACAATGAAGAGCCAAAAATGAGTTGTAGCTAACCATAACTCTTTTGAGTAGGTTTATCTACTCTATGTCAATGTGTGTTGTCTAAATATTTTGCTGAAATTGTGAAGTAAAGTTTAATTTATGTCATAAAATAAAAAAATTAATCATGCCATGAACTACTTTTACAGATGCCTTTGACTGTAGCTTCACAAGAGATAATTTGTAGTTGATCATAACTCTTTTGGATGGGTTTATCTACTCTTTGTTAATGTGCATTATCGAGATATTTTGTTGAAATTGTGAAGAAGTAGAGTTCAATTCATGTCAAAAGAAAATTTAACTGTGTCATGCCCTATTTCATTCTTCTTACCTCATTCCATTAATGAGTAGGAAGAATGAAATAGGGCACACTAACATCCACTTTAACCTTGTCGTGCCACATTTTAAGTTAATGGTAAAGCATTTTCTTTTAATACCACAAAGGTAAGGGTTTACTTGTGGGATCCATGACATTGTTTGATGGATTTCCTCAATGACTCTAATAGGGCCCTTTAGGTCTTCAAAATATTTTCTTCTAGATGTCCTTGCAAGTAAAACTAATTGGTTTTGTATAACTTGGATCAAGTTAATCATTTTCTTAGAAAATTGTGGACGTCCAAAAGTCTCATTTTATTTTTGAATCAAACCCTCTCTTCCACAGAATCTAGATATTTTATTTTCTTTAGAGTTAGGGTCTTTCACATCCAAAAGTCTCATTTTATTTTTTAATCAAACCCTCTCTTCCTCAAAATCTAGATATTTTATTTTCTTTAGAGTTAGTGTCTTTATATTTAAAAAATAAATGTTGATTCTTTCTTTCAACTATTTTTTCATGGTTATGACATTAGATGCTTCCCATCTACATCTATCTAAAAGATGCTGAGATATCTATTTCTATGGGTTCCTATATTAAATCATGTGCTATTTAGGATGGATAAGCACCTCAAAATTATATCTCTAACATCTTTTAGATAGATGTATTTAAGATAATAAAAAAAGAAAGAACTTTTTTTTACTCACCTAAGAGTTACTTACATTGTTTTAGAACTATTATATTTACTACATATTTAAAAAATTGATATCTTTACGTTGTTTTACTATAGAGCTATTTTATTTACTACATATTTTATTTACTTTATAGTTAGCCTAGTCTTTATATTTAAAAACAAATTTTGATTCTAAATAGTTTTTCTTTCAACTATTTTTTCATGTTACAACATTAGATCCTTCCCATCTTAATTACATCTATCTAAAAGACACTAAGATATTTATTTCTATGGGTGCCTATATTAAATTTGTTATTTAGGATGGACAAGCACCTCAAAATTATATCTCTAGAATTTTTAGATAGATGTATTTAAGATAATAATAAATACATAAAACTATTGTTAATTCACTTAAGAGTCACTTCAGATTATTTTAGAGTTATTTTATTTACTACATATTTAAAAAATTTAGTGTTTTTACTTTATTTAACTATAGAGCTATTTTGTTTTGTTTTCCTCCTCACTAATAATGTTAATAACTTAGCAAAAGCCTTGTTTTTTTGAAATGGGCTCTCTCACTTCTACTCTCCTACTTGACCCTTGCATCCAATCCTTGACCTCTAGCTCTTTGTGGCATTCATGCCCATGGATGACTCCTTCTTAGTTTGCCTCAACATTATGCATGGATTATCTTCTTCATCTTATGAGCGGTCCTGTTGGTGGCAAGGGCAGCATACTTTGCTCTTCTGTGTGTGCCTTAGGTGGTGTCCAAAGGAAGATTTTATCTCTTGTTTGCAGAAATATTATGGCTGGAGGTGTTTCCTCATTTCTATTTGGTGGGGACTATTCATTTTATAATGTAGTTCCTATTGTGACTTTCTAAATTGGCTAAGAATAAAATACTTCTGCATTTGTGAGTGTGCTTATTGACTTATTATAGGACCAAAGTTTGCATGCCCTATCTTTTGCAACAATTGTTTGCAATGGCACAGTCTCCTTTCTATCCATTTCTCTACCTCATAAGACCATGATTTCTTACACCAGTATGCCCTTGTAGTCATTCAGGGGAGGATGTGATCGAGAATGAGTTTTATTTTTTTGAGAAAGGTATCATCTATAGATTCATTCAATTGTGGCCTCAATTGTCAGATCTAAATAGTTGGATATTTGAGCATTGGCATCTTATTATAGACATGAAAATAGAAATTTACCCCTATGCCAAGGGCTTCTTCATAGTGATATTTGACCCAGCCTCTGACAATAATGTGGAGTTGGATGGATGTCCCCTAGTTTTGGGGTCAACATTTCCTTATGTTGAAGCCTCGGTTCCTCTCTTGCAACCCTCTCATGGAATCCTTCGGTGTTTTTCCAATGTGGATTCATCTTTTGAATATCCCTCTTCATTCTTGGTGTAACTCCTATTATGTGGCAATAGGGAACTTGTTCTAGGAAATTTCCTAAAGGTGGATTCTACCACCACTTTCTTCTCTCACACAACTTTTGCTTGAATAAATTGGTGGAAATCAACTTGTCCAAGCCTCTTCTAGCAAAGGTTGTTTTACAAATTGATTCTAGTTCTTAAAGCTAGCCTCTAGATTACTAGGGTATCCCCTTCCGATGCTGGTGCTATTTTTGTATGAGGCATTTGGCCTCATATTGCCCGCATCTTAAGGTTTTGAGATCTTCTTCATGGTGGAAGAATTCTCTCGCAAAGAACCTTATTGTAGATTATGTTGATGATGACTCTACTTTGGAGGGCTTTGGGCCCCTTCCTGATGGTTGCATTGATCCTACTATGTTGACAAAGCATAATGCTCTTGATGTTGTTATCGCGACCTCTCCCTTTGAGTAGGCGACGACTGTACCATCATCAGATCCCACACCCTTAGTGATGCTTGGTGTTGGTGTTAGTGTTCCAGTTCTAGCTCTAGTGGCATCTTATCGATGATCAACATCTTCTCCTCACGTGGTGCCCCAAGTTGGGGCATCAGAGGTGAACTCTCCTCCCCACTCTCCTTGGTTTGAGGACTTGGAGAACTATGTTTCTTGGACTATTGTTCAAAGGTGGAAGAAAGGTCTTCCCAAGTTTGTTTCTTAGTCACACACCTGGGTTAGGGGTGTGAGGTTGGTTAGGGTAGGGTTTGACATTGATTAGGGTAGATCCTTTGGTGTTGTGATGTACTTAGTAGTTTGGTTATAGTTGTGCTATTTCTATTCTGCTTGGTTGTTCCATTCCTTATGGACCTCATTTTGTTCACCTTAGGGTTGCTCTAATGTAAAAGGATTTGGGCCCTTTCAAAAGCCCATTTTTTACTTTTATCAAAAACTATAGAGCTATTTTATTTACTTTAGAACTAGAGTCTTTAAATTTAAAAATAAATGTTGATTCTAAATAGTTTTTCTTTCAACAATTTTTTCATAGTTGTAGGTTATGTCTCTCAATGTAATAAAAAATAAATGTCCTCTCTAAATAGTTTTTCTTTCAACTATTTTTTCATGGTCATGACATTAGATGCTTCTCTCCCTGCTGCCACTATACATTATGCCTCTCAACGTAATAATGTAAAATAATGAGTTTTAATAAATTTAAAAGGGAATAAAATAAGTAAAAAGAGAAAGTAAATAAAAATAATTTAATTTTTCGATGCTTTACAAGTTATGTCATATTTAAAATGTTGCTATGTGGTTGTTTCCTATTTAATTATGAAGAAGTAATAGTTTGAATGAAAAGAAGCCATCTTCTAAGTATAGAGTATTTTGGAAACAAATTTTCTAGCTAGATGTTGACCAAGATCAAACATCTCCCAAAGAAAAGAGCGAAACATTTTTTATTCTCATAAGCTATGAAAGTGTTGAGAGAGTATACCATCTGTAAAGAGATAAAAGAATTGGCCCCTAATCTTATAGTAAAGAGAGCATTTAAAGACAAAAAGATCTTAAGGTTTCAAATACCATGAATACAAATCTAACAAATACATTATCCGTAAAGAAATTCTTAATTTAAGAGACATAATATTTTTACAATCCATATTATTATTATTATTTACATTGGTAAGCACTATTGACTGGTGCTACAAACTGATGAGGCCACAACATGGAGGACCTCATCCCCTAGCATGAATACCTGCATTAACGTTAGTGGTACAACCCTGCAAGCTTGTTGGCCCAGTGGAAGTTTGAACCATAGTGGCGAGGACAACACCACGATTTAACCATCACATTATGCCATAAACGACATTCACAATCCATATTATTAATTATTAATACTTTTAAATTTTAATTAAATATATGATTTTTTTTTACATCAACATTATAAATCACACTCTATAATCCATTATCAAAATAAGAAAATAAAAATAATTACAGATAATTACTCACTAACTGGAAAGATGAAAGATAAAAGAAATCACTAAAGGGAAAGGAGAAAGAGAAGAAAAACGAAGAACCACAAGGAAAAAATAAAAGAGGGGGTTGAAGAATCACATAAGTAATGAATTGAAAAGAATGTAAACAAACTCTAGTAGAAGTCTTTGGAATATTTTAAAAACATAAAATACGTCTAAAGTGGCGTCAATTTTGAACCACGGACTTTTCTCTGGCCAAAATTTTGAGTGAGAAAAGGCTTATAGGCAGTCAGAGAACAGACAATGGTCAATTCTGAAAATGACGTAAGTTCCTGTAATTCCCAGAGTTCTGCTACGTTATTTTAAACGTTAAAATGCAGTTATAAAGCTGCAATCTATACTGTGGAATAGAAGCGCGCGCCTACTATTCTTCTTGGATACGATAACCCATAGGAAGAGGCCCATGAGTGGTCGAATTTAATAAGGAAAATATTTGGTGCATTCAGAAGTAGCGTTATTTCGATTCGCTTGGGGTTTGTTTGCATTCTGCATTCTATCCTAGGTAAGACTAGCACTAGGACTAGGGAAGGTCTGTCAAAAGGGCTGGAGAGATGGGCAATGCAGGGAAGGTCATAGTCATGGCTAACAATGCCAGTGGATAGCTGTGTAATCCCTGTGCAAAATATGCTTAGTTTATCAGTGGCATAGTTTTTGGGGTTTTCTGTTCCTTTTGAATTTTCTGTTTTTCTGTTTTATCCTCATGTATGAGAGTTTTGGTGGTTATGTATGTGAGCTTTTGGATATGTATGTGAGCTTTTGGATTTAACTGTGTATGTTTTTTCATTGACATTTAGTATCATACTCAGTAACCCATCATTAGAAAGAGGAGTGTTTTTATCGCTTTATTTTTGTTGCAATTTTGGGTTGAAGAAAGTCTTGAGATGAGCCTGAAACAGTCAAGCATGTGTGTGAGAGGGCATTGGAGGCCCGCTGAGGATGCCAAGCTCAAGGAGTTGGTGGCCCAATATGGCGCTCAAAACTGGAATCTCATTGCAGACAAACTCCATGGCAGATCTGGTAAAAAACCCAGATATTTTTACTGTTTGGAATGTTATATAGGAAGGATTGTAAGTCAGTTTTAGGTTTTTAATATGTGGGTATATGCAGGAAAGAGTTGCAGGCTGAGGTGGTTCAACCAGCTGGATCCTCGAATCAACAGAAGGGCTTTCAGTGAAGAGGAAGAGGAACGACTTCTGGCTATCCATCGCCTCTATGGCAACAAATGGGCCATGTTTTCTAGGCTTTTCCCTGGTAGAACTGATAACGCTCTCAAGAATCATTGGCATGTTATCATGGCCAGGAAATGCAAGGAGCGCAGCAACTTCTACTGCAGAATAAACCCACAGCAGAAAAAACTAAATCACCTCTGCACTGAATCCAATTCACAGTATGAATACAATAGTAGTTCAAGAAGGACTACTTCCTTACTTCATTATTTTAACTCAGACTGCAGCAGCAGTGATGTAGACTTATCTTCTCAGTCCATTACAAATAACAGATGTTTTTCCTTACCCACTGGAGTCCCTGACTACAGCAGTCCTAACTCAGATCCTCGGACCTTTGGTGCTGTGCAGTCTTTGGAATATTTGTCTGGTACTTTTTCTCTCTCTCTCTTAAAAAAAAACCCTCTTTTCACATTATCTAAACTCGATTAGGTGAGACTCCTGTATTAAATTCTGCTCCTCTTTTGCATTTTTCAGATGGCAAGGAGGCTACAATATCATTTGAAACAAAGACACCATTATATTATGAGCTAGAGAAATTTCATGGGTCTGGCGACCACGTGCAACAAACTGGGAATCTGCCCAACTTCTTTCGTCATTCTTTAGTGCCAGTTAACAGCAATGCAACACAGTTCAACTCTGAGCTTGGCCGAAATTATAAGGACTCTCAATCCAAAGCAGAATCTTCATTTTCTCTTTCTTCTGTATCATTATCATCCGTAGGTGAAAACATCTACTTGAATCCAGACTCTGAGAACAAATCCTACGATAGCATTGACAGGGACACAACTGTGAACCGGCATTGCATTGATTTTCTAGGAGTGGGTGACACTTAGCAATACAAGTAATCAAAGTATTAGGAATATCAGTCAAGGCAGCCATTTTTCTCCATGATGAAGTTCATATATTTTATGTACAGAATAAAGACATTTGCAGTTTTGTCAGCAGGCATCTGTGATTAGAACCTACTGTGTTTGTGAGGGTAAATGGATCAAAACCCTTTAATTGCTTTTCTAAGCCTGGTTTCTGGGTATTAATCATGGAGTAAAAGCAACTATGGATACTACAAATCAAAAGTAAAACATTTAAGCAATTTCATGTAATAGATGTACTTCTAGAATCAAGAAGGAAGACTAACCAGTGAAGGCTAACTCAATAGAAAGTAGTAAAGGATTGTTAATATAACAAGGACTTGCTGAATTATATTCGATCTCTGTCACATTTACAATTTTCCCACTGCTATTCAACTTCCGTTCCTCAAATTGTTAAATTGCATTTTTCAATCCACAGTCTACGTTTACGGGTAATAAATTAAGCATTGGTTGTTACATGCATCTGACAGATTCTTCAATATTACTTTTAAGAATTCAGAAAAACCCTCTGTGTTCTGCTGACTTGCGCTAATGGCGGAGGAAAAAATCTTGCACCTAATCAAACTCGTACGTAAAGGATACAATTGTAAAAGTTACTCTATGTGATTAAACTTTCCACGCATCTGTTCAAAATATATGCTTCTACGTGGTAGGGCTCTCTCTATTTTTAGAACGTGTCAGAAGGCTATTCTTAAATATCATCCACTTCAATAGTTAATAAAATAGGATAAATATTTATCACTTTTTGTTATGAATGAGGTGTAAAACTACTGTGGACTGTTTAATCATTGAAGTGGATGATGTTTAAGTAGAGTGATCTCGGCCACACTTGAGAGTCTAAACATTGAAAAGATTTACAGTTCCCTTACATTGAAGACTTAGATTTGTTTCCCAAACTTTTAGGATATGCAAATTGCTAAAGATTTGTAAAGGGTTTTATACATATTAGTTTGGAGGGTTCTATATAGTGGTGTAGTGGTGAGAAAGTGCATCTCCACTCTTTTTAGATTCATTTTGATTCTTTGTTTTTAGTGTAATATTGAGTGTTTAATTTGTGTGTTTTTTTTTATAAGAGATGGCATTTAGCTTGATTTGAATGTGGGTTTTTATTTCCAAGTAGTCTAAACCCAACCTTTAATCTTGAAGTTCTCTATTCTGGGTCTATACTCTCCAAATTTGACTCACCACTGTCGTGTTTGAACAAAAGATGGTGGTGTATTGCACACTATGGCTTGCATATGAATAGATCATTCATGCTCATGTGGAAAAAACAATTGAAGTGGGAGAGTGCTTTGGAGTGCCTCATGTAAACAACTAGCATGTTGTCGTGTCGACTCTTTAAAAAGTTTTGACCCCGTGACCTACTTGTTTCAAGCAAAATGACTTTACCAATTGCTTTGTTTATGCGTGTACAAATGTAATCGACTTCTGGTTGATGTTATTTCAACTACTCTCAAATTTACAACTCACCAACTGGATAAGCTATTTTGTTTTGGAAGTCTATCTTCTTTGTGAGGGAGAAGTGTTCTCAAAGTGACAACGATGTTTGTTTGCACAATAATTGTTCTTGCAAACTTGTTCTCTTCATGAGGGAAAAGTTGTCTTTGGATAGTTGTATTGTTGAGCTATGGTGTAATAGTTGTGTGAAGTGTTGTGATTCTTGTTTGTATGTTATGAAGGTCTTGTCAAGCATTCTCAAGGGTGATTTTTGTCTAGATGGTCGAGATGACTCTAAGAGAGCTTCTTGGATCTCTATGTTAATTTCTATCCTATGTTCGTTTTCTTGTCTTATGATTTCTAAAGTGGTTTCTTGATCAAGGATTTTTGTAGCAGCTAGAGCAAGTACTTGTTCCCTTAATTCTTCTAAAGTGACCTTAACCAATCAATCCTCAGTCCTGGACACCCCTTGGACACATGTGGGCTTGAAACACCCAAGTGTAAATAAGAATGAAGAACAATTGAATGAAATCCTTTAGGCGATTTAGTTTTGTAAGATGAATTCGAGCTTTTTGGCAAGTCAATGGTTTTGTGTGTGTTCAAGTTTGATCACCTTGTTTGTTTCTTTTGGTGGTTTAGAAACTAAGTTTGGCAACTTTGAAGCTCAAACACATGTCGTCCTATTTATTTTGTGAATTTTCTTTCTGAAATGCTTTTTTGTGGATCTATGAGAATGCTTAAAATATATTTTACTCATAGGCTAACACACATGCAAAAAGTAAAACAAACAAACAAACATGCAACTACTTAAAAGAAAATGATTTTTTCCTCTTCCAATATGATTTAGAATGAACCTAAAGCAAGGAACTAGCATGCACATAGATGAAAACTAAAATAATTTATCCTTTATATGACATTTCACATGAAATGGAATGTTCTCAACTAATTAACATGCAATGAATGACGTTCACCTTTTTAAATACTTTCCTTGGTTTGAAATGAATGCATGCAACTGATCTAAATTTGAGAAATCAACAAACTAAGATTCCTTTCTATTTTAATAACGAACATGAAAAAGCAAGAACAACACACATGAACATGTAAACAAGTTTGTTTTAGATTATAACAAAAAATATTTTGTGAAAAATGTGTTTGTTCTTTGCTATTTTTCGTGTTTTGTTTGTGAGAGAAATGTTCATTTTTGTTTGGGAGTTTTGTGTTTGATTGGATTTGTTGAATGTTTGGGTTGTTTATATTTCCTACAGGAAGTCTTGGAATAGTTTAAGAGATTTACAAAATTGATATAGCTATTTTGAAACAAATTTGGAATAAATTCAAATCTACAACTACTTCTTATGAAAAGAAATTAATCCTAAATCTATTCTAACTCCAAGGAGTGATGATAGAGTATCAAATTCTTGAAGCATTTGAGTTACTGGCCTACTTTAAACCAAATCTATTCCAACAAACAATTGAGCTAACTAACTTGAAATGAAATATGAACTCTCACACCTGGATATGGATAATCTTATGTATGCAAGAGTTTTCTATTGATACGTGAGTCCTTATGGACCTCTCTTCCACCTCTAAATCTCTCTCCTTCCTATAGGTGCTTCCTTTGTATTGGGAGATGGAAACTAGGCCATGGATGCAAGAGACTTATGAAGGCAAAAGTAAGAAAAAATGTGAGGATTCTGCTATTATAGAGCTTTGGAGTTGTGTAGGTGTTGCTTGAAGAGCCTAGAGGTTATGAATGGTGTATTTGATTTCTTTGAAGCAATGCCCTTATGTGCTATGATCTTTTCCTTATTCAACCCTAAGTATGTATTGAGATGACCTCTAAAACTGTGAGAGCTTGGCTCTAGAATCTCTCAAAACCTTGTTGTGTATTGCCTACAAAAGCCAAAACTCAAGAGTTCGAAAATGAAGGATTGGCCCCTAAGAAAAGCTCAAGCCTCTCTATCTATAAACTCCTATTCAAGAAGAAGAAAAACACCAAACTTAGGTGTTGATCATGATATTAGTCACAATAACATAGATAAATAATTCACATAACAAACCTTTATCATCTTGAAAAGTATGATCAATTCAGGGATGAATTGTAAGTTTGATTAATTCTTCTGCATATCATTGATTCATGATGATTTTTGTTTAATTCTTCTAAAACTATCTTCAATTCACTTGTCTTGAACTAATTTCTTCTTAATTTCACTTCTGCACTGTAAATTTGTTTAAATGATGTGCCTATAAGCATGTATTTCCATGATTTCTATCACTATTTATGTTCATTTGCATGATATTTGCTATTTTGTATGCACTTTGTCTGAATATGCTCAATATCTTCTTATATTTCTAAAAATCTGCATATTATATGATGATCTGCTTGTTATTTTCTGTGTATTTGCAGTTATGGTGATGATTGAATGAAATTAAATAAATTTGAACTAATGCTTTCTAATTTTACTGAAATGAATGAGTTTCAACCATTGCCGTATATGTGCAATACAATACTTCATGGAATAGAGGTGAAAACCAAACCATGTTATGCCAGGACATTCTAGGGTATGTGCAGGATCATTGCAGGCCAAATAGTGGCAATGGAAAAAAAAATTGCGTCTTTACTTAGCCAAATTCATGAATTGGCCAACTTTGACTTTCATATGCATGTTCAAAATATCCATTTTGGTTTGGATATCAAACCAAAATGGATATCCATTTTGGGGGTCCTAAAATGGATATCCATTTCCTGGAACTATACAAATGGTTTTTTTTATTATTTTCATTGTTTTATGCTTAGAACATACAATTCAACTTCCAAATTTATATTGTTACATGGTTAACATCTTTTCAAGCAATCAACAAAGTTGCATTTGGATCAGTGCAAGAAGTTGGGTCCACTTTTTAGCCAAAAAGTGGAAGTGTTTTCCCTGATTTTTAGAATTTGTCACATTTGACCTTAAAATTTGAAGCACTTAGAGATGGAATCTTTAAAAAAGTCTCTAAATATAAAATGTAGTACTCGGAGTCTAGTTTGCAAATATGTAATTTATTTCAATACCCAGATGATACAAATTGATTTTCAATAGGCATTTCTAAAAACCACTGTTTTAAAGTAACTTTTTTTTAACCATACCATGCACGTGTACAACCAACATAATTTGACCTAAATAAAATTATTTTTTAAAATCCTTTTGGAAAAAGATGTGTAGTACAGTGAAGTTTGATGAGGATATTTTTTTATAATTTTTTTCCAAATAATTTTTTTTATTAATTTTATATTAGGCCTAATTGCTACTTATGAAAACCCCTTATGTACGAACAACATAATTTGAGAAAAAGAAATGATAAATTTTTTTTAAAAAATTCATTGTGTAAAGAATGATGTGTAGATTGATGACATATTTTTTTTTTTTAAATTTAAAAATTAAAAGTTATTAAAAAAATACAAACACCTGTCATTTCAAGTTTTTGGACCAGTTTGCTCATAAATTAAATAATAAATAAAAAAATATGTCCAATAACAAAAAAATTTACATATTTGAAAACTAGACACTATTATCTGTAATGGGTTTTCATTTTGTAAAAAAATTTAGAAAAAAAAGGTCCTCAACCATATAGGTAAATTCAGTCTTTCCTCTTGTTATGTACTTAGAAAAAAACTTGCATGTCCAAGGCTCAAGGTCAGCCAACCATGCATATCCCGAGCCTAAAATCCAAGCAAAGGGAAGGGAAAAGGCAGCCGGTGATTTCAAAATTCATAGAACGGGTACCCGTTTCTATTATATCTATTATTTCCCATATCAGGGAAAAACGTATAATCACTGTATCCCTACAACTTGCAAGTCTGATTAGTACGGCCCGACAGTGATAATTTCTGCATTTTTTTACTTACAGGTGTCTTGTGGAATCTCTTGACAAGTCATATTCTATTCAGATTTTGAAAAGAATCAATCATATGAACAATTCTGAAGTGAAATCAAGTGCATGAGCTATTTTCAAGAGAAATAAAGAAAGAGGGTTTTTGTTTTTACATCTACTTTTTACTTTAAAATCTATGGAACAAAGGATCTACATCTAATTTTACTTCAAAATTTTAAAGAAGTATATTAATTATGAAATTGGATTAAGTATCAATTGTTATTTTATCAAGAGGGTTTGGTAATCATGAGATCCAATCAACGTCAAAGAAAAAAACAAAGGAGGGTAATGACACCTCAAGAAATTGAAGCAAATAAAGAGAAGGAAGCAAAAAGGCAAAGAGATAGAAGAGCAAGGATTCAAGAGATGAAGAATATTGAAGCATCTAGTTCCATGACTATTGAAGAGAAAGACATTCAAGAGACTATAAATGATGGGATGAATATAGATGATGCAAATGTGGAAATGATGAATTTGGAAGAAAATGTGACTATAGAAACAAATGCATGTATGTCTTCAAACCCAACTTTCAAAGATATGGAAAATGTGACTATACAAACAAATCCAGGTATGTCTTCAGAGCCAGCTTTCAATGATATGGAAAACACGAATATAGAAACAAATCTAGGTGTGTCTTCAGAGCCAACTTTCAATGATATAGAACACACGACTATAGAAACAAATCTAGGTGTGTTTTCAGAGCCAACTTTCAATGATATAGAAAACATGACTATAGAAACAAATCTAGGTATGTCTTCAAACCCACCTATTAATGATATGAATGAGAATGATATCCCTTATAGGAGTGAAAATGAAAATGTTTTATTTGAGATTGAAATAAATGTCTTAGATAATCTTCCTGGTAAGATTTCTTGGAGGAAAATGAGAACTCATGCAAATAGATTATATAAAATGTTTTTTAATATAAAAAGTCTTGGATTTCAATGTCAACTTATGATGCAAATGATGAAAATGTGGAAATTGTGAAAAGTAATGAAAAAGTTAGGCATCTTTGTAAAACCTAAAAAAATATGAATCAATTAAACAAGTTTTATCTAGTGTTGCTAATACTATTGATTCTATTGGTAAAAAGAGTCGATCTAAAGATAGCAATGCAGCATGAAGAGCTAGATAACAACTACTTTAGTCAATAAATCATCTTCTAATAAAAGAATGATAAGTAAGACAAGTGAAATTCTAAATATAAATCCTAAAACTTTGAGAAGAGCAGCAAAGAGAAGAGAATATATTGAAAAAGATCCAATTAACCAATGTTGGAGTTTTAGTGGTAGACTCCCAAGGTATGACATGAAATTAAATAGTGAAATCAAATCTTTAATTGAAAAATATTGGCATGATAATACAAGGGTATCATCTAATGTTAGAGTTGTTCTAAAATTAAGAGTGGGGTCTAAAATTCATGATCCTCATCCAAAACATCTATTAGATATGACTCAAACTGAATTATATAAAAATTTCTTAGATGATTTAGGGGTAAGTGCAAGAAGATGGGGGGCCAAAAAGTGGCCAAATTAATTTCAAAAAAAAAAAGGTCAAAACACGAGCGCGTTATAATGCGCTCACGTGATAACGTGCTCGCGTTATGGCTTAGTAATGACGAGCCTTAGGCTCGTCAAAACCAAGCCATAACGCGATCGCGTTATAATGTGAGCGCGTTATAACGCGCTCGCGTTATTCTTTTCTTTGCATTTTTCCTTCTCCACAAAAGTTTGTGCTATTTTTCATGTTTTAAATAACGCGAGTGCGTTATGTTAAACTTAAATTTTTTTATGTTTAAGGCTATTAATCATGTATGTATGTATGCCTGTATGTATGTATGTATGTATGTATGTATGTATGCCTATATGTATGTATGTATCTATGTATGCCTATATGTATGTATGTATCTACGTATGCCTATATGTATGTATGTATAGTGTCGAGGGTAGAGGAGGGTAGAGATGGGAGTGAGCCAGATAGGGGAGGAGAGGGGTGGATAAGGATTGAGTGATTAAGGTTTAAGGTTAAGGGTTGAGCATTTAGGGATAGGATTTAGAGTTTAGGGATAAGGGATTAGAGTTTAGGACCTTGAGGGATTAGGGTTTAGGGTTGAGGCTTTAGGGATAGCGTTTAGGGTTAAGGGTCGAGGGATTAGGGTTAAGGTAGAGTGTTGAGGGTAGAGGGATTAGGGATAGGGTTTAGGGTTGAAAGTTTAGGGTTGAGGGATTAGGGTTTAAGGTATAGTTTAGTAGTTCTTGTGGATAGAGCCAGTAAATAATGGGAGATTATTTGCCTATTTCATAACAATATACCTCCCCCTTAAACCCCGAACCCTAATCCCTCAACCCTCAACCCTAATCCATCATCCCTCAACTCTAATCCCTCATCCCTAAACCCTAAATGCTATCCCTATTCGTAAACCCTCAACAGACTCGATACTATACCTTAAACCCTAATCCCTTATCCCTAAACCCTCCAACCCTATCCCTAATCCTTACACCCTCCACACTCTACTTTAACCCTAATCCCTTGAACCTCAACCCTATCCCTAAACCCTTGACCCTCGAACCTCAACCCTCAACCCTCGACATCAAACCCTAATCCCTCAACCCTTAACTCTGATCCCTCAACTCTCAACCCTAACCCTAAACCCTAAACACTAAATCCTCAACCCTCAACGTCAAATCCTAATCCCTCAACCCTTCACTCTAATCCCTCAACCCTAAACCCTATCCCTAAACCCTCAACACTATACCTTAAACCCTAATCCCTCAACCCTAACCCTAAACCTTGTCCCTAAACCCTAATCCGTCAACCCTCAACCCTAATCCATCATCTATCATCCCTTAACTCTAATCCCTCATCCCTAAACCCTAAATGCTATCCCTATTCCTAGACCCTCAACAGGCTCGATACTATACCTTAAACCCTAATCCCTCTACCCTTGACACTCTTATTTAACCCTAATCTGTTGACCATTAACCCTATCCCTCAACCTCAACCCTCAACCCTCAACCCTCAACTCTCAACATTAAACCCTAATTCATCAACCCTAAACCCTAATCCCTCAAACCTAAACCCTATCCCTAAACCATCAACCCTCAACACTATACCTTAAGCCCTAATCCCTATCCCTCAACCCTTAACCCTTAAAACTTAAACCCTATCCCTACACCCTCAACACTTGACACTATATCTTAAGCCTTAAACCCTCATCCTTAAAGCCTCAACCCTTAATCCTTAAACCTTCAACCCTAAACCCTATCCCTAATCCCTCTACCCTTGACACTCTAACCCTAACCTTGACATTAAATGCTAATCTGTCAACCCTAAATTCTAATCCTAAACCCTCAACCCTCAAAACTATACCTTAAACCCTAATCCCTCAACCCTCAACCCTAAACCTTATCCCTAAACCCTAATCCCTCAACCCTCAACCCTAATCCATCATCCCTCAACTCTAATCCCTCATCCCTAAACCCTAAATGCTATCTCTATTCCTAAACCCTCAACAGACTCGATACTATACCTTAAACCCTAATCCCTTATCCCTAAACCCTCCAACCCTATCCCTAATCTTTACACCCTCCACACTCTACTTTAACCCTAATCCCTTAAACCTCAACCCTATCCCTAAACCCTTGACCCTCAAACCTCAACCCTCAACCCTCGATGTCAAACCCTAATCCCTCAACCCTTAACTTTGATCCCTCAACTCTCAACCCTAACCCTAAACCCTAAACCCTAAACCCTCAACCCTCAACATCAAATCCTAATCCCTCAACCCTTCACTCTAATCCCTCAACCCTAAACCCTATCCCTAAACGCTCAACACTATACTTTAAACCCTAATCCCTCAACATGAACCCTAAACCTTATCCCTAAACCCTAATCCCTCAACCCTCAACCCTAATCCGTCATCCGTCATCCCTCAACTCTAATCCCTCATCCCTAAACCCTAAATGCTATCCCTATTCCTAGACCCTCAATAGGCTCAATACTATACCTTAAACCCTAATCCCTCTACCCTCGACACTCTTATTTAACCCTAATCCCTTGACCATTAACCCTATCCCTCAACCTCAACCCTCAACCGTCAACCCTCAACCCTCAACACTCAACTCAAAACATTAAACCCTAATTCATCAACTGTAAACCCTAATCCCTCAAACCTAAACCCTATCCCTAAATCATCAACCCTCAACACTATACCTTAAACCCTAATCCCTATCCCTTAACCCTTAAAACTTAAACCCTATCCCTATACCCTCAACACTTGACACTATATCTTAAGCCTTAAACCCTCATCCCTAAAGCCTTAACCCTCAATTCTTAAACCTTCAACCCTAAACCCTATCCCTAATCCCTCTACCCTCGACACTCTAACCCTAACCTTGACATTAAACACTAATCTATCAACCCTAAACCCTAATCTGTCAACCCTCAACACTATACCTTAAACCCTAATCCATCAACCCTAAAACCTAATCCATCAACCCTCAACCCTAAACACTATTAATAAACCCTCAACCCTTGACACTATACCTTAAACCCTAATCCCTCAACCCTCAACCCTAATACCTCAACCCTAATCCCTCATCTCCAAACCCTAAACTCTATCCCTATTCCTAAACCCTCAACCCTCGATACTATACCTTAAACCCTAATCCCTTATCCCTAAACCCTAAAGACTATCCCTCAACCCTTAACCCTTAAAAATTAAACCCTAAAACCTATCCATAAACCCTCGATGCTCAACACTATATTTTAAAACCCAATCCCTTAACCCTCAGCCATAAAGCCTCAACCCTCAATCATTAAACCTTCAACCCTAAACCCTATCCCTAATCCCTCTACCCTCAACATTCTACTTTAACCCTAATTCCTTGACCATCAACCCTATCCCTAAACCCTCAACCCTCAACTCTCAACATTAAACCCTAATCTGTCAACCCTAAACCCTAATCTGTCAACCCTAAACCCTAATCCCTCAACCCTAAATCCTATCCCTAAACCCTAAACCCTCAACACTATACCTTAAACCATAATCCCTCAACCCTAAACCCTAACCCTTATCCCTAAACCCTCAACCCTCAACATCAATCCTAATCTCTCAACCCTTCACTCTAATCCCTCAACCCTAAACCCTATCCCTAAACCCTCAACACTATACCTTAAACCCTAATCCCTCAACCTGAACCCTAAACCTTGTCCCTAAACCCTAATCCCTCAACCCTCAACCCTAATCTGTCATCCATCATCCCTCAACTCTAATCCCTCATCCCTAAACCCTAAATGCTATCCCTATTCCTAGACCCTCAACAGGCTCGATACTATACCTTAAACCCTAATCCCTCTACCCTCGACACTCTTATTTAACCCTAATCCCTTGACCATTAACCCTATCCCTCAACCTCAACCCTCAACTGTCAACCCTCAACCCTCAACACTCAACTCTAAACATTAAACCCTAATTCATCAACCGTAAACCCTAATCCCTCAAACCTAAACCCTATCCCTAAATCATCAACCCTCAACACTATACCTTAAACCCTAATCCCTATCCCTTAACCCTTAAAACTTAAACCCTATCCATACACCCTCAACACTTGACACTATATCTTAAGCCTTAAACCCTCATCCCTAAAGCCTCAACCCTCAATTCTTAAACCTTCAACCTTCAACCCTATCTCTAATCCCTCTACCCTTGACACTCTAACCCTAACCTTGACATTAAACACTAATCTGTCAACCCTAAACCCTAATCTATCAACCCTAAACCCTCAACCCTCAACACTATACCTTAAACCCTAATCCATCAACCCTCAACCCTAAACACTATTAATAAACCCTCAACCCTTGACACTATACTTTAAACCCTAATCCCTCAACCCTCAACCCTAATACCTCAACCCTCAACCCTAATCCCTCATCCCTAAACCCTAAACTCTATCCCTATTCCTAAACCCTCAACCCTCGACACTATACCTTAAACCCTAATCCCTTATCCCTAAACCCTAAAGACTATCCCTCAAGCCTTAACCCTTAAAAATTAAACCCTAAAACCTATCCATAAACCCTTGATGCTCAACACTATATTTTAAACCCCAATCCCTTAACCCTCAGCCCTAAAGCCTCAACCCTCAATCATTAAACCTTCAACCCTAAACCCTATCCCTAATCCCTCTACCCTCAACACTCTACTTTAACCCTAATCCCTTGACCATCAACCCTATCCCTAAACCCTCAACTCTCAACATTAAACCCTAATATGTCAACCCTAAACCCTAATCTGTCAACCCTAAACCCTAATCCCTCAACTCTAAATCCTATCCCTAAACCCTCAACCCTCAACACTATACCTTAAACCATAATCCCTCAACCCTAAACCCTAAACCCTCAACCCTAAACCCTATCCCTAAACCCTCAACACTATACCTTAAACCCTAATCCCTCAACCCTAACCCTAAACCTTGTCCCTAAACCCTAATCCCTCAACCCTCTACCCTAATCCGGCATCTATCATCCCTCAACTTGAATCCCTCATCCCTAAACCCTAAATGCTATCCCTATTCCTAGACCCTCAATAGGCTCAATACTATACCTTAAACCCTAATCCCTCTACCCTCGACACTCTTATTTAACCCTAATCCCTTGACCATTAACCCTATCCCTCAACCTCAACCTCAACCCTCAACCCTCAACCCTCAACACTCAACTCTAAACATTAAACCCTAATTCATCAACTGTAAACCCTAATCCCTCAAACCTAAACCCTATCCCTAAACCATCAACCCTCAACACTATACCTTAAACCCTAATCCCTATCCCTTAACCCTTAAAACTTAAACCCTATCCCTATACCCTCAACACTTGACACTATATCTTAAGCCTTAAACCCTCATCCCTAAAGCCTCAACCCTCAATTCTTAAACCTTCAACCCTAAACCCTATCCCTAATCCCTTTACCCTCGACACTCTAACCCTAACCTTGACATTAAACACTAATCCGCCAACCCTAAACCCTAATCTGTCAACCCTAAACCCTCAACACTCAACACTATACATTAAACCCTAATCCATCAACCCTAAAACCTAATCCATCAACCCTCAACCCTAAACACTATTAATAAACCCTCAACCCTTGAAACTATACCTTAAACCCTAATCCCTCAACCCTCAACCCTAATACCTCAACCCTCAACCCTAATCCCTCATCCCTAAACCCTAAACTCTATCCCTATTCCTAAACCCTCAACCCTCGACACTATACCTTAAACCCTAATCCCTTATCCCTAAACCCTAAACACTATCCCTCAACCCTTAACCCTTAAAAATTAAACCCTAAAACCTATCCATAAACCCTCGACGCTCAACACTATATTTTAAACCCCAATCCCTTAACCCTCAGCCCTAAAGCCTCAACCCTCAATCGTTAAACCTTCAACCCTAAACCCTATCCCTAATCCCTCTACCCTCAACACTCTACTTTAACCCTAATCCCTTGACCATCAACCCTATCCCTAAACCCTCAACCCTCAACCCTCAACTCTCAACATTAAACCCTAATCCGTCAACCCTAAACCCTAATCCGTCAACCCTAAACCCTCAACCCTCAACACTATACCTTAAACCATAATCCGTAAACCCTAATCCCTCAACCCTAAACCCTAAACCCTATCCCTAAACCCAACAAAACTACTTTGCCTTATGTTAGGTTGTTAAACCCATCATTTTTGACACTCTTCTCTTAAAGATATTTGAGTTGCAAGAATATGTCAGAAAAATGGCTATGAACTTTTTTAATGTTAGTAATGTTATATGGCATGTTTTTCTGGCCCATTTGGGGTTCATTATGCTAATAGGTGTACACACTATGAGAAAAGCTTTGCATATGGTAGATCCACAGTGAGTAATTAACAGTTGAAATCAGAAGGATGATCATTATGAGAAAAGCTTTGCATTGGGGTACATCTATGTTTCTTGCTGTGCACCCCGCACTTAGGGGAGGTATATTGTTATGAAACAAGCAAATAATCTCCCATTGTTTACTGGCTCTATCCACAAGAACTACTAAACTATACCTTAAACACTAATCCCTCAACCCTAAACTTTCAACCCTAAACCCTATCCCTAATCCCTCTACCCTCAACAGTCTACCTTAACTCTAATCCCTCGGCCCTTAACCCTAAATGCTATCCCTAAAGCCTCAACCCTAAACCCTAATCCCTCAAGGTCCTAAACTCTAATCCCTTATCCCTAAGCTCCAAATCCTATCCCTAAATGCTCAACCATTAACCTTAAACCTTAATCACTCAATCCTTATCCACCCCTCTCCTCCCCTATCTGGCTCACTCCCATCTCTACCCTCCTCTACCGTCAACACTATACATACATACATATAGGCATACATAGATACATACATACATATAGGCATACATACATACATACATACATACATATAGGCATACCTACATACATGATTAATAGCCTTAAACATAAAAAAATTTAAGTTTAACATAACGCGCTCGCGTTATTTAAAACATGAAAAACAGCACAAACTTTTGTTGTAAAGGAAAAATGCAAAGAAAATAATAACGCGAGCGCGTTATAACGCGCTCGCGCTATGTCTTGCTTTGGGAATCCCAAGCCTTGGGCTTGGGATTTGCTTTGGATTTCCAACCCAAAGGCTTGGAGTGCCTTATGAACAGTAACAGACGTGTTTTTCCATATTCTTCAAGATTTTAGATAATTTTGTTTGTGCTAACCCTCAGATTTGCACGTGTTTCAAGGTCAAACAAATCAAACACCTGGGTAATGTTAGGCTTTCTCTTAGCTATCTGACGATGTAATTTTTTTCACATTTTAACAATGTTAAGCCTTTCATCTTTAATTTTTTTGTTTGTGTGTCCATTTTTGGGCAAAAACCACTATTTGGTCTTTTTTTCATTGTAAATTAACTATTCATTGAAATTTCAAAAAAATTACATATTTAGAAACTAGACTCCATTCTACAAATATTAAAAAAAGAAAAAAATGATTTTTGATTATTTTTCAAAATTTATAGGGGTAGCACGACCAAAATTCTATTTTTTAGGATGTGTCCACTTTGAAAATTAGTAAAAAATCAAATATTCATCAAATAATTATCAGAAAAATCGGGCAAAAACTACATGCTATTAGCTAATTTCTCACTGAAGCGATTTTAAAAATATCAAAAAAAAGTTGACCTTTTGAGGGAGCCACAAAACATGCTATGTTATGTTTTTTTGACAGAAACAACACCAATTTCTGTGGCTCCCTCTTTTGAACCCCTTAATCTATGCCATTTTCAAAAAATAATAGTAGTTTAGAAAGTAGACTCGGAGCACTACGAACATTGTTTTGGTTGCATCTCCAAATTTTGAGTGTAACTATGCTCAATTTCTCATCCAAGGCCAGTATTTCCTTATTTCAGAAAAAAAGTGGCCACTTAAGACCCCTTTTTGGCCCCCCATCTTCCTGCACTTACCCTTAGTGTTAGTACCATTTAATATTACCATAAGCCAAAAATCTTTTGAGAAATGTAAACCTTGGTATGTGAAAATTAATAAACAGCGAATCTCTTGTTGTTGTAAAACTCATGTGCAATTTCGTTATTATTATGATGTTTTTCGATATATATGTTCTGCTTTGCATACTAATGAAATTATGCAGGAATGTGGTATTAATATGTCACCTCAAACAAAGATATGAAAAAAATGCAATAGAATATAGATACAAGATACTAATTTTCATCGGTCATATACTTGATAGATGATGGCGTTCGCGTGCTCTGCAAGCTGAGCTAGGGTGACCGTGCCCTAGCTCGTTCTCTATGTGTTGCTCACTTCTACGCTGTGGGGGGGTTTTTTGAAGCTTTTGGGGTGGTGGTGGTGGGTTTTTTTCTTTTCTGGAGGCCTTCTTGCTACCATTTGGGTGGCTTGTGGGTGGAAGGGTTTTGATCCTTCCCTTGGGGTCTTGTCTTTTTCTATTTCTTGCAAACGTGTCCTGGGGGTTTGCATGCCTGCTGGGGATCTTGTTTTTTGCTATGTAGGGTGGGGAAACATCTAGGGCTAGCCCCAAATTGGGTTTCCGATTAGTGGTTGGTTTGAAGCCTTCGGTGCATGGAGTGAATCTTTTTGATAATATGCTATTTTCTTCAGAGATGGAGATGAATGATCTAGGATCGGTTAGTGGTTCCTGAATAATGAAGATTAATGGGTGTTTGGAAAGATGCAAAGAGCGACCGAAGTTGATTATCCCGATGGAAATGCTTGCAGATGATATTGAATACTATTCAAGGCACTCTTTTTATTGCAAGTTCATGGGTTTGAGAGTCTCACTGCAATTTTTGGAATCCTGGGCTTAGCGGACTTGGATGCCGGAGGGGGAGATGGAGATTAGGCTCCTTGCGAACAACTTTTTTTATGGTCTCTTTTGATTGCATGGCAGATCGGAATAAGGTCTTCGAGGGTGGCCCCTATTTTTATAACCAGGTGGGTTTATTTATCAAGCCATGACATGCTGGCTTCAACCCGACTAAGGCATTACTAAGTCAGATCCCAGTTTGGGTTCGGTTGCCGTGGTTTCCAGTTGAGTGTTGGTGGGATGATGTGTTGCATTTGGTGGCTTCAATGCTCGGTAAACCTGTTGGGTCTTCACAACAGACGTAGTATAAAAAGGTAATGACTTTTGCTCGTATCTGTGTAGAAATTGATTTAAGCAAGCCACTGCCATATTCTATTGAAGTGAGTGTTGGATCATTTACATGGGTGCAATAGCTAGATTACGAAACCCTACCTTTTCGATGTCGTCTTTGTCATGAATATGGTCACTTGCAGCGTAGGTGCCCTAGGGCTAAGCCTGTGGTACCCCAACCTTCTTAGCCTTCTCGTAATCCTCCTAGGGCTGATAATGGTAAGGGGCCTATTCCAGGTGATGGTAATGGAGATGATGGCTATGTCCTTGTCAAGGCTCGCAATAGGAATCGGGGCAAGAAGCGGACCTTGAGGGAGAGGTAGGTTGATGAAACTTTTAATAGGTTTGAGGTGCTGGATGATCTTAGCCAAGGGGAAGTGAATCCAGGGTTGCTGAACTTGGATCAGAGAACTTTGGGTACAAGATAGGATGGGCCACCATTGGAGGCCATGCAGGTTGTGCAAGAGATTGGGGTTGGGCAGATGGATATGGATCAACAATTGATTGTCCAGACTGAACAAGAATCTTCTATTGAAGCTTCGAAGGGTGGTGGAGGTGGTTCCCCATTGCCCCTGAAAGGAGGCAAGAATGTGGGGAAGAGCTCTTTGGCCTCCTCTCTTTTGGGTATTCAACAAATTGAACTGAAGAAAGGGGTTGGTGACAGGACTTCCAAGCTGGGAAGGAAGAAGGATATGGAGAAGATTAAATTAATTGGGGAAGCTTTGGTGGAGTCAGGGTCAGTCAAGACTCTGGATTCACATTTTTCATGCCCCCAGAAATGATTGTTCTCTCATGGAATGTAAGGGGCTTGAACAGTGGCCCTCGACAAAAAGTTGTTCGTGATTTGGTTAGGAATCATTCTCCAGATGTTCTTTTTCTTCAGGAGACTAAATTATCTGTAGATAATATGATGGCCATGGCTCCTAAGTTGTGGAAATATGGTGAATGCCAGTGTATGGGGGCTCTTGGTGCTTCTGGAGGGGTGGCTTGCTTTTGGAACCCTCGGAAGATTTTCCCTCTCTGGTGGATGTCCTCTAGATCCTCTATATCCCTAGTCGCCTCTTAGTATGAGACTAGTGAGTGTATTCTCCTCTCTAATGTGTATGCTCCTGTTGAGTTTCCGGGTAAACAACTTCTATGGTCCCATCTTCATTTTGTTCGTAGTTTAGCTCCTTACCATCCATGGGTTATGGCTGGTGATTTTAATGCTATTATGGAGTTGTCTAAGAAAAGAGGTGGTATTCCTACGTTGGAGCCTTCTACTCTGTTATTCAGAGATAGCATTTCTGAATTAAATCTTTTTGATGTTCTGCCAAGTAATGGTCGCTTCACTTGGAATAATAGGAGGATTGGTGAGAGTTGTGTTGTTGAGAGGCTTGATCGATTCTTGGTTTCTTGTTATTGGGTTGGAGACTTATGGTCCACTTGATCTGAAATTCTTGATTGGAGAGGTTCTGATCATTGGCTTATTAAGCTTAGTATTATCTCTGCTCGGGGGCCTCGTTCTCCCTCATTCAAGTTCCAGATTATGTGGTTACAGGATCCTACTCTTCATGAACATGTGGCTGAGTGGTGGCGGATTGGTAGACCAACTTTTGGTATGGCAATGTACACATTCTCCAAGCTTCTTCAGTTTGTCAAATATCAGTTTAAAAGGTGGAATCGGCGATGTTTTGGTAATATCTTTCATGCTAAGGTTGCTGCTTAGGAGGAGTTGAATAATATTACGCGGTTGATTCGTGAGAATGGGGCCTCTGAGGATCTTCTAAGGGAGGAGGCTAAGACTTTGAAAGTGGTTGAGGAATTTGAATTGAGGGAAGAAATCTATTGGAAGCAAAAGGCCCGGGTTGAATGGTTACAGGAAGGTGATAAAAACACTGCCTCATTTCCTTTCTGGTGAATGATAGGGGTGAACGTCTTGCCTCATTTTAGGAAATCTCTGCTGAGGCATCTCAGTATTTTGCTACTTTATTTAGGGAGGATTCACGAGGGGGCTTTGTTGAGGAAGCACAGGTTCTTTCTTGTATTCCTCAGTTGGTCTCTAGGGAGGTGAATGAGTATCTGATGAAAGATATCTCTCTTGATGAGCTAGAGGGGATTGTGTTTCAGATGAAGAAAGGTAAAGCTCCTGGTCCCGATGGCTTCCCGATTAAATTTTTTTAGGAATTCTGGGATATCATAAAGTTGGATCTTCTGGCTGTTGTCCTTGAGTCCCAAAGGAACAAGCAAATGCTTCATGCTCTGAATTCCACCTTCCTTGCTCTCATACCCAAGTGTGAAGGGGTTGATAGGTTATCTCAGTTCTGGCCTATCTCTCTTTGCAATGTGGCTTACAAAATCATTTCTAAGTTATTGGCTGAGAGATTGAAGAAGTGGCTTAAAGTGCTGATTTCAGAGGAACAGAGTGGATTTGTGGTAGGTTGACAGATTCTTGATGGGGTTGTCATTGCTACAGAGACCATCCACTCCATGGACAACTCCCACGAGAAGGCTATGTTCATTAAGCTGGATATGGCTAAGGCTTATGACAGGGTTAGATGGTCTTTTTTGCAGAAGATCCTTGTTTCTTTTGGTTTTGGTGAGGAGTGGATCCAATGGGTCATGAGCTATGTCACATCTATTTTCTTCTCAGTTTTGATAAATGGAGATCATTCTGAACTTTTTGGTGCCTCTATGGGCCTGCACCAAGGGGATCCTCTTTCTCCGTATCTTTTTCTGCTTCTTGTGGAAGGCCTTGGATGTTTGTTGAAAAGAAGGGTGGAGCTTGGCACCATTCAGGGTTGGCGATGGAGTGGAGACTTGCCTCCGCAATCTCATTTACAGTTTGTTGATGATACTGCCCTGATGGGGATGGCTACTGTTAGGGAAGCTACTAACTTGAGGCAGGTGTTGGACATATATCTTGTTGCTTCAGGACAATTGATTAATGAGGAGAAGTCATCCATATTCTTCTTCAATACGCCGACCCCCATTCAGAGAAGAATTGTTAATATCTTGAGGTTTCAGATAGGGGTTCTCCCTTTGACATATCTAGGTTTCCCAATTTCTGTTCGCCATCTTCCCAAGGGTTCTTGGCAGAATATTATTGATAAGCTCCATGCAAAAGTTAATCATTGGACCCACAGATGGTTGTCTTTTGTGGGGCAGGTTCAGCTTCTCAAGTTGGTGGTGCAGGCTCTTCCTACCTACCGATGTATGCTTCAGGTGGCTCCGATGGGTTTTTTGAGGGAGTTGGATTCTCTTGCAAGGCAGTTCTTATGGGTGGGAAGTGTGTCATCCTCCAAGTGGAGCCTGGTCAGGTGGGAGGTTGTGTGCAGCCCAAAGCAATTTGGTGGTCTTGGTCTTTGACAGTCTATGTTATCTGGAGTGGCTATGGCTGCTAAGCTCTTTTGGAGATGGTGTGTGGAACAGGATCAGCTGTGGGCCAGGATATCATCTCATAAGTATTTCTCGGGGATTCCACGGTAGGATCTCCCTCGTTACCCTCTTGAGGGGAAAGGTTCAGTGATTTGGAATACTCTTCAGAAGGGTGCCAAGCTTATCAAGGAAGGTTTATTTTGGATTTGTAGACGGGGAACTAAAGCTCTCTTCTGGTCAGATTCTTGGGATGGATTCCCTCCACTTACTTCTCAGTTCCCTAACCTTCTTCCTTTGTGCCAAAGATTTCTCGAGGCTGGCTGGGCTAGGGTGAGTGACTTCAAGTCTGTTGCTTCTTTTGGTCAGTTGGAGGTAGCTCATTGGAAGGATCCCACAGTGTGGCCAGATTTGGGACTTGCGGAAGATAGTGCTAAGCTTCACAAGATTCTTCATAGTAGGAGTTGTAGTTCTCTTCTGGAAGAGGATATTCTTTCTTGGACCCATAATCCTAAGGGAGTTTACTTTGTTGCTTCTGGTTATATGGTGTTATTGGCTTAGAAGCTAACTGGGGTAGAGGTTCATTGGTGGAAAAGGGTGTGGAATAAACTCTCGTGGCCTAAATGCAATTGCTTTGTTTGGACTTTAGCTTGGAATAGGTGTTTGACCTGGGATAACATTTGCAAACGGGGATTTCAAGGACCTTCAATTTGTGTTTTGTGTGGGGGAGTAGAAGAGGATTCTTCATATTTGTTCTTCCGGTGCCCCTTTGTTGTGCAGCTTTGGCATTGGTGGTGGGAGGTATGGAAGCTTCCTTGTATTCATGCGTGCTCTTTGGTTGAATTCTGGGATAGTATGGGAAGACCTCCTTCTATGGCTTCCTTTTTCAGGAAGTTTGGTTCGCGGGTCCTACCTTTCTGCTTTGGCAGATATGGCTGGAGCGGAACCGCCAAATTTTTCATGATCAGAAGTTGGTGGGTCGGCAAGTTTGGCTGCGTATGCTAGGAATGGTGCAGGAGTCAGTTTTAGCTAAATGTGATGTGGTTTTCCCCTTGGAGAGAGGAGATGATGAGTTGGTGGCCAGATTGGGTCTTCAAGAAATTCTTTCTTCTTTTGTCAGTTCTAGGAACTGTAGGCATGGGAAAAAGAGGGTTCATCAGGTTGGAAGGTGGTTACCTCCTCCCAATGGATTTTTAAAGATCAATATTGACAGTTCTTCTAGGGGCAATCCTGGGCCTACTGGAATTGGTGGAGTTGGTAGGGACTCAGCTGGGTCAGTAATTTTTTTGTTCTCTATACATGAGGGGGTGAAGACTGTTAACTTCATGGAGGGTCTGGCAATTCTGCATGCTATTGAGAGGGCCCTTACTTTGGGATGGAGAAAAGATATATGTGAAGCTGATTCACAGATTTTGATTAATCTCTTGAATGAGTGAAAGATATCTGATATTAATTAGCAGTTGGCTTTGGTGGTTCAACAGATTCTTCAGGTTAGTTCTCGGATGGAGGAAGCATCCTTTGTTCACATCCCGAGGGAGTGGAATTGAGCTGCTGACTGCTTGGCCAAATGGGCCTTTGAGCATGATAGTGGTTAGAAGGTTGAGGATTGGGATCAGGTTAACCCTGAGCTGCATCTGGATTTAGACCGGTTCTTGGAGGAGGATAGGAGGATACATGGGGATAGTTGATGTTGTTTATGCTGTGGGGTTTTCACCTTGTTTTCTGGGGTTGGGTCCCTTGGTTATTATTGTAATGCTCTTTTCTGATTTCTAATAAAGTTTTTACCCCTTTGTTTCAAAAATATGTCACCTCAAACAATTAAGGAGTTTGTAGCAGGTTTGTTTTGTGAAACATCTACTGGATACTTATTTTATTCAAAAGCATGTATTTCTAGACAATGCAATAGATGTGGCAACTTTTCATTGTTTCAATAATGTATGCATGAAAATATTTCACATGAATTTGGACAACAATTAGTGGATGTGAAAAGATTCAAGAATGTTGAATATTCTTTAAAGGATGGAAAAATTGAAAAGCGTTGTGAGTTAGTCACTAAAAAAATTTGTGTGCATGCATTCATCAAAGATTTTAAGGATAATATTGTATCCAAGTATGTCAAACACTTCCAATATGCTTGGTGGCTTGATGGACAATTTCGTTCATGTAAAAACACATTTCCAATTAGAACTATCCTATCAGTGGTTGACTTTGCAGAAAACTATACTCTTGCTCCACAAGAGGAAATTCAATCTTAGTATTATAATTTAGTGCAAGTGGCCATATTTGTTCATATTGTATATAGACATACAGATGATAGTACAGAAAATAATAGAAAAATTTTGAGGGAGTATAATTTCTATTTGAGTTATAACCAGTTATACTCTTCAAAGTTTGTGCAATATTGTTTCACAAAATTTTATGAAATTTTAAAAGAAAGAGTAATCCAGATGGCACAACATTTCATATGGTCAGATAATTGTACAGGGCAATTAAAAAATGCAAGAATGCTTTATTGGCTATGTAGGGCTCACAAAGAAAACAATATCCAACATATGTGGAGTTTTTTTGAAGCTGGACATGGTAAAGGAGAACATGATGGAGCTAGAGCATATGTTAAAAGAGCTCTTGCTAGAGAGAAACTAAAATTTGAGGATGCAGCCAAATTTAGAGATGCACGTGCAATTGTGGATTGGTGTAATGAAAAATTATCTACGGGATCAAGTGAAAACTCTACAATTTGACGATTCTTTTGGTTAGTTGAAGAAGATAATATTCCTACTCAACTTGATTGTGAGACAATAACTGGATCAACAAAATAGCATTCATTTAAGAGTTCAAATGCAAGCACATGGACTATATGGACTAGGGAGCTTGCATGTTTTTGTCAATTTTGTATTATAGGTGATTGGGGAGCATGTGAAAATACAGAATGGGTTGCAGAATGGAAACAAAGATCTTTGATACCTACAAAAACACAAGATCAACTTGAAACAACAATTAAAGATAATAATCAAATGTTTGCATCAGATGACTATGATCATGTTTCAGACCTTGTACAAGAAGGTACTTTTATTTTCCATATTTTTTTATTGCCATTTTTTTGTACATCTATATATAATTAATTATATATGTATGCATGTACAAATTTATATTATTTAGATACATGTCACACTTTATTGAATTACATAATTTTTTTTGCAGGACATGTGTATGCTGTTGTTGCACCTGAGGGAAATAAAGAGGAAACTGAGTATTGGTTGGCTCGATGTGTTGAGACAAAACAAAAGTTGTTACATCCTAGAGTAGATGATGATAACATGGAGTATCCAACAGGTTCTATGGTTATTGTTGGCACTTGGCTACGAAAATATCTAATAAGAAAGAATGGTTTTCATGCATTTGAAGATTATGGAACACATAAGAAGATCATACACTACTCACATTTGGTTGTGGCAAAAAATATAAAACTAGTCAGATATCAAGGCAAACCTGCTAATAAACAGTTATGGACACTTTCGATGGAAGAACATGAGTCAATTATAAATGCATTACAAAAAAATGAGGATGCAGATGGTACAATGGAATAAATTTCTAGGTATGTAAACCATACTCTTACATCCCCTAAATCCATCCTCTTAAATGTATCCTATAATGTTATCTAGTTATATAATGCATCAATATTTTGTGTTTTTGGTATATAAATTCTTTCATTCTCATTTCACCTTCTATATTATTCCCCTTGTCTTAACTTTTGTATCGACTCATGTAAATATATAGTTAATTTACTTGTACATTTGAAGATTACTTTTGCAGGTGTGCCCTAGACAAGTAGTCAAATTTGCATGATTGTCAATAGAAGTTTTCACCATACAAGTATGTGAGGTCAATTTTGTAGTCTTCAACTAAAAGTGAACACAAATTAGGTAATTGTATATACTTACATTATGGCTTTCACATTCAACATGTTATCTAGTTACATATTGCATCAATGTGTTGTGTTTTTGGTATATAAATTCTTTCATTCTCATTTCACCTTCTATATTATTCCCTTTGTCTTAAATTTTGTATTGACTCATGTAAATATATAGTTAATTTACTTGTACATTTGAACATTATTTTTGTAGGTGTACCCTAGACAAGTAGTCAAATTTGCATGATTGTCAATAGAAGTTTTCACCATACAAGTATGTGAGGTCAATTTTGTAGTCTTCAACTAAAAGTGAACGCAAATTAGGTAATTGTATATACTTACATTATGGCTTTCACATTCAACATGTTATCTAGTTACATAATGCATCAATGTGTTGTGTTTTTGGTATATAAATTCTTTCATTCTCATTTCACCTTCTATATTATTCCCTTTGTCTCAAATTTTGTATCAACTCATGTAAATATATAGTTAATTTACTTGTACATTTAAACATTACTTTTGTAGGTGTACCCTAGACAAGTAGTCAAATTTGCATGATTGTTAATAGAAGTTTTCACCATACAAGTATGTGAGGTCAATTTTGTAGTCTGCAACTAAAAGTGAACGCAAATTAGGTAATTGTATATACTTACATTATGGTTTTCACATTCAACATGTTATCTAGTTACATAATGCATCAATGTGTTGTGTTTTTGGTATATAAATTCTTTCATTCTCATTTCACCTTCTATATTATTCCCTTTGTCTCAAATTTTGTATCGACTCATGTAAATATATAGTTAATTTACTTGTACATTTGAACATTACTTTTGCAAGTGTACCCTAGACATGTAGTCAAATTTGCATGATTGTTAATAGAAGTTTTCACCATACAAGTATGTGAGGTCAATTTTGTAGTCTTCAACTAAAAGTGAACGTAAATTAGGTAATTACATATATATATATATATATATATATACTCACATATTTCTCATCCATCCTCTAAAGACACCCTCTTGTACATCCCCTTAATTCATCTTCTTATCTCCCCTTAAGCCGTCCTCTTACATCCCCTAAAGCCATCCTCTTATGTATCCTCTTAAGACAACCTCTTAGCTCCCCTTAAGCCATCGTCTTACATCCTCTTTTGTGTTATCTAGTTACATATTGCATCAATATTTTGTGTTTTTGGTACATATTTCATTCTCATTTACATTCATTATTTCTTGCAGGTGTATCCTACAAGTAGATTTTTTCATAATTGCCACTACAAGATTTCATCATAATGTAAATGGTAGATCAATTTTGTAGTCTTGTCAAACTAATAACATGGACCTATAAGCTAATTGTATAGATCTACTCATATGTTTCATAATGGACCTATTTTTTTTGTTTTGAGACTCTTTTTATGATCTATGTATTTAATTTTCACGGATTGAATATTATTTTATGATTGCCACAAATGATATTAGTGTAGAGGTTCAATAAGTATATAGTTTGTATTTTTCCTATCATTTTTGTACCCACTTTAGCCATGTTTTGAGATGTGTTGATTTAGCATTTATTTTATATTATTTAAATGCACAAAAGTTGAAAAGACTTGTATAGAACCTATCCATCTACTCACTCTAACTCTCATTCATTCATGATTGTGTAGTAGTGTCATGATAGTTAGGGAAATAGTCCTAAGACAGTTTGCATATTTGAAATGGTTTAATATCACCTCTATGAATGCCATAGTCCTCCTTTATATCCTTCAATCATTGTCTTGAACAGTCTAATTCTATCACCAATAAATATGGGACTGTGCTATCATATTACCTAGGTGTAGTCATAAGTATCATGGTATGGATTGAGTTATTGGTGTTGTAGAGTTATTTATGACTGTTAAGGTAATAATGAGGGTTATCATGCATAGGTAAGGTAGTAAATAGTCATTATTTCAAACTAAATGACTACCATAAAGGTTACTCATTGTCATAGCAAAGAGAATATTATTGTCATGCATGAATATTATTGTCATATCCAATCTAGACTGTCATAAATCATTGAGATGTTCTCATAAGAGTAATTCAAATCTAAAAATCAGTCATAATGAAGTTATATCATCTAAAGTCCATTGCAAAAATCCATATGACAATAATAAAACAAATAGGATAGTCATGAAACAAATAGGGCACTCATGAAACAATAAAGTAATCATGTTAGTCAAGAGGTTTTCATAGTGATTGATGATCTTATATCATTCTAAATGGTCATATGCTAGTTAGATAGACATATTTATGGCAACAAGTGGCCTTCATCAAATTCATAAGAGGCTACAAAACCAATTATAGGATTGTCCTAATGAAACAAGAGAGGACTGTAAAATGCATAAGTGGTCATCCCAACACCTATATGATTGTCATAACAATCCCTAATAGCCACTTGCCTTCATGACCAATCAAAGATGTTATTAAGAACTTGAAGATAATCTCATCTATGGATAAACACAAGAAGGAGAAGGTGGCATGAGGGTCCAAATGCAAGTGAATGGTTTCTTGTTTAAAAAAGATACACATGCTTGTCCAAAATTGCCCTTATTACTATCCTAAAAATAACAGCATATATACGGTCATAAAAGCCATTAAACCTTGATAATAACCATTTCATTGGCTAAATAATTTGAAGGAGAAAGTCATCTCTATATCCTAAATGCAAAATCCAATTATTGTTTAACTTACAATGCTCAAGAAACATGAGAAAATCAATTACATTAAGTAATGGCCCAATCAAGCCTAGGGATAATGCATGAGAGTATATGAGCCTGAGGAATTCCTTGTCCTTAGGAAGAGGCAAAATATACCCACTCAATAGAACGACTAAGAGAATGGCCAATCAAACCAAGACAAGAATCTACATAGCAAAAGGAATCTCAAAAATGAAATAATTCCCTAGCACTAGAAACATTCTGAGTAATCATTATAAGGGATTAATGCACCAACATTGTCAACCAATAAGGTATAAAAGAGAAGATCTCAAGAGAATGTATAAATACAAGAAGAGATAACTTAGAGAAGGCTACTAAAGCTAAACACATGAAACTAGAAGTTTTGGAAAGAGCAGAAAATGGATTGTCAAAAATAGGAAAAATGAAGGGGCCTTTATAAGGTATATGCTAATGATTGATCTAATAATGTTTAAATCCTATGACATTGTATTGTGTATGAGTGTGTACTATGTGACTCTCATGAGCCTAGTTAATGTGTTTTGTATGTATGTGTGTATGTATGAATAAATGTGTAAATAATAATATTTTGGGAACCCCTCAAGACTCAAGGGAAGTCTATATAAATTGTTGAGAAACTAGGCAACATGGACAAGCTCAGAGAATGTGACAACTATGTGATGGGAACAAGATCAAAGAATGTGGTAAATGTGTGATGGGGGAAAGCTTAGAGAATGTGGTAATTGGGAAATGGAAATAATCTCAAAGAATGTGATAACTAGGAGATTGGAGAAAGCTTAGAGTATGTGTTGACTGAGTGATGGGGATAACTCATCATGTAGTTTAATATTGTGGAAGATGCTCTATTAATTCTCACACAAGGAAATCAAGCTCTCATAGGTGTTCATCAACACCACTCTATCGTAAACTAGACCTTAGGTGAAAGCAAGCAATTTCCACAAAGTAAATATATTCACACAAAAGACAAAATTATGAGAATCCTTCATCAAGATTTCTAACCTAATTGTAAGGAATATATCTAGGGTTTAACTATCTTCCCTAAATTTTGGTGAACTTGGCCTAGATCTTACATCTCCTAGGGTTTTGCCTTACAATTTTTCCCTTTTATTTGTTATAATATCCAATCTTTAATATCTATGATTGCATTTTCCTAGATATTTTGGGTGTATCATCATAACTTGTTATGGCTTGGACCACATGCCCTAATTTTTTTTGAATTTTTCATCCACTCTTGAAAATTCAAAAGGTTCACTTCTTTCATTTTGGTTCTAAATATGATTTGTTGCCCATGTAACTTAGAACTTGCTCAATGGCCTTGGTTATTATCACTTTAAAATATATTGATTTTTTTGTTATTAATTTCCCCTAGTTGTTTAATGTTCATATCAAACCCCTATACATTATCATATTCAACATCTTTGGTAGTCTATCTTAGTTAAATCCATGAGCTTAAATAGAAAAATGTAGCACCTGATCATAAATATTTTTATGCTTATAAGACTAGGTTGTAGATCTTAGTGAGTTTTCTTCCAGTTGTTGAAATCATGTTAAGTTATAATTTATCAAGAACTATTTTGTACATTCTGATAGTCATGTGTATACTATCTATTCAAAAATTTGAGAAAATTATCTACACATTAGATATTCACATGTACTAGTTCACTATTTTAAACACATTAAAGATAGTTTTTCATTTTAAATTAAAAAAAGTAGTAGAGAGAAATCTTCTCACATGTCTCAATTAAATAATTTATAATCTAGAAGTGAACAATGAAGCATATTTAACATATTATCTTTAACATATTATCTAACATACTAAAATGTTCAAGCATATAGTCAATAATATATACATGTAGATCTATCTAGATAAGTCCATGAAATACTATAAAATATAGGTAGCACCCATGAAATGTGTACTAAAACATCTACTCATTGTCAGCATATAAATAAATACAAATCATAGTTCATGAAATACTGAAATATATCTAGAAGTCCATGTAATAGCAAGTTCGACATATATAGTCAAAGTCCTAGTGGCATATATAAAAAATAATTCACATCATACAGTTCAGTCTATGAAATAAATATCTATGTCAGGTATGATCATCACTCAAGTTCAAATCTGAAAGAGGCTTCTTTCTTCCTCGTGAAATAGATGGATCTACCTCATGCTGTACACAACAGAAAGAAACTTGCAATTAGATTTAAAAAATTTTAAAATGACACATACATGTGCTTCTGAAATGTAAATTTTATTTGATTGAAGATTTAATTTAATTTATAAAATAATCATATTAAATATTTAAATCTAGGCTAATGTATGATTAAATTACCATATGATGTTGGTCATCTCTTCCCACATTCTATTGTCCAAGTGATCGTAAAGCATCAGGTGCTAATTCCTGGATATTCAAATTTAAAACACTCAAGAATTAGGTTACCATCCAAATTTAATTTAATTTATAAAAAATATGAAATTAAATATTTAAATGTAGGCTTTAAAGTGTGCATTTAAATTACTATGCAATCATGCTCATCTACTCCCACATTTTGTTGTCCACATGGTATAGTTGTTTCATCTTCTTGACCAAAAGTTTGACCTGCTAATTCCTAGAATTTCAACTAAAGTAAGTTTGAAATAAGTTAGAATTTATTTAGCATATAAATACCTAGAAATTGCACATAGAAAATTTAGTAAAGTTTAGGACCTCAAGATGTGTGGATAGCTCATGAAATTGTCCCTGACTAGCAACCTGACCAATGTTCGCACTCCTATCATCCTGCACTTACATATATGGGTGCATATATAAATTTATATAAACTCAAAAAAGAAACTTAGTACAATTTTAGTACAATTTTTTAAAACACACACCAGAGAATACTTAGGCATAACAACTGACAATGGAGGATCAGTGCAAGAAACACCTGAGCCACGTGGTCGGTCAGACATGGGAATTGCCACGTGACTTGAGCCTCGCTGCAACAATAGTGTTTCACATACATGTACATATAGTTATTTATTTATTTATACACTTGTTAATTTAAAATATAATATAGATAAGTTTCAAGAAGAAAATTTAAACTAGAATTAGATACATATGGTTTTAGGGTTAAGATATATTGGTTTACCCCGTAAGGTGTGCCAATCTCTACAGCTGTCGATGCAAAACTTAATGTATCAAATTATGATGCTGCCCTAGAGTGACTTGAGATCTGTACAACAAATAGTTCACAATTTATATATTAATTCATTCAATTATTTATATAAATTTTGATACGTTCAAATTATGTACTTGAAATATTTAATAAAATGTGGTCAATGTACCTGTGTAGGATTATCATCTGAATATAGTAGATCCAAGTATGACTCCACTTCTGTTGTAGCTGCATATGATGTGGATGTAGGAGCAAGACCATAACACGGTTGATTGCAATTTGTACACAAATGTGCCCCTGACATGTCTGAGGCTCTATGATGAGATGCATCGACTCCTCCATGATGCTCTCCACCACTCAATTCATCTGCCATGTGGGCATCTTGTTCAGTGAGATTGCCCAAGAGTCTACTCAATGCTCCTAATGTCGACAACACTGCCTGGTGTTGAATAGGTGTAGGAATTGTGGGCAAAATAGGAGCAACCATAGGAACAGAAGGAATAGGTTGATTGGGATCAACTTGTGCCCCTGGCCTGTGTTGTGGAATGCCACCACTAACACCCTAGAATTCTCTCATCAAAATAATTAGGTTTTGACCCAATTGAAACTCCACCCATAATTTTCTCAAAAAATATAGTGGTACCTCATAATTAGCATGTGGTGGGTGATCAAACACCATCTGCCACTGATCCCAAAAATGTCTCGAAATCACCTCATGCCTACACCACTTAATTGATATTCTTTTTTTTTTGTTGCAAGTATAGGTTGATTAGTTTTCGGGTGATGAAAAAATGGGGCTAATGTTTGTTTTGTTATGTGAAGATCATGGATGTCTTTATATGAAAGACCATCCACATAGAATTGCCTCCTCTCCTCTCGCCAGAGGTGAAATCTATTTAGGTCTACATCAATAGACCTAATAGAATCAATAATGGTTTGCATCGAAGATGTAAACCGAGCCACATGAGGAGGCATCAAGTGAGGTTGATTATTAATCAAATTAAAGTTTTCCTCAATTGCATTAATATTTTCATTAATGCTTTGCTGCAATTGGGCCTCATCAAGTGGAGGGGGTGGGGGGTTTTGAGGTGGATCACGGGGTGGGGGGTTTTCATAAATAATGTCATTTATTAAAAATTCATCTATTGTATGGTCATCCATTAGATGTCTCCTGCAAATTTCCAAATACATCCATATGAAAAACTTACAAATGTATAATTTCACAAATATATACATATTGAAAACTTACAAACAAATATCTATAAATTTAAACTTAATCTAATATATCTATAAATGTAAGTTTAAAATATCCATGAATTTAGAGAGCAAATAATACTTGAAAATTACATGCACAAGTACAACTAGTCAAGAAAAATATGGACCTGATTGTTGATCTCTAGTAAGTTATATACATTTTTACTATTTATTAGATCATTATGATTATTAATTTAGATAATAGGTGATTATTTTATTATTAATGTATTCTTTATGTCGAAACCCCTACAACTTTGGAAAATTAATAAGCTCAAATGATTGGGTTGTTGAAACTTTACATTTCATCATGGACATAATTTAATGTATTATATTTTCTACCAAAGGGACTTGATTTGATAAGGACATTAAATATATAGGGATTTATGGATTTTGATTAGATAGTAGATATGTACCCAATAGGATTTCTATAGCTCTCCTTCTATTATTTATTCATACAAATTTCTAAATGTTGTTTTCTATGTAATTACTCTTCTAAAATTTGTGTAGATTAGAACTTTAACCCTCTTCTTTTAAGATCCAGTAGGAATATTTTGATTTTTTTTCATTTGTTTCATTAGGGCCTAGCTATCTTATTAGATCTATGGGAGAATTAAGGATTAATTCATATTAATTTTTGTTTGAGTGGGAGTTTTGTTGCAATGAACTATTTTTAGGAGATACATATGATAAGTGCTTTTAGAATAGAGGCGGAGAGGTTTAATGGAACCAGCTTTGACCTTTGGAATCTTAAGATGGAGTATTTACTTGATAGAGATCTATGGGTTGTTGTTCAGACCAAAAACATTTTAGCACAAAAAGATGAAAACTAGTAAGTTGATGAAAGAAAGACAAGGAGCCTCATTCAACTTTGCCTTGAAAATTGAATGTTTATAAATATTTTAGGACAAACAAATTGCAAGAAGCCTAAGTAGGTTAAGTTAGGGAATTTGTATTACACAAATTCCTTTGTCAACAAGTTTTTTGTACAAAATAATATTTGTTCTTTAAATATATGGGTGATGGTGATTTAGTAACAAAGCACCTAAATTAGTTCAACAACTTAGCTAGTTGGAATTTGTAGATGTGAAAATGGATGAGGAGGATCAATGCATAAATTTATTGTATTCTTTCCCTAATAGTTGGAGTAATCTCATGATGGTGAATAGTAACAATGTCTCAAAGTTGAAGCTTGATGATGTGGTGGGTTTGTCACTTTCTAAGGAGATGAAGTAGTAAAAATTAAATTCCATCAATGATATTTTGTCTATGAGACCTCATCCTAAGGATATAGAGAGGGACATGAAAAAATACAAGCATGCTAGAAGTCTATGGGGGGATCTTGGTCTCATTGAAAATTGGATGTCAAATGTTGGAAGTAAGGAAATATTAGAAGCATCTAGAGACTACAACTTGGAGAAGGCAAGGAAACATAAATAAATGATGATATAGACTTAAGGGCCTCCAATGATGATGTTGGTGATACTTTTTTTGTACATCCTTTTAAGCATGCACACAAGGGTGCATGACTTATTGATTATAGAGCCTTTTCTCATGACTCCCAATTAGGAGTCATTCTTGGTTTATGAGAGCTTTGATGGTAGACATGTGTGTATTTAGGATCTAGTAGGTAATGTATATGTTTCTAACCTACTTGGTGGAACATAGAGTTGGTTATGAAAAAGATAGGCACATCATGCATTTGTAAATAACCCTACATGTTTAGCATGTAAACTAAGCACATTGATATATGTCATAAGATATTGTGTGTGACATAATGGAGGATAGTTCATGGTTATGCAATTGAGAAGGTGGATGCCTATATGAATTTGGTGTAGTTGTATTTTCAAATAAGCTAAACTCAAGTATATAAATTAACAATTTTAGAGATATGATAGACATCATATTGCCACAGTCCATAATAAATGTAGACCCAAGCTTCAAGATTTAACTGTGTGAGTTTTTTCCTCAACGTTTCAGATCATACTCACACACAGTTAAATCTTAAAGCTTGGGTCTACATTTTAGAGATACTTTTGTTAATAGTTTTAGGGTTTATAAAGATTATATTTTTAGGGTTTATGAACTTCATAGTTTTAGGGTTTATAGTTTCAAGTTATAGTTTCACTTGTTTAGTTTTAGGGTTTATAATTTGGTTTTTTATGGTTTGTAGTTTAGGTTTTTAGGGTTTACAGTACAACATGGTTTTAGGGTTTATCAAAACATACAATCACAAAAAAAAACATAAAACTCTAATTTTACTGAAACCCTAATTTTCATTTTAATCCTACAATCACAAAAAAACATAAAAAACAAGTTAAAAACTAGAAACTAACCAACCTGGAGGAGCTCAGTAGTGACAAGGTGGCGGGAGGACGTGACAAGGCAAAAAAAACTCTGGATTTGTGCTGGTAGGGGCTTCAACAACGCATACCCATTTTTGCTCTGTCGCTGTTGTTGTCGTTGTTGCTGGAGGGAAATGAGCCCGTAGGCCTTTTTAAAAAAAATATATACACTTTCAAAACGAGTACCCGTTTAGTAACGGGTATCCGTTATGTAATGGGCACCCGAAGCTAAATAGGTACCCGTTTAGGCTCGGGTACCCATTACTAAACGGGTACCCATTTAGCTTTGGGTGCCCATTCCTAAATGGGTACCCATTTCTTTGAAAATGGGTACCCGTTCCTATTGGGAATTCTTTTCCCTGTGCAACTTCCCCTACATGTGGACCGAGTTTCTTGATTTTACCCAAAGAATATTCAATGTTTTGCCTAATTAAGATAAATTGACGGTCTCAAGGCAAATGCATTTATATTTCATCTTAAATGAAATTTAATTTTGTTAAATAATTTGAAGCCTTGGGTTATGGATAGCGTTTCTGAGGTTTATATGATTTTTTACCAACATTTTAAAGCTTAGCTTTACAGAATAGGTTAAATTGATGGCATTCACTTATTTCTTTAATCATGAGTAAGATTTATATTTATGCCGAAGGCATTCCCTATTTGAAGTGGACGACCTAGCTTGACTGATCGATGGTTGAAGATGGCTTAAGGGACAGTAAGACGATTCAAATGGTTTTGACCATCTAATTTTCCGTTGCCACTTTTTTTCTCATTCGCTAGTTTTTCTTTCCCTTGCTATTTTTTTTTCACTTAGCAGTTTCCCCTGCTCCATCTTCAAAAATCTTGTACGGACACCATTGTGTTTGGTGATGCATAAACTAATAAAGACAACAGTTTGTTGGAAGATTCAGTGGAAATAATATAAACTTAGCTAATAGGTATCTTCTTTTTAAATATATATAAACATAGATAAATAATTGGAAATAATATCTTATATGTTGCTTGCTACAAACATATAAATAATACCTATTTCAATATATTGGCACTATGATAGTATGAAAATTGATACTATATATTGATATATATAATGTAATAATATATTGATATAATATATAATAAAATAAAATATATAATAAGAGGTTGATATATTATATAATAAAATAATAAATATATTTTAATATTTAATATATAATATTTATTATAAATATAAATTTTTATAATATATTATTTTTAAAATATATCAATATAGTATACAATAATTGTTGTAAGTATGGGCCTAACCGGTGTTGTCATTGATGTCAACATACTCCTGTTGCATTGATGATAAGGATTGGATGAGCTATGTGCTGAGGATATTGAGAAAATTAGTCCTAATCAAGAACAGAGAAGAATAGTGAAGACAGTGAGGTAAAGATCCCAGCTAAGATGAAGATCGGAGGATACGCTTCAAAGGATTTACAAATATGTGTCTTAAGATGATCCAGTAAATATTTTAGAGGTCCGCATGAAGATCTGAAGAAGTTATGGCCACTTAACTAAAACTGGTTTTGGTAGGTGTTCAGAGGTGACATAGTGACAGATAGGTCCGATGAGATCCAGAAATGCAATATCTTGTTTTGTGGATTTGATGGAGTGTTTATGAAGTCAATGTGAATTGACAATCCAATTGGTTCATGGTCTGAAGGTCCGCAAGCATCTATTCCAATATGGCAGTGATAACAGATTGTGTTCTTGAGGTTTCAGATGAAGCAGAGAATGATTTCAGTAAGCAGAAGTAGTGTGGATGTTCTTGATGATTCAGGCAAGCTTGTGGAGGTCTTTGGATTGTGTCCAGTTCATGTTAGCGGTCCACATTAAAGATTGATCTCGTAATTGAAGAATTACTTCCAGATGATGATGTTCTTCCCAAGTAAGGCCGACCGGATGAGTTACACATCCTGTGGATGATCTTGAAGATGTTCTGTGAAGAATGGCATGTTTCTAAGGAAGATTGAAGTCTCAAATCTATGTGGCCGATAGTGTGTTAATCTGCGTGAAGTCTTTTTGTAATTAGTCATGTTTTATTTATGTGTTTGCTCTATAATGTATGCCGACTTGGATGATTATCCCTAAGTTGATGTCCTATATAAATAAGGAGTTGTAAAGTCATTTTAAAGGCATTGTGGAGATGAGTGTGTGGTAGAGAGGAGCAGAGTGAAAGGCAGAGCAAAAGTATTGGGCTTAAATGGAACTAACTCAAGCATGGTGAAGATGCTATTCTTCAGTTCAAGTATGTAATACTTATTATTTTGTAGACAGTGTGTCTCCCGTAGGTAGTGGGCCTCTTGTGAGCAATGTGCTCAGGTAGTGAGCCCTAATTGGCATGTGCCATTTTGTTCTTCCTATTCTTCTAAAGGAGAATACAATCTTGGGTTAGTCACCCCATGGTTTTTCCCTTAACCGGGTTTTCCACGTTAAAAATCTTGGTGTCATGTGTGTTAATGTGTTTCTGCTCTTAAATTATTGCATTATGTTTCCATGATTAATTTATTATTATGCTGTTGAATTAAGAAAAGGATTTAAGTGGTTAATTGGAAGAAAGTTTTGGACAACTGATTCACCCTCCCTCCCCTCTCAGTTGTCTATCATAAATTCAACAATTGGTATCAGAGCCTAGTTCCTCTAAAATGAGCTTAACTACTTGAGGAGATCCAGGATGTCATCTTACAAGAAGGATAGTTAGAGGTTTGATGGAACCAATTTCACTCTTTGGAAAAGTCGCATGGAATGTTACTTACAATGTATGGGAATGTAGTATTGGATCATGGCTTAAAAGAAGTATGTTCCTCCACAGAATGGTCTGAGTACCATAGATGAAATCAGAGATGCTGAAAATAATCTGTAGATTAAAGAAGCTCTTCTAAGTGCCTTATCTGATTCAGAGCTGACAAATATTATTGATCTAAAAACTACATATGAGATTTGGCAAAAATTGGAACTTCTACATGAAGGAGACAAGTATGTTAAATGTGCCAAGCTACAGAGTCTGAAAGGAAAATTCAAAAACCTGAAAATGAGAGAAGATGAAAACATCACTACATTTATGCCAAGAGTAAATGAGATTATTTGTGGCATTAGATGTGCTAGTGGAATCTTGGATGAAGATGATATTGTTGGCAAAGTTCTCAGATCCCTTCCTGATTCTTACAAATATAAGGTTGCTGCTATTGAAGAATTCAGATCCTTTTCAGGTATCACAAGAGATCAATTGGTTGGTAAACTGGCTGCATTCGAATTGACCGAGTTTGGAGATACCCCCCCAAGACTGAATCTATATTCAAAGCTATTGCCTCTATAAAAGGAAAACAAAAGTTTGATCCAGGAGAGAACTCTTCAAAGAAGCTATCATGGTATGAAAAAGCAAGAAAAGACCTGGAAGAAGATGAAGCAGAAGCTGCTCAACTTGAAGCCCTTATTGCAAAAAGACTGCCAAGAGGATCCGGTAAGTATGAAGGGAAATTGCCCTTTAAATGTTTCAATTGCAACAAGATTGGTCATTTTGCCTCAAGGTGTTCGGAAAGATTTTCAAGGCCAAACCCTAACAGGTCAAGGTTCCAAAAGAAATGTTACTATGTTCATGAAGATGATGATGATGAAAGAGTAACAGATGATGAATCAGAGACAGGAAACAAATCTGGAAGTGACTGGATGTTTATTGCCATCAAGGAAGAAGATCCAATGCCCTCTGAATCTGTCAATCATAAAATTGTAGAAAGAGCTCTGGTTGCCCAAGTTGAAGAAAAGGATGATTGGATCATTGATAGTGGATGCTCTCACCATATGACAGGTGACAAAAATAAGTTCATAGATTTGGAAAGGTATGAAGGAGTGGTAAAATTTGGTATAATTCTAGTAGCAAAATCAGAGGTAGAGGAACTATTTATTTTGATGGAAAGAACAAAACCAGTAATGTACTGTATGTTGAAGGCCTGAAGCACAATCTTCTTAGTGTTGGATAGTTGGTGGACAAAGGCTATGATCTTTGATTCAAAAATGGAAAATGCAAGATCTTTGAAAACTCTGGAACAGAGATTGCATTTGGTACTCAAACTAAAGGTAATATCTTCCACTTGGTTGGTACTGGTAAAAGTTGCTTATTTGTTCAAATTGATCAGAGTTGGTTGTGGCATAGGAGAATGTGTCATGTGAATTTTGATAATATCATCAAGATAAGCAATACTCCAGTTGTAAGAGATCTTCCAAGACTGGTGAAACCTACTAATAGTTTTTGCAAAGAATGTTAGTTGGGTAAGCAGAGCAGAGTCACATTCAAAAGTAAAGAATAGCCTTCTACCAGATTATTGGACTTAGTTCATACTGATCTATGTGGTCCGGCAAGAATCAGGAGTGTGCAAGGTGATAGATACTTCATGTTATTAATGTATGATCACTCTCAGATGATGTGGGTAACTTTTCTAAAAGAGAAATCTGAGGCCCTTGAGAAATTCAAAATATTCAAGGCTATGGTAGAAAATGAAACTAGATTAAACATAAAATGTCTAAGGTCTGACAGAGGTGGAGAATTCACATACGGTGAGTTCATAGAATTCTGTGAGAAACATGGGAGAAAAAGACAGTTGTCTGCTCCAAGGACACCACAACAGAATGGAGTAGTGAAGAGAAAGAACCGGACCATCCAGGAAGAATCTGGTACCATGATGATGGAAGAAAATGTTCCTCAGATCTACTGGAGAGAAGTTGTAAGCACTGTAGTCTACACTCTTAATCGAGTTCAAATCAGAAATAATACTAGTAGGACTCCTTATGAACTCTGGTTTGGCATCACTCCCACTGTGAAGTATTTCAGAGTCTTTGGTAGAAAATGTTACATTAAAAGAGATGAAGATCTAGGCAAATTTGATGCTAGAAGTGATGAAGGAATATTCTTGGGTTATTCTACTCAAAGCAAACCATACCGATGTTATAACAAGAGATTGAGAAAGATTGTAGGAAGTACAAATGTGAAGGTTGATGAAGGTATTGAAAAACCTTCAAGGTTTTATGAATATGATGAAGGTGATCAGAATGATGTTTTGATCCAACGAATCCAAGCCCCCTCTGAAGTTTAGATTCAAAATGATTCAGTGAATCAGGAAGAAGAGATAAGTCTAAATGAACCTATGCAAGAAATAGAAGTGCAAGTAAGTCCCAAAATTCCCAGGTATGTAAAACTAAATCACTTTGAAGACCAGATCATAGGTGATAAAAGAAAAGGTGTTCAAACAAGAAGAAGGATTACTCAAGATTCAGAAGAGTATTGTCTGATTTCAAATATTGAACCTAAGACAGTGAATGAAGCATGCAATGATGAAAACTGGACTAGAGTAATGGAGGAAGAGCTGATGCAAATTGAGAAAAATCACACTTGGGATCTTGCTTCCAGACCTAAAAACAAGAATGTGATTGGAACCAAATGGGTCTTCCAGAATAAACTGAAAGAAGATGGTGCACTAGTCAGAAACAAAGCCAGATTAGTCTACAAAGGTTACTCCTAAGTAGGAGTTGATTTTGAAGAAACTTTTGCTCCAGTGGCAAGAATTGAAGCAATTAGATTATTTCTTGCTTTTTCTACCTTCAAGGATTTCAAAGTATATCAGATGGATGTCAAGTCTGCCTTCCTGAATGATGACTTGGAGGAATAAGTTTACATTGAGCAACCAGATGGATTTCAATTCTCTGATCATGGTGATATGGTCTGCAAGTTGAAGAAAGCACTTTATGGACTCAAGCAAGCCCCAAGAGCCTAGTATGAAAGATTGGATAAGCATCTTTTGAAGATTGGTTTCAACAAAGGTACCACTGACAGTAATTTGTACTTCAAAATTGATCATGAAAACATCTTGATTGTTGAAGTGTTTGTTGATGATATCATTTTTGGAGGAAGAGATAGTATGTGCAAAACTTTTGCAAAACAAATGAAAAGTGAATTTGAGATGTCCATGTTTGGGGAAATGAATTTCTTTTTGGGCCTACAAATCACTCAAACAAAGAAAGGAATCTTCATTTCTCAGACTAAATATGTGAAAGAATTGTTGAAGAAATTTGGGATGGAAGACTCAAAACCAATGAGTACTCCCATGGCAACTAGATGTAAATTGAGCAAAGATAATGACTCTCATAAGGCTGATCAGAAAAAGTATAGGTTAATGACTGGAGGATTATTGTATGTCACTCAAACTAGACCTGACATTATGAATGTTGTTGGTCTTGTTGCTAGATTCCAAGCTGATCCTAGAGAATCTCATGTCGTGGAAATCAAGAGGATTTTTAGATATCTAAAAGGGACAGTTGAGTATGGTTTGTGGTATCCTAGAGATCATGATTTCTCTCTTCATGCATATATAGATGCGGATTGGGTAGGAGATGTGGATGACCAGGAGAGTACCAGTGGTGGAGCATTCATTTTGGGGAAGAGATTGGTTTCTTGGTTGAGGAAAAAATAAGAGGCAATATCTCTGTCCACTGCAGAAGTAGAATATATTGCAGCAGCAGGTAGTTGCACTCAAGTTTTGTGGATGAAGCAAATGCTAAGAGACATCAAAATGGAGTATGAGGAACCTATCACAATCTTCTGTGATAATTCAAGTGCAATAAACATATCAAAGAATCTGGTGTTGTATTCAAAGACTAAACATATATCCATCAAGTTTCACTTTTTGAGAGAGTAAGTGAACAAGAATGAAGTTAGATTATAGTTTGTGCCTTCCAAGGATCAGATTACAGATATTTTTACTAAACCTCTACCTAAGGACTCTTTTGAGTATCTCAGGGTAAAGTTTGGTGGATCTCACAGTCACATCTTGTGGTCTGGATTGATGATGGGAAGCTGCTACTCAGGAGCAGCTAGTATGATTCTGAATTGATGCAAATATGTGCCCTTTGCCATTGATGTTAGAGGGGGAGAGAAGACATGTGGAAAAAAAGTGGTTACTGATCAAAGGGGGAGCAGTAAAGGAAGAGAAGACATGTGAATGGTTGTTGTTGATAGGGGGAGTTGTGTCAGTGAGGAGAAGTTCTTGTCTTGATGGTTAAAATAGTTTTTCACATCATATGTTGCCATCAATGACAAAGGGGGAGATTGTTACAAGTATGGGCCTGACCGGTGTTGTCATTGATGTCAACATACTCCTGTTGCATTGATGATAAAGATTGGATGAGTTGTGTGCTAAGGATATTGAGAAAATTAGTCCTAATCAGGAACAGAGAAGAACAGTGAGGTAAAGATCCCAGCTAAGATGAAGATTAGAGGATGCACTTCAAAGGGTTTATAGATATGTGTCTTAAGATGATCTAGTAAAGATTTTAGAGGTCCACATGAAGATTTGAAGAAGTTATGGCCACTTAAGTAAAACCAATTCTGGCAGGTGTTCAGAGGTGACAGAGTGACATAGATAGGTCCGGTGAGATCTAGAAATGCAATATCTTGTTCTATGGATTTGATGGAGTGTTTAGGAAGTCAATGTGAATTGACAATCCAATTGGTTCATGGTCTGAAGGTCCGCAAGCATTTATTCCAATATGACAATGATGACAAACTATGTTCTTGAGGTTTTAGATGAAGGAGAGAATGATTTCAGTAAGCAGAAGTAGTGTGGATATTCTTGATGATTCGGGCATGCTTGTGGAGGTCTTTGGATTGTGTCCAATTCGTGTTGGTGGTCTGCATTGAAGATTGAGATTGTAATTGAAGAATTACTTCCGGATGATGATATTCTTCCCAAGTAAGGTCGACCAGATGAGTTACACATCCTGCAGATGATCTTGAAGATGTTCTGTGAAGAATGGCATGTTCCTAATGAAGATTGAAGTCTCATATCTATGTGGCCGATAGTGTGTTAATCCGCATGAAGTCTTTTTGTAATTAGTCATGTTGTATTTATGTGTTTGCTCTGTAATGTATGCTGACTTGCATGATTATCCCTAAGTCAATGTCTTGTATAAATAATGAGTTGTAGAGTCATTTCAAAGGCATTGTGGAGATGAGTGTGTGGTAGAGAGGAGCAGAGTGAAAGGTAGAGTAGAAGTATTGGGCTTAAATGGAACTGACTCAAGCATGGTGAAGATGCTATTCTTTAGTTCAAGTATGTAATACTTATTATTTTGTAGATAGTGTGTCTCCCATAGGCAGTGGGCCTCTTGTGAGCAGTGTGCTCAGGCAGTGAGCCCTAATTGGCATGTGCCATTTTGTTCTTCCTATTCTTCTAACAGAGAATACAATCTTGGGTTAGTCACCCCGTGGTTTTTCCCTTAACCAGGTTTTCCACGTTAAAAATCTTGGTGTCATATGTGTTAATGTGTTTCTGCTCTTAAATTATTGCATTATGTTTCCATGATTAATTTATTATTATGTTGCTGAATTAAGAAAAGGATTTAAGTGGTTAATTGGAAGAAAGTTTTGGACAACTGATTCCCCCCCTCTCAGTTGTCTATCCTAAATCTAACAATAATAAGTATAATTATATTAAATATTATACACAATATATAATATAAATGTAATTAAACTATAAATAAATATTTAACATAAAATGATTTTATAAAATAAAATTATTTTTAAAATTAATTAAATAATTTATATTACAAAGAATTTGAGAGTGAGAGATAAAGAGATATAGAGAGAGAAAGATGGAGAGATAAAGATGGAGAGAAAGAGAGAAGGGGATATATATATATAGAGAGATAGAAATATATAGAGAGAGGGAAAGATAAAGAGATAGGGAGTGGTCATTTAATGTTTATCTTTCATCTTTATGGATTCAACATGTAATGTTTAATGTTAAGATTTATTGATTTGTGTTTAATGCCTTAGTGTCAATATTTAGGGTTTTGGGTTCACATTTAGGTAACTTAGATTTCAACATTAAGGAAGAGGAAGGTAGAAGGAGAGGGGGAGAGAGAGGTAGAAAGAGTGGGGAGAGAGGGAGACAAAAAGATATAGGGAGAGGTAGAGAGATAGATAGATAAAGAAAAGAGAGTAACTTTCAACCAATCGTTTCATGCCAACGACCCAAAGATGACATGTGTCCATTGGCAAATACACTTAGGTAAACATGTTCTTAAGGACCTGATAATTAACCTTTAAGACCTCTTTAGTGTACCCATTGCACACTAAAGTGTAGCTATCTCTAACAATAGCAACATCTCATCTCCAAGCTTCATTGATTCATACATGGCACAACTAATACAATTGGAAAAAATTCAGCTTATTTAAGTGGCTCAAAAAAGGATGCTTGTAGGATCTTGGAAGTCCAACAAATGGAAAGAATGCTTAACATTGGCTATTGTTTGATCTCCCCTCATCTCATCACCATCCTAGCAATAGATGATCAATATTTACATGCATTTTATTAGAGTTCTATTACTATACCAACCATTCAAAAACATTCGCAATAATATTGGTTCATTAGAGAAAGATATTACAACCCATTGGGAAAGAATTTCAAACAACTACCATCCATGGAATTTCCACCGTGCATCTCTAGATGCATTGACAAACACTAATGATGAAACTCCTTCTAACTGGGCACATAGTTCTAATGAAACTCCTTCGACAAGAAGATAGTTATGATGAATGACAAGTCTTGTCAAGACTATACCTAGGCATACCATTTCAACTAGATGGGCTCAACATGCTTGGGAAACAAGAAGAGGACCAGTTGAGGGCACTATCACTTGCAAATAATTGACTAAAACAAAAAAATAACTTTAATTGTGTGCTTTCTTTTACCCACTACTATTCAAAAATAAATTTACTTGCATGCATGCCAACATATTTAATTTACTCCATTTCTTTTCTAATGCAAGACAACAACACATATCACTAAATTATTTCAATGTTCACAAGATAAAGGGACAACAACCATTCACCAGCAACAAAAATGTATACTCTCTTCTCAATAAAAATTTCAATGTTCAATTTACAATTATTTCTCACTCTCCATAAATCCTTGACCACTTCATATTGGATGTACTTCTCTAACTATATAACCAAATCAACTAGCTCCTCTAGGCATAAGATTCTTGCATATTGCACCAATGAAGATATAGAGATAGAAATATAAATTTGGGAATTAATATTGCACCAATGAAAGCATTTGAAATGACCCAACCCTACCCCTAACCATAATCTCCAATGTTGAATTAGGGTCAGGATTAGAATTAGTGGTATATTACATATGATAGATCTCAACAAAGCACAAAACTCTAAAAGAAAAGATATAATAATGGAATAAAGATAAGTAAGCATTTGAAATGACCCAACCCTAACCCTAACCATAATTCTAATTAAGTTTAGAATTAGGGTTAGGGTTAGGGTTAGGGTTAGGGTTAGAGTTAGGGTTAGAATCAACGTTATGATTAGAATTAGGGTTAGGGCTAGATTTAGGATTAGGGTTCCTATTAAAATTTAGGTTAGAATTAAGGTGGGTTACTATTAGAATTAGGGTTCAAATTAGAGTTAGGGTTAGAGTTGAATTAGGGTTAAGGTTAGTATTAAGGTTAGGGTTATGTTTTGAACTATAGTTAGGCTTAGGGTTAGATTTAGGGTTAGGGTTAGGGTTAGGTTTAAAATTAGGATTAAGGTCAGGGTTAGGATTATAATTAGGGTTTGGATAAGGGTTAGGGTTAGAATTAAGGTTACGACTATATTTAGGGTTAATGTTAGAATTTAAGTTAGGGTTAGGGTTACAATTATGGTTAAGTTTAGTATTAAGGTTAGGGATAGGGTTTCAATTAGGATCAACCTTAGGGTTAAAATTAGAGCTATGTTTAGGGTTAGAATAAAGGTTAGGGTTAGGGTTAGATTTAGGGTTAAAATTACAATTAGAATTAGGGTTACAACTTGAAAAGGGTGACAATTAGAATGAGAATTAGAGTCAAAACTAGGGTTAGGGTTATTATAAGGGTTAAATATTAGATATTATATTCTTAATTTTCTATTTTTAAAATTCTAACCTATTTATATTAGAATTTATAAATAGAATTTATATTATGTACTTTTTAAAATAAGGGCCTCGAGAATTAATTTATATTAAATATATTTTAACCTATTTTTAAAATTATATTTATGTTATATTTATATATCTAACATAAATACAAATATCACAAATATAACATAAATATAATATCACAAATATATTTGTAAAAGGTTAGAAATATAATTTTATTGCATTATTATAAATAGGGAACTTATATTTATATTAATATATTTATATTATTACGTGAAATGGGTTGTGCTTAAATGGAAAGGCCATATGGTTCTCAAGATGGAGATCCAAGTTTGAATCCCCAAGTAACATCAATGGCTTATGTGGCTTCTAAGTTGATTATGTGGTTTCTAGGTTGGATATGTTGATGGGGAGGAGGTCCCCCTTATGACCTCCATGCTTACGAAACTATATATATATATATATATATATATATATATATATATATATATATCATATCTTTAGGGTTTACAATAATTTATAAACCTATGTAATAATATAAATATAATATAATCGAGAACAAGGTTGTGTTACCTCCAACACTTACGAATAATAATTCTATAGAGTATGCACATTATAAAAAAATATATCTACAAATAATAATATTATAATAATGTAATAGTATAAATATAATATAATAATATTATATTTATATTATTATAATATTATTATTTAATAATAATATTATAATAATATAAATATAATATAATAATATTATATTTATATTATTATAATATTATTATTTAATAATAATATTATAATAATATAAATATAATATTATTATATTTAATAATGTTATATGAATTTAATTATACATTAATTATATTAATGTTTTGATATAATTATATATTAATTTAATTAACATTTATAATAATGTAATAATAATAAATCATATAATAATTCTATAGAGTATGTACATTATAAAAAATAAATATGTACAAATAATAATATTATAGTAATATAAATATAATATAATTATATTTATTAATGAAATACAAAATTAATTATACATTGTTGATAAGGGCGTGGTTCGGTGGTTAAATTGCTCAGTTGTAGTGGCGGCCACTAGAGTTCAAATGCTCGCTGGGCCAACGAGCTCGCAGGCTTTATGCCTTTATTGGGCCAACGGGCTCACGGGTTTGAAGTGTTCTTGCTAGGGGATGAGGTCCCCTATGTTGTGGCCTCATTAGTTCATTGCTCTAGGCAAAAGCATTCATGTGGAGCTAGAGGGCATGTTGCACCAGCGTCATCGGGCACGTTCAAAAGTTTATCAGGCGCATTTAAAAAAAATAAAATTATGCATTAATTATATTAATGTCTTACATGTTATATGATATAATTATATACTAATTTAGTTAATGTCATTTGTATAATATTTAATAATAATATAAATATAATATTATTAATTAATTAGTATTTTAATTAGGGTCAAGATTACAATCAGTGTCAAATTTAGGGTTAGGGTTAGTGTTATGGTTATGATTATATAGGTTTATATTTTATTATATTTTATTTATATAGGTAAATCATGATATAAACCTATATGATAATGTAATTTATAATCATTTTTATTATTTATTAGATATATTATATGATTTATAAACCTATATAATAATAATATATTTATATTTTTTTATTATTTTAAAAAATATATCTAATGTAAGTAAAAAAAACATTTTAAAAATTCATTTATATGTTTTTATAATGTACATATAAAAAAATATATAAATGAATTTTTAGAATGTTATATCTTTTAGAATATGATTTAAAAAATCTAAAATTTATGTACATTATAAAAAATATATCTACAAATAATAATATTATAATAATGTAATAATATAAATATAATATTATTATATTTAATAATGATATTATATTTATATTAATCTATTATTATTATTATTTAATACTAATATTTTAATAAAGTAATAATATAGATATTATTATAATAATGTAATAACAATAATATAAATATAATATTATTATATTTAATAATGTTATGTATGAAATTAATTATACATTAACATTTATAATAATGTAATAATAATAATATTAATATACTTAATTAGTATTTTAATATAACATAGAATCAAGATTAAAATTAGGGTCAAATTTAGGGTTAGGGTTAGTGTTATGGTTATGATTACACTTGTCGTGCTCCAAATGCCACTGGCATATTTATATTTTATAAAATATATCTAAAGTATGCTGAGAGGTATTCCTATCAAGTTATAGATTAGAATTCAGAAATAATGCATCTCATTAATTCAAAATTCATCAATAAATCTATTCACAAAACTCAGACTTATGCAAAACAATTTCATCTTTATTATAGTTTATTTTGGGTATAATTACATCCTTATTTAAATAGATAACTCAAGAAGACTATATGTCATTGTCAGTTAAAGGATATTCCTTAGGTTCCTCTTCCCCATCAGAATCTAGTAAAACAAACTTAGAGGGTGGATGTACACATTGGTACTCCTCCATCACCTCTTTTCCTAAAACAGGGGCATCACAACCACACCCAAATGGCATATCACAACTAGCAGAAGGTTTACTTGGTTTAACTACACAAGTAGGAGCAATAGGTTTCTTGGCCAGTTTGGGACATTGTTTCCTTTCTAGCTAAACTTGCTTAAGAGCGTTAGCTAAAGTATATATGAATCTTCCAGCCGTGCACCCTCAGTATAGCTAATGTGCTCTTTGAGTTTTACTTCCTCAGTAGGCTCTTTCTTAACCTCTATTTTGGGTAAATATTGGAGAACAAACTTTTTGGTAGTTTTCTTGGTTCTTCTCCATGCCATTCTGGCATAAAACTAATTTCAAACATTAGCCAATCTGCTAGATGTTGACAAGTTTTCTCATAGTGAGCTCCTAGGTCCATGTGTTGAACCTAGTAGCTTTGATACCATATGTAACATGCCATCTCATATTACTCAAAATTACTCAAACAATTTACTAAGATAGTAAATAAACATGGTAAGCATGAAACAAAATTGTAAACATTTACATAATCACATTAAAATGCATATCTTTTCTAAATATTTTTCAACCTTGAAAATACAATATATTCAAAGATAGAAACATAGTGAAAACACTTCATTTTACATTTTAAAATAAATTGCTCTTGGCAATATAAAAAAGTTTACATAAGTTTGACAATCATAAGTCATACATAATGAATATTGTCTCTATAATCTTGATATCTATCACTCAAGTCTTGATGAGTCTTCTACTACAGAGGGAGAGCATCATCTGAGTGCTTTACCTCTAACCATAGACTAGTGGTCCCCCGCACACCTTCCTTCCTAGAAGTGGCCCTACCTTTCACAAAGAGTATAGACATAAAGAACCAACATGTCGTCATCTAAGTCCTAGTGTTGTGTCTTACATAACTCAATCGACCACACAACTCTAGACAATCTTCTAGTTAGGTATGATCATTCCGACAGGTTACACAATCTAGACACAGTGAATTGACTAATGCATGCATAAAAAATGCATCACTTTGGCTGAAGTTTCAATATAAATAGACGTTTACAATAAACATAGTCATGTGTTCACACACCTCTATCTCGACTTGGAAACTATCTCATCCTACAGTTTGATTTGTTCAACTCGAAAACTCTAGACATAAATTGTCTTGACTAAACTCAAATTCTAGTCTATCTAACTTAGAATTTAAATCCTTAATCTAGGATATATATACAAATGTAAGTTTAGATGATTTTAAATTTTTAGAGAGTTCCTATTTGCAATATTACAAATATTAGGGTCCATGACTCCTTGTCATTCTACTCAAAGTATCAAATCAAGCACTCTTATGCTATATGTCAAATTGTCGAGTCTATCAAGGAATCACTTAATTTAAACAAAGTATGACGTAAACTCTTTTCTAATTTACACTGTCTAGAACTATGGTTTTCTCAACCAATTATTGTTGACCATGACTTACAATAGATTAAAACAAAGTCATAATTGACTTGAGAGTTTAAAGCTTTCTAAAGCCTTCTGGTTGATTCTATGGTTTAAACTTCTCTAACCCAATATATAAGATAACATCAAAACTCTTGTTATCCAAAGATGTGAATGAATAATAATATAACATGGTTATAATGTCCTCTAGTCTTCTCTAGACCACTTAGGCACTATACAACTTTGTATTTCTCATAAAACATAGAACACGAGTTTCTATCTTCATGTATAAAGATCTTAATAAATACTTTCAATATCATAAGTACTCTTGCATAAGTTCAATCTTCAAAATAGGTTTTGAGTCTAAAATAACTAATGAATAAAGTTTTTGACATAATGGTCTCCTTTCGTCGTATGACTCTAGACATGGAAAGGTTATGAACTTATGCACATCATCCTTGCACATAACGAAAATACTTGCCATAGTTGAAGAATATATCTATATATTATATATAGATATATATATATATAGATATATATATCTATATATATATAGATATCTCTCTCTCTCTCTCTCTCTCTCTATATATATATATATATATATATATATATATATATATGTATGTATATATATCGCATCTTAGGTGCTTCCAATGATATATAAATATCATTTCTATTTACTTAGAATAAATGAGACCTATCACTAAGTCTTTGATTGAGAACAATAAAATTTGAATGTGTTAAAAAGATAAATAGGAAGCATCTCTATCTAAACTCACTGATCTTGACTCCTAAGTCTAATTAGAGTTCTCTAGAGGCTCAGTTTTGATAACAAAATGATAAATTCTTCAAATTTTTATAGTAAGAAGATAGCAATTGCATCCCATGATTACTTGAATGCTAATGAAGGTAAGAGATAACTAAAAACAACCTTGAGCTCTCAGAATAAACAGAACCTTTTTGCTATGTCTTGGTGTCTAACAAAATTACTCTAAAGAAGTTGGTTAAATTGTAACAGTAGCTAACTCAGCCTGCTACAGTTTAAGGCAAAACAACCCTTTAGCCTGCATAAGTTAAACATTCTATGTACTATAGAAAAGCCACTAAGTTACCATTATATAATACGTTAAATAAAATAAAGGAATACAGTCCCTGATACTTAAATAGAGATATGTCTATCTCTAACTACTAACAGAGTAGAAAACTTAGTTGTTTTTTATCATAAAATACAAAGCAAAGGCTATTCGACCTTAAGTTTACTCGGTATTATACAAGCTTATTAGTCTTATGCACATGGCATCATAGTAGGCTTATTTGCCTTATATATTCATAGAGATATAGTTAATTTATCATCCATATATACACAAAGATAATCTAAGATTATCGACCATTGATACACAAAGATTTTCTAAGTTTGTTGGCCAAATAAACACATATATATTCTAATATTATCAGCCATCGATACACAGGGAAAATCTAATTTTATTAGCCATATAAACACAACTACAAAATTGAATACAAATATACGATTAATAAACTATTTAAAGTTTTCAAGGAAAGGAAAGAACCTATTTTGAGATTGAAGGAATGATCCTTCAATAGTCTCTTTTCTTTATTTCAATGACAAGCTTCAATCCTTATCCTCGTCATCGATGTCCTTAACAGTAAATCTTAATCCAAAAACTCTTAGTGTCTCCTCCTTTGTCATGAAAAATCTTCTATGGTGCTTAATAACAAACTGCTACCACAATCCCATCCTTTTCTCCTATAACATAGCCTATAATAATTCCTTGAAGGCATGCAAATTGATGGAGATATTGGTCATAAAAGACCACTCCAAAAACTGGTTGATAAGCTCCTCCTTACTTTCCAAAATTGTTAGGGAGTAAAGGAGTTGAGCTACCTTAACTTAAAAGTAATTTGCATCACCTTGAAATCTTAACTACATTCATAAAGAAGTATATCAACCACAACACGTTAGGTCTAACTCCTTAAATAATATTTAATATATATACACACTTAACCACAAAGTGAAAAAGCACCCAATTTTTACTTACGTTATTTCCAATATTCATCAAGATACGAGAATGGGGTCGAAGTATTCTCCCCCTCTCTGTCTTGTGTAAACACCATAATAGATAGGTTATCAAAATGGAATATCAACCAGAAATTACCAATAATGAAATGGTTTAAACATTATAACTAATTTCTCTTGAATATAATCTATATTCATATCAAACAATGACTAACAACTATCGACCATTTCTTGTCAATGGTTGTACTTTCCTAACCTAGCTCTTGGTAAAACCTAAGCTAATGGTTCTTGACGACAAATAGATGATTGTCAAGTTGAAACTAAACATAGACCAAATGGGTCAAACACAACTTACCAAAAACTTCAAATTCCTTGGCTCAAATAGTAATTCTACATTTGTGATAGTCTACCAGTCTAATATGAGTTCACAAACCCAAATAAGTGATTACATGAATCTAATTCTCCTGAAATATGGATATGCACTCTCAATACTCCTCTAAAATGTTATATAAAAATTGTAAGACTCAAATATAAAATACAATGAAACATGACAACTTTTAAACTACACACAAACAAATTATGGAGACGTAAGATTTTTCTATTCTCCCAAGGATGCTTTTGCATCATCCACCCTAGGTAAGTTGAAAAGTGAGTCCCTCACTTTCCAGAGACTAATCGAAAACATAGTCAGTTTACCTCAACCCTAGAAATCCATCTTGAGTCTTCTTCTAGCTTTCCTCTTTGTTTCACCAAATACTTCTATATTGCTTGTTCTTGGTAATCTTCCTAATTCTAGTGTCTAAGATTTCCTTAATTTCATCTTTTGGTTGTGGTGGTATGGGATCTTACCCTTGATCCTCTACATTGCTTCCTTCTAAGTACCAAGGCAAGATGCCATACCACCACAACCAAAAGAAGAAATTGATGAAATCTTATATAGTAGAATTGTGAAGAGTACCAAGAATAGGAAATATGAGGAGTATTTGGTGAAATGGAGAGGAAGGATAGAAGAAGACTGAAGCTAGATTTCCAAGGTGGAGGCAAACTCACTAGGTTTTCCTCTAGTCTCTAGAAAATGAGGGAGTCACTTTTCAACTTACCCAGGGTGTCTCATGCAAGAGCATCCTTGGGGGAATAGAGAAATCCTACACCACTATAGAGTCAAACTCTAAGATTTCATTTTGCTTGGTCGCGGCTCATTGTTTCTACAGTTTTAGTTTTGCCCCAATTTCTACAGTCCCAGTTTCTACAGTTTCTAAGTGTCTCAGATAGTGACTACATATTTTCTGTATGCTTTACAATTTCCAGATGCTACAAGAATGCGCCATGTATCCTTGGCATTATTTCTTTTACTCAAGTTGTTCCCTGTATACAGAGTGCACCACGTGTTGCTACCACGGGCCTTGGTGAAAGTTTCTTTTGATTCAGTTTGCATGCAAAAGTTGCCAAGTGTCCTTTTGTTGTTGCTGCGGATAGTGCCACGTGTATCCCTTTTGATAATCTTTTGTGGTACTAAGATACATATGGTTAGCCTGAGATGTTACGACAAAGTTATTTAGATGCAGTAGTGGGTGCCACGTGCTGCGCATGGAAGATAGCACAAAAGAATCTATTGATCTGGCTAGAGCTTGCCATGTATGTTTCTCTTATATGTTTTAGTTGTATGCAGAGTGTGACAAGTGTCATCTTCGTGGGGCTTCGAGAGACTCTTTTAATAAGATTTAGAAATAGGCAGAGGGTGCCACGTTACTTTTATTGCTTCTGACATATGGCACCGCATGTCCCTTATTTCTGTTAAGTGTGAAAGGTAAAGAAACATATGATGGGTCCTATAAAACAAGCTGCATTTTCTAAAGTAATGCAGAGAGTGACATGTGTCATTTCTGTAGATGTTTAAGGCATAAAGTAAAAAGGCTTTTTGGATGAACGGAGGGTTCCAAGTGTCACAGTATTGTTTCCTGGGTGCTTCCATGTATCAAGAGATAAGTGTGGTGAGTTACAACATGTGGCAGTGTCCTGTGTGCCCCTTTTACATGAATAGAAACTATACAGTAAGTGAAACGTTCCATGTAGCATATTTTGAAGTTGTTTGAGAACTCGTGGGTGATGCCATGTGTTGCAACAGAACTATGAGTTACAGTGCCACATATTTTATCGCTCAACCAATGAGCACATAGGGAAGGACAGTTATAGATCCAGGGAGATTCTCAATGTCAGTTTGAGTCCCAATTGAATTCTAGTTTTGTTCAGGCCATTGAGATCCTAATGGTTAGAGGCGATCTTGAGTCAAAATTTGTGGCTATAAATACAGGAAGATTTTGTAACACAAATAGATACTTTTTTATTAAGAATTCAGAGATTTTTGTGGTGATCAGATTATATCATTTTGCCTTAGTTTAGCTATTTCTAAGAAGGAAGCTAATATATCTATGCATGTTTCTATGTCTTTTATATTTTACCGAATTGTTAATGAAAGAAGCTTTGTTCTATGCCATTGGTGATATTATCTATGTCTCTGTGTCAATCTTCTGAGTTTGGCCTTTGATTTTAAATTCATTTACAATCTATCTATGTTAATCATGCAACATTTGCTCTTTAATATAGTCAAATCATGAGAATTTGATCACTGTGCTAGTTAATGAAATACATTTAAATCATGCACATCACCATAGAATTAGAAGCTCTATTTATTGTATCTGTAATCTTGTTTTTTTCTTTCCTTTATCGAAACCCCAATTGAAATAGGAAGAGATAGCTTCTTAAAAATCTAGAGGTTGTTTCAAGTGTCAAGTCCCACATTCTTGAAACTTCCCATGTTGGTGTTGGAACTTGCATAATTTTTAGCACGCTCGATGGGACCTTTCTTGAATTCTGATCAAGATCGTATCAACCAGAGAGCATCAAAGAGTCATAACTATGGACCAACAACAAGAGCATAGTCAGCTGCTAATCTAGGGATATTATTGCCTTCACTAGTAGCCACTCCAAGAAGAAGAATAAATCAAGTAGCAATAGCATCAGGAGCAAACATGGGAGCACATGTACCACCATGAAACTATGCAAACTAGAACAATAGAAGTCCTCTCATTCTTTCGACACCACCAGATACTTGGGATATGATTCTAGCTAATGCTTTGAAAGCTTTACCCAAGTTTAGTGGAGAAGATTCCAAGACACCAAGGGAGCATCTCCAAGATGTATTAGATGTGTGTGCAATACATGTTATTACAGTACAAGATGTTGCTATCAGACTATTGGTGGCTTGTTTCAAAGGGAAGGCCTTGTATTGGTATAGATCTTTGACCCTAAATTCAATATCCACTTGGGATGAGCTTGAAGACACTTTCTTTGCAAGATTTAGTGAAAAAGGTGATAAATTATCTCTGCTACAACAATTGATCACTATAAAGAGGGCACCTCAAGAAGCTATAATAGACTTCAACACAAGGTTTCAAAATACCTGGGATAGAATCCCTGCTATAGCTAGACAACCATCAGGTATGGCTATTGTATTCTACCTCAAAGCTTTCAATTCGGATATCTCTATGATGATACGGTCCTTCGGAGGGAAGACCCTACTAGACACATATGAATTGGCAGTAAGAGCTGAGAACAATCTGATAGATGTTGGGAAATTGCCTCCAAGTCCTCCTATGCCTATGTTCCCAAAAATTTCTATCCCCTTGCCTCAAGAAGTCCTTAATCCACCATCTATACCTATATCCATGTACACCTTCCCAACACCTAAACAACCAACTGTGTTAACACCATGTGCCCCTCCATCTGAAATGGATGATGTCAAGAACATCCTCAAGACCTTTTCAAATGAGATTATTAATCTCAAGAGGCAAAAAACTTCTTACCCAAAGCCTCCTTACCAGGGATTCCAAGGAAATAGACCCCCGTATCAGCCAAACCAGTACCAAGGTGCCCAAAGACTAAATAATGCTCAACCTTCGAATCAGTTGGTCACTGTTCCCACACCTTTGCAAGCTATCCCTCCTAACCCAGGTAGAGAAATGGTTCCTGGACAAAATAATCTAGTAGAAGATGCCAATTCTTGGTGTTTTCCTTACAACAATGCCCATATGCCCATAGATTCCCCTAGGGGAAATTTACAGTAAAAGATTGTAGAACAAAGAAGGATGGAAAGTCAAGCTATGGTGTCTAATGCTCCTCCATATCAGTCACCTAGTGTTCAGAATGCAATAATGGTGGCTTAGATGCAAGGTATGTCTATTCAACAAGAGGAAGAGATTGCCTCAGAGCATGCTTTGTTTTCATGGATTGAAGATGAAGATTTAGTATTCTTAAATGAAGCATCTACCTCCAAGAAACCCTTAGTACAGTCTGATTACTACACCAGATCAAAAAGGAGGATGGTGGAACACCTTGAAGCTATAAAAAATGAAGTAGCTGGGGTCCCTCCTTTCCAAACCCACTATAATCTTGCTTCAAGACAAGAAATATCTCAACTAGCCCAGAATCAAGTAGTCTCCAATCTAGTGCTAGAAAGAGCAAGGTATCCTTATTACCCTAAGACACAGACATTGGGACCCATGAATGTGGTAGAATAGCTAAAGAAGACCCTTGCTCATGTATCAATATGGGATATGCTAGCCATTCCTGAGCAAAAGACACTGTTGCAAGAAGCACTGCAGATTTAGGTTGATCCCAAACCTATCAGTACAAAATAAGGAGGTACCAACAAAGGAAAGACTCAAAATAAGGACACTCCTCCCTTGCAATTAGCTTCTCTATTGGACGTTACACCAGAGGTAAGTAAATCTAGTCCTGAACCATTTTATCTAACTTTAATAGTGGGCAAGAAACTGCTGCACAACTCAATGATAGATTCAGGGGCTAGTACTATAGTCATGCCAAAGTAAATAGTAGATGCTTTAAATATAGAATATGAGCCACTGGCTAAAGGGGTCATGTAGTTAGATGGGAAGTCTTTTCAAACCATAGGAAGGATCAAACAACTCCCCTTGTAGTTATATACTTGCCCAAATATAGCTATCAAGCAGGATGTGATGGTTATAGATAGTCCCCCTTGTTTTTGGTCTATGCCTATCTAGAGACTTTACAGCTAAAATAGGAGGGTACATGTCACTTGATTGGTCACATCTAATTTTGAGAACTAAGTATGGGACAAAGATGAAGGTGCTGTCTGAGCCTCTATCCAAAGATCATATCACTGAAGAACCAGCTCCAAGAGTTGAAGCATCCCATGCTACGATGAATAGGGAGGAGAGAATTTTTGTCGAAGAAGTAGGAGAATGGATTTAATATGATCAACAAGAAGAAGAAAATAGTCAGCTGATGACCAAGATGCAAAGTGACCCTTATGGAAATTATGACTCTACTGGTTTGGGCACTTATGTAATCTTTGAAGAAGGGCAAGAAATACCAAATGTAATGAGACTAGAGATGCCTGAAGAAAAAGATACAAATAAAGAGTCTGAAATTTGGACCTTGAACTTTGATGGGGCCAGAAGTAAAAATGGTGTAGGGGCAGGTATATGTCTCACTTCTCCAAATGGTGAGAAAATTCCTAGAGCCATACGCTTTCAATTTGCTTGCACAAATAATGATGCTGAGTATGAGTCTTTGGTGCATGGTCTTATGCTGGCCAAGAAGAAAAGGATAAAGAATCTAGTGGTCAAAGGAGATTCAGAATTGGTCATGAAACAAATCAAAGAGAAAGATGTGGCAAAGAATGTAAGGATGAAATCTTATCACCACAGAATCTAGGATCTAATTGATGGTTTTGATGCTTTTAACATAAAAGTTGTCCCTAGAAATCAAAATACTGAAGCAGACAAAATGGCACAAGTTGGTTCCCAATTTGACCCAACAAGTGATTTGCTCATTAACAGTGAAGCAGTAAAAGTTATAATCAGGCCAACAATCCCAGATAATCTCCAGAACTAGCAAGTCTTTGACAATGATCTTCAGGTGCTTTTGTTTTTGCAACAGTCGGGAGAATTTGCTAATCAATTACAGCCCAAGATTGAAGAAGCATATGGTGTCCAAATTATTTAGTTGAAGTCTAATAAGCTCCCAAAGGGGTTAATCAAGCTGGAGAACCTATTCGACCCAAATGATGTAAGCCTAGACAAAAGGAAGTTTAAGGCAAGAAAAGATGATTATTCTAAGATTCAAGTCAATGAAGGAAGAAAGTTGAAGGTAGGCAATACTACTACTCAAGAGGAAAAGGATAAACTGATTTCTTTATGTAACAAGTATGATAGAGTAATTGCATGGAGCTATGATGAGCTTCATGGTTATAATAGAGACATCATTCAACATACCATAGAGCTTGCTGAAGGGGCAAAACCAGTCTGTCAGAAACAAAGACCAGTGAATCCTAGGATTGAACCCTTAATGGTAGATGAATTGCAAAAGCTTCTGGAGTCCAAAATTATTTTTCCAATTAAACATTCAACTTGGGTATCTAACTTGGTGCCGGTAAGAAAAAAGAATGGGGACATAAGACTCTGTGTAGACTTCAGAGACCTGAATAAAGCATCATTGAAGGATCATTACCCCATGCCATCCATGGAACAAATTTTGCAAACAGTGGCTGGATCAGAGAGGTTTTCATTGCTTTATGGGTTCTTAAGATACAATCAGATCTGCTTGGCTGATGAAGACCAACATAAGACATCATTCACTACAAAGTGGGGAACCTTTGCATATGCCAAAATGCCATTTGGTCTTTCAAATGCTGGAGCTACTTTTCAATGCGCCATGGACATAGCATTTGGAGACTTTATAAATAAGATCATTTTGATCTATTTGGATGACCTTACTTTACTTACCAAAGATACAAAAGATCACTTTGAGCATTTGTAAGCTATTTTTCAGAAGTGTCAAGAATTTGGGATCTCCCTAAATCCTAAGAAGTGTGTTTTTGTTGTACCCCAAGGGAAACTTCTGGGACACATTGTTTCAAAAGATGGAATTTCTATTGATCCTGAGTGAGTCATAGCTATACTAAATTTATCCTTGCCAGTCAACAAAAAGGTAGTTTAGTCTTTCTTGGGTAAGATAAATTTTGTTAGTCAATTTATATCAGATTTTACAGGTCTAGTTAGGCCCATCACTCTGCTATTGAAGAAGGATTTAGTTTTCAAATGGACTACTAAAGGGAGATAGTCTTTTGAAGAAGTCAAGAAAGCTATTTCTATTGCCCCAGTACTAAGAAACCTAGATTTCTCTAAGCCCTTCATAATGTATGTATATTAAGGAGAACACCGTGTTGTAGCTATTCTAACCCAGAAAGATGACAAAGAAGAAGGAGAACATCCAATTGCATTCTTCTCCAAGACCCTAAGGGAATATGAATCCAGGTATAATTTCGTTGAAAAACAAGCTTATGCTATGGTAAAAGATCTTAAAAAATTTAGGCATTTAGTAATAGGGAATAAGATCCTAATATTAGTAGCTCACCCTAGTGTAAGGGAGTATATCATGGAAGGTGAGATTACTGAAAAGAGGGCCAATTGGATAACTAAAATCTTAGAATATGATGTATAGGTAAGGCCTACTAAATTGGTCAGAGGCAGGGGACTCTACCAATATATTACTCAAGACATAGAGGAGTCAATGCCTGAAGAAGCAGAAGTTGAAACAGTGTTGAAACAGTGTTGAAACTCCAAGAGGTTGATCAAGATTGTTGGGTAAGTGACAGAATATAGTTCATGAGAACTGGTATTTTCCCTAATAAACTCTCCCCTAATAAGAAAAGATACTACAGATAATAGGGAGTTCATTTTGTATTGATTGATCATGTTTTATTTAGAAAGAATATTGATGGAATATTGTTAAGATGTGTTGAAAATGATGAAGCTCAAAAGATACTATACGAGTTCCATCATGGAGCCTCAGGTGGGCATTTTTCAGCAAGAACTACTGCAATTAAAGTTACACAAGCTGGCTACTTTTGGCCAACACTATTTGCAAATTGCTATCAGGTGGTCAAAGAGTGTCAGGCTTGTCAGTTTTATATTGGAAGAAGAAGAAATACTGCATTGCCCTTAAGTCCCATAATAGTGGATGAGCCCTTTACTCATTGGGGTTTAGATTTTATTGGGATGATTAATCCAGTTTCAAATATGGGATACAAGTGGATCCTTGCTGCAACTAATTACTTTACAAGGTGGAGTGAAGCAGTCCCACTCAAAGAAGCTATTGAAAAGGCAATCTTAGAGTTTCTAGAGGGGATAACTACCAATTTTGACCCTTTGCATACCATCATATCAGATAATGCCAAAGCATTTTTAGGAGCCAGACTGTTAGAGTTTACATTAAGGAATGGAATATATCTGAAGACTTCATCAAATTACTATCCACAAGGCAATGATTTGGTAGAATTTGTAAAGGAAATTTATAGGATCAAATAATACTAATCAATCATGCAAAGTAAACATAAAAAAGAAGAGAAATACCAGATTGCACCAAGGAGATCAAGATTGTGAAGGGGGAAAAAACAAAGAAAAACCCCCTATGTTATGCAAGTGGCAAGAAGCCAAAAAAAGAGATTGCATAGAGAGTGAGAAGCTTCTCAATGAAAAAAATGAAAAAAGAATAGAGAAGATATCTGTGAAGAGGAATTGTAGAAAGAGAGGAGGAGACACCTCTTAAATAGAGGTGAAGAATGGAGTCATTCATAACTCCCATATGCCACCTTGCATAAGGTATGTGCCACATGTTTCCTCTTAAGGAGGAATCTACCAAAATATAGATTATTCCTGCAAAAGGAATAAAAGAGGTGTTATCCAACATGTGGGGATTAAACACCAAAATTAATAAAATACAAAAATATAATATAATCTTCACTAAGTAAAGATTAATTTCTAACAAAAATCTACAAACAAGAACCTGATTAGACTCATAAAGAGAATGGGGGTTGATCATCAAAGAGACTAGCACAAGTCCCTCAATTTAGTACTATGGGTGGATAGAATCACACCAAAGAAAGTGACTAAGATGTCTCCATATGAACTAGTCTATGGCAAGAATGTGGTGATGCCACTAAGTATAGAAATTCCTACATTATAGTTGTTTAAACAATTGGAGATTGAAGAAAGTGGCTCAATTCATGTGAGGCTTGCCAAGTTACTGGAGGTTCAGAAAAGAGAGAAAGGGAACATGAGTCATTGATGAAGCATCAGTAAACTGTAAAGAATTAGTTTGACAGAAAGTCCTCCAATCCAAAATTTGAAGTTGGGTCTTTGGTACTGAAATGGGACGAGAGAGCTGCTAAACCAAGCTAACATAGTAAGTTCAACTCATTATGGATAGGTCCTTTTAAGGTTCGTGCCTGTAAGAAATAGAATGCATTTGAGCTAGAGACTATGGAAGGAGAGCCTGAAGAGATTCCTATAAATGGGATCTTCTTGAAACATTTTACATAGTCTTGAGACCTACCATGTATCATAGTTAATTAGGTGTCTTTTAATTCCTTTCTTTCTTTTGTCTCGCTTTCCCACTCTGTCCTTTTTAAATAAGTGTTTTGAGAACACGTGTCCACAACACAGTGGTCTCTCTTGTTGACAGTCACATTTACTAAGGTCATTCAATAGTTCCTTAAACATCAAAAGAAAGTACCAAATCATATGATCCCCACTTTTAATACTGATCTGACACACCGTCCCATATGAATTTTCAAAGATACACTAACCATCCTTTGGGCATTAATGCCATTAATAAGACGTGATGGGTCATTAATTCTTCATTATGCCTCACCAAACTAAGTTCAAGCTCCTCAGATTGTTGCATTTGGTAGTTTCTCATTCTACATTCTCAGAGTTCTGCTTTTTGCGTCCAAGGTTTCATTCCTTGCCTGTAATTCTAGCTAAGTTCAAATTTGTTTACAGTTTCTTTCTTACTTGCTGCATCAAGAGTTTTTAAGGTTTCTAAAGAGACATAGAGATGTCAGAGCCACAGTTGCCACAGGAGGGGCTAAGGATTTTTGAGTTATCTGATAAATTGAAAGGCAACAAATCTTATGCATTTGCACCAGCGCAACCAAAAGCAAGCTATACAAGGACAAGGGTCTTGGATATAAGGGTATGTGCAGATTCTACACAAGTAAAAGACTATGCAGATGGCATCTTTGACACACATATGCAGAAGAACACGAAAAATCTTCAGGAGGGAGCTCATCAGAGGTGCCTCATCTGAGTTACAAAAGGGTAGTCAGAAACTTTTGGAATGAGGGTTTAGATGTCTCAATTGGCACAATTTGTGGTTCCTACTATTCACCCATATCTGGAATTGATTGACATATGTGTAGAGTTGTTCCACCCTCCAACTGCCTCTATTCAATGTGGCCCCTTCATTGTTTAGATAACTCCTAAAGCAATTTAGGATATGTTGGGTTTGCAACATGAAAGGATAGCTACATTTCCTACGATTCCCAAGTTGTAGAATACTTGGGGAAATCTCCACAGTAGGGTAAAGTTTTTAAACACTGAAATGTATCTAGGTGATGACAATACCCAGCTGCCTCCATTGCCCATAGGCCGAGCTTAGTTTAATCCTGACGTTAAAGATGCCCTTGACATGCTGTCTTTTATCTTTGGCTAGTATGATGATTCAACAGTACATGATTGGAAACTCGTAGTAATTTTCAGACTTAAAACTGTGGACAAGTCTTAGGAGTACCATCTTGACTTTTTAGAACAAATCTCTGAGGCTACAGTAGACCAACTCATAAATTTCTCTCAGAATCATGTTTTCAGGTATTTAGCCTACCTATTTCACTTAATGTTGTATCAAAATTATGTTCTCTTTCAGAAATATATGTATTTATATATGTATGACCCTGAGTCTAGTAGTAATAGAATGATCCCAGTGTCTGCATGGACCCATGTTCTCTTAGACACTTCAGATCCCTATGAGTTTGCAAAGTGTTTTGTTGCACCTATTTTTGGGCAGTTAGGGTCTAAGCCTATGGAAAATAGAATGACAGAGAGCCTCAGGGGTTTCTTAATGAATTTAAAAATTCCTTGTGATTACTTCTCTGTAGCCCATACAACTATTATTAGACTTCATGGCTTTGCCAGAGAACCTTTTCTTCTCCCAAAGGTTTTGACTCCTAGGGTTACATTTTAGAAGTGGCTCGACAAATATCTATCATTGATAACAATTTTGGATATAAAAGGAGGAAGAAGAAACTATATGATGTTCCTTGGACCAGAGAGAAAATATCAATTGAGAGGAGAGAAACTGAAAACCTCCTATTAAGGAAATTAGCAGCTTATGGTTTCTTGATAGTTGAAGATAAGTGGAAGTATGATCCAGATAGCTTCTTAGCTTCTTGGATTATCAATAATAAAGTTTCTACAAAATTCATTCATGAGAGACACCCTTTTTGGGAGAAGAGGAGATCGCCAAAGTAGAATGATCCTGTAGTTTATATTGAATTGAAATACCTACCAAATGAAGGTCCCAGGCCATGGGAGACTTTTTATAATAAGATACAAGAATATGACCCTAAGAAGCTGATGACTGCAAGCCTCAGAGCTACTTTAAAGAAGAAAGAATGGAATGTAGAGAAAATTGCTGCTTACTGGAAATATAGGCAGGAGATATCTGAGCTTACTCATACTTTTGGAGATGTTGAGACTAATGAAGAATGGGAAATGGTCTGGGATGAGTTTCATATGTCCCCAGTGTCAAGCCTGACACAAGTAACATTCCTAGAGATTCAAGAGCAGAAGAGGAAGGAACATCAGAGGAAGCTCAGAAGCTTGAAGAAATAGACAATGTAGCATCAGAAGTTCCCAGAGCCCCATGGCCCCCATCTCTTAGTGCTTTACAAAAACAAAAGGAGACAGCATCACCGTCTCGTGAGACTCAAATAGTTTCGGCATCAGGGAGTCTCAGAGTGGCATCTTTTCAGAAAATAGTGATTGATTCAGAGGAGGAAGATCCTCACGGCACAAAGGATAGGCTTTTGAAAAGAAAACATAAATTGGTTTTAGAAGAGGAGGAAGATGATGTATTGGTGCCCCAGCAACAAGTTCCTATGACTTCATCGGTGGCCTAGGTTAGTGTTTATTCTCCTTTTTCCCCTTCTTCTGTTTCTTCTCATATAGGGGTGGCTACCCAAGTAACCCATTCTTCCATGCCTCCTACCACCTCTGTTGCACCACTATATTCTTTTGCCCCAATTGCCAGTTCACTAGCCATGTCATCCCTAGCCATATCTTTATCCCTATTTTCCCCATCAATGCCCAAGTGGGCTTTGGTTCAATTTGACCCAAGCCAGCAAATAACTACCATTCCTTATGGTTTACCCCAAGGTTATCCGTTTACTGGTGGACACATTGCCTCACCTCCTACTTTTCAAGCACAAGCCAATACAACAAGGAAGGCAAGAGAGGCTAGAATGGAAAAGAAGAGAAAGAAGGAGAATAAGAGCCCTGTTGTTTCTCATATGAAATCCTTGTTTGATCCTATTCAATAGTCTTTGACTATTACACATTTAGCCCCTAATGTGATCAAGCCAGTAAGCCAGTGGAACAAATGCAACCACAAGATTATATAATGAATGTAGTAGCCATGGATCTGACTCATTTCAAACCACAAGACAAAGTAGAATTGATGAATGAAACTACTTCAGCTATTACCACTAATTATTTGAAAATATAAAAAAGGTTGCAAAAAGTTGAAGCTGACTTAGCATAAGAAAAAGCTCCCAATAGTAGCTGGATGTTAGAGATACAAGCTAAGGGTAAAGAGATTGACACCTTAAATAAGGATTTGCAGTCTATTGTCTCTTTACAAATACATCAAGCATCACAGGCTCATGTCGCGACTTTGAAAATTGAGATAGCACAAGGGAAAGCTACTATTGCTTCATTAAGACAAGAGAAAACCATTGCAGAAAAGAAGTACCAAGACAAAGTCAAAGAAGTGTCTCAATTGCAGTAGACCCTTTTAAAAGAACAAAATTTGAATAGTATAGCTCAAGCCCAATTTGTGGCTGAACAACAAAAGACCAAGCAATTAACAATTGAGCTGGCACATAGGCCACAAAATGTTGGGGTCTTGAATATGGTAAAGGAACTTTATGTGTCCGCATGGAGGAGAATATCATAAGAGATTGTTCAACTCAAGCCTTCTCTCACTTTCTTGTTAAATGCCCAACAATTGTGTGAAAAAAGTAGAGTCTTCTGTTGAGGTAACTTTATCTATTGTTTCTTTAAGGGTTTCAGATTCCCAGCTTTTATTGTAGAAACTCTATGACACAACTGATGAGACTTTATTAGCTACTGGTGTAAGTGACAGAATGATTGCTACAAAAAAGGTAAATGAAGTTTTAAGTTGCAATTCAGCTACTATGAGTTGTAAGGAGTTACTTGATGTAGTTAACGAGGGTGTCAAAAATATGAAGAGACACATTGAAGATTTAGTGCAATTGGGGTTGCCTTCCCCTTTTCCTAATGATAGTACAGTTCTTATGACTGATGCAATTAAGGTTCTTTTGCTTACTAAAAAAGGTGATCAGACCATTTTCCAAGGTCTGAGTGATTCTTCTAGTGTCGAGGAAGTAGAAGTAGTCCTTGTGCCAATGGCTCAGCTCAAATTTCAATTACATGCTATGGTGCAAATTTTGTAGTCTTTTTCTCATAAAGATATCATTAATTTAGATTTTGCATTTCAAGACCTGCAGAGTAAATAGGGGTTATCAGATTTAGAGTGGTCTGTATATTAGGCCGCATTGCAGAAGTTGTGATTCTTTCTTTTGTAATGGCAGTGCAATTTTGAAATTTTGTTGATTCTGGAGTTCTCTCTGAGTAGGCACAGAGGTCCATGTAGTCGCCAAGAACTGTAGAGTCAAACTCTACATTTTCATTTTGCTTGGTCATGGCTCATTATTTCTATAGTTTCAGTTTTGCCCCAGTTTCTACAATCCCAGTTTCTACAGTTTCTAAGTGTCTCAGATAGTGACTACATATTTTCTATATGCTTTACAATTTCCAAATGCTACTGGAATGTGCCATGTATCCTTGGCGTTGTTTCTTTTATTCAAGTTGTTTCTTGTATGCGTAGTGCACCATGTGTCACTACCGTAGACCTTGGTGATAGTTTCTTTTGATTCAGTTTGCATGCGGAAGTTGCCAAGTGTCCTTTTGTTGTTGCAGTGGATAGTGTCGCGTGTATCCCTTTTGATAAGATTTTGTGGTACCGAGATACATATGGTGGGCCCGAGATGTTATGACATAGTTATTTGGATGTAGTGATGGGTTCCACGTGTTGTGTGCAGAAGATAGCACAAAAGAAGCTATTGATCTTGCTAGAGGTTGCCATGTATGTTTCTCTTATATGTTTTAGTTGTATGTGGAGTGTGACAAGTGTCATCTTCACGAGGCTTTGAGAGATTCTTTTAATAAGCTTTAGAAACAAGTAGAGGGTGCCACATTACTTTTATTGCTTCCGGTGGATGGCGTCATGTGTCCCTTATTTCTGTTAGGTGTGAAAGGTAAAGAAACATATAATGGGTCCTGCAAAACAAGCTGCAGTTTCTAAAGTAATGTGAAGAGTGACAGGTGTCATTGCCGTGGATGTTTAAGGCATAAAGTAAAAAGGCTTTCCAGATGAACGGAGGGCACCAAGTGTCCCAGTATTATTTCTCGAGTGCTGCCATGTATCAAGAGATAAGTGTGGCAGGTTGCAACATGTGGTGGTGTTCTGTGTGCCTCTTTTACATTAATAGAAACTATACAGTAAGCGGAAAGCACCACGTAGCATATTTTGAAGTTGTTTGAGAACTCGCGGGTGATGCCATGTGTTGTAACAGAACTATGAGTTAAAATGCCACATATTTTATCGCTCAACCAATGAGCGCGCAGGGAAGGATGGTTGCAGATTTGAGGAGATTCTCAGTATTAGTTCAAGTCCCAATTGAATTCCAGTTCTATTCAGGCCATTGAGATCCTAACGGTTAGAGGCGATCTTGAGTCAAATTTTGTGGCTATTGTATAGACCTAAAAATGACATGACTCTACTTAAATTAATATTTTAAATATTTATTGCATCTTCATATTCCTCTATAAATAAATAAATAAATTTATTTGATTCACTTTCTCCCATTTAATTAAATAAATTACATTTATTTAATCAATTTCATCTAGACCATCTTTATTCTTCTAAAATAAATTAAATAATTTTATTTATTTAATTAAATCTTTTATTCTTCCAAATTTAAATAAAATGTAATTTTATTTAAATTAAAATCTTAAATCTCCACGAAATAAAATATATTTATATATTTTATTTATTCCTCCAAAATATATACAAATAATTAAATAAATCTATTTATTTAATTATGCTTTCTTATCTTCTAAAAATCTTCAATATCTTCTAAAAATAAACTCTTCTTGTCATACAAAAGCAAAAGCTGAGTTAACTGATTTAAAGCAAATCTATTTTATCAACAAAGCTCTTAAATTAGAAAAATAAATTCTAACTTAAGAAAATAAAAACTCATCCTCATCAACAAAGGAGTTAACTCAACAAAGCTTCTTTTTGAATGACACATGTCCTTCTATTCGCGCACGTTCGCATGAACATTCTCCTCCATTTGATCTTCTTATTTCTTCTCAACCATTGATCTTCCCTCACCCAACTCTATAAATACAACCCTCTTCTTCTTCATTTGATCATCCATCGTTTGAGTAAACTTATGCTGTAGGAAATATAGCACGCCATTGGCACCCATCTCCATAGCACTTCATTACCATCCATCAATATTGTGTTGAAGCTCATCTTCAACACATTAAATATCATAGCCATTCTATTCTTGTCATCTTCAACAAGCAAGGGATCATACGCTTCTGAGGGATTCATTATTATCAAGATCAAGAACAGATAGGCGAACAATGGAAGACGAAAGATAAAAGGTTGTAAGTATTGCTTTGTTATTATTAAATCCTTTTTTCCTTCACATTTCATTGATGTATTGGGTTTTGTTATTGATTTGATTAATCTCACATTTCACCCATCACAGCTATAAATACAGGAAGATTTTCTAACACAAATAGATACTTTTTTTATTAAGAATTCAAATATTTTTGTGGGGATTAGATTATATCATTTGCCTTAGTTTAGCTATTTCTAAGAAGGAAACTTATATATTTGTGCATGTTTTTGTGCCTTTTGTATTTTACCGAATTGTTACTAAAAGAAGCTCTATTCTGTGCCATTGGTGATATTATCTCTCTGTGTCAATCTTCTGAGTTTGGCCTTTGATTTTAAATTCATTTACAATCTGTCTATGTTAATCATGCAACATATACTCTTTAATATAGTCAAATCATGAGAATTTGATAATTGTGCTAGTTAATGAAATACATTTAAATTAGGTACATCACCATAGAATTAGAAGCTCTGTTTATTGTATTTCTAATCTTTTTTTTCTTCCCTTTACCCAAACCCTAATTGAAATAAGAAGAGCCAACTTCTTAAAAATCTAGAGGTTGTTTCAAGTGTCAAGTCCCACATTCTTGAAACTTCCCATGTTGGTGTTGAAACCTACGCAATTTTATACATCAATAACCACCATAGTTTATTTGTTTGTAGTTTAGAATTCATCACGTTTTGCTACATTTTTCATGAGTCTTAAAGGTTTTGTATAACATTCTAGAAGAGTATTAAAGATCATATCCATGTTTGAGTTCAGAATTGGATTCATGTAATGACTTATTTAGGTTTGTTAACACATATCAGATTGGTAGACTATCACAGTTATATAATTACTATTGGTGCCAAGGAATTTGAATTTGTTGACAATCAAAGAAGACATGTGAAGATTTATTAGACCCATGGGAAAAAACATTAGGTAGTACATGATTTTCTTTTTCACAATTTGGTTTGGTTCAAGAAATTAGCTTACATTTGCCAACTAAACATTTCAAGGAGTATAGAACTTTGTGCCACCTTTTGGCCAACATAGATCATTAAGGAGGTTGGAGATTGATATATTGATTGCCCACGATCATTTGAAATCATAAAATTGAGTAGAGAACATTTGTTTTAGTAGGGGTTGGAGGTTTGAGTGTAGGCATGAGCATGAGGGCCCAATATGGAGTCTAAGAATAAGGATATTATGTGTTTTAGTTGCCCTTTTGTTGTGGCCTAGTAATATTCCTTTGTGGTAGATTGTAACTTGTTTAAAAATTTAATAATATAATGAAGAATCTTTCAGAGGCTAGAGGTTTCTTCCCTCTTTGAGGATTTTCCCAAGGTATATCTGGTGTCATTTTATTGTGAGTTTCTACTTTGTGTGTGTGTTTATTGGTGTTGGTTGCATGGCTAGATAGTCTTTCATTAGACCCTCCTACATAGCTAGTAAGCCTCAATGATGGAGTGTACAACCAATAGAGAAGAGAGAAAGGATCGATTGGTCTTTCCTTGTTGTTGGAGAAGATACAAATCAAAAGATTGATTTTCCAAAGGGTTCCTTTGAAGCTCAAGGGTCAAATTTGGATACAAAAGGCATTTCTTAGATAAACAAGCATTACAGTAGGTAGCTTAGCAGGAAAGACCAATGGATCAACTTTTGAAAACTCACGGAATTCTAACATGTCACATGGACATCATAGAGAAAACACTCAAAATATGACACATGGGTCCAGGTCAATGAGAGAATCAAAATGTGATGTAGGAAATTGGTAATCTGGTCAAGAAAAAAGTCAAAGCTAAGGCTAAAGTATTGTCTAAAACATGCTACAGGAATGGATACTAAAATAAGAACAATTTGTAGTGTCAAAATTATAGGGTATGTGGGTATGTGCAGGATCATCACGGGCCAAATAGTGGCAATAGAAAAAAATCACGTCTTTATTTAGCCAAATTCATGAATTGGCCAACTTTGACTTTCATAGGCATGTAAAGAATATCCATTTATAACAGATATCTGTTTGGAACAAATATCCATTTAGAATAGATATCCATTTTGCAAAACATAAAAAGGGAAAAAGAGGCTGCATTTTGCAAACTTGCATCTTGCAAAACACAGACCTCTCCCAAAACAGAAATCAGAGCTCTTCTAGAATAGATATTTGATCCCAAGAGGTTGGTTCTTGCATATTTTTGTTAATTTTGTATATTCAAGTAAATTTTTTTTGTTTTTTATGCTAAATGGGTATGTTTTATATTTTAAATAGGTAAAATGGATGAACAACATGAAAACCCAAACCCTCCCCCACCAAACCCTCCCCCCCAATAATTGAAGAGAAAATTGAAAGAAACATTGATCAAATAAGTAGGATTGTAGAAATGTATCACCGCCACCCTTGATTGTCTTCAATGGCATTGAATTTAGAGGGAATTATTACTCATGTTCAAACCCTCACAAGCCAACACAAATCATTTAGGCAATGGAAAGAAACTAAGAAGGCAAAATATGTTGATGGTTTATCATATGATTGAGTGAAAGAGTTAGACATTACCAAAGCTATGTTATCCCAATATTTTGTCAATCCTAAAATCAGATTGCATGTTGATGTTTTTAAGCCTAAGTATTCAATCAAATGGTGTACACATGAGGGCATTAGTTAGAATTTTTGGGATCGTTGGTGGATGGTTTTTGATAAACCACCCAACAACAATTTAGATGTACCTTTGCATTTCCTTCGTAAACTATATGCAAAGTTTGTAATGGGTCACCATGTGAATTATTTTGATTTTAGAGAGTTCCAAGGAGTAGGTAAGGGAATTTATCAAGATAGACATGGGGCAATGAAACAAGTACAAGGTCCTTTTATTCCCCCTCCTACTATGCCTTCTCCACCCCTAATTCAACACCAAGATGTTATTGCAAATGCAACACAATAGGGCCTCATTGCCATACACTCTTTGACCAAGCACTTGATTACACAGACTTCTCAGTTTGTACAAGCACATGATGTTGGTGGTGATATTGGATCACTTGATATTAGTAGACCCTCCTCATCCACACATGTTTATGTGCCCCATCATTACATTTTTTGGAATCAGTTCTGCTTAGGTCCTCTTATCGATAGTAGTGAGCCACCCTTGAACACTTTAGAATATGATGCCCCTTCACAAGATGAGGCAGGGGGGTCCAAAACTCAAGCTGAGGGGTCGGAGACAAGAGCAAAAGCACAAGCATCAGTGGACCGTAGAGAAGGAGAAGAGCATGGCCAATCTTTTATATAGGTAAAATTTAAAGTTAAATTCCATGGTGTATTCCATTTGAATAATATAAACAAATATTAGTACTAATATATCTAAGGGGGATAAAAGTTGATGATAGAGGAGGAGTTGACAGAAATTCATCATGGAACTTTGTCTGCCATCCAATTTGGCTTTGACTTGTCGGTATAACTTTTTCTACACATCAATTTTTTTTATTGTATGCATTTATTTCTTTGTGAGTAATTATATATTAATTTATATCTTGATGTTAATTTACTTTTATATTCAATCTAAAATGTACGAATGATGTGGCATCTTTGCCAATGCTCTTTACTCAAACTCCTGATCGACCCAAGGGACCATCATTCGCAAGATGAATTTCTGAAAGTTAAGAAAGGGTGGAGGTAATTCGATTGAACTGTACTTTAATTGATAATTTAGAAAACTTAAATATTTGATTATTGTCATTTAGATAAATAATAAAATAGAGGTAGATAAATTGATCTATGAATTTAAAAATTATTATGATTATTTGTATACATAGAGTCTTACATCCTTGTCATTTCTCATACAGGAGATATTAGTTGGTTTATCCATGATGAGTCCTTCTCAATCGACACAGGATGCCTCAATGGTGGTATGTGCTTGTTTTCTAGTAGATAAGTTTTTGTGTAGTGCACTCTAGATTGTTTATGTGTAACACATCTAACCTTTTTTAATGTATGCATTTCCTTTTTTGTTTAATAATTATATATTAATTTATTTCAATGTTACTTTACTTCTACAGTCTCTCGAGAAAGTGAGTGATGTGCCACCTTTGCCATCACGATTCAGTAGGACACTTGATCATCTTAAGAAAAAATCATATGCAAAACAATTGTTTAAATGACAAGAAAGAGTTGAGGTAATTGAATTGAATTTTTCTAAATAATTTATAGTTTATTGAGGTCTTATAGTTGATTGTAGTGATTTAGATGTATGTTAATAAATTAAAGTTCTAAATTGTAGTAGATAAGATTCTATTTACTAACTCTAACTTATTTATATTTACCATTGATGAGATTAATCAAATTTGTGGTTTGACTTGTTAATGAAGTCAACTTTGCCTCCATCAACTACTAGACATCATGGTACGAAGAGGACACTTTTGAGGATCCATCATAGATTGAGGATTCACCAAAGACATAGGGTCAAGTGGATCTTTAGTATTTGATGTAGCTATTGGGCATGTAGATTGTATATAGATTTTGAGACATGGTATATGCCACATTTTGTAAAAAATGTTTTGAGTTGGCATATTTGCCAAAATTTTGTATATGTCTACCATTATGGACTAGATTTTAATATATATACACCTTGATATACAATATAATTTAAATTCCTTATGTGCATATATTCCTACTTTGAAACTTAAAAGTTTAATGTATAATTAGTTTACAATGGTTGAGTTTGATCAATAACATTTTATAGATTGATTTCTTGTTATATATGATTGTTTTTCTTGGTAGAAAGATGATTTATGTAGTTTCATACCTTAAGACATAACTTGATCTTAATTTCCACGTGATTGTAGTTTTAGCTAGATATGGGATTTTCATGAAATGACAAATTTGAATGGTTCACACATGTGTAGAGCTATAGAAAACTTTTATCTCCTCCATATGTAGTTGTAGCTCTTCATTTTTCAAGTACAAAAATCAAAAAGTAGTTTTAGATGACTAATTCCCCCATGAAAACTTCATTTCTAGCCTCCTTTTTTCATGTTTTCTCCATTTTCAGTCTTAATTAGGACATCTGCAATATAGAATAGAAGTTTGGTACCTCATGGAAGGCTGTAACAATCATATCCAAGGCTGTAATTTAGGTATAAGATTATAAAGTTTATTTTCATTCAGCTCCAAGACCTTGATTCCTTCATCTTTGACCATTTCTACCTATGATTATGTAGGTACAATAGTGATATAGGTCTGAAAATCAAGTTGTTTCATGGCTGGTATAGCAAATTAGGAGTTTGAAATGTTGTCACAACAACACTTTGCAAAAAGGTTTTCAAAATTAGGTAATGGGAAAATCTTGTCTCAATTCATCTCCTAGAGTTTATTTCAAACTCATTGACATCTTCTATCTTTTATTTTGTAGGTACAAAAGAAGATCTTTCCATTTCATGAAGTTTCCACCATGTTTCTACCTTGTTTCTGAATGTTTCCATAATGTTTCTATCCTCACAAACCATGTGAAATTTGTTGTTGTGGGAAACCTCACAAATTTATCATTTTTCCTTGGCCTCCTAGATCTTCACCATTTATGCATGACCAATCTTAACTTGTATAGCCTACCTTTGACTATAAATGATTTCTCTTGAGCTATGACAATCATTCCTTCAACCTTTTGACAATCTTAACTTGTATAGCCTACTCCTACCATAGTGCAATAGACCTCCACAATCATGGATGTCCATAATTTATGACAACTCTTCATTGATATGACAATCATTCCTTCAACCTTTTGACTATGTTATGAACTCACACATTCACCTTTAAACCTTATGATAATGTCTTGTTGTTATGACCAACTTTATGAGGCATAAGATGGGGATCCAAGGGTATTGGTGACTTTCTCAGAGGATTACAAGTAGCTTTATGGATTGCGGTACTAGGATAAAAATCTTTATTATTGTCCTATAAGGACACAAAAGCATTCACAAGATCCAAACTCTTTCAAAGTGTTGCATACAGTCTATGGATTTGTTGTTCTATGATATGAGACAACAAAAAACTATGTTTGGTGAGTGTATTGTGATGAGATATTACGACAGTCAAAGACCATTTAGAGATCATATGATTATACGAGTTATTTTTTAAATGAATTAGTTCTCTCTCAATACCTTGACAAAATGATTAATTCTTCTAAAAACTATCCCAAGACCCTATTGATTGCCAAATTCCATAACTAGGTGTGACAATAGCAGAGCAACATGATGATAGTCCACTTTATCTCATTTATGATAGTGCTCTTGCATAGAATAGTAGTGTATTAGTCTCTTTAGTTGATCACTGATGATAAGATATGATGGTAGTTTATTATTGTCCAAACAATCCCCTCCATGAATTATGTGGTAGTGCAAAGGTGATGAGGATCATGACAGCTTAATGTCCCCATTCTGGGAATGGTCAACAGAGTAGAGTACATGGCACCAGAAGAAAAGACCTGAGTGCAATCATTCGAGAAGGTATTCTTAAGTACTTTGAGCCTAGAAGACCTAGGGTTTATGTCCTAACTTCTAACAACAACATTAGAACCTTTCTCCTATCTTTTTGTAAGGTCTAAATACTTTGTAATTAACATTATACATTCATACTTATAGCAGCAGATATCTAATTTGCTTTTAGTCCATTATAGTTGCAAATTGAAACGTTTTCCTTGTATAATTCATTTTGAATTACAAATATATTGTTGGGAAGTGTATGGGTGATGCTTTTACAATGTATTGAACATGTTTTTTGAGCTGAGATAAGTGTATGTTTAGGTTTGATATAAAAATTAGAACTTCATAAAATTAAGGTTTGAGCAGAAAAATCAGAATTGTTGCATATATCCCATTTGGGATATTACAATAGTATAGTTAAGTTGGAATGTTGATTGAATAGATGACAATCCTTTGTTCTATCCACATGCATTTTGTAGTTGTTGAATGATTTCCTCTAGTTGCATGACAAAGTCAAGAACAACATGCATTACCGAATTCCTAGAGACATGACAATCCTAACATCCCTTCTACAACTTTTATGTTTCCTTTGAGAAATATAAACTCCTATTGACTATCCTTCATTGAATCTAAACCCACTCTCCTCACTCCACCAAGACCTAAGGTTTATGACACAAGTTCCAATGCTTTAAACCCACCTAATCATGAATATACAATCCCTTTTGACTATAACCATCTTTTTCAAAAAATGTTTACATGATTTCTAAAGTACATAATAGAAATCTCCTTACATATTTAGTGTATTCATCCCAATGCAGAAACTTATGATGTATATGATACCCCCAATGATCTTAACTAAAGATGAATGTCATGACAACCTCATGTCTCCATGGCTGCACTATTTGAGAAGGCAATTATATAATCATTGACAACATAATGACATGGATAGATTTTCAACTTACATAGTGTCTAATTATGTATAGATTTATTCAAGGAGATCCGTGACTATTCTAGGGTTTAGGGAAAGATGATATGGTCATGGATCAAAGCATGACTATTCAAAACTAACCAAGATAACTTCCAAATTTCCTCATAGTTATATAATGGTAGTTAATAGTTTTGTGGTAGTTTTAGGGCTCTTTTGGTATGATAGTCCCTTGACTGTTTTTGTGTTTTAGTAGTGACAATTAAGGGTTTAGAAACATGCAACTTGATCATTAATTGTTGATGACAACTACATGGTGTTGTCATAGTGATATCCTACATAATAGGATAACTTGATAGGTAAAATCCATCATGGTGTCATAATGTAATGAGAAGCTTGATAGATGGTCAAGAATGAATAACCTTGGCAACCATGATTAGAAACATAATGAAATATCCATACAACATCAACAACACACTCATAAAATTTTAATGTATAATCAGTTTACAATGGTTGAGTTATGATCAATAACATGTTATATATTGATTTCTTGTTATATATGATTATGATGTAGGAGCATCCAAAAGTCATTCAAGTAAATTGGGATAGTTAATGTTGAGTTTCAAAGTGCCAGAAAGAGACATTGGAGATTACCAAATTTTACCACATTTTAACATCAGAGTGTGTGGAGCAAGAATTAGCATCTACATATCATCATCTACATCATATTCAAAATTTAGGTCAATTGGATTTGTCTGCTAAAAGTTATCACTATCAGAAGATCATTATTTTTTGCAGAGCCAAGTAGTCAGTGTTTAGTTGAAGCCTAATGGGTTTGCGGAGTAATTCCATAACTTGTAGAGCCTAATGGAACATCATTCAAGGTAATTTGGGACATATCTGACCTTCATGGAGAACTGCATCAAGTTTCCATCATTTCAGAGCATTGCTGAGTGTTGGAGGCCGACCTACTTGTTTCCTACACATTTCATATTACACGTTACAATTAGGCCGACAAGATAATGTTTTGAAGGTTTGTGGGGGATATAAATGAAGGATAGAAGTGTCTTTCAAGGCAGTGATGAAGTGTGTGAAGACATGATGCGAAAAGATGAATTGTTTTGATCCTGGAAGGCAACTGAGCAAAAGAAGAAGACAAAGCAGAGAGTAGAAGAAGATACAAAGTAGAGAATAGAGAAGGAGAAGAAGAAAGAAGACATGGAAGAATGATGTTGTATGAATCTTTTGTAAGCCTAGGCTATGACCTAGCATCTAAAAAGCCCAAGGGGATTATGTAATGAGATTTGGAGTTTTAATATAATGAGAAGTGATCTTTGAAGACTGGGTTTTTTCCTTTGAGCATTTTCCTTGGATAAATCTTGTGTCATGTGTTTATGAGCATCCATTATCATTCTATTTTTATCTATATGTTATTATTACATCTTTTTTTATTATCATGGTGTTGGTTGTTTAAGGTTGCAAGCCTAGATAGTCCTTCATTGGACCCTCCTACCTTGATTGCATCAAGTGGTATCAAAGCCACATTGTGAATCTGTCGGGATGGTTGTGGATCTGTCGGGAAGGAAGAATGTGTTGGAAAGATTTGTGGAGCCCTAAAGTGCAGTAAGTGATACCGAAAGTAGAGGAATCACCGCAGAAGAAAGATTAAGGCAAGAATGATTTGGGTAATCTTTTCACATTAAGTTGTTTATTTGTTTCAATGGGGAAGATTGGAAAAAGGATGAAGAAAGAAAATGAAAACCTAACATGCAAGAAGGATATTTTGGAAGAAGAATTGTGCAAAATCAAAAGGTATAACTCAAAGTTGGTAGAGAAGATAAGGGAACTAGGAGGAGGCAAATATGATGCTCTTGAAGAAGAATTAGAAAGTGTAAAAAGGATGAATGAAGAATTAGAAGAAGAGCTACAGTTGTTTGAGTATGTCCAAAGAAGTTTTGAATAATTAGAAGAAGGATGCAAGTTGTTTGGTCAGATTGAAAAGAGGAACCTAGATCTGGACAAAAGTTTGGAGTAGTTGAAACAACAAAATAATTTAGAAGGGAGTAAAATATCTGGATTGAAAGAATAGGTTAATTAGTTAGATCAGTCACTTGTTGCATGCATGGAAGAAAATGAAAGTCTGAGATCTAAGCCTAAACTTTGTTTTGTTTCTTGTGATACTAATGATTTGTGTGATACTGCAGAAGCTTCTTTAGAAGGTGAGGTTGAAGATAACAATGTAACTAAATTTGCAATCACTGGTGATGGGGTTGACAAAGACAGTTCTCAAAACAATGTTGATTACAAAATCATGAAAAGAATGGGATATGAAGGAAAAGGATTGGGAAAGTATCATCAAGGATTAATAGAGCCTATTGAGCTAGTAATGAGATCAAGAAATGAAGGCCTTGGATATATTAGGGGTGAAGAGAATAAGGATGTTGTCACAAGTTCAAACAAATCAAATCAAGGAAAGGTATGCATTGTTTTTATTGTAATAGATATGGACATGGAAATGAAATACATTGGGATCTATACCCTTGTAAGTTTTGCGGATTAAGGAATCACTCTGAAGAGAAGTGTTGGGATAAAATATGGAGGAGAAAGCCTATGACAAATTGTATGCAGATGGATTATGGATGGTTTGATGCATCAAATTGGAAATCTATTACTTGTATGTTTAAAGGGTTGTATAGACTGAAGTATTCATGTGTTGGAGGAAAAGAAGGATATGGATCAAGATGGAGAGAGGGAAGTGTATACACCTAAAAATGGCTCGAGATGAATTAAATAAATATTTTATATTTATTTTATTCTTATTCCTCTATCAGTAAATAAACATACTAATTTATTTATTTGATTCACGTTCATCATATTCCTCTAACAATTAGATATCTTAAATTCCTCTAAAGTCATATCTAATTAAATAATCCTAAATTATTTAATTATTTCCTCTAAGACAAAGTCCTATGTCTAAAATCCACATCGTCCATCCAACTCACTCTCCACGTCATTGTGTTGAAATTAGCGTAGACAATTGAGAGGGGGGGGTGAATTATTTATCACAAAACTTTATCTTTTGCTGCATTTAATCTTCTTTACTACTTATTAATAGATTAATGATATAACCATGAAAGCATGAATCAACAACACATGACCAGAAACATAATCAACAAACATAACACTAGGATTTTTACGTGGAAACCTTGTTAAGGGAAAAACCACGGTGGGGGTTAACCCACAAGATCTATTCTCTATTAAAAGAATAGAAAAATGGGAAGGCACTTGCCTTTGGGCACACTGCCTAGAGCTCACTACTCCAAGAGACGTACTGTCTACAAAAACATTTACATGGTTAACACTGAAAGGTTGAACTGAGAAACAACATCTTCTCCATGCCAAGGTTCAGTTCCATTGAAGCTCACAACACCTCTACTATGCCCCCAAACACTTCTTCTCTACCTCCGTATCTTCACACTCATTGACACATTTACACAACTTCATTACACTTATTTATACATGACATCAACTTTTGAATGAACATAAAAGTTGGCCTTACAATCATCTATCTGAAACATTCTCCAAGATAGGCATTACAAGCAATTATAATCACAAGACTTGACTTAATACAAAATGCTACATGCGGACCACTACACTATTGACCAAACATAGCTGGGACTCAAATCTTCCTTGAACAACATGCCACGCTCCATAGAACTTCTCTTAGATCATCTGCAACATGCATGAAGCATCTGGTCAGCCAAGACTGGAAAGAACAACAACACCCAAGGAGAAATCTTCAACTACAAGCTCAATCCTCAATGCAACCACCAACACAATAGGCACACAATCTAGAGACCTCCACAAGAACAATGAAATCAACAAGAACAGCTGCACCACCTCAAATCACCAGAATTACTTGCATCTTCATACAGGAACTTAAGAACACTAACTGTCATGACTATCACACTAGCAAGATTGCTTGTGGACCTCCAAACCATGAACCACTTGAGTTGAGGATATACACCAACATCCCAAACATACCTCTAGAACCATAGACCATAATATTCCAATGCAGAGCAATCCAGACCAAATTCCTATCAATCTGTTACCTCTAAACAATTGCAAAACCCAGTTCTACTCAGATGGCCATAGCTTCACCAATCCTCCATGCAGACCTCTCAAATCTTAACTAGAGCAACTTTAGACATTACCCTACAAAACCCTTAAGTCCACAGACTCTGATCTTCATCTCATTGGGAATACGAAGCAATCTACTTTACCAATCCACACTGTCTTCACTATCTCTGACAAAGAGATATGTTGATATCAATGAAAACACATCTTAGGCACATATTTGAAACAATCTCCCCCTTTGTCATTGATAGCAACATATGATGTGAAAAATGTTGCAAGTATGGGCCTAACCGGTGTTGTCATTGATGTCAAGGATTGGATGAGCTCTATGCTGAGGATATTGAGAAAATTAGTCCTATTAGAAACGAAGAAGAACAGTGAAGACAGTGAAGCTCTATGAAGTGAAGATCCCAGCTAAGATGAAGATCAGAGAATGTGCATCAAAGAGTTTGTAGATATGTGTCAAAAGATGATCTAGTCAAGATTTGAGAGGTCCACATGAAGTTTTGGAGAAGTTATCGCCATATGAGTAAAACTGGTTCTGAGGTGACAGAGTGACACAAATAGGTCCAGTGAGATCCAGAAATGCAATGTCTTGTTCTGTAGATTTGGAGGAATGTTTAGGAAGCCAATGTGAATTGACAACTCAATTGGTTTGTGGTCTAGAGGTCCGTAAGCATTTATTCTAATGTGACAGTGATGACAAACTGTGTTCTTGAGGTTCCAGATGAAGATGTGAATGATTTCAGTAAGCAGAAGTGTGGATGTTCTTTGTGATTCAGGAAATCTTGTGGGGGTCTCTAGATTGTGTCAAGTTTGTGTTGGTGGTCGGCATTAAAGATTGAGCTTGTAATTGAAGATTTACTTCTGGGTGATGATGTTCTTCCTAATCATGGCTGACTGAATGTTTTACACATCTTGCGGATGATCTTCAAGATGTTCTACGAAGCATGGTGTGTTCCTCAAAGAAGATTGAAGTCCTAGATATTTGTGCCAACAATGTGATGATTCACATGAAGTCTTTTGTAATAAGTCAAGTTGTATTTGTGTATTTGCTCTATAATAAAATAAAGTATGTATTGTGCTGACTTTGATGATTATTCCAAAGTTGATGACTTGTATAAAAAGGAGTTGTGAAGTCATTTCAAAGAATGGGTGTGGAGATGAGGAAGTAGTAGAGTGGAGAAGAGTGAAAACCAGAGCAGAAGTGTTGAGCTTAAATGGAACTGACTCAAGCATAGTGAAGATTCTAATCTTCAGTTCAAGTATGTAATATTTATTATTCTATAGACAATGTGTCTCCTGTAGGTAGTGGGCCTCTTGTGAGTAGTGTGCTCAGGTAGTGAGCCCTAATTGGCATGTGCCATTTGTTCTTCTTATTCTTTTAACAGAGAATACAATCTTGGGTTAGTCACCCCATGGTTTTTCCCTTAACCGGGTTTTCCATGTTAAAATCTTTGTGTCATATGTTGTAATGTGTTTCTGCTCTTGAATTATTGCATTGTTCTTCCATGATTGATTTATTATTATGCTATTGAATTACATGAAGGATTTAAGTGTTTAAAGAAAAGAAAGTTTTGGGACAACTAATTCACCCCGCCCTCTGAGTTGTCTATCTTAAATCAACGATTGGTATCAGAGCTAAGATCCCTAAAAGAGCTTAATTGCTTGAGGAGATCCAGGATGTCTTCCTACAAGAAGGATAGTCTAAGGTTTGATGGAACTAATTACACTCTTTGGAAAAGCCACATGGAATGTCACTTGAAATGTATGGGAATGCAGTATTGGACCATAACTTCTAAGAAGTATGTTCCTCCAAAGAATGGTTCGGCAACTGTAGATAAAATCAGAGATGCTGAAGATAATATTCAAGCTAAAGAAGCCTTACTAAGTGCCTTATCTGATTCAGAGCTAACAAATATTATAGATTTAAAAACTACATATGAAATTTGGGAAAAACTAGAGCTTTTGCATGAAGGAGACAAATGTGTTAAATGTGCCAAGCTATAGAGTCTGAAAGGAAAATTTGAAAACCTAAAGATGAATGAAGATGAGAATATCACTACATTCATGCCAAAAGTAAATGAACTTATTTGTGGCATTAGGTGTGCTGGTGGAATCTTTGATGAAGATGAGATTATTGCCAAAGTTCTCAGATCCCTACCTCCTACTTACAAACACAAGGTTGCTACTATTGAAGAATTTAGATCTTTATCAAATATCACAAGAGATCAATTGGTTGGAAAATTAGCTGCATTTGAATTGGTTGAGTTTAGAGATGCACCCCCCAAGACTAAATTTGCATTCAAAGCTAGTACCTCTGTAAAAGGCAAACAAAGGTATGATCCAGGAGAGAACTCCTCAAAGAAACTATCATGGTATGAAAAAGAAAGAAAAGATCTGGAAGAAGATGAAGCAGAAGCTACTCAACTCAAAGCCCTTATTGCAAAAAGACTGCTAAGAGTATTTGGTAAGTATGAAGGAAAACTGCCCTTCAAATGTTTCAACTGCAACAAGATTGGTCATTTTGCCTCAAGGTGTCCAGAAAGATTTTCAAGGACTAATCCTGATAGATGAATATTTCAAAAGAAATGTTACTATGTTCATGAAGATGATGATGGTGAAGATGAAGGAGTAACAGATGATGAATCAGAGATATAAAACAAATCTGGAAGTGACTGGGTGTTTATTGCCATCAAGGAAGAAGATCCAATGCCCATTGAATCTGTCAATCATAAAATGGTAAAAAGAGCTCTGGCTGCCCAAGTTGAAGAAAAGGATGACTAGGTCATTGACAGTGGATGCTCCCACCATATGACTGGTGACAAAAATAAATTCATAGATCTGGAAAGACATGAAGGAGTTGTGAAATTTGGTGATAATTCTACTAGCAGAATCAAAGGCAGAGGAACTATTTCTTTTGATGGAAAGAACAAAACTAGTAATGTACTATATGTTGAAGGTCTGAAGCACAATCTTATTAGTGTTGGGCAGTTGGTGAACAAAGGCTATGATCTCCAATTCAAAAATGGAAAATGTAAGATCTTTGAAAGTTCTGGAACAAAAGTTGCATCTGGTACTCAAACAAAAGGTAACATCTTCCACTTGGTTGGTACTAGAAAAAGTTGTTTATTTGTTCAAATTGATCAGATTTGGTTGTGGCATAGGAGAATGTGTCATGCGAATTTTGATAATATCATCAAGATAAGCAATACTCAGGCTGTAAGAGATCTTCCAAGAATGGTGAAACCTACTAACAGTTTGTGCAAAGAATGCCAGTTGGGTAAGAAGAGCAGAGTCACATTCAAAAGTAAGGAACAATCTTCTACCAAATTGTTGGACTTAGTACATACTGATCTATGTGGACTGGTAAGAATCAAGAGTTTGCAAGGTGATAGATATTGCATGTTACTAATTGATGATCATTCCCGGATGATGTGGGTGACTTTCCTAAAAGAGAAATATGAAGCTCTTGAGAGATTCAAAATATTCAAGGCTATGGTAGAAAATGAAACTGGGTTAAACATAAAGTGTCTTAGGTCTAATAGAGGTGGAGAATTCACATCTAGAGAGTTCATAGAATTTTGTGAGAAACATGGGATAAAAAGATAGTTATCTGCTCCAAGGACTCCACAGCAGAATGGAGTAGTGGAGAGAAAGAACCGGACCATCCAAGAAGCATCTAGAACCATGATGATGGAAGCAAATGTTCCTTAGATCTACTAGAGAGAAGCTATAAGCACTGATGTCTATACTCTTAATTGAGTACAAATTAGAAGCAATACTGGTAAGACCACTTATTAACTCTAGTTTGGCATCACTCCCACTATAAAGTACTTTAGAGTCTTTGGTAGTAAATGTTACATTAAAAGAGATGAAGACCTTGGTAAATTTGATGCTAGAAGTGATGAAGGAATATTCTTGGGTTATTCTACTCAAAGCAAAGTATACTGGTGTTATAACAAGAGATTGAGAAAGATTATAGAAAGTACAAATGTGAAGGTTGATGAAGGCATTGAAAAACCCTCAAGGTTTTATGAATATGAAGAAGATGATTAGAATGATGATTTGGTCCAAGAAGTTCAAGCCCCTTCTAAAATTCAGATCCAGACTGATCTGGAGAATCCTAAAATACAAGAAGAAGAGATAAGTTTGAATGAAGCTGTCCAAGAAATTGAAGTGCATGAAATTCCCAAAGCTCTCAGGTATGTAAGACTAAATCATTCTGAAGACCAGATCATAGGTGATAAAAGCAAAGGTGTTCAAACAAGAAGAATGATTGCTTAAGACTTAGAAAAGTATTGTCTGATTTCAAAGATTGAACCAAAAATAGTAAGTGAAGCATGCAATGATGAAAGTTGGACTAAAGCAATGGAGGAAGAGTTGATGCAGATTGAGAAAAATCACACTTGGGATCTTGTTCCCAGACCTAGAAACAAAAATGTGATTGGGACCAAATGGGTCTTCCGAAATAAACTGAATGAAGATGGTGAAGTAGTCAGAAACAAAACCAAATTGGTTTGTAAGGGTTATTCTCAAGTAGAAGGAGTTGATTTTGAAGAAACTTTTACTCTGGTGCAAGAATTGAAGCAATCAGATTATTTCTTTCTTTTGTTGCCTTCAAGGATTTCAAAGTATATCAGATGGATGTATACTTGGAAGAAGTATACATTGAGCAACTGGATGGATTTCAATTGTCTGATCATAGTGATATGGTCTGCAAGTTGAAGAAAGAACCATATGGACTCAAACAAGCCCCAAGAGCCTAGTATGAAAGATTGGATAAACATCTTTTAAAGATTGGTTTCAACAAAGGTACTGCTAACAGTAACTTGTACTTCAATATTGATCATGAAAATATCTTGATTATTGAAGTATTTGTTGATGATATCATTTTTAGAGGAAGAGATAGTTTGTGCAAGACTTTTGCAAATCAAATGAAAAGTGAATTTGAGATGTCTATGTTTGGGGAAATGAATTTCTTCTTGGGTTTCTAATCACTCAAACAAAGAAAGGAATCTTCATATCACATACCAAATATGTGAAAGAATTGTTGAAGAAATTTGGGATGGAAGATTCAAAACCAATTAATACTCCCATGGCAACCAGATGTAAACTAAGAAAAGATGATAAATCCCCTAAGGCTAATCAGAAAAAGTATAGGTCAATGATTGGAGGACTAATGTATCTTACTCAAACTAGACCTGACATTATGAATGTTGTTGGTCTTGTTCCCATATTTCAAGCTGATCCTAGAGAATCTCATAAATCTAAAAGGAACAGTTGAGTATGATTTATGGTATCCTAGGGATCATGATTTCTCTCTCCATGCATATACAGATGCGGATTGGGCAGAAGATGTTAATGACCGGAAGAGTACCAGTGGTGGTGCATTCTTTTTGGGGAAAAGATTGGTTTCTTAGCTGAGCAAGAAACAAGAGGCAATATCTCTATCCACTGCAAAAGCATAATTTATTGCAGTAGCAGGTAGTTGCACTCAAGTATTGTGGATGAAACAAATGCTAAAAGACATCAGAGTGGAGTATGAGGAACCTATCACAATCTTCTATGACAACTCAAGTGCAATAAATATATCAAAAAATCTGGTGTTACATTTAAAAACAAAACACATATCCATCAAGTTTCATTTTTTGAGAGAGTAGGTGAACAAGAATGAAGTCAGATTGGAGTTTGTGCCCTCTAAGGATCAGATTGTAGACATCTTTACTAAACCTCTACCTAAGGACTCTTTTGAGTATCTTAGGGAGAAGTTAGGGGTTATTACCCCTCTGGTTCTGAATTAAGGTGCACTGATGTGCATTAGTCCGGTGGATCTCATAGTCATAGCTTTTGGTCGGGATTGATGATAGGAAGTTGTTACTCAGGGGGAGTAGTCTGTATGATTCTGATTGATGCAAGTATGTGCCCTTTTCCATTGATGTCAAAGAGGGAGAGAAGACATGTGAAAAACAAAAGTGGTTGCTGATCAAAGGGGGAGCAATAAAGAAAGAGAAGACATATGAATGATTGTTGTTGACAGGGGGAGCTATGTCAATTAGTGAGGAGAAGTTCTTGTCTTGATGGTTAAAATAATTTTTCACATCATATGTTGCCATCAATGACAAAGGGGGAGATTGTTACAAGTATGGGCCTAACCGGTGTTGTCATTGATGTCAACATACTCCTGTTGCATTGATGTCAAGGATTGGATGAGCTGTGTGCTGAGGATATTGAGAAAATTAGTCCTATCAGAAACAAAGAAGAACAGTGAAGAAAGTGAAGCTCTATGAAGTGAAGATCCCAGCTAAGATGAAGATCAGAGAATGTGCATCAAAGAGTTTGTAGATATGTGTCTAAAGATGATCCAGTCAAGATTTGAGAGGTCCACTGAAGTTTTGAAGAAGTTATCGCCATATGAGTAAAATTGGTTCTGAGGTGCAAAGTGACACAAATAGGTCCGGTGAGATCCGGAAATGCAATGTCTTGTTCTGTAGATTTGGAGGAATGTTTAGGAAGCCAATGTGAATTGACAACTCAATTGGTTTGTGGTCTAGAGGTCTGCAAGCATTTATTCTAATGTGACAGTGATGACAGACTCTGTTCTTGAGGTTCTAAATGAAGATGCGAATGATTTTAGTAAGCAGAAGTGGTGTGGATGTTCTTGGTGATTCAGGAAAGCTTGTGGGGGTCTCTAGATTGTGTCTAGTTCGTGTTGGTGGTCCGCATTGAAGATTGAGCTCGTAATTGAAGATTTACTTCCGGGTGATGATGTTCTTCCTAATCATGGTCGACCAAATGTTTTACACATCTTGCAGATGATCTTCAAGATGTTCTGCAAAGCATGGTGTTTTCCTCAAAGAAGATCAAAGTCCCAAATATGTGTGGCTGACAATGTGATGATTTGCATGAAGTCTTTTGTAATAAGTCAAGTTGTATTTGTGTATTTGCTCTATAATAAAATAAAGTATGTATTGTATCGACTTTGATGAATATTCCAAAGTTGATGACTTGTATAAATAAGAGTTGTGAAGTCATTTCAAAGAATGGGTGTGGAGATGGGGAAGTGGTAGAGTGGAGAAGAGTGAAAAGTAGAGTAGAAGTGTTGAGCTTAAATGGAACTAACTCAAGCATGGTGAAGATGCTAATCTTCAGTTCAAGTATGTAATATTTATTATTCTATAGACAGTGTGTCTCCTGTAGGCAGTAGCCCTCTTGTGAGTAGTGTGCTCAGGCAGTGAGCCCTAATTGGCATGTGCCATTTATTCTTCTTATTCTTTTAACAGAGAATACAATCTTGGGTTAGTCACCCCATGGTTTTTCCCTTAACCGGGTTTTCCACATTAAAATCTTAGTGTCATATGTGTTAATGTGTTTCTTCTCTTGAATTATTGCATTGTGCTTTCATGATTGATTTATTATTATGCTGTTGAATTACAAGAAGGATTTAAGTGTTTAAAGAAAAGAAAGTTTTGGGACAACTGATTCAACCCCCCCACCCTCTCAGTTGTCTGTCTTAAATCAACAAAAAATTGATTCAACCATCAAGACAAGGACTTCTCCCCCTTTCTCTTATCACACTTGCAACCACTTTCTTCACTGCTCCCCCTTTCACCAGTAGCTGCTTACTTCTGATTTTTTCACATGACTTCTCTCCCCCTTTGACATCAATGACAAAGGGCACATATTTGCAATCAACTCTCCCCCTTTTTGTTTCTTAGATAAAACCAAACTAAACTCTAGAATTAACGTACTAACTACTCCCCCTGAGTAGCAACCCCTTAACACCAATCCAGATCACAAGATATGACTATGAGTTCCACAGGACTGATGCACACTAGTGCACCTTAGTTCTAAATAAGAGGGGTAATAACCCCTAGCTTCACTCTAAGATACTCAAAATTATCCTTAGGTAGAGGCTTAGTGAAGATATCTACAATCTGATTCTTTGAAGAAACAAACTCTAATCTGACTTCATTCTCATTTACCTTCTCTCTCAAAAAGTGAAACTTGATGGATATGTGCTTTGTCTTTGAATGCAACACTAGATACTTTGAGATGTTTATTGCACTTGAATTATCACAGAAGATTGTAACAGGCTTTTCAAACACAATTTTGATATCCTTCAACATTTGCTCCATCCACAAAACTTGAGTACAATTACTTGTTGCTGCTATATACTCTACCTTTGTAGTAGACAGAGATATTGCCTCCTACTTTTTGCTCAACCAAGAAACTAATCTCTTTCTCCACCATAGCCTTGAACACCTTGAATCTGTCAACAGCCTCTGATTTCTTTCTCAAGAAAGTGACCCACATCATCTGGGAGTAATCATCAATCGACAACATAAAGTATATGTCTCCTTGCAAACTCCTAACTCTAGAAGGACCACACAAATCAGTGTACACAAGTTCCAACAATCCATTTAAAAATTGTTCTTTACTTTTGAATGTAGCTCTGTTCTGTTTGTCCAACTAGCATTCCTTACACATGCTATTAGTAGGTTTCACAAGCTTTGGAAGATCTCTCATATGAGTAGTACTTATCTTGACAATGTTATCAAAGTTTACATGACACATTCTCTTATGCCATAACCAAATCTAATCAATCTGAGAAATCAAACAACTTTTACTAATACCACTTAAATGAAAGATATTACCTCTAGTTTGTGTACCAGATGCAATCTCAGTTTTGGAGCTTCCCAAAATTTACATTTTCCATCCTTGAATCAGAGATCATACCCTTTGTCAACCAACTGTCCAACACTAAGAAGATTATGCTTCAACCCTTTTTTATCACCAATCATATGATGAGAACATCCACTGTCAATCACCCATTCATCCTTTTCTTCAACCTGAGTAGCCAAGGCACTTTCCACATTCACATAGCTAGCAGATTCAATAGGTACCAGATCTTCTTCTTTGATAGCAATGAACACCCATTCATTTCCAGAGGTACTTCCCATATCAGATTCATCAACTGTGACTCCTTCATCATCAACTTCTTGGACATAGTAGCATTTGTTTTGAACCCTAGGTCTATTAGGGTTTGGCTTTGAAACCCTCTCCGGACATCTTGAAGCAAAATAACCAATCTTCTTGCAAGCAAAACATTTGAAAGGCAACTTTCCTTCATACTTATCAGATCCTCTTGGTAATCTTTTGGCAACAAGGGGTTCAAGTTATTCAATCTCAGATTCATCTTCTTTAAGTTCCTTCCTTGCCTTCTCATATCTGGTTAGTCTTCTTGAAGAGCTTTCACCTGGATCAAATCTTTGCTTTCTGAAAACACTGGCTTTAAATGTAGATTCTGATTTAGGAAGAGAATCATCAAACTCACTCATTTCAAATCCTAAAATCTTCCCAACCAGCTGATCCCTTGTAACATCTGTCACAGTCCTGATCTCCTCAATAGTAGCAACTCTTCACTTATATGAAGTAGGTAAGGATCTGAGCACCTTGGCAACAATCTCTGATTCTTCCAGTTTTGCACCAGCACACCTACTTTTTGATGTAATAAATGCTTTTGCCCTAACTCTTTCAGATACCCTTTTTCTTGATACAATTTCTCATAGATTGCTCCGCAAGTTACCACATCAACCTCTTTTCTTCTAGAAATTCTTTTAGATGATCTGCAATAGGCCATTCTACCTTCTCTCATCATGCTAGATTCAGGCACCTACTTACTGGCAGGGGGGATTAGATTTTCAATGCTGCTCCCCCTAAGCCAAAGCTCCTATTTCAATTCTCGGAGGAATTACCAGCACCAAATTCTAGTGTGGACTTATCACCATCATTGATTACACCTTTCTTCACCCATGTTTTGTTCATTTCATTCTCGATCTTATTCACATCTACTTTACCCTTGCCTTTATCTTGTCTCTGTACATTCTGGCTTCTGTTTACTAGACCTTTTCTATCATCATTCCTTCTTCTACAGAATCTTGAAATATGACTAGATCTGTTGCAATTAAAGAATGCAACATTTCTTTGCTCATTTACTTGATTTCCTCTTGATCTACATTGATTATCCATGTGTCCAAATCTTTTACAATTGAAGCATTGACTGAAGAAGGATGGACCACTTTGATTCACTCTACTTTTGTACTAAGTAGCTCTATGACCAAATTTATTGCAATTGAAACAATTTCCATTGAAGGATGGATACCTTTGAGCATTAGGTTGTCTAACAGAAGGTCTTGTAGGTCTATTTCTTTGATTCCTTGATTCAAAATTTCTTTGACTAGATCTAGAGCTTTCACCTTTCTCATCTACCTTCTTCTAACTATCAAGCAGCATGTCAAGTTTAGTTGAGCTTATCTTGAACTTCTCTTTGTATTCATTTGCAGCTTCTAGGTTATGTTTGAGAATGACAATTTGCCTTCGAAGTTGTTCCTAATTATACTTGGTTTCTTGTAGATCAGACTCTAGATGGCCAATTATTTTGTCCAATCTACAACACTCTTCTGTTCTTTCTTTCAAAGACTGATTCAGGTTTTCTTCAGTCTTCTTCCTTTCCTCGATTTCCTTTGTTAGCCTCATCACCCCAGATTCCATCTCATGTTTTCAAACAACTTCTTTTGCTAGCTTCTCACATTCCTTTGTCTTATCCTTCAGAGCCTCATCCATCCCATTGTCTTCCTTCTGATTTGCTAACTATTGAAGTAGCTCCTTCCTCTTTTCCATAGATTTTCTCAATTGCCCTTTTAAAGTCTGAATGAAATCATCAGCATCTTTAAGGTTCTCTTGCAATTCTTTGACTTCTAGTCTGGACTGATCAAGATCCTCTAAAGCAACTTGAAGTTGTTCATTGATGCCATTAGAATACCTAAATGAACCCATCGAAACACCTTCCTAGATCTTCCTCAAGTTGTTAAACTTCTTCCAAGGAACCTTGCTCTGATACCAATTGTTGAAATTTGGGCAGACAACTGAGAGGTGGGGGTGAATCAGTTGTCACAAAACTTTATCTTTTGCTACCTTTAATCTTCTTTACTACTTATTAATAGATTAATGATATAACCATGAAAGTATGAATCAACAACACATGAGCAAAAACATAATCAACACACATAACACCATGATTTTTACATGGAAACCTGGTTAAGGGAAAAACCATGGTGGGGGTTAACCCACAAGATTTATTCTTTTTTAAAAGAATAGAAAAATGGGAAGAAACTTGCCTTTGGGCACACTGCCCAGATCTCACTGCTCCAAGAGACTCACTGTCTACAAAAACATTCACATGGTTAACACTGAAAGGTTGAACTAAGAAACAACATCTTCTCCATGCCAAGGTTTAGTTCCATTGAATCTCACAACACCTTTGCTCTACCCCCAAACACTTCTTCACTACCTCTGCATCTTCACACTCATCGGCACATTTACATGACTTCATTACACTTATTTATACATGACATCGACTTTCGAATGAACATCACAGTCAGCCTTACAATCATCTATCTAGAACATTCTCCAAGATAGGCATTACAAGCAATTATAATCACAAGACTTGACTTAATACAAAATGCTACATGTGGACCATGACATTGTCAGCCAAACATAGATGGGACTCAAATCTTCCTTGAACAAAATGCCACATGCCATAGAACTTCTCTTAGATCATCTACAACACGAACAAAGCATCCGATCAACCAAGACTAGAAAGAATGGCAACACCCAAGGAGAAATCTTCAACTACAAGCTCAATCCTTAATGCGGACCACCAACACAATAGGCACACGATCCAGAGACCTCCACAAGCATAATGAAATCAACAAGAATAGTCGCACCACCTCAAATCACTAGAATCACTTGTATCTTCATATGAGAACTTAAGAACACTAACTGTCATGACTATCACACTAGAAAGATTGTTTGTGGACCTCCAAACCATGAACCACTTGAGTTAAGGATACACACCAACATCCCAAACATACCTCTAGAACTGTAGACCATAATATTCTAATGTGGAGCAATCCGGACCAAATTCCTGTCACTCTGTTACCTCTAAACAACTGCAAAACCTAGATCTACTCAGATGGCCATAAATTCACCAATCCTCCATGTAGACCTCTCAAATCTTAACTGGAGCAACTTTAGACAATCCTCTACAAAACCCTTAAGTCCGTAGACTCTGATCTTCGTCTCACTAGGAATGCAGAGCAATCTACTTTACTAATCTACACTGTATTCACTGTCTCTGACAAAGAGATATGTTGACATCAATGACAACACATCTTAGGCACATATTTGCAGCACATTGGACACCTCATCATGTTGCACCAATAATTAAATATTCTTAATGTATATGCCTAAAAATGACACGATTCAGTCTAAATAAATATTCTTAATATTTATTCCCTTCTAATTCTTCTATCAATAAATAAATAAATAAATTTATTTATTTGATTCATATTCCTTTTAAATTAATTAAATATCAAAATATTTAATTACCTCTTCTAAAGTCAAAATTAAATAAAATCCTTTATTTAATTAAATTCTTCCAAACAATTAAATAATTCTTAATTATTTAATTAAATCAAATCATTCTTCCCAATTTAAATAAATAAATCAAATTTATTTAAAACCTCTCTATCTCTAAAAATAAAATATAATCCAATATTTTATTTATTCTTCCAAATCATGCACAACAATTAAATAAATTTATTTAATTTGCTTTCTTATCTTCTAATTCCTCAAATATCTTCTAAATCTTCTAAAAATAAGTCTTATTCTTTATGCACACAAAATTAAATAATTTATTATTTAATTTCTCTCAAATCATTTAAAAACAAATCTCAAGTTGAGTTAACTAACTCAATCAACCTTGTTTTTATCAATATCTCTTAAATTAGGAAAAAGTCTTCTAATTTATGAAAAACATGTCTTATCTTTAGAAAAGAAAGTAGTTAACTCAAACAAAAAATCTTTTGTGTAACACTTGTCTTCTTCTTATTTGTGCACATTCTTCAATCATTCTATACTGTTGATCTTCTCTTTCACAGGTCTATAAATTCAACCCTCTTCTTCCATTTCAATCATTCAAGCTTTAAGTATTGTTACTTTGCCAGAATTATAGCACGCCTTTGGCACCAATTCCTTCATTGCTTGTGATCACACTCGTTACCATACTACTATTATTGTTGTGAAGCTCATCTTCATTGCAATAAACTATCACAGTCATTCCCAATTGACATTCTTGGAAAATAGCAAGGAAGTGCACTCTCTGAGGGCCTTATTCATACATGCAAGATCGATTGAGATAGACAACCAATGGAAGCTATAAAGCTTTGAGGTTTGCAAAGGTTTTTGAAGTTCTTTTGTTTGATTGATCTCTTTGTTTCTATATTTCGTTGAGTTTTAGCTATCTTGATATTGATATATTGATTATTCATGTTTACTCCAATTTTCCCTTAACATTTTTGGCACCCACTGTGGGGCCTTGCCCTGATGTAATCCAAAAATTGAGTTTTTTTTGTGCTAAGGTTCCATACACAGGAGGATTTAGGCATATCTGTGTAATTTTAGCTCAAAATATTTCTAGGTTTTATCAAAAATGTCGAAATCCTATCTGAGTATCTCTTATTTTTGTAGAAAGTGCATGGATTTTAAGAAAAATAGATCACAAATCAGTGTCCCTATTTTTAGCCTGTGTTTTTTTGTTTTTGTTTTTTCCTATTTTTAGCAATTTCAATAAATTAGGCATATCTGTATAACTTTAGCTCAAAAGATTTCTGGGTTTTGTTGAAAACATCAAAATCCTATTTAGGTATCTCTTATTTTTTGCAGGAAGTGCACGGATTTTGAGAAAAATAGATCCCAATCTGTGTCCCTATTTTTAGCCCATGATTACTTTTTTTTGCCTCTTTTTAGCAATTTCATGAAATCAGACATAACTTTTGCATAAGGAGTCAAATTTTTATGAAACCAATGGCATTGGAAAGCTGGTTCTTCCAAATTTTCTATGGTGAATAATTTTGAGGTAATTTTATCAGATTTGTTAGGTACACTTAGTCAAAGTCAACCCTTCTTTGCAAAACTTCAAACAGTCATAACTTATGCAAAATTTATTCAATTTTCACAAATTATTTTTTGAAATTGCATAGAATTTCATGTAGAATCTAATCATAATATCCAATCTAGTGTACCTAATCATTATTATTAGATTTTTTCTAGATTTCTCATTTTTCATCTAACAAGTTAAGCGCTTTTGGTTTAATTGATTTTATGCTAACTTTTGTGTTTTTGGTGGAACTAATCAACATTTTGTAGCCTCTTATTACTCAAATAGAGCAAATGGATTTTCCTAACATGTTCATGCAGGATGAGCATTGAAAAATTAAAAACCTATCACACTAAGTCTTAGGACCAAATTATTTTCTTAAGGGACAATTGAACAAATCATATTTGCAATCTAAGTCTTTGGAACATATTGTTTTCTTAAGGGACAAAACAACTTTTTGAAATCTAAGTCTTAGGAACATATTGCTTTCTTAAGGGACAATGGACATGAATGCAAAAAACACTTCAATTTTCTAAGGGACAATGGACATGAATGTCAAATAGTTCAATTTCATAAGAGACAATTGACAACAACAATCGCGTGTGTGCCCAAGTAGATAGCTCATATAGTCTTTTCCTTTTTAACTAGGGGAAAAAAAACATTATCTTTCATGTTTTGGGAATGATACCAGACCTATGCTCTCCCCTATCTTGGGTGACCAAAATGCTAGAAATATCATTTTCGCATGTGTTTTTCCTTTAGAGGGGCCTACTCTTGGATATCGTCTGTCCAAGTAGGAATGACCCTAAGTGGTAACAAGCTAAAGCCAAGCTCTACCAAGCCACTATAAATAAATTGTGTTTGGAGCAAAAGCTTCAAACAACAAGTGAAGTTGTGTTATACTGACAACCAACCTCCCCCAAAACCCTCCAAGGTGCAACCCTTGTAGGCTGGGAGACTCCATAATGGAGAGTAGTGTTGTCACATGTATAACCACTCGAACGATTGCCCTTATTAAACACCTTTATTTTTAGTAAGCCAAAAACCCATATAAGTCGGTGCATGGAAGGGCGATTATTACCTCCCGAAGATGCCTCACCTAGAAATAGGGAGAATTCTATTTATATTGTCACAACTAGCCTAGGATTTGTACTTGCTTTCTTGTCAAAAAAGAGTAAAAAAATCACAAAAAATATCTAAAAAACCATGAAATCATTCTTTGTGTTTGTTGTGTCTTCTTGCCATAATTAAAAAATTCAAATCAAAAAGACCATCTTGCAGCCAAGAACCAAAAAAATAAAAAAAATTGTCAAAAATTGCAAAAATAGTCCAGAAAAACCAGAGCTGTGCATTTACCTCGACCTGCTGCACATCTGTATTGAGTTCCTTCACATGTATCACCTATTGGTGCGTGTTTTCTTTTTACCAATACTATGCATTCATAATGACTTGTTGCGCTTATACCCTCTACTTCTGTGCTTCTATTTATATGCGTCTGTAACAGTGAGCATCTCCACCTCTTTTGTGATAAAATTTCCACCTTTCTGAGTACCCATTTCAGTCTTGTGTCAGTTTCTATGGAGATGACAACTGAATTAGAAGAACTGGATCAAGAACTCAAGTACCTGAAGTTGTAGTTACACTTAGACACCTCCCCCCAAGGTTGTATAGCAATTGCTCAAGAACTCCAAGCCATACAACAACAATTTGCAATCCTACAAGATGAACAAGCTAATACTAGCTACACCATGCCCCAGAGTCATACATTCTTGTCCCATCTTAATGATACTCTTGACAAGGAAAACACTACTCCTAGAACCCATATCCCAAAGCATACTAATCCTACTCTAAGCTCAAAACCACCATTGAATTACGCAAGCTCTAATACGACAAACAAAAAATCCTCGGATGATTTTTGGGAAAGATATGCAACACAAGAAAAGCTATGGAGAATTCCAAATTACACTCATCCATTACCTCACTCCTCTACCCATACACCTACCAATGATGTGATGGAAGGGTTTCTAGAAAAGAGTCAACCATGTCCCCAAGTCTCGGTCCTTGACCTTATCAAAGAGCCTTCAAAAATGTCCATTGTACCAACCTTGTCATGTACTCAACAACCCCTCAAGCATGTTGAAAAACCTCCTACTGTGGACCAAATTCAAGGTCCATCGCACCTTCATATTGTTGACTAAGATCCTATCCAAGAGACCTCTACCTCCACTTCCATTCAAGCAACCCAAGAGTTATGTCAAGAGCACACTTTAGATCATGTGGAAACATTCGACCTTTGTCTAAGTCAAGATCAAAGCACCCCCATCTGGCCCGCACATAATCTTTATCTTTTCAGTAATCCTATACCTATACATGAGCAAGAAGTCCAATTTCAAACCATTCATAACCTATATCTTTTCCATGATCAAGATACTACCTTTGATGAAGAAACTATCTATGAGCAACTTGATCCTATACATGAGCATGAGATCGAATTTTAGCCTCTCCATAACCTCTATCCTTTTGGTGATCAAGATATTATCATTGATGAAAAACCTATACAAGAGCACCTTAATTCCATCACACTAAATCCTATCTATGATCAAGATCCCATCTATGATCACAAGCCTATCTATGATCAAGCAGACCATGATGATCCTCTTAGCCCACTTTATGCGTTCCATGGTCCTGAGTTTATAACCCCATCTAGTCCTATCCATGATCCAACAACTTCCACTTCCTTTGATGAGACAATTGACTCCCAAGAAAGCATAGAAGATCAAACCAAAAATAATCCTCTGCCATCCATTATCGACCATGCTGTAAATCCCCCACCATGTATCCTTGGTCTTACTACCTTCATTCATGAGTGTTCCTCTTTAGAACACCAACAACCATTATCCTCTATCTCACCTTCTTCATCCAATAAGGAATTCATGTCTCATGTTCCACCTACACATAATCCCACTATCCACTGCATACTCCAACATACGAACTATCAAGGTAAAGGCTTAGGCCTTCATGAACAAGGTATTTTGGAGCCCGTGCATGTCAATGTTCCTCCTCGTTCGTATGGCCTTGGATACATACCCCAGGTGAACAATCTCAAGATGTTGGTACTTCCTCAACTCCTCCAAAGTCCATGACTTTCCATCACAAACCCCATCATATTCCCAAAACATATGTCACCATTCCACCTCCATCATCTTACAATTGTCAAAAGCATGTGATCATACATCTTCCACCATCTGTATCTACTATCGCCCATCCATCTACCTATCCATGGTGTTTCCTTGTCATCAGTATCATCTAATCCATATCTGATCCATATCCGTTGCATGTCATGTCTTATCTGTTCCATATCTGATCCATATTTGTTCCATATCATGTCTCATCCGATCCATATCTTAGGTCCATCGAAGTCACCATGAACTACGTCGCCTCTGCGTCGTCACGTAGGCAAGGCCATCATTCAAATGTGCCCTCGAGGCTCCACTCATCCATCACATGTCTAGTCCTTCTATCTATCTGAGTCCACACCACTTTCTACCACCTAGGTCTTAGGTCCATTATGGTTTACCCTAAACTATGTTGCCTCTGTGTCATCATGTAAGGAAGGCCATTTAGCAATAATGGCAATTTGAGTGGACATTTTGGTCTGAACAAAACATTAGAGTTAGTCTAGAGGTTCTAGTATTGGCTGAAGATGCACAAAGATATCAGAAAGTATGTAGAGCAGTGTATCATCTATCAGAAGGCCAAGGGAACTTCTCCAAATGCGGGACTGTATAAACCACTACCCATTCCTTCCAGGCCATGGGACTGTGTAAGTATGGACTTTGTAGTTGGTCCACCAAAGACTAAGACTGGTTTTGATAGTATTTTTGTAGTTGTTGATAGATTTAGCAAGATGAGTCATTTCATTCCCTGTAAGGTGACTCATCATGCCAGTCATATAGCTCATTTGTTTTTCAAAGAGATCATAAGGATTCATGGACTCCCAGCAAGCATCGCGTCTGATAGAGATGCTAAGTTCATGGGACATTTCTGGAAAGCTCTATGGCAGAGGCTAGGAACAAATCTGTCTTTTGGATCAGCCTATCATCCACAGACAGATGGCCAAACAAAAGTGGTGAACAGGACATTGGGCAACGTATTAAGGTGTTTGACAAAAGAATATGGACAAAGTTGGGATCAAGTCATTTATCAGGCAGAATTTGCTTATAATGACAGTGTGAATAGGACTACTAGCAAAAGTCCATTTGAGATAGTGTATGGAATGCACCCTCGAGGTGTATGTGAACTCTAACATCTTGGAGACATGGAATATAGAAGTGGTCATGCAGAGGATTTTGCACACTCTATGAAGGAGATACATGAAGAAGTAAAGAAGACAATGCAGGAAAATACCCAGAAAATCAAGGATAGGGTAGATGCACATAGGAAGGATGTCCAGTTTGAAGTTGGCGATTTAGTCATGGTTCATTTGAACAAAGCCAAATTGTAGAATGGGATGCCAACTAAACTGTAGATGAGACGGATTGGTCCTTGTAGAATTCTGGACAAGTATGGCAAAAATGCCTACAGGATTGATTTGCCAGTAGACTTGGCAATTTCACCAGTGTTTAATGTTCAGAACCTAGTACCCTATAAAGGTCCTCATTCAGTAGCAGGCAGATCTAGTTCAGAGGTTGAACAAATAATGAGTGATGTGCCATTACCACCTACACTCAAACCACAGGCTGAGAGAATTTTGGATTCTCGAGTACAGAAATAGACCAGACATGGCGTGTACATGGAGCATCTGATCTAGTGGAAATAGTTGCTTAAAGCAAAGGCTACCTGGGTTGCAAAGTCTGAGTTCAAGAAGTGGGGCATTGATTTTGCCTTATTGTCACCAAAGGTGACTTGACTTTTTCCACGCAGGGGGAGTATGGTGTAGGAGCACCAAGAGTTTGGCGCCCATGTATATATTTTTTTGCATTTTTGGTGTGAAGTCCTTTTTTATTTTTCTAAGGGAAGGAGTGGGACCAATGAATAAACGGGACCGATGTATGAGCCTAGCATTGAATCGTTGAACCTCATGCTGGAGGTTCAATGAGTTCATTTGGTTCAATGGAGTGAACGTGCATTTGGTTCAATAGAGCGTTGTCCAGAGGAAGAACCTAGCGTTGAACCATTAAACATCATGCTGGAGGTTCAACGGGTTCATTTGGTTCAATAGATGGTAACCGACAATGGTGGTGAGGAGAACTGATAGTGGGAAGGAAGTCCAAAGGTTCCATCGACAAGATAGTGGTTATCGGGGAAGGAAGTTTAGAAGTTGCTGACGATAGGATGTCTTACATAAGATAAAGCGGAGTGTTGAGGCGTCGGAGTGAGTTGTGATGTCAGGATAACAAATTTGGAAGTGGCCGATAGTAATGTCTTTTGCCGATGGTCCAATGCTATGTGCATAAGGATTGTATGACAATACGAAGACAAAAGCCAGCCACAGGAAGAACACCAAACAATTAGTAAAGAAAACCTAACTGAATGGACAGAAAACAAACCTAACTATTTGATAACTAAAAAAGCTGAATAATATAAAAAGCTAGTTTTTCTTTGTAAAGTTGTTGGAAGTTTTTGGGAGGTTGGAGAACAGACATTGATTGTAAGAAGGAGAACTCTCATAAATACAATATTGACAGTTTGATCTATTCATGCATTTTTGTAGCATTTTTGCATAATTCGATCTGAAGTATAGTACTTAGTTTTACTTCTGTTATTTTGTTTTTGTTTGTACAAAATGTCTCTATCTTGATGTTCCTACAATTTCTCTATACAGTCATGGAGGGCCATCAAGCAGAGATCACTTTTCTTGTTTTTCTTTTTGTGGAAATGGTTGAATTGTCAATGAGAGACAATAACAACTTGTCCTAGGCGAGCTTTACCATAGCCCGGCTATGTATGCAAGTTGTAGTCTAAGAAGAGGCAGCGGTGAAAATAGAGTAGGAGAAATTGAGTACCAAGCAATTAGAACCCTAGTGCCAGAGAGGAGGGCTAATAATGGACTCAAGAAGGCTATAAGCCTCGGGAATTGAGAATCTTGGAAGCAGTGAGGACAAAGAAGAGTGGCCCACACCAAGAAAGTAGTGTCTGTATTGAGAATAACAGACTAGTAGGTCTTTCACCTCTGTAATAGACTGATTAGTTTGAATCAGGCATTTTGGGTAGAAAATGTCTGAGAGCACGTGAATTGGTAGGGAGACTTGGGGTATGACATAGGTCTTGAAGTGTTTCAAGCAAGATAGGTTTTCTAAGTCCATAGTCCTCCCCATCAAATTGGTATCAGAGAAAGTTAAAGATTTGGGCTATTCCTAGATTGGAATAGAAGAAGTTGTATGTCATCACCGAGTTTGAGTGAGTCTATAGGTTCATCCAAGAAGATGGTGACTAATGCAGAATTGGCAAAGAAAGTTGATGAACAAGAAGAGGAGAATAGGCTCCTATAGGAAAGATTGGCAGAAATGGAAGTAAACTGGGTGTAATGATGGAAAAGACTAAAGAAGTCAGTCAAAAAATAAAAGATTCTGAAGGTAAGGAAAAAGGTGTGTTTGTAGAAGATGAAGAGCCCACACCTGAACCTAAGATGGAAGAAGAACCTTTCTTGAAGGCCTTAAAAGCCATGAGTGGTAAGACATTGGAAGGAGTTCCTCTTTTTAGTGGAAAGATGGAACCTGATTTGGTTATGGAATGTATAGAAGGTATAGAAAATCACTTTGAATGTGATGGAGTGACTGAAGCCCAAAAGGTGAAGGTGGCTAAATCAAGACTCAGAGGAGCTGCTTTGACATGGTGGAAATTTGTTCAAACTGAAAGAGAAAAAGAAGGCAAGAAACCTATAGCTACTTGGAAAGGTATGGTGGCTAAAGTCAAAGAAGTCTACATGCCTGGAGATTATGAAGTCCAGTTACACAAGAAACAACAAAATTTGAGACAAAGAGAATTAGATGTCAATGCATACACTGAGGAGTTTCAAAAACTATGCCTAAGGTCTAAGGTGATGAAAGATGAAAATGTAAAAGTGGCAAGATATCTCAATGGTTTGAGGTGGAGTATTCAAGAGGAGATTAGATTATTCATCCCTACAACAGTGCATCAAAGCTATCAGCTAGCACTCAAGGTAGAGGAGAAGGGCAAGAAGGAACACGAGTCAAGCAGCAGGTTAAGAGGAAGAGGTAGAGATAGCAAAGGGGAAGTTATGGTGGTAGGAACACTGATCAAAGGCCCCAAGGAGAATCCAAACTCATAGAGCAAAGTGGAGAGACTAGTAGTAGAGGAAACTATCGAGGAAGGGGATCTAGTAGAGGAAGATTAGGAGGATCAGGCAGAGGATCCTACTTTGCCACTATGAAATGCTACAATTGTGGTCAATTAGGCCATCCAGCATATAGGTGTCCTGATAAGGGTACATCTTCTTCTCAAGGAGTTGATAAAAGAAATCATTATGTACAAGATGATGCTTCAAGAAGCAAATCACCTAAAGTTAGTCTAGCCTCAGAAGTGGGAGAGAACATCATGGTAAGGAGAACTTTGATCAAAGAATCAGTGAAAGCTGAACCAAGCCAAAGGAGAGTATTATTCAGAATCAGATGCAAGATTATGAATAAGGTATGTCAAGTAATCATAGACTCAGGGTCTACTGATAACATAGTGTCTGATGAAGCAGTTAGAAAATTAAATTTGCAAAGAATACCTCATTCAAATCCATATAGAGTCACATGGTTAAATAAAGGTCAGCATGTGATAGTCAATGAGCAAACTTAGGTAGAGTTTGGTATAGGTGGATACAAAGACAAGGTACTCTATGATATCCTACCCATGGATGCATGTCATCTCTTATTGGGCAGACCATGGCAGTATGACCGAAAGGCCATACATGATGGTGAGAAGAATGCATATTCTTTTCAAAAAGATGGTGTCACCTATAAAATTCAATCATTGGAAGATGAAGAAGCAAGTAAGACTAAAAGTCCTAATGTCTTAATTGTGAGTGGTAAAGAGTTTTTGAACACTCTCAAGGAGGATGGTATTGGTTATGCTATCATAGTGAAACCTAAGGAGGAGCAAAAAGACAAAAAGGTAGTGGTCCCAAAAGAGGTACAAACTATATTGGAATAGTATAAGGACATAATTAGTGATGGAACACCAGCAACACTAACTCCACAAAGAACTATTAGCCATCAGATAGATCTAATTCCAGGAGCATCTCTGCCTAACAAATCTCCTTACAAGATGACTCCAGAACAACATAAGGAGATAGCCAGACAAGTACAAGAATTGCTTGACCAAGGATTGGTTAGGAAAAGCATAAGTCCTTGTGCAGTGCCTACAGTGTTGACACCAAAGAAAGGAGGAACATGGAGACTATGCATAGACTCCAGAGCTATCAATAAGATCACCATAAGGTATAGATTTCCAATTCCCAAAATTGAAGATCTTATGGACTATTTAGGAGGGGCTAAATACTTCACCAAGATAGATCTGAAAAGTGGTTATCACCATATCAGAATCAAGGAAGGTGATGAGTGGAAAACATCCTTCAAGACCACAAAAGGACTGTATGAATGGCTTGTTATGCCATTTGGTCTATCGAATGCTCCCAGCACATTCATGAGACTCATGATTGAAGTCCTCAAAGACTATATAGGTAAATTTGTAGTTGTGTATCTAGATGATATCTTAATTTCCAGTCAAACTAAAGAAGAGCATCTTGAACATGTAAATATGGTTTTGAAAAAGTTACATGATGAAAAACTAACCATAAGTTTGGAGAAGTGTGAATTCATGAAGTAGGAATTGGTATACCTTGGTTTTGTGTTGTCCAAAGGAGAAGTGAAGATGGACAAGTCAAAGGTAGAAGCCATATTGAATTGGCCTACTCCTAAAGCAGCAACTGAGGTGAGAAGTTTTCATGGCTTAGCTTAGTTTTATAGAAAATTCATAAAGAATTTCAGTGCTATTTGTGCACCCATGCTTGATACAATCAAAGGTGGGGTAAAAACAAAGTTTTAATGGACACAAGCAGCTGATAAGAGTTTTGAATTGTTGAAGAAAGAAGTAGCCACACAGCTAGTGTTAGTGCTACCTAGTTTTGATAAGTTATTCACTTTAGAATGTGATGCTAGCAATATTACAGTGGGTGCAGTACTTAGCCAAGAGAATAGACCAGTAGCCTTTTTTAGTGAGAGGCTAAATGAAGCAAAGAGCAAATATTCTTTATATGACTTGGAGCTCTATGCTCTAGTCCAGGCACTTAGAAAATGGAGGCATTATCTCCTACCTAAGGAATTTGTTGTATATACAGACAATCAAGCTTTGAGTTTTCTGAACTCACAAGATAAGTTGAGCCATAGGCATATCAAGTGGATGGAGTACTTGTAGTCCTACACATTCACAATTAAGCATAAGAAGGGACAGCTCAACAAGGTAGTAGATGCTTTAAGTAGGAGGCTACTCATAGTACAAGAGATGCAATTAAGAAGCATAGGAACGAAAGAGTTCACAGCCCTCTACAAAGAGGATGAAGATTTTGCTGAAGCATACAAGGTCTGTCAAGACTTTGAAAATCACTTTCATAGTGAATTTGCAGATTACACTTTATAGTAGGGATTGTTGTTCAAAGGTGGAGAGTTGTGTGTACCAAAATGATCCATGAGAGAAAATCTCATACAGGAGAAGCATAATGGTAGTTTGAGTGGACATTTTGGTATGAACAAAACATTGGATTTAGTCCAGAGGTTCTACTATTGGCCGAAGATGCACAAAGATATCAGAAAGTATGTAGAGCAGTGTATCATTTGTCAGAAGGCCAAGGGAACTTCTTCAAACATGAGACTGTATAAACCACTACCCATTCCTTCCAGGCCATGGGATTATGTAAATATGGATTTTGTAGTTGCTCTACCAAAGACTAAGACTGGTTTTGATAGTATTTTTGTAGTTGTTGATAGATTTAGTAAGATGAGTCATTTCATTCCCTGTAAGGTGACTCATGATGCTAGTCATATAGCTCATTTGTTTTTCAAAGAGGTCATAAGGATTCATGGACTCCCAGCAAGCATCATGTCTGATAGAGATGCTAAGTTGATGAGGCATTTCTGGAAAACTCTATGGTAGAGGCTAGGAACAAATCTGTCTTTTGGATCAGCCTATCATCCACAGACAGATGGCCAAACAGAAGTGGTGAACAAGACATTGGGCAACCTGTTAAGGTGTTTGACAAAAGAATATGGATAGAGTTGGGATCAAGTCATTTATCAGGTAGAATTTGCCTATAATGACAGTGTGAATAGGACTACTGGCAAAAGTCCATTTGAGATAGTGTTTGGAATGCACCCTCGAGGTGTATGTGAACTCTGACATCTTGGAGACATGGAATATAGAAGTGGTCATGCAGAGGATTTTGCACACTCTATGAAGGAGATACATGAAGAAGTAAAGAAGACAATGCAGGAAAATACCTAGAAAATCAAGGATAGGGTAGATGCACACAGGAAGGATGTCCAGTTTGAAGTTGGTGATTTAGTCACAGTTCATTTGAACAAAGCCAAATTGCAGAAAGGGATGCCAACTAAACTACAGATGAGACAGATTGTTCCTTGCAAAATTATGGACAAGTATGGCAAAAATGCCTATAGGATTGATTTGCCAGCAGACTTGGCAATTTCACCAGTGTTCAATGTTCAGGACCTAGTACCCTATAAAGGTCCTCATTCAGTAGCAGGTAGATCTAGTTCAGAGGTTGAACAGACAATGAGTAATGTGCCATTACCACCTACACTCAAACCACAGGCTGAGAGAATTCTAGATTCTTGAGTACAAAAACAGACCAGACATGGCATGTACATGGAGCATCTGATCCAGTGGAAACAGTTGCCTGAAGCAGAGGCTACCTGGGTTGCAGAGTTTGAGTTCAAGAAGCGGGGCATTGATTTTGCCTTATTGTCACTGGAGGTGACTTGACTTTTTCCGTGCAGGGGGAGTATGGTGCAGGAGCACCAAGAGTTTGGCACCCATGTATATATTTTTTTGTATTTTTGGTGTGAAGTCCTTTTTGATTTTTCTAAGGGAAGGAGCGGGACCGATGAATAAATAGAACTGATGTATGAGCCTAGCATTGAACCGTTGAACCTCATGCTAGAGATTAAATGAGTTCATTTGGTTCAATGGAGTGAACATGCATTTGGTTCAATAGAGCGCTATCCAAGGGAAGAACCTAGTGTTGAACAATTGAACCTTATGCTGGAGTTTAACGGGTTCATTTGGTTCAATAGATGGTAACCGACAATGGCGGTGAGGAGAACCGATGGTGGGAAGGAAGTCTGAAGGTGCCATCGATGAGATGGTGGTTATTGGTGAAGGAAGTTTAGAAGTTGCCGATGGTAGGATGTCTTACCGAAGATAAAGCGGAGTGTTGAGGTGTCAGAGTGAGTTGTGATATCGGGATAACAAATTTGGAAGTGGCTGATAGTAATGTCTTTTGTCGATGGTCCAATGCTATGTGCATAAGGATTGTATGACAATATGAAGACAAAAGCCAGCCACAGGGAGAACACCAAACAGTTAGTAAAGAAAACCTAATTGAACGGACAGAAAACAAACCTAACTGTCTGATAACTAAAAAAGTTGAATAATATAAAAAGCTAGTTTTTCTTTGTAAAGTTGTTGGAAGTTTTTGGGAGGTTGGAGAATAGACATTGATTGTAAGAAGAACTCTCATAAATACAATATTGACAGTTTGATCTATTCATGCATTTTTGTAGCATTTTTGCATAATTCGATCTGAAGTACAGTAGATAGTTTTACTTCTATTATTTTGTTTCTGTTTGTACAAAATGTCTCTGTCTTGATGTTCTTGCAGTTTCTCTATACAGTCATGGAGGGCCATCAAGCAGAGATCACTTTTCTTGTTTTTCTTTTTGTGGAAATGGTTGAATTGTCAATGAGAGATAATAAGAACTTGTCCTAGGTGAGCTTTACCATAGCCCATCTAGGTATGCAAGTTGCAGTCTAAGAAGAGGCAGGGGTGAAAATAGAGTAGGAGAAATTGAGTAACAAGCAATTAGAACCCTAGACCCAGAGAGGAGGGCTAATAATGGACTCAAGAAGGCTATAAGCCTTGGGAATTAAGAATCTTGGAAGCAGTGAGGACAAAGAAGAGTGCCCCACACCAAGAAAGTAGTGTCTGTATTGAGAATAATAGACTAGTAGGTCTTTCACCTCTGTAATAGACTGATTAGTTTGAGTTAGGCATTTTGGGTAGAAAATGTCTAAGAGCACATGAATTGGTAGGGAGACTTGGGGTATGACATAGGTCTTGAAGTGTTTCAAGCAAGATAGGTTTTCTAAGTCCATAGTCCTCCTCATCCTGTTCGTGCATTTTTGTAGCATTTCTGCAGAATTTGATCTGAAGTACAGTAGTTAGTTTTACTTCTGTTATTTTGTTTTTGTTTGTACAAAATATCTCTGTCTTGATGTTCCTGCAGTTTCTCTGTACAGTCATGGATGGCCATCAAGCAGAGATCACTTTTCTTGTTTTTCTTTTTGTGGAAATGGTTGAATTGTCAATGAGAGACAATAAGAACTTCTCCTAGGTGAGCTTTCCCATAGCCTGGCTAGGTATGCAAGTTGCAGTCTAAGAAGAGGCAGGGGTGAAAATAGAGTAGGAGAAATTGAGTACCAAGCAATTAGAACCCTAGACCTAGAGAGGAGGGCTAATAACGGACTCAAGAAGGCTATAAGCCTTGGGAATTGAGAATCTTGGAAGTAGTGAGGACAAAGAAGAGTGCCCCACACCAAGAAAGTAGTGTCTGTATTGAGAATAACAGACTAGTAGGTATTTCACCTCTGTAATAGATTGATTAGTTTGGGTTAGGCATTTTGGGTAGAAAATGTCTGAGAGCACGTGAATTGGTAGAGAGACTTGGGTATGACATAGGTCTTGAAGTGTTTCAAGCAAGATAGGTTTTCTAAGTCCATAGTCCTCCCCATCAGGGACATCCTATCATCATGAAACATATACTAAGGGCAAACTGGGGCATGTATCATTATCAAAAAAAATTATTCTTTGAAACAACATGATGAAACACGTTGCATCAAAGAGGGGCAAAATGTATATGCCTAAAAATGATATGATTTAGTCTAAATAAATATTCTTAATATTTATTCCCTTCTAATTCTTCTATCAATAAATAAATAAACAAATTTATTTATTTGATTCATATTCCTCTAAATTAATTAAATATCAAAATATTTAATTACCTCTTCTAAGGTCAAAATTAAATAAAATCCTTTATTTAATTAAATTCTTCCAAACAATTAAATAATTCTTAATTATTTAATTAAATCAAATCATTCTTCCCAATTTAAATAAATCAATCAAATTTATTTAAAACCTCTCTATCTCTAAAAATAAAATATAATCCAATATTTTATTTATTCTTCCAAATCAAGCACAACAATTAAATAAATTTATTTAATTTGCTTTCTTATCTTCTAATTCCTCAAATATCTTCTAAAAATAAGTCTTATTCTTTATGCACACAAAATTAAATAATTTATTATTTAATTTCTCTCAAATCATGCAAAAGCAAATCTCAAGTTGAGTCAACTAACTCAATCAACCTTGTTTTTATCAATATCTCTTAAATTAGAAAAAAACCTTCTAATTTATGAAAAGCATGTCTTATCTTTAGAAAAGAAAGTAGTTAACTCAAACAAAACAACTTTTGTGTGACACTTGTCTTCTTATTTGTGCACATTCCTCAACCATTCTATACCGTTGATCTTCTTATTCTTTCTATATCGTTGATCTTCTCTTTCACAGGTCTATAAATTTAACCCTCTTCTTCCATTTCAATCATCCAAGCTTTAAGTATTGTTACTCTGCTGGAATTACAGCGTGTCTTTGGCACCAATTCCTTCATTTCTTGTGATTACACTCGTTACCATACTACTATCATTGTTGTGAAGCTCATTTTCATTGCAATAAACTATCATAGCCATTCCCAATTGACATTCTTGAAAAATAGCAAGGAAGTGCACTCTCTGAGGGCCTTATTCATACATGCAAGATCGATTGAGATATGCAACCAATGGAAGCTATGAAGCTTTGAGGTTTTTGAAGTTCTTTTGTTTGATTGATCTCTTTGTTTCTGTATTTTGTTGAGTTTTAGGTATTTTGATATTGATATATTGATTATTCATGTTTACTCCAATTTTCTCTTAACACTTAATATTTAATTAAGTATTTATCCTCTCAAACATGTGCCCTATTTCTTCTCAACCATCAAACATGGTCAAAGACATTTGTCTCCTCAATACTATAGTCCCTCTCACATTCCAACAACCAAAGATTCCTTCCTCCATGTTCTTCTCATGGTCTTCCACCTTTATCTCATTGATCCTTGTGAGTATAATGACATGTGGCTTCTGGTTCCATGTATTCATCCACCTTTATCTCCCTCATCCCAACTAATTTGATCTTGACCGTACATGTGATAAGACTTATTCTTCCACCGTGGATCTTTTGACACTTGGATTTGAGCCACCCTTAGCCTATAAAAGCAAGCTCCTCACCTTCATTTTGATCAATCACAAGAACTATAGTACTCACATGCTGCAAAAATTCTACCAAGTACCCAAGCGTGCCGTTTTTCCCCCATTTGCATATCAATATCATAATCTCCATTGTTGCACTATCATCTAGCTTCATAGTATCATTTAGTTACATATCATTATCCCCATATCAATCATTATCAACATCATGGCATTAGCAAAATCCTCATCATTATCTTAGTTGCATTATAGGTTTGTTTACATTGCATTTTGAATCCACAATTCCATTCATCTCATTGTCATCTTGAAAAGCAAAGAAGTATAATTCTAAGAGCAATATCATAATCAACAAGATCTTAAGAACATAGGAGACAATGGAATGCAAAGGATAAATTAGTTTGGCAAGGTATAATTCATGTTTTCTATATTTTTCTTAGTTTCATTGGTGAATTGAATTTGAGTAGGAATTTAGAGTAATTGTGGTATCTTATTAGGTTCTTATAGTTGTTTCAAATAATCAATCACATTTTGGCACCCACCGTGGGGCCTTGCCAAGAATTTAATATCTAAATTTGAGTTTTTAGTGTCCTTATAGTCATAACAGGTCATTTCTGCGCATTTGAGTTCCAGTCCTATGCATTCGTGACAAAAACAGAGCCTACAGGAAGAAAAATACCAGTCTTGCGCATACGAAACTTTCTACTGTGCATCTGACACTTTTTACTGCACATACAAATTATGTTGTGCATCTAACACTTTTTGCTGCACATATGATAATATTGCACATCTGATTCATTTTGATGTGCATCTATGCTCTGTTCCTACGCATCTAAAATTATGTCAAGTTTTAGTATAACTTTTTGCAAATCTTGATACTAACTCTTGTTGCATCTATCATCAATCATCAAAGAAGTGTGCTAAGACTACTGATAAATTGTTTTTTGCAGGTTTAGGGCTTTAGTTTAGATGTCATTTTTGCATTTACTCATACATTGATAGTCTAGTGGCATCTAGTTTAAAATAGGAGTAAATCATACAATCTTGCATACAATCATAACTTAGTCTAAATTAGGAGGAATTAATTCTATCTTGCATACAAATCATCACATAGTCTAAATTAGGAGGTTTAATTGGACAATCTTGCATACAATCTTCACCTAGTCTAAATTAGGAGGTTTAATTAGACAATCTTGCATACAAATCATCACATAGTCTAAATTAGGAGGTTTAATTAGACAATCTTGCATACAATCCAAACATAGCATAAATAGGGGAAAGTAATTTCATCCAATCTTGAATGCAATCATAACATAGTTTAATTTAGGGGCTAAAATTTGGCTATCTTTTGCTTTTATGCTATCATGCAAATATGGCATCTTGTGTTGTTAGATTAGTCACACTTAGCTTAATCTAGATGGTTAACGAATGAGTGTTTGTTGTGCTTGTAAAGGTGATAGGCATATGCTCTCCCCTTGCAACATCTTGGGTGATCAAAAATCTAGACTCATCTATCATTTGCTTTCAGTTAATCCTTTAGAAAGGCCTACTCTTGGATTATGCTTTATCCAAGAGGGATGACCTTAAGTGGTGTTTTCCTTTGAACCACTATATAAGAGGGATAAGGCGAAAGCCAAGTCCTAACCAGCATAAGCCTTGCCTTACGGTGCCAAATTGAAAAGAGGTGTACCATCACTTTGTGAAAATAATTTTCACATTGTGGGAGGTATATGATACTATTAGTAGGATTGGTCAAAGATTTTAGTAGCTTGCTGCATGCTTGTAAGGCATTGGTCCCTCAAAGTTACTAAGAAACCTTGGCTAGTGGCCACCTGACTCACCTCCGAACATTGTGGTAATTTTCAATACAAGGGTATTCAATATAAGCCCTCAAGATTACTCACCATTGCCTCCCTTGAGATGAGATAGTATTCCTCTGGCTAGCATAAGCTCTTGTAGCCTACTTGAGCTTTCCGGGGGTAGGGTGAGATATCCCTACCTATCCTCTCTCGCAAAGACGATATAATGCTCACATGTGCTTACCTATGTGATGTCATTTGAGTCAATGGAGATCTAAGTTGTAAGCTGATGTACCGCAATGAAGCCTTGTCTATAGGGATAAAAAAGTGTTTGTTTTTCTTACAAATTGTGTTATACCTATGAAAACTTGGAGTTTTTACAAGTCTTGAACATACACTAAATGCCACTAATAGCCATTGTACTTTACTGTCTACTGTGTTTTCTTACCTAAAATAAAAATCATCACAAAAATAATAGTTTACCTAGAAAAATGTGCCAAAAACAAGAAAAATTTGATAAAAAATAGAGTTAAACAAAGTTGCACATCTGCAAATTCCTGTTGCGCATTTGAAACATCTTCTTGTGCATATATTTCTGTCGTGCATATAAAACATCCTGCTACGTATTTGATCAATCCTACTGCACATACAACACTGCTCTGCATTTAAATCCTATTGATGCACACATAGAACTGTGCATATACCACTTTTTGCTGCATATATACACTATGTTCCTGTGCATTTAAAGCTGTGCATTCATAATAGTGAGCTATTCCTGAGGTTGTGAGAAAATAATAGATCAGTTTTGGATAACCATTTCTTCTTAGAGTATACTTGAGAAATCATTTGAACCATACAGACACATCCCATACCCATTTTCAAACATTCCACCTTACATCCCATATCTAGCCTTTTCAAAAGAAAACAAAAACAAGATTTTACCAAAGGGGCCATTTAGATCTTCCTATTCAAACAAGTAATCTAGTTAGTTTCCCTATCAGGATCAATCATCCTCTATCTAGGAACTACACTAAATATCTTGACAAGGTTAATCTACATCAATAGTGATTGCAATAGTGATTGCAATCATCCCTATTTTAACTTAACTTTGGATCAACACTTAGATAGCTATACATCATAGCTCAAGACCATTGTTTGAACAAAGATCAAAACAACTCTTAGAAAATCTTACCACCAAAACATTCAAGCCAATCTATCACCCCAAACTATACCCTATCAAAAATGTCACTCATATCTTCAAGTCTCTCATCCAACTTCATTCATATCACACTTTTGTATGGTTGAAACTAGGTCTCAAGCCAAATGAAAAAAATAAATGGATTACACAAATAATAGTGTACACTCTTCTAGTGATGGAGAGGAAGAAATCAACCAAGAAGAACTTGTTAAATGCTTACAAGATCCAAAATTTCAAAAATTGATGGATAAGGTCATAACAACATATCCTCACAAATACTTCCTCTTACTTGCACAACAAGGAGCCAAGCTACCCACTAGTTTTGACATTTCAAAATTGAGAGAAACAACCTCATCAAATGAAACAGAAGCTCCCCAAAATGAAAAAGAATATCCCAAGAATGAAAAGGCTAAGGATATGTCAAATTCATTAGAGACACTCACACAACAAATCCAAGTCTTACAACAACAATTTGTGGACTTACAAACTGGAACCTTCACAAAACATTACTCATTAGAGGACATATCTCCATATCCTTTTGACAAAAGCTTGGTCATGGTACCTTTCCCTTCAAGATTCAAAGTTCCTAAATTTGACAAATATAGGGGGAAGGGTGATCCTCATGATCACATAAGAAAATTTAGTGTTGCATGCTTAGAAGTCACCCATAATGAGACATATCTTATGTGACTCTTTCCATGCAACCTAGGAGGTCAAGCTATAGAGTGGTTCTCACGTCTACCACCTAGAATACGAACACTCAATGAACTAGTGGACAAGTTTGTCACTCACTTCTCCTACAACATTGAACATGAGATTTCAATGTTAGATCTATGCAATAACAAACAAAAGAGTGGAGAATTGTTCGCCACTTTCTTACAAAGATGGAGACAACTTGCTAGTAAATGTCCTTATCATATTCCTAAAAAGCAAATGATTGAAATGTTTGTCCACAACATGAATATAGAGTTAAGCTATCAAATTCAAATCCAATGTCCTACTACTTTTAGTAAGGTCATTGAGATGGGATTACTTATTGAGAAAGCTTTGATAGCAAAAGGACAAATAAAAATCTATAAGGCTATCTCTAGTTCAAGCAACAACACGAATAAATCAAGGTTTTGGACTAAGAACAAGAACATTGTCCATGATGGAGTTGTAGATGCAAAACATGTGACACCAAAATAACCTATTCTAAATCTCTCAAGTCCACACAACAATACATCTTCAAACAAACCTCCAAACAATGAATCTAGACCAACAAACTTTCCTCCTCATAGAAAATTTACACCATTGGGAGAATCAATTGAATTAGCCCTAAGGAAGCTCATAGCAAACAACATCATAATGTTTCCCATGATAAGAGAATATGAACCCAAGTTCAAACCCTCTTGGTGGAAAGATTTTGACTTTTGTGAATTCCATAGAAGTAAAGGTCATAAAACTAATCATTGCCAACGATTGAAGAACACCATCCAAGACTTGATAGATCGAGGAGATATATCAATTGATGGACATACATCCAATGATGAACATGTGGCATTCAAGAATCCCCTCCCTAACTATGAGAAGGGAGGTCCCTCTAAACAAAACAATAATGGTGGTAACAATGCCAACTACATGAATGTATCATATGAATATACCGTTAACCACATCTCCGAAAGTGACTCACATGTAAATGTGGTTACTATAAATAACAAGCTCAATTGTAGTGTAATTACTCATCATGGAAAGATTACTCTCCAAGGGGCTCCACCTAAACCATCTTCCATATCCAATCAGTATAATGTCCTAGACCAACTCCAAAATACACCCGCACATATATCTATTTTGGAGCTTTTGTGTCTCTCACCATCCCATAAGGCTATCCTAGAAAAAGCTCTATTGGAAATCACCGTGCCAACAAATCTAGGCCAAGAGTAATTTCAAGCCATGGTAGGACATCTCACTACACCCCATTTCCTCTCTTTTACCAAAAAATATGACATGTCCATTACTCAACCTCACAATGCATCTCTTCACATTGAAGCCCTCATACATAAACACAGAATAAAACGAGTCCTTATAGATGGAGGGGTAGGTTTAAATATATGTACACTAAAATTAATCCTTGCATTGGGGTTCTCTAAGAATGTTGTTGATCCAAAGAAGAATATCAAAATTAAGGCATATGATGAAGAAGAAAGAACATCTAAAGGCATTGTTGTCTTACCAATAAGAATTGGACCGGTAGAGAAAGACGTGGTTTGCCAAGTCCTTGACATGGAACTAGCCTACTGTCATGCCCACATTTCCCATGCAGTCACGACACACAACACATGTGTCATGTCCACATTTTCCATGTGGTCATGACACGAATTACAAAAAACTTTTCTACCTATCCCTAGGAACCCCCTCGTACGCGTCTGCGTGCTTAGTGGCAATACGCATAAGGCGTAAACATGTCAACAAAATTTGGGGAGGTGCATTGTCCCACACAGTCCCCTACGAGATGATAGCCGTCTAGGGGGTATGTGACATGAAGTGTGTTGCTTATAGAGTTAGGATGATTTCAATCCAAACCCTAAGTTTCCTAGGTGAGAAGGGGATTTCATCAGATTTGAAACCTAACCCTAACTTAGATCAAAAATGAAATTAAATTAATGATTAAGAAATAATGGCATGATGGACACATGATAAGGTGGAATGGTAAGATAAAAGTTAATAAAATAACATAAAATTAAAACCCTAGAAATCTAGGAAAAATTTGACAGCATAACACATTTTCAATAATCCACTTAAAAATTTTAAAATAAAATTCCAATAAGAAATTAAACAAAATTTAAGGATAAAAATTTAAACTAAGAACAAATTTAAAACAATTTAAAATAACAAAATAAATACCTTGCCAAGGTCAAATAAATCGACCTTCCATTAAAAGGTTAAAAATTTGAAGTAAAATAATAAAAATAATTACATGACGCCAAATTGGATTTCAAATTTGAGTCTGTTAATCAATATAATTTCAGCATTATATTTATTAACTAACTCGGAATAATACGGGAGGGAAAAGATTAAAATATCATTTCCCGTAAAATAATAGTAAAATCGATAAAAGATAAAATAATAAAATCACGCTAGGGAATAAAGTAAATACCCTTATTAAAATAAAATTTAAATTCAAAGGGGACACACTTCCCTTCTAAACAAAATTCAATCCCTCCCTTTTAAAATTTAATTCACAAGGAAATAAAACAAAAATGCAAAACCCCATTTAAATTAAAAACAAATTAAATGAGCATAAGAGATAAAAGGACAAGGGCAAAAATAGAAAATTTAAAAATTAGGAATAACAAATTTTCCTCACACTTTCTCCTCATTAAAATATTGTTTTCCAAATTGAAAAGCCCTAATTCCAATTTAAAATTGGTTATCTAAAAGAAAGCCCTAAGTTATTTTCTATTGTTTCCTCCTTTTTGTTGCCCTAATTCCTCTATCTCATTCTTTCTTTATTTTCTTCTTTGTTTTGTGCAGGTTAGGGTTTGAAAAACAAAAATGGAAGCCATGAGTGGAGCTTGCTGCTACCTCTCATGGAGGTATACATAGAAGAGTTATATATATATATATATATCAATCTAAAATACCGTATGATGATATGGTCAAAATTCTTGCTGTAGGGTTCGGTGGCCGACCTAAAGGTCATTGTGGAGAGGTGGATCTTGGGGCAAGCATGGCCATGGAGATGGGGGTTTAGGGCCATGAAATCGGGAGCTGGCGCTGTGAGTGAAGGGGAGGTGAAAAAGTGGGGCCGTGGAGCGTGGGCAGAAGGTTCAATGATGCTGAAGGTTTAAAAGTATTGATGGTGGGGAGGGGGTTGAAACCCCCACCCACACCCTAACTAATATCAAAGGCGGTGGCGGGACTGTGGTGGGCGCCAACGCCCACCACAACCCCCTCTCTACTCTAAACAATTTTCATATAAACAAACTCTGCAGATATACAGTCTGCCATTAATGGATTTTGGTCTCTATTTTTTTTTATAACATATGAACTCTATTCTGTCATATACAGAATGTGTATTGGCTATATATATATACATAGATATATATACATGATGTCTTTTCATTAAAACATAGTAAATATATTTTTCTATTATGGTAAACATATATACATATGCACTTAATTTTATATATATATATATATATATATATATATATATATATATACAACAATCATATAAGCCTCTTTTTTTTTCTACAAATTTCTATATTCACATAGTAATTAATGAAGAGAAAAAGAATAGCAAGCTAGATTAAAAGAACAAGTATGTATATATATTCATATCTATACTCAATAAACCAACTTTTCACAACAATGGTTAAATACAGAAATACTAACTTTCAGTTTTGCCAATATGAAATAATTAGTAGCATTTTTTTTTTAAAGCATAAAAATACATAGATGACCCATATTTTCTTGAAAGATTCATATAAGGTAGAATATGCATTTTAATCTAAAATTTTCCAATAGCGTAACTTCCTAATAGCAACTAGCAATATGAACTTTCAATGCAACAACAGAAAACTGATGTTAATAATTTCTCTTCCTTTCTTTTGTATGCAATAAAATTTATTTAACAACACTCATATATTTTTTGTAAGGAAAAACATGACAGCAAAAAGGATAAATTCTCATGCATTCCTCAAACACACCAACCCCCACAACTTAGAGGATAAATAACTTTTTAAATAAAACATAAATAATATTTTCATTACAACACTTATTACAGCCAACTCCATAGTGGAATAACTTGACAAAATTTACAAAAAGGGCCACAAGGGCCATGGCTCAAACAACCAACAACATATGGCCAATGCAACACAAAAATAGACTTCTCCAAAGTTCCATTTCTCCAATAAGAACCTGCAAGTAAAACACAGCAAAAAGGAAAACCCAGCCACTTCGAAATGCCCTCCTCCCTACCGTAGACGCACAAGTGGGTCACCTCCGAGCTAGGGAGGTAGGGATTCACATGGTTGCAACACACCACAACAAGCACCAAAGCAACAACAACACAAAAATCAACCCCAAGGATAAACACATAACACAACTCATGAGAATGAGTTTGATGGGGGTAGGGAATGGACCCCTCTACTTCAAAGGCCACACCAAAAACACCAAATACCAAGTCTCATGGCCTCAAGCCAAAACCTCCAAAACCACAACTCTCCAAATATCTCAAAATAAACTTCCATGGCACTCTTGCCATTCAAATAATCTCCACAACAAGTAAAAATCCCTCAAAGCCATCAGTAACACAAAATATGGGAGTGCCTGAAGGAGGTTCCTCTCCCCTACCCCAAACAAGTTGAGCCTTACCTCCAAATGGAGGTGCTCTCACCAAACTCCCATCCCACACAAAAATGAAACAACAAACAACCAAAACTACAAACACAACATAATAAAAATATGCAAGGGTAAAGAACATAGTCATGAGGCTTACCTTCAAAAGCCCTATAGTGGAAGCATGTTTGGTGATGAGCTCCAAGCTTCTCCAAACCTTCCAATCTCCAAAAGTCCCTCTAACTTCCCCAAAATTTGTTCAAAATAGAAGAAATCTCTAAAAATGCAAGAACCCCACACTCCTCAATAAGAGGAGGTAATATAGGCCTTCTGAATTGGCCTTGAGGAATGAGAAGGTGACACTTGTCACCTTCTCCTTCCTCCTATGCCACTTGTAAGGGAGAGGAAGTGTGAGGGTGACAAGTGTCATCCTCCAATTCCATCTCAATCCTCACCTTATCCACTTGTGCTCTCACACATGTGTGAGAGAACAAGTGGTGAGGTGGCATTCTCCTCCAAGCCTCCATGAGGATAAGGGATGCCATATGGCATCCTCTTATTCCCTAAGAGAGCCATCTCCCTCCAAGATGTCTCACATGTGTGAGAGTCTTGGAGGAAGATCCCACACACTTGGCAGTCTTGGAGACCTCCCAAGTCCTCCTAGGGAAGGGGTTCCCAAACTTTGGGAAGGGAGATGAGTCTTTCCCAAAGCATGACTCATCTCCCACCCTTATCTAATTCAAATTTCGTCACTTTAACTAAACCTCAGTTTAGAGTGACCAAAAGTGAGTTATCCCAAGGTTTAGTTAGTCAAAATTGACCCTAGACCCATGGGTAACCACCTAGGGTAAATTTTGAGACACTAAGGTTCACATAGGGAGTCATAAATCCACTTTAAATGGCCTCAAAAATAAAAAATAATACCAAGTGGTATAAATCAATAAAAATTATACAACACATGATATAATTAAATTAAACCAAGGGGTACTAGGCCAAAATGATAAAATTAAACAAGCACTTAAATCAACACTCAATTCAAACGTGATCCTCATCCCTCTTAGGAATGGATCGGTATCACGGGGAATAACATATGTGTGAATTCTACCTCTAATTTCCCATGGCCTAGGAATGTAATCCTGCACATCTCGATCAAGTGTCAATCATATCATGAATAATCATAGCCAAAGCAATTGGAATTAAATTCATGCCATTGAATACAATGATAATCATCTATAATATAATTCTGAATTAAACTGCATTTTTCTATCAAATGTCACATAATCACCATCACATAAATAACTAGAAATCACATCACAAAACATCATCTAATATATCTCGCATGTCTGATCACAAAATAGCATCAAAATATGATCAAATCAAAACACCATATGTCTAATCAATGTCATATTAAAATCAGGAGATATAATCAAATCTGCATAATGAAACCATAGTCTCTAAAAGTCTGATAATGTCATCAACTAAAATGTAAAATGATCAAAATAAGGAAGGAAAAATAATTGGCCTCACACCTACAATATTCTCCTTGGCTGACCTTGGATACATGCAATGAAAGCCGTACCATCCACCTATCATCAGTGCATAAAGTTTGCATACAACGGCCAAGAGAGTACTATCCAAGGTGATCCCGATCCATTTTAGTAGGGCAATACCATCAAACCAAAGCCTAAAGTTGTCATACCTACCAACTGTGTAGCTTCATCCTCTACAGCTCGTGTTGACCCAAGATCATTACCTTCTACATCCAAAATCACTAAATTAAAAGTCAACCTCAAGGATAAAGGTGTAGGAGAGTATTCCATTGAGAAAACCTTTTGTCTTGCACAAATACCCCTATCGCCAAAGTCGTATGGAAAACCATCTATATCCAAACAATAGTCATTGAAGACTCCCAAAGGTCCTTTTATCAAATGGGGTAATCTATCAGATGAAAGTGATGAGAAAGATGTCCTTTAATGGCTATACAAAGAAGATGACAGTGAATACAAGCTACAAGACCATCAACCCCAATTACAAACTGAACAATATGGTCCAGGTTCCTCTATCTTGCAAAGAATGGGATATGATGGTCACAGTCCCATAGGTCTGAGAAAAGAAGGTATCATTGAACCCATACAATCTTCTTCCTTATCATCCTGAGACACTGCAGGGCTAGGGTATAAAGAAAAAGACAAAGAAAAGGCTATTACCAACTTAGTGGAGTAGATTCATAAATTGCAAGAAGGAAGTGAGATGGACTCAAATGAATGGGAATGAGATAGTCTGTCCAAGCTATCTTGTGAAGACAAGGGTATTGATGTAGTTCAAACATACATATCTACAAAAACATACCATGAGGGATAAAGTTTGAGGTCTATAGCTCTAGAGTTTGATTTGCACAATATTGAGAGTGAGTCTCACAAGGAAGGTCAGATGTCACACTTACTAGATAATAGTGAGGAGAGTACTATTTTAGACCCTGTAAATACCCCCACAAACCTAGACAACTCCTTCGTCCTAACCATCATTACCCTTGAGTTAGACCAACCCGATGATCCTCTTCCATTAGTACATCCCGAACTTATAGATTGAGAACTACAAGAGGCCTCCAAACTAGATACCTTTCAAAATGATGATGCTATTATTGACTATCTAGAACTAAGGGATCATTTACCTTCAAGAGATCATAAAGATGGATTCACTATAGAACTCAATGACATGGCTTATTTTGGAGACAGTACCAAGCCTTTTAGTCCCAAAAATGTAAAAATAAAAAATAGATCTAATGGTGAAAACTGCTCTACAGTAGTATTAGATCATGAAAAAGACAAAATAAAGGAAGAATCTAATGGTGAAAACCTCTTTGAGGTGCCAAAGGATGAAAGGATTGACACTCTCCCCAACCCTACACATCAGGAGAGGTCTTCAGTTTTGATAGAACCAACCGAACCTATCAACATTGGTATAGAAGACAATCCAAAGATAATCCATCTAGAAGAATCTTTATCTTAGAAAGAAAAGGTAGAATTCATCAAATTCTTCAAACAGAGACAAATTAATTTTTCTTAGTCCTATGCAGATATGCCTGGACTTGATCCAGATCTCATCATGCATCACTTATCACTAGCTCCAGGAGCTAAACTAGTAAAACAAAAGCTAAGAAAGATGCATCCGTATATGGCCTTGTTAGTAAAAGAAGAATTGAAGAAGCTATTAGATGTCAGGTTTATCAGATCAATTGACTATCTAGAATGGATTTCCAATATTGTTCCTATCTCAAAATTGGATAAAAGGATCAAACTGTGCAATGATTTTAGGGATTTGAATAAATCTTGCACCAAGGATGATTTTCCTCTACCTAACATCGACATCATTATGGATTTAACAACGAGGCATACTATGTTGTCTTTAATGGATCAATTTTCTAGATACAATCATATCAAAATAGCACCAGAAGATCAACACAAAACCATTTTTACATGTCCATGGGGCACATACTATTGGAATGTGATGCCATTTGGGCTGAAAAATATAGGAGCAACATACCAAAGGGCAATGACCATAATTTTCCATGATATGATGCATACCATTATGGAAGATTATGTGGATGACATTTTAGGCAAATCACTCACTCGAGAAGAAGATCTGCAGGTATTAGACAAAATCTTTCAAAGAATGGAGCAAATCAACATCCATTTGAATCTAAAGAAGTGTGTGTTTGAAGTTACATCTGGTAAGCTTTTAGGATATATAGTTTCAGCTAATGGCATCGAGGTGGATCCGGTAAAAGTGAAATCTATAATAGAAATGCCACCACCAAAAAATATCAGTCAACTGAGGTCATTGCAAGGAAAGTTACAGTTTGTTCATCGATTTATCTCACAATTAGCTGACAAATGTCATCCATTTACTCATATCCTACACAAGAACATTCCTTTTAGATGGGATGAGATGTGTTAATAGGCCTTTCAACTCCTACAAGAGTATCTGATGAATCCACTAATCTTGATTCCACCAATCCAAGGCAAACCACTCTTTCTTTATATTTAGGCTACACCAACTGCTCTAGGAGCTCTACTGGCACATCAAGACTATGAAGGAAAGGAACAGGCTATTTACTACATCATTCAGACGTTGGTAGGTGTAACGTTAGAAAATATCCCCTTGGGGGCTTTTCCCTCATAAGGTTTAGCTCCCAGGTCTTTAGTGTGCATTTAGGACATCTTACATCATAATTTGGCATCCCGATGGAATGAACCCTAGGTATCATGAAAAATGGGGCCTAGGGAGACCCCTTGACCTTGACCCTACCCAAAATAGGGGGGGAGGACTTGGACACCTGTGCCCTAGTCTTGCCCTATTTTGGGCCAGTCCCAATTTTTGGGTGTCTGCTTGTGACAGTTATTTGGGTCCTATGCCAACACGGCAAGTTTGAATTACAAAAATCTTGGTGAGAGTGTTTGTAGTTGCATATAAAAGCATGTTTAGGCATTCATTTAGAAACTAGATGATCATTAGATGGCAATTGTGAACTCTATGCATTCTCAAGGTGATTCAAGGCTTTCATTGTGTTACAAGAGCAAATTTGTGTGGTTTATGTGTTTATGTTTGTAGATTTGAGCATCCATTTCCTCATGGAATCAAGAGCATCTTCTTCTCATGAGATCTTCACTACAAGGTGATATTTATTGTGTTTGTGATCATTATTCATTTGGTTTTTGCCTCTGCCTCACAAGGGCATGCACTCTCTATCTGATAAAGGTGATTGGAAGACTTAAGTGTCCTTCCAGGGCTTGAATGAGGCAAGTTCCTAAACACCACAACCCCCTCCCAAAGTTTCATGATTGTAGGTTACAGGTTTATGATGTAGATAAAGTGAAGTTGCAGGAGGGCATATTGGAGTTTTGGATTTGTAGATTAGTGAAGAAAAGGACACCCTGGACTTGGGCACCTGTTCCCTAGTCCCCAAAGTTCTGTGATGGGAAAATCTCTGAAGTAGTAGAAATAGGTTGCAGACTGAGTTTCCAGATCCTGACAAAAAGTAGGGCCTTGGATTTGGGCGCCCTCTCCTATGTCCTCAACTTTTCTGCCTCAGAACCCTAAAAACAAGTGCATAGTAATTTGTAATTTTACATCTTTCTACAAAAGAATTTTCTGTTATTTGTCAATTTATTGCCGTATTTGCATAATTAGGGTTTTAATGGATAATTAAGCCTAAGAGAAGGAAAATTAACAATCAAATACCCTAATCCAAATTTCCCTACATTTGTAAGTGACCAAGGACCTAATAGTGCTCTGCCACTTGATCTGAAGGTCCTTGAATGTAATAGGGTGAAAGGAGGATTCAAACACTAAACTAAAACAATCCCAATTTTACCCTAAATAGTAGGCTATGAGCTATAGTACACGTCTATTGAATGGGCATGACTTGTCGTAGTCTTTACATCCCCAAAACTAAGACATTATATGCTCACACATTTAATCAAGTTGGTAGCAAAAATAGATCCATTGAAGTATTTTCTCAATAAGGCTACTCTAACAGGTAGACTATCAAAGTGGGTAATGATTCTCAATGAATTTGACATCGAATATGTGGATAGAAGAGCTATAAAAGGCCAAGAGATTGTGAATCATTTAGCAAATGCACCACTAAATGATGAGAATCCATTAAGTTTTGAGTTTCCAGATGAAGCCATCTTCAACATAAGAACCCAAGCATGGAAAATATATTTTGATGGATCTTATACTCAGCATGGGTCAGAAGCCGACATTTTTTTGGTCACACCTCAAGGAGATACAATCCCAAAATCATATAGACTACTTTTCCCTTGTACCAACAACGTGGAAGAATATGAGGCATTGGTCATTGGTCTCAAAATGGATGTAGAATAGAAAGTCCAATAGCTTCATGTGTATAGCGATTTACAACTAGTCATCAATCAGGTAAATGATGACTATCAAACCAAGGATGTGAAGTTAATACCTTACAAGTGTATGGTAGATGACGTCAAAGAATATTTTGTTGTGATTTCCTTTGAACAAATACCAAGATTGGAGAATAAAGTTACAGATGCCATGGAAACCATTGCATCACTCCTAGATATACTGGCAAATTAGTCACGATATGAGTTCTTAGTGGAGCCAGTGTCTAATCCTACTTACGATATCCCTGAAATAAGAATCATATGTCACATAGTAGGATTCGATTCCCCCTTGTATGGAAATATCTATACCTATTTGAAAGAGAATACCTTACCACCTGGTTTATCCAATAATCAACAAAGAACCTTCATCCATCAATCCACTCGCTATACCACAATCACCAATACCCTATATCATTGAGGCCTTGATGGTACTCTCCTTAGGTGTCTAGAAAGTGAGGAATATCAAACCGCCTTAAGAGAAGTGCATGAAGGTATTTGTGGAATGCACTCTAGTGGTCCTACCTTGGCTAAGAAAATTATGCATATGGGATACTATTAGCCAAGTATGGAAATAAACTCTTATCATTTTGTGAAAAGGTGCAAGAAATGTCAAATTCATGGAAATATAATACATGCACCAACATAAGAGCTGTAACCTTTAATGACTCCTTGGCCTTTTTGCCAATGGGGACTTGACCTTGTGGGAAAGATTCATCGCCAATCATCTAATGGCCATAAATTCATAATAATCGCCACTGAGTACTTTACTAAGTGGATCAAAGTTGTATCCTTAACCAATGTCACAGGCAAGCAAATTATCTCATTCATCCTGAACTATATCATTTGTCGCTATGGCATTCCTTTATCCATTATCACTGATAACTGTAGGCCTTTTAAAAATTAGTATGTCAAAGAATTCTGTGATAAGTTCCATATCCAACACCGTTTCTCCACCCCATACTATTACCAAGGAAACGGTCAGGAAAAGGTGTCTAATAAAACAATCTTGAAAATCTTGAAGAAGACTGTCAATGATGATGGTCCCGATTGGCATGTATAGCTGAATCCCACTCTGTGGACCTACCATACCAGTATTTGTACACCCACAGGTGTAACACCCTATGCCCTTGTCTATGGCTCAGAAGCAATCTTGCCTATTGAGGTCGAGTTACCATCTCTACGAGTATCGTTAAAAGGTCTAATAACTGATGAAGAGTATCGAGCTTCCAGACTTCAGGAGTTAGAGTTGTTGGAGGAAAGATGACAAAATGCCTTTAATCATCTCAAAGCCTATCAACAAAGGATGTCAATTAGCTACAACCACAAAGTAAAACCTGGAGTCTTTCAAGTCGGTGACCTAGTTCTCAAGGAAAACCCCAGAAATCAGCAAGATAGGGAAAAGAAATGAAAGTTTGAACCAAATTGGCTTGGTCCTTATGTAATCATTGTTGCTTATGGATTAGGAGAATACCAATTAGAAACATCAGAAGGTGATTTGTTTGATGATCCCATCAATAGTATTCATCTTTGAAAGTTTTATACCTAAAACCCCAATGCAAGGGAATCAAAAACATTAAAAAAAAATGGTGCAATAAAAGCAAGTGGTGAAAACTTGGAAACAAGCACTATTTGAAATAAAGCCACTTCCTCCACCTTGTAGGATTTTAGTTTTTATCCATGTTTTCTTTTGTACCCATCAAAATGCATTTATGATACTTATCATGGCTTGTTACTCGCTCGCCTTTACTGCCTTATCAAATAAGATTATCCATCTAATCCTTCATCCATCTTGTCATCTATTGCAACTCTATCGTCAATGTCATTGTCGAACTACATTGCCTCTATGCTTTCATGTAGGCAATGCCATCATCGATGAGTCCCTGAGGCTTCCATCCATACCTCTCATCTTACCATAAACTACTACACTCCATCCATTCATCTATCACCAATGTCAGCCTCCATGGTCGAACTACATCACCTCTGAGATATCACATAGGCAAGGCAATCATTGATGAGCCCCCGAGGCTTCCCACCCACCTAGGTCTTAGGTCCACATGGTCCAGGTAATCAAACTACATTGCCTCTGCACTTTCACTTAGGCAAGGCCATCATCGATGAGCCCCCGAGGCAATAGGTCAGTCCCTTAGGGCCAGTCACATCAAGTCTTCCATCATTTCATCCATATGTTTCATCCATAATAAGTAGATTTTTTACTTGACTAGGGGTAAAATCATCGACCTAGTTAAGGAATCAGATTCTTGAAATCCACAATCTAGAGGATAACAAACTAGATCGTGATACTATCTCTAGACAACACACAAAGCACAACAATAAACTTTTAAGCAGAATCTTGATAGAAGACATTAACCTATATCAGACAACAATTGACCTAAACTATTGGGATCATTTTATCTATTATGGCAAGAAAACATATCTCTAGAAAGAAGGTTTATGGCTATTAGTCTTATGTCTTGATTTTCATTATCATGTTTTCTATGCTACTCAAGGATGTCCAAGACTAGAGGAGATATGATGGGGCATGATTATTTCATTTGTTTGTTGTTTGTGGGTTTATCTTTAGTAATGTGAAGAGTTGTCTAACGACATGATTACCAAATGATCATCGAGGACGTTATGTGTCTAAACATGAAAAGGATACAATCCTTGTCTGTTGATACATGCAAGCAATACTCAGGTCATCTTGGTTCAATTATACCTAGATGCTTGTATTAACTTGATAAATCAAAATCTATGATCAAAATCTATGTAAGTAATACTCAGGTCATCTCAGTTTAATTATACTTAGATGCTTGTATTTCCTTACAACATTTTAAAAGCTCAATGATGAAAAAAGTACTTCAAATATTTGTATAGAAGATGACTAGACTTCATTTGTACATATTAAGGTTGCATTTCATTTCATTTATAAGCATTCCATAATTATCATTTTCCAAGTGTTGGAAGATCTAAATCGCTTCTTTCATTCTTCCAAGTTATTCATTTATCATTCCTCTAATTCTTCTAAGTGATCTTTTATTCATGATTGAGTATACTTGGCATAACAAAAACAAATCATTGTGTATATCATAGGCATGTCAATCATAAGTTCATATCATTTAAGTGCATCATCTAAAAACATTTAGATCATTCATACACATATCAACATAGGGCATGCATAACATTTATCATCAAAAATAAAAAAAATAGATATCATTGTCAAAGCACATCCACATTATGACATCATACTTAGGTAAATTAAACATCATGTATTGCATTTAAGAATCATCAAAGTATGCATCAGGTCATCATAAACTATAAGCATATAGGATCATTACTCATAACATTATACATAGAAATAAGTCATCATTAGAATCATAGAAACATCATATCATAAAAACCATACACATCATAAAATCAACATGTTAGAATCATCAAATAGAAGCATAATCATAACATTAATCATATAGAAAACATCCATACATAGTACACATGCATATAGTCCATCAAACTCATATATATCATCATCATCAAAAAAAAAAGTCCAAGTATACAATGATATCATGAATGTATATCTCGAGCTGTCAAAAATAATGTGTATACAAAATCATATAAAATCATGCATGTCCTAAAGTGTCTATGTAGTACTGCCTCTAGAAGGTGCTGGCTACTAAGACTAAGGACCTAAAGGCCCTGTCCTTGGTGGCCCTCAAGGAGGTGGTGGCCCCATGACCCCTCCACTCTCTGACTATGTACGCCTAGATCTGCTATGTGAGCTAGGATGGAAGCTACCTGCCCTCTGCTCTCGAGGTACAGCCTGCTCATATAATGACCTCCAATAGAATATCTCCTGGCCTACATGGACCATCTCTAAAATAGCCTGTCCACTAGGACCCTGGGATGTCGTCTGCTATAACTACTATAATAAGGCCTCTGCCTTAGTATATCGATGTATAGAAGTGTCCCACTCCAAGGTAACTGCCCTCACATCACCCTACAGCTTTGTGACGCAACCCTGTAACTACATAGTTTGGCCCTGCATCTAGCAAAGTTGTCCCTGTAGCCAAGCCACCTAGGCTCGCAATACTGCCACCACTCTATCATCTTGACCATGTGCATGTCCCTACATTGGAGCCTGATCATGTGCCTGCACCTGAGGCTAAGCTTGTACCTAGGGCACCCCCTCCACCATCATCCCCACCACCTCTGCCACCATCATCCCCTCCACCTCGGCTACCTCTGCCACCCCTCCCACCTCACCATCACCTCCTCCTCCATCATGGAGCGTCATCATCCTCATCTCCATCCTCCAGTCTAGGAGCTAGCTCCCCAAGTCCAGAGTATCTAGGAAACAGATGAGCTGTAAAATAGGTTGAGTAATCTATAGTCATCCCTGCATCCACAATGTCCCACCTCAAATCCTAAGCCTGGTATGGAATCTGTAGGAAATCAACTCTCGCCTGCTCATATGATGCCATAGGTCCCCACCATGGATGCTCCTTGTGCATCCAAGAAAACACATCAGTACCTTGGGGCATCCCCTGGACCCTGCCAAACTGTCAGTACACATGAGAAACAATATGATGCTCAAGTATAAAAGGAGTCCTCCCTATCAACCACGTCATCTGAAAGCAAAATGGTATGTTGGCATCATCATCCTCCCACTCCTCACAATCTAAGTAAGGTTGCCACTCAACTGCATCTATGTTGTCAAATGCATGTCTCCAATACTCAAGCTTTCCTAGCTTGGGCTAGGAAAGGCTCTCCTAAAACATGTAAGAGTAAGGTCTATCTCTACCTCTGACTCCCATGCCTATAGGCTATGTAATAGCTATGTGGCCCCATACCCAAATCTATAATAGAGAAAATCCAACCGATAGAGTCGCAGCTCCATCATAAACAAACTGATGAAGATCATGGTATAAATGTGCAAGTAAACATACACCCTAGGCAAACTGTGTTCCATTAGTGACCATCCTCTCCAGAGTCCTCCCCCATCCTACTACAAATCCATATGATCTCTTGTCGGGGTAGATCACACCTCCAATCAACCTGCTAGTATAGACAACAGGGGTTCATAATAATCAACCATGTCAGCCCAGCTAATATTTGTACCTTGAATGTCCTTGTCATCAAAGACTCAGTGGTACTCCTCTAGTCCATCTCCTGTGTGTGGCTCATACTCCACCATCTCTCCATGTATTAGAATCCTCAAAATTTGGTGCACATCCTCCAATGTCACCGTCATCTCTCCAGTCGGCAAGTGAAATGTGCAGTGCTCAATATGCCATCTCTCTTTTAGAGCAGTTAGCATCCCAAGGTTTGCTCAAACCTCAGACATGAAGGTCACAAACCATAGTCCAATGGATCCAAGACCCAAGTGATTAGTCTTGGTCAAATAAGGTTGTAAAAGTTGTGTCACGGGAAACCTCTCCCGTGACATCATCACATCTATCTCATCTTGCAAATCAACAACATGAGTACATTAATCAAACAACCAATTAAGTTGCCTATCTATCAAATCTATCAAACCAGTTACTTTGCAATCCTATCAATAAAATTATCCTATCATCTCTTATGAGATTCTATCAATCTCAAAGATGACCTATCAGTTGGCCAACATCAATCATGATGCCGACTCAATCAATCTAGCTAAGTAATTGACCTTTTAAAATCAAATGCACCATTCTGGTTATCAAAAGTCCAACTTTATTGCAGATACAGAAAAGCCCCAATTGCATGCGTAATTTCATTTGTATGCACAGAAACAAGTGGCATATGTGTAGTTTTATACTGGATGTACAAGTTTATATCAGATGTGCAAGAATACAATACATGTGTAGGACTATTTATCAGATGCAAAAATAACTCAAATGGATAGTTTCAGTATTTCATATTGTCATATCTAATTAAATAATCCTAAATTATTTAATTATTTCCTCTAAGACAAAGTCCTATGTCTAAAATCCACATCATCCATCCAACTCACTCTCCACAACATTGGACACCTCATCATGTTGCACCAATAATTAAATATTCTTAATATTTAATTAAGTATTTCTTCTCAACCATCAAACTATCATGCCCACATTTACCATACGGTCACGACACGCAACACACGTGTCATGTCCACATTTGTCATGTGGTCATGACACGTGTGTTGTGCGTCGTGATCGCATGGGAAATGTGGGCATGACATTTGGTATCAAAGCCCAAGTTTAAACATTGGGTTTGTTTGGGCACATTACTTATTCTGCAAATTCTTCTGATTCGTGACTACCTTTTTCTTGTAGGATGCCACCTAGAATGTGGTGAGCACATTCATGCCACACTGAGTCTGTAGATGTGCATAGCGACTCATTAGCTGAGGGTCAGGGACTGCCCGCACCGCATGCACCATAGGTACCACCCACACGTAATATCATATCACAGAACTTACAGGCATTATAGGCAGTGCTAGATAGGTTACCACCAGCCGTAGTTGAGCTATGTATTGAGCTGTGTGTCAAGCCCCCCATTGATCTATGAGAGGAGCCACATGTAGAGCCCCACATCAAGCTACGAGTGGCACCACATGTAGTGCCTTATGTTGAGATACCTAACATGACAGTGGAGGAGGTTGGCTCATCTTACAGAGCTCATAGAAGGAGCCCTCCGCATCATGCTAGGCGAGAGGAGGTGGTGAGAGTAGAGCAGGTTTTTTATGGGCCTTATGGTTATGGTGTGGATGAACCTATTTGAGGACAGAGACTGTGGGGATCCCATTAGAGATTTGCTGAGGCTGAATCCACCTACCTTCACTGAGACCATAGAGGGAGCCAAGGCAGAGGCTTGGTTTATCAATTTAGATAGGTGCTTTGCTTTGCATCTTTACGAGGGCAACACAAAGGTACACATGGTAGTTCACCTATTGAGAGATGCAACAGTGACTTGGTGGTGCACTGAGGAGTGCAAGCACCACTTATCTTTGGATACACTTTCATGGGACACATTCATTGAGCGATTTAATGCGTAATATCTGTCAGACCATTATAGGCAGCACCGTATCGACGAGTTCCATGATTTACAGCAGTGAGGGTCTACTATAGCACAATATGAGGGCAGGTTCACAGAGTTGTCATGTTATGCGGAGTATCTCCATGATGAAAAACTTCTAGTTCAAAGTTTATCAGAGGTTTGAATCAAGGGATATCAGGGCATGTGCGCATGGCAAACCCCTAGACCTTGAGTGAGGTTGTCGAGAAGGCATACATGGCAGAGAAGATCCAGGGATGAGGTCAGAGTTCACGCCCTCAATTTCAAGATCATAGCCAGCAACAGCAGCATAATATTTGTAGACCACCACCACCACCTGAGAGAGGAGGGTTTAGTTCTGCACCCTTACCTCCTAGGCCTCCATAGTAGCAATAGTAGTAGTTTCAGCAGAGGTCCAAGCCCCAGCAGAGGACACAGGGAGGAAAAAATCACAGTTGGCAGTAGCAGGGTCTGCGTAGGGATCAGAGATAGTAGGGACCACCTGCGAGACCCATGAGATCACAACAGTCTTATAGGGGTTCTCAGGGGTCCACTGGTCAAACTAGATAACAATAGAGTAGTAGGACTCAGACTGGATAGGTACAAGCTAGGGGCCCATGCTTCATATGTGGTGGGGCAGGACATTTTGCTAGAGAGTGCCCACAAGGTTTTACAGCAGGGGGACAGCCTCATGCAGGAGGTTCAAAGCAGACAGTTGGTGATGTGGGTAGATCCCATCATATGTTTGCAGCAATTGATAACTGCCAGACTGACTTCCAGGCCTCAGTTAGCAAGACAGCAGGGATGATTGGGGATGTCCCCATTTCTATTTTATTTGACTCTGGTGCTACTGATTCATTTATATCTCCATCATTAGTTGAGAGTTGCAAGCTGGTGGCCTCTAGGCAGGGTGATAGGTGGGAGGTTGAGTTGGCCACTGGGGCCAAGATGTTAGTAGATGTTTTAGTTCCAGATTGTGAGATATCTTTGGGGGCCTTCACTACATTATGCAACCTTAGGGTTATGCCTTTAGGATCCTATGGTGTAGTTTTAGGCATGGATTGGCTTGCAACTCATAGAGCCAAGCTAGATTGTCGCCGAAAGGTGATTAGCTATTTAGATGATCATGGCACGTTAGTAGAGGTAGTGGGCATTCAGAAGCCCACGATAGTTCATATGATATTTGCTCAGCAGCTTAAGCACTACATGTGGAAGGGACGTCAGTTGTTTGCCATCACGGTTAGCGATAGATCAGAGGATGAGCTAGAGGCGTCATTAGATGACCATCCTATCTTAAGGGAGTTCACTAATGTCTTTCCACCAGAGTGACTAGGTATGTCTCCATGCAAAGAGGTAGACTTACATATTGATCTAGTGCTGGGTGCCGAGCCAGTATCTCGTGCACCCTACAAGATGACCACACATGAGCTCACAGAGCTTAAGTTATAGTTAGAGGAGTTTCTTGAGAAGTGCCACATCTGACCTAGTGTTTCACCATGGGGTGCACCAGTTATCTTTGTGAAGAAGAAAGATGGGTCTCTTTGTCTATGCATGGATTATAGGTAGCTTAATAAGGTGACGGTGAAGAACTGTTATTCTCTGCCTAGGATTGATGACCTTTTTGATCAGATGCAAGGAGCCAGAGTGTTCTCTAAGATAGACTTGAAGTTTGGTTACCACCATTTGTTCATCATAGAGGCAGATATCCATAAGACCACTTTTCAGACTCAATATGGCCACTATGAGTTCATTGTGGTACCCTTCAGCTTGACGAATGCCCCTACAGTGTTCACGAGTCTCATGAATGGGGTGTTTCATACTTACTTAGATCAGTTCGTGATTATTTTCCTTGATGATATTTTGATTTACTTGCAGAGCGAGGAGGAGCATGAGGATCACTTGCATCAGGTTTTGTAGTGCTTGAGAGAGCAGCAGCTTTATGGCAACTTGGCGAAGTGTGCCTTTTTCAGGACCGAGGTGCGGTATTTGGGGCACATCCTATCTGGCGATGGTATCTCTATAGATCCATCGAAGATCAGGGCTATAAAGGATTGGCCAGTACCCAGCAGTGTGAAAGAGGTCAGGAGTTTTATGGAGTTAGCTGGTTACTACTGCAGATTTGTAGAGGGGTTTTCCAAGATAGTGCACCCCATCGCTTCCCTTCAGCAGAAAGGGAAGAGCTTCACTTGGATGGAGCAGTGCAAGAGGGCCTTTGGGGTCCTCAAGGAGTGTCTTATCAGCACTCCCATCTTAGCGGTTTCTAATCCTGCAGAGGATTTTGTGGTTTGTACAGATGCATCACTTGAGGGTTTGGGAGGTGTACTTATGGAGAGTGGTAGGGCAATTGCGTATGAGTTGTGAAAGCTCAAGACACATGAGTTAAACTACCCCACTCATGATGTAGAGCTTGCAGCAGTGGTTCACGCTCTTGTTCATTGAAGACATTATCTTTTGGGTTGTCGCTTTGAGCTTCATTCGGATCACCACAATTTGTAGTATATATTCACGCAGCCAAATTTGAACACCCACCAGCGGCGTTGGATGGAGTGTCTTTACGAGTAAGACTTTGATGTCCACTACATCAAAGGGAAGGAGAACATGGTTGCTGACACATTGAGTCAGAAGCTCCACAAGATCCTGACCTTGACTTTGAGTGTGGACTTGAGAGAGCGCATCATTCAACATCTGCCTAAGGCTAAGTGGTTTCTTGAGGTGCAATAGGAGATCTAGTCATAGAGGGCCCTTGTGGGTAGATTTACAGGATATTCTCTTGACACAGATGGGCTTCTCAGACATCGACAATGCATCTATGTACCCCGTACGAGTGACCTACATATAGTAGTTCTTTCTGAGGCTCATAGAGCACCTTATGCATCACACTCAGGAGTGAAGAAGATGCATGCTAATTTGTGACAATTGTACCATTGGGAGGGTATGAGACGAGATATTGCAGAGTATGTTACTCATTGCCTTGAGTGTCAGAGGGTCCAGGCTGAGCATCAGCATCCAATGGGTCTTTTATATCCTCATGAGATATGTGTGTGGAAATGTGACACCATTTCCATGGATTTCATTGTTGGTCTTCCTATGTCATCTTGCTGCCATGATGCCATCATGGTGACAGTTGAAAAGTTGACCAAGGTGGCACATTTCTAACCTGTACACATGACGTACAATGCACCATCAGTGGTGAGAGTATTCTTGGATGAGATTTTGTTAGATTACATGGGGTACCTCACCATATCATTTCTGATAGGGACTTAGTGTTCACATCAGCCTTTTGGAGGGCATTACAGTAGGCATTGGGCACTTAGCTCAACTTCAATTCCGCTTATCATCCTGAGACAGATGGTCAGACAAAGAGGGTTAATCAGGTTCTAGAGGATATGCTCCATATGTACATCATGGATCACCAGACTACATGGGAGGAGTATCTATATCTAGTTGAGTTTGCCTACAACAATGGGCATCACAACTCGTTGGGTATACCTCCTTTTCAGGCCTTGTACGGCAGACCTTGCAGGACACCTTTGATTTGGGACCGTATTTAGGATAGGGTTGCGATAGGGCTAGAGATGGTTTAGGATATGGAGTAGTAGGTAACCTTGATTAGACAAAGACTTCAAGAGGCACATGATCGACAGAAAAAGTATGCCGATGCCAAGAGAGTAGATCAGAGCTTCTTGGTTGGGGATAGAGTGTTCTTGAGAGTGCGACCACACAAGAGTCCAATCCATTATGGAAAGGGCTCTAAGCTCACACCATGGTTTGTTGGACCTTTTGAGATCTTGGAGTGGATAGGACCCGTAGCTTACTGTCTAGCCTTGCCACCTAGCCTATCGCGCATCCACGATGTTTTTCATGTATCTATTTTTCGGCATTACATATCTAATTTATCTCATGTACTAGATTGGAGTGCTCTATAGGTAGAGGTAGATAGGCAGTTGGCTTTGGAGCCAATTCGCATATTGGCTCATTAGACGCTGGGCCTTCGAGGTTGAGAGCTGGACTAGGTTAGGGTCCAGTGGGACATGTATGATGAGGTCACGGTGACATGGGAGGATGTAGCTAGATTGAGGGCACTATATCCTCACCTCTTTGACGACTTCTAGGAGGAAGTTTAGTCTTAGGGGGGAGGATGTGAGGCCTACATTTTCACTCCCTTAGTTTGACCATTTTTATATTACTATTGGAGACACATTTTAGACTTTTGGGGACTATTGATCCTGATATGCAGGACTGTTAAACTATATGCTTTTACTTTAAGTTATTAAGTTTGGCATGATTATGATGAGACTAGATTTTGATTTCAATTACTGATGAGGATATTGACATGTGATTTGAATTATGATACTATTTGAGATACTAGATATGTGATTATTGTTATGGATTTATTCTGTGATGTTATCTTGAGATGGATTATTGAAATACAAATTATGAATCTATTGTGATGTGATTTTATGATGTTTTATATGATCATGTGATGATGTGAGTGTATGTTTTCCATTACTTCAGCTATGATATACATGTTGGATTAATCTTTTGTTTAAGTGTGCAGGTGTTCTAACCAAGCCACGGATAATCAGAGATGATACCACACACCTTGTGATTTCTCGTGTTAAGTCAATCTAGTTCCAAGAGGAACCAAGATCAACTATGTTATGCATGATGAAATTTTTTAATGTTATTATGTGATGTTATTTGTGATAATCAGAGATCATGACATGAAATATAAAAAAATTTCCATGCATCCCTAGAAATGCCCTCGCATGCGTCAACGTGCTTGGTGGCAATACGCATAAGGCGTAAATATGTCAATCACAGCAGGGTAATGCATTCACATACGCATTCCCCTACGAGATGAAAGCTGACTAAGGGGTTCAATGCAATGCGAGAAACATTGCTATTAGGGTTAGGATTGAAAGATCAAAACCTTAAGTTTACCTAAGTGGGTGAAAGGATTCCGACACGAGTTGAAATCAAAAGACTAATTCTAAAGCATAAAATAATTAAGTAACAACTCAACTATGATCATCAAGTTTGCGGGAACATTAAATTTTAACTCTACATAGGGTTTAAATCTCTAAGGAATGTGATCCCTGAATTCTGGAAAAATCTGACAGAATAACACCTCACGGGCGTGAATAGGGATTATTCTAATTAAATAAATTTTGACCAAAGGTTCCCCTAAGTTTACCAAATTGGATTAATCGACTAAATACATTAATTAATGATTTCACACTTATTTAAATAAATTAAAGCAACTAATTTAATTAAAATAAAATTAACCTCTTTGATTAATAACCATATGCGATAATTTAATTTGAATCAGTTTAAAATAAAATACATTTTCAAAAGTTAAATTTTGAGGGGATATTAATAAAAATAATTTAACCCTAAATCAAAATAATTAAATTAAAATAGTATATAATTTCCCTTTGTTTAATTATTTAAACTCTAAGAACTAAAGAATTCTATTAAAGAAATATAATTTCCATCTATAGATAAATATTAACATATAGAGAATATAACACTACTAAATAAAAATAACCCACTAATAAGTTAAAACTACCCCTCAACTTAATTTTTGTTTAAAGACAACACATATTAAGAAAAAGGTTAATTAGGAGAACATAAGTCAAGTGGGACGGAAAAAGAAATTAAAAGATAATTTTAAAACAACAAGCCCTAAAAGCCCCTAAATAAAATAGTAATTTCCTTATGAGTGAAAATAGCCCTAACCTTGTTTTGTTCTCATTTTGTTTTCTCTTCTCCATTTTCTCATTCTCTCTTTTTCTGTTGTTTTTGTGTTGTAGGTTTTTGGAGCTCATGGGCAGCCATGGCCGCCACTCATAAGGTATACACATTAAAAATATACCTCTTTTTTTATGTATGTATATATATATATATATATATATATATATATATATATATATATATATATATATATATATATATATTGGTATAATTACCAGAGAACATATTTTATTGACAGCAAGGAGGGATATACACTGTGTATATATATATATATATATTGTATTAAAAGATGCATGGTTAAAGACACTTTTCTCCTAAATCCTATATTCCCTCTCACATTCCAACAACCAAAGACTCCTTCCTCCATGTTTTTCTCATGGTCTTCCACCTTTATCTCATTGGTCCTTGTGAGTATCATGACATGTGGCTTATGGTTCCACATATTCCTCCACCTTGTCATCATAGTAGGAACATCTTCCACCTTTATCTCCCTCATCCCAACCAATTTGATCTTGATCGTACATGTGTCAAGACTTATTCTTCCACTGTGGATCTTTTGACACTTGGATTTGAGCCACCCTTGGCCTATAAAATCAAGCTTATCACCTTCATTTTGATCAATCACAAGAGCTATAGTACTTACATGCTACAGAAATTCTACCAAGTATCCAAGTGTGCCTTTGGCCCCCCATTTGCAAATCAATATCATAATCTCCATTGTTTGCATTATCATCTAGCTTCATAGTATCATTTAGTTGCATATCATTATCCCCATATCAATCATTATCAACATCATGGCATTAGCAAAATCCTCATCATTATCTTAGTTGCATTGTAGGTTTGTTTACATTGCATTTTGAATCCATAATTCCATTCATCTAATTGTCATCTTGAAAAGAAAAGAAGTATAATTCTGAGAGCAATATCATAATCAACAAGATCTTGAGAAGATAGGAGACAATGGAACACAAAGGATAAATCAGTTTGGCAAGGTATAATTCATGTTTTCTATTTTTTTCTTAGTTTCATTAGTGAATTGAATTTGAGTAGGAATTTAGAATAATTATGGTATCTTATTAGGTTCTTACAGTTGTTTCAAATAATCAATCACAAGAAGACCACATGCGGAGAAAAACAAGGACAGTAATTCATACCATAGAGGGAGAGATGATAGAAGATTCTTCTGCAGTAGTAGAGGAAGCCATAAGTATTACCACAAAGAAGGATACTGGAGAGATGAAAGAGGATTTGATAGGAGATCATTCAGAGGAACCTATTTTCAAGTATGGAGGTGAAAAGCATCAAGTTTTGAATATCACCAAGAGGATATTACTGGAGGAGTAGTAAATAAAGTAGAGATAAATTATGCAGAGGAAGAAGAACATATTGAATCATCAAGTTCAATAGAGAAACTAGAAGAGGGTGAGACATTGATCTTAAGGAGAATTTTATTGTAGACTAAACAACTGAGGAATCAATGCAAGTGAAAGTTTGTGTACCGGAGTAAAGGAAATATGGATAAATAAATAGAGAGAAGTATAGGATCAGTGTATGCAGAGAAGAAACTAGAAGATTTTGATTTGTGAAAAAGGAGTTGCAGTTAGAACCAGAGGTTAGAAAGTACTGCAGAGGGAATTCAAGAATGTATTGACTGAATCAAGGAAGTAAACTAATTATTACAAAGTGTTGTGGGATGCTAATTTTATTTGACTCTTAATTGATTGAAGTTTGTATTGATTTGAAGTAGCCTACAAGTGTTTGACAAAAGAGCATGTCAAATTGAGAGGTAGTTGCATCATTGTAGCCAAACCATCGAACTTAGACCACCACAAAGTGAAGAATTTGAGGTAGCTTGCGAAGGAGACTTTCTTAGACCGCTGACCATTGAGGCAGTGCAATGATTTGTAAGAAGAGCACTAAATTTAGACCATCAGAAGTGAGAAGGAACTTGAGGCAGTTTGCATGGAGGACCTATACAGACTACCAACCATGAGGTAGTGTAGTGATTTGTGAATAGATCATCAAACTTGAGGTAGTTTGCATGGATGACTTGAACAGACTGCCGACCTTGAGGCAGTTGCAAGAACCTGTGAACAGACCACCAAACACACCCTAAGAGATAGCATTGATTCTGACAGAATACAGGCCAAAGTGAAGAGGCTCACTTTTCAATTAATCATGAGAGTCTGATGCAAGAGCATCTAAAAGTCATTCAAGTAAATTGGGATAGTTAATGTTGAGTTACATAGTACCAGAATGAGACATTGGAGATTACCACATTTTACCACATTTTCACATTAGAGCGTGTAGAGCAGGAATTAGCATCTACATATCATCATCTACATCATATTCAAAATTTAGGTCATTTGGATTTGTCTACTAAATGTTATTGCTATCAGAAGATCGTCAGTTTTCTCATAGCAGAGCAATCGGTGTTTAGTTGAAGCCTAATGGGTTTGTGGAGCAATTCCATGACTTGCAGAGCCTAATGGAACATCATTCAAGGTAATTTGGGACCTAGCTAACCTTCATGGAGAACTGCATCAAGTTTCCATCATTCGCAGAGCATTGCTGAGTGTTGGAGGCCGACCTACTTGTTTCCTACATGTTTCAAATTACACATTACAATTAGGCTGACAAGATAATGTTTTGAAGGTTTGTGGAGGATATAAATGAAGGATAGAAGATTGTTTCAAGGTAGTGATGAAGTGTGTGAAGACATGATGCAAAAAGATGAATTATTTTGATCCTGGAAGGCAACAGAGTAGAAGCAGAAGATAGAGCAGAGAGTAGAAGAAGATACATCTAGCAGAGAATAGAGAAGGAGAAGAAGAAAGAAGACATGGAAGAATGATGTTGTATGAATCTTTTGTAAGCCTAGGTTGTGGCCTAGCATCTGAAAATCCCTAGGGGCATATGTAATGAGATTTGGAGTTTTAATATAATGAGAAGTGATCTTTGAAGGATAGGTTTTTCCCTTTGAGGGTTTTCCTAGGATAAATCTTGTGTCATGTGTTTATGAATATCCCTTATCATTCTATTATTATTTGTATGTTGTTATTACATCTTTATTATGATCATGGTACTGGTTGTTTAAGGCTACAAGGCTGGACAGTCCTTCATTGGACCCTCCTACCTTGACTGCATCAGATTGTTTTTCTTGGTAGAAAGATGTTATATGTAGTTTCATACCTTAATAGATAACTTGATCTTAATTGCCACGTGATTGTAGTTTTAGTTATATATGATTTTCTTAGAACATTTGACATGTGAGTTCTTTTCATTTTGACATGTTAGATTTTCTTAGAACACTACATTTGATATAGAAACTACTAGATTTGATATGATAATCATTGATAATTTCTCATCTGACATGTTAAACATGCAAGATACATGTTAAAAATGATAAAACTTGTGATGTTTTTCATTAAATGCCAGTAGTTATTTTGTATTAATGAGCAAAGACATGTTTGTGTGTTTACCCATTTCATTATCTAGTTTATGCAAAGAAATGTCATCCACAACCCAAATTCAACAGTTGTTGCATTTGTAAATGTAAATAGGTGTATGTATCTTAAATAGAAGTATGTTTCAATATCATATCCTCATTTCATGGTCTGTATGTCTCCATGTAGGGAGAGAGACACATTTGGCATGATTCACATATCCTCATTTTACCTTCTATATGGTCTCCATGCTTTGCATATCCTCATTTCATAGGTCCACATGTTTGACATGATTCCTTTATCCTCATTTCACCTTCTATATGTATAATGTATCCTCATTTCACCTTCTATATGTATAGTGTATCCTCGTTTCACCTTCTACATGTATAACATATCCTTATTCCAAATTCTATATGTTTGACATTATTTTCTTAAGCTCATTTCACCTTCTATATGTTTAACATGATTTTCTTATCATCATTTCATCATCTATAGGTCTAGTATACCATCATTTCACCTTCCAAATGGGTTATGGTAAGAGCAGAATGAGGTAGAGAGGAAGAGAGAGAGAGACATAGGGAGAAAGATGTACATTTGGCATGATTTGCAATCCTCATTTCACCTTCTATATGGTCTACATACTTTGCATATGCCTATTTTCCTTGCGTCTACATAAGTTATGGAAAGACTAGAATGAGTTGTGCCCTCGGTGTGTTCCAATGTTTGTGGGGGAGTAAACATTTTGCCCTTGCAAATGATGAAGATGACTACATAGGGAGAGATAAATTTGGCATGATTTGTATTTGTACCTAACTAACAGCACCGAGAGGTCAGGGTGGGTGGGTTTATGCTAGTGAAGGCCCTATTTTGCTCCCCATGTGTCCCAGTCGAATCAGGCTACAATGTACCGGCAAAGTCTCTTAAGAGACATAAGAGCAAAAAATTACCAAACTTTCACGGAGTAGTTCTCACACTTCATGGCACCTATGAATGATTCATTTAGATCTATAGTTGGATGTCATGCCCCTACACAACAACCTCTCTCAATTTTGACCAACTCAACATCATTTCACTATGCCAATAGTAGATGCATTCTTGAAAAATGCCTTAGTGACATGTAGTGTAAAAGTGCCAGGAGCCATATTTTATGTTCTTCACCTCATGGGACCTAATTGACAGTGCCGATAGGTTGGGGTGGGTGGGTTTATGCTAGTGGTGGCCCTGTTTCGTTCCCCAAGTGTCCAAATTGAATCGGGCTACAATGTACCGACAAAGTCTCTTAAGAGACCTAAGAGCAAAAAATTGCCAAACTTTGACGGGGTAGTTCTCACACTTCATGGCACCTATGATTAATCCATTTAGACCTACAGCTAGATGTCAGGCCCCTCCACAATAACCTTTCTCGATTTTGACCAACTCAACATCAGTTTACCATGCCAACGGCGGATGCATTCTTGAAAAATGCCTTAGTGACATGTAGTGTAAAGGTGCCAGGAGCCATATTTTGCGTTCTTCACCCTATGGGACCTAACCGATGGCACTGATAGGTCAAGGTGGGTGGGTTTATGCTATTGGAGGGTTGTTTCATTCCCCAGGGGTCCAAATTGAATCGAGCTACAGTGTACCGACAAAGTCTCTTAAGAGACCTAAGAGCAAAAAAATGCCAGACTTTGATGGAGTAGTTCTCACACTTCATCGTACCTATGAATGATTCGTTTAGAACTATAGCTAGATGTCAAGTCCCTCCACAATAACCTCTCTCATTTTTTACCAACTCAACATCGTTTGATCGTGACAATGACAGATACATTCTTGAAAAATACCTCAGTGACATGTAGTGTAAAGGTGTCAGTAGCCATATTTTACGTTCTTCACCCTATGGGACCTAACTGATGGTACCAACAGGTCAGGGTGGGTGGATTTATGCTAGTAGAGGCCATGTTTCATTCCCTAGGTATCCAAATCGAATTGAGCTATAGTGTACCAACAAAGTCTCTTAAGAGACCTAAGAGCAAAAAATTGCCAGACTTTGACAGAGTAGTTCTCACACTTCGTGGCACCTACAAATGATATGTTTGAACCTACACCTGGATGTCATGCCCCTCCACAATAACCTCTCTCCATTTTGACCATCTCAACATCCTTTGACCATGCCAACGGTGGATGCATTCTTGAAAAATGCCTCAGTGACATGTAGTGTAAAGGTGCTAGGAGCCATATTTTGTGTTCTTCACCCTGTGGGACCTAACCAACAATGTCAATAGATCAAGGTGGGTGCTTTTATGCTAGTGGAGGCCCTATTTCATTCTCCAGGTGTCCCAATCGAATCAGGCTACAATGTACCAGCAAAGACCCTAGTTTTCATAGGGGGAGACATGTGATTTTAGGAGGTTTTGTGACTATTTTTATGAGGTTTTTGGGACTGAATTGAGGAGATAAACTAGTTTATTGTTAAAATATTCATGACATCAAATCACTACATATATAACCATCAAATTTAGCATTAAACATAATGAAAAAACACACCTTAAAGAGTGTACTACTAAAATCACATGAAATGGTTATCAATTATTAAGACCAGATGTGAAGAAACACTAGGAGCATATGTAAGATGGAAACATTATTGTATTATGGTCATAATCCCCTCATAGGATATACAAAATATACAAATATACAAATCTAAAATATAAAAATTGTCTCCACGATGGAAGCTAAATGCTTTAACCACTTATCTCAATCCCTTGAATACAATAGCTTTATAGTCGAAAACACCTGCATTTATAAGTTAAAAAATGTTAAGCAAAGTAAACACCATCAAGTACAACTAACTTAATATTTTTTATAAGAAGTTTGATGAAAGCTGTCTTATATGTCACCTTAGGAATTATATCGAATGTCTCCAAAATGAAAGCTAAATGCTTTAACCAAAATCTTGATCCCTTGAATGTACAATAGCTTTATTCTCCAAAACACCTACATTTATATATTAAATTCTACCAAGCAAAAGAACTTAAAACACCTACATTTATAACTCCCTTTGTAGATCATCTTGTATATACCCTCCTTTTCCCCTCAACCTCTTTTTCATGGAGATTTCTTATATAATGGGCATGATACAAATCGTAAATGACTATCACAATCCCTTTAAGGAAATTTTAAGAAAATTAGTTATAGGACTGTTATAGGATTGTTATACTAGTCCATATGAACATGGTCATGGTGGTGAATAGGACTATTATACTAGTCCATATGAAGACTGTTGTTGTTTGATGGAATGCAATGATTGAAAGATATGCACAAAATGGATTTGTTGATAAGGCTTTATAAACTTCCAAGCAAATGCAATTGGTGGGTGTAAAGATAAATTCCACAACCTTTTCTAGCATCCTCTGTTCTTGTTCCAAAATGGGATCTTTGGAACAGGGTACATGGACATCCATCAAAACATAAAGCGAGATTTTGTTAGACTATGTAGTTGCAACTACCCTAATAGACATATATGCAAAGTGTGGAAGGATAGACAAGGCATGTGAACTGTTGATAGAACACCTCAAATATATGTCATCTCATGGAATGAAATGATTGCAAGATATGCAAAAAATCAATTTCTTGATAAGGTTGTACAAACTTTCAAGAAAATGCAATTGGTGGGTGTAAAACCAACTTCCACAAGCTTTTCCAATATCATCCCATCCTATGCTAAAACGTGATATTTGGAATAGTGTATGGACATCCATAAAAGCATAAAGGATATGGTAATTTTATCAGATGTTGTAGTTGCAACTACCCTGGGAGAAATGTATGCAAAATGTGGAAGCACAAACAAGGGCAATGAACTACTTGACATGATGCCTCAAAGAAATGTGGTCTCATGGAATGCCATGATTGCATGATATGCACAAAATATATTTTGCAAGGATGCTCTCAAAATCTTTGAATTAATCAAGCACTTTGGAACATATCCTAACATCGTAATCTTTTCTTGTGTTCTATTTACATGTAGCCATGCAAGTTTAGTGGATGAGGGTTGTATATACTTCAATCTCATGTGTAACTCTTGTTGTAAATTAATGATTAGTTATATGATTGTTATAAGACTGTTATAGGACTATTATAGGATTGTTATAGGACTGTTATACTAGTCCATATGAACATGATCATGGTGGTGAATAGGACTTTTATACTAGTCCATATGAACTTAGTTGTTTTTTTAATGGATTGCAATGATTGTAAGAGATATTGTTTGATGGAATGCAATGATTACAAGATATGCACAAAATGGTTTTATTGCTTTACAAAATTTCAAGAAAATGCAATTAGCAAGTGTAAAGCAAAGTGTGGAAACATAGACAAGCCATGCAAACTATTTGCTAAGACTTTGTGCACAATATCAACCCTCCTTTCTTGAATGTTATAGTTATTATGGAAGCTATCTTTACTGAGGCATAGGGGACTATTATACCTAGGTTGTCCTAAACAATTATAAACTTTAAGACAGTTTAGAGATTTTCATGTAGACTATGTCATATTAGAAAGATGGAGTGATGAAGGGAAGGCAGTCATGAGAAGAAGCTCCTATGATGACCAATCGCTATAAATTTAAGTCATGGAGGAATACTCTAGAATACTCTAGAGGAAAACCCTGTCAGCAAGAGTACTCGTGAGCATAAATGGGTGCCAATTTGATATAATTTGTCATAAGGATAAGGAACTATACCATGCTGACTATCATACCTACTTGCTTGAACATGGTGAAGGTGTCATTAAAACCACTTATCCAAAACCCAAGGAAAGTAGAAGGGACTGTCATTTCATGGAGACAATTGTCACTATCCTATTATACACCCAAAGATGGATTACATCAACAAAACTAAGTGTTGTCCTAAAAATGTCACCAGTAGGTTTGGGTCTCAGTTGTCTCATGGACGAAGGGTTTCAAATTCTTTCATTCTTTGAAAAGTTATCATGAGTGTATGAGGGTAGTGTTGTGGAAGGTAGTTATGAAAGTTCATTTACTCTGCATGGTCATTTCTTAGAAAGCACTAGTCCCTACCATAGTATAGTGTTTAGTCCATGATGATTATCTTATACAGTAGGGTCACAGTTTTAGTTTGATGTCATGTTTTCAAGATTTTATCATTGTCAAATGTGGAGAATGGTGTAACAACTCTTGGAGAAGTCCATGGGAATGATAAGGTTGTTTAAGTAGTTTAGAAGGGACTATCCCATTCATGATGTGCAATAAAGACTTTCAAAGTCTAAAAGAGATTGTTCTAACTCATTGTCATAGTCCTAGAGTAGTTGTCATACATTTGGGACAACAATGTTCATGAAATATACCATATCAGATTGCCATGAGATTTTGACAAGGTTATCATTAGCACAATGAAGAGATTTTTCTTGATGAATGCGTGATGGAATTCCCTAGAGGATTTTCATATCCCAAACAATCCAATGTCACAATCTACAACCTCAAAGTAGTCCAAATACCATATGGGAGCAGTTCAGATTTGAGAGTATGATATTGTATCTTGAGATACGATATCTACCCTAACACCTAGTGGCAACATAAAGGTAATTAGTATCATTTAAAAGGGAGATTCATAACCTAAAACTTGTCATCTATATTAAGTATTGTTGCATGGACAAGAACACAAAATGGAGGCAGAGGGCCAGTGCTGTCCTGATTTTGAAAAAATAGTGATACTCTGTCCTATGATAGTCATGAGGGTATGAGGGCAGTGTTGTGGAAGGTAGTCCATGTACCAAAAGGATTACTATCAATGATGTCACCTCCAAGGTTCATCAAGATAATGAAATAGAATGAAGTGAACCACCATCTAGAAGAAGGAAACATAAGGTTTCAAGGAGGATTTCAAATAAAAACAATTGTTGTTGATTATGGAGCATTGTCATGCCTTAGGACAATCATAAAATAGATTATTGCCATTATATTATGAAGGATGACCATGGAAAGGAGAAGCTAGGTGTTGTCTTAGGAAGTGTGAAGACCATCCAAGGGGTAATGATGATGTCAAAACACTAAGGATTGTGAAGGAGAAAGTTTGAAGGAAGGTTTCCAAAAGACTCTAATACTATGATAGTCATAGTGGACTGATGTACATAAATAGTTTTGTTCCTTCAAGACTATCATGAGTATTGTCATAAAGGAAAATGGGGCTACCAAGAGATTGTTGCATGATCCTATAGCTAAGTGTAGCCTTCCTAAGTGTCCATTTTTCAAAGCAATTGGTGGGTGTAAAGCCAAATTCCACAACCTTTCCTCCTTGCATGTGCCAAAATGGGATCTTTGGAACGGGATATAGACATCCATCAAAGCATGAAGGATATGGGAATTTTGCCGAATGTTGTAGTTGCGATTGCCCTAGGAGACATGAATGCAAAGTGAGGAAGCATAGGCAAGGTACATGAACCATTTGGTGGAATACCTCAAAGAAATGTGGTCTAATGGGATGCCATGATTGCAGGATATGAACAAAATGGGTTTGTTGAAAAAGACTTTAGACACTTTCAAGAAAATGAAATTGGCAAGTGTAAAGCCAAATTCCACAACCTTTGCTAGCATCCTCCCTACATGTGCCAAAATTATATCTTTGGAATAGGGTATGGACATCCATCAAAACATGAAGGATATGAGAATTTTGTCAAATGTTGTAGTTGCAATTACCCTGTGACGCATGTATACAAAATGTGGAAGCATAGACAAGGCACATGAACTGTTTGGCAGAACACATCAAATACATGTCATCACATGGAATGACTTGATTTCAGGATATGCACAAAACGAATTTAGAAATTAGTATGTAGAAAAAGCTAGAAAGCAAAATATTAAGAAATACAAATTAACACTAAAAATCATACCTCGGGTCTACGATGCCATGCAAAATAACCTCATTCGCAATCTTGTATAGTCAAAATCATGCATTATAGTTAAAAAAACAAGATTTTTAATAAAAAAATTCTAAAAAATAGAAAAAAAAAGAACAAGTTAAGATAAAAATTGTCATACTTGTCCATCTAGAAGTTTAAATGCTAGTCAATCATACCTGAGGGGTCATCTCTTACCTTCAAAGTATCTAATATTGCTTCATGATTAGCATTACTAATTGTCCATAGTTGTTTTATTTTTAGTTTTGCATGATGCTTTAGTAACTTAACATTTGTTGCTACAACTAGGTACGAATACATCAATATGGTTTTATGCTTCTCAAGGTCTTCAAAGGTAGGGATGCCATTCTTTCTAATCATATATGTTCACAACCAAGTCCCATCAATAACAACTGATCCTGTAGGATATGTGAACCCATCATCATCTATCGTAGGTTGTGTTAGCTTTTGTTTTCCCTGTACACATCGTGCAACCAATAGTATGATCTCTCTTCATTTCCATGTGGTGTAACAACTACACAAACATGACCTGGTTGTACAAGGTCTGAAAGATGTTCATAGTCAAATGATCTCTCCATGTCATTGACTAAAGATGATTAACCTTGAGATAAAGGGGTTAAATATCATGGAGTCCATGCATCTACCCACTCACGTGACTCACAATTATCCCAATCACATTTAATACAACTCTGACAAAAAGAAGCTAATTCTCATGTCCAAAAAGTCCATGCACTTGCATTTGAGCTTTGAAATGAATGCATCTTTGATGATTCATTGATTCTCTGACAATCCAATTTCTCTCTTGCTATCCCCTCATCAACCAACCAAAAGAACCTATGCACTTATGAATCAATAGCCACACCTTGTGACAATGCATAGTTACACCACTTAACAATAGAATCTGTATCATTGAATGTAACACACCTCTAATCTTTAGTTGTTCTTTAAAAAGAGCTCTTTTCACACATGCACCCGCTCCATCATGTTCACCTTTTCCGTGCCCAGCTTTAAAAAAATTCCAAATATGAGGTATACCCTTCTCTACATGCATTCTTCTCAACCAATAGAACATACGAGCTTTCTTGAATTGACTGGTGTAATTATCTGACCAAATGAGATGTTGATCCATTCTAATATCTTTTTCTTGCAAGAACCCATAAAATTGTTGAAAACAATATTGGACATACTCTGATGAAAGAAATCGATCATCACTCATGTAAAAATGGTATTCTCTGACAATCTTCATGTTCTCTTATGTACTCTCAGGGGCATGTCTCTATGTGATGTGAACAAAAATAGCAATCTGAATATAATTGTAGTACTAGGATTGCACTTCATTTTGGGGTTGCAACATGTAGTTTTCTACAGAATCAACTACAAAGACAATAGTTCCAATAAAAAAAAAGCCTTTACACATCCTAAACTATTGATCTAACCATCGAGACCTGTGGCTGTGTCTGGCATACTTGTAGAAAAGTTTTTTTCTTAAAATCATCAACAAAATCAGCAATACTTACCTCTCTTACAATCAACTCACATCTAGAACCTTCACCTCCACTTTTCAAATTGTATATCATTATCTCATATCTCTTTTTCTCAACCATTCTCTTTCCAAAATCATGCTCACTGCCCTCATGAAAACATGATACAAACTTTGATAACCCACCACATTGTAAACACTTTTCTTTTAAACAATCATTCTAGTAGAAAATGCAACCATCATCTCTAATACATAGAAATAAATCTAATAAGTCCCTAGATGAATTTAGTAGTTGAATTGCACCAAACTCCTATAACATTTCTTTAGTGTGCAAAGTAGAACAAATATTGCATAATAATTCATGATACATAAAAAACTCTACATGGTATTTGCAACAACATGTATTATGAATTTTAAGAGGAACACAATAAAATGGCTTAAGAGATTCAAATGCTCTTTGTGAGATTGTCATACCTAGGTGTGTTTCACAATATTGTTTGTACAATGTTGTTTGGCTACATTCTAAGTAATGTTTAGGATGTGGTCTACGGTCTTTATCACCAATTCTTAAGTTTAAAACATCTTTTGCATTCGGTGATACCCTAGAGTTAGTGTATCAAAATTGTTCAATTTCTTCCTTTGTGCTATTGATTATCTTCTTATCAACTCATAGAAGCCTACCACTGAAAGCCCAAGTATCATTTCTAAGAGGACTATCTAGTCTTGATCTTAATTCTAGTGCTTTTGACAATGTTTTATGATTCAATCTTAAGTCAACACAAGTTTGCCTCATTAATTGAGCCTTTCTTAATTGTTTGCTCACTATTAAGGTTGTTATTACCCTACGAGCAGCTCTTTTATCTGTCTCCTTGCTAGTCTTTCCAATAGAATTGAGTGCTTGAAAAAGATTCTAACAATAATTTTATTCTGATTGGACACTTTGTTTAACCAAATCTTTAATTTCTTTAGTAAAGGTCTCATTTTGTATCTTTAGTAATTGCACAAAAAGTTGGCATTGTTTGGTTAATGTTTTATTCTCAAAGTATTTATTGAAGAGTTTTGAAGCCCACAACTGAACCGTTCATGATGACCTCTTGCCTTCAAGTTTTTTCATTATGTTCTCATCAATTTCAAGTAATCATTTTTGGGTTCTTTGATGTTTTCCAATTTCATCATGCTTATTCTCTTCTTGAAAAATGTCCTTTCTTCTTATGTAATTTGGAGATACATTGATTTTCATTGTTTCATCCATGTTATCAACCTCATAAATTTTATCAACAAATAGAATATGGAGTGCAAATTCAACATCATGAGGTTCATATCCACTTTCTTCAAATGCACATCTTTGTTTCTCTTCTTCTTCTTTGTCCATGGCATTGCTCTTATCAACAAGTGTTTCATAACATTTTGCAACATTTTCATTTGCAATATCATGGTCAATTTCATTCTTATCTAACATTTCATTATAATCAACATTAACACCTTCAATTTACATGTCATTAGATTGTAAAGAATAAGCTTCACCTTGATGAGAATCCACCAAACCTGGTCTTCCAATCCCCTTCCTTGCTCTATCCTTTTCCCTAATTGCTTCAATTTCTTCCAATGTAACTTTCCTCCTCCTTTTTACTTTACGACGACTATTGCTCCTCATTAGGGGAACAAAAATATCACCCTTATGATTGTAACAAGAAAATTGTGTGTCTAAAAGTGCATAAAAGTGTTTTTTTACTATAACAGGCAGAGATCATGGGTTTTTCGATAGCAGAGGGTCTGTGGGCATGGTTGTCGAGCCTAACAACATTCCTTTTATCTTTTTTTTTGGCTTTTACCTAACAGATATTCGTTACCTAAAGCCCAATTCTTTGGGCAACAGATATCTAGTAATAGATATCCCTTCTACAAAATGGATATCCATTCTACAAAATGGATATCCATTCTGTAAAATGGATATCCATTTTGCAAAATGGATATCCATTCTGCAAAATGGATATCCATTCTGCAAAATGGATATCCATTTTGTAAAACGGATATTCGTTATGTTTTCCTCTCAAAGCATGAAGCATACGTAATCTATGAAGTATACACATAAATACATGTGAGGCATGAAGCATATAAGTACAATGATACATGAAGTATGAAGCATACTCATAGATACATGTAATACACATAAGTACATATGAACCATGAAGCATACACATAAATACACGTGACACACATAATACATGGAACATGAAGCATACACGTAATACACAGAGCATGAAGCATACACGTAATACATCAAGTTTATGCATAAGTACATGTAATATAAGAAGCATGAAGCATACAAGTAATACACAAATTATTCACATAAATACACATAATACATGAAGCATGAAGCATACAAGTAATACATGAAGTATATGCATTAATACACGTAAGATACGAGGCATGAAGCATACACATAAATACATGTAATATACATGAAGTATGCACATGGATACATGTAAGTCATGAAACATACACATGAATATACGTAAGTCACAAAGTAATCACATGAATACATGTACTTGTCATGAAGTATACACATGAATACAATACAAGTCATGAGGTATGTACACTTGAATACACGTAATCCATGAAGCATATACATGAATGTACAAAGGCATGAAGCATATACATGTAAATACATGTAATATACATGAAGTATGCACATAGATACACATAAGTTACAAAGCATACACATGAATATACATAAGTCATGAAGTATACACATGAATACATGTAAGTCATGAAGTATACACTTGAATACATGTCAGTCATGAAGTATACACATGAATACACTATAAGTCACGAGGTATACACTTTCATTTTCCTATATTCTAGTTATTATTTTATATTACTAGGTACTTGCATTGTGTCCTTGCCACCTAGGTCCTTCATTTCCTATGTAAGTTTTATTCAATTTTTGGTACATAGGACTACAAAACATTTGGATGTGAGCCTACTTGTGTTGCATCTATGAAGTACACTACAATTTGTATTGCATATGATTTCTGAGACCTTCTCTAGATTCCATCTTACACTAGGTTTCTATTTCTATATCCACTTTCTAGATTTTATTACTATATTCTTAGTTTTTCTATTTTCTCTTAGTTGAAAAGCAAAAAATGATAGTACTTTGTCTAGGGAATGAGCATCTAGTTTTGATTAGGTGAAATACATTTAAATCACTATGTTATATTATATATCAAAAACTATAGTTTTATGTTTTAAGATCTCTATCTAAAAGAAATGAGAAGGTTGAAATAAATAAAATTAGTTTCCCCCTATTACAATAGGAAGTATGGATAATAGAGGAAAACAATCAAGGAGAAGGGAGAAAGTAAGTGTGGAGTAATAAGATGGTTGTAATGTCAATGTAGATTCCCCAAGGGGAGAAAGAGAGAAAAGTCCCAAAGAGATGATAGAGTGAAAAAGACAACGAAAATAAACTAATATAAAAATAGGATCTTAACAAGTAAGACTATGCCCTGAAGAGTGTAATGGTCGGTATGATGATATAGTAGTAAATGAGATGAAAGAGAAGAAGGTGAAGTTTCAAATAAAGTTGATAGAAGATCAAAGATCAAAAAGTAACAAGAGATAATGTGATGATACTTGTGATAAGTGAAATGATGTAGAAGGATAATATGGAGAATAGGTTGTAGGAAAATAAGGTATAGAGGCACAAGGAGTCACAACATATTCAAGTGAATTTCATAACACCATCCTAATCTTATACACCAAGATGGTAAGAAAATTTCTTTCAACTATAAAATAGAAGTACACCATGTATATGGAAAAGAGGAAGTGTATAAGAGAAGTGTATAGTGTAAGTATGTGAAATGTAGGATATAGGAGATAATGTGAAAAGACAAGGGAGTAGCATAGAGATTTGCATGAATCATTCAAGGGACTAGTCAATGTGTAATCTTGGGTTTCAAGAGAATGAGGAAAGGCAAGTGTATAAGGGGATTGTGGATGAAGGAAGTGAAGTGATATCATAAAGTAGGGATCAAATTTTAGGTCATGTAGACCATAAGAAAGGGAAAAGAAAACATTTGCAACTTAAGATTTCAATCCTAGACTTAAATTTAAGGATAGCCTATAGGTTGATTCAATATAAAAAGAATTAGCGAAGTGGGACTACTAGATCAAGTGGAGTATTTTTCTTTGACTTGGTATGCTTTGACTTGCTTTACTTTTTGAGATAAATGGATTTTAATTGCTTTTATTAGCACATGCTTTTTCTTTTTATTTTCATTTATTTTTCTATCTTTTTTAGAAGGGATGTCACATCCATAACCTAACCCCATGAACCTAGGAGGATGTGTTCATCACCAAAGGCTAAACCCAATGAGTACAGACATCATTTATTGTGCATGCAAATAAAAGATTGATTTATTTGAGAACTCCAAAATTGATGAGCTAGAAGAAGGGTGATACACCTATGTGCCTCTAGGAATAACTAGTAAGGTCATATATTGGGAAGGTAAAAGGGGGAAACAAGAATACATGAACCTAATCATGGAAAGGCTAGATAAGTTAAGTGTAGATAAGCTAATAGTAAATGTAATAATGACATATAGTGGAATGCGGATGGCTTGAAGACGTAAGTCTAGCATCACTACGTCAAAGAACTTATCATGGAAAGAGAGAGATAAGGAGTGCATGGGATTCATGATAGGGAGGAGGTAAGTAGCATGATAGAGTTCAATACATGTAAGACATGAAGCATATACATGAATGTACGTAAGGCATGAAGCATACATGTGAATACATGTAATATACATGAAGTATGCACATGGATACACGTAAGTCACAAAGCATACACATGAATATATGTAAGTCACAAAGTATACACATAAATACATGTAAGTCATGAAGTATACACTTGAATACATGTCAATCTTGAAGTATACACATGAATACACTACAAGTCATGAGGTATACACTTGAACACATAAGACATGAAGCATATACATGAATGTATGTAAGGCATGAAGTATAAACAGACATACCACAAGGTTTTGGGAAGCTAGAAATGGATATCCATTTCTAGCTACCCAAAAAGGATATCTGTTAGCAACAAATATCCGTTTTACTTTAGATTTTCCTTGTATTTAGGCTTGGGACTGTCATAGTTGTCTTTCCCTAAATTCTAAGGTTTTTGTAGGTTTTACTTTCTTCTTTGAACTTCACCCTTCATGCTGATGACTTTTTCTAATGCAAAATTGATAAAACAAAAAGGGTTTATTAAAGAAATTGTCAGCTTTCTAAAAATATAAGATTTGCTTGGTTATCATTTTATTAAATAATTATTAATAATTTTCTATATAGTGTGTGCATGAAATCTTGATGGACACATTGATTGAAAAACATCCATAACTTTCGAACCATTTCACCTTTTTGAGATACAAAAGCTATGTCACACTCTATGCTTTTCTGGCTATAGGTTTAAAAAAAATTGAATTCCATTTTTTTTTTATCAAGTTAGGTTGGCTAGAAAATTACTTTTTACTTTTTTAAAAGTCACAGTAAAAAAATCATAACTAATTATTTTATTGGAATTTTTTTTCAAAAAGGCATCACATCTAAGCATGAGTCCTCTACTTATTTTGAAAGATTTAAAAAAAATATTTTTTTTCTCATCGTTAGGTTGGCTGGAATGACACCCACTTTTTATTTTTTCTGATAAATTTAATAGTTGTTCATTGAAATGTTCATTTTTCACTAAATAAATTTAGTTTTAAAAAAAAATAGTAGCCCGAAAACTAGATTCAATTCTCTACAAATTTTGTTCTTACATCTTTTTCAAATTGTGTAGATAATCCATTTAAATTTTCGGATGAACTTGATTAAGTCTAATTTTTAGTACTTTTACTGCCACTTAGAGGTATAGTTTGGCCCATCATGATCCTACACATACCCATGTAATTTTTAATGTTACATTTTCATTTATAGAGGGAATATTCAAGTGGGTTGCAAATTCAATGTGGCTATTAGTGATGGCATACCTTATGGTTGAGTCCTCTTATCCTATTTGTTGTTATTGTTATCACTTTGACCGTAGGTGATCTTATCCATGTGCTTTCATGTTTGCATCTTACGAGATATGTTCATACATTTGTTCTTACATGCTTGTATCTCATACAACATTTACCTATTTTTACATGTATTTATATTTTTTGTTGTTGCTTCATTGTCCTTGCCATTAGGGACATATCATTACCGTTTGAACACATGGTCTTACAAAATTGTATTTTTCCTAATTTATCTTATGATTGTCACTTGATGTTATCTATGACACATGCTCCATGCTTACTATTTTTTACATGATCGTACCCTTTGCCTGGCACTTCTTCTTCTCTCCTCTAATACCTTGCATCATTCACATGCAACTAATTGGAGATGGCATATATTATAACCAACACTTTTTGATGACTATGTTTACAATCATTAACTCATGGTTATGACATCTCCCGTGTGTTGAGAATTAAGGTGTCTCAACCTTTACAAATTCCTAGCATTATTTATTTATTTGTATATTTATTTATTACCTAATGTTGTAATTACTTGCACATTTAGTTTGGTCACTTAGTTGAGGTGGCACTATGACATGTCATGTTACTTGGAATGTGACTTGAATGGTCAAGTGTCCCATTTGAGGTGGCACTATTATGCCATGTGTCAGCATCTTGTGGTATGTGGAAGGCAATATTCGATATGATAGAATCTATGATGCGTAAGAGCCAAGTTTGGAGATTCCTATGACAAGTGGTGACAAGTGTCGTTGAGTATCTTTGCATGAGGGAAAGGCATCTTTGGGCACCCAAGTTGGGCTATGAGATGTTGTAAGAGGAATATACTATATTTAGTCTTGTTTGACTGATTCTCTTACAACATGCAAGATTGTTATGTTGCCGAAATTTAGGACAGTTGTAAGATACGTAAGAGCATCCATCATAGTCTATTTTTAGCCTTGGAGCACTCCATGTTGGGAAAGTCAAATCTGCATGTATGAAAGATGTAAGAGAAGTGTATGCGTGTTGCACATGTGTCCTTGGGTGTTGGAAAATGACCATGTGGCCAAGGTGGATGCTCATCTCTAGAAGATTCCATTTTATGCCTTGTATCTCTATATAATGTGGAGTTTGGAGTTGTAGTTTGCATAGCATTTGTATAGGTAGTGTTATGTTACCGGAATCACTCTAGAAATGACATTTGAAGACTCTTGGAAGAACTTGCATTGCAAGTGTATTGTAAACCATTTCAGTTTTGATAATACATTGTGTAGGTTTTAGAGTGTGGGGTTTTTTACCTGAAAAGGTTTTCCCCACAATACATCTTGTGTCATCCTCTTTGTTGTGTTTGTGTTTGCTTCTATAATATCTCTGTTATATGTTTCATATTGCTACAACAATAAAGATTTGAATGAATTTGTATACTACTTTCCTCATTAAATCGGTGTAGGAAGTGTGTTCTGCATACCTTGCTTCCTTTCAGTTGGTATCAGAGCTTGATCACCTATGATCCTAGTTGTTGGGTAGGGGTTTTTTGAGCTAATCTTAGTTTGAGTGGTAGTCTGTGTAGAGTATTCTATAATCTTGTTGGAAGAAGGCGATGGCAGGCACATCTGGAAGAGTAGAGGTGGAAAAGTTTAATGGAAGAGTAGAGGTGGAAAAGTTTAATGGCAACAATTTCAAGTTATGGAAGCTTAAAATGGAAGACATGCTTGTTGGTAGAGATCTATGGGAAGCAATTTCTGGTGTAAAAGTAGCAGCAATGTCGCAAGATGATTGGGATCTCAAGGATCGAAAAGCTAAGGGTCTTGTGAGACTCTATTTGGCTGACTTTGTCTTGTTAAATATCCATGAGGAGAAGACCACGAAAGACCTATGGAAGAAGCTAGGAGATGTTTATCAGGCCAAATCCCTAGTGAACAAGTTATTCATGAGGAAGAAGCTATATTCTCTGAGGATGGAGGATCCGTTGTAGATGATCTGAATGCCTTTAACATGCTAGTTGCACAGTTGACATCTATTGGTGTGAAAATGGAGGAGGAGGATTGTTGCATAACCTTTCTTTATTCTTTTCTAGACTCATGGGATCATCTTGTTATGGCCATTGGGAGTACCACATCCACTTTCAAAATGGATGAAGTGGTGTCTTCGCTATTATCTAAAGAGATGCAAAGAAAGTCATCCAAATCAGCCAAAGAGCCTCTTACGGTTCATGGAAGACCCAAAGAAAAAGGGAAGCAGAAAGACAAGAAAGATGAAAAGGGCAAATCTAAATCCCATGGGAGATCCAAATCTCCTAGAAAGTCCAAGGTAGTGTGTTGGAACTGTGGAAAAATTGGGCACTTCCGAAAGGAGTGCAAAGAGGAGAAGAAGAAAAAGAAGAACTCTGATTCTGATTTTGACAAGTCACAAGATGATGGTGATGCTTTGGTTGTAGCCTCGGCCACCCATGCATCTAAATATGTGTGGTTGATTGACTATGGTGCGTCCTTCCACATGACCTCTCATTGAGGTTGGTTTATAAAGTATGAATAATAGGATGGTGGGAAGGTGTACTTGGATGATGACTCTCACTTGAAGATAGTTGGGTGTGGAAAAGTCTTAATCCGATTCCCTGATGGACAAGTGAAGGGGATCAATGGGGTTATACACATCCCTAGTTTAGCATGAAACCTACTCTTTGTAAGTAAATTGAATGATGCAAGTGCACAGGTTGTCTTCTCAGGTGGAGGATGCAAGATGACAAGAGGAGCTATGGTGCTTGCTAAGGGTACTCAGAGAGGTACTTTGTTTCTGTTGGATGTATGCACTACACATTGTAATAGTTCTTCTATTTTGAAGAAAAGACCTTCAGATTCTTCATCCTCACCATTGGAATCCACAGCAAAAAAGATTGTTGCTTCTACTTTCGATGGTAGTGCTTTCTGGGTACCTAAGGGTGCTCATGGTTTGGAAATGAAACTTCCTGCTGAAAAGATAATGGTGTGGCATAAGAGACTAGTCACATTGGTGAGAAGGGTCTTACAACCCTGAATAATAAAAACCTCGTCAAGGGGTTAAATGATTGTAATCTTGAGTTCAACTTTTGCGAACATTGTGTATATGGAAAACAAAACCATGTTCAGTTTTACTCGAGCTCTCATAAGTCTTTTGGTGTGTTGGATCTTATTCATTCTGATGTGTTTGGACCTGTGAATGTTCCTTTAATCTCTAAATCTTTATATTTTGTATCATTCATTGATGACTATAGTAGAAGAACATGGATTTATTTTCTCATAAGCAAATCTGAAGTCTTTAGTCAGTTCAAAGAGTTTAAAGCTTTTGTAGAGAATCAGACTGGTAAAAAGACTAAGTGTTTGAGAACTAATAACGGTGGTGAGTTTTGTTTCGTAGAGTTTGACAAGTTCTCTAAAGAACATGGGATTGAAAGACATAAGACAACTCCTTATACCCTGTAGTAAAATAGAGTTGCAAAGAGAATGAACAGAACATTGATGGAGAGGGCTAGGATTATGCCTAGTGGTGCTAGCCTCGAACAAAAGTTTTGGGCCGAAGCTGTAGCCACTACTTTCTATCTAGTTAACAGATCTCCTACTTCAACGCTCATTGATAAGACACCCATAGAGGTGTGGTCTGGTAAGAATCCTTCATTGAGACATCTTCATGTTTTTGGTTGTGAGGCATATGCACATGTGTCTAAGGAGAAGAGGTCAAAATTAGAGAACAAGGTAGTTAAGTGTATCTTCATTGGCTATGGTGTCGGTGTGAAAGGGTACAAGCTTTGGAATCCTATGGCTGAAAAAGTCATGTATAGTAGAAGTGTTATCTTTAGAGAGGTAACTCCTTCTCCTGTCATTGTACAACTAGATGAAAAAGAAAAGAAAGAGGATGTGGTTTAGTTTCCTACTACCCTTGAGAAGAGTGAACAGAAAGACCCTGTTGGACCTGATGGTGAGGAGAGCTCTAGTAGCTCTGAAAGTTTAGAAGATGAAGTAGAACCTCTACCTCAGCCTTTGAGGAGGTCTACATGAATTAGGAAGCAACCTGACAGGTTTGGTTATTCATTGCTTGATTCTAGTTGTACATTTGCCTTGCTTTCTAACACTGATGAGCCTACAACTATGAAAGAAGCTATGGACATGAAAGATGTAGGTTCCTAGAAGGAGGCCATGGAAGATGAGATGGCTTCTTTGGAAAAGAATAAAACATGGGACTTGGTGCCTTTGCCTGATGGATAGAGACCTGTTGGATGCAAATGGGTGTTCAATAAGAAATTTGGTGTAGATGGTAGTGTTGATAAGTATAAGACCAGATTGGTTGCGAAGGGGTATTCACAAGTGGAGGGAATTGATTATGGTGAAATTTTATCTCCCATTGCAAAGCTGACATCTATTCAATTCCTATTATCTCTTATAACATCTTATGGCTTAGAAGTGGAACAAATGGATGTGAAGACAACTTTCCTTCATGGTGAATTGGAGGAAGAAATCTACATGTCACAGCTAGAGCACTACATAGTGAAAGGTAAAGAAAATTTGGTTTGCAAGTTAAAGAAGTCTTTGTATGGATTGAAACAATATCCTAGGATGTGGTACTTGAAATTTGATGCCTTTGTGTTGTCTATTAGATTTTTGAGATCAAAATTAGATCAATGTGTGTACTACAAGTTAGACAATGATCGTATTCTCATTATTGCACTGTATGTTGATGATTGGGAATGGTAAGAATATGATTTCTGATTTGAAGTCTCAGTTGTTAGCATAGTTTGAATTGAAAAACTTAGGGGTAGCCAGGTACATTCTTGGGATGGAGATCTGAAGAGACAGAGCAAACATAAAACTTTGGTTAGGCTAGAGTAAGTATGTTAACACTGTGTTGGAGAGATTTAGTATGCTGGATTGCAGACCGTTGACTATTCCTATTACAATGGGGACAAAGTTATCTGTTGATGATTATCCAAAGTCTCCTTCTGAGACAGAGGATATGAGCAAAGTACCTTATGCTAGTGTTGTTGGCATCTTGATGTATGTTATGGTTTGTACAAGACCAGACATTGCCAAAGCAGTGGGAGTCCCTAGTCAGTTTATGGCTAATTCTGGATGGGTGCATTGGGATACAATGAAGAGAGTGTTCAGATATTTGAGGGATATTTCTGAGTATTCCTTATATTATCATGGTTATCCTACTGGACCTCAGTATTCTGTGAGTATTCATGGATTTGTGGATTCTGATTGGGTAGGTGACATTGACAATGGGAGATCCACCAGTGCTTATGTGTTTACAATGTTTGGTGGTGCTATTTGTTGGATGAGTAAGTGACAACTTTTGGTTGCTTTGTCCATGATAGAAGTAGAGTACATGGTAGCAACTGTCATGCCCGCATTTCCCATGCGGTCATGACACACAACACATGTGTCATGTCCACATTTGCCATGTGGTCATGACACGAACTACGAAAAACTTTTCTACCTATCCCTACGTGTTTGCGTGCTCGGTGGCAATACGCATAAGGCATAAACATGTCAACATAACTATGATGATGATAGCTGTCTAGGGGGTATGTGACACAAAGTGTGTCTCTTTTAGGGTTAGACTGATTTAAATCTGAACCCTAGGTTTCCTAGGTGTGAAGATGAATCTGCCAGTTTCGAAACCTATCTCTAACATCCCGACAAAATGGAATAAAAAAAAAATGTTAAAGTAAAATGGCATGATGGCACATGATTAAAGTGGAAGGATGGAATAAAAAATTAATAAAATAGTGTAAAATTGAAACCCTAGAAATCTAGGAAAAATTCAACAGCATAACACATTTTTGATAAATGCCATTAAAAATTTAAAATAAAACATCAATAAGATATCAAATCAAATTTAAGAATAAAAAAATTGATCAAGAACAAATGTGAAATAATTATAAAATAACAAACTAAATATTCTGCCAAGGTCATTTAAATCAACCTTGCGTAAAATATAAAAAGAAATCGAAATAAAATAAAATAATAATGACCGCCAATTGGATCTCAAAAATTGAATCCGTTAATAAATATACTTGTAATATTACATTTATTAACAAACTTGAATTAAGGAGGTAGGAGGTTAAAATACTCCTTTTTGTAAAATAATAATAAAATTGATAAATAAATTAAGTGAAATTAAACACGCTAAGAAGGAAATGAAATAATTTAAATGACGCAAATAAAATGGTTTTCATGATAAGGGAAAATATCCTTCCAAATAAAACAAAATCAATCCCCAATGAAATTACTTCACAAGATAAATAATTCAAAAAGCAAAATAACTCATTCAAATTAGAAATCTATTTAAGAAAAGGGACCAAGAGATAAATTACAAGCCAGGAAAAGAATAGAGGTTTAAAAATAAAAATAAAACCCACTTCCTCACACATTCCTCTCTTAAAATATTACTCCATAAAATAAGGCCCTAATTCCATTATATTATTTTCTATTTTCAAGTTGTCCTAATTTCATTCTAGAATGTGTTATCTCAAGAGAACCCTAATTTCATTTTATTATCCTTGTTGATAACTGAGAGGGGGGGTGAATCCGTTATCCTAATAATTCAACTTTCTATGCTTTCTTAACATTTAATGCAACACCAGATCAAATAAGCAAGCATAATCATGAAATGGAAATAACACCAATACATATGACATAATGATTTTGACATGGAAACCCTATTAAGGGAAAAAAACCACGGGGTGATTAACCCAAGATATTATTCTCTATTAGAAGAATAGAAGATACAAAATGGCACTTGCCAATTAGGGCTCACTGCCTGAGCACACTGCTCACAAGAGGCTCACTGCCTACAAAAGACTTACTGTATACACAAAGAAAACTTGAACTGATGAGAAGCATCCACACATGCTGAAGTTCAGTTCCGGTTAAGCTCAATAGACTGATCTGCTGCACTTCATTCTTATTCTCCTTAAGTGCTGTTGTCTTTTTACATTCTGGACCTATTTTTCAGCCTTTTGTACTATTCTACTTTTTCTTGCACTTCAACACTTACACAACACACACCTTCACATCTAAATCCATCTTGTATATATATCCGCACAAGTGATTTCAACACTTTTCTAGTTGGCATCCGGAATAGTCAATATTATCTCAAACTCTGGTCTGTTAGCTGAGTCCTTGCATACTAGGTAATGCGGATCAAGAATATGCTTGTAGAAGCTTCAATCATGTCGGCCAATCATGAATGATACCTTAAGAAACTTAGTCATTAGCAATCTCTCTTCCGGATTTGAGTCTAACACTCTATCGGTACAGTTCTTCCTCTATCTACTCTGTCAAACAGGAACCCAACACTCAAGTGTTCATATCTCTTCACCCTTCCATCACCGAAAGCTAAATCCTTGGAATCTATTAGTCAAGGTACTCATCTTGACTTCACCAAAACCATACTTCACTGAAACACTTCTTCTGAGAGATCCAGATCTGACTATCAAACCTTGCAGACTACTCTGTTCTTGCTTACCGGATCATAACACTTCTTCAATTTAACTTCTGGTAGAGACTCATCATGTCTTGCAGATGTGTGGGATAACCTTTGTTGCCATCAATGACAACATTCATGAATCCATATAGTGTCTCTTGCCAACAATCTCCCCCTTTGGCATTGATGGCAACACTTAGTGAAAAATGACTGTCACACTATACTCCCCCTTGGCTGATGCTCTGTCTCTATGTACATTGTCCAGAGCTCCCCCTTAGCTGGATTCAACATTTTTCCTGCTCATCACTCCCCCTTTGACATCAATGGCAAAGGGTGGGGTCTACACACCAAAATTTTCAAAAAGTTAACTTAGTTGCATAAGTATATCATTCAGTTGCACACTACATATACTTTAGTATGTCTACAAAAGTGTTTTTCAATTGTACAACTTCGGTTGCCCAACTCAGCTTCATCTTGTCCAAAATTGATATGTGACCACTCAACAGAAATGCAAAAACTTTACCCTTCTTCAGATCTGTCGGATCATTTGTCTTGGCGGTGGTTTGAGCATCACTTAGGGCCTCATGCATGGCCTCCAACTTAGGAATGATTATTCTTCTAAGCTCATTTAACCTGCTGATTCTATTTTTCTTTTCTTTCTCTAGCTTCTTAATTTCATCCAAGACTACAATAGTCTAACATTCTTGATTTACTATGGATGAGGTAAATGGATCAAAATTTTGAGAAAGTTTTGTTAGTTGGATCTCCTATTATTTCATTTTCTTCTCAATCTCCATTGTTGCTTTGGACCATGATAGACAAAATTTATATATTTCCCTGCCATCTTTAAGAGCATTTTCTAAGCTCTTTATCCCTATATCCATATTTCTCCTATCATTTGATATTAGACTTAGTACTTCAGAGAATCTTTTATCCAAAAACTCTTTCCAGACCTTTTCCTTAGCTGATTTCTCTAAGGACTCAAAATGAGTGCTGACTGAACTAACAAGAGATTTAAGATTACCTGATGAGGAAGTCGATGAATCCTTCAGAAAGGATGGCATGATCTTTTCAAGCACACTAGATGCAGTTTCTATTAGCTCACAGTCTTCCATGTGAGACTTCAGGAGTTTTTCTTTTACCTTTGCATTAGCAAATGAAGCTATCTTCATTGTTTGTACCGAGGAAAGAGAATCAAAATCAAATGGTCCTAGTAGATGTTCTAGTTCATCAATTTCCATTGTCTCTTTGTTTAGGAAATCTTTAACAATTTCTGTAGTGTCTCTTGCCGGAGACAAAGTTTTCTTTTCTTCTACAGTCTTAGAGCTGTCATCTTCTTTTCCCTTTACTTCTTTTTCTTTCTCCTTTATTCTTTCTTCTCCTTTGGATCCAGAGTCAGCACGAGAAACCAGAGGGGTAATGTTTGTTTGTTCATGAGCCACCTCTTCCGGGGTAGAGGATTCCAAGCCCTTGTCTTTACCTTCACCAGAGTCCATTACTTCTTCTGTCATTGCCTCAATAGATTCTTTTTCAATACTTGTAGTTGAGGGATCAACACCCAAGTCCTCTATAATAGGACTGTTGAATCTTAAGTATGCCTTCTGTAGGATTTCTTCTATTTTTTTGGCCACTTTATCAGTTTCTCCAAGCATGAGCTGATTCATTCTAGTCTTACTCTGGAACTCATCCTTGCAATCTTTGAAGATCATATCCATTTGTTTTGGAGTAATTGAAGGGTAGAGCTAAATAGCTATCTGTTCTCTGATTTCTAAGTCCTTAGCCTTAGCATTTTCTTTTCTCATTTCAAGTTCCTTTTCCAAACTTTTAGGAATTAGAGAAATTATTTCAATCAAGGCCTTATTGTATATGTTCAAGTACTTAACTGTGGCTTCCTCCAAGATTTTTCTATCTACATCATTATATGCATCATAGAATTGTATTATTGGTTGCATGTTTCCATCCATAGTAATAGCTTTGACTACATCATCTAGGGATAGAGTGGGCTTTTCAACAAATTCTTCTGCCTCTGCCACTTTATCTGTACCAAATACTTTCTTCTTCTTCTTCATATTCTTAATTTCTTCATCAGATTCTGTCTCTTCTTCATCTTTCTGACTGATATAAGACCTTGTGGCCTTTGTCTTAGTTCTTTTATCTATTTTATTGGATGATTTTGCTTCCGATTTTGATGTCTTTGAGCTCTTGTCAGTGGTAGGAGCGGACCTCTTAGAGGATCTTGTCCAAGTGGGGGCTTCTACCGAACCACTTTCCTTTTCAGCACCTTCCTTCTCTTTCTCTGCTCTTTCCATCTTCTCCCTATTGGCATCAAGTGCCTCTTTTAATATGCCAAAGCTTTTGGCAATGTTTTCTACTTCTTTTCTTACCTTTCTTTTCATCTCTGGTTGCCTTAGCTCAATATGGATCTTCACACTCAATTCTTCAAAGGTTCCAAACCTTTCTGCCTTGGGATTCTTTGGTTTACTAAGCATGTGTTGAACATGCAGCTCTACGATTTTCTCATCCACCTCATACCCCATTGGCATGATCCACACTATTCTTGGTTCCACTGCCTCCATTAGGCATTGATCAGTCTCTACAATAAAGCATACTGTGTCTTTGTATTTCTTAACTAGAGATTGGGGAATTCTCTCTCTAGCTTGCATCATGTTCTGAAAGTTTTTAAAGAAACCCCAAAGAGCTATGTTTTGAGCTTTGTCATCACCAAGTCCATGCAAATAACCCCTGATTTGTATGGCAACCAGCCTGTCATTCTGCCATACCCATCCACTGGATCCGGGTAGCTCATTCATAAAGTAGAAGAATAGACAGAGTATTAGGCCACCAAATTTGAAGGAATTCTTCTTGTCCTTCTTTATCTTCTGTAGGTTCTCCAAGATTTGGTTTAGAAGGAGCTCACAAAGGTCATAGTCTGCATTTTTTCTCAACATTTCATAGGCAGTGTAGATAGCAGTTCCAGGTACTGAATTCTCCCTGCTAGAATGATATATCTTGTAGCCGATGATCATGGATGCAAACTTGATATCTGGATCAGTGATGTCATCTACTGTCATTGCTCTTTTATCAAACCTAGATTTGGTAGCCTCACTTACAGTCAGATTCTTGATCAATTTGAGAATAGGTATACCACTGGATGAGTGCAAACCAGTAATTGCCCTAATGGCATCTTTTGTGATCTTGAATGGTCCATTCAACCACATGAAGTTGTCATGTATTCTACTCAAGACATACTGGACCCATTCATCCTTAGAAAAGTAGGGGAAATGTATACATTGTGCAAAGTGCTTCTCCCATAGGGCCTTGTATTGGGGTTTGAGCTCAAATGAATCATCTATTAGCTATTTGTGGTAGATATCCCTCAATTTGGACTCTCTGAATTCTTCAATGTTTGTGTGAATGTAAACCCTAATATCTTCTGTATGCAAGACACCATGCGGAACACTAGAAAAAGCTCCTAGGGGATCTACTTCCAAGGATTTGTAGGGATGTTTCTTGAATTTGGGGCGAGGCCTATCAATGATCTTCACAATATTCGGAGTAGACATCTTTTAAAAAGATTTGTAGAGAGATATTTTAACAATGAAAAATACCTTTTGCGCCTTTCGATTTCACCGAGTTAGTCGGATCGATTTCTGGATGAATTGACTTCTGTAAATGATCTTTGATGGGCTTGAGGGAATTTGTTGTAGAGCTTCTCTTTTCTTCTTCTTAAATGCAGAATGAGAAAATGTTTAATAGGAAGAACTCTTATATTACTCCGCAAACCCTAATACCAAGTTGCAATAAATGCTCAACCTAAGTTATTCCGGTTTGCCTTATTTGGATGACTTGAAGAACCGGATCGATCTTGATCTTAAACATCTTGCGGACCTTCCAAATCTTAACTATAGTTTATTTAGATGTTTCTATTATGAACTCTTTAATCTACAACTCTCCTTGTGCTAGTTCTGGTACCAATTGACTGGCTGGGGGAACAAGGTTTTCTTTGTGTCTCCCCCTGAGCCAGAGCTCACTTTTTAATTTTTAGAAGGAATATCAGCACCAGAGTCTAGTGTGGATCCATCCCCTACATTCTTTGTACTTTTCTTCACCCAAATCTTGTTCATCTCACTTTGAACTTCATCTGCATTCACTTTTTGTTTTCCTTTATCTTGATTCTGATTATGATGTACTAGACCTCTTTTGTCCTGATTCTTGCTTCTACAGAATTTTGCAATATGACTGGATCTATTGCAAATTTGGAAAACAACATTTCTTTGCATATTTGATTGATATCCTCTTGATCTGCATTGATTATCCATATGACCCATTCTATTGCATGCAAAGCATCTACCATTGAATGAATTGTTCATTTGCATATTTCTACATTCATGAGATTTGTGACCATACCTTTTGCAGTTGAAACACTGTCTGAAGAAGGATGTATTAGTCTGATTCATTCTCTTTCTGCACTGATTAGCTTTATGACCAAAGTTATTGCAGTTGTGGCAGTATCCATTGAAGGATGGATATCTTTGAGCATTAGGCTGCCTTACCGGAGGTCTTCTAGGCCTGTTCCTTGGATTTTCTGATCTAAAATTCTTCTGACTGGATCTAGAGCTTTCACCTTTTTCATACCCTAGGCCACACTTGTCATCTACCCTCTTTTGGCTTTCAAGAAGAACTTCAAGTTGAGCAGAGCTTATCTTGAATTTCTCTTTGTATTCATTTGTTGTTTGAAGATCCCTTTTAAGAGAGACAATTTGATCCTCAATTTTTTCTTCATTATCTTTAGCATCTTCAAGATCAGATTCAAGATGTCTGATTATTCTATCCATCTTGTGGTAGTCTTCTAATTTTTCCTTGAGATTGTCTTAGATCATCTTCAGATTTTCTTCTTTCTTCAACTTCTTGGGTGACCTTTATAACTCCTGATTCCATTTCATGTCTTACCATGATGATTTCTTTTGATAACTTTTCACATAACTTGGTTTTCTCTTTCAGATCTCTATTTGTATTATTGGCTTCACCTTGACTTGCCAATTGCTGAAGTAGCTCCTTTCTTTTTTCATAGAGAGACTCAGTTTCTCTTTCAGTTCTTTTATGAAATCATCAGCATGTTGGAGTCTTTCCTTCAATTCATTAGGTTTAGAGTTTGACTACTCAAGATCATCAAGGGCAGACTTGAGTTGCTCCCTTATACCATATACATCCATTTGAATTCCTAGATCTTCCTCAAGTTGTTAGGCTCTGTTGGGAGGAACTTGGCTCTGATACCAATTGTTGATAACTGAGAGGGGGGTGAATCAGTTATCCTAATAATTCAACTTTATGTGCTTTCTTAACATTTAATCCAACATCGGATCAAATAAGCTTGCATAATCATGAAATGGAAATAACACCAATACATATGACACAATGATTTTGACATGGAAACCCTATTAAGGGAAAAAAACCATGGGGTGATTAACCCAAGATATTATTCTCTATTACAAGAATAGAAGATACAAAATGGTACTTGCCAATTAGGGCTCACTGCCTGAGCACACTGCTCACAAGAGGCTCACTGCCTACAAAAGACTTACTGTATACACAAAGAAAACTTGAACTGATGAGAAGCATCCACACATGCTGAAGTTCAGTTCCAGTTAAGCTCAATAGACTGATCTGCTGCACTTCATTCTTATTCTCCTTAAGTGTTGCTATCCTTTTACATTCTGAACCTATTTTTCTACCTTTTGTACTATTTTCCTTTTTCTCGCACTTCAACACTTACACAACACACACCTTCACATCTAAATCCATCTTGTATATATATCCGCAGAAGTGATTTCAACACTTTTCTAGTCGGCATCCAGAATAGTCAATATTATCTCAAACTCTGGTCTGTCGGTTGATTCCTTGCATACTAAGTAATGCGGATCAAGAATATGCTTGTAGAAGTCTTCAATCATGTTGGCCAATCATGAATGATACCTTAAGAAACTTAGTCATTAGCAATCTCTCTTCCGGATTTGAGTCTGACACTCTGCCAGTACAATTCTTCCTCTGTCTGCTTTGTCAAACAGGAACCCAACACTCAAGTGTTCATATCTCTTCACCCTTCCATCACCAAAAGCTAAATCCTTGGAATCTATTAGTCAAAATACTCCTCTTGACTTCACCAAAACCACACTTCACTGAAATACTTCTTCTGAGAGATCTGGACCTGACTATCAGACCTTGCAGACTGCTCTGTTCTTGCTTACCAGATCATAACACTTCTTCAATCTGACTTCCGGTAGAGACTCATCATGTCTTGCGGATGTGTGGGATAACCTTTGTTGCCATCAATGACAACATTCATGAATCCATATAGTGTCTCTTGCCAACAATCCCCTCTTATTGTGTTGCCCTAATCTTCTTTCTTTTCTTTTGTTTTGTTCTTGTTCCATGTTTTGCAGGTAGGGGTTTGAAGGCCACAATGGAGGCCATGGAAGACATCTTTAGGTATACACAATCATGTGATACCAGATATAAATATTCTTTTTTTGTTTAAATATATGTTATAAAAATATAAATCCATATATAGTGAAATGATACAGTTGAAACCTGATGCAGAGTCCAGGGATGGAGGGCCGAGCAGTGGCTGGGGTGAGGTCTGAAGGTAGATTCAGCGGAGTGGCAGATGTTATAGAGGGGGCGGAGCTGAGGACAACATTGGAGAGCAACCGGTGGAGGGCAAGGTGGAGTGGTGAGACTACAGGCGGAGGTCGTGGCGGGACACGGTGAGCGAGAGCTGCATGGCCAGGGGGGCTTATGTGATGGTTAGGGGGTGTGGGGAGGAGGCTTAGCCTCCACCCACACCCTTCAACAAACACTTACTGTTGTGGGTGGCACCGCCACCCACAGTCTCAATTTTTTTTTTTTTGTGTGTGTGTGTTTTTTTTAAACAAAGCTAAACCCTATTCAGCATATATTAAATGTATATGTTAATTTTTTTCTTTTGTTTCAAATACATACACATATATATACAAAAGGGTATATAGAGTTTAATAACAAGCAATAACATAATATTTTTATTTCTTCCTTTTATTGTGGTAGAAATCTATATTCATGAGTACACTTATTATATATATATATAATCATTTATATATATATAAGTGTATATACATATTTTAATGTAAATAGTAAAAAGGGCATTATATGTATAATTTCCTCTGTATTTTTTTTCTTATGTACACAGTGATAAAAAAAGAAAATGAAAAGAACAGCAATATTTCTTTTGCAGAATAAAACAACCAGAAATATTTATATGTTTATAAAAATGCAGAAATATATATATTCCCATAGCATTCATTTTCTCAAAACATTGATGTAAAAATAGAATACTATCATTTTCATCTAACTCTACTTTCTTTTTTTGAATACTAACATTTCCTTTCTGAATCATAAATAGCCAACCTAGCATTAACTTTTTTTTTTAACATGCAATCACAGAGATAGATTTTTGTTTGGAAATAATCCTATATGGAAAAATGAGCATCCTTATTTAATCTTTCTAACAGCAACTAATTAAATAAACTCCCAAGCAACAAGCAGAAACTTAGTTTCATATTTCTCATTCATATGTGCAATAAAGCAGATATTTAACTTCAAATTCCTCTTTCCTATGTGCAATAAATCTTAAACAACCATTGATGCATTTTTTTTTGTAAAGAATAATGACAAAAAAATAAATTACTCGTGCTTTTCTCAACACAAAACTAACTCCACAATAAGGGAATAAACTGTTGGCAAGAGACACATTGTAGCTTCATGGTTGTTGTCATTGATGGCAACAAAGTTTATCTCACACATCTGCAGGACATGGTGTCTATACCGGAAGTCAGATTGAAGAGTGTTGTGGTCCGATAAGCAAGAACAGAGTATGTGGCAAGGTCCGACAGTCAGGTCTGGATCTCTCAGAGGAAGTATCTTTTGAAAGTGCGGACTTGGAGAAGTCAAGAGGAGTACCTTGACTGATAGATTCCAGGAATTGAGCCTCTGGTGATGCAAGAGTAAAGAGATATAAGCATTCAAGTATTGGGGTCTGGTTTGGTAGAACAGACAAAGGAAGAACTAACAGGAAGAGCATCAGAAGTTATTCTGGATGAGATGCTGATGGTGATAAAGATTATTAAGGTATCATTCATGATTGGCTGACTTGTTAGATGACTTCTATAAGTTTCTTTTAGATCCGCATCACTTGGTAAGCAAGGATTCAGCCGACAGACTAGAATTTGGAAAATATTGACTATTCCGGATGCCGACTAGAAAGAGGATGAAATCCCTTGTGCGGATATATATACCAGATGGATTTCAATGAAAGTGTGTGTGTGTTGTGTGAAGTGCGAAGAAAAGCAGAAGAGTAGAAAGAAAGCAGTAAGGAAGGTCCGGTATGTGAAAGGACATCAGAACAAAAGAAAAGGAAGGATGAAGTGCAGTAGATCAGTTTACTGAGCCCAACCGAAATTGAACTCCAGCATGTGTGGATGCTTCTCATCAGTTCAAGTATCTTATTATTCTTCTTACAAGTTGTAGACAGTGAGTCTCTTGTGAGCAGTGTGCTCAGGTAGTGAGCCCTAATTGGCAAGTGCCATTTTGTATTTCTATTCTTCTAACAGAGAATACAATCTTGGGTTAATCACCCCGTGGTTTTGTCCCCTAATTGGGTTTCCACGTCAAAAATATTGTGTCATGTGTATTTCTATTTCATGGTTATGTTTTCTTATTTGAATTGATGTTGTATTAATTATTAAGAAAGTTCAGAAAGATGAAATAATTAAGATAATTGATTCACCCCCCTCTCAGTTACCAACAATTGGTATCAGAGCCAATTTCCTCCAAACAGAGCCTAACAACTTGAGGAAGATCTGGAAATTGAGATGGATGTGTATGGTATGAGGGAGCAACTTTAGTCTGCCCTAGATGATCTTGAGCAATCTAATTCTGAAGTCAATGTATTGAAGGAAAGACTCAAATAGGCTGATGATTTCATAAATGAACTAAAAGGGAAACTAAGTCTCTCTATGAAAAAAAGAAAGGAACTACTTCAGCAATTGGCAAGTCAAGGTGAAGCAAATGATACAAATGGAGATCTTAAGGATAAAACCAAGTTATGTGAAAAATTGCCAAAAGAGATCATCATGGTAAGACATGAAATGGAATCAGGAGTCAAGAAATTTACCCAAGAAACTGAAGAGAAAAGAAAAACTAAAGATGACCTAAAACAATCTCTCAAGGAGAAATCAGAAGACTGCGACAAGATGGATAGAATAATCAGACATCTTGAATCTGATCTTGAAGATGCTAAAGATAATGAAGAAAAGCTAGAAGATCAAATTGTCTCTCTTAAAAGGGATCTTCAAACAACAAATGAATACAAAGAGAAATTCAAGATAAGTTCTACTCAACTTGAAGTTCTTCTTGAAAGCCAAAAGAGGGTAGATGACAAGCATGGCTTGGGATATGAGAAAGGTGAGAGCTCCGGATCCGATCAGAAGAAGTTTGAATCAGAAAATCCAAGAAACAAGCCTAGAAGACCTCCGGTGAAGCAACCTAATGCTCAAAGATATCCATCCTTCAATGGCTACTGCCACAACTATAATAACTTTGGTCACAAAGCTAATCAGTGCAGAAGAAGAATGAATCAGACTAACACATCCTTCTCCGGACAGTGTTTTAACTGCAAAAGGTATGGTCACAAATCTCATGAATGCAGAATTATGCAAATGAATAATTCTTTCAATGGTAGATGCTTTGCATGCAATAGAGTGGGTCATATGGCTAATCAATGTAGATCAAGAGGACATCAATCAAATATGCAAAGAAATGTTGTTTGCCACAATTGCAATAGATCCGATCATATTGTAAAATTCTGTAGAAGCAAGAATCAGGACAAAAGAGGTTCGGTACATCATAATCAGAATCAATACAAGGGAAAAGGAAAAGTGAATGCGGATGAAGTTAAAAGTGAGATGAACAAGATTTGGGTGAAGAGAAGTATAGAAAATGTAGGGGATGGATCCGCACCAAAATCTGGTGCTGATATTCCTTCTAAAAATTAAAAGGTGAGCTCTAGCTCAAGGGGAGACACAAAGAAAAACATTTTCCCTCAGCCAGTTAATTGGTGCTGGAACTAGCACAAGGAGAGTTGCAGATTAAAGGGCCCACAAAGGGACATCTAAATAAGCTTTGGTTAAAAGATGAAAGATCCGCAAGAAATTTTGAACAAGTTGAAAACTAATCCGGTTCATCAATCATCCGGTGAGAAGTAGGTTTTTCACAGTTAAATCCGACATGATTTAAACTATGGAATCTTGATCTGTGGATAGATCAAATGATTAAGGAAAGGAAGATAAACTATCACTATTCTCTAAGAATGACTCTAAGTGTATCTTAGTGATCCGGAAAAGATCTGTCTCAAAATAAGATGAACAAGGCAACCGGAATGAATTAGGTCGTGCATTTATTGCGATATGAAATTAGGTCTTTCCCAGCAAGAAAAGAGTTCATTTGTTTGTCATTTGCACATTTGTACTCAAGAAGAAAAGAAAAGGAGCTTTGCAACAAATTGTCTCAAACTTTCAATGATCAACCATTGAAGTCAATTCATCCAGCAAATTAATCCGATTCATTTAGCAAACCCTAGAAGCGTAAAAGGTATGTTTCGTTGTTGAATATCTCTCTGTAAATCTTTAGAAAATGGCCACTCTAAATGTGGTGAAGATTTCTTATAGGCCATGCCCTAAGTTTAAGAAGCATCAATACAAATCTCTAGAAGTTGATCCCCTAGGCACCTTTTCAAGCATTCTACATGGAATTCTGCATGTAGAAGATGTTAGGGCTTATATTCATGCGAATATTGAAGAATTTGGGGAATCTAAGCTGGTTGATATCTATCACAATCAATTAATAGATGATTCCTTTGAGCTCAAACCTTAGTTCAAGACCATCTGGGATAAGCACTTTGCACAGTGCATTCATTTCCCCTATTTTGAAGAAGATGAATGGGTCCGGTATGTGTTGAGTAGAGTACATGATAACTTTCTATGGTTGAATAGACTATTTAAGATCACCAAGGATGCAATTAGGGTAGTAACTAGTCTGCACTCATCTGGTGGGATACCTGTTCTTAAATCTATCAAGAATCAGACAGTGAGTGAAGCATTTGGATCAAAATTTGACAAGAGAGCTATGACAATTGAAGATATCACTGATCCAGATATCAAATTTGCATCCATAATAATTGGTTACAAGATTTATCACTCTAGTAGGGAAAATTCAATACCAGGAACTGCAGTTTATACAGCATATCAGATGCTAAGAGAAAATGCTGACTATGATCTTTGTGAACTTCTTCTAAGCCAACTGTTGGAGAACCTACAAAAGATCAAAAAAGGACAAGAAAAACTCATTCAAGTATGGTGGGCTGATATTATGTTTATTCTTCTACTTCATGAATGAGCTTCCTGAATCCAGTGGTTGGGTTTGGCAGAATGATAGACCTATTGCAATCCAAATCAGAGACTACCTGCATGGGCTTGGGGATGCTAAGGCAAGAAATGCAACTTTGTGGGGATATTTCAAGAACTTTCAAAGTATGATGCAAGCTAGAGAAAGAATCCCCCAATCTCTGGTTGAGAAGTACAAAGATACAGTGTGCTTTATGGTAGAAACTGATTGGTCCCTAATGGAGGTTGCGGAACCAAGAACAGTGTGGATCATGCCAATGGGATATGAAGCTGATGAGAAAATTGTAGAGCTACATGTTCAACACATGCTCAGTTAGCCCAATGATCCTAAGGCAGAAAGGTTTGGAACCTTTGAAGAATTAAGTATAAAAATCCATGTGGAACTCAGACAATTGGAGATAAAGAGAAAAGTGAGAAAAGAGGTAGAATTTTTTGCCAAGAGGCATGGAATGTCAAAAGAGGCACTTGATGCACATAGAGAAAAGATGGAAAGGGCAAAGAAAGAGAAGGAAGAAGTAGAAAAGTAAAGTGATCTAGTAGAAGCCCCCTCCCAGACTAGATCCTCTAAGAGGTCTGCACCAACAACTGCTAAGACCTCAAAGGCATCAAAACTGGAAGCAAAATCATCCGGTAAAGAAAAGAAAAGAACCAAGACGAAGGCCATAAGGTCTTATATCAGTCAGAAGGATGAAGAAGAGACATAATCAAATGAGGAGGTAAGGAAAATGAGGAAAAAGAAAAAAGTATCTGATGAACCCTCTACCGGTGAAGACAAGGAAAAGATGGTAGAAGAGTTTGTTGAAAGGCCCACTCTGTCCATTGATAATGTAGTCAAATCAGTCACTGTGGATGGGAATTTGAAACTAATGACTGAATTTTATGACTACTATAGTGAGGTTGATCAGAAGATCCTGCAAGAAGCCACAGTCAGGTACCTTAACATTTATAATAAAGCATTCATTGAGATTATATCTTTAATTCCAAAGAGACTATAGAAAGAACTAGAAATCAGAAAGAACAATGCCAAGGCCAAGGACCTTGAGATCAGGGAACAAATAGCTATTCAGCTCTATCCCTCAATCACGCAGAAACAAATGAATATGATTTTCAAAGATTACAAGGATGAGTTCTAGAGCAAAGCAAGAATGAATCAGCTTATGCTTGGAGAAACTAACAAAATAGCTAAAGAAACTAAAGAAATCCTCCGGAATGCCTACAAAAGGTTCAACATTCCTATCATAGAGGACATAAGTGATGAGCCCTCTACCATGGACGACAAGGAAGAAACTACTGAGATAGTAGTAGAAGAGGTAAAGGAGACAGGTGAAGAAAAAGGCAAGGACATAGATTCCTCTGCTCCGGAAGAGGAAGTCCAAGGAGAAGTAAATCCAGACTCTCTGGCAGTCTCCGGATCTAAAGGAGAAGAAAGTATAAAAGAAAAATCCAGTCAAGAAGAACAAGGAAAGGAAAGAAAAGAAGAGTCAAGGACAGAAAAAGCTACAGATGACAGTGGTAAGGCTGTAGAAAGGGAGAAAATTCTGTTTCCGGTAAGAGACACAGCAGAAGCAGTTAAGGATTTCTTGAACAAAGAGATGATGGAATTTGATGAACCAGAGTTACTTCAAGGTCCATTCAATTTTGATTCCCTCTCTCCGGTGCAAACCATGAAACTAGCTTCCTTCACTCAAGCAAAGGCAAAAGAAAAAATGTTGAAGTCTCACGTGGAAGACTGTGAACTCATAGAAACTGCATCTAGTGTACTGGAAAAAATCATGCCATCCTTCCAAAAGGATCCTACAGCATCTACATCCAGTAATCTAAAGTCTCTTGTAAATTCTATTAGTACTCATTTTGATTCTTTAGAGAAAGCAGCAGAAGAGAAAGTCCGGAAAGAGTTTTTGGATAAAAGATTCTCAAAGTTACAAGGACTTATAACCAATTATAGGAGACATATGGATATTGGGACAAAGAGCTTAGAAAATGCTCTTAAAGATGGCAGAGATATCTATAAATTTTTTGTATCTTGCTCCAAAGTGACCAAGGATATTGAGAAGAAAGTAAAGGAACAAGAGGATAAACTGTCAAGCCTCTCTTAGAATTCTGATCCTCTCACTGTATCTATAGTAAACTAGGAATGTCAAACTATTATAGTCATGAATGAGATCAAGAAACTTGAAAAGGAGAGGAAGAACATAATAAGTCAGATGGGTGAGCTTAGAGGGATGATTATCCCCAAATTAGAGGCCATGCATGAGGTCCTAACAGATGCCCAGACCATAGCCCGGACCAGTGATCTGATAGATCTCAAGAGGGCAAAAGCTTTGCATTCCTGTTGAGTGTTCACATCTCAATTTTGGACAGGATAAAGTAGAGTTGGGCGATAGAAGTTGTACAGTTGAAGACAACTTTTCCAGACATATTACGATATATGTAAGTAAAACCTATTTATATACTTATGCGGCTAAGTATAGTTGAATTTTTGGGCAATTTTTGTGTGCGGACCCTACCCTTTTCCATTTATGTCAAAGGGGAAGTGAGGAACAATGAAAAATGTGGAATCCAGCTAAGGGGGAGCTCCGGTAAAGTGTACATTAGAAGAAAGCATCAACCAAAGGGGAGTATAGTATAACACTTAGTCATTTTTCACTAAGTGTTGCCATCAATGCCAAAGGGGGAGATTGTTGGCAAGAGACACATTGTAGCTTCATGATTGTTGTCATTGATGGCAACAAAGTTCATCCCACACATCTGCAGGACATGGTGTGTCTATACCGGAAGTCAGATTCAAGAGTGTTGTGGTCTGGTAAGTAAGAATAGAGTATGTGGCAAGGTCCGACAGTTAGGTCCGGATCTCTCAGAGGAAGTATCTTTTGAAAGTACAGATTTGGGGAAGTCAAGAGGAGTACCTTGACTGATAGATTCCAAGAATTGAGCCTTCGGTGATGCAAGAGTAAAGAGATATAAGCATTCAAGTATTGGGGTCTGGTTTGGTAGAACAGACAAAGGAAGAACTGACAGGCAGAGCATCAAAAGTTATTCCGGATGAGATGGTGATGGTGATAAAGATTATTAAGGTATCATTCATGATTGGCTGACTTGTTAGATGACTTCTATAAGTTTCTTTTAGATCCGCATCACTTGGTAAGCAAGGATTCAGCTGACAGACTAGAGTTTGGAAAATATTGACTATTCTGGATGCCGACTAGAAAGAGGATGAAATCCCTTGTGCGGACATATATATATACACCAAATGGATTTTGATGAAAGTGTGTGTGTGTTGTGTGAAGTACGAAGAAAAGCAGAAGAGTAGAAAGAAAGCAGTAAGGAAGGTCTGGTATGTGAAAGGACATCAGAACAAAAGAAAAGGAAGGATGAAGTGCAGCAAATTAGTTTACTGAGCCTAACCGAAACTGAACTCCAGCATGTGTGGATGCTTCTCATCAGTTCAAGTATCTTATTATTCATCTTACAACTTGTAGATAGTGAGTCTCTTGTGAGAAGTGTGGTAGTGAGCCCTAATTGGCAAGTGCCATTTTGTATTTCTATTCTTCTAATAGAGAATACAATCTTGGGTTAATCACCCCGTGGTTTTCTCCCATAACAGGGTTTCCACGTCAAAAATATTGTGTCATGTGTATTTCCATTTCATGGTTATGTTTGCTTATTTGAATTGATGTTGTATTAATTATTAAGAAAGTTTAGAAAGATGAAATAATTAAGATAAATAATTCACCCCCCCTCTCAGTTACCAACATAAATAACTTTTAATAAAATAATAGAAAGTTTACATTGTACTACTTTTCACAGTCAACTCCAAGGGCCTAAAATTTGCCAAAATAATTACAATAAGGCCATAATGGCCATGGCTCAACAGCCATTAAAACACTACTAAGCCACCCAATATGAGCTCCACAACAACTCCAATTCTTCACTCAAAACTTGCAAATAAACACAACAAAGAAGAACAACCCAACCACTACGAAATTCCCTCCTCCCTACCGTAGACCTGCAAGTGGGTCACCCCCGAGCTAGGGAGGTAGGGATTCACATGGGTGCAACAACTCCACAACAAAAATCAAACACAACAACACAAAACAACCCAAAGGTTTAACACATAACTCAACCCATGAAAATGAGTTTGATGAGGGTAGGGAATGGACCCCCTACTTCAAAGGCCACTCAAATGATAAAATACCAACTCATGACCTCAAGCCAAAAATCTCCAAAACCACCACTCTCCACAAAATCACAAAATAATCTCCATGGCACTCTTGCCATTCAAATAATCTCCTCAACAAGTTAAAGCCCTCAAGGCATAAATAGCACAATGTGGGAGTGACCTCAAGGAGGTTCCTTTCCCCTACCCAAACTAGTTGAGCCTTACCTCTAAATGGAGGTGCTCTCACTTTACTCCCATCCCAAACAAAAACAATGAAAACAACAAACAACCAAAAAAAACTACAACACATCACATTAAATAAGCAAGGGTGAAGAACAAGATTTAGAGCTTACCTTCAAGAGCCCTATGATGGAAGCACATTTGGTGAAGAGCTCCAAGTTTTCCCAAACCTTCCAATCTTCAAGAAATCCTCTAACTCTCCCAAATTCCTCCAAAATAGCAAGAAACTCCCAAAATGCTAGAACCCCACACTCCTCAACAAGAGGAGATATTATAGGCCATCAATTTGGCCTTGAGGAATGAGAAGGTGACACTTGTCACCTTCTCCTTCCTCCTGCAATGCCACTTGCAAGGGAGAGGAAGTGTGAGGGTGACAAGTGTCACACTCCAATTCCATCACTATCCTCACCTTATCCACTTGTGCTCTCACACATGTGTGAGAGGACAAGTGGTGAGGTGGCATTCCCACTCAAACCTCCAAGAGGATAAGGGATGCCATATGGCATCCTCTTATTCTCTCAAAGAGCCATCTCCTTCTAAGATGCTCTCACACGTATGTGAGTCTTGGAGGAAGCTCCCACACACTTGGGAGTCTTGGAGACCTCCCAAGTCTTCCTTGGCAAAGGATTCCCAAACTTTGGGAAGGGAGATGAGTCTTTTTCAAGGCATGACTCATCTCCCACCTTCCCTAATCTCAAATTTCGTCACTTTAACTAAACTATAGTTTAAAGTGACCAAAATTGAGTTAATCCAAGGGTTAGATAGTCCAAGATGACCCTAGACCCATGGGTAACCACCTAGGGTAACTTTTGGGACACTAAGGTTCACAAAAGGTCATAAATCCACTTTAAATGGCTTCAAAAAAAAAAACAAATACCAAGTGGTGTAAGTCAAGTAAAATTTATACAACACTTATTATTGATTAATTTAAAGAAAGGGTACTAGGCCAAAAGATTAAAAATTAAATCAGGCACTTAAATCACATTCAATTTCAAATGGGATCCTTATCCCTCTTGGGAATGGATCGGTTTCAAAGGGGATAACATTGGTGTGAATTCTACCTCCAATTTCCCGTGGCTTGGGAATATAAAACCTGCACATCTCGATCGAGTGTCAATCATATCATGATAATCATAGTTGAAGCAACTGGAATAAAATACACGCCATAGAATACAACAATAATCCTCAATAACATAATCTGAATTAAACTGCATTTTTAAATCACATGTCAAAAGGTCAACACCACATAAATAACTAGAATCTCATCACAAAGCATCATTAAATATATATCTCATATGTCGAATCACATATGTCTAATCAATGTCCTATCAAAATCATGAGATATAATCAAATCTGCATAATGAAACCATAGTCACTAAAAGTTTGATAATATCATCAACTGAAATGCATAATGATCAAAATAAGTGAGGTAAAAATAATTGGTCTCACATCCTCCCCCCTAAGGCTAAACTTCCTCCTGGAAGTCATCAAAAAGGTTAGGATAGAGTGCCCTCAAACTAGCTGCATCCTCCCAAGTCACTGTGACCTCATCATAACAATCCCACTAGACCCTAACCTAGTCCAGCTCTCGACCTCAAAGGCCCAGTGTCCGATGAGACAATATAGAAATTGGTTCCAAAGCCAATTGCCCATCTGCCTCTACCTATAGAGCACTCCAGTCGAGTACGTGAGATAAATCAGATATATATCGCCTCAAAACAGAAATATGAAAGACATCGTGGATACATGACAGGCTAGGTGGCAATGCTTGACGATAGACACCTAGTCCTATCCACTCCAAGATCTCAAAGGGTCCTATAAAACATGGTGCAAGCTTAGAGCCCTTTCCATAACGGATAGGACTCTTGTGTGGCCGCACTCGAAGGAACACCCTGTCACCCACTGAGAAGCTCCGATCAGTCCTCTTAGCATCAGCATGCTTCTTCTATCTATCCTGTGTCTCCTGTAATCTCTACCTAATCAGTGTGACCTGTTGCTCCATATCTTGAACTAGCTCTGGACCAATGGCAACTCTATCCTCTATCCAATCCCAACTCAATGGTGTCCCACATGGTCTTCCGTATAAAGCCTGAAAGGGAGGCATACCCAACGAGCTGTGATGCCCATTATTGTAGGCAAACTCAACCAGATACAGATATTCCTCCCATCTAGACTGATGGTCCATAACATACATCTGAAGCATGTCCTCCAACACCTAATTCACCTGCTCTGTCTGTCCATCTGTCTCGGGATGATAAGCGGAGCTAAACTTGAGCTATGTGCCCAATGCCTGCTGCAAAGCTCTCTAGAATGCTAAAGTGAATACAAAATCTCTATCAGAAATAATGTAGTGAGGTACTCCATGCAATCTCACAATGTCATCTAAGAATACTCTCGCCACTGTTGGCACATTGTACATTGTGTGTACAGGTGAGAAGTACGCTACCTTGGTCAACTTGTCGACTGCCACCATGATAGCATCATGGTGACGCCAAGACATAGGAAGACCAACAATAAAATCTATGGAAATGGTGTCCCATTTCCACTCAGGTATATCATGTGGGTATAGAAGACCCGCTGGATGCTGATGCTCGGCCTTGACCCTCTAACACTCAAGGCATCGAGCAACAAACTCTGTTATATCTCGTCTCATACCCACCCAATGGTACAGCTATTGTAGATCGGCATGCATCTTCTTCACCCTTGGATGTGCCGCATATGGTGCTCTGTAGCTTCTGATAACACTACAGTACGTAGGTCACCTGCGCAGGGTACATAGATGCGTTGTCGATGACGAAGTAACCCATCTGCTTCAAGTGAATACATTGCAAACTTGCCCACAAGGGCCCTCTGTGAACTGATCTCCTGCTACACCTTAAAAAACAACTCATCCTCTGGCAGATGCTACATAATATATCCTCTCAAGTCCACACTCAGAGTCAAGGTCAAGAGCTTGTAGCACCTCCAACTCAATGCATCAGCAACCATGTTCTCCTTCCCTTTGATGTAGTGGACATCAAAGTCATACTCACAGAGGAACTCCATCCAATGCCGCTGACGGGCGTTCAGATTCGGCTATGTAAAGATATACTAAAGGTTGTGATGATCTGAATGGAGCTCAAAGCGACGACCTAACAAGAAATGCCTCCAACAAACTAGAGCATGAACCACTGCCACTAACTCCAAGTCGTGCATGGGGTAGTTCATCTCATGGGTCTTGAGCTTTCGCGACTCATACGCGATTACTCTACCACCCTGTATAAATATAGCTCCCAATCCCTCAAGTGATGCATCCGTGCAAACCATAAAATCTACTGTAGGATCAGGAACTACTAAAATGGGAGCGCTGGTGAGACGCTCCTTGAGGACTCCGAAAGCCCTCTCACACTGCTCAGTCCATAGAAATCTCTTCCCTTTTCGTTGAAGGGAAGTGATGGGGTGCGCAATCTGAGAGAAACCCTCAACAAAGCGATGGTAATAACCAGCTAACCCCATAAAACTCCTGACCTTTGTCACACTAGTGGGTGCTAGCCAATCCCTGATAGCCTTGATCTTTGATGTATCTACTGAGATTCCATCGCCAGATAGGATATGCCCCAGATACTAAACCTCTGTCCTGAAAAATGCACACTTCACCAAGTTCCCATAAAGATTCTGCTCTCTCAAACACTATAGAACTTGACGAATGTGCTCCTCATGCTCCTCCTTAGTCTTTGAATAGATCAAAATGTCATCAAGGAAAATGATCACAAACCGATCCAAATAGGTACGGAACACCCCGTTCATGAGACTCATGAACACTGCAGGGGCGTTCGTCAAGTCGAAGGGGACCACCGTGAACTCATAGTGTCCATATCGAGTCTGGAAGGCGGTCTTATGGATATTTGCCTCTGTGGTACGTAGCTGATGATAACTAGACTTTAGATCTATCTTAGAGAACACCCTGGCTCCTTGCATCTGATCAAAAAGATTGTCAATCCTAGGCAAAGGATAACGGTTCTTCATCGTCACCTTATTCAACTGCCTGTAGTCCATGGACAAATGAAGAGACCCATCCTTCTTCTTCACGAAGATGACAGGAGCGCCCCAAGGTGAAACGCTTGATCGAATGTGCCCCTTCTCGAGTAAGTCCTCCAATTGTAACTTGAGCTCAGTGAGCTCATGTGTGGTCATCCTTTAGGGTGCACGAGACACTGGCTCGGCACCCGACACTAAGTCTATGTGAAATTCTACCTCACGTCGGGGTGGCATCCCCGGTAACTCTGCTGGAAACACATCAGCAAATTCTCTAAGGATGGGATGATCATCCAAAGATGCCTCAGGCTCATCATCTAATCTATCACTTAGTGTGATGGTGAACATCTGGCATCCCTTCCACATGTAGTACTTAAGCTGCTAAGTGGATATCATACGCACTGCTATGGGCTTCTGTATGCCCACTATCTCAACTGATGTACCATGATTGTCTAAGTAGCTAATCGCCTTTCGGCGATAATCTAGCTTGGCTCGGTGAGCCACAAGCCAATCCATACCCAACACCACATCGTAGGATCCTAAAGTCATAACTCTAAGGTCACATACTGTGGTAAAGGGTCACAAAGCAATCTCACGGTCGTGGACTAAGGCATCTACTATCATTTTGGCCCCTGAGGCCAACTCAACCACCCACCTATCACCCTGCCTAGAGGCCACCAACCTGCAACGCTCCACTAACGATGGAGATATGAAAGAGTTAGTAGCACCAGAATCAAAGAGAATAGAAATGGGGTTACCCCCAATCATACCTGACATCTGAAAATCAGCCTAGCGGTTATCAACCGCTGGGAACATATGGTGGGATCTACCCACATCACCAACAGTCTACTTGGATCCTCCTGCATGATGTTGTCCCTCTGTTGTAAAACCCTATGGACACTCTCTAGCTAGGTGTCCTACTCCACCACAAACATAACAAGGGCCCCTAGCCTGTACTTGTCTAGTCTAAGGGCCCCTAGCCTGTACTTGTCTAGTCTAAGTCCTACTCGACTACTATTGTCTTGATCTACCAGTAGACCCCTGTGAGCCCCTATAAGATTGCTACGATGTCACAGGTCCCGCAGGTGGTCCCTAATGCCTCTGATCTCTGCGCGGGCCCTACTTTTGCCAACCTCTATTATGTCCCCCATGTGCCCTCTGTTGTGTCCTAGCTCGCTGTTGCTGTTGTGGGGGCCTAGGAGGTAAGGGTGCAGAACTAAATCCTCCTCTATGAGGTGGTTATGATGGTCTGTAGAAACTCTATTGATGCTGCTGCTATCCATGATCCTAAAATTGAGGGTGTGAACTCTACCCTCATCCCTGAATCTCCTCAGTGACATATGCCTTCTCGGTAGCATCACTCAAAGTCTGGGGGTCTGCCATGCAAACAAGCCCTGCTATACTGTGGTTCAGTCCTCTGATAAACTTATGCACCAGGAGTTTCTCATCATGGAGATACTCCGTATAACGGGATAACTTGGTAAATCTACCCTCATACTGTGCCACTGTAAGTCCTCTCTGCTGGAGGTCATGAAACTCATCTATGCAATGCTGCCTGTAATGATCTGATAAGTATCGTGCATTGAAGCACTCAATGAAGGTCTCCCATGTGAGAGTGTCTAATGAAAGGTGACACTTGCACTCCTTAGTGCGCCACCAGGTAGCTGCTGCATTACACAACAAGTGTACTACCACACGGGCCTTCGTGTTGCCCTCGTAAGGGCGCAACATGAAGCATCTGTCTAAGTTGATGAGCTAGGCCTCTGCCTCAGCTCCCTCTATGGTCCCGATGAATGTAGGAGGGTTCAACCTCAATATATCCCTAATGGGGTCTCCTCTATCTCTGTGCCTCTTGAAAGGCTCATTTGTGTAATAGTCATAAGGCCTATGAATAATGTGCTCTACTCGTACTGCCTCATCATGCATAGCATGATGTGAAGGACTCCTGCTACGGGCACTGTCAGCTGAACCAACCTCCTCTGTCTCTGGCACCTCAACATAAGGCTCCACACGTGGTGCCCCTCGTGGTTCAACGTGAGATTCCACATGTGGCTTGACACAAGACTCATCTCGTGGCTCCACGCATGGCTCCTCTCGCGGATCCTCGTGGGGCTCTACACATGGCTCTATGCGTGGCTCTACTACATCTAGTGGAAGCATATCTAAAACTACCTGTAAGGCCTGTAATATCTATGGCCCAATATTTGGTAGGGTCGGTGGTGCATGCGGTGCCTGTAGGACTGGCTGTGCCTGTACCTCATCTGAAGAGTCACTGTAAACCTCGGGGGATGGAGTGCGGCGGGATTGCGCTCACTGAACTCGTCGGGGAGGCATCCTACAAAAAATGAGGTAACCACAAATTAATCAAAGTTGCAGAAATAATAATGTGCCCGAGACAAGCCCAATGTTTAAACTTAGGCTCTGATACCAAATGTCATGCCCGCATTTCCCATGCGGTCACGACACACAACACATGTGTCATGTCCACATTTGCCATGTGGTCATGACATGAACTATGAAAAAATTTTCTACCTTCCCTAGGAACCCCCTCGCACGCGTCTGCGTGCTTGGTGGCAATACGCATAAGGCGTAAACATGTCAACATAACTATGATGATGATAGCCGTCTAGGAGGTATGCGACATGAAGTGTGTCACTTTTAGGGGTAGACTGATTTAAATCTGAACCCTAGGTTTCCTAGGTGTGAAGATGAATCTGCCAGCTTCGAAACCTATCTCTTAACATCTCGACAAAATGGAATAAGAAAAATGTTAAATTAAAATGGCATGATGGCGCACGATTAGAGTGGAATGATGGAATAAAAAATTAATAAAATAGTGTAAAATTGAAACCCTAGAAATCTAGGAAAAATTCGACAGCATAACGCGTTTTCGATAAACGCCATTAAAAATTTAAAATAAAACAGATCAATAAGATATCAAATCAAATTTAAGAATAAAAAAGTCGATCAAGAACAAATGTGAAATAATTATAAAATAACAAACTAAATATTCTACCAAGGTCATTTAAATCAACCTTGCATAAAATATAAAAAGAAATCGAAATAAAATAAAATAATAATGACCGCCAATTGGATCTCAAAAATTGAATCCGTAATAAATATACTTGTAATATTACATTTATTAACAAACTCAAATTAAGGAGGTAGGAGGTTAAAATACTCCTTTCCGTAAAATAATAATAAAATCGATAAATAAATTAAGTAAAATTAAACACGCTAAGAAGGAAATGAAATAATTTAAATGACGCAAATAAAATAGTTTTCATGACAAGGGAAAATATCCTTCCAAATAAAATAAAATCAATCCCCAATGAAATTACTTCACAAGATAAATAATTCAAAAAGCAAAATAACTCATTCAAATTAGAAATCTATTTAAGAAAAGGGACCAAGAGATAAATTACAAGCCATGAAAAGAATAGAGGTTTAAAAATAAAAATAAAACCCACTTCCTCACACATTCCTCTCTTAAAATATTACTCCATAAAATAAGGCCCTAATTCCATTATATTATTTTCTATTTTCAAGTTGTCCTAATTTCATTCTAGAATGTGTTATCTCAAGATAACCCTAATTTCATTTTATTATCCCCTCTTATTGTGTTGCCCTAATCTTCTTTCTTTTCTTTTGTTTTTTTCTTGTTCCATGTTTTATAGGTAGGGGTTTGAAGGCCACAATGGAGGCCATGGAAGATATCTTGAGGTATACACAGTCATGTGATACCAGATATAAATATTCTTTTTTTTTGTTTAAATACAGGTTATAAAAATATAAATACATATATAGTGAAATGATACAGTTGAAACCTGATGCAGAGTCCAGGGATGGAGGGCCGATCGGTGGCTAGGGTGAGGTCTGAAGGTAGATTCGGCAGAGTGGTGGATGTTATAGAGGGGGCGGAGCTAAGGATGACGGTGGAGAGCAACTGGTGGAGGGCAGGGTGGAGTGGTGAGACTACAGGCGGAGGTCGTGGTGGGATGCAGTGAGCGGGAGTTGCATGGCTAGGGGGTTTATGTGATGATTAGGGGGTGTGGGGAGGAGGCTCTACCTCCACCCACACCCTTCAACAAACACTTACTGCTGTGGGTGGCACCACCGCCCACAGTCTCAAATTTTTTTTTTGTGTGTGTGTTTTTTTGTTTTTGAAAAACAAAGCTAAACCCTATTCAGTATATATTAAATGTATATGTTATTTTTTTTTCTTTTGTTTCAGATACATATATATATACAAAAGGGTATATACAATTTAATAACAAGCAATAACACAATATTTTTATTTCTTCCTTTTATTGTGGCAGAAATCTATATTCATGAGTACACTTATTATATATATATATAATCATTTATATATATATATATATATATATATATATATATATATATAAGTGTATATACATATTTTAATGTAAACAGTAAAAAGGGCATTATATGTATAATTTCCTCTGTATATTTTTTTCTTATGTACACAGTGATAAAAAAAGAAAATGAAAAGAACAGCAATATTTTTTTTGTAGAATAAAACAACCAGAAATATTTATATGTTTATAAAAATGCAGAAATATATATATTCCCATAGCATTCATTTTCTCAAAACATTGTTGTAAAAATAGAATACTATCATTTTCATCTAACTCCACTTCCTTTTTTTGAATACTAACATTTCCTTTCTAAATCATAAATAGGCAACCTAGCATTAACTTCTTTTTTTTTAAACATGCAATCACAGAGATAGATTTTTGTTTGGAAATAATCCTATATAGCAAAATGAACATCCTTATTTAATCTTTCTAATAGAAACTAATTAAATAAACTCCTAAGCAACAAGCAGAAACTTAGTTTAAAATTTCTCATTCATATGTGTAATAAAGCAGATATTTAACTTCAAATTCCTCTTTCCTATGTACAATAAATCTTAAACAACCATTGATGCATTTTTTTTTTTAAAAGAATAATGATAGAAAAATAAATTACTCATGCTTTTCTCAACACAAAACCAACTCCACAATAAGGGAATAAACAACTTTTAATAAAATAACAGAAAGTTTACATTGCACTACTTTTCACAGTCAACTCCACGGGCTTAAAACTTGCCAAAATAATTACAATAAGGCCATAATGGCCATGGCTCAACAGCCATTAAAACACTACTAAGCCACCTAAAATGAGCTCCACAACAACTCCAATTCTTCACTCAAAACTTGCAAATAAACACAACAAAGAAGAACAACCCAGCCACTACGAAATGCCCTCCTCCCTACCATAGACCCACAAGTGGGTCACCCCTGAGCTAGGGAGGTAGGGATTCACACGGGTGCAACAACTCCACAACAAAAATCAAACACAATAACAGAAAATAGCCCAAAGGTTTAACACATAACTCAACCCATGAAAATGAGTTTGATGAGGGTAGGGAATGGACCCCTCTACTTCAAAGGCCACTCAAATGATAAAATACCAACTCATGACCTCAAGCCAAAAATCTCCAAAACCACCACTCTCCACAAAATCACAAAATAATCTCCATGGCACTCTTTCCATTCAAATAATCTCCTCAACAAGTTAAAGCCCTCAAGGCATAAATAGCACAATGTGGGAGTGACCTCAAGGAGGTTCCTTTCCCCTACCCAAACTAGTTGAGCCTTACCTCCAAATGGAGGTGCTCTCACCATACTCCCATCCCACACAAAAACAATGAAAATAACAAACAACCAAAAAAAACTACAACACATCACATTAAATAAGCAAGGGTGAAGAACAAGATTTAGAGCTTACCTTCAAGAGCCCTATGATGGAAGCACGTTTGGTGAAGAGCTCTAAGCTTTCCCAAACCTTCCAATCTTCAAGAAATCCTCTAACTCTCCCAAATTCCTCCAAAATAGCAAGAAACTCCCAAAATGCCAGAACCCCACACTCCTCAACAAGAGGAGATATTATAGGCCATCAATTTGGCCTTGAGGAATGAGAAGGTGACACTTGTCACCTTCTCCTTCCTCCTGCAATGCCACTTGCAAGGGAGAGGAAGTGTGAGGGTGACAAGTGTCACCCTCCAATTCCATCACCATCCTCACCTTATCCACTTATGCTCTCACACATGTGTGAGAGGACAAGTGGTGAGGTGGCATTCCCACTCAAACCTCCAAGAGGATAAGGGATGCCATATGGCATCCTCTTATTCTCTCAAAAAGCCATCTCCCTCCAAGATGCTCTCACACATGTGTGAGAGTCTTGGAGGAAGCTCCCACACACTTGGGAGTCTTGGAGACCTCCCAAGTCTTCCTTGGGAAAGGATTCCCAAACTTTGGGAAGGGAGATGAGTCTTTCCCAAGGCATGACTCATCTCCCACCTTTCCTAATCTTAAATTTCGTCACTTTGACTAAACCATAGTTTAGAGTGACCAAAAGTGAGTTAATCCAAGGGTTAGATAGTCCAAGTTGACCCTATACCCATGGGTAACCACCTAGGGTAACTTTTGGGACACTAAGGTTCACAAAAGGGTTATAAATCCACTTTAAATGGCCTAAAAAAAAAAAAAAAACCAAGTGGTGTAAGTCAAGTAAAATTTATACTACACTTATTATTGATTAATTTAAACAAAGGGTACTAGGCCAAAAGATTAAAAATTAAATCAGGCACTTAAATCACATTCAATTTCAAACGTGATCCTTATCCCTCTTGGGAATGGATCAGTTTCATAGGGGATAACATTGGCGTGAATTCTACCTCTAATTTCCTGTGGCTTGGGAATACAAAACCTGCACATCTTGATCAAGTGTCAATCATATCATGATAATCATAGCCGAAGCAACTGGAATAAAATACACACCATAGAACACAACAATAATCCTCAATAACATAATCCAAATTAAACTGCATTTTTAAATCACATGTCAAAAGGTCAAGACCACATAAATAACTAGAATCTCATCACAAAGCATCATCAAATATATATCTCATATGTCGAATCACAAAATAGCATCAAACATGATCAAATCAAATCACATATGTCTAATCAATGTCCTATCAAAATCAAGAGATATAATCAAATCTACATAATAAAACCATAGTCACTAAAAGTTTGATAATGTCATCAACTAAAATGCATAACGATCAAAATAAGGGAGGTAAAAATAATCAGCCTCACAGCACCTCAAGCTTGTAAGGAAGCCATTTTGCTTAAGAGGTTGTGTTCAGATGTTGGTTTTGATGCAAGATAGATTACTATCTGTTGTGACAGTCAGAGTGCGATTTACTTAGCAAAGAATCCTACCTTCCATGCCAGAACAAAGTACATTGATATTCAATTTTATTTTGTTCGAGATATGGTAGAAGATGGGAAGGTGATGTTGGAGAAAGTAGACACCTTGAAGAATGTTGCAAATGAATTGACCAAACTAGTGGGCATGAAGAAGTTTAGATGGTGTTTGGAGTCTATGGGCCTTTTGGCCCCTAGCAGTTAAATCTTGTCATTTCTTTTGGCTCTTCCAAGGTGTTCGACAAGTGGGAGAATGTTGGGAATTAAGGTGTCTCAACTTTTACAAATTCCTAGAATTATTTATTTATTTGTATATTTATTTATTGCTTAATGTTGTAATTACTTGCACATTCAGTTTGGCCACTTAGTTGAGGTGGCACTATGACATGTCATCTTACTTGGAATGTGACTTGAATGGTCAAGTCAAACCTACATGGATTTGGGTGTCCCATTTGAGGTGGCACTATTATGCCATGTGTCTGCATCTTGTGGTATGTGGAAGGCAATATTCCATATGACAGAATCTGTGACGCGTAAGAGCCAAGTTTGGAGATTCCTATGACAAGTGGTGACAAGTGTCATTGAGTATCTTTGATGAGGGAAAGGCATCTTTGGGCGGCCAAGTTGGGCTTTGACATGTTGTAAGAGGAATATGCTATATTTAGTCTTGTTTGACCGATTCTCTTACAACATGCAAGATTGTTATGTTGTAGAAATTTATGACAGTTGTTGTAAGAGGAATATGCTATATTTAGTCTTGTTTGACCGATTCTCTTACAACATGCAAGATTGTTATGTTGTAGAAATTTATGACAGTTGTAAGATGCGTAAGAGCATCCGTCATAGTCTATTTTTAGCCTTGGAGTGCTCCATGTTGGGAAAGTCAAATCTGCATGTATGATAGATGTAAAAGAGGTGTATGCATGTTGCACATGTGTCCTTGGGTGTTAGCAAATGGCCATGTGGCCAAGGTGGACGCCTATCTCTAGAAGATTCCATTTTATGCCTTGTATCTCTATATAATGTATAGTTTGGAGTTGTAGTTTGCATAGTGTTTGTACAGGTACTGTTATGCTGCCAGAATCACTCTAGAAATGACATTTGAAAACTCTTGGAAGAACTTGCATTGCAAGTGTATTGTAAACCATTTCAGTTTTGATAATATATTGTGCAGGTTTTAGAGTGGGGTTTTTTACCTGAAAAGGTTTTCCCCATGATACCTCTTGTGTTATCCTCTTTGTTGTGTTTGTGTTTTCTGTTGTAATATCTCTGTTATATGTTTCATATTGCTGCAATAGTAAAGATTTAAATGAATTTGCATACTACTTTCCTCATTAGATTGGTGTATGAAGTGTGTTCCGCATATCTTGCTTCCTTTCACCGTGCAATCAAACATTATTTCATCATGTGTGCTTCTTCATAGCTATATCTATTGTAGGCCCTTGTACAACTATATCACTATTTTTGTTGTGTGCTCTTGCACAATTGCTTTTTATTTTTTCTATTTATTTGTTGGTATTATTAGGTAGTTGTTGTTGATGCTTATTTTAAATTCTTGTCAAATTCTACTCGTGGAAATTTGTGATTGCAAGTATGAGATGAGGCATTAATTACAAGGAGCACTTGACGAATGTCATTCATATACATATCTTTTATGAGTGCATGTTATTTACTTTGACATGCATTATTCATAGCAACTCACATGCTAGTCAAAGTGGGGACAGCATGCAAATCTGATGTCTATTGCTTTTTGTTTTTTTTCTATAAGTTTGTTGGTATTATTAGGTAGTTGTTGTTGATGCTTATTTTAAATTCTTGTCAAATTCTACTTAGGGAAATTTGTGATTGCAAGTATGAGATGAGGCATTAATTACAAGGAGCAGTTGTGGAATGTCATTTATATACATATCTTTTATGAGTGTATGTTATTTACTTTGATGTTAACTTCTAATTTACTTCGACATGCATTATTCATAGTAATTCACATGCTAGTCAAAAGGAGAAGTGTATACCTTATACATCCCCTCCATTTTAGACTCACTTTGTACATTGATGTTAATTGCTAATTTACTTTGACATGCATTATTCATAGTAATTCACATGCTTCAAAAGGAAAAGTGTATACCTTATAGGTTCCCTCCATTTTAGACTCACTTTGTACTTTGATGTTAACTGCTAATTTACTTTGACATGCATTATTCATATAAAATGCAAATGTAAAATGTGTATACCTTATACTTCCCCTTCATTTTAGACTCACTTTGTACTTTGATGTTAACTACTAATTTACTTTGACATGCATTATTCATAGTAATTCACATGCTAATCAAAATGGGGACAAAATGTAAATGTGAAAAGTGTATACCTTATACTTCCCCTCCATTTTGGACTCACTTTGACTTATTTATCTTATCTTTTATTAGAAAAGAGGACAACTATAGCTTTGAGAGCAACAATCCACCAAAATTACAAATCATAAACTCCAGCACAACCATCTATAACCAAATCAAAAACCTACAGCAAACACTTGAGGACAAATAGGTCTTTTAAGAGAGACCGACATATTTGTCTTAAGTGCAAGGACTACCATACAAGTGAGCAATTTATTTTTTTTAAGTTAGTAAGTGACATGGTCCTTGACTGATTTGACTGATTTGAACATCAGATGTGTAATGGTCTACCATAACTCGTATGCGCATGCTTTCTCCAGGGCTTCAATTTTTAAGATGGTTAGCGGTGTTTTCTGTTCTCGTAGGGTTATTGTATTAGGGTTTTCACCCTTAAAATTACTTTCCCAGTCCATTTATTTATAATATTTGACTGAAGGGTAAATCTTAGTTCTTAAGCAAGTAACAACTACTTCTCCTAATCAATTGTCATTGTCCCATATAATCATACGTACTAAATATTCGGTGATTTAGTATGCTTCTGAATTTAACTGCGTATTACTCTCTTATTACATGTCCGTACTTGTAACTCTGAAGACTTTTCCATTGCTTTTGTTCCCAATTGCCAGATGCATAGAAATGAAATGTAAAGAAAATATATCGATGCCTCCAAGAGTCCAAAGGAAATGAGGAATGTAAGGCTAGCAGAATCGTGGACCAAGTTGAGGTTCAAAGACTTATAAGGCTGATACAGAACTCAATTTTGCTAATTAATGGTGAAATCTAAATTAAAACAGATATAAACTACAAAGTTGTTATAATTCTATATTGAATTAAACCTGGATTAAATTATAAAGGCAATGTTTTCTATTGTTCTTCTTGAAAATCAGAAATTAAAGTTTCCATTCTGCAAAAAGTAAGGTATATTGAAGGGGCTGGGTTCAGTTGGTGAGGATGATGGTGTGTTACATCATCTGCTCAAATCCTTAGAGGTGTGATTACGTCAGGTTTAATTATAGGTGACTTTGATAGAATGAACTCTCTGTTTGTGACAGCTTAACCTAAATAGATTTCTAATATAAATATATATGTACTCAACATATTGTAATCTGCTTAAAAACAAAGATACTAATATCTATCTAACTCGATTAATCCTATTTCAAAAATAGTGAAGTCTTACTTGATAGTTCAATGAAGGTCAAAACAGGGAACTTAAGGACAAACATTGTCTTTATCATGATTCTAATTATTTTAAATTATTGTAAATTATATTATATGCCAAAGCTTGTCAGTAATTTTCATTAAGATTATCCAACCAACTCAATCAAGGAAAAAAAATCTGAGATATTAATTTATAGCCCTCACATGATCATTGTAATTCATCCGTAGTTTTGGTTGGGCTTTCTACATAAGATGTCCATCAGTGCCATTTATGAGGGCATACTGAATATCCAAAGTGGGTTTAAGGACAGTCTGGCTATCCTGAGATAAGATTCCATATTGCTAAAATGTTATTCTTTTTGCACCATAATTAATATGTTTCATGACCATTTTGCCGGGTGATCCCAGGAGATGATCCCAGCAATCGACGGTTTGAAATGTTTCGTCAGCTTTGATCGACGATTGAAGCACTCGCAGCCGAACATGTTTTGAAACGTCTAGCTTTAATTGAAATAGGTTGAAACGACTGGTTTTAAATGAAAGTATGCTATAGGCTGGTGTAAAGCTGTACATAATTTTTAATTATGCACTTATCGCTCTTTTATTGGCCACGCTTTTGTGTGACATTTGACTGTTGAAGTGGATGATCTTTAAGAATAGTAGAATTAAAAAATCTGTCCTGGATGCACTCAGCTCTAGTCGCAGGGGTCCCTCAGCAATCCGTGCAGTAAAATTTTCACACATGGATAAATTTATATTGAATTCGTATGACTGTTTGGGAGAGTAATTCAATTTCTAACATAAAAAGGCTATTCTTAAAGCATTCTACTTAAACATCATCCATTTCAATGGTCAAACAATCAATAATAATTTTACATCTCATCCATACTATTTGTGCTATTTTTATTATAGCCTTCTTTTTTAAAATTTTATAGTTAAATGCAATTTTATTGGTTTTGGTAAATATGTTGCCTATATTTTTTGCATTCGCTGGTGCTCAATTCATTAGCAGAGTTTTGTGATTTTATACTGCATGAACCTTGTGATGTTATACTGTTGTTGGTTCATGCAGAGTTTTGTCACAAAATCTGCAATTCGATTGAAAAAGGTATTCAAGCACTTCTTTAGCTTGGCCATAGATAGACGGGTGGCAAAGCCAAAAATAAATAATAAAATGTATCTATTTTCGGGTTGATTTTGAAAATTAGTTTCAGAAAATGGGAAACCTCGTATAAGAATGGCAAGGAAAAGCATTATAGTACGAGTATCAGTTTACAGTATTAGATTGAATCTAGTGCACTTAGTAGTATGTTGTCAATTGAATGTTTCTTTCTAGTTTTATGTTCTCAAATTTGCTGTAAGCATAGGAATGTTTACGTGGCTGAGGAGTCCACCATGGTTATCCTTTATGCTACCATTCAGTGAGAAGATAAAGATAAGATGATTTCAAAGAAATATTTACTATTTTTTATTGTGAATGAGGTGTAAAATTGCTATTGAATGTTTGACCATTGAAGTGGATGATATTTAAGTAGAGTGGATTAGTGATGGTCAGGTTCTCTCCGATATTTGGGGTCCTCCTCCTAATCGACATCCCCCACCACCTCCTACTAATATAGCTTTGGCAGTAGTTTGATGGTTCTTTTTTGTGTATTTATGACTTCTGCATAGACTTCTTGGGATGTGATTCCATTTCATCATTAAAAATAACTCTTTATCATTAAAAATAAAAAGTTACTATAAACATTAACAAAAGTTAAATTTAAAATATGTATACTTCCTTTAGATGTCTTATTAGAGAAATTTGTTTGATTCTGTTAGGTTAGTGGAGGATGTTTCTCATTCTTACTTCCCTTCTCATATTTTGCTATCCTGTAAATTTTAGGTTTAATTAAAATTAATATTTTTTACTACCTTCTCTGTTTTACTGATATTTTATTAGAACTTTTATAACACAACATTTTAAAAAACTAAAAGTTTTGTGTTATATGATTAGCATACCTATCTTTAAAAAAAAACTATGTCAAAGATGCTTCATTTAAATTACAGATTAAAAATAGGCACCTCAAGAATGATATCAACTTCTTTTAGATAGATTTTTTTGAAGATAGGTATGCTAGTTTTACTTGAGAACTATATAAAAATTATTTTTATTTATTTACATTGTTGTTTCTTGGTTTATTTTTATTGGAAGAGTTATCTTTACTGTTAAAGTAACTAAAAAATTATTGAATAATATAGTAAATAGTTATGTAGTTCAATAAATAAAAATATAATAAATGATATACTTTATAAATAAATTAAAAAGTAATATTTTGAAATGATTATTTATTTTAACTTTTACTTAAGAGTTATTTCATTTTTCAATAGTAATACAATAAAGCATTCAAAAGAAAAAGTTACTTTAATTTTTATTTCATGTGTTATTTTATTTTTTCTGTATGAATATCATTTTTAATATATATCCTAAATAATGTTTATCTTTCTAGTAACATTAACAATACCTTTATCTTAGGCATGATGTTGTTGTTGTCGCTGTTGTCTTCTTCGCAGGAGCCTACGTGTAGGGTTTCAAATTGTTTCACATGCATTTGCCTGGATGCCCCATCTACCGATAGCTTTCTTGAATCTGCAAAAGAAGATATATTTTTTCATGCAGGGAAGCCAGGATCTATGTGGAAGAGGGAACTGTGGAAGGATAGGTTGTGCCCTTCTCAGGATCTAAAGATTTCACACCCCAATCTAGGCCCTCATGGCCACAAAAACATTGTGCTCATTTCTAATCAGGATACTCACAACCCGAATCCGTAGATAGCCTCTATGTCCAATCCAATTATCAAGCAGTTTCAGGGGGAAAAGCCCATATACTCCAGTAAGCCCTTAGAGATTTCTTTAGGGAAGGAGGTTAAAAAAGAGATAGTTTTAACAGGTTTATTCATTTATGGCCCACCCTTCCAAATTTACATCAGTGGATTACTGAGACCTGGTAGCTTGAATTGACTTGGAAAAATTACAAATTTACCCTTGTGCAGGTGGATTCTTTGTGGTGGTCTTTGACAGTGTTGAGGATCGAAACACCATTCTCTATTCCATCTGGGTTTGGGGACAACATATGCCTCTGATAAAACCATGGCACCTTGCTTTCAATCCCTCTACGGAATCTTTTTCTATGAAGTCAATTTGGGTGCGTCTTCCTAATTTATCACTTCATATTTGGGTAGAGTCACACTTCAAATCCATTGGTGATTCAGTTGGCAAATTTATGGCCATAGATAATGACTCCACTACTTTTATGCACACAAGCTTCGCTCGTATTCTTGTGGACTTACATACCTCAAAAGACCTCCTCACAGAAATTATTTTAAAAGTTCAAGGCCGTAGATGAATCCAACTAGAGGATTATGAAGGTTTAGCATTCCAGTGTAGAAAATGCTACAAAACTGGCCACACTTGTTGGGAATTAAGGTGTCTCAACCTTTGCAATTTCCTAGCATTGGTAATTTAATTATTGCCTAATATTGTATTTATGTGCACCTTCAGTTTTGTCACATAGTTGAGGTCGCATGTTGACATGTCAGCTTACTTGGAATGTGACTTGGATGGTCAAGTCATACCTACATGGATTTGGGCATCCCATATTGAGGTGACATTAATTTGCCATGTGTCGGCATCTTGTGATATGTGGAAGAGGATATTCCATATGACAAAATCTATGATGTGTAAGAGCCAAGTTTGGAGATTCCTATGACAAGTGATGACAAGTGTCAGTTGGTATCTTTGCATGAGGGAAAGGCATCTTTGGGCGCCCAAGTTGGATTATGACATGTTGTAAGTGATATTTACTATATTTAGTCATGTATGACAGATTCTCTTACAACATTTAAGGTTGTTATGTTGGGAAAATCTATGACACCTGTAAGATGCGTAAGAGCATCTGTCATAGTCTATTTTTGGCATGGAGTGCTCCAACTTTGGAAAAGTCAAATCTGCCATGTATGACAAATGTAAGAGGTGTTATTGCATCAAGGACAAGTATCCTTTGATGTTGAATATGGCCATGTGGCCAAGGTGGATGCCTATTCGAAGATGCTTCCAAGATATGCCTTGAAATCCCTATATATTGCATAGTTTGGAGTTGTAGTTGCATAGTGTTTTTACAGGTACTGTTATGCTGCCGAATTAACTCTAGAATTGACATTTGTAGACTTTTAGAAGACTTGCATTGCAAGTGTATTGTAAACTATTATTGTTTTGATAATACATTGTGCAGGTTTAGAGTGTGGGGTTTTTTACCTAAAAAGGTTTTCCCCACAGTATATCTTGTGTCACCTTCTTTCTATGTTGTGTTGTTGCTATAATCTTTATGTTATTAGTTTAATGTTTCTTCAATTGTAAGGATTAAAATAAATTTGCACTCCATTCCCTTCATTAGATTGGTGTAGGAAGTGCGTTCTGTGTACCTTGCTTCCTTTTAGTTGGTATCAGAGCTTGATCACCTGTGATCCTAGTTGTTGGGTAGGGGTTTTTAAGCCAATCTTTGATTGAGTGGGAGTCTATGTAGAGTATTCTGTGATCTTGTTGCAGCGAGAAGATGGCAAGCACATCCAGGAGAATAGAGGTGGAGAAGTTTAATGGCAGCAATTTCAAGTTGTGGAAACTCAAGATGGAAGACATGCTTGTTGATTGAGACCTATGAGAAACCATTAATGGCACAAAACCAACTGCAATGGCACAAGCTGATTGGGATCTCAAAGATCGGAAGGCTAAGGGTCTCATAAGACTTAGTCTTTCTGATTATGTCCTATTGAATGTCCATGAGGAGAAGACTGTAAATGATCTTTGGAAGAAGTAGGGAGATGTTTATCAAGCCAAATCCCTAGTGAACAAACTTTTTCTATGAAATAAGTTGTATTCTCTAAGGATGGAGGATGGAGGATCTGTTCCAGATCACCTAAATTCTTTCAACATGTCGGTTGCACAGTTAACATCTGTTGGTGTGAAGATGGAGGAGGAGGATCGGTGTATGACCTTTCTTTGTTCTCTGTCAGATTTGTGGGATCATCTTGTTATGGCTGTTGGGAGCACCACATCCACTTTCAAAATGGATGAAGTGGTATCTTCACTATTGTCTGAAGAGATGCAGAGAAAATCTTCTGAAGCAGCCAAAGAGGCTCTTACAGTTCATGGAAGGCCCAAGGAGAAAGGGAAGAAGGACAAGAAAGCTAAGAAGGGTAGATCCAAATCCCATGGGAGATCCAAATCTCCTGGAAAGTCCAAGGCTCTCTGTTGGAACTATTAGGCATTTCTGAAAGGAATGCAAAGAGGAGAAGAAAAAGAAAAAGAAGAATGCCCCAGATTCATATTCTGACAAGTCACAAGATGATGGTGATGTCTTCATCGCAGCCCTAACCACCCATACATCTAATGATGTGTGGTTGATAGATTTTGGTGCATCATTCCACATGACCTCTCATCGAAGCTGGTTCATGAAGTATGAAGAGCTCGATGGTGGAAGAGTGTACCTGGGTGATAATTCTCATCTGAAGATTGTTGGTCATGGAAGAGTCTTAATCTGATTCCCTGATGGATGAGTGAAGGGGATCACTAGGGTTATGCACATCCTAGGCTTGGCACGAAACCTGCTTTCTGTAAGTATGTTGAATGATGTAGGTGTGCAAGTTGTCTTTTTGAAGGATGGATGCAAGATGACTAGAGGATCTATGGTGCTTGCAAAGGGTACTCAGAGAGGTACTCTATTTCAACTAGAGGCATGTACTTCACAGTGCAATAGTTCTTCTGACTTGAAGAAAAGAGTTGTAGTCACTTCATCCCCACCATCAGAACAAGTAGTGAATAAATCTATTGTAACACTTTCTGATGGTAGTGCACATGCTTCGAAAGTTAAACTTCCTACTAAAAAGACTATTTTATGGCATATGAGATTTGGCCACATTGGTGAGAAGGGTCTCAGAGCCCTAAAAAATAAAAACTTCGTTGAGGGGTTAAATGATTGTAATCTTGAGTTTGACTTTTGCGAACATTGTATATATGGAAAGCAAAACTGTGTTTAGTTTTACTCTAGTTCTCACAAGTCTTCTAGTGTATTGGACCTTGTTCATTCTAATGTGTTTGGTCATGTTAGTGTTCCTTCAATTTCCAAATCTATATATTTTGTATCTTTCATAGATGATTACAGTAGAAGGACATGGATTTATTTTCTCAAAAGCAAATCTAAAGTCTTTAGTCAGTTTAAAGAGTTTAAAGCCTCTGCTAAAAATTAGACTAGTAAGAAGATTAAGTGTTTGAGAACTGATAACGGTGGTGAGTTTTGTTCGACAAACTTCGATAAGTTCTGTAAAGAGCAAGGGATTGAAAGACATAAGACAACTCCATACATCCCACAACAAAATGGAGTTGTAGAGAGGATGAACATGACACTGATGGAGAGGGCTAGGAGTATGCTTAGTGGAGCAAGCCTCAAACAAAAGTTTTGGGCTGAAGCTGTAGCCACTGCTTGCTACCTGGTAAATAGGTCTCCTACATCAGTTCTTATTGGTAAAACACCTATGGAGGTGTGGTCTAGCAAGAAGCCTTCAATTAGACATCTTCATGTTTTTGGTTGTGAGGCATATGCACATGTGCCTAGGGAGAAATAGTCTAAATTGGAGAACAAGGTTGTTAAGTGTATTTTCATTGGTTATGGTGTCAGTGTGAAAGGATACAAGCTTTGGGATCCTGTGGCTAAAAAAGTGTTGTATATCAGAAGTGTTATCTTCAGAGAGATAACACTTTCTCCCATTGTTCTACAACCAGAAGAAATAGAAAAGAAAGAGGACGTGGTTCAGTTTCCTTCTACCCCTGAGAAGACTGAATTAACAGACCCTATGAGACTTGATGATGAGGGGAGCTCTAGAAGCTCTGAAAGTTCAAAAGAAGAAGCAGAACCTCAACCTCAGCATTTGAGGAGGTCTACATGAACAAGGAAGCAACTTGATAGGTTTGGTTATTCATTGCTTGATTCTAGTTGTGCTTTTTCTTTGCTTACTAACACTGATGAGCTTAGAACTATGCTAGAGGCTATGGACATGAAAGATGTAGGTTCCTGGAAGGAGGCCATGGATGATGAGATGGCTTCTTTGGAAAAGAACAAAACTTGGGACTTGGTGCCTTTGCCTAATGGACGGAAACCTGTTGGATGCAAATGGGTGTTCAAGAAGAAATTTGGTGTAGATGGCAGTGTTGAGAAGTATAAGGCTAGATTGGTTGCGAAGGGGTATTCACAAGTGGAGGGAATTGATTATGGTGAAATTTTCTCTCCCATTGCAAAGCTGACATCTATTTGATTCCTCTTATCTCTTGCAACAGCTTATGACTTAGAGCTGGAACAGATGGATTTGAAGACAACTTTCCTTCATGGTGACTTGGAGGAAGAGATTTACATGTCACAACCAGAGCATTACATAGAGAAAGGTAAAGAAAATTTGGTTTGCAAGTTGAAAAAGTCTTTGTATGGTTTGAAGCAGTCTCCTAGGATGTGGTACTTGAATTTTGATGCCTTTGTGTTGTCGATTGGATATCTGATATCAACATTAGATCACTGTGTGTATTACAAATTTGAAAATGATCGCATTCTCATTATTGCATTGTATGTTGACAATTTGTTTTTAATTGGGAATGATAAGAATATGATTTCTGATTTGAAGTCTTAGTTGTCAGCACAGTTTGAGGATAAAAATCTAGGGGTAGCCAGGTACATTCTAGGAATGGAAATCAGAAGAGACAGAGCTAATAGAAAACTTTGGTTAAGCCAGAGTAAGTATGTGAAGACTGTGTTGGACAGGTTCAGCATGGTAGATTGTAGACCATTGTGTGTTCCTGTTTCTTTGGAGACAAAGTTGTCTGTTAATTATTGTCTAAAATCTCCTAGTGAGGTGGAGGATATGAGCAGAGTACCTTATGCTAGTGTTGTTGGCAGTTTGATGTATGTTATCATCTATACAAGACTAGACATTACCCAAGCAGTGGGGGTCCTTAGTCAATTTATAGCTAATCCTGGATGGGTACATTGGGATTCAGTGGAGTGTTCAGATATTTGAGGGGTACTTCTGAGTATTCCTTATGTTATCATAGTTATCCTACTAGACCTCAGCATTCTATGAGTATTTGTGGATTTGTAGATTTTGATTGGGCAGGTGACATTGACAGTAGGAGATCCACCAGTGCTTATGTGTTTAACATGTTTGGTGGTGCTATTAGTTGGATGAGTAAGCGACAACCTGTGGTTGCTTTGTCCACGATAGAAGCAGAGTATATGGCAGCAACGCATGCTTGTAAGGAAGCCATTTGGCTTAAGAGGTTGTGTTCAGATGTTGGTTTTGATGCAAGACAGATTACTATCCATTGTGATAGTCAGAGTGTGATTTGCTTAGCAAAGAATCCTACCTTCCATGCCAGAACAAAGCACATTGATGTTCAGTTTCATTTTGTTCGAGATATGGTAGAAGATGGGAAGGTGTTGTTGGAAAAAGTGGACACTTTGAAGAATGTTGCAGATGCATTGACTAAACCTGTGGGCACAAATAAGTTCAGATGGTGTTTGAAGTCTATGGGCCTCTCGGCCCCTAGCAGCTAAAACTCTTGTCATTTCTTTTGGCTCTTGTAAGGTGTTCGACAAGTGGGAGAATGTTGGGAATTAAGGTGTCTCAACCTTTGCAATTTCCTAGAATTGGTAATTTAATTATTTCCTAATATTGTATTTACTTGCACATTCAATTTGGTCACATAGTTGAGATGGCATGTTGACATGTCAGCTTACTTGGAATGTGACTTGGATGGTCAAGTCATACCTACATGGATTTGAGTGTCCCATATTGAGGTGGCATTAATTTGCCATGTGTCGGCATCTTGTGGTATGTGGAAGAGGATATTCCATATGACAGAATCTATGACGCATAAGAGCCAAGTTTGGAGATTCCTATGACAAGTGATGGCAAGTGTTGGTTGGCATCTTTGCATGAGGGAAAGGCATCTTTGGGCACCCAAGTTGGGATATGACATGTTGTAAGTGGTATTTACTATATTTAGTCCTATATGATAGATTCTCTTACAACATTTAAGGTTGTTATGTTGGGAAAATCTATGACAGCTGTAAGATACGTAAGAGCATCTGTCATAGTCTATTTTTAGCATGGAGTGCTCCAACTTTGGAAAAGTCAAATCTGCCATGTATGATAGATATAAGAGGTGTTATTGTAGCAAAGACAAGTGTCTTTTGATGCTGAATATGGCCATGTGGCCAAGGTGGATGCCTATCCCAAGATGCTTCCAATATATGCCTTGAAATCCCTATATATTGCATAGTTTGGAGTTGTAGTTGCATAGTGTTTTTATAGGTACTGTTATGCTGTTAGATTAACTCCAGAATCAACATTTGTAGACTCTTGGAAGACTTGCATTGCAAGTGTATTGTAAACTATTGTTGTTTTGATAATACATTGTGCAGGTTTAGAGTGTGGGGTTTTTTACCTGAAAAGGTTTTCCCCACCATATATCTTGTGTCACCTTCTTTCTGTATTGTGTTGCTGCTATAATCTTTATGTTATTAGTTTAATGGTGTTGCAATTGTAAGGATTAAAATGAATTTGCACTCCATTCCCCTCATTAGACTGGTGTAGGAATTGTGTTCCATGTACCTTGCTTCCTTTCAACACTACGGCAACCTACCTCAGCACCAAATTTAAATTAGATCAACCTACGACATTATGGAGAGGGATTAGGAGACTTCACTGGTGCACCGGGTTGACAGAAATAAAGATTATGTGCAACATGATTCATCCCAAGAAAAGGAAAAAGAAAAAGAACAGGCACAAATTGTACATTAGACGTTACAGGAATCTCTAAATGATAAGACCAATCCTTCCTTCTCCAAGGAAGGGGATGGGAATTCCATTGTAACCTCTGACTCTAATGCAAGAGGCAACAAAGAATGGAAATTAGTACAAAAGAAAAAGAAAACCTCCAGCAAAGGCACAAATGCTCATCATAATATGCAATTGTGCTCTCATTCCAAAAATAGCATTAATGCTCAAGCAAGATATACATGAAAATAGCATCTAGGTGATTATCATCTTAGATGGATAGTTTTTTATGCACCCCTATTTGCAAGGCATGCACTTTTATTGTTTATTTTATGGTTACGGGGTGCAACTCCCTAAATCCTAACATACCGATTAAAAACAACAACAATACCTTTATCTTTACCACTTTACAACATATTGTAATTAGCCTTGTTGGTGAAGGGGATTCATACGAGCACTCTAAATAATCTCCTCCTTGATTTGAATTCTGAGTGCTGAAATGGGTAAGAACTAGCTAGGGGCGTTTCCAATGGCCTCCCTATCCTCTTTAAAATATGTTGCTTGGGACTTGTCCTCTATCTATGTTATGGGTGGTGCAGGTTCACTTGTTGGATACAAAGATGTGTCAATCTCCCCTCACTCACAACCCAATAAAGGTATTTCTATCAGTCAATGTGAGTCTTGTGATTCCCTGGTACTGTCTTAGTCTACAAAAGGTTTCACTTTGAAAGTGTCTAATTCCACAGTGGATAGGATCATTGTTTCCAAGGAGAGAGATCTTATGACTATTTACCAAATCTAGGGTTTTTAGGGCTAAAATAGAGAAAATAGGAGCTACAAACCTGAAACCATCAAAAACCCAGAATGAAGTGGTAGGGAGGAGCTAAAAAAAGTTGAGAGAACCTGATTCCATAAGTTTTTGGTCATCTGAACAAGAGGTACCAGGGTGCTAGGTGCTCTAGAACCAAATTAGGATTTTGCAAGATCTCCAGATCTAGGTGTCTTCGCCTGCTTATCTCCCTATCTCCTATCACTTGATATCTTCAAATTCTTCTAGATGTGACTTGCACATAAACAAGAAGGGATAAGGGTTGGTGCTATTTAGGATATTTCCTAAGTCAAGATCCGTGAATGGTGTTTCCACCTCCACAATAACAATGATGAGATATCAAAGAGTGTCTGCCCTAGGAGGGCAGAGGCAAATCTGAAGTAGACTGGAATGTTGTAATAAAGCATAAAGGAGAGGAGTCACCATGAGAATGGAAACCCTAGCTCTCTTGATGCATTGTCACAACTTCACTCAATAAGTTGGTGTAGCCCAAAGAAGTAGAGAGATCTTCACAAGACCTGTAAGAAGGTACAGCAATAACAATAATCCACCATAGAGAGATTTAGAGAAGAATAGAGAGCATGTGAGAGAGAGAGAGAGTGCAAGTGTTCCTAGATTACTTAGATGTTCAAATGAATAAACTAACTTTCTTATTATGCATTCGCGCTAATTTTTGAGGAATTAAACCAAATGGGGCCAGCATAAGGAAGCATTAGAGATGTCCTAAGCTGACATACCATTAAATTAGGTCTAGGCTAAATGAGGTACCAGGGCACTAGGTGCCCATGTCCTTTAGCCCCAAAAACTTCAGGATAAGTCACTTTAAGTGTGTTTAGGTTGGACCTATAGTTATCTTTTAGGTTTTGTACATTAGGATTAATAATTAATTGCTTTAGGTCCACCTAGGTGCTAAACTAGGTATAAAATGGCAAGGGTACACATTTTAGTCCATAACAGTTTCTAAATAAAGTGGATTTCTAAGTAGTGACTCTTCATCTTCCATAGGTGATTTCTAATGTTTTTGATCGTAAAGAGCTTGTATTGGTCTCATGTTGATGCTCATATGAGAAGAATCGGAATATTTGTAAACAATATGCAATCTAAAAATGTAGAAAACATGAAAGCTAGTTGTTTATTTAATGAAAATTTTTAGGTTCAACAGGCATTTTCAAATAAGATAAGCAAAAGTTTATTCTAGGGTTTGGAAATATGTTTTCCTTGTTTCTCATAGTTGGGGATCTACAAAAGGTTGAAAAGTGGCCATAGTCTCAATCCCCTCATCACTAGTTTTCCATCGGTTGCTCATTCATGCAATTCCAATCAATATTTGACTCTTTTCCCTCTTTCTATCCATTTCTCTCTTCTCTCCTCTTCATTGCTACATGTAAAAGTGACCTTGTTTTTCTTTAATTTTCTTTTCTAGGGTAGATTTTTACTTTCATATTATGTTTTTCTTGTCATTCTTATAGGTCATCAAGGCAAAGTGAGGTGACATGAGTAAACATTAAGTCACACATCAATAGTATGTCCTCTCATCTTTATTTCCCACTTAATTTGAGTCAATTGTTTATCAACATGCACTTGAGTCAATTTGTTAATCTTTGTTTTGTAGGTCACAAGCAAGTGATGGGGAAAAAATGAAAAGGTCCAAATTTGGGATAACAATAAGGATAAGTATAAGTAAGTGTAGGTCCCACAATGTCAATCTTCAAGAATAGTACCTACCTTCTATATAGATTACTATATCTTAGGGGGCATATATGTAAGTTCTCAAAATCATATGGTCGACGTGGTAGTCTAATGATGATTTGGTAGGTCTATCTCACAACCCATGAGAGGTGAAATATACTTTGTCTTAATAGTTTTAGACTTGATGATAGTTCCCTCATCCTTCTTAGCCTCGTATCCATCTTCTTTATCCCTCACACTAGATTCAAAGTTTTGTGATACCTCCAAAGTCCTTTTGTAGACCTTTAGTTGTAGGGTCACCCAGGTGACCTAACCTAAGTTGTAGGGTCACCCAAGAAACGTAACTGAACAAAAGGGGTGACCTAGACCCACCTTGTCATCTTTTAATGACATGTAATTACTTCAATTTTAGTTGTTTTGCCACCATTGTTGCTTGCGATTGAGATTTTTTTCCAATCCTAGAAATCCTTTACTCCCCCTAACTATTTCTCCTCTCCTCTTGACTCTAAATTAGATCTTCAGTCATCTATCCATCAGCTCTCTAGTTTTCTCCCAATCACCTCCACCAATTTGTGAAGCTTCCAACCTATAAATACTCCCCTTTCCTTTGGCATCTGGGAGTTTGTCCATTTTGCATTCTTTGTCTTACCAACCCCTATAGCATATCTATGCTCAATATTTTCCTATCTTTCTAGATAAGAGGTTGTTCATTGCTACATTATAGTTATTTCCTTAAATAAGAGGCTCTCATTCTCTTCCTCTTTGATAGGATTGTGAATCACCCTTTAATATCCAAGCTATCTTTACTCTTACAACACCCACCAACATTCTTATGCTCATACATGACTCTATGTACCTTTTCATGTTTTGTTTTAAAGCTCCAAAGATTCCCTTACCTTCTAGATAATTTCCAATTAACTTAGATCCATGGCATCCTTTCCTTTCCCCTGTCATCAAATAAGAGGACCCCACTATTGCAAAGAAAGATAGAAGATGGACCTCCTAAAGATGCAAGCCAACATAGGCATCATAAAAAAGCTTCTTGAAAGCTTCATATTATTATAGGTTTCATTATTTAGTTTGATTTCTTTTGGAAAAATATTTTGAATTATTTAGTAATTAGAAAATCTCTCTTGCCCAAGAAAGGTAACACTTGGTTGCATTTTATTGGTTAGATTAGAAATTTCTTGATATCAATAATTTCAAATTCCAATTAGTTGCATTATAGTTATTTTTCATAGATTTGATCTTACCAATAAAATCCAAAACACAAAAATTTTTAATCACATTTCATTTATAGGAAAAGTCATATAAATTGTATTCATATAGGAAAAGTTTATTTCCTACAAAGAGTTAATTAGACCACATTTGAATTTGGGAAAATATAAAAGCATAGAATGATTTACTTTTGCATGCATATAGATAAAATTAAATTTTAAAACCTCATTCAAAACTAAAAAATAACAAAAATAGAGGAAAAGGAATCCCTCAATCACAACATGAGGCACATAAAAATCAAACTCATCATAAAAATAAAACTCAATGATCAAATAGCAAGCATTTCAACACACTTATCAAACAACAAAACAAGTCAAATCTCTTAAGGATAATGCATCCACAAACCCCCTTTGTAGCTCCTCACTAGGCATCTCATGTTGATGTGTCCTAGAATTCAAGAGGATTGGATTGTAGCTATCTTGAGAGAGATAAGGGTCAATCAAAGATGTAGGAGTATCCTTGGGGGAATAGAGCAATCTTGCATTGTCATAGTTTGTATGTGTGCAGTTTAAAAATTGCTACATTTTGCATTTGAGCCTTGTGGATTTTGTATAAAATTCTAAAAGAGTATCAAGAGAGCATATCCATGCTTGAGGATAATTAGATTTATGTAATGACTTATTTGGGAACTTGTGAACCTATATCAGACTAGCAGACTGTTATAGTTGTAGAATTACTATTGGCACTAGGGAATTTGAAGTTTACGACAATCAAGCAAGACATTTGAAGACTTATTAGACTTTTGGGAGAAAACATTGGGCACCACACAATTTTATTTTCCATTGATCTCGATGTAGTCATAGTAGGAGGGTCTAATGAAGGACTATCTAGACGTGCAGCCAATACCAATACACACACACAAAGTAGAAATTCACAATAAAATGACACTAGATATACCCTAGGAAAACCCTCAAAGAGGGAAAAAATACATATCCTCCAAAAGATTCCCCATTATATTATTAATTTCTCAAACAAGTTACAATCTGCCGCAAGGGCATATATACTAGGTTGCAATCAAATGGCAACTAAAACACATGATATCTTTATTCACAAACTCCATCTGGGGCTCTCATGTTCATGCCTACACCTAGACCTCCAATCCCTACTAAAATATTCTTTACCCCCTTTTATGGTTTCAAATGATCATAGGCAATCGATATATATTAATCTCAAGCCTCCTTAATAATTTGCATCGACCACAAGGTGGCAAAAATTTCTATACTCCCTAAAACATGTAGTTAGCTAATACAAGCTAATTTCTCTAACCAAACCAAATCAATAGAAAATAAAATTGAATGGTGCCCAATGTTTGTTCCCACAGGTCCAATAAGTCTTCACATGTCTTCGTTGATTGTCGCAAACTTCAAATTCCTTGGCTCTAATAGTAATTCTACAAATGTGATAGTCCACCAGTCTAATATGGGTTCACAAACCCAAATAAGTCATTACATGAATCTAATTCTCCTCAGATATGGATATGCACTCCCAATACTCCTCTAGAATGTTATATAAAAATTGCAAGACACAAATGTAAAATGTAGTGAAACACAACAACTTCTAAACTACACACAAACAAACTATGAAGATGTAAGATTGCTCTATTCTCCCAAGGATGGTTCTATATCTTGACCACCTTGGGTAAGTTGAAAAGTGAGTCCCTCACTTTCCAGAGACTAAATTAAAACTTAGTCAGTTTACCTCAACCCTGGAAATCCATCTTGAGCCTTCTTCTAGCCTTCCTCTCCATTTCACCAAATACTTCTATATTACTTGTTCTTGGTACTCTTCCCAATTCTAGTGTCTATGATTTCCTCAATTTCATCTTTTGGTTGTGGTGGTATGGGATCTTGCCCTTGATCCTCTACATTGATTCCTTCTAAGTACCAAGGCAAGTTCCCATACCACCACAACCAAAAGAAGAAATTGAAGAAATCTTATATAGTAGAATTATGAAGAGTACCAAGAATAGGCAATATGAGGAGCATTTGGTGAAATGGAGAGGAAGACCAGAAGAAGACTCAAGCTAGATTTCCAAGGTTGAGGCAAACTAACTAGGTTTTCCTCTAGTCTCTGGAAAATGAGGGAGTCACTTTTAAACTTACCCAGGGTGTCTCATGTAGGAATATCCTTGGGGGAACAAAGCAATCCTACACCACCATAGTTTATTTTTGTGTAGTTTATAATTCATCATGTTTTGCTACATTTTGCATGAGACTTGAAGGCTTTGTATAACATTCTAGAAGAGTATTGGGAGAGCATATCCATGTTTGAGGAGAAATGGATTCATGTAATGACTTATTTAGGTTTGTGAACCCATATCAAACTGGTAGGCTATCACAGTTATATAATTACTATTGGTGCCAGGGAATTTAAAATTTATGACAATCAAACAAGACATGCGAAGACCTATTAGACCCATGGGAACAAACATTTGGCACTGCACAATTTTATTTTCCACTAATTTGGTTTGGTTCAATAAATTAGCTTACATTAGCCATTTAAACATTTCATGGAGTATAGAACTTTGTGTCACCTTTTGGCCAACATAGATCATTAAGGAGGTTGGAGATTGATATATTGATTACCCATGATCATTTGAAATCATAAAAGGGGATAGAGAACATTTGTTTTAGCATGGGTTGGAGGTTTGAGTGTAGGCATGGGCATGAGGGCCCAAGATGGAGTCTAAGAATAAGGATATTATGTGTTTTAGTTTCCCTTTGGCTATGGCCTAGTAATATTCCTTTGCGGTAGATTGTAACTTGTTTAAAAATTTAATAATATAATTGTTTAGTAGGGAAAAGAGAGATGGATGCAAAGCATGTGAGTACAGTAGATCAAACCCTCCTTTCACTACAACATTCAAGGACAAAACCAAGCTAAGTCACTACAAGATGGAAGAGGACTCAACTACTAATTTTGTACTCTTGTTTCCAGAGGAAAGATGTGATTCAACCAAGCCTTTTATCAAACCCTAGGCCAACCAATGCACTAAACCCTAGAATTTGGATAATCATCTTATAATAGAGAAACAACAATAGAAAATCAGGATCTGAGAGTACCAAGATGATCAGTGAGATATCCAAACATGTCCCTCAGAAGCTGAAATGTCAGAAGACTCTAGGGCTAGCGCCCAAGTCTAGAAAGTCCCAATATCTGAAAGCTCAAAACTAGAAAAATGTCATAAATGATGCTCTGATGCTCAATTTAGGGTTTGTTTTACCTGTTGGACATTGGGGCTAGAGCCCAAGTCTACTATAGTAGAATTTCTTAACTCTATTTTTGGATCCCGAATATTTATCCTTCAAACAACCTCCTTGTACCTTTACTTCTGCAATTCTCGCACTTGTAACTTGCACACAAGAAGAAAAGGGGTTTGGGGGTTGTAGTGTTTAGGGATTTGCCTCAGTCAAATCCCAGGTTAGCAGTTCATCCCACAATAATGGGTTATACTTTTTGACCAATCTTGACATTGAAATCAACATTTTAAACTAAATCTTCACTTTCTAACACCTATAGCTGCTAAACCATTAGGAATTTGAAGATAATGTGAACTAGTGATTTGTGAGATTTTGTCTATAGGTTTTAAATATATTTAAAAAAAAATGGAGTTAAATTGTAAAACATTTTGTGTCTCCTCTGATAACTGGTTTTTAATAGTAAACAACATTTTTTAAAAGTGATGTGTATTTTGTTGCACATAACTTTTTTCCTACAAAGGATAAAATTCTGATTCTTTTAAATTTAGATTGGTAACACCGATATCTAGAGGATGCATGTGGTTTCATAATGTTTTGTTGAATATTTTTTTAATTAAGTTTTGAAGTCAAACCAATTATAATTTAGACATAGGCGTATTCTGTCCAACATAACAATTTTTATATGTATCAGAATTCAATTTTTTTTGTTGGAATAAGGACATCAATACCTAGAGGACATGTATTTTTTAGAATTTTTTTTCTCTATTTTCCTATTTTTTTGTATGTGTGAAACAAAGACCTTGATGTTCATTGAAAAACCTACATTCACGAGAAATAAAAATTAAATATAATAATCAAATTAAATATATTTAAAATTATACTTTTTGGGAAGCTTATAATAAGGACTACATACTTACAAAACATAAATTTTAAATGAATTCATTTTATCCTCCAAAAGGTAAATCAAAAGTGGTTTTTATCAGCATTTTGATAGGTGTAGAGGAGACTCCATTATAGGTATGGTTTAAAACTATCAGGGTTCTATCCAAGGGGGTTTGATCAAACCCTCTTCAATTGAAATCCTTTAAATAGAACCTTTCAAGGCTTAAATCATTATATTTTCTAAAAATATGTGATTTCAACAAAAATTAGGGTGCCCCAAAAAGTGTAACCCATTATTGTGGCAGCACCCTAGCATTCAAGATTTCCCAACACTGTTGTTAGAGAGAGAGAGCATGTCCTTGTAGGATAGAAGCTAAAGATAATCCAAATGATGATGAAATGATTTAAACACAATGATGTCATCTTGTTGATCAAATTAAATATATTTAAAATTATACTTTTTGGGAAGCTTATAATAAGGACTACATACTTACAAAACATAAATTTTAAATGAATTCATTTTATCCTCCAAAAGGTAAATCAAAAGTGGTTTTTATCAGCATTTTGATAGGTGTAGAGGAGACTCCATTATAGGTATGGTTTAAAACTATCAGGGTTCTATCCAAGGGGGTTTGATCAAACCCTCTTCAATTGAAATCCTTTAAATAGAACCTTTCAAGGCTTAAATCATTATATTTTCTAAAAATATGTGATTTCAACAAAAATTAGGGTGTCCCAAAAGTGTAACCCATTATTGTGGCAGCACCCTAGCATTCAAGATTTCCCAACACTGTTGTTAGAGAGAGAGAGAATGTCCTTGTAGGATAGAAGCTAAAGATAATCCAAATGATGATGAAATGATTTAAACACAATGATGCCATCTTGTTAATCAAATCCTTAGGAGGATGAAGATTCTTCAACTCATAAGGATGTTGATGATGATTCTAAGTCCACCACAAACACAATGAATGCCTTGAATCTGCCTTTGCACAATATCATAACCTTGCTATCATCAACTTGTTACAAAATGAATTCAAACACTTGTTTATATATGCTATCTTATTAAACTTTAACAAATTAATTGAAAGAGCCAACAAGGGAGGAGCCATTTAAGATTCTTATGCTAACATACATTTAAATTTACTCTGACTAATCAGGGTGGACTTGGGTGCAAGAGCCCAAGTCCCAAGGTGCCTTTTTGGTTAGTACCTAAGCATTAAATGGGCCTCTAGTTCCCATTTGACATGGGTTTCAGGGGATTCTCATCAGGATGAATATTTTACCTTGTAGAGTGTAAAAACGGGGACCTAGGAGCTAAACTAGGAGGTAAAAAGGCATGTGTCCACTTTTTACTCCATAACATTTAGCCCCCACTTTCATGTGTGTGTGATCCTATGATTCAACACATGCATTAAAGTATGGTTGAAGCATATCAAAACACATCAAACACTAGAATGAAGACACACCCTAAGTTTGAAGGACTATTCCTAGCCCCCAGACTTAGGAAAACATAAGAAAACACTGAAAGTCACATAAGACACAGTGAATACAATAAGGAAGCATGCAATGCATAGAGAAGATAGTGAAAGCACACAATACATGGAGAAGACATGAACACAGTCATGCAAGACACAAAGAAGTCATGAAGAGAAGACGTGATTAAGCAATTACATATCTATATATATTTAATGCTAACTAAAGTAAACAAAACACACATGAAAATACATGCAGAACACACAGTGCGGGGGAGGCTCATCACCACATGTCTTTAGACCATGCGACAAACACACAAGACACACAAGGAAGACATGTAAAACACACAAAAGACACACAAAATACATGAGCACCATATAGTATGCCATAGACACACTATACATCTTATACACGACAAACACGGGCGATAAGAAGGAGCTCATCACTGCACTCCACTATCTAAAACATAACACACCTGATGGTTGAGCTACACTACCACAATTGACAAAGACATGCTTAAGGGTGAATGACTCAAGATCCAACCTCACCTCACGATGAGGACTTTGTATAAAAGGATGTGCACTAGCTCAAGAGATACACCATCTTGCCTCTCTATGAGGGCTTTGTATAAAAGGATGTACACTAGATTAAGAGATACGCCATCCCACCTCGCGATGAGGGCTTTTTCTTTAAAAGGATGTGCACTAGCTCAAGAGATACACCATCCCATCTTGTGATGAGGGCTTTCAAACACGCTTTGTCAGTGTAAAAGTAATCAAACAAATACCATTATATATGCCCCCACCTTAAAGTGGTTGATCTCACTTGCCAATATCAACCACATTAAGGTAGAGTGAAAACACGTAAGAGAACAAGAGCTTTCACAAAGCCCATGCCCCAAAGTGGCATGTGCCATAATCACCGAATGTTCCCACAGATGCATCATTATCATTTGCTACTTGATAATAAGCTTTGGTTAGAAAATCTTACTCTAATATAATAAGCTATGTAGAAATCATATCATATGAGAGAGACCAAGGCTACACTTGCAGGTTTAGAACCGAGTATAGCCATTGGGCTATACTGCAGGTATCTCAAAATTGAGTGTAGCAACAAAGTGAGATAAAAAACAATCCAAAGTGCATAGAAGTAGATTCAAAGTATTGCAAAAGTTTGTTACAATGAATATCACAACATGAATCACAACATGGAGTGATTCTACTAGTCAAGCATCAGATATATATATCAACCCCATCTTCACATATGGACTAGGTCCATTTTTTCTTTCTTGTTGAAGGGATGCATGGTCCTTATCAGTATTTGTTTGTTTTCATCATCCACGGACTAGTAGAGGCATTGAAGAATGTAAACAATAAAATGAGAGAGGAGACAAGAGCGACTTGGGTTTACAACATGGGAAGATGCCCCCAAGACATCCTCCACAACATTATGCCCCCAAGGCACAACACACAACAATAAAATAGAGGAGAGGAATAGAAGAATAGGGAAATGAATAGAAGAATGGTCACAAAAAAGGTGGTCTCCTTGTATCCTTGACCTTACAAGAGTATCAAGGGTCATCCAAAAAGACCTGTCATCCAAAAAGACCTAAACAACATTTAACACAACATGGGGGAACACAATACAATGCTAACAACATATATATCTAGGAGGAGGCCACCCTCAAGAGCAACTGGGATAGATGCTACATCGAGTGTGGAAAAATGAGGGAGATATACTTACTTGAGTTAATGTGATATTTCCTGGCAGACAATCCATGTCTATCATTGCAGGATATATCATATTTAGTCTTGAACTTATTGATCTTGTGTTAGTATTGGTACACTTATTTATTGTCCCCTTAGTAGGTGGAATAAGTCTATTAATGATAATTAAATTAACATTGTTTTCACTTTGATTGAGCTCAACATACATCCCTAAAGGATTTAATGTGAGAGACATTTCTTCCACCACCAATGCTTCATCTTTTAAAGGGAGAGCATTGGAATGAAGGGAAGGTAGGGTGTTGCTAAGGAAATTGTTGATGATTGTATCTTTAGTGATGTTCAAAGAACATGCAACCAAAGGAGAAGTATCCAAGGTTTTTGCATCCTTAGTGATATCCAAGGGACTCGGACATTCAACCAAAGGGAGGAAATTGACAATCTTCCCTTCCTTAGTGATATCCAAGGTACTTGAACATTCAACTAAAGGAGGAAGATCAAGCGTCTTCACTTCCTTGGTAATATTCAAGGTACTTGAATATTCAACTAAAGGAGGAAGATTGATAGGATGATCCATAAAGACTTCATGCACTAAGGTAGGGATAGAATTTTTAACATTGTTATATGAATGCTCATTATCTATCCATGGAGTGTTCTTCGTTAGAGGGGGTTCTTCATTCACTAATGCTTCATCTTTCAAAGGGAGAGCATTGTCCTCTTGCACCAAAATGTCCTCATAAGTGGAAACAACTTTGGGAGAGAGATCATAAGGTAAAACTAAGTTAGCATCATATGTATTAGAGACTAGATCCAGGGCCCGATCTTGACCTTTAACAATAGGAGTCGTAGTAAAATGTCCAATAGAGATAAAGTCATCTAGGGCTTCATCTAACATATTGAAGTGATTATTACTAAACGATGCATCATATTTATTATTATCCATGAATTTAGTGAGATATTCTAATATCGAAGGATATATTTCCATGAGAGTTATGAAGCTATCAAAATCAGATATATAACAAAGGATTTCATATGTGGAACACATAGAAATATCAACATCATATATGCATGCTATTTGTTTTAATACTTGATGATGCTTATTAATTAATTTGGAGAAATTATCAATATCTATGATGTATGCAAACAAAGCTTCCAAAGATGAATAACAAGAAGCATCCATGATAGTGTGATATCTTGTTGCACACTAGCTTGAGGAAATTGGGTCTTTGAAGATCAAGAACACACTAACTTCACTACAAACAAAGTAAGTATGGTGTAAATAGTGCTACATAACAAGGCAAGATGAATGATTTAAAAGTTTGCTTAAAGAAGTGTGAAGAAAGTGTGTAAAACTCTTAATGTTGAAATACACATTGTGTAATTGCAAAATTTGAAATTTTAATGCAAGAACACACAATGAAGCAAAACTACAACTCAAAATCAGATTTGAATGAGTGTTTAAAGAGGGCAAAAAAATTGGAAATAAGATTTTGACTACAAACCCTAGAGCTTTTGCAAAAACTAGGTTATATGAAAAATGCAAGTTTTTAACAAAACCCCAGCAAGGTGTTGTTGGTGTAATTAAATATTTAATTACATTTTATTAAGTTTTCTTAGGGCTAATTTTAGTCTTATGTTATTCTTAAGTCATATTAGGGTTTTTCTATAAATTGCAAATATAAAAGCAAGTTCTCACATGTAATTCATTAATCCATTTCATTAATTCATCCAATATTGTGCAAATTATTTATCTTTACTTTTTTCTCTTGTGGAAGGTAAATCTTAGGTTTTGCAGGTGATCTTTGTGGCTTGAGTTAATTATCAAATTCAACATGGTATCAGAGCGGATCTGCAAGCCCCTTCTCAAATTTGGAGAATTTTTTTAGCAAGAGCCATTTGCTGGGTGTGTTTTTTTATAAAATGGAGTATTCCATTAGATTCAGTGCAGCTGGAAAAAGTAGATTTATTTTTTGTTTGGTTGGATTTGGTCTAGGGAAGCCAGATCTGTGAAGGTTTCAAGAGTGTTTTTTTTATCTATATAAAAATAGAAGTTTTAGAGTATTTTTGGACAAAACAGACCTCACCATTATGCTCAGAAGGCCCAAAAACCCCTATTTTCATATAAGGCACTCTATATTTTGCTGAAAAAAAGTTTTTGGGTGTTTTTTTAGGGTTTCAAAAATTTGGTTCTGTGAAATCCGTACGACCTGTACGGAATCTGTACGTCCGTACTGTGCCTCGATTTCTGTGTCATTCTCATCTAAGCTAATTTTGATTTTAGAGCTGCCTCAATTTGCGTGCCATGTTATTTTTGTGCCGCCTCGATTTCTGTGCACAGGTACAGCTGAGTTTTTTTATTAATTTCTTCATAAAAAGGAATTTTTTTATTTTGGAGGGCTAACCCCTTGGGTTTAACCCTTGGTCACATGGGGGACTAGCCCCTAGCTTCCAAGCAGCAGCCCCCAAAGACTCAGCTCCTGGTCATATGAGTGACCAGTACCCTTGCCACCAGCCCCCAGAGACTAAGCCCCTGGTCACATGGGTGCCCAGGAGCTTCAATAGTGTTTTTTCTTTATCCTCTTTGTCCTAAAGGAGCAGTTTTGGTAAATCAGGCATATATTGAGTATACGAAGTTAGATTTTTGAAAACAAATAGGCATCGGAAAGCTGGTTCCAAGCATAATCCAGTGGTGCAGGTATTTTTTCCAGGTTTTGCTGATTGGTATAATTTATTTGTATTTGAAGTCAAGGCATCTTTTTTTGCTTTCGAGCTCCATTCTTGCACCCAGAATCTCTGTTTTTAAAAAATGAATAGGTGTTGGAAAGGTATCATAGAGCTCTACATAGCCACCTATATAATTTTTTTAGATTCAGCCCCAGGTATATTTTAAATCAGTTTGTCGATTTTATGGCTTCTGTTGGATATCCTGGACATGCTGCCTCCTAGAAAGGTTCTGTTTGCTTTGAAAGACTTCTATTATCAGCATAAATCTATTTGCATATTTTGATCCTTAATCATCTAAAGAGATGGGATTATACCATCAACATAAATCTAATTGCAGATATTGTGGAAGTAATCAACATGAGAAAGAGATGTGTCCTCATTTCTCACATCATCTCTTTGAAATGCTTGTTTCAATCGCTTCTCCTCCTGATGAGATCATTGCTCCACCATCACCTACTACTACTTCAAAGTTTAGTGTTGCATCATCATTGGCTTCTAGTGATTCTGTGCAGCAGGTCAATATTAGTCTTCCTGATCCACCTCATTGGGATTCCTATCTTGTAGACATATCATCTTTGTTTGTAGAGTCCCATCTTATAGATTTGGAGGACATTGAGGACATTTGTCCTCTCTTTGATGACAGCTTCAATGGAGTTGCATCACCATCATCTGCTTCAAAGATTGTTTTTCATCCTCCTCTTCTTCAGTCATAGTTTGGCAGTGGATTGGAGACATTTGAGCAGTTTTCAGGAGCATCATTATTGTCTTTGGATCATGTGCAGAGTTTAGATACATTCATCCTTCTTCCTGTGTATTCCTATCTAGAATGGGAAGACATTATGCACACATCTGCAGTTCTATTTCTTCCCAAGGGGAGGAATGTTGTTCAACGTTCATGGGTTTTCATCGTTATTCTGTGTCGAGCATCTTCTAGCACTGCAGGAGTCATCTTGAGGAGCGGTTGCATGGTCTCTCTTCTTATCTCTATTTTTGGAGGGAGCATTTCCTCGCTTAGGGTTTCATCCTTCTCACTTCTGGGGGGGTCATCAGACCTTCTCTCTTATTCCTCTCTTATGGGGGGCATTCTTGATTGTACTTTTGTGATGGATTCACTTCTTGGGGGGTCTTAGTTTTAGTCCTTCTTCCATCACATGTTTATGTACTTGTATTTTTTCTCTCTTTTGGAGAGGAGTTTTCTCCCACTGGGTTGTTCTCCTTTCTCTCCACTTTATGAGAGATTCTTGTTGTTCATGGGTACCTAAAATGGCCTTGTAGCCAGGACCCATTCTTGCATTAGTTGCATGCTTTTCATTTCTCCCTAAGTTGCACTTATGGGGGGGTGTTGGTGTAATTAAATATTTAATTACACTTTATTAAGTTTACTTAGGGCTAATTTTAGTCTTAGATTATTCTTAAGTCATATTAAGGTTTTTCTCTAACTTGCAAATATAAAAGGAAGTTCTCACATGTAATTCATTAATCCATTTCATTAATTCATCCAATATTATGCAAATTATTTCTCTTTTCTTTTTTCTCTTGTGGAAGGTAAATCTTAGGTTTTACAGGTGATTTTTGTGGCTTGAGTTAATTATCAAATTCAACAGGTGTGATATCATGAAATGATTATTTTCTATAATTTGACTAAGATCTAATGTAAAAATTAGAAAATCAAATGTTTCCCATGATATGCAATGAAAATAATGCAAAAGTATACCTTTATGCAAGCCTAGAATGCTTATTGTTTCAATTGTTTCAAATGTATGCAAGATTTTTCAATGAAGAATGATAAGTATGATATGAAGTAATGCAAGATATGATTTCAACACTCAACAAGATGCAAATTCTTTAAAACATAGGCTCACCAAAATGTTGAATAGGTAAAAGAGAGATGGATGCAAAGCATGTGAGTACACTAGATCAAACCCTCCTTTCATTACAACATTCAAGGATAAAACTGAGATAAGTCACTAAAAGATGGAAGAGGACTCAGCTACTGATTTCGTGTTCTTGTTTGTAGAGGAAAGATGTGATTCAACCAATCCTTTTATCAAACCCTAGGCCAACCAATGCACTAAACCCTAGAATTTGGATAATCAACTTATAACAAAGAAACATCAACAACAAATCAAGATTTGAGAATACCAGGATGATAAGTGAGATGTCCAAACTTGTCCCTTAAAAGCTGAAATGTTGAAAGGATCTGGGGCTAGCGCTCGAGTCCAAAAAGTCCTGATATCTGAAAGCTCAAAACTAGAAAAATGTCATAAATGATGCTTTGATGTTGAATTTAGGGTTTGTTTTGATTGCTAGACACTAGAGCTAGTGCCCAAGTCTGCTACAATAGAATTTCCAAACTCTATTTTCAGATCCCAAAGCTTTATCTTTCAAACAACTCCCTATACCTTTACTTCTGCAATTCTCGCACCCATAACCTGGACACAAGAAGAAAAGGGGTTTGGGGGTAGTGGTGTTTAGGGATTTGCCTCAGTCAAATCCTGGGTTAGCATTCAAGCTTTCCCAACACTGTTGTTAGAGAGAGAGAGAGAGCGTGTCCTTGTAGGACAGAAGCTAAAGATAATCCAAATGATGATGAAATGATTCAAACACAATGATGTCACCTTGGTGGTGAAGTCCTTAGGAGGATGAAGATTCTTCAACTCATAATGATGTTGATGATGATTCCAAATCTGCAACAAACACAATACTAACACAAGTCTGCCACAAACATAATGAATACCTTGAATTCACTGTTTCACAATATCATAACCTTGTTATCATCAAGTTGTTACAAAATGAATTAAAACACTTTTTATATATGCTATCCCATTAAAATTTCACAAATTAATTGAAAGAGCTGGCAAGGGAGGACCCATTTAAGAGTCCTATGATGACATACATTTAATTTTACCCCAACCAATCAGGGTGGACTTGGGCACAGGCACCCAAGTCCCAAGGTGCCTTTTTGGTCGGGGCCTAAGCATTAAATGGGCCCCTAGTGTTACAAGTATGAGGATAACCAGTGTTGTCATTGATGTCAACATACTCATATTGCATTAATGAGAAGGATTGGATGAGCTGTGTATTGAGGAAATTAGTCTCAATCAGGAACAGTGAAGAACAGTGATGACATTAAGGTAAAAGTCCAAGATAAGATAAATATAAGAGGATACGGTTTAAAGGGTTTTCAAATATGAGTCTTGAGATGCTCCTGTCAAGATTTCAGAGGTCCACATGAAGATCTGAAGAAGTTATGGTCGCTCTAGTAGAACTGGTTCCGGTAGATGTTCAGTGGTGACAGAGTATCACAGATTGGTCCAGTAAGCTTCAGAATTGCATTATCTCATTCTGTAGATTGAAGGGAGTGTTGAAGAAATCAGTGAGAAGTGACAACTAGATTTGTTCATGGTTTGGAGGTCTGGAAGCACCTTTTTCATTATGACAGTAATGACAGACTGTGTTCTTGAAGTTCCGGATGTAGTGTCCCCTCATTGTTGGCTTGTGATAGTGGCAGTTCTGCATTACTCTCTGTCAGTCAGAGACAATAGTTAGTCTTTCATTGCATTGATACAGTTCTGAGACATTTGATTAGTAGGTTATGATTTATGTTTATCTTGATGGACTATCTTCGACTAATATAATTAGACATGTGTTATGAGTTTATGATGGCATTACTATTACTCCAGTTATGATGCGAACTAATATTATCATGTGTCATTTGATATGTTGGTATTTGAATAAAAGTTGTTATAAGAGCAAAGACGGTGTAGTACTACTTGCTTCGAGCACCCTACTACATCGTGATTCTCTGACTCTCTGTGTGTGTTGACATATATGTGTTTGATCGTATACAACCAATTGTTCGGATGCAGGCTGTAGGTACCAAACCTTGACTCCACCTGATATAGCAGGTTTGAGCGAGTTCTTGCTCCAATGGGTATCAATGATCAGAGATAATGCGAGGTCTATTCCACTAGGTCGGTCATTGTCTTCTGTGGTGGTCTTGGAGCCGATTGTCAGGTTAAACCATTTATTGTTGTTAATGCCGTGAACATAAATTTTCTTAAATCTCACAAGTTGTTCTCATGATTGAATTAGAAGTTCATTGAATATCTTTTGTCTGATTATCCTTCTGGTCGTACCTTTATGTTTGTATTGGAGTATTATATTACCTTGGGGTGGAGTTTGGTCTATGTTGGTTTGTTGTGAAGTAGGAATCTTGTGTGGTGTTATGGCCACTTGTTGACAATGTGGAAATGTTGACCTTGTTTGATTATGGTTTCTCTATCTTTGGTTGTACCTAACTCCAGATGTGAGGTGTCTTGATCTTTGGTCTAGATAGTGGCATGGCAATGTAATGGGATATTTGGATTTTCGTGCCCTGTAATGAATGGGATACTGGTCTCTTGGTTATAGTACTTGGTTTCTAGATTGTATTGCTTCTAATTTTGAAGGGAATCTAAGGACTTCTTGTTGTGGCCTAGTGAATGGCGTAAGTTTTGGATCAGAACTGATTTGTGTCTTTATACCCATATGTTGTGGTATGTATGATTGTTTAGAGAACTCTAAGAGAGTGGCTTTCATGGTGGGGCCGGTGCCTAGTGAGAGGCCACCTGGGTAACCCCATGGAAGTTGTAAGCATGTGGAAACTTAACAACTTAATCAAGAGGGTTGGGGTATTAAAACACTTAACAAGATAAGTAAGAAACCTCACCCATGCCTTGAGTGCTCTCACAGGCTAAGGATGGGATGAGAAGGACTGGTTGGCAAGGCCAACCTCCTTGTCGCCATGAGAGGACTTGTTGGCTCCACATGTGTCACCCTATGGGGCCGGTGCCTAGAAAGAGGCTGCCAGGGTAACCATTGATGGGGGCCAGCTTCTGGTGATAGATAGCCTAGGTAACCCATGCTAGGACCATGCGATGACACTCTCCTTACACAGTTCAGTTGTTCTTTTTGTTGTGCCTCTGGAGTGATGTCTTGTCTTATGCAGTTGTTGATATTGGTCGGTTGTGTCAAGTCAGTTGTTGTTCTTTTATTATTAGATGTTGTTACTTTGGCTTAGTGGAAACCTCGTTGTTATTTCCTAGCTCGGAGGGGTGGACCTTAGGGTTCCACATGGTTGGGAGGCAGAGCTATCCATTGGTCTTCTTGGAGATGCGGTTTGAGTCCTATGTAGAGATGTTCCAGTTCTAGATTGCTTTCCACATTCGGAGTTGTTGTATATTTTCTGATGTATTCATTTGTAAACTGACACAATCAGTCTTGTAATCTTGTATTGTAACTTTGTAAATAAACTATCTTGCAAATGTAAAAGTTGTTCTTAACTAAAGTAACAGTAAAATGTTATCACTTGTGTGGTTTTTACTTTATATTTACTGATGCAGTTATGTTTCCCTAGAGGAGTTAGAAGTGCACTTTTCTTTACGTTGTGTATTATGTCATCTTAGTTACTAATATTGCAAATTCTTGCTTTCAAAAAAAAAATTATTTCTGTAATTTTGCACTTTTTAGTCTAGCACTCTAGGGTTGCATAACAGAGCATTACATTTAGTATTAGAGCCTAGGTTGTAACACTAAGACCTCTGGATTATTGTGGTTGCCCTAGGTTAAACGATTTTCTCATTGTAGTGAGTTGGTAATAGTATCTCCCACCTATATGCATTAGTATGAAGGTTGATAAGTTTATAGACTTGCTCTTTAGGAAATGAATGCTTTATGCTACTTATGAGTCTACTATGCTCTTTCTCCTTCTTCTCTGGAAATGTGATGTTACATCTAATAATATGTTCTCTCTGCATGTTAATGCATCTAATCATCTGGTGACATCATACATCATGAGTTATGTGGTTATGTGATGTTGACATCTTTACATGGTTGCTTGAAAATCTATATCTAACCCCTAGATGGTCATGACCTCTTATGGAAGAATTATTGTAATTTATGGAAGTTATCATTGTATATGCATGTGTAAGAACTGTATGCAGGAGATCAAATGAGAGCTTGTGTTGGGCCTATGAGATCAGGAACGTGATAATGTAAGTCAATTATAGTTTGAATTATTCTTATATGTGATATTATATATTCCTTTTATATATTCTTGTATAAGGAAGCAATTGCATATTTCCATAGTTTAGTAGAAAGAAATTGCATTGTAATAAAGATAGAAGTTGTTTAGATCAGAGGATGTAGTTAACATAATTGTTTGAGTGTTGGTGTATATTCTCTAACACATTCTAGACCTTGTGTCCTTGAGTGTTGTGTAGCGGATACTCCCCTTTTGTGGCTAAAATTAGTCACATCGTGATGTAAATTTGTTGTAATTTGGTTGTTTTGGAAATTTTGACAGTTGCTTCATGTGTAGTACTAGGGGGTTAACAGTGAGTTTTCTTTCCTTGAACCTTCTTATGTCAGGAATGGTCACCAAGACTCTTTTCTTTATTCTTGATTTATTGAAATTTGCCGGCACTTTGTTTCTATCATGTTCATTTTGAACCTCTGATAAGTATGTTCAAGGGAGGACTCTGCAGAAAATTGCACTTTGCATGGTTGGTAATTAGTAGAAATAATATAGGAGATGAATCTTTCCATAGTTGTATGTGACTGCAATTATTATGATTGTATGAGATTACCAAAAGTGTGATTGGATATGAGTAGATCACAAGGTGCGCCATAAAGATAAAGAATAGATGTTCTTCTTATCTTTTATTGAACATTTGTGCTTGTTGGTGAACAATTGTTGAATATAAATGAGAATGTTGGCAATAGAATGTGACAATGTTAATATATTATGTTTCTGCCCTGATCTGTGACTTCCAGGAGTAAGTCAAGTTTTAGGGGCGGAGGATGTAGTGCCCCCTCATTATTGGCTTGTGATAGTGGTAGTTCTGCATTACTCTCTGTCAGTCAGAGACAATCGTTAGTCTTTCATTGCATTGATACAGTTCTGAGACATTTGATTAGTAGGTTATGATTTATGTTTATCTTGATGGACTATCTTCGACTAATATAATTAGACATGTGTTATGAGTTTATGATGGCATTACTATTACTCCAGTTATGATGTGAACTAATATTATCATGTGTCATTTGATATGTTGGTATTTGAATAAAAGTTGTTATAAGAGCAAAGACGGTGTAGTACTACTCGCTTTGAGCACCCTACTACATCGTGATTCTCTGACTCTCTGTGTGTGTTGACATATATGTGTTTGATCATATACAACATGGTAAAGATGTCAATCTCCAATTCAAGTTTGTGATACTTGATTACTTTGTAGACAGTGTGTCTCTTGTAGGCAGTGTGCCTCTTGTGAGCAGTGTGCTCGGGTAGTGAGCCCTAATTGGCATGTGCCATCTATTTTTCTTATTCTTCTAACAGAGAATAATCCTTGGGTTAATCACCCCATGGTTTTTCCCTTAACCGGGTTTTCCACGTCAAAATCTTGGTGTCTCATGTGTTGATGTGTAGCTGCTCTGGTGTTTATGCTTTATGCTTTCATGAATGATTAATTGCTATACTATTGAATAACAAAGTGGATTTAAGTGTTTGAATTGGAAGCAAGTTTAGGATAACTAGTTCACCCCCCCTCTGAGTTATCAACAATTGGTATCAAAGCCAAGTTCCTCTAAAAAGAGCTTAACTGCTTGAGGAGATCCAGGATGTCATCATACAAGAAGGATAGTCCGAAGTTTGATGGAACCAACTTCTCTCTTTGGAAAGGTCACATGAAATGTCACTTGGAGTGTATGGGAAAGATGTACTTGTCCATGGTCACAAAAGCCTATGTACCTCCACAGGGTGGTCCGACAAATCTAAATGAAATCATAGATGCTGAAAACAATCTACAAACCAAAGAGGCTCTTCTAAGTGTTTTAACTGACTCAGAACTCTCAAATGTTATTGACCTACCAACTGCCTATGAGATCTGGGTCAAACTGGAACTTCTGCATGAAGGAGATGAGTATGTTAAGAGTGCAAGGTTGCAGAGTCTCAAAGGGAAATTTGAAAGACTGAAAATGAGAGATGATGAAAATATTACTACCTTTATGCCAAGAGTAAATGAGCTGGTGTGTGGAATCAGGAATGCTGGTGGAGTCTTGGATGAAAATGAGATTGTTGGCAAAATTCTCAGATCCCTTCCTGCTGTCTATAAAATCAAGGTTGTTGCCATTGATGAATTCAGAGCCCATACAACTATCACAAGAGACCAATTGGCCGGCAAACTGGCTGCATTTGAAATGACCGAGTTTGTAGATGATCCCCCCAAGACTGAATCTGCATTAAAAGCTAGTGCATCTGTGAAAGGCAAACAAAGATTTGATCTGGGAGAAAACTCTTCAAGGAAGCTGTCATGGTATGATCAAGCAAGAAGAGACATGGAAGGGAAAGAAGCAGAAACAACTCAACTTGAAGCCAGGTAAATGCAAGAAGTTGTGTCTACTTAAGGTGGAAGTTTCAGAGTTAGAAAAAAATCCAAAATTGTGTTAACCAAAACGGGATCCCGCTTTTTATGAAACAGAATCTTGTTTTGCTTCTGGAACCCGAGCCAAAAGCAGGTTCCTGTTTTCTAGAAACGGGATCCTGTTTTGAGTTTCATAAAAGGTTAATATTTTAACCTTTATGAAATAGGATCCTATTTTGAAACGGGATCCCGTTTCATAAAGGTTAAAATATTTACCTTTTATGAAACGGGATCCCATTTTAGAACGAGATCCCGTTATTTAAAATTTGAATTTTAAGCTCAGGTTTTGCTTTGTAACCTGGTTCGGGAAATGCTTTGGGGACCCGAACCTAACCTCTAGACCTGGTTTGACCTGCAACTTGAAGGTCCTTGAACGTCCTGTCAATGTCACAACAAAATAGTGACTTTGGGCATATATCTGAAGGTTTATTTTGCAGAATATTTTGATGAAATTAAAACCCATTATAGATGAGACAGTCTAGATTCCAAATATATAATTTTTTTTACAATTGGATTTTTTTTCTATTTTTTAATCAATTTCTGATGAAATAGGTCCATAAACTTGAATTATCATGGTTTTTTAGTATTTTAATAACTTTTTATTAAAATATTTTTTTGTAAAAAAAATTGTAGGAAAACGTACTTTAGACAATTCTTTTCAATTTTTTAAAAAAAAATCAAAAAATGTTAAGTTTAGGTCATCTTATGCGTGACGTACACGATGATTTTATAAAAGACCAAAAATGGCTAATAAAAAATTAATAAAAAAAATATTCTATAAAAAATTTTAAAAAAATGGAAAACATGCTTCAATGAGTTACAAATCTTTTCCCAAAAGGATTTTGAAAAATATGATTATTTAGGTCAAAATATGGATGTACACGTACATGGTATAGTAAAAAAAAAGTGACTTTTAAATAGTGGTTTTTAGAAACGCCTATTCAAAATCAATTTCTATCATCTAGGTATTGAAAAAAATTACATATTTGGAAAACTAGACTCCGAGTACTACATTTCATATTTAGTGACTTTTTCCAAGATTCCACCTTTAAGTGCTTCAAATTTTTAGGTCAAATGTGACAAATTTTGAAAATTAGGGAAAACACTTCCACTTTTTGGCCAATAAGTGGACACAACTTCTTGCACACACCCAGCCCTCATTGCAAAAAGACTGCCAAGAGGATCTGGTAAGTATGAAGGAAAATTACCCTTTAAGTGCTTCAACTGCAATAAGATTAGTCATTTTGCCTCAAGATGTCCAGAAAGATCTACAAGGTCAAATTCTAACAGACAAAGGTTCCAAAAGAATTGTTATTATGTTCATGAAGAAGATGATAATGAAGGAGTAACAGATGATGAATCAGAAATAGGAAACAAATCTGGAAATGAATGGGTGTTTATTGCAATCAAGGAAGAAGATCCAATGTCCCTTGAATCTGTCAATCATAAGGTTGTAGAAAGAGCTTTAGCTGCCCAAGTTGAAGAAAAGGATGATTGGGTTATTGACAATGGATGCTCTCACCATATGACAGGTGACAAGAACAAGTTCTTAGATTTGGAAAGGTATGAAGGAGGAATGGTAAAGTTTGGTGATAATTCTACTGGCAGAATCAGAGGTAGGGGAACTATTTCTTTTGATGGAAAGAACAAAACTGGTAATGTACTGTATGTTGAAGGATTGGAGCACAATCTTCTCAGTGTTGGACAGTTGGTGGACAAAGGTTATGATCTCCGGTTCAAGAATGGAAGATGCAGGATCTTTGAAAGTTTCGAAACTGAGATTGCATCCGGTACTCAAACAAAAGGTAATATCTTTCATCTAGTTGGTACTAATAAAAGTTGTCTATTTGTTCAAGTTGATCAGAGTTGGCTATGGCATAGAAGGATGTGTCATGTAAATTTTGATAACATCATCAAGATAAGCAATACTCTGGCTATAAGAGATCTTCCAAAATTGGTAAAACCTACAAATAGTTTGTACAAAGAACGTCAGCTAGGTAAACAGAGTAGACTCTTATTCAAAAGCAAGGATAAGTCCTCTACCAGATTATTGGAATTAGTTCATACTAATCTATGTGGTCCAACAAGAATCAAGAGTATGCAAGGTGATAGATACTTCATGTTACTGATTGATGATCATTCCCAGATAATGTGGGTTGCCTTTCTAAAAGAGAAATCAGAAGCTTTTGAGAAGTTCAAAATCTTCAAGGCTATGGTAGAGAATCAAACCAGATTAAAACTGAAATGTCTGAGGTCTGATAGAAGTGGTGAATTCACATCTGGTGAGTTCATAGATTTTTGTGAGAAGCATGGAATAAAGAGATAGTTGTCTACTCCTAGGACTCCACAGTAGAATGGAGTAGTAGAGAGAAAGAACCGGACCATCCAGGAAGCATCCTGGGCAATGATGATGGAAGAAAATGTTCCCCAGATGTTTTGGAGAGAAGCTGTCAGCACTGCAGTCTACACTCTCAATCGAGTTCAAATCAGAAGCAATACCGATAAGACTTCTTATGAACTTTGGTTTGGCATCACTCCTACTGTGAGATATTTTAGAGTATTTGGTAGTAAATGTTACATTAAAAGAGATGAAGATCTAGGAAAGTTTGATGCTAGAAGTGATGAAGGAATTTTCTTGGGTTACTCCACTCAAAGAAAAGCATACCGGTGTTACAATAAGAGACTGATAAAGATGATAGAAAGTACAAATGTGAAGGTTGATGAAGGAATTGAGAAGCCCTCAAGGTTTTATGAATATGATGAAGATGATCAGAATGGTAATCTGGTTCAAGGAGCTCAATCCTCTTCTGAAAATTAGATTCAGACTAATCCAGTAAATTAGGAAGAAGTGATAGGTCTGAATGAGCCTGATCAAGAAATAGAAGTGCAAGAAACTCCCAAAGTTCCAAGGTATGTAAGACTGAACCACTCTGTAGATCAGATTATAGGTGACAAAAGCAAAGGTGTGCAAACTAGAAGGACAATTGCTCAAAATTTAGATGAATATTGTCTGATTTCAAAGATTGAACCTAAGACAATAAATGAAGCCTGCAATGATGAAAACTGGACCAAAGCAATGGAGGAAGAGTTGATGCAAATTGAGAAAAATCACACTTGGGATCTTGTTCCCAGACCTAGAGACAAGAATGTGATTGGAACCAAATGGGTCTTCTGGAATAAACTTAATGAAGTTGGTGAAGTAATCAGAAACAAAGCCAGATTGGTTTGCAAAGGCTACTCTCAAATAGAAGGAATTGATTTTGAAGAAACCTTTGCTCCGGTGGCAAGAATTGAAGAAGTCAAACTATTTCTTGCATTTGTTACCTTCAAAGACTTCAAGGTATATCAGATGGATGTCAATTTTGCCTTCCTAAATGGTGATCTGGAAGAAGAAGTATACATTGAGCAACCGGATGGATTTCAATTGTCTGATCATGGTGATATGGTCTGCAAGTTGAAGAAAGCACTGTATGGATTGAAGCAAGCCCCGAGAGCTTGGTATGAAAGATTGGATAAACATCTTGTGTAGATTGGTTTCAACAAAGGTACTGCTGACAGTAACTTATATTTTAAAATTGATCATGAAAACATCTTGATTGTTGAAGTATTTGTTGATGATATCATCTTTGGAGGAAAAGATAACACGTGTAAAACTTTTGCAAATCAAATGAAAATTGAGTTTGAGATGTCTATGCTTGGTGAAATGAATTTCTTCTTGGGTCTGCAAATCACTCAAACAAAGAAAGGGATCTTCATTTCTCAGACCAAATATGTGAAAGAATTGTTGAGGAAATTTGGGATGGAAGATTCAAAGCCAATGAATACTCTCATGGCAACCGGATGCAAGTTGAGCAAAGATGATGACTCTCCTAAGGCATATCAGACAAAGTACAGATCAATGACTGGTGGATTGTTGTATCTCACTCAAACTAGACCAGATATTATGCAAGTTGTTGGTCTTGTTGCTAGATTCTAGTCTGATCCCAGAGAACTCATGTTATGGCAATCAAGAGAATTTTTAGATATCTAAAAGGGACAGTGGAGTATGGCTTGTGGTATCCTAGAGATCATGATTTCTCTCTTCATGCATACACAGATGCAGATTGGGTAGGAGATGTGGATGACCGGAAGAGTACCAGTGGTGGAGCATTCTTTTTGGGAAAGAGATTGGTTTCTTGGCTAAGCAAGAAACAAGATGCAATAGCTCTGTCTACAACTGAAGCAGAATACATTGCAGCAGCAGGTAGTTGCACTCAAGTTTTATGGATGAAGCAGATGCTAAGAGATATTAAAGTAGAGTATGAGGAGCCTATCACAATTTTCTATGACAATTCTAGTGCAATAAATATTTCTAAGAATCCGGTGTTGCATTCTAAGACTAAGCATATATCTATCAAGTTTCACTTTCTGAGAGAACAAGTGAACAAGGATGAAGTTAGATTGGAGTTTGTGCCCTCAAAGGATTAGATTGCAGATATCTTTACTAAACCTCTTCCTAAGGAATCTTTTGAGTATCTCTGGGAGAAGTTAGGGGTTGTTGCCCCTCTGGTGATGAACTAGGATGCACTGATGTGCATCATTCCGGTGGATATCACAGTCATATCTTGTGATCTGGATTGGTGATGGGGAGCTGCTACTAAGGGGGAGCAACTGGTATGATTCTGATGTGTTAAAATTGCAAGTATGAGCCCTTTGCCATTGATGTCAAAGGGGGAGAGAAGACATGTGAAAAACACGTGGTTGATGATCAAAGGGGGAGCAGTAAAGAAAGAGAAGACATGTGAAGAGTTGTTGCTGATAGGGGGAGTTGTGACAGAAAGGAGTTCTTGTCTTGATGGTTTTTCACATCATATGTTGCCATCAATGACAAAGGGGGAGATTGTTGCAAGTATGAGGATAACCAGTGTTGTCATTGATGTCAACATACTCATATTGCATTAATGAGAAGGATTGGATGAGCTGTGTATTGAGGAAATTAGTCTCAATCAGGAACAGTGAAGAACAGTGATGACATTAAGGTAAAAGTCCAAGATAAGATGAATATCAGAGGATGCGGTTTAAAGGGTTTTCAGATATGAGCCTTGAGATGCTCCTGTCAAGATTTCAGAGGTCCGCATGAAGATCTGAAGAAGTTATGGTCGCTCTAGTAGAACTAGTTCCGACAGATGTTCAATGGTGACAGAGTATCGCAGATTGGTCCGGTGACCTCCGAAATTGCATTATCTCATTTTACAGATTGGAGGGAGTGTTGAAGAAACTAGTAAGAAGTGACAACTAGATTTGTTCATGGTTTGGAGGTCCGGAAGCACCTTTTTCATTATGACAGTAATGACAGACTATGTTCTTGAAGTTCTGGATGAAGAACAGAAGAATTCCAGTAAGCTGATAAAGTGTAGATGTTCTTGATGACTCGGGAAAGGTTTTGGTGATATTTGGATCGTGTACAATTCTTATTGGCAGTCTGCATTGAAGTTAGAGTTTGCATTTGAAGAATAACCACGGATATTGGTGTTCTTCTTGAGACTGGCCGACCGGATCTATTACACGTCTTGCAAATGATCTTGTAGGTGTTTGCCGACTTAGATGATTGTTCCTAAGTCGATGCCTTGTATAAATAAGGGATTGTGAATTCATTTTGAAGTGTGTCTTGCGGTGATGAGGGTGGTATAGCGAAGAGAAGTGCGAAAGGCAGAGCAGGAGTTTTTGGGCTTAAATGGAACTGATCCAAACATGGTAAAGATGTCAATCTCCAGTTCAAGTTTGTGATACTTGATTACTTTGTAGATAGTGTGTCTCTTGTAGGCAGTGTGCCTCTTGTGAGTAGTGTGCTTGGGTAGTGAGCCCTAATTGGCATGTGCCATCTATTTTTCTTATTCTTCTAACAGAGAATAATCCTTGGGTTAATCACCCCATGGTTTTTCCCTTAACTGGGTTTTCTACGTCAAAATCTTGGTGTCTCATGTGTTGATGTGTATCTGCTCTAGTGTTTATGCTTTATGCTTTCATGAATGAATAATTGCTATACTATTGAATAACAAAGTGGATTTAAGTGTTTGAATTGGAAGCAAGTTTAGGATAACTGATTCACCCCCCCTCTCAATTATCAACACCTAGTTCCCATTTGACATGGGTTTTCGGGGGATTTCTCATTGGGATGAATATTTTGCCTTGTAGAGTGTAAGTTACACAAGGACCTAGGAGCTAAACTAGGAGGTAAAAAAGCATGTATCCATTTTTTACTCCATACCAATAATGACAAATCTTTTGGAGGCTAGAGGTTTTTTCCCTATTTGAGGATTTTCCCAAGGTATAGTTGGTGTCATTTTATTGTGATTTTCTACTTTGCATGTGTTTATTGGTGTTAATGGCATGGCTAAATAGTCTTTCATTGTACCCTCCTGCATAACTAGTAAGCCTTAACACTGGAGTGTGCAACCAATAAAGAAGAGAGCAAGGATCGATTGTTCTTTCCTTGTTGTTGGAGAAGATGCAAATCAAAATATTGATTTTCCAAAGGGTTCCTTGGAAGCTCAAGGGTCGAATTTGGATACAAAAGGCATTTTTTAGATAGACAAGCATTACAATAGGTAACTCAGTAGGAAAGACCAATGGATCAAATTTTGAAAACTCACGGGATGCTAACATGTCACATGGACATCCTAGAGAAAAGACTCAAAATATGACACATGGGTCCAGGTCCATGAGAGAATCAAAATGTGATGTAGAAAATTGGTAATCTGCTGAAGAAAAAGGTCATAGCTAAGGCTAAAGTAATGCCTAAAATATGCTACAGGAATGTACACTAAAATAAGAACAATTTGTAGTGTCAAAATTATAGGGTATGTAATTTTTGATGTTACATGTTCATTTATAGAGGGAAGATTCAAGTGGGTTGCAAATTCAATGTGGTTATTAGTGATGCCGGCATACCTTATGGTTGATTCCTCTTATCATATTTGTTGTTATTGTTATCTCTTTGACCGTAGGTTATCTTATCCATGTGCTTTCATGTTTGCATCCTATGAGATATGTTTATATTTTTGTGCTTACATGCTTGTATCTCATACAACACTTACCTATTTTTACATGTATTTATAATTTTTGTTGTTGCTTCATTGTCCTTGCCATTGGGGACATCTCATTACCGTTTAAACACATGGTCTTACAAAATTGCATTTTTCCTAATTAATATATCTTATGATTGTCACTTGATGTTATCTATGACACTTGCTCCATGCTTGCTATTCTTTACATGATTGTACCCTTTGCCTAGCACTTCTTCTCTCCTCTAATACCTTGCATCATTCACATGCAACTAATTGGAGAGGGCATGTAATAGAACCAACACTTTTTGACAACTATGGTTACAATGATTAACTCATGGTTATGACAACTCCCATGCAATCAAACATTATTTCATTATGTGTGCTCCTTCATAGACATACATCACTTTGTGCTCTATAGCCTCCTGAGGAGCCATATCCTTTGCAAGCTTCTTCATAGCCATATCTGTTGTAGGCCCTTGTGCAACCATATCACTATTTTTGTTGTGTGCTCTTGCACAATTGCTTTTTATTCATTCTATTTCTTTGTCGGTATTATTAGGTAGTTGTTGTTGATGCTTATTTTAAATTCTTGTCAAATTGTACTCGTGGAAATTTGTGAATGCAAGTATGAGACGAGGCATTAATTACAAGGAGCAGTTGTCGAATGTCATTCATATACATATATTTTATGAGTGCATGTTATTTACTTTGATGTTAACTGCTAATTTATTTTGATGTGCATTATTCATAGCAATTCACATGCTAGTCAAAGTGGGGACAAAATGCAAATTTGATGAATATTGCTTTTTGTTTTTTCTATTTGTTTGTTGGTATTATTAGGTAGTTGTTAATGCTTATTTTAAATTCTTGTCAAATTGTACTCGTGGAAATTTGTGATTGCAAGTATAAGATGAGGCATTAATTACAAGGAGCAGTTGTCGAATGTCATTCATATACATATCTTTTATGAGTGCATGTTATTTACTTTGATGTTAACTGCTAATTTATTTTGATGTGCATTATTCATAGCAATTCACATCCTAGTCAAAGTGGGGACAAAATGCAAATCTGATGTATTTTTGTTTTTTTCTATTTGTTTGTTGGTATTATTAGGTAGTTGTTGTTGATGCTTATTTTAAATTATTGTCAAATTCTACTTGTGGAAATTTGTGATTGCAAGTATTGGATGAGGCATTAATTACAAGAAGCAGTTGTGGAATGTCATTCATATACATATATTTTATGAGTGCATGTTATTTACTTTGATGTTAACGGCTAATTTACTTTGACATGCATTATTCATAGTAATTCACCTGCTAGTCAAAAGGAAAAGTGTATACCTTATATGTCCCCTCCATTTTAGACTCACTTTGTACTTTGATGTTAATTGCTAATTTACTTTGACGTGCATTATTCATAGTAATTCACATGCTAGTCAAAGTGAGGACAAAATGCAAATGTGAAAAGTGTATACCTTATACTTCCCCTTCATTTTAGACTCACTTTGTATTTCGATGTTAACTACTAATTTACTTTGACATGCATTATTCATAATAATTCACATGCTAGTCAAAATGGGGACAAAATGTAAATATGAAAAGTGTATGCCTTATACTTCCGCTCCATTTTGAGCTCACTTTGACTTATTTATCTTATCTTTTATTGAAAAAAATATACAAATATAACCTTGAGAGCAACAATAGACAAAAATTACAAATCATAAACTCCAACAACCATCTATAACCAAATCAAAAACCTACAATAAACACTTAAAAGACAAATAAGTCTTTTAAGAGAGACCTATTTTTCTGAAGTTAGTAAGTGATATGGTCCTTGACTGATTTGACTGATTTGAACATCAGATGTGTAATGGTCTACCATAACTCCTATGCGCATGCTTTCTCGAGGGCTTCAATTTTTTAAGATGGTTAGCCGTGTTTTCTGTTCTCTTAGGGTTATTGTCTTAGGGTTTTCACCCTTCAAATTACTTTCCCAGTCGATTTACCAATTTTTGACTGAAGGGTAAATCTTAGTACTTAAGGAAGCAACAACGAACTACTTCTCCTAATCAATTGTCATTGTCCCATATAATCATACGTACTAAATATTCTGTGATTTAGTATGCTTCTGAATTTAGCTGTGTAATACTGTCTCTTATTACATGTCTGTGCTTGTAACTCTGTAGACTTTTCCATTGCTTTTGTTCCCAATTGCCAGATGCATAGAAATAAAATGTAAAGAAAATATATCGATACCTCCAAGAGTCCAAAGGAAACGAGGAATGTAAGGCTAGCAGAATCGTGGACCAAGTTGAGGAGATTCAAAGACTTATAAAGCTGATACAGAAGCTCAATTTTGCTAATTAATGGTGAAATCAAAACTAAAACAGATATAAACTGCAAAGTTGTTATAATTCTATATTGAATTAAACCTGGATTACATTTATAAAGGCAATGTTTTCTATAGTTCTCCTTAAAAATCAGAATGTAAAGCTTCCATTCTGCAAAAAGTAAAGGTATATTGAAGGGGCTGAGCCCAGTTGGTAAAGATGATGGTGTGTTACATCATCTATTAAGGCTCAAATTTTTAGAGATGTGATTACCCGTTTAATTTTAGGTGATTACCCGTTTAATTTTAGGTGATTTTGATGGAATGAACTCTTTGTTTGTGATAGTTTAGTTTAAGAAGATTTCTAATATAGATGTATATGTACTCAACATGTTGTAATCTACTTAAAAACAAAGATATTAATATCTATATAACTAGATTAATTCTATTTAAAAAATAATGAGGTAGTTCAATAGAGTTCAAAACAGAGAACTTAAGGACAAACATTGTCTTTATCATGATATTAAAGATACTAAATTATTGTAAATTATATTATATGCCAAAGCTTGTCAGTAATTTTCGTTAAGATTATCCAACCAACTCAATTAAGAAAAAAAATCTGAGATATTAATTTATTGCCCTCACATGATCATTGTAATTCATCCGTAGTTTTAGTTGGCTTTTCTGCATAAGATGTCCATCAGTGCCATTTATGAGGGACACACTGAATATCCAAAGTGGGTTTCCCCTGGAAGGACAGTCCGGCTATCATGAGGTAAGATTCCTTGCTAAAATGTTATTCGTTTTGCACCATAACTAATATGATTTTGTCGGGTAATCCCAGGAGATGATCACTTCTATTGGTTTAGACTCTAAGGTTGGTCTCTAAGAAAAAGAGTTAAAATGAAGACAAATTGAGAAAGACGGGACCTCATGTAAATTACTTGTAAATTTGTTAGTGGTGGTGTTGTATTTATGATTTCTATGCCAACTAACTAAAATATTGATAACAGAACAGTTGTTGATTGTATAAAATTTATTCAATTTCTTCAATATAAATAATACTGTTTAAAACTTTAAGGTCTCTATTTCTTATTGGAAAAGAGTTAAAATAAAGAAAAATTAAGAAAGATGGGACCTCATATACATTACTTGTAAGTTTGTTAGTGGGGGTGTTGTATTTATGATTCCTATGCTAACTAACTAAAACATTGATAACTGAACAGTTGGTGATTGCATAAAATTTATTCAATTTCTTTAATATACATAACCCATAAAAATTGGGGTCATAAGAGGGAGCTGAATTCTATAATGTAGATATTATATATATATACTTATTTTTGGTTCTTTAAAAATGATTTGAAATATATTCAATATACATTCCCAAAACTTTGAACCGAGTATTCAGAATTTAATCCCAAATATGAAGATTATATATCTATAATTTTGAAAATGATTTTGAACTTTAAACGAATTATTGAAAGTTGAAATCCCTAATATGACGATTACATGTCTACAATTCCAAAATGATTTGGAATATATTCAATTTCTTCACTATACAGTTCCAAGACTTTGAAAATAGTATTGAGAGTTTAGATCCCAATTTTAAAAAGTAAGTCTTTAGATCTGTTTATCATTTTCATCCTGCACTCAAATTCCATAAAATCAATTCCACCATCAGAATTTTGGTCTAACTCTTGCTATCAATGTTTCACAGTTCTCCAAATCTTGCCCTTCTCTCTGTCTCAGGCTTAGCAGGAATTCTTGAAGATCAGGTGGTGTTCTAAAACCATCACCATCTTTATCGAAAACAGAGAATGCTTCGGACACTTCCTACATGTTTCCTTCAGATTCAGCTTCCTCCCACAGACTAGCAAAGTTTGCAAAATCATTACACTTCATGTCCTGTAAATCCATCCTGATCTTCATATTATCATCACAAGAGTACTGTAGCCCAAGCATTTTCAGCAGACCTAGTATGTCCTGTCCACTTACACTGCCATCTTTGTTGCTGTCCAAGGCATGAAATATTCTAACAAGGTCCCGTGTTAGGATTTTATGCTGGAATTTTTCATTCTCACAATCGTTGCTCCTCTCATCATTCACAGAAAGAGGTGGTGGGTGGTGGCCATCTGGCAGGATCTCTGAATCTTTTTCATTGCTAAAGCCAAAAAAACTCTGTTTTTATCGTCTGGTTTGCATAAACATAAATATAAGCACAGTAGAATTGCATAAGGTTGTTGAAATGTGAAGTCAGTTTTACTTATTCCAATGGTGATGAGCAGTCAACGAGTACCTAGCTAGTGCAGGGGGGCTGAGTGAAGCCCCCATGCCACTTTAACGGCCGAATCGGAAATTTTTTTTGGCATGTGCCACGTGAGTGTACACCATGCAAAATTACATGCGGAAGTGTCATGTTTTTATGGGTGAAAATCTATCTTTAGATTTGATTTGTTTTTGCATGTACTTTTTCGTGATTATTTAAATTAGTCAAGCTTGAATGCCAAGGCATGAGAAAAAGTTTTGTAACTGAGAATTTTCTTATAAGAATAAGAATTCAGAGATCTTTGCCCGTGGTTTTTTCCTGGTACATTACCAGGTTTTCCAAGTAAATCTGTGTTGTTTATTTTGTATTTTTTATTGCTAATTCACTGTTATTTCAATTCTACACTGCTTATTTTTCTTAATAAAAACAACATATGACTGAGAAGATAATACTTTCCAAACATATAGACATGAAAAAAGCATGAAGAACTACACAGTTTCTGATTATACCAAACACCATCTTGAGGGCCATGTGAAAAGGAATAATTTGAATGACAACCAGAAATTCTTGCAACCAAAATCACAGATAAAAGGGCTTGGGAGCTACTTGTACTCTGCCGAATGGTGTTTAATGCAATCTACAATCCCTTGTCATTAAGTCTTTCGATTGACTGTCGGGAGTTTCCTTGAAGTAGGCCGGAAACAGCAGCTGCCAGCAATCGACGGTTTGAAATGTTTCGTCAGCCTTGATCGACGATTGAAGCAGTCGCGCCCGAACATGTTTTGAAGCGTCTAGCTTTAATTGAAATAGGTTGAAACGACTGGTTTTAAATGAAAGTATGCTATATGCTGGTGTAAAGCTGTACAGATTTTTTAATTCTGTATTTACCGTTTGCCACACTTTTGTGTGACATTTGACTGTTGAAGTGGATGATCTTTAAGAATAGTAGAATCAAAAAATCTGTACAGTTTTATACCAGCAATTTCTCTCCTGGATGCACTCAGCTTTAGTCGCAGGGGTCCCTTACCAATCCGTGCAGTAAAATTTTCACACACATGGATAAATTTATATTGAACTCGTATGACTGTTTGGGAGACAGAGTAATTCAATTTCTAGTACAAAAAGACTATTCTTAAAGCACTCTACTTAAACATCATCCATTTCAATGGTCAAACAATCAAATAGTAATTTTACATCTCATCTATACTAAAAAGTGGTAAATACTTGTCCTATTTTTTATTATAGACTTTTTTTTTCAATTTTGTAATTAAATACAATTTTGTTGGTTTTGGTAAATATGTTGCCTATATATTTTTGCATTCTCTGGTGCGCAATCCATTGGCAGAGTTTTGTGATGTTATACTGCTGTTGGCTCATGCAGAGTTTTGTCATGGAATCTGCAATTCGATTGAAAAAGGTCTTCAACCACTTCTTTAGCTTGGCCATGGATAGACGGGTGGCAAAGCCAAAAAGAAATAATAAAATGTACCCACTTTTGGGTTGATTTTGGTAATTAGTTTCAGAAAATGGGAAACCTCGTATAAGAATAGCAAGGAAAAGCATTATGGTACGAGTATCAGTTTACAATATTAGATTGAATATAATGCACTTAGTAGTATGTTGTCAATTGAGTGTTTCTTTCTAGTTTTATGTTCTCAAATTTCCTGTAAGCATAGGAATGTTTACGTGGCTGAGGAGTCCACCATGTTTACCCTCTGTGCGTGCTACTATTTAGTAAGAAGATAAAAGATAGGGATGACTCCATCATAGGTTGGGAGCCCATTATTACGGTCAGGTTTTTCCGGATATTTGGGGTGGTCTTCCTGATCCACATCTCCCACCTTCTCCTACTAATATAGTCTTGGTGGTGGTTTGAGGGCTCTTTTTTTGTGTATTTATGACATTTGGATAGACTTCTTGGGATGTGTTTTCATTTCACCTATCTTTTATATAAATTGTGTATTATATTTTTGTTATGTTGATATAAAAATATAACACTTTTCATCATTAAAAATAAAAAATTACTATAAACATTAACAAAAAGTTGAGTGTAAAATGTGTATACTTCCTTTAGATGTCTTATTAGAGAAATTTGTTTGATTTTGTTAGGTTAGTGGAGGATGTTTCTCATACTTGCTTCCCTTCTCATCAAGGCTTAAATTTGATAGTTGTATAGTTGTATTTAGGCATTTTAGCTGTAAAATACAATTGAAATTTTGAAAAGACCGTATCATATGAAAGGATAGATTTTGGACAAACTGTCAAAATTTATACAAGATTATCATGATATATATATTTGGTTTTTATAGAATTTACTTATACTAAAGTATGTCATAGTATTTTAAAGGCAACATTGAATAGATAACTGTCATAAAAAAATTGCTTGACAAGGTTGACTGTCAAATTTTGAGTTGCTTCTCATACTTAATATTTTTTACTACCTTCTTTGTTTTATGCCTCATTGTGATATTCTTTAGAACTATATAACACAACATTTTAAAAAACTCAAAGTTTTGTGTTATATGACTAGCATACCTATCTTTAAAAAATCTATGTCAAAGATGCTTCATTTAAATCACAAATTAAAAATAGGCACCTCAAGAACCATATTAGTGTCTTTTAAATAGATTTTTATCAAGATAGGTATGCTAGTTTTACTTCATAACTATTTAAGAATTATTTTTATTTATTTACATTGTTGTTTCTTAGTTTATTTTTATTGGAAGAGTTGTCTTTACTATTAGAGTAACTATAAAAAATTATTGAATAATATAGTAAATAGTTATGTAGTTCAATAAATAAAAATATAATAAATGATATACTTTATAAATAAATTAAAAAGTAATATTTTAAAATGATTATTTATTTTAACTTTTACTTAAGAGTTACTATATTTTTCAATAGTAATACAATAAAGCATTCAAAGATTTAAAGTTACTTTAATTTTTACTTTATGTGTTATTTTATTTTTCTATATGAATATCATTTTTAATATCTATCCTAAACAATGTTTATCTTTCTAGTAACATTAACAATACCTTTATCTTTACCAATTTATAACATATTGTCATTAACCTTGTTGGTGAAGGGGATTCATACGAGCACTCTGAACAATGTCCTTGATTTAAATTCCGAGTGCTAAAATGGGTAGGAACCAGCCAGGGATGCCACCAATGGCCTTCCTATCCTCTTTGAAATCTGTTGGTTGGGTCTTGTCCTCTATCTGTGTTATGGGTGGTGCAGGTTCACTTGTTGGCTACAAAGATGTGTTGATCTCCCCTCACTCACAACCCAATAAAGGTATTTCTATATGTCAATGTGAGTCTCATGATTCCTTGGTACTGTCTTAGTCTACAAAAGGTTTCACTTTGAAAGTGTCTAATTCCACAGTGGATAGGATCACTTCTTAGATGGATAATAAGTTGATAGGTAAGTTCTTCTCTTTCCATCCTGATATTGATATGGTTAAGAAATGGGTCACTGGAATTTGGAAGATAAAAGGAAATGTCCAGGTTTGTGCTCTTTCTAGGGGCATGTTCTTTTTCTTCTTTTCACTTCATGAAGACCTTAATGGCAGAAGATATCAATTAAATGCAAATAAAGAGTAAACAAAGAAATGGAAATACACAGAAACAATAATAGCGAGAGACAATTTTTAACGTGGTTCACCCAAACTCGGGCTACATCCACCAAACAGAGAGTCCAATATTATTATCCAGTAAATCAAACTGATTACAATCAGCAATCCCTGCAACTCAATACCGCTGCAAAATGCTACAATACAATATCAAAACCCTAACCCTTAGCCGCTTTTTATCAAGCTTTTTTGTCGGTTACAAAATAGGGTTTTCTTATGTCAGTCAATGAAAAAATTAACTCCCGGTGCATTATAAAATAATAAAAAACCGTGTGAGGTTTCGGGGGCGTTGCCCCTGAGCCCCCACAGGGGCGCTGCCCCTCGACCCCGCCCTGTATCGCGACAGGGAAAGCGCCAGGGGCACTGCCCCTGGACCCCGTCTTGGGGGCGCTGCCCCTTGACCCCGTAGGAATTTGGGGGGAAACCACGCTAATAAAAGGGGTAGATATAACCTCCGAGTCTGATTAGGCTCCATATAACAACACTTAAAACCCTAGTCAATGGTTCATGGTTTTATGGGAGGCATAATCTCTCGCTTTGCAAATGGAAACTGAGGTTTGACCCCTTGTTGGATCTCTGTGTGGTTGTGCCCACATGGGTGTGTCTCCCTAGTCTCCCCCTTGAATTATGGGATGAGGAAGCCATAAAAGGTTTAGTGAACTCCTTTAGCCAATTTTTTGTACTGGACAATGTTACACAGAATAAAACCAAGATGGTTTTTGCCAAATTCTATGTCAATGTGGAAATATCCAAGATCCTCCTATTGGACACACTTGGATACTAAGAGGAGAGGGTGAACCAATATCTAAACAAACTTCAACTTTTCTGGAGTAGATTAAAACTTAAGTATTACAACATTAACATGAAAATGAAAGATTAACACAATGCACATCAACACATAACACCAGATATATGTGGAAAACCCTAGAAGGGCAAAACCATAGTGAGGATTAACTCACAATATATGAAGTTCAAAATAATAACTTTGTTTTAGGGCTACAACCTAAGTAAGCTACTACTCCCTAAAAAAATTGATTTAGGGTCACTCCAAAGGAAGATACTACTCCCTGAAGACTTTATTTTAGGGTGACTCCCAAGGAAGCTACTACTCCCTGAATTGTGAACACACTTAGAAAAGATTACAGTATGATAGTCCTTCTACTGTCTAAAAACTGACATTGAAACTCACACCCTTGATGATTGCAATTCTGCCTCTTCACACTTCATTCTAATGATCAGATCAATTATGCACACTCTATACTTGATCATTGTCAAAAATATGTCTTTAAGATGAATTAGGACAGCATCAACAACTTCTATTCTTTCTCCTTTAGTCGCACATCATAATGCATTCATTATGTTTCTTATCTTGCATGCAAGCCCTATCAAACACCATGCAATCACACCTTGCCTAACTCACTTTGATTTACAATTTATACATGATATTACATTGATTACATTACTTGTCGGCCAGGGACAACATGAAAAATACATTTACAAGTCGGCCAAACAATATACAACATGAAACATGTAGAAGACAAGTCCTACACAAGACTACATGCTACACCAACAAAATATCCATGCCTTGTGGACATCAACACTTGATTAATTAAGTCCAAAACATCCTTCACATCTTCAAACATCAAGGAATTACATCCGCACACTCTACTCATTTAAAAATACGATAGCCTTAAGAAAAACCATATGAAACTTGAAGCATAAAGGCCACAACAACTTGAAAACCTTGTGCGGTATTGGAAATAAGAAATATCTTCATGAAACTCTTCTAAATGAGTCTACATGACTCATACAACATCTACAAACACTCCTTTACCTTAGCACATCAAAGATTTGTGTCGCATATCTTCAACCATGAATACTGAGAACAACCAGTCACCCAGAAGATACTACAACATGTTGTCATTGAAAAACTAAGCTTACGGACCACCAAGAAGCTTGAACCTAAAAGGAAGCATGTAATGCACATCCATGAACATGTCCTCAAAACTACAAAGGCAACCGTTCACTTCTGGAGGAATGTAGAGCATTCAAATAGGCCTTCAACATTGCCTCATTCTGCTAGAACACATGTCAGTACTCTATCATGCATAACTTTCATAGCAAAGTGACAAATGATCTAAAACTTTGGAGTTACCTTCTCCACTGCACCCAGAACATAGTTCTAGAACCACAACCATAATTACAAATGTAGAGGAATGCAGAGGAATGTAGAGCATTCTATTTCTGTATAGTAATTATCTTTAACACTGCCTTTAGACTGTGAAACACTCTTTCAATGATCCAATCATCATGAAACTTGAATTAGTTCATCAACAACACATTTGATCGTCTAAGTGCTTCTAATTCCCATATATATATATATAGCTTCATGCTCAACTTTGCATTGATCAAGGCATGACATCCAACCATGAATTGTATCTTCTCTGCTAGATAGGACATGATATCCAACCATGAACACCATCACACATCCAAGATAGTGCTGACATCAATGACAACTTTATGATAGTGTTGACATCAATGACAACATTAGGAGCCATATGTGTAACACCTCCCAACTTCTATTATGATAGAATCAAAGTTTGGAAGGACCTGTTGAATGCACAAGACAACTAAGAGTGGGGGTGAATCAGTTGTATCAAAATTTTAAACCCTCATAAACATATTCATATCCACATCAGTTCACTTAAACCCTAAATATGTTGTGATGATTAAACATGAGAAGCAAATGATAGAAACTTAAACACTTTATCACCATACAAAAGAGAACACTAGATTTTATGTGGAAAATCCTAAAATGGAAAAAACCACAGTGAGGATTAGCTCATGTAATATAATGTAGTAGCAATACTAAATTATAAAAGGCTCACTGCCTAAAATAAAGAATGCTCACTATAGGTGGACTCATTATCCAAGTGGACTCACTGCCCACTGAGAAAGAAAGAAAGAAGAGAAGGGTGGCTCACTGCAAGATTTGAATTGATATCATTGCATCACACCTATGCATGAAGTTTAGTTTGAATCAAGCCCAATATACACCACATCACAAACAACACCTTCGCAACATCACTAAAAATTGTAGACACCTTATGCTCACTGCATCTAGTAGCCTAACACATGATATCTCTTACTACCTTGATTAATTTTGCACCACACACATTATCCCCCTTGTGCACACCTGCATCCATGAATCCTCGACACTTATTTATACCACCATCAATCATGAAAATAATCTCCAAGGTCGACAACACAACTTAATTCATAAATTTCAAACTCGGTCTGGACCTAAACATTCCCGTAGAGGAAAGGAATGAATGCAGACCATGCCACATCTTAGCATGGAACTATATCCACTCTTACACACTTCACCAAGCTTTCACATTCACCAAAGAATGACCGCAAATAGTGTAAACAACCAAGTCAGCCAAACTTGTGTTAACACTAAGAACTTTTAAGCACACGCTTCCCCAAAGGTAAGCATACCTTGCGAATCTTGCACAAAACTTCCACACAATCTAGAAACATCCACGAACATCTTAAAGTCACCTGAAAACCAACAAATTTAACCACAACAACTTTGACCTGAAGAAAATTCACAATATGTTTACAAACAACATTGTCAAACTCTACTACACAAGAAATGACTTTCTGGGGCATCAAATCACGAGCCATTTGAACTGAAGGAAGATATAGACCTTATAAGCATACATCCAAAACTGCAACACCTAAAAGCACTCCGCGAAGAAATGCAGAGCAAACCACTTTCTCCCAGACACACTGCAAACACTGTCAAAACACAGTTCTCAAACTGGTGAACATAACTCTCATTGCATGATGATCCAGAGTGCCAAATTCTAGATGTAGCATCTTCAAACACTTCTAAAAAACATATCCAAACCACACACTTAGATCTCCAACATAGAAGAAATTTGGAGCAAAAACTTGAATAGTACTCTATAAACCAGAAGACTTCTTCAACACACTATTTCCAAAATTAATCAAATTTTCTCAAAAGCACTTGGAAACTCAATATTAGAAGCATATCCTTAACATCTTCATCACTTTTACACAGTAACCATATCACCTTTAGAAAGACAACTTAATTAGACAACAACAACTTCATCAGAAGACACAGTTGACACCAATGACAAAAAAAGGAGGTTGACATCAATGACAACACCGATTAGCACATACTTGCAACAATCTCCCCCTTTGTCATTGATGGCAACATATAATATGAAAAACCATCAAGACACAACTCTACACCAATCTTATTTACTTTCTTACTCTTCCTCTTTCTTTTACACATCTTACTTTCTCTCTGATTACTGACTCTTATTTTTCACATTCTCTTTCCTCTTTAGTTTTTCACATGAACTCTCTCTCCCCCTTTGACATCAATGGCAAAGGGCTATACAACTTTTTCTATCTCTTTCTCTTTTTATGATACTACACATACTTGTATTTCTCATTACTATTTTGAATACCCCCCTTAGAAGTGCATACCAAACTGTAATAATTTCTTACTCCCCCTGACTACAACAATCATCACAGCTACTACCTACTCCCCTTGAGAGGTAGTCTCCAACTAAGTTTTTAGAGAAAACATCTACACCAGAAGCTGGTACTGATACATTCTTTGCCTCTATTACATCCTTCTTAATCCAAATCTTACTCATCTCCTTCTTAGTCTCTGCTAGATCAATTCTTTATATTGGTATGTTCTTTTCTATCAGAATATCCTTCTTCATTCTTCTGCTTCTACAAAACTTTGTAAGGTGTCCAGGCCTATTGCAATTGTAGCACATAATATTCCTTTGATTTTGACAATTATTCCTTCTAATCATTATGGGTCTACATTATTTAGCTTTGTGCCCAAATCTATTGCATGTAAAATAGTTACCATTAAAGGATTGGATCATTCTACCATTGTTATAACCATTCATCCTTTGACTTCTGCATTCAAGGGCCTTATGAACAACTCTCTTGCATATAAAACATTGACCAGAGAAAGATGGTACATTTTGATTCACTCTACTCCTACATTGTGTAGCTTTATGTCCAAATTTATTGCAAGAATAACAATAACCATTGAAAGATGGGTACCTTTGAGCATTAGGTTGTCTGACTGGAGGTCTTCTAGCTTTATTCTTTTGATTCTGGATCAGCTTGCCATTATTTCTCAAATTTGAAGTATGATCTGATTTTGAACTTTCACCTTTTTCAAATCCTAAGCCTTCTTTATCATTGGAACTTCTTTAACTTGCAATCATCTCATCAAGCCTTGCAGAACTTATCTTAAATTTTTCTTCATAATTCTTTGCCTTCTCCAAATCTGATTTCAGATTCATAACTTCTTGTTCAAGCCTTATATATTCTTTAGATTTGTCTTTCACCATCAGGTTCAGATATTCCTCAATCCTTGCCTTTTCTTCAACTTGCACTTTTAGACCATTCATAGATTCAGTTGCTAGCCTCAATTGTTCACTGACTTCCTTATGTCTTTGTTTGAACTTCTTGACTTGCTCTTTCAAATTTTTGATATATGCATTTGCTTCTTTGACATTCACCTTCAAATCTATGATTTCTTCTTTAGTCCTCTCTAGGTCTTCAAGAGCAATCTTGAGTTCTATACTATTAGCAGACATGCATTCATCTTCTGAAAATTTAGCAATAGGAATTTCTTCTTCTATTGCCTTGATCCAATGCTCATCCTTCCATGCCTCAACCACTATTTTAGGTTCTACTTTATAAATTAAACACATATTTGGGTGAGTGCAGGATCATTATGGGCCAAACACTACCACTATGTGGTAGTTTAAATGTGAAAAATAGACTTAAGAAACTTCATGCCAAAAATTGAATGAGTTATCTACTCAATCTAAAAATAAGGTTGTAATAAAAGTTGTAATAAATTGAATGTAGTTTATGGGATATTACTTTTTTTTTTTAAGTTTTAAGAATAGTTTGGTGAAAATTAGACATTTCAATGAAGCACTACTAAATTTTTTAGAAAAAACGTAAAAAGTAGGTGTCATTCCGGCCAACCTAAGTATGAGAAAAGGAGAATATTTTTTCTCCATGATTTCGATTTAAGTAAATGACACATGAGCAGATGTGACACATATTTTTTAAAAAAATTTAAGTAAATAAATAATTATTTATGAATTTTTTACTGTGACTTTTTTAAAATATTAAAAAATAATTTTCTAGCAACCTAACTTGGTCAAAAAAATATGAAACTCAAAATTTTTAAATTTTAATGTATACCCAATAAATCGTAGAATGTGATGCATCTTTTGAATTTTAAAAAGGATTAATATGTTGAAAGTTATGGATGTTTTTCAATATATATATCTATCATGAAACTAGACATAGCGTATGTAGAAAATTAATAATAATTACCTATTAAAATTACTATGGATCATATATTATATTTTTGGAATCCTAATAACTTCCTCTATAAACCCTTTTCATTTGATCAAATTTAGTTACAAAAAAGTCTATCAGCTTCAAGGATGAAATTGTGGAAAATTTCAAGATAACATAAATGGGTAGTTTTGCAAGTTTCTTTGGCAAGTTTTGGGACTCCCACTTGCCTAAATATGAGGCAATTTCAAGGCATTTTTGGAGGGAATCTATATTTGAGCTAGAAATATTAATGCCCTTTCCATCCAAATCTAAAAATTAGTCTAAATGTTAGTACTTTTTCATCTAACATGTTTTTTCTCCATTGCCACTATTTGGCCCATCATGATCTCACACTCACCCATTTAGCTATTCTTCAGTAGCTTTCCTTCTTGTCAAAACACCTTTGCTCTTATCACCAATGATCTAGTCTTTAGTGTGATGTCTCTGCACATACTTGGGAGTTTCATGGATTCTTTTCGGAGCTTCTTGTCCTTCAACCTGCATTTCTTTTTCTTTAGTTTCTTCTTCTTCTTCTCCAATCTGAATTTCCTTTTCAATAGTAATTTCTTCTTCTCTACAAGAAGACTTAACTAATTCTCATCCATTAACATCTGAAATCTTCTGTATGTCTTCATCAACCTTAACATTAGCATTTTCAATAATTTTTCTTAGTCTTTTGTTGTAGCACCAGTAAGCTTTGATTCTAGTAGGGTACCCAAGCAAAATACCTTCATCACATCTTACATAAAACTTTCCTAGTTCTTCATCTCTTTTGATATAACACTTGCTTCCAAAAAAATTAAAATATTTAACAATTGGAATCCTTCCATACCATAGCTCATAGGGAGTCTTTGTGTCATTTGCTCTTACTTGTATTCTATTTTGTATGTAGACAACAGTCTGAATTGCTTCTCTCCAGTAGACTCTCGGTAGGTGTACTCATTTTACCATTGTCTGTGCAACTTCTTGAATAGTCATGTTCTTCCTTTCAACCACTCCATTCTGCTGAGGAGTCCTAGGGTTAGATAAATGCCTCTTTATTCCATGATTCTCACAAAACATGTTAAACTCATTAGAAGTAAACACTCCACCTCTGTCAGACCTTAAACATTTGATTTTCATATCCATTTGATTTTCAACCATTTCTTTAAAGGATTTAAACTTATCTAGGGATTCTAATTTTTCTTTAAGAAAAGTAACCCAAGTCATTCTAGAACAATCATCAATGAATAACATGAAATACCTATCACCTTAAAAACTCCTTACTCTAGTAGGACCGCATAGATTTGTATGTACTAGTTCCAACAGTTTGGTAGAAGATTGTTCTTCATCTTGTAAACTTCCTCTTGCTTTCTTTCTACCTTGACACTCCTTGCAGATGGCACTGATAAGCTTTAAAATCTTTGGTAGATCTCTCACAGCTTGAACTAAACTTATCCTTACCAAGATATCAAAATTGGTGTGACACAATCTTCTATGTCATAGCCAACTTTCACTAATTAGAGTCACAAACCAAGAACTATCACCTTCTTTGAGATGATAAATGTTTCCTTCTATCCTTTTTCTAGTAGCTATCACAATTCTGGTCTTCTTTCTAATCTCAAGACTATCATCCTAAAATATAAGATTGTATCCTTTGCTACACAACTGTCTGACACTCAAGAGATTTTCCTTTAAACTTTTAACATAAAGAACATCATTAATATTAAATGCTTTCCATCAAGACTGATTGAGCCTTTTCCACATATCTCAGCAGTACAATCATCACCAAATATAATTGATCCTCCATCACATTTCTCAAATTTAACAAACTTATTTTTATCACCGATCATATGATTTGAGCAACTACTGCCAATAACCCAATAGTTCTTTTCTTTTCCTGTCTGAAAAGTATCTTCATCATTAAGACTTACCTCCGAAGTAACTTCTTTCACAAATCCTTCAGGGTCAACTATGAAAGTATCATCTTTTAAATCAATGGACAAACTTTCATTATCCTTATCATATTCATCATCAGATATATTTGCATCTTCTTTCACATAATAGGTTTTCCTAGCCACTCTACTTTTGTTTTTACTTTTCAAAATTCTTTTTGGATATCATAATGGCCAATCTTGCTGTAACACTTGAAAGGCAACTTCCTATTGAGCTTACCATCATTTTCCTGATCTGCTTCCATAGTCTTCTTAAATTTGCTTGTCTTGATGATAGTTACAATTGAGTTCCAGATTACATATCCAAGAGAGGCCAGGTAATTTACTATTCTTATTTTCCAAAATCCATAAGATGGAACATCCTTCTTGTGTGCCATCCAAATCTACCTCAAGCTATTAATCTTTCTTTCAAGGAACCTTATACCAATTGTTGAATGCACAAGACAACTGAGAGGGGGGGCTAAATTAGTTGTCTCAAAATTTCAAACCCTCACAAACATATTCATATCCACATCAGTTCACTAAAACCCTAAATTTGTTAGGATGATTAAACATGAGAAGCAAATGATAGAAACTTAAACACCTCATCACCATACACAAGAGAACACCAAATTTTACATGGAAAACCCTAAAAGGGAAAAACCATGGTCAGGATTAGCTCACAATATAATGTAGTAGCAATACCAAATTACCAAAGGCTCACTATCCAAAAGAAAGAATGCTCACTACAGGTGGACTCACTACCCACTGATAAAGAAAGAAAGAAGAGAAGGGTGTCTCACTGCCAAGATTTGAACTGATATAATTGCATCACACCTATGCATGAAGTTCAGTTGCAATGAAGCTCAACATACACATCACAAACAACACCTTTGCAGCATCACTAAAAATTGTATACACCTTTTGGTCACTGTATCTAGTAGCCTAACACATGAAATCTCTTACTTCCTTGATCAATTTTGCACCACACACATCATCCTCCTTGCACACACCTACATCCATGAATCCTTGACACTTATTTATACCACCATCAATCATGAAAACAATCTCCAAGGTTGGCAACATAACTTAATTCATACATTTGTAATTAGGTTTGGACTTAAACATTTCTGCAAAGGAAAGAAATGAATGCAAGCCATGCCACATCTTATCATGGACCTAAATCCACTCTTACATGCTTCACCAAGCTTTCACATTCACTAGAGCATGACCGCAAATAGTGTAAACAACCAAGTCGACCAAACTTGTGTTAACACTAAGAACTTTTAAGCACACGCTTCCTCAAAGGTAAGCATACCTTGAATTTCTTGCACATAGCTTCCACATAATCTATAAACATCTACAAACATCTTGAAGTCACTTGAAAACCAACAAATTTAACCACAACAAATTTCACCTAAAGAGAGCTCACAATATGCTTACAAACAACTCTGTTGAACTCTACTACATAAGAAATGAATTTCCAGAGCATCAAATCATGAGCCATTCAAACTAAAGGAAGACATAGACCTTATAAGCATACATCTAGAACTTCAACACTTGAAACCACTCTGTAGAGAAATGCAAAGCAAAATACTTTCTCCCAGACACATTGCAAACACTATCAAAACACAGTTCTCAAACTGGTGAACATAACTTTCACCTCACGATGATCTGGAGCACTAAATTCTAGATTTAGTATCTTCAAACACTTCTAAACAACATATCCAAACCACACACTTAGATCTCCAACATAGAAGAAATGTAGAGCAAAAACTTGAATAGTACTCTGTAAACCAAAAGACTTCTTCAACACACTGTTTCCAAAATTAATCAAATTTTATCAAAAGCACTTGGAAACTCGATATCAGAAGCATATCCTTAACATCTTCAGTACTTCTACATAGTAACCAAATTACCTTTAGCAAGACAACTTAATTAGACAACAACAAATTCATCAGAAGACACAATTGATACCAATGACAACAAAAGCATGTTGACATCAATGAAAACACTGATTAGCACATACTTGCAATAGGACCTAACCTATCTTGTAAGAATACTCTTAGACGTTTTTTGCCAAAAATACTCTAAATCTAGGCATCTTGTCTCTAACTACCCAAAATAGTCTTAGAAGAAGTTAGGAAACCCCTCAAAATCCAAAGGGAAGGCTAGGTGCTCCTCAATAGAGGTTAGCAAGCCTTTCCCCTTTGAAAATGAAATATTGAGTATTTATGGAGGATAATGTTAAGGTGGATCAATATTTGGTTGTTGTTCTCTAATAGAGTGGTTTGGAAAGAATAGGAAATCCTAACTTGAAAGTTAGAGAGGAAACTTTGCAGGTTGATTTTGAATCTAAAGTTATGTTTGTGACTTAGACATAGAAGGCTTTTGAAGTCCCTATTGTGAAGGTTGTTCAATTCCTTGCTACTCTCGATTCATCTATCCCCACTATGAGGATAGATAAGGAAATCCCCTTACATGAGGATTGAGTCTTAGAGACTGTGGGTACTACTAGTAGGAAGTTGGTTGCTATTTAGAATAATGTCGCTACTAACTCTATGTGGCACTCTACTGGCAAGGATGACTTGAAAGAGAAGTTCCCTATCCCTTTATATATGGTTGAGGCTCTACAACAAGGTGAGGGCTCTAAGATGGTTTGGAGGGGTAACAAGGCTTCTATGAGCTTAATCATTGGTTTTGTTAGTTTGCACTCTAGCACTAAAAGTCCTCTAGTAGTTTCTAGCATTATTTGACAACAATTGGGTCTTATTAGTCTACACCAGGGTGCTACCTCTGATGATTTGAAAGTTGCTCCCTTAGAAAGGCTTGGGGGCACTTCATTGAATATGGATAACTTTTCCAAATTTTTCTTGGCCAGTAAGAAGGAAACACCCCACTTGGCAAAGGCAAGATGTACATAAAAGGTTTGGTAGAAAAATTGTTGATGTTGGCATGGACGATAGAGGAAGACCCCCTAGAAGGGAAACTAGATTGAAGGAAATAGACCGAGAGGTGGCTATAGGGAGACAAAGGACATTGGATGTGTTAGTCCCTTAAAAGATTCATAATATAAGGAAGTCAAGATGAATGAATCCATTTTTAAGGAGGTTACAACTCATATATGGCCTAAGGCTGAGTTTTGCATCAACCCTATAGAAGGCACTTCAAGAGGTATTGCCACCATGTGAACCTAGTTCTTCTTTGGGGGAGGTTTTGTAGCGCCTCTAGGCATAGTCTAGAGGTAGATTTTTTTCTTGCCTCTTTGAATAATCAGTGGTTTATCTCTAATGTGTATGCACCAAATTCTAGACTTTCTTAGAGAATGTTGTGGATGAAGCTCTACTCTATTATTAGTAAGTTTAAGGAGATCTCTTGGGTGCTTGCTAGTGTCTTCAATTCTCCCCTTTTCCCTTTATAAAAATTAGGAGGTGAATTAGGAGGTGTCCAAGATTACTCAGAAAGTATGTTGGATTTTGCTAAATTCATCTCTAATGTTGGTCTCTTGGATATGGATCTCAAAAGTCCATAATTTACTTGGACTAATCAAAGGATAGGGAAAAATCGTATTCAAGTAAGGCTTGATAGATTTCTCATTTCAATATCTTAGAATATTGTGGTAGATATCTCCTCCACCTCTCTTTTGAAAGTCAATTTAGACCACAACCCCCTCCTCTTTAGTTGGGGTGCTGGGAGTCCCAAAGGCACATTTTCCTTTAGGTATGAAATAATGTTGTCATCACACCCGAAGTTTAGAGACTACCTAAGAGAGTGGTGGTGCATTAGCTTGGTAGGGACATCTATGTTCTGGTTAACCCAAAAATTGAATAATGTGAAAAATATAGTGAAAACTTAGAAGCAGACTTCTTTTGGACATATTTTTAGGTAAAAAGAGGTCATCTCAAAATAGCTTCTTACAATGCAAAATATTATGGCTATGAGTCAAACAAATAAAAACACCTACTTGCAGGAGAGGGCCCTTCATGAGGATTGGCACAATATTTTATATAGGGAAGAGGTCTTCTGGAAGTAAAAAATCTAGAGTGCAATGGTTAATAGAGGGAGATAAGAACACAATTTTTTCCATCAATCCACAATTAGGCATAGGAGAAATAATAGAGTCACCAAGCTCACTACGAATGATGGGTTTGAAATTTCATTGGAGGAGGAAATTCATAGACTTGGAGTGAGCTTCTTCCAAAACATTTTGAGGCAGTCCCCCCTTCCAGGGGATAATCTAGAGAACCTTCTATATGTCATCCCTTTGGTCTCTTACCAATAGAGATAGTAAATAAATTACTAAATAAGTTATAGAGTAAGAGATCAAGGTTGTGACTTTCTCCTTTAGTGCTTTCAAGGCCTTCTTTCATGACTTAAGATATTGTTCGCTAGGATATCATTATTATTGCACATGATTTTTGTAGATCTGGTAGACTTCTTAAATAACTAAACAACACTTTAATTGTGCTCATTCCAAAAAATAGAGAGGTTGCTTTTTGGGATGATTACTGCTCGATCAGCCTCTACAATACATTTTACAAGATCTTTTCTAAGCTATTAGTCCTTAGAATCTAACCTTTTCTATCCATCTTAATTTCTCCAAATCAAAAAGGATTTGTCCCTAGTCAGTAAACTATAGATGTTGTTATGTCTATGCATGAAGTAATACAATCTATGGAGAAAAGCAAGATATAAAGTATGATCTTCAAGAGTGACACCTCCAAATCTTATGACAAATTGTCTTGGAATTTCTTATTTGAGGTCCTAAGGAAATTTGGGTTTCAAGGTAAGTTGATGTACATGATTAAGGCTTGTGTTACTACAACCAATTTTTTGTCCTGATTAATGGGTAGCCTAGGGGTGTTTTCAACAATAGTAGAGGGCTAAGGCAAGGGGACCCCATCTCTCTGTATCTCTTCATTATCCTAGTTGAGGATTTAGGGAGTAACATTTCCAAGATGGTAGTTTCATGTGTGCTCACCAGATTTAGACTCTCTTCATTGGTGTCTCCCTCTTCACATCAATAGTTCATGGGTGACACCATTCTCTTTGGTAAATCTTCTATGCAAGAGGCCACTAAGTGGAAATATTTTTGATGGATTATGTAGCCATCTCTAGGCAACAAATCAATTATGCTAAGAGCACATTGTACTTTTCTAACACCCCGGAGAACTTACAAATCTAGATAGATGGTATCCTTGAGTGCAAAGTTTCTCTTTTGTTGGTCATTTATTTGGGCCTCCCACTATCTATGAAGAAACTCAATCCCTAGTACTAGAACATTGTTGTGGAGAGAATGCAAAAGAAATTTTCTGGGTGGAAAGGGAAACTTCTCAATCAAGTTGTAAAATTCTAGCTTCTTAAGGATTCACTTTAGAGTGTTCCTATTTACTACCTCTCCATATTTAAGATCGCAAAATATATCCAGTAGAAAAAATTAAGCAAATCCAAAAAAATCCTTTGGATGGGAATGGAAGAGAGGAAACATCTGTCTTTGGTTAACTAAGACATATTTTGTAAACCAAAGGGCAACAGAGGGCTTCATATCAGGAAAATTTAAGAGACGAACAAAGTATTATTGTCCACAATTGGTTGGACTTTCATGAGGGATAGCAAAGACTAGGTGGATATTATGAAATCCAAGTACTTTCAGGAAGGGGATGTTAAGTTACTCTATGCTACTAAAAGAGTGTCAAAAGGATGTCTTAAATGGAATAATATGATCAAATTCAGAGGCCTTCTAGAAAAAGGAATCTAGTGGAATTTGGGAAATGGCGATCTCATCAAGTTCTAGGAGGACTACTAGTTGGAGCATCACTCCCTTTTCTCTTTCCCTCAATTCTAGCAAATTATAGAGATGCTTTCTAATAGATTTGGTAATGTTATGGAAGTATATTTAACTAGGGAAGGATCTAGAATCAAATGGAGGAACTTGTAGGAGCTTGTTGTTGGTGTCCATGTTCTTGCTATTTTTGAACTACAATCCCTACTTGACTCTTTTATACTTCCATACTTTTAGCATAATGATGTCTCCTTTAGGGCCCTTAACCCCATGGGTAATTAGTTTGTTAGCACTAGATATTCCCTCCAGCTTGACTCTTTTGTTACTAAGAAGAATTGGACAAGAGTTTGAGCAGTAAACTTATTCTGAAGATCAACTTTTTTGGTGGACTACTACACATGAGAAAATCCCGACCTTAGACAATCTTCAATGGAGAGAGTTCTCCTTTCCTAATAGATGTGTGTTCTACTATGTCTGTGAAGAATCTATTGACCATATTCTTCTACATTGTAATTTCACTAGTAAGTTGTGGGGGGAATTATTTAAGAAATTTAAGCTCAATGGGGTTTTGTCAAAGTCATTAGATGCCTTTAGGGCTAGATGGTAGCCTCTGTTTACCCATCCTCTCATTATGTAAATTTGGAGAGTCACCCCCACATGTTGCTTGGGGTATTTGGAATGAGAAGAACACTAGTATCTTCAAGATAGATCTCAAACTGAAGAAAGCATTTTCTAGTTGATCGGCAAACTATAATAGAGAATATAGAGATTGCGAGTATCAAAAGACCTGCATGCCTACCTTCTCACTAGGAATCTAGAATTATTAGGGACTGGGTAGTTAGAAGAGAGATTCATAATGTTGACTTTAACAAGTAAAGGATGAGGAGGAACATGAAATGGTTGGATCCCCTAACAAAATGGGAAAATTGAATTTTGATGGGGCTTCTAAATGAAATCCTAGGAATGCCAGTGGGGAGGGGTAGTAAGAAATGACAATGGTGAGTTAATTGTTGCCTACATTGGAATCCTTAGGTTTGAAACTGATAATGAAGTGAAGGTGGGAGGGGCTTGCTGGGGTTTTCACCTTGCTTCCTCAATTGTTTTACGAAAACTTATTCTAGAGGGAGATTCCAAATTAATAATTGACCTCATCAATGTCAACTCTAAGCCTAGATGGAAGATAGGGGTAAATGCAAGGAGATGGGGGACCAAAAAGTCGCCACCATCTCCAAAATTAAAGAAAAACATGAGTGTGTTATAATGTGCTTGCATTTTAAAATGTGTGCGCATTATAATGCAAGTGTGTTATAACACACTCACGTTTTTCTTTCAATAAAAGAAAAAAAAAGCATTTCTGCTCATTCATGCCACGACTTCTCTCCTCACAGCAGTAAAGAAAACAAGCAAAAATGTGATCGCGTTGAAGAAGAGGCCATTGAATCAAGTGCATCTAAGAAAACAAGGAATTTACAATGCCACCTTACCGCCAAAGACATCATCGTGCAAATTTGGAGGCTCCAACATAGGAAGAAGGTAGGGTTTGTCTGATTTTGTTAGTTTGAGAACATTTTTTTAGTTTTACAATGTTTGATTTGTTTTTATATTGCATTTATAGTTATTGGAGAAGGAGAAAACATAAATCTAGTTGAGGAGGGTGAAAACAACCCCCAAAACCCTCCAAACCCTCCAGACCCACCTTCACCTCCTTTTCATGTAAGGGATGATCAAGAACACTACCGAGGTATAAAAGAAGAAAACAAGAAACATCTTGAAACTATTATTTTAACCCTAAACTGTAGACACCTAAAATTGTCTATGTCCTGCAATACCTAGTCAAATACATTATTAGACATCATGTAGCATTTTGTCCTATCCAACTCCTAATTCCACTTATCTATTAGCCAAGTAATTAAATAAAATTTATTTATTTATTTAATTTCCCATCATAATGATAATCCCATTTTAATCCCTCTAGCCAATTAATTAAATAACTTATATTTATTTAATTAATTTCCACTTTTCCCTCATCTAAATTAATTAAATAAATTAAATATTTATTAAATTAATGTATTCCACATCATTCCTTTCCAAAAATAGAAAATTCCATGTTTGTCTCTATCTCCACATTTGTCTCCATGTAAGGTGGAAGCCATTTGTCTCTATCTACATATTTTTCTCTATCTCCACATTTGTCTCCATGTAAGGTGGAAGACCATTTGACACTTGTCACATGACTACAATTCCCTTAAGGAGTCAGATAACTAAATCAATCCTAACCGTCCACATTAATCATGTAGCCTTTCAATCTCAACCATCTATTTGAACCAAGCCTTGCCTATAAATCAAATCCCTCACAAGCCATTTAGGGGATCGATTCTTCAAGTATCCTCATTCTATCAAAATCACTCTTGAATCTATCACATTCATCTCCATCTATCATCTTTCATTTATCATCCTCATATCATTATTATGTTGCAGAAGTGAGCACCCAACATTCCTCCAACAATCATCTTTCAAAATCTCGTATGCTCATGCGAGGTGGAGAAGAGAAATGAAGATTAATCGAGCATAGCATGGAGATCAGTTTGCATTTACATTTGTTATTTTAATTTTCATGTTGTCTTGTGCTTCATTGTGCAATTGTTAGGGTTTGATCATTGTTGTTTATTCATTTACCCTTATTTGCAAATTTTACCCTAACTACATTTGGCATGCCCAGTGGGACTAACCCTCGCTTTGCAGGTTTATGCACTTTGATTTGTAGGTTGAAGATATTTTATATTGTTGATTTTCTTTGTTTAGGACTAGATCTGTTGCAGAGGGTTTTCTGTTTTACATAGGTCCTGTAAAAAGGAGATCTTGGATTCGTTAGAAAGAAGACTTTGAGAGCTTTCCAAATAGTGGTTACATTAAAGATTTGGCTTAGTATTGAAGGAGTTATGATGATTTAAAGTTGACCATGCGATTCTGATTTTTCAAACAAATTTGATGCGTTACTTTTAGAAAAAAAATCATATCTTCCAATCTAGCTAACCAAATCACATTCTATTTTTTGCAAGTGGTTAGGAATATTTAAATCCATTTTTCTATATTATTATTTTTTAGATCCATGGTACAAATGGATTTTTTGTCAAAAAAAATCTTTTCAAACCCTAGTTTATGACATAACTTTTGCATATGGAGTCCAATTTGAGCAAAACATTTTTTTGATATTGATCAGAAAATCATAAGGGATCTCATGGCCATATCTATTTTACTGTTGGATAACAGTATTTGCTGATTTTTTACAGGGTTTATTTTTCAATCTTAACACTCTTTCATTGCAAATTCAAACAAGCATAACTTTTGCATTTTTTATTTTTTTTCAGCAATTTTTTTATTTTAAAAGTGCATGAAATTTTCTAAATTTTTTGTTTATGCAATCTATTCTATTGTATCAGGTCATTTTAATCAGAATTTTTTAGATTTCATCTTTTTCACATAGATTTCTTCTATGCAAGTTTACTTGTTTCTTTTTGGAATTGGTGACTTGTAGGTGAATCAAAGCCACTGGAGCAACATTTGGATCAGTCACAACAACAACTTGGAAAGCAATTTTATCAGGTGCACTCATTCTAATCTTTCATCTCTTAATCATTTTTTGCAAACACATTTGGATTTAGCCTTAAAACAAACAACTTGCTTGCAATCACATAAAAAATTGGGATAAAATGAATAAGTGTCTTCTATCACATTTGGCTTTGGATCTAAAATAAACAAGTGCTTGAATTGTCTTCCACACATTTTATTTTCTAAAGGGTCAATTAACAAGTGCGAGTGTGAATCAAGTGACAACTCACTTGGTTTGCTTTTGTTTACCCTACCTAGGAGGCCTACTTGGAGACACACCACTCCAAGGGACGACCTCAACCGAGGCTAAATCAAAAGACACCCTCATTGGGAGTTGTAAATCTTGTCACTCTTGGCTAAGCCCCAAAGAACTTTATACCTTTGGGAAGTGAAGGTGAAGGGTGGGTTACCCCTTTCTCTCAGCTATGTGGCAAGATTTCACTTTCAATTCCTTAGTCAACTCTATGCAATCTAGCCTAAGACCTAATTGGTCATACCCACTTGACTAGACATTAGGCTTGTTGATGTGTCTTCCACCCGTGCTTGCTTAATAATCATCACATTTCATTTTCAAAGTCAAAAAATGCTTATGTGTCTTGCGTGAGTGATTCATATGTGTATATGCATAATCATTTGTTTGAACATTGCCAAATCAAGCTTTGAACACCAAACACATAAGAAAATCATACTACACATCATACCCAAATCAATTTCACCCTAAAAACATCCAAATCAATTTCATACTAGTCACTCTCATCCTAATCATAAAATCATCATCCAAACAATTGACATCATCATTGAATCATAATCAAGCACTTGCCAAAAAGGACTTAAGACTTAAACACTCGTGTGACACCATGCAAAAATTAGAAGACCTAGCACTAAAACTCATTTTTTGACTTCGCAAAGCTCGAGCAAGCCAATCACCTATAGACCAACAAATCATTCAAGAGGCCAATGACATGATTCAACAACTTCAATCTCAAGCAAGCCAATCACTTCAACTGTGACAACTCATAGCACATGCACAACACCTCATGGCCACTTGTTGATCACAAACCCAAAAAGCACATCATCTTGTATCCATTCACTATCAACAACCAATGCCACCTCAACCTTACATGTCATCACCCTCAACTTCACACAAACCTTTACCCTATGCAATCCCTCCACCACAACACCCTCAACCAATTCAACAATTTCAACCATCACATCAACACATTCAACTACAACAACATCAACCAATTCAACAAATCTAACCATCACAACAACCCATTCAACAATTCCAACAACAATAAATCATATCATAACAACAAATCCAAACACCATCTCAACCTCAACAAATTCCACCTCAATCCTATGTGTCATCCACCTTAACTTCATACCAACCTCATCTATCTACACATCATGTCAATGCCACACCAACCTATCAACCTCCTCCCCAACATTATCCAATTCCTCATTCTAACATTCCAACACATCATCAAACCCATCCACAAGGCAACCAAGTGTCCTCACAAGACCATTAAGCATCATTGATTGACCTAAGTCCACCTTTGCAACAAGAAGCATATCTAAGTCCAAATGGCCCTTTGTACATAAATCAAGTAAGCCCAGGTTATCCTATGCAAGACCTAATTACCTTTGACGATGGAAATATCAATCTAGTTAATGCATCCTATGAGTGGCCTCCACCATCCAATCACATGCCTACATATGAGCCAACAAGTCTTATCCTAATACCACCATGTGATCCCAATCCTAGTCTATTGATCTCTCCATCTTCCAAACCACCAAGCCCTTCATTACCTTCATCACCATCTCATTCTAATCCTTCACCAAAGGATGCAGCTGAGATAGTTTTAGAAAGGATGCTTGAAGCAAAACTCATTGAACTTTTTGAAGTCAAACCATGTGAAGAAAGTCCATATGATGAACATGAATATTTTGCATACCATAGGACCAAAGGCCATAATACAAATAAATGCCCAATATTTGTCCCAATTGTTTACAAGGTGTATTGATATACAATGAGAAATCATGTCACATCATCCAAATCTCATGTGTTGCCCCCATCTAATCCAAATCCTAATATATCCAATCTCATTATGCCCCCATCCAATCCTAATCCTAATCCATCCAACCCAATTAGCCCTCAACCTAATCCTAATCATAAGCCTACAAACCCATCCACCCTTATTGTCCATCCATTATATTTCCCATCCACCCATACAATTGCAAAGGATGTGATCCATTGGCTACTAGCTAGGAACAACTTATCCCCATGTCAAACATCTATTCAAGAGCCCTCCATTAGCATGCCTATCCCTTCAAGTCCATCATGTGACCCACAAGCCATCAAGTCTATTCACGAACTTCCTATCATGAACCCAAGTCAAGACCCATCATACCTTCACGTTGTTGACCATCAAGAGCTTGTTGAGCCTATCCAAGAGTCTACCACTTCCACTTCCATTCAAGCAAACCAAGAGGTATGTCAAGAGTTTAATCCTAAGCATGTGGAAACATTAAGCCCTAGTCCAACTCAAGGTCAAATCACTTTTATGCAACCCATCCATAACATGTATCTTTTCCATGATCAAGATGATAGCCATAATGATGAATCTACCCATGAGCCACTTGATCCTATCCATCTCCCAACAACTATTCATGAGCAAGCCATCCAAATTCAACCTATCCATAACATTTACCTTCTTTATGATCAAGATGATACCTGTGAAGAAGCTATCCATGAGCACCTTGATCCTATCCATAATCCTATAATCCATGAGCAAGATATCCAAATTACTCCTAGTCATCCACCATCTAGCCCTATCCATAATGAGCAAACATCCACTTGTCATAATGAGACATGTGCCTCCCAAGAACACATAAACATAAAAGATCAAACAAATAACTTGGATCTTAGTGAACACAATGCTAATCAAGATCCTAATGATCCTCCTTCCACATCCACCATCGATTCCACTTCAAGTCCACCATCATATCCACTTGGTCTTACCACCCTTATACATGAGTGTTCTTCTTTAGGACAACAACGACCTTTATCCACCTCACCTTCTACATCCAATAAAGAACCCGTGTCTAGTTCCCAAACCACACCTAATCCTATAGCCCATCGCATACTTCGAAACATGAACTACCAAGGTAAAGGCCTAGGCCTTTATGAACAAGTTATTTTGGAGCCAAACCATGTCAGGATTCCTCCATGCTCATATGGCCTTGGATATACACCCCAAGGTAAACAGTTTAAAGATATTGGTAATTCCTCTATCCCTCCTAAGTCCACTTTCCATCACAAACCACATCATATACCCAAAGCATATGTTACTTTTTCACCTCCACTATCCTACAAATCGCAAAAGCATGTGACCATACACCTTCCACCATCCACTTTACCTCCAGTCCTTCCAACTCCTAATATCCCTCCATCCACTTTACCACCATTACTCCCAACACCTAATATCACTATCCTCCAATCCCCTTATCCATTTATCCATAAACCCACTTTTAATTCATTTATCCATAAGCACCCTTACAATCCTAATCATGACCAACAAATGCACACATTGTCTAAACATAAAGCTTCCACTCATTTCACCAACCCCATTTCCACCAAACCCATGGTATTCCAAAATAAAAATTTGGATGCCTCCTTTCATAAAGCCAAAAATCCTAAGGGTCCAAATGCCTTGGGACATCAATGCCAAAAGTCAAAGCAAAGTACATTTACAAAGCTATCCAAACCACTACCCAAGCCCAAATCTTCACAAGAAAAGGTCAAAACTAAAATGGTTTGAGTCCCTAACCAAAAACCAAGAAAATCAAATGAGGCATCCACATCCCAAAAATCCCAACAATCCCCTTCCAACCAAAAATCCCATTCCATCCAAAAATTCCATTCCATTAAAAAATATGAAGTTCCTCCATCGCACAAGGAAAGAAAAAATCATAAAAATACTAAGTACATGTGGGTACCTAAGTCACTATGTGACCCATCTCCTAAGCAAACATCCCCATTGCTTCCTACACCACCATCCCATCAAAAGCTTCAATGTTTAACATGATGTGTGCAACCCTTGGTTATGGTTCCCTTCCATTTTGCAACATTCTCACATACCTCCATCTCCCCATCCTTCATCCACTATCCTACATATCTTCCCCATCACCTTCCTATGGTCCATGCTTTTGCATAAGCCTTTTATCCATCCTTTTCCATAAGTCTTATATAATCCACATCATGATCCGCTATCATTCCTCCATAAACCATATCATAATCCACTATCCATCCTTTACATAATCCATATCATAATCCACTATCTACATACTCCATTTCCCTCTCATACAATCCCATACCAACATCTATGAGCATAATGACATGGTTCATAAGACAACATCAATCTCCAATGGGACTATCACCTTTCATAGCACTAGACACTTAAGTCCCTCCTATCCATTACCATGGTGAAAACCTGGCAAACAGGTGCCATGTGTAATTGCCATGCTATCTCATCAAAAATAAATAAATAAAAAGGGTAAAGAGAAATCCCTTCATCCAATGGTGAAAACCTGGTAAACAGGCACCTTGGATACGTACCATGATGAAAACTTGGCAAATATGCATCATGTGTAGGTTGATCTTCTATGTCACTTACACTTGGGGGCACATTGTCTCATCCATCTTATCATTTCCAACCTATCATTTTCCATCTTATCATGTCCTATCTTGCCATATCCTATCCTACCATTCTTAGCCATTACACCCACATACCTATCCTATTGAGTCCATTCGTCCTCCCTTCCTCCTTTTGATCTTGATAAAGACATAGGGGCAAAATGTTGAAACATGCTTTGATATCTCTTGATATACCTTATCCTTTTCCAAGCAATCCTATCATTATCCATCTATCATAAGCCTTGTCATATAAAATCCATCATGTCATCATTTTCTCGTAAGTTTTGTCATGCAACATCTTAAATCTATACCTAGAATGGGGGCATGTTGTTCCTATGTGACATAGTCTTTGGAAATCACATCCTAGCTCCATTATGAGGCATACATCCATCTACTATAGCCTATCCCATCATATCTATCCATTTATCATGAGCTTTCTCTTTTATGGCCTATCCCTTTATCCACTCATTTATCATGAGCCTTTCATCTTATCCACTATTACCTATCCTTTTATCTATCCATCCTACCTATCATCCTTGCACCTAGACTTGGTTTTTTCCCTTGTCATTGGTATCAAGGTAAAGGCTACCTAAATTGTAAATCCATTGGCATTTTCCCAAAACATCTAAAAAAATCCAAAAAAATCAAAATATTCCCCAAAAATCCAAAATAATTAAAATATTCCCCAAAAATCCAAAAAAACAAAATATTCCTGAAAAATCCCAAAAAATCAAAATATTCCCAAAAATCCAAAAAAATTAATCAAATCACATCAAATTCATCAAACTCACATCAATCCATCAAATCAATCAATCAAATCAATCTAATCCAATCAAAATCAATCACATCATCAAAAATCAAATCAATTCAATCAATCAACTTCATCAAACTCAAATCCAAACAATCCATTTATAGCAATCCATCATCTTCAAAATCAAAGCACATTAATCGAACCATCAAATCAATTCATGAAACCAAATCAATCCAATCATTCATTCATCAAATCAAATCAATCCAAAGAATCAAAGCAATAATCCAAATGCAAGTCATATCAATCCATACCAATCAAGCTAATCAATTGTGTCAAATTATCCAATCACATCAATGGTCTTAATCCTAATCTTGTTGTAAATCAAATCAATCCATCATCATCATCATCAATGGGATATACCATTTCCACATCCTAGTGTTGATCTAGGGATATATTATTCCCCACAATGACAACACTATCTATCATCGTCAATCAATCAATCAATCATTGGTTTACCACTTGAAAGGGACAATACCTTGTTTATTTTTGAATCATTTGTACAAACTTGCTTTCTTTCTTGTGTGTGTTATCATTTTATCTTGCATTTGAATCACATCTCTCACATCCCATCAACATCATATATCATCAAACATCCAATCAATCCCAATCAATCCATAACTTGATCAATTCATCCACCTTCATCATCACCATCAATAACACAAAATCAGAACTACATCTCATCTTTATCGTTAAGTGCCTTGATCCCATGGATATAGGGTATGTAGGCAATCTAGGATATGAAGGAAGTACCTAGATTCAAGCATATGCGATAGACCATTTCCATCCTTTTTCCAATCTTCATCAACCATCATCTTCATCCATCTCACCTTCTTTCATTATATTCATTCATCTCATTCATTATTCCAATCAAACCAATCCAATTCCTCAATTCATCCAATCATTCCATTCCAATCAATTCTTCACATCATTCCAATCAAATCAATCACTTTATCCAATCATGCTAATCAAAATTTCAAGCAATAAATCCAAATGTAAGTAATTGTTAATCCATACCAATCAAGTTAATCAATTTTGTCAAATTGTCTAATCACAATCAACAGTCTTGATCCCAATCTTGTCTAAACCACATCAATCAATCAATCAATCATCATCATCATCAATGGGATATATTATTCACACATCCTTGTGTTGATCTAGGGATCCCTGCCATGACAACACTATCAAATCATTATCAATTAATCAATCAATTAACAATCTATCATTGGTTTACAACTTGACAGGGGAATACCTTGTTTGCTTTTGTATCATTTATGCATGCTTGCTTTCTTTCTTGTGTGTGTTATCATTTTATCTTGTATTTGTATCACATCTGAATCATTCTAGCTAATATTCATATCTTGTGTATGTTGGAATAGCATTTTACATTATCCTTTGCATCTAAGGTCATATCATACCTTTTGTGCATTAGGACTTCAATGCTCTAAGTTCTCTTCCTCATACGTTAGACAAGGTTGTATTATGCTGAGGTATGAGACACATCGTCACCCTGGTCCTTATACCTTGGTGCATAACATCTAGTGCTAAATCAAATATCATGGTTGCTCACTTTCATTGTAGCATAACGCATCATCCTTTCATCTATCCATTCCCTTATTTTTCTTTCTTGACCAATCCCTTTCATTTCGAGAGCATACCCATGTTTGTCCAACCCGCATATCCTCTCGAGGGGGCATCCTAATCCCATCTGCACATCACCATCTATCTTCAACATCTATCTTCACATCACTATCATCATCATCATCATCACAAACAAGAACTACATATCATTTCCATAGTTGTGTGCCTTGATCCCATGGATACAGGGTATGTAGGCAATTTAGAATATGAAGGAAATATGCAGACTCAGGCACAGGCGATACACCTCATCATCCTCATCCTATTTTTTCATCCTCATCAGTTTTTTCCTCTATCCATATCTTAGCTTCTTTGAAATTATGTTACTCAACATGAATCTCATCATCTTGAACATCATCTCAAAGAGGAACAAAATGTAGACACCTAAAATTGTCCATGTCCTGCAATACCTACTCATACATTATTAGACATCATGTAGCATTTTGTCCTATCCCACTCCTAATTCCACTTATCCATTAGCCAATTAATTAATTAAATTTTATTTATTTAATTAATTTCCCATCATAATCATAATCCCATTTTAATCCCTCTAGATAATTAATTAAATAAATTATATTTATTTAATTAATTTCCACTTTTTCCTCATCTAAATTAATTAAATAAATTAAATATTTATTTAATTAATGTATTCCACATCATTCCTTTCTAAAAATAGAAAATTCCCCATTTGTCTCTATCTCCATAATTGTCTCTATCTCCACATTTGTCTCCATGTAAGGTGGAAGACCATTTGACACTTGTCATGTGACTACAATTCCCTTAAGGAGTGGGATAACTGAATCAATCTTAGCCATCCACATCAATCATGTAGCCTTTTAATCTCAACCATCCATTTGAACCAAGCCTTGCCTATAAATCAAATCCCTCACAAGCCATTTAGAGGATCGATTCTTCAAGTATCCTCATTCTGTCAAAATCACTCTTGAATCTATCACATTCATCTCCTTCTATCATCATTCATCTATCATCCTCATATCATTGTTATGTTATAGAAGTGAGCACCCAACATTCCTCCAAGAATCATCCTTCAAAATCTTGCATGCTCATGCGAGGTGGAGAAGAGCAATGGAGATAAATCAAGCTTAGCGTAGAAATTGGTTTTCATTTACATTTGTTATTTTGATTTTCATGTTGTCTTGTGCTTCATTATGAAATTGTTAGGGTTTGATCATTGTTGTTTATTCATTTACCCTAATTTACAAATTTTACCCTAACTACATAAACAATCCAAGTGGAACCACTGATCGTAGGATGGCACTTGCAAAATCACTACAGGAGATTGTTTCCCACATGGATTTGGTGACAAAACAAATCACCAAATTCCAAGACTATAGGGAGAGGAGTCGGCAATATTATGCAACAAGTTGTCATATGAACAAGTCAAGAAGGAAAAAATTACAAAATCTCAATTATGTATAGAATTTATTAATCCCAAAATCAGCCAAAGATTAGAAGAAAGTTGCAAATGGTTTCCTATACATTGGTGTAGGAATGAAGACATATCTTGAAACTTTTGGGATCAATGGTACATGGTCTTCAATGAGCAGCCATGCAACAATGATGAGGTACCACAATATTTCTTGAGGAAACTCTATTGTGAGTTCATCCTCAACAAGATTCTGAATTATTTTGACATTCGTGAGTTCTAGGGTAGAGGTGGTGGCTCTACCCAAGATAGACCTGGGGCTCAGCGAGATGAAGACCATGTGCCTATACCTTGAGCAAGGCCAAAATGTATGTCACTCCCTTTGGCTTTAAAGGAGAGTGTTGAGCTGGAGACTTTACATTCATTGACTACTCTCACCCAAACTCTATCACATCATGTCAATGATTTTAGCCAAGCCGATGAGGGTGAGAGTAGTAGGCATCATGTGTCCCCACATTTGTGCAGTACATGTGGGAACCTATGTGATTATGGGATGCAGGAGGCATGGTAGGACTCTGCGACATAGGGGTAGCATGCTACAACACAGGGGCAGGACATATTGGATGATCTTGTTCTCAGTGACAATCTCTTACAACATACATTTGGTATTGACTCTCAGGTAATTTCTTACAAGTTTCATCTTGATTTAGTATATTATTATTTGAAATTTGTAATTAATTTTATATGATTATCTATATTATAAGTCAAAAATAATGTATATAATTGTTTGCGCAGTGAAATTCCAAGGTCAGAGTCTTCATCCTGCCTCCATTAGGCATCCATTGACAGGTTATGAGAGGAGGTCAAGTTAGCAGGTATGTAATTTATCACATAATCATAATTATTGTAGATATGTCAAATGATAATATTATTTTGTGACAATTTGATGATTTCAACAGTCACCAGCACCTCCACGGTTTCCTTGGTCCCCTGGATGCCAAACCACCACTTTTATGGAGGTAAATTTAACCATTTCTAATCATTATGCATTTTTAAAATAATGTTATGTATTTATTTTGTTTGAATAATCTTGAACTTGATTTTTAGATGTTGAGTACAGTGGAGACTCCTCCTCATCTGCGTGAGTTAGCGTAGATAGGCATTGATGTAGCCATGATGTCTGCAAATCCTTTGACTGAGGTATGAGCCAATAACATGAAAATATCATAATTTTGTATTTCTTTTTTTATCTCATGTCATTTGATGTACAAAAATGATATTTATGTTTAGTCAATTTTGCTTCTTGATGCTTCTCACAGGAGGTCACAACTCCAGTCCGTCCAACTATGGAGGAAGAGAGAGACAAGATGATGCAGAGTGATCATCGATTGGCGATAAGTGATCAATTACATATGTGATGTTATATATTTCATACATTTTCTATACTAATGTGCATATTTTTTGTTTGTATTAATAGGTGCAGCTGGATGAACTTTATTTGAAGAGGTCTACTCAACAACAGAGAGAGGATGTGTCACTGACTGGCTCTCCATTTTCACAGTCAAAGAAGGGCCGCCGATTATTTCCTAAAAGTCCATAGGAAACTAGTTTTTGGGAACTTTTTTGTATGCCTAGATGGCTTTGTATACATACTTTTGTATGTTAATCCGATGTATATTTTTGTATATTTGCCTGTATGGCTTTGTTTAGACATGCCAATATGGCTTTTTATATAAACTAGATGTTATGTTCATGACATTATGTATATGATAGTTTATATTAAATATTTAATATGGTAATCAATTATTGTTATAGGAATTTAGTTTTATAAGTGCCAATTACATTTTCTTGAAAGTTTATAAATCATTTTCAAATAATCCATTTTGTGCATGTCTTGCAATCATTGAATTTTGTGGGACTATGCATTTCTTTGAGGCATCATTTCAAATATTCACATGCCTTGTCTATGCTTCCATACTTTCCATACATGTCTACAAGGGCAACTTTTCAAATACAATATATGTGACAAAATTCCTATATCATTTATGCTTTGATGGTTGTCCACACCATGTTCTCTAGATCTCATTATAGCATAGGTAAGGAGGAAGTTGGTTAAGGTTGTGCAATTTGGTTTTAGATGTGCCAAAATTTGCGTAAATGGTTAAAATTTATTTTTGTGCATTTTCTTGAGAGTTTCTAAAGCCTTATGAAAAATCCATTTCATGCATATCTTGCAATCATTGCATTCCATGAGACAACATTTCTTTGAGGCATCGTATCAAACAGTTCATGTTCGTTATATATGCTTCCACACAAGTTGCATGCATGTCTTTCAGGGTACTTACAACTACAACATTTGACAAAATTCCTATATCCTTTATGCTTTGATGGATGTCTATACCGTGCTCCAAACATACCATTTCTAAGGTTTTGGAATTTAGCTTTACACTTGCCAATTGCATTTTCTTGGAACTTTCTAAAGGCTTATCAGTAAATCCATTTGGTTCATATCTTGTAATCATTGTATTCCATGAGGCAACATTTCTTTGAGGCATAATGCCAAACAATTCACGTGCCTTGTCTATGCTTCCACACTTTGCATACATGTCTTTGAGGGTAGTTGCAACTACAACATCTAACAAAATTCCCATATGTTTTATCCTTTTGATGGATGTCCATTTTGGCATAGGCAAGGAGGATACTGGCTAAGGTTGTGGAATTTCTCTTTACACCCGCCAATTGCATTTGCTTGAAAGTTTCTAATGCCTTATGAAAAATCCATTTTGTTCATATCTTGCAATCATTGCATTCAATGCGGTGACATTTCTTTGGGGCATCATGCCAAATAGTTCACGTGCCTTGTCTATGCTTCCACACCTTGCATACATGTCTACAAGGATGATGTAGTAGTTAGGGAGGATGACTCAACACCATGGAAACGTTTTTCACAACAATGGGCCAAGACCCCAAACCATTTTTCAACTAGACATGAACTCAATTAAGACTACAAACCCAACACTTGGTTCAAAACCTCAATCTTTGCAAACCAACTCATGAAACACCCTTTAAATGATGAATGTGACATAAAAAGACCATTCATGGTCACCAAGAACATAAACTTTGCATATAGGTTATTCTTCCTCATAAACTGCCCTTACAAGCTAGTAGCCCTTCAAAAAACTAATTTTTGGAACATAACTTACTGATCCATGACCTCTAACACAAAGGAGGACATATTAGGATACACATTTAGATGTTTTACAACATATCTAAACTGCACCATGTGTTGTTTTGGAACATTCCCTTCAAAAATGGATTGGTAATTTGTATATGAGGCCTAATTAGCCTACTTTTACAAAGCATCAACTACTATTCTTGACCCCTAAACTAAAAATTGAACTCCATAGGTTGAGTTAGGTCCTATACAGCCTGAATCACTCATTAACATAATTAGTCAACACCCTTCTTTAACCATTTTTCAAAACCATCATCACTGCACTGTCAAATAGACCGAAAACACATAGGCTGCCTGCCTAGGGCATCATTAATTTAATTGAAAACAACCTTGGTCCCTCTTGCAAGGCCTTATTACATCAAAATGGATGCACAAACACTAATTCAAACAACTATGACAACTATTAGCCATTTGGTTGCAAGAAAAGTTGCTTGACAACTTTTGCAACCTATGACCTCCTAAACTCCAATGACCCTTATTACATCAGGAGTGGTCTACTATGACCTCATTACAATGCCAAAATGACTCAACACATCAAAATTCATCATTCGATCATGTTCATGAAATAGGCTAGGTGCCCCTGCACCAAAGGGAAGCTGCAATTACAGCATGCAACAAATTTCCTATATCCTTTATGCTTTGATGGATGTCGATAAGTCGTTCCAAACATTCTATATTGGTGTACAGATAGGGAGGATGTTGGGAAAGGTTGTGGAATTTGGCTTTACATGTGCCAACTGCATTTACTTGAAAGTTTCTAAAGTCTTTTCAACAAATCCATTTCGTGCATATCTTGCAATCATTGCATTCCATGAGACAACATTTCTTTGAGGCGTCATATCAAACAGTTCATGTTGTCAAGTATATGCTTCCACACTTTGCATACATGTCTTGCAGGGTACTTAAAACTACAACATTTGACAAATTCCTATATGATTTATGCTTTGATATATGTCTATACTGTGTTCCAAAGATACCATTTCAAAGGTTTTGGAATTTGGCTTTACACCCGCCAATTTGGTGCAGGGGCACCAAATTCATTTTTTTATAAGTTTGGTCAAATGAGGTCTAATGATAGGTTTTTTTTGGGTGTTTTTAGTTTATTTGGTCTAATAAGGTCATAATAGACCATGTGCAAGGTCAATAGAGTCATTTTGAGTTTATTTTACGTAAGTTGTCAACATGTATACAATGGATATACCTACACATGCATGGATACAATGGTCAATGATGATAGAAAAATGTGTTAAAACTAAAAATAGATGATCATATGGATCTTTTACCTGATTTATTAGCCTTATATGTTACTGCTACACCATTTTCAATGTCCTAGTTGGCTAGATAAGTAAGAGGAAACCATGGAAATGCCTTGAAAATATTTGAGTGATGCAAGAAATAGAAGCTATGATGTAGAATAATGGATGTACAAATCTCTCCCAACTCAAGATCAACCTTGTTACAACATCATATTATTGTTTCATGCATGAGGAAGGATAAAATAGGTGTAGCCCTTAAGATCCCTAAGATAGAAAAACTACCAAACTTTGATAGAGGTTTTCTCATAACTTGTGGCAGTTGGGAACATTCTGTTTGAACCTGCAGCTACACATGGGGTCCATCCACAATGACCTCTCTCAGTTTCGTTCAACTCCAATCCATTTGACCATGCCAAAATCAAACACATTCTTGTAAAATGCTTCAGTTTCATGTAGTGGAAAGGTGCTAGGAGTGACATTTTGCATTCCATAGCTCGTGGGGCCAAACGGACTTTGCCAATGCATCAGGGTGGATGGGTAAATGCCAGGGGAGGTCTCATTTCATGTGCCAAGTGTCACAGTCATTCAGGGCAGCATGCTACTGGCAAAATCCCTTAAGATCCCTAAGACGAAAAAACTACCAAACTTTGACAGAGCAATTCTTGGAATTTATGGTAGCTGGGAATGTTCTGTTTGGACCTAGAAGTGTACGTGGGGTCCATCCACAATAACCTCTTAGTTTTGTTCAACTCTAGTATATTTGACTGTGTTGGAATCAAACGCATTCTTGCAAAATGCTTCAGTTTCATGCAGTGGAAAGGTGCTAGGAGTGACATTTTGCATTCCATAGCTCGTGGGGCCGAATGGACTTCACCAACGTGTCAGGGTGGGTGGGTAAATTCCAAGGGAGGTCTTGTTTTGTGTGCCAAGTGCCCCAGTCATTCGGGGCAATAGGCTACCAGTAAAGTCTCTTAAGATCCCTAAGATGAAAAAACTACCAAACTTTGACAGAGCTATTCTCAGAATTTAGGGTAGTTGGAAACATTTTGTTTGAACCTATAGGTGCATGTGGGGTCTGTCTACAATAACCTCTCTCTGTTTTAGTCAACTCCAGTTTGTTTGACCATGCCAGAATTAAATGCATTCTTGCAAAATGCTTCAGTTTCATGCAATGGAAAGGTTGCCAGGTGCCATATTTTTTGTTTTGCTCATCATGGGGCCAAATGGACTATGCCAACATGTCAGGGTGGGTGGGTAAATGGTAGGGAAGGTCTCGTTTCGTGTGCCAAGTGTCCCAGTCGTTTGGGGTTGTAAGCTACCGACAAAGTAGAAAGTTGCTAACACTAAAATTTTGCATTCCATAGGTCTTGGGGGAAAAATAACTATGCCAACACATTCAGCTAGTTGGGTAAATGCTAGGGGGGGTCTCATTTCATGCGCCAAGTGTGTCAGTCATTCTAAGCTGCAAGCTATCGACAAACTCGAAAGGTGCTAGGAGTGACATTTTGTATTCCACGGGTCATGGGGCCGAATGGACTTCACCAATGCATTGGGGTGGGTGGGTAAATGTCAAGGGAGGTCTCATTTCATGTGCCAAGCACCACAGTGGTTCAGGGTAGCAGGCTATCGGCAAAGTCCCTTAAGATCCCTAAGACAAAAAAATTACCAAACTTTGACAAGGTAGTTCTCAGAATTTGTGGTAGTTGGGAACATTCCATTTAGACCTATAGGTGCAAGTGGGATCCATCTATAATAACCTCTCTTAGTTTTGTTCAACTCCTATCCATTTGGCCATGCCAAAATCAAACACATTCTTGCAAAATGCTTTAGTTTCATGCAGTGGAAATGTTTCCAGGTGCCATATTTTTTGATCTTCTCATCATGGGGGTGAATCAACTATGCCAACATATCGGGGTGGGTGGGTAAATGCTAGGGGAGGTCTCGTTTCATGTGCCAAGTGTCTCAATCATTCTGGGCTGTAAGCTATTGGCAAACTTGAAAGGTGCTAGGTGTCGGTAGCTTGCAGGCCAGGATGACTGGGACACTTGGCACATGAAACAAGACCTTCCCTACCATTTATCCACCCACCCCAATGTGTTGGCGTAGCCCATTTAGCCCCATGATGAACAAAACAAAAAATATGGCACCTGTTAACCTTTCCATTGCATGAAACTAAAGCATTTTACAAGAATGTGTTTGACTCTGGCATGGTCAAATAGACTAGAGTTGACCAAAATGGAGAGAGGTTATTGTAGACAGATGAACGTTCCCAGCTGCCACAAATTTTGAGAACAACTTTATCAAAGTTTGGCAGTTTTTTCATCTTAGGGATCTTAAGGGACTTTGCCAGTAGCCTTCTGCCCCGAATCACTGTGACGCTTGGCACATGAAACGAGACCTCCCTTGGCATTTACCCACTCACCTTGATGTGTTGGTAAAGTTTGTTTGGCCCCACGAGCTATGGAATGCAAAATATCACTCCTAGCACCTTTCCACTACATGAAACTGAAGCATTTTACAAGAATGTGTTTGATTTTGACACTGTCAAATAGACTAGAGTTGACCAAAATTGAGAGAGGTTATTGTGGATGGACCCCACATGCACTTGTAGGTCCAAATGAAACATTCCCAGATGCCACGAATTCCAAGAACTGCTTCGTCAAAGTTTGGCAATTTTTTCATCTTAGGGATCTTAAAGGACTTTGCTGGTAGCCTGCTGCCTCGAATGACGGGCATTTAACACACAAAATGAGACCTCCCTTGGCATTTACCCATCCACACCGATGCATTGGTGAAATCTATTTGGCCCCACGGAATGCAAAATGTCACTCCTAGCACCTTTCCATTGCATGAAACTGAAGCATTTTGCAAGAATGCGTTTGATTCCAACACGATCAAATATACTAGAGTTGAATGAAACTAAGAGAGGTTATTGTGGAGAGACCCCACATGCACCTGCAAGTCCAAACAGAACATTCCCAGGTGCCATGAATTCAAAGAACTGCTCCGTCAAAGTTTGGTAATTTTTTCGTCTTAGGGATCTTAAGGGACTTTGCTAGTAGCCTACTGTCCCAAATGATTGCGATGCTTGGCACATGAAATGAGACCTCCCCTGGCATTTTCTTGGCCACCCTGATGCATTGGTGAAGTTCATTTAGCCCCATGAGCTATGGAATGCAAAATGTCACTCCTAGCACCTTTCCACGGCATGAAACTGAAGCATTTTGCAAGAATGTGTTTGATTCTGGCATGGTCAAATGGACTGGAGTTGAACGAAACTAAGAGATGTTATTGTGGACAGACCCCATGTGCACCTGTAGGTCCAAACAAAATGTTCCCAACTACCACAAATTATGAGAAAAACCTCTGTCAAAGTTTGGTAATTTTTTTGTCTTAGGGATCTTAAGGGCTACACCCATTTTATCCTTCCTCATGCATAAAACAATAATATGATGTTGTAACAAGGATGATCTTGAGTTGGGAGAGATTTGTACATCCATTATTCTACATCATAGCTTCTATTTCTTGCATCAGTCAAATATTTACAAGGCCTTTCCATGGTTTCCTCTTACTAATCTAGCCAACCAGGACCTTGAAAATGGTGTAGCAGTAACATATAAGGCTAAGAAATTAGGTAAAAGATCCATGTGATCATCTCCTGAAAGCATGACATGTTATGATGAAGAACCACAACCAAATCCAATGATCCAATGGCATGAACCAATGACATAAGCAACTATGTCCTACTATTGTAACATGATAAACATGAATGTTATGAACTAACATCCAAACCCTATGACATCAATCTTGATATGACATGAGTGAAACATGAGTGAATAGGATTAAGACCAATTAGGATCAACTTCATCCATTACTTAGATCTAACCCCATGAAGCATAACATGACGATGATGCAAACATCAAATATATACCATAGAAAACAAATCAAACGAAACATGAGACCTTCACTGCCCACAGTTCATACCACCGCTCAAGGATAATTTATCATCATATTAAATATTTAATATAAACTACCATATACATAATGTCATGAACATAACATCTAGTTTACATACAAAGCCATATAGGCATGTCCAAACAAAGCCATACAGGCATATATACAAAAATATCCATGACTCATCCTCTCTTTGTCGTCGAGTAGACCTCTTCGATAGTTCAAGCTCATGCAACTCCACCTGTTAATACAATCAAACAATATGCACATTACCATAACAAAATGTACATGAAATATATAACATCACATATGTAATTGATCACTTACCACCATCTGATGATCACTCTATATCATCTTTTCTTGAGCTTCTTTGTCCATAGTTGGATGGACTAGAGTTGTGACCTCCTATGAGAAGCATCAAAAAGAAAAATTGACTAAACATAAATATACTGGAGGGAAGCAATTCATACTACTATTTATATACAAAATAAAGTACAAGTAACCATCTAGGAAAGTTTTATGCATACTTACAAATTAATCCAACGAACCATCTGGGTTTTCTCTACTCTTTATTGTGTCAAGTATTGCCTCATGGTCAGAGTCATGCACCTTCCACAAGGTCTTGTTCAAAGGTCTACCTTGACATTGTATCAAATGAACATTGGTTTCCACGACAAGGTTGGAGTAATGAAGAATCTTCCGATGTGTGTCAAAGTCCTCAAATAGCCAAACATTAACACTCTTATGTGGGTACCTTCTAAGCCATGTTCCAGTAACAACCACTGAGCCTGTAGGGCATTCGATGTTTTCTCCATCTGTAACTGGGGCCTCCAATTTCTTTTTGGCCTCAACACAATGACACAAGTAATAATCTATTCCCTCTTCGTTATCTTCATTTGCAATAACTGCATAAACATGCCCTACAATGATATGTGCACTAAATTAGATGAAATTAGTTAACATTACAAAAATACTACAAAGTTTAAGATAACATTAGGAATTTCAAATTTAACCATGCAAATAGATATATTACCTGGTTGAACTAGATCTGATATGTGGTCAAAGTCAACTGACAATTCCATCTCTGTTAATTCTAGTGCCATCGGGGGTCAATATGTGTCAAGTGGGTTAAGATAGCTAAACTACCATTCATCAACCCACTCCTTTGACTTGCACTCATTCTAGGCTTGAATTATACATGGAGAACAAAAGCATGCCATCTTCCGCGTATGTATACTCCATGAACCTACAATTGAGCTTCTGATAGAGTGTAGCTCACTTGATCCTGTCAGTGTACAACAATCCTCATATGGTGCAATGTTAGTATTATCTATCAACCAAAAAAATCTATGAACTAAAGACTTACCTTCATTACCTAGACCCATCAAAGTATTACACCACTCAACGATTGATTTTGCATCTGTCAACTTTGCATTGTCTTTATACTTTAACTCTTCTCATGATGTGGCTCTTTTGATACATGCTCCTGCACTATCATGCTCCCCTTTTCCATGCTCAACTTTAGAAAAGTTCCACATATGATGAACGCCTGTAATATGATGCCTCCTACTCAGCTAATAGAAATTTCACGAGTTCTTGAATTGTGATGCACAGTTATCCGACCATATGATATGCTAACTGAATGATATGCCCCTTCTAGCCAGAACATTGTAGAACACCTGAAAACAACCTTGCACAAACTTCATGGAATGCGTGTGATCATTACTTATATAAAAATGATACAACCTTATGATCTTTTTGTCATCCTCTGTACTATCATTCTCATGAATGAATGCTATGTGCACAAATATAGAAACCTGTGTTGAGTTATAATATTGGGATTGCACCTCACACTGTGTTTGTAGACTATAGTTCTCTACAAAGTTGACAACTGAAACAATGCTACCAACTAGAAATGTGTCCTTTCATAACTTGAATTGCAAGTCCAACCATCGAGCTCTATGGGCATGTCTTACATACTCATACACTATGTTGTCATGAAATATAGGCATAAACTAATACACTAGAATCTTTTGAATAACATATTCACACCTCTTTGCTTCTTTACCATCTCTTGTATTGTATGCCACTATTTTATACTTGCTGAACTCTACTAGTTCATTTCCAACCACATATGTTCTTTCCATATGTTCACATATTGGCATACATTGCAAGCCACCTCAATGCTGACATGTGTCATCCAAGCATAATTTCCTATAGAATATTTGACCTTCCTCTCTATCACATAAAATTATTGATATGAAGTCTCTTGAGGTAGTTGGTGGGGCACGTTTGCCACAATCCTGCAAAACATTGTTAGTATGCAAATCTAAACATATAGACCGATAAACATCAAAATGGTTAGAAAATTTAATATGTAATCTACAACAAGTAGTGCATGTGTGATTTGTTTTGACAAAGAAAGGTTTTAGCATTTAAAAATATCTTTGAGAAATTTTAATTTGAGGATACTTCTCTAGAAATTTACCAAAAAACTATGTTTGAGTCATATCCAAAAAATACTTTGGATGTGGCTTATGGTTTCAACTACCGATTCTCCTTCTTACCACATCCCTTTGATTTGGAGATACCCTTGTGTAATTCTTCCAAAAGTCTTCAATTAGTGATCTCAAAGCTTTGAGAACAACTTCGTCTTTCCTTGGGAGTCTCCCAGAGAATGCCCACAATTCATTAGTGTTTGGATCCTCAACTCTTTGACATCTTCCAACATCTCTCATTAGAGTTTTTCTATTTATTTTCAATGCTTGACTTGTCTTTCTAATGAGGCGAGATTTTTTTGTTTGTTGGCTTACAATTGTCGATGTAATGACATGTCGTGTGACATTACTATCCTTGGTGCATGAGGTGGAACCCACACTCTCATATGCACTCATTAGATTCTTGACAATTGATTTTTGACTTGAGGCATTCGATGTTCTTAGGCCAAGAATCTTCATTGTGGGCCTAAATTTTAGATTTCTCATTAGTTCAACAAACAGTTGACATCTTCCGGTTTCATTTAAATTCTCATAGAATAATTTCTATATCTTATTCATATATCTTTGGCAAGTGCGCATGGGAATCTTATCCTGCACAGGCTCCAATACATTCTCATCAATATCAATTAGAAACTTAGGCCTCCTATGTAAATTTCTATGAGGCATTTTATTTGGTAAAGTAGACTGAATATTAGGAATTTCTTCAATATTTACTTGAGATGGGATAGATGACATACCTTCAATTGGAGGTGAAAAGGTTAAAAATGATGTACCTTCAACTTGAGGTCTGAATGATGGCATGTCACCAACTTGAGAAGAAAATGCAGATGTGCCTTCTACTTCACTTGTGAAAGATGGAGTGTCTCCAATTTGAGAAGATAATGATGGTGTTCCTTCAACTTGACCTGTGGACGATGGAGTGCCTCCAACTTGGAGATTCACTTTCCTCAGTGCACGGAGGTTTTGCATTTGTTCCCTTTGTGCCGCCAATTCCATCTCTCTCTTAGCTTTGTTAGACGTGTCACGTTCCTCTTCAATTGGCAATGGTGAAATGTCTTCTTGTATGGTTGACAATTTCCTACTTTTCCGAATTTGCCTCATTCTTTCTGTTTTCCTGTCATTCTCAGCTTCATGCTCTTCTAGTGTTAGAGTCTTTGCTCATTTCCTCGGCATGATGATGATTTCTACAAGCATGAAGAATAAGACAATGATAATTAGAAATTTTATAATGACAATGAATAGCACAGTCAGAATGAATAACAAGGTTTTACAAACTTCTGAATAAGACACCTCATATCAAGATAACTTGAACATACATAAATCATGGAGTATGCATTTGAACACACATATAAGTCATGTAGTATACACTTGAACATACAAAGTCATAAATGATGCACAAACAACACTTTTAGTCTTAGATTTGATGAACTTCTAATTGCTGCCCCAATACTATCATGCACAATCATTTAGGACAGTCATAACACTTTGTCAAATAATGGCCAAGAAATCTTCAAAATCCCTTGAGTAGGTCTGAAAGACCTTCATATAGGTTTTTCACACCTTTTTCCCAATCACAAAACACACCAAATATATAATGGAATACACAAATTCATGGAGTATACACTTGAACATACAAAGTCATGGACTATACACTCAAATACATGCAAAGTCATAAATGATGTAGAGGAAGGGTGGAGTTCATGAAAATAGACCCAAAAGTGATGGAATGTAGGGGTTCAACACAATTCAAAGGAGGCATATTTCACAACAATGGGGCTCATGACTGGCTACACGACTCAATGGCAACATGGCAAACATACCATCAAATGAAGAACCAACAAATTATTGCTTTGTTTATTACTTGGTAGACTTTTTCCAAGTTAATGTAGACTAATTCAATGTATCAACACCTCTCATGCAGCTTAAATGTTTCTACCATAGGTGCTCCTTTCTTTGACTGTCCTAATGCTAGTAGCCCTCCAAAATGGACTGTTAGAACTTTTCTCTCATGGTAGGCACTGAAACCCAAAACTATTGACACTTTTGGATACCCTTTAAGCTCATCTAAAACATATCCTAAAACAAGTATAGGTCATTTTGAAACACAAGCCCCAAAAACTAACTGTTCCATTTCTTAGAAAGGGGCAATTAGCCTTGTTTTCCAAAGCAACTCCACAAAATCCTTCTACCAAACTTCCAAACTAAATTGCAATGTTCAACACAAACCTCAAATGGTCCAAATCCACCACTTTTGTCAATGGGAAACACTACAAAACCCCTAAACTACAAAACCCTTGTTAATGCCAATTCCATGCTTGTATCATGAGGCTTTATAGAAAGTCTATGTTCCCAAGCTTATTTTTATTTGCTGATGCCTCAAACACATTCAATTATGTCTGCACATGCTTAATCAATCACTTGGAATGATCCTCTAACTCTTTTTCCATCAAACCCTATCTCTATACCTCTAATTTGCTCAAAACAATAGCTCTGCCAGCCTAGGGTATCATCACACATACAACAAATTCACACCCATGCATTCTACAAACTTGTAAACAAGAAATACATCCTTTCTAAATCTAATCCACAAATTGTCAAGTCTTCACATTGCTGGAAAAGAGTCACAAACCACTTTCTTGCATTTAAACCATATTGCAATATTTTAACAAGTTTTACAATACTTGAAAAATGAACCTCAAATAACCTCCTAGGACCTAAGACATGTTCAAAATGGTCTCTTAGACCTTATTATAACATCAAAACATGCCTTGACACTTCAAAGCACAACTTGACACATATTTACAAGACCTAGACAAACTCAAATTGACAAATTGTTCTTGCATGTTCTCCATTGTTTGGGATGCTTTCAAAAACCTCAATATAGATTTGGGAGCCTATTTCAAACATTCTAAAGGTGATTCCAATAGGTATTAAATACCTAGACTCAAAAGCAAACCCTAACTTGCTTGGGTGCCAACACTTACTCAATGATTGTAAAACTAGTCCTCTTGTGATAGTCATAATAAAACTTGTCTAACCCTTGAAGAATGCTCTAAAATCCTTTGTTCAGGTCTGTAGGACCTTATAAGACCCCTTCCCAACAAGGAATATGCATGACCAGCACTTTTAGACTTAGATTTGATGAATGTTTCCAATTGCTGCCCCAACACTGTAATGCACAATCATTTAGGACAGTCACCACACTTTGTCAAATAATGGCCAAGAAAGCTTCAAAACTCCTTGAGCAGGTCTGAAAGACCATATAGATTCTTCACACATTTTTTCCAATCACAAAACGCACCAAGTATACAATGAAATACACAAAGTCATGGAGTATACACTCGAATACATAGTCATTATATACACTTGAATACAAGTCATAGAGTATACACTCGAATACAAATACAAAGTCATATCTAGTACACACTTTAATAACAAATCATGAAGTATACACCTGAATGGAAAGAGGATATTTAGGGAAGAAATTTAATACACTTGAATTATGGACTAGGAATCTTATGAAGGAGAAAGTTGGGAAGGTTTCCAAAAGACTCTAATACTATGATAGTCATAGTGGACTGATGTACATAAATAGTTTTGTTCCTTCAAGGCTATCATGAGTATTTCCATAAAGGAAAATAGGGCTGCCAAGAGACTTCAAAACTATTTGAAACCATAAGGTGTTGAGAGATCACTATGTAAAGGTATATCTCTAATACTAAGCCTCCCTTTGACCCTATCAACTCTTAAGAACATCACCTTGACTACTCTTGACTATCTTTCCCCTTGAAGGCCATTGTTTGGACTCTTATATGAGTATTAAATCATTATTTTAGGTTTGGAAATCATGAATTGTATGGTTAATTTTTTACATATATGAGTTGTATGGAGGTAATTTTGAAGGATGAAAAAATGAATGCTATCGAAGAGGGCTATAACCAACATAAATTGACTATCCTAATAGTCTTAAACCAGTCCAAAAACTTTGTGATAGTCAAAAGAACATTAATTGTTGAAGATAACCTTATGGATACTCGTGACAAAAGATCAAAGACATCTTAAGTAATGCATAAATTAAAAACAACTTCATGATGGTCATGACTATGATAGTGGACTGTTATATAGACTTGTGACTATTCTACACTCATGAAAACCTCTTTTTAGTGTTTTATCTCCTTGTAACTCCCTTTGTATCATCTTGTGTCATGATGCTTGTATGTCTGTATATTTATATATAACTCTCTTCTCTAAAATTTTGTTATGTTGATGAAGTAAATACATAATCTCCATATTTTTTATGGATTGAGTGGTATCAAAGTGAGTTGTAACAATTTGTCAAATAGGTTGTGGTGCTCATTTCCTCCATTTTTGTAAGAAAACTATCATTTCATGCATGGTTCTATTAAATGAATTGAATTATGCATGTATTAAGGAATAAATCCTTTTATATCATCCTAGGGAAAAAAGTAAGAGTCTTCCAAAATCAATTTTGGCTCCATGTATACACTTGAATATGAGTATGACAAACAATTGTTCACTAAAATTATTTTATGAAGTATTTGATAATGTTTTTCTCTTGTATATCTGAAAATAGGTGAAATGAAGGCATGAAGGGCTGAAACAAGGTGGAAACATGAGGAATTTGGAGTCTCTTTGACTGAACTAACTAATATACCTAGACACATATATATCTTAGAACATAAAGAACATAAAAAACATAAAGACATAAAGACATTTAAAGACATAAAGAACATAAGAACACATATATGTGAATTAAAATGGACATAAATTGAACATACCTTAGAATTTGATATTGCAGTTGACCAATTCTCCAAAAGATGGCTTCAAAATCCTCAAATTCTTATTTTTTGCAAGTTTGATTATAAATTCTATATAATTCTAGAATAGGATTACTAAAATTTATGGAAAAAACAAACATATATCATCAAATTCAATCTATATATCAATGGTAATTAGCTTTGAAACAAAATCACACATGAAACATAAAATTTTTAGTTTAAATAATCAAATTTTCTCCAAAAACATGAAAAATCACTTCTTGTACGTTGAAAAAATAAAAAAGGTGGTGGATTGATATAAAAATGATTGTTAATTAGTCAAACAACATGAAAAGCATTTTTTTGTCTGATATACTCATGAAAAGTAGGAATAACAGTCATGTGGGGTCTGAAACATGGATCCCACATGCTTTTTTACCATTTTCCATGCTTCCCAAAATGAGATTGTGTTATAACGTGAGCACATTCTGGGAATCATGATAACATAAAGGTAACCTTGTATCTACATGGGAGACTCTCTCTCTCTCTCTCTCTCTCTCTCTCTCTCTCTCTTCATTTCTCTATCCTATATATAGAGAGGGATTAGGAGACATGGAGATATAGAGAGGGACATGGAGATAGAGACGGGGAGAGGGAGAGATGTGGATTGAAATAGAGAAAGGGGTCTATAAAGGGAGAAAGATAGAGATACATATATATAGAGAGGGGAGATATAGGGAGATAGATCTAGCAAGGGAGAGATGGATATGGAAATACAGAGAGGTAGAGAGGGGTATATTAAGATATGAGGTTATGAGGATAGATAGCTTGATAGGGAAAGAGATCAAGAGATGTCTAGAGACATAGGGAGAGATATTTCAAGAGGTAGAGGGATGGGGAGAGAGATAAAGAGGAGAGAGAGGTAGTGAGGGATAGATTAAGAGATAGGGATCCATATGTCTAGAGAGATAGAGATAGGGATCCCTATTCTCCCCTCTACCTAAACCATAAACCTAAACCTCTAAATAATGCCCCTAAACCCTAACTCGTAACCCCTAAACCCCTAAACCCTAAACCCTAAACCCTATACTCAAACAACTCTAAACCCCTAAACTGTAAACCCTAAACCCTAACCCCTAGACCCTAAACCCTAAAATTGAGCATCCCTAAACCCCTAAAGCCTAAATAATTCCCCTAAATCCTTACCCAAAACCCTGAACCCTATTTACTTGAGCAACCCTAAGCTCATGTAAACCTCAAATAGTGAGGGAGGGAAAGATAAAAATGTAGAGTTAGAGAGAGGGGATTGAAAGAGATCTAGCAAGATAGAGAGACAGGGAGAGAGAGAGAGAGATACAGAGGTAGGTATAATTAGAGAGAGGGATAGAGGAGATAGAGATATCTCTCCAAGGCTCGGTCTCCTTTGTATCTCCCTATTTGCCTCTCTACCTAAACTATAAACCTAAACCTCTAAACCTTAACCCCTAACCCCTAAACCATAAATAATGCCCCTAAACCCTAACTCCTAACTCCTAAACCCTAAAAACAAGCAACAGGCTAAACCCCTAAACCATAAAACCTAGAAGCAACCCTAAACCTCTATCTCCCTATCTCTCCCAATCTCTATTGGTCCCCTAGCTCTATCTCTATCTAAACTCTAAACCCTAACCCCTAAACTCAAGCAACCCTAAACCCCTAACCCCTAAACCATAAACCATAAACCCTAAACTCAAGCATCTCTAAACCCCTAAAGCCTAAATAATTCCCCTAAACCCTAAAACCTATTTACTTGAGCAACCCTAAACTCATTTAAACCTCAAATAGTGAGGGAGGGAGAGATAGAAAGGTAGAGTTAGAGAGAGGGGATCGAAAGAGATCTAGCAAGATAGAGAGATAGGGAGATAGAGAGATAGAGAGGTAGGTATAGTTAGAGAGAGGGATAGAGGAGACAAAGATATCTCTCCCAGGCCCAGTCTCCTCTGTATCTCCCTATTCACCTCTCTACCTAAAACATAAACCTAAACCTCTAAACCTTAACCCCTAACCCCTAAACCATAAATAATGCCCCTAAACCCTAACCCCTAACCCCTAAACCCCTAACCCCTAAACCATAAATCCTGGAAGCAACCCTAAACTTCTATCTCCCTATCTCTCCCAATATCTATTGGTCCCCTTGCTCTATCTCTCTCTAAACCCTAAACTCTAAACCCTAAACTCAAGAAACCCTAAACCCCTAACCCGTAAGCCCTAAACCCTAACCCCTAGACCATAAACCTTAAACTCGAGCATCCATAAACCCTTAAAGCCTACATAATTCCCCTAAACCCTTACCCAAAACCCTAAACTTTATTTACTTGAGCAACCCTAAACTCATGTAAACCTCAAATAGTCATGGAGGGAGAGATAGAAAGGTAGATTTAGAGAGAGGGGATCAAAAGAGATCTAGAAGGATAAAGAGATATGGAGAGAGAGAGAGAGAGATAGAGAGAGGTAGGTATAGTTAGAGAGAGGGATAGAGGAGATAGATATATCTCTCCCAAGCTCGGTCTCGTCTATATCTCCCTATTCACCTCTCTACCTAAACCATAAATAATTCACTTAAACCCTAACCCCTAACCCCTAAACCCTAAAAATGAGCAACCCTAAACCCCTAACCCCTAAACCATAAAACCTGGAAGCAACCCTAAACCTCTATCTCCCTATCTCTCCCAATCTCTATAACGTGAAAACATGAAAACATTAAGCTTTCATTCCAACCAAATTCATTCCTAATCAATCACAAATCATCCCTAATCCATTCAATTTCATCTCTAATCATCCCTAAACCACTTCTAATCATCCCTAAGCCACTTCACACCATCCCAAATCACATCCAAATCAATTTAACTTCATCCCTAATCATTTTCAAATCAACCTAGATTTCATCTCAAATACCATCCCTAAACTATTCCTAAATCATTCTAATCATTCCCTAATCAACACTAAACCACTTCAAACCATCCCTAAAACCATTCTAATCATTCCCAAATCATTTCTAATCTAGTCCTTTTCACCTCTCATTATTCCTAAACCAATCCATTTTATCCCAACTCCATCCCAAATCAATCTAATCCCCATCTCAAATGATCCCAAAAATAATCAAAATCAAACAAATACCTCACTAGGAGCCATTAGAAAATCATAGTGCCAATCTATTAGTCATTTGCACCATTTTGTATATCGTATGTGCCAATATGCTCCTTAGTAACACCTACCTATCAATCACAAACATCATTCTACACCTAGCCAGTCACAGGTGTCATTCTACCCTCTACCAGCCACAGGAGCCATCAAGACATCATAAGTGCTAATATGTTAGTCATTTACACCATTTTCTACCTCTCAATCTCTCTGGCTATGTCCCTCACCCTCTATCTCCATATCTCTCCCTCTCTAAACTCTTAACCCCTAAACCTTAAACTCGATCAACCCTAAACCCTATCTCCTTGTCTCTATCATCCCTCTACCTCTCAATCTCTCTACCTATGTCTCTGGCCATGTCCCTCACCCTCTATCTCCTTATGTCTCCCCTCGGTCTCCTCTATATCTCCTTATCAGTCCTCTCTCTATAAACCCTAACCTAAACCTCTAAACCTTAACCCCTAACCCCTAAAACATAAACCTTAAGTTATCCTAAATAATGCCCCTAAACCCTAATCCCTAACCCCTAAACCCTAAAACTAAGCAACTCTAAACCCCAAACCTCTAAACCATAAACCCTAGAAGCAACTCTAACCTCTATCTCCCTACCTCTCCCAATATCTATCTGTTGGTTAACAGATTTATCCTTCCAAGATAATCATGAAAGTGACTCAGTATGCCTGAAATGAAGAACAAAAATGTAACTAAAAGTTGGAGGAATTACCATTAAATTGGCAATTCTCCTCTAAATTTTAGAGGTCCAGCTCTCTCTTAGGATATGCAATGAATGTAAGCATAGGGTATGCTTTTCACCAGAAAGTAGGAAAGGGAATACTAACACCTACCCATAACCATGAAACAGGTGTGAGAGATCAGTTCAGAATAAAGTGAATGCAAATAAATGATGTAAAGTCCATTTACCTAACACCCACAATCAATGATAAATCAATAAAAGAAACAATTATAATTTGCTCAACACATGCCAACGTAAAGGAGCAATATTGAAGACAGATTATGAATTGACATACGAACAATTACAATCATAGAAGATATTTGGAGACACAAAGTTTTGAAAATTTCATTTCTTCAATATAACAAAACTCAAAGTTTTTGAAATGCTTCTATACATAAGCTGAATTAAGGAAAAGATAGCTGGGAAAACAAAACAAACTTGCTTCCTTTTCCCCTATTCATAGACAATTGAAAAAAAAATGCCTCCTCCCGCCAAAGGTCCCTCTTTTATATTTTTTCAAAACCCAAAATATCTCTTCATGTAACTATCCACAACGGTCTTTTAAGTAACCACTATCAAGAAAGTGACCTCAAAACGGAAACAATTACATTACATCAAAATTCTAGTTACAAAAAGATTTTTTGCATGCTAAACAAGTGGCATTAGACTACCCCAGGAGTGATTCCTAATTCTAGTTGTATTTCCATAAAAAGATTATGCAATTCAACACGTTCTTCCTCCTCTAGAACATAAATTACCCTGTGATATTTAGCATAGCTAGTCTTCTCTTTCCACGCAACTGTGTACAACTGAGAAATGATATCGATCTTCTCTTCTTTGGGCCAATTCAAATTAGGTTGTAGGACAGGCATGGGTTCATCATCCCAGATCTCATCATTCGCAGGAAGTCCCATTTGAAAATGCCTTGGTTGATAAAAACTAAACTTAAAAACACCACTACCTTTCTCTGTAGACAAGCTAATTTAATTACACCAGTAGATAATGATGACTTTTATCTTATTGATGCCATGCTATCATCCTAGTGAATTCCATTACACTTGTCATTTAAGAGGTAATTAATGCATCGTTGATCTTGTACTTTGAGAAACGAGTCTTAAGATTGAGCTCGCATTTCATAACTCCTAAAAAGACATTCTCACGATGTGTCGTATGAGTAATCAAATGAGCTGGTGACACTTTGAAAACTAGGAATCTATAGAAGGGTTGCAGAGTCATGGAAAAGCTAAACCATTGATCCATATGTCAGGAGTTCTTGAGAAGTTAGGTCATCAGTATTTTTGTGAACCTTCAAACTATTAGAGCAGCATTCAAAAATTCTAAATTTCCCCGACACAAAGGAGAAGTCAGGGAGTCGGCCATTCCTTGAACTTAAGAACATAAGTCAAGGAAATAAAGGGTTCATGAACTTGAAAAGTGCTTGATGACGAAGACTAATAACAATGTCTCCAAGAATTTGAAACTTTTGGGGCAAAAAATGACTAGATCAGGACAAGTCCACATGCTAAAATTTGAAAATTTAAGTTTAAAATTTTAGGGCAACAATAGGCTCTAATTGGGGATGAGAACTATGAAGGACGAAGCAAGGAACTCAGAATCTCAAGCATAGACTAGTGCCTTATCCATTGGGCAATAGAGTCAAACAGCATAGGGGATAAAGGAGCTAGAGCAACACAAAAACATGACAAAACTGAAAGGGAACAACTAGCACACCAAAAACTCCTAATATGTACATGGTCAAGAAGACCCTACCTCAGATAACTCTAGGATAGTCATGCAAATCCATTGACCAGTTGGGAGAAAAAGATACCTATACAGAATAATGTCAGATGAATGAGGAGCATGCACACCAGCAACTGCCAACTGGTGACTATCTTAAATAAATTGCTGAGAATGGCTTCACATAAAAATCCTTTGGATTTGATCTGTGCTCAAAAAGCCACTCTTTATTGTACGCCTCTGCAATTGGGTGACTTACATCAGTATTGCCCAGCATATGACTACCAACTTCTACTTGTATAATCTCATAATGCACTTGATTTTGTGAGCAAAGAGAAACCAACCCCCGGATTGGACATCTCACACACAAACTGTGAGATAAAGACTCTTTACCGGTGCTGTTTACAGAAATTGCAGCATTGTTTAAAAAATTTGGACCAACACATTCTCACGTATGATCATCCCTCTCAATAGACAAATTAATATCCCATGCCTGAAAATGACCACTTGAATCATTGGAAGACCAATCGTCAACCTTATGTAAAATTGGAAGTGAGTTAGATTGAAAATATGAATTGCAAACAATATCTTTATGTGCCTGAAAAACACCTCCAACTGGAACAATTTCCTCTTTTTCTGCAAAATTTGACTCAATAACTCCATGACACACTTCATCATTTCCATCCATACCCTGTAGATTAGACATTGTAACTTCTTCTCCACACAAAAATTCATCCTCACTTGCATTAAGACACTAGTTCGAAATGTAAACAACATGAGGTGCATCACATTCATCTATTTGAACACTTTCATCAAAACTATCATGACTATCCATATCTTTCACTTCTTTTTAAAAAAAATTTAGCATCCAAATTTTCAAAGTGGAAAGTCTCAAAAGTAAAATCATTCCTAACCTCTCCTTACAGTCATACTTTAGTATCACCTTGCTCAAAAAAAGTGAAGCCTTCATACTCAGCTTACATGCACTCCGGAGAAGAGATATTCAATATCTCATCCTTACACTGTGTAGCCTCAAGTTGCTCTTCATAGATGGAAAAAGTAAATGATTCCATTTTTGTAGCAGACAAGGAAGCCAAAACAACACTATTTGCATCATCCTCTTTACAACTAACATCATGGAAGAAATGTTCATTTTCTACACCACTCGAGGGACTTTCAGATTTATTAACTTCTTCATAATGTGAATAAAAGGCTTCAATTCTTCTATTTGTATGAGGCTTTACATTGCTCACCTTATCTCTACCAAAGTGCTTTGAATAAAAAACTGAGAGATTAAGAGATTCAGTGGAAAGATGTGTTTTTTGAAAACTTATAGGCTAAAAGCTCTATTTGTGCATGATAGATTTCTTCATAGGTTTTCTACCCAAATGATTTACAAACTAATGTGCTTTCCATAACCCACTTAATATCAAACCATCTTCTATTTTCACAGCATCTTGTTGAGCAATTTCAATATCATTCACTTTACTCCGTTTCAACTCAAATTGAACATCAAGATGCAAAGAGGAAATAAAAGTACAAAGCTAGAGTTGCTCACTTGGTTGAAGAGGAGCTAGAATATTTTTGAGTAGCCAGTTAAATATGTCCATGAAATCCCTGATGGGTTCACCTTCTTTCTTTTGAATATTGAAAAATTGACACAGCAGGGCAGCTTCATCAACAGGACCCTTACATCTTCCCAAAAACTTATTCTTCAAGGAGTCCCAATCAGTAATACACTTATCTTCTAAATAATGAAACCAATTTGCTACAGGCCCAACAAGAGATTCAATAAATAACCTTACAAAAACATTTTCTTCACTTACCCCTAGAATACCACATGCAACTGTAAATGCCAAAATATGGTTTTTAGCATCTTGAGAGTCCTCTCCACTAAATTTTAGGAAGTGCTTCCTTGATCCTTTAGGCAATGGTGAATATACAGGTAAAGAAAGTAGACCAAAATGATTTCCCCATGGCTAAGTAGAGACTAATGCCATAATGCAATCATGAAAATTAAATCAACATAGGTCTTCGTTGGAAAAGAAAGGTTTCTGGACACGTTCCATTTTATAGATTCACCAGCTTCCATCCTTGGGGAGGCACATTCAAATTTCTGGGGAAATAATAACACTGATCCTTCACTTTTGGATCCCCAGCAGAGTTACCAAAAATCTATTGGTTAATAGATTTGTCCTTCCAAGATAATCATGAAAGTGACTTGGTATGCCTGAAATGAAGAACAAAAACATAACTAATAGTTGGAGGAATTACCATTAAATTGGCAATTCTCCTCTAAATTTTAGAGGTCCAGCTCCCTCTTAGGATATGCAATGAATGTAAGCACAGGGTATGCTTTTCACCAGAAAGAAAGAAAGGGAATACTAACACCTACCCATAACCATGAAACAGGTGTGAGAGATCAGTTTAGAATAAAGCAAATGCAAATAAATGATGCAAAGTCCATTTACCTAACACCCACAATCAATGATAAATCAATAAAAGAAACAACTATAATTTCCTCAACACATGCCAACATAAAGGAGCAATATTGAAGATAGATTATGAATTGACATAAGAACAATTCCAATCATAGAAGATATTTGGAGACACAAAGTTCTAAAAATTTCATTTCTTCAATATAACAAAACTCAAAGTTTCTGAAATGCTTCTATACATAAGATGAATTAAGAAAAAGATAGCTGGGAAAACAAAACAGACTTGCTTCCTTTTCCCCTGTTCATAGACAGTTGAAAAAAAAAGATGCCTCCTCCCCCCAAAGGTCCCTCTTTTATAGTTTTTCAAAACCCAAAATATCTCTTCTTGTAACTAGCCACAATGATCTTTTAAGTAACTGCTATCAAGAAAATGACCTCAAAACGGAAATAGTTACGTTACATCAAAATGCTAGTTATGAAAAGATTTTATGCATGCTAAACAAGTTGCATTAGACTGCCCTGGGAGTGATTCCTAATTCCAATCATATTTCCATAAAAAGATTATGCAATTCATCACATTCTTCCTCCTCTAGAATAGAAATTACCCTGCAATATTCAGCATAGCTAGTCTTCTCTTTCCACACAACTATACGCAACTGAGAAATGATATCGATCTGCTCTTCTTTGGGCCAATTCAAATTAGGTTGCAGGATAGGCATGGGTTCATCATCCTAGATCTCATCATTCGCAAGAAGTCCCATTTGAAAATGCCTTGGTTGATAAAAACTGAACTCGGAAACACCACCACCTTTCTCTATAGACAAGCTAATTTAATTACACCAGTAGATAATGATGACTTTTATCTTGTTGATGTCATGCTATCACCCTAGTGAATTCCATTACACTTGTCATTTAAGAGGTAATTAATGCATCATTGATCTTATACTTTGAGAAACGAGTCTTAAGATTGAGCTCGCATTTCATAACTCCTGAAAAGACATTCTCACGATGTGCTGTACGAGTAATCAAATGAGATTGTGACACTTTGAAAATTGGGAATCTGTAGAAGGGTTACAGAGTTGTGGAAAAGCCAAAACATTGATCTAAATATTGGGAGTTCTTGAGAAGTTGGGTCATCGGTGTTTTTTGTGAACCTTCGAACTATTAGAGCAGTGTTCAAAAATTCTAAATTTCCCCAACACAAAGGAGAAGTCAGGGAGTCAGCCATTCCTTGAACTCAAGAACATAAGTCAGAGAAATAAAGGGTTCATGAACTTGAAAAGTGCCTAACGATGAAGACTAATAACAATGTCTCCAAGACTTTAAAACTTTTGGGGCAGAAAACAACCAGATCGGGGCGAGTCCATGTGCTAAAATTTGAAAATTTTTAGGTTTAAACTTTTAGGGAAACACCATCGATCCCCTCACTCTCTCTCTCTAAACCCTAACCCCTAAACCCTAAACCATAAACTTGAGCAACCGTAAACCCCTAAACCCTAACCCAAAACCCTAAACCCTAAACTTGAGAAACCCTAAACTCATAAACCATAAATAATGTCCCTAAAGGTCTAAGCAACCCTAAGCTCATAAACCCTAAATAATGACCCTAACCTGAGCAACTCTAAACCTCTCTCTCTCCCAAAACCCCTAAACCCTAAATAATGCCCCTAAATCCTAACCCTTAAACCATAAACCATAAACTTGAGCAGGCTTAAACCCCTAAACCCTAAATAATTCCCCTAAACCCTAAACTTAAGCAACCCTAAATTCATAAACCCAACCCACCCTCTCTCTCTCTCTCCAAAACAAGAAAACTAGGACTCTCTATCTCTCTCTCTCTCTCCCCCTATCACCATGTATCTCTCCCCTTTCTCTCCCCTTCATCTCAATCCTCTCTCCCTTTTCCTCCCTCTCGCTCTCCATTGTTGACAAAGAACATGGAAACAAGAAAAATAGGACATGTAAAGATGGATGAGGATATAAATTGGAATGATGAAATGGAAACAAGATAATTTATGAAATTTCATTGGATGGGAAGAATGAGGAAGAGAGGTAGAGAGGGGAGGGAAGTAGAGAGTGAGAGAGAGGATAGGAGGTAGAGACAGGAGGGAAGTAGAGAGTGGGAGAGGACCGTAGGAGGTAGACAGGGGAAGGAAGAAGAGAGAGAGAAGGAGGTAGATAGGGGAGGGAAGTAGAGATTGAGAGAGAGGGTAGGAGGTAAACAGGGGAGGGAAGTACAAAGTGAGAGAGAGGGTAAGAGGTAGAGAGGGAGGGGGAGAATCTGAGAGTGAGAGAGAAGGTAGGTGGTAGAGAGGCGAGGGAAGCAAAGACTCAGAAAGAGGGTAGGAGGTAGATAGGGGAGGGAAGTAGAGAGTGAGAGAGAGAGAGTAGAAGGTAGATAGGGGAGGGAAGAAGAGAGTGAGAGAGAAGGTGGGAGGTAGAGAGGGGAGGGAAGTAGAGACTCAAAGAAAGGGTATGATGTAGAGAGGGGAGAGAAATAGAGTGAGAGAGATGATAGGAAGTGCAGCTGCCCTTGTAGACATGTATGTAAAGTGTGGAAGCATAGACAAGGCATGTCAATTGTAAGACATAACACCTCAAAGAGATGTTCTATAATGGAATGTAATGATTGCAAGATATGAAAAAAATGGATTTGTTGAAAAGGCTTTTAAAACTTTCAAGCAAATGCATTTGGTATGTGTATTGCCAGTTATGCTCATCATAACGCAAGCACATTATAACGTGCTCGCATTATGTTCAGCTTTGTTTGACGTGTTTTTATCAGTTTTTAGCAAATTCTAGAGATAATTTGGAGCGTGCTCCCCATTAGGATGGCATTTTTTTCAATGAAAACTCAAAAAAATACCACCATAATCTGAAGCTCTCTTTTAACTATCTAACCATATAATTTTTTCACATTTTGAATATGTTTAGTGTTTCATCTTGAATTTCTTTTGTTAGTGTGTCCAGTTTTTGTCAAAAACTATTGTCTAGTATTTTTGACTTTTTTTAACCGTTCATCAAAAATTGAAATAAGTTATATTTTTAGAAACTAGACTCCATTCTACACGAATTAAAAAAAAATCAATTTTCAATTAGTTTTCAAACATTTTAGGGGGGGGAGGGGGGCATGCTCAAATTTATGTTTTTTAGGATGTGTCCACTTTAAAAAATACTAAAAAATCAATTATTCATTAAAAAATTATCAGAAAAATTAGGGATAAACTGCATGGTGTTACCTAATTTCTCACTGGATCGATTATTGAAATACTAAAAAAAAGTTAACATTTTAGGGGGAGCACACTAGATGCTATGTTATGTTTTTTTGAGAAAAACATGACCAATTTGTGTGCTCCCCATTTTTGAACCCCTTAATCTCAACCATTTTTGGAAAAAATGGTAGTTTAGAAACTAGATTCGGAGCACTACAACTCTTGTTTTCATTCCATCTTCAAATTTTGAGTGTAACTATCTTCAATTTCTCATCCAACATCAATGTTTCCTAATTTTAGAAAAAAAGTGGCAACTTAAGACCCCATTTTGGTCCCTCATCTTTGTGCACTTACCCATAGGGAATTTAATTTATGACATCAAATAGTTGATTAAAAGCTTTTTACTCTTCTTTGTTGTTCATGTCTATAGAGAGGGCAACAAAGTGGTTGATAGCCTTACTAATGAAGCCTTAAGACATGAGAATTGGAAGTGTTGGAGATTGATGGTTGCCATCCTAAAAAGTGTGTATGACTTGTTTCTCAATGATTTAGCAAATCTATCTAGATTGAGTATCTAACTTGGTCTCAATCATGTTAATGCTCCTTTGGGTGACTAATAGTATTTACAAGGTTCCTAAGTACCTTGATCTCCATGCTTCATTGATTTTCATATCTCTGTGTATGTGGGCTAATAGGAAGATCTTTCCCTTACATGTCAAGGTAATTATTACTCCAAAAGTTAAGCTTAGGAGCCCTCATCTTAAGGAAAAGTGAAAACACTGCTAGGGAGTAATCATACTAATATTTACCCTGCTCTCATGCTTCAAGGTGGTGACAATTTGTAAGAAATGGTTGTTTTTCTCAATGAGAGGAATGTGGAAATGATGATCCATGGTGGTGGTAGTACAGGGTTTATGTTGTCCTTCCTTTTGTGAAGTATTCTAGGCTCATTTCTCATACTACTTTCAGGTCAATCCTACTTATTGGTGTTGTTCTTGCTATTATGTTTACCATGGGAGCAGATAGAGTGAAGTTTGGACCTTCCTCCTATGTGAACATAAAACATAATCAAGATCTCTATGACATCTTTAGCAAGGGGGTGTCATGCCTTACTTTAAATCTATGGGAAGCTTCGACCCTACCCTTTCTATCTAATTTGTGTAGACCTGGAATGACCTTGTAAGGTGAAAATTGGTAGTGTCAACTTTAAAGTCTGTCATGCCCATAATTAACTCTCATAAACATGACACAAAACCCTAATTTTTTTACTCCCTTATTATTATCTTTTTCTTGTGTTGAGGTTCTCAGATCTACAGAGTGAAATTTCAACCCTTCCGACAATAGAGGCATCTAATATTATAGTAAAATGGGTATGATTTACAACAAAAAGAGGTGTCTCAACTATGGAAGAATGGGGAATGATTTGCAGGTAAATGAAGGAATTTTAACAAGGAGAAAAGTGGCTTGAACATCCCCAAACAACCATAAATATTACTGAGGGTTTTTTTCTTTCTTCTCTTTTTTATTGTCATGCTCGTAGCGTTAGTTTCTTGTTTATTTTAAAAGTGTTTGAGTTTAAAAGAAAAAAGTTTTGGAGTAACCAAATGTGGTCGGTCATGCCTCTATGTAATGAGTTGCCCTTGTTTGTTCTTTTCATTTAATATATTATGTTATTTTTTATTATTAGTTTTTTGTGGTCTTTCAAAACTAGATAGAAGTTGTAGAAGGGGTTTTTGTGTTTGCATGCAATTATTTTGCCAGATAATAATGAAATATATGACATGCAATGATAACGTAGAAAAACTATAACAGATATAAGAAAAATAACAAATACCCAGATGCTATTTTTGCTTAAGATGAATTACTGTGACATACCCATTTCAAGTTCCTCAACTTCATACCTCTGCTGTAGGTGAACCAACAATACCAGTGCTATGAAAACACCTCCAAAATGCATACAGATAGATGTTTACATTCACACAAATGTAGGGAAGTGTTGTGCAGCCCTAGGCTCCCATAATAAGCAATGTAACAACCAATAATGAGTGCGAACTAGCTTCAAGATGCCCCATAATGCCCTAGGCTATGGTACGGCCATGGCTGGTGTGTATGACTAGTAAGGAAATTAGTGTGCAGTCCCAAAACTCCTTAATAACCCTCTTCAAATCTGCACCAAATTGTATTCTCAACTGCTCCCCCAAATCTGCATAAGATATGTGCATGAACTCCTCAAACCCTCACCAAAGTGTATCAAAATCGAAGCACAAATGCAAACACTAAGTGTATTTGCCTCTCCGAGCACCCAAGGATGATCTTTCACACCTATGGAATGTTGTTACTATAGACACCTAAAATTGACTTGCTCCGCAAACCAATTTTCCGCACCTCTACACCAATCTATCCCTCCTATTAATTGAATAAATTCATTTTATCCCTAACCATCTATCATCTATCCTTTGTGATCAATTAATTCACTTAATTTATCACTATACCTTATAACTATATCCTATTTGATTAAATAAATATTCCTAATATTTATTTAGCTAATTTGTCCATCTCCCTAATCCCTATTAATTAGATAAATCATGCTTATCTAATTAATCTCCCCTAGTAATCAACCTATCCCTAGCCTAGTTGATTAAATAGCAATTATTTAATCAATCTACCCTAGCCTACCTATCCGCTAGACCTAAGTTAATTAAGCTAAACACTTAATTAACCTTTCTTAGCCCATCCTCCCACACACCTTTAAATAAAAATCTATTTTTTATTCAAAGGGTCAAATCCTCCTTACACCTCATTTATCACCCTCTTACACATGTAAGTGTACATGTGTCCTTCAACCTTCACATCTCCACATAAAAGTAAATTTTTAATTCACACTCCCCCGTGAGTTGAATTTTTAATTCACTTGTCACATCCACTCTTCCCAAAAATAAATCTTTAATTTATTTTTATCCTCCACACCTTTCCCCATTTGAATTTAAAATTCACAAATAATGAGAGCCCTCTAAATCCATTGACTTAATCTCAACCCTTGATCTCTCTCATCCACTCCCCTTGTGACACTTGTCACAAGGATATGACTTCAATCCAAACCCTAACTCTCAATCATTCCTAGCCCTTGATCTCATCTTTTGATCCTCACCCTCCATCCATTTTCCAGAAATCTATAAATGAGACCCTTCTCTAAGCCATTTTACAAGGAACTTCTTCTTGTATCCTCATAATGCTAAAATTTCTCTCAAATCTTCTCATCCCAACACCATAATGCCAAAATCACTCTAGTCATTCCATCTAATCTATCAATCTATAATCCAATCCCTTATCTACATTATGTTGAATGCATTTGAGCAATCCACATTTCATCAATTTGGGTAAAATCTAAGGAGTTTGGGTGCAACTCCTTCCACCCTATCAAGGAGAGGGATCACATTGTGAAGGTATAATGTTGTGTATTTATGCATTTGGTTTGTATTTCTAACTTCATTTTGTTTTCCTAATCTACATTGGCATGCCCAGTGGTGAATCTAATCAATCATTTTTCTAGGGTTTTGTTGTCAAAAATCTTCATTTTCTAACCCTAGTTTTTGGCAAGCTTTGTAAGTTTTGTGGGTAAACTATTACAAGTTGCATCCTATGTAGAAAATAGCCTCACCATCACAATCAGGAAGCTGATTCCATGAATTTTGACTGTAAATTTGCCTATCTTTCGTGACTATGAAATTTTTTGTTTTTGACAAAAAAAAATTAGTACGGCAGTCCGTACTATACAGATTCACAATGGTGGTGATTTTATCAGGTGACTGTACCATCTTATCATCTTTTTTCACAGTCAAAGTCAAACATGCATGAAAGCTTCAAATGCTCATATCTTTTGCAAATTTGATCCTTTTTTAGCAAATTTTTTTCAAATTGCATGGAATTTTGTGAAGAATCTGTTCATGCACTTCATTTTTCTGTATCAGTTCATTCTTCATCAAATTTTATCAGATTCTCAATTTTTGCATAATAATCTCCTATGCTAGTCTACTTGCTTCGTTTTCAATTTTGTGACTTGCAGGTGATCAACGGAGTTGGAACAACATCAGGATCAGCAAATACAACAATTTGGACAATAAAATAATTAAGTGCACTCATTCTATTGCTCATTTCATCATAATCATTATTTGCAAACACACTTTGATTTGGGTTTCTAAAATGAACATTGCTTGATCACACATCATTGAAAATTGGACATAAAATCAACAAGTGACTTCATCACACATTTGGTTTTGGGATTTAAAAAGAACAAGTACTTGAAGTGTCTTCCTCACATTTCAATTTCTAAGGGCAATTAACCACTGCAAGTGTGAATCAAGTGTCCATGTGTATGCTCTCTCCTTGCACCAAAAGGTGATCTTGGAGATCAAAAACACCTCACTTGATTTGCTTTTGTTTACCCTTTCCTAGGAGGCCTGCTTGGAGACACACCACTCCAAGGGATGACCTCATTTGAGGCTGAATTGAAAGACACCCTCATTGAGAGTTGGAATCTTGTCACTCTTGGCTAAGCCCCAAAGAACTTTATACATTTGGAAAGTGAAGGTGAAGGGTGGGTTACCCCTTTCTCCCGGCTGTGTGGCAGGATTTCACTTTCAATTCCTAGTCAACCTCATGTAAACATTGCCCAAGACATAATTGGCCATACCCTATTTCAAACTAGACATTAGGGCTTATGGATGTGTCTTCCACATGTGCTTGTTTAATCATCATTACATTCATTCAAAGTCAAATTCAAAATTGCTTATGTGTCTTGCGTGAGTGATTCATGATTGTACATGTGTGATCATTTGATTGAACATTACCAAATCAAGATAAACACCAAACACATAAGACAAGTCATTCAACACATTCAAATCCAATCACATGCACCCATTTTTTTTAGCCATTTCATTCCTAATCACATCCAGTTCATCCTAAATCAATCCTAATCATATCATTGTCACTCTACATCATCAAATCATCATCATTCTATCTAAATTATTATCCAAACAACATCATTCTAATCATTACACGTCATCATTATCTCCATTCTTGTCAAATCAACCTCAATCCCAATCATCCCTAAGCACATCCTAGTCACATCTTCATCATTCATCTTGTCCCATCAACATCATCCAAGTCAACATCCTAGTCATTACATATAATCCAATCATGCCAAATCACATCCTAACTACTTTCATCCCAATCCAAAATCCAAATCAACCCAACCAAAAAAAATCAAGACCTTAATTGATCATCCAATCCAATCAACCCAAATCAACTCTATTACTTAAGTGTCATTAGTCCACCTTAAGTATAGAGAAGCATCCATCCTTTGAAGCAAATCAAATCATCCTAAGGTCTTGAAATTTGATTCCCAACATCACAATCATCCATTATCCTCCATTTTATCTCATATCTCTCCCACAAAATGGATCCTTATGAAGTAATGCAACAATTACAAATACTTAGGAAAGTCTATGAGAACATGGATCCTAATGCTAAGGAAAAATGCAAAAATGACATTAAGGATATACCCTTGGCACACCTTATCATTGGAGAATCCCAAGCCCCTACCCAACCTTCATCATATCAACAAACACCCTACATATCATCCCCATCCACATCATATCAATCTTCATTCTTTCAACCTTCATCCTATATATCCACACCATCAACCTCATATCAACCTTCATCATATCAACCTTTACACTCATATCAATCTTCATCCCCTTACACATCCATGCCATCATACCTATCCAACCAATCAATACCTCCACCTTATCCATCCCCCAACCTTTGTCATGCTAACTTTGATCAAGGGAACACCAATCTAGCACACCTTATCTTCAAAATCCAAACCTTATATCAACAACCATTTCCCCATACAAATCCCCCATCCTCTAATCCCCATCCGTTCAACCGTAATCCATCACCCTACCTACCTTACAATCCATCAATCCCAACCCCCCCAACACAATGTTCCTCCAACCTTATTAACCTTAATCCATCACCCTATGTATCTCCCAATCCACTAATCCCTATCACCCATCCACCATCTAATCCACCATCAAATATTCCAAATCCTAACACCACAACATCTAAAGAATCCTTGTGGGATTTCCTCCAAAGAGCATCACCAAGCAAAGAAAAGGAATCCCCCAAATCCTCCACCCCTCCAACACAACCATCTAGTCCAACACCTATCCTTGAACCCACCCAAGAACCATCACTACCTAATCCTATCACCCACCCATCCAATCCCAATCCTAATCCTACACCACCCACCATGATTATCCATCCATTACATTGTTCTTCAACCCATACACTCATGAAGGATACCATCCATTGGCTATTAGCAAGGAATCAAACACCCTCATGCAATCCAACACCCACCAAACCTCTTGAAAAATCCCCTATCATAACTCAAGAACCATCATGCAGCCATGTTCAAGAACCCATAAGTCAAGCACCTATCGCATCCATCCAAACACCTATCACATCCATCCAAACACCTGCCACATCTATCCAAGTCACTCTCACTTCTATCCAAGCACATGAGCTATGTCAAGAATCAAATATAAACCAAGTTGAAACATCAACCCCTTCTCCTAATCAAGATCTAACCATCCCATCTAATCCCATCCCTGATCCCCTCCCATCTATTGATCAACTTATTGATCTCACACCATCTTCTACCACCCCTTTACCATCCCCCATGAATCCTTTACCTCCATCTACCAATCTCATCCCAAATCCATCCTCCTATTCACTTGGAAAAAGCACCTTCATCTATGGTGACTCCCTCATAGGAGGTGAACAACTTCCATCCACCACCTATTCTTCTCCAACAAATAATGGACTCGCGTCTTGTTTCCAAAGCACCAAACATCCCATTGCATGTCGCATGCTCCAACATATGAACTATCAAGGCAAAGGCTTAGGCCTTCACAAACAAGGCATCTCAGAGCCCATTCACACCACATTCCATCCATCCTCGCATGGCCTTGGCTATGCATCCCAAGGAAAACAATCTAAACATGTTGATACCATCCACCTACCTTCCAAAACCCATTCATCTAATCCCAAACATGGTACATCTCATCGCACCCCAAAAACATATGTCACCATCCCTCCTCCATCATCCTATCATTTGCAAAAGTATGTGACCATCCATTTTCCTCCACCAAATTTACCTCCACTACTTCCAACTCCTAATATTCCTATTAAATCCACTTTACCTCCTATCCTACCAACTCCAAATATCCCTATCCTCAAATCCCCTCATTCATTTATTTATAAATCCACTTTTTACCCCTCCACCCATAAACCCCCTAAATTTTCCAATCAAGACCAACAAAAGTACACATCTTTCAAACATGAAGATTCCCCCAAATCCATGGGATTCAAAATTTGAATGCCTCGACTCATAAAGCACAAAAGACTAAAGATGTTATCCCTTCCAAGCAAAATCAAAAATCCAAAAGGCTATCAAAGCCCACACCATCACAAGAAAAAGCAAAAACAAAAATGGTGTGGGTCCCTAAACAAAAAGCACCAAACTCTATTGAAGCATCCACATCCCAATCTAACCTATAATCTCAAACATCCTGCTCCCCATCTAAAAATCCCATAATTCCTAAGTCCATTTGGGTACCTAAAACCCCAAATCGACCATCCAAAAATCCCCTATCCTGATCCCCATTACTCCCAACTCCACATCCAAAGTACAAGCTTCCAAATACATCATAGTGTGTGCAACAGTTGGTCTTGGTTCCCCTCCACCACTTGACATTCCCACATACCCCCATTTCTCCATATTTCATCCACTATCCTACATATCTTCCCCATCACATTCCTATGGTCCATGCTTTCGCATAATCCACATCATAATTCACATAATCCACATCATAATCCACATAATCCATATCATAATCTACTATCCATCATCCATGCCATCTTCTCCTATCTACCAACATCCATGCAATCATCATCTAGAATGCTATCCAACATGGGACCATCTTCTCTGTGCTATGGAAACAGACGCTAGAGTCCCCATTCCATCAAAAAAGTAAAAAAATAAAAAAAATCAAGAAAATAGTAAAGAGAAAAAAATCTGTCCAATGGTGAAAACCACTCCTCGTGGCGCCTTGGGCAAGCACCATGATGAAAACCCCTTGTGGGTGTCATGCGTAAACCCTTCTCCATCCATTTTGTACCCTACACTTAGGGGTAAAATCATCCACATACATAACATCCTTTTGCATATCCTATCCATGTATACTTATCCTATCATATTCCTATCCACCATCCCTTATTTATCCTAGCATTCCCCATCTATTCTATCCATTGTATCCTCCTCCTTAGATCTTGATAAAGACAAGGGGAAAAATATCAACAACATGCTTTGGATACCTTTCGGCATACTCCCTATTCAAGCATATCCTCCATCCATCTACTACAAAGTCCATTCATGCAAACATGTGTTGCAAGTATGGGTCTAACCGGTGTTGTCATTGATGTCAACATACTCTTGTTGCATTGATGATAAGGTTTGGATGAGCTTTGTGCTAAGGATATTGAGAAGATAAGTCCTAATCAAGAACAGAGAGAATCAATGGAGACAGTGAGGTAAAGATCCTAGATAAGATGAAGATCAGAGGATGCGGTTTAAAGGGTTTGTAGATATGTGTCTTGAGATGATTTAGTAAAGATTTCAGAGGTCCACATGAAGATCTAAAGAAGTTATGGCCACTCAAGTGAAACCAATTTTGGTAGGTGTTCAGAGGTGATAGAGTGACATAGATAGGTTCGGTGAGATCCAGAAATGTATTATCCTACTTTGCGGATTTGAGGGAGTGTTGAGGAAGTCTTTGTGAAGTGTCCACTTGATTGGTTCATGGTTTGAAGGTCTAAAAGCATCTATTTCTTTGTGATAGTGATGATAGACTGTGTTCTTGAGGTTTCGGATGTAGGAGAGAAGGATTTCAGTAAGCAGATGAAGTGTGGATGTTCTCGGTGATTCAGGTAATCTTGTGAAGGTATTTGGATTGTGTTTAGTTCATGTTGGTGGTCCGCATTGGAGTTGGAATTCACAATTGAAGAATAACTTCCAGATGATGATGTTCTTCCTAAGACTGGCCGACCAGATGTATTACACATCTTGCGGATGTTCTTGTAGATGTTTGCCGACTTAGATGTTTATTCCTAAGTCGATGCCTTGTATAAATAAGGGATTTTAAAGTCATTTCAAAGTGTGTCTTGTGGAGATGAGAGTGTGGTAGTGAGGAAGAGAGTGAAAGGCAGAGCAGAAGTTTTGGGCTTAAATGGAACTGATTCAAGCATGGTGAAGATGTTATTTTCTAGTTCAAGTAGGTGATACTTATTATCTTGTAGACAGTGTGTCTCTTGTAGGCAGTGAGCCTCTTGTGAGCAGTGTGCTCAGGCAGTGAGCCCTAATTGGCATGTGCCATTTTATTCTTTCTATTCTTCTAATAGAGAATACAATCTTGGGTTAATCACCCCGTGGTTTTTCCCTTAACCGGGTTTTCCACATCAAAATCTTGGTGTCTCATGTGTTGATGTGTTTTTTGCTCTTGATTCAATGCTTTATGTTTCTATGATTGATTTATTTATATGCTGCTAAATCACAAAGTGGATTTAAGTGTCTAATTGGAAGAAAGTTTTTGACAACTAATTCACCCCCCTCTCAGTTGTCTGTCCTGAATCTAACAATTGGTATCAAAGCTAAGTTCCTCTAAAAAGAGCTTAACTGCTTGAGGAGATCTAGGATGTCGTCCTACAAGAAGGATAGTCTGAAGTTTGATGGAACCAATTTTAATCTTTGGAAAAGTCACATGAAGTATCACTTGCAATGTATGGGAATGCAGTAATAGATCATGGCTTCAACAAAGTACACTCCTCCACAAGGTGGTCCAAAAGTCCCAAATGAAATCACAGATACTGAAAACAATCTACGGACTATAGAAGCTCTTCTAAGCGCATTATATGATTCAGAGCTTTCAAATGTTGTTGACCTACCCACTACTTTTGAGATTTGGAAAAATCTAGAACTTTTGCATGAAGGAGAAAAGTATGTTAAATGTGCAAGGCTATAGAGTTTGAAAGGGAAATTTGAAAATCTGAAGATGAGAGAAAATGAAGATATCTCTACTTTTATGCCAAGAGTAAATGAGCTTATTTGTGGAATCAGATGTGCTAGTGGAGTCTTGGATGAAGATGAAATTGTTGGCAAGATTCTCAGATCCCTTCCTGCTTCTTATAAAATCAAGGTTGCTGCCATTGAAGAATTCAGAGCCCATACAACTGTCACAAGAGATCAATTGGCTGGTAATCTGGCTGCATTTGAAATGACCAAGTTTGAAGATGCCCCCACAAGACTGAATTTGCATTCAGAGCTAGTGCTTCTGTAAAAGGTAAACACAGGTTTGATTTGGGAGAGAACTCTTCAAAGAAACTATCATGGTATGAAAAAGAAAGAAAAGACATGGAAGAAGAAGAAGTAGAGACTGCTCAACTTGAAGCCCTTATTGCAAAAAGACTGCCAAGAGGATCTAGTAAGTATGAAGGAAAATTGCCTTTTAAGTGTTTTAACTGCAATAAGATTGGTCATTTTGCCTCAAAGTGTCTGGAAAGATTTTCAAGGCCAAATCCTAACAAATCAAGGTTCCAAAAGAATTGTTATTATTTTCATGAAGAGGATGATAATGAAGGAGTAACAGATGATGAATCAGAGACAAGAAATAAATCTGGAAGTGATTGGGTGTTTATTGCCATCAAGGAAGAAGATCCAATGCCCTCCGAATCTGTCAATCATAAAGTTGTAGAAAGAGCTCTGGCTACCAAAGTTGAAGAAAAGGATGATTGGGTCATTGACAATGGATGCTCTCACCATATGAAAGGTGACAAAAATAAGTTCTTAGATTTGGAAAGGTATGAAGGAGGAGTGGTAAAGTTTGGTGATAATTCTGCTGGTAGAATCAGAGGTAGGGGAACTATTTCTTTTGATGGAAAGAACAAAACCGGTAATGTACTGTATGTTGAAGGATTGAAGCACAATCTTCTCAGTGTTGGATAGTTGGTGGACAAAGGCTATGATCTCTATTTCAAGAATGGAAAATGCAAGATCTTTGAAAGTTTCAGAATAGAGATTGCATCTAGTACTCAAACAAAACATAATATCTTTCATTTAGTCGGTACTGGTCAAAGTTGTCTATTTGTGCAAGTTGATCAGAGTTGGTTATGGCATAGAAGGATGTGTCATGTGAATTTTGATAATATTATCAAGATAACCAATACTCAGGCTGTAAGAGATCTTCCAAAATTGGTGAAACCTACAAATAGTTTATGCAAAGAATGTCAGTTGGGGAAACAAAGTAGAATCTCATTCAAAAGCAAGGAACAATCTTCTACCAGATTATTGGAATTAGTTCATACTGATCTATGTGGTCCGACAAGAATCAAGAGTGTGCAAGGTGATAGATACTTCATGTTATTAATTGATGACCATTCCTAGATGATGTGGGTTACTTTTTTGAAAGAGAAATCAGAAGCTTTTGAGAAATTCAAAATATTCAAGGCTATGGTAGAGAATGAAACTAGATTAAAATTGAAATGTCTAAGGTCTGATAGAGGTGGAGAATTCACATCTGGTGAGTTCATAGAATTTTGTGAGAAACATGGAATAAAGAGACAGTTGTCTACTCCTAGGACTCCATAGCAAAATGGAGTAGTGGAGAGAAAGAATTGGACCATCCAGGAAGCGTCTAAGACAAAGATGATGGAAGCAAATGTTCCTCAGATCTTTTGGAGAGAAGCTTTCAGCACTACAGTCTATACTCTCAATCAAGTTCAAATTAGAAGCAATATCTGTAAGACTCCTTATGAACTTTGGTTTGGTATCACTCCTACTGTGAGGTATTTCAGAGTCTTTGGTAGCAAATGTTACATTAAAATAGATGAAGATCTAGGCAAGTTTGATGCTAGAAGTGATGAAGGAATATTTTTGGTTTACTCTACTCAAAGCAAAGCATACTGGTGTTATAACAAGAGACTGAGAAAGATTATAGAAAGTACAAATGTGAAGGTTGATGAAGGAATTGAATAACCCTCAAAGTTTTATGAATATGATGAAGATGATTAGAATGGTGTTCAAGTTCAAGGAGCTCAACCCCCTTCTGCAAGTTAGATTCAAACTGATCCAGTAAATCAGGAAGAAGAGATGAGTGATAATGAGCCTGATCAAGAAACTCCCAAAGTTCCCAGGTATGTAAGACTAAACCACTCTAAAGATCAGATCATAGGTGATAAAAGCAAAGGTGTACAAACAAGAAGAAGAATTGCTCAAGATTCAGATGAGTATTATCTGATTTCAAAGATTGAACCTAAGACAGTAAATGAAGCTTGCAATGATGAAAACTAGACTAAAGCAATCGAGGAAGAGTTGATGCAAATTGAGAAAAATTACACTTGGGATCTTGTTCCCAGACCTAGAAATAAGAATGTGATTGGAACCAAATGGGTCTTCCGGAACAAACTGAATGAAGTCGGTGAAGTAATCAGAAATAAAGCTAGATTGATCTGCAAGGGTTACTCTGAAATAGAAGGAGTTGATTTTGAAGAAACTTTTGCTCCGGTGGCAAGAATTGAAGCAGACAGATTATTTCTTGCCTTTGCTGCCTTCAAGGACTTCAAAGTTTATCAGATGGATGTCAAGTCTGCCTTCCTAAATGGTGACTTGGAAAAAGAAGTATACATTGAGTAACCAGATGGATTTCAATTGTCTAAACATGGTGATATGGTCTGCAAGTTGAAGAAAACTCTGTATGGACTAAAACAAGCCCCAAGAGCCTGGTATGAAAGACTGGATAAGTATCTTTTGAAGATTGGTTTCAACAAAAGTATTACTGAGAGTAATTTGTATTTCAAAATTAATCATGAAAACATCTTGATTGTTGAAGTGTTTGTTGATGATATCATTTTTGGAGGAAAAGATAGTATGTGTAAAAATTTTGCAAATCAAATGACAAGTGAATTTAATATGTCCATGCTTGGGGAAATGAATTTCTTCTTGGGTCTACAAATCACTCAAACAAAGAAAGGAATCTTCATTTCTCAGACCAAATATGTGAAAGAATTGTTGAAGAAATTTGGGATGGAAGACTCAAAACCAATGAATACTCCCATGGCAACTGAATGTAAATTGGGTAAAGATGATGATTCTCTTAAGGCTGATCAGAAAAAGTATAGGTCAATGATTGGAGGATTGTTGTATCTCACTCAAACTAGACCTGACATTATGAATGTTGTGGGTCTTGTTGCTAGATTTCAAGATGATCCTAGAGAATCTCATGTCATGGCAATTAAGAGGATTTTTAGATATCTAAAAGGAATAGTTGAGTATGGATTGTGGTATCCCAGAGATCATAATTTCTCTCTTCATGCATCTACAGATGCGGATTGGGCAGGAGATGTGGATGAACGGAAAAGTACTAGTGGTGGAGCATTCTTTTTGGGGAAGAGATTGGTTTCTTGGTTGAGCAATAAATAAGAGGCAATACATATGTCCACTACAGAAGCATAATATATTGTAGTAGTAGGTAGTTGCACTCAAGTTTTGTGGATGAAGCAAATGCTAAGAGACATAAGAGTGGAATATGAGGAGCCTATCACAATCTTATGTGATAATTCAAGTGTAATAAATATATCTAATAATCCAGTGTTGCATTCAAAGACTAAGCATATATCTATCAGGTTTCACTTTCTGAGAGAGCAATGAACAAGAATGAAGTCAGATTGGAGTTTGTGCCTTCTAAGGATCAAATTGCAAACATCTTTACTAAACCTCTACCTAAGGACTTTTTTGAGTATCTCAAGGAGAAGTTAGGGGTTATTGCCCCTCCGGTGATGAACTGTGTACTGGAGTGCATCAATCCAGTAGATATCATAGTCATATCTTGTGGTCTAGATTGATGATAGGGAGTTGCCACTCAGGGGGAGCAACTGGTATGATTCTGAAGTGTTGGAGTTGCAAGTATGAGCCCTTTGCCATTGATGTCAAAGGGGGAGAGAAGACATGTAAAAAACAAGTGGTTGATGATCAAAGGGGGAGTAGTAAAGGAAGAGAAGACATGTGAATGGTTGTTACTAATAGGGGGAGTTGTGACAGTAAGGAGAAGTTCTTGTCTTGATGGTTAAAATAGTTTTTCACATCATATGTTGCCATCAATAACAAAGGGGGAGATTGTTACAAGTATGGGTCTAACCGGTGTTGTCATTAATGTCAACATACTCCTATTGCATTGATGATACAGTTTGGATGAGCTTTGTGCTGAGGATATTGAGAAGATGAGTCCTAATCAGGAACAGAGAGAATCAGTGGAGATAATGAGGTAAAGATCCCAAATAAGATGAAGATCAGAGGATACAGTTTAAAGGGTTTGTAGATATGTGTCTTGAGATGATCAAGTAAAGATTTCAGAGGTCCGCATGAAGATCTGAAGAAGCTATGGCCACTCAAGTGAAACTGGTTTCGGTAGGTGTTCAGAGGTGACAGAGTGACACAGATAGGTCCAGTGAGATCCAGAAATGCATTATCCTATTTTGTGGATTTGAGGGAGTGTTGAGGAAGTCTTTGTGAAGTGTCCACTTGATTGGTTCGTGGTTTGAAGGTCAAAAAGCATCTATTCCTTTGTGACAGTGATGAAAGACTGTATTCTTGAGGTTCCAGATGTAGGAGAGAAGGATTTTAGTAAGCAGATGAAGTGTGGATGTTCTCAGTGATTTAGGCAATCTTGTGAAGGTATTTGGATCATTTTCAGTTCATGTTGGTGGTCCGCATTGGAGTTGGAGTTGGCAATTGAAGAATAACTTCTGGATGATGGTGTTCTTCCTGAGACTGGTTGACCAGATGTATTACACATCTTGCGGATGTTCTTGTAGATGTTTGCCGACTTAGATATTTATTCCTAAGTCAATGCCTTGTATAAATAAGGGATTTTAAAGTCATTTTAAAGTGTGTCTTGTGGAGATGAGAGTGTGGTAGTAAGGAAGAGAGAGAAAGGTAGAGTAGATTTGGGCTTAAATGGAACTGATTCAAGCATGGTGAAGATGCTATTTTCTAGTTCAAGTAGGTGATAATTGTTATCTTGTAGACAGTGTGTCTCTTGTAGGCAGTGAGCCTCTTGTGAGTAGTGTGCTCAGGCAGTGAGCCCTAATTGGCATGTGTCAATTTGTTCTTTCTATTCTTCTAACAGAGAATACAATCTTGGGTTAATCACCCTGTGGTTTTTCCCTTAACCAAGTTTTCCACGTCAAAATCTTGGTGTCTCATGTGTTGATGTGTTTATGTTCTTGATTCAATGCTTTATGTTTCTATGATTGATTTATTTATATGCTGCTAAATCACAAAGTGGATTTAAGTGTTTAATTGGAAGAAAATTTTTGACAACTGATTCACCCCCCCTCTCAGTTGTCTATCCTAAATCTAACAACTTGAACCCATCATGCAAAATTCTTTAAGCATTGGGGCATATGATTCCTTGCAACCTAGCCCTTGGAGAAAATCCTTATCCCCCTCTCCCATCCATCTATCTTGCATCCCTATCTCTATCTTTCAATCCATCTATCATGAATCTCCTCTCTGGCACCTTCCACTAACAATACCTCCATCTACTTATCATGTATCCCTACCTAATCCTTTATCCCCCATCCTATCCCTTATCCGCATGTATATATCCATTTATCAAAATCTCCTATCCATTATCCTTTCATTGCCAATCCCCCTATCCAACCCCATCACCTTCACCTCTAGACTTGGTGTTCCCTTGTCATTGGTATTTAGCGCAAAGGCTATCCAAACAAAATCCAATGCAACCATCATAATAAATCATTCCCTTTCCAAAATCACAAAAATCCAAAAAAATAAAAAAATCCATAAAATCCCAAAAATATCCATCACAAAATCAACATCATTCCATCAACATCTCATCATCTTCCAACATCCTCAAAATCACCCAAATAATTCATCTCATCATCTTCCAACATCATCACATCTATCCTCAACCATCCCACATCATCATCACAAATTAGAACTACATATCATCACCACCCGCATCTTAATGTGCCTTGATCCTGTGAATACAGGGTATGTAGGCAGTCTAGAATACGAAGGAAGTTCCCAGTACTCAGGTACATAAGATGCACCCATCTGACCCACTTAGATGGTCCCTACCCATTGAGCTTATACTAGATCCAAGCATCGCATTATCTATCAACGCATCATCCCTTAATCAAATTCATCAACTATCAAATCAGCATCGACCACAACTTGTAACCATCATATCTTGAGCCAATCTTACGACATCAACTAAGCATGATCCAATCATCAACCGATTCCTGTCTTAGGATATATCATTCCTACAATAGGTAGAATCTATCCAATCATCATCCATCTTGGCAAGAGATACAATGGTTATTTGTTTGGTTCGTTGGTCTTTTGGTTTTTGATTTTTATCTTTTGTCCTATTCAAAGATCACATCAAAGCTACCTTGATCTCACAATATCATGGTATGTGGCAAAAACATCTAGAATGGGGCATAGTCTTGCTTTTGTATGTTGTGCTTGTGGGTTGGTTTCATTACTCCAAGCTAGTATTCATATCTTGTGGATCATAGGGTCAGTTCTAGCATATTGATCTCCTTGTGCATCTAAGGTTCATCATACCCTTTTTGTACTAAGGACTTGTGCTATGAGTCCCCTTCCCTCATCTAGACAAGGTTGTACTATTTTGGGCATGCATGAGATCATCCCTTTGTCTATGTGTCTAGGCCGTGCAAATGTTGGATAAACCTCATCACCCTGGTCTTCTATACCTTGGTGTAAATATCCACTTTGCTATATCAAACTGAGGATTGCTCTAAATCATTTTCAGCATAATGATCATCCACCAATCAATCTCCCAACATTATCACACTTTCATCTCGCCCTTTATCCTCCAACCACTTCTACTGATCTGTTCCATCCATTTCAAGAGCACAACCATGTTCTTGCAACCCACCTATCCTCTCGAGGGGGCATCACCCTTACCAATTATCCCCAAACCTTACCCTATTCTTCTAAGCCAAAATCTTTTTTCTATCCAATCCTATGTTTTAACTTCTTTGAAATGATGTTACTTAGCCGCAACACCATTTCAAAGAGGGGCAAATGTAGACACCTAAAATTTACTTGCTCTGCAGACCAATTTCCCGCACCTCTACACCAATCTATCCCTCCTATTAATTGAATAAATTCATTTTATCCCTAACCATCTATCATCTATCCTTTGTGATCAATTAATTTACTTAATTTATCACTATACCTTATAACTATATCCTAATATTCTTAATATTTATTTAGCTAATTTGTCGATCTCCCTAATCCTTGTTAATTAGATAAATCATGCTTATCTGATTAATCTGCCTTATTAATCAACCTATCCCTAGCCTAGTTGATTAAATAGCAATTATTTAATCAATCTACCCTAGCCTACCTATCCCCTAGACCTAAGTTAATTAATCTAAACACTTAATTAACCTTGCTTAGCCCATCCTCCCACACACCTTTGAATAAAAATTAATTTTTTATTCAAAGGGTCAAATCCTCCTTACACCTCATTTATCACCCTCTTACACATGTAAGTGTACACGTGTCCTTCAATCTTCACATCTCCACATAAAAGTGAATTTTTAATTCGCACTCCCCCATGAGTTGAGATTTTAATTCACTTGTCATATCCACTCTTCCCAAAAATAAATCTTTAATTCATTTTTATCCTCCACACCTTTCCCCATATGAATTTAAAATTCACAAATAATGAGAGCCCTCCAAATCTATTGACTTAATCTCAAACCTTGATCTCTCTCATCCACTCCCCTTGTGACACTTGTCAGAAGGCTATGACTTCAATCCAAACCCTAACTCTCAATCATTCCTAGCCCTTGATCTCATCTTTTAATCCTCACCCTCCATCCATTTTCCAGAAATCTATAAATGAGACCCTTCTCTAAGCCATTTTACAAGGAACTTCTTCTTGTATCCTCATAATGCTAAAATTTTTCTCAAATCTTCTCATCCCAACACCATAATGCCAAAATCACTCTAGCCATTCCATCTAATCTATCAATCTATCATCCAATCCCTTATCTACATTGTGTTGAATGCATTTGAGCAATCCACATTTCATCAATTTGGGTAAAATCTGAGGAGTTTGGGTGCAACTCTTTCCACCCTATCAAGGAGAGGGATCACATTGTGAAGGTATAACTTTGTGTATTTATGCATTTGGTTTGTATTTCTAACTTCATTTTGTTTTCCTAATCTACAGTTGCTAATGGAGGTTTTCATCTCCAAAAGCCATGGTTTTGAATTTCTCCAAAACCCTCAAACTCTTTGCAGAGCCAAAAGCCAAAGCAAATGAATAATCAAAAGATACCAAATGAATTGTTTTTTTCCCCTTTTTATAATTCCTCTAAGGGGGTCGATTCACCTTTTTGGAGACAATACTTAATTAAATCATTTTTAATAATCCCAAAGTGAGCGCTCCAACATTATGGCTTAAGTGATTTTATTAATATTTCATTTTTGACACTCAACCATTATAACCCAAAGTCCAATATTAAATAAACATTAATAATTTATGGACTTTAAAATGGAGGCCCAAATGATCTCAAAATTTAGTGATCTATAGACCTTTGGAAAGGTCTCACCAAGACGCTTCATCTCCAACACTAAAAATCTTGAAATGGATAGAAACCCTAATTTAGCAAAAATAGTAAATCTGGGCGTAAGCAACCAAATCCACCCCAGAAAGTGCCAAACTAAAGATCACACCGAAACCATGCCAACATCCACTCAAAAACTGACAAACCCATCCAAGTCAACACCAACAATGGTTCCCTAACCAGGCTGGTTAGTCTATGGGAACTCAATAATAGACTAACTCTTCATCTATCTACATGGGCTAAGAAGGGGACATTACACTCTATGACCACACCCAAATGTACAAGAGGTCATGGCCTTTTTGACAAGGTCATACCTCTCTCTCCCTCCTTCTATTGATCTTCAAAGAAGAATACTAATGAAGGACATGGTAGCACAATTTATTTGTTTAATATAACTTTTTGGATATATTTCAATTCCAACAGTCATCTTTAAAAAAAATGTAATAAATGAGGAACACATGAAGGTAACTATATGTATTCTATAAAGAAATCAACTACAACATTTCCCTTTAACTTGTTGTATTTCTATGCACAATAGAAACCCTTCAAAAGGTAGTTTTAATCCTCCTTTAGCATGCAATGTGGCTTTGATTATGTAATAACTATAAAACTATCTTATTCAATAGTTCTATATAATATAATTGCATATTATCTAAGTTATATTTTTAATAATAAATCTAACATTTAGAAGGAAAAGTAGCAAAATACTATAGCCATGTTGAACATTAATGATTTAAAGTATAAATGTAACTTCCACTATTCTTCTTAGAATACATATGTATTTCTATGTAACTGTTTGCAGTATCACAATTTTATCTTCACCTTTCTACTAGAATACTAGAATTTTCTTAGTCTCAAGATAATGTAAATAAAATATTAAACTACATGCATTTCTTTCCAGTATTCACTTTCCATAGAAATTACAAACATAATATGTCATATTATCAACAATACCCATATAAGGAGTTGTTTACACTACTCCTATTTGAGCAATTTAATACATAGAAATATAAAACATTAGATACACAATAGGTTACTTTTGTTGTTTAGAATATATCTTCCCATGAAAGTTATGTCTCTGAATAATCACATTAACCATATTTTCATTATTCAACCTATAAGGACTATATCCTAAGCTTAAACCCCTTTTATACAGCTAGTGGGAGCTCACCTCCCAACCTATGATAGTAATTTTCCACCCCCAAGCTTGGGGAAGAAACATGGAGACCAAGGAGAACCATTACACCAACTTTGAAGCCCCAAGGGAAATAAGAACACAAATGTTTTACATAGCATAGTAACACAGTTTTATGCATCTCACAACATAGAATTACTCAGCATTGTAACACAATTTTACACATCTCAAAACACATAATTACTCAACATTGTAACACAATTTTTCACATCTCAAAATACATAATTTCTTGGCATTGTAACACAGTTTTACACAACATAGTTTTTGGCACAGCATTCAACATTCAAAACACAAGATCACACTAGAAGAATTCCTCTTGAATCCCTCTGATAAAGGGGGAGAGAGGACATCAACTTGTAGGAAGTAGAAATATAATTTTTTTAGAACTTTATTTACAACCTTCTCCTCTTCAAGACACCTCTTTTCTCCATTCACAACATACTCCTCCCCTCCATTCCCACTACACAATTTAACCACACTTCACAATTATCCCTTTACTCCATTTATAGTAACAAATGTCTGATAGTAATTTCATATGGGTACTCTTACCCAACTTAATTCTCCCAACAAGGACATCTACTCTATCTACCCCACACAAGGAGTGCTCTCATCAAAAAAGAGGGCAAATTCCTGACCACCCATAAAACATAATACACAACAATAATAGAAAATTTCATTCTATGACTCATAACAAATAACAATAGAAAATAAATTTATTTTCCAACACAATTTTCTAAAAAAAATAATCAACACAAAAGAGTTTAATTTGTATACAAATTTAAGGTTCCATTAATCCAGCGATTTAACCAAAGATTGATGCCTACCTTGACACCCTCTTAGGATTTGCATAAGACTTATTCAAGCCCACATAAAACTCCTCCTCCTCTAGTTTTCCTTTCTCTAACACAACTCTTTTATACCTCCAAATAATTCCTTCCTTAAATTTACAGCTTCTCAATTATGCTAACTCTCTTTCAAAAGAAAAGAAAACAACAACATCAAAGAAAATCAGCATCAGTAAAAGTAAAAATCCCCCTCCAAGAATGCCTTCCAAGAGAAAAATTCAATCAATAAACCCAAGCCACATTTCTAAACATGGAGGTGACACTTATCCCCTTGCAAGTTTCTCCACTTATCCTTCTAAAAACCTTACACGCACCCCTCATCAACTTTTTCCAATTTTTGTCATTATATTGAGGTGAAAATAAAAAAAGTTTAAATTTCTTTCTTTTTCAAAATTATGCCCCTCAAAAGGGGCTTAAGCCTTAGCCTAATGACCTTGGATTACAACTATAGAAATTATATGATAAGTTGACATTTAAAAAGGTATTTGAAACCTTAGAGAAGAAGAAGAAAAAAACAATTTCACATATAACAACCAACTCCCCCACACAACACTAGACTGAACATAACAACAACATTAGTGACAATTTTCTAAACACAATGCACATTTTACAACACAAAGGACCTAATGGTGCAGGAGCACCTAAGATAATACCTTGGAGCAAGAAGACAAAAATGACCATGGAAGGAACCTATGGAACAAATCAAGTCAAATGGAATAGCCTAAAACCAATAATGACATATTTTAATGGTCAAGATGATGTAATGTTTAAATGTCTTGAGGGTCCTGGTAAGGACCCTAGGACCAAAAATGATGTAAGTTGGGCCAATAGTGCCCCTAGAGTCAAATAGAGGTGTCTAAGATCAATAAGAAGGTTTAATGAACCTAAATAAAATCAAACATGATAAATAAATAAGGTAGAATTTCATTAAATAAGGCAGAAATTCATTAAACCAAAGTTCAGAAATTCAAATTTCTGAATTATGCATTTTGGAGGGAAAGTCAATTTGAGTAGTTTCTTGGTGGTTAAACCAACTCCAACTGATGGGGATTGGTTAAGGAAGTTGGATAGAACTTATGTAAGCATTCCAAGGCATTGGATGTACGGACAAGTACCTTGGAGGGAGTTTAGAGGTGCAAAATTGAATAAAAACAGAATTTTCTGATTTTTTCTATAAATCTGCTGTTGCAGGCCGTACCATTTCTTTGTACGGAACTGTTTTGATCTAAAACCAATTGAATGTGGTAGGGGATTGAGTTAAATTTCATTTGCAATTTGTTTGAGGTTTTTATAGTGAATTTTGAGGGAGATATCACGTTTTTTCTGGAACTGCCTGTTTGACTGTGAAAACAGGGATTTTGAGGGTTTGCAATGCATTTTTGGACCTTTCCATGAATGTAGGATTCTGATTCTCATGGAATAGGTCCTTATTAACATGTAACATATGTTTCTAACCCTGAGAAAGTAGGATGAGTGTAAATGGGAGAGGTGATCACCATTTAAAGTCAAGGATTGCTTGTGGAAGAGCATTGAAATGGTGGCACGGTTATAGCAGCCGGAGATCCGTCTTAACAAGGTAACCTTTTTATGTTTGGTACTGTCTAATATGATCATGGATATGGTGTTAGACCTTTGAATGAGGTCTGGAAGTGATTGGAAGTGGGAGATCTAGGAAGCCCTAGGTTTTAGGCCCTAGATATGAGGTTTTTGTATTTGAAAATCTAAATGAGCAAACCTCCTGATAAGACCTAGAAAATCCTTGGTTTTGAACCCTTTCCTAAGACTTTTTTTAGGTTTGAAGTGTGTGGGACAAGTTTGTCATAGGGTTCCTTTGTAAAATGTTCAATTTAGGCCTTGTAGGAAGGCAACAGGGTGTTAGGACAGTCACATTTTGTCCAAAACAACAGTAGGTGAGTTTGAGATATGTTTTAGAACTCAATAGAGGGTATCCAAATCAGTCATTTTTTTCAAGAGTGTTTTGGGAAAGTTTGGAGAAAAGTATAGTTTAGTCGCTGAACAAGACTACAAGGATTAGGCCTGTTTAAGGGGAATTGTCAAGAATCTATCAAATTGGTTTGTGAAACCTTTGGAACCTTGTTGGTTGGGGTAGGTTGAGACCCTAGAAGGTGCTAGAATTCATCTGAGAAGTTGGAATCCAAACTTGAGCCCTTTGGTGGAGTTTAGGACACGAGGAAGGCTAGAGAAGTCTTATTGGTTGAAGCCCACAAACTATTGAAACCTTTTGATCTTGTTAGATTATCTTTGGAGACCTAACACCTCTGCATCACCTAAGTCTCTCCAAATAGACTAGGTCGGCTCAATGGGTTAGTCACAAGAGGATACCCCATATGTTTTTCCCATTTCCACTAACTAATGAATACCTGCACACTTGTTTCAAATATCAGTTGTTATCAAGAATTTCATAGCCGAAGTAACAAAGCAATAAAATGTAATTCATCTATAAATAACTTCCTTACAATTAATCATTTCTATTACATGTTTTCATTTCATATGTATTAATACTTCATTTGTCAAATGAGAAATATTTCATATTCCAAGATCACAATTTTCACTTGTTACTGAATCATAAACATCATGCCATAAAATAAATCCCCACACAAGATATAAAAATGAATCATTAGATATAATTGACCATGTTAGAATTAAGGTGCCATCAACCTTGTAAATCCTATGTAATTAATTACTCCTAATATTGTGTGTAAATCACCCATAAAGGATGAAAGGTTTCACCAGCAACAATCTTGTTTCAGCAGAATGTTTATATCCGGTCTTCGACGCTAATTCATCCACGACAGGGGCTTACAGGGGGTTATCATTGTGAATTTGGACCATTTGTCATTAGGTCATAGATCTGATGGTCGATGTTTTGTCGGTTATCTTTCCCTAGAAGGCAACCCCCTTTTATAAGGATATTTGTACTACATTTTTATCAGATTTGAGTGTGACAGGGCGCTGCTAGATTGAAGGACTGAAGAAACAGAGGAAGTATATGTATTGTAATCTCATTATTGAAGATAATACAACTTAGAGCCTCTTTTCTTGGTGGAGTTTTTTACCCAAAAGGGTTTTCTCCACGTTACATACTGTATTATGTGTTTAGTTCTTAATGCATGTTATTTCTATGTAATGGGTTTTATTTCTGTTGCAATCTCTATTGATTCTACATAAATTAGAGCGCATAAATAAGGTTTGAATTAGATTTCTATTGTGTGGTTTGCACCTTCATTTCTAACATTTGGTATCAGATCTTGGAAAGTTTTGATTCTTGGGTGGTAGTGTGAAGGTTTTTTAGTTGCAGTGGGAGATTTGGTTGCTGTTTGTTTGTAAATCTTGTGTAGATATTATGGCTTCATCCACTGTTCCTTCTACCTCTCGGTTGGACATCAAAAAGTTCAATGGCACAGCGTAAGAATTGTGGAAGATGAAAATAGAGGATTTTCTAGAAGAAAGAAAATAGTGGTTGGCTATTACGAAAGAGAAGAAACCTGATGATGTTGCTTCTGATGAGTGGGAAAGACTGGATAAAAAGGCATGAGGTACAATCTGGCTGTGTCTTGCAAATTCTATTCTACCAAGCCAAGAGTATGGTAAATAAGCTTTATTTAAAGCGTACTTTATTTTCTATGAAAATGAAAGAGGGTGAATCGGTTGCAGAGCATTTGAATTCATTTAATTTGTTATTGAGTCAACTAGCATTTGTAGATGTTGAGGTGAATGAGAAAGATAAATACATTTTGATTCTCTATTCTTTTCTTGAGTCATGGGAGAATGTTATTTTGGCTATCACTGCTAACCTCACAGTTCTAAAGTTGGATGCTCTTGTTTTAGTTCTATTGTCACATGAATTGAGGAAGAAAAGTTTAGATAGTTCAAGGGATGCTCTCAATGTCAGGGGAAGGTCTATGGAAAGAGGACGAAAAGGAGATCAAAAGGGGTCTAAAGACAATTCTAAGGGTTGTTCTAAGACTTCTAGAAAGAAGAACAGAGTCAAGTGTTGGAACTACAGAAAGAGAGGACATGTAAAAATGGAATCTACAAACCTGAAGAAATAATGGGATTCTGCTACTGACAAGTCTTCAAATGCAGGTGATGAATTTTTACTTTCTGCATGTAATGTTGTCTCTCATGATCATTGGTTGTTGACTCAGGATGCTCATACACATGACCCCGCATAAAGAATGGTTTTCCACATATGAAGAGTATGATGGAGGGAATGTGTATCTTGGGGACAACTCTACATATCCTATTGTTGGATGAGGGAAGCTAATGTTGTGTTTTAGTGATGGGAGAATTAAAACCCTCCTTAGTGTTTTGCATGTTCTTGGATTGGCTATAAATTTGATTTATGTTTCAAAGTTGAATGATTTGGGAATGCATGTGAGATTTGATAAGAATGGCTACAGATTGGTGAGAGGAAACTTGGTGGTAGTGAAAGGGAAAAGATTGGGAACTTTGTTTAAGCTAGAAGCCACTATTGTTTGTAATGCCTCCTATGCATCTGAGGCTAATACTAAAAATACATGTGTTTAGGGTAAAATTGGATTTTGTTAATCTTTTGTTGTTTAGATGTTAAAATCTGCCTCTCCACTAAACATTAAAGGATCTAAGGTCAAGTGGCAAGCACTATCATACCCTAGGTCACTTGCAAATGAAGGGAAACTTGGATTAGGGAATTTAATTATTAATTTTCCTTCTCTTATGTCCAATTAACCATTAAAACCCTAATTATGCAAATATGGCAACAAATTGACAAAAGATGGAAAAAGTTCTTGCAAACTGGAGTAAAATAACAAATTACAGAATACCTGTTTTCAGGGTTCTAAGGCAAAACAGTCGGGGACTAAGGTGCGGGCGCCCAAGTCCAAGATACCTACTTTTTTGAGGAATTTGGACCTCCTTCCGACACTGATCAACCATGTAACTTCTATTTTTCAAGATCTGTCTATAGAGGACACTATTGTGGGTGCCCTAGTCCTAGAAGTGCTCCTTTGTCTGACTTTTCTTTAGATCCCAAATCCTTGATGCCTACCAATCCTTCTTGCAACTCCACTTTTCCCAAATGCGACACCTATAACCTGCAATCACAAGACTTGGTTTGGGGGTTGTGGTGTTTAGAGGCTTGCCTCAGTCAAGCCCCAGAGGACACTTAAGTCTCTGAACACCGTTGTTAGACAAAGAGGGTGTGCCCTTGTGAGGCAGAGGCCAAAAACCAAAGGAATCAATGATAAAAACACAATGATATGTCACCTTGTAGTGAAGCTCTCATGGAGGAAGATGCTCTTCATGCCATGAGGAGATTGATGCTCAAATCTGTAAATATCAACACACAAAACACACAAGTCTGCTCTTGTAACACAATAGAAAGCCTTGAATCACTTTGAAAACATAATAGCTTGCTAATTGGAATCTAGTTTACAAATGAATGCCTACATATGCTTATATATGCACCTACAAGCATTCCCGCCAAGATTTTAAAAATCAAACTTTACCATGTTGGCAAAAGAACCAACTAATGGTCATAAACCAACACGCAAAAATTGGGGCTGCCCCAAAATAGGGCAGGACTAGGGTGCCGGTGCCCAAGTCCTCCCCCCTATTTTGGGCAGGGTATAGCTCAAGGGGTCCTCCTAGGTCCAATTTTCCATGAAACCTAGGTCTCATTCCATCAGGATGCCAAAATATGAACTAAAATGTCTTAAATGTGTACTAAAGACTTGGGAGGTAAACCTTATGAGGGAAAAGCCCCCAAGGGGACATTTTTGGATGTTACATTTAGCCCCCACTTTAATGTATGTATAAATGTGAGGCCAATACATGCATTAAAGTAAGGTCACAAACATAGCAAACACACTAAGCACGGAGAAGACATGCCAATCACATAGAAAATAGTAACAAGCACGTAAAACATGGAGAAGATAGTTATAGTCACGCATAACACGTAGCAGACAATCAATGCATAGAAGACACATTAATGCATGGAAGACAGAAATGATATCTTTTCTTTTCTTTTTCTCATATATATATGAAATGCAAATGCAAGTACTGGAAAGTAAACAAACCTCCCATAATATAGGATGCACTACCCTAAGGTGTAGGTCTCAGTATATATGGGACAACACACATGCAAGACATGTAAAACCTCCCAAAATGCATACCGCATATGGGGCAACAAACATGCCAAACAAAATAAGCACGCCAAAACACACACACTTGAAGACATGGAGAAAACATGACAAACAAGTGATGGTGTGCTCCCTATTTCTAGGCTCATCACCATCTTAGGCACATTATAGGCACACACCGACGATTGGGCTTCACCACAATAATCAATGAAAACACGCTTAAGGGTTGAGTTAGTCACAGAACCCCTCCCCACCTCTGCAGAGGACTTTTGAAAATACAACCCCACCCGCGTCATGGAGATGCCTTACAGTGAAAAGGAAGCATGGCATACCGCCTCACCCACGTTATGGAGACACCTAATAGTGAAAAGGAGGTATGAGCTCAAAAGTATACAACCCCACCTACATCATGGAGATGCCTTATGGTGAAAAGGAGGTATACACAATAGATAGATTGATTGATTGCAAACAAACTCAGGATGTAGGAAGTACTCATCGTACTAGTCTACACCTAAGGACAAGCACATTGCTAATATCTATAATAGACAACTTACCTTATATATGCCCCCACCTTAAGGTGGTTGATATCAGTTATTGATATCAAGCATGTTAAGGTAGGAAGAAAACACACAAGGGAACACCAACTTTCGCAAAGCCCATGCCCCCCGGAGGTGACATGTACTTTATGATTGCCAAATGTTCCCACAAACACATCCCTGCAAGAAACATGTTAGTGTCTACAAGATCATGATAAACAACATCAATGCATATGATTAACCACACAAAGAGCCAAGGTTATACAATGAATTCAGAGTTCGAGGATAACTATAGGGCTATATCATGAAGCTCTCCAAATCGAGTACTGCCAAGGCCAAATTCAAAGGCAAACAAAGGTGCATAAAGCAGCAGTATTGTTAAGGTTTGTAAATGTGATAGAAACATCATAAAATTCACTATGTGGAAAGCACGATTGCTTCCACTAGCCAAGCATTGGATAAGATATACAACCCCATCATCATATTAGGAACTAAGTCCATTTTTTGATTGTTCTTGAAAGGGACACTAGGTCTGCATTAGTATAAATGTTTATCGTCATCCACCCACTAGATGGAAACACTAGAGGAAGGGAAACAATAAATAAGAGAGAAGAAACAAGTGTCTTAGGGATAGTCACGTAGGAGGGTGCCCCCAAGTCACCAACCACGACGCTATGTTCGCAAGACACAACACACAACAATGAAGTCAAAAAGAGAGGCAATATAGAAGAATAATGATACAAATAAAGGAAGGTCACAATAGGGGCGGTCTCTTGGTATCTTGAACCTTATGGGATAATCCAAGGTCATCCCAGGAGGCCTAAACAACATATAACACATCACGGGTGAAGTAGATTACGAGAGAGATAAAGGGTTAGAGATACTTACATGTAGGGCCCCTTTTGGACTAGAAGTTGTCTATAAGCACATCATCGTCATCATCTTCCCACTCCCTAATGTTGGAGGATAGTGGGACATATGGTACCATAGCCAAGTTCATATCTTGTTCATCATGTTGTTCATTGTTAGGATCATGTTTGTTTGGTTCAATGTTTTCTTGTTGAGAGGCAAGGTAAGCCTGTCGTCTTCTCTTCCTCCCTTTTGCAAGTTTGCATTGTTGTATTTTACTACTTAGTTTTTGTAACATAGGGCTTTGCTTTGTTATGGATTTTTGTGTTGTAGATGAGGAAGCACCAAGATCAAAGGTCCTTTGTCTAGGTGGGATGTTTTCTTGTTGAAGCTTACTATCGTACTTATTCTCTATCCTCTTAGTGATGTCCAAATGACTTGAATATTTAAACAAAGGAGGGACATTAAAGGTCTTCTCTTCCTTCCTGAAATCTAAGGTGTGAGAAGAATATACTAAAGGAAGAAGATTGGTGGGAGGATCCACAGAGATAGGAATTTGATTATTGTTAAATGAATGCTTATTTTCTACCCATGGAATATGCTTTGTTAAAGGGAGTTCTTCATTCACTATTGCTTCATCTTGGCCAGGGAGAGCAATGGAATTACTAAAGCTCTCCCTAGGCTTCTGATTTGAGTATTCAGTTATAAGGGAAGTAGGATAACTTATGGGATCATCATCAGCTTTTTCCTTGCTACTCATGGAGAAGAACTCGGTTAAGCTTTCTAAAATCGTAGGATGTTCACTCATGAGTGTTAAAAATTGGTCAAAATCAAGGTTTTGATAAATGCATGAAAAGATACCATTGAAAAATGACATGAAGGTGCCATTTCAATGTAATATCAGATTTTTAGAAACTTTTCAAATTGATGCAAAAGACAAGTGCAAAACTATATGTAAAAATAGCCTTAAATGCTTGATTTTTTGTACTTTTTTCAATGCAAATGATTGAAGCAAAGGATGCTGTGAGGATTTCAGTCAAGGGAAGAAAGTTATATGTATGAAATCAGTCCAAAACAGCAATAAGCTCACTCTCAACACACTCTTAATGCAACTTCAAGTTGATGCCAAGTCAAAATATAGTGAAAATATGTCAAAATAGGCACTTTTTTCACCAAAACTCAATGCAAGAGAGCATAACAAAGGGTCTTGTGAGGAAAATGTTGATGGAAAGAAACTAATATCAATAATAACAGCCACTTGGTGCAAAGATATCCAACACAACATGCTTTTAGTGCCACTTAAGGTCAAATCCTCATGAAAATATAGCAAAAATAGGCTATTTTTCATGGTTTTTCAATTCCAAGACCTAGAAAAAGGGGTGTTGTAAAGAATTTTATGAGGTATAGTAGATAATATTAATAATATGAGTCACCTAAATCCATAAAATTGATCACAACAAGCTTTGAATGCAAACTAGGTCAAACCCTAGGGCAAAAATAGCCAAAATGTGTAGTTTTTTGCCAAATTTTCACTACAAGAGCCCGTTAAAAGGGTGTTGTGATGCTTTTTATGAGGGGAAGAAAATTCTTACCCTAATAACAGAATGCAAAAATACTCTTCACAACATGCCTATGGTGCAAGTTTATAAAGTCGATAAGGCCAAATTTAGTGAAAATTGTTGTTTTTGAAGCCCTAGGTTTGAGATCTTGGGATAAAATGTTATGTGAATGCTTTGAAGTCTAATTTATGATGAAAATTAAATATTATCAGATCTAAAAATAATTTTCTAGCTTTAATATGCAAAATGCCTATGCAAATTTAATGAAAATGTATCAAAATTGCTAGTTTTTTGTTGAAATTTTCTATGTAAAATGCAAATATTTTAAATCTAAATGCAAATTCACACTAAAATGCAAGGCTACAGCCAAATGCAAATTTGAATGAGCCTCTAAAATCGGTAGAAAAATCTGATAAAATATTTTGCCTACAAACCCTAGATTTTGGAATTACTAGGTTATATAAAATTGTCAAAATTTCCACAAAACCCTAGCAATTAAATGATGAAAATGCAATGTAAATTTCTTATTTTTTTGGATTTTTCTGTAGCTTATATTAGATCTAATACCTATTTTTAGGGTTCCAAGGTGGAACAATCAGGGACTAAGGTGCGGGCGCCCAAGTCCAAAGTACCTACTTTTGTAGGGAATCTAGACCTCCTTCCTACACTAATCAACCCTATAACTTCTATTTTTTGAGATTTGTCTGTGGAGGACACTATTGTGGGTGCCCTAGTCCTGGAAGTGCTCCTTTGTTTAAATTTTCTTTAGATCCTAAATCCTTGATGCCTGTCAATCCTTCCTATAACTCCACTTTTCTCAAATGTGACACCTGTAACCTACAATCACAAGACTTGGTTTGGGGGTTGTGGTGTTTAGAGGCTTGCCTTAGTCAAGCCCTAGAGGACACTTAAGTCTCTGAACATCATTGTCAGACAAAGAGGGCATGCCCTTGTGAGGAAGAGGCCAAAAACCAAAGGAATCAATGATAAAAACACAATGATATGTCACCTTGTAGTGAAGCTCTCATTGAGGAAGATGCTCTTCATGCCATGAGGAGATTGATGCTCAAATCTACAAATATCAACACACAAAACACACAAGTCTACTCTTGCAACACAATAGAAATCCTTGAATCATTTTGAGAACACAATAGCTTGCTAATTGGAATCTAGTTTACAAATGAATGCCTACACATGCTTATATATGCACCTACAAGCATTCCTGCCAAGATTTTAAAAATCAAACTTTACCGTGTCGGCAAAAGAACCAACTAACGGTTATAAACTGACACCTAGAAATTGGGGCTGCCTCAAAATAGGGCAGGACTAGGGCACGGGTGCCCAAGTCCTCCCCCCTATTTTGGGTAGGGTACAGCTCAAGGGGTCTTCCTAAGTCCAATTTGCCATGGAACCTAGGTCTCATTCCATCGGGATGCCAAAATATGAACTAAAATGTCCTAAATGCATACTAAAGACCCAAGAGCCTAACCTTATGAGGAAAAGCCCCCAAGGGGACATTTTTCAATGTTATAACATGTATGTTGTGGCACCATAGATTCGGCCACATAAGTTAGTGTGGTTTAAAGACTATTTTAAATAAAAAATTGTTAGATAGTTTATCCTGTTCTGATGAGAGTTTCAAATTTTGTGAACATTGTGTGTTTGGAAAATAGAATAGATTTCCATTCCCTTCAAGCAATAATAAATCTAATGATAAATTGAAACTTATTCATTTGGATGTTTTTGGTCCAGTGGATGTTGAATCAATTAGAAAATCTAGATATTTTGTGTCCTTCATTGATGATGTCTCAAGGTTTACCTAGATTTATTTTATGCATCACAAATCTAAAGTTTTCACTAAGTTTAAGGAATTTAAAGCCTTAGTTGAAAAGCAATTAGATTATAAGAGAAAGGTTATGATATCTATGGAGGGGAATATTTTTCTAAGGAATTTGATGAATTATGTAAGCATGCAAGTATTTTTAGATAGAAAACTACTTCGTATACTCCACGATAGAATGGAGTGGCAGAAAGGATGAATTAAACAATAATGGAAAGAGCTAGAAGTATGTTGAGTGAATCAAAGTTGAATAAATGTTTTTGGGTAGAAGCTAAACTACTTGATTAATAGGTCTTTGTGTAAGGCTCTTGTTTCAACTCCTTATGAAATGTGGATAGGTAAGAAACCTTCTATTTCATATTTAAGGGAATCTAGCTATGAGGCTTATGTTCATGTACCTAAAGAAAAACAAACTAAGTTGGATCCAAAAGTTGAAAAGTGTACTTTCATTGGATATGGTGATAATGTAAAAGGTTATAAGCTTTGGAATCCTCTAACCCAAAAGATTATTTATTCTAGAGATGTTATTTTCAGGGAACTTAGTGTTATTTTAGAACCTAAACAGCCAAAGGAAAAATAATAAAAGGTTAAGAGAGTATATTTTGAATTAGAGCATGAAGATGCACCTCAGGAAGAACGTAATGATGGATTGGGGGGTGAAGAAGAAGAAGACTCAAGTGAAATTTTTGATGAGGAAGAATCTGTTGTGACAAAAGAATTTGGTACAGAGGATCATGCAGAAGAACCTGAAGAGTCTATTGTTGCACCTCTGAGAAGATCCACAAGACAACAGAACCCAGTTGACAGGTATAGCCCACCATATTTTCATTGTGTAGTTGCTTTATTGAGTACTGACGATGAGCCTAGATCCTATAAGGAAGCTATTCATGCAAATGATATTGAGTCTTGGCAATTAGCCATGCAGGAGGAGATGATGGATTTAGACTCTTGCAACACTTGGGATCTTGTTTGTTTGCCCAAAGGAAGAAAGACCATAGGTTGCAAGTGGGTCTTGAAGAAGCCTGGAGTAGACAATTCATTAGAGAAGTACAAGGCTAGACTGGTAGCCAAGGGCTACTCCTAGAGAGAGGGAGTTGATTTCAGTGAAATATTCTCTCCTGTTGCTAAATTAACTTCTATTAGATTTCTCTTATCCATTGTTGCAACTCTTGATTGGGAAATAGATGGATGTTAAGACTACATTTTTGTATGGAGATCTTGAGGAAGAAATTTACATGCAACAACCTATAGGTTTTAAGGTAAAAGGGAAAGAACATTGGGTTTTCAGATTGAAGAGATCTCTTTATGGTCTGAAATAGTCCCCTAGAATTTGGTACCAAAAGTTTGATTCATTTGTATTGAAGTTGGGTTTTGTTAGAAGTGAGGAGGATCATTGTGTTTACATTCATTGTATTAATGATTCTATTTTGACCATTGCATTGTATGTTGATGACATCTTATTTTTTAGCAATACTAAGGGTATGATCAATGAGTTGAAAGACCAACTTTTAGGTACATTCAAAATGAAGGATCTTGGAGGTGCCATGTATATTTTGGGGATGGAGATCAAAAGGAATAGAGGTAACAGAAATCTTTGGTTGTCTCAGAGTAAGTATGTGAATACCATTTTGTAGAGATTTAGTATGTAGGACTATAATCCAGTTAGAGTTCCTTTACCCATTGGTACTAAGCTTTCATTAGATATGTGTGAAAAGAGTGAGGATGATTTAGAGGATATGTCTAATGTGTCATATGCTAGTGTTGCAGGGAGTTTGATGTATGCAATGATTTGCACTAGACCAAATATTGCTCAAGCAGTGGGAGTTTTGAGAAAATTTATGTCTAACCCTGGTAGAAAGTATTGGAATTATGTGAAGAGGGTGTTTAGATATCTAGTAGGCACTCCTAATTACTATTTGGTTTATTCTGGTACTTATAGCATTGACAAAACTTTGGACATATAGAGATTTGTTGATGCAGATTGGGTAGGTGACTTGGATAGTCGAAGGTCCACTAGTGGCTATGTGTTTACTTTGTTTGGCAGAGCAGTGAGTTGGATGAGCAAAAGACAGCCCATGGTTGCTTTGTCCACCACTGAAGCAGAGTATATGTCTGCTACCCATGTCTCTAATGAGGCAATTTGGTTGAGGAGGTTGTGTATATGTATTAGTTTTGATTCTAGGATCATTCAAATTGGTTGTGATAGCCAGAGTGCTATTTGTTTGCCCAAGAATCCTATGTATCATGCTCAGACTAAGCATGTTTATGTATAGTATCACTTTGCTTGAAAAAAGGTTCTAAATGGATAGATTAAGCTAAAGAAGGTAGACATTCAAGAGAATGTTGCAGATGCTTTGACCAAGCCTACGCGCATAGAGAAATTTGTTTGGTGCAAAGAGGCCATGGCCCTTACTTCCAGTGCCTGATTATTTTATAGTTTTCCTATGGGTATTTACAATGTATGATGTCAAGTGGGAGAATGTTAGAATTAAGGTGCCATCGACCTTGTAAATACTATGTAATTAATTACTCCTAATATTGTTTGTAAATCACCCATAAGGGATGAAAGGTTTCACCAGTAGAAGTTTTGTTTTAGTAATATGTTTATATCTGGTCCTCAATGCTAATTCATCCGCGACGGGGGTTCGCAGGGGGTTATGATTGTGAATCTAGACCATTCATCATTAGGTCACAGATTTGACGGTTGATATTTTGTCAGTTATCTTGCCCTTGAAGGAAACCCCCTTTTATAAGGATATTTGCACTACATTTTTATCAAATTTGAGTGCGACAGGGTGCTGCTGGATTAAAGGACTGAAGAAATAGAGGAAGTGTATGTATTGTAATCTCATATTTGAAGATAATACAACTTGGAGCCTCTTTTCTTGGTGGATTTTTTTTACCTAAAAGGGTTTTCTCCATGTTACATACTATGTTATGTGTTCAGTTCTTAATGCTTGTTATTTCTGTGTAATGGGTTTTATTTATGTTGCAATCTCCATTGATTCTACACACATTAGAGCACATAAATAAGGTTTGAATCAGATTTCCATCGTGTGGTTTGCGTCTTCATTTCTAACAGACTATAGCATATTCATCATCATAATAATGACTAACACACCACATGCCTGTAGATATATAAATATAGTTACGCATCTATGACCATTATGTATCCAAATGAGTATATCAAATCCATAGTCTAAACAAAGTACTGACATAGAATATACAATGCATCATCATGGTAACACGATATATAAGAACAATAGCATATTATACCTTTTGGTGAAAACAACATGGTCTCAAAAAGCCACTAAAGGGTTGATTAGTGACACTATGGGTCTAGGTACTAAAGGGATGAAAGTAAAAAAAATGGGAAAAATAAAGGTGAAGGATTTCATCAATTCCTTCCTCGCTAAGGAAGAACAAATCAACAAACATCATTTAATGAATAAAAGAGAGAAGATCTCCACCTTATGGAATCATGTGAGTCTCTACTTAATTAAGTATGTTGTACTCAAAGAGCATTTTCAATTCATTTACTCTTATCACTTTCCTTTGTTATGTCATCTTAGCCATACACATTAGCTTTTCATTTTACCTATTATCTTTAATTGAAACCTTTGTTAATGAGGTTAGGTGCAACAATGCGAGTGTGTCTTTGCACCAAGGTCTCATCATCACCTCTACTAAATGAGATCAAAAATGATCAAGCATTCCCTATATAGTCTTTTCACCAACCAAATTTGCTCCGCATTAATTGCATTCACAATTTTAACGTAGTTTGTTCTTTTCATATAAAGAACCATCAACAATCCTTCACAAGTTGACCAATTACTCCAGAAATTTGATCAAAATTCTTTATATCATCATTTTAACATGTTCATATCATCTTTAGCCAGAATGCTAAGGGTTTCAGCATCTTATTCTTTCAAGGGTTTTAAAGAAATTTGTAGTTGTAACCCCCACTGAATCAGTACTTTAACCTTTTAGTTACTAGAGGATCCATCTGCACTAGGCAGAGGTCTAGAAACTCCACATTCTTCCTTCTTCCATACTTTACATGTTTCCTTCTTTTGTTGAGCAATATCAATCTTCCTTTGAGTAGCAGAGGACCTTACACTCTTTCTCCTACAGAACCTTGCAATGTGTCCTAATTTATTACAATTATAGCAGGTGGTATTGGACTACAGAGCATAATCTCCTCTTCTAACATTAGATTTGCAGTCATCAACCTTATGACCTATTTAGTGGAAAAAGTGGGAAGGTGATAGTTTACCTAAACCAAATCAAACCCCTCTTTCTCCTACTAACATTGGGAAATAGGAACCGAGCTTTCTCACTATGAAGGATCAAGCTATTGGTTCCTATTGTCCTTTTCTATGTTTGTTGGGATGGATTAGATGGTTTGATGAGGTTTTGACTAGCTTCAAGCACTCAACTAGCATGAAACACTAATTGCAATATTTATGATAATAGACTGATTTCTGGCACAAATCCTGACAAACAAATTATAGAAATGTAGAGTAGGGATTAGAGAGTATGTACCCAGAAATTAAGACCCTATTAGACTAGGGTACCCACATGAGTGTCCAAAAAGTTTCTGGTGACTGAAATCTTTTGTACCTAATGATAGAGTATCTATAGAGAGATCCAGATCCAGAGTTAAATTCCCAGTTGGACTAGGGTGCCTGCACCAGTGTCCTAAAAATTTTGCAATGCTGAAACTCAAATTTTTGCAATGATTATATCCTCAATTCATGTCCTTTCTCTGCTCCTTTTAGACAAATCTTTTTAGATATGACCTACACATACAAAAGGAGGAGAAAGATGGTTATGGCTATATAGGAGCTTGCCTCAGTCAAGCTTCATCTTTGATATTTCTACCTCAACAATAGCCAATGATAAACATCTATAGATGTGTGTGTTCATAGATCATAAGTGTGTGCAAAAAATGTAAAAACCCTAGATGACTCAAGCATCAAGGACAGATCAACACATTGCTTCACTCAAGGAAACAACAACATCACCTCAAGGAGATGATTGCAATGAAGACTTGTAGAACAAGAAGGCGAGGTAGCCATATCCGCAAAGGATTACCAAGCTCAAGTTGAAGGCTTCAACCCTTCTCTCAATCATTCAAAGGGATTGACAAAACCCTAGGAAGAGCAAGATAGACTCAAGATCTTGATTCCTAATATCCATTAAATATCTCCATGATAGCAACTTCAAATCAATTTCAAGAGCCTCAACAAAGTACCGATCTTCAATGGAAAAAGTGATAGAATTTGGCATAGTAATCTTGCATATATATTGTGTGTTAAAATGATTTTCAATTCTCTTTAAATGCCTAACCTTAGAAATTCAAATATTTGAAATAATGTGCCAACATTATGTGAAAATCAAAATTTGAAATTGGAATCTCAAGGTGCACAACACAAGTTGACACCACCCTAAAATTTAGGATCCAGGAAAATAGGGTAGGACAAGGGTGTGGGTGCCCTAGTCCAAACAATAATTTCCCCTTAAGATCTGCATTTAAGAGGTCCAGGATAGCCAAAATCTAAACCCAATTCCTAGGTTTAGTCAACAGTTGTTTCAGAATATGACATTTCTTCAGTTAGATATAGGTCAATCAGGGTTTAGGTAGGCCAGAAACAAAAAGGACAAGAGGTCAACAAAGGAGAGGAGCTCAACCATGAGAAATTGTACAATTCCATGAAGGAGGATACTTTTTAACATAACATTTAGCCCCCACTTTAGTGGCCATATGACACTACATGCATATGCAACTAAAGGAAAGTAAATACATCAATCATGAAAAGGATACCCAAAAGGATACTGTAGAGGAAGATGAAGTATTGTCACGCGAGATGAAGAAGTCCCCAATCTGTAGTCATGTAAGACCACAAAGTTAGAAACTGCATCTTGCAAAGGAACACTTGTCAGATAATCAAAATCAAATCAACCTATAACCAACACACAAATAGTTCAGTCATAAAAACTGAGGGGGAGTGATGAGACATGATGAGAGAGGAAATCGAGGGAGATATATGCCCCCCTTATATTTTCTTGCTTAGTCTGAAGAGGAGAAGCAAGGTGGTTATCTACGTGCACCAATTTTAGGGAAAGGTGATGAGAAATGCATTGTGAGGGTCATCTTTGCAAACAACACCGAATCACAATGCATTGTGTTAGATGGAGGGTAGAACTGGGACTCCAACGCAACAAACGACACATGAATCTAAGTTTAGAAGCCAAGATAGAGGCTCATGAGTGAAACTATTCAATTTTGCACCTAGATAGTGATAGGAATTCTCATCCACTTACCATAAGTAAAGGAGTTTTCACTTTTTTACCATTCATTCTTGTTTTTGTTGTGTAGAGGAGAGAAGGAGAAGGAGAAAGAGACTAACCATGTTGACTTGATGTTTGTACCAGCTTCCATGATTAGAGATACTCAGATCCCAAGTCACAGACCAACATATCAAGGCAGAGGTAGGGTCTTAACATCCCTTTTATCATCATTCTTTCCTATTTTTTCTATTTTTATTGTTATGCATGTCATTCTGAATGTTCTAGACAAGGGTTCCCAAACCGAGCACCCAAGACCACCTGGGGTACCCAGGTCCTCTTGGGGCACCCAGGTCTTCCTAGGGCGCCCAAATCTAAAAAGGACAAGGGCCCCAGGGATAGGGCATATATTGTTTTGTTAGTTGTTTGATGTTTTGATGCTGTGGACTGATTCAAAGTTGAATGTTTGACCTGTAGGATGTTCTTGAGACATGAGAGCACACAAGCGAATACCTAATGACACTACTTCGAGACCATGCTGGCACCATATCCAATGAGGAGAGGGGACTCATACAGGTGGTGGGTCTATGGTGGGTGTTTAGGATACCCATGATGAGATTCCATTGTAGCATGCTTATGGCGCTCATGGAGAGGTGGAATGTAGATACATCCACATTCCATCTACCCACAAGTGAGATGATGGTCACTCTAGAGGATGTCTACCACATCCTATGACTACCTGTCCATGAAGAGACAGTGAGAATCCTAGAGAGTCACTCAGTGGAGTATACCAGAGAGAGCCACTTATATTGTTTAGGTCATGTCATTGCTCAAGCAGGACAATGACAAATTACGCTCTGATGGCTAGAGTAGGGATATGGTGACATTCCCTTAGTATGACGGATCATGGTCACTACATCACCATGGCAGTCACGCAGAATGGACAAGGCACACACCTTCACGGGGGCCTTGTTCATACTATCAGATCCATGGAACAGGATAGAACTATGTACCTATGGGGGCGTAGTATGCTTGCACACCTCTACCATGGCTTGTGATGTTATGTCCATTATGAGACATAGAGCCTAATGGTGTGCACCCTGTTGCAGGTGTTATGTAATAAAATGTCCCCTAGGACTTTTACCTCCTAATTTTAGCTCTCAGGTCCCTTGTTTTTTTATCATGCATGTTAGAAATGAATCCTAAGACAAAATGCCCTGAAACCCATGACAAATGGGACTTAGGGGACATTTCAGAGCTTAACCCTGAGCCAAAATAGGTCCCAGGACAAGGATACATGTGCCCTTGCCCTACCCTATTTGGCAGGGTCCCAAATTTCAATGTCAGCAAAGTTACCATTAAAGGTGTTCCTTGTTGGCATCTTAAGTTTGAATTATGAAATATTAGTGGGAATGCATAAATAAGCATGTTTAGGACTTCATTTGCAAACTAGAAGATGACTTTGATATTTTGGCAAACTCATGACCATAGAGCATTCAAGGCATTCATTGTGTTGTAGAGAAGAATTGTGTTGTTGTTGTGTTTGTTATTGCAGATTTTGCTTCATATTCTTATGTTGTGAAAGATCTTCATCTACTTGAGAGCTACACCTCTGAGGTGATATCTATTTGTGCTTCAATCAATCATTTATCAATTTTTTTTTTCCTCTATCCTACAAGAACACACATTCTTTATCTAACAATGGTGTTGGAAGGCTTGAATGCCATTCCAGGGCTTAACCAAGGCAAGCTCCTAAACACCACAACCCCAAACCCCTCTTCTTATGATTATAGGTGACAGGTGTCGAATCTTACAGAGAGGAGTTACAAAGGACTATTGCATAGCATAAGGAATTAGGATCTAAAGAAAAAGGTAGGAAATAGCTTAGGAAGGGCTTGGGTTCCCGCTCTTTTGCCCCTCAATTTCGTGTCATGGAGAATCTCTGAAGTGGTTGTAGTCAGTAGTGGAAAAGATCCCGAAGCCCTCTAAAAAAGCAGCACCTTGGGCTTGGGTGCCCGTTATTTTGCCCTCAACTTTTCCATATTCTGAAACTTGAAATCTAGTATGCATCTAATCTATATTTAGTCTATCTCTATGCAAGCATTTATCAGGTTTCATCTGTTTGTTTATGATTTTGCATAATTAGGGTTTTAACCTTAATCAGACTAAAATCAACACATTAATCAATCAATTCCAAATTTCCCTATCATTCCAAGTGACAACCAACCTACTAGTTGAATCCTCTTGTATAATTTGTGATTCAACTTGGTTAAATGTCCTTGAATGTATTGAGTGAAAGGAGGATCTAACTAAACCATCCATCAATCCTGTGAACCCTCTTTTCATCCTTTACATTTTTGGTGAACCCATATTTTTTATTGAATTTTGCACCTTGTTGAGTGTTGTACTTTAGATTTTCATTCATTCATTTCAATTTCATCATCATACATTTGAAAATCTTGCATAAAAATTAAAAAATTTGAAAAATCAAGCATCCTAGGCTTGCATTTTGACATACTTTACACTATTTTCATTGCATCTTATCTAAATCATTTAATTCTCTAATATTTGCATCAAATATGATATAAATTATAGTAGTACATCATCTCATAATCATTCACATTGCATATTCATGTTTTATTTGTTAGAATTTGCTTAAAATTGTGCATTTTTCATATAACCTAGTCTTTGCAAACACTAGGGTTTGTGGTTATAATCTTGTTTCAGATTTTACTACTCTTTTAAACACTCTTTTAGATCTAATTTTGGACTTTAGTGTTGCTGCATTGTATGTATTTGCATCTTAATTTTGCATTTTAGAACAATTACATTGAAAAAAGCAAAAAAATCAAGCATTTTAGGTCATAAACAAGCATAGTTTTGCATACCTATGTTGAAAATCTTTTGAAATCTGAACTTGAATCCATTTGAAAATATACATACATTTCTCACTTAAAAATTTGGCATCATTTCACACTCCTTGAAAATTTCATGTTTTTAATTACATATTGTGTATTTCAACACTAAGGGTTGTATACACTTTCTTTAAACAAACTTACAAACCACTCATATTGCCTTGGTGAGTTGCATTATTTCATTCTCCTCATTTGGTTTTTTGTGGACCCTATGTGTCTTTTCTGACCCACTTCCCTCAAATAAGTGTTTAAAGGGTGAAATAATCTCACATTACATGGCTTCTCATCGCGACAATAATGTTAGGGTTCCTCCTAGGCCTTATTTGAAAAGAAAGACCCTCGAACCTGAAATAAAAATCACACCTCATGATAGAACAATTGGAGATATTGAAGGACCTCTTTATATTACATAAAAAGTAATGGAGACTCCTGTGCATGGAACTCTTATAGATACTAATTCAATAACTAATGTGGCAATGGAAGAGTTCCTTTTTTCACATGATTTGATACAAGAATCTTATGAACCTATGAATATAATGATTAAGACACATACTAGAACTTTCATTCCTACTTATAGGAAGATATCCTTATTGGTTAGGGTACATGAGAAAGTCATGGAACAATTATTTTATGTCATCCCTTCACCTGACCTCTTTCGTATAAAGTTAGGACATCCATGGCTTAAGGCTATGAAGGTTGTCCCCTCAACAATTCACAAATGCATAAAATTCCCTTTACATGGACAAGTATGCACAATTCATCATAATACATGGTAGCCCATGGTTACTCAAAAGATCTTTACTCTTGATAACTTTTGGCCATGACCTGATAGAGAACCCAAGCCATGAAGAGATCATTTTTTCTTACCATGCAGACGATACAAAGCAAAACTACTATCTAGAGTGGTAAGGCCTCCTATTCAAACAAGAGAAGAACAACCCACATTAGAGGAACTACCTAGTTTGAAAGGTAATGGAATCTATGTTGAGGTTCCTCCTTCGTCATCCTTACAAGGTTTAGGAAGTACTCATTGAGAAAAAAGCACTTCATTGAAGCAAATTAGATTTGAACACGCTTCCTCCTTTGAGATATGAAAACCTACAGAAAAACATGAGACTCCTTTTAGAGATATAAGTAATAAAACAAAAAGGAATAGACAAGCAAGAGAAAGGAGGAAGAGAAAATAAGATTTTGTACAATGAAATGCATCGCAACAAGAAAACATTCCACCCAACATTGAACAAAACAAAGAAGAGCTTAAAAAAGAAGACTTTAAGGATAATGATAAAAGTTGGAGACTTGTACCTTATGTACCTATCTTGTCTGACATTCAAGATTGGGAAGATGATGACTTGCTCTATGACAACCACTAGTCTGATTGTGCAATAGGTAAGTATTTCTAACCCTGGTGGTCACCTATGTCATAGCATTATTTGCTCATTTATGTGGCCTCCCCTCTTGTGTTGTGTTCCCCTGTGATGTGTTATGTGTTGTTTAGGCCTCCTAGGATGACCCTTGATACTCTTGTAAGGTCAAGGATACCGGGCTTCTACTCTATTTTTATTGTTGTGTGTCATGCCTTGGGGGTATAGCAGTGTAGTTGATGACCTGGGGGCATCCTCCTACGTGATTGTTCCTAAGGCACTTGTTCTCCTCTCTCATTTTATTGTTTACTTTCTTCTAGTGATTCTATCTTGTCAGTGGATGATGAAAAACAAACAACTAACTGACACAGATTGCGTGTCCCTTCAGCAAGCAAAGAAAAAATGGACCTAGTCCATACATGAAGATGAGGTTGATTTATATATCCGACGCTTGGCTAGTAGAATCACTCCATGTGATATTTGATGTTGTCTTATCTTTCTAACAAACCATTATAATACATCTGCTCCATGCACTTTGATTGTCTTGTATCTTGCCTTGTTGTTACACTTGATTCTGAGATATCTGTAGTGTAGCCCAATGGTTATACTCGATTCCAAACCCGTAGTATAGCCTCGGCCTTTGATGTGATTATTTTTAATGCATAACTTTAATGAATTGAATTGGCTATTGTTATCTTAGCATAATCAATGCGTTTGTGGGAGCATTTAGTAATCATAAGCACATATCACCTTGGGGGCATGGGCTTTGCACAAGCTCTTGTTTCCTTATGTGTTTTCTCTCTACCTTAACATGCTTGATATCAGTACACGACATTGTTGGTAAATAGATTTGTCACTGTAGATTTGAATGTGACTCACCTAATGGGCAGCAACAACTGTCCCAATAGTTGGAGAAGTTGTTATTGGACTAACAACTTTCCTCTGCGTTTGAGAGGGGCAGCTCCCTCATATGATGGGGGCATTTGTAATTTTTGTGTACTTTTAACCTAAAAGTACATAGAGGAGAAAAAGGAAAACTAACAAGAAAAATGATTTACTAAAACCCTAACGGTAGACATACAAATACTAGTTTGGATTTTGCAAACTTAGGACAAATTATGAGGGGATTTCACCACAGAAGTTAGAAACTACGTTCCTGAACCTATATGATAAATTGTACAAGTTTTAATATGCAATGATGATGAAAAGAAGATGACAAATCTCAACATACGAAGAGACAGGTTTCTCCAGCACATTCAAATCAAGATACCAAGATATGATTGTCTTTCATTACATCAATTGCACAGTTTCTATATGCTTCAAACCAATTATTTACATGATGACATAGAGGTATTACTCATTTAACATATGAGAAATCAATAACAATAACTTAGAGGTACAATGGAACATATGAACCAAATTCTCTCTTTATTATCTTTGTGAAATTATACAATTTTAAAAAGTCTTCATGTACAAAGTATTAGATCAAAGGTCTCTAAAAAGCTTCTCCATAAGTTCCCCCATAAAAGTCTCCTGAAAAAGTCTCTTCGAAAAGTCCCCTTTACATTTGAAATAGCCTTGTATTTATAGGCTTATATTTGGTAACCACCTAGTAACCACTTTGTAACTACCTCAACTACCTTTTTAAAATACAATAATTTAAAAAAAAAAAAGCTTCATTTTAGTTAGATTTTACCTAACTTTTCTGGAAATAAAGCTCATTTTCTAACTTTTGAATTATAATAAGTGATGTATGTCACTTTTACAAAATTTAGGTAACTTGAGACTTGAAAATTTTGAGTTGTGAACTTTGCTAAGTTATTTCCATCTTCATCTACTTCATTTTGGTAGTCAAACCTCACCAAATGTTGACAACTCCTCTAGATACCTAAATCTTAGACTCTTGTGTCCGTCCATACAAAACATGAACTACGAAAATAGCATGTCTTTCACTGACAACACCAACACGATAGGCATAGATTGAATAATGCTACACATTTTCCTACTTTGATTACAATCATAAAATGCCATTGCCATCCACAACTCATCTCAATCTCACAACATTATATAGATGGGGCCAATTGAATGAGATGTTGCATTTTCTGCATAGTACACATAAGCTCTCCCAAGGATTCCTCTACATAACTTTGATTATTTCATACCTGCATTTTTACGAATGATCTGAAACATATGCTTGAAAGTTTCTAAAACCATTTTTTAAATCTATTTTGTGCTTACACTGAAATCTTTGTGTCATATGAGATAATATCTCTTCGAGGCCATTTTGGCAAATAGTTTGTATGCTTGTCTATGAATCCCACTTTTGGCATACATGTCTATCAAAGCCTTTTAATCATGGAGTTTCATGAAACCATATATTTTGTTGTCTTTTTATCAAGAAAGCACTATATAATATCCCAACTGCCTGAGAGATAATACATGGTAACCAAAGCATTTCTAACTATAATAATTGACACATAACTCTCTTCTCATTATTCTTTATGTATGTCCATATGTTTTTCTAAAGATCCCCATGTATGGACAAGAAGGGAGAAAACTGGTGAAAGTTTTGGAATTAGGCCTTACACCTACCAATTGCATTCACTTGAAAACTTCTAAAGCAAACTCAATGATTTGATTATTGTACATACCCCATGATCAGTGCATTCCAATAGATGATAAATCCTTGAGGCATTTTGTCAAAATTTTTGCATGCCTCATCTACACTTTCATATATGTCATTCAGAGTATTTCCAACTATAATATGAGACAAAAATACCAATCCAATGCAGGCTAAGATCATGTTGGCACAGGTTGCAGAATAATGGCTTCATTAGCTATATGCATTTTCTTGAAGAATTCCAAAACCTTTTCAACAAATCCATTTGATGCATACTCTGCAATCACTGCATGTTGTGAGATGATACTTGTATCAAACCATTCACGAGCATTGTCTATGCCTCTGCATTTTGTATAAATGTTTGGTAGTGTATATCTGACCATAAAACCTGATAAAACCCTCTCTTGATCATGTTTTAATAGGCATTGATGAAAGTAAATGTAGTGGAATGTGGCTATACCCCTACCAAATGCATCCATTTGTGAATATCCTACAACCATTACAGTCCATTCTTTGAGGCTGCCTGTCAAACAATTTGTGTTCCTTGTCTCATACTTCCACATTTTGCATCAATGTATTCCAGGGCACTTCAAACTATAATGTTTGAAAAAAATCCTATCCCATTATACATTGATGGACAACTGTACTCTGTATGTTATAGGCAAATGCTTACAAATGTTGTGGAGCTACGTTTCACACCTGCAAATTGCATTTGTTTGAAAGTTTTAGAAGCATCTTCAACAAATCCATTTTGTGCATATCCTGCAATCTTTGCATGCCATGAGACCAATGTTTTATGAGCTCTTATTCCTTCTTCAATAAGTTCTATTGGTGCAAGTCCAATCCTATGAGCCTCTCTAACTCTAACTGCTATCTATGATCTTCTCTCGATCTGAAATACCTGAAGCTATCGCCATGGCTAGTGATGCCTTGTAATCAAAATAGGAATTAGTTGAATTTGAGGCATTGGCCTGGTTGTTATTCTTTGAGACATTTTAGTTATTTGGTAGTTATAATTACTTGTTTAGTCATCAGCGCTTGGAGGTGACTTCAAAACGTCTATCAGAGATTTGCATTAGTTTCAAAACTTACCAAAATATCTAATACAATGCATTTTGGGTCCCAGAATAGGTTTTGAAACCTTATAAAAGTGCTGCCATAGTGTATTTTGGTAGTTGTATGCACTTTCAAAAGTTGTTCATTGAAGATTTACCACGTTTTTGAAAGTGATTATATTTGCCAATAAAGAAGTGACTTTCCTCTGTTGGTAGTATAAAGGCCTTTCAAAACTTTATCAGTGATTGGTAACACTTTTAAAATTGAATTCCACATCTAAAAATGGAAGAGTTTATTTTTCTTGGCATATGTAGTCACAACTTACTTTGAACTTACACATTTGGTGATAACATTTTATCCTCATCAAAGAACTTCCATCAACACTTTTGAGAGCTCTCTAAACTTTACTTGGAGAAAAGCAAACTTTCAAAACTAACCAATTCTCTTGACAATAAAAGAGTGAGTTCCCTTTGTCAGCATTTGAAGGTTATTTTGAAATTTTTCATCAGCAACTCAAATGTAATTCATAACTTCACAACTTACTAACCCAACACTTATGTTTTCTACAAACATTCATTAGTTCTAAAATGATTTTGTCAGCGGTGTGAACTATGCCTTCTCAAAGTTATGTAAATTTTCACATGCCTTTGGTACTCTAAAGAATGATTTAAAATGTGAGTGAAGAGTGAGTTTGGGCTTCATCATTTAATTTTCTAACTTGGAGTAGTGAAATTAAAATTGCTAAGTGGCTGAAATTCATTTATGAAAACTTCACAAAATATGCCCGACAAATCCTCCTAACCTAGAAAACAAAGATATAGGCATAAATTTTGAAATGATCGATATTTTCTTACAAATTCTTGCCATGTTTCCAGTGATGACCTCATGAGACCATATGTAAATCCATTTCACTCTAACCTCCATGACATTCCTATTTTAATCATTTCCGTAGATTGTCAACAGAAAATCAAAAGTTTAAAATCTCCCAAACTATGAGGCGTATCAATCTAGAAATTTGTCAAATTAGGCAAAATGGAGTTGTGAACATAGCCATAAAAATCATTTTGCACCATATGTCATGAATTTCAAGATTTAATTGTTTTCATAAATCACCCGCCTTACGCAACTGCTTCTAGGATTTCAACTATAATGATGGAGATTTTTCTTCAAACTAGTGAATGACTTGACAATTTAGCACTTGTGACTAGGAGTGATTCAATGTAGGGATTTTGAAACAAAAAATTTAAAATTTGGCGAGTTGAAAATGAGGCCAACAGACATCAACCACCTTAAGGTTGGGGCATATATAAGGTAAGTTGTCTTATGATTTTTGTACTAATGAAGCATATTTGTAAGCCCTCTGTGGAGGCGAAATTTTGTATCTCTAGTGTGAGCACACATCTTTACCTATATTTCAATCAAAGAAACCCTCTATAGAGGTGGGATAATGTATCTCATGAGCTAGTGTGTATCCTTTTATTCAAAAGCCCTCTACGGAGGCGTGGATGGTGTATCTCTTAAGCTAGTGCACATCCTTTTTATTTCAAAAGTCCTATGTGGAGGTGGGGTTGGATCTTGTGACCATCCTCTCTTAAGCATGTCTTTGGTGGTTGTTGTGGCATAAGCCCAACCGTCAAGTGTGCCTATAGCGTGTTTGAGATGGTGGGACTTAGCAATAAGCTCCTTCCATCACCTTATTTTCCATGTTTAATACATATAGTATGTCTATGGCATGCTATATGGTGCCCGCGTCTTCCATGTGTCTTCCATGTGTTTTCCCCCTCACGTAGTGTAAAGGGTGTGGCGATGAGCCTCCCCTACACTTGGATTTTGTATAGCATGCTTTCTCCCCTTGGTGTAGTGTAAAGGGTGTGGTGATGAGTCTCCCCTACATTCTTAGGGTTGCGTGTTGCAATTTTTATTTCCATGCATTTATATATATGAAAAAGAAAAAATTATATCAGTGTATTCATAATGTCTTACATGTCTTCAATAATGTCTTCTCCATGTCTTGCATGCCTATAACTGTCTTATTCATGTCTTGTATGACTATTACTATCTTCATTGTGTTTTACATGCTTGCAATGTGTTTTTCTAATGCTTACCTGAGACAGGGGGATATAAATAGTTCCTCGATCTTTGTGTATGCATTAGCTTCAAGTGGCTGGCATGTTTTTTGTGTTTTTGACAATACTTTAATGCATGTATGGGTCATAAGATCATACATACATTAAAGTGGGCGCTAAATGTTATGTCATAAAATGTCCCCCTAGGACTTTTACCTCCTAAGTTTAGCTCTCGGGTTTCTTGTTTTTGATCATGCATGTTAGAAATGAATCTTGAGACAAAATGCCCTGAAACCCATGACAAATGGCACTTAGGGGACATTTTAGAGCTTAACCCTGACCTAAAATAGGTCTCAGGACAAGGGTACTAGCACCCTTTCTCTGCCCTATTTTGGCGGGGTCCCAAATTTCAATGCTGGCAAAGTTACCATTAAATGTGTTCCTTATCGGTATCTTAAGTTTGAATTATGAAATATTAGCAGGAATGTGTATATAAGCATGTTTAGGACTTCATTTCCAAACTAGAAGATGACTTTGAGATTTTGTCAAACTTATGATCATAGAGTATTCAAGGCATTCATTATGTTGCAAAGAAAAATTGTGTTGTTGTTGTGTTTGTTATTGTAGATTTGGCTTCATCTTCTCATGTTGTGAAAGATCTTCATCTACTTGAGAGCTACACCCCTGAGGTGATATCTATTTGTGCTTCAATCAATAATTTATCAATTTATTTTTGCCTATGTCCTACAAGGACATGCACTCTCTATCTAACAATGGTGTTGGAAGGCTTAAATGTCATTCTAAGGCTTGACCAAGGAAAGATCCTAAACACCACAACCCCCAACCCCTGTTCTTGTGATTACAGGTGATAGGTGTCAGATCTTGCAGGGAGGAGTTGCAGAGGACTGTTACAGAGCATAAGGAATTAGGATCTAAAGAAAAGGACAAGAAATAGCTTAGGAAGGGCTTTGGTGCTCGCTCTTTTTTCCCTCAGTTTTGTGCCACAAAGAATCTCTGAAGTGGTTGCAGTCAATAGCAAAAAAGATCTCGAAGCCCTCCAAAAAAGCCGTACCTTGGGCTTGGGCACTCGCTCTTTTGCCCCTAACTTTTTCATATTCTAAAACTTGAAATCTGGTATGTATCGAATCTATATTTAGTCTATCTCTATGTGAGCATTTATCAGGTTTCATTTGTTTGTTTATGATTTTGCATAATTAGGGTTTTAAGCTTAATTAGACTAAAATCAACACATTAATCAATCAGTTCCAAATTTCCCTATCATTCAAAGTGAAAACCAACCTGATAGCAAAATCCTCTTGCAGAAGTTGTGATTCAACTCAGTTAAATGTCCTTGAATGTATTGAGTGAAAGCGGGATCTAACTAAACCATCCATCAATCCTGTGAACCCTCTTTTCATCCTTTAGAGTAGGTATGGATGTTTGAGCACATTAGGTGCACACAACCTACAAGTTTCCCTATAGAGCCAACATGGACATATCCACGTGCAGATGATTATCCACTAATTTGTTGTTGGAGGCATGATGACTTGTTATACTAGAGTGGTATTTGATAGGGTACAGCGCGGTGATATTGTTTGGAGACCATATTATGGCCAGAGGCCATGGACAGAGCAACGTTAGCTAGGATGCAGAGGGATCAGCTAATGGATGGTCACCTCGATCACATAGTTGTCTGGTTTTACTTTGATAGAATATCACAGTAGTTTGAATGTAGACATGATGTTCTTATGTTGCATTTAAGCTACACATGCTTAGCACACAATGCAGTTAGGGTAGATGCTGCTTGATGACCGATAGTAGCTGAGGTGATGGTGAGTGATGATGATGGTACAAAGGATATAGAGTGACTATCTAATGTAGATGACATTAGTACTACCTAATTGTATCAGACTTGGTGGTAGACAACACGACCTACTCCTATTTTCCTTACTGGTCACCCCATAGGCGATCCACAACCATGGGCAGGTCATAGGAGTGACACAGGGGTAGAGGAGGATGTGGGTGATTTTGCTAGTTACTATGATGTAGATGAGGATCAGGATGATGATGAGGAGGAGGAGGAGATCCCAAAGTAGTAGGTCTTCATAGAGAGACCACGGTGAGATCACCAAGAGGTAGATGACGACGAGGAGACCGATTCGAGGCTGCAGTCAATAGCTCGTGGTCCAGCCTCTACAGATGTTAGGAGATCGAGCTATCAGGAGTGAGGAGAGATGAGTAGATATTATGCCCCCAACTACAGAGTCAGCTGCAAAGTTCATCATACCAACAGTAATTCAAGAGATCTATCCTAGGAGGATGGAGATCTGGGTGAGACATTGTTTATGTTGATGTATTTTTTTGACACTTCCCTATGATGTTATATGTATATGATGAGATATTGATATCAAATTTGTCTTTCCTTTTCTATTTGGTATTGATTCATGGCATGATTTTGTGAGTCATGTTATAGCAAAGATAGTTCCTTCCGATGCGGCCGAGTAGTGAGTGTGGACGGGGTATTCACCATAGCACTCCGCCAGGTGGCATGCAAAGATTTTCATGCCTTTTATGAGATATAGAGTGGCTATGGAGGCCACTTTAGATCATTCTACATAGGAGAGAGATCAGGCGATCTAGAGAGCTAAGTGTACAAAGGCTGAGCTCTGGGTACATCGAGAGCAGGCTGTAACACTACCCTTATTAGTGGCTAGTCCTGTTGTGACTCAGATCTTACAGACTGAGTTGGATTAGCTGAGAGCTGAGAGAGACAGAGCAATGTCAGACAGATAGAGAATACAGTCAAAGAGAGATAGGTACCACTAGATGTACATGGATTCATAGGGTGAGGTGATGGGGCTTAGAGATGAGCTCAGGGGGATGCAGTCATGAAGTGTCTCTAGGAGTCATTTATAGTCTATAGCCACACATGGGCAACCATCCATCACATGCACACAACTAGGTCCTGAGGGGACTAGTGACTGAGGTTTAGCTATGTGATTTATCTTATGTGCTATGACAACCTATTTTGATGTACGGGATAGTCAACTCTGAAGCATATTCAAACTGATGTTTATATATATATATATATATATATATATATATGATGTTTTCTATTGATGTTTGTAATGTTGTTAGTTTATCACATGTGATTTATAGAAAATACAACTAGTGATAAATGTAAATGATTATTCAGAAATGTAATTAATGCTAATGTGATACATGCTATTGCAGAACATATAGTAAAAATCCACAATGAATAATGAATTTCACACATAAATAAAATACTATGCTATATTCAGTTAATGCAAAGGTGATCTTAATAAATCATGTTTAAACAAGATAGAACAATGATTAACCAAAAAAGATGTTATGTTACATGAATTAAGACAAAATTATCTATCTTGTCAAAATTGAAGCTAAACTAATAAATTTGCTTTATGAAATAAAATCTAACATACAATCTTAAGCATAGAATTTCTTGAGGTTCACAACATTAATAGGTTCTTTAAGTGGCGTACCTTGTTCATCAGATATTTTATATGCTCATGATCCAAAGGCTTCAGTAACGACATCAGTCCAAGCCAATTAGGGCTGAACTTTCCTTTTTCTCTGGGAGGTGCATTCATGTTACGTTGATTCTCATATAATACCAAGTCTCCAATGTCGAATGAACGATGTATGACATGGTTATTATATGATCACTGGATACTCTTTTGATGGGCCTTAAGGTGCTCAAGAGTGTTAATACATTGTTCATCAAGCATCTCAAGTTCTTGTAATCTCTTCTCTCATTCCATGTCATTGTCAATAATGTCCTTTAGGGAAACTCGCAATGAAGGAATTTCTATCTCTAGAGGCATTATCATGTCGGTTCCATAAACAAGATTATATGGTGTAGTTCTAGTAGTCATATGAATACTTGTTCTATAAGCCCATAAAACATAAGATAGTTGAGTATGCCAATCTTTTTGATGTTTATTAACGATTTTTTGTAGAACTTGTCCAATAACTTTATTTAAATCTTCTTCTTAGCCGTTTGATTGAGAGTAGTAAGGCGTAGAGAAGCAATGTTGAATATGATATTTTTCAAGGAATTTCTTCATGTCCTTGTTCTTAAATAGTGTACCATTATCAAAAACTAATGAGGAAGGTATACCAAATTGATATATGATGTTATCCTATATAAAATGACAAATTACTTTAGTATTCATGTATCGTAGAGGAACAACTTCAACCCACTTCATGAAGTAATCAGTAGCACTGATGATGAAAGTGTGTCCTTGTGAAGGTGGAGAGATTTTACCAATTAGGTCCAGGCCCCAAATAAAAAATTGCCAAGGTGAAACTTGGGCTCTAATTTCCTATGTAGGCACTCAGATTAGATGTTTATGTTGTTGACATTACGAGCATTTCTTGACATAAGTGAAGGAATCTTGTTCCATGCATTGACAATAATACCCCATATGTAATAATTTTTGTACTAATGATTTTCCTACAAAGTGCCCTCCACAAGCACTAGAGTGAGCTTCTTCTAAAGCTATCAGGATCTTTGAATTACTAAGCCATCGAAGAAGAACACCATTATAGCTTTGTCTATATAATACATTGGATAGAATAATATAACGCACCACAAGTTTGCATAGGCAAACTCATGCATTCTTAGATTTTGAGTTAGGGATGGTACCATTACGTAAATAATAGAACTTATATGGGAGAACCATTCATCAAAATTCATGTTACAATAGAGGTTAATATCTGAAGATGCAGCCTCATCTAATGCAGATGTTTTGAGATTATGAATGATAAAGAGATATTCATCAAGTGAATTGACAAGGGTTATAAGGGAAGCTACACCTGCCATTGCATCTGCATGTTGATTGTCTTTCCTTGGAAAAGAATCACTTGAAAATGATGTAAACTAGTTTAACAGAGACAAGGCAAGATCACAATATTGAAATAAATTATCTTGTTTAGCTTGATATGATCCTATTATTTGTCACACAATTAATTGTGAATCACCATATATAGTGATGTTTTAAATGTTAAGAGCCAAAGCGGCACAAAGTCCAACAATGAGAGGTTCATACTCGGTAATATTGTTTAAGCATGAGAAGTTCATACGGTAAGACATAGGAATCGACTTACCAGAAGAAGGTACTAGTATGACACTAGCACTAGAGCTAGTTTGACATCGTGAACCGTTGAAATACAATTCCCATTTATCATCTGTATCTATATTTAGGATTTGATCATTAGGAAATGTCTCTTGATTTTGTATAGAAAAGGGTGAAGGTGCTTCAGCTAAATGGTCGGTTATTGCTTATTCTTTAATCACTTTTTGAGAGATAAATTTGAGATCGAATTCTATTAATAACATATCCCATTTAGCGAGGCAACTTGAAAGGTTTGTTTTAGTGAAAAGATGTTTCAGAGGATCAAATTTCACCATGACATGAACTTTAGCATTTAAGAGATAATGCCTAAGCTTCTATGTTGCAAAGACCAGAGTTAAGCATTTCTTCTTGATAACAGTATATCGCACTTCATAATCAAGCAAAGTTTGACTGATGTAAAATACATCACATTCTTTTCCTTTAGTATCATGTTGTGCCAATAATGCTATGAGAGCATTATTAGATGTTGAGGTGTAAAGAATAAAAGGTTTATCAGTAGTAGCAGGCTGTAAAACATGATGATTAGCTAGATAACTCTTTAAGTCTTCAAAATCCTTCTAACAATCAGAAGCCATTGAAATTTTGAGTCCTTCTTCAATAGTTGAGTAAAATACTGAGTCATATCCATGAGTTGTGAGACAAATCGGTGAATGGCCTATATCTTCCCTTGCAAACTACGAAGTTGAGATATGTTCTTAAGTGTTGGCATATTAACAATCATGACAATTTTCTTCATATCTAATTCAATATCATGATGCGAAACTATAAATCCCAACAATTTTCCACTGTCTACATCAAAGATGCACTTACAATGGTTCAAGCGCATGTTGTATTTCTTTATTCGCTCAAATATTTGATGGAGGATTGTGATGTGATCCTGGCGATGAATAGACTTTCCAAGAATGTCATCAACATAGTCCTCTAAGATGTTATACATGTAATCATGAAAAATAAGAGTCATAGCCCATTAGTAAGTTTCTCCAGCATTATTTAATCCAAATAGCATGACAACCCAATAGAATATTCCCCACAGGGTTATAAAAGTTGTCTTGTATTGATCTAGAGGGTTGATGAAAAATTGATTATATCCAGAAAAGCCATCCATGAAGGAAAGTAATGCATGGCCATCTATTGAGTCAACGATCATATCAATATTTGGCAAAGGGAAATCATATTTCAAATAAGTAAGATTTAGATCCCTAAAATAAGTACACATCAGAATATGGCCATCAGGTTTAGCGACAGCCACAATATTTGAAATCTAAGGTGAGTAATCAATAGGGTGGATAAAATCAGCTTCTAATAGATTTTCTATCTCATCCATAACTAACAATGCAACCTTAGGATTCATCTTACAGATCTTTTGTTTAAATGACTTAGCATTAGGTTGTAATATGATGTTGTGTTACAATCTGAGAATCAATACCAGGCATATCAGAATAATTCCAAGCAAATAAATTTGAAAATTCATGTAAAATCTTGGTCATATCTTCTTTTTCTTCTATACTTAAACAATCACCTATAGGGATGACCTTTTCAGTGTTATCTTTCTCCATGAAGACATCAACAGTCTTTCCATTAAGCAAAGTACTGTGGTCTGAGAGGTTGGGTGATTGAGGTAGTTCTTTAGATTCTTCATTACATTTTAGAGTAGTTTTTACCAAGAAAGTGGACTTCCCAAAATATGCATCATTATTTAAATAATAAGGCAATCCACATTTATGATGATAATGAGGAACATTGTCATAAGCTCCCAAGAATTCAATTATTGTTTCGTCTGTTGAGAAAGTATCTAAAGGAATATCTCCTAGAGGACAATTGTTGTCTATCATCTCAAGCTATATCAAATTAAGTGTTGATATTGTGTTCACATTAAGAGTAGTACGCTTATGGGCTTTGGTTTCTTTAATAGGATTATATCCAATGCCACTCGAATAATGTTGCAAAGTAGCTTCTATAGGTACTCAAATTCCTTGTTGATTAATATCTCAACCATTACCAATATAGTCACAATTATTATAGAGAATCTAAAATCCTCAGCCATAAAGAGAGGCCATTTCTTTAGAAGAAGGTGGAGCCTCATAGGTCTCATAGTCTATAGTGTAAGTAAGAGTGTTATCTATGTTTGTTACCAAAAAAATTTTAGGTTTCTGAATAGATCTTTTAGATGAAATCATTGCAACATTTGATGTTTTAGGATTAGAGTTGTTAAGTTTGTACTCTCCTATAGAGGTAGAAGTAAAATCTAGTGAACCCCAATCGTCACCAAGGAATGCATTCGATTGTTTAGAATCTTTCACCACATTATTTGGCAAGAGGAGTTGATAGGTCAACTTTCAAGTTATTTAGAATCTTATGATGAACAACTTGCTTTTGTAATTCAATTTGTAAACAACTATCCAGTTCAGGATCAGCTTCAATAGTATGAATTTTATTTTTATAAATAAACTTGATTGAGCAATGAAGGGTAGATGGATCTATCCCCAATACATGAATCCAAGGTCTACCAAGAATCATGTTGTATGATAAGGAATGAGGCATGACATGAATCAAGGTAGATAAAGTCACAAGCCCAACTTATACAGGTAAATTTATAGTACCTATAGACTATCTTCCAACATTATCAAAGCCACAGATGCTAAATCTATCTTTTTTAATCATAGAAGTATCAACCTTAATCTTATGTAACAATTAATACCACAAACATTAAGAGTTGATCCATTATCAATCATAACTTGCTTGATCAATTTCTTATTTATTGTAATGAAGATAATCAAAGGATCATACTGATTTTGATCTTCAATAGAAGGCAACTCATGTTGTTGAAACAAAATGTCTATTTTTATCGCATGCATACAGTCTAAAAGAGTTGCTACATCATTTGGCTTGATAGTGCATGGTACAATCACCTTTTGTAAAGATTTTTTGAGCATGACATGGTATGTAGGTAAAGTTTGTATAAGTTCCCAAAGAGAAATCTTAGTGGGAGTAGCATGAAGTTACTCAACAAGATCATAACATTGACCAATTTTATGTGTTAAATGAGGTTCTTGAGGAAGAATAGGTTGAGAAGCTGGTAAAGATATTAGAATGCTTGATTGTTCTTTACTTTGCTTGTTATTCCGAGTGTTATATGTATGAGAAATCATAGTATTACTAGGTCATTGTAATCTTTCTTGTTGGCTTCGATGTGTTATTTGCTTAGCATAGTTATAGATGTAATCAGGAGGTCAAGAAGAAGGCAGAAGACCTCTAACAGTGAGCACCAGTTTAGATTGTAGTTGAGACACATCCGAACACAGGTTGATCACTATTTTCAGCTTCACAAGTTCTTCTTGAGGTTTAGGAACATAGATTGTATTTACTATTCTTTGAAACAATGATAGCTTAGGAGTCATAGTGAAATATTCAATTGAGATAAAGTCCTCAAGGGATTCATCTAACATATTGAAGTCATCACAACTAAACAACTCATCATACACATTAAAGTCTTGTAAAAAGTAATCTGACATTATAACATGTTCTAATTAACCCAATACTTAAATGTAAAGCAAGATAGCATAAACTTTGTGAAAAATGAAATAATATATCACTATGCAAATCAAAAAGTTGTAATTTCAAACTCTTTTAATGAAAAGCCAAAGATATCAAGAAAAATTCAATATATACACTTTTCATAAAAGAGGGTTTGCAATATAAATGTAATTTAGGACAGTAAACTTTTTCAAATATGATGTTAAAAAGGATGCAAATTATTTAAAGCACAGGTTCACCAAAATGTTTAGTGGAAAAAGTGGGAAAGTGATAGTTTACCTAAATCGAATCAAACCCCTCTTTCTCCTACTAACATTGGGAAATAGGAATTGAGCTTTCTCACTATGAAGGATCAAGCTATTGATTCATATTGTCCTTTTCTATGTTTGTTGGGATGGATTAGATGGTTCAATTAGGTTTTGACTAGATTCAAGCACTCAACTAGAATGAAACCCTAATTGCAAGATTTATGATAACAAACTGATTTATGGCACGAATCCTAACAAATAAAATAGAGAAATATAAATTAGGGATCATAGAGAGCATGTACTCAGAAATTAAGATCCTGTTGGGCTAGGGTGCCCACACCACTGTGCATAAAGTTTCTGGTGACAAAAATCTTTTGTACATGATGATAGAGTATCCACAGAGAGCTCTAGATCCAAAGTTAAATGCCCAGTGTCCCAAAATGTTTGTGATGTTGAAACTCAAAGTTTTCATGATGATTATATCCATAATTCCCATCCTTTCTCCACTCCTTTTTTCTGGATCTTTTCAAATATGACCTACACATACAAGAGGAGGAGAAAGATGGTTGTGTCTATATAGCAGCTTTCCTTAGTCAAGCCTCATCTTTAGTATTTCTACCTCAACAATAGCCAATGATAAAGATCTATAGATGTGTGCGCTCATAGATCATAAGTGTATGGAAAAAATGTAAAAACCTTAGATGACTCAAGCATCAAGGAAAGATCAACACATTGCTTCACTCAAGGAAACAACAACAACATCACCTCAAGGAGATGATTGCAATCAAGACTTGTAGAACAAGAAGGCAAGGTAGCTGTATCTACGGAGCATTCCCAAGCTCAAGTTAGAGGCTTCAACCCTTCTCCTAATTGAACAAAGGGCTTGACAAAATCCTAGGAAGAGAAAGATAGACTCAAGATCTTGATTCCTAAACTCCACCAAATATCTCCATGATAGAAACTTTAAATAACTTCCAAGAGCTTCAATAAAGTACTGATCTTCAATGTCAAAAGTGATAGAAATTTGGCATAGTAAGCTTGCATATATATTGTGTGTGTTAAAATAATTTTTAATTCTCTTTAAATACCTAACCTTAGAAATTCAAATATTTGAAATAATGTGTCGACATCGTGTGAAAACCAAAATTTGAAATTGGAATCTTGAGGTGCACGGCACAAGCTGACACCACCCCAAAATTTAGGATCTAGGAAAATAGGGCAAGACAAGGGCATGGGTGCCCTAGTATATACCCTAATTTCCACTTAAGATCTACATTTAGGAGGTCTAGGATACCCAAAATCCAAACCCAATTCCCAGGTTCAATCAACAGTTGTTTCAGAATACAACATTTCTTCAGTTAGATATAGTTCAATCAGGTTTAGGTAGGCTAGAAACAAAAAGGGCAAGAGGTCACCAAAGGAGAGGAGCTAAACCATGAGAAATTGTACCATTCCATGAAGGAGGACAATTTTTGACATAACATAAGCATACATGTTACATGTGTAACAGTAAGCATAAAAGAATTGGGGAGTCCCAACATTGTTCTTGCCCATGAATCAATTCCTCGTTACTTTGCTTCTATATTCATTAGTCTTATGATTAACTTTGTTGTAAGCATGACAATGACCATGAGAGATTATAGCATTGTACCTAGGAGGTCTAAATGAATTATGTTTCATTTTACTTCTATAAGCAACAACTTTGTGGCCAAATTTATTGTAAGTATAACAATTACCATTGAAACCTTGAGGATACCTGATAGGGGCAGTTTGTTTAGGTGCGAGATTTCTAAAATTCTTCTTATTCTTCCTTTGTCTCTAGATAGGAGTTGGTTCATCCTCTTTTGTATCTTTGAAGTTGGTGGTACCCACCTAGGTTTAGGGTTTTGAGTTTGTTTCATGCAAGTTTTATCCTTTTTCCCTCAAACCCTAAAATTTCCTGCAGTCCCCTTTCACTTTATGTTCTATTCTCTCGTTGACCACCTATCCTAGGTTCTTGGTTGCCTAAGTTATAACTTTGAGCCTTCTAATACATGGGGTGACTGGCCCCTTCTCCCTAGTATTACCGCTTGTGGCCCATCACAGTGAAGAAGTTTAAGCCTTAAGTCTTAAAAAGGGCCTGAGGGTGCCATGTGGCAGCTTTTCACAGCATAGTAGAGCTCTAAAGGTGACGTCACCACCCCACTACATGGCCACGATAAGGTGCTAGCTCTCAAAGAATGTGGCTAATAGCCATTAATTGAGCACCCCAAATTGATGAATCAAATGGTGCCAGGTGTCGAGGTAAGGAGAGATCTGCAGGAGGGCCAGTATTGAACCATTGGATGCACAGGAAGATCAACGGCTCCAGCAAGCTCAAAGGTAAAGCACTAGAGGATGACACTTGGCAACACTGCAGGTTTTTAAGGAAGCTACAGAGAAAGTCCTTTCTCAAATGAGCGCCAGGATGACATGTGGAGGCTCCCGCTTGATTCCACGGAGCCAAAAAGAAAACTGACCACTTGCTATCACTCGGACCAGGAATTGTGACACGTGGTAGGATTATAACTCAAGTTTCTAAGTGCCGCAAATGGTGCCAAGAATCACGACCACAGATGTTGAAGGAATAAGAGATAAAGGAAACTTTGAAGATGCGCCAGCCTACCATGTGTCCCAATTTTGTGTCTCTCAAGTATTGCCATGTATCAAGAGCTGAGAGAAGCCCAAAGATGCCAAGTGTCAACATGGCATGCATTATCACCATGACATAAAGGAGACTAAGCCTGATGATAGGTGGATGGCTTAGTGTAGTTGTACAGAGCCTGAAGGTAGTGGGCCATCTCCGGCTACGATGTCGTGAGATGGTGCCACGTGGCGAGGACTGATGCATAGAGGAAAAGTCAAAGGAGGAAGACCATCAGTGTGGCACGATTTTAGTGGAGGACTTTTCAATGGTGCTGACGAGGAATCTCAAGGTACGACAGAGGCTAGTGACCATCGATTTAGTGAAAGATAGGCCCAGATCAATGGCTAAAATTAAAGTACTAAAGCCGCTATCTATCAGCAAATTTCTTGTCTCCTCCCATATTAAAGTAATTGAAACTACAACACAGTCGTGGAGCAAAACATCAAATCCACTCATCTGATCGAGGAAAAAGATGCATAACCAGCAGATTTTCAAGAATCTAACTATTCTAGCTCCAAAATTTATTGAGTGTCCAATTGTTTATTTGAAAATCTATAAGGATTCGATTGTTTCATTTAAGGTTTATTAGAATGTAGGTGGCTGGTAGCTTGTTTACTCCTTTAAAAAAGGAATTCATGGCCATTCTACAAGAGAGTTGGATTGGGGATTCTTTTGGCTCTGGGTATAAGGTATCCACATTTTTGGAAGGCATTTTCTATTGTAGACTTAGTTCTTTGTCTCGGTGCAGAGATATTTTCTATTTTGTAAATGATAAATTTCTGAATGATAATGTTCTTTCTAGATTGAGTTAAACAGTAAACACCTTTTGTGTGTATTATTTATGATTGTCTCTCTGGGTGTGAGCATTTTTCTTTTGAGTGAAGTTGCTAAGGGTTTCTAAACTCATTCATATATAATTGCTATGTGATAGATCTGATTTGTTGCATCTATTCAAGGAATGGATTAAACTACTTTGAGTCAAATATAAGGGGAAATGTGTTGTATCAAGGGATTATTGAAGCATATGGTCACAGATAATACTTTTTCTTGGACATATTGTTGTTAGGTAGTAATATTTTATCTTAAGTCCTTTGGATATGAAGTCATGTTGTCATAAGGAAATACTTACATTAATAGGTTTAACTCTATTGCCCTGATAAAGCATTGGTCTAAGGATTTGCTTGTCCAAAAGGTCTAGGAAAGTCCCACAACTCAGCAAACAAAAATCATTTCAAAACTTAACCTTTTAGATTTTAGGAGTAGGATTAGGACCATGCATGCTCTCATCCTCAACTAGTGTGATATGTCCAAGAACACTGCCACCCTAGGATCTATCCAACAAATCTTGGTCCATAAGTGAGAGCATTTTGCCTGGTATTGAAAAGTTAAACCTTTAGGTATGAGAAAGTCGAGGATAAATCTTCTATTATAGGGATACCCCCCTTGGTGCGGTAAAGCCTAAAGTGAAGGGGAGGTAGTTCACACAACCTCCCATCTTTGTCGGTCGAATCTACTTGAGCATAGGAACTGGCAAACCCTTTGCTAACTCGAAAACCAACAAAAATGGCGACTCTGCTAGGGAATGTGATAGATCTATGAGCAAAGAGTCAAAGAATTTGATTAGTTTGAGCATCTAGTTTAGATATTGAATTCTTAGACCTGGATGAAGCCTTGTTGCAGCAAATTTGAAAATTTTAAGTGTGGCTCTGCTGTTGGAGAACTTAGAATGAAAAAATGTTTTTAAAAGATTTGGGCTGTTGAAAACTCATTCCTCTACAAACGATGTGGTGACTCTGCATACGAAGAACTTGAAAAAGGGGATATAAAGAAGTGCTAGATTTACACATTCTTAGTTAGGAAAGAGAACTTGCAGTAGTTGCAACATATCCAAGTATTTTTCATGTTTTAGTTTTAAAAAAACCATGGTGTATGAGTTTTAATTGACTCCCTACTAGGTGAGTTAGCACTGGTTAAAAGGGAAATAGTGGTGATAGGTTTGCATACTTTTGTATTTGCTAGAAATTGTAGTTTGTATTTTTAGATGAAGTATGCAATCTTGTTGAAAAGACTCATTTAGAGGACGTTAGGTAAGCTAAAACAAAGATTTGAATTTTAAAAGCATAAGTCATAGTTGTTGAAAAAGAAGTCTGAGTTGCCCTATATAAAGTTAATGTCAAAAGGTTTGTAAGGGTGTAAAAAAAAATGTATCATCAGCCCCTACATCCTTGTGTGGTGTCAAATGCAACAATGGTTTGTAATCAGTCCCAGCCATGTAACAAGGGAAGCTTCAGCATTGACAAATATAGAGCCGTCAATTTTCATGGCATTTGTGGTTTCAAATATGTCATACCATCTAAAATCAGAAAATATTTGCCTACCTTCAGTGGTGCTAAGAGTGAATCAGCTGAAAGACATTTGCAGTAGTTTAGGAATTTAATGGATGACTATGAGGTTGACCATGAAGATGTGGATATGAGGCGATTTGTTCAATCTCTAAATTAAGATGCAAGGGACTAGTTCTCTTATCTTTTGGCATGCTCCGTCAGCTCTTGGCAAGAATTTCAATCAACATTCATAGAACAATTTGGTGAATTTTTTTTTGAATTTTCACTTATTAATGATTTCATGCATATTCACATTGAAGAGGAGTTAGTTCCAGCCTTTAACCTCAGGTTCATGAAGGCATTGAAAAGAATCCCAGAAAATGTCAAGCCTAATGATGCTTTGGCTTTGCTTATCTATTTAGGTGCATTCGATAAAAAGATGAGCTACATATTGAGAAATAAGGAGCCCACAACACTTCATCAAGCGTATCAGATTGCAATGGACATTGAAAATAACTAGAAGGATGGAATGCACAAGTGCTTTTTGTCTGCAAATGCTTGCTGCCCTAAGGTTCATAATGTTGATGAAAGGTGTAATTTAATTGTCAAAAATAATTGCCAGAGCACTTACACCCCTGTTGTCCCAGCTTATACATGAACCAAATGTGATTATGCAAGTGATGTGGCATCTAAAAATGTAGATAATAACCGCCCTATTGAGAAAAATCAAAGCATTATGCACATAGCTAGAAAAGGTACATCAGGAAATAAAATTTTATCTTGTGTAAATGAGGATGATGAATGTAATCAACATACAACCAACACATATGCAGGCCAATATATCAATAATGAAGGTAAAGGTGCATGGCATAGTGACAAAATAGGTATATATGAAATTTATGCCTATGATATCTCAGATGATGAAGTGATAAAGGAGATGCAAGATGTCCATCCTCATTATGTTCAAATCAATGACAGCAGTGCAAGTGTCACAAGTTTTCCATTGCACAGTAGTGTTCATGATTTTGAAAGCAAAATTTTAAGCATTCCTATTGAAAATTCTGAGTATAGTCTATGTAATGAAGAATTCCCTTATGATGAGGATCAAGATGACAGTAGGTCTAATTATGTTTCTATGTATTATGAATGCTTCTATGAGGATGTTGATATGCATGATACTAGAAAGTGTGTTGATTTAGATCAAGGTGTGAAGCCTCCAGCTCATGAAATCAATGATGAAATGGAATATACTTGTTTCTTTGTAGAGCTGGACATGTTTTTATTCACTGTGGGGTGCAATAGTGTAAGGATTGATGGAGACACATGCTCACTTGTAAGTGAACAAGAACCATGCTATGGTGAATCTACTGAACCCAAGCCAAATGTTTTACCTTCGACTGACAATTGCAGTAGTGAGTATCTTACAAAGAAATATGAAATTTGTGATTTGAAATTTGGTCTTGAAATTTGTAAGCCTCTATTTGAAATATTTCACATGGAATTGTATAATGGTCTGAATGATGAGTTTGACATCATATGTGAACCTGAGATGGAAATGTTTATTGATGCATGGGATGTTGACAAAAAAGAACTTTCTTGTCGTAATTTTGATCTAAAAGATGACAAGGATGTTGTGGATTTTAATCATCCTTGTTTCCAAGGCACTAAAGCATGTAATAGTGTGACTAATTTGCAAGTCTCAAGTGAGTATGAATGCCAATGTAGTGTAGATTTGCAACTACATTTTAGCCTCAATGAATCAAGGCAAATATTTCTTGATGAGATTACTGAACAAATCCTTTTTGAAGCCTTTACATTTGATATGCAAATTGAGTGTGATTTCAAGATCAATGATGCCAATTATCAAAAGGATTATGAATGTTTTCAATTTTTAGTTCAATTGGATAAGCATTTAGTGGGATATGACAGTGAGCTAGATATGGTAAATTATCAAAATGATTATGGACTTAGCTAGTGTGTAGCAATTAGATTAACAGAAGCAATGTTCACAGGGGCAGACTTAGTGATATGATAGAACATGGCATTGACAAGGTTAGTTTGTGGGCAGTTTATGGTGGTACTTTTAGACTTGACCCAATAAACTCAAATTAGAACAAAGTATTTGACACAAGAGGATTTTGATTCTTCATTTTTGGGGGCCTGGAGCCACCAAATAAAATTGAAGACATGATTTGTGATAAAGGTTGGTGCAGTGCATGACTCTGTTGCCCAATGGATATGGCACCCAATCTGCATCCTATAAGTCTATGGTCCTTGCATTGCCTACAAGATGCATGCATCCCCAACTAGAGCCAATGGTGGTACCCACCTAGGTTTAGTGTTTGAGTCTGTTTCATGCAAGTATTATCCTTTCCCCTCAAACCCTGAAATTTCCTGCAGTCCCCTTTCACTTTATGTTCTATTCTCTCGTTGACCACCTATCCTAGGTTCCCAGTTGCCTAAGTTATAACTTTGAGCCTTCTAATCCATGGGGTAACCAGCCCCTTCTCCCTAGTATTACCTCTTGTGGCCTGTCGCAGTGAACAAGTTTAAGCCTTAAGTCTTAAAAAGGGCCTGAGGGTGCCATGTGGCATCTTTTCGTAGCGTCGCAGAGCTCTAGAGGTGATGTCACCACCCCTCTGCACGGCCATGATAAGGCACCATCTGTCAAAGAATGTGGCTTATAGACATTAATTAAGGACCCTAAATCAATGAATCAAATGGTGCTAGGTGTCGAGGTAAGGAGAGATCTACAGGAGGGCCAGAATTGAATCGTCGGATGCATAGGAAGATCAACAGCTCTAGCAAGCTCAAAGGTAAAGCACCGGAGGCTGACACTTGGCAACACAGTGGATTTTAAGGAAGCTATAGAGAAAGTATTTTCTTAAATAAGTGCTAGGCTAACATGTGGAGGCTCTCGCTTGATTCCATGGAGCCAAAAAGAAAACAGATCAATTGCTATCGCTCAGACCTGGAATTGTGACATGTGGTAGGATCATAAGTCAAGTTTCTGAGTGCTGTGGATGGTGCCGAGTGTCATTACCATAGGTGTTGAAGGAATAAGAGATAAAGGAAACTTTTAAAGACACGCCAGCCTGCCATGTGTCCCAGTTTTGTGGCTCTCAAGTATTGCCACGTATCAAGAGCTAAGAGAAGCCTGAAGATGCCAAGTGTCGACATGACATGCATTCTCACTATGACATAAAGGAGACTAAGCCCAATGATAGGTGGATGGCTTAGTGTAGTCACACAGAGCCTGAAGGCGGTGGGCCATCTTTGGCTACGATGCTGCGAGATGGTGCCACGTGGCGAGGACTAATGTGTAGAGGAAAAGTCAAAGGAGGAAGATCATTAGCGTGGCACAATTTTAATGGAGGAGGACTTTTCAATAGTGTTGACAAGGAATCTCAAGGTACAATGGAGGCTAGCAACCATTGATTTAGAGAAAGACAGGCCCAGATCAACAGCTAAAATTAAAGTACTGAAGTGGCTGTCTGTCAGCAAATTTCCTGCCTCCTCCCATATTGAAGTAATTGAAACTACAGCACGACCATAGACCAAAACATCAAATCCACTCATCTGATCGAGGAAAAAGCTACATAACCAGCGGATTTTCAAGAATTTGACTATTCTAGTTGCAAAATTTATTGATGGTCCAATTGTTTATTTGAAAATCTATTAGGATTTGATTGTTTCATTTAAGGTTTGTCAGAATGTAGGTGGCTGGTAGCTTGTTTGCTCCTTTAAAAAAGGAATTCATGGCCATTCTACAAGAGAGTTGGATTGGAGATTCTTCTGGGCTCTGGGTATAAGGTATCCACATTTTGGAAGGCAATCTTTTTTGTAGACTTGGTTCTTCATCTGGGTGTATAGGTATTTTCCATTTTGTAAATGATAAATCTCTAAATGATAATGTTCTTTTCAAATTGAGTTACATGATAAACACCTTTTGTGTGTATTATTTGTGATTGTCTCCCTAGGTGTGAGCATTTTTCTTTTGAGTGAAGTTGCTAAGGGTTTCTAAACTCATTCATATACATTTTCTATGTGATATATTTGATTTGTTGCATCTATTCAAGGAACGGATTAAACTGCTTTGAGTTAGATATAGGGGGAAATGTGTTGTATCAAGGGATTATTGAAGCATATGGTCACAGATAATACTTTTTCTTGGACATATTGTTGTTAGGCAGTAATATTTTATCTTAAGTCCTTTGGATATGAAGTCATGTTGTCATAAGGAAATGTTTACATTAATAGGTTTAACTCTATTGCCCTGATAAAGCACTAGTTTGTGGATTTGCTTGTCCAAAAGGGCTAGGAAAGTCCCACAACTCAGAAAACAAAAATCATTTCAAAACTTAACCTTTTAGATTTTAGGAGTAGGATTAGGACCCTGCATGTTCTTATCCTCAACCAGTGTGATATGTCCAAGAACATTTCCACCCTAGGATCTATCTAGCAAATCTTGGTCCATAAGTGAGAGCATTCTACCTGGTATTGAAAAGTTAAACCTTTTGTTATGAGAAAGTCAAGGATAAATCTTTTGTTATAGGGATACCCCCTTGGTGTGGCAGAACCTAAAGTGAAGGGGATATAGTTCACACAACCTCCCATCTTTGTTGGCTGAATCTACTTGAGCATAGGAATTGGCAAACCTTTGCCGACTCAAAAACCAATAGAAGGCATTCTTCTTAGGATCTTTAGTGTAGGCCTCTTCCTTCTTTGTTTCATACTTTCTTTCTAATTGGAAGTTATCATATAAATTTGTAGAAGCACTAATCATAGGACTTTTCTTTTTTTCAAAACCAAGGCCCAATTTTTCTTTTGTTGGCTTTTGAGAGTTAATTATCTCATCAAGAATTTCAGATCCTCCTTTTAGTTTTAGTCCTTTGTTAATATATTATTTTCCATTTTCTAGTTCTTTCCTTAGAGTGACAACTTCCTCCTTAAGTTTTGAACATTCTACTACTTTCTCTTTGAGCTTGATATTTAAGCAATCTCAATCATCTTGCCTTCTTCAACCATGACCTTCAAATTGAAGATCATTTCTTCTACCTCCTTGAGATTTATGTCACCTCCTTTATCTCCTTCTATTAGAGTTTTCAGTTTGCCAATTTCTTCTTTTGATTCTTTGGCCTTTGTCTTCAACTTGTTTCTCAAGTATGTCCTCATATTCTATGTTTAGTTCTTTATTCAGGAGCATCCATAGGTGTAAGGGCAATCTTTCATCACCCAAAAACAATGATGATTCAAAATTGATAACTTTATTTTAATTCCTTTTCAAAATTTGTATTTCTGGTTCCATAATCGCTTGAATAATGATGTAGAACCTTTAGTTTTTCCAAACTGCTATTTTAGGAAAGCTTGCATTTGGACATGCATGGAAGAAAAAATTTACAAGAAGATTCATAAATTAAAAATAAGACCTTTGGTGAAGGAATCAGGCAAAGATCACTTGTGGGCTGAAAAATATTAAAGTTTCTATTTCTTGAAAAACCCCTAAAAAGTTTCAAAGTCAAGTGTGAGGCACTTAGATGCCCCATATGGCCCTAAAAATGGGTAGAATCTATAGAGCTAATTCTTAGTGCATAGAACACTCAGCGATCTTTCCAACACTTCAAATGATTCGTCAATTGGACACCCAGATCAAAAGTTATGGCTCCCAGAAGTTGACCTATTTTTGGAGAGAGTTGTAAATTTTGAAATTTTGGTTGGAGGCCACCAAAAGGGGCTATTTATGACCATTTTTGGGAACCCTTGGTAGTAGTAGAGATAAGGGGGAAAGTGTAAAGTCAAGAAAAGGTGGGAAAACAAAAAACCTAGGAGATTTGAGGCTACAAAAGGCAGAAGGTTCCAAAATCTAGAAATAGGAAGTTGTAATGTGTTGCAGCCTATGGAGGATTCATCCTTTGATTGAATTTTAGCTTGTGTAATGTAATGTGTTGTCTAAATCAATAAAATAACATTCTATTTTCTGTGCGTAATTGGTGTTATTGTGTGTTTTGTGATTTACCCCCTTCATCAACTCTCTTGCTTCATCTAGTTCATCAAGGGTTGACTTGAGTTCTCCTTCAAGGTCTACTTCACACTCATTTGGATCAAGGTCCCAACCTTTAGGTTCCATGTGTTCAAGTGTAGGATCTACCTCAGCTATTAGGATTCTCAAATGTACTTGGCTCTGATCATACTAATTGTTGAACACAATGAAGTGCTCCAGTGATAAATTTAAGAAACCCCTCCTAGAAAAAGATATAAAATCCTAGCGAATCTTCCATTTTTTTGGAAAAAATAATTAATTTCTATTGGTGAATCTTTCCTTTTTTTGAAAAAATATTTAATTTTGTTGTCAAATTTTTTAAATCACTAGAAATTTGTAGAAAATCTTGATGAATCTTGACAAAAAATAAGAAAATGCATTAATTACCATGGTGAATCCTTCCTAAAAATTAAATTAAATTCCTATGGAAAAGTAAAGGCCTGAAGGTGGCAATGATTTACTAGTTTAAGGTGTAGTGCTCATGTCTGTGATTCCTTAATTCCTTAATATTTTAAATCAAACATTGAATATTTTAAATTGGCCCTAAATTATTTTTCACCACCATTGATTTTATTTATAGTCTAATGGTTTGGGTTCTATTCCATGGACCAAAATATATCCACGGAGCTCCAATGCCCATGGGGCCCAAAATTGCATTTGGGACATTGATCTTAATGGAAATCAATGACCCAAATGCAAATTTGGGCCCCATGGGCATTGGAGCTCCATGGGTACATTTTGGCCCATGGAATTTAACCCTAGCCATTAGATTATAAATTGAGATCAATGGCCCAAATACAATTTTGGGCTCGATGGGCATTGGAGCTCCATGGGTACATTTTAACCCATGGATTACAACCACAATTGTTAGATTATAAATAAAATCAATGATGTTGATTAAAAATTGGTGATATGGCCCTAAAGAAACCAATAATTATATAATATTATTGGTGAATTAATTTCCTTTTCTACTAAAACTTATAAAATTTAGGTGAATCTGATGTAATTGGGTATCGAATATTGTGGTGAATTTTTGAGTTTAAAATTTTAATAAAATAAATATTCTGGTGATTTAACTAGGACTAAAATATTTTTTTGTAAAAATGTGGCAATTCAGGTCACCTTATAGCTTGTACTATTAGGAAAATTTTGAATCCTCAATTTCAACTATTAGCTAATTGGCAAATATTAGCCACTAAAAAAATCACTAAAGTGCTGAGAGGGGGGTGAGTTGGCACAAACTAAAACTTAAATAGATATTTGCAGATAAAAACTCAATAACTTAAAGAATAGAAAATAAATCATGCAACACAAGAATCAACACAAGAACACCAAGATTTTTCATGGAAAATCTAAAATAGGGAAAAACCATGGTGAGTGTTAGCTCACAATATATTATGCTCACTACAATAAGTATTACAACTTTATTTTAGGGATACAACCCAAGGAAGGTACTACTCCTTGAATATAGTTTTTAGGGTCACTCCCAAGGAAGCTACAACTCCCTGCAGACTCATAGTCTTGATATAAGAATTACATAGATAATGAATACATGAACTGTTGTATAGAAAACATCTTACTTATATTGATATTGCAGTCCTCATTTTCTACTCAAATTCTACTCTCAAACTAACTTTGCACACTTCATGCTTCGCATACAAATCTAACACTTTCACTATACTTTCACAAATGACATTGATCTCCTATAAATACCCTCTGCAACACATCACAACATTAATTAGGTCAGCACCATGAAAACTTTTAGATGAAACATGTAACTATTCAAAGGTCAGCTTCAATATGTATGCAGGAAAATTTCATCGATTTAACAATTAAAACAAATACAACCTGCAACCCTCAAAGAATTCAATCTAACTAAACAACTATGAAATGTAGAAAATAAGAAAATCAACTAGATTATATGATTCTTTGGTATGCTTGTGGATTGTTGCTTCATGTATGCATCCAAATGATAAAAAGCTGCCATGATTGGATTAGACAAGTGACATGCAAAGCGATAACAAGATGTAGATAGAATGAAGATGAAAGTTCAGAAGATGGAAGAAGATTTGAGGAGAGAGGGAAGAAGAAGAAACTCAAATGAGAGCACAAGAGTACATTTATAAGATGAGAAGATGATAAACCGATGGTGGAGATGATAAAGCAAGATCGATGGTCGAGAAGAAGTGTGGAAGGGGAATGAACGTGCACTCGCCAATTGTCAAAGAGAAGATGAGGTTGCCTTTTTAAATTTGGATATTTCCATTTATTTGGTGGAGACAACTTGATTTTTCTATTTTGATAAAATCTTCCATATTTTGATTTTTGATTTATTTCTATTTTCATGGTGGAGATAAAAGATTTTCCTATTTTGAAACTTTCCCATGATTTGATTTTTGCTTTGTTGCTATTTTGAACTCATGTGCATGTTTAGAAGGTGGGAAAATTAAATTAAATAATCATTTTTATTTAATTTATTTACTGGAAAATGGATAAATAAATTAAATAACCCTATTTATTTAATTTATTTAAAATGATAAGATGGAAATGGGGATAAATTGAATAAATTTAGATTCATTTAATTTATTCATATGGTAGGAGGGAATAAATAAACTTAGATTTTATTTATTTCTTAGAAGAAAAGTGATGACATAATTAAATAACCTAAGGTTATTTAATTACTAGTGCAAGATAGGAAAATGAGGATAATTAATTAAACAAAATTATTTAATTAATTATGATGACATAGGGGAAAAGAGGTTTTTGCTACAAGAGTGTTAGAGGACATTTTTGGGTGTCTACGTTTTGCCCCTCTTTGAGACAATGTCTGTTAAGGCATTGTTTCAAAGAAGATATGATACTTTAGATAAACAGGCTATGCCCCAGTGAAACTGGCAGATGATGCCCCCTTGAGAAGAAAACCAGATGATCGAGAAAAGGCTGGGTTAACTCACGATAAGATGACAGAAGGTGACCAACTAGGCTAACACAAAGAGTTAGGGGTTGGGCAGGGTCAAGTTTGGATAGTATAGAAGAATTAGGGTTTGGCTCAAAAGAAAAGACTAGGGTTATGCATGTCTAACACACTTGTTTGACAAGGTGAAGAGGGATAATGATGAAGACCAAGAGGATGATGAGTAGAAGAAAAATGATGACGAAGACATTGATCAGACAAGTGAAGAAGAGACACAGTGAAAGGCAGCTTCCAATGGGTGCATACAACATTGAAGATTCACAATCCTTATGTTTGATATAGCACTATATATTATGCACCAGGGTATAAAGACCAAGGTGTCGAGTATCCAATGCACTATAGGCTAATACAACCTTATCAAGATACAAGATATGAATATAAGTTGTAGTGATACTAATGTAGTACAAATGCAAGATAAAAAGATAACACACACAAGCAAGCATGCACAAATGATACAAAAACAAACAAGGTATTGCCCTTGTCAAGTTGTAAACTGATGATTAATTGCTAATTGGTGGATTGATTGTTGAGGATAGTGTTGTCATGGCAGGGAATGATATATCTCTAGATCAACACAAGGATGATGATTGATTGATTGATTGATTTGGTTTATGACAAAGATACGATCAAGACCATTGATTGTGATTGGACAATTTGACAAGCTCAATTAACTTGATTGGTATGGATAAGGAGGACTTGCATTTGAGTTTATTGGATGGGTGATGGGAAGAAGTGACAGATTGAAGCTTTGAGTGATTGATTGGAAGAATTGTTTTAAGAGATTGATGAATTGATGGAGATAGAAGATAGAAGAAGATGATGAGAGAAGAAAGAGGAATATTGTCTGTGCCTGAATCTGGGCACTTCCTTTGTACTCCAAACTACCTACATACCTTGTATCTGTAGGATCAAGGCACTTAACGATAGAAATGAGATGTAGTTCTGATTGGTGTTTTATTGATGGTGATGATGATTGATTTGATTTTCACTGATTGATTGGATTGATGTGATTTTTGTTGATTGATTTGTTTTGATTGGGATTTTTAGAGGATTGGGATTGATTGGATGATGTTATTGATGGGATTTGATTTGATGAATTGATTTTTTATGATTGAATTTGATGATCAAATTTGATGATTGGATTTGATTTGATGACTTGATATATGATGTTGATGTGATTTTGATTGTTTGAGAGATTGGCTTGATTTGATAGGTTTGATTTTGATGATTGAATTTGATGATTGGACTAATGATTGGATTAATGATTTGATTAGAAGTTTGGCTTGATTTGATTATAAGAATTTTGTTGGATTTTATGATTTTTTTTGTATTTTTTCAAGATAGTTTATATTTTTTGGATTTTTTCTTTCAAAACTTTTTATGATTTTTTGGAGTTTTTTCAGGACTTTTTGTAATTTTTTGGATTTTTTCAGGACAGTTAATGATTTTTTTAGATTTTTTCATCACTTTTTATTATTTTTGGGTATTTTGATATGTTTTGGGATGCCAATGGATTTACAATGTGTGCAACCTTTTTGCGAGATACTAATGTTGAGGGAGGAAACCAAGTCTAGGTGCAAGGATGAAAGATAGGATTGGATGGATGAAAGGATGGGCGATAAGGGATGGAAAGGAAGACTCATGATAAATGATTAGATAAGAGGATAGGCGACATCGGATGTATGTATAAGAGAGATAGGATGTGATCTCAAAGACTATGTCACATAGGAAATAACATGCACCATTCTAGATAGTATGCTTGGGATTTTTCATGACAAGGCTCAGGACGATAGGATAGTGATAGGATTGGGCTGATGGCAATGGGATTATGATAGGATGATAGGATGGATTGGAAGGGATAAGGTACATCAAGAGTTTTTTGTAAGCATGTTTCAACATTTTTCCCCCAATCTTTATCAAGATCAAGAAGAGGAAGGATGAATGGATGGATGCAATGGGATACGTGTATGTATGTGGATAGATAAGGATGGTGAGATAAGAAATGATAGGATATGATAGGATGGAAAATGATAGGTAGGATGAGACAAGGTGCCCCCAAGTGTAGGTGACATAGAAGATCAAACTTACACATGACACCTGTTTGCTAGGTTTTCATCATGGTACTTATCCAGGGTGCTTGTTTGCCAGGTTTTCACAGTTGGATGAAGGGATTTTTCTTTACTTTTTTTTTCTTTTTTTTCATTTTTTTGGGATTTTTGACTTTTTTGATAGGATAGGAGAAGGTGGATTATGGATAAGAGGACTCTAGTGTCTGGTTCCATGGTAGTACCGCTAGATGGATGTCATCACATGGACCATGTCAAGTGTGCTCATAGATGTTGGTAAGGGATGACATGAAAGATGGATGGGTAGGCAGATAGCAAATTATGAAAAGTACGATAGTGGATTATGATGTGGATTATGAAGGGAAGATAGTGGTTTATGATGTGGATTATGGATGACTTATGGATGGAAGGTTTATGAAAAAGCATGGACCATAGGAATAGGATGAGGAAGAATAATAGCTGAAGGATGGGGAGATGGAGGTCAATGGAATTGTTTCAGGATGGAAAGGAATCATGACCCACGGTTGTACACATCGTGATAAACATTAAATCTTATGATGGGATGGCAGTGTAGGAAGCAATGGAGATGTGTGTTTAGGAGATGGATGATGTAAGCATTTGGGGACCCACATGGGCTTAGTTTTTTATGACTTTTGCTTTTCATGTGGGATGGAGGATTTTACTACTTTTGGATGGAATGGACAGAAGGAGATGGTTGGGATTTGCGAGAGGTGGATGCCTCATTTGACTTGATGGCTTGTTGCTTAGGGACCCATGCCATTTTAGTTTTTGACATTGCATGTGGAGGTATGGGTTGGGATATATGCAGCTTTTGTGCAGCTTTTGAGGTAATTGCTTGTTGCTTGGGGACCCACACCTTTTTCATTTTTGCTTTGAGGTGTGGGTGTATGCAGCTTTTGAGATGGATCTTTCTTTGATGCTTTGCTTTTGTGTCCTAAGTCATGAGGATTTTTAGGATTTTTTGCTTTATGTGCAGAGGCACCCAAGTTTTGACTTTTGAATCCCATGGGGTGAGTGGAAGTGGAGTTGGTGGAATGAGTGGAAGCTTTATGTTTACATGATGTGTGCATTTGTTGGTCATGATTAGGGATTTTAGAGGGCTTATGGATGGATGGATAAGGTGTTGGAAGTAGTGGAGGTAGACTCAATGGAGGGATGTTAGGAGTTGGAAGAAGTGGAAGTAAAGTGGATGGCGGGAGGTGTATGGTCACATGCTTTTGCAATTTGTAAGAGGATGGAGGTGGAATGGCGATATATGTTTTGGGAATATGATGGGATTTACGATGGAAAGTGATAGACTTAGGAGGAATGGAGGAAGTACCAACATCATTAGATTGTTGACCGTGAGGTGTGTATCCAAGGTGAAATGAGTGTGGAGGAGGGACTTGGACATGGATGGGCTCCAAAAGACCTTGTTCAAGAAGGCGTATGCCTTTACCTTGATAGTTCATGTTTTGGAGGATGTGATTGACAATAGGACTAGGTGTAGGTGGAACACTAGACATGAGCTCCTTATTCAATGGAGAAGGTAAAGTGGATAAAGTTTGTTGGTGTTCTAAGGAGGAACACTCATGGATAAAGGTGGTAAGACTAAGAGGACATGATGGGGGATTTGCGATAGGGTTGATAGTGGATGATGGAGGATCATTAGGATCTTGCTTTTACTCATTATGATCCAAGGTATTGATTTGATCTTCTATGCTTATGTCTTCTTGGGAGGTATGTGTCTCATCATGACATGTGGATGTTTGTAGGAAGGCCATGAAATGAGGTGAACACTCAAGGAGGTCAATAAGACTTTAATTAGATGGAGCATGTAGGTCTTGGGTGTCTTGCTCATGGATGGGTAGGGGATTATGGATAAGATCAAGGTGCTCATGGATAGCTTCTTTATAGGCAATATCATCTTGATCATGGAAGAGGTAAATATTATGAATGGGTAGCATAGGTGGAATTTAACAGATTTGATCTTGACTTAGATTAGGGACTAATGTTTCCACATACATAGGATCATGCTCTTGATAGACCTCTTGGGTGGCTTGGATGGAAGGGGAAGATTCTTGGATGAATCCATGAGAGAGTATGATGGACTTAGACTTGGGTTTATGATGGGAGGCTCTTGAATTGGCTCGATAGCTTGTGGTTCACATGATGTGGTTGGAAGGATAAGCAAGGTATTGGGAGATCCTTTGACAGACTCATGAATGGGACTTTGATGACATTGTAATGCTAGAAAATGTCCCCTTGGGGGGCTTTTCCCTCATAAGGTTTAGCTCCCGGGTCTTTAGTATGTATTTAGAACATTTTAGTTCATATTTTGGCATCCCGATGGAATGAGACCTAGGTTCCATGGAAAATTGGACCTAGGTGGATCCCTTGAGCTATACCCTACCAAAAATAGGGGGGAGGACTTGGGCGCCCGCACCCTAGTCCTACCCTATTTTGGGGCAGCCCTAATTTCTAGGTGTCAGTTTATTACCGTTATTTGGTTTTTTTGCTGACATAGTAAAATTTGATTTTTAAAATCTTGGCAGGAATGCTTGTAGGTGCATATATAAGCATGTGTAGGCATTCATTTGAAAACTAGAAGATCATTGTGAACTCTAGGCATTCTCAAGGTGATTCAAGGCTTTCTATTGTGTTGCAAGAACAGACTTATATGTTTTGTGTGTTGATATTTGTAGATTTAAGCATCAATCTCCTCATGGCATGAAGAGCATCTTCCTCCATGAGAGCTTTACTACAAGGTGACATAATATTATGTTTTTTTATCATTGATTCCTTTGGTTTTTACCTCTGCCTCACAAGGGCATGCACTCTTTGTCTAACAACGGTGTTCAGAGACTTAAGTGTCCTTTGAGGCTTGACTGAGGCAAGCCTCTAAACACTACAACCCCTAAACCAAGTCTTGTGATTGCAGGTTATAGGTGTCGCATCTAGAAAAGTGGAGTTGCATGAAGGCTTGACAGGCATCAAGGGTTCAGGATCTAAAGAAAAACAAGACATAGGAGCACTTCTAGGACTTGGGTGCTCGCAACAATGTCCTCCACAGACAGATTTTTGGAAACAGAAGTTACAGGGCTGATCAGTGTTGGAAGGAGGTCTAGATTCCCTGAAAAAGTATTTACCTTGGACTTGGGTGCTCACACCTTAGTCCCCGACTGTTCTGCCTCAGAACCCCAAAAATAGGTATTCTGTGATTTGTTATTTTACTCCCGTCTGTAAGAGCTTTTTATGTCTTTCGTCAATTTGTTGTCGTATTTGCATGATTAGGGTTTTAATGGTTAATTAGACATAAAAGAAGGAAAAATTGATAATTAATTCCCTAATCCAAGTTTTCCTACATCTGTAAGTGACCTAGGGTATGATAGTGCTCATCACTCAACCCTAGATCCTTCAATGTTAGGGTGAAAGGAGGATTTTAACATTTAAACAACAAAAGATTAACGAACTCTAATTTTTCCCTAAACATTTTGGTGAACCTGTGTTTTTGGACTTAAATTGCAACTTGCTGAGTATTTGTATTCAGATTTGGTGTGATTTCATTCACTCATATAGGCATTTACTTTATTGCATTGAGAAAATTTTTTAAAAATTGAAAAATTGGAAAAATACAAAAAAATTGCATTGTTTGGCTTACTAAATTGCATCAGTTCTTCCTAAATTTTCCTAATTAATGTTTTTTGCATCAGATATGATATAAACTATAGAAAAATCTTAAAAAATCAGAAATTTACATTGCATTTTCATCATTTAATTTCTAGGCTTTTGTGGAAAATTTGACAATTTTATATAACCCAGTAATTCCAAAATCTAGGATTTGTAGGAAAAAATCTTTTATCAGTTTTTTCTACTGATTTTAGAGGCTCATTTGAATTTTCATTTGGCTTTAGTCTTGCATTTTAATGTGAATTTGCATTTAGATTTAAAATATTTGCATTTTTACATAGAAATTTTCAACAACAAAAAACTAGCAATTTTGATGCATTTTCATTAAATTTGCATAGGCATTTTGCATGTTAAGGATTAAAAATCATTTTCAGATCTGAGAGTAAGTCAATTTCATCATAAATCAGACTTAAAATCATTCTCATAGAATTTTATCCCAATATCTCAAACCTAGGACTTCAAAAATAATGATTTTCACTAAATTTGACCTTATCGACTCTCCAAACTTGCACCATAGATGTGTTGTGAAAGGTATTTTGGAATTAATTTGTGATTATCAGGGTAATAATTTGTTTCCCCTCATAAAAATCTTCACAACACCATTTTATCGAGCTCTTGTAGTGAATATTCGGTGAAAAACTACACATTTTGGCCATTTTTGCCCTAGGGTTTGACCTAGTTTGCACTCCAAGCGTGTTGTAATCAATTTTAAGGATTGAGGTGACTAAAATTATTAATTTTATTTTTTTTACCTCTGAAAATTCCTTACAACACCTCTTTTTCTAGGTCTTGGAGTTGAAAAATCGTGAAAAATAGCCTATTTTTGCTATATTTTCACTAGGGTTTAACCTCAAGTGGCGCTAAAAGTGTGTTGTGTTGGATATTTTGGCACTAAGTGGATTTTATTTTGGATATTATTTTCTGTCCATCATCATTTTTCTCAGAACATCTTTTTTATGCTCTCTTGCATTGAGTTTTGGTGAAAAAAGTGCCTATTTTGACATATTTTCACTATATTTTGACTTGGCATTATCTTGGATTTGCATCAAGAGTGTGTTGAGAGTGATTATTTTTCTATTTTAGAATAATATAAGATGTATAACTTGCTTCCCTTGACTGAAATCCTCATAGCATCCTTTTCTTCAATCATTTACATTGAAAAGTATCAAAAAATAAGCATTTTAGGCTATTTTTGCTCTTATCTTTTGCACCAATTTTGAAAAGATTTCAATATCTGATTTGGCATTGGTTTGAGCATAAAACATGGCCTCTAATCATAATAGAAATAATAGGTTCCCTTCTAGACCTTACATGAAAAGAAAGGCTCCTGAACCCGAAATTGTCTTCACTCCTCATGATAGAACAACTGGAGAAAAAGGACCTCTTTATATTATTGTGAAAATAATGGGAAACCTCATGAATGGAACTCTTATCGATCCTAATTGTATGACTAATGTTTCCAATGAGGAGTTCATCTTTTCACATCAATTAATGCAAGGTTCTTATGACCTCTCAAGCATGATGATTAAACATAAGGGAACCTTTATCAAGCCTTTGGGTAAGATATCTTTGTTAGTAACATTATCTAGAAAACATGTCGAACAATGGTTTGATGTTGTCCCCGTTTATAACCTCTTTCACATTAAATTGGGACATCCGTGGCTAAAATAAATGAAAATAAATGAAAGCTATCCCTACAACAATACACCATTGTCTGAAATTCCCTCTGGACGACCGTATAATCACCGTCCCTTAAAACAAGTATAAACCTTTGGTTCAACAAAAACATTACAAGTTGAATTACTTTTGGGATAAAACTGAAGTGCCTAGTCCTCCTACACAAGAAGTGACAAAAGATAAACAACCCACATGTGAAGAGAGTTTTAGACCAAAAGGACAAGGTCCCTATGCTGAGGTTCCTCCCCCAAAATCCTTACAGGGATCGGAAGATTGTTGTCAACAACAAAGTGTTCCACCACGACAAATGAGGTTTGATATTGGTGCTTCATCTTCTCATTTGCACAAGCCTATGAAAGAGTATAGCCCTATCTTACAAGAGATAAGTGGTAAAACAAAATGGAACAAAAAAGCAAGAGAAAGAAGAAAAAGAAGAGAAGAATATGCTATAAACCTTGTCTCTCAACAAGAAAACATCGATCCCAACATTCAACCAAATGAAGATGAACAACATGATGAACATGATATGAAATTGGCTATGATATCGTATGTCCCACTATCCTCCAACATCAGGGAGTGGGAAGATGACGACGATGATTTTCTTATAGACAACTTCTAGCCTGAAAGGGGCCCTACAGGTAAGTATCTCTAATCTTTTATTTCTCCCATGATGTGCCTCGCTCGTGATGTGTTATATGTTGTTTAGGCCTCCTGGGATGACCTCAAATTCTCCCATAAGGTTTGAGATACAAGGAGACTGCCTCTATTGTGACCTTCTTCTATTTGCATCATCATTCTTCTAAATTGCCTCTCTCTGATTTCATTATTGTGTGTTGTGTCTTACGGACATAGTGTTGTGGTTGGTGACTTGGGGGCACCCTCCTACGTGACTATCCCTAAGACACTTGTCTCTCCTCTCTTATTTATTGTTTCCCTTCCTCTAGTGTTTCCACCTAGCAGATGGATGATGAAAAACATTTATACTGATGCGGACCTAGTGTCCCTTTCAAGAGCAATCAAAAAATGGACTTAGTTCCTAAGATGACAATGGGGTTGTTAGATTTAGGACAGACAACTAAGAGGGGGGGAGTGAATTAGTTGTCCAAAACTTTCTTCATATTAATCACTTAAATTATTTTCTAAATCCAACAGCATAACAATAAATCAATCATGGAAATGTAATGAAACAATTCAAGAGCAGAAACACATTAACACATATGACACCAAGATTTTTGACATGAAAAACCTGGTTAAGAGAAAAACCATGGGGTGACTAACCCAAGATTGTATTCTCTATTAGAAGAATAGAAAGAACAAAATGGCACATGCCAATTAGGGCTCATAGCCCGAGCACACTGCTCACAAGAGGCCCACTACCTACAGGAGACACACTGTCTACAAAAAATAAGTATTACATACTTGAACTGAAGAATAGCATCTTCACCATGCTTGAGTCAGTTCCATTTAAGCCCAATACTTCTGCTCTGCTTTTCCCTTTCCTCCTCTCTACCACACTCTCATCCTCACAAGATATATTTGAAATGACTTTACAACTCCTTATTTATACAAGACATCGACTTTAGGGATAATCATCCAAGTCGGCATACATTATAGAGCAAATACAAAAATACAACATGACTAATTACAAAAGACTTCACACAAATCAACACATTGTCAGCCACATAGATCAGAGACTTCAATCTTCCTTTAGGAACATGTCATTCTTCATAGAACATCTTCAAGATCCTCCGCAAGATGTGTAATTCATCCGGTCGGCCTGAATTGGGAAGAACATCATCATCTGAAAGCAATTCTTCAATTACGAGCACAATCTTCAATGTGGATCACCAACACGACCTGGACACAATCCAAAGACCTCCACAAGCTTGCTTGAATCACCAAGAACATCCACACTACTTCTGTTCACTAAAATCATTCTCTCCTTCATCCAGAACCTCAAGAACACAATTTGTCATCACTATCGTATTGGAATAGATGCTTGCGGACCTTCAAACCATGAACCAATTGGGTTGTCAATTCATATTGACTTCATAAACACTCCACCAAATCCGCAAAACAAGATATTTCATTTCCGGATCTCACCGGACCTATCTGTGTCACTTTGTCACCTCTGAACATCTGCCAGAACTAGTTTCACTTAAGTGGCCATAACTTCTTCAGATCTTCATGCGGACATCTGAAATCTTTACTGGATCATCTTAAGACACATATCTACAAACCCTTTTATGCGCATCCTCTGATCTTCATCTTAGTTGGGATCTTTACCTCACTGTCTTCACTGTTCTTCTCTGTTCCTGATTAGGACTAATTCTCTCAATATCCTTGGCACAAAGCTCATCCAATCCTTATCATCAATGCAACAAGAGTATGTTGACATCAATGACAACACCGGTTAGGCTCATACTTGCAATAGGGATTGTATATTTTATCTGACGCTTGGCTAGTGGAAGCACTCGTTCTTTCCACATAGTGAATTTGATGATGTTTCTATCGCATTTACAAACCTTAATAATGTTGCTGCTCTATGCACCTTTGTTTTCCTTTGAATCTAGCCTTGGTGGTACTCAATTTAGAGAGCTTCGTGCTATAGCCCCATGGTTATCCTCAAACTCTAAATTCATTGTATAACCTTGGCCCTTTGTGTGGTTAATCACATGCGTTGATGTTGTTGTTTATCATGATCTTGTAGACACTAACATGCTTCTTACAAGGATGTGTTTGTGGGAAAATTTGGTGATCGTAAAGTACATGTCACCTCCAGGGGGCATGGGCTTTGCGAAATTTGGTGTTCCCTTGTGTGTTTTCTTCCTACCTTAATGTGCTTGATATCGATGCTTGGTAAAGTTTGATTTTTAAAATCTTGGCAGGAATGCTTGTAGGTGCATATATAAGCATGTGTAGGCATTCATTTGAAAACTAGAGAATCATTGTGAACTCTAGGCATTCTTAAGGTGATTCAAGGCTTTCTATTATGTTGCAAGAGCAGACTTGTGTGTTTTGTGTGTTGATATTTGCAGATTTGAGCATCAATCTCCTCATGGCATGAAGAGCATCTTCCTCCATGAGAGCTTCACTACAAGGTGACATAATATTGTATTTTTTTATCATTGATTCCTTTGGTTTTTACCTCTGCCTCACAAGGGCATGCACTCTTTGTCTAAAAACGGTGTTCAGAGACTTAAGTGTCCTCCGGGGTTTGACTGAGGTAAGCCTCTAAACACCACAACCCCCAAACCAAGTCTTGTGATTGTAGGTTACATGTGTTGCACCTGGAAAAAGTGGAGTTGTAGGAAGGCTTGGCAGGCATCAACAATTTAGGATCTAAAAAAAGTAGGACACATGAGCACTTCCAGGACTTGGGCACTCGTAACAGTGTCCTCCACAGACATATTTTAGGAAACAAAAGTTACAAGGTTGATCAATATCAAAAGGAGGTCCAGATTCCCTGAAAAAGTAGGTACCTTAGACTTGGGCGCCCACACCTTAGTCCCTGACTGTTCTGCCTCAGAACCCTGAAAATAGGTATTCTGTGATTTGTTATTTTACTCCTGTCTGCAAGAGCTTTTTCCTTCTTTCGTCAATTTGTTGCCGTATTTGCATGATTAAGGTTTTAATGGTTAATTGGACATAAAAGAAGGAAAAATTGATAATTAATTCCCTAATCCAATTTTCCCTACATCTGTAAGTGACCTAGTGTATGATAGTGCTCATCACTCGACCCTAGATCCTTCAATGTTAGGGTGAAAGGAGGATTTTAACATCTAAACAATAAAAGATTAACGAAATCCAATTTTACCCTAAATAGACATGGCAATGATTTATTCCTCGCTAATATCCAATGGATCACATCCTCTGCAAGTGTATGGGTGGTTGGATAATAAAGGGGATGGATGATGATAGTGGATGGTGTTATAGGCTTAGAAGTAGAGTTTGGATTGGATGGAGGGATAGTGAGGCCAAATGGATTAGGATTGGATGGAGGAATAGAAGGATTGGATAGATTAGATGGTTAGTGGGTCAATAGACTAGGAATGGGATCACATGATGGTGTCAAAATGGGACTAGTAGGCTCATATGTTAGCATGTGATCAGATGGTGATGGAGGATGTTCATAGGATGCTTGCTCTAGGTTGGTGTCTCCCTCATCAAAGTCTATTAAGTCTTGTAGCATAGGTTGACTTAAGGATATAGGATTTATGTACAAAGAGTCATTTAGACTTGAGTCAAAGGTTATTAGGTCTTGTTGCTCAGGTGGACTTAAGTCTATTTGGTTTATATACAAAGAGTCACTTAAACTTGAGTCAAAGGTTACTAGGTCTTGTTGCTCAGGTGGATTTAAGCCTATTAGGTCTTGTGGCAAGAGTGGACTTGGATTCACTTGAGTTATGTACAAAGAGCCACTCGGATTTGCATGTTCATGTTGTGGGGGCCACTGATAGTCCTGTGAATGGGTTTGATGAAGAGCTGAAGAGGTAAGATGTGTAGGCAAGAGGTTTTGGGGTACGGGTTGTGGATAATGGTAGATGTTGGAAGTAGGGTATATTGATGTGGCATTGTTACGGAAAGATGTAGGATAAGGTGATGTGGAATTGTCATGGAAATATGTAGGATGAGGTGATGTGTAATTATTATGACATGTAGATGGATTAGATTGGTGTGAAATGGAAGGGGATGCCACATAGGTTGGTGTTGAATGGATAAGGGATGATGATGTACTTGTTGGGCTTGACATGTGTCCAAAAGGTGTTGGGCTTGTGCTATATGATGTTCCATATGAGGTGATTGACCTGCTTGAAGTTGAAGTTGTTGAATCAAGTTATGGACACATTGAATCATTTGTTCACTTAGGGGTGATCGACTTGTTTGAACTTGGTGAAGTAGGTTGGTGAGGTCATGTGCTAGGTCCTCTAATGTCGACATGGTGGAAAATGGTGTGGATTGGACTTATGCAACAAAGTTGAGACTCTTGGATTGATTGGTTTTCTTGATTGATTGATTGGATTGGCTTGGTCAATTAATTGGATTAGGTTGATTAGTTGGTTGATTGGATAAGATTATCTCCCAAGAGATAGACTCATGAACTCAAGGGTAGACAAAGTTGGTTGATAATGCTGATATGATCAAATGCTAGATGAGGACTAAAGCCAAAGGACAATGTTGGTTGATTAGATCGATGTTGGATAGCTGATGTAGAGTCTCAAAAAGGATGTAGGGCTCAAGAAGTCCAATGATATGATATGGTCAAATTGGATGGGATGGTGCAGAATGGTGTGGATTGGATTAGAAGGATGATGATATGGAATGATGAGGTTAGATGACTTGGCTTGATTGGGATGTGGTTGATTGGATGACAAGGATGATCTAGTTTGGAAGGATTGGATGAAGTCTAATGATTGGGAAATGTGTTATGACAAGTAGGTTGAGGATGATGTGGCGATATCAAACATAAGATCTCACATACACATGCATGCACACCAAACACAGTGATCAATGCGTACACCCTAGGCTAGGCAAGGATAGTATCTTTTAGGTTCCCACTTGGTTATACCCAGCCATGCCTACTTATGGTGTATAGCTCCAGAAACTTGGGGTACGGGCTCCCCCTTACAGTGCATTCACTTCTTAGGCACACCAAGTTCCAGGTCCTCAAGACATGCAGATCTTGAGGTACCTTGCTATCTCTGCCATAAGCCGTGAAAATCTGGGACAGCTATCAGAGTTTCCTCTTGTACCAACAGATAGGGGTTTTTGGCTACTACATAGAGGTTTCTAGTTAGGGTTTCCTTTTGGGTGGCTATACATGCAGCAATTCACTCCGTTAAGGAGGCTTCCTAGCCTACAGAGGTTAGGCTCTGCAGGGTTTTGGGGGAAACATTCGTCAGTATAGCAGAACAACACTTGTCGTTTGTGACTTTCGTCACAAATGTGTTATTTGTATAGTGGCTTGGAATGGTCTAGCTTTGACCCATTTCTTCTTGGGTTGTACCCCTTCTCACAGTGGGAAGGCAGGCCCTCTAGAGTTAGCAAGGATTTCTCGTGCACCCCAGATCCATTGGTTAGGCAGGGGGAGAGGATACTTTCATTGCCAAATTGGGTTATAGTTAGACTCAACAAGAAAGCAAAGAAATGAAAAGCAGACACAATGAAGATAGATTGTTCATTTTAGAGCACCAAACTGAAGTGTTTGAGTTGTGGGTTCATTTTAAAACACCAAACTTAAGTGTGCCTACTTTAGTATAAAAGATTGTTTAGAAACTTGGACCGATCGGAATTGCAAACAAGGTTAGCATGTTTCAACCTCTAGTCTTCGATAAATAAGAGAGAGACAAGCTACACCGAGAAGGCATTAGATTTTGAAAAAACCTTATTTTATGCAACAGAAACCAGATGCGTAGAGAAAAGACCAAATGTGATTTGCTAATGACCAAAGGTGGCTAAAATCTTACCATAGGCGACTAGCTGCTATGCAAAGGTGATTTTATGTCATGTGGAGGTGACCTACTATCATTCAAAGGTGCTTCATTATATCCATCCTACAAAAAATCTAATACAACCAAATGCGACTAGATACAACCAAAGGCGATTTATTTTTGACCATATGTGACTAGAAAAACCAAAGGCAATTTGTTTTTGACCATATACGAATAGAAAAACCAAAGGCAATTTGTTTTTTACCATATGTGACTAGAAAAACCAAAAGTAATTTGTTTTTGACCATATGCGCATGGACAAACCAAAGGCGATTTTCTGCAGATCCGAACGCTATTTTCTTCACCAAATGCACATTTCTTGACGAAAAATAGGCAAATTTATACTTGTTTTTCATGGAAACGGCCCCCCAAACGCAATGGTGAGATTGGTTTGAGCTTAGAAGGTCATATTTAATAGATAAAATTCAAAACATGCCATATGAGGGTTATAAAACATGCAAATTTTTACTACGAAAACTTGCAAAAACTTAGTGATTCGGTCCCACTAGGCATGTCATTTTGCATGTAGGAAAATTTCATCAATTTAACAATTAAAACAAATACAACCTGTAACCCTCAAAGAATCCAATCTAACTAAACAACTATGAAATGAAGAAAACAAGCAAATCAACTAGATTATATGATTCTTTGGTATGCTTGTGGATTACTGCTTCATGTATGCATCCATATGATAAAAAGCTACCATGATTAGATTAGAAAAGTGACATTCAAAGCAATAACAAGATGTAGATAGAATAAAGATGAAAGCTCAAAAGATGGAAGAAGATTCGAGGAGAGAGGGAAGAAGAAGCAACTCAAATGAGAGCACAAGAGTGCATTTATAGGATGAGAAGATGATAAACCGATGGTGGAGATGATAAGGCAAGATCGAAGGTCGAGAGGAAGTGTAGAAGGGGAACGAATGTGCACTCACCAAGTGTCAAAGAGAAGATGACGTTCCCTTTTTAAATTTAAATATTTCCATTTATTTGGTGGAGACAACTTGATTTTTCTATTTTGATAAAATCTTCCATATTTTGATTTTTGATTTATTTCTATTTTCATGGTGGAGATAAAAGATTTTCCTATTTTGAAACTTTCCCATGATTTGATTTTTGCTTTGTTGCTATCTTGAACTCATGTGCATGTTTAGAAAGTGGGAAAACTAAATTAAATAATCATTTTTATTCAATTTATTTATTGAAAAATGGATAAATAAATTAAATAACCATGTTTATTTAATTTATTTAAAATGATAAGATAGAAATAGGGATAAATTAAATAAATTAAGATTCATTTAATTTATTCATATGGTAGGAGGGAATAAATAAAACTTAGGTTTTATTTATTTCTTAGAAGAAAAGTGATGACATAATTAAATAACCTAAGGTTATTTAATTACTAGTGGAAGGTAGGAAAATGAGGATAATTAATTAAACAAAATTATTTAATTAATTATGATGACATAGGGGAAAAGAGGTTTTTGCTACAAGTGTGTTAGAGGACATTTTTGGGTGTCTACACAATACATACAATATGTCAAGGAGACTTGTTACGGACCTTAGTACTTCATGAAGGGATTCAAGGAACATCACTTCACATCTTATATAGTCAAAACAATTGATCAGGATCCTCCACATATAGTAGAAACTAGTTTGTCAGCCCAAACTATACAAACACTTCTAACTGTTTATCTTCATACCACCGGGGAGAAGCCAAAAACATTATGTGGACCAAGAATTCCACATTGTATCACCTTAAAATCATTCAACCACCTTCCTACTAAAGTATTAGATCAATCTAGACATCTGCAAGTCAAGAGATATGATAAACTGCTAGAAACAGTGTAGTCCGGACTAATTGTGATACTCCACTATTCAGGTTATAGCATTGAGGTACATCAAAAACCTTGAAACCTTTAGAGATGAACTTAAACATCATGACATGCATACTCCTAGATCCGCACATCCTCATCTCATATTTCCAGAGAAAAGCAAGAGCTAGACTAAGGTATATTAAAGTCCAGAGAACACGTATATACAATTCTTCATTCACTTACATATCTTGTGTGGTACTAGAAATAAGAGATATTTGTGTGCGGTTCAAACCTACAGTATATTGGAGCATGTAGAACATCTATACAATCTTTAATTTCTGATCTATATGTATTTCATCTTCTACAAATACTCAAACATGTACTTTGAGGCTTCTAGAATAGTCTATATTACCTCTGTTACTTGAATGCAGACCTTGCAGACCACCAAACCACCTAAAGCTTCAATATAACACACCTTATACATCACTGAGCCTATCCTCAAAACCGCATGACCAAACAATTCCTTCCAAATAGGTCTTTACCATTGCTTTACCCTGTCTAAGTAGTAACTAATACTCTGTCACTTGTAAATTTTTCTGCTAAAGGTGTAGTGACTTGAGATTTTGAATATATCATGTTAATAATAGGATAGACTTATCTTCTAAACCACAATACTAAATCTTTCAATGCGAAGAAATGTGGACAAAATTACTGTACTTTTGTCTTAAGATATACACTGTGAATGCCTTGATAAAAAAATCTGCAACTTGTCTCTGGGTGCGGTATTTCAAACTAATGAAATATAAATGTAGGGATATAGAAGACATGTTAGGACATGAGTATTTATCTCTACATCATTCTTAAACACAAGACTGATCACTACATCATACTTGGACAATTTTCTCTTCTTCCAGACTGGTTTCACCTGAGCATACTGATCCTAATGTTTTAACAATTGTCTCTCTCAAATCTTCTATTAGTCATCAACTTTTCAAACTGTTAAATGTTGTACAAGTTTGTCCTTATATTTCCATATACTATGTTGACATCAATGACAAACATATATTGCCAACAATTTACACTTATCACTTTCCTTTGTTATGCCATCTTCACCATAATATACACATTAGCTTTTCATTTTACCTTTTATCTTTAATTGAAACCTTTGTTAATGAGGTTAGGTGCAATAATGTGAGTGTACCTTTGCAGCAAGGTTTCATTTACCACCTCTACTACTACTACCTCAACAACTCCCTAAACCTTGGTGTTAGCCACCTGCCTATTGAGAATTTCTCTAATCTTATTAGGAAAGGTAGAAATAAGAGTTTTCCTAAGAATACTCCCAAGGTTACACCTTGGTTTTAACCTTTCTTGAAGAGCCCTAAGTCTCATTCTAGGAAAGAAAAATGTAAAAGAAATCTCCCTAGACTCAATGTGAAGATGCCTAAGGCTACTAAGGGTACTCATGTTAAAGTTGTGACCAAGAGTCAAGTGCAAGACCTTGACACAAGGCCTAGCCCTTCTACTCACTTTATGAGGAAGTGTGACAATGATAGAAAAGATAAATAGAAAACAAATTTAGTTGTGGGTAGTCCCATAAGAAAAGAAGCTAAAAAGAGAACTAGGGAGAATACTATTGGGGTTAGAAAATCTTCCTGCCTTACTGCTCATCATCCCAAAAATGAAATTAATCCCCCTAAGGATGAGGTCAATATAGTGTATTCAAGCAATGTGAAGGATGATTTGTATGTGCCCACAAAACATGATAGGGTGTCCAAGTTGGACTTTAGAAACAATATGAGTACCAGTAGACACTCCCCTATTCAAAGTGGGACTAAAACCAAGAAATATTTCTCTACTTATGTTGAAGAGAGGGAAGAGACTATGCCTATAAAACACAAGCTATCTATGAAGTACCTCCATTTGAAGTAGAAGAAAGAGGAGAAAAAGACCCCTAAGAAGTGAGAGGAGAACACAACGAATGTTGTTAATAGTGATAATAGGAAGAATGAGTTCAAGAATATTATCAACAAACACTATGTCTAGACCACATGCTTCTTCAATCACAAAATGATACATGTTTTACCAAAAAAAATGGTCTCATTGAAAATCAAATTCAGAGAGTTGGAGGAACTAGTTACTAATATGCTAAATCTAAGTAAACAATACTTAGAATGTACTACTTTAAGCAGGAAAACTTTTTAGGAGGAGCTAAATAGTGCCAAAGTGAAGAAGAAGAATACTACTATTGTTATTTAGTTTGGTGGTGATGTAAATTCCCTCATGGACACTTTGTAGCATATTTTAGAAGAATGGGAAGCAGTGTTCAATCTCCAAGGCCTGGGCCACTCTCCTTCCCTTTAGCTCCTACTCATGATGGTTTGTTGCTGGTGTTCATTTTATGTGTTTTTGGTGTGTTGTTGTTAGTTTGCAAGTTATTTTGTTGTTTGTATGTCCTTTGGCTATTTCATGTGGTCCCCTTGTAGGTGCCCATTTTGCCTCAGCCTTTTGGCATTTGTAAGGGTAGGGTTCCTTGTTAACCTTTTTATCTAATAAAAAACAATGTTTATTGCATCTAAATGATATTTATATGGAACTAGCAATGTTTACTTTATTTTTATTAGAAGAGCTTTAAAGAGCAATTTTTATTTACTTTTAACTATTATTTTTAGAATGATTTTATTTATTTTATAATATAGATTTGTTGTGTTTTAGTTTTTATTGTTTTTTGTATGTCATATCTTTAATAGTTTTTTTAACATGCTCATGCCATTACACTCCACCCCTTGTTGCCACTATAGACATCTCTCAACATAATTATTTGGAAAGAATTGAATGCAAATGCATAAAAGTCAAAAATAGCACATGTAATTTTTATTATTTTTATTGAGTGTTTTTGTTCTTGGCTTTGATATTGGGAAAGGGCTTATCTTTCATATAAATTCATAATATTTTTGAAAAATAAAATGGCAAGCAGACAACAAACACATTAACTACTTGCCAATTTATTAGATATGATTATTTTTAAGCCACATATAGTATAAAAGAATCATTTCTTCATTGAGAGGGAAAATGTAATGATATGCAATTAATTTTACGGTTATCAAAATTGAACATGATTAACCTAAGGTATGAATAAGATATATAGTTTATTAACAATATACAAATTTTAATTACAAGAGGATGTACCATAAGATAATTTCTTTATATGTGTATTTTTATTTTAATTATTATTTTTACATATATTTATATGCAATAAGTGAATATAAAAATATTATTTACAAATTTAATTTAACTAATTTTCATGTTTATGGAAATGAACATGATATAAACTCACTACAATATATATCTAAAACTTCTCAAAAATAGATTCTTACACTTAACAATTATGATCATGTTTGTCATAATTTCAGAGCATTATATTTACAAAAGAAAACTACAAGATAAAATTTATTTAAACAAAAGATATGAAAACATTCTCGTCATATAAAAAAAGAATCACTACTTTGTATCATTGTCTTAAACTGTAAGAGTCGTTGATTGACTTAAGCTGCTGTGATCACCTACAAAACCTAGGATTGCCTTCTACAAGAGAAAAAATCACAAAGGATAAATTTTCTTTTACATTTCTGATGTGGGAGGCCCAACTTTCAAAGGCCATAACTTTTGATTTGTGAAGTTGATTGAGCCCATTTTTATTCTTAAGACTAGGATGGAAGGTTGAGACAACATTCCTAACAATTTTTTCTCATTGTTATCTCTTTGATCATAGGTGGCTGATGTCAGAGCATCCCTAGTTCAAGAAAAATCTTGCATCAACCAAAAACATTTGTATTTCAGTTTGTTTCTTTCATTTTCAGTTCAGTTCAGGCAGTTCAGTCAGTAGTAGTTTCTATATTTTGGTCTGTATTTTGTCGCAGGTGTATATCAAAACTTGCAGAGCTATACTTAGCATCTCAAGACATTCATTCACATCACATCTAAATCTTAGAATATTTGGTTAAGATACTGGAAAAATATCGATATCAGAAGATTGATTGTTTTCTCATAACAGAGCATCCTGACAGTCTTAGACAATCAGCTAAAGGAGAATACTTGTAGAGCATTTCCTGACTTGTGAAGCCTAATGGCACACCATTCATTGATCTTTGGTTCATGACTGACCTTCCTTGAGATCTGCACATTGTTCCATTCATTTACAGAGGAATTCTATTCATTTAGGCCCAACCCATCCGTGTACACATGTTACAACTCTTCATTGGAGTTTGTGATCTTCCTTGGCTGATGGGGAGGAATCTTTTGTACCAAAGATGATATATATTTATGTAATAGATGCCTAGGAAAGAATTTACCAAGTTCTCATGATTTATAAGATAGAGAGTTTGAATTCAATTGCGAAGGAGCTTCAAATCTATATCTTGTATATATTCTGATATTTTGTAATCAAGCCTGTGAGCCCTAGTTGTAAGCCCACATGTTGCCAGCTGATTTGTAATTGAATTCTCTAATATACTAAATGATTGAATCTACATTTGCTTTGCATCTTTAAGTTGTTTCCATTGTGTTTATTCTAGCTACATGTTTTGGACAGATCATTTTGTGAACCCTCCTACCATGACTGCACCAAGTGGTATCAGAGAAAAAGTTTGAATCTTTGGGAGTGAATTTAGTGAAGTTGGCAAAGGAACTACATAAGATCTTTCTATGGATAGATCACCAAATCCAAGGCAGGTTACTTGTGTCACAACCGATCACTGATTGTGAGGCAGTTGTCACTTGTAGCCCGATCATTGAATTGAGGCAGTCACACTTGATCCTAGGAAGAATTCTGCTGAGGAGAGTCTCTGCTATTGGAACAATGGCTGGTAGGATGGATGAGATGATGGAAATGATGAAAATAATGAGAATTTGATTAGATGTTGTCAAGGAAGATAGGCGAAGAGGATTGACACCTAGACCTAATGTTGAAAGTGATGATGAAGAGGAATTTCAATCCGTTGAACAAATTGGTAATGAAGAAGAAGAATCAGATCAAGTCAAGATGTTGTGACCTATTTTGAAGATTGGACAAAGACCTAGAGTTGATGTGCCAAACTACACTAGCAATTTGAACCTTGAAGAATTGATTGGTTGGATAAATGACATGGAAGAATACTTTGAATATGAAGAAATTGAAGATCTAGAGAAGGTGAAATTTGCAAAGACAAATTTGAAAGGACATGTTGTTATATGGTGGAAGGAAGTTTAGTTGGATATAAATAGATAAGGAAAAGAAAAGATCAGAAAATGGGATAGGATGGTGACAAAATTGAAGAACCGGTTTGTACCTGCTAACTATGAGTTGGAATTATTGAAGAGATTGCAGAACTTGAGACAAAAGGAGAAATATGTGAAGGAGTATACTAAAGAATTTCATAATATGATCATAAGGATAGGACATAGTGAAACAAGCAAAGAGAAAGTGGCTAGATACATCAATGGACTGAGATTGAACATTCAAGAGGAACTAAGCTTGGTAAGGATGACATCTTTGGAGGAAGCATATCAATTTTCCTTGAAAGTTGAAGAGAAATTGAACAAGAGGCATGATCAGAGACAGAGAGGCAGAGGAGGTAAATTTCAGAGAGGTAGAACATTTTTCAAAGGAGAGAGATCATTTACGGAGTAGAACATGCAAGAGAACACATTTAAGAAGGAGGATAGAGATAATAATGCATACTGGAGAGATGACAGAAACTTCTACTGCAGAGGGAACCCTAGTCCATACCAGAGTGAAGGATATAGAAGAGAAGGAAGAGGACCTGATAGGAGAACATTTAGAGGAACTTATTTCAAGTGTGGAGGTGAAGGACATAGAGCATTTGAATGTAATCAGGGGAGTGCAAACAAGAGGACAGAGAACAGTTGAAGAGTAGCCTATGTGGAAGAAGAACCTATTGGATCACTTAGTTCAGTTGGTAAAAACTTGAGAAAGGAGAATCACTTGTGATGAGGAGAGCACTTTTTCAAGCAGAGACAAATGAGGAACCATCAAAGAGGAAAAGCTTGTTCAAAACCAGATGCAAATCAAGAGGTAAATGTTGTAAAGTTGTTATTGATAGTGGTAGTTCAGATAACCTAGTTTCAGAGGAGATGGTGACTAAACTAAAGTTTGAAAGATTGAAACACCCTAAGCCCTATCAAATAGCATGGATTCAGGATGATCATAAGGTACTGGTGAGTGAGCAATGTTTGGTGAAATTTCATATTAGATCATATCATGATGAAGCCTTGTGTGATATTATGAATATGGATGTTTGTCATATCTTGTTGGGTAGACCTTGGTAGTATGATATAAAAGATATACATTTGGAAGAAAGAATACATACACTATAATAGCAAATGGAAAGAGAATTACTTTGATTCCTTTGGAGGATGATCCTAAGAGTGAAGTATGTGGGAATGGTAGAATCTGTTTGGTAGATGGAAGAAAATTTTTGGATGGTTTGAGACATGAGAATATGTGTTATGCTTTGATCCCTAAGAAACCTAAAACATTGGAGAAGAAGATTGAATCACAACTAGAGGATATAACTAAATTGCTAACAGAATATGAAGACATCATATCAGACAATGTACCTAAAGGATTGCCACCTATCAGGAATATCAGTCACCACATGGCTCTTATACTGGGAGCTAGTTTGCCTAACAAAGTAGCACACAGAATGACACTGGCAGAGAATGAAGAACTGAATAGGTAGATACAAGAGTTGTTGAGGAAAGGTTTGATCAAAGAAAGTTTGAGCCCTTGTGGAGTACCTACAGTGTTAGCACCTAAGAAAGATGGAGAATGGAGAATGTGTACAAACTCTAGAGCAATAAACAAGATCATAGTTAAGTGTATATTTCCTTTACCTAGGATGGATGATATTATGGATTGTTTGAGTGGAGCAAGATATTTCACAAAGATAGACTTGAAGAGTGGATACCATCAAATCAAAATTAGAGAAGGAGATGAATGGAAGACTACTTTTAAAACAAATAAAGGATTGTATGAGTGGTTAGTGATGCCTTTTGGATTGACAAATGCACCTAGTACTTTCATAAGATTGATGAATGAAGTTCTGAAGAGATTCTTGGGTAAGTTTGTTATTGTATATCTAGATGACATTCTGATTTTCAGTAAGACAAAAGAGGAACATTTGCAGCACCTTAGAGAAGTTTTGTAGAGACTGAGAGAGGAGAAATTGTTGATAAACATTAAGAAATGTAGTTTCATGAAGGAAGAATTGGTATATTTGGGATTTATGATTTATGTGGAAGGATTGAAGATGGACCTTGAGAAAGTGAGAGCAATTGTTGAATGGCCTACACCAGAGAGCATTGGAGAAGTTAGACCATTTCATGGATTAGCTAGTTTCTACCAGAAATTAATCAGAAATTTTAGTTCAATTTGTAACCCTATGACAAAGACCATGAGAGGTGATAGAAAGGATTTCAAGTGGACATCAAGAGCAGATAAAAGTTTTGAGTTGTTGAAACAGAAAGTAATAGAACAACCTGTTTTGGCATTACCAGATTTTAATAAAGTATTTCAAGTAGATTATGATGCAAGTGGAAATGCAATTGGAGTAGTATTGAGTCAAGAAGGTAGACCAGTAGCATATTTTAGTGAGAATTTAAATGATACAAGGAGGAGATATTCAGTTTATGACTCGAAATTCTATGCCATAATTCAATCCTGAAAAAAGTGGAGACATTACTTGTAGCCTAAGGAATTTGTGTTGTATACAGATCATCAAGATTTACAATATTTGAACAGTCAAGGAAAGTTGAATTAGAGACATATGAAATGGGTAGAGTTCATGCAGAGTTATACATTTGTGTTGAAGCATAGGAGTGGAAAATCAAACAAAGTTACAGATGCATTGAGTAGGAGAAGAAACTTGCTGACAGAGATGAGAGTTACAGTGATAGGATTTGATGAATTGAAGAACATGTATGAGGGAGACACTAATTTTGTAGAACCTTGGAAAGCATGCAAGGAACCTATTGTGATAGATAGGAGTAAGTGGTTGGATTATTTCATTCAAGAGGATATGTTGTTTAGAGGAAATCAACTATGCATACCTAGAAGTTCAATGAGAGACAATTTGATCAATGAAAAACACAGTGGTGGATTTGTAGGACACTTTGGCATTGATAAGATAGTAGCTTTGGTGAGTAAGAATTACTTTTGGCCCTATATACATAAGGATGTTAGGAGATTTGTACAGAGTTGCAGAATTTGTCAAGTTACAAAAGGAAGTAGTTAGAGCACTGAATTATATAAACCTTTGACTGTACTGAAGAGACCTCGGGAAGACATAAGTATGGATTTTGTAATGGGATTGCCTAAGACACAAAGAGGACATGATTCAATATTTGTAGTGGTAGACAAATTTTCAAAGATGGCACATTTCATACCTTGTAAGAAGACAACTATTGTAGTGCATGTAGCTGACCTATTTTTCAAGGAGATTATGAGATTGCATGGATTACCTAAGAGTACAGTTTCAGACAAAGATACAAAGTTTGTTGGATACTTTTGGAAGACACTTTGGAAGAAGATGAAGACAAATTTGAAGTTTAGTTTAGTATTTCATCCACAGACTGATGGACAGACAAAGGTAGTGAATAGGAGTTTGGGAAACTTGTTGAGATGTTTGGTTGGAGAGAAGACAGGAAGTTGGGATTTGATTCTTTCACAAGCAAAGTTTGAATATAATAATTTAGTGAATAGGAGTACCTGACAAACACCTTTTGAGATTGTTACTGGAGTAAACCCTAGAGGAGTTGCAGAGTTGAGAGATATTAGTATGGCAGAAAAGAGAAGTGCAAAAGTAGAAGAATTTGTAGAACATATGAAGATAGTGCATAATCAAGTTAAGAAGCATTTGGAGGATATGAATAGAAAATTTAAAGCACAAGTAGATGAGAAGAGAAGGCATAAGAAATTTACAGTTGGAGATGAAGTGATGGTGTACTTGAGAAAAGAAAGATTTCTAGTTGGAACATATAACAAGTTGAAGATGAAAAAGTTTGGACCTTGTAGGATACTCAAAAAAATTGATTCAAGAAATGCATATGAAGTGGAATTACCGGAGACATTGGGTATATCACCTATTTTCAACATTGTAGACCTATATTAGTATCATGAAGCAGAGTTCAGTGACAGCATTGAAGAAGACTTGAAGAAACAATTACCACAACAAGCACTAGAGCAGATTGAAGACATTTTTAGATAGAAGAGATGGATGCAACACTAGAGGAAGACAATACAAAGAATACCTTGTGAAGTGGAAAGGCAGACCAGAAGAAAATTCATCATGGATTTCTCAAGCTGAGGTGGACCATCTTGGTTTTCCTCTTGCCCTAGAAAAGTGAGGGACTCACTTTTTCAATAACCCCAGATGTCTAATGCAGGAGCATCCCTGGTTCAAGAGTAATCTTGCATCAACCAAAAACATTTGCATTTTAGTTTATTTCTTTCATTTTTAGTTTAGTTCAGGTAGTTCAGTCAGTAGCAGTTTCTATATTTTGGTCCGCATTCTGCCACAGTTGTATTTTAGACCTTATAGAGCTGGAATTAGCATCTAGAGACATTCATTCACATCATATCTAAATCTCAAAGCATTTGATTTAGATACCAAAAAGATATCGATATCAGAAGATCGACTATTTTCTTAGAACAGAGCATCTTGACAATCTCAGACAATCAGCTAAAGGAAGAAGACTTGCGGAGCAGTTCCCAACTTGTGAAGCCTAATGACACATCATTCATTGATCTTTGGTTCGTGGCTGACCTTTCCCAAGATTCAGACATCATTCCATTCATTTGTGGAGGAATTCTATGCATTTAGGCCTGACCTATCCGTGTACACATGTTACAACTCTCCATTGGAGTTTGTGATCTTCCTTGGCTAACGTGAAGGAATCTTTTGTACTAGAGATAATATATATTTATGTAATAGATGCCTAGGAAAGCAGTTATCAAGTTCTCATGATTTAGAAGATAGAGAGTTTGAATTCAATTACGAAGGAGCTTCAAAGCTACATCTTGTATATATTCAGATATTCTGTAATCAGGCCTATGAGCCCTAGTTGTAAGCCTGCATGTTGCTAGCCGATTTGTAATTGAATTCTATGATATACTAAATGACTGAATCTACATTTGCTTTGCATCTTTGAGTTGTTTCTATTGTGTTTACTCTAGCTACATGGTTTGGACTATTCATTTGTGAACCCTCCTACTGTGACTACACCAGTGACCTAATCCATGTGCTTTCATGTTTACATTCTATGAGATATGTTTACATGTTTGTGCTTACATGCTTCTATCGCATACAACACTTACCTATTCTTACATGATCTATTTATAATTTTTTATATTACTTCATTGTCCTCACCATTTAGGGCATCTTATTGCCCTTTGAACACATGTTCTTACATGATTACATTTTTCTATCCTATCTTATGATTGACACTTGCTTCATGCTTATTAATATTTAAATGAGCATACCATTTGCATGACACTTCTTCTCTTCTCCTCCAATACCTTGCATAATTCATGTTGGTGCTCAAAGTTGATACTCCTCCAATCCCTAAAGTTGATCATTTCTTAAGTGCCATGGATTTTGAACTCAAGAAAAAGATCACAAACTCATAATCAGGATGAGGCAACTAAGGACAATTGTAATAAGGTCGGTAAGACCTTCTTCTCATTCTGGCTCTTCTAGACCAGGAGGGTATTCCTTAAGGTGTATAAGAGAAAAGATTTATAGTAACATAAACTAAAAAACCTAGATTCAAGCCATACCCAATGTATAGAAACTCCAATTTTCTTCCAATAAGTAGCCTGCATGTTGTTTCAAAATATTCAGGGGTATTACACTTTCTTATAACTGATACACAACCATGTAGAAAATATAGAATAATGTTGTGATAACCCCTAATCCAGTATCATATATCTAAACATGGAAGTGGGTAGGACAAATAACACAAATAAGGTAATATTTTGAGGTTTTATTATGTTTGAGTGTGTTTGAAAGAAAAATAGGTTGAGCAAGAAGTAGATGGGTGCCTATTCCAGTTAGGGAAATAGTGTCTAAATACTCAAACTAAGGGGATACTACTATAATCAAATTTTATCACATAATCAAGGCAACAACAAAGATAATAATAGGTAGCCTACTGCATAAGCTAGGCTCTACATAATAAACTAGTAGCTCTAGAAGATTGCAGAACTTAATCTCAAGCATTCTTCAACAATCCATGAATATACCACAAGTTTCACACATTGATATTAAAGGATACCTCACACATTGATATTAAAGAATACCTCACAAAAGCATTGTAAAATGTATTTTACAATTTACAAAGTTTAACCATTCATACACAACATTCAAATCAATAAATGTGATTAGGATATATTGTCAGTATACCAAAAACTTAAAATACATCCATGGAGACACTTGAAACAAAGCTAGATCTACACATGCAGTTTACTCTTTGAACACTATAATGTCCATTCATTGAATCACAAGGAGAATCTAGAAAAATATTACAATACAATTGTTCTTTCACCAGTAACTAGAAGAAACTACAAGTTTCATATGAAATCTTTTGTCTTTTTTGGCTATGCTCTACAACCAGACTATTTTTCATCCCCTTGAAATGAATGCAATAATGTATTATAAAACTCATTGATCTTGCTAGCCGTGTTGGAAGAAAAACAAATCATGCCCAAAAAAGGACATCTGTGACCTTACAGACCTGTAGCATGCCCACATGAGTCTACACCTAAATCACGTCCTTCTTGAGTGTGTACCCATACCTAAGTATAGAAAATTAATTGTGGGAGTTCCTGTAAGATGCCTGGGGTGCTGGGAGTTCATCTACCCACCTGTACATCATCTTCATTTAATTCCATCTCCCGCCAGCCAACTTGTATTAGACATTAATGGAGTCCTCTAGTAGCTAGGAATATGTTTTTGCAATTTATAGGTAGGAAAAAGTGTTTAAAAATCTTTTACAACACTTTAAAATTCTCAATTTTGTATTTTTGGCACTTAAAACACTATCAGGAACTTTTTCTACAAGTTCTTGGTCACCAAGAACTTACCAAAACTTATCTCTATTATCTCTTCTTATCTTCTTCTCCCCTTGGTAACACTTTACCTTCTATGCCTTAACCATTTTCTACTTTTCCTCTCCTTAGAAACTTTTTCTTCAACTTGTCAGAGTTTTGAAGGTGCCTGGGTACTCTGGAACTATGTCAGTTACTTCCTTGGTTCCTAGAACTAAGAGAAATATCAATGTCTTCATCTTTTTTTCACTCTATTCATCTTTTCGGTGAGTTCCACATCACTTGGAACTCACTAAAGTTCACTCCATTCATCCCCATTCTCTTTGTCATGGCTTAGATATTTTTCCACTTTGGCAATCAAGGGTCAAGTAGGAACCTGAAACACTTTCGAGGGTTTCTAGCATTCCTAGAACTCCACAAAATGCTAACACCTTTCATTCTTCACACTAAGTCCCTTGTCGGTGATCGGGGATTCACTAGAAACTCATTGGTGAGTTCCTAAGTTCCAAGAACCACCCAAATCACTAACGAGCTACTTCATTTTCCCTTCTTTATGGTTGTTGGTGAGTTCCCATGAACTAGAAACTCACCAAAATAGTTCTAAGAAGGCCCCAAAAGGCTGAAAACACCAAACTTGATCATTTTTTGATCTTTTTCAAAATTTTCAAAGACATAGGAGCAAGACAAAACACACCAAGCCATACTCAGGACATTTTGAAGGATTTAGGCACAAATATTGTAGGTTCCGATGCAAAAAAAATTGAGTGTCAATAATGGCTCTAGTTGGGAATGTGTGCCTCTTGTAGGCACAACAATGATCCAGTCATCTCTGGTTTGCAAACCAGAAAGAAAAATTAGAGGCTTGTCTAAAGAAAAAAAGGGGAGGAGAACGACCATAAAGAACCCAAACAACAAAACATAAAAAGGTATATACATATGTACAAAGGTTTACATACCATCAAGAGAATGAATTATTAAGGTACTAGCTATGAATTGTTAGCTCTAGAAATTCTCCATCCAAATCCTTGAGGTAAAAAATTCCTTGAATACACTGGCTTGCAATCTGATAAGGGTCAACCCATATAGCTTCAAATTTTCCATGTGTGTTATTGTCTTTAGACCTAGAATTCCACATGAGGACCAAGTCACCTACTTGGAAACTCCTCTAAACTACCCTCTTGTCAAAAAATTTATGTTGTTATAACAAATTTCTCTCATACGCATCCTTCCTAGTTTCATCAAGCTCAATCAACTCGTGTATTCTTAGGGAAATGGCATCATCCTCACTTCCTTCAATTTCTTGCAACAACTTGTACACAGGTAGCTCAATACTGATTGGTAGCTTAGCTTCAACTCCATAAACCATCTCAAAGGTACTCCTACCAATAGCCTTTTTAAAATTTACCCTATTAGCCCAAACAAAAAACCTAAGCTTATCATCCCACCTCTTCTTGTTCGATTCAAGTGTTTTTTTGATGATATTTATTATGCTCTTGTTATTGGATTCATCTTGACCGTTTCCTTGTCGATGATAGGGGGAAGAATGTGTTATAGTTGTCCCATACCTAGAGCATGTATCAAGGAAATCTCATGATCTAAAACACATTGCATTGTTAGCAATAATCCTTGTAGGCACACCAAATCCGATTATGATATTGTTCATTAAAAAATCAATTACTACCTTAGATGTTGCAATTCTGCTAGGCATTGTTTCCACCCATTTAGTGAATTAATCAGTGGCAACAAGGATCCATTTATATCCATTGCTAGACTTTTCTACAATTTCACTGATAAAATCAAGACCCCATTGCTGAAATAGAGCCACAACTAAAATAGGCATGAGGGGAAGTGCACCTACAAACTTCATTTTTCCTACAAATCTATAGCAAGGATCACACTTTTTGACAAACTAGGCCACATCCTTGAATAGTGTAGGCCACCAATACCCTACTATAATTACTTTGTGGGTGGTGGTTTTTGACATGAAATGCCCAACAGAAAGTCCATGATGACACTCAATCATGACCTTGATGAATTTCTCATGATATAAACATTTTAGAAGCAAGCCATCAATATTTGTCCACATAAGTTGGCCCTACACTAAAACATACTTTTGGGCTACCAACTTCAATGTTCTTTTTTGATGATCACTCATACCTAGAGGGCAACTTAAATTTTCCAAATAGGAAACTACATCCTTATACCAAGGATCATCTTTCAACTGACAAGGAGGGAGCTTTGAATTGGAGGTTATCTAATGTACTTCTATTACTTCCAAGTTTGTATCTACCATTAAATTAACAAGGCCTTGACCTCTAACTAGCTTTGTTGTTTGCAAAATCCATATCATATTCCTGGATCTTACTGATACATCTACATCTCTTCCTTGAGGCTTCTTACTAATTTAAAATGTTCCTCACAGTTGTATGAGGCACATACGTAATGATTTTGGCTCCTAAGAGATAAGGCCTAAAATTTTTGATAGCTTTGACAAAAGTGTATGCATGTATTTCCATGATGGAATAATTCAACTCAGCATTTTTCTATGATTTTCTAAAGAATGCTATGGGCTACTCATACCTGTCAGTATTTTTTTGAAGCAACATAGTAGTAATGGTATAGAAGGAGATGAAAGAAAATAATTGGAAGGGCCTAGAATAATCTGGACTAGTTAACACTAGTGTTCTCTTGAGTGCCTCCTTAATTCTCTTAAAGGATTCAGTTGACTCTATATCCTAGCAAGTTGATTGTCCCTACTTAAGAACTTTAGAAATTGCTTTTGTCTTCTCAACAAAGTTAGGCACAAACCTCCTAACAAAAATTATTTGTCCAAAGAAGGATTGCACTGATTTAATTATTTTAGGCTAAGCAATAAGGTCAATTGCTTTGACTCTTTTCAAATCAATCCTCACACCATCCTTGGACACAATCTACCCTAGAATTTTACCTTCTTCAACACAAAATATGCACTTCTTAGGATTTAATGAAATCCCATATTTTGGGCATCGCTTGAAAATTAGCTCCAAATGTTTGCAATGGTCATCTCTATTTTTGGAATAGGCTGTCAAATCATCCTAATAAACCACCATGATTTCATTTATCAATCCAACAAATGCAACGTCCATTTCCTGTTGGAAGCTAGCTCCTGCATTCTTGAGTCCAAAAGGCATTCTTACATACACAAATGTGCCCCATGGAGTAGTAAAGGCAATTTTGTATTGTTTAGACTCTTTGATCATTACCTGATTATACCCTGAGAAGCCATCCATCATTGACATCAACTCAAATCCCATCACTTTATACAGTAAATGGTCCATACTAAGCAATGGGTAATTATCCTTGAGGGATTTAATATTCAAATTTCTAAAATCTACACAAAGCCTTTGTCCCTATTCTTCTTTCTTATCGGCACCAAATTTGCACTAGTACAGAAACAACAATATATGATTGAAAAAACTATGAAAAATTGCTTATAAATGACCAAACATAGTCACGTGATCATTAGTAGTTTATTGCCAATCATTTATAACGCGACCACATTGATGACTAAACCATTTTAGTCATTTATTGGTTGTTTTGATTGATCGATTTGGTAGTATATTTAGTCATTGATTTAGTCATTGATTGTTGTAATTTGGTCACTTATTTAGTCATTTTTTATTCACTGATATCTTTAGTCATTAATTTAGTCATTTTTATTTACTAATTTCTGTCCATTGGTAGTGTATTTAGTCATTAATTTTAATCATCATTTTGATCAATTTGGTAGTATTTTTAGTCATTTTTATTCACTGATTTAACACTGGTTGTATATTTAGTCATATTTATTCATTGTTCACTGGTTTCTATCAATTGGTAGTATATTTAGTTAATTTAATTATTAATTGACATTAATTAGTAGTATATTTAGTCATTTTGAAGCTTGCATTTAGTCATTAGTATATTTAGTAGTATATTTTGAATCTTGCACAATGAAACAACTTTGACAAGGTAAAAATAGATTATTTTATTGATAAAAAATGCTTACAAATAGTATACAGATATGAAAATAAGTTACAATGCTTTCTCTTTGCTAAAAAAACCTTCATGGTTACAATACATAGCTCAAAGAATGAACAAGAAACTAATTTTCTAAGTATCACTGAGCATAGAAGCACAAAGACATTCATAGATGTCTTCTTCACAAATCCATGACTGTCCCATGAAGCTCACTGTCCTAGTTCAAGATTACACTATCATCTCTGTAGAGATCCTATCTCATGCACCCAACTTGCTCTAGTTCATAAGCTGCCACTATGAATTGTTACATGTAGCAATAAACTATCCTTATCTCTAATGATTATCATCTTTGGTAGGATGCCTCAATTGTCATGGACTATTATTCAACATTACCTTATGACTAGGCTATGTATTATCCTAATAAAACTTGTAGCTTCTTGAAATGCATTGTCTAATCACTTGTCAACCTACTGTCATACATTTTCCCTTTATAAAATAACAATGCCTCATGACCTCCACTACCTAGCTCATTATTCTGGCATGCTTTCACTTGTACTCTACCTCCCATCAATGTAGAACACTGCCCCTCTATTGAATGCCTTGACTACCTTTGACATCACTGTATCTTTTCCAAATTCCTTGAAAATAGTTCATCACTATTACTGTTACCTAGGTATGCACTCTATGTCATCTGCCAGACTGTTACTAGTGTGGAAACGCATGCTTGGAGCCCTTCAATGCAAGCACATGCCCCTTTCATCTCTTAAAACTTCTACAATATGGGCAATCTTCCTAGAGCAAGCTATAACATGTAGAATCCAAGAAGGGGAGTGTTGATCATGTCCCATATATGAAGCTCTCTCCTTCAATGCAACCAACAATAACCCTAGAATATTTCCTCCTTTATATGCAATGTGCCATCTGATATGAGAAATAGGGCGTTGCCTTTTCCACCATGAATGAAGTTGTGCCTCAATACAACTAACAAAATTACTATTAGTCTCAATTTAGAAAGAATAAAAATGCATTATATATTGCAAGTTTACAAAATTAAGTCCAAACTATAGAAAAAAGATAAATCAATTAAAAAACTATAGCCTTGTCAACAAATGACTTAAACAGAGTGTCCAAACAACCATCAATCTATTTACTGTATATAATTTCCCAAAATTTAGAATTTGAATGTAGATTGAGTATTCCAGCAACACTGCTTTTTTATAAGTTGGATCCTAAAAATGCTGCAACTTATGTTCTTCTCTAAAACATCTATGCAAAAGCAGGTAGGTGTGGTGAGGTTCAAATAGTAAGGAGATTGATGAAAGATAGAGGAATTAAAACAGATACCTGCATGTAGTTGGATTGAATGGCATAAAATGGTACATGCTTTTTGTGTAGGAGACATATCACATCCACAAACATGGGAGAGCTATGCAAAATTGGAGAAATTGGCTTGGCAAATGAAGGTAGTAAGGTATTTCCAAATTCAAGACTTTTACTTAATGTTGTGGAATAGAAGAAAAAAGAATCATTTATCTGCCACCATAGTGAAAAGTTAACAATTGCATTTGGTTTGTTAAACATTGCCCCTAGTGCAACCATTAGAGTTGTTAAGAACCTTCAAGTATGTTCTGATTTTCACACTGCGTCTAAATTCATCTCCAAGAATATTGTTGCAAGAGAAATTGTTCTGAGAGATGTGAACCATTTCCATCATTTTAAACATGGATAATGTTCTTGTGGATAATATTGGTGATGCTAAATGAAATAATCGGAAAAATAGGCTTGCACTATAATAATGTGCACTACATCAGATATCTAGTAATAATGAAGGGACATCCATCAAAGCATAACAACAGGGATTTTTTTGTCATATGTTGTATTTACAAGTGCCCTGCTAGACATACATGAAAATGTGGAAACATAGACAAGGCAAGAAAATTGTTTCAAATAATGCCTCAAAGAAATGTGATATCATGGAATGTTGTGATTAAAGGATATGTTTAAAATGGGTTTTTCTGAAAAGTCCTTAGAAAATTTTAAGAAAATGCAATCAATGGGTGTAAAGCCCAACTCCTCAACCTTTGAAAGTGTCCTTCCTGCCTATGTGTGAATTGGAGCTTTGGATGAGGATATGAACATCCATGAAAAGCATATTTGGAAGTAGATTTTTATAAGATATTTTAGTTGCAAGTTCCACTTCAGATCACCAAAGCCTTCACAAAAATTTCTACACAAAAATCAATAATGAAGAATTTATGCACAAATTCTCTTTTGAATGATGCACAAAGCCTCCACTACAACACTGCATGGTTTGTTACTGGGCCTTGCGGTGATGCAGGAATCACCCACATCACTGCAAGGCCCAGCAACAGTGTAGTGTTGCGGTGGAGGCTTTGTGCATCATTCAAAAGAGAATTTGTGCATAAATTCTTCATTATTAAATTTTGTGCAGAAGCTTTTGTGAAAGATTTGGTGATCCAAAGTGGAACTTGCAACATTTCTACTTGAATAAATAGGTGGATAAGGTACACTATCCATTCCACTAGCTCTGCTACCTCCAATTGGACCTTTGACAAGTGATTGAAGGAATAAATTACAAAAAATATCATCCTATTTATTTATGATGTTTTTCTAAGCATCAAAAAATTAAACAAACAAACTACAAAGCACACAAGTACATCTCTTAGTTGTATAGACTAGGATAGTTCAACCACCATTATACAATGCAATGAATACTAACCAGCTCCTAAGTCATTATCTAGATGACTCCTTTGGTGCCTTATAGGTGGTCATGCATATGAAAGCTCTGGGTCCTAACAAAAAACCACAAAATCAAGGAGTTCAAACCAAGAATAAATGATATAGGGAAAATAACCTCTAATAAAGATATAAATTAAAATATAAAGACTACCAGATTTGAATATGGGTGCTTGACAGATCAACTCACATTCATTTGTAGTTGTCACCCAACAGATTCTCAACTATGTTTCTTGGAAACAAGAAAAATGTATTTCTTCTGGAAAGATGGCTTATCCATTTGAGAAGGTTTAGGTACCCATGAAATGAAATAGGGTTAGTTAAGAACCATGTGGAGTCAATTCATCTTCTACAGTGATTCTCCTACAATGTTATATAGGTGATACACATCTGTACATACATTTGAAAAAGGAATATTCATGGACTGATACCTCATAGAGTTCCCGCTACAGACATAAAAAACTATCACTAAGGCTTAGATTCAGCTACATATATACAACCCCCAACCCAATAATCAAATCCATAATATTTTGATTTGATTTTCCCAAACTCAAGCTTTTAGCCTGGGCCCTAGGCTACAAACTCTACAAAAGCACTCAACCCAAAAGAAACGGACTAAATTTTCAAAAAATACTTCATTGCTTCAGCAAGCATGTATTGCTTTTGTTAGATACTGATTCAACCAAAACACAAAGACCAAAAGCAACTAAGGCCTTATATTTAACTTCAATCTTATAATAATTATATAAGTTACAGATCAGTCCATAATGTTTCATTTAGGATTTAAAATTTTACCTTTGAATAGTATGACAAACTTAAGTATGTATGGTTTCATAATAGGTGAAATACAACTAAAAGTTCACCATCAACAAGGAGATTATTTACCTGAAGCAGCAACTGGATAAGGAACTGGTGGTTTTGAAGGTGATGTCCACTCACCATTAAGAGGTCCTAAAGCAAGACTAGGTCCTGCTAGTGGAGGACCTTGCATAAACCATGAGAAATTCTGCATGATCATTAGGAACTCTATCAATTCATTGAAGGTATGCACAAGATTTTTAAGGGTCTGTGAAGTTTTCTAAGGGTTTATGAGACATTTGTAAGGTCTATATAGATAGACTTCTAGAAACCCTATGGAACCCATAACAGGCATGTACATAGCCTAGCCAAGACAAGAATAGAAAGGTTTGTAGTCATTCATTAGGACCATTCAAAATTCTCATAGTCCCACTTGGTTTTATGCAAATTTCCTTCCATAAATCCATCTTAGGGATCCATATTTCTTTTAAAATTATTCCAGGAGTCATTCATAAGCATCCCATACCAAGTCCATGTGAAACATATTTGTCTTTTTGACCATTGATGTGTTTTTGTCTCTCATTGCAGTCCCACAGGTCACTCAAAACGTCTTGGCAAGTGTGCGGGAACCAAGGATAACAAGGGAACAATTATCGCTATCCCATAGCATGAAGAGATTGCACTTGCAACATCATGGTATGCAGAAATCAATTACTGTAGCCCTACATTGGTCTCAAAATGAAGTGGTGGGCTGGCAGTATAAATTTAAGTGGCATATGATACTTCACCACGGTCTCACAATAGTCAAGAGAATAATAGGTGGTAATGTGGTAAGGAGCAGAGGAAAATAGTACACCACGCCCCCATGGTGGCCTCAAGTGAGGCTTGTGGTATGGTGATAAGGAGCAAAGGGAAATTATACATCATGCCCTTACGGTAGCCTTAAGTGAGGCTTGCGGTATAGTGGTAAGGAGCAGAGGAAAATAGTACACCGTGCCCCCGCGGTGGTCTCAAGTAAGGCTTGTGATATGGCAGTAAGAAGGAGCAAAGGAAAATAGTACACTACACCCCCGCGGCAACCTCAAGTGAGGCTTGCGGTATGGTGGTATAAGGAGTTTAAGTTATGTAAGTGTTGAATACCGCAGCCCTATGACAGTTTCAATGAAGGAGTATGGTAGTGTGGTGAAAGGATTCAAGTGATGTTTAGTATACCATAGTCCCGTGATGGTCAAAGAAACAATTTGTGGTACTGTGGCAGGGAACAAGTCATGGTGATATAGTTGAATTTTTGAGACAATATTTCATTGCCCCGATCAAATCAAAGAACACTTTTTCTGCCTTTTCTCCATTATTCTTTTATGAGCTGAGTAATTTCAAATTTGATTTCTATCATTTGCAATGCATTTCTATTGCATTTCAATCTAAAACGTTTGATCCATTGTTGGGTTGTTGTCACCTTTATAGACATAAAAATGTACCTATTCTAATATTTTGAACTTATGACAAGTCAAAGTGGGTTGTTCTCGTTTAGCAACTGGTTGAAATTTAATTTGAATGTACTGCTTCTTGATGTTCCCCTTGACTCATTATCATTTTTGTTTATCATCTTGCTACTTGGCTAGCAACAAACATGTGATGCATCTGTTGTGATGTCTTATGGATGGTGGCTTTTTCCAAATTATTTTCAAACTATTTTGAGTTCTAGGTGTACACCTTGTGGAGACTTATGGTATATTTCTATGGTTAATTTTTTTTCCAAGGTTACAGTGAGCTGATAAATGTAATTATTCCAAAGGTAGTGGATATAATTTCGGAACAATTATCTAAGTTCTCTCTTAATGTTCAGATTTGTGTAATTTTTGATTTTGTAGATTTTTAATAGCCTTGTTTGACAAGTCTTGGAAATTGGTTTCAATTTACAAGGTAAAGATTCCATCTAAAGCTAAGAGGATTGTGCCAAGTAGTTGTAGAGCCATGATTGGTTAGGTTACTGGTGGTGGAAGGATAGAAAATCCAATGCTCAAAGCTGGCAATGTATATCACAAATATAGGGTCAAAAGAAACTATTGGCCCAAGGTTCATGAATCTTGTTGAGCATCCTCATGGTGGTGGTAATCATCAACACATTGGGCATGCTAGTATTGTGCATTGTATGGAGAAGGCTTAGCATGCACACGTACTTAATCATAATTAAACAATTATAGAGCTCTAATTATTTAGAAATGTCATCTTTTAGTTTCTTTTTTCTTTAGGTTTCTTTGTGTCAATAATTTATGGGGACGAGGTTGTAAACCATGTTTCCTATTATTGTTTCTTATCATTAGTGGTTTACTCTTGATTCAAAATTTTGGGAAAGACTTCAAACTAGGTTGTAATCCTTATTTCCTTGTATTGTTTGAGGCTTATTTTAGGCTACCATATTAATTGACTTTGTTATTTTTGATTCTTTCTTGAGTGCTTGTTATTTACTTTCAGATCATAGAAATGGCAAAAAGATTGATGATTTCTTAGTATTATAAACTATGAACTTTCTATTTTTAAAAATGCAATAATTTGGAGGAGTCATTTGATGTATCAAAGAATTTGACATTTGACTACGTTTGGAATGTTCTCAACTATACAAAATAATGAGAAGATAATGTGCCAATTTGTCATCACTTTTGCTGAGTATGTTTCTTACTTTGTTTTTTTTTTTTAACTATTTGGCTTTATACAAGATTTATTGAGGCTTCCATGGTATTGTGTTAGAGATCTTATGATATGATAATGAAAGTATGTGATGAAGTAGAAAGATAAAGACCTAAGAAGCCAATGACCATATGATTTTGAATGAAAGGAAGTAGAAAGATAAAGACTTGAGAACCCAAAGAATTGTTATCTTGCACAATAAATTGATAGATTTTAGAGTTGAAATTTGAGTCGTCCTATCGCTGAATTGTTAGGCTTGATAATTTTGAGCGTAAATTAATTGGATAATAGAGCTGAAATCTAAGGGGTAATTTTGCTAAATTGTATGTTGGGTTTTGGAGTTAAATTTGAAGGGAAACCTTGCTATCAAGTGCCCTTTATTTTCTATTTTGTTTTTTAGATGTGTTGAATGCAAGTAAACATGTGGCAATGAGTGCTTTCAAGTACTAGGAAGCATGAGTATCATTTCCATGGTGCACGGAAGCATGTAATTTTATAGTTTTGATATTGATGATTAAAATTGGTTGTGTCATCTAGCTACTAACAACTGTATAGGGTGTAAGGCAATCATTATGATGCACTATGCAACTTGTGACTAGCATTGGTCTAGAGGTATAGATCTTTGCAAGGAACTGAACTGTCTTCACGGCTCTACAGACTAGAGGGAGGTTGTAGAAGTGAGATCCAAAAGGGAACCTTTAAAAAGAGATGATCTAGGTCTAAAAATGATTGGCAGAGGACATAAAAACAACCTAGATTTGCCAAAAATATCACAACCCTTGTTTGAGAAAACTCTCTATGGTTGACAGACTTGAAGAAGAAAGAAATCCTTAAAAGGAAGAATTTAACTTTGTATCTAGCCTCGTAGATTCCATATCCATCCATAGAGTTTTATGTCATCTAGTCTTCTTCCCATGAATTTGCCCATGAGAGGAAAATCATCATGCTAAAATAACAATTTAGTTAGATGATCATCAGGGAGAGAAACATTTGAAAGGGTGACTTCCATATCACAGAAAAAAGATAGAAACCCTAGATTGATCTGTAATCTCATCACTTGGGCATTCAATTAAGCCAAGTTGAACCACCTAAGATGACCCCAATTAAGAAAAATCAAACCCCATTTTAACAACGGAGCATATTGAATACTCTTTAGAACACACCAACACTAGTATTAATAACTAGTACTTCAACACAATAATGACTTTTTAGGGGACTAAACTATGATAGGACTAGTAGAAACTAAAATGGGTATTAAGCCAGATTGTAACAAATTTGTAATAAACAAATACACAAGAAATCATTAAATTTAGCCAAAACTGCATTAGGCAAATGGGGCAAAATGAGAGAACAAATAAAAGGAGAAAATAGGGGTTACCTGGAGGGGCTAATCGACACACGAGAGCAACTCAGTGGATTGCTTGGGAAGTAGAGCTAGCAAGTTATTAAGCATGTTTTGTGATTGCATAGGTGACATTCTTTGCATCAGATCCATTGTTGCCTCCATTAGAACACTTGACCTCTGATTCCAACTGGAAAACCCTTTTCAGAGCATAACTCTACCTCACCATATTTCAAAAACTCTTCTCTATCACATGATGATGTAGGGATTTCTTTTGTTTGAATTATTTTTCATCGAAAAAATTTCCCTCTCAAAATTTCCCTCTCTTTCCAATTGGAAATATTTTTTTAATTACCCACTTTAATATCAATTTGTCTAATTTTTTTTTGTGTGACTAATTATTTAGTTGTGTTTTTTTACCCGATGATCAAATTAGTCATTAATTAGTCATTTATTTAGTTATTTATAGTTGTGTTGCAAAAAATTAGTAGAATTTAGTCATTTTTAGTTGTTGTGACTAAAAATTTTAGTCACGTAGTCATTTATTTGCCAAAATTCTACTAGTGTTGAAACCATTCTAAATGTCTAATTGCTTTGATTATTCCACCCTCTTTCAACTTCATTAATTCCTTTTCCATCTAAGAGGTCAATGTAGGATTAATAAGCCTTTGCTTTTGCCTAAATGGTTTTTCACCAGGTTCCAAAGGGATAGTATGTTGGAATAGGGCTTTCCTATAAGCTTTTAACTCATCATATAACCATGCAAAACACTTTTTAAACTTTCTTAGTAAGCTGATCAATATTTTTTTCTCTACTAGCTTCTGTTGGAATTAGGTTAGAGAACTAAGAGGGAGGGTGAATCAGTTGTCCTATAATTTTAACCTTTTCTTCTTTTAATCTTCTTTCATGACTTACAAACAAATTAATGATGTAAAAATTAAAGCATGAATCAACAACACATGAGCAGAAACATAATTAACACAATTGACACCAAGATTTTTAACATGGAAACCCAGTTAAGGGAAAACCACGGTGGGGGTTAACCCACAAGATTCATACCCTATTAAAAGTACTTAAAAAAAATGGGAAGGCACTTGCCTTTGGGTGCACTGCCTAGAGCTCACTACTCAAAGGGGCTTACTACCTACAACAGGCTCACTACCTACAAGATTTTAAGTTTAATACAGAAAGAATGAACTAAGAAATAGCATCTTCTTCATGCTTGGTTTAGTCCCATTGAAGCACTTAACTCCTTTGCTCTGCTCCCTGTTGATCATGATGTTAGTCATAAACAAACATAGAATAAAAGTACACATTAACCTTTATTCATCTTGAAAGATGTGATGAATTCAGAAAATTCATGATCTCAAGTCTCTAATGATTAGGTCTTAATCTTCTAACGTTACTCAGAGGTTGATGTGTGTTGTTCTTTCCATTTTTGGGCCTTACGTAAATCTCATCAATAAGATAATGTTTCCTATAATGTTGCTACACAGAAAGTTATTCTATACCAGATATGCTTCAAATATTGTGTCTATCTTTAAATCTTTGAATGATAATTGTCATTTTGACATGCTTTAACCTCAAATATGATGAATATGTTCAATTATCTACGGGATGTCTACATATTTGTATTATTTGCTTAAGATTGTCAACTGTTTGTAATTATGATGATGAAATGCTCTAAAATTGAAAGAAATTGAAAGAAATACTTCAAATTAATGTTGAACCTTTAGTTATTGAGCCACATATACATCAGATACAGTCATGAAGAGAAGAAATCAAACCATATGTTCACCAGGACATTCCACAACTAGATACAATCGATGCTAACTTCAAAGGAAAAGCATGAAAACAACACATGCAAACTGATATGCACTCCAAGGGACATAGCAAATCAAAGCATATATCAAGGATTCATACACTGATTACTCAAGATTTATGATGGATTGTAATCAAAACAGTCTTCTTCTTCATTAGGTATGCAAGAACATATATGTATACAACAACTTTGAAATGAGCCCTGAATATTTCAGCAAATAGATTTCAATTAAGTTTTGAATGTTTTAAAATGAGGCATCCCTGCACCTTTTATAGAACAAGGTGAGGGAGCGGTTACAATGGATCTATGATCTAGATTTATCTATTAAGATCTATGGTTCACATTTCATTGACTAAGTCAACTCCTTCAACATGGCATAGGTTGCCAACTGGCAACCATCTAGACAACTTATTTTCCTAAGTATCAGATGCTTATGTCTTTTCCTGGTATTGCATCTTCATTTACTCATCTATCTTTCAAGTTCTTCATCTTCATTACCCAAAGCATCATGATCATCACTTCCTGATTCTTCATCATCCTAATAACTCTTTCTTTGTATATGGACCTGCATGGACATCTAGATGTTTTCATAAGATTGTACTATCTTAGCTACTTCCCCACCATCTTGAGTTCTTGCTATGATGATGGCATGCTTGTGCATCTGGTATTTGTCTCAGAGAGTCTCTAATTTATTCCTCCTGCTGCTCAGTGTTTCATTATAACTCTCCACTCTAACCTTTATTCTCATTATTTTATCTAGTACTTCTTCTGTCAGGTGGTTTAAAGGGTCATCAGCTACCAGCTGGAAATTACTATGTAGACTTCTACCTCATATGACATCATGTCATGCAACTTCATACTGATGTCTCTTAATTTGTTGTTGCATCTTTGGAGCACATCACATTCAAATCAGGTGTCTTTGTACCATATATCAATCAATATGGTAGTATTATTATCCAATACTTGATTATTTATAAGAATTTGAGGATCAATCCTCCTTATTTCATCTAAAGCACTCAATGCTTTTTCCAGTTGGAATGACCTCTTCCCGGTCTCCATCTGTAGCTTATCTACCTTTCTCCTGGAGGTACCTAAAGATTTTCACCTCTTCAAAGAGGCTTTTACCACTCCCTCAGGTCCATCGAGCGTAGATGTCATCCATTTCAACATTATTACTGATTCATGTTTCATAAGGTTCAACCTGTTGACCTCCTCTTGAGAAATTCCAATCAATGGGACTGCTCGATCACTTGATGTATCATCAGGGTTAATTAACCCCTTTATATAGGCATGTAGCTGAGCAATGTGCTCTTTATGCTACTTATTTTTCTCTTTCTCTCTCTTTATCTTCTGGGTCAAAGAATCAATAATGTCCTTCCCCTCTTGACCTTCTTGGTCTTCGTTGGCAAATCCCAGATCCACTGTGGTAATCTGGAATTCTTCCAGAGTGATCTTGCCTCTTTCTTTTTCAACTATGGGAAGTGTTATCTGTGCAGTCCTTTTCCCTGTATCAAGATCCCTTCTAATGGCAAAAGTTAATCTTGCCTTCCTCTTAGGCTTTATTAGGGTTTTTGAAAACAAAGTAGATATATCAAATTCTTGAATTTCAAAACTGGATTCTGTACTTATCTCTTTTTCTAGCCAGGGAGGAACTTGGTTACTAGATCCTAACTGTCCACCATCATCATCATGTTGATCACCCTGATCTCCAGTATCCACCATCATGTTCGATGGGGAGGGCAATTTTCTTATCTCTTTGTCATGATGCTCCTTATGAAGGTGATCTTTGGGTATATCCTCCTGTTGAGGAATCTTGTCTTTCGAAGGATGATCTTGCTGATCATCTGCATGTTTATCATGATCTTGATCTTTTACTTCCTCTAGGGGTGTCTCATCCACTTTAGTATTTTCCTCATCCTGAGGTACCTTCGTATCTTTGGATATTATTTTATCTGCCTTAGGTGCCTTGTTGGTCATGATGTTAATCATTCACAAACATAGAATAAAAGTTACACAACAACCTTTACTCATCTTGAAAGATACGATGAATTCAAAGAATTCATGATCCCAAGTCTCCGTTGATTAGGTCTTAATCTACTGACGTTACTCAGTGGTTGATGTGTGTTGCTGTTTTCCATTCAGGGGCCTTACGTGTTTCTGCACTGTTCATCATCATCATCTTCAAATATCCTGCTCTGGATGTTCGCTCTGCATAAGTCTCCAACAATTCTACCTCTGCACTATAAATTTAGTCAAATAATGTGCATACAGGCTGATATTTGCATGATTTCTATCATTATTTATGATTCTTTGCATGATATTTCAGTACTACATGCATTTAACTCAAATATGCTAAGGATCTTCAGTTACCTACGGGATTTCAGCATATTTCACTGTTTCTACTTGTTATTTATCATGATTTGCAGTTATGGTGATGAATTAATGAAATTGAAAAAAAGGAAAAGGGGTAGAGAGTGAGATTCCTAAAATTACTGGACTTAGATCACTGATTCACATACAAGCTCCCATACTTGCAATGAAAAGAAGGAAAACTAGAAATCATACTTCACCAGGACATTCCACAAATCCGCATGATCTAGTGCAAAGCTTCAAAGGAAAGTTGACAACAACATGTAATGAAATGAAAGTGCTTCCAGTTGAACACAGCATTCACCAGTACATATCCAGAAATCAACAGAAGATTACGTAAAATTTACAATCAGGATGTAATCTGGAACTTCATATTCATTCAGTATGCTCAAGAACAGGTACATTTACAGTGATCTGAAGAAAAAACCTTGACATTTCAACAATTCTATCCTCATTAGTCTCAGTAATCCGATCTCCTAACTTATTCTACAGTAATTGACTCTTTGCGCCAGATGCGTCTGTGTATTCTAATGTATTTCCCCCCCTTTTAAAATGACAAGCTCTGGATGTTATATAGAGCAACTGCCAGAAAACGGTTACAACGATCCAAGGATCAGGATCCTCTCATAGCAATCAACGGCCCAGATGAAAAGCACATGCTTCGTCAGTTAGCAAATGTACAGCTGGCACAGAATATTCCAGCATCTTCAACTTGATTCGGCCTCCAGCTGGCGAACAGCATATTTGACAATATCCTCCTCATTTCTGGCCCATGTTGCCTCCATGCGCAACCTTGTAATGCTCAGCTTCAGCAGCATCATCATGATCTCAATGTTCAGCTTCAGCAGCATCATGACTTCAATGTTCAGCTTCAGCAGCATCATGATGATTTCCTGCAAGTAAACAGACAAACATTAAGTTCATCATCATGTGGACAAACAACAGGAAGTAAACACTTTATTAAACATACCTCCCCATGTGCAGCCACAGGCAATCAGGCTTTACCTGTGGAAAATATGCACTAAATGTATAAACAGCATAAAAACAATCAGGTCAACCCTCGTTGACCAAAATCAGGCAGTGGGGCTTTCAAATTTCTATCGCTTCATGCTTTTGCCCATTTTCTTGTATATCGGGTTCGAAATATGATGATGATGACCTCAGATTATACAAAGAAATAATCGCCTTTCAACCATCCTTAGAATCCGGCTTTGCATCATCATCATATTTGCATCGGCATGACTACATATGATCAGGGTGACAATTTTACCTTAGGCCGACGGCAACAGTTATACCGACGCCAAAAATCATGATGATGACCAACTATATGCCTTCTGTCTGTCCGCAGGATATTTGAAATATGATGATCCTCCTTTCCTAATGCTCTGATGAAAAGCACATCAGGATGTTTTGTTTTTTGCACATTCGGGAAAGAAAGACATCGTCATCATCATCAGGATGAAGACAAACAGGAGGACCTGGAAAATGATCCTGCCACTGAGGAAAATCATGATGACGTCATCGTCATCATCAGGCTTCAATAAAATGCAAAGGGATGACGTCACCGTCATGTTTCGTTAAAATCAGGAGATAACTGGAATATCGGGTTCCCTCTAAGGAAGATGATCAGGTGGATGAAAGCAATATGACCCTTTTTTCGGCTAAGGCGATTCGCCCAAAAGATCAGGATGACGAACATCATCATCATCATATTCGCACTGGGTGATCAAAAATATGATCCTGCCGAAAGTCCTGATGACGTCATCAGGATATCCGGGGACTGTGTTAATCTTCGAAGATGACGTCATCGTCATCATCATATTGGCGAACAGGATCATACCCTGGAAAATATCATGCCGAAGGAGAAAGGTGATGGTGACGTCATCGTCATCATCATATTCGCAAAAGTTTATACTTCTCGGCAGGAGGATATTACGAACTGTCGGGAGAGACGAACAAGATCATGATGATCTTGTTCAACAAGGCTTGGAAAAGGAAAATCATCCTCCGTTTCAAAAGAAAAGGTGATCATCATGATCACGCAAAAGGAGGTCAGGAGGATATTAGGAAATGTGATCTCGAAATATCATGATGATGCTGATCTTGTTAACAAGGCAGGAATGAAATAACACCCTCCGCTTCGGAAGATAAGGTGATCAGGAGGATGTTAGGAAATGAGATCCTGCCATGAAAGATCAGAATGATGATGATCACGCATAAGGACTTTGACGTGCGCGCGATAACTATGCAGATGGCATATTTCCTAAGCAAGGTGACGATGATCATCAGCATGATATTATCACATCGGGTGATTTTAAATATCATGATGCTCGCAATGTTGGAATATCATGATGATGATGAAGTTAGAATATCATGATGATGATGAAGTTTCCAGGGTCGCTTGACGGGAAAAGCTCACTATGACTTAAGATTGACGTCCGGATGTTTCGGGACTGCATGATTTTTATCAGGTGATAGAGTAAGATCATGATGATGACCTTTGGCGACACAAAAGACCGCCCGACGGGAAAGGATTAATACGACTTAAACTTGACGTCCGGATGTTTCGACCTCAGGATATTATCGGGGAGCTTTTCAAATATCATGATGATGATGTTCACATAGCAATTATCAGGTTTGACCAAAACTTTGACTGCTCACAACTCCCTCATATGGACGAATTTTCAAGTGATGCAAAAGGCAAACCTGCATGAAATTTCAAGCTCTTTCAAACCATGAAGTTATAGAAACAAAATATGAACTTTGACAAACTAACCTCATGATGATGACCTACCTCATCCTGACCTTCATGATGATGAAGAACCTGACCTATTTTTACCAAACCGCCAGAAACAGACAACACAAGCCAAAACAAAAGTTGGGTCCCTGTTTTGCCAAGTCAAAATGGGGCGTGTTGTGTAACCACACAACATGCCTCTACTTGATTTTGCATCGCATCTTGCCCTGCACATAATATATCTACCTCACAAGCCTTTTGGTCATCATGACCTGACGTTTCTTTATCTCTTGAGGTCTCTCCATCCTTTGGCTGAACTTCAACTATTTTGGGTTCAGCTGATATTTCTTGTTGTTGCTGACCCATATCTGGAGCTTTATCCTCTGCTTCCATCTGTTTAACCTCTTCAATACTTTTTTTTCTCTCAAGTGTACCTGCTATATCTTTAGGATTTACATCCTCTTCATATGTTAAGTCTATTGTCGTAGGACTTGTCACCTGATCAACTAAGGCATCCAACCCTATTTGCTATGTAATGTTTTTTGGGCTCTTTTCCTTTTCTGATTCTATTTGTTTCATCTCCCCTAATACTGCCTGGACTGATGGGGTTCCCTGTGGAGTTATCTGAGTGCTAGTAGCAAGGATTTCCATTCTTTGTGAAGCTACATCCTTCACCACCTCATCATCAGATAGGTCAACTATCTCATCTAATGAGATTAGACCACTTTGAACTGCCTTAGAGGCTTCTTTCATTTGTTCTTCTACTTGTTCAGTTTTAAACTTTACAATGGTAGGAAGGGGCATATTATGCTGCAGCTCCTTTTGGAACACTTCACTACCTGCTCCTCAACATTATAGGGGTTTGTTTTATTTCACCTCTCATTGAAGTTCCTGGTTTCTTAGGTGTAATTGCTATCACCTGTGGTGCTTTTCTTTTTCTGGTGAGGGGTTCAACATTTTCTTCTTCCTCTTCCAACTCCTCATCAAGAGGAATATCCTCTTCTATTTGCTTATGTGAGGCTTGACCCTCCTCATATGTTTTAGTAGGTTGTGTAGGTGGCCTCTGGATCTTCTTAGTTTTTTTCTTATCCATTGGAGGCAGTGTTGATGATGCTAATGCCTGTCTTGATGTTGATGCATCCTCAGTTGGCATTATCACTCTTTCAATTATGACCCCTTTCGGTTCAACATCAATTTTCTTACCTCTTAGAGGTCTCTTTCTTTTCTCAGGATGTGGTGCTCTCTCTCCTTTAGACTTCCTCTTCTCATTCAAGAAATCATCATATTCATCTTCAAAAATCTCTTGTCTTTTCTTCTTATTGTCTACCGTGATGGCAACACCTCTTTTCTTCAGTGTATCTATCTGGTCATTGACCCATGCTTGGGTCAGCTACAATATCCTACTTGTAAATGGATCTAAGGAGATGTCCTCCTAAATGGTGAGATCCAGTGCTGAAATGGTATCATTGTATACCTTTTTATCATCATATTCATTAGCCATTACCTTTCCATCATCTTTCTTCAATTGTGTTGGGATGGAAATGCAATCAAAGGTCTTGATCTAGTTGAGTGTAAGCCTTTGATATCTTCTTCTTCTGGCTTTAGCTTCATCTTCACAATCTACTCAGAAGTCTTCAAGATGTCTTCGATGGATGGGCTTCCCCATGATCCTCTACATCCTCCCATATGGATCATATGATCTTGTCAATGGAAATGGCTAGAAATTCATCATAGTTAGACCAACTATGGCCTTCTTAATATTCTCAGAATTTGGGCACATATACCAGCCCATTATAACTAGAAACAATACTGGTGGAAGCTTGTTGTTAGCTTTGTAAGCATTCAGTATTGTGGAAATTTGTCTTAAAAATTCCATTAAGACAACTACATCTATAGGGTATCTTGGGAGCATGAGAGGCTCTTCCTCAAAGCCTTCAATTCTGATGTAAGAGAAAGTTGCAAATTGAATGAACCAGGCTCCATGCCTGTATATGACTTCCTGAGCTTACATGCTCAGTCTTTTAGTTCTACCCTCCTCCATTGTTCTTACCAGATGCATAGAGAATGCATCATTCACTACTTTGTAATCTTGGAAGTAATTTGCTCTTTGCAGCTAGGGATAATGATCCCATATATGTGCATCATCTGTTGTGCCACCAATTCTCCCTACTATAGTCAATGCATCAAATGTACCTTTGTAGGCACATGAAAAAACTATGTATGAGGTCATGTAGAAGGAACAATCCGAACCTCCTAGGTTCATCAGCTGCTCATCTAGAACATCACTTATCATCTTAGCCCACATTGGCCTGTTATCTGTGTAAAGGCACATTAGGATGGCTGCATACATCCAGTCCTTAAAACTTCTAGCATTAGGCTGGCCTATCGCTCTGCTGAGCAGGGCTATCATGTACTGGTATTCATTGCCGAAGTCAAATTTATAGTAGTGCACTGGAAGTTTAGCTGCTGTAGTATAAGGACTATTCTTTGCCCTCCATTGGTACATTTTCTTCCTAGCAGTCTTCTTGTTATTCTCATATTTTGCTTCCGATTTCTTCAAATCTGTGTTGGCAACCTTCTTGCCCAATGGCAAACTAAATGTAGCAGCAAGACCCTTGATAGATAGATCAGCATATACTCTACCATGCTTCTTTACCTTCCTTGTTTGTGGGTTATAGTTTCTGGCACATTCAATGACCAGCTCAGGAGTTTCCATGGAATAAGGGAAACCAACTACATTCCACATTCCATATACAAAGACTACATCTAGCAAGGTACTGTTATTCTTTTCATCACTCATTTTAGCTGACCATGCAGCCAGATCTGTATTTCCTTGGTGCGTATATGTGATGGCACCATATTTAAACTGTACACCATCAGGCTGAGCGAACATGGGCTTGCAGAATTTGGCCTCTGACTTAGCCAACTGCTTATCTACCATGATTTCCTGTAATGAACAGGAACTTGTCTTACAATTTGATATCTCTTCATGCATGCACATACATCATATCTCATGACACGATATACATTATATTCATTTATCATTACTTCATTATAACATGCATAATTCACGGCTTCAAACTAGTAAAAATTATACTACCTGGACATACAGAAATCATAGGAGGGGTTTTCAATTACTTACCTAGTGCACTTATTCTCCTGATTATGCTGATGATTATGTGAAAGGGAGTCAACTACCAGTGATATTCACACGTCTTGTTCTACTGTGAGTCGTATGCATCCGCAAGTAGTCGTATGAGGGTTTGAAAGCTCGGTGCTCTGTAAAAATTGGTTTAATTGCAAAGGTAAATGTAAAAATGACCATGACTTCACCTTTTAATCTTGTTCCTCAGTTAAATTAGGGCTAATTAGGGCAAATTGGATGCAACCCTTGATCTTCTGTCATAAACCTATGGGCATTGCCAGGGGTTTAGATCATGTTTAAGATCGGTTGGAGTCCACCGACTGTATTAATGGCATTTAATGCTAAGCTGCAAGAAGAGCAGGGTGATATTCAGAAGATCAAGTGATATTCTGAATATCAGGTGATATTGAGAATATCCCCCCCTTGGTATAATATGACCTTCCCCATTGGTGAGAAGACTTATGTCAATAGATCGGGTCAGGTTGAGAATATCAGGTGATATTCAAAATGTTAGGGGATGTTCAGAATGTCTAGTGATACTTAAATATCACCCCCTGAATGAAAGTGACTTTCATTGAAATATCGGGGTGACGTCATCAGGATAGTAACTTGGTTCATTGTTGTCGCATTATGACGTCATCATCATGTTCTGTAGAAAGGATTGCTATTCAGAAATATACCTCCACGAGGGAAAAAGGAGGATGATGGCATCATCATGGTGATTCTTTGTTTATCGGGTTTGGATGACGTCATCAGGATAATTGACTCTAGGATCATATTTTGTGATAGGGTGATATTCGAAACGTATGGTGATATTCTAAATGTCACCTTCGCAAAATATATGACGTTGCTCTATGGGTAAGTATCACTATCACATAAAGTTGATGTTTGGATGTTTGGAGCAAATGATTTTATTGGGTGAGATATTAGATTAGGGCGATCTTTTATAATATGACTATTAGGAAATATGATCCTCCCCTTGGAATATCAGGTTTGACCAGGACTTTAACGATTCATAACTTTCACACCCTACGGAATATCAGGGTGATCCAAAAAGCAAACCTACATGGAATTTTGTAATCTATCCAATTTTGAGGCTATTGTCATGAAATATTAACCTTGAAAACTTACCTCATCATGATGACTTACCCAGCCCCCTTTATGCAGGATCATATCTCTTACTTTTGTTTACTAGATCGCCAGCAAGCAGAAAACACAAGCCAAGAAAAACAAAAAGTTGGGTCCCTGTTTTATTAAGTCAAAATGGGGTGTGTTGTGTAACCACACAACAACTTGCCACCAAAGAAAACAAACAAATTCCAATGATTCAAGTGATGTGATCACATTCATAACATAGCATTTTAACTCTCTTCAAGCATAAGCATCATAATCTTTCTGAATGATAAAATGTCCTCATGGTAACAATGCTAACAAAGGATCAGTAGTGTACAAATGATTATTTATCCTCATCTTGAAAGCAAGTTGAAAACATGAGTAACTAGTGTTAAGCTACATAGTTGGAGATCATCCCTCATAGCCAACCAAGATAGAGCCTTACTGCCAGCAGGTGTCCATAGCCCCGACAAGGTTATCTATACAATCTCCCTAAGTAGAGCCCCACTGCCAGCAGGTGTCTATAGCCCCAGTAGAGTTACTTAGATGGCCTAATTTTATTATATTTTGGACTGTCAATATTTATACTTCATATATCTGATGTCATCATGTAAGCTCAGTATGCAAGGTATGGTCACTTGCTACTTTAGGTTGGAGATTGCATGGGTAGCAAGGGAGTCCTTTTAGATTTTTCACTTAACACCTATACTTGTACTTTCAACAAACCCAAGGCTGTTAGGTGAGTCATTGTGAAGAAATCACTTTGGTTAAGAAAAGGCACCCTGATGAAAAGATATCACCGACCTGATAGTAAGTACTTTCTTAAAGTGAGTCATAACCTATATATAAATGTGTTATCATCAATCGAATCCTAACAATTTAGTTGTTTTCTAAGGTGATGAGCTGCATCATCTTGACTAACCAAAACAAGACTCAACCAGCAAACAAAGCAAAAACAACAAAGCAACACCATACAAACAACAATACAAATATACATTATGATACACATGACTGAAATGAAGCTACTTAGGCTTGGAAAAAATGTTTGAGGAATTGTCCATTAACTGGCAATGGAACATCCTCACCTGTCAAGTTCTTAAGCCTGAAAGTACTGTCTCCTAATATCTCAGAAATTTGGAAGGGACCTATCCATAATTTATCAAACTTACCATGATCTCCTTTCCTCTCATGGGCTTTATCCCACATCAGGACTAAATCAGATATCCTGAAGGCTTTAACTTTGGCTCTTTGTCAAACTAGTGTTTGACAATAGCCTGATGTTTGGCAAATTGATCAATTGCCTGACTTCTTTTCTCTTCTAGGTGCATCAGCTGAAGCAACCTGACTTCTTGGTTATTGTCTATGCCTAGGTACTCTTGGGCAAACTGCAAGGTAGGAATCTTCAGGTTAATAGGGAGGATGGGATCCACCCCATAGACCAAATGATAAGGTGAGTTTCCTAATGTAACCTTGTTTCTGGTTCTGTCTACCCATAAGGCATATTTTAGAAGTGTACTCCACTCCCTAGGGTTCTTGTCTATTAACTTCTTTATGATATTCAAAAAAAAATTGTTAGTGGATTCTACTAGTCCGTTCCCTTGGGGATAATAATTGGATGAGAACTTTAGTATGATCCCATAGTCAAAGGCCCAACTTGACAATTTGGTTGAAGCAAAAGAAGAGCCATTATCACTTACCAGAGCATAGGGAACCCCATACCTGGTGACTATATTATTTTCTAGAAATCTGATGACATCTTCAGCAGTATAGGTCTTGCTGCTGATAGCTTCAGTCCACCTGGTACACTAATCAGTAATTGTTAAAACATACCTGTAACCTGATGATGATGGAGGATTAATTGGTCCTATGAAATCTATGCCCCATTGTGCAAATGGGCACGCTTCCATCACTAGCTGCAGAGGTTGTGCAACATATCTCTCTCTGTTGGTAGCTACCTGACATACATGACAGCATTTAATATGCTCAGCGATATCCTTGAAAATTGTAGGCCAATAATATCCTAGTCTAAGGATAGCATGTGTTGTAGTTCTGATAAAACTTTGCTTGCTTCCATCTTTTCTAAGCATCTCAACTATATTCCTTCATAATTCCTCTTGAAGATAACTCCTCCTTTCATCATATACTTTTGGGATTTTATCCTCAAGGCTCTTCTTTGTGAAGCCTGCAGTCTTGGAGGACATCTTCCAGTAATCAGGATGTGTCTGATATCTGAATACCATTCTTCATTGTCCTTTTCATTAATAACATACCGCTAACTTGTGATATTTGGATCAATTTCTAATATCATTTGGCTTAAAGCCTATCCTCTCACTAGCTTCATGGGTGTGATATCCTTGTCATATTCTTGTAGAACTGTGATCCACTTAGCCCTTTTTTCACCAGGCGCACTTTGCATTAACAACATCTTCACTACTGCATCAAGTACCACATCAATCACTTTGCTTCTCAAGATATAATGCCTGAATTTCTTTACTACTCTGACCAAAGAAAGTGCCTGCCTTTCAACATCTACATATCTCAATTCAGCATCTTTGAAAGGACAGCTCATGAAGGCAATGGGTTTTTCTTCCTTTTCTTCATTTCTCTGGGTTAGCATTGCTGCAGAGGTATGTTCTGAAGAAAATGAATAAATATAGAAGTCTCTAGTGTAGTCTGGACTGATGAAGATAGGAGCATCAGAAATAGCTTTCTTTATGTCTTCAAAAGTTGCTTTTGCTTCTGATATCCACTCAATCTTTGCATCCTTTTTCAGCATAGCATTTAAGGGTTTGACTATCTCTGCAAAGCTAGTGATAAACTTCCTGATAAAATTTATCTTACCAAAGTAAGATTTGAGCTCTTTCTTGCTTCCTGGAAGCTATAATTTCATAATGGACTCCACCCTATGAGGATCAATGATAATCCCATTTTCAGTTATTAGGTGGCCTAGCAACTTTCTTGTTGTTACCCCAAATATGCATTTCTTGGGGTTCAAAGATATCCCATACTGTTCACACTTTTTCAGCACATTTCTGAGATTTGCTACATGGTTTCCTCTATCTTTAGAGAATACTATTAAGTCATCCATGTATATGACTATGCATTTTCCTATCAAGCCTCTGAAGGCTATGTCCATTGCTCGCTGGAATGTTGCTCCAGCATTTATCAGCCCAAATGGCATATGTCTATAAGCAAATATCTCCCATTTTGTGGTGAAAGCAGTTTTCAGTCTGTCAATTTTGTCAACCATGACCTGGTTGTAGCCTGAGAAACCATCTAGAAAGGACATCATCTTGGCACCATTAACAATCTGTAGGACTTCATCTAAGGAGGGTAAAGGATAATTGTCCTTCTCTGACATTCTATTCAGGTTCCTGAAGTCTACACATAGCCTGATGTCTCCATTCTTCTTTCCCATTGGGACTAGGTTAGCTACCCAAGTGGAGTGCCTCATAGGAAATATGATCCTGGCATTCAGCAGCTTCTTGACTTCTTCAAAAATGATTAGTTCAAGCAAAGCATTGATAGGCCTTTGCTTATGTCTGAAAGGTTTAGCATCTGGCTTGAGTGGTATAGTGTGAGTTATGACTGATGTGTCATATGTTTTCAACTCATCATAAGTGCATGCAATAACATGTATGTAATCTTTAAGGGCCTGAGTTATTCCTTCTAACTCTTCTCGTGTGCAAACCTTACCAATCAAGACATTTCTCTTGTCATCATTTTTTCCAATATTCACTTGTGAATATTGTCCTCCATCAGCTTTTGGAAGATCCTTCTATTTTAACATGTTATCTAGGTCAAATGCTCTTTCTAATTCAATCATTCCTTTGGGACTCTTATTGCTGGGTAACTCTAATATTTCTTCATCTTCCTAGACATGATCTTCCATATTATTTTCATCTATGATTTGAGCATCAAATATATCTCTGTTAGAGATGAAATCTAGGATATGCTGATCATCATCAAAAACTTGGAGTTTAGTAACATTATCAGGTACTAATGGCACTGATACCAGCTCTATTGAAAATATCTTTAGGCCTGATATGGATAAGGGCTCTAATGTACTGGCAGCCTGTGCTAAGGCATCTGCCCTATGGTTCTGTTCTCTAGGTATGTGGGTGATATTAAATGCATCAAAGTCTTCAATCAAATCCCACACTCTATGTCTATAATTTGATAATTTCTTATAGTTGCAAGAGTAAATTCCTCTTACCTATCTGACAACTAATTTTGAGTCTCCAAAGACATGTAGAATTTTTACCTTCTTCTTGAGAACAAACAGTATCCCATAAATTAGAGCTTCATACTCTATTACATTGTTAGTGCATGGGAACTGTAATCTGTAAGCAGCTAAGTAGGACTTTCCTAATGGATCACTGAGATCAATCCCTACTCCATCTCCTTGTATGGACTTGGATCCATCAAATCTAAGGATCCAAGGTTTATCTTTGGCAGGAGGCTTAACTGAGCCTTCCTTCTTCTTTATAGCTCTGGCAGCTGCTCCACCTGATATCCACTTTAATTTAGGTATTTCAGCATTCTTAGACTTCATCTTTCCTTTCTTCTACAAAGCTGATTCTTCTTTTTTCTTTTCAACATTAGGAGGATGATCTTCAGGATTAGGTCCTATATGTCTCTTTAAAATATGTAAACATAGTGAGCAAGCAGTTTTTGAATGAGGTACTTCATGCAATCTGCACCATCCCTCAGTCAGTGCATCTTTTGGAATTTTTCCTTGTTCTATCATTTTTTTAATTTCCCTTGATAAAAACTCCTCAAATCTAGTCAAATTACTACCTCTGTCTTCATCAAACAGTTCATAATCTGACTCCATCAAACAATCACTCCCTAGGGTGATTTTCTCTTCTTTTTAACATTTATCTAGTCATATACTAGAATTTCTTCTATTCTCAGAATATGATCCTCAGCATGATCTATTACCTCACTTGTGTTTCCTGAAGAAGACAAACAAAAATCAGTATCATCATCATCACCAGATGCAGAACTTACCTCGGATGATGATGATGCCTCGCTGCATGTTTGCTCTAGCTTCATCATATCTAAGTATGTTTCACAAGTCTTCTCTGAATGTGCCTCGTCATGTAATCTACACCAACCATCAATCAAAACATCATGAACAGGTATATTTAACAATTGACAATGTTTTACTTGCTTGGACAGGTGCATCTCAAAATTTTTGAAGTGATCTATCTCATTCTCATTCTCAAAATTACTATCAGGTTCTATAGTCGTTATGTCCTCCTGATGATCATCATGTTGATGATGAAAGTCAAACATCAGGATCTCTTCTATCCTGACAGTCTGCGGTCGAATGGCATAAACTTTGGGTTCAACATTCGTGTACATGATCCCATTTGTTTTGTTAGACTCGGTGATCATGTGCTTCATTCTAGGTTTAGCATCTATTCTTGTCTGATTAGGTATCCCTTTCCAAGGTAAACACATGTGACTGAAGTCAGTAGACATATATCCATTGAGAGTTTTAGACCAGTCTCTGCTGAGTAACATTCCATATATATCAGGTATGTCTACTACCTGAATATCGATGTAGTACTGGATCCTAGGATCAAATGCCAGTTGCATGTGAATGTGAGTTAACTCCCCTACTACACTTACTTCTGTTTTATCTAACTGTGTCACCTTCTTTAGGGATTTGGCAGGATGTAGCCCTAAAGCATTGCATATAGACAAGGGCATGACATTTGTAGATGCACCTGAATCTACCAAACAGTTGTGTAAATTCTTACTAAACATCCTAATGGTAAGGAGGAAAGGTGGTGACTCACTTTTGTCCTTATATAAGGTCATGTGGGAGGTTTCTGCAACTTGGACAGTAGCTGGCACTTTATGTTTGACATTGTTATCTTTAGCAGCATGATCTCTATTGCTAGGCTGGCCTTGGGGATGACTATCCTCTCCAGGAGCAGGATCATCTAGTGATTTCATGAATGCCTTCTTAATTGTAGGAGTTTTCAACAACTCTGATAGAGACAGGCTAATCTTTACTTTCTTCATCTCCTCTGCCAGATATGTGACTAATTTGTCAAATTCATTAGGTAGGCCAACAAGTTTTGATGATGTGTTCTGTGGTGACAGATACTGTGCATTTACCTTTGGAAATCCTGGATTGTTACTTGCCTTGGGATCAGGAGGTGTGTTAGAATTATTCGGGGGCAAGGAACTGGTTAATGGACCAGTAGGTCTGTTGGATTTACTTCTCAAGTTATAATTGTGTTTACCCTGATATTGTTGCTGGTAAGCATGCACCTCTTCAAGCTCATTTGATGGCTCATTCTCATCTTCAAAGGGGAAAACATAATTTGACTCAAAAGCCATGGCTAATTCTTCACATGTCTGGGTATAATGTTGATGAGATGACACAGTCTACTAATGAGGTTGATTTGTATAGCTTTCTAATACAAATGCTGAGTCATATCCACAAGGGACAATCTCATTTCCCTCTACCTGAGGTGGATTTCCAGAAGTGTTAGACACTTTTGTCTGGAAGATGCTAGCAGTAATTCTAAATTGTAGACAGTCTAATTCTACATGAGCATTTGTATTGTGTATCCTACACCAATTAGTGAGGGCTGCCTCAGCAAGATTGACTCTAGTAGTTTGTTTAGCTTCACCAGGAGGTTGATTATCTAAAGGTGATGGTAATGAACCATTATTTGGCCTGGAGTTCCATACTCTAGGCTATCTAGGGGGATTGTTATTACTACTGTTATTGTTTTAGTTGTTGTTGTTATACCCCCTGTCATGATAACTAGGTCTGTCATTGGTGTAACCTCTATTCTGATTAGGCTGAGAATAGAAGTTTTGGCTTCTCAAGTGAGTGATCTCAGTTGTAAGCTTCCTTAGTTGAGTTGATATTTATTTGATTTCTTCTTTCTCCTCCTGGACCTTGGCTACCACATTTTTAGTTTGGGGCTTGAAGAAAGAGGATCCAGTGTTATTGTTCTGATCCACACCCTGAGGCACTTGTGTCTGACTTGGATATTGTGGCACTTGACCATTTCCATTAGGAGGAGGAGGCATGATACTTAGAGGAGATATCTATAATGGTGCTGGCATGATTGTTGAAGGCATCATGGCTCCATTATACTGTGGCTGGGGAGGATATCCTAGATAACCAGGAAGTGTAGGAAAGGCTATGTTCGGTGTAGGAGCAGGGACTAACTGCTGATTCACTTTGATGGCTTCTTGGAAAGCTCCTGTCAAAGTTGTGATTTCAGGATGTGCTCTCCTGATGAACATGGAAGTCAAAGGATCTAAAGCTGAATAATAGATAATCCTGGCAGTAGCATCTGCTACTACATATGGGGTAACTAACTTGGATAGCATTTTCTGAAACCTAGCATTGAAATTGGCAATAGGTTCTCCCTCAAACCTCTTAATTGTGGCAAATAGGTGATGGTTCATTAAAGGATCTAGACCTGGTATTTGGCCTGAGAGCCAAGATGTCTCTAATTTAAGCAAATCAGCTGGATAACTGTAAAGATTGGCTAGAATTTACTAGCAAAGGTTGTATTTATGGTCAGAAAAGTATACTGACTGGATATTTATGGAATATTTGCAAAGATGCTACAAATATGAAGAGATATTTGAAGTTCTGGTTACAAGCGGTAGGATATCAAGTTTTCAGGCTAACTACCTCAAAAAAATTGGGCAAATTTACACGAGACAGGTCCTATTTCTACAAATTCATGATGATCTGCTATAAAGCTTGTAATATTTATGGTTAATCTCAAAAACTTTACACAGGATTAGCATGTACAATCTTAGGATAACAAATATTTTTGTCTAACTTGAAATTTAGTGGTGTCTGAGTGTTACCTTGCGATCTTTGTCATCACCTGAGCTACTGACGATGACCCTCATCATGGGCCCTCCTTCCAGTGCCAATTTATGTTGATCATGATGTTAGTCATAAACAAACATAGAATAAAAGTACACATTAACCTTTATTCATCTTGAAAGATGTGATGAATTCACAAAATTCATGATCTCAAGTCTTCGGTGATTAGGTCTTAATCTTCTAATGTTACTCAGAGGTTGATGTGTGTTGTTGTTTCCATTATGGGGCCTTACGTAAATCTCATTAGTAAGATAATGTTTCCTATAATGTTGCTGCATAGAAAGTTATTCTACACCAGATATGCTTCAAATATTGTCTCTATCTTTAAATCTTTGCATGATATTTGTCATTTTGACATGTTTTAACCTCAAATATGCTAAATATGTTCAATTATCTATGGGATGTCTGCATATTTGTATTATTTGCTTTAGATTGTCAACTATTTGCAATTATGATGATGAAATGCTCTGAAATTGAAAGAAATTGAAAAAAATACTTCAAATTAATGTTGAAACTTCAGTTATTGAGCCACATATACATCAGATATAGTCATGAAGAGAAGAAATCAAACCATATGTTCACCAGGACATTCCACAGCTAGATACAGTCGATGCTAACTTCAAAGGAAAAGCATGAAAACAACACATGCAAACTGATATGCACTCCAAGGGACGCAACAAATCAAAGCATATATCAAGGATTCATACACTAATTACTCAAGATTTATGATGGATTGTAATCAAAATAGTCTTCTTCTTCATTAGGTATGCAAGAACATATATGTATACAACAACTTTGAAATGAGCCCTGAATATTTCAGCAAATAGATTTCAATTAAGTTTTAAATGTTTTAAAATGAGGCATCCCTGCACCTTTTATAGAACAAGGCGAGGGAGAGGTTACAATTGATCTTCAATCCAGATTTATCTATTAAGATCTACGGTTCACATTTCATTGACTAAGTCAACTCCTTCAACATGGCACAGGTTGCCAACTGGCAACCATCTAGACAACTTATTTTCCTAAGTATCAAATGCTTATGTCTTTTCCTGGTATTGCATCTTCATTTACTCTTTTATCTTTCAAGTTCTTCATCTTCATTACCTAGAGCATCAGGATCATCACTTCCCAAATCTTCATCATCCTAATAACTCTTTCTTTGTATATGGACTTGCATGGACGTCCGGATGTTTTCATAAGATTGTACTATCTTCTCTACTTCCCCACCATCTTGAGTTCTTGCTTTGATGATGGCATGCTTGTGCAACTGGTATTTGTCTCGGAGAGTCTCTAATTTATTCCTCCTGCTGCTTAGTGTTTCATTATAACTCTCCACTCTAACCTTTATTCTCATTATTTTATCCAGTACTTCTTCTGTCAGGTGGTTTAAAGGGTCATCAGCTACCAGCTAGAAATTACTATGTACAGCCTTAATTGCAAACTCTTCATCCTAATTTTCATACTTCCCTTTTGCTTCACCTTCCAAGGTCTCCAAGACTTCTGCCTCATATGACATCATGTCATGCAACTTCATACTGATGTCTCTTAATTTGTTGTTGCATCTTTGGAGCACATCACATTCAAATTGGGTGTCTTTGTACCATATATCAATCAATATGGTAGTATTATTATCCAGCACCTGATTATTTATAAGAATTTGAGGATCAATCCTCCTTATTTCATCTAAAACACTCAATGCTTTTTCCACTTGGAATGACTTCTTCCCGGTCTCCATCTGTAGCTTATCTACCTTTCTCCTGGAGGTACCTAAAGAATTCCACCTCTTCAAAGAGGCTTTTACCACTTCCTCAGCTCCATCGAGTGCAGATGTCATCCATTTCAACATTATTACTTATTCATGTTTCATAAGGTTCAACCTGTTGACCTCCTCCCTGAGAAATTGCAGTCAATGGGACTGCTCGATCACTTGATGTATCATCAGGGTTAATTAACCCCTTTATATAGGCATGCAGCTGAGCAATGTGCTCTTTATGCTACTTATTTTTCTCTTTCTCTCTCTTTATCTTCTAGGTCAAAGAATCAATCATGTCCTTCCCCTCTTGACCTTCTTGGTCTTCGTTGGCAAATCCCAGATCTACTGTGGTAATCTAGAATTCTTCTAGAGTGATCTTGCCTCTTTCTTTTTCAATTGTGGGGAGTGCTATCTGTGTAGTCCTTCTACTTGTATCAGGATCCCTTCTAATGGCAGAAGTTAATCTTGCCTTCCTCTTAGGCTTTATTAGGGTCTCTAAAAACAAAGTAGATATATCAAATTCTTGAATTTCAAAACCAGATTCTGTACTTATCTCTTTTTCTAGCCAGGGAGGAACTTGGTTACTGGATCCTGAATGTCCACCATCATCATTATGTTCATCACCCTTATCTCCAGTATCCACTATGAGGGGGAAACCAGGTCATTCAAATCAATGAAAATAGAAACCCAAACATCTACAGAATAATAAAGGTAAAAGAGATAAGAACAAAGAACAAACAATACCTTCATCTTTTACCTTTTTGCCTTCTATAGTTCACCTATCTTTGATTGATCTTGATTGTGAAGCCCTCAGAAGTTGTTGCTTGCTTGCTTGTTTGAAGATGACAAATGAAGAATGGCTAGGATACTTTGGTATTTGAAGATGAGCTTCAAATATAGAAATGGAGAAAGCTATGAAGTGCTAAATGGAATAGGGGTGTCAAAGGTGCACTTAGATTCCTGCAGTATAAGTTTACACAAACTCCAGATATGAAATGAAGAGAAGAAGGTTGTATTTATAGAAGAGGGTGATGGAAGATCAATGGTTGAGAAGAAAAGGAAAGATCAATGGAGGAAGCTTGTTGAGGAACATGCATCCAATAGAAGAAGGACACATGTCATTCCAAAAGCAGTTTAGTTAACTCCTCTTTTGATGAGGATAGGATTTGATTTTCTCTATTTTAAGAAAAGATTTGCTTTAAAACTGATTTTACCTTTTGTAACTCAGAGTTTTGCTTTTGTGTGACAAGAGGAAGGTTATTTTTGGAAGATAGAAATGATTTTTCAAAGAGGTAGAAAGCATAATTAAATAAAAAGATTTATTTAATTATTTTTGTGGATATTTGAGAAGAATAAATAAAATATAGAAATATATTTTATTTTGTGAGGATTTTTGATTTTATTTAAATAAAATTTACATTTTATTTAAATTTGGAGGAATACAATACTTTAATTAAATAATTAAAATTATTTAATTATTTTAGAAGAATGAAGTTGGTGGGGATGAATTTAATTAATTAAATAAAATGTAATTTATTTAATTAAATGAGAGGAAGTGAATCAAATAAATAAATGAATTTATTTATTTCATGATAGAAGAACACTAAGGATGAAATAAATATTTAAAATATTTATATAAGCAGAGTCATGTCAATTTTAGGTGTATACATTTTGCCCCTCTTTGAAGCAATGTGTTTTATCACGTTGTTTCAAAGAATAAGAATTTTCGACAGTGATACATGCCCCAGTTTGCCCTTGGTACAAGTTTAACGATAGGATGCCCCCTCAGGAGATTGGATGGGGAGAAGACAAGAGGGCGTGAGATGGACAATCTCATGAAGAAGAAGGTGAACGACGGGTTAGGATGGATAAAAATGAGGTATGGTTCGAAGAAAATGATATGGGAAGCAGCCACAGACGTCATGCAGTCAGGTATGGGTCATTTGGTATATATAGGAGCTGGGTCCACATATTCTATTCATTTGTACACTTGTCCATAGTTAATTTATCCTCTAGAGAGTTTAGGAGAGCATGGCAGTCAGAGAGTTGGATAATCCACGCGAGGAGCATTGGTTTGAAAGGATTCGATAGTTCGATCGGCCAGCAGAGGCAGGACCCCCGGTATGTGTTTCTTCAAAACTTGACAAAAGTTAATTTTTATGCGTATTAATGGCTAGGGAACTCAACTAGGACAGATGCACAAAAACACCCTTTTTGTGCATATGTGCTCCGAAATGGCGCATTTGTCATGAGATTGCGCATTTACACTTCAAAGTGGCGCATGTGTTTAGTTTGCGCATCCGAGTCATGAATGTGCGCCTTTGATATTTTGTGCTTTTGAGCTATGAATTCGCACATATGTCTAGAAATTGTGCATATGTGTTGTGAATTGGCGCATATGCTAGGGTTGCGCATTTGATGTAAGAACTGGCGCATTTGCCAGGTAATTGCGCATTTGGTATGAAACGACGCATTTGCCACCTAGATTGGCACATTTGCACTTAGAAAAATTAGTTGACTTAATGAAATTAACCCAATTGGCATCTTGATCGATGCGTCAATTGATTAGCGATCTCTGAGATTGTCGGGAATCTAGTCGAGAGATGATATGTTGTTTTGATTAATTTGATATGTTAAGCCAATGATAGGATAGCTTGATTGCTTTGAGTAGGTCTGATATGGATATGGATTTCACTGACGGTATGTGTTACCTGGTTGCAGGAGGATATTCGAGATGTTCTGACATTGCGTGAGCAATTTCTGTTGCCATTGTTGTAGCGCTATATGCTGATCGAGATAGATCGCGAGACCCTAGCCACTATGGGTCTGTATCATGTGTGTTTTATGCCTGAGGTTCGCATGAACTGGGCGATGCTGACTGCAGCCATGGAGCAGTTCCACAGTGAGGATGGGACCTTGCATCTTCCGACGGGAGAGATAGCCATTACTTTGGAGGATGTCTATCAGATTCTGCACCTCCTGATTCAGAGAGAGTTAGTTGAGTACAAGTCACAATGTGACGCTAGGCTAGAGGAGTGCAGGTGTGTTTTTGATGATCTCGAGTTGGCGGGGGAGGAGATCTCGTGGCAGGACATGCATGACTGCTATGACTACTTCCTAGGCATAGTGGCTGGACTGATCGGTGGCGTAGTATGCCCCGATAAGAGAGTGCACGGCTTCCCCATTGGCTAGGGACAGGTGCTGGAGAGTATGGTCACAGACGAGACCCAGTATGACCCAGTATGCTTGGGGTGTTTGCATGTTTGCACACCTATATAGAGATATGCATCAGGTAGTGTACCGCCTAGGCTCTGGTTTAGCAGCAGGTGCGTCACTCTTACAGTTTTGGTTGTGGGAGCACATTTCTATCACCCGGCTGATATGCGTCTTTCACAGGCAGAGGGGTGAGCCGTACAGTTATGGATATGCAGGTGTGATTTCCCAGCACAGGATGGGGAAGCTTGAGTACTAGAGGCATGCCTTTGATGGTTAGATGCAGTTGTCTACCAGCCGTACATTGACTGCGAGGTGTGAGATGATGAGGCAAATGAGCTCCCATATTGCTTTCACTCATTGGTAGGACTCGATATATTTTGGAGAAACAGATTATCAGCTGAGTTTAGAGACAGTTTGGCCGCATACAGGGCAAACCATAGGGTGAGGTACGCTTTGTCAGGATGCACGCAGAGAGGTACAGGTGGGGTCCTATGGCATCTTACGAGGAGGCATTGGCTGATTTTCAGTAGATTCCCTATGCAGCTTGGCCGATGAGGAGAGACATAGTAGATGCATAGAGGTCGCATAGAGGTAGATGCCACCACCATAGTAGGTGGCATAGCCTATACATGGATAGGTGCCAGGGCAGCAGGTGGCACAGGTAGAGTAGGTTCCACAGCCTGATGTACATTAGTAGGTTATAGTTTCGTTATAGAGCTAGATTAGATAGCTAAGGGCTCATCTGAGAGCAGCAGAGTCCCAGAGAGAGGCAGATGTGACTCAAAAATCAGAGTTGTCAAGGGAGAGGGATGCAACCTTAGCTAGCATGCGGGTGATCAGGTCAGAGAGAGATATAGCCGTGATGGCCATGGGCACAGATGGGACTTCCAATTTTTTAGTTTCACAGGTGTAGCAGGCACAAGCATAGGTGGTCCAAGTGCAGGGTGAGCTTACTAGAGCTCAGGCACAGGCTCAATATTATAGAGGTTTATATCACAGAGTTGTGTCAGTGGAGCATTGTGCCCCTAGCTTCGGGAGCCAGTCAGAGGCATTCTAGCAGGTAGGTGGTTCTCGGTCTGTAGGCTCAGTGAGGGGTCCCCAACAGTCAGGGGGAGCAAAGGAGAGGCTAGTGCAAGTAGCAATGTTCCTCGACAGTAGGGTTAGACAGACCCAGATACCTATACCAGTTTTGATTGTATCATAGCACATTTGCGATAGAGGGCTGAGATAGCCAATATATGTACTTTTATTTTGAGACATGTATCACCATTTGTTGTATACATTTATGACATGACTCTGAGATTAGATAGAGATTGTGATATATTGTACATTTGGACATGTGTTTGATGTTGTTTCTTGATCTATATGCATGGGCTATATATGTGATGCTTTGATGTTTATATGCTATGGATGCAGCTTATCTTGTGATGTGTTAAATGTGATGCATACTAAATGAATGATTTTGATCTATGCAAATGCTAATGTGGATGGATATGATTATGTAGTTCTATATGTATGTGACTGATGTTTTTGATTTTCTTTGTATATGATATATGGATGCACATGTGTGTGGATAACCTAATGTATGTATGCAAAAATGATTTAATCATGTGGATGATTATCTCATATGATGTGATATGCAACTTATATGCTATGTTTTTGGTATGTCCAAATGTACTTAATCGACACAGGTGATGACATAGAAGGAAGAAGAGATGAAGAAATATTGACTTTCATTTGATATACTACAGGATTGATTTATGGCATGGCTGATATGGATTTGTTGGATATGAGATGGATATGGATGTGGATTTGTCATCTTTGCAAGGCTTTTTTGCTTTCATCATTGGGTATTTTTTTGGTATTTTTTGCTTTTTTGAAATGTTGTAAGAAAATACAAGCATCTAGGTATAATTAGACCGAGATGACCTGAGTACATCTTACATGGATTTTGATATGGCAAGTTGATACAAGCATCTATTCAAACTTGAATCTAGATGACCTGAGTACTTCTTGCATTATAATAGACAAGGATTGCCCTATTTCATGTTTAGACCTCAGAGTCCTCGATGATCTTTTTGCTGATCATGTCTTAGACATAAGTCGTCACATTACTAAGGTTTTATCCACAAGCAGTAGACAAAGAAAACAATTATGCCCCCATCATAGCATCTCTAGCTTTTGGCATCCTTGAGTAGCATAGGAAGACATAATGACAAAAATACAAGACCTCGTAAATTAATCTGTTGACAAAACTTCTTTGCATTAGATGTGTCTTTTGCCATAATTGATGTAGAATTGTTTGAAGTATTTCGACATGGTATTCTACTTTGTTTTGGATAGGTTGATGTTTCAAGTCAAGATTTTTGTTATTGGGTAGTTTGTTTTCCTGCTGTTTGTTTGCCTAGAAAAGGTATCACAATCCTTATTGGTATCCTCTTAGAACAGTGGCATTCAAGAATCCAAATCCGCAACTAGGTCGAGGAGTTGCCCCCAGTTTAGACAAGGATCGACCTATTATGAGTGAGACGATAGACAGACATGGAGAGACGGACCCTAAGGAACTGACCTAGTGCCTTAGGGGCTCATTACTAAATGGCCTTACCTACGTGACGACGCAGAGGCAATGTAGTTTAGGGTAAACCCTATCAGACCTAAGACCTAGGTGATGGTCAAAGTGGTGGAGAAATAACACAGACTCAGATTGATAGAAGGACTAGATATGGGACTGACGGGACAGTGGAGTGGAGTGAAGAGGAGCCTTAGGGGTGCATTGAGAATGGCCTTGCCTACGTGATAACTCAGAGGCGATGTAGTTTGACAATGGTTCAAAGGATGGGTTCAAGATAAACGGTATGAAGGACACAAGAGAGAGGAAGTCAGAACAGATGGAGGAAGTGGTTTGTCACAGATAGCGCCTGTTTACCAGGTTTTCACCACTTACTTTTATTTGCACAAGAAGCTAAAAAGTACACATGATGCCTGTTTGCTAGGTTTTCACCATGGTACCTATCCTAGGCGCATGTTTGCCAGGTTTTCACCATAGGATGATTTTTTTTTGTTATTTTCTCAATTTTTTGATTCTTTTGTTTTGTTTTTTATCACTTTTTCAATTTTTTTGGATTTTTTTAGGACTCCCCCACATTGGAGTTTTCAATTATAGAACTTGTGAAGGTGCATGCTGTTGATAGGATCATTGAACAGTTCATCTTCAGATGTAGCCAATTGATATGCCCCCGATCCATAAGCTGTGATGACGACATAGGGACCCAGCCAGTTAGGTTCAAACTTTCCTTTCTTTTCTCTGTCTTGTTGATTTCTGGGATTTTCTCTTAGGACTAGGTCACTGACCTGGAAGATTCAGGGCTTTACTTTGTGATTGTAGCTTTTGGACATGCATTGCTGATATGCTTTTAGGTGGTTAAAGGCATGTTGCCTTCGCTTTTCGAAGAGCTCTAATTCTTGGAGTCTGGTTACTCTGTACTCTTCATTTGATATGAGGCCTTTTAATGAGACTCGCAAGGATGGGATCTTGGCTTCAATGGGCAAGATAGCTTCAGAACCATAAACTAGGGAGTATGGTGTTGCACCTGTGGGTGTACGGATGCTTGTGCAGTAGGCCCATAGTGCGGGATTTAGTTGGACATGCCAATCACAGTTGGCATCATTAACAGTCTTCTTTAGGATTTTCAGAATGGTTTTATTTGATGCCTCAGCTTGGCCATTACCTTGTGGGTAATAAGGAGTTGAGAAGCGGTGCTGGATATGGAATTTGTTGCATAGTTCCCTGACATCTTGGTTTTTGAAGGGTCGTCCATTATCTGTGATAATGGACGAAGGGACACCATAATGACAAATGATATAGTTTAGGATAAATGAGGCAATCTATTTGCCTGTGATGTTGGCTAAGGGCACAACTTTAATCCACTTCGTGAAGTACTCTGTGGTGGTGATAATGAATTTATGGCCACTTGAGGAAGGAGGGTGGATCTTGCCCACTAAGTCAAGTCCCCACTGACAGAAAGGCTAAGGAGTTGTTAGTGGCTATAGCTCCTGCACTGGTGCATGTATCAGATTCCCGTGGATTTGGCATTTCTTGCATTTCTTCACAAAATGATAGGAATCTTGTTCCATTGTTGTCTAGTAGTACCCCATGCGTATGAGTTTCTTGGCTAGGGTAGGGCCACTAGAGTGAGCTCCGCATATTCCATCATGTATTTCGCTTAGAGCAGTTTGATATTCCTCTCTATCTAGACACCTAAGGAGAGTACCATCGAGACCTCGGTGATACAGGGTGTTAGTGACAATGGCATACCGGGATGCCTATAGGATGAAAGTTCTTTTCTGGTTATGGGAGAGGTTGGGTGGGAGGGTATTCTCTTTTAGATAGGCAAATATTTTACCATAGAGAGGGGAATCGGTTCCTACAATGTGGCATATGATATGGGAATCTGGAGTGTCATAAGCAGGACAGGAGACTGGCTCTACTAAGAACTCATATCGTGTTTGATTGCCTGGAATGTCAAGGAGAGATGTGATTGTAGCCATTGCGTCTGCGGCTTTATTCTTGATCCTTGGTATCTGTTCAAATGATATCTTGATGAAATACTCCTTGAAGTCATCTACCATGCATTTATAAGGAATCAGTTTCTCATCCTTCATTTGGTAGTCGTCATTTACTTGGTTGATGACTAATTGTGAGTCAACATAGACTTGAAGTTCCTTGTTGTTCCACTCAACTGCTAGCTTGATACCGATGACCAGAGCCTCATATTCTGCTATGTTGTTAGTGCACAGGAACATTAATCTGTATGACTTTGGAATAGTGTCACCATTAGGTGTGATCAATAAGATACTTGCCCCCGATCCATGTTGAGTGTAGGAGCCATCAAAGTACATTTTCCAGTTTGCTGTGTTGATGTGGAAGATAGACTCATCTAGAAATTCAAAGCTCAGTGGGTTGTCATCTGTTAAAGGTGCCTCTGCTAGTTGATCTGCAAGCACTTGTCCTTTTATCACTTTTCTATCCACATATTCTATGCCAAACTCACTGAGAAGCATGACCCATTTTGATAATCTACCTATTAAGGTAGCCTTGTTGAGTAAGTATTTCAGTGGATCAATCTTTGCCACCAGTTTAACAAAGTGTGACAGCATGTAATGTCTCCATTTTTGTGAGGTGAAGACCACTGCTAGACATGCTCTTTCTATTGGTGTGTATTGCAATTCATATCCGGTGAGTGTTCGACTAATGTAGTAGATGGCCTATTCGTTTCCATCGTAGTTCTATTGAGCAAGAAGAGCTCCTAAAGCCATTGGTGTAGCTAAGATATATAGTAATAGAGGCTTGCTCTGAATTGGTGGCATTAATACTGGTGGCTTCATTAGGTATTCCTTTAGCCATTGAAAAGCCTGCTCGCATGACTCGTTCCATTTGAAGGGTACATTTTTGTGTAGCAGATGAGAGAATGGGTGGCACTTATCTGCCAGTTGGGAAATGAACCGTCTAATAGACTATAATTTTCCTTGTAGGGATCTCAATTGAGTCAAATTTTTAAGAGGTGGCATCTCCATTATGGCCTTCACCTTAGCGGGATCAACTTTGATACCATTTGCAGACACTATGTATCCTAGTAATTTTCCTGATGTAACCCCAAACACATTTTTTTGGATTAAGTCGCACATTGAACTATTCCAGTTTGTTAAAGATCTTGTCTAGTACTGCTAGATGCCCTTCTCTTGTTTTGAGACTTTGCTAGAATGTCATCGACGTAGTCTTCCATTATAGTATGCATCATATCATGGAATATCGTTGTCATGGCTCTCTGATATGTTGCCCCAGCATTTTTCAGACCAAATGGCATAACATACTAGCAGTAAGTGCCCCAAGGACATGTGAAGGCAGTTTTGTGTTGGTCTTCGAGTGCAATCTTTATTTGGTTATATCCTAAGAAATCGTCCATGAGTGACAACATAGTGTGTCCTGCCGTAAGATCGACAATCATGTCTATGTTGGGCAAGGGGAAGTCATCTTTGGGACAAGCCTTGTTTAAGTCTCTGAAATCATTGCATATTCTTACCCTGCCATCTGGTTTAGGTACCGGTACTATATTCGAAACCCATTTAGGATAGTCTATAGGCCTGATAAATCCAACATCTAAGAGTTTCTTTAGCTCTTCTTTCACCATGAGGGCTACATGTGGGTGCATCTTTCTAAGTTTTTGTTTGACCAGTTTAGCTCCTGGAGCTAAAGATAAATGATGCATGATAAGATCTGGATCTAGTCCTGGCATGTCAGCGTATGTCCATGCAAAGTTGATCTATTTTCTTTTGAAGAAATCTGTAAATGCTAGTTTTTCATGTTCTATTAGAGCCTTTGCCATGTGGACCATTCTGGGATTATCACCTGTGTTGACATTGATTTCTTCTGCTGGTTCTATCAAGATCGACGATCTCTCCTAATGTGTAAGATTGGGGAAAGGGTCAAGCCTTCCATCCTTCGGTGCCTCAGAGAGGTTTTCACTATTGGATACGCCTTTATTTTTACTATTTTGATGATCTAGCACTACCGCAGAGTAGTTTTCATCATTAGAACATTCTTTTATTTTGATGTTCTTATGACTGAAAGGCTTGGCTCTCTCTCCAAAATAGGCCTTCTCGTTGAGTTCAATGGCATAGCCAGCTCTATGGTCTCCTGCAGGTATATGATCTCTAAGCTCAAGGTAGTCTATGATGGCGTCATCATTTTCAAAGGTATCAAGCTCAGGGGTAGTATCTTGTAGGTCCCAGTCTATGAGTTCAGGATGTAGCAGTGGTAAGGGATCATTGGGTTGTTCCAGTTTGATGGCATTGATGGTTAGGATAGAATTGTTAAAAGCATGGATGAATTCTGTGATGGCACTCTCTGTTAGTGGATCTGTCAAGGGAGGTATCATTCTTTCCTCGCAATTGTCACTATTGTTATTATGTGGAACGGACTCTAGCGGTCTAGCCCTTGGCCTTTGTCTCTCATTAGCATTGGTTGGGTCATACTCGTGGACAATGTCAATATCCTTCTCATCACAAGACATCTCGGAGAGGTTATCCCATTAGTACTTGTTAGCATTAATTTTGTTTCCTATCTGAATTTGATCAAATCAATTGCTAGTAGAGGCTTCTAGTTGTTTTCCCTTTTTGTTGGTTCTGTTGTTTCTTGGTGCTCCAGTGTAGCCTAGCCCTGTAGTGTCTCGGGCTGTTAAGGTATGAGGTTGGATGGGTTCAGTGATGCCATCCTTTCTTGAACCAAGTGGACCATGTCCTTCATACCCCATTCTTTGTAGCATTTGAAAACCTTGACCATACTATTCTATTGGTATAGTGGGATGGTCATGTTGCATTGAGGAACTAGCTTCATCTTTGTATAGCCACTGTAGGACATCTTTTTCATCACTCTCATCTTCTAGGCTTCCCCATTTTACAAATTGTCCTTTGGTAGGCTTTTCTGCTGTGGGTGTTTTTAAGATAGGCCTCCCTAGGATCTAGGAGATAGAGGCAGTTGTGCCAAACAAAGGGACTGAGATACTGTGTATTCACCCAAGCCTTTATCTTTGAGTTGGAGTTTCCGTTGAGGCACCCCCGAAGAGGAAGAAAGTGTAGCTGGATCAACATGAGATGATGAGGATGCAAAAGCATGGTTGTTGGGGATTAGGACTTCTGGTTTGGGTTGAATGGAGTTACAGTATTGATAGGGATTGGGTCACCTTGGATGGTGATCTCTTGACCTTCGTGTGAGAACTTGATACATTGATGGTATGTGGAAGGCACTGCCTTCAAAGCGTGTATCCATGGCTGTCCCAAAAGAATGTTGTATGCTAACTCCATGTCGAGGACTTGACAAGCCACATCTTTCACTACGGGGCCCACTCTGATTGGTAGGGTAACAATTCCTTTGGACGTTCTTTCTTCCTCATCATAGGCTTTTATGGTGATTTTTCTTTTCGGATCTATAGCCTTCTCTGAAAACCCCAATGTAAGGATTAGCTTCAATGTGCAAATATTCAACCCAGCCCCTCCATCGATTAGGACTCTTTTGATCTTGTGCTTGGGTATGAAAGCTTCAATATGAAGGGAGGCGTTATGGGGTTGAGTGATAGACATATCATCCTTCTCAGTGAATGATATGGAGTGTGGTGAGGTGATGTGACTGACCATAGTTTGGAATTGCTCTTCAGCTAGGTTCATGGAAATGGAGGCTTCTGCTAAGGCTTTGTAAAGTATGGACCTATGAGAAGGAGACAAACATAGAAGTTCCAACATGGAGATGTGTGCAGGTGTTTTGTGGAGTTGATCCATGATACTGTATTGACTAGGTGGAGGAGCGGATGCTCCTCTAAGGGTGACCCTATTACTACAGGTAGTAACATTGCAGTTTGGATCCTTGTTGCTAGTGATCACATTGATGTGTGAGTCACTTTCATAGATATGGTTAACAACATAGTTGTATCTGATAATTGTGTAATTTGCATTGTTAGAGCCACGGTTGTTTCTGTTGGAAGGACCTCCTTTCTCATAGTTGGGAAGAGGATCCTTGAATGCCTGATGATCACTGTTTGAGGTATGTCCATTAATAGATATCTTGTTTTGATCTATTAAGTCTTGGATTATATGCTTGAGTGCAATATAATCATTTGTCTTGTGTCCCTTGTTTCGGTGATATTCACAGAAGTCATCATCATTCCACCAATGGGGTTTGACCTTTGGTACATACTCTCGTGCTGAAGGAAGCATTATGAGATTGTTGGTGATTAGCTTCCGTAGGGCAGTTTCTAGTGACTCATCCAAAGGTGTGAATTTTCTCCTTGGCTGAAAGTTGGTAAACCTAGATTCGGTATTTCGTGGTTTGTTTTGTGGGGGGTTACTTTGAGGTGTTGATAGGTTGAAAATTGGTTGTTTAGGTGCCGCATTTTTGGCATCCACCACCCCGTCATTTACAACATTCTTGTTTTTTGTCTAGAATCTAGGTTTGTCATTGTTGGTGTTGGTATTAGGAGTGTCTTTATTGAGCTTGATTTGACCTTTTACGATTAGAGCTTTTTCTATGATAGGGCCCATCTCAATGACTTTGCTAAAATATGTGGGACATTGGATTTGGATTTGGTAGCTTAAGTCTGTTTGCAGATTGTGGACAAACTTCTCTAGCATCTGTTTCTCTAGTATTTGGTGTGGGCACTTGCTTGCCAGCTGTCTCCATCTCTGTAAGAAGGCAGCGAAAGATTCTCCTCCTTTCTATTTGGTGTTACAGAGATCCAATATTGAGATGTCGTGCTCAATATTGTATGAGAAGTGGGTGACAAATTTGTTGACAAGTTCATTGAATGTTTTAATACTAGATGGTAGTCTAGAGAACCAATCCATGGCTTGTCCTCCCAAGCTCCGTGGAAATAGTCGCATAAGGTAAGTGTCGTTATGTGCAACCTCTAGACAAGCAGCATTGAACTCTCTAATATGATCTCTTGGATCGCCCTTCCCTCGATACTTATCAAATTTAGGCACTTCAAATTTTGAGGGGAAGGGAATCATGTTTAAGGACCTATCAAAGGGATATGGTGAAATCTCCTCTAGGGTGTAATGTTTAGTTGATACTCCCGTTTGTATGTCTGAAAGTTTTTGTTCGAGAGCTTCATATTTTTGGTTCATTAGACTTAGGGCATCCAAGGAATCTATTGTTGCTTTGCTCTTATCTGTGGGTATTTCATCTTGTCTATTTCCTTCAAAGATTCTCTCTTCGTCAGTTTCTTTGAGAGCCTCTACGTCATAACCTTTGGGAAGTTTTACTCCTAGGTTTGCTAGGTTTAAGAAAAATTTTGTAGGATCTTGTGCAAGTACTCCATCTAATAGGCGTTGAAATTTTGTGTCATGTTGCACTTTGAGAATCTCTTCCATGGAAGGTTCTTCATCACTTTCGTGACTGTCAAAAATACTTTTCTCTATCATTTCTAACTGTTTTTGTTTTTGTAATCTTGTCAAGACCGTGCAAGGTAGTAAAAGAGATGGGATGAGGTGAGATTGGAAGATTTTGAGCAAGGTGCTAGGATGAAACAAGGTTTTAGCAAGGTTCCTCTTAGATCTAGATGGTGTCAAACAAGGTGGGTATACAAAAGCGATAGTCAAAAGCTAGGATGTTAGGAATCCGTTACTTGACGTTGACTAGCCTTTGCACAATCCACTAGTGGAGTTTCGATAGAGAAGGATAAGTAATCCTTGATACTTGGAGGCTCACTAGGTCTTGTTTGATATTTGACTTTGATCAAGAAAAATTTGACTATAACCTTGTTGGAAACTTAGAAAAAGATTTGGTGAGATTTTGGATGAATAAGCAGCTATGGTGTAGATAAGAGAGAAATGGTTGATTTTACAAGGTCTTTAACCAGATTTTGAAAACTAGAACAGGTTTTGAACTAGTTTTTTTAAAAAGTATTGACAAAATTTTCTCTTTGGAAGATACTAGTTTTTTTGCTCTCAGGTTTAAATGCACAACAAGTCGATATGAATGCACAATACTGGTGAAGTTTCAAATGTGCAAAGATAGAGTTCAAATGCGCAATACTAGCAAATGTGCAAAAAGTCGGTTCAAATGCGCAAATGGTCGGTATAGATGCACAATTCTAGCTATTTTTTTGTGTTTTCTCTGAATTTTGGAAATTTTTAGATCATTTTCTAGATTTTTCAGTGTTTTTGGTTTGAAAAACTTGGTGTTTCTGATGAGGTTGATGTTTAATTATGGCAAAAACATAGAAAACACAGAAGTTTTCCATGATTTTTATCTTTTTTTTTATTTTTTTGTGTTTTTGGACTGTTATGACTCAAAACAAGTACAACCTAGGCTAGATGGGACAATATTTGTTGAATCCTCTAGCTGTGCAAACTAAAAGCATGTAGCTCCAAGATCTGATAGCACTGGCTCCCCTCCACGGCACTCACTTCTCACGCATATCAGATCTGAGTTTCCTTAGGCTCGTACCCCCACCAAACCTTAGGATTGTCCTTGCTACCTCTACTTAAAGCCACAAGAATCAAGGCCGCTTCAAGAGCTCCACCCTTTGCATCAACAAATAGGGGTTTTTGGCTTGCTACACAATTGGTTCTTAGTTAGGGCAACCATTTGAGTGGTTACACGTGCGGCGATGCTACTCTCCGTTATGGAGTCTCCCAGCCCCAAAGGGTTATGCCTATGAGGGTTTTGGGGGAGGTTGGCCGTCGGTGTAACACAGCAGCACTCATTGCTTGAGGTTTTCACCCCAAGCACAATTTATTTTAAGTGGCTTGGTAGGGCTTGGCTTTAGTTGTTACCACTCAAGGTCATTCCCACTTGGACAAGCATGCATCTAAGGGCAGGCCCCCCTAAAGGTTTGACAAAAAGAATGACAAGTCTGGCACTTCGATCACCCAGTTAAGGGGAGAGCATAAGCCTATTGTCATTCACAAGCACCGAAAACAATTGTTCACCCAACCTATTTAAAATAGAAAAACTGAATGGGCTAAGCTAATTTGTGCACTCACACGATTGTTAACTTGAAAAGTGATTAATCATAGCATTGTTCATTTCCCATTTGTAGAAGATATCAGTGATTAAACTTAGAAAATAAATCCACAATGCAAGATAGCAATTTGGTCCAATTACCTCTTTCCTAGTTAGGGACTATGTGTAGTTAGGGACTTTGACTAGTTAGTCTAAGTGAACTAGTCAAATCATCTAGATGACCTAATCTAGCCACTACTCCTGCAAAATCGATGTTAGTTCCAGCATGCAAAAATTAGAAAACCTAAAATAGAACTCAGAAGACAGATGCGCAACACTGCAACCTGAATGCACAGAAATAGGGAGTGTGCGGCTTTGTGAATAGAAGCACAAATACAGAGATCAAATGCACAAAAACAACAGATGCGCCAAAGGACGAGATGAACGAGCAAAAAGGCAGGGTAAATGCGTAACTTTGATGGATGTGCAAATTTACAGGATGTATGCGTAAGTAAAACTCTGTCGAAGCCCAAGATGGATGTACAATTTCAGATGTTGAATGCGCAACTATGGAGGTCAAATGTGCTACTTGGTCAGATGCCCAAAAGTAGAAGGTGAATGTGTAAATCGGGAGGTCAGATGCGCCAGTTCATAATATGCATCATTTTGGAAGACAGATGCATTATTTTAGAGGTTGTATGTGCAAGACTGGCTCTGTCGAAAACCTGTTTGTCACTTGTACGGACCTGTCTTCAAAAAAACTCAATTTTTTTTAATTAGTAGAGGGGCAAGGGCCCCACGGTGGGCACCAAAATGTGAGGGGGAAATAAGGTTGTTCAAATCAATGAAACATGAAACCCAAACATCTACAAAATAATAAAGGTAAAAGAGATAAAAATAAAGAACAAACAATACCTTCACTTTTTACCTTTTTGCCTTCTGTAGTTCACCTATATTCGTTTGATCTTGATTGTGAAGCCCTAAGAAGTTGTTGCTTGCTTTCTTGTTTGAAGATGACAAATGAAGAATGGCTAGGATACTTTGGTATTTGAAGATGAGCTTCAAATATAGAAATGGAGAAAGCTATGAAGTGCTAAATGGAATAAGGGTGCCAAAGGCGCACTTAGATTCCTGCAGCATAAGTTTACACAAACTTTAGATATGAAATGAAGAGAAGAAGGTTGTATTTATAGAAGAGGGTGATGGAAGATCAATGGTTGAGAAGAAAAGGAAAGATCAATGGAGGAAGCTTGTTGAGGAACATGCATCCAATAGAAGAAGGACACATGTCATTCCAAAAGCAGTTTAGTTGAGTTAACTCCTCTCTTGATGAGGATAGGATTTGATTTTCTCTATTTTAAGAAAAGATTTTCTTTAAAACTGATTTTACCTTTTGTAACTTAGAGTTTTACTTTTGTGTGACAAGAGGAAGGTTATTTTTGGAAGATAGAAATGATTTTTCAAAGAGGTAGAAAGCATAATTAAATAAAAAGATTTATTTAATTATTTTTGTGGATATTTGAGAAGAATAAATAAAATATAGAAATATATTTTATTTTGTGAGGATTTTTTATTTTATTTAAATAAAATTTGCATTTTATTTAAATTTGGAGGAATACAATACTTTAATTAAATAATTAAATTTATTTAATTATTTTAGAAGAATGAAGTTGGTAGGGATGAATTTAATTAATTAAATAAAATGTAATTTATTTAATTAAATGAGAGGAAGTGAATCAAATAAATAAATGAATTTATTTATTCAATGATAGAAGAACACTAAAGATGAAATAAATATTTAAAATATTTATTTAAGCAGAGTCATGTCAATTTTAGGTGTATACATCCACCATCATGTTTCATGGGGAGGGCGATTTTCTTATCTCTTCCTCATGATGCTCCTCATGAAGGTGATCTTTGGGTATATCCTCCTGTTGAGGAATCTCTTCTTCCGGAGGGTGATCCTACTGATCATATGCATGTTTATCATGATCCTGATCTTTTACTTCCTCCTAGGGTGTCTCATCCACTTTAGTATTTTCCTCATCTTGAGGTACCTTCGTATCCATGGATATTATTTTATCTGCCTTAGGTGCCTCTACTTGATTTTGCATCGCATCTTGCCCTGCACCTGATACATCTACCTCACGAGCCTTTGGGTCATCATGACCTGACATTTCTATATCTCCTGAGGTCTCTCCGTCCTTTGGCCGGACTTCAACTATTCTGGGTTCAGCTGATATTTCTTGTTGTTACTGACCCATATCTGAAGCTTTATCCTCCGCTTCCATCTATTTAACCTCTTCAATATTTTATGTTCTCTCAGGTGTACCTACTATATCTTTAGGATTTACATCCTCTTCATATGTTAAGTCTATTGTCGCAGGACTTGTCACCTGATCAACTAAGGCATCCAGCTCTATTTCCTGTGCAATGTTTTCTGAGCTCTTTTCCTTTTCTGATTCTATTTGTTTCATCTCCCCTAATACTGCCTAGACTAATGGGGTTCCCTGTGGAGTTATCTAGGTGCCAGCAGCAAGGATTTCCATTCTTTGTGAAGCTACATCCTTCACCACCTCATCATCAGATAGGTCAACTGTCGCATCTAATGATATTAGACCACTTTGAAATGCCTTAGAGGCTTCTTTCATTTGTTCTTCTACTTATTCAGTTTTAAACTTTACAATGGTAGGAAGGGGCATATTATGCTGCAGCTCCTTTTGGAACACTTCACTACCTGCTCCTCTCAACATTATAGGGGTTTGTTTTATTTCACCTCTCATTGAAGTTCTTGGTTTCTTAGGTGTAATTGCTATCACCTGTGGTGCTTTTCTTTTTCTGGTGAGGGGTTCAACATTTTCTTCTTCCTCTTCCAACTCCTCATCAAGAGGAATATCCTCTTCTATTTGCTTATGTGAGGCTTGACCCTCCTCATATGTTTCAGTAGGTTGTGTAGGTGGCCTCTGGATCTTCTCAATTTTTTTCTTATCCATTGGAGGCAGTACTGATGATGCTAATGCCTATCCTGATGCTGATGCATCCTTAGTTGGTATTATCACTCTTTCAATTAGGACCCCTTTCGGTTCAGCATCAATTTTCTTACCTCTTGGAGGTCTCTTTCTTTTCTTAGGAGGTGGTGCTCTCTCTCCTTTAGACTTCCTCTTCTCATTCAAGAAATCATCATATTCATCTTCAAAAATCTCCTATCTTTTCTTCTTATTGTCTACCGTGATGGCAACACCTCTTTTCTTTAGTGTATCTATCTGGTCATTGACCCATGCTTGGGTCAACTGCAATGTCCTGCTTGTAAATGGATCTAAGGAGATGTCCTCCTGAATGGTGAGATCTGGTGCTAAGATGGTATCGTTGTATACCTTTTTATCCTCATATTCATTAGCCATTACCTTTCTATCATCTTTCTTCAATTGTGCCAAGATGGAAATGCAATCAAAGGTCTTGATCTGGTTGAGTGTAAGCCTTTGATATCTTCTTCTTCTGGCTTCAGCTTCATCTTCACAATCTGCCTAGAAGTCTTCAAGATGTCTTCAATGGATGGGCTTCCCCATGATCCTCTGCACACTCCCATATGGATCATATGATCTTGTCAATGGAAATGGCTGGAAATTCATCATAGTTAGACCAGCTATGGCCTTCTTAATATTCTCAAAATCTGGGCACATATACCAGCCCATTGTAACTGGAAACAATACTAGTGGAAGCTTGTTGTTAGCTTTGTAAGTATTCAGTATTGTGGAAATTTGTCTTAAAAATTCCATTAAGACAACTGCATCTGTATGGTATCTTGGGAGCATGAGAGGCTCTTCCTCAAAGCCTTCAATTCTGATGTAAGAGAAAGTTGCAAATTGAATGAACCAGGCTCCATGCCTATATATGACTTCCTGAGCTTCCATGCTCAGTCTTTTAGTTTTGTCCGCCTCCATTGTTCTTACCAGATGCATAGAGAATGCATCATTCAATAGTTTGTAATCTTGGAGGTAATTTTCTCTTTGCAGCTGGGGATAATGATCCCATATATGTGCATCATTTGTTGTGCCACCAATTCTCCCTACTGTAGTCAATGCATCAAATGTACCTTTGTAGGCACATGAAAAAACTATGTATGAGGTCATGTAGAAGGAACAATATGGACCTCCTAGGTTCATCAGCTACTCATCTAGAGCATCACTTATCATCTTAGCCCACATTGGCTTGCTATCTATGTAAAGGCACATCGTGATGACTACATACATCTAGTCCTTAAAACTTCCAGCATCAGGCTGGCCTGTCACTCTACTGAGCAGGGCTATCATGTACTGGTATTCATCGTTGAAATCAAATTTATACAAGTGCACTGGAAGTTTAGCTGCTATAGGATAAGGACTATTCTTTGCCCTCCATTGGTACATTTTCTTCCTCGCAGTCTTCTTGTTATTCTCATATTCTTCTTCTGATTTCTTCAAATCTATGTTGGCAACCTTCTTGCCTAATGGAAAACTGAATCTAGTAGCAATACCCTTGATAGATAGATCAGCATATACTCTGCCATGCTTCTCTACCTTCCTTGTTTGTGGGTTATAGTTTCTGGCACATTCAATGACCAGCTCAAGAGTTTAATGGAATAAGGGAAACCAGCTACATTCCACATTCCAGATACAAAGACTGCATCCAGCAAGGTGTTGTTATTCTTTTCATCGCTCATTTTAGCTAACCATGTACCCAGATCTATATTTCCTTGGTGCGTATCTATGATGGCACCATATTTAAACTGTACACCATCAGGCTGAGTGAACATGGGCCTATGAAATTCAGCCTCTGACTTAGCCAACTGCTTATCTGCCATGATTTCTTGTAATGAATAGGAACTTGTCTTACAATTTGATATCTCATCCTGCATGCACATACATCATATCTCACGACACGATATACATTATATTCATTTATCATTACTTCATTATAACATGCATAATTCACAGCTTCAAACTAGTAAAAATCATACTACCTGGACATACAAAAATGACAGGAGGGGTTTTCAATTACTTACCTGGTGCACTTATTCTCCTGATTATGCTGATGATTACATGAAAGGGACTCAACTACCAGTGATATTTACATGTCCTATTCTGCTGTGAGCTGTATGCGTCCGCAAGTAGTCATATGAACGTTTGAAAGCTCGGTGCTCTGTAAAAACTTGTTTAATCGCAAAGGTAAATGTAAAAAAAGACCATGACTTCACCTTTTAATCTTCTTCCTCAGGTAAAATAGGGCTAATTAGGGAAAATTGGATTGCAACCCTTGATCTTCTGTCATAAACCTACGAGCATTGCCAGGTTTTTAGATCGTGTTCGAGATCGGCTGGAGTCCACCGACTGTATTAATGGCATTTAATGCTAAGCTACAAGAAGAGTGAGGTGATCTTTGGAAGATCAGGTGATATTGAGAATATCCCCCCTTGGTATAATATGACCTTCCCCATTGGCGAGAAGACTTATGTCAATAGATCGGGTCAAGTTGAGAATATTGGGTGATATTCAAAATGTCAAGGGATGTTCCAAATGTCTAGTGATATTTATAATATCACCCCATGAACCAAAGTGACTTTTGTCAGAATATCAGGGTGATGTCATTAGGATAATAACTTGGATCATCGTTGTCGCATTATGACATCATTGGCATGTTTTGTAGAAAGGATCGCTATTCAGAAATATACCTCCGCGAGGTAAAAAGGAGGATGATGGCATCATCATGGTGATTCTTCGTTTATCAGGTTTGGATGAAGTCATCAAGATAATTGACTCTAGGATGATATTTTGTGATAGGGTGATATTTGAAAGGTAGGGTGATATTTTGAATATCGGGTGATATTCAAAATGTCACCTTCGCAAAATATATGACATTGCTCTACGGGTAAGTATCACTATCACATAAAGTTGACGTCCGGATGTTTGAAGAAAATAATTTTATCGGGTGATAATATTAGATCGGGGCGATCTTTTATAATATGACTATTGTTAGGAAATATGATCCTCCCCTCGGAATATCAGGTTTGACCAGGACTTTGACCATTCATAACTTTCACACCCTAAGGAATATCAGGGTGATCCAAAAAGCAAACCTACATGGAATTTTGTAATCTATCCAATTTTGAGGCTATTGTCATGAAATATTAACCATGGAAACTTACCTCATCATGATGACTTACCTAGTCCCCTTTATGCAGGATCATATGTCTTACTTTCTTTCACTAGATTGCCAGCATGCAGAAAACACAAGCCAAGCAAAACAAAATTTGGGTCCCCGTTTTGTTAAGTCAAAATGGGGCGTGTTGTGTAACCACACAACACTCCCACACTCTACTCTACTCTACCACATCTTTGCTCACCTCATCCCCTTTAATGGCCTCACTTCACTTATTTATATATGACATCGACTTTGGAATGATCATCAAAGTTGGCTTTACAAACATCTTATTACAATTGTTCTTCAAGGTCAGCCTAATAAACTATTACAATTCCAAGACTTGATTTGATACAAAGTATTACATGCGAATCCTTATAGTGTCGGCCAAACATTTTTTGAGACTTGAGTCTTCTTTGATCAACACGCTACACTCCAGATAATTGCTCTTAGATCATCCGCAACATGCTTGAAACATCCGGTCGGCCAAGATTGGGAAGAACAACAATACCAAGGAAGAAATCTTCAATCAACGAGTTCAATCTTTAATGTGGACCTCCAACACAATAGGCACATGATCCAAAGACTTCCACAAGTACATTGAATTCAACAATAACATCCGCACTACTCCAAATCATCAAAATCACTTGCATCTTCATTTGGTACCTCAAGAACACTGTCTGTCATGACTGTCACACTAGAAAGATTGCTTGCGGACCTCCAAACCATGAACCACTTGAGTTGAGCATACACACTGACTTCCCAAACATGCCTCTAGATCCATAGGTCATGAGTTTTCATTGCGGAGCAATCCAGACCAATTTCCTATCACTCCGTCTCTTCTGAACACTGTAAAACCTGGTTCTACTCAAATGGCCATAGCTTCTTCAAATATTCATGTGGACCTCTCAAATCTTAACTGGAGCTACTTCAGACAGTCCTCTACATAGCCATATCATCCGTGTACTTTGATCTTCATTCCTCTGGAAATGTGGAGCAATCTACTTCACTGATCTAGATTGTTTCCCCTATTTCTGACAAAAGGATATGTTGACATCAATGACAACACATAATAGGCACATATTTGCAACAGATTCAACTTCTTCCCAATGTAGATCATTTTTGAAGTTGATTTAGTCCCTAAATTTACTCCCTCTACATTTTTTTTGCTGATTGGTTTGCTTCTTGTCCTATAGCAATCATTACTATCAAACATCCTTTCAAGAGCCACAAGGCCTCTTGGAATGGTATTGGTGTTGAGCTTAATGATCTCATTTCCAAATATAGTTTCCTTTCCATCTTCTACCTTAATCATTTGGTTGTCAATGAATTTCTTAATTCTTAAATGCACCTACACTATTCAGAAAATCATATATATGCATGTCATCATTGAAAACTTGCAATCTATATATATTTTCAAAAATGTTGGGCCTAGTGAGGACTTTGAAACTATAAGTGTAATGAGATGATGACAGGGATGTATCAAATTTTGATGCCACAATAGCAAGTGCATCAGCTATGGAATTTTCATTTCTATCGAGCCACTTGACACCAAAGGCATCAAAAAGCTCAATGCTATCCCACATAACATTCCTATACATTTTTAATCTTTTCTCTTTTGTTGTGTATGAACCTTTAACCTGAGATACTGATGCAGGAGCATCATTGGTTCAAGAGAAATCTTGCATCAAGCAAAAACATTTGCATTTCAGTTTGTTTCTTTTCATTTTCCAGTTTAGTTCAATCAGTAGCAATTTCTATATTTTGGTTTGCATTCTATCATAGTTGCATCTCAAACTTTATAGAGCTAGACTTAGTATCTATACACATTCATGCACATCATATCCAAAAATCAGATCATTTGGATCAGGTACCGGTAAGATATCACCATTAGAAGATTGAGTGTTTTCTCAAAACAAACCATCCTAATAGTCTCAGACAATCCACTAAAGGAGAAGACTTACGGAGCACTTTCACGACTTGCAGATCTAAATGACACATCATTCAATGTTGTTTGGTTTGTGGCCAACCTTCCCTAAGATCTACACATCATTCCATTCATTTGCGGAGGAGTTCTACTCAATTAGGTCTGACCTATCCATGTACACATGCTACAGCTCTTCATTGGAGTTTGTGATCTTCCTTGGCCAATGCAAAGGAAACTATTGTTCCGAAGATGATATATAATCATGTAATAGATGCATAGGAAGGCATTCAATTGGAAAGAGATAGTTGATAGTTTGAATTCTTTGCGAAGGAGCTTCAAGGCTATATTGTGTCCATATTTTGTAACTATGGAATCAGGCCTATGAACCCTAATTGTAAGCCCGCATGTTGCCAGCCAATTTGTATTTGAATCTATGATATATTGAATGACTAAATCTGCATTTGCTTTATAACTTTGAGTTGTTTCTGTTGTGTTTACTCTAGTTGCATGACCTGGACAGTTCACTTTGTGGACCCTCCTAACCATGACTACACCAAGTGGTATCAAAGAGAAGTTTCCAATATTTGGGAGAGAATTGAGTAAAGTTGGTGAAGGAACTCCATAAGATGTTGCTTTGAACAGATCATTGAATATGAGGCAGGTTACCTGTGTTGTCAACCGATCGCTGATTGTGAGGTAGTTTTCACCTTGTAGCATGATCACCGAATTTGAGGCAGTTACACTTGATCATAGGAAGAATGCCACCAAGGAGAATCCCTGTTGTTGGTACAATGGCTGGAAGAATGGATGAAATGATGGACATGATGAAAACCATGCGAGCTCTCTTAGATGTTGTTGAAGAAGATAGAAGAAGAGGACTTACACCTCGACCTAATATTGAAAGTGATGATGATGAAGAATTTCAATCCACTGATCAAAATGAAGTAACCCTAGGAGATGAAGAAGAAGAATTAGATCAAGTCAAGATGTGAACTATTTCAAAGATTGGGAAAAGACCTAGAATTGATGTACCGAGTTACACTAGCAATTTGAATCTAGAAGAGTTGATCGATTGGATAAATGACATGGAAGAGTACTTTCAATATGAAGAAATTGAAGATCTAGAGAAGGTGAAATTTGTAAGGATAAAGTTGAAAGGACATGTTGTGATGTGGTGGAAAGAAGTTTAGTTGGATAGAAATAGAAGAGTAAAAGAAAAGATTACAAAGTGGGATAGAATAGTGACAAAATTGAAGAATCAATTTATACCTGTTGACTATGAGTTGGAACTGTTGAAGAGATTAAAAAACCTGAGACAAAAGGAGAAATCTATGAAGGAGTACACTGAAGAATTTTATAAGATGATCATAAGGACAGGACATAGTGAAGCAAGCAAGGAGAAAGTGGCTAGATACATCAATGGACTGAGATTGAACATTTAAGAAGAACTGAGTTTGGTGAGGATGACAACATTGGAAGAAGCATATCAGTTTTCCTTGAAAGTTGAAGAGAAGTTGAACAAGAAGCATGATCAAAGACAGAGACACAGAGGAGCTAAATTTTAGAGAGGTAGAACATTTTCCAGAGGAGAAAGATCATATGTGGAGAAGAACAAATAAGATAACACCTTCAAGAAGGAGGATAGAGATAACAATGCATACGGGAGAGAAGATAGAACTTTCTACCATAGAGGAAACCCTAGTCCATACTGGAGTGAAGGGTATAGAAGAGAAGGAATAGGACCTGATAGGAGAACATTTAGAGGAACCTATTTCAAGTGTGGAGGTGAAGGACATAGAGCATTTGAATGTAATCAAGGGAGTACAAGCAAGAGGATGGAGAATAGTGGAAGAACAGCCTATGTGAAAGAAGAACCTATTGGATCACCTAGTTTAGTTGGTAAACCTGAGAAAGGAGAATCACTTGTCATGAGGAGAGCACTATTTCAAGAAGAGACAAATGAGGAACCACCATAGAGGAAAAGTTTATTCTGGACCAGATGCAAATCAAGAGTTAAATGTTGTAAAGTTGTAATTGATAGTGGTAGTTATGATAACCTAGTTTCAAAGGAGATGGTGACTAAGCTAAAGTTGGAAAGATTGAAACACCCTAAACCATATCAGATAGCATGGATTCAAGATGATCATAAGTTACTGGTGAGTGAACAGTGTTTGGTGAAATTTCATATTGCATCTTATCATGATGAAGTATTGTGTGATATTATGCCTATGGATGTATGTCATATTTTATTGGGTAGACCTTGGCAGTATGATAATAAAGCTATACACAATGGGAGAAAGAATAGATACACTATAACATCTAATGGAAAGAGAATTATTTTGATTCCTTTGGAAGATGATCCCAAGAGTGAAGTATGTGGGAATGCTAGAATCTATTTGATAGATGGAAGAAAATTTCTAGATGGTTTGAGACATGAGAATATGTGTTATGCTTTGATTCCTAAGAAGCCTGAAACATTGAAGAAGGAGACTGAAGAATCACAACTGGAGGAGATAACTAAGTTGTTGACAGAGTATGAAGACATCATATCAGACAATGTACCTGAAGGATTGCCACCAATTAGGAGTATCAGTCATCACATGGATCTTATACCTAGAGATAGTTTCCCTAACAAAGCAACACATAGAATGACACAGGCAAAGAATGAAGAACTGAATAGATAGATACATGAGTTGTTGAGGAAAGGTTTGATCAGATAAAGTTTGAGTCCTTGTGTAGTACCTGCAATGTTAGCACTGAAGAAAGATGGAGAATGGAGAATGTGTATAGACTCTAGAGCAATAAACAAGATCACAGTTAAGTATAGATTCCCTTTGCCTAGGATGGATGACATTATGGATTGTTTGAGTGGAGCAAAATATTTCACAAAGATAGACTTGAAGAGTGGATACCATCAGATCAGAATCAGAGAAGGAGATGAATGGAAGACTACTTTTAAGACAAATGAAGGATTGTGTGACTGGTTAGTGATGCCTTTTGGATTGACAAATGCATCGAGTACTTTCGTGACGATGATGAATGAAGTCTTGAAGAAATTCATGGGTGTGTTATTGTATATTTAAATGACATTATGATTTTCAGCAACACAAGAGAAGAACATTTTTGGCATTTGAGACAAGTATTGCAGAGACTGAGAGAAGAGAAATTGTTGATAAACATCAAGAAGTGTAGTTTCATGAATGAAGAGTTTGTATATTTGGGATTTGTGATTTCTACAAAAGGATTGAAGATGGACCCTAAGAAAGTGAGAGCAATTGTGAAATGGCCTACACCGGAGAGCATGGGAGAGGTAAGATCATTTCATGGATTAGCTAGTTTTTACTAGAAGTTGATCAGAAATTTTAGTTCTGTATGTAACCCTATGACAGAAACAATGAGAGGTGACAGAAAAGACTTTAAGTGGACATCAGGAGTAGATAAATTTTTTGAATTGTTGAAACAAAAAGTGATAGAGCAACCTATGTTGGTATTACCGAATTTCAATAAGGTATTTCAAGTAGATTGTGATGCTAGTGGAAATGCAATTGGAGCAATGTTAAGTTAGGAAGGTAGACCTATAGCACATTTCAGTGATAAGTTGAATGATGTAAGGAGAAGATATTCATCTTATGATCAAGAGTTCTATGCCATAATTCAAGACTTGAGAAGTGGAGACATGATTTGTTTCCTAAGGAGTTTGTGTTGTATACAAATCATCAAACTTTGTAGTATCTGAATAGTCAAGGAAAGTTGAATCAAAGACATATGAGATGGCATGCAGAGTTATACTTTTGTATTGAAGCATAGGAGTGGAAAATCAAACAAAGTTCTAGATGCATTGAGCAGAAGAAGGAATCTGTTGACAGAGATGAGAGTTAGAGTGCTAGGATTTGAAGAATTGAAGAACATGTATGAAGAAGATCTTGATTTTGTAGAACCTTGGAAAGCATGTAAGGCACCTGTTGTGATAGATAGCAGTAAGTGGTTGGATTATTTCATTCAGGAAGATATGTTATTCAAAGGAAATTAGTTATGCATACCTAGAAGTTCCATGAGAGATAATTTGGTCAAGGAGAAACACAGTGGTAGATTGGCAAGACATTTTGGAATTGATAAGATAGTGGCTTTGGTGAGTGAGAATTATTTTTGGCCTCAGATACATAAGGATGTTAGGAGATTTGTGTAGAGTTGTAGAGTGTCAAGTTGCAAAAGGGAGCAGTCAGAATATTGTATTTTATAAACCTTTGACAGTACTGAAGAGACCTTGGGAAGACATAATAATGGATTTCCTAATGGGACTGCTGAAGACATAGAGGGGACATGATTCTATAGTTGTAGTAGTGGACAGATTTTCAAAGATGGCACATTTCATACCTTGTAAGAAGACAACTGATGCAGTGCATGTAGCTAACCTATTTTTCAAGGAGATTGTAAGATTGCATGGATTACCTAAGGGCATAATTTTAGATAGACATATAAGATTCCTTGGATTCTTTTGGAAGACACTCTAGAAGAAGATGAAGATAGATTTGAAGTTCAGTTCAGTATTTCATCCACAGACTAATGGACAAACAGAGGTAGTGAATAGGAGTTTGGGAAACTTGTTGAGATGCTTGGTTGGAGAGAAGACAGGAAATTGGGATTTGATTCTATCACAAGCAGAGTTTGCATACAAAGATTCAGTGAATAGGAGTACTAGAAGAACACCTTTTGAGATTGTTACTGAAGTAAACCCTAGAGGAGTTGTAGAGTTGAGAGATATCAGCATGGAAGATAAGAGAAGTGTAGGGGTAGAAGAATTTGTAGGACACATGGAGACAGTGCATAATTATGTGAAGAAGCATTTGGAGGAGATGAACAGTACGTATAAGGAGCAAGCAGATGAGAGGAGGAGACACAAGGAATTTGTAGTGGGAGATGAAGTTGTTGATAACTGAGAGGGGGGGGGTGAATCAGTTATCCTAATTATTTCCCTTATTGAACTTTTCTTTTAATTGATGTAGCATAAAATCAAACACAAAAACATTAACCATGAAGTAAGAAACACATGACACAGTATTTTTGACGTGGAAACCCTGTTAAGGGAGAAAACCACGGGGTGATTAACCCAAGAATTATTCTCTGTTAGAAGAATAGGAAATTACAAAAATGGCACTTGCCAATTAGGGCTCACTGCCCGAGCACACTGCTCACAAGAGGCCCACTGCCTACAAAAAGACACACTGTCTACAAAGTGATGAGAATCACAGTCTTGAACTGATTGGAAGCATCTGCATATGCTGGAGTTCAGTTCCGGTTAGGCTCAGTACACTGATCTGCTGCACTTCATCTTTTCTCTGTTCTTTATTCTGCTATCTTTCACATACCGGATCCTTTTTGCTACCTCTGCTCTTTCTCTGGACTTATTCGCATATCTCTCTACACACACTACACACTTCACAACTAAATCCATCCTCTATATATATCCGCACAAGTAATTTCATCACCTTTCTAGTCGGCATCCGGAACAGTCTAGTTTCTTATAAACTTTCATTCTGTCGGCTGAATCCTTCCTCACCAAGCAATGCGGATCAAGCATATACTTGTAGATATCATTAATCATGTCGGCCAAACATGATTCATGCCTTCACAACCTCTGTCATCAATAGTAACTCATCCGGAAAGCAGTCTGATACTCTGCCAGTCAGTTCTTCCTCTGTTTTCACTGTCTCTCAGGAATCCGGTACTCAACCATTCATATCTTTTTCCTTGTCCATCACCGGAGGCTAAATCCTTGGAATATACCACTCAAGGTAGTCCTCTTGACTTCCCCAAATCCGCACTACACCAAGACACTTCCTCTGAGAGGTCCGGACCAATCTGTCGGACCTTGCCACATGCTCTGTTCTTCTTCACCGGATCACAACATTCTTTATTCTGACTTCCGGTAGAGACATATCATGTCTTGCGGATATGTGGGATGACCTTTGTTTCCATCAATGACAACAACCATGAATCCATATAGTGTCTCTTGCCAACAATCTCCCCCTTTGGCATTGATGGCAACACTTAGTGAAAAATGACTAAGTGTTTTCACTATGCTCCCCCTTTGCTGATGCTCTGTCTTTATATACAATTTCCGGAACTCCCCCTTAGTTGGATCCCTCATTTTTCACTGCTCCTCACTCCCCCTTTGACATCAATGGCAAAGGGTAGGGTCCGCATATCAAAATTTTCAAAAATTTCTTATACTTAGCCGTATATTTACATACTCACATATATTGAAGAATGTCTGCAAAGGATGTCTGTAATTGAATCATTTCGGTAGCCCAACTTTGCTTCATTCTGTCCAAAATTGAAATGTGACCACTTAACAAAAATGCAAACGCTTCTGCCCGCTTGAGATCTGTCGGATCTTTTGTTTGGGCGGTGGTCCTAGCATCACTGATGGCCTCATGCATGGTTTCCAACTTAGGGATTATAATCCTTCTAAGTTCTCCCATCCGGTTGGTGATGTTCTTCCTTTCCTTCTCAAGATTCTTTATTTCGTTCAAGACTGCAATAGTCTGACATTCTTGATTTATTATAGAGGAAGAGAGAGGATCAAAACTTTGAGATAAGCTTTGTAGCTTATCCTGTTCCTCTTTTATTTTCTTGTCAAATGCTGCTGTTGCCTTTGACCAGGATATACAAAATTTATAGATATCACCGCCATCCTTAAGAACATTTTCTAAGCTCTTTATTCCAATGCTTACAATCTTCCTATCTTTAGAAATTAATTCTAATATCTCTGAAAATCTCTTATCCAAAAATTCCTTCCGGACCTTTTCTTCAGCTGATTTTTCTAGAGAATCAAAATGTGTATCAACACTGCTGACTAAGGTTTTTAGATTACCGGAAGAGGAGGCTGTCGGATCTATCTGGATTGATGGCATGATCTTCACAAGTACTCCGGAAGCAGCCTCTATCAACTCACAGTCTTCCATATGAGACTTCAGGAGCTTTTCATTTGCCTTGGCATTTGCAAATGAAGCTATCTTCATTGTTTGTACCGGAGAGAGAGAGTCAAAATCAAATGGGCCTTTTAGAAGCTCCGGTTCATCAATCTCTAGAGTTTCTTTGCTCAAAAATTGTTGAACAGTTTGTGCAGTGTCTCTTGCCGGAGACAGATATTTCTTCTCTTCTGCAGTCTTAGAACTGTCAACCTCTTTGTCTTTCACCACTGCTTCCTTCTCCTGTAATTGCTCTTCTTCTTTGGATCCGGAGACTGTAGGGGAAACCGGAGGAGAGATGCTAACTTGTTCATGTGCCACTTCTTCTGGAGCAGAGGGTCCCAAGTCCTCACTTGTCTGTTCAGGGCTCACTTCTTCCGGAACAGAAGATTCCAAATCAGCAGCTATTTCTGCACCTAAGTCCTCTACAACAGGAAGATTGAACCTTTTGAAGGCCTTCCGGAGGATCTCTTCTGTTTCTTGGGCCACTTTGTCAGTCTCACCAAGCATGAGTTGATTCATCCTGGCTTTGCTTCTGAACTCATCTTTGCAGTCCTTAAAGATAATGTTCATTGTCTTGGGATCAATTTGAGGATATAGCTGAATAGCTATCTGCTCCCGGATCTCAAGATCTTTGGCATGAGCATTATTCTTTCTTACTTCCATTTCCTTCTCTAGGCTTTTAGGAATGAGAGATATGATCTCAATGAAAGCCTTATTGTATATGTTCAGATATTTAACTGTGGCTTCCTGCAGAGTCTTTTGGTCTGCCTCACTGAAGTCATCATAGGATTCAGTCATTGGTTGAAGGTTTCCATCCACCGTGACCGACTTGATTATGCTCTCTAGTGACAGAGTGGGCTTTTCAACAGTTACCTCTGCCATTTCATCCTTGTCTTGGCCTGTGGAGGGCTTACCAGATCCTTTCTTCTTCTGTTTCTTTACTTCTCTTACTCCCTCATCTGATTCTGTTTCCTCTTCATCCTTTTGGCTTCCATAAGCCCTTGTGGCTTTTGTCTTGGATCTCTTACCGGATGCCTGGACTTCCAGTTTTGAACTTTTGGTTGAGGGAGGTGCAGATCTCTTTGTTGATCTGGTCCGGGTGGGAGCTCCAACCGGAGCACTTTCTTTGCTTTTCTCTTCTTCCTCGGCCTTCCTCCTCTTTTCCCGGCTGGCATCAAGTGCCTCCTTTGAGATACCTAGGCCTTGAGCAATGTGCTCTACTTCTTTTCTTACCTTTCTTTTAATCTCAGGTTCCCTGAGTTCTACATGTATTTTTACACTCAGTTCCTCAAAGGTTCCAAACCTTTCTGCCTTAGGATCTTTGGGCTGACTTAGCATGTGTTGAACATGCAGCTCCACTATCTGTTCATCAACTTCATACCCCATGGGCATGATCCAGACAGTCCTTGGCTCCACTGCCTCCATTAGGCACTGATCAGTGTCAACCATAAAGCACACTGAGTCCTTGTATTTCTCAATGAGAGACTGAGGAATTCTCTCTCTTGCTTGCATCATGCTCTGAAAGTTTTTGAAGTATCCCCATAGAGCTGAATTTCTCGCTTTTGCATCCCCAAGTCCATGCAAGTAGTCTCTTATCTGGACTGCAACAGGTTTGTCATTCTGCCATACCCATCCACTTGTTCCGGGTAGCTCATTCATGAAATAGAAGAATAGACATACAATAAGAGTACCATACTTAAAGGAATTCTTCTTATCCTTCTTGATTTTCTGTATGTTTTCCATTAATTGGCTTAGTAGTAGTTCGCAGAGATCATATTCTGCATTCTTTCTTAACATTTCATAAGCAGTGTATATTGCAGTTCCGGATACAGAATTCTCCCTGCTGGAGTGATAGATCTTGTATCCTATTATCATTGATGCATATTTGATATCCGGATCTGAAATATCTTCAATGGTCATTGCCCTCTTGTCAAATTTTGATCCGGTGGCCTCAGTTACAATGTTGTTCTTGACAGATTTGAGGATAGGTACCCCTCCGGAAGAGTATAGACCAGTTACTGCTCTAATTGCCCCTTTTGTAATCTTGCAGGGTCTATCTAGCCATAGAAAGTTGTCATGCATCCTGCTCAGTACATACCGGACCCATTCATCTTCTTCAAAGCAGGGGAAATGAATAAATTGCTCAAATTGTTTCTTCTGAATATCCTTATACTCTAGTTTAAGCTCAAAAGCATTGTCAATTAGCTGCTTGTGATAGAGGTCTCTTAATTTGAATTCCCCAAATTCCTCAATGTTTGCATGTATGTAAACCCTAATGTCTTCGGTGTGTAAAACTCCGTGAGGAACACTAGAGAAGGCTCCTAGTGGGTCTACCTCCAATGATTTGTAGGGATGTTTCTTGAATGAGGGGCGAGGTCTATCGGAGATCTTAACTATGTTTGGAGTAGCCATTCTTCAAAGATTTGCAGTGAGGTAATGAAAAACGGAGAATACCTTATGCGCCTTCGGTTTGCACGGAGTGGTTGGATTGATTTCTTTATCCAATAGCTTCGGCAGGAGATCCTTGGTGTGCTTGAAGAACCTTGTTGCAGAGCTCCACTTTTCGCTTCTTCTCGAGTGCAGAATGAGCAAATGACCTTTGAGAAATCCCTTAATTTGCTCCGCGAACCCTAATACCTGTCTGCAATAAATGCTTCACCTACATCATTCCGGTTTGCCTTGTCTAGATAGCTTGGAGTATCCCGGATTAGTCCTGATCTGTGGATATCATCCGGATCTTTCAATCATGAATAAATCGAGGTAGCATATTACAAGATCATCTCAAACACTCTGTCCAATCCGTAGAACAAGATAGTGCATTTCCGGATCTTTCCGGACCTTTTTGTAATCCTTTATCATACCGGAGCATCTCCCTGAACAGGTCTTATTTGATCGATCACAGCTTCTTCATAACTTCATGCGGACCTCTGAAAACTTGACTGAAGTATCTCAAGATTCATATCTACAAACCCTTTGATCCGCATCTTGTGCCACATCCGGCACCACTTGTTTGGCTGGGGGAACAAGATTTTCTTTGAGTCTCCCCCTGAGCCTGAGCTCACTTTTAATTTCCGGAAGAAATATCAGCACCAGAGTCTGGTGCGGATCCAACCTCTACATTCTCTGAACTTTTCTTCACCCAAATCTTGCTCATCTGATTCCTAACCTCATCCGCATTCATCTTTTGTTTACCCTTGTCTTGATTCTGATTATACACCAGACCTCTTTTGTCCTGATTTTTGTTTCTGCAGACTTTAGCATTATGACCGGACCTATTGCAGATTTGGCAAATAACATTTCTTTGCATATTTGACTGATATCCTCTTGATCTGCATTGATTTGCCATATGACCTATTCTATTGCATGTGAAGCATCTACCTTTGAATGATTTGTTTACTTGCATAATTCTGCATTCATGGGATTTGTGTCCATACCTTTTGCAGTTGAAGCACTGTCCAGAGAAGGATGAATTAATCTGATTCATTCTCATTCTGCACTGATTAGCTTTGTGACCAAAGTGGTTGCAGCTGTGGCAGTATCCATTGAAGGATGGATATCTTTGAGCATTTGGCTGTCTTACCGGAGGTCTTCTAGGCCTGCTTCTTGGATTTTCTGATCCAAGATTCTTCTGACCGGATCCGGAGCTTTCTCCTTTCTCATATCCCAAGCCATACTTGTCATCTGTCCTCTTTTGACTTCCAAGAAGAACTTCAAGTTGAGCAGAACTTATCTTGAATTTCTCTTTATATTCATTTGCTGTTTGAAGGTCTCTTTTGAGAGAGGCAATTTGATCCTCAAGTTTTCCTTCATTATCTTTGGAATCTTCAAGATCAGATTCAAGGTGTCTGATAATCCTGTCCATCTGGTGGCATTCTTCTGATTTTTCTTTAAGAGATTGTCTTAGATTGTCTTCAGCCTTTCTTTTTTCTTCAATCTCTTGAGTAAACTTTATAGTTCCTGATTCCATTTCATGTCTTAACATAATGACTTCTTTTGATAACTTTTCACATAACTTGGTTTGCTCAGTCAATTCCTCATTTGTATTGCTTTCTTCACTTTGTCTTGCCAACTGTTGAAGCAGCTCCTTTCTCTTTTTCATAGAGAGACTTAATTTGTCTTTTAATTCTCTCATGAATTCATTAGCCTGTTTGAGTCTTTCCTTTAATTCACTGACTTCAGAATTTGACTGTTCAAGATCCTCAAGGGCAGTCTTGAGTTGCTCCCTTAAACCATATGCATCCATTTGAAATCCCAGATCTTCCTCAAGCTGTTAGGCTCTATTAGGAGGAACTTAGCTCTGATACCAATTGTTGATAACTGAGAGGGGGGGGGTGAATCAGTTATCCTAATTATTTCCCTTATTGAACTTTTCTTTTAATTGATGTAGCATAAAATCAAACACAAAAACATTAACCATGAAGTAAGAAACACATGACACAGTATTTTTGACGTGGAAACCCTGTTAAGGGAGAAAACCACGGGGTGATTAACCCAAGAATTATTCTCTGTTAGAAGAATAGGAAATTACAAAAATGGCACTTGCCAATTAGGGCTCACTGCCCGAGCACACTGCTCACAAGAGGCCCACTACCTACAAAAAGACACACTGTCTACAAAGTGATGAGAATCACAGTCTTGAACTGATTGGAAGCATCTGCATATGCTGGAGTTCAGTTCCGGTTAGGCTCAGTACACTGATCTGCTGCACTTCATCTTTTCTCTGTTCTTTATTCTGCTATCTTTCACATACCGGATCCTTTTTGCTACCTCTGCTCTTTCTCTGGACTTATTCGCATATCTCTCTACACACACTACACACTTCACAACTAAATCCATCCTCTATATATATCCGTACAAGTAATTTCATCACCTTTCTAGTCGGCATCCGGAACAGTCTAGTTTCTTATAAACTTTCATTCTGTCGGCTGAATCCTTCCTCACCAAGCAATGCGGATCAAGCATATACTTGTAGATATCATTAATCATGTCGGCCAAACATGATTCATGCCTTCACAACCTCTGTCATCAATAGTAACTCATCCGGAAAGCAGTCTGATACTCTGCCAGTCAGTTCTTCCTCTGTTTTCACTGTCTCTCAGGAATCCGGTACTCAACCATTCATATCTTTTTCCTTGTCCATCACCGGAGGCTAAATCCTTGGAATATACCACTCAAGGTAGTCCTCTTGACTTCCCCAAATCCGCACTGCACCAAGACACTTCCTCTGAGAGGTCCAGACCAATCTGTCGGACCTTGCCACATGCTCTGTTCTTCTTCACCGGATCACAACATTCTTTATTCTGACTTCCGGTAGAGACATATCATGTCTTGCGGATATGTGGGATGACCTTTGTTGCCATCAATGACAACAACCATGAATCCATATAGTGTCTCTTGCCAACAGAAGTGACGGTATACTTGAGAAAAGAGAGATTTCCAGTTGGGACATATGTTGCAAGTATGTGCCTAATCGGTGTTGTCACTGATGTCAACATATCTTTGTTGTCATTGGTGTCATCTATGTCCTATTCTATTACTTGTTTAGAAGCTTTGTATGTTGAGGATATTGAGAAAATTGGTCCCTCTGAAAGAAACAAGTGAGTTACAGTGAAGTGCAGTATAGACAATGAGTTGTATGCTGAAGAATAATCCAGTAGATTACTCTGCATTTCTCACTGCTTGAAGATCTTGGTCTATGGATTGGAAGTTATTTAAAGAGATGTTTGAAGATGCTAAATCCTGAGTTTGATCCTCTGATGTGAAAAATTAAGAGAGTTGCATTCACTAGAGTAAAATCTGCTTTCTCTGATTATTCTCTGGTGACAAGGAGAAAATATTTTTCTCCGTATTCCTTTGCATTAAAGTGTTTCACTCTGTGGTTCTAAAGGGAAGTCTAGGATGATGATAAGTGCTTATAATTGCAATGGTTTGTGTTTTGGTGATCCGCAAGCTATCTTTCTTGTATGACAGTTGAAGACAGAAAAGTTCATGTGCTACGGTGTGAAGAATCTCATGAATAAAGTGGTTTGTGTTTGTACGGTTGCTCTTGATGATTTCAATGTGCTTGTGGATTCCTCCTGATCATGTTCCTACCTTTACATTGGTTTGTGTTAAGAAAATGAGATTATGTTTGAAGATTATTCCCAGATAACGTAGCATGCAACTAGTCTTAGCTGACTTGGTTAATTCCAGTAATTATGGAGATTCCTTGTAGATTGTGGAAGCATGTTGTGGCATGGAAAATCATGTTTGAGTCCCAGCTAAGGTGTGGTGTGATCCGGATACATCTATACTACAATTCCTTAGCATATTTTTGTATTAGGTCAAGACCTATTTTGTAAATGTTTGTAATGTCAACCTTGGAGATTGTTCCAATGGTTGATGACTGTAATGCTGACCTTGATGATCACTCCAAGGTTGATGAAGTGTATAAATACTTGTAATTGAGTCATGAAAAAGTAATCCTTGAGTGAAAATGAGAAGATAAGGAAAAGGGGCAAGGAGATAAGGCAGAGTAGGGCAGAGTAGAGCAAAGGAACTATTGTACTTCAATGTATTAATCTTAGACATGAAGAAAATGGTGATTGTTGTAGTGAGCCACCAGTAGAGTTTAATAGCCCTCAAGGTTTAATAGCCCTTATTGTAATCTTTCTAGGTTTAGGGTTGAGGCAGTGAGCCTACTAGACCTAGCTATACTTCATGGCAGTGAGCTAGTATGTTCTGGGCCCATGGAGTGACCAAGCCTGAAAATCATTTTTTAAATATTGTAATATAGTTTGAGAGCTAATCCTCTCCATGGTTTTTTCCCACCTCGGGGTTTTCCACGTAAAAATCTAGTGTCTCTTGTGTTTAATGTTGATCTATGTTTAAGCTTCTAATTTATTGCATTCTTTGTTTAATTATAATAAGTGCAGATAAGTGGTTAATGTTTAAGTGCATAAGTGTTTGAGTTTTTGGGACAATTGATTCACCCCCCACCCTCTCAGTTGTTCAGCACATTTCAACAATTGGTATCAGAGCAAGGTTCCTCTAAAGAAAGTCTAATAGCTTGAGGAAGATCCAAAATGTCTTATAAGAAGGAAGTGCCTCATTTTGATGGGATGAACTATGCTCTTTGGAAGGCATGAATGAAAAGTCATCTTCTTTGTCTTGGTTAGAAAGTATGGAAAGCTGCAAAAACAAAATACACCTTGCCTCAAAATGGTTTGATGACTGAAGATGAAATCAAGGACTATGAAGTGGATGTTAAAACAAAATATGCTCTGTTAAGTTCATTGAATGACTCAGTACTGACAAAAGTTGTGGATCTTGAAACTGCAAATGAGGTATGAGAAAACTTGAAAAATCTATATGAGAGAGATGATTCTATGAAGGAAGCCAAAATACAAAGTATGAAAGTTTGAAGATGAATGAAGATGAAAATATAACAGCGTTTATGCAAAGAGTTGATGAACTTGTCACTAGAATAAAAGGTATGGGGGGAACTCTCAGTGATAAGGAAGTTGTAATGAAAATTATTAGATCACTGCCAAAGTCTTACAGTCACAAGGTAGCTACAATTGAAGAATTTATGCAACTAAAAGCTATTGATAGAGATCAGTTGCTTGGTAAGCTTACTGCCTTTGGAATGAGAGAGTTTGGTGATGCCCTACCAAAAGTAGAGACTGCCTTCAAAGCCAGTACTTCTGGGAAAACCTCCAGATCAGAAAAGTATAAGGTAGAATCAGATGACGAGTTTGATGAAATTGAATCCAACTTTGTGGATAGACTGCAAAGAGGATCCGGTAAGTTCAAAGGTAAATTACCTTTCAAATGTTTTTCCTACGGTAAAGTAGGCCACTTTGCTTCCAGATGTCCTGAAAGAATTGAAAGAAATAGGAAAAGATATGAGAATAGGCCTAGGATCCAAAAGAAATGTTATTATGTTGAAGATCTTGATGATGATGAAGGAGTATCAAATAATGGTGAACCAAATAATGTTAGTACTTCTGGTAATGAATGCTTGTTTATTTCTATTAAAGAAGAACCTGTGTCTACTAATCTTGCTAGCTATGTAAAGAAAGAAAAACTACTGGAAAGTGATTTGGCTGCTCAGGTTGTTGAAGACAAAGATGAATGGGTTATTGATAGTGGTTTCTCTCACCACATGACTGGTGACAAAAGCAAGTTTGTGAGTTTGGAAAGATATGATGGTGGACTGGTTAGGTTTGGAGATGATATAGCTAGTAAGATTTGTGGAAAAGGATCTATTTCTTTTGATGGAAAGCATAATATTGAAGATGTCTTGTATGTGAAAGGATTAAAGCACAATATTTTGAGTGTTGGTCAGATGTGTGACAAAGGTTATGACCTAAGCTTCAAGGACAATGGATGCAAGATCACGAAAAGCTCCAGAACAGTCATTGCAACTGGTAAAAAGACTAGACGTAATGTCTATCACTTAAAACGAACTAATAATTATTGCTTGTTGGCTATGGCATAGAAGGTTGTGTCACATCAATTTTGATAACATTATGAAGATAAGTACTGCACAGGATATTAGAGATTTGCCCAAGCTTGTGAAGCCTGCTAATCCTATTTGCAAGGAGTGTCAATTTGGGAAACAAACAAGAACAAGTTTCAAAAGCAAGGACCAATCAATTGATGGACTACTGGAACTAGTGCATACAGACTTGTGTGGACCTACCAGAGTAAGAATTTTGTAAGGAGATAGGTATTTCATGTTGCTTATTGGTGATTATTCTAGAATGACTTAGGTTACCTTTCTAAAAGAAAAGTTAGAAGCTCTGGATAAGTTCAAGGCATTTAAGGCAATGGTTGAAAATGAGATGGATTTGAAGATCAAATGTTTAAGGTCTGATATAGGAGGAGAGTTCACATCAAATGAATTCAATTTATTTTGTGAAGAACATGGGATAAAGAGATAGTTATTAGCACCTAGACCTCCACAACAAAATGGAGTCGTTGAAAGAAAGAATAGAATAGTTCAAGAAGCTATTAGAACCATGATGAAGGAAGCTAATCTTTTGGAAGTATATTAGAGAGAGGCAATTCACACTATTGTATATATCCTAAACAGAGTCCAAGTCAAAGGTAATAGTTCTAAGACTCCTTATGAATTGTGGTATTGTAAAGTTCTTACTGTGAAATATCTTAATTTTTGGTAGCAAATGTTATATCAAAAGAGAAGAAGATCTAGGCAAGTTTGATGCTAGGTGTGATGAAGGAATCTTCCTTGTTACTCAACCAAGAGTAAGGCCTGCCGGTGTTATAATAAGAGGCTAAATAAGATCATTGAGAGTGCAAATGTCAAAATCAAAGAAAGTAAGGAAAGGTCTCCAGAATCAAGTGGATATGAATCAGATAAACCAGATGTTTCCGAAGTGGTGCAACATGAAGATAGCTCAAATGAAGAGGATCAAGCTCCAGAAATTGCTGCCAAGACATCACAGTATGTAAAACTTAATCATTCTGAAGATCAAATCATAGGAGATAAGAGTAAAGGAATCCTGACCAAAAGAAGAGCTATAGAAGAACAAGTAAATTTCTATCTGATCTCCAAGATTGAACCTAAGACTATGAATGAAGCTTGCAATGATGAGAATTGGGTAAAGGCTATGAAAGAAGAATTGATGCAGATAGAGAAGAATCAAACCTAGGATCTTGCTCCCAGACCAGTAGATAAAAATGTAATTGGTACCAAGTGGGTTTTCAGAAACAAGATGAATGAGAATGGTGAAGTAGTACTAAACAAAGCAAGGTTGGTATGCAAAGGATACTTTGAAGTGGAAGGAATAGATTTTGAGGAAACATTTGCACCAGTGGCAAGGATTGAAGCTATAAGCATGTTTCTAGCATTTGTAGCCTACAAAGATTTTAAGGTATGTTAGATTGATGTAAAGTCTGCATTCTTGAATGGAGAGTTGGAAGAAAAAGTCTATATTGAACAACTGGAAGGATTCAAGACATCACATCAGGGTGACATGGTATGCAGATTGAGGAAAGGCATTGTATGGGTTAAAACAAGCTCCCAGGGCCTGGTATGCTAGGTTTGATAAGTATCTGATACAACTAAGATTCACTAAGGGTACCACTGACAACAATCTCTATTTCAAGATCAATAATGAACAAATTCTAATTGTTGTAGTCTTTGTTGATGACATTATCTTTGGAGGCAATTGCCAAAGAAATGCAAAGTGAATTTGAAATGTCCATGTTTGGTGAGATGAATTTCTTTTTAGGTCTATAAATAAATCAATCAGATAAAGGTATCTTCATTTCTTAGTCTAAGTATGTGAAAGAGTTGCTAAAGAAGTTTAGGATGGAAGACTCTAAACCAGAAAATACTCCAATGATAACTAGTTGTCAGTTGAGCAAAAATGATGATTCACCTATGACAGATCAGAAAAGGTACAGATCTATGATTGGAGGATTACTTTATCTGACTCAAACCAGACCTGACATAATGCATGTAGTTTGTCTTGTAGCAAGATTTCAAGCAGAGCCCAAAGAGTCACATGTGATGGCAGTCAAGAGAGTTCTAAGATATTTGAAAGGCATAACGGATTATGGTTTGGGCTATCAAGGGGACAATGATTTCACTCTCAATGCATACGCTGATGCAGATTAGGCTGGAGATGTAGATGACAGAAAAAGTACAAGTGGGGGTGCATTCTTTTTGGGAAAAAGGCTGGTATCTTGGATAAGCAAAAAATAAGACTCAATATCTCTGTCCACTGTAGAAGTAGAATATATTGCAGTAGCATGTAGTTGTACTCAAGTGTTGTGGATGAAACAGACATTGAAGGACATTAGAGTTATGTATGAAGATCCAATTGCAATCTTTTGTGACAATACAAGTGCCATAAACATATCAAAGAATCCAGTAATGCATTCAAGGACAAAGCACATATCCATAAGATATCACTTTTTGAGGGAAAAAGTGACAAAGAATGAAGTCAAGTTGGAATATGTATCTACAAAAGACCAGATTGTAGACATTTTCACCAAACCTCTGCCTAAGGATACTTTTGAATATCTCAGAGAAAAGTTAGGGGTTATTACCCCTCCTGCTCTAAACTAAGATGCACAAGAGTGCATCAGTCCGGTGGTGCTTCTTCAGATCCGGATTGATGCTTTTAGGGCTACTTCTCTGGGGGAGTAGTTAGAGAGTTTAGAAGAGAAATTGAATCAAAGAAAAAGAGTACAAGGATGTGCCCTTTGCCATTGATGTCAAAGGGGGAGATAATTCATGTGAAAAACTCATAAAGAAAGAGTGCAGATGTGTAAAGAGATAGGGGGATAATCATGTCTTGATGATTGTTGCAGTTTTTCACATCATATGTTGCCATCAATGACAAAGGGGGAGATTATTGCAAGTATGTGCCTAATCGGTGTTGTCATTAATGTTAACATATCTTTGTTGTCATTGGTGTCAACTATGTCCTATTCTATTACTTGTTTAGAAGCTTTGTATGTTGAGGATATTGAGGAAATTGGCCCTTGTGGAAGAAACAAGTGAGTTATAGTGAAGTGCACTATAGACAGTGAGTTGTATGTTGAAGAACAGTCTAGTAGATTACTCTGCATTTCTCGCTACTTGAAGATCTTGGTCTATGGATTGGAAGTTATTTAAAAGTATGTCTACAGATGTTTAATCCTAAGTTTGAGCCTCTGATATGAAGAATTAAGAGAGTTGCATTCACCAGAGTAAAACTTGCTTTCTTTGATTATTCTCTGGTGATAGGGAGAAAGTATTTTGCTCCACATTCCTCCACATTAAAGTGTTTTACTCTACAATTCTAAAGGAAAGTCTGGGATGATGATAAGTTCCTACAATTGCAATTGTTCTTGTTTTTGTGGTACACAAGATATCTTTCTTGTATGACAGTTGAAGACAATGAAGTTCATGTGCTCCGGTGTGAAGAATCTCATGAATAAAGTGGTTTGTGTTTGTGCGGTTGCTCCTGATGATTTCAATGTGCTTGTGGATTCCTCTCGATCATGTCCTACCTTTACATTGGTCCACATTAAGGAAATGAGATCGTGTTTGAAGATTATTCCTAGATAACGTAGTGTGCAACCAGTCTTAGCTGACTTGGTTAATTCTAGTAATTGCAGAGATTCCTTGAAGATTGTGGAAGTGTGTTGTGGAATGGAATATCGTGCTTGAGTCCCAGCTAAGGTGTGGTGTGATCTGCATACATCTATACTACAATTCCTTAGCATATTTTTGTATTAGGTCAAGACCTATTTTGTAAATGTTTGTAATGCCAACCTTGGAGATTGTTCCAATGGTTGATGATTGTAATGCCAACCTTGATGATCATTCCAAGGTTGATGAAGTGTATAAATACTTGTAATTGAGTCCTGGAAAAGTAGTCCTTGAGTGAAAATGGGAAGATAAGGAAAAGGGGCGAGGAGATAAGGCAGAGCAGGGCAGAGCAGAGCAGAGGAAATATTGTAATTCAATGTATTAATCTCAGACATGAAGAAGATGGTGATTGTGGCAATGAGCTGCGAGTAGGGTTTAACAACCCTTAGGGTTTCATAGCCCTTATTGTAATCTTTCTAGGTTTAGGGTTGAGGTAGTGAGCCTCCTAGACCTATCTATACTTCATGGCAGTGAGCCAATATGTTCTAGGCCCATGGAGTGACCAAGCCTGAACATCATTTTTTAAAAATTGCAATATATTTTGAGAGATAATCCTCTCCATGGTTTTTCCCTACCTTGGGGTTTTCAAAATAAAAAACTGGTGTCTCTTGTGTTTAATGTTGTATATGTGTTTAACCTTATGATTTCATGCATTCTTTGTTTAATTATAATAAGTGAGGATAAGTGGTTAATGTTTAAGTGCAGTAGTGTTTAAGTTTTTGGGACAACTGATTCACCCCCCCTCTTAGTTGTCTGACGGATTTCAACAACATATAACAATTTGAAGATGAAGAAGTTTGGACCTTGTAGAATACTTAGAAAGTTTGATTTAGGAAATGCATATGAAGTAGAGCTACTGAAGACCTTGGGTATATCACCTATTTTTAACATTACAGATCTACATCAGTATCATAAAGTGGAGTTCAGTGATAACATGAAAGAAGACTTGAAGCAACAGTTACCACGACAAACTCCAGAAAAGTTTGAAGACATCTTGGATAGCAGAATTGGACTCAACACCAGAGGCAAGCAATACAAGGAATATTTGGTTAAGTGGAAAGGTAGACTAGAAGAAGACTCATCTTGGATTTCCCAGGCTGAGGTGGTGTTGGTAAACAGATTGGTCGCTGCAAATGAATTCTCAAGAATGACTCTGTTTTGCCTAGAAGGCAACAACAAACTAATCAACAGTTGGAGAGATCGCTATAGAGCAATGATCTTCCTCTACATTTGAGAGGGGCAGCTCCCTCATATGATCAAAATAGAGTTTTTTATGGTATTTTAACCAGAAATACCAAAGGTAAAGGAAAACTAAAGGAAAATGAATTATGGAAACCCTAGTGGTAGACACACAAATACTGACTAGGATTTCATAGATTTATGATAGATTATGAGGGGATTCCACCACAAAAGCTAGAAACTACATTCCTAAACTTCTATGATGAATTTCACAACAATATATGTTTTAAAACACAACATCGATGAAAGAAGGATAATGCATGGATCTCAACATACAAAGAGATAGTTTATCGACACATTCAAATCAGGATACCGAGAAGTGAATGTGTTTCTTTACATCAATTGCATAGTTTATATATGCTTCAAAAGATGACTAATAATTTCCACACAGACAAAAGAGATCGCCAACTTGACATAAGAAGAATTAGTAATAATAATTCATAAGAACATTGGAACACACAAACCAAATGCACTCTTTATTATCATTTTAAAATTATACAACTTCAAACACTCCTTTGTACAAAGTATGAACTCAAAAGTCTCTGAAAAGTTCCCCTCTTCCCAAAAGTTTCTTCTTCCCCCTCTTCCAAAGTCTCTTCCCAAAAATTCCCCTTTACATTTGAAATAGCCTTGTATTTATAGGCTTCTCCCTAGTAATTACCTTGTAACCACCTGATAACTACTTCATAACTACCTTTTTGAAATACAATAATTTAAAAACAAGCTTTATTTTAGTTAGATTTTACCTAACTTTTTTGGAGACAAAGCTCATTTTCTAACTTTTGAATTACAACATGTGACATAAGTCACTTTTACAAAAAGGTAACATGAAACTTGCAACTCTCCAGTTGTCAATTTTGTTAAGTGCTTTCCATCACATTTGTCCCATTTCTGTGGTCATCTATTCAATTATTTCTCAACATCTCTTTCCAAGTGTTGGAAATGTAGTAGACACATGACAAAATTGGTCTGCTAACTCAGCATAAGAATTGCCATGAAGAATTATATATGTGTTGGTGGGAATTCATCAAAATTGGTGGCTTTGTATCAACTAGAATATTCATATCCTACTTAATAGGAACACTACTCCCAATACTTTGAAGATCTAAAAACGTACATCCGATGACACTCTGAAACAACAACAACAAGATGTCTTTGTTTTGACTCCATTATAGACACAATTTGCAAATGAGACAAAAGATGTCTTAGGCAACCTAGATGCTGCCCTACTTCCCATGATTACTCAAATTTCCTTTTCATGCAACTTCTTTAGAAAGACCATCTCCCTTCTTCCCAAGATCAAATACCTAAATCTTAGACTTTTACCTCGATTGCAATCATAAAATGTCATTGTTATCATATCCAAACCCATTTGAACTTCATCCTACATGCCAACTTATGCACCAAGAAAACACATCCACACAACCACCAGAGTCCTATCTTTCATCTTAATGATAAAGTTTATGGTGTCTTTAAGATAGCTAGCACGAGTGAGAGGGTCAACCATGCATACATAATGTTTAATTGTAGGTGTAATGAAATAAAGGTTACTTGTGGAAATATTTGAAAATAAAAATCCTTCTTAAGTTCTCCTTGTTCAATGTCTCCATGTCCACTATTTCACCATTGCTTGTAAACATCCACAAGTGTGTTGAGTTCACTATTCTCAGGCTACCTCTACAGAAAGGACATGATCTCAATCGCATGTTCTAGTCCCAGTAGCACCTAATACACATTGCATGGTTTCAAGTGGGTAACACAACATTTCCATTGGTCTCCATATATATTTCACATTCTTCTTCACATTCCAAATCAATGTCTCAGAGTTTTCTTCTTGTAATGTCAGAAAATGTCCCCTTGGGGGCTTTTCGCTTAGAAGGTTTAGCTCCCAGGTCTCTTAGCTGCATTTAGGACATTTTGCATCATAATTCAACATCTCAATGGAATGAACCCTAGGTATCATGACAAATGGGGCCTAGGGGGACCCCTTGAACCTAACCCTATCCAAAACAGGGGGAGGACTTGAGCACCCACGCCCTAGTCCTACCCTATTTTGGGTCAGGCCAAAATTTCTAGTGTTGTTTTATGATCGTTATTTGGTCCCTAAGCCGACATAGTAAGTTTGAATTTATGAAATCTTGGTGGGAATGTTTGTAGTTGCATATAAAAGCATGTTTAGGCATTCATTTGTAAACTAGATGGCTATTGTGAACTTTATGCATCCTAAAGGTGATTCAAGGCTTTCATTGTGTTGCAAGAGCAGATTTGTGTTATCTATGTGTTTGTGTTTGTAGATTTGAGCAATCATCTCCTCATGGCATGAAGAGCTTCTTCCTCCATGAGCTCTTCACTACAAGGTAATATTCATTTGTGTTTGTAAGCATTTATCATTTGGTTTTTGCCTTTGCCTCCCTAGGCATGCACTCTCTATCTGACAATGGTGTTCAAAAGGCTTGAATATCTCTCTGGGGCTTGACTGAGGCAAGCCTCTAAACACCACAACCCCCTCCCAAAGTTTTCATGGTTGCAGTTTATAGGTTGATGACGCAGACAAAGTGAAGTTGTAGGAGGGCATGTTGGAGTGTCAAAATTGTAGAACAGTAGGAAAAAGGTCACCCTGGACTAGGGCACCTGCTCATTAGTCCTCAAAGTTTTGCAATGGGAAATCTCTAATATAGCAGATATAGGTTACAGACCTTGTTTCAGGATCTCGACAAAAAGTAGGGTACTGGACTTGGGTGCCCGCTCTTTAGTCCCCAACTTTTTTGCCTTGGAACCCCAAAAATAGGTGCACAGTTATTTGATATTTTACATCCTTCTGTAGAAGCATTTTCTGTAATTCATCCGTTTACTATCATATTTGCATAATTAGGGTGTTAAGGCATAATTGAGCATAAGAGAAGGAAATTGTCAATCTAATCATAAAAATCCAAGTTTCCCTACATCTCAATAGTTACCTAAGGTATGATAGTACATTGCAACTCGACCTTAGGTCCTTGAATGAAAGGGTGAAAGGAGGATATAGACACAAAACCATCAAAAACCAATCATCCAAAATTTACCCCTTACATTTTGATGAACCCGTGTTATTGGACTTGTTTGCACCTTGTTGAGTTTTTTGCTTTAGATTTTCATTGATTTCATTAATTCATATAGTCATTCATCTTATTGCATTGGAAAATTTAATTAAAAAAATGAAAATTTGGAAAAATTGGAAAAAATTGCATGCTAGGGTTTTGCATGTTGCATGAATTAATATGAATTTCATCAAAATTCTAATTTTTGCATTAGATCTGATTTAAATTACAGAAAATTACAAAATATCAGTAATTTGCATTTCATTTTTATCATAAAATTGCTAGGGTTTTGTTGAAAATTGTGAATTTTGCATATAACCTAGTAATTCCAAAATCTAGGGTTTGTAAGTAAAATCTTGTTTCATATTTTTCTACTAATTTTAGAGACTCATTCAAATGTGCATTTGGTTGTAGTCTTGCATTTAGATTTTAAAAATTTGCATTTTTACATAGAAAAAGTCAACCAAAAAACTAGCATTTTCATTGATTTTTCATTAAGATTGCACTTGCATTGTGCATGTTAGAGCATGAAAATTATTTCAGATCTGAGAGCATGTAATTTTCATCATATTTCAGCTTGTAAAACATTCATATAGCATTTTTTTTTTCAAGATCTCAAACCTAGGGTTTCAAAAACATTGATTTTCACTAGATTTGGCCTTATCGACTCTCTAAACTTGCACTCTAGGGGTGTTGTGAAGGATATTTTTGCACTAATTAGTTTTTATCTGGGTAACCATTTTCTTCTCCTTCTAAAAATCTTCACAACACCTTTTTATTGGGCTCTTGTATTGAAAATTTGGTGAAAAACTACACATTTTTGTTATTTTTGCCCTAAGGTTTGTCCTAGTTTACACTCCAAGTGTGTTGTAACAAATTTTATGGATTGAGGTGACTGATATCATCAATATTATTTTTTTTACCTCCTAAAATTCCTTACAACACCCCTTTTGGTAGGTCTTGGAGTTGAAAAACCGTGAAAAATTGCTTATTTTTGCTATATTTTCACTAGAGTTTGACCTTGAGTGGCACTAAAAGCATGTTGTGATGGATATTTTGGCATTAAGAGGTTGTTATTACTGACATAATTTTTTTTCCATCATCATTTTCCTCACAACACCCTTTGTCATGCTCTTTTGCAGTGAGATTTGGTGAAAAATCGCATATTTTAGTGTATTTTCACTATATTTTGACTTGGCATCATCTTAGATTTGCATCAAGAGTGTGTTGTGAAGGATCTTATTGCTATATTGGAATGATATCAGACATATAATTTTCTGCCCCTGATCAAAATCCTTACAACACCTTTGCTTTCATATATTTGCATTGAAAAAGTACAAAAAATCAAGCATTAAGATCATTATTGCATATAACTTTGCACTTGTCTTTTACAAGCTTTCAAAATCTGATTTGGCACTTATTTGAAAACATACACATGGTCTTTAATTACAACAACAACAATAGGTTCCTTCCTAGGCCTTACATGAGGAGAAAGGTCCCTGAACCTAAAATTGTGTTTACACCTCATGATAGAACAATCGAAGACACTGACAGACCTCTTTACATCACTGTGAAAATAATGGGAAACCCCATGGATGGAACACTTATCGATCCTAATTGCATGACTAATGTCACCACAGAAGAGCTCCTCTTTGACCATAATTTGATGCAAGGATCTTATGACCCTTCGGACATGATGATTAAAACACATAAGAGAACCTTTATAAAACCTTTGGGTAAGATATCATTGTTGGTAACTGTATTTGAAAAAAATGTAGAAAAATGGTTTGATGTTGTCCCCGTTTCTGACCACTTTCACATTAAATTGGGACACCCTTGGTTAAAGGATATGAAAGTTGTCCCTTCAACAATCTATAAATGTATAAAATTTCCTTTGAACAGACAAGTCCATGCTATTCATCAAAATACATACAAACCTTTGATTACACAACAATACTTTACACTAGATTACTTTTGGGACAAATCTAGAGGGAAACCTGAACCACGATCAGACTTTAACTTCTTAGGATACAAAAACTACAAAGCAAAACTATTACATCCAACAGCCAGACCCTCTATACAAGAAATGACAAAAGACAAACAACCCACATTTGAAGAGAACCATAGACTGAAAGGACAAGGTCCCTATGTTGAGTTCCTCCCTCGTCATCCTTACAGGGATCAGGAGGTAATAGTTCACAACAAAATATGCCACCTAGACAAATAAGATTTGATCCTAGTGCTTCCTCTTCTAAATTGCAAAAATCTATGAAAGAGCAAAGCCATATCTAACAAGAGATAAGTGGTAAATCAAAGAGAAATAGAAAAGCAAGAGAAAGAAGATGAAGAAAACAAGCTTATGCCATAAACCTTGCCTCTCAACAAGAAAACATTGATCCAAACATTGAACAAAACAAAGATGACCTTAACAATGATGAGAATTGGGCTATGGTACCTTATGTCCCACTTTCCTCTTAAATTCAGGAGTGGGAAGATGACGATGATTTACTTGATGATGAGACTTAGCCCGAAGGACCCTCCAAGTAAGTATCTCTAACCCTTTATCCCTCTCATGATGTGCTTCCCCCGTGATGTGTTATATGTTGTTTAGGGCTTCTGGGATGACCCTTGATTGTCTTGTAATGTTTAGAATACTAGGAGACTGCCTCTGTTGTGACTTTCTTCTATTTATATCATCATTCTTCTATATTGCCTCTCTCTTTGATTTCATTATTGTGTGTTGTGTCTTACGGACATAGTGTTATGGTTGGTGACCTAGGGGCACCCTCCTATGTGACTATCCCTAAGACACTTGTTTCTCCTCTCTTATTTATTGTTTCCCTTCCTCTAGTATTTCTATCTAGCAGGCGGATGACGAAAAACATTTATACTGATGCGGACCTAGCATCCCTTTCACGAGAAATAAAAAATTGGACTTAGTTCCTAATATGATGATGGGATTGTATATCTTATCCGACGCTTGGCTACTGAAGAACTTGTGCTTTCTGCGTACTGATTTTGATGGTGTTCTATCTCATTTACAAATCATAACAATACTGTTGCTCAGTGTACTTTGTCTATCTTGAATCTTGTATGCCTCAAATTTCATATGCATTGATGTTTTTTTTATATAGAGACTAACATGTTTCTTGCAAGGATGTGTTTGTGGGAACATTTGGCGATCGTAAAGTACATGTCACCTCCGGGGGGCATGGGCTTTGCAAAAGTCTATGTTCCCTTGTGTGTTTTCTTCTTACCTTAATGTGCTTGATATCGATGCATGATATCAACCACCTTAAGGTGGGGGCATATATAAGGTAAGCTGTCTATTGTAGATGTTAGCAATGTTTGTCCTTAGGTGTAGTTTAAAGACCTGCATGATGAGTGCATCTTGCATCCTGAGTTTGTGTGCAATCAATCAATCATGTAAGACCTCTATAGAGGTGGGATATCGAGCATATCCTTTTTCTTAAGCCCTCTGCTGAGGCAGGGATGGTGTATTTCTCAGAGCAAATTGCATCATCCTCTCATTTTCAAAAGTCCTCTATAGAGGCAGGGATTGGTTTTGTGACTAACTCAACCCTTAAGCATGTCCTTGGTGATTGTTGTGGCAAAGCCCAATCATCGGTGTGTGCCTATAATGTGCCTGAGATGGTGCTGAACCTAGAAATACGGACACTCCATCGCTTGTCTACTGTGTTTTCTCTATGTCTTCAAAGTTTGTGCTTTTGGCATGCTTGCTTTGTGTGGCATGTATGTTTCCCCATATGTAGTCTAAAGACTTGTGCAATGAGTACATCCTGCATTTTGGGAGGTTTTGTGTGTCTTACATGTGTGTTGCCCCATATATGTAGTTTAAAAACTTGTGCGATGAGTACATCCTACATTATGGGAGGTTTGTTTACTTTCCTGTAATTGCATTTGCATTTCATATATATGAGAAAAAGATAAGAAAAAAAAACATTCCTATCTTTCATACATTAATGTGTCTTCTATGCATTTATTGTATTCTCCATGTTTTGTGTCCCTATCATTATCATCAATGTGCTTGGTGTGTCTTCTATGTGCTTGGTGTGTTTGCTATGCTTGTTGACCATACTTTAATGCATGTATTAGCCTCATGTTTGTACATACATTAAAGTGGGGGCTAAATGTAATGTCAAAAAATGTCCCCTTGGGGGCTTTTCCCTCAAAAGGTTTAGCTCTCGAGTCTCTTAGCTGCATTTAGGACATCTTGCATCATAATTCAACATCCTGATGGAATGAACCCTAGGTATCATGACAAATGGGGCCTACAGGGACCTCTTGAACCTAGCCCTATCCAAAATAGGGGGGAGGACTTGGACGCCTGCACCCTAGTCTTGTCTTATTTTGGATCAAGCCCAAATTTCTAGTGTCAGTTTATGACCGTTATTTGGTCCCTAGGCCAACATGATAAGTTTGAATTTACAAAATCTTGGCAGGAATGTTTGTAGTTGCATATAAAAGCATGTTTAGGCATTCATTTGTAAACTAGATGGTTATTATGAACTTTATCCATCCTAAATGTGATTCAAGGCTTTCATTATGTTGCAAGAGCAGATTTGTGTTGTCTATGTGTTTGTGTTTGCAGATTTGTGTTTATGTTTATGTTGATTTATGACTGTTATTTGGTTCATAGGCCGACACAATAAGTTTGAATTTATGAAATCTTGGTGGGAATGTTTGTAGTTGCATATAAAGCATGTTTAGGCATTCATTTGTAAACTAGATGGCTATTGTGAACTTTATGCATCCTAAAGGTGATTCAAGGCTTTCATTGTGTTGCAAGAGCAGATTTGTGTTGTCTATGTGTTTGTGTTTGTAGATTTGAGCAATCATCTCCTCATGGCATGAAGAGCTTCTTCCTCCATGAGATCTTCACTACAAGGTAACATTCATTTGTGTTTGTAAGCATTTATCATTTGGTTTTTGCCTCTGCCTCCCTAGGCATGCACTCTCTATCTGACAACGGTGTTTGGAAGGCTTGAATGTCTCTCCGGGCCTTGACTGAGGCAAGCCTCTAAACACCACAACCCCCTCCCAAAGTTTTTATGGTTGTAGGTTACAGGTTGATGATGTAGACAAACTGAAGTTACAGGAGGGCATGTTGGAGTGTTAGAATTGTAGAACAGTAGGAAAAAGGGCACCCTAGACTAGGGCACCTGCTCATTAGTCCTCAAAGTTTTGCAATGGGAAAACCTTTGATACAGCAGATACAGGTTGCAGAGCTTGTTTCTGGATCTTGACAAAAAGCAGGGTACTAGACTTGGGCACTCGCTCTTTAGTCCCTGACTTTTCTGCCTTAGAACCCCAAAAATAGGTGCATAGTTATTTGCGTAATTAGGGTTTTAAGGAATAATTGAGAATAAGAGAAGGAAATTGTCAATCTAATCATAAAAATCCAAGTTTCCCTACATCTCAATAGTGACCTAGGGTATGATAGTACATTACAACTCCACCCTATGTCCTTGAATGAAAGGGTGAAAGGAGGATACATACACAAAACCATCAAAAATCAATCATCCAAATTTTACCCCTTACACTTCTTTCTTCATCAACATTTTTCCTATATATTTTCATACAAATTGCTCTCTATTTCTTATCTTCCTTTTTTGTTAAGTGTCCTTCAAGTTGCACTAAGGAAGGATAGATGACAGTGTAGAATTCTTGAAGGCTAGCTTTCCTTTCATGAATTGACATTGTTGTTGATCCATCTCATTTGAAGACAAGCACCATCATACTCCCTCAAAAATGTAGATGCTAATGTATTTGCATGTTGAATATCTTTTTCTAGAGCTTTGATGGATTCTTTATAGGATTTAGGTTTCCTTTGACCCTCTTGTTGTTGCACTTACTATTGCTACTACCAAAGACCCATTTCCTTTTTCAAATTTTCCTCCCTTTCAAATTTATGCCCTTCTTTAATATGTCAAGAAACATGTGTCTTAGCTTAGAAATTGCCCGTACCGATTCTATGTTTCAATCATTGCAAACCATGAGGTGAAATGTTTTTATGTTCTTTGTCTATGCTTACACATTTTGTAAGCCAATCCACTGGAGCATTTCCAACTATAATATTTGACAAACTCAACTTTTAATTATGCTTTGATGGAGGTTCAAACTTTTGTGCTAAAGCTCACATTTTGGTGTAGCTAATAGAAAGCTAGCAAGGTTATGGAGTTCATCTTTACAAGTCATAAGGATGCTGGTAAAAGTTGTGGAACTTAGCTGTACACCTACCATCTGCATTTACTTAAAAGTTTTTGTAGCCTTCTTGACAAAATCATTTTGTGCATACCTTTTGTAATGTCAGAAAATGTCCCCTTGAGGGCTTTTCCCTCAAAAGGTTTAGCTCCCAGGTCTCTTAGTTGCATTTAGGACATCTTACATCATAATTCAACATCTTGATGGAATGAACCCTAGGTATCATGACAAATGGGATGTAGGGGGACCCCTTGAGCTTAACCCTACCCAAAATAGGGGGGAGGAATTGGGCACTCGTGCCCTATTTTGGGCTAGGCCCAAATTTGAAGTGTCAGTTTATGACCGTTATTTAGTCCCTAGGCTGACATAGTAAGTTTAAATTTATAAAATCTTGGTGGGAATGTTTGTAGTTGCATATAAAAGCATGTTTAGGAATTCATTTGTAAACTAGATAATCATTAGATGAGCATTGGCATTCTAGAAGTGATTCAAGGCATTCATTGTGTGAAAGAGTAGACTTGTGTTGTTTTATGTGTTTGTGTTTGCAAATTTGAGCAATCATATCCTCATGGCATGAAGAGCTTCTTCCTCCATGAGATCTTCACTACAAGGTGACATCTATTGTGATTATTGAGCATTTAACATTTGGTTTTTACCTCTGCCTCCCTAGGCACACACTCTTTATCTGACAACGGTGTTTAGAAGACTTGAATGTCTCTTCGGGGCTTGACCAAGGCAAGCCTCTAAACACCACAACCCCCTCCCAAAGTTTTGTGATTGCAGGTTACAGGTGTCATATCTGGAGAAAGTGGAGTTGCAGGAAAGATCAGGAGACATCAAGGATTCAGGATCTGAAGAGAAGTAGGACACCAGAGCCTTTTCGGGACTTGGGTGCTAGTCCCTATGTCCTCTCTAGTTGAATTTTTGGAAACAGAAGTTACAGTACAGATCAGTGTCGAAAGGAGGTCAGGATCCCGCAAAGAAACTAGTACCTTGGACTTGGGCGCCCACTCCTTAGTCCCTGATGTTTCCATCTCTGAACCTCAAAAATAAGTACACAGTGATTTGTTATTTTACGTCTTCCCATAGCAGCATTTTCTGTTATTCGTATGTTTGCTGTCGTATTTGCATAATTAGGGTTTTATGGTAGTATTGAGTATAAGAGAAGGAAATTGACAATCAAATCATAAAAATTCAATTTTCCCTACATCTCAATAGTGACCTAGGGTATTATAGTACATTGCAACTCGACCCTAGGTCCTTGAATGTAAGGATGAAAGGAGGATATACACAAAAAACTACCAAAAACTAAACATCCAAATTTTACCCTTTTCATTTTGGTGAACCCATGCTATTGGACATGTTTGCACCTTGCTGAGTGTTTTACTTCAGATTTTTATTGATTTCATTCATTCATAGTATCATTCATCTTATTGCATTGAAAAACTTACAAAAAATTGAAAATTTGGAAAAATTGAAAAAAAATTGCATACTAGGGTTATGCATGTTGCATTATATAATTTGAATTTCATCAAATTTCTAATTTTTGCATTATATCTGATTTAAATTATATAAAATTACAAAAAATCATTAATTTGCATGGTATTTTCATCATAAAATTGCTAGGGTTTTGTTGAAAGTTGTCAATTTTGCATATAACCTAGTAATTCCAAAATCTAGGGTTTGTAGGTAAAATCTTGTTTCATATTTTTATACTAATTTTAGAGACTCATTCAAATATGCATTTTTCTATAGTCTTGCATGTTGGAACAAATTTGCATTTAGATTTTTAAAATTTGCATTTTTGCATAGAAAAAATCAACAAAAACTAGCATTTTCATTGATTTTTCACTAGATTTGCATTAGCATTTTGCATGTTAAAGCTTGAAAATAATTTTCAGATCTAAGGGAACTTTATTTTTATCATATTTCATCTTGCAAAATATTCATACATCATTTTGTGTCAAGATCTCAAACCTAGGGCTTCAAAAACATTGATTTTCACTAGATTTGGCCTTATTGACTCTCTCAATTTGCACCATAGGCATGTTGTGAAGGATATTTTTGCACTAATTGGTTTTTATCAAGGTAATTATTTTCTTCCCCTCCTAAAAATCTTCACAACACCCTTTTAACGGGCTCTTGTATTGAAAATTTGGTGAAAAACTACACATTTTTGCTATTTTTGCCCTAGGGTTTGGCCTAGTTTGCACTCCAAGTGTGTTGTGAAAAAATTTATGGATTGAGGTGACTGATATCATCAGTATTATTTTCTACACCTCCTAAAATTCCTTACAACACCCCTTTTGCTAGGTCTTGGAATTGAAAAACCGTGAAAAAATTGCCTATTTTGCTACATTTTTACTAGGGTTTGACCTTGGGAGACACTAAAAGTATGTTGTGATGGATATTTTGACATTAAGAGGCTTTTATTACTGATATAATTTGATTTCCATCATCATTTTCCTCACAACACCCTTTATCATGCTCTTTTGCATTGAGATTTGGTGAAAAATTGCATATTTTAGTGTATTTGCACTATATTTTGACTTGGCATCATCTTAGATTTGCATCAAGAGTGTGTTGTGAAGGATCTTATTGCTTTATTCGACTGATATTAGACATATAATTTTCTTCCCTTGATAAAAATCCTTACAACACCTTTGCTTCTATATATTTGCATTGAAAAAGTACAAAAAATCAAGCATTTAAGGTCACTTTCGCACATTGTGTTACACTTGTCCTTTGCATACTTTTAAAATCTGATTTTGCATCTCATTATGGCATCTTCATGTTATTCATCTCTGAAATCTTTGCATGAGTATATCCTAGATTTTGAAAACTTCTCTAATTTCACTAATGAGAATCCTCATGTTCTAGAACACATAGCTAATGTAAGTGGTATTGATGCTTCTATATGTTCTACATATGAGTTGCAATTACTTTGTTATACACATGATTTTAATATCTTCACACTATTCATAGGAGCATATCCTTTGATATTAGTAGATTTAACTAAATTCATCTCTAGGAATACTCATGAGAAAGATGAGAGTTAAAATTATTTTTCTGATAATACTTTGAAATCAATGGCTAAAGAACATGATCCCATAGGTTATCCTACTTCTCCTATAATTGAATACTCAAATGAGAAGAATAGGGATAGATTTAGTAATTCCACTACTCTCCCTGGCCATGATGAAGCATTAGTGAATGAAGAGCTCCCTTCAACAAAGAACATTCCAAGGGTAGATGATGAGCTTTCATCTAAGAACAATAAAAACTCTATCATAATGCATGAAACCTCTATGGATCATCCTACCAACCTTGTTCCTTTAGTTGATTGTTCACACACCTTGGATATCACTAAGGAAGAGAACACCTTTAATGTCCCTCCTTTGTTTGAATATTCAAGTCATTTGGACATCACTAAAGATGTAGCACTGGTGGATGAGGAGAAGTCTCTCACATTAAATCCCTCAAGGATGGATGTTGAGATCACTCAAAATAATTTGCTTCTCCCACCACCTCAGACGATAGCGAATATGTGTACTGATGAACTTCAACAAGAAAATATTCCAATTAACATTGAGTCAAACCAAGAAGCATTTAAGAATGAACAAAAGAATAGTGACAAAAACTTGGCAATTGTACCTTATGCTTTGGATTGGGAAGAGAATGATTTGATTGATGACAAGACTTAGTTCGACGACCCTACCAAGTAAGTATCTCTACCCCTTTATCCCTCTCATGATGTGCTTCCCTGTGATGTGTTATGTGTTGTTTAGGCCTCCTGGGATGACCCTTGATTCTCTCGTAAGGTCCAGGATACCTGGAGACCGCCTCTATAGTGAGCTTATTCTATTTGTATCATCATTCTTTTATATTGCCTCTCTCTCTCTGATTTCATTGTTGTGTGTTGTCTTACGGACATAGCATTGTAGTTGGTGACCTGGGGGCACCCTCCTACGTGACTATCCCTAAGACACTTGTTTCTCCTCTCTTATTTATTGTTTTCCTTCCTCTAGTGTTTCCATCTAGCAGGCAGATGACAAAAAAATTTATACTAATGTGGACCTAGTGTCCCTTCAAGAGCAATCAAAAAGTGGACTTAGTTCCTAATATGATGATGGGGTTGTATATCTTATCTGACACTTGGCTAGTGGAAGCACTCATGCTTTCCGTGTAGTGATTTTGATGATGTTTTTATCTCATATACAAATCATAAAAATACTACTGCTCTGTGCACTTTGTCTATCTTGAATCTTGCATACCTCAGATTTCATATGCATTAATGTTGTTGTTTTTATGTAGAAACTAACATGTTTCTTGTAGGGATGTGTTTGTGGGAACATTTGGTGATCATAAAGTACATGTCACCTGTGGGCGGCATGGTCTTTGCGAAAGTCCATGTTCCCTTGTGTGTTTTTCTTCCTACCTTAACGTGCTTGATATCGATGCATGATATCAGCCACCTTAAGGTGGGGGCATATAAGGTAAGTTGTTTGTTGTAGATGTTAGGAATGTGCTTGTCCTTAGGTGTAGTTTAAAGACTTGTATGATGAGTACATCCTACGCTCTAAGCTTGTTTGCAATCAATCAATCATGTAAGCCCCCTATGGAGGTGGGATATCGAGCATATCCTTTTTCTTAAGCCCTCTGCAGAGGCAGGGATGGTGTATTTCTCAGAGCAAATTGCATCATCTTGTCATTTTCAAAAGTCCTTTACAGAGGTAGGGAGCGGTTTTGTGACTAACTCAACCCTTAAACATGTCTTTGGTGATTGTTGTGGTGAAGCCTAATCATCGGTGTGTACCTCTAATGTGTCTGAGATAGTGTTGGACCTAGAAATAGGGACATTCCATCGCTTATTTGTCGTGTTTTCTTCGTGTCTTCAAAGTGTGTGTTTTTGATGTGCTTGCTTTGTTTGGCATGTTTGTTGCCCTATATGCAATTTAAAGACCTATGTGATGAGTACATCCTGCATTTTGGGAGGTTTTACGTGTCTTGCATGTGTGTTGCCCATATATGCAGTTTGAAGACCTGTGTGATGAGTACATCTTGCATTATGAGAGGTTTGTTTACTTTCCTGTACTTGCATCTACATTTCATATATATGATAAAAAGAAAAGAAAAGAAATCATTCATGTCTTCTATGCATTCAATATATTCTCCATGTTTTACGTGATTGTAAATGTCTTCTCTGTGTTTTGTGTGCTTGTCATTGTCTTCAATGTGCTTGGCGTGTCTTCTCCATGCTTGGTGTGTTTGCTGTGTTTGTTAACCGTACTTTAATGCATCTATTGGCCTCGTGTTTATGCCTACATTAAAGTGGGGGCTAAATGTAATGTCAGAAAATGTCCCTTGGGGCATTTTCCCTCAAAAGGTTTAGCTCACGGGTCTCTTAGTTGTATTTAGGACATTTTACATCAGAATTCAACATCCCAATGGAATGAACCCTAAGTATCATGACAAATGGGACCTAGGGGGACCCCTTGAGCTTAACCTTGCCCAAAATAGGGGGGAGGACTTGAGCGTCCATGCCCTAGTCCTGCCCTATTTTGGGTTAGGCCCAAATTTGAAGTGTCAGTTTATGACCATTATTTGGTCCCAAGGCTAACACGGTAAGTTTGAGTTTACGAAATCTTGGCAGGAATGTTTATAGTTGGATATAAAATCATGTTTAGTTATTCATTTGTAAACTAGATAATCATTAGATGAGCATTGGCATTCTAGAAGTGATTCAAGGCATTCATTGTGTGAAAGAGTAGCCTTGTGTTGTTTTATGTGTTTGTGTTTGCAGATTTGAGCAATCATCTCCTCATGGCATGAAGAGCTTCTTCCTCCATGAGATTTTCACTACAAGGTCACATCTATTGTGATTATTGAGCATTTATCATTTGGTTTTTGCCTCTGCCTCCCTAGGCACATACTCTCTATTTGACAATGGTGTTCAGAAGACTTGAATGTCTTTCCGGGGCTTCACCGAGGCAAGCTTCTAAACACCACAACCCCCTCCCAATGTTTTGTGATTGTAGGTTACAGGTGTCGCATCTAGAGAAAGTGGAGTTGCAGGAAAGATCAGAAGACATCAAGGATTCAGGATCTGAAGAGAAGTAGGACACTGGATCCTTTCTGGGACTTGGGCTCTAGTCCCTGTGTCTTCTACAGTTGAATTTCTAGAAATAGAAGTTACAATGTAGATAAGTGTCAGAAGGAGGTTAGGATCCTACAAAGAAACTGGTACCTTGGACTTGGGTGCCCGCTCCTTAGTCCCAGAATTTTTCGTCTTCGAACCTTGAAAACAAGTACGCAGTGATTTGTTATTTTATGTCTTCCTATAGCAGCATTTTCTGTTATTCATCTGTTTGTTGTCATATTTGCATAATTAGCATTTTAAGGTATAATTGAACATTAGAGAAGGAAATTGACAATCAAATCATAAAAATCCAAGTTTCCCTACATCTCAATAGTGACCTAGGGTATGATAGTACATTGCAACTTGACCCTAGGTCCTTGAATGTAAGGTTGAAAGGAGGATATACACACAAAACTACCAAAAACTAAACATCCAAATTTTACCCTTTACACCTTGTAATCATTGTGTAACATGAGATGACATCTCTTTCAGGCAGGCTGTCATGTAGTTCATGGCCTATGTCTATACTTCCACATTTTGAATCAATGTCTACTAGGGAACTTTGAACTATAATATCTACAAAAATCTCTGTTTAGTTAATCTTTATTCACCATGTTTTGATGGATGTCCATGCAGCAGCGCATATCCCATTTTAGCACGGGCTGGAAGGATGCTGGCAAAGGTTGAAGAATCTTGTTTTACATTTGCCAAGTGCATTTGCTTAGAAGTTCTTAAAATCTTTTAAAAAAATTTATTTTGTGAATATACTACATTCATTGTATTCCAAGAAGTGACATTCATTTTGAGGCGTTAAGCTAAACAGTTCAGGTGCCTTTTCTATGCTTCAATGTTTTGCATACATGTCTACCAGGTCACTTGCAACTATATATGTTTGAAATCTTTTAAATTCTTTTTTTTAATAAAGACATCTTGCATGTATCCTACAATCTTTGTATTCCTAAGATGTTAGACCTTTGAGGTATTGTGTCAAATAGTTTGTGTGCTTTCTATCTATGCTACGTGTAAATGCTGACAGAGATTGTGGAACGTGGCTTTACATCTACCAATTACATTTGCTAGAAAGATTTTAAAGCCTTCTTCAACAAAAAACATTTTTGAACAATCCATGGTGCCATAACTAGAACATTTGGTAAAAATCCTCGGTTGTTACCTACTCTTGAAAGTTTCCAACTCCTTTGAACGGAACTCTTTTGTGAATTTCCATACGAGCTGAATGATAACAAAGGCTGTGGAGTTTGTCTAGACACTTATTAAATGCAATTGCTTGAAAGTTTCTGAACCCATTTCAATATATCCATTTTGTGTATATACTGCAATCTTTGCATACCATGAGACTACATTTGTTTGAGGCATCTTTTCAAAAAGCTCATGTGCCTCTTCTGATCTCTTATCTCTTTTTTGATAAGTTCTATTGGTGCAAGTCTAACCCTCTGAGCCTCTTCTAACTCTAACTAGTTTCTATAATCTCTCAATCTGAAAGATTTGAAGTTGTCACCATGGTTGTTGATATCTTATAATTAAAATAGGAATTAGTTGAGTTTGAGGTGTTGGCCTAGTTGTTATTCTTTGATGCATTTTAGTTTCTTTGGTAGTTATAATGACTAAATGTTTAGTCATTGACACTTGGAGGTGACTTCACAACCTCTATCAGAGATTTAAACTAGTTTCAAAACCTATCAAAATCTTTGACACAATGCATTTTGGATCTCCACATAGGTTTTGAAACCTTATAAAAGTGTCGCTGTAATGTATCTCAGAAGTTGTATGCATCAAAGATTTGAAGTTGTCGCCATGGTCGTTGATATCTTATAATTAAAATAGGAATTAGTTGAGTTTGAGGTGTTGGCCTAGTTGTTATTCTTTGATGCATTTTAGTTTCTTTGGTAGTTATAATGACTAAATGTTTAGTCATTGACACTTGGAGGTGACTTCACAACCTCTATTAGAGATTTAAACTAGTTTCAAAACCTATCAAAATCTTTGACACAATGCATTTTGGATCTCCGCATAGGTTTTGAAACCTTATAAAAGTGTCGCTGTAATGTATCTCAGAAGTTTAAATTTTGGAGCTCTTGAAATGGGGTCAATAGCTAGCTCTACTTGGGGATAAGGACTGTAAAGGATGTAGGACAAACCTAGAATCTCTGGTTTGAAATATGTTCCTTATCCATTGGGCTCTAGGGTCAGGAAATAACATGATGTTTAGGGATAATAAGGAGACTCAAGCGAGACAAAAGGACAAATGACAAAAGACACAGAGACGAGGAAAATGATGAAAACCAACAGAAACATAAACAAGACAGACACAACCAAAACACCTAGTTAACTTATGTACATGGTAGGTGACTCCTACCTCAAGATACTCTAGGATGGTCATGCAAAACCATTAATAGGTTGAGAAAAGTAGGCACCTGTATGAAAAAGAGATGTGTGCAAATGAGGTGCCTACAAACTCAGTAGCTATCTTGAAATGATGAGAAAAATAAAATGCATGAAATATGAGGACTCCTTGAATTGTACACCAAATAGCCATTTTTCATCATAGATATATGAGTCCTTTTGAATCATATTGGTATTAACCTATCTAGTGTTAATCATATCTTCTACCATCATGTCGAGCATACCAATTTTCTCAATATGAAGATTCTTTTGATAGCTTGAATCAAAGAAAATTGAATCACGAACTGAACATCCTTTGTGTGAACCAATAAGCTAAGAAAACTCAATATTCTGTGACTGATCCTTCTTATGAGTAATGTCCTCCTTTATCATTGAATCATCTTTTGCGAAGGAAAATTCCTCCTTCTTCATCATTACTAACTCAGGACATGTTTTATCGAAGGATTGCACACGAGGAAGAGAAAGTGATGAATCTACATTATGCACTTTATCCTCCTGAAAATCCTCTTGTACCATCGATGAAGAAGAAATAATATTTTCCTCCCTTGGAAGTAGTGAAGGAGAACAAGTCGAAACATGTAGTTTCTCATCAATACTTTGCATATTTGAAATCTCATGCATGCTCTCACAAACATGAGAACTTTTTCCTCCTTTATCACTATTATAAACATTACTCTTACTTCCTTCTTCAACATTATTATCAATAGATAAAGGACTAGGGTGTAGAATGAAACCACTTAAACCAAGATATTCAGGAACTAGTTCATTTCTAACCTCCTTTTTTGTAGATTCACACCCGGTATCCTTATGATCTTGTTGCACATTTGGAGTGAGAGTACTCAATGCTTTGTCTTGAGTAGTACCTTTAGTTTCAATAGCTGAGTACTCTTCTTCAACAGATGATAAAGGATAAAGGATGACATCTTCTTCAAAAAGAAAATTGTCGTCATGAGTCTTGAGACACCAATCTGTGATGGAAACCTCATGAAAGAATTCTTGCAATGCTATTTCATCATCATTCTCTTTTTTCTTAGGTCGCATGCATGTCAGGAAAACATTTTGTGACTCATCTTCATGCTCTTTCACACTTTGGCCCAAAATTTCTTCTACACTCTCTCAAACATCAACCATGTGACAAAGATTTTTCTCGGAGGTTATAGTTGTGGAAAGCAAGCAAGTTGTCACAAGAGAAGTGACATTCTCCAAAGAAACTGAGAACGTGCCATCAACTGTAAATATTTTTGCTTCATTATTGCATGCTTCCATACAATCTTCTTTTTCTATCTCCATCAATTCTCTTTGGTCTTCCTTAAGTGGACATGTATGTTCTAATGAGCCTCTTTCAACCCTTTGATCAGAAAACATGTCATTTAATACTTGTTCATTTGCAAGAAAAACTTTTGTCTCCACATTGTTGTTCTCATCATGTGAATGATATATCTCAACACAATGAACCTTTTATCTTTTGGTGCATGAATCTCTTCTGATAGGGAATTGTGATCACAAGCAAGAAAATGAGTCTCCTTCCCATCTTTTTGTTCAATCTTCTGCAACATTTGAAGAAAAGAAGGATCAACCTAGTTAGATACAAATTGCATGCCACCATAGAAACTTTTCAAAAATTCTACTTGTGTAGGTTCGTCAAGAACCTGTTGTTGAGCAAAGGATGTAGAAAAAGAATAATCTTCATCATCACTATCACTGTCAAATTCTGATTTGGATGACTGCAAGTTATACCTCTGGGTTCTTTGATACCAAACCATATTCCAGGGTTCTTTCAGATAGAGTCACCAATCTCTTTTCTGGGGGTAGGTACTTGCAGATTTATGAGGAATGAAAGGCACCAATGCTACAATCTTCCCCACCAGAGTCACCAAAAATTTGTTGGTAAACAGATTGGTCGCTACGAATAAATTCCCAAGAATGACTCTATTTCACCCGAAAAGAAGCAACAAACTGACAAATAGTTGGAGAGATCATGACAGAGCAATGATCTTCCTTTGCGTTTGAGAGGGGTAGCTCCCTCGTATTATCAAAATAGGGGTTTTTATGGTATTTTAACTAGAAATACCAAAGGTAAAGGAAAACTAAAGGAAAATGAATTATAGAAACCCTAGTGGCAGACACATGAATACTGACTGGGATTTCACAAATTTATGATAGATTATGAGGGGATTCCACCACAAAAGCTAGAAACTATGTTCCTAAACTTCTATGATGAATTTCACAGCAATATATGTTTTAAAACACATCGATGAAAGAAGGATAACACATGGACCTCAACATACAAAGAGATAGTTTATCGACACATTCAAATCAGGATACCGAGAAGTGAATGTGTTTCTTTACAACAATTGCATGGTTTATATATGCTTCACAAGATGACTAATAATTTCCACACAGAGAAAAGAGATTGCCAACTTGGCATACAAAGAATTAGTAATAATAATTTAGAAGAACATTGAAACACATGAACCAAATGCACTTTTTATTATCATTTTGAAATTATACAACTTCAAACACTCCTTTGTACAAAGTATGAGCTCAAAAGTCTTTGAAAAGTTCCCCTCTTCCCAAAAGTTTCTTCTTCCCCCTCTTCCAAAGTCTCTTCCCAAAACATCCCCTTTACATTTGAAATAGCCTTGTATTTATAGGCTTCTCCCTAGTAACTACCTTGTAACCACCTAATAACTACTTCATAATGACCTTTTTGAAATACAATAATTTAAAAACAAGCTTTATTTTAGTTAGATTCTACCCAACTTTTCTAGAGACAAAGCTCATTTTCTAACTTTTAAATTACAACATGTGACATAAGTCAATTTTACAAAAAGGTAACATAAAACTTGCAACTCTTGAGTTGTGAATTTCGTTAAGTTCTTTCCATCACATTTGTTCCATTTTGGTGGTCATCTCTTCAATTACTTCTCGTCATCTCTTCCCAAGTGTTGGAAATGTGGTAGACACATGACAAAATTAGTCTACTAACTCTGCATAAGAAGTACCATAAAGGATTATATATGTGTTGGTGGAAATTCATCAAAATTGGTGGCTTTGTATCAACTAGAATACTCATATCCTACTTAATAGGACCACTACTCCCAATACTTTGAAGATTTAAAAACATACATCCAATGACACTCTGAAACAACAGCAACAAGATGTGTTCATTTTGACTCCATTATCAACACAATTTGCAAATGAGACAAAAGATGTCTTAGGCAACCTAGATGTTGCCCTACTTCCCATGATTAATCAAATTTCCTTTTCATGCAACTTCTTTAGAAAGACCATCTCCCTTCTTCCCAAGATCAAATACTTGAATCTTAGACTTTTACCTCAATTACAATCATAAAATGTCATTGTTATCATCTCCAAAGCCATTTGAACTTCATCCTACATGCCAACTTATGTGCCAAGAAAACACATCCACACAACCACCAGAGTCCTAGTTGTCATCTTAATGATAAAGTTTATGGTGTCTTTAAGATAGCTAGCATGAGCGAGAAGGTCAACCATGCATACATAATGATCAATTACATAGGTGTAATGAAATAAAGGTTACTTGTGGCAATATTTGAAAATAAAATTCCTTCTTAAGTTTTCCTTGTTTAATGTCTCCATGTCCACTATTTCACCACTGCTTGTAAACATCCACAAGTCTGTTGAGTTCACTATTCTCAGGCTACCTCTAAAGAAAGGACATCATCCCGATCACATGTTCTAGTCCCAATAGCACCTAATACACATTGCATGGTTACAAGTGGGTAAAACAACATTTCCATTGGTCTCCATGTATATTTTACATTCTTCTTCACATTCCAAATCAAGGTCTCAGAGTTTTCTTCTTTCTTCATCAACAATTTTCTTATTTATTTCCATGCAAATTGATCTCTATTTCTTATCTTCCTTTTTTGTTAAGCCTCCTTCAAGTTGCACTAAGGAAGGATATATGACAGTGTAGAATTCTTGAAGGTTGGCTTTCCTTTCATGAATTGACATTGTTGTTGATCCATCTCATTTGAAGACAAGCACCATCATACTCCCTCAGAAATTCAGATGCCAATGTATTTGCATGTTGAATATCTTTTTCCAGAGCTTTGATGGATTCTTTATAGGATTTGGGTTGCCTCTTACCCTCTTGTTGTTGCACTTACTATTGCTGCTGCCAAAGACCCATTTCCTTTTTTGATTTTTCCTCCCTTTCAAATTTTTGCCTTTCTCTGATATGTCAAGAAACATGTGTCTCAGCTCAAAAATTGCCCTACCGATTCTATGTTTCAATCATTACAAACCATGAGGTGAAACGTTTTTATGTTCTTTGTCTATGCTTACACATTTTGTAAGCCAATCCACTGGAGCATTTCCAACTATAATATTTGACAAACTCAACTTTTAATTATGCTTTGATGGAGGTTCAAAATTTTGTGCTAAAGCTCACATTTTGGTGTAGCTGGTAGAAAGCTAGCATGGTTATAGAGTTCGGCTTTACAAGTCATAAGGATGATGGTAAAAGTTGTGAAACTTAGCTGTACACCTACCGTCTACATTTACTTAAAAAATTTTGTAGCCTTCTCGACAAAACCATTTTGTGCATACCTTGTAATCATTGCATAACATCAGATGGCATCTCTTTAAGGCGGGCTGTCATGCAGTTCACGACTTGTGTCTATACTTCCACATTTTGAATCGATGTCTACCAGGGAACTTTGAACTATAATATCTACAAAAATCTCTATTTCATTAATCTTTATTCACCATGTTTTGATGGATGTCCATACAGCAGTGTATATCCCATTTTAGCACGGGGTGGAAGGATGTTAGCAAAGGTTGAAGAATCTTGTTTTACATCTGCCAAGCGCATTTGCTTAGAGGTTCTTAAAATGTTTTTAACAAATTTATTTTGTGAATATACTACATTCATTGTATTCCAAGAAATGACATTCATTTTGAGGCCTCAAGCTAAATTGTTTAGGCACCTTTTCTATGCTTCAACGTTTGCATACATGTCTACCAGGTCGCTTGCAACTATATATGTTTGAAAGCTTTTAAATTATTTTTTTAATAAAGACATCTTCCATGTATCCTACAATCTTTGCATTCCTAAGATGTCAAACCTTTGAGGTATTCTGTCAAATAGTTTTTGTGCTTTCTATCTATGCTGCATGTAAATGCTGGCAGAGGTTGTGGAACGTCATTTTACATCTGCCAATTACATTTGCTAGAAAGATTTTAAAGCCTTCTTCAACAAAAATCATTTTTGAACAATCCATGGTACCGCAACTAGAATATCTAGAAAAGATCCTCAGTTGTTACCTACTCTTGAAAGTTTCCAACTCCTTCGAACGGACCTCTTTTATGAATTTCCATACGAGCTGAATGATAACAAAGGCTGTGGAGTTTGGCTGGGCACTTATTAAATGCAATTGCTTGAAAGTTTTTGAACCCATTTCAACATATCCATTTTGTGTATATACTGCAATCTTTGCATACCATGAGACTACATTTGTTTGACGCATCTTTTCAAAAAGCTCACGTGCCTTTTCTGATCTCTTATCTCTTTTTTGATAAGTTCTACTGGTGCAAGTCTAACCCTCTAAGCCTGTTCTAACTCTAACTGGTTTCTATAATCTCTCAATCTAAAAGATTTGAAGTTGTTGCCATGGTTGTTGATACCTTATAATTAAAATAGGAATTAGTTAAATTTGAGGCGTTGGCCTAGTTGTTATTCTTTGATGCATTTTAGTTTCTTTGGTAGTTATAATAACTACCTATTTAGTCATCGGCACTTGGAGGTGACTTCACAACCTCTATCAGATATTTAAACTAGTTTCAAAACCTATCAAAATCTCTGACACAATTCATTTCAAATTTTCGCATAGGTTTTGAAACCTTATAAAAATGTCACCGTAATGTATTTCAGAAGTTGTATGCACTTTTGAAAGTTGAACGAGACATTTGGAGGCCTTTCAAAAGTTCATCGAAAGTAAATTATAATTTTGAAACTAGTGGAAACCTTCAATAATAAGGCTTGAGTTTCATTTGTTGGCATTTGAAGTGGTATTCACAACTAGTAAGTAACTATTGAATAGTTATTTGTGCCTTTAGTGAATGTTTATCAGCTCACACCCAATGTATGTTGAAAATTCAACTTTTCTAACTTCTCGATACATCCTGATGTCTATTGAAACTTTGGGTAGTTATGGAGACCAATGTATCTGCTGCCCATGAGATTTTTCAAACTATTTTTTTCTTGCTTTGATAATTTTTGGTCATCAAGTTTCTATGTGGTTATAGAAAATTGTTAAATCTTCAATGGTAGTTTCAAAACCTTCCCTTTTCTTTGATATGCTCCTTCCTTTTTTCTCTCATAAGTTGTGGTGTTTAATGTATAGAGTCCTACAAATTTTTGTGTCTATTGAGAAATATGGATTTTTGACAACTTGGAAATGTCCAACAATATTTTGACAAACTTTTATAAAAATTTCCTTCATAAATCTACAAGCTTGAAGATGGAGAAAGATGCATAACTTTGGACCAGAATAGTATTTTCTCATGTAATCTTATCACATTGTCTGTAATAGCACCATGAGATCCCCTACCAAGCAATTTTGTTTCAGCCTTTATAGAAACTATGATTTAATTGTTTCCGTAAAATGTCCGCCGAAAAATTAAAGTTTTAAAATCTCCCAAACTGTAGAACATATTGACCTAAAAAGTTTCCATATTAGGTGAAATGGACTCATGAACACTGCCATTAAAGGATTTTGCACCGGCTATCACAGATTTCAAGTTTTAATTGTTTTCATAAAATGCCACAAACTGGATAAGTGTGCCTGAGAAACTAAGTGAAAAAATGAGTGTCCCTCTTCCAAAATGATGTTGTTTTACAAAGTTCAATGCAAGGAAACAATGTGAACAAAGAATGTGGCATCTCGGCAATAAGTTAGCTCAACAACTCACCTAGGAAAAATGTGACACTGACATTTTGCAATCGAAAGGCAACTTGGTGAAAAAGGTCTAATGCATAGTTAGGCTTGTCATTTCAATACAAAAAAGTTTAAATTTTGGAGCTATTGAAATGGGGTCAACATGTGGACCATCTTGGTTTTCCTCTAGCCCTTGCAAAGTGAGGGACTCACTTTTTCAATAACCCCAGATGTCTGATGAAGGAGCATCCCTGGTTCAAGAGCAATCTTGCATCAACCAAAAATATTTGCATTTGAGTTTGTTTCTTTTCATTTTCCAGTCCAGTTCAGTCAGTAGCAGTTTCTATATTTTGGTCTACATTCTATTGCAATTGCATCTCAGACCTTGTTGGACTTAGCATCTAGACTGATTCATGCACATCGTATCCAAAAATTAGATCATTTGGATCAGGTATTGTATGCTCAAAAGCATGACTCCAGTTGCCTAGGGCTATCAAGTTAGATTTTGGCATGCACATAGACACTTCCCTCCTTTCCACAGGGTGATCCACCACATCACTCTCGCTCTCGTGGAAGTAGTGAATCAAGAGGAGGCAAGACATGGCGGGGGTCTGGCTCGTTGGAGCACTGGACTTCGCAAAGAGGGGTCGACAATTTATGTGGCCTTTGTTGTTGTGTGCTAAGTTGAATGTTTCATTTGATGGTAGTTGTTGTTAGGATAACCCTATGACCCGAAGGGTCACTAGTTTCTCTTCTCCTGTTGGGGTTTCTTCTATTCCACCTTTGTGTGGGTATGTGGTTTCTTTCATTTATGTCCTCTTGTCTTTCATTTTGTTGAATGAGTTCTCATTGTATTTGGAGTTGTCTTTGCTCTTCTATTGATAAGAGGACAAATGGATCTTGTTGTGGTAAAGCAAATGTCTCCTACTATTGTCGTGTATTGATTTCCTCAATCTTGTTGAGGATATCCCTCACCAACTCTCCTCTCACTCCCAGGAACATTCGTGAGCCAAGACGGAGGTAAATGTGTGATGACCAACCTTAATTAGACTTAGGGTTTTGACCTAGGGTTTAGTTGACCTAGGGTTTGGTTATTCTTTGACTTTTGTTTACCTTGTGATGTGATCAAGGGTTTGATTAAATTGTTTATCATGGTTTACCTCGTGATGGTATCGATGGTTTGAAAGTTTGTCTAACTTTTCTAGGGTTTCTATATGCATGCAAAGCTAAATGAAATGCAAACGTGTTTTTGTACTTTTTTAGTATTTTGGAAATGAAAAGTGTTTTTTAATCTATGAAAGGGAAATATGGATGCAAGCTAATATGACTTTTCCTAATGCAAGTTTAATCTATGTTTTTGGGTTTTTGATTGTTTTGAAGTAATCTAATCTAAAAAAGGGAAATTGCTTCTTCAAATAATTTAGATCTAGGAATATGAAAAATAATTATTCTAACATGCAAGATCTAACTATCAAGGAAAGAGCAAAGAATTACTATTCCCAAGAGCAATTTTTGGTTTTCTAATTATTATCAATTGAATAAAGCAATAAAGGAACCTGAAAGAATGAAGATTTGTGTGGCTCCACTACCCTCAGAAATCCTTGATGTTGGCAACCTAGAGTCCTTTTGAAGCAACGGGAATTAGACCTCTTGATGACGAAATGACACAAAGAAGCAAAAAGAAGCTTGTTTAATCTTGAAAGAGCTCAATGAGAGCTTTGGTTGAGCACAATGGCATTGAATGAAGCAGTGTAATGATGCTTGGTTGAACAATGAATAAAGAAAAAGGCACCTTCATCTTGTGAAAGCATTAGAATGTTGATTTAGAGAGCAAAAACTAGCAAGAGCTGTGTGCACAATGAATTTGCCTCCTTGGAAGAGCTTTGAAGCTATGCAACAATGAAATATTTGAAGCTTTGGAAAACTAAAGAAATAAATGAAGAAAGAGGCTCAAGAGCCTGTGAAGAAGCTTGAAAAATCTTGTAAAGATGAGAAGAGTATTTTCCAACTTGCTCAACTTGGAAAATAATGAAGAGGTGAGGGGTATTTATAGGATGGAAGAGCTCATGAAGGGTGGAATTGATTGAGAAGTTAACTCAATTGATTGAAGAGTTAACAAGGATTGATTGGGGAGTTGACAGGATTGATTACTCAATGAACTCAATTGATTAGGCAGTGATAAATCAATAATAGCTTATCACTAAAGAGGAATTGGAGTTGAAAGGATGCATGAGATTGATTGAGTTGTTAATTTTAGATCAAATGGAGTTAATTATGCATGTGTGGGTGCATGAAATAGTCAACTCCATATTATGCATCAAAAATCATGTGAACTGGAACAAAAGCGGGCAAAAACGGAGCTAATTTGAGTGAGAAACTCAAGTTTTTATGCATCCAAAAATGTGACAAGGTCACCCCTTTCGTTAGTAGGGTCACCCCTAGGCAACCATGGGTCACCCAGGGGAGATCTGGGCAAGAAAGGGTTTTTTGAAGAACAGCAAAATTGAGATGATAGAAGAGATGAAAAGCAGGGGTTCTGCCTCTGAAAATAGGTTAGTCATGTGCAAGAATCTAAATCTCCACATGCACCTACAAGATCTCCTGGGGGAGATCTAGAAATAACATGGGGAGATTTGGATTGGTTGAGTGGAACTTAAAATTGAAAGTGGGAGATGGATAGGGGGACCTCTAGAAGGCTTCTAGGGGGTGCAGAGGATGAAAAACATAGGGGAAAGGTGAAAAATCACCTACAAGACACTCACAAGGCATAGGAACAAGGTCAAAAGCTCAGAAAACACAAATCGACAAGTGTCACAAAAAGTGTCGAAAAGCATTGAAAATAGAGAGAGAGAAAATGACAAAGAGGAAACAACACAAGATAAGAAAGAAGACATGTCATCAAGAGGTCTACTGCTTAGAGGACATTATTTCACGCTTACATGTACGTGACAAGGATTAAAATCATCATAGGGGGCCTTGTGGAGGCTGTGCATGATTTTTTTGCTTACATATTTGCCCCCTCGGGGACTATAGTCTACATGAGAGGTAGGTACCATTCTTGAATTAGGCCTTACCTGTTGTCAGTTTTCCCACAAGTGTACCTGCAATAACTAGTATTATTCTGGCATTTGAATGTATCAAAAGGAATAATGAAAATTAAAATGATGAACTTACCATGGATCATTCGAGTTTGACTAGTTGTTTGCCTTTGTCAGTGAGACCCATAGGAATGAATGCATGCAAAATGATGCACAAAAGAGATGCATAAAAGTAAAAGAACACATGCTAAGCTAGAGAGGAGGAGAATAGATTCTCCTTTTTGTTGCAGATTTTGAAGAACATATTTGATTTTTAAGGATTTTGATGTTTTACAATTTTTTTAGGTTTTTTCATTTTTCCTATTTTTATGGTTTTTGTGAAGATTTTGCAAAGGTTTGATTTGACACTCCTTGAGGTCTTTGAGATACCTACATTTAAGATATTTCTACCCTTGTCCCCTTGCATGGGAAGACTAACATACTTGATTACACAGGTTTGCTCTTTTGACTTGTTGGAGGAGTGACTTGTGCTCAGATATTATTTTACCCTTATTGTTACCAGACTTGATTTGATGAGATCCATACATAGCTTTAGTTGACATCTGGTACTTCACTTTCCCTTTTGTGCATACGGTTGGCTAGAGCTTTTATTTTTCTTATGAGAATGCATAGCTAAAATGATCACATATGGATGATGCAATTTGTTTTTGTCTTTTTTGGAATATATATATGAATGCAGGTGACGATATGCAGATGCAAGAACACAAGTGATGCTGAAATGAAACTTTTACTTCTATGGAATGCCATGAGTTATGACATTGACTTTATTACTTTGAGACTCTTTTTCATATTTTGATATGAATGCATTGTGGAACAAACACTAGGACTGCTCTTAAGTATGATTTTCAATCTAGGGGATTGCCAGTTGTCTTGATATAAGAAACCTATTCAAGGCTGTGAGATGGGATTTAGAACTCAAATGGGAAGTGGGAATGAAATGGAGTGCTTCTGATTTTGGGCTTTGCTAAAGGCTAAACACTGATCCTTATCTAGATAAGACAAGCTGACAAGCTTTCAACTTAGATGAGTAACAAATTTTGATGTTCGCTAGAGTTAGATCAAAGATGGAAAGCAAGATAGACAAGGGGTAAAGGATAAATGGGAAAGAACAAGGGTCCCTAGGTAGAAGATGATCCTAGAGACTACTAGACTCTTGGTTTTGCTCAGCTTGTGTGTGTGTGTGTGTGCTTTGTACCTTTCTTTCTCTATTAGAATGCCACCCCTGAGGCTTTGAGCTTAGACTGATCTCCACCCAAGAGTACGGACATTCGGCAATCTTCTCTCTTTCACTCCTTTTTTTGTATCTCTTTTTTTTCTTTTTATTTTTTTTTGTATTTTCCTCACTTGATTTTTCTCCTTTTTTTGGATTTTTGATTTTTCAAGAAATGAATGCTTTTGGAACTCTCAATATGCAATACATTGATCTCTCAATTCTCACTTTTTGACACTCTTATATTGATCACTCATTTTTTTATTCACTCAAATTTTAGATTGCTTCCTTTAGAGTTTTGATTCTCCTAATGTTTTTGGCTAGGAAAGATAAGGGGCTGAGCACCACCTAAAGTTTTTGCAATCTGTTTGGACTTCTCTAATACTAGGGAAGAATTGGGAAGGTCTACTTACAAGCTTCCTTTGAACACTGTAGGTTTGAATATTGGCTTTGTTTAGACCTAACATCTTGACTCATTAAGACTGGGATCAGTGAAAAGCTAAGAGCTAGGCTTTGATTAGAATCGCTGGGAATGAAAAGGGGATAATGGCAATTGTGAAAATAGGGAATCTCTAGGTCCTGAAAGGATCATATATACCTAGGCAACCTTAGACTCCTTACTAAAAAGAAAATAGTACAAGAGCAAGTCACTAACTGTAATGCAAGATGAATAGAATGATACAAAAATGAAAGAAACAAATTGTTTTTGACATTTTGATTTTTTTTTTTGTATTTTTATGTTTTATGATTTTTATGAGATGCTAAGATCTTTTCCTTCCATAATGCACAAGATGTAGTGCCATTTTTGACGTGTTCCTTAACTATGTGTAGACCTATCTAGTTTGGTCTAAAATTTACTTGGAAGTCTTTGCAAGGACACTCGAAGACTTGGTGTGAAAATGTCTTGGTATTCAGTGAAGAATTTTGTGTACTCACATCTTTCATTGTTTGATGATTTTCTCCCTAGCTTTATAATTTTTTGTTCTTGTTGAGTTCTCATGTTTGTTTTGAAATTTTGAAGGGCAAATGATGTTGGTGTTGACTCTCCCAGTTTTTGTGTGGATTCTGGATCTTCTTCAGTCATGGTTTCAACCCTAGGGATGTTTATGTCTGATTCAATTGGAATGGCCACTAAGTTGAATGGAGCATAAGACTTTGTTAAATTGGGATCGAAGGGAAATTTTCCTGTTTCCCCCTTCCATATGCATTTTGAGGTCATGTTTATGTTTGCAATTTGTTTTGATGTCTCTCCTTTTTCAAAAGTGATGATTATTGGGTCACTAGTGGTTTCCATGGACTTTCCCTTCTTTCTAACTTGTTCAACTCTATAAAGGCTGAAAGGATTAGGATCTCCTTTGATGACGTGGGTTTGTCCCATGTACAAGAAGTGTAATTCTTGAAATAATGTGGAGGGAATGGACTTCATCCTATGGATTCAAGGACTTCCTAGGATCATGTTGTAAGTGGTTTCTTCATTGATGACATAAAATTTAGTTGTGAGGGTTTTGGGACCCAATGTGATTTGGAGATTGACCTTACCCATGGTTTAAATGTTTGGGTTATCATGAATTCTAAGGATGGAAGTTTGTTTTGTGATTTGAGTTTCATCACAACCCATTCTTTGAAGAAGTGAAAAGGAGACCATGTTGATTGCAGACCCATCATCAATCATTACATGTTTAATGGAACAATCTTGAACTTGGACTATCAGATGGAGGGGGAGATCACCCTGTTTAGCCATGTCATTGTTTGAGGGTAAATTTTCAATATCAAATGTTGAAGAAGAACTCTTTTCACTTGGAGTGTTTTGAACTAGATGGCTTAGATCTAAGGCTTTGAGGAGAGTGCTCTTATGTGTAGGAGAACTCTTGATAAGCTCTAGCATGTGAGAAAAAATTGAATTGTTGAAGGTGTCATCTCGTTGTTCTGGTCCTTGTATGACACAAATTTCTTGATCTTTATCTAATTCCATAAGGCCTAAGGTGTTTTGATGGATTTTCGGACTAAGTTCTTCATCCTGTAAGAATATGTCCATGAATGCTTTTTGTTGATGTTTTGGGAGGTTTGATATGAAGCAATGGTACCCCCGACATGACTTGATATCATGCCCCCTTCTCTTGTGAAATGAGAAATATTTATTATGATTGTGATCTTGAGGTTTATGATGATTGTTGTAGGAATGTTGGTTGATTGGTGCAGTCACAATACGAGGGTTCATAGTATGAACTATCTAGACCGTGTAGCAAGAGTAAACACAATAGAAATAAGTCAAAGATCAAAAGCAAATGTAGATTCAGTCATTCAGTATATCATAGAATTCAAATACAAATCGGTCGGCAACATGCAGGCTTACAATTAGGGCTCAAAGGCTTGATTACAGAATATCAGGAATATGCACAAGATATAGCTTTGAATCTCCTTTACACAAAATCTAAACTATCAACTCTAAATCAATCGCTAACTTCTTTCCTAAGGATCTATTACATCATTATATATCATCTCCGGTACAAAAGATTCCTCCACGTCGGCCAAGGAAGATCACAAACTCCAATGAAGAGTTGTAACGTGTGTACACAGGTAGGTCAGACCTAAATGAGTAGAAATCCTCTGCAAATGAATGGAATGTTGTGTGGATCTCGAGGAAATTCAGCCACAAACCAAAGATCATTGAATGATGTGTCATTAAGCTCCACAAGTCAAAGACTGCTTCGCAAGTCTTCTCCTTTAGATGATTGTTTAGAACTATCAAAATGATCTGCTCTTGAGAAAAGAGTAGATCTTTTGATAGCAATAACTTTTTGGTACTTGATCCAAATGCTCTAAATTTTGGATATGTTGTAGATGAACATGTCTAAATGCTAAGTATAGCTCCACAAGATGTGAAGTGCAACTGTGGTAGAATGCAGACCAAAATATAGAAACTGCTATTGACTGAATTGCCTAAACTAAACTAGAAAATGAAAAGAAACAAACTGAACTGCAAACAAACTAAAATGCAAATGTTTTTGGTTGATGCAAGATTGCTCTTGAACTAGGGATGCTTCTGCATCAGACATCCGGGGTTATTGAAAAAGTGAGTCCCTCACTTTGTTGGGGATAGAGGAAAACCAAGACAGTCCACCTCAGCCTGAGAGACCCATGATGAATCTTCTTCTGATCTACCTTTCCACTTCACAAGATATTCTTTGTATTGTCTTCCTTTGGTGCTGTGTCCAATTTTGTTGTCCAAAATGTCTTAAATCTCCTTCGGTGCTTGTTGTGGTAACTACTTCTTCAAGTCTTCTTCAATGGTGTCACTAAACTCTGCTTCATGATACTGATATAGGTATGCAATGTTGAAAATAGGTGATATACCCAATGTCTCTGGTAATTCCACTTCATATGCATTTCCTCAATCAAATTTTCTAAGTATCCTACAAGGTCCAAACTTCATCTTCAACTTGTTATAAGTGCCAACTGGAAATCTTTCTTTTCTCAAGTACACCATCACTTCATCTCCAACTACAAATTCTTTATGTCTTCTCTTCTCATCCACTTGTCCTTTATACTTGCTATTCATATTCTCCAAATGCTTCTTCACCTAATTATGTATTGTCTCCATATGTTCTACAAATTCTTCTACCTCTGCACTTTTCTTATCTGCCATACTGATATCTCTCAATTCTGAAACTCCTCTAGGGTTTACTTCGGTAACAATCGCAAAAGGTGTTCTTCTGGTACTTCTATTTACTAAATTATTATATGCAAACTCTGCTTGTGAAAGAATCAAATCCCAACTTCCTGTCTTCTATCCAACCAAACATCGCAACAAGTTTCCCAAACTCTTATTCACTACCTCTATTTGTCCATCAGTCTGCGGATGAAATGTTGAACTGAACTTCAAATCTATCTTCATCTTCTTCCAAAGCATCTTCCAAAAGTAACCAACAAACTTAGTGTCTCTGTCTAAAACTATGCTCTTAGGTAATCTGTGCAATCTCACAATCTCTTTGAAAAATAGGTCAACTACATGTACTGCATCAGTTGTCTTCTTACAAGGTATGAAATGAGCCATCTTTGAAAATCTGTCCACCACTACAAATATAGAATCATGTCCTCTCTATGTCTTAGGTAAACCCATTGCAAAATCCATACTTATGTCTTCCCAAGGTCTCTCTGGTACTGTCAAAGGTTTATACAATCCAGTGTTCTAGCTACTCCCTTTTGCAACTTGATAAATTCTACAACTCTGTACAAATATCCTAACATCCTTATGTATCTAAGGCTAAAAGTAATTTTCACTCACCAAAGCCACTATTTTATCAATGCCAAAATGTCTTGCCAATCCACCACTATGTTTCTCCTTGATCAAATTATCTCTTATTGAACTTCTAGGTATGCATAGTTGATTTCCCTTGAACAACATATCTTCCTCAATAAAATAGTCCAACCACTTACTCCTATTTGTCACAACAGGTTCCTTACATGCTTTCCAAGGTTTTACAAAATCAGTGTTTACCTCATACATATGTCTCAATTCCTCAATCCTATCACTTCAATTCTCATCTCTATCAACAAATTCCTTCTCCTACTCAATGCATTAGCAACTTTGATTAATTTTCCACTCCTATGCTTCAATAAAAATGTATAACTCTGCATGAACTCTACCCATCTCATGTGTTTTTTTATTCAACTTTCCTTGACTATTTAAATATTGCAAAGCTTGATGATCTGTATACAACACAAATTCCTTAGGCAATAAGTAATGTCTCCATTTCTTCAAGGCTTGAATTATGGCATAGAACTCTTGATCATAAACTGAGTATCTTCTACTTGCATCATTCAATGTCTCACTGAAATATGCTATTGGTCTACCTTCTTGACTTAATACTACTCCAATTGCACTCCCACTTGCATCATAATCAACTTGAAATACCTTATTGAAATCTGGTAATGCTAAAATAGGTTGCTCTGTCACTTTCTGCTTCAACAACTCAAAACTCTTATCTATTCCTGATGTCCACTTAAAGTCTTTTCTATCACCTCTCATTGTCTCTGTCATAGGATTACAAATTAAACTAAAAATTCTGATGAACTTTTAGTAGAAACTAGCTAATCCATGAAATGATCTGACTTCTCCAATGCTCTCTAGTGTAGTCCATTCAACAATTGCTCTTACTTTCTCAGGGTCCATCTTCAATCCTCTGGAAGAAATCACAAATCCCAAATGTACCAATTCTTCCTTCATGAAGCTACACTTCTTGATGTTTATCAGTAATTTCTCCTCTCTCAATCTCTGCAAAACTTGTCTCAGGTGCTGCAAATGTTCCTCTTTTGTCTTATTGAAAATTAGAATGTCATCCAAATATACAATAACAAACTTACCCAAGAATTTCTTCAAGACTTCATTCATCAATCTCATGAAAGTACTAGGCGCATTTGTCAATCCAAAAGGCATCACTAACCACTCATACAATCCTTCATTTGTCTTAAAAGTAGTCTCCCATTCATCTCCTTTGATTCTGATTTGATGGTACCCACTCTTCAAATCTATCTTTGTGAAATATCTTGCCCCACTCAAACAATCCATGATATCATCCATCTTAGGAAAAGGAAATCTATACTTAACTGTGATCTTGTTTATTGCTCTAGAGTCTGTACACATTCTCCATTCTCCATCCTTCTTAGGTTCTAACACTGTAGGTACTACACAAGGACTCAAACTTTCTTTGATCAAACCTTTCCTCAACAACTCTTGTATCTACCTATTTAGTTCTTCATTCTCTACCGGTGTCATTCTATGTGCTTCTTTGTTAGGAAAACTAGCTCCAGGTATAAGATCCATGTGATGACTGATACTCCTTATAGGTGGAAATCCTTCAGGTACATTATCTAATATGATGTCTTCATACTCTATCAGTAACTTTGTTATCTCCTTCGATTGTGATTACTCAGTCTCCTTCTGCAATGTATCAGGCTTCTTAGGGATCAAGGCATAACACATATTCTCATGTCTCAAACCATTCAAAAATTTCCTTCCATCTACCAAACAGATTCTAGCATTCCCACATACTTCGTTCTTAGGATCATCTTCTAAAGGAATCAAAGTAATTCTCTTCCCATTTGATGTTATAGTGTATGTATTCTTTCTCCCATCATGTATAGCTTTTCTATCATACTACCAAGGTCTACCCAACAAAATATGGCATACATCCATAGGCATATCACACAAGACTTCATCATGATAAGATCCAATATGAAATTTCACCAAACATTGCTCACTTACCAGTACCTTATGATCATCCTAAATCCATGCTATCTGATAGGGCTTAGGGTGTTTCAATCTTTCCAATTTCAGCTTAGTCACCATCTCCTCTGAAACTAGGTTATCTGAACTACCACTATCAATGACAACTTTACAACATCTACCTCCTAATTTGTATCTTGTTCTAAACAAACTCTTCCTCTTCGATGGTTCCTCATTTGTCTCTATTTGAAATAGTGCTCTCCTCATCACAAGTAATTCTCCTTTCTCTAGTTTACCAACTGAACTAGGTGATCCAATAGGTTCTTCTTCAATAAAGGCTGCTCTTCCACTGTTCTCTATCCTTTTACTTGTACTTCCTTGATTACATTCAAATGCTCTATGTCCTTCACCCCCACATGTGAAACAAGTGCCACTGAATGTTCTCTTATCAAATCCTCTTCCTTCTCTTTTGTATCCTTCATTCTGGTATGCACTAGGGTTTCCTCTCCGGTAAAAAATTGTGTCATCTCTTTGATAAGCATTATTATCTCTGTCATCCTTCTTGAATGGGTTGTCAAACTTGTTTTGCTCTAGATGTGATATGTCTCCTCCGAAAAATGTTCTACCTTTCTAAAATTTACCTCATCTTCCTCTCTATCTCTAATCATGCCCCTTATTCAGTTTCTCTTCAACTTTTAGGGCAAAATGATATGCTTCCTCCAAAGATGTCATCCTTACCAAACTTAGTTCTTCTTGAATGTTCAATCTCAGTCCATTGATGTATCTAGCCACTTTCCCTTGATCACTTCACCATGTCATGTCCTTATGATCATCTTATGAAATTATTCAGTATACTCCTTCATAGATTTCTCCATTTGTCTCAGGTTTTGTAATCTTTTCAACAATTCCAACTCATAGTCAGCAGGTATAAATTGATTCTTCAATTTTTTCACCATCCTATCCCATTTTGTAATCTTTTCTTTTCCTCTTCTATTTCTATCCAACTGAACTTCCTTCCACCATATAGCAACATATCCTTTCAACTTTGTCTTTGTAAATTTCACCTTCTCTGAATCTTCAACTTCTTCATACTCAAAGTATTTTTCCATGTCATTTATCCAGTCAATCAACTCTGTAGGGTTCAAATTGTCAGTGTAATTTGGTACATCAACTCTAGGTCTCTTTCCAATATTTGAAATAGCTCACAACATCTTCACTTGGTCTGATTCTTCTTAATCACCTCCTAGGGTTTAACCAATTTGTTCAATAGATTGAAATTCTTCTTCATCATCACTTTCAACATTAGGTCTTGGTGTCAATCCTCTTCACCTATCTTCTTCGACAATATCCAATCAAATTCTCATTGTCTTCATCATTTCCATCATCTCATCCATTCTACTAGCCATTGTTCCAACAACAAGGATTCACCTTAGTGGCATTCTTCCTAGGATCAAGTGCAAACTGCCTCAATTCAGTGATCGGGCTACAAGGTGACAACTGCCTCACAATCGGCGATTGGTTCCAACACAAGTAACCTACCTCAGATCGGTGATCTACCTACAATAAGATCTTATTGAAATCCTTCACCAACTTCACTCAATTTTCTCCCAAAGATTCAAACTTTTGCTCTGATACCACTTGGTGCAGTCACGGTAGGAGGGTTCATAGAATGAACTCTCCAGACTGTGCAGCAAGAGTAAACACAATGAAAATAACTCAAAGATATGAAGTAAATGCAAATTCAATCATTTAGTATATCAACGAATTCAAATACAAATTGGTCGGCAACATGCGGGCTTACAATTAGGGCTCAAAGCCTAATTACGGAATATCAGAATATGCACAAGATATAGCTTTGAAGCTCCTTTACACAAAATCTAAACTATCAACTCTAAATCAATTGTTAACTTCTTTCCTAATGATCTATTACATCATTATATATCATCTCTAGTACAAAAGATTCCTTTGCATCGGCCAAGGAAGATCACAAACACCAATGAAGAGTTGTAATGTGTGTACACAGGTAGGTCAGACCTAAATAAGTAGAAATCATCCACAAATGAATGGAATGTTGTGCGTATCTCAAGGAAGGTCAACCATGAACCAAAGATCATTGAATGATGTGTCATTAGGCTCCACAAGTTGAAGAATGCTCTGCAAGTCTTCTCCTATAGCTGATTGTCTAGAACTATCAAAATGCTCTGCTCTTGAGAAAATAGTCGATCTTCTGATAGCGATAACTTTCTGGTACTTGATCCAAATGTTCTGAATTCTAGATATGTTATAGATGAACATGTCTAGATGCTAAGTCTAGCTCCAAAAGATGTGAAATGCAACTGTGGTAGAATGCAGATGAAAATATAGAAACTGCTACTGACTGAACTACCTGAACTAAACTGGAAAATGAAAAAAACAAACTAAACTACAAACAAACTGAAATGCAAATGTTTTTGGTTGATGCAAGATTGCTCTTGAACCAAGGATGCTCCTGCATCATTGATTTTTGGGGGATAGTTGTTGACATTTTGGTTCCCCAAATTTTTATGACTATCATAGTCACAATTGTAGTTCCCTGCTGGTGAGGTGTTTGTTGATCCATCTATGTCTTGATCGTTTGTTGAGGATTTGTTATTTGTATCATGGTTTATCAACCTTCCATTGGAATCATACTCCCTTCTTCCACTATCAATAGCAGCTTGGTTAATTCTAAGAGCACTTTTGAGTGCTTCTTTGTATGATTTATAAGGGAGTTTTTTGGTACTTGTTCTCATATGTCATTGTTGAGAGCATGTAAGAAGCGATCACAAAGTTCTCTATGATCCATGTTTGGTGCGCTAGTTGAGGAATAAAGAACTTTCCTCCATCATGTAATAAAATTTGCAACTGACTCATTGGCTTCTTGTTTGATTGCTAAAAATTCTCGTATTCTTGTCTTGACTAGTTTGTTTATGTTGAAGGCAGCCACAAATTGATCAATGAGTTGCCTAAAAGAGTGGATTGATGCTTCTTGAAGTTGATAGTACCAATCCAAAGTGATACACTCCAAAGTTTTTGTAAAAAACTTTGCTACCACCCCATCCCAAGGAAGGAGTTCTCACACTACCATGATGTAAGCTTTGATATGAGAGTTGGGATCACCCTCTCCTTTAAATTTTGGAAGGTCAGGGAGAGGATGCAGTAGTATCACCTGATGAATATTGTGGTCAAGAGGCTCTTTTAAATACTTGAGGTATGTTCCTAAGAGGGGGTTATGTTTAGAGGGTTTTGTACCTCCAAACATTAACCCTTCAGGCAGAGCTTGTTGCATTTGTTGAAAGGGTATGCTAGATTGTTGATATCCTAAAAAAGTAAGATGACTAAATGGCATCATGTTTATGTTTTGAAGATTGGGTGGGATCATTTGTGTTTGATCTTGCGTCATTTGAATCCCACCTATTTGATTGAGACTTGTCATGTTGGATTGTGAGGGCAAGGGAGGCATGAATGCCTTATTATGTGTGTCATGAGAGTGGAAGTTTAGATGAGGGGTATTTTGTGTTGCCCTCTGGTTTGATTTGATTTGATTTCATCAATGAAATAATTTCCCTGTGCCCTAGGTTTTTCTGAAATGTTGTTTTGGTGAGATTGTTCAACACTCCTAGCCTTAAGGGTCTCGATTTGTTGGACCAAACTTTCTATAAGGTCTGTGAGTGAGGCTTCCTTCATTTTTTGAGTTTTACAACCTTGATATGGATTGCTATGCATTGAGATTTGAGTGACCCTATTTGTTCTTTCTAATGACATTTCACATGTTATGGACTTTTTATCTTGATGTACCATGTGGAGTGATTTTTGTACCTCCTGAGCTTCTTGTAAGTTCTTTTCTTGACAACATACTTCATTGTCCATTTTGTTGGCCATTTTTTATGGCTTGTTATGGGTTGATCATCTTTATGGATCTAAGATTGATTCTTCACTTGTTGTGCTTTGATTTGGTCAATGTTGTCAAGATCCATTTGGATCTATTTTAAATTTGTAATTCCACTTGAGGGGAGATTCCCTTGGACTTTTTACATGAAACATTGTGAAACGTGAAAAAATGTGAAAAAATCCATCCCAAAAGGATTCGTTGAATGAAAGTGGAATCTTGTAATGGAACATAAAAAGGTCAATCAAAAGGTTGTTACTCTTCACGTCACGTTCACCAAAATATGTACACTCAAAATCGTGACTCTGGTTGCCTGGGGCTGTCAGGTCAAATTTTGGTAGGTACACAAACCCTTCCCTCCTTTCCACAAGGCGATCCACCACATCACTCTCACTCTCATGGAAGTAGCCAGTCGAGAGGAGGTAAGACTGATGCAGAGGTAAAACGCAACGGGAGCTTACAAAAGGGAAGGAGGAGTCATTGATACAATCGGCATGTTAAAATCCTATCGGCTTAGCATCATCATCATATTTCCTGCAAACACAAACAGCATCATCATATTTCAGATGAGCATGAAATATCCTCCTGCTGACTACTGTTCACTTCCTCCGCCTTTCACCTTTCGCCTGTCAGCATCATCATGATATTCGACGAACACAATTATCCTCCTGATGTTCACTGTTCATCTACCGCCAACCTCTACCTTCATCATCATGTGTTCAGCATCACCTTCATCAGCAGGATATAAAATATCCTGTTCCTCTGATATCTTGATGACGACAACTTCAGCACCTTTCTTTTGATGCTTACGACACCCCGATATCCGACTACTCAACCAACAGCATCATGATATGACTTATCCGGTCATATTGAAACATCCTGATGATGTTACCCAAACTTTATGCCAAAAACTTACGCCGATGCCAAAACACTTAGCGACAGCAGGATAAACTTGCATAGGGTGATATTCGCAATATCCTGATGACGATGACGTCACATCCTGATGACGATGACGTCACATCCTGATGACGATGACGTCACACAATATCCTGATAACCTCTTCAATACTTAGCCAAAAAAAATGAACTTTCACTCCCGCATCCGATAGCGATATGCGGATGATGGGCACACATGAGAGATGATCCTGACGCCAATATATACACTGAGTATATATCCGACTTATAACATCCTGATGCACTTGAAACATGCAAACTTCGTCAGCTTCACGACCCGATCCAGATAGCGATATACTCGCAGATGACGATGCGATTCGCTCCGACTGGTAAAGCACATGCAGACTCCTGTATATCCGTCCGCTGCATGCAAACTCACAGAACCGTACAATTTCACAAAGGAAATATGATGATCAGGCCGGATCACCTTCTGATCAAAACTTAAAGATTTATCTTTCTAAACCTAGCACATGAGGATGCTAGGCTGATTCACAGCATGCTACCAACTGATCTCTTGAACAATGAAATGCATAAACAGAAAACTAAAATGCAAACTAAACTATCATACATGACCATTCCACCGATTCACAGGATCAACTGGTGGAAGGGTTGAAAGTATCCATTAACTTGTAAACAGAACAGAAATCAAAACAGATACAGCTGATAATCCAGATAATGCAATTGATGAGATCTTATTCAAATGAAATTCAAATGTCCTGTTTCTACAATACTGTCAAACAACAGTGCTTCTCAATATCTGGACTGTTCTCCTGAATCTCAACTCAATCACTAACACAACACCATAACATAACACAACTAATATGCTAAACCCTAACAGATCGAAGGTATATATAGCAATATCCTACGAGTACTACCAACTCGATTCCTAGCGGCTGGGAGCTTCCAAGCGGCTGGGAGAGGACAGCTCAGACTACCTGATCATGATCTCTAACTGCCTGCACACTCTCCTAGGCTGATCTAATACATATGCATTGGTCCAATGGACCTTATTACATGATGAAGTCAAACATACTAAAAATAGACTAATGTCCTGTCATGCAGACAATTAACCTATATCCTGTCTTGTAGGGGTGCTCCTGCACCATACTCCCCAGAAGAAGAAATCTCAAGTCCACTTGAGATGAGAGTATGAAGATCTACACCATGTTTCTGGATCTGCTCTTCAGTCATCCATACTGCTTCAGAATTAGGTTTTCCCTTCCAAGAGACTAGATACTCCAAGTACTATTTGTTCCTGGTCTGTTTGACCACTCTGGTGTCCAAAACCTTCTGCAACTGTGGAGGATCATGCTTGGGAATGTCATCATCAACTGTATCCTGTAGGAGATCCTGATCTGCATCTAGATAAGACTTGTATGGAGTTAAATCACATACATTGAATATAGGGGACAAACCAAGATCAGGTGGGAGTTGTATCTCATAAGCATTCTGTCCATGCTTGTGCAAAATATGACATGGTCCAACTTTTCTTTGCATAAGTTTAGTATATTTTCCCTTAGGAAGTCTGTCCTTCTTCAAATGAACCCATACCAAATCTCCAACATGAAACTATACATCCTTCTTCTTTTTATCAGCATATTCCTTGTACTTCAAGGTTGTGTGCTGCAGTTGGGTCTTGACTTGATCATGAACCTCTTTGATGGCTTCTGCAAAAGCTTCACCTTCTACACTAACAGGGTCTACTGTAGGTAGATCTCTCAATTCCAAAATTCCTCTTGGATGCATACCATAAACTATCTGAAAAGGTGATTTCCCTGTGCTCCTGTTGACAGTATCATTATATGAAAATTCAGCTTGAGATAGAATATTATCCCACTTTTCTCCATGTTGTTTTGTCAAACATCTAAGCAAATTCCCTAAGGAACGGTTCACTACTTCAGTCTGTCCATCCGTTTGAGGATGATATGCAGAGGAAAAAAACAAATTTGTTCCAAGTTTCTTCCAAAGAGTTCTCCAGAAGTGACCAATAAACTTCACATCCCTATCTGACACTATACTCAATGGCAATCCATGGATTCTGACAATCTCCCTGAAAAATAAATCTGCAATGTATGAAGCATCAGCAGTGGTTTTGCATGGCAAGAAATGTGCCATTTTGCTGAATCTATCCACTACAACAAAAACACTGTCAAACCCTTTCCTTGTCCTTGGTAAACCCAAGACAAAATCCATACTTATGCTTTCCCATGGTCTGGAAGGAATGGGTAAGGGCTGATATAAACCTGCATTAGTTGACCTGCCTTTAGCTTTCTGACATATCACACATGTCTCCACAAATTTTCTGACATCTGATTGTAACTTAGGCCAAAAGTAATGTCTTCTGACCAGATCAAGAGTCTTATCTAGACCAAAATGACCTGTCATAGCTCCACAATGTTTCTCCTTAATGATGTTTAACCTCATAGAACACCTTGGAATACATAACTGTCCACCTTTGAACAATAATCCATCCTGAATCAAAAATTTAGAGAATTCGGCATGATATTTCTCCCCAAAAGAAGTACATACATGATATATCTCTCCAAAATCTTCATCAGACTCATACATGGTCTTTAATGAATCAATGCCAACACTTTCTAACTGAATCTGGTTGACTGTTACAACTCTCCTGCTCAAAGCATCTGCAACTTTATTCTTGACTCCTTTCTTATGCTTCAATGTAAAAGTAAAAGCTTGTAAGGTTTCTACCCATTTCATGTGTCTGTGGTTCAGCTTTTCCTGGCTGTTTATGAAAATCAGAGCCTGGTTATCTGTGAATACTATGAATTCCTTTGGCATCAAGTAATGCCTCCATTTCTTGAGTGACTGGACTAAAGCATACATTTCCAAATCATATGAGGAATACCTCTTTTTAGCATCATTGAGCTTCTCACTGAAAAATGCAATAGGTCTACCTTCTTGGCTGAGTACTGCTCCAATGGCCATGTGACTGGCATCACATTCTACCTGAAAGATTTTGTTAAAGTCTGGAAGTGCAAGGACTGGCTGCTGTGCCACCTTCTTCTTCAATGTTTCAAAAGAATCATCTGCTCCTTGAGTCCAAACAAATCTGCACTTCTGTCCTCCTTTGATGGTATCAAGCATGGGTGCACAAATATGACTAAACCCTCTTATAAACTTCCTGTAGAAGGTTGCTAACCCATGGAAACTTCTGACATCATTCATAGTCTGTGGGGTTGGCCAAGACAATATGGCACTTACCTTCTCCTTATCCATTTGTAACTTTCCTTGTGAAATGACAAAACCCAAATATGTGATCTCCTCTTGCATAAACAAGCACTTGTCTAAATTTATCATCAGCTACTCTTCATGTAACCTCTTAAGAACCAAATCTATATGTCTGAGATGTTCTTCCTTTGTGTTGCTGAAAATCAGAATGTCATCTAGATATACTATGACAAACTTACCAATGAACTCTTTCAAAACCTCATTCATCAACCTCATAAAAGTACTAGGTGCATTAGATAAACCAAAAGGCATAACCTTCCACTCATATAACCCTTCATTAGTTTTGAATGTTGTTTTCCATTCATCTCCTGGTCTAATCCTGATCTGATGATATCCACTCTTCAAATCTATTTTTGTAAAATACTTAGCACTTCCCAAACAGTCAAGTAAATCCTCTATCCTAGGGATTGGAAACCTATACCTGATTGTGATCTTGTTAATAGCTCTAGGAATCTGTGCAAAGCCTCCAAGAACCTTCCTTCTTTGGTGCTAGTACAGCTGGTACTGCACATGGACTTAAACTTTTCCCAATCAGACCTGAATCCAATAATTCTTCAATTTGTCTGGCTACTTCTGCATTCTGTTCTGGAGTTAGCTTATAGGCTGCTTTGTTTGGAAGTGTTGACCCTAGAATTAAGTCTATGCAGTGACTAATATCTTTGACAGGTGGTAGGGATCTTGGCATTCCTTCTGAGATGATACCTTTGTACTTATCCAATAGCTCTTGGATAGCTGGGTCTATGAACCTTTGCTTCTTTTCTTCCTTGACTTCTTGCTGCTGTTCTTTATTCACCCTCATACATGGGATTAGGGCATATGCAACTGCACCTTCTGCTGCTACTTCTTTCATGAACTGTTTACCTTCCATTAGCATTACCTTCACCTCTTTTCCTTTAGATTTCTCCTCTTTCTCTGTCAATGGTAGTAACTCTATCACCTTACCATCTTTAGTGATTTTATAGGTATTTCTAACACCATCATGTTGTGCCTTCAAATCATACTGCCATGGTCTACCAAATAAAAGATTGCAAGCATCCATCTTGGTAATGTCAAACAACAACTTATCCTTATATGCACCAATCTGAAATTCTACCCAAGCCTGCTCTTCTACAGTTGTCTGCTGACCTTGGGTAAGCCATGAGACTTTATATGGGGATGGGTGAGGCAATCTCCTAAGCTTAAGCTTTGTCACCATTTCTTCAGACACAAAATTTTCAGTAGAACCAGAATCAATCAAAACTTTGCATGCCTTACCTCCTGCTTTGCAAATAGTCCTGAAAAGAGACTTTCTTTGAGGGGATTCTTTGTCAGGTACCTTCATGGTAGTCACTGTTCTTCTCATCATTAGAGACTCTCCACTTTCTGGGTATCCATAATTATCAGGAGCATTCACACTCTGAAAAGAAGTAGAGCCTGTCATACTTTGATTATCAGGTTCTTGGATCAGATTTGTTCTCCTTTCTCCTGGTGAGCTTGTGGCCTTTTCTAGACATCTGCTGGCTATATGGCCTTCTTTGTTACAGTTATAACATCTGATGGATCCTCTACCCTGGGATCTTCCTCTGAAAGGTCTTCTACCTCTGAAGTTTCCTTGCTGACTATAATTTTCCCTCTGGTTCTGACTATTGTTTCCCTTACTATTGTCATGACTGGATTCTCCTTGATATCCATGTCCATGTCCTCTACCTCTAAAAGGACCTCTTCCACCCCTTTGTTGTCTTCCTCTTCCTCTATTGTGTTGTTCTTGTTTTCTCTTTAACTTCTCTTCCACTTTCAATGCCAACTGAAATCTTTTCTGAACTGTATCTAGATTATGCAGACTTAAATCTTCCTGAATGTTGAACCTCAATCCATTAAGGTATCTGGCTACCTTCTCTTCTTCACTTTCCTTTACCTTTGTTTTCATACAGAGTTTCATGAATTTTCTGTATATGAGCTGACATCTAGCTCCTTCTGCTTCAGGTTTTGCTTCCTCTTGTGTAATTGGATACTGTAATCCAATGGGACATAAGCTTCCTTTACTAATGCCATCATTTTCTTCCATGTAGCGACTCTACGCTTTCCTTCCTGTACTCTATCATCTTGGACAAAATTCCACCATGTCAAGGCAGCTTCTTTCATTTTTGACTGGGCTATCTTCACCCTCTGTTGTTCTGGTATCTCCTCTGTTTCAAAGAAATTGTTCAAGCAGTCTATCCACTCCATTACTGAATCAGGTTCCATCTTTCCTATAAACACTGGCAAATCCAGTTTCACATCCATGGTTCTCCTCTCCATGGCCTTGAGGGCGTTCAACAGTGGTCTCTGGTCTGCAGGAACGACCTCCTCACTCCAATTAGGGATCTCTACTTCTTCCCTATCTTCTTCTCTACCAGAACCTACTCTGCTCCTCAACTTTGCTAACTCATCCTTCAATTCCTGATTCTGAGCCTTCACGGCCTTGCTTTCTGCAATCTGTTTCTTCACCAGAACTGCCAACTCAGCGTTGGTCATCCTTGCCGGAACCTCTGATGTTCCTTCTTCATCTGACATCCTGCTTATCTTTTCCAGAAGATCCTTCTTTTGCTCTGATACCACTATGATGCAGAGGTAAAACGCAACGGGAGCTTACAAAAGGGAAGGAGGAGTCATTGATACAATCAGCATGTTAAAATCCTATCGGCTTAGCATCATCATCATATTTCCTGCAAACACAAACAGCATCATCATATTTCAGACGAGCATGAAATATCCTCCTGCTGACTACTGTTCACTTCCTCCGCCTTTCGCCTTTCGCCTGTCAGCATCATCATGATATTCAACGAACACAATTATCCTCCTGATGTTCACTATTCATCTACCACCAACCTCTACCTTCATCATCATCATGTTCAGCATCACCTTCATCAGCAGGATATAAAATATCCTGTTCCTCCGATATCCTGATGACGACAACTTCAGCACCTTTCTTTTGATGCTTACGACACCCCGATATCCGACTACTCAACCAACAACATCATGATATGACTTATCCGGTCATATTGAAACATCCTGATGATGTTACCCAAACTTTATGCCGAAAACTTACGCCGATGCCAAAACACTTAGCGACAGCAGGATAAACTTGCATAGGGTGATATTTGCAATATCCTGATGACGATGACGTCACATCTTGATGACGATGACGTCACACAATATCCTAATAACCTCTTCAATACTTAGCCAAAAAAAATGAACTTTCACTCCCGCATCCGATAGCGATATGCGGATGATGGGCACACACGAGAGATGATCCTGATGCTGATATATACACTGAGTATATATCCGACTTATAACATCCTGATGCACTTGAAACATGCAAACTTCGTCAGCTTCACGACCTGATCCGGATAGCGATATACTCGCAGATGACGATGCGATTCGCTCTGACTGGTAAAGCACATGCAGACTCCTGTATATCCGTCTGCTGCATGCAAACTCACAGAACTGCACAATTTCACAAAGGAAATATGATGATTGGGCCGGATCACCTTCTGATCAAAACTTAAAGATTTATCTTTCTAAACCTAGCACATGAGGATGCTAGGCTGATTCACAGCATGCTACCAACTGATCTCTTGAACAATGAAATGCATAAACAGAAAACTAAAATGCAAACTAAACTATCATACATGACCATTCCACCGATTCACAGGATCAACCGGTGGAAGGGTTGAAAGTATCCATTAACTTGTAAACAGAACAGAAATCAAAACAGATACAGCTGATAATCCAGATAATGCAATTGATGAGATCTTATTCAAATGAAATTCAAATGTCCTGTTTCTACAATACTGTCAAACAACAGTGCTTCTCAATATCTGGACTGTTCTCCTGAATCTCAACTCAATCACTAACACAAGACCATAACATAACACAACTAATATGCTAAACCCTAACAGATCGAAGGTATATATAGCAATATCCTACGAGTACTACCAACTCAATTCCCAGTGGCTGGGAGCTTCCAAGCGGCTGGGAGAGGACAGCTCAGACTACCTGATCACGATCTCTAACTGCCTACACACTCTCCTAGGCTGATCTAATACATATGCATTGGTCCAATGGACCTTATTACATGATGAAGTCAAACATACTAAAAATAGACTAATGTCCTGTCATACGGACAATTAACCTATATCCTGTCTTGTAGGGGTGCTCCTGCACCAAAGACATGATGGGGGTCTAGCTCATTGGAGAGCTGGACTTCGCAAAGAGGGGTTAGCAAGTTCTGAGGCCTTTATTGTTGTGTGCTAAGTTGAATGTTTCATTTGATGGTAGTTGTTTTTGGGATAACCCTATGACCTGAAGGGTCATTAGTTTCTCTTCTCTTGTTGGGGTTTCTTCTATTCCACCTTTGTGTGGGTAAACGTCTTCTTTCATTTATGTCCCCTTGTCTTTCAATTCGTTGAATGAGTTCTCAATGTATTTGGAGTTGTCTTTGTTCTTCTATTGATAAGAGGATAAATGGATCTTGTTGTGGTAAAATAAATGTCTCCTACTATTTTCGTGGATTGAATTCCTCAATCTTGTTGATGATAGCCCTCACCCACTCTCCTCTCACTCCCAGGCACATCCGTGAGCCAAGACGGAGGTAAATGTGTGATGACCAACCTTAACTACACTTAGGGTTTTGACCTAGGGTTTGGTTAAGCTTTGACTTGTGTTTACCTTGTGATGTGATCAAGGGTCTGATTGAATCATTTATCGTAGTTTACCTCGTGATGGTATCGAGGGTTTGAAAGTTTGTCTACCTTTTCTAGGGTTTCTATACGCATGCAAAGCTAAATGAAATGCAAACATATTTTTGTGCTTTTTTAGTATTTTGAAAATGAAAAGTGCTTTTTAATCTATGAAAGGGAAATATGGATGCAAGCTAATATGACTTTTCCTAATGTGAGTTTAATCTATTTTTTTGGGTTTTCAGTTTTTTTGAAGTAATCTAATCTAAAAAAGAGAAATTGCTCCTTCAAATAATCTAGATCTAGGAATATGAAAAATAATTATTCTAACATGCAAGATCTAACTATCAAGGAAAAAGCAAAGATTTACTATTCCTAAGGGAAATTTTTGGTTTTCTAATTACTATCAATTGATTAAAGCAATAAAGGAACCTGAAAGAATGAAGATTTGTGTGACTCCACTACCCTCATAAATCCTTGATGTTGACAACCTCGAGTCCTTTTGTAGTAGTGGGAATTAGACCTCTTAATGACAAAATGACACAAAGAAGCAAAAAGAAGCTTGTTCAAGCTTAAAAGATCTCAATGAGAGCTTTGTTTTAGTACAATGGCGTTGAATGAAGCAGCATAATGATGCTTGGTTGAATAATGAATAAATAAAAAGGCACCTTCGTCCTGTGAGAGAATTAGAATGCTGATTTGGAGAGCAAAAACTGGCAAGAGCTGTGTGCACAATGAATTTGCCTCCTTGGAAGAGCTTTGAAGCTATGCAACAATGAAAGCTTTGAAGCTTTGGAAAACTAAAGAAAGAAATGAACAGAGAGGCTCAAGGGCCTGCAAAGAAGTTTGAAAAAGCTTGTAAAGATGAGAAGAGTATTCTCCAACTTGCTCAACTTGGAAAATAATGAAGAGGTGAGGGGTATTTATAGGTTCAAAGAGGTCATGAAGGGTGGAATTGATTGAGAAGTTAACTCAATTGATTGAAGAGTTAACAAGGATTGATTGGGGATTTGACAGGATTGATTACTCAGTGAACTCAATTGATTAGGTAGTGATAAATCAATAATAGCTTATCACTAAAGAGGAATTGGAGTTGAAAGGATGCATGAGATTGACTGAGTTGTTAATTTTAGATCAAATGGAGTTAATTATGCATGTGTGGGTGCATGAAATAGTCAACTCCATATTAGGCATCAAAAATCATGTGAACTGGAAGAAAAACAGGCAAAAACAGAGCTAATTTGAGTGAGAAACTCAAGTTTTTTTGTGGCCTGAAATGTGACAGGGTCACCCCTTTCGTTAGTAGGGTCAGCCGGGGGAGATTTGGGCAAGAAAGGGTTTTCTAAAGAACAAAAAAAGGGAGATGATAGAAGAGAGGAAAAGGAGGGGTTTTGCCTTCAAAAATAGGTCAATCATTTGCAAGAATCCAAATCTCCACTTGCACCTACAGGATCTCCCGAGGGAGATCTAGAAATAATAGCTGGAGATTTGGATTAGTTGAGTGGAACTAAAAACTGAAAGTGGGACATGGATAGGGGGACCTCTAGAAGGATTATAGAGGGTACAAAGGATGAAAAACATAGGGGAAAGGTGAAAACTCACGTACAAGACACTCACAAGGCTTAGGAACAAGGTCGAAAGCTCAGAAAATAAAAATCGACAAATGTCACAAAAAGTGTCGAAAAGCATCAAAAATAGAGAGAGAAAATGACAAAGAGGAAACAACACAAGATAAGAAAGAAGACATGTTGTGTCAAGAGGTCCGCTGCTTAGAGGACATTATTTCATGCTTACATGTACGTGACAAGGATTAAAATCATCATAGGGGTCCTCGTGGAGGCTGTACATGATTTTTGTACTTACAGGTACCGGTAAGGTATCGCCATCAGAAGATCAACTATTTTCTCATAACAGAGCATCCTGACAGTCTTCAACAATCAACTAAAGGAGAAGACTTGTGAAGCACTTTCATGACTTGTGGAGCTAAATGACACATCATTCAATGTTGTTTGGTTTGTGGCCGACCTTCCCTGAGATCTGCACATCATTCCATTCATTTACGGAGGAGTTCTACTCAATTAGGTCTGACCTATCCATGTACACATGTTACAGATCTTCATTGGAGTTCGTGATCTTCCTTGGCTGATGTGGAGGAAACTATTGTTCCTGAGATGATATATAATCATGTAATAGATGCGTAGGAAGGCATTCAATCAGAAAGAGATAGTTGATAGTTTGAATTCTTTGTGAAGGAGCTTCAAAGCAATATCGTGTGCATATTTTGTAACTGTGGAATCAGGCCTGTGAGCCCTAATTGTAAGCCCGCATGTTGTGGGCCAATCTGTATTTGAATCCTATGATATACTGAATGTCAACTGAATATATGTTTGCTTTATAACTTTGAGTTGTTTCTGTTGTGTTTACTCTAGTTGTACGGCCTAGACAATTCACTTTGTGGACCCCCCTAACCGTGACTGCACCAGATACTATTAATTCTGAATCACCAAACACACTAAGGCATTTAATTCCATATCTTGTAGCAATTCTCAACACAAACAATAGAGCCTTATATTTTGCTACATTATTTGTGCATCCAAAATTCAATTTGAAAGTGAACCTATAGGGCATGCCATTTGGAGTGATTAAAATAATACCTGCTCCATTTCCTTCATGTGAATAAGCACCATCAAAATACATCATCCTTACATCATTATTTTCAGGGCAAGAGGGTGTTGGGCATGAGGTTAGGCCAGTACAATTATTAATGTTGTCATCAAAGTTCCCAAAAATATTGTCAGGCTTTCTATCTTCATAGTGTACCTCATCTCTTGCCTTTTCTGGATCCTCCACAATGCATCTCATTTTATTTTATCTATGCAACTGCACCTCTTTTCCATTAACCGGTATGGTAGCATAAGATAAATCCATTTGTATGTTGCCAACTATTGAAGCTACCTATTTCCTTAACAGTAACATGCCCCGTTTGATTGGACAATCACAATGATAATGTCCATCACAAGATATTTACTAGGATATTTAGCTAGTTGAACCTCTACATCATTAACAACCCCAATAACATTTACATCTCTAGAATCCATAGCATAGCATTTGCCATAAGACCTAGAAACTTTCAGGCCTAGCAAATTCATGACCTCCAAAGGCATCACATTGCTTTATGCACTAGAAGCTAACATGCAATTTTGCACCAACCATCCCTTTATCAAAAATGAGCTATAAAAAGGATCAACCCAAGTTGGATTACTTACAGATATAGTTCCAAGATAAACTTCAAGTATTTCTTGAGTGGTTGCCTTAGCAACCAAATCTTTTGTAGTATCATCTAGAGGATTTATTTGGTCCTCAAATATGGTTGTATCAATGATATATTATAGCGCCAGGTTGTCCTTATGTTTTGGAATTCTAAGCATCTCTAGGAGTGGAACCAAAACTTTCATTTGGCTCAAGTTAAATGCCATGTCAATTGGGACATAATCAGGTAAAGGAGTAGACAAGGGCACGGTTATGGCATTAGTAACAAAAATTAAAAACATTACTTGATCATTTTTGTTGTTTCCAATTGCCTTAGTTGCAAATTGTCCCTCCTGAGGACTCTTCTTTGTTTGATCCTACTTGTTGCCACCTCCTACTGCCTTTAAATTTCAAACCTTGCTTGCTAGTGTATTTATATTTTTGTTCTTTAAGATGTACTTCATCTACACAAAGACATCATTCATAGTCAACCTTTTCTTCTATGTTGATCTTTCTACAGTCTTGTTTACATTCTTTTTTGTAGTGTTATTTTTCCCAGCATCGGTGTTCATATTTTGTTTTCCTTTATCAGCATATGCATTGGGTATTTTTGGTGATATTACATTCTGAGTTTCACCTCAAGGATTCACCTACCTATTTATAAGATGGTGTTCACTTTGAACTTGCATGATAGTGGCATCAGTAAGACCTTTGATGTCTTCCTTTGAGGGTCTTGGCTTTTTGTATCTTTGATGCATGAGTTCTTTAAGATGTTGAAAATACTGGTTGGCAGCTCATATTTCCCTTAAAGATCATTAAAGTCACACTGGAAGAATTCATCTTCTTCATACTCATCAAATTTATTTACATCACCATCTTCATAATATTCTAAGGTTCCTTCGTCATTTGGAAATTCCTTGTCCTTCAAATTCCCTACTTCAACAGCATAATTTGTCGAATCGTGTAGTAAAAAACATTTCTCACACCATAATGCATCATCTTGCACATTCACATGATCTTTCCTCAAAGGATTGAGAGTATCCTTGTCTTGGGCCCATGGATTTCCTTTATTTGGAATAGTATATTTGTCATTGTGCCCTGGTCTCTTGGACCAATCATGGTTGTAGAGCTTGTTATGTAACTTTTGCCTCTCATTGAAGTGAGTAACAATTAGAATGCAAACCCTTCTCATTTCTCAGAACTCGATAAGATAAATCTTTCATTGCACCCGTTAGCTTGTCTAGCTTATCTTCAGTAGTAAGGGGCTTGCTTGAGGCTATTGTATCTAGTATTAGAATTTTCACATCAACTCTTTTAACATGCTTTCTAGATGCCCTCATGTTGCTCTCTATATTAATTGCCATGGTGTAAGCCTCTCTCAAAGTTTGAGGATTTTTATCACAAAGACAATATCCTAATTTTGCATCAAATGCTCCACAATAGAGAACCAAGCACATGGATTCATTTGGCCTAAGATTGGGAGACACTTTCCTCATTGTCATGACAAACCTACTATTGAATTTAGCAACAATCTCATTTACACCCTTTTTAATTGTTTTTAACTCATGGATTGTAAATTAGGATCAATCCTATCTCCATATTGCAACCTAAAAACTCTCATGAATTCATCCCATGAGTCGATGTTGATGTCCAAAAGACTTTTGTACCATTCTTTTGCACTTTCATCTAATGATTGCACAAACAACTTCATCATGACATCTTCATCTTCAATTTCATACTCATTAGTCACATTGATGAATCTCCTGAGGTGTTCTTCACCAATGATGGCATTATTACCTTGAAATTTAGGCACCTTACCCCTAATTTCATTTGGTATTGGATTAGGGTAGTATGGAATACCATAAAAACCCAACTTTCTATATGTTTCCATTCTCATGGGATGCCTTGGTGGTGGGAATCTTTGAGCATGCCTCCTGTTATGGGCTCTTTCATTTTGTTGGTTAGGTAGTTGTTGATTAGGTTGCTGATCATGTACTAGTTGAATAGGAATGTTGTGACGATGAGGTTGATTTTGTTGTTGTGCATTTTGTACAAGTTGAGCCTATTGCAAATCAATTTGATATTGCAACTCCCTTTGTCTCTGTCTAAGGTGATCAAGTATATCAAGCCTTTCATCAATCTCTTTGTCTCTATGCTCATTTTCTAATTGTGTAGCAGAATTAGCATCATAGAATGGAGCATCTTCTTTAAGTAGAGTCCCACCTGTAGAGGTAGGGGAATTAGAACGTGATCCTACTCCTACAATTCTTATATTTTTAAGATTTGATGCTTCTAAATCTTCATATTGTGCCTCTTGGGATATATTTTTATCCCTTCCAATCATATTTGTTGAATCTCTTGGCATGCCATACTTCTCTCTATGGTTTTGTCTACTAGGTCTAATAACTTTATCACTAGAATCATCTAAAGTGTATGGATACTAATCAACATGTACATCATTTCTAATAGAAGGACCAACATCATCTCTTTGATGAGTGTATCTAGTGGACATACCTTTGCTTGTAGCTTTCCAGGCACTATGCTGCCTCCCTAAATGTGTTTCCATATCATCTGGTTGTTGTGAATTCCTTGAATATTTCCCTCTTTCCATATTTAGTTCTTCTCTTTGTACCTTTTGATGGTTTCAACCAAACAGAGTCACCACTCTTCACCTGGGAAGAGAAATCAAGACAACAACAAAGAAATAATTTTCCTCAGTAATAGCTCCAATTATGTTGGTGCTCAAGGTTTATACTCGTCCATTCCCTAAAGCTAATTAATTCTTGAGTGTCAAGGGTGTTGAACACAAGACAAAGATCACAAACTCATAATCAAGATAATGCAACTAAGGACAATAGGAATAAGGTGGGTAAGACCTTCTTCTTCTAGCTCTGTTAGACCAAGGGGGGTATTCCCTAGGGTGTATAAGAAAAAATATTTATAGAGTCATAAACTAAAAAACTTAGATTCAAATCATACCCAATGCACATGAACTCCAATTTTTTGTCACTAAGAAGCCTACATGCTGGTTCAAAATATCTAGGGGTATTACACCTTCTTATAACAGATACACAACCATGTAGAAAATATAAAATAATATTGTGTTAGCCCCTAATGTAGTAGCATATATCTAAACATGGAAGTGGGTAGGACAAATAACAAAAATAAGGTAAGCTTTTAAGGTTTAATTATGCTTGAGTGTGTTTGAAGAAAAAATATGTTGAGCAAGAAGTAGATGGGTGCCTAATCTGATTAGGGAAACAGAGTATATATACTCAAACCAAGGGGACACTATTATAATCAAAATTTGTCACTTAATCAAGGCAACAACAAAGACAATAACTAGTAGCCTATTGCATAGGCTAGGCTCCACACAATAAACTAGTAGCTAGAACATTGCAGAACTTAATCTCAAGCATTCTTCAACAATCCATGAATATACCATAATTTTTTTCACACATTGATATGAAAGGATACCTCACAAAAGAATTGCAAGTGGTATTTTACAATCTACAAAGATTAACCAGTCATACACAACATTCAAATCAGCAAATGTGATTAGGATATATTGCCAATATACCAAAAACATAAAATACATCTATGGAGACACTTGAAAAAAAGCTAAATCTGCACATTCAGTTTACTCTTTGAACACTACAATGCACATCCATTGCCTCAGAAGGAGAATCTAACAAAATGTTACAATACAAATATTCTTTCACTGGTAACTAGAAGAAACTGCAAATTTCATACAAAATTTTATGTATTTTATGGCTCTACTCTACAACCAGATTATTTTCCATCTCCCTTGAAATGAATGCAATAATGTATTATAAAAATCGTTGACCTTGTTGGCTGCCTTGGAAGAAAAATAAAATCACGCCTAGAAAATGAGATGTGTGACCTTACTGACCTACAACATGCCCACATGGATTTGCACCTAAATCATGTCCTTCTTGAGTGTGCTCCCATACCTCAATATAGAAAATTAATTGTGGGAGCTCCTACAAGATACCTGTGGCACTAGGAGTTCATCTACCCACCTATACATCATCCTCATTTAATTTCATCTCCCACCAACCTACTTGTGCTAGGGATTAATGGAGTCCTCTAGTAGGTAGGGACATGTTTTTATAGTCAACGAGTAGGAAAAGGTGTTTAAAAATCTTTTACAACACTTTAAAATTCTCAATTTTGTATTTTTGGCACTAAAACACTCCTAGGAACTTTTTTTGCAAGTTCCTGGTTGTTGGGATAAGTTGCTATTAACTTGCAATCCTAACCAATTCATGTGTCTCCAAAGTTCTTGGAATGTGTTCCTCAACACATAAAAACTTTGAGAGATTAATTATTTATTAATTATATCACTTTGACTTTTGTAATCAATTCCTAATTGATAAGGTCAAACTTGGGCATCCATTTTTAGAGTGGGGGGCATGAAGACTTTGCTGACTTCTCCTAACTCTATTTTGAGAGTTTGATAACTCCTATTAAGTGGGAGTTAAACTTGGGCATCCCCTTTTGATGGGGACTTATATTTAGACTTGGATTTATGTTTTTTTATGTACATGAGTGGATAATGTTGAGACACCTTGCATGGATATAATGTTGGAGTTAACTAAAGTGTTAGAGATGAATGAATTGGATATTTCTTGCATGAGTTCATAAAATCTTGCATGGACTAGCATATTTTTGCATGTCACTTGCATGTACTTGCATGTTGTTACATGTTTCTTGCATGTACTTGCATGTTGTTGCGTGTTGCTTCTATGGACTTGCATGTGCTTGCATGTTGTTGCATGTCACTTGCATGTCATTTGCATGTACTTGCATGTTGTTGCATGTTGCTTCTATGGACTTACATGTGCCTGCATGTTGTTGCATGTCACTCCTATGGACTTGCATGTGCTTGCATGTTGTTTCATGTCACTCCTATGGACTTGCATGTGCTAGCATGTTTGTCCATGTCAATTATATGATCTTTCATGTTGTTGCATGTCATTTTTGAGATATTACTTGTAAAACACTCCAACTCCATAAACTTGCAAGGTGGTACATCTCAGTGTTTCAGATAATGGGTATCAGTTGCATGTTGAATTAGGTGTTTGCATCTCACTTGCATGTATAGAACAAGGTAATTCAAAATAACTTTGGGGACGTCAATCTTACATGTTGTTTACATGAGATTGGTGTGTGTTGATCACTTCAGTTAATAGAAAGAGATTGGGTAAGCTTGGATGCCCAATTTGAAGACTTTATGTTGTTGCTTTTATTTGAAAATGTATTTGATGTTGGCTAAGTTTACTTAAGCAAACTTGGATGCCCACATCAAGGACATATAGTTAACAGAAGACTTGACTTTGTTTGACTTTAGTCTTCTCTATTTGGAGTGACTGGTTTTTGCATGAGGATTTGTTCTCATATTATTAATTACAATTTATTGTAATTTGAGTTTCAAGCTTTCCAATTAAGAAGCTTTTGTATTAATTAAAAAAGCCCCATACATTTTTGAGAGAGTTGAATTGTGAAAAAGACTTAGAAGAAAAAAACAAGAAGCTTTTGAAGAAAAAAGAAAGAAGCTTTTGAAAAAAACCAAGAAACTTTTGAAGAAAAAAGCAAGAAGCTTTTGAAGTTTTTTACAGGTTTGAAGATTGAAGAAGCTTTTGAAGTGCATCAAGGAATCAAAGGATTTCAGTATTGAATGTAATCGTTCACAAGAGATTTAATACAAGTATAAACATCTTTGGTGTGGAGTTTTTCCCCTAGGGGTTTCTCCATGTAAATACTTGTCTTCTTCTTGCAAGTTATTTTCTTCTACTACATTGATTAAATTGGAGAAATACTATAACATCTAAATTGAAAGTAATTTTTAGATTTACACATGCTATTAATTTCAGATTGAAAAACATTTTAAAGCTACATAGCTGCAACATTACCTTGTTCTCTCTCCCATTTTCTAACATGTGGTATTAGAGCCATTGGTTGTAGTGAGAGAGTGATGCTTTTTTTAAGTATTGAAGGAATTTTGGTTGCAGGGGAAGTTCTATGTGTTAACATTGTTTTGCAAATCTGAGTTTGGAAGCCATGGTATTTACCTCTCAGATGGATATTGTCAAAGGAATCTTTGTTGGGATCTTGAGGCTCAAGGTTATAGATCTTTATGGAGTTGATCTTGTGGTAGTGATTTGGAGCTTCATTTTGACAATATGTGTATATTCTCTTGTTTGGTGGTTTTATTCTTTTACCTTGTGGTCATGTGCAGTGAAAGGGTGTTCATGTTGGATGGTTACTTTTGGTACCTTAATTGCATGGAAAAACACTCACTCCCTGGACTACAATTTGGAGTGCTTATGTTGGGTTCATGGTTTCAGTCCATGGTTACATGAAAGCAGTGGATAATTTATCACTAGTTGTATGTAGGTTGTGGAGTTGGTATTTCTATGATATGGACACTCTTGAACAACCTAGTTTCTCCTTTCTCATATTCATGTTATTTTGAATATGTAGGTTTTCATAGTTTTCCTGTTTCAAAAGATTGTGGTTTTGTAGATCTTTGGTATTCCATTATTTTCAAACAACATATTTGATGGTGTTCATTGGTGTGAATATCTGGATGGTTAATTTGTTTCAAGATTTATAGAGATATGGTTTTACAGGTTTTACATGTTAACCAAAATCTATGGTTTGTAGATCTATGGAAAATTGTGTTCAGACACTTTCTAGATGGAAGCAATTCTAGATTTGCAAGGCTGCTTGTTGGGTTCTTATGATCTATGGTTTCTCCTATGTGGATTTATTTGGCAAATCAGATCTAGAGTTGATTTTGGTGTTTGAGTCTTGGGAATCTACATGTTATACCTAGTTACATTTGTTCTACATGTTACTGATGTGGGGTTGAATCTATTTTTTTAGTTATTAAAGGTTGAAGCACTGATCATGTTTTTTCTCCTATGAGATGTTGCATGTGTGCAGATATTGTGAATAAGCTAATGTGGGTTCTATTTGGTATTCCTCTTCTTGGTCACCTTGATTACATTGGTATTTTTTGTATTGAGACAAAAGGGTAGTTTGGAGTACCTAATTTAGTTATTCATTGGAATCTATAGCAATAAAGTTATGTTGCATGAGAATCTTTTTTCACTTTTAGTGGAATTTTTGCTAATGATGTTGATCATGATACCATGCATAACTTGGTATCACTTTCAGTGGGAGTTTTTTGTAGTTTCATAATGTATCCTATCTTCTTTGTTCAAGATATTGGTTCTAAACTATCATTGTTGCAGTGTTATGAGCCATGCATAATCTTTTTAGAATATGGATGATCTTTTGCAATGGTTGTTGGTGTCATAAGAAGCTCTTGGATTATGCCTTTAGTTTGCAGTAAGCATTCACTAACATTTTTAGTTCTATTGACAGAGGATGTTAGATCTTTGTGTTTTTGAAGAGGTGTTGACATCTTGGTTTTCCATGGAAGACTCTTGGAGTTTTTGGTGAGGTGTTAAGTTTATAACTTATCAGTTTTTGATATATAATCCTTGGTTTAGAGGATGTATAGTATTATGTCATGATGCACTCTTGATCATGAGTTAGAGTTTTTAACATGATACAGATGCTCTTGGGAGCAGAATATGTTCATTGGAACATATGATCTTCTTTTGAGAAGATGTTAGGTCATGATGTCATAATATATTCTTGATTCTAGAGTTGAAATTTTGACAATGGTTTGGATAGTTCTCTTTTGGTTTTGAAGTATTAATCATTTGCTTGGAGCTTCATGATTTTGCAGATTGCATTTGAAGTTGACATGGATTGATTGTTGAAAACTCATGGATACTAGAGAAACTTGGGTGAGGCTTGATAGCTCTTGAACTTAGAGATATGTGTTGTAAAGATTTCTCATTATGAGATGTCAATAAAAGGACTGAGAAGCCTACACTTGGAAATGGATGTGAGTCCATTATAGACCTTATGAGTAGGTTGACTTTATTATAAGCTTTTATTTCTTGGTGTTATATGCAAGGACAATCTTGTATTCCACTCTTGGTTTACTCAGTAGGTAAATGATCTAAAAGGTGTTAGCCACCTGATTATTACATGCATTCTTTATATGTATCTTGTATTCTCTTTTACACTAGTCTTGAAAAGGATTGTTGAGAAGTAGATGCATGGGTTTATGGATTTCTGTTGTTCTCATTATTTTTTGATCTTGAGCTATGGAACTAGTTCTGGGGATTTGTTTTGGAGAGGTACAAAAATGGTTTGTGGTTTTTGGGCTTAGTCCCTTTGTTGTGGGAATATTTGGCTAGTTTGATCTACTTTCAGTGAGAGTTTAACATCTATTGCTGCCATGTTTTCATCATAATTTGGATGTTAGATGTTAATACCCTTTCTGTTCAGGAGTGTTGAAAGAGATCTTACTTTACACAGTATGGCACAGGTTAGTGTGGTATAAAGACATGGTATGATTTTGCAGTTTCTCTCTTTCCTAGTATATTGTCTTCTTCTTAAAGGTTCTCATGTTTATGGAGTTGAGGTTTGTTTTGGAGTCAAGTGTTATTGTTTTTAACAATAATTTGGTAACTCCTTGATCTATTTATTTGTTGGTTAAGAGGACTTGGGAGAGTTATTTAGAGATTGGTAATGAGAGATGTTGTATGCATATCATAATATGTTTTGACACTATATGGTAGAGGAGTTAGCCACATCCTCTAAGAGAAGTGCTATAGGAGGATTTGTTAATGCCTTGATCTTATTTTCAGATTTGCCATTACCCATGCAGTGGGAGTTCCTGGATATGTATGCTCTTTATTGTCATGATATCTTCTTGGTTGTCTTAGTTTGTAGATTATTTATGTGAAGATGAATGTGCATGTTTCACTATTGGCATCTATGAGTTGTGCAAGTTTAGTGGGTTGTCTTTACCCATTGGCTGCATTGAAGATTTGGATGTGGACTATCAATATCCACAGATCCATTTAATGTTATTGCAGATTTTGTTTGTTTGTCTTTTCTTTGGTCATTTGTACATTGGTATGTTACTTTGAGATAGGAGGATGGATGATTAGCAGATTTGTTTTACAGGGACTTGATTGCAATTTTGGGTTGGTATGTTGACGGCATGGAGTTCTACCTATGATGGTTTGTTTACCCTAGTTTTGAGGTATGATATTTTGGATGAGCTAGCAACTTGATGTGGTTTCTTTTCCATTTGGTATGAGTGTGGCAGACACTCAAAGTCTTATGTTATCATATGATTTGATGCTTGTGTTCATGTTGATATTGGTGCAGGTTTCAATGATAGTTGATATGTTTCACCTTGACTTGTTTCTTTTTTAGCATGGGTGTGTTGAAGGCACAAGACAATTGAGAAGAGGGGATGAATCAGTTGTATCAAAAACTTCAAACCCTTATAAACAAAATCAAATCCACATCAATTCACTTAAACCCTTAATCTATTATGAAGATTAAACATGAAGAACAAATAATAGAAACTTAAACACATCAACACCATGCATAAGAGAACACCAAATTTTTATGTGGAAAACCCTAAAAGGGAAAAACCATGGTGAGGATTAGCTCACAATATAATGTAGTAGCAATGTCAAATTACAATAGGCTCACTGCCCAAAAGAAAGAATGCTCACTACAGCAGGGTTAACCACCCATAGGGTTAACCACCCATAGGGTTAACCACCCAAAGGGCTCACTACCCAAGGACTCACTAGCCAAGTGGACTCACTGCCCACTAAGAAAGAAAGATAGAAGAGAAGGATGGCTCACTACTAGAGTTTGAACTAATATAATTACATCAAACCTATAGATGGAGTTCAGTTCCAATGAAGCTCAATATACATCTCAACACCAACAACATTTTCACAAGAACTCTAAAAATAGTAGACACCTTCTGCTCACTACATCTGGTAGCCTAACTGATGCAGAGCTGCCATGAGAAGACCTTTCTATCAAACAATGAAATGCTTAGAAGTTGTATTCCAAATCTTCATACAACACTTGACTCATTATCACTGGTAACTTTGATGCCCTTACTTGTTTATGCCGGTCGGTATTTGTATCCGCGAAAAATGTATGTCTCAACATACAATTGCTAAATGCAATTGAAGCATACAAAAGACTACCTCTGATTGTCAGTTCCCTTTACCTCCGTGGCCTGTAACTTCATGTATCTCAACCCAATGTATCTGTGGAATGTATATTTTGATATACATTCAAACATACAAATCAAAATATACATTCACTGAATATTCCTCCAGAATATGCTTTCCAGGAATGGTTGACCGCTGACTTCTTTGTATCAACCAATGTACATTCACCATGTACATTCAAACATACGATCCGCCACATGCATCTACGGGATACACACACTTATGCAATTGTGGGATACATAGAACTTGACCCGATACTCCTTTACGATATACACAAAACTTATATATCAATAATGTATATCTTCAATGTACATTCAGAATGTACATTCTCTAAAAGTGTACTCAAAACATGTAAGCGAAAGATACATTCTCCCGCATACTTTGCCAATTGACATTTGACCCGTCCGTTGACCGCCTTGTATGTTGAAACCCTTGTATGTTTAACACATACAAACAATGACATACAAACTTCTAATGAACCCGATAAGCTTGTGATATGCAAACATCAACAGATGAAAGAGATATACTCACAAAATGAATATCCCACATACATTTGCAGTATATACACAAAATGTATGTCAAATGAAAACTCTGCAAATTTTCACAGTGTAAACACAACAAACCCTAGGATTTTCCAGATCTGTTTCCTTAACAATTTTAATATAGATTTCAAACTTTCAAAAACTAGCACATGAGGATGCTAGGGTGAATCACTGCGTGTTGTAAACGATCCTGCCTCCATGGATTGAACAAATAGAAACAAAACAAAAACATAAACTATATACAACCATTCCACCAATTATGAAATAATCCAACTGGTGGAATGGACTAAGAGCCCATCTCGAATGCAAACCAGGAAATTTGACTACACAGGTAAATCAAAAATCAGAAAAATAACACCAACAGGATCTCCTTTATTTAGATTTCAGAAATGCATACAAAGATCTGATTTCACAATGCAACTTCACAACTCTGCTCTATCAAACCTCTGATCTCTCTACAATTATATGTTCTCCTATACATATGACATCCCAAAAGCAATCTAATCTAGGTCATATATATCTACTCCTCAAGGGTAGTACAGATTTGATTCCCAGCAGCTAGGAGACTTCCAAACGGCTAGGAGAAGACGACCAACATAACAAACTCTAACTAACTTGCACATAAACCTAGATTGACTTATGAACATAAGAATTGGTCAAATGGACCTTATTACAGCAGAATGCATAAAACATACTATATTAAGACCTAGTCTTCTTTTTGAAGGGGTGGTCCTGCACCATACTCCCTGAGAGAAGAAATCTCAAGTCCACTTGAGATGAGAGTTTGTAGGTCTGTACCATGTGTGTTGATCTATTCTTCAGTCATCCAAATGGCCTCTGTATCAGGTTTTCCTCCAAGCTACCAAGTATTCCATATACTCTTTGTTCCTTGTCTTCTTTATCACTCTTGAGTCTAAAATTTTTTGCAACTGTGGTGGATCATGTTATGGAATGTCATCATCTGCTATATCCTCCAATGGTTCCTATTCTACATATGTAGGATGCTTGTATGGAGTTAAATCACGTACATTGAATATAGGTGACAATGCAAGATCAGAAGGAAGTTGGATCTCATAAGCATTCTATCCACATTTCTTCAGAATCTGACATGGTCCAAGCTTCCTCTGCATGAGTTTGGTATATTTACCTTTTGGAAGTCTTTCCTTCTTCAAATGAACCCATACCAAATCTCCAACATCAAACTATACATCTCTCTTCTTTTTATTAGCATATGCTTTGTACTTCAAAGTAGTTTGCTGGAGTTGGTTCTTGACTTGATCATGCACCTCTTTGATTGCTGATGCAAAAGCTTCTCCATCTGCACTAATAAATTCTCCTACAGGGATATCTCTTAACTCCAAAATACCTCTTGGATGAATACCATATACTACCTGGAAAGGTGATTTCCCTGTACTCCTATTGATAGTGTCATTATATGAAAATTCTACCTATGATAGGATGTTATCCCACTTCTCTCCATGATGCCTTGTCAAGCATCTGAGCAGATTTCCCAATGACTGATTGACCACTTCAGTCTGTCCATCTATTTGAGGGTGATAAGCTGATGAGAAAGACAAATTGGTTCCAAGCTTCTTCCAAAGAGTCCTCCAAAAATGACTAATAAATTTTACATCTCTATCTGATACTATGCTCAATGGCAATCCATGTATCTTCACTATTTCCTTAAAAAATAGATCTGCAACATATGAAGTATCACAAGTGGTTTTGCATGGCAAGAAATGTGCCATTTTTCTGAATCTGTCCACTACAACAAAAACACTATCATATCCCTTCCTGGTTCTAGGTAAACCCAACACAAAATCCATACTTATGCTTTCCCATGGTCTAGAAGGAATGGGCAGTGGCTGATATAAACCTGCATTAGTAGATCTTCCTTTTGTTTTTGATAGATCACACATGTCTCCACAAATTTTCTAACATCTAACTATAGCTTTGGCCAAAAGTAATGCCTCTTCACCAAATCAAGAGTCTTATCCAGACCAAAATTTCCTGCCATAGCTCCAGAATGTTTCTCCTTAATGATATTCAGCCTCATAGAACACCGTGGGATGCACAATTGTCCACCTTTGAAAAGTAATCCATCCTGTATCAGAAATTTAGAATACTCAACATGATATTTGTCTCCAAAAGAAGTAAATACTTTGTAGATGTCTCCAAAGTCTTCATCAATATCATACATAGTCTTTAAGGAATCAATTCCAACACTTTCCAATTGAATCTGATTTATGGTGAGAGCCCTCCTACTCAGAGCATCTGCTACCTTATTCTTGACCCCTTTTTTGTGCTTGAGTGTGAAAGTGAAAGCTTGCAAAGTTTCCACCCACTTCATGTGTCTATGGTTCAGCTTCTCTTAGTTGTTTATGAAACTAAGGGCCTGATTATCGGTAAACACTATGAATTCTTTTGGCATCAAGTAATGCCTCCACCTTTTGAGTGACTGGACTAGAGCATACATCTCTAAATCATAGGATGAGTGTCTCTTCTTAGCATCATTTAGTTTCTCACTGAAAAATGCAATAGGTCTACCTTCTTGACTGAGTACTACTCCAATTGCCATGTGGCTTGCATCACATTCAACCTGAAAAATCTTGTTAAAATCAGGAAGTGCAAGGACTGGTTGCTATTCCACCTTCTTCTTCAATATCTCAAATGAATCATCTGCTTCCTTTGTCCAAGTGAATCTGCACTTCTGTCCTCCTTTTATGGTGTCAAGCATGGGTGCATAGACATGACTAAACCCTTTTATAAACTTCCTATAGAAGGTTGCTAACCCATGGAAACTTCTGACATCATTCATGGTTCTAGGAGTTGGCCAAGACAATATGGCACTTACCTTTTATTTATCCATTTTCAGCTTCCCCTGTGAAATGACAAAACCCAAATAGGTGACCTCCTCCTGCATGAATAAACACTTCTCCAAATTTATCATTAGTTGTTCTTCATGTAACCTTTTGAGAACCAAATCTATGTGTTTCAGGTGTTCTTCCCTGGTATGACTGAAAATCAGAATGTCATCTAGATATACTATGACAAATTTACCCATAAATTCGCTCAAGACCTCATTCATCAATCTCATAAAAGTACTAGGTGCATTGGACAAACCAAAAGGCATGACCTTCCACTCATATAACCCCTCATTGGTCTTAAATGCAGTTTTCCATTCATCTCCTGGCCTAATCTTGATCTGATGATAGCCACTTTTCAAATCTATTTTTGTGAAATATTTGGCACCTCCCAAACAGTCAAGTAAATCTTCTATCCTAGGAATTGGGAACCTATACCTGATTGTTATCTTGTTGATAGCCCTTGAATCAGTGAAAAGTCTCCAAGTGCCTTCCTTCTTTGGTGCTAGTACAGCCGGTACTGCACATGGGCTTAAACTTTTTCCAATTAGGCCTATCTCCAACAATTCCTCAATCTGTCTTGCTACCTCTGCATTTTGATCTGGTGTAAGCGTGTATGCTGTTTTGTCTGGCAATGTAGATCCTGGGATCAGATCTATACAATGGTTGATATCTCTTATAGGTGGTAGAGACCTTGGAATTCCATTAGAGATGATGCCTTTGTACTTGTCCAATAGCTCTTGGACAGCTGGATCTATAAGCCTTTGTTTCCTCTCTCTCTTAACTTCTTGCTGCTACTCCTTGTTCACTGTTAGGCATGGAATTAAGGCATATGCAACTGCACCTTCTTCTACTATCTCTTTCATGAATTGTTTGCCTTCTACCATCATCACCTTGACTTCTTTCCCTTTTGATTCTACTTCATTCTCCATTAATGGAAGTAACTCTATCACCTTACCATCCTTGGTAATTGAATATGTATTCCTAACCCTATCATGGTGTGCTTTCAAGTCATACTACCATGGTCTACCAAATAAGAGATGGCAAGCATCCATCTTGGTAATGTCAAACAATAATCTATCCTTATATGTTCCAATCTGAAATTCTACCCAAGCATGCTCTTCCACAACTGTATGCTGACCTTGAGTAAGCCATGAGACCTTATATGGGCAAGGGTGTGGCAATTTCCTAAGCTTAATCTTTTCCACCATTTCAATAGACACAAAATTTTTAGTAGAGCCAAAATCAATTAGAACTTTACATACCTTCCCTCCTGCCTTGCAAGTAGTTCTAAAGAGAGACTTCCTTTTTGGAGGTTCTTTGTTAGGCACCTTCATGGTGGTCATTGTTCTCCTCATCATCAATGATTCTCCTTTCTCAGGATACCCATAACTATCAGGAGCATTCACACTTTGATAAGTGTTTGAGCCTGTCACGCTTTGACTATTAGGTTCTTGGATCAGATTTGTTCTCCTTTCTCCCATGGAGCTTGTTGCCCTTTCTGGACATCTGCTGGCTATGTGGCCTTCTTGATTACAATTATAACATCTGAGAGGTCCTCTACCCTAGAATCTCCCTCTAAATGGTGGTCTTCTACCCCTAAAATTTCCTTTCTGATTTTGACTGTTGTCTCCTTTGCTACTCTCTTGATTGGATTCTCCTTGATATCCAAATCCATTTCCTCTGCCTCTGAAAGGACTCCTTCCACCTCTTTGATGTCTTCCTCTTCCTCTATTGTTCTGCTCTTGTCTTCTCTTTAGTTTCTCTTCCACTTTGAGTGCTAATTGGTAGCACTTATGAACTGTATCTGGGTTATGCAGATTTAAATCTTCCTGAATGTTAAATCTCAATCCATTAAGGTATCTTGCTACCTTCTCTTCCTCACTCTCCCTTACCTTTGTCTTGACACAAAGTTTCATGAACTCTGCTGTGTATGAGCTGACATCTAGCTACTTCTACTTCAGATTTTTTCTCCTCTTATGTAGTTGGATACTGTAATCTAATGGAACATAGGCTTCCTTCACTAAAGCCATCATCTTCTTCCATGTAGCAACTCTGTTCTTTCCCTCTTTCACCCTATCATCTTGGATGAAATTCCACCAAGTTAGTGCAGCCTCTTTCATTTTAGATTGGGCAATCTTCACTCTTTGGTGTTCTGTTATTTCCTCTGTGTCAAAGAAATTGTTCATGGAGTCTATCCACTCCATCACTGAATTGGGATCCATTTTTCCTGCAAACACTGGTAGGTCCAATTTTACATCCATGGTCCTTCTCTCCAAGGATCTGAGGGCGTTGATTAAGGGTCTCTGGTCTGTAGGAATATCTTCTCGCCTAGGGATCACCTCTTCATCCCTGTCATCCTCACCAAAATCTTCTTTTCCCTTTCCTACCTTGTCCCTCAACTTCTCTAACTCATCTTTCAAAGCCTCATTCTAAGCTCTGACTACTTTGCTTTCTGCAATTTACTTATTTACCAGGACAGCCAATTCAGTGTTGGTCATCCTTGCTAGAAACTCTGATGTTCCCTCTTCGTCTGACATATTATCTTCTTAGTTTTCCCAAAAGATACTCCTTCGCTCTGATACCACTATGATGCAGAGCTACCACGGGAAGACTTTCTATCGAACAGTGAAATGCATAGAAGTCGCATTCCAAATCTTCATACAACACTTGACTCATTATCACCGGTAACTTTGATGCCCTTACCTATTTCTGCCAGTTAGTATTTGTATCCGCAGAAAATGTATGTCTCAACATACAATTGCTAAATGCAATCGGAGCATACAAAAGACTACCTCCAATTGTCGGTTCCCTTTACCTCCATGGCCGGTAACTTCATGTATCTCAACCCAATGTATCTACGGAATGTATATTTCGATATACATTCAAACATACAAATCAAAATATACATTCACCGAATATTCCTCTAGAATATGCTTTCTGGGAATGGTTGACCGCTGACTTCTTTGTATCAACTGATGTACATTCACCATGTACATTTGAATATACAATCTGCCACATGCATCTGCGGGATACACACACTTAATGCAATTGCAGGATACACAAAACTTGACCTGATACTCCTTTGCGATATACACAGAACTTTTATATCGATAATGTATATCTTCAATGTACATTCAGAATGTACATTCTCTAAAAGTGTACTCAAAACATGTAAGAGAAAGATACATTCTCCCGCATACTTTGCTGATTGAACATTTGACCCGTCCGTTGACCACCTTGTATGTCGAAACCCTTGTATGTTTAACACATACAAACAATGACATACAAACTTCTAATGAACCCAATAAGCTTACGATATGCAAACATCAACAGATGAAAGTGATATACTCACAAAATGAATATCCCACATACATTTGTAGTATATACACAAAATGTATGTAAAATGAAAACTCTGTGAATTTTCATAGTGTAAACATAGTAAACCTTAGGATTTTCCAGATCTGTTTCCTTAACAATTTTAATATAGATTTCAAACTTGCAAAACCTAGCACATGAGGATGCTAGGGTGAACCACTGCGTGCTGTAAACAATCCTATCTCCATGGATTGAACAAACAGAAACAAATCAAAAACATAAACAACTATATATAACCATTCCACTGATTATGAAATAATCCAACTGATGGAATGGACTAAGAGCCCATCTCGAATGCAAACCAGGAAATTCAACTACACAGGTAAATCAAAAATCAGAAAAACAACACCAACAAGATCTCCTTTATTTAGATTTCAGAAATGCATACAAAGATCTGATTTCACAATGCAACTTCACAACTCTGCTCTATCAAACCTCTGATCTCTCTACAATTATCTGTTCTCCTATACATATGATATCCCAAAAGCAATCTGATCTAGGTCATATATATCTACTCCTCAAGGGTAGTACTGATTTGATTCCCAGCGGCTAGGAGACTTCCAAATGGCTGGGAGAAGATGGCCAACATAACAAACTCTAACTAACTTGCACATAAACCTAGATTGACTTATGAACATAAGAATTGGTCAAATGGACCTTATTATAGTAGAATGCATAAAACATACTATATTAAGACCTAGTCTTCTTTTTGAAGGGGTGCTCCTGCACCACTAACACATGAAAGTTCTGATTGCACTTATCAAATTTGCATCATATCATCATATTCGCCGCACACACATCCACAAATCCTTGACACTTGTTTATACCACCATTAGTCTTGAAAACATTCTACAAGGTCGGCAACACAATCTACAACTCTTGAAACAATCTCCAATGTTGGTAGACTCACAATATTTGAATTAGGTTTGGACCTAAACATCCCATGGCACAAAGGAATGAATTCAAACCACTTTAAGCCTGAGCTTGGACCTAAATCCATCCAAGCATGCTACTCAACACTCACATAACCATTGAATCAATTCTATAATCAATGCAAACATCCAAGGTCGGCCAAACAACATAAACATAAGAAATTCTTGATTACAAACTTCCACAATCACAACCATAACTTGCAGATCACACACAATGCTTTAAAATAATTTGGAAACATCCATGAACAAATTGGAGTCACCTAAGAACCAACAAATTCAGCCACAACAAATTTCACTTGAAGACAGCTCATTGACTGCTTACAACCAACACTGTCAAACTCTACTATACAAGAAATGACCTTCGGGAGCACCAAATCACAAATCCTCTAGAATAAAGATAGATTAGGATTTTATGAACATCAACATATAACTAGAACCGCAGCACCTAAAACCTTACTACGGAGGAATGTAGAGTAAAATACTTTCTCTTAGGCACACTACAAACACTGTCAGACACTGTCCTCAAACTAGTGAATACAACTTTCACTGTACAGCAGTCCGGAGCACCAAAATTTGGATTTAGCATCTTCAAACACTTCTAAGCAACATATCCAAAGTGCACATCAGATCTCAAACACAGAAGAAATGCGGAGCAAAAACTCGAACAGTGTTCTGTAAGCCAGAAAACTCCTTCAACACATTGTTTCTAATATTAATCAAATTTTCTCAAAAGCACTTAGAAACTCAATATCGGAAGCATATCCTTAGCATCTTTAGCACTTCTATACAAAAACCAAATCATCTTTAGCAAGCCAACTTAAACAAACAACAATAATTTCATCAGAAGATGCAGTTGACACCAATGACAACAAAAGCATGTTGACATCAATGACAACACCGGTTAGCACATACTTGCAACAGGGTGACATGATGTGAGGAGTTCTTGTTTGAGATGATAGTTATTATGGTTAATTTTCTAGGTATCTTGTTGGAGCACAAAAGCATGTTGAAGAATCAATCGTACATTGATGGCTAGGGATGTTTTTCCCTGTGATTTAAAGTTTGATTATATCATTTAGAGTTATTGCAATGTATAATGTCAAGTGGGAGAATGTTGGGATAAGTTGCCATTAATTTGCAATCCTAACCAATTCATGTGTCTCCAAAGTTTTTGGAATGTGTTCTCCAACACATAAAGACTTTGAGAGATTAATTATTTATTAATTATATCACTTTGACTTTTGTAATCAATTCCTAATTGATAAGGTCAAACTTGGGCTTCCATTTTTAGAGTGGGGGCCATGAAGACTTTGTTGACTTCTTCTAAGTCTATTTTGAGAGTTTGATAACTCTTAGTAAGTGAGAGTTAAACTTGAGTGTCCCCTTTTGATGGGGATTTATATTTAGACTTGGAGTTGTGCTTTTTTATGTACATGAGTGGATAATGTTGAGACACCTTGCATGGATATAATGTTGGAGTTAACTAAAGTGTTAGAGATGCATGAATTGGATATTGTTTGCATGAGTTCATAAAATATTGCATGGACTTGCATAATTTTGCATGTTGTTGCATGTGCTTGCATGTTGTGGCATGTGCTCGCATGTTATTGCATGTTGCTTCTATGGACTTGCATGCTTGCATGTCACTCCTATGGACTTGCATGTGCTTGCATGTTGTTGCATATCACTTGCATGTGCTTGCATGTCACTCCTATGGACTTACATGTACTTGCATGTTGTTGCATGTCTATTATATAATCTTGCATGTTGTTGCAAGTCATTTTTGAGAGATTACTTGTAGAACACTCCAACTCCAAAAACTTACAGGATGGTACATCTCAGTGTTTCAGATAATGGATATCAGTCGCATGTTGAATCAGGTGTTTGCATGTCACTTGTATGTACAAAATAAGGTAATTTAAAATAACTTTGGAGACATCAATCTTGCATGTTGTTTGCATGAGATTGGTGTGTGTTGATCACTTCAGTTAATAGAAAGAGATTGGGCAAACTTGGACGCCCACTTTGAGGACTTTCTATTGTTGCTTTTATTTGAAAATGTATTTGATGTTGGCTAAGTTTACTTGAGCAAACTTGGGTGCCCACATCAAGGACAACCAGTTAATAGAAGACTTGACTTTGTTTGACTTCGGTCTTCTCTATTTGGAGCACTTAGTTTTTGCATGAGGATTTGTTCTCGTTTTATTAATTACAATTTATTGTAATTTGAGTTTCAAGATTTCCAATTAAGAAGCTTTTGTATTAATTAAAAAAGCCCCATACATTTTCCAGAGAGTTGAGTTGTGAAAAAGACTTAGAAGAAAAAAGTAAGAAGCTTTTGAAGAAAAAAGTAAGAAAATTTTGAAAAAAAAGCAAGAAACTTTTGAAGAAAAAAGAAATAAGCTTTTGAAGTTTTTTACAGGTTTGAAGATTGAAGAAGCTTTTGATGTGCATCAAGGAATCAAAGGATTTCCATATTCAATGTAATCTTTCACAAGAGATTTAATACAAGCATAAACACCTTTGGTGTGGAGTTTTTTCCCTTAGGGATTTCTCCACATAAGTACTTGTCTTCTTCTTGCAAGTTATTGTCTTCTACTACATTGATTAAATTGGAGAAATACTTTAACATCTAAATTGAAAGTAATTTTCAGATTTACACATGCTATTAATTTCAGATTTAAAAATATTTTAAGACTACATAGCTGCAACATTACCTTGCTCTCTCTCCCGTTTTCCAACACTGGTCACCAAGAACTCGTCGAAACGTATCTTTGTTCTCTCTTCTTATCTTCTTCTCCACTTGGTAACACTTTACCTTCCATGCCTTAACCATTTTCTACTTTTCCTCTCCTTAGAAGCCTTTTCTTCAACTTGTCAGAGTTTCAAAGGTGCCTGGGAACTCTGGAACTATGTCAATTTCTTCCTTGGTTCCTAGAACCAAGTGAAACGCCGACGCTTCTATCTTTCCCTCGCTCTATTCATCTTGTTGGTGAGTTCCACATCAATTGGAACTCACCAAAGTCATAATCTTCTCTTTTCTTACTTCCTTTTGTCGTGTCTTAGTCTTAGTTTCCTTTTCAAGACTTATGAAGGCACTAGGAACATTTTCGAGGGTTTTTGTAGTTCGAGGAACTAGGCAAAACCTTGAAGATCATCTCTTCTTCTTAATTTACTTATCTATCGACGAGTTCCACATCAATTGGAACTCACCAAAGTTCACTCCATTCAGCCTCGTTCTCTTTGTTGTGACTTAGATATTTTTCCACTTCGGCAATTGGGGGTCAAGTAGGAACCTAGAACACTTTCAGGGGTTTCCAGGTTTCCTAGAACACCACAAAATATCAACACCTTTATCTTCATTCTTCACACTAAGTCTCTTGTTGGCAATCAGGAGTTCACTAGGAACTGGGAACTCATTGGTGAGTTCCTATGTTCTAGGAACCACCCAAATCGTCGATGAGCTACTTCATTTTCCCTTCTTTATGCTTGTCGATGAGTTTCCAGGAACTACGACCTCTCCAAAATAGTTCTAGGAAGGCCTCAAAAGGCTGAAAACATCAAACTTGACCATTTTTTATCTTTTTCAAAATTTTCAAGGACACGGGGGCAAGACAAAACACAAGAAGCCATAATCAGGTCATTTTGAAGGATTTCAACACAAATATTGTAGGTTCAAGTGCCAGAAAAATTGAGTGCCAACAATTCACATGCAATTAATTGGGGTAGTTGGGTGCATGAAGGGGAAGGCATACAATATCACTAATGCTCTTTGATGACTATCGTTACAATGATTAGCTCATGGTTATGACAATTCCTGGGCAATCAAACATTATTTCATCATGTGTGCTCCTTCGTAGACATAAATCACTTGTTGTATTATAGGCTCCTAAGAAACCATATCCTTTGCAATCTCCTTCATAGACATATACTTTGTAGGCTCCGACAGAATTGATTTTTACTTTCATCGATTTATTTGTTGGTATTATCAGGTAATTGTTGATGCTTATTTCAAATTCTTGTCAAATTCTACTCATGGAATTTTTTGATGCATGTATGAGATAAAGTGTTAATTACAAGGAGCACTTGTGGAATTGACATCCATATCCATATCCTTTATGTGAGTGCATGTGATTCACTTTCATGTTCATTGTTTGTTTACTTTGACATGCATTAATCATAGTAATTCATATGTAAGTCAAAGTGGGAGCAAAATGTAAAGGTGAAAAGTGTATACTTTGCACTTTCCCCCTCAATTTTAAACTTACTTTATACCACTTGTCCTAAGTGCAATGACTAACATACAAGTGACATATTTATGTGTAAATGTTGGTAAAAGACATACTCCTTCACTAATCTTTGACTCCATGCATTCCAAGGTTCTAAACACAATTTGTAGTTTTATCATTCCATATCTTGAGGCAATCCCATAGTTGCAAGATTTGAATATTGCATTCAAATATGCAACAAACTCTCCAACTAACTATTACTTGCCAATTTATGTTTTAAGATATTATATAAAAGAACAAACTTTATTTGGATCATCTATTAAATATTATATATATAACCAAACCCTAAATTATTTAAATTATAAAAATGCATCTAGGAAAACATCTCTCATTTATTTTATGAAAATAGGAAAAACACATATAACATGATAGAGCATCGACAATTGAATGAGAATAGGAAAAACACATAGAGGAGAGGACCCAATAGTTGAGCACCCTAACTTCGCAACTCTCGAAATCATATGTGGCAATTTCGAATTACTCTCAAATTTCTACAGCAACTTATTTGGCAAGGCCCCTCTTATAACTAAGGTGTTAGGTCTACATCGTCAAATATGATGCCACATCAGCATGCTTTTTGTTGAGGTGTTCAAAAAGACCCCCCCAAAAAAAGGTTGACTGATAGTTGTACATTAAGTCATGTTTTATTGGTGCGGTGATGTGGCATCACATGATTTGTTGATTTTTAGATCTAAAGAATACATTTCATTCAAATATAAGTACTTATGGTCAACACTAATAACTTTGAAGTCACAACTAGTGGAACATGCTAAACTAGTGGTGGTAGGTGGAGATGTCTTTCCTGATGCCATTGTAATTATGTTTTTGTTTGCTGTCCCTTCTCTTATTGGCTGTCTCTTCTGAGGCAATATAAGTGAAAGACTCGGTTGGGTATGGGTAAGATAATAGTGATTTATGTAGGAATAATGATGGACCAATAGAGACAAAACTCAATCATTGGTCATGATCATAGGTATGATTCGTGTGACAATAGAACAGATCAATGACATAAAGAAACATCCAATGTGTTAATCTGATAGGTATGATTCATGTGACTAGAATAGATCAATGAAATAAGGAAACATCCAATGTGTTAATGTAGTAGACTCTTTGTTGTTTCTGTTGCAGCTGTGCTGGTTGCTTGCTTCTTATCTCTTTAATTTTTTTCCTTATCCCAATTAAAACAAAAAAAATCTACAATGACTAGTCTTAGTAGTAGTAAATACGAGAATTTGAGTGAATAGTTAATTAATAATCCACAAAAGATTTAAGAAATTAAAAAAAACGTCAGTATACAGAGAAATTATTTTGACATTTGATTTGGGTGGTCTGGGGGCAAGCGACGCTTAAGGGCCCATGATAGCAAGCTACCATTTTGGTCCCTTCCCCTCAAGAAATTAATTTAATATCGTGTGATTTATTGAATCACGTATCAGATATTAAACTGATAAGAACAGATACTACACTTGATCTTAGCCAAAAGGCCGAGAAAGGCATGAATTTCCTCTCTCCTTCCTTCTCTCTTTCTATCCGCCCTCTCTTCCCTTCACTCTGCCCTGCCTACATGTGGGATAAATATGTCTTTCTCCTCCCTTTCATAATATTCATTTTATTACCTCCTACTCTACTCTTTCTACCTAATTCAAACGATTCCTTCCTCCATTTCAAGAGTGTTTACCATGTCCTTCGGACAAATCGAATTATTTGACCTGCAATATACTAGCAATACAAATTGTGCAAGTCTGGTTATTAAAAAACGCACTTGATAATTACTTGCTATGAAACAATCCATCTGAATGGCGGTAGGCACAAAGTGACGAGATCAGTGTATGTTTGTTTCCCATCAAAGAGTTACTTAAATATATTCGGCACAGTAAATAACAGGGAAAAGATTACCTTCAAAATGGTTTGAATATCAGATGTTGTTACTGGCAAAAAAGTGCAGAGGCCTTTCTAGTGAAGAATGTAAAATGGTCTACCATAACTCCTATGGGCATGCTTTCTCAAGGGCTTCAATTTTTAAGATAGTTAGCAATATTTTCTGATCTCATAGAGTTATTGTATTAGGGTTTTCGCCCTTACAATTACTTTCCTAGTCAGTTTATCAATATTTGATCACAGGGTAAATCTTAGTATTGAAGCAAGTAACCACCAACTAATTTTCCTAATCAATTGCCATTTTTCCATGCAATCATATTAAATATGTCTGCGATTTAGTATGTTTCTGGATTTAGCGGTGTAATTCTATGTCTCTTATTACATGTATGTGCTTGTAATTCTGAAGACTTTTCCCTTGCTTTTTATTCCCAACTGCCAGATGCATAGAAATAAAATGTGAAGAGAAGTATATCGATGCATCCAAGAGTCCAAACTAGAAAATGAGGAATGTAAGGCTAGCAGAATCGTGGATCAAGTTGAGGAGATTCAAAGACTTATAAAGCTGAAACATAATTTCAATTTTGGTAATTAATGGTGAAATCTAAAATAAAACAGAAACTGCAAAATTGTTATAATTTCATATTGAATTAAACCTGGAATACAATTATAAAGGCAATGTTATTCATTTTTCTCCCTGAAAATCAAAAATTAAAATTTTCATGTTGCAAAAAGTAAGGTCTATTGAAGGGGCTGAGCCTAATTTGTGGGAATGATGGTGTATTTTACCAATTACTAAGGTTCAAATCTCCCGAGGTGCGATTAGGCCAAGTTTGATCTTTAGGTGACTTTGATGGAATGGATCCCTCCACTCATAATAGCTTAAACCAAGGAGGTTTCTAATTAAAATATATACATACTCAACATGTTGTAATCTACTTAAAAATAGAAATACTGTAGCCTAATTGATTCCTATAACATCGAAAAATGTCCCCTTGGGGGCTTTTCCCTCTTTAGGTTTAGCTCCTGGGTCTTTTGCATACATTTAGGACATCTTACATTATAATTTGGTATCCCGATGGAATGAGCCCTAGGTAACATGACAAATGGGACCTAGGGGGACCCCTTGAGCTTGACCCTGCCCAAAACATGGGAGAGGACTTCGGCGCCCACACCCTAGTCCTATCCTATTTTAGGGCAGTCCCAATTTTTGGGTGTCGGCTTGTGACCGTTATTTGGGTCCTATGCTGACACGGTAAGTTTGAATTACGAAAATCTTGGTGAGAGTGTTTGTAGTTGCATCTAAAAGCATATTTAGGCATTCATTTAGAAACTAGAGAATTACTAGAAGATCATTGTGAACTTTAAGCATTCTCAAGGTGATTCAAGGCTTTCATTGTGTTGCAAGAGCAGATTTGTGCGGTTTATGTGTTTGTGTTTGCAGATTTGAGCATCCATTTCATCATGAAATGAAGAGCATCTTCCTCCCATGAGATCTTCACTACAAGGTGACATTATATTGTGTTTGTGATCATTATTTCATTTAGTTTTTGCCTCTGCCTCCCTAGGCATGCACTCTCTATCTAACAAAGTTGTTTAGAGACTTAAGTGTTCTCCGGGGCTTGACTAAGGCAAGTCTCTAAACACCACAAGCCCCTCCCAAATTTTCATGGTTGCAGGTTACAGGTTGAGGAGCTGGATGAAATGAAGTTGCAAGAAGACATCTTGGAGTGTCAAAATTGCAAAACAAGAAGAAAATCTACTCCCTGGACTTGGGCACCTGCTCATTAGTCCTCCAAGTTCCGTGACAGAAAAATCTCTGGAACAACAGGAAAGAGTTGTAGACTGAGTTCTTAGATCAGGACAAAAATTTAGGCCTTCGACTTGGGCACCTGCTCCTATATCCCCGAATTTTCCATCTCAGAACCATGAAAATATGTACTCTGTGATTTGTCATTTTACTTCTCTCTGCAAGAGCTTTTTCTATAATTCATCTGTTTACTATCATATTTGCAAAATTAAGGTTTTAAAGGTCAATTGAGCATAGGAGAAGGAAAATTGATAATTAAACACCCTAATCCAAGCTTCCCTACATTTGTAATTGACCAAAGACCTATTAGTGCTCTGCCACTCGATCCGAAGGTCCTTGAATGTGTTAGATGAAAGGAGGATTTAAACACTAAACATAAACAATCCAATTTTCCCCTAAACATTTTGGTGAACTTGTGTTTTTGGACATAATTGCAACTTACTGAGTGTGTATCTTCAGATTTAAATTGATTTCATTCATTCATATAGTCTTTCATCTTATTGCATTAAGAAATTTTTTAAAAAAATTAAAAATTTGAAAATTTTGAAAAATTCAAAAAACAAATTGCATTGATATGCTTACTAATTTGCATCAATTCTTTTTAATTTTCCCTAATTCATATTTTTGCATCAGATTTGATATAAACTACATAAAATTACAAAAATTCAATAATTTGTATTGCATTTTCACCATTTAATTGCTAGGGTTTTGTAGAAATTTTGACAATTTTCATATAACCTAGTAATTCTAAAATCTAGGGTTAGTAGGAAAAATCTTCTTTTAGATTTTTCTACTGATTTTAGAGACTCATTCAAACTTGCATTTGGCTGTAGTCTTGCATTTTAGTGTAAATTTGCATTTAGATTTAAAATATTTGCATTTTTGCATAGAAAATTTCAACAAAAAACTAGCAATTTTGATGCATTTTCATTAAATTTGCACTTGCATTTTGCATATCAAAACTTGGAATTGATTTTTAGATTTGAGTACATTTCATTTTTATCATAAATTATATCTCAAAACATTCATATACCATTTGGTGTCAAGATCTCAAACCTAGGGCTTCCAAAACATCGATTTTCACTAAATTTGGCCTTATCGACTCTCTAAATTTGCACCATAGGCATGTTGTGAAGGGTATTTTTGTATTAATTAGCTATTATCAAGGTAATCATTTTTTTTCCCTCCTAAAAATCTTCACAACACCCTTTTATCGGGCTCTTATATAAAAAATTTGGTGAAAAACTACACATTTTTGCTATTTTTGCCCTAGGGTTTGGCCTAGTTTGCACTCTAAGTGTGTTGTGACAAATTTTATGAATTGAGGTGATTGATATCATTGATTTTTTTTTTTTTAACTCCTAAAATTTATTACAATACCCCTTTTGCTAGGTCTTGGAGTTGAAAAACCGTGAAAAATAACCTATTTTTGCTATATTTCACTAGGGTTTGACCTTAAGTGCACGAAAAGTGTGTTGTGATAGATATTTTGACATTAAGTGGCTATTATTACTAATATACTTGGTTTTACATCATCATTTTCCTCACAACACCCTTTTTCATTCTCTTTTGAATCAAGATTTGGTGACAAGATTACATATTTTGACATATTTTCACTATATTTTGACTTGTCATTATCTTAGATTGGCATCAAGAGTGTGTTGTGAAGGATCTTATCACTTTTTTGGAATGATATTAGACATATAATGTGCTTCCATTGATCAAAACCCTTACAACACCTTTTGTTTCATTCATTTACATTGAAAAAGTACAAAAAATCAAGCATTCTTAAGCCATTTTGCACTTGTCTTTTGCACCGATTTTGAACAGCTTTCAAAATCTAATTTTGCATTGATTAGAGTATATAAACATGGCCTCTCAGTGGTCTTTGGAATCCTTATATGAATATATTTCAAAATTTGAAAATCTTTACAAATTCATTAGTACACATCCTTATGTCATCCCCTACATACAAGCCATGTATCACAAGGATATATTGGTGTCATCTTCCTTTGAGATCCTTGATTATGTATCTAATCTTAACAACTTCATATCTCTCATCAATACATACCCTTGGGTAGTAGAAGAATTGATAAAACACACTTTGGGTGAAGAGCATGACACTTCTCATAATAGTTTGGAATCAATAGCTCAAATATATGGTGATAATATTGATAATGATTATGAGAGTGATAATGAATTCACAAGCTACCCTACTGATCCTATAGCTGAACATTTAGATAACTCAGGTGAAAAGACTAGGGTTAGCTCTAGTAATTCAAACAATCCTCCTAATCAAAATGTAGCATTAAGGGATGACATTCTAACAATGCAACACTGCTTTGATTATCTTGAACTATTTGGTGTTATTGAGGTGGATAAGGAACAGTCTCATACACCACCTAGTCCACTAAGACATGATGTTGAGGTCCATCCTTCAATATCCCTTCAGGGATCGGGAAGTGATCAAAATATATTAGATAGACAAATGGAACAACCTAAACCTCTTTCTAGCATTCAGATTTGGGAGGATGATGATCTCCTTAATGATGAGACTTAGTATGATGACCCTACAGGTAAGTATCTATAACCCTTTATCTCTCTCATGATGTGCTTCCCCCGTGATGTGTTATGTGTTCTTTAGGCCTCCTAGGATGACTCCTGATTCTCGTGTAAGGTCTGGGATACCAAGAGACCACCTCTGTAGTGACCTTCTTCTATTTGTATCGTCATTCTTCTATATTGCCTCTCTCTGATTTCATCGTTGTGTGTTGTGTTTTATGGACATAGCGTTGCAGTTGGTGACTTGGGGGCACCCTCCTACGTGAGTATCCCTAAGACCCTTGTTTCTTCTCTCTTTTTTATTGTTTCCCTTCCTCTAGTGTTTCCATCTAGCAGGTAGATGATGAAAAATATTTATACTGATGCGGACCTAGTGTCCCTTTCGAGAGCAATCAAAAATTGGACTTGGTTCCTAATATGACGATGGGATTGTATATTTTATCCGATACTTGGCTAGTGGAAGCACTTGTGCTTTCGACATAGTGAATTTCATGATATTTTTATCTCATTTACAAACCTTAACAATAGTACTACTCTGTGCACCTTTGTTTGTCTTTGAATCTAGTCTTGGTGGTACTCGATTCAAAGAGCTTCGTGATATACCCCCACGATTATCCTCGAACTCCAAATTCATAGTATAACCTTGGCTCTTTGTGTGGTTAATCATATGCATCGATGTTGTTGTTTATCATGATTTTGTGGACACTAACATGTTTCTTGCAAGGATGTGTCTGTGGGAACATTTGGCAATCGTGAAATACATGTCACCTTCGGGGGGCATGGGCTTTGCAAGAGCTTGTGTTCCCTTATGTGTTTTATTCCTACCTTAACATGCTTGATATCAATACTTGATATCAACCACCTTAAGGTGGGGACATATATAAGGTAAGCTATTTGTTATAGATGTTAGCTATGTGCTTGTCCTCAGATGCAGTTTAAAGACTAGCTCGATGAGTGCTTCCTGCATCCTGAGTTTGTTTGCAATCAATCAATCAATTAAGCCCTCTACGGAGGTGAGATATCACATATATCCTTTTTTTTAAGCCCTTTATAGAGGTGGGGATGGTATTTCCCAGAGCAAATTGCATCATCCTATCATTTTTAAAAGTCCTCTACGGAGGCGGGGAGGGGTTCTGTGACTAACTCAACCCTTAAGCATGTCTTCAGCGATTGTTGTGGTGAAGCCCAATCATTAGTGTGTGCCTATAGTGTGCCTGAGATGGTGTTGAACCTATAAATAGGAACACTCCATCGCTTGTTTGCTGTGTTTTCTTTGTGTCTTTAACTATGTGTGTTTAGTGTTCTTGCTTTGTTTGGCATGTCTATTGCCCCATATGTAGTCTAAAGACTAGCTCAATGAGTGCTTCCTACATTTTGGGAGGTTTTGCATGTCTTGCGTGTGTGTTGCCCCATATATGTAGTCTACGCGATGAGTGCTTCCTGCATTATGGGAGGTTTTTTTACTTTCTAGTACTTGCATTTGCATTTCATATATATGAGAAAAAGAAAAGAAAAGAAATCGTCCCTGTCTTCTATGCATTTACTATCTTCTCAATGTTCTGTGTGACTGTAACTATCTTCTCCATGTTTTGCGTGTCTGTTACTGTCTTCTATGTGACTGGCGTGTCTTCTTCGTGCTTGGTGTGTTTGTTGTGTTTGTGACTGTACTTTAATGCATGTATTGGCCTCACATTTATACATACATTAAAGTGGGGGCTAAATGTAATGTCAAAAAATGTCCCCTTGGGGGCTTTTCCCTCTTTAGGTTTAGCTCCCAGGTCTTTTGCATACATTTAGGACATCTTACATCATAATTTGGCATCCCGATGGAATGAGCCCTAGGTAACATGACAAATGGGACCTAGGGAGACCCCTTGATCTTGACCCTACCCAAAATAGGGGGGAGGACTTGGGTGCCTACACCCTAGTCCTGCCCTATTTTAGGGCAGTCCCAATTTTTGGGTGTCAACTTGTGACCGTTATTTGGGTCCTATGCCGACACGGTAAGTTTGAATTACGAAAATCTTGGTAAAAGCATATTTAGGCATTCATTTGGAAACTAGGGCATTACTGGAAGATCATTGTGAACTTTAGGCATTCTCAAGGTGATTCAAGGCTTTCATTGTGTTGTAAGAGTAGATTTGTGTGGTTTATGTGTTTGTGTTTGTAGATTTGAGCATCCATTTCATCATGGAATGAAGAGCATCTTCCTCCCATGAGATCTTCATACAAGGTGACATTATATTATGTTTGTGATCATTATTTCATTTGGTTTTTGCCTCTACCTCCCTAGGCACACACTCTCTATCTGACAAAGGTATTTGGAGACTTAAGTGTCCTCCGAGGCTTGACTGAGGCAAGCCTCTAAACACCACAATCCCCTCCCAAAGTTTCATGGTTGTAGGTTATAGGTTGAAGAGCTGGACAAAGTGAAGTTGTAGGAAGACATCTTGGAGTGTCAGAATTGCAAAACATGAAGAAAATCTACTCCCTGGACTTGGGTGCTCGCTCATTAGTCCTCCAAGTTCTGTGATGGGAAAATCTCCATAACAGTAAGAAAGAGTTGCAAACTGAGTTCTCAGATCCGGACAAAAATATAGGCCTTGGACTTGGGCACCCACTCCTGTGTCCCCTACTTTTCCACCTCGGAACCTCGAAAATAGGTACTCTGTGATTTGTCATTTTAGTTCTCTACAAGAGCTTTTTTTGTAATTCATCTGTTTACTGTCGTATTTGCAAAATTAGGGTTTTAAGGGTCAATTGAGCATAGGAGAAGGAAATTTGATAATTAAACACTCTAATCCAAGATTCCCTACATTTGTAAGTGACCAAGGACCTATTAGTGCTCTACCACTCAATTCGAAGGTCCTTGAATGTGTTAGGTGAAAGCAGGATTCAAACACTAAACAAAACAATCCAATTTTCCCCTAAACAATTCCATTTAAAAAATAGTGACATCTTACCTAATAGTTCAATGCAGGTCAAAACAGGAGACTTAGGGACAAACATTGTCTTATCATGATGCTAACTATACTAAATTTTTGTAACTTATGTTATCTGCCAAAGCTTGTTAGTAATCTTCATTAAGATTATCCAATGAACTCAATTAAGAAAAAAAATTTAGATGTATTAATTTCTAAAGTAGGTTGTCAGTGTTGAGTGAAGAATAAACAATACAGACAAAAATGATTAAATCAAAATGTATAAACTGAAAAACACAGAAAATGCAAAAGAGAACAGCAACAATTTTTAACGTGGTTCACCAAATGGCTACATCCACTTTGAGCAGGGGATTGCTCTCTATATTCAATCCAGAATAAATCTCTATAATAAAATGGTATCTACAGTTGTATTCTAATTTATTTCCTAGCAGCTCACACACTCAATAAAAATAATGATAATCTTACTGCCCCTCCACTACCACAATAATACTCTATTTTTAACCTCATCGTGAGAGTCAAAAAATATGTAAAGCTTGATGGCCAAGAGTGGGAGAAGTGGTTGTTAGCACCGTTATAAAGATTAAGGATTGGGCTGCAATATATGTGATCATTACACCAACAATCTCCCACTTGCAGTCCAATCCGAGCTACAAGAGTTGCGCCAAGTGATTCCCTACTCCAGGCTTATTGTTAGAACTTGATAATGCCAAGAGAAGTCCTATAGGACTTGAACTTCTCCCTTGATACAAGCTTGGTCAAAGCATCTACCAAAATCACTTTCATAGCAGTAGCAAATCCTCTATCAAACTGCCCATCTACCTCTCCAAACACAAACAAAAAAATATATAGCAGATAAACAAAAATGAAATTAGAGATACAATAATTCTAGCAATTCCACCAAATTCACCGTCAACTTTGATGGTAGTCTTCTTAGATTTAGCTGCTTCATCTTCCATATTGATTGACATATTTTTAGATGCACAAGTTTTTCTACCAACAACATTACAAATTGACTCCAAACTTTCACTCTTCTCACCATTACAAATGGGCTCATCTTCAATCACCTTCAAATTTTCATTCTCATCACCATTAATTTTATTTGCCCTAGGTTCTATGGCATCAACCTACTCACCATCATCTAACTGATCCCCAAAACTGTCACTATCAAATATACTATGAAAATTATTAATAACAGAATCAGTTTCAGCATCTAATTGATCCAAAGACCTTTGCTTGGCAGTCCACAATGATGAATCTGAAGTAGGATGAACAACTCCCACTTCAGCATGACTCTCTATGACATAAAAGGTGCCTAATTTTCTACCCCTTGCAATTACCAAGGCCCCCTTTTAACCTTGCATTATTTGATTCAAAACTAATTTCACAACATTGAGAACCCAATTGTCCAGCCGAGATTACATTTTGTTTGAGCTAGGGAACATATCTAACATCATGTAATAACCAAGTATATCCATTTTTTAGTTTTAATGAAATATCCCCTATGCCAACAACATTACAAGATTCATTGTTACCAATAAAAACCTTAGCGAAGTCACCAATTTCTAGATTTTTGAAATACTCCTTGTGTAGAGTGACATGAAACGATGAACCTGAATCAAGCACTCAATAGTAGTTGGAATTTCTTCTTCAGTTAAAATAAGAACACCTACATCTTTTTGGTATGTTGTGTTGGCTTTGTTACTGTTCACCTTTTCTTGTGCCTTTTTGTAGTTCCAATAGTTCTTTTTGTCTGACCTTGTGATGGGGAGTGCACAGTGGATACCAGACTGATGCCCTAAATTTTTCGTAGTCAACAAACTAACAACTGATGAGTGACCAATTCAACTTCAACGGCCAAGTTTCTCACCTTTCCACCAATGCCCCGATGGCATTTACCCTTGGAGAGACGTGTTCTATCAGTGGTCACTTGTAGCATTGGCCGATTAACCAAAAACATCGTCGTACAACTTTCCTCCTATGAACCCTAGCACATGAAGATGCTAGGACGTTCTTACTACGTGAAACCCTCAGTCCCAAACATCTGTACTATCAAACAGGAAAACAAAATAGGAAACAGATGGATATGGTACATTGAATCCATTCCACTGATTTTGACAGAAATCTCACCAGTGGAATGCTTCACGGTGACATACAGCAACAATGGAAAATGCAAAATGAATGGGAATCTACAGTTACATGATTTACAGTTGTAAAAATAGAAAATAAATGGACAAAACATAAACACTTTATTTCTCCTAAACACAATGCAATCACATTCGATCACTTCTTCAATCTGATTACATTCAATCATCATTTGGTCGTTCCTCTATGCATTTAACAACTCACCCTAAGTAGTACCACACTAACTCTAAGCGACTGGGAGAATAATCCAAGCGGCTGGGAAACACTACTACCTATTTTTGGCATTATTACTATTTTTAGCATTATTTGATTACATTTTGATAAATGTTCCCTAAGTCACTTGGGACTTACAAAATGAACCTAGATACAAATTGAAATGAAAATGCATTGGTCAAAATAGACCTTATTACAAAAGAAAACATGATTTGTAGGTGCTCCTGCACCATACTCCCTGGGTGAAAGTTGTCTCAAGTCCTCTTAGAGACTAACTGTTGTAAATCACCACCCTGCTTTTTGATGTCTGCTTCCAGCATCCATGTGGCCTGTGAGTCTGGAAGTCCTTGCCATTTGACTAAGTGCTCAAAATATGTCTATTTTCTAGTCTTCTTGGCTATCTTGCTATCCAAGATGCATTCCTTTGTAAATGGTTCCTTAGATGGTAAATGATGCACCCACTTTGCATTGTCTTGAACAGAATCTGTTGTACCTTCACTTGTATCAGGACTCCTATATAATGTCAGATCAGCAACATTGAAGATAGGTGAAATAGCAATATCTTTAAGGAGTTCAATTTTGTAAGCATTAGAACCATATTTTTCCAAAATCTGTCAAGGTCTAATTTTTCACATCATCAATTTGTTGTGTTTTCCTGTGGGTAGTTTGTTCTTGTTGAGATGAACCATGACCATATCTCCAATTTGGTACTGCACATCCCTTCTTTGTTGATCCACTCTAGCCTTGATCTTCTGACTGTTCTGGTGTATAGTATCTCTGACTTATTGATGGATCTCTTTCATAGCTTCTACAAATGCATTAGCTTGTCCACTCCTTTTGTCCAACCCTTGAACATCTCATAATTCAAAAATTCCTCTAGGATGACCACCATAAACAACTTCAAAAGGACTTAAACCTGTGCTTCTGTTTGTAGATTCATTATAGGCATACTCTGCTTGTGGGAGTACCACATCCCAACTACTGTCATGTTCCCTTGTCAAACATCTCAGCAGATTGCCTAATGACCTATTCACAACCTCAGTTTAGCCATCAGTCTGAGGATGATAGGCTGAACTAAAAGACAAATTTGTACCCAATCGTTTCCATAGGGTTCTCTAGAAATGTCCCATAAATTTGTTGTCTTTGTCAGACACAATACTCAATGGTAACCTATGAATCCTGACAATTTCTTTAAAGAACAAACCTGCAATGTAACTAGCATCATTGGTGGTCTTACAAGGAATAAAGTGCACCATTTTACTGAATCTATCAACCACAACAAACACATTGTCATAACCTGTCCTTGTCTTGGGCAACCCCATCACAAAATCCATACTCAAACTTTCCCAAGGTCTGTTTCATATGGGCAAAGGTTGGTACAGTCTTGCATTGGTTGAGACTCCCTTTGCTCTCTAGCAAATCATACAACTCTCAACAAACTTTCTGATATCATATTGCATCCTTGGCCAAAAATAAAGCCTTCAGACAAGATCTAAGGTCTTATTGAGCCCAAAATGTCCTCCTAAACCACCACTATGTTTTTCCTTCACAATATTATCCCTCATTAAACACTTAGGGATACATAGTTAACTAACTTTAAACAAAAGTCCATCCTGCAATGTATAATGAGAAAAGTCATTGTGGAAAGTATTGGCAAACTCACTGCATACCTTGTAAATTTCCTTAAAATCTGGGTCCTCTTCATACAATTCTTTGAGTGACTCAACACCCATACTTTGTAGCTGCACTTCCTGCACTGTCAACACCCTTCTGCTTAGAGCATCAACAACCTTATTGGTTATCCCCTTCTTATGTTTGATGATGAAGGTGTATGCTTGAAGACTTTCTACCCATTTCATGTGCCGATGACTGAGCTTTTCTTGTCCATTCAAAAAACTGAGAGCATGATTGTCAATGTATACAATAAATTCTTTAGGAAGCAAGTAGTGCCTCCACTTTTTCAGATCTTGTACCATAGCATACAACTCTAAATCATAAGAGGAGTACTTCCTCTTAGCTTCATTTAACTTTTCACTGAAGAAGGCTACTGGTCTGCCTTCTTGGCTCAATACTACTCCTATGGCCAACCCACTAGCGTCACATTCAATGGTAAAAACCTTATTGAAATCTGGTAACACTAAAACAAGGAATTTAGTAACTTTATGTTTCAGACTCTCAAAGCTCCTATTTGCTTCTCTCGTCCACACAAACTTCATCTTACCTCCACCCTTGATGGTCTCCAACATAGGTGCATAGATGTCACTGTAGTTCTTAATGAATTTCCTGTAAAATGTGGCCAACCCATGAAAACTTCTGACCTCTCCTTCTGTCCTGGGTGTAGGCCAATTCAAAATAGCTTCTACCTTGGAAGGATCCATTTTCAAATCACCCTTAGAGATGACAAAACCTAGGTACACCAATTCTTATTTCATGAAGTCACACTTTTCCAAGTTTATCAGTAACTTCTGATCTTGCAACCTCTTCAAAACTATCTCCAAATGTTTCAAGTGTTCTTCCTTGCTCTTACTGAATACCAAGATATCATCAAGGTAGACTTCCACAAATCTGCCTATAAATTCCTGCAACACCTCATTCATTAGTCTCATAAATGTGCTAGGGGCATTTGAAAGACCAAATGGCATCACAAGCCACTCATACAACCCTTCATTGGTTTTGATTGTTGTCTTTCACTCATTCCCCTCTCTTATCCTTATCTGATGGTACCCACTCTTCAAATCTATTTTAGAGAAATAAGTAGCACCTCCTAAACAATCCATTAGATCTTCTATTCTAGGAATAGGAAACCTATACCTGATGGTTATCCTATCTATGGCCCTAGAATCAGTACACAATCTCCATTTTCTATCTTTCTTTGGTGCTAAAATGGTGGGGACTGCACATGGACTCAAACTCTTTCTTATTAACCTCTTGTTTAAAAGTTCTTAAACCTGCCTGGCTATCTCCTCATTCTACTGAGGTATCATCTTACATGCTGCCTTATTAGGAAGTACTACTCCTAGTATGAGATCTATCTAATGGCTAATGTCTCTGATTGGTGGTAGGGAATCAGATATATCCCTTGCAATCACTCCTTTGTAACTCTCAAGAAAATCTCTGACCTCTTTAGGCCCTACTTCTCTCACACTTTCCTTCTTTTCCCCCTTAGGCTTCACAATCAAAGCAAAACCTACTCCATCACCTTCCTGTAATGTGTCCATGAATTCTTTTTCTCCTACTAGCATTACACTAGACCCTACATGCTGTGGATCCTCTTCTACCAATGAGTGTATCCTATAAGTCATACCATCTTTTTGAAATGAGTAAGCATTCTTTTCTCCATCATGCTGAGCCTTTCTGTCAAATTGCCATGGTTTGCCTACTAAAAGATGGCAAGCATCCATAGGAAGGATGTCACACAAAATCTTGTCTCTATACCCCCCAATACTGAATTATACCCATGCTTGTTCATTGATGAGTATGTGCTGCCCCTTATTCAACCAACTAACTTTATATGGACTGCTATGGGGTATCTTTTCTAGATTCAACTTATTTACTACTTCCAAAGATATAATGTTATCAGTAGAACCATAGTCAATAATGACTTTACAAACCTTACCTTGGATCTTGCAGTTGATTCTAAATAAAGCCCTCCTTTGAGATGGTTCAGTCTACACTGGTTCCTTGAGCAGCGTCCTCTTGATCATCAGATTTTCTCCCACATCTGATGCTAAATTCACTTCAAGAGATGTCACACTCCTTGCATCTTCTTGAATCAAAGTGGTTCTCTTCTCACCACCATGAGAAGTTGAGGCCTTCACTGGACACTTGTATGCCGGGTGCCCTATCTAATTGCAGTTATAACATCTCATATTGGAGAATTTGGATCCTCTACCTGATCCATTTATCCCACTTCTTTCATTAGACCATCTTCCTCGGTAGCCTCCTCTACTACTTGAGTCCCCAACTTGCTCTTCTTGGCCAGACTCATGACTAGGCCTCTAGTTAGGACTTCTTCCTCCAAAACTGCCTCTGCCTCTGAAATTCCTTCCACCTCTACCTCTATTGTTCTGCTCACTCTTCCTCTTTATCTTTTCTTCAGCCTTTAAGGCCATCTAGAAACACTTGTTCACTATGTCTGGTGCTAAGATGCTGATCTCATCTTGAATGTTCATCCTTGGGCCATTCAAATACCTAGCCACCTTCTCTAAGTCTTCTTCTTGTCTCTTTGATCTGAGACAATTTATGAAACTCTTGTGTGTATGCATTCACATCAAGGTCTCTCTGCCTGAGGTTCTGCAACTTTTTATACATCTACACATCATAGTCCAAGGGTAAGAACTGTGCCTTAAGTTTGGTCTTCATCCTTTCCCAGGAGGTTATCATGTTCTTCCCCTCCTTAACTCTCTCTCCTTGTACATAATTCCACCATGCAAGAGCAGATCCTTGCAACCTTGCCTTTGCCAACTTAACCCTCTTATCATCAGGGACTTCTTTGTATTCGAAGTGATTGTTCAATGCCTCCATCCAGTCAATCACCTCTTTAGCTTCCATACTTCCACTATACATAGGTAACCCATCAATGGTGTCCCTATTGACTCACTTCAATGCATTTAAAAATGCCCTCTGGTCTGCTGGTATCTCCTCTATCATTTTACTGGTTTCCCCAATTTCTATGTTACCTTCATCGCTATCACTTTTATCTTTCTTATCTTTGCCTTTGGACTACTTGAACTCTCCCAACTTGGATGCAAGCACCTCCTTGATCAACTTCTTAACGGCGTCCTGCGACATACTTTTGGGAGGCATCCTCTCTACCTCTGTCTCGCTTTCTTTGTCTGACATAAACATTCACAGTCAGTACCCAAACACCAACACTTCTGTAAGTCCTCAATTTGACTTGCCACCCAAATCTTTTTCCTTGCTTTGATACCAATATGATGGGGAGCGCACAACGGATACTAGACTGATGCCCTAAATTTTTTGCAGTCAACAAACTAACAGCTGATGAGCCACCGATTCAACTTCATCAGCCAAGTTTCTCACCTTTCCACCAATACCCCAATGGCATTTACCCTTGGAGAGACGCATTCCGTCGGTGGTCGCTTGTAGCATTGGCCGATTCGCCAAAAACACCATCGCACAACTTTCCTCCTACGAACCCTAGCACATGAAGATGCTAGGACATTCTTACTATGTGAAACCCTTAGTTTGGAACATCTGCACTATCGAATAGGAAAACAAAATAGGAAACAGATGGATATGGTACATTGAAGCCATTCCATTGATTTTGACAGAAATCTCACCAGTGGAATACTTCACGATGACATAAGGCAACAAAGGAAAATACAAAATGAATGGGAATCTACAGTTATGCAATTTACAGTTGTAAAAATGGAAAATAAATGGACAAAATAGAAACGCTTTATTTCTCCTGAACACAATGCAATCACATTCGATCACTTCTTCAATCTGATTACATTCAATCATCATTTGGTCATTCCTCTGGGCATTTAACAACTCACCCTGAGTACTACAACACTAACTCCAAGTGGTTGGGAAACACTACTGCCTATTTTTGGTATTATTGCTATTTTTAGCATTATTCGATTACATTTTGATAAATGTCCCTTAAGTCACTTGGGACTTACAAAATGAACCTAGATACAAACTGAAATGAAAATGCATTGGTCAAAATAGACCTTATTACAAAAGAAAACATAATTTGTAGGTGCTCCTGCACCACCTTGCTTGCCACAAAACCAACATTCTCCATTTCTGCTCTTGGACTTTGATCTTCCTCTGTCATTATTTCTACCTCTATTTTAACCTCTTCCTCTATTGTTAGTACTTACGGCAGTTAAGGCATCACCATTTATTTTGTTTTTCCATCTTCTCATATCTTCATTGAGAAGGGTGGCTACTACATCATCATATCGCAACATTGTTTTTTTTTCTTATCCTCCCCTTCTTCAAATCTACTTTTACCCAATACCGAATTACTTATGGTCATGATCACATTGTCCCAGCTATCAGGAAGAGAGCACAACAACAACATGGCTCTCATTTCTTCTTCAAGATTGACATCAACAGAAACTAATTGATTGATAACAATATTAAATTCATTTAAATGATTCAACATGTTGTTACCTTCTTTCATTTTCAAGTTTACCAGTTTCTTCAATAGGAACACTCAATTTTTTGTTGAAGCCCTTTTGTACATATCCACAGTGTCCCAAATTTGTTTAGCTATTGTCTCCCTAGAAACGTTGAAGAGGACATTGCTGGACAGTGATAGAATGATGGTTACAGTTGCTTTTTGGTCTAAGATATCCCAGTCTTCATCTGATATCTTCTCCAGTTTATTAGACTTCCCTTGCAGCGCTATAGCAAGATCCTTCTAAATTAGCAAAGCGTGAATCTGGAGCTTCCATAGACCAAAGTTCTATCCTAAATTTTTTTTTATTTTCCATTTGTCTGCATCATCTATCTTCTAGAAATTCTTCATGATTCCCAACCAGCTTTACCACTGAGCTGCTTCGCCAAGCTTCTTCACCAAAGCTCTTATACCAATTGTTGAGCGAAGAATAAACAATACAGATAAAAATGATTAAATCAAAATGCATAAATGATGTAGGAGCATCCAGTGGTGTAAGGGAAATCTTGCATCACCCAAAAAGAAGTTGATTCAAAATCATTGTAGTTTTTTTCATTTCTTTCCATAATTAGTGTTTCTGGTTCCTTAATCTCTTGAATGATGATGTAGGACTTTCAGTTTTTTCCAAACTGCTAAAAATAGCAACCTGCCAGTTTTGGAAAGTTTAACTGCCATTTTAGGAAAGTTTACACTTGGGCATGGATTAAAGTAAAAACTTACAGAAAGATTCATAACTGAAATATAAGACCTTTGGCGAAGGAATCAGGCAAAGATCATTTGTGAGCTGAAAGATATTAAAATTTTTGTTTTCTGAAAAGCCCCTAAATTTTTTTGAAATAAGATATGAGGCACTAAAACATCCCATAACATCCTAAAAAGTTGATGGAAATCTATTTACATATTTATAGGCTGATAGTTCACATCGCGAGCTTTCCAATGCTTAAAACAATTCGTCAATCGAACACCTAGATCAAAAGTTATGCTTCCTGAAAGTTGGCCTACTTTTGGAAGGAGTTGCAAATTTTGAAATTTAGTTGGAGGCCACCAAAAAGTGCTATTTATGACTAATTTGGGAACCCTAGGCAGTAGTAGAGTTAAGTGGGAAAGTGTAGACTCAAGAATAGGTGGGAAAAAAGAAACCTTAGCTGATATAGGGTTATAGAAGGTAGAAGATTCTAGAGACTGGTGATGTGTAGCTGTAGTATGTTGTAGCCTGTGGAGGATTGATTCCTCTGATTGTAATTGAGCTTCTATAATGTAATGAGTTGCCCAAATCAATAAAGAAATATTCCATTTTTGTGTTCCATTTCTGTTGTTGTGTGTTTTATGAATTACCCCCTTCATCAAGTAGTATCAAAGCAAGGGTTCCTGAGTGTGTAGACAGATTGCTAACCATGAGGCAGTTTGCACTAGGACCTGAGGTCATGGGTTTGCTGCAGAGATTAAGATGCCTCCACGAAGAAACCATATTGGGAGGAATACTTTGACAGAAGAGGGTTTTAGAGCCCTACAAAGACAAATCGATGCATTGCAAGAGGAGCTACGAAGAGAGTTTGAGCTAAGAACAAGAGAAGAAAGCGAAGATGAAGCTGAAGAAAAGCTATCTGAGGAAGAACGAGAAGCTGCAGGAGATCCTACAGAAGTTAGGTTGTTGAGGGCTATTTTGAAGATTGGAAAGAGGCCCAAGACCAAAGTTTCTACCTATTCTGGAGATTTAAATCTAGAACAGCTTATTGATTGAATCAATGACATGGAGGAGTATTTTGAGTATCAAGATGTGGAGGACCTAGATTGGGTCAAGTTTACTAAAACAAAGTTGAAAGGCCATGCCAATATTTGGAGGAAGGAGGTCCGGTTAGAGAGGAATAGGAGAGGAAAAGGAAAGAACACCAGATGGGATCAAATGGTGAAGAAATTGAAGAAGCAGTTCATTCTTGTGGACTATGAGATGGAATTGTTGAAGAAGCTGCAAGGACTGAAGCAAGGTAACAAGTCTGTTAAGGAGTATATAGAAGAGTTTTATAAGATTAATATTAGGACGGACCATGCAGAGGCCAACAAGGAGAAGGTATCCCATTACATTAATGGGTTGAGGCCAAGCATTCAAGAGGAGCTGAGCTTGGTTAGAATGACCACCATAGAAGATGCATACCAGTTTTCCCTGAAGGTGGAAGAGAAGCTAAATAAAAGATTCGATAGCAAGCAGAGGGGAAGAGGTCAAGGTAGAAGGACTGGTGGGAGACCCTATGGAGACCGTAATGAAGATCAAAAGAAAAATGTAGAAGATGTCACTAGTCAAAATTAGAGAGGGGATAATGCCTACCGCCCTCATGACCAAAATAATGGTGAGCAAAGAGGAAGAGGAAGGGGCTGACCTGGGCAAGGACCTGGAAGAGGAGGTTTCAGAGGAGCTTGATTCCAATGTGGAGAAGAAGGGCATTGAGCATACAAGTGTCTGCAACATCAAAGAAGGACAAATGGAAGACCTGAAGGTAATGCATGAGTTGCACATGTAGATGAAGATGTGTAGCCTGAGCATTCTGAAGATGCTAAAAGGGGAGAAACCCTAGTTGTCAGAAGAACTTTATTGAATGAGGAGAAAGAACCCAATCAGAGGAACAGTTTATTCTGCACAAAGTGTAAATATGAAAGTAAGTGTTGTGATATTATTATTGATAGTGGAAGTATTGACAATCTTGTTTTAGAGGAGATGGTTGACCAGTTGAAGTTGACAAGAAGAAAGCATCCACATCCATATTGGATTGCATGGTTACAGAGGGACTACAGAGCTTTGGTCAATGAGCAATGTTTAGTGAAGTTCAAGATTGGGGACTACCATGATGAGGTCATGTGTGATGTCATACCGATGGATGCATGTCATATGCTGTTGGGGAGGCCATGGCAGTATGATAGGAGTGTTGTGCATAATGGTCGTGTAAACACATATTCCCTAACAAAGGATGGAGTTTATCATAAGTTGAAGCCCTTGAAGGAGGTGGAAGAAAATGTATGTACTACTGCCAGAATTTGCTTGATAGATGGTAGGAAATTTTTGGAGGGTATGAAGCATGAGCGTCATTGCTTTGCATTGATTCCTAAGATTAATCAAGAGAAATGTGAAAATGTACCAACAAAAGTTTCAGATATGTTGGAATAATTTTAGGATATTATCTATGATAATGTACCAAAAGGTTTACCACCAGTGAGGAAGATGAGTCATCAAATGGGTTTGATACTTGGATCTAGTTTGCCAAATAAGGTAGCCCATAGAATGACTCCAACAGAGAATGAAGAGTTGAATAGACAAGTTCACGAGTTGTTAAGGAAGGAGCTGATAAGGGAGAGCCCGAGTCCATGTGCGGTACCTACAGTACTAGTACCAAAGAAAGATGGAGAGTGGAGAATGTGTACAGATTCTCGAGCCATAAATAAGATCACGATCAAGTATAGATTTTCATTTCCAAGAATGGATGATATAATGGATTGTTTGAGTGGAGGCAAGTACTTCACGAAGATTGACCTGAAGAATGGGTATCACCAGATCTGAATTAGAGAAGGAGATGAATGGAAGACAACCTTCAAGACAAAGGAGGGTTTGTATGAGTGGTTAGTCATGACATTTGGGCTAACCAATGCACCAAGCACATTCATGCGGCTCATGAATGAGGTACTGAAAGAATTTTTGGGAAGTTTTGTTATTGTTTATTTAGATGATATTTTAATTTTTAGTAAGACTTGGGATGAGCATCTGATGCATATCAGAAGAGTTTTAGAGAAGCTGAGGGAGAAGTTGCTGATTAATTTGAAGAAATTTAGTTTTGCAAAGGAGTTGGTATACCTGGGATTTGTTGTCTCAGAGGAAGGTCTTAAGATGGTCCCAGAGAAGGTGAGAGCTATCCTTGAATGACCTATGCCAAGGAGTGCCACAGAGGTAAGATCTTTTCATGGTTTGACAAGTTTTTACAGAAAGTTTATTAGAAATTTTAGTAGCATTTTTGCACCCCTGACTGAGACAATAAAAGGGGATAGAAAAGAGTTTAGATGGACTAAAGGAGCAAATGAAAGTTTTGACACATTGAAGTAGACAGTAATAGAGCAACCTGTTTTGGCACTTCTAGATTTCAATAAGATATTTCAGGAAGATTGTGATGCTAGTGGTAGTGCTATAGAAGCTGTTTTGAGTCAAGAAGGTAAGCCCATTGCCTATTTTAGCGAGAAGCTTAATGATGCCAAGAAAAAGTATTTTATTTATGATCAGGAATTTTATGCAATAGTTCAGGCTTTGAAGAAATGGAAACATTATTTGTTACCCAAAGAGTTTGTTTTATATATTGATCATCAGGCTTTGCAGTAGTTTAATAGTCAAGGAAAGTTGAACCAGAGGCACTTAAAATGGGTGGAGATTTTACAGAGTTATACTTTTGTTTTGAAGCACAGGAGTGGGAAGTCTAATAGAGTTGTAGATGCCTTGAGCAGAAGGCAAAATTTATTGACATAAATGAAGATAGAGGTTGTTGGGTTTGATGAGCTCAAAATTTTGTATCCTAAAGATCCAGATTTTACAGAGGCTTGGAAAGCTTGTCTAGAACCTATTACTTTGGATAGGACAAAATGGTTGGATTTCATAATCCAAGATGGCATGTTGTTTAAAGGAAGCCAGTTGTGCATTCCAAGGAGTTCCATGAGGGAGAACCTGATTAAAGAGAAGCATAGTGGAGGATTGGATGGACACTTTGGTCAGGATAAGACCATTGCTATTGTTGGTAAAAATTATTATTGGCCATAGTTGCAGCAGGATGTGAGAAAATATGTGTAGAGTTGTAGAGTATGTCAGATGGCAAAAGGAGCAAGTCAGAACACAAGTCTATATCAGCCACTACCTATACCAGAGAAGCCATGGGATGATATTAGTATGGATTTTATTCTTAGTTTACCAAGGACATAGAGAGGACATGATTCTATTTTTGTGGTGGTGGATAGATTCTCAAAGATGGCACATTTCATTCCTTGCAAGAAGATTAATCATGCTATTCATATTGCTGAATTATTTTTTAGAGAGGTGGTGAGATTACATGGTCTACCAAAGAGCATAGTTTTAAATTGAGATACCAAGTTTGTTGGTTATTTCTAGAGGACATTATGGAAGAAGTTGAAGACAAATTTGAAGTTCAGTTCTGCACACCATCCGCAGACTAATGGATAGACAAAAGTGGTGAATAGGAGTTTGGGTAACTTTCTACGATGCTTAGTAGGAGATAAGCCCAAGGGATGGGATTTGATTTTACCACAAGTAGAATTTGCTTACAACAATTCTGTCAATAGGAGTACTGGTAAATCACCATTCTAGATTGTATATGGCAATAGCCCAAGAAATGCTTCTGAGTTAAGGAAGCTGGAAAAAGGAGAAAAGACAAGTGCCGAAGCTGAAGACTTTGCACAACATCTGAAGAATTTGCATGAAGAGGTGAGAAAGCACATTAATAAGATGAATATTCAGTACAAGGCTAAGGTAGATTAGAAGAGGAGATATAAGGAGATCCAGGTAGGAGATGAAGTCATGGTTTGCTTGAGAAGAGAAAGGTTCCCAATTGGAACTTATAATAAGTTGAAAATGAAGAAATTTGGACCGTGCAGAATCCTAAAGAAGCATGATTCAAGAAATGCATATGAGGTAGAGCTGTCGAGTGGGATCAATATTTTCCATGTTTTCAACATTGTTGATTTATCAGAATATCATGAAGGTGGACCAAAGGATGGACCAACAGAAGAATAGTGGAGTATTCTGTCATCTACTTCAACAGAGGAGATAGAAGAGATCTTGGATAGCCATGTGGGAAGAAGTACTCAGAATAGGCAATATGAAGAATATCTGGTGAAATGGAAAGGTCTTGGTTCTCTAAGGTAGAGGTTAACCGTTTGGGTTTTCCTCAAATAAACACCTGAGATGTGACAGGGTCACTTCTCAAATTACCCTAGGTGTCTAATGCAGAAGCATCCAGTGGTGTAAGAGCAATCTTGCATCACCCAAAAAGAAGTTGATTCAAAATCATTGTATTTGTTTTCATTTCTTTCCATAATTAGCGTTTCTGGTTCCATAATCTCTTGAATAATGATGTAGGACTTTTAGTTTTTTTCAAACTACTAAAAATAGCAACCTGCCAGTTTTGGAAAGTTTAATTACCATTTTAGGAAATTATGCATTTGGGCATGGATTGAAGTGAAAACTTATAGAAAGCTTCATAACTGAAATATAAAACCTTTGGTGAAGGAATCAGGCAAAGATCATTTGTGAGCTGAAAGATATTAAAGTTTTTGTTTTCTGAAAAGCCCTTAAAAATTTCCAAAACAAGATATGAGGCACTAAAACATCTCATAATGTCCCAAAAAGTTGATGGAAATCTATTTACGTATTTTCAGCATGATAGTTCATATCGCAACCTTTCTGGTGCTTAAAACGGTTTGTCAATCAGACACCCGGATCAAAAGCTATGCTTCTTGGAAGTTGACCTACTTTTGGAGGGAATTACAAATTTTGAAATTTAGCTGGAGGCCGCCAAAAAGTGCTATTTATGACTTCTTTGGGAACCCTGGGCAGTAGTAGAGTTAAGGGGGAAAGTGTAGAGTCAATAATAGGTGGGAAAACATAAACCCTAGCTGATTGGGGTTACAGAAGGTAGAAGATTCCAGAGCCTGGTGATGTGTAGCTGCAGTATGTTGCAGCCTGTGGAGGATTGATTCCTCTTATTGTAATTGAGCTTTTGTAATGTAATGAGTTGCCCAAATCAATAAAGAAATATTCTATTTTATGTGTTCCATTTTTGTTATTGTGTGTTTTATGAATTATCCCCTTCATCAATAAACTAAAAAACATAGAAAATGCAAAAGAGAGCAACAACATTTTTTAACGTGGTTCACCAAATGGCTACATCCACTTTGAGCAGGGGATTGCTCTCTGTATTCAATCTAGAATAAAATATCTCTATTACAAAAAGGTATCTGTAACTATATTCCAATTTATTTCCTAGCAGCTCACATGCTCAATAAAAATAATAATAATCTTATTGCCACTCCACTACCATAATAATACTCTATTTTTGACCTCATAGTGGGAGTAGGAAAACATGCAAAGGTTGATGGCCAAGAGTGGGAGAAGTGGTTGTTAGCACCGTTATAAAGATTGAGGATTGGGCTGCAATATACTGACTGTTACACCAACAGTCAATAGTCTTTGATTTTTTTTTCTAACATATTAATTTATAGTCGTCAAATGATCATTGTAATTCATCTAGTTTTAGTTAGGTTTTATCTATAAAATGACCATCAGTGCCATTTATGAGGGACATACTGAGTATCCAGAATGGGTTTCCCTTGGAAGGGCAGTCTATCTATCCTGGGGTAAGATTCCATATAACTAAAATGTTTTTGATTTGCACCATAATTATTATTATTAATGACAATTTGAATTTTTAGATCTCTCACTATTTGTGAGACATTGTATAAAATTTTAAGCATGCTCTCTATTCTCTATTGAGAAAGAGTTAAAATCAAGACAAATTAAGAAAGACAGGACTTGATATACATTGTTTGTATGTTGGTTCTATTGCTGAATTTATGATTCCTATGCCAATTGACTAAAACACTGATATATGAACAACTAGCTACTTATAGAATGTAGAGATGAAATAACATGCATAATTTATAAAAATTGGGATCATAAGAAAGACCCAATCGTTAGAGGCTAATAAATAAAACAATATGGAGATTATATATCTATACTTTAGAATATATTCAATATTTTCAATATACAATTCCAAAACTTTGAAGATAGTATTGGGAGTTTAATCCCAAATATGGAGATTATATATCTATACTTTGAAAATGATTTGGAATGTATTCAATTTCTTCAGCATAAGTTCCAAAACTTTGAACAGAGTATTGGGATTTTATATCTATACTTTAAAAATAATTTGGAATATATTCAATTTCTTCAATATACAATTTCAAAACTTTAAATAGAGTATTGAGAGTTTAGATCCCAATTAAAAAATAAATAAATAAACAAACTATCTGGATTTGCTTGCCATTTTCATCATGCACTCAAATTCAGTAAAATCAATTCTACCATTAGAATTTTTGTCAAATCTTATTTTACAATTCTCTAAGTCTTGTCCTTCTCTGTGTTTTAGGCTTAAGAGGACTTCTTGAATCTCAGATGGTGTGATAAAACCATCACAATCTTTATCAAGCTCTCTTTCATGGGACACTTCCTGCAAGCTTTCTTCATATTCAGCTTCCTCCCACAAACTCTGGCAAAGTTTGCAAAAATCATTAGAGCTCATATGCTTCTGTAAGCCCATCATGATCTTCATATTATCATCACAAAAGTACTGGAGCCCAAGCATTTCCAGCAGAACTAGTATGTCCTCTGCACTTACACTGCCATCTTTGTTGCTGTCCAAGGCATGAAATATTCTAACAAGGTCCCGTGTTTGGATTTTATGCTGGAATTTTTCATTCTCAGAATCGCTGCTCCTTTCATCATTCACACAAACAAAAGGTGGGCGGTGGCCATCTGGCAGGATCTTTGAATCTTTTTCATTGCTAAAGCCACGAAACTCTGTTTTTATCATCTGCGTTGCACAAATATAAATACAAGCACAGTAGAATCGCAGAAGGTCACATATGGCTGAGAAAACAGTACTTTCCAAACATATAGACATGAAAGAAGCATGAAAACCTACACAGTTTTTGATGATATTAAACACCATCTTGAGGGCCATATGAAAAGGATTGAATTGAATGACAATCAGAGGTTCTTGGAAATTCTTGTAACCAAATTCACAAAAAAGGCTTGGGAGCTACTTGTGCTCTGCAGAATGGTGGTTAATGCAATCTACAATTCCTTGTTATAAAGTCTTTTGATTGACTGTTTGGAGTTTCCTTGAAGTAGGTAAGAAACACCCAGTTGGTATCTGTGTTATAATTATTGATCGTTTCGTTTAAGGTCTATCTTAGACAAAACAATTATATAGACTAAATATATATAGAAATTTTGATGGTCTGATTGAAATCTCTCCTTTTAAATGATACAGTCTTCTTAAAATTGTAATTAGTTGATAGGCTTTTATATGTGAGCATTATAGTGCTCAGAATTGTCTCACGTCAAAAAATTTTCTAAACTCGTCGCTATCAGCGTATTCCTTGAACTTCTTATGGGTGCAAGTGCTAGTTATATTTTACAACTGAAATGACTAAATACAACCATACAACCATCAAATTTAGGCCCTGTAGTTGAGAGAATTGTTTTTCCCTCATTTTGACTTTTGAAGGAAAGAACTAGACAAATTCAAACATAAATAAAAACAAAATATAGAAGATGGGATTGCAAGGGCCTAAATTTGATGGTTGTGTGGCCACATTTTTGCCATAAATTATAATCCAAAATTTTAAAGATTGTATGAGGATAGATTTTTGGCAACTGTCTTAAGGATAATTTTGTGTAATAGAGAGTAACTATGAAAGATAACTATCACAAGAAATTTGCTTGGCAAGTAGGGTTGATTGTTAAATTTAGGGTCTAAATTTGTGGGTATTACTATTTTAAAATGGATGATGTCTTAGATTTCATGTCATGTTGCTTATTTTTTAAGTTGTATGCACTAAGTTCAGTTTCAAGAAATTGTATTGTATTAAGCTAGACAAGACTTGAACTACCACCTTGTGGTTTAAAACTTACAACTATTTATTGCATATACTAAACATTTGTAAACAACTGGGTTAAAATTTTGAACTTCCTCATAGATTTTGACAAGCTTCATGTAATTTTAGAGTGTTGGGCACTTTTTCCTACCAGAAAGTTAGTCTAAGTGCATGAGATCACGACATCCTTGAGCATGCCTTATTAAACTCCACACTTATGCGTCAACATATCACTCAAGGTAGTTAACTTGAGGCACGAAATTTGACCAGTCCACATTGGCTTTTGATGTGTCACGATGGTTTTAAGGAATGCTCAAGAACTCAAATCAAACATATAACCATACCAATGAAGCGAGAGACATAATAAGCTTAAAAGACATATTGACATAATCAAAACATCAACCATTCATTATATTCATTCAAATTGGTCATAACATTGGTTCCATGCTCTATTCTCCACATAGTTCTCCTCAGCAACAGAAGTAACAATATTTATCTAACCATTACATCAAAACTCTCTATTAGTAACAACTAAAAGTGGCAAATTCATAACTAGTCACCCCTTTCCCAGACCCAAAAGAGAGGTATATATAGTAGTGGGGCATTGCCTCTCACTAATTATACTTGCTAACAACCCTCTTAACTTCCCCAAGTTTATCATTATCATGAGTGCCTAGAAAATCACTCATGATATAGTTGCACTCCATGCTTCATTTTTCTAGCACCCCCTAGATCCATGGGAACCTCTTCCTGAAATTGGTAATGGTCTTTTGCATGCACTCCTAGATTCACACCTCCTTTGTTTGCTTCTTGCTCAACTTTGTTATGAGCGGGTCTATAGACACCCAAATTTGTCTCAAATTTGTGTATGTCTTGCAACACCTTGTTAAAACATTATCCTAGACATCATAAGACATTTTGTCCTAATTCCCATCCTAATTTTCCTAATCCCACTTAGTCAATTAATTAAATAAATTTTATTTATTTATTTAATTTCCCATTCATAATCCTATCCTTAATCCCATCATCCAAATTAATTAAATAAATTTTATTTATTTAATTAATTTCCATATCACATCTTATCCCATCCTATTCATCTACCTAATTAATTAAATAAAATCTTATTTATTTAATTAATTTCCCAACTATATCTCAATTAATTCAAATATTTAATTTGAATTAAGTCACATTATCCTTATCTCACCTTGACACTTGTCCATTTCCCTTTAATCATGTGTTGTAGTACAACTCATTTAAAATATTTTTTATGTACACCATCACATGTAGTACTATTTGTATACACAATCACACATGAGACCTATTTCCTTTGACACATGTCAATTGACTACAATTTCTTAATGTGCAAGGAAACCTAACTTAATTCTATCCATCCATTTCATCCTAAATCCTAATTGATCCGAGCCATTCATTTGAACCAAGCCAATCCTATAAAGCAAGCCTCTCTTGAGCCATGAAAGGGGGATTCTTCTTCATACAACTTCACCCTGTCGAATTTTCATCTCAAGCCCTCATCCATCATCTTCAATCCATTGAGCTTGCATCTATCAACCATCAATCATCCATCATTTATCTTCTTATCAATGTTATGTTGCAGAATCGAGCAATCAACACAACAAATTGATTAATCAATCGAGCTCATCTTGAATCTTTGAGGTATTGAATGATTTGGGTTTAGGTTATGCATTTCATTGTTTGATCATTCTATTTCCAAATCCAATTTTTTTATTATACATTTTGGCACACCTAATGGGACCCACGTCCTTGATTAACCCTCCTTGTTTGAGTTGTTTTTGTGAAGTTCAGATCAGGGTTTTGTTGCAAAAAAATTACATCTTTCTAAGCCTAATTTTGTCTAGATTTGCACATTGTGGGGGTAAATTGTTGCAAGTGATCTCCTAGACAAAAACTAACCCCACCATCATGATCAGAACATTTTTATGAGTTTTTTTGACTATAAACTTGATAGGTTTCGGTGACTGAAATTTTTGAAAAAAAAAATTCATGGGTCGTACGGATCCGTATGACCTACGTAGATATTCCTCTGTGTAAATCAATTCTTTATCTTCCTTTTTGTGGTGCAGGTTTGATTTTAAGGTTGGCAAGTTAAATTTGGTTTACTGTAGGTTGTTTGTATGTTGTGGTCGCATGTTTTTGTGTTACAAATCTGACATTATTAGTTGAGATGGAATTTGTTTGGTAGGCTTAAACCCCTAATTTCCTTCAATCACCATGTCGCCTCCTTCTCATCATCCATCCACCTTTCAATGCTTAGTCATCTCTACTAAACCTATCTATTGTTGTCTTTAAACCCATCTCTGCCATTCCATATAGGTATAGCTACCACTCTTGATTCGATCGCCACCTTGGATTAAACCCCCGACGACCTTATCTCTTAGCCGCATTGCCCCCTCCAACACCTACAGACATTACATCTGTCCTTAAATCTCTGACGCTGGCTACCTCCTTTTAACATTCAGACTCGATTCCCCTAGTCGACCAAAAGCCCATTGACAGTGTCAAAGCCCTGGTCGTGCCTCAACTAACTTTTGTACGGGACGGGTTTCAGACACGCTAAGCCTTGTGGAATGAATCTATAACAGTCATCAGTCACCGCCGGCCTTTGATTATCGTCGCTATTGGCTAAGTCTTAATCAATGTTTAGCTAAGCCCGTCGCCTCCTTTCGGAGCCGTCGCCTGCTCCTATGCCTCCGAGTTGCCCTTCATGCATTCTATCGACCACCAAAACATCAGTCTCTACCTATAATCCCCATCACAATTTTTTTTAGAACCTGAAACTTGCAGATGTAATGGTGACTGGCATTAGTCAATAATCATTCATTGCTCAGCAGTTGGCAATCACTTTTAGCATTTACAAATCTATAGTCGACACCATACCATGTTCGAAAGTCGGCATTCTATCAGTTTGCATTTTTGTTTAACACCAGATAATAATAGAAGTCAGACATTTTGATAATAAAAGAAACCCTCAACACCAGCATCATTTGTTGTCATATTCATTGGTGTTTATACGGTCTGCATTTAACCATAGGTGACTTAATCTCCAAACATTATCTGACACTCAAAGATCCACGTAGGAAATCTGTTGCTATTTATTAGGCTCTAAGCCCTTGATCTAATCCTTTCACATCTACATGGGGAGGGGCTAGCCCTAGCGCTCTTCCTTTCTTTTTAACACTATCGGCGGTTCTGGTCATATAGATGACCACATGCTCCACCCATTTTAACTGCCTACACATAACGTAGACTTCCAAACTTAACTACTCCCTACAAATGTGGCATGTGATCAAATTTTTCCTAACAGCTAGTGGTCAACTAAACAGTCAGCCTATGCCTTCATGCTTTCATATGCCCTAGAAGGGCATTTATTTTCTTTTTGTCATAACAGGGGCATATGGAGGCAAAATTTTGCAAACAAATACTCATTGGAAAGAGGACTCCAAGAACTTCACAACGGTGCTAGTTTTATTAGGTGACTATACCGTTTTCCATACTTTTTTTTGTAGTCAAAGATCAGATTCATTTCAAACTTCGATTGAGCATATCTTGAGCAAAACTTATCAGATTTCAGCGAATTTTTTTTAAAAAGTGCATAGAATTTGATGTAGAATATGAATATGCACTTAGTTTTTCTATATTAGGTCATTTGTTTCAAATTTCATATTTTGACCTAATATCACTTTTAGCTTGCAAGTTTGGTTTTCTCTTGTCTTGGTGACTTTCAGGGGCATTTAAGGAGTTGGAGTAGCGTTGGCATTATCATCTATATAAGATTTGGACAGCAAAATAACTAGGTACAAGCATTTCATCTCTTATCTTCCAATCTTGCTTGATCACACATTTGGACTTTGGACTTTGGACATAAAACGAACAACTTGTTTGCAATCACACTATTGAAATTGGGCTAAAACAAACCATTGTCTTCCAACACATTTGGATTTGGGATCTAAAACGAACAAGTGCTTGAATTGTCTTCTACACATTTCATTTCTAAAGGGTCAATTAACAACTATGAGTGTGAATCAAGTGACAACTCACTTGGTTTGCTTTTGTCAAACCCTTCTTAGGAGGCCTGCTTGGAGACACACCACTCCAAGGGACGACCTTAATCGATGCTGAATCGAAAGACACCCTCCTTTCAAAGTTCAAATCTTGTCACTCTTGGCTAAGCCCCAAATAACTTTATACCTTTGGGAAGTGAAGGTGAAGGGTGGGTTACCCCTTTCTACCGGGTGTGTGGTAGGATTTTGCTTTCATTGCGTCCTTAGTCAACCTTGTGCAATCTAGCCTAAGACCTAATTGGCCATACCCACTTGACTAGACATTAGGCTTGTTGATGTGTTTTCAAGTGCTTGCTTAATCATCAAATTTTATTTTCAAAGTCAAAAATTACTTGTGTCTTGCGTGAGTGATTCATGTGTGTATATGCATAATCATTTGTTTGAATATTGCCACATCAAGCTCTAAACACTAAAACACATAAAGACAAGTCATCCTACACATTCCTCCAACAACATCTAAATCCAATTACTTTCACCCTAATCATCCTTGTTATCATCCTAATCACCCTAAACTTTGTTGATAATTGAGAGGGGGGGTGAATCAATTATCTTAATTATTTGACTTTTTTTTCTTCTTTAACAAATAGAGCAATATCAAATCTTATCAGCATACATAATAATGGAAGCAGAAATAAAATCAACACACATGACACAATATTTTTGACATGAAAAACCCTGTTAAGGGAAAAACTACGAGGTGATTAACCCAAGATTGTATTCTCTGTTAAAAGAATAAGGTAGTACAAAATGACACTTGCCAATTAGGGCTCACTGCCCGAGCACACTGCTCACAAGAGGCTCACTGCCTACAATAGTTTATAGAGATGAACTAGATACTTGAACTGATGAGAAGCATCCACATGTGCTTAGGTTCAGTTCTGGTTAAGCTTAATATACTGATTTACTACACTTCATTCTTCCTCTGCCTTAGAGTTGTTGATCTGTCACATACTGGATCTTTATTGTTGCTTCCACACTTCTCTCTACTTTTCTTCACACAACTCTACACACCACACACACCTTCACATCTAAGTCCATCTGGTATATATATCCGCACTAATGATTTCAATACCTTTCTAGTCGGCATCCGGAATAGTCAATATTTTCTCAAACTCTGATCTGTCATGAATCCTTGCTTATCAAGTGATGCGCATCAAGAAGATGCTTATAGGAGTCATCAATCATGTCAGCCAATCATGAATGATACCTCATGAAACTTGATCACCATCAATATCTCATCCAGATTAAGGTCTAATGCTCTGCCGGTCAGTTCTTCCTTAGTCTACTCTGCCAAACAGGAACCCAACACTTAGGTGTTCATATTTTTTCACTCTTACATCACCGGAGGCTCAATCTCTAGAATATATTAGTCAAGATACTCCACTTGACTTCCCCAAGTCCGTGCTTTACCGAGATACTTCCTCTGAGAGATCTAGACCTGACTGTCAGACCTTGCTACATACTCTATTCTTGCTTATCAAACCAAGATACACTTTAGTCTGTCTTCCGATATGGTCATATCATGTCCTACGGATGTGTGGGATGGACTTTGTTGCCATTAATGACAACACTCATGAAGCCACATAGTGTCTCTTGCTAACAAACTTATCCAAGCCATCACTTTCATCCTAGTCAACCCTAATTGTACCCAAGTCATCCAATCTTGTCATATCCTAATCATCCAAACTTATCCAAGTCATCTAAACCAACCCTAAAACATAGCCTAGTCATCATCCAACCCTTCATAGCCAAGTCATTCAAAGCATCCTAAACGTATCCTAGTCACAACCCTATACTAGCCAAATCACTTCTGCCACATCATCATAAACCCCTAAATGAGTACTTGCCAAAAAGAACTTAAGACAAACACTTGGGTGACAAAATGTTTACACTAGAAGACCCAAAAATCAAATTCCAAAGATTCCTCCAAAATCTTTATCAAGGATCACAACCCCTAAACCAAGATTCCATTAAAACATTACAATTCTTCATCCAAAAATTTCAACCCCAAGCCAGCCAATCACCTCAACTGCAACACCTTGTAACCCAAGTTCAACACCTTTTAGCCACTAGTCAAGCCTGACAAGCACAGCAATCTTTAACCATTCACTCCCAACCTAATCCATCTTGTCACATGTCATATCTGTCCACTTCATATCAACCTAATCCATCTTGCCACATGTCATATCCATCTACTTCCTATCAACCTAATCAACCTATTCACCAAGTCAATGCCACATCAACCTATGAATATCCACCTCAAGCTTATCCAATCCCTCATGCTGACATTCCAATGCACTACCAAGCCCATCCACAAGGCAATCAAGTGATTTCACAAGAACAACATGCAAGTCCAAATGGCCTTTTGTATATAAATCAAGTGAGCACAAGTCAACCTTGCCAACAAGATCAAATGCCCACATCTTTGAGTCCACCTCGATATCTTTTGTCTACATATCCTATCATTACGCCTAGCTACCAAGACTATCAATGGCCTCCCCAACAAGCACAAATGATCCCAAGTCCACCTTTGCAACAAGAAGCACATGTAGCTCGAAGTGGCCTTTTGTACATAAACCATGCGAGCCTAAAGCAACAAGACTTAATTACCTTTGACAAGGGAGATACCAACCTAACTAATTCATCCTAGGAGTGGCCTCCATCATCCAATCACATGCCGACACATGAGCCAACTAATCCTATCCCCACACCACCATGTGATCCTACTCCTAGTCCATCTTCTCGTCCATCAAGCCCTTCATCACCTTTACCACCATGGGCCTCCAATCCTCCACCAAATGAAAATGTTGAGTATATTTTATGATGGATGCTTCAAGCAAAACTCATTGAACTTCCTGAAGTCAAACCATATGAGGGAAGTCCATACAATGAACATCATTATTGTACATACCATAGGATCAAAGGTCATAATACAAATGTATGCCATATTTAGGCCACTCCTCTTTAAGATGTACATATAGAGCCTCCGTAAACATGCCACATCATCCCAATCCCATATGTCACACCCATCTAGTCCAAATCCTAATCCGTCCAATCCCATTATCCCTCCATCTAATCCTAATCCTAATCTAACACCATCTACCCTTATCATCCATCCATTATATTTCCCATCCACTCATACCCTTTTGAAGGATGTGATCCATTGGCTACTAGCTAGGAATAAAGTACCCCCATGTCAAACACCCATTCATGAGCCTACCAATGAACTTCCAAAGGTCATGTCCAATCCTATAATCTCATCATGTGGTTCACATATCCTTGAGCCTCTTCAAGAGCCTTTCATTAACATACCTAGCCCTTTAAGCCCATCATGTGACCTATAAGACAACAAGTCTATTCAAGAGTCTCCAACCACAAGCCTAAGTCAAGAGCCATCATGTCCTCATGTCGATAACCCTCAAGAGCTTATCAAGTCCACTCAAGAACCTTCCACTTTCATCCAAAGTCAGGAGGTATGTCAAGAGCATAATCTTAAGCATGTGGAAAAATCAAACCCTAATCATAATCAAGATCAAAGCACCTCTAAGTTCCACCTATCCATTACCTACATATGGTTTTCCCTCAAGCTATTAGCCATCACTATGACCCTATTCATGAGAAAATTTATCCCTTTTATAGCCCACTTAATCCTATTTTTGCTCATATTTATGATCAAGGTTCTATCCAAGATCATGAAAACCATAATGATCCATTTTGCCAAACATTATCTATCTCATGATCAAGATGATATATATGATGAAGAACCTATTCAAAGGCACCTTGATCCTATCCATAATCCCATAACCATCCATGAGCAAGATATCCCAACTACTCTTATCCATTCTCCATCTAGCCCTATCCATAATGAGCAAACATCCACTTGTCATAATGAAACATGTGCTTTCCAAGAACACATAAGCATAGAAAATCAAAAAAATAACCTGGATTGACATAAAAATAATCAAGATCCTAATGATCCATCCCCATATACCATAGATCCCATTCCAAGTCCACGACCATATCCAATTGGTTTATCCACATTCATCCATGAATGTTCTTCCTTAGAACAACAACAACCTTTGTCCTCCACTTCACCTTCTCCATCCAATAAAGAGCTCAAGTCTAGTTCTGTAAGCACACCTAGTCCCATTGTCCATCGCATCCTCCAAAACATGAACTACCAAGGCAAAGGCTTAGGCCTTCATGAACAAGGTAATTTGGAGCCAATCCATGTCAAAGTTCCTCCATGCTCATATGGCCTTGGATATACACCCCAAGGTAAACACTCTAAAGATGTTGGTAATTCCTCCATACATTCTAAGTCCATTTTCTATCGCACACCCTATCATATACCCAAGACATATGATGCCCTTCCACCTCCATTATCCTACAAATCACAAAATCATGTGACCATACACCTTCCAGCATCCACTTTACCTCCACTCCTTCCAACTCCTACTATCCCCCCATCTTCCTTACCTCCATTACTCCCAACACCTAATTATCCATTTATCCATAAGCACCCTTACAATCCTAATCATGACCAACAAATGTACATATTGTCTAAACATGAAGCTTTCACTCATTCCATCGATCCCAAGGGAGTCAAAAGAAAAAATTTGGATGCCTTTATCCATAAAGCTAAAAGTCCTATAAAAAATCCTAAGGACCCTCATGCCTTAGGATATCAATGCAAAGAATCAAAGCCAAATCAATCTAAAAAGTTATCCAAGTCCAAACCTCCACAAGAAAAGTTCAAAACTGAAATGGTTTGGGTCCCTAAGAAAAAACCAAGCAAGTCAAATGAGGCATCTTCCATTCAAAAATCCCAACCATCCACTTCCATCCAAAATTTTCATTCCATCCAAAAATTTCAAAAATCCCACAAGTCAAACAAAAATCATAAAATTACTATGTCTATGTGGGTACCTAAGTCATTCCATCACCCATATCCTAAGAAAACAACGCCATTGCTTCCCACATCACCTTCCCATCAAAAGCTTCAATGTTTATCATGGTGTGTACAACTGTTGGTCATGATTCCCTTTCATCCCACATTCCTACATACCTCCATCTCCCCATCCTTCATCCATTATCCTAGATATCTCCCCAATCACCTTCCTATGATCCATGCTTTTGCATAACCCTTTTATCCATCCTTTTCCATAAGTCCTATATAATCCACATCATAATCCACTATCTTCCATATATAATCCACATCATAATCCACTAATGTTTTATCCACTATCCCCTATCCATCCTTGCGTGAACTTATCATAATCCATTTCATAATCCACTATCTACCTCATCCATTTCTCTCTCATATCTCCCTATCAACATCTATGAGCACACTTGACATGGTCCATGCGATGATATTCATCCAATGGGACTATCACCTTTCATAGCACTAGACACTTGAGTCCCTCCTAGCCATTACCATGGTGAAAACCTAGCAAATAGCCGCCATGTGTAATTGCCATCCCATCTAAAAAAAATAAAAAAAATAAAAAAAGTAGACAGAAAACCCTTCGTCTAACAGTGAAAACTTTGTAAACAAGTGCCTTGGATAAGTACCATGATGAAAACATGACAAACAGGTGTCATGTGTAGGTTGATCCTCCATGTCATTTACACTTAGGGGCACATTGTCTCATCCATCTTATCATTTCCAACCTATCATTTTCCATCTTACCATATCCTACCATCCTTATCCATTACACCCATATACCTATCCCATTGAGTACATTCATCCTATCCTTCCTCCTTTGATCTTGATGAAGACATAGGGGCAAAATGTTGAAACAAATGCTTTGGATGTCTCCTGATATACCTAATCCTCTTCATACAATCCTATCATTATCTACCTATGATAAGCCTTGTCATGTAAAATTTATCATGTCTTCCTTTCTTCATAAGCTTTGTCATGTAAAACCCTAAGTCTTCTACCTAGAATGGGGCAAGTTATTCTTCCTATGCAACATAGCCTTTGGAGATCACATCCTAGCTCCCTTATAATCCATCCACTATGGCGTACCCTTATCATGAGCTTTTCATCTTATAGCTTATCCCCATCCCTTTATCATGAGCCTTCCACTATAGCCTACCTATCCGTTTATCATGAGGCATGCATCCATTCCCTATATGGCTTATCCTCTTATGCATCGATCCAACTCTCATGAATCTTTCATCCTATCCATTTATCATGAGCCCATCCTCCATCTATTTATCCTATTTATCCTCCATCCTCCTTAAACCAAGGCTTGATTTTCTCCCTTGTCATTGGTATCTAGCACAAAGGCTACCAAAATTGTAAATCCATTGGCATTCAAACATATAAAAAAATCCAAAAAAATTATAAAATATCCTGAAAAAAGACAAAATTTAAATATTCCCAAAAATACAAAAAATTTAAATATTCCCAAAAATACAAAAAAATCAAATATTCCCAAAAATACAAAAAAAAATCAAATATCCAACAAAAAATCTAAGCAATAAGATCGATTCAATCACATCATCGAAAACAATCCACTCCATCAACATTCAATCAAAATCAAATCATCATCATCCTCAATTCTTCCTATAAATAACATTCATTCACCCATTTCAATCAATCACTTCATCCAATCATATCAATTAACTCAATCTAAGCAATGATCTTAAATCCAAGTCACAGTAATCCATATCAAGCAAGCTAATCAATCAAGGAACATTATCAAATCAAATCAACAAGTTTTTGATCCTAATCTTGTCATAAACTGAATCAATCATCATCAATGGGATATAGTGTTCCCACATCCTTGTGTTGATCTAAGGATATATCTTTTCTCGCAATGACAACACTATCATCATCAATCAAACAATCAGTCATTGGTTTATGACTTGACAAGGGCAATACCTTCTTTTTTTTTTACATCCTTTAAGCACACTGAGAACACTTGCTTATGCTTAGATTGAGTGGAAACTCTAATCATCACACCATCACTATCATCATTCAAAACAATCAACCTAGCAACAACAAACATCAAAACCATAGCACATCAAGCCAACCATCAAAACAAATCCAATCACTTCAACAAATCAAAAGTAGCTCACTCCACCACATATTATCCCATCATCAACATTTCATCAATCAATCTCAATCCATAACTTGATCTTTCATCATCATCAATAAAAAAAATTAGAACTACATCTCATTTCCATCATTAAATGCCTTGATCCTGTGGATATAGGGTATGTAGGCAGTTTGGAGTATGAAGGAAGTGCCTAGATTCAGGCACAAGCAATTTTCCTCTTTCTCCTCTCTTCATTTCTTCTATCATCTATATCCTATATCATCAATAAACACCTAAAATCCAATCAATCATCACTTCTTCCGATTCTTCAAATCAATCTTCATCCATCATTTCATCATCCTCAAATCATTCCAAACAATGATCCAAATGCAAGTCAATCCTTAAAGCTATACCAATCAAGTTAATCAATCAAGCCAAGTTATCCAAGTGCAATCAATGGTCTTGATCGTAGCCTTGTTGTAAGCCAAATCAATCAGCCAATCAGCCAACCAACTCAGCAAACAACCTTGTGTTGATATAGGGATATATCTTTCCTTGCCATGACAACACTATCATCATCATCAATCAGCAATCAATCATTGGTTTACAGCTTGACAGGGGCAATACCTTGTTTATTTTTTAATCATTTGTGCATGCTTGCTTTCTTGCTTGTGTGTGTTATCATTTTATCTTGCATTTGCATCATATCAGTATGAATCTAGCTAATATTCATATCTTGTATCTAGACAAGGTTGTATTATGCTGGGGCATGAGACACAATGTCACCCTGGTTCCTTATACCTTGGTGCATAATGTCTAGTGCTATATCAAACATCATGGTTGCTCACATTCATTGCAGCATAATGCATCATTCATTTTTTCTATCCATCCCCTTATCTTCTTAACCAATTCATTTTATTTTGAGAGCCTACCTATGTTTGTCCAACCCGCCTATCCTCTCAAAGGGGCATTATCATCCTATCTTTCCATCATCATCCTATCTTTCCAACATCATCTCATTTCATCCTCATCCTCATCATATCCTTACATCATCATCATCCTATTTTTCCATCCATATCCATTTTACTCTATCCATATCTTAGCTTCTTTGAAATGATGTTACTCGACACAAATCTCATTATCTCAAAGAGGGGCAAAATGTAGACACCTAAATTTGTCTCAAATTTGTGTATGTCTTGCAACACCTTGTTAAAACAGTATCCTAGACATCATAAGCCATTTTGTCCTAATTCCCATCCTAATTTCCCTAATCCCACTTAGTAAATTAATTAATTAAATTTTATTTATTTAATTAATTTCCCATTCATAATCATATCCTTAATCCCATCATCCAAATTAACTAATTAAATTTTATTTATTTAGTTAATTTCCACATCATATCTTATCCCATCCTATTCATCTACCCAATTAATTAAATAAAATCTTATTTATTTAATTAATTTCCCAACTATATCCCAATTAATTCAAATATTTAATTTGAATTAAGTCGCATGATCCTTATCTCACCTTGACACTTGTCCATTTCCCTTTAATCATGTGTTGTAGTACAACTCATTTAAAATACTTTTTATATACACCATCACATGTAGTACTATTTCTGTACACAATCACACATGAGACATATTCTTTTGACACATGTCAATTGACTACAATTTCTTAATGTGCAAGCAAACCTAACTTAATCCTATCCATCTATTTCATCCTAAATCCTAATTGATCCTAGCCATTCATTTGAACCAAGCCAATCCTATCAAGCAAGCCTCTCTTGAGCCATGAAAGGGGGATTCTTCTTCATACAACTTCACCCTATCAAATTTTTATCTCAAGCCCTCATTCATCATCTTCAATCCATCTAGCTTGCATCTATCAACCATCAATCATCCATCATTTATCTTATTATCAATGTTATGCTGTGGAATCGAGCAATCAACACAATAAATTGATCAATCAATCAAGCTCATCTTGCATCTTTGAGGTATTGAATGATTTGGGTTTAGGTTATGCATTTTATTGTTTGATCATTTCCATTTGTAAATCCAAATTTTTCATTACACGGTTCTCCTCAGCAATATAAGTAACAATATTTATCTAACCATTACATCAAAACTTTCTATTAGTAACAACTAAAAGTGGCAAATTCATAACTAGTCACCCCTTTCCTAGACCCAAAAGAGAGGTATATATAGTAGTGGGGCATTGCCTCTCACTAATTATACTTGCTAATAACCCTCTTAACTTCCCCAAGTTTATCATTGTCATGAGTGCTTAGAAAATCACTCATGATATCCTATAGTTGCACTCCATGCTTCATTTTTCTAGCACCCCCTAGATCCATGGGAACCTCTTCCTGACATTGGTAATGGTCTTTTGCATGCACTCCTAGATTCACACCTCCTTTGTCTGCTTCTTGCTCAACTTTGTTATGAGCAGGTCTTTTGTCGATTGTTGTCTAGGTCTTATGCACCAAGTGTAAGAAGGGTTTTCTTTGTCTCATGTCATATATTAGATCCTTCATTGGTTCTTTTCATGCTTTTGGATTCTTCAAAACTAGTACCATCTTGCGCCCTCTTGTCAAAACTTAGGTTTTGTGACAAAATTGGGTTACTAGCCAAAGTTGTACCTTAACCAAAATTGGGATGAACATTACCCAATACTAATTTGGTTGACTATCCTTGGTCAACTCTGCTAAGCTTTTGCAAGAAGCTTAGGAATCTCCATGCAACAATGTTTAAGAATGCCTCCCATTTCAAAATAGTTGTTTGAATGATGTCAGTGATTTCACCTATTCTAGAACTCAGGTCTTCTAACTTTTTTCAAATCCCCTTCTAACTCAAAGGCAAGCTCCTTTAGTTCTTCAAATGTTTTCTTCGTGCTTGCACTTATCTATTTAAGTTGTCCCTCCTCATCTAGGATTTGATTATGAATTTCCCCAAACTACTCCTCAATTTTTATCTTTCATGGCAATGATAGCCTTACCCCTATCTTCCACATCCTTCAAAATCTTTGAATGAGTTGCCTTATCCTTGACAGTATTTACTGTCATTTTTAAGGCATGCTTCTTTTGGACGTCTTCTAGGAGGTGCATGGAAATGAAAGCTTCCTACCGAGAAAAAAAAAAAAATCCTTCTTTTGTCACGGTGACCTTTTCATCAATATCTTGTATAAGGTTCATGTATGCACATCAAGCTATTCCTTGAGTCATTCCTTGGCTACCACCTCCTTTACTTGTTCTTCATCTACATGCTATGTCTCATTACTTCTACCATCCTTCCTTTGTTTCAACATTGAATCAACCAAGACTTCAAGCTTTTGCATTCCCCCCTGATTGGTTGAGTACCACTCCATCTAAAACCTTAGGATATTCTTGTATGATGTGGTGAAAAAGGTGTACGGATTTTAAATCTATTTCCATATTTTGGTGCTTAGCATCAATTACCCTCTCCTTAATTTCTTCCTTCTCATCTTTGAGTCACTTATTCTCCTCCTTTAGCTATTTGTTCTCTAGCTCTAGTTGTTTGATCTTTATCTTTAGTTCTTTTACTTTTTATAAAATTTGTCACACATCATAACTGTTAATGATATTTTGCTTGGCCACCTCTACAATTATTTTCATCAAGGCATTCTCGGCTTCAGTATTGCTTAGGCATGAAGGGTCGGGTTACACAAGATCCTTTTAGCAATTTAGCCCATCACACAGTTGAAGAATAAAGTCCAATGGAATCTCATAGGTGGCTCATCAATATAGGAATCTAAAGAAAAAGATAATTCTCAGTAAGTCCTAGGTAGAGTGCTCTCTTGATCAATTAGGTCCCATAAATACAACTCCTTGATAGGGATGCCATACTGATAATGAGCATGCAAAACTAAGTTGTCATAACCATATAGCTTCTTTAGGACATGCCCCCTTGGCCTATACTTGATATCTTTCTCTCCTTCCCTTGTCTCTTCCTTGCTTAAAACAAACCTATCTTCCTTTGGAGACTAGGATTCTTCTTCCTTCTGCCTAGGGGATCCATATCCCTCCCCTTCAACTTTATCTTCTTCTCCTCCTTTTTTGTTTCCTTCAATTCCTTTTATTTCTATCTTAGAGTGCTCCTTTGCAAGCTCCTGATCTTCTTCATCATGCTCAAGGGTCAGATTGGTGGTTTTTGGCCTCTTTTCTTCTTCTTCTAAACCCTTCTAGAATCTTACACATTCTCAATGATAGATCTTTTGCATGCAATCCCTAACAAGGACAAGGATAAGGATATTAGATAAATTAATATTTATTTAATGTTGGACTATGGAAAAGGATTGATTAATTGAATAAATGATTAAATTTATTCAATTAAAGCTAGGAGATGGTATAGATGAATAGTGCATGAATAGCAATTTAATAATAAAATATTATTAAACCTCTATCGGAAGGGGGATTGGATAATTAATTGTCTAAAAAGGTGTTTATTCAGTTAATTATGGAAGAAAGTGGTTTAGTGACATCCTGATTGGGCTGAAATGGTGAGTGGTCAATTTTAGGTGTCTACAGAATAAAAAACTATTTTTTACCTAAACCTTCATTGATTATCTACCTAAAAACCCTAAAAAAAAATTTGTCCAAATTCACAATGGTTTGTAAGTTATGGAAAAAACAAACTTCTTGGCCCAAATCGTAGTTATGATATCACTTGTTAGGATATTTCTTGGAAATAAATGTAAAAATTAATAAAATAGCATACCACTTCGAGGGGGTGACCCCTAATAATAAAATAATAATAATATGAATTCAATACTTAAAGTTATGTTGGTTTGGGAGAGTCATTATCTTCCTTATTTATAGGCATAACTATGTAGGGACACACCCCTTCATCCTAATTAAGTTAGCTTAAGGAATAACTAAAACTAATAAATTAAATTATTAAGGTTAAGCATGCCACAAGTGTTCATCCTTATTACACTTAGGAATATAAAATATTGGATCATAACATATTTTTCCCCCTTAATGTAGATCTAACTTCGTGTACTCACCCTCTCATAGGTCCTGGAATATGCAAAACACCATAGAGAGTTGATGCAGGAACTTCCAAAGGTCATAACTTTTAACTCGGGGGTCCGTTGGAGCTGAAACTTGGTGGGTAGATGTGTCTTGAAGAGTTTATTAAAAATCCCATCAAATTGGTAAATTCGGTAGGTCATTGTTTTGACACATTTTCGGGACCTTATCCGATCATCTAGTGCCTCAAAATGAGGTTTTAATGTTTTTTTTTCAAGAATTTTCAAGTTGTTTTTCTAATTAGTTTTCAAGTTTTACATGCAATTAGATTAGAAAGTTGACGTTTAGTCATCATTTAGTTAGTTTTGAATAATTGGAAATTTTCATGGTCATACGGATAAGGATGCGAAGTTACCAAAAATGGCAAATTTTAGAAAGTTGCTAAATTATGCCAAAAATGGTAATTTTGTTTTTGTATAAATTTGGTATTTATTTTTAGTTGTAGCAGAATGGAATAGAATGAGAAGGAGGATTCGAAAAAATTTCTAAATTTCTAAGTTTTTTTCAATAATAATGGTGTTGAATATTATGTTATAAAGTTTCGCTGCATCATCTGGTATTAGAGCAGGAAGATGGTTGGGAGAGGAAGAGGAAGAGTAGGTAATACCCAGATGCATAGAGATATGCAAAATTTACAAAGACAAATACAATAACTTGTAGGTATGCTGGCAAATCAGAGATTGAGACCACAAAGAGATGATTCTGATGAAGAAATAGGCCAAGAAGATGAAGATCATCATGTAGGAGCTGAAGAGGAGGCACAATTAGAGCACCTAACTTTTGAAGAAAGGATGCTTAGAGCATTAGAGGGAAACAATGAGGGGATCAAAATTGAAGTTTCAAAGTATGCAGGTAGTCTCAAACCAGAGGAGTTGATAGATTGGTTGAATGACATGGGGAAATTCTTTGAATGGAAGACTATGACAGAGGAAAAGAAGGTGAAATTTGCACGCACCAAGTTAAAGGGTCATGCCATGATCTAGTGAGATCATCTACAAAAGGAAAGAACTAGAAAGGGAAAGATGGAGCAAAATGGAGGAGAAGCTGAGAGAGAAATTTTTGCCTATGGATTATGCACAAACTCTTTTTCGTAGATTTTAAAATTTGAGACAAAATCTATCTACTGTGCAAGACTACACAAATGAATTTTACAAACTATCCATTCATGTGGAGCATCAAGAAACTGATGAACAAATGGCTGCAAGGTATGTAAATGGTCTAAAATACTCTATTCTAGATTAATTGAGCATGCATAGGGTTAGCAGTATGGAAGAAGCATACCAATTAGCTTTAAAGGCTAAAGAAAAACAAAGTAGATAGTATTTTTAAAAGAAAGGAGGAGCAAGGAGGGGGACATCATCTCCATTGTGAGGTGACATAAGTTATAATCAGGGAGAATCATCCTAAGGAACAGAGAAACTAGAAGATATCTGGAAAGATCCTGAAAGTCAACAAAGAGGAAGAGGATTTCAGAGGGGCAGAGGTTATAGTGGTGGCAGAGGATGGGAAAACCCATGAAAACCTTTCATTTGTTTTAGGTGTGGTGAAGAGGGTCATAAGGCATTTGACTGTCCATACTATCACATGCATGAAAGGAGACAAGGAGAACAACCCAGATTGACCTTGGTTCAACCTGAGAATGAAGGAGAAGGAATAGAACTAGAGGTTCTGCCAGATGTGGGTGAGAGTCTCATGATGAGAAGAGCAATAGTCATTCTAGAAAAAGAACAAGTACAAATTAAAGATCATGATGATTCTTGGCTTTGAACTAGGTGCACCTTAAGAGGAAAGGTATGTTAAGTTATTATTGACAGTGGCAGTTGTGAAAATATGGTTTCTAGAGAAATGGTAGATAAACTGAACCTACACTGTGAAAAGCATCCCCATCCTTATCGTATTGCATGGTTTAAAAAGGGAAATGAAGTCACTATTGATAAGAGGTGTTTAGTTAAGTTTTCCATAGGAAAGAAATATAAGGATGAAATATGGTGCAATTTCATTCCAATTGATGCATGCCATGTGTTGTTGGGAAGACCATCATAATATGATAGGAAGGTAATGCATGATGGAGAAAGGAATACATACACTTTTTGGAAAGATGGTTCTAAAGTGATTTCATTACCCCTTAAGGATGAAAGGATAGTTGAGAGTATGTTGTTGACAAAGGAACTTGTCAGGGAAATGAAGGTGACAGGGTTTTGTTATGGACTAGTGGCACAGAAAGATGGTAAGGAAATACTAGTAACAACAAAAGTACCCAAGGTACTAGAAGAACATGTTGATGTTGTGCCAGATGAGTTATCTGAGGGTCTATCACCAAAGAGAGATATTCAGTAGCATATTAATTTGATCCCAGCAGCCTCCATACCTAATCAGGAACTTACAGAATGAGTCCTACCCACCATACAGAACTCAATCGACAAGTGACAGATCTCATAAGGAAAGGTATGGTAACAGAGTGCATGAGCCCATGTGTTTTACCTACATTATTAACTCCAAAGAAGAATTTTGAGCCCATGAGAACTTACAACAAGTTGAAATACATGAAAATTGAAAGTGAGGCAGAAGTAGATTGGCAACAACAACAAGTTCCAAGTGAGAAAAGAGAAAAGATTGCACATATTTTGGACAAGCAGACTATATGCACACTATAGGGTCAAGACAACAAATTTCTAGTACAGTGGAAAGGGCTAACACTGTAGGAGTACACACAACACTGAGACGGGGGGGTGAATCAGTGTAGTTAAAATTCTTATCACCTTTCAAACTTTTAATGAACTTTGATTTCACAATTACAAAATTTTCAAACAGATTTGAAAATATGTAGAACATCAACACATAAGATTTTGACACAAAATATTCCCGAGTGGAAAACCCTCTAGGGGTATAAAAACAACTCAAACTGCCTCACTGGCTTAAATGAAAAACTTTAGGTTTACAACTATCTCACTGACATATACAATTTTGCCTCACTGGCATATTGTCTTTTTCACAAGTCTCACTGACTTTCAATAACAAAAATTCAATGAACACGACAAATCAGGGGGTTTCCTTGTTTCAATCAATCTCAACACCTTATCTCTCCTATTTTAACAAGTGTACATTTTTTGCAAATTAATAGAATCAAGCTTCAACTGACATCTTCACATTATCAATACTTTGTTTGTAATAAGCATCATCTACAAAAACATTTAATCAATTTGATCTTCAAAATTATATCATACCTCTGTAACTCAATCCTTAAAAAAAATATTCATTTCATATCTATAGTTTGATATTTCTTCCCTTCAATACTGATATGCTTCCTCTCTGCAATACTGAACTAATATCATCCTTCTCTAAAAAAAATTAACCTTCTCTGAACATCAAACTCTCCATCCTTCACTTCACCATATCACACAAAAAAAACTCCACAATTCTTATCTTCAAGTAATGATTTTATATCACACAAACCATATATATTTTTTCTATTTTTAACTCTCAAGCCACATGTATTCACCAATAAAAAACTTATCAACTTTCTATCTTCAAACCTTCCTGACTTCAGAGACTCTTCAACTTCGGTGTAAAAAATAGAAACATGCATGTATTGTGGCTTTTTGTAGCACAGAGCACGTCAATTTAAATGATGTGGCATGACCGTTGCACACTTTTGCCTTTTTAAAACTTATCCACACGATGGATGCTTTGCACCACCTTTTGTTTTAAACTCTGCCATCAATACACATTTGCCACTTGAACCATTTTATTAACCTGCTATAACCTATTGACTAGGTATGAAGGGGCTGGTTCACAAATGACTTGAACCCCTTTAAAAATGACTTAAGTTATCTGCAACCTTTTAAACCGGTCAACACCCAAATAGACATAAAGTGTATGACGTTTAGTTAAGGACACTTAGAATATGTTTTATGATTTTCTATTTGGTGTTTTGTGAGCTCAACTTGACTTATTTGAGCAAGAATATTTTGCCCTCACATAAATCTGCAAAGAATAACTATGCAACTGATAAAAAGAACATATGACAACAAATTTCAAACATAAATCTTCTGCGAAAGTATACTCTCTGCAAGCCTTTCACTATACATCTCATGACATGAAGATTTTTTTGGTACACATATTCAATCATGTGTCTGAGATTACTACAACAAAGGTCATTAATGAAGACCACTCTGATTTTCCTGACTTAACACAATGATAGCATGAAGCAAGATTCCACTATCATGATGCCAATTAGGTGATACATATTAACCCTTGTCATGTGATACAAGTTCTTAACCATAAAACCAAGAAACTTTGCCCTGATTCAACACTTGATACAATGAAGATCAAATGTCATTGAAGACTATGCCACTGTGATTCACTAAAATGACTAAGCCACTGCAACTTCACTGAAATGACTAAGTCACTGCAACTTCACAAAACTATCACTGAAAAATCTGAGAGATCACCACCATGTTAACCCATGTCACTGAAAGATCTAAGAGATCACAACCATGTTAACCCATGTCACTGAAAGATCTGAGAGATCACAACCAAGATCATCAACATTTTGACATCAATGAAAACACAACAATACTAAAGATAGAAGCACTACAAAACTCCCCCTTTGTCTTTGACATTGATGGCAAAACCATGACTCACTTCTCCCCCTTTTTGACATAAAAATGTCAAAGGCAAAAAATTATGTACCATAACCAATAAAGTCCTGTTCTCTTAAATGCAATCCTTTGTCATCTAAAAGTAACCTTTGTCAAAACCATACTGCACTTTGCAATAAACAAAGACACAATACTATAATACTATCAACCACAAATGAAATGTCCCATAGACTTATCCTTTTTACAAATATGTACAAAAACTATATACAAACTATGTACAAATGTCATGATAAGATTCAAATGAGATTCAGGACATCATAAGGATATAGAAGACAACTCCCCCTAAATCCAATGTCCTTGTAACTTATTGAAGAGAGAGAAGAGATAGAACTCCTAATCTCTATCTCAAAGATTCAAATATCTCCTTTGGCAAAGGTTTTGTGAAGATATCAGCCAATTGATCATTTGTATGCACATATTCCAAAGCAACTTCATTTTCAATCACCTTCTCCCTTAGAAAATGATATCTAATAGCAATGTGCTTAGTTCTTGAATGCATTGTAGGATTCTTTGACATATTGATAGAACTAGTGTTATCACAAAGAATAGATACAGGTTTTTTTACCTCAACCTTGATATCAAGAAGTGATTGTACCATCCAAAGTACCTATGTGCAACATGAAGAAGCAGCAATATACTCAGCTTTAGCTATAGATAGAGAAACACAATCTTGTTTCTTACTATGCCATGCAACCAATCTACCACCCAGAAAGAAAGCTGCCCCACTTGTACTTTTTCTATCATTAGGACAACCAACCCAATCTACATCTGTATAGGCGAGAAGTGTAAAATCATTGTGTCTAGGATACCATAAACCAAAATCAAGTGTACCCTTAACATATCTAAAGATTCTCTTAACAACATTCAAATGTGATTGTTAGGACAAGCTTGAAATCTTGCAACCAAACAAACAACCTGCATAATATCAGGCCTAGAAGTAGTGAGATATAAAAGGCTGCCAATCATAGATCTATACAAAGATTGTTCTACTTTAGGTGATTCATCATTTTTACTTAGCTTATGCCCTATTTCCATAGGAGTACCCAAAGGTTTGCAATCATCCATTTGAAATCTCTTCAACATCTCTTTGGTATATTTATTTTGTGAGATAAATATTCCCTTTTCAAGCTAAGAAACCTGAAGACCAAGAAAGAAAGATAACTCTCCCAACATAGACATTTCAAATTCTAATTTCATGATGTTAGGAAATGAATGAATCATATCATCATTGTTACTATCAAAAATGATATCATCAACATAAATTTCAACAACCAAAATATCCTCACCTTTGATTAGGTAGTACAAATTACTATCCACACCTCCTTTTGTGAACCCTTGCTCTTGTAGAAACTTATCCAGTCTATAATACCAAGCCCTTGGAGCTTTCTTTAACTCATATAAGGCCTTTTTCAACCTAAAACATGATCTGATTTGTCTTTATTCACAAAACCTTCTGGTTGCTCCATGTAAACCTCTTCTTCAAGATCACCATTTAGAAAGGCTGATTTGACATCCATTTGGTATACCTTGAAATTTTTATAAACTGAAAAAGCTAAAAACATCCTTATAGCTTCCAATCTAGCAACAGGTGCAAAAGTCTCATCAAAGTCAATTCCTTCAATTTGTGAATACCCTTGCAAACCAACCTAGCTTTATTTCTAACAACTTTACCTTTATCATCAAGCTTATTCCTAAATACCCATTTTGATCCAATGACATTCTTACCTTCTAGTCTTGGTACAATTTCCCATGTTTTGTTCTTTTCTATTTGGCTTAGCTCCTCTTCCATGGCCTTAATCTAGGCTTCATCTTTGCTATCCTCAACATAACTCCTTGGTTCCATTTCTAATATCAAACACACATGTGCTTGATTATGTACAGTAGCAAGCTTTCTTCTTGTTAACACACCACTGTCCTTGTCTCCAACAATCAACTCATGAGGTTGATCTCTTTGATATGGCTTTGAAGGAGTCTTTGTCTTAATTTCAACTAATTTTTCAGGAGCTTCTTCCTCTTCCTGAATTTCTTCTTCCTTTTGTGAATGATGATCATCTTCCGTGTCATGAACTAACTGCATACAAGGCTGCAAATTCTCATCCACCTTAACATTAGTACTTTCAATTATTCTTTTGAGTCTTTTGTTAAAGCATTTATATGCTTTGCTATGTGTAGAATAGCCCAGAAATATACCTTCATCACATCTAGACTCAAAACTACTCAAGGTATCATTATCTTTCTTGATGTAACACTTACTTCCAAAAATTTTAAAGTAACCAACATTAGCTGACTTACCATACCAAAGTTCATAAGGAGTATAATTTGACTTTACCCTTAATTGAACTCTATTTAAAGTATATACATTTGTATGAACAACTTCTCTCCAATAGATGTTAGGCAGATTTGCGTCATGTAGTAAGGTTCTTGCCATTTCTTTTACAGTCCTATTCTTTCTTTCAGCTACTCCATTTTGTTGTGGAGTTCTAGGAGTTAAAAATTGCCTTCTTATCCCATGTTTTTCACAATACTCCTCAAATTCCTTTGAAGTATATTCTCCTCCATTGTCTGACCTTAAACATTTTAGCTTGAAATTAGATTCCTTTTCAACCATCTTTTTGAAGATTTTGAATCTATCAAAAGCCTCTGATTTATGCCTTAAGAATGTTACCCATGTCATCCTTGAAAAATCATCAATGAAAAGCATAAAATATTTTTCACCTCCTAATGCTTTAGTCCTTGTAGGACCACATAAATCTAAAAGCACAAGATGCAGAGGTTTTGAAGTGAAATACTCCTTAGGTTTGAAACTAACCTTGGTTTGCTTACCTAGCTGACACTCTTTGCATGTAGTATTGCTTGGTTTTGAAATATGAGGCATGTTTCTTACATTGTGATTCCTGCTGATTCTCACAAGATTGTCAAAATTCACATGACCAAGTCTTCTATGCTACAACCATCTTTCTTCAATTTGACCCATGAAACAAATATGGCTATCAACACTTTTAGTTTTAGATTTATGAAGATTGTAGATGTTACCACTAGTCCTTAGACTTGCTGCAATAACTTTACCTGATTTCTTTTTGATCTCACATCCATGTGCATCAAAAACAACATTAAAGCCATTATCACATATTTGACTAACACTTAACAAGTTATGCTTTAGTCCCTCAACAAAAAACACATCATGTAGTGGTGTTTCATCATCAAGAAGAATTGTACCTTTGCCTTTGATCATGATGCAATCATTATTCCCAAACATAACAGATCCTTCATTAATGTCTTCAAATTTAACAAACTTATCTTTGTCTCCTATCATGTGGTTAGAACAACCACTATCAATCACCCACTGTTCCTTCTTTTTGGCATGAAAAGCAGCTTGTGCAATCATGACATCAAAGCTCTTATTGATCACCTTAGGTTTCCAAACAAGCAACTTCTTATTAGGACTTAAAGAAGATAATCCTGGAATGGTATTCCTTGTAGTTTGCTGCATTTGCAAAGAACATCGACAAAATTTTGTAATATGCCCAAAATTTTTACAATTGTGACACTTCAAACTTCTTAAAAACATGAATGGGTTTCTTGGAAATAAATTCATTCCTCTTCTGACTCCAAATCTGCATTCACTGGCTTTATGTCCAAACTTGTTGCAACAAAAACAATATCCAGTAAAATGAGCATTATACCTGAAAGTTTCATTCCTTTTGTAGTTTGTTGTCCTTATGATTGATTTATCATTTGCATTAGCCTTTTGAGAACTTTGTACCTCTTCAAATCCAAGACCTGATTTATCTTTGAATCCTTTTTGTCTATTAAGAAGATCATCAATTTTATCACTACTTCTGCACATATCAAGTCTTCTTCTCAGATCCACAATTTCAGCTTCAAGCGTATGACATTCCTTGTCCTTGTTATTCAACTCTTTACTCTTAACATCAATAATTCTCTTACTTTCTTCAAGAGATAGTTTTAGATTAGTAATCTACTTCTCATAATTAGTTAATTTATTATTCATGATTTCATTATCCTTTTGAAACTGACTTCTTTGTGCAATGATTTCATTTTTAAGCTTCTTGACTTGACTTAATGCACACTTCAATTCTCCTTCAAAATCAATAATAGCTTCACAATTATTTGATTGTTCTTCACTTTTTTCATTTTGCAATTCATTTAGAATAGCCATAAACAAAGTCTTTGCATCTTCTTCAAGAAAATCATTTGAATCACTTTCAGTCACATCAGTATTTTTAATGAACAAACTTCTTTTCTTTCTGAAATTGTTTTTCCTTCTAGAAACAAACTATTTCTTTTTGAATTGCTTCTTGTTTTCATCTTCATCACTATCTAAGTCCTTGTAAGGACACTTAGTTGCATAGTGTCCAATCTTTCCACATTCAAAACATTTGAATGGAAGCTTACCTTTGTACTTACCAATAGATCCCTTTATTAATTTGCTTGCAAGGGATATTTCTTGATCTTCATCCAACTCCTTTGATTCAGAAATCTCTTTTTCCTTTCTGACTGATTTGAAAGCAATTTCTTTGCTTAAAGGTGTATCATTACTGATTCTCATCTCATAAGCTGTGACAGTGCCATGAAGTTCATCAAAGGTTACTTTGTTTACATCTCTTTCCTCAACTGCAGACACTTTGGACTCATATTTTGAATTTAAAGTCCTTAAGACTTTTGTAACAACTGTCTTTTCCTCCAGTGTATCACCCAATCCTCTTATAGCATTTACAATTTCTTAAACTCTTAGAAGATATTCTGCCACTTTCTCATCATCACTCATCTTGAGGCTTTCAAATTTGGCTCTATAGGATTATACATTTGCTTCTTTGATTTTATCATCTCCTTGATAAATATTGGACAGCTTGTCCCATATTGCCTTAGCTATCTTACACTCCATGATTTTGACAAACATATCATTGGTTAGGCCACAACATATTGCATTTTTAGCCTTAGCATTATTTTCATATGCCCTTTTCTCATCCGCTATAGTAGGAGGATTTGTAGCAGTATATGCAATTTCAATGGCTGCATACACATCATACCCCAAAGATGACAAATATGACTCCATCCTGAACTTAAAAAATGTATAGTTAGACCCATCAAACATAGGTGCTTTGTAGTTTGAATAACCTTCTTGACTTGCCATGACAAGTACTCCAAAAATATGATCTACCCAAGCTAATTAAGCCTTTATAGGGCACCAGGCTCTGATACCAATTGTAGGAGTACACACAACACTGAGAGGGGGGTGAATCAGTGTAGTTAAAATTCTTATCACCTTTCAAACTTTTAATGAACTTTGATTTCACAATTACAAAATTTTCAAACAGATATGAAAATATGCAGAACATCAACACATAAGATTTTGACACAAAATATTCCCGAGTGGAAAACCCTCCAGGGGTATAAAAACTACTCAAACTGCCTCACTGGCTTAAATGAAAAACTTCAGGTTTACAACTATCTCACTGACATATATAATTTTGCCCTACTAGCATATTGTCTTTTTCACAAGTCTCACTGACTTTCAATAACAAAAATTCAATGAACAAGACAAATCAGGGGGTTTCCCTGTTTCAATCAATCTCAACACCTTATCTCTCCTATTTTAACAAGTGTACATTTTCTGCAAATTAATAGAATCAAGCTTCAACTGACATCTTCACATTATCAATACTTTGTTTGCAATAAACATCATACCCAAAAACATTTAATCAATTTGATCTTCAAAATTATATCATACCTCTGTAACTCAATCCTTAAAAAAAACTATTCATTCCATATCTACAGTTTGATATTTCTTCCCTTCAATGTTGATATGCTTCCTCTCTACAATATTGAACTGATATCATCCTTCTCTGAAAAAAATTAACCTTCCTCTAAACATCAAACTCTCCATTCTTCACTTCACCATATCACACAAAAAAAACTCCACAATTCTTATCTTCAAGTAATGATTTTATATCACACAAACCATATATATTTTTTCTATTTTTGACTCTCGTGCCACATGTATTCACCAATAAAAAACTTATCAAGTTTCTATCTTCCACACTTTCTAACTTCAAACCTTTCTAACTTTAGAGACTCTTCAACTTCAGTGTAAAAAATAGAAACATGCATGTTTTGTGGCTTTTTGTAGCACAGAGCATGTCAATTTAAATGATGTGGCATGAACGTTGCACACTTTTGCCTTTTTAAAACTTATCCACACGATGGATGCTTCGTGCCACCTTCCATTTTAAACTCTGCCATCGATACACATTTGCCGCTCGAACCATTTTATTAACCTACTATAACTTGTTGACTAGGTATGAAGGGGCCGGTTCACAAATGACTTGAATCCCTTTAAAAATGACCTAAGTTATCTGCAACCTTTTAAACTAGCCAACACCCAAATAGACATAAGGTGTATGACGTTTAGTTAAGGGCACTTAGAATATGTTTTATGATTTTCTATTTGGTGTTTTGTGAGCTCAACTTGACTTATTTGAGCAAGAATATTTTGCCCTCACATAAATCTGTAAAGAATAACTATGCAACTAATAAAAAGAACATATGACAACAAATTTAAAACATAAATCTTCTGTAAAAGCATACTCTCTACAAGCCTTTCACTATACATCTCATGAAATGAAGATTTGTTTTACACACATATTCAATCCTGTGTCTGAGATTACTACAACAAAGGTCATTAATGAAGACCACTTTGATTTTCCTGAATTAACACAATGATAGCATGAAGCAAGATTCCACTGTCATGATGCCAATTAGATGATACATATTAACTCTTGTCATGTGATACAAGCTCTTAACCATAAAACCAATAAACTCTTCCTTGATTCAACACTTGATACAAAGAAGATCAAATGTCATTGAAGACTATGCCACTGTGATTCACTGAAACGATTAAGCCACTACAACTTCACTGAAATGACTAAGCCACTGCAACTTCACAAAACTGTGTCACTGAAAAATCTGAGAGATCACCACCATGTTAACCCATGTAACTGAAATATCTAAGAGATCACAACCATGTTAACCCATGTCACTTAAAGATCTGAGAGATCACAACCAAGATCATCAACATTTTGACATCAATGAAAAGACAACAATACTCAAGATAGAAGCACTACAAACACAAGTAGATAATACATGGATTCTAGAGTGGTAATTGAAGAAGATGGATCTGGACAAGTGGCACAAGTTCCATAAAACAACTTGTAAGAGCCGTGTTCTTTTCAACCAGAGGAGAATGATGCAGGAACTTCTGGAGGTCATAACTTTTGACCCGAGGGTCTGTTGGAGCTAAAATTTGGTGGGCAGATGCATCTTGAAGAATTTATTAAAAATCCCACTGAATTAGTAAATTCGGTAGGTTGATGTTTTGATACATTTTTGGGACCTTATTCAATCATCTAGGGCCTCAAAATGAGGTTTTAATGTTTTTTTCAAGAAATTTCAAGTTGTTTTTTCTAATTAGTTTTCAAGTTTTACATGTAATTAGATTAGAAAGTTGACGATTAGTCATCTTTTAGTTAGTTTTGAATAATTGGAAATTTTCATGGTCATATGGATAAGGATGCGAAGTTACCAAAAATGGTGAATTTTAGAAAGTTGCTAAAATATGCCAAAAATGGTAATTTTCATTTTTGTATAAATTTGGCATTTATTTTCAGTTGTAGTAGAATGGAATAGAATGAGAAGGAGGATTTGAACATATTTCTGAATTTCTGAGTTTTTTTCAATAATAATGGTGTTGAATATTATGTTGTAAAGTTCAGTTGCATCAAGAGTTTTCACCCTTCCATCAATAAAACACAACTATTCCTTTCCCTTACCAACAATCCATTGTGTACTATTATCACCAAGAAAAACCTCTCCTTCATCATAAACTTGGCATGATGAAAACCACTCCTTGTAATGAGTCATATATGGTAGGAGCAACATGAATCAATCAACTAAGAGTCATCACTAGTATCATTATAATAAATAAATAATGCATCATCATCATCATCATCAAAGGATTTACCTATAGAGGAATCATCCAAGCTCTTCTTCTTATTTCTGCATTCCTTCTTCACATGTCCTCCTTTTCTATAGTTCCAAAACTTCACTCTACTCTTCCTAGGGGTTTTAGGTTTCCCTTTTGACTTGGATTTAGATTTCATTAATTCCCATTTAGACCCACCTTTATCCTTGAGCATTCCTGAAACATGCCTAGCATCCTTAGAACCTTCATTGTACTTTCTCCTCATCTCTTCACTAAGCAATGCAGCAATAAGGGAGTCACTTTTTGGCTTTCTAGCACTACCTCTAATAGCAATAATTAAGGTCTCCCAAGATTTGGGCAAGGAATAAAGCAACAAGATACATTTATATTCCTTATCAAGTTTAATGTATATTAAACCTATCTAACTCAAAATCAAATTAAAGGCATTCAAATATTCTACAACAAAACCACCTTCTTCCTTTTTAAAGAATACAAACATCTTTTGAGATATAACTTTTTACTTTGATAAATATCACCTATCCTCTTCCACAATGCAAATATGATGATCTCCTTTAAGACATTCTAGAGGACAAATCTATAAAACATAACTGAATGGTTCTTCATGCTTTCTTATCCAATATTTTCCAATCTTCACCAAACATTCCATTGAGTTTTCCTTCCTTTGCCTATAACTTTACATTGATCCCTTTCTTCCTAGAGATTCTCCATCTTAACTTGACCAACTCATGCAAAGCCATTAAACTTTTTAATCTTAAAAAGAGAGGTAGAGGCTATGGTTTCAACTACTCGTAGATCTACAAAACCACTAAGTCAAAATTTCCCAATACAACAAAAACCCACAACACTTCCAAGAAAGACATCTTCTAAATAAAACCAAGGATATGATACCATTTATGTTAAAAAATAGGGTAAAGTACTACAATAAAAAATTATTTAATTAGTATGCAAATATGAAATATTAATTAAGATATGATGTGATTTACCACTAGATTAATGTGAGAAAGTTAAAATCATCAAATTAAAAATTAGCAAACACATGATAAACACATAATGCTAGAATTTATGTTGATAAACCCTTTGGATAAAAAAACTCCACCAAAGAGAGAACAAGTCTATATTAATCCAATAACAATGTGTTACAATAATACATCCAACATCTCTCTTTAATCCGACAATATTCTAGTAGGATGACCTTACTTCACCTACAAAAGATTCATGAAAAACTATCTACTACATCTAATTTATAGTGAACTAAAGAGATGAAACCACAATTGGATTCACCAAAACCAACTACCAAGAAACCATGGTATAAAAAAAATTCAACACTGCCATACATGACAAATATTTAATGCACTATAAATAGCACCACTCATATAAGCATCTTTGACCACTCATAATCAATGTCACACTTTCCAAAAAATGACACTCCAAAATAGGCTCCATTGTACATGAGGGACCCACTTGATAATGAGTAGATGCTCCACTCACTTCCTAGCACCTATAATCAAGAAAATGGTGTAAATGAAGTCAATTAACTTTGTAACCACTACCATCAAAAGTAATCTCCCCTCTTAATTTCACTACAACTAATATTCCAAGTTACAAGGAGAAATAATAAAATAATAATATCACTCAACCACCTACATGGGTGTCCAAGTAGCCATTCCCAAGATGTTGGAGATCTAACATTAGTACATAGGGTTTGCGAGGTTAATATCACGTTAATCCTAACACCCATGAGGGAGGAGACTAGTTAACACAACTACAAGAATACTAGTGAGAGTTAGAATTCATTAATTTTCCACAGTCCATCGCGTTGTGATTGAGAGTTGTTGCTTTGACATCTTCATTGGCCATACATGGGGAATGGCCATGAGGTGGTGAATCATAATGAACATGGACAAATATGCATGGTGTGTAGACCTAATGGTGTAAAAGTGTTTGGAGATGGGCCACCTCTAAAGCCACCTTGTTGGCATGTACTTGAATCTATAGAAAAATTGGAGATAACCATAGCTCTAGTCTAAATAGAAATTGCTTATCAACTAAATTATTTGTGAGTAAAACAAAATCTTTATTTTTCCAAATAGGAAAAGAGTCTACACTCAAAAAGTATGCCAATTTGAGTCAACTTTATGAGAGTCCTAGACCCATCCCCCAAAAGAACAATATTCCAAGTAAAAGACTTAAACCTTTAAAATGTTTAAAAAGGTCATGAATCTATGTCCAAGCTAGTAGAGCTCTAGTGTCAACCCAAAAAAAATTGATCATCTCAAATTAATCACAAAAAGATAATTAGGTTTTGAAACACCAATATGGATCTAGGGAAGCCTTGGTAAATAATGCATTAGGCATTTGAGTGGGTGAGTTTAGGATTCAAAATGACATTCCAAACATTTTGAAATCTCCTTCTCCAAGTATGAGAAGAGGAATGAAGAGACCATGCAGGAGCACCCAAGCATATATGTAATCCTGCATCACCAAAAAGAATAGCTATCTCAATTTTGTTTGCTCTTAATCTAGTTTGTTGTTTCAGTTGTGATTTCGAGGTGTTGGCGATGTTGTCGTGATCATTTTTTTTGGTAGTATCATTGGTCGATTGTGGAATTAGATCATTCCTCTATTCTTTTGGTTCAATTTGAGCATGGAGACAAGTCACAAACTTTCCAAGTGAAACATAACACTCACTATTGTTTGATTACTAAGTGTCATGACAAGGATGTAGCCACCAAGCTTCTGCAAGATGTTCTTGAAGAATCTAGTGTTGTCCAACAAAGCTAAATTTTATCTTCACATTGGCCAATTATGTGGTTAAAGGATCTAATTGTATGTTCATTTTCTACCTTGATAGGCATCTCATTCCTTGGAGGACATCATTATTTATCAACATTGAAATTAATAAACTTCATCTATGTATGAGTCGTTCTACCTCTAGCTCAAGCTAAAGTATAAATTCCCATAGTTTGGGAGGATTTGAATAAATTATTTAAGTTGGAAGACAAAACTCACTGGGGCTTGCACTCAACCATCCTTGGAGTGGCATTTGGCATTCAACGTTTCATTTCCTAGATGTGGATTATATAAGACATGGTCGTTGGTTTGTAAAGAGGTTTTGGGCTGCCAAAGGAAAACATTTGAAATGTGAAATTTGATGTATTTGTCCTACCAACAGAAGGTGGAAAGAGAATTGATAAGTGTAGAAACAACAAATCAATTGATAAAAATATAAGTTGCTGCCAAAGGAATGAATATGAAGTGATGAGATGAAATTGGATTCACTATCATAGACCAAATAGAGGAGAACAAAATTTGAGTTTTGGTCACCAAAGAGGAAGAAGAGGAATTGCTGAGACAGAGAGAATAAGTAGAATGTTGGGTTGTGAAGTGGAGTAAAGATACACAGAGGCTACTCTATTTTCTGTAAAGTTGAAAGTGGAATATAGAAAGAGGGAAGAGTAGTTGTTTGTTGTTCAGAGGAAGATTAAATTGGAAGGAAAATTGTATGGATATAGATCCCATTTTCTTTGTTTGCCATAACATCACATCTGAACAAGTGATTGCTACCTATAAAGAATAAAGTTTGAGTTGGAGATTAATGAACCTATTGTTTGTCTACTGATTGTTCCATTGTTTGAAATCTGATTAAGGTGAAGGGTAATTATAAGTTTTGTTTCTATATCCGTTGTCACACAATTCAATTTGTAAATTGATTTAATTGATTGTTGATCCCTGGATTGTGTCATTGCTACTTGAATTAGCAGTCCCATAGGACCCCTAATTCTTGTATGCACCAAACCATCTCTTATTCAACCTTTGTATTATAAGAAAATGGGGAGAGGTCCATTTATAACCTTTACTAGGAGAGTAATTGCAAAAGGGGGCATCTACATACTATTCCCAATCCTTCCACCAAGGTCAGCTAGTTTGGATAACAATTTTGTGTTACATACATGGAGGCACAACCTCTAGAATTTCTTGAAAGGAATCTTGATCCTAATTATTTTTAATTTAAAACTTGCATTGGCCTTAGACTAAGGTAGCCAAGAGGAGTTGGAGTTAGAAATGATATCTTGAATGGTTTGAATGCCTCATCTGAAAAATGAGGGAATGAATCTAAGGAAATTGAGCTAGTGGAACATCATGGGAGGTAATGACTAGATATCACTAAAGAGAATGTTGATTCATAGAGAACCCATCTTGAAATCCATTAATATTCCATAGAAATCAATGTTTGATAGATTCCAAGGCTTTCTAGATGATTTTGACTACAAAAGTCTCCATAATATTGACTAAGACTATAGTATTCAAGAGAGAGTGAAAACCCAAATTTCTCTATGTTATGTGGCCATATGGGAAGGCTAAGGTAATAAAATTTCTCAAAACAATCTTCTATGCCTCATTCCATTCAATTACCCTAATAATCCACTTGGCACAACCTTTGCCTTCCTTATAAGTATCCTAGAGAAAATCTCTAAATAATTTTTCTAACTTATGATAAGAGGTCTTTGAAGGAACCTGGCAATAAGAATAATAAAAATGCATTGCCAAGAGAACTTGAGAGAAAATCTAGATCTTAATGGCAAGATAAAACATCCTAATGATCCAATAATTTAACTTTTTCTCCACTCTCATAATAAAGTATTGCTATAAAGAAGTAGGAGAATCCTATAATGCAAAGTGAATACCCAATAATCTAATAAATTCTCCATGAGTAATCTACATCCATGCACAAGCTTGAGGACAAATTGGAAGAGGCAAGAATGATTGTTTATAACATTAGAGAATCTAACTGCTAATGAATACTAGATCTTGAGGCCAAGCAATAAGTTTCAAGGCACTTTAAAGCTTGTTTGACATTTTCATCATCCTCAATCAAATTGAGGAAAAAATTATTGGCATAGTGTCCATTGACAAGTTATTGAGAATTATCAAAACGAAGGGAAATACCACAAACCAACTTTTGAGAAATGACATTCACAAGGAGGTAGCCAAACCCTTCTACAAAAAGAACATGTAAACACTAGATCCAAGGGGCATGTTTGGCTAATAGACTAGACTTGAGTTCAAATTGGTTCAATTGGGTGCTATTGATAAATAGATAAGTAGAAGCATCGACAAAAAAACACTTGAACAAATTGGAGAAAAATTAGAGTGAACCCAAGAGCCAAAAGGATAATAAGAATGAAAGGCAATTCAATCTTGTCATTTTCTTTCTAACATTCAATTTTAAGGAAAATACCTTGTTTGTTTGAATTTTGTGCCCATTCCATGCCTTTCTAAACAACAATTATATTATCTAAAATGAATATACTTATGACAAACCTTGTCTATTCAAGACAAACCATAGACAAGGTCTTCCAGTAGATGAGAAAACTAAAATAAGTTATAATACATATAGGAGATTCAAAAAAATCCTAATATATTTAAGAAAGTAGTGTAAAATAGTGTAAACTAGCAATCACACCTTAGCATGCAATGGGTACGCTGATATAACATGTAGAAAAGAAGTAATCATACACTTTTGTCGAGGGTGAATGCTTATTGTTCATCCATCATTTGAAGATTTAAAGAATGTAGTGATATGTTTTGTTGTCCTACACTAGAAAAGAAATGTAGTAGATTAAATATGTTGACATGATTCATAGTAAAGTTAGTTTTGAATAGTGGTGGGTAAAAGTAGGTATGGAGATGACATACTTTTTTTCCTCCCTTTATCGATCCTCTGCTTATTTCATGAGAGAAACATATGGGCTTTGTTTCGTGTGTGCATATCTTTAGAATGTGAAGCTAGGGCATATACGAAGACTAGCAAGGTTGTACACTCTTGATGTAGCTATGAATGTCAGCCCTTGATAATCAATGTCATTGATGTTGATTGTTTCCCTTTGAAGTGTTAGAGCTTGTGATTTGTGTATTGTTAGGCCCATGCCATTTTTAGGGGGATTTGGTGATGCCCACCATAACTAAGTAGAACAATGGGCACATTTTTTGGTTGGTTGTGATCCCAAAGTGGGCCTATGTAATTGCTTTAACCTAGCCAATTGCATGATTCACAAGGCTTACCTGCCCCCACAAATTAGAAAATAGCATAACTTCTTAGCCAATACATAAGAGGATCTTAGCTTGAAGTTGTTCATCCTCTGGAATTGGGCATGGTGTCCCCTTAATTTTCTCAACATTGGACATGGCAATTGACACCACCAAAGATTGGAGTGTACATTTATTATGTAGTGATACCAACTAATTTGTTGGAAATAAATGTATAGAGGGTAAAAAAGATGATTGCTTAGTAGAGGTAGGTGAAGAACTTGAGCGTCACAATAGAACCTTCCAATTTGTAATTGTTGGCTCTGCATTTCTTATATTTGAGAGAAGAGCACAAAAAGCAACTTCTTTTGGGTCTTGACCAATTTGATGAAATATCTTTCTTAATTTAACCACTATGGAGAAGCTTCACTAGAGTGTTTCACCATATGATGGTGCACCATACATAGAAATGTCATTGATTGCTGGGAGCTGGCAAAGGTCACCAAAGAGGATGATTGAACATGTACCAAAAGGGATTTGATTATGATAGGGAGTGCTTCACGCAAGATGAATTCAATGCATTCAAACAATTTTGGACGGATGAAGCTCATTTCAACTAATATAATGTATCAAATGAAATACATTTTTTCCAAGAATGTTGCTATTGTTTTCCCTTATAGGGGGCTTATTTCTTTTATTAGTATTAAGAGAGTCTAATCAATGATTAGTGCATGTATGTTGAAATCTGTAAATCCAGTTGATACAAGCATCAACAATGGTGAATTGTAGAAGATTGTGACACAATTATGTCGTAGGATTTTTGTTGCTCAATAGATAGCTTGTTTGGGGTATGTTGATTCATAACATGTGGGACATGAAAATTTGGATGGTTGGAGTCAATGAAATCAATAGTAGACACTTTTAATAGTGGATTGAATCTTGTTTCTACCTAATTATCTAAGCATGTTGAGCCCATCTAGTTGTAATGGTAGGCCTAAGTATATAGCTTAGTGTGCAATGGGTACATCGAGATAGCATGTAGAAAATAAGTAATTAGTGGTATAGTGCATGACCATTTATTGTACTTGAGAAGAGAGCATACAATTTTGTCAAGGGTAAATGTTTGTTGTCCATTTGAAGATTGAAAGAATGTAGAGATATGTTTTGTTGTCTTGCATTGGAAAAGAAATGGAGTAGATTAAATATGTTGACATGATTCATAGTAAAGTTAGTTTTGAATAGTGGTAGGTAAAAGTAGGTATGGAGATGAAAAACTTTTTTTTTTCTTTTTTGGTTTTGGTTAACTATTTGCATGTGATAGAGCCCTTAATCAGTCATCATCTTGTTTCCTAAGAGAAACATATGTTGCATGTGTGTATATGTTTGGAATGTGAAGCTAGGGGATATGTGAAGACTTTCTAGGTTGCACGCTCTTGATATACCTATGAATGTCAACCCTTGACAATCAATGTTGTCGATGTCAATTGTTTCCATTTCAAGTGTTAAACCTTATGATTTGTGTATTATTAAGACCACAGATTAGCAGAACAATGGGTAGTTTTTTTGGTTGGTTGTGATCACAAAGAGAACCTATGTAATTGATTTAACCTAGCCAAGTGCATGATTCACAAGGCTTGCCTGCACCCACAAATTAGAACATAGAATAGTTTCTTGGCCAATAAATAAGAGGATCTTAGCTTAAAGTTGTTCATCCTCTGGAGTGTTAGAGTTAGATGGCAGAAGATATCAATTAAATGCAAACAAAAATTAAACAAAGGAATGGAAATACATAGAAATAATAATAGCAAGAGACAAGTTTTAACGTGGTTCACCCAAACCTGGGTTACATCCACCAACATAGAGTCCAATATTATTATCCAGTAAATGAAATTGATTACAACTAGCAATCCTTGCAACTCAATACCCCTACAAATGCTACAATACAATATCAACAAAAATCCTAACCCTTAGCCGCTTTTATCAAGCCTTATGTTAGTTACAAAAATAAGTTTTTTTATGTCGACCAATAGAAAAATAACACCTAATGTCTTTATAAAATAATAGGCAATTTTTGCTTTGGGGGTGCTACCTCGAGCAGCCCCCAAACCCCCATCGTGGGCTCTACCCCCAGGCCCCCACCGAGGGGATGCCCCCCCGGGCCCCATAGGAGGGGTTCTGCCCCCCATGCACTCCCCCATTAAATAATTTGGGGGGAAACTGCACTGACAATAGTGGGGAAAATTTAACCTCTAAGTCTGATTAGGCTCCATATAACAACAATCCCCCACTTGGAGACTAATCAAACTCCACACCATATCATCTCCCACTTAGATACTGATCATAACATCGCTGACCTTGTAGCTCCCACTGGAAATAAGCACCCTGGACTCTGATGTTCCAATTTTATGTTTTCAATCTTGAAGACCAACCGAAGCTGAAGAGGAGCGCAATTTCTCCCTTGTTACTGCCTTTGTAAACATATTCATTGGATTTTCATTTGTATGCATCTTTTCCAGTCATAATTGTCCATCATCCAACACAAACCGAATGAAGTGATACCTCAACTGTATGTGTTTGGTCTTTCAATGCAAGGCAAAATTCTTTGCAAGATGTATGGCACTCTGACTGTCTGTATACAAGGAACTGTTAGCTTGTTGTTTGCCCAATTCTTCCATGAAAGATTGCAGCCATATCATCTCCTTGCTTGCCTCTGTTGTAGCTACATACTCTACATCTGTGGTGAATAAAGAAACCACCTTTTGCAACCTAGAGATCCAACTCATCGCTGTCCCACCTAAATTAAAGAAATAACTTGTAGTACTCCGCCTGGTATCAATATCTCCTACCAAATCTGAGTCGACATAACCTGCTAAATCAATATTAGAGCCCCCAAAACATAAGTGTTTAATGGATGTACCTCTCAAATATCTGAGAATCCATTTTATCGCATTCCAATGCTCCAATCCGCGATGACTCATATACCTTCTTACGACTCCTACATCAGGTGCAATATATGGTCTTGTGCATACCATGGCATACATTAAATTCATACAACTGAAGCATATGGTACCTTGGACATTTTTTCTTCCCCCTCTTGTGTCTTAGGACACATCTCCTTAGTCAATTTCAAATGACTAGGCAAAGGTGTGCTAACAGCTTTTGCATTCTCCATATGGAATCTCTACAACACCTTTTCAATAGAATCAACCTAAGATAGAGTCAATTTTCTGTTCTTCCTATCTCTGCAAATTTTCATACCAAGGATTTGTTTTGCTGACCCCAAATACTTCATAGCAAATGATTGTGCTAACTGTTGTTTTAACTCTCTTATGTGATCCATGTTAGACCCTGCTACAAGCATGTCATCAACATATAAAAATAAAATAATGTAGTTGTCATTATCCAACCTCTTAAAATAAACACAATAGTCAGAATTACACTAGTTGTAGCCTTACTCAGCCATAAAACTATCAAATTTTAAATACCATTTCCGAGGTGCTTGTTTCAGGCCATACAAACTCTTCTTCAATCTGCACACCTGTTTCTCCTTACCTTTGACCTCAAATCCTTAGGGTTGTTCCATATATATCTCCTCCTCCAAATCACCATGGAGAAAGGCAGTGTTCACATCTAGCTATTCCAAATGCAAATCTTCAACAACCACAATACTTAAAACAATATGAATAGAAGTCATCTTAAGAACTAAAGAAAAAATCTCATCAAAATCAATACTTTTTTTCTGTGCAAATCCTTTAACAACTAACTTGGCTTTAAATATTTTCTTACCTCCATCTTCCTCTTTCAGCCTATAAACCCATTTGTTTGGTAAAGCCTTTTTACCTGCAGACAACTTACATAATTCCTAAGTCTAATTTTTCAGCAAGGAGTCCATTTCTTCTTTCATTGCAAGCTCCCATTGAACCTTTGTATCCACTTGCATAGATTCACCATACCCTTCCAGTTTACCAGCATATGTTAACAAAATATAATAAAAAGAGGGAGAAAATCTTTCAAGAGGTCTACTTAGCCTTGTTGACCGTCTAAAATTAACTGGAGTTTGTGGTATTTCTTGTTATTGTTGTGGAACATGAGGAACCACAGGAACATCATTATTTGGAGTATCATCCAGCACCACATAATCCTTTTCTTTCTTCTCATGCTACTGCAATTGATCTTTGTACAACACCTTCTCATTGAATACAACATCCCTGCTTCTCACAATTTTCTAATTTTTAAAATCCCAAAGCCTATAACCAAATTCATCAATGCCATGATATCCAACAAAGATACACTTTTTTGATTTTGCATCCAGCTTGGTTCTATTTTCATAATCTACATGTTCAAATGCTTCACATCAGAAGGTTTTGAGAAAATAATTACTCACCTTCTTACCTGTCCATGCTTCCTCTGGAATACCACAGCCCAAAGGAACTGAAGGACCTCTATTAATTAAATATATAGCAGTGTTGATAGCCTCTGCCGACATGTTTAAAGGTAGCCCAGCATGCAATCTCATGGTCCTTGCATGCTCCATTATTGTCCTATTCATGGGCTTAGCCACTCCATTCTCCTGTGGAGTACCTGGAACTATTTTTTACCTATGAATTCCATTAAATGAACAATAATCCTTAAATTATTTTCTGCAATACTTACCACCATTATCAGATCTAAGATATTTTAATCTTTTACCCATCTCATTCTCAACCAAGCTTCTCCATTTCTTAAATGTTTCAAATACATCAGATTTCTGCCTAAGAAAATAAATCCAAACTTTCCTAATTGCATCATCTATGAATGTAACATTATACCGAGAGCCACCAAGAGAAGATACCTGAGCTGGTCCCCATACATTTGTATGCACAAGCTCCAACTTTTCATCTTTCTTTTGCTTCCCATCCTTGAAAAAATTGACTCTCTTTTGTTTTCCATACACACAACTTTCACAGAAACCTATATTAATACATTTCAAACCTAGTAAAACTTTCTTAGAATGAAGTACCTTCATACATTTTTCACTCATATGCCCAAGTCTGTTATGCCACAGTGTTGTCTCAGAATGTAATGCCCCATCATGCAACCCTAGAGTGCAAGGCTAAAAGTACAAAATAATAGAACTAATTTTTTTTTTTGAACCAAGTAAATGCAATAAGAGTAACCAAAGATGTCATAATACATGACATGAAGAAAAGTGCACTTCTAACTCCTCTAGGGAAACATAACTGCATTAGAGAATATAAAGTATAAATCACACAAGTGATAACTATTTTACTGCTACTATAAATCAAATCAACTTTTACATTAGCAAGATAGTTAATTTATCAAGGTCTTAGTACAAGATCACAAGATTACAAGATTACAAGACCGATCTTGTCAGTTTACAAAAGAATGCATAAGAAAGTATACAACACCACCGAAGGTAGGAAGCAAACTGGAACTGGACCACCTCTGCGTAGAACTTGAACCGCATCTCCAAAAAAAAGACCAATGGATAGCTCTTACCACCCAACCATGTGGAACCCTGAGGTCCACCCCTCCGAGCTAGGAGATAAAGACGAGGATTCCACTAAGCCAAGAAACAACATCCAAAAAATAAAAGAATGATAACTGACTTGACACAACCGACCATATCATCAAAGCTGCACAAGACAAGACATCACTCCAGAGGTACTACCAAGAAACAACAGAACTACGTAAGGAGAGTGTCATCGCATGGTCCTAACATGGGTTACCCAGGCTATCTATCCCCAGAAGCCAACCCCCATCTATGGTTACCCTGGCAGCCTCTCTCTAGGCGCCGGCCCCATAGGGTGACACATGTGGAGCCGACAGGTCCTCTCATGGAGACAAGGAGGTCGACCTTGCCAACCAGGCCTTCTCATCCCATCCTTAGCTTGTGAGAGCACTCAAGGCATGGGTGAGGTCTCTTACTTATCTTGTTAAGTGTTTTAATACCCCAACCCTCTTGATTAAGTTATTAAGTTTTTCACATGCTTACAACTTCCATGGGGTTACCCAGGTGTCCTCTCACTAGGCACCAGCCCCACCATGAAAGCCACTCCCTTAGGGTTCTCAGGTCAAACATACATACCACAACATATAGGTATAAAAGTCACAAATCAGATCTGGGCCATAACGTATGCCTTTCAGTAGGCCATAACAAGAAATCCATAATCACTTCAAAATGAAGAAAAACAATTAAGAACCAAGTACTGTATTCAAGAGGCCATTCCCCAAACATTGTAAGATGCAAAAATCTAGATAACCCAATGCCATAATTCGAACCAAAGCCAAAAACTACCCCTCTGGAGTTAAGTACACAGATACTATATCACAAAAAGTCCCTCATCCAAAATGGAAACCATGGTTTAACAACTTGACACAAGATGTGACTCAAAACTAAGATATGAAATAGACCATCTGCATCATTCTTGCATGCATAAACAACAAGGACCCCCATACATGGTCATAAAATAAAACATTAACCCAAATTAAAGCCATAGTCATCCAAGCCTTGGAAACACAAACTTGACCCCTTGCCCCAAAACTTGACAAAGGTTCGACCTACACAAGAATACCCACATAGCAAAACTCTACATCACTTGGGGAAAAAAAAAGCAAGGATGGTGAACCATAATATGAATAAAACAAAGTCTAAAAGCCAACAAAAATTTTCCTTCTAAGCTTCACAACATAATACTTTCTACCAAGAACAATACCATTAAGTATAAAACTTCTAGTGATCCCAACAAGTTAAAAAAACATATAGTTTCCTATAACATAAAATACTTATCCAACATTATACAAACTTCCAACAACTACTAAAAGCACTTCCACAACAATATTACTTCCTTTCTGAAAGGAACACAAGGATTTAATACAACATCAAGATTCACACTTCATAGTTACCCAACACAGAACATAAACTCCACCCCAATGTAAGTACAATGATCCAATTCTAAAGATACGACTAGGAGAAAAACCGAGCAAATGGAATTCAATAAATTCATAATTTAAAACATGGAAGTACATGAGAGATCTTCACTTTCTTTAAAGGAATATTCTAATTCCTAACAACTCTAAGCATAAACTGTTATCTACCAAAATAAGGTGAATCCATTTACCGTTAACTTCCTACCCACCAGTGACAGTTATATAACTGATAAAAGATATAAATATCTATGAGACTACTATTCTCACCAATAGATACAAAGCCTTGTCATAGACAACATGCAATTAACTCTAAACCATACTCACGATAAAATGCATTCCTAACCCTAATGAGGGGCTGGCACCAAAATTAAAATCATATCCTTAAGCAATAGTAACTATACCATAAGAAGAATACATTTGATGTCTACCTATTGCTAAATTAAACAACCTTGAAAATAATTTGCAAGAGAAAACATATTCGGTTTAAACCTAATTCAAATTACACTAAACATTAAGGCTATAAATAAAGTAGTGCCTTTTTGCCTAAGTGGAAAGGAAATGGAACCAACATCACTCTACAACATAGATAACATTTCATCACAATTTTCATGAACCTAGGGGCTAACATTGAAACCCTATAGAGAAAGATTAGGCTATAAAATTTAAAACAAATCTTCACCAAAAACTTGAATAAAAAAAATATTCCTTATTGTCATCTAGAGTTAAGAATGGACTCAATCCAACCATTATTCCAAGGAATGCTAACGTCTTCCTAAGCATTAATATAAATATTCGCACTCATGAATTTACATACCAATTAACGTTTAACAATAACAAATTCTAAAGTAACACTATGACGTACACATAGCATGGAAAAATACATCACACCCATATAGATGAATTACCATAGACATAAAAAAAAAAACCTTTAAAACATATATACTCTTTCCCAAAAATATAAATACATCTTCTTGCTAAGATACCAACTTACCACTGACCGTCTAACTAATTGTTTATTTTATTACTGACATTTACCACTAGCAAGCTCCAATGGATAACTAACAAGTTTAAATCTAACAAGATGGAAAAAGTGCATCTAATAATTAATGATAGAAAAGAAACCATCAACTAACACAAATATCTTCTGTTCGACAACATACTCTCTGACAACATTCATACTCCTACAACTTCTAATAAAGAAAATCTCTTTAAAAAATGAATATATATCTTCCTACATCTGCGTGGCATGGAGATTCCAACACACACTAACCTCTTTAATTTAAACAAGGAGATTAGAATATATCTAATATGAACAACCATGTATACATTCTATTTCTAGTTATAAGAAGCAAAGGCAAATAAGGTTGATCCTATAAACATCTAATGTTCTATCTATACATAAAAAAGCACAAAACATTGCAATGATTGTCGACTACCTACTGGGTCAAAACGATGGTAGATTCTTATGCACACGGCCGAAAACATGAAGAATAGCCTTCCGACGGCTGAGACCAAAACTAGCGACAAGGTCAAACGAATAAATTTCAAACCATATGACACTACATAGCAATGCGGTTCACAGACAAAGGTAGAGAACACGTCTCAATTATATTGACTGATGTGTCTAACTAGGACTACTGACACACGAGTGCGTTGAACACTGACTGAACAGCACTAAACGACGACTGCCGCCCTTACACTGATGTCCCACCACTGCAGAGGGAAAAATGACTCAACCAACGACGATAATGCAACTGATCTATTAACATGCCACTGTGCATACTGTCTAACTGGCAGACACAAGGATTGGGTTTGGAACGTAGAAGTCTCCACTAAAACCACCTAAGATAACCAAATGATGCCATGAATAAAAAGGGAAGTTTGACTAACAATAAGTCTGTAATGAAAGCCTGACCATTCATTGTCAGGCCTAAGCTTAAGAGACTAACAAGAAGATGAGCCACCACAAATAACATGCCAAGCCTACGATCCCTAACAAGGCAATTTCTAAACTTAACTAATGATAATACCAAACCTAGCAAGAAAAAAGGTAACCGTGGACAAAAAAAGAAGTTTACTGACTGTCATAAATAGGAATAGAAATTTCTTGAAAGCTTTGCACACCTCTAGGCTCAAAACAATGTGAAATCCTAAGAAAACCAAACGTGATTATCTATTTATTTATTTTGAATTGCTTCTAGCTGAGTTTTTTCTCAAATTCAATGATGAATTGACGAATATCATTTGGCCCAAAAGAAAATTTGTTTATGCAGAAATGAAGAAATAGTAGAAGAACTTCTCACAAATCAAATTGTCATGACAAGATAGCAAGGTATATCACTAGTAAAGGTAGTGTTGGTGGGAACAAATTTAGACAAGCAATGTTGAAGGTACAAGATCATCCTCAGGGTTACACAGTTCAAAGTAAGGTATTGTTTTCTATGCAAGGTGACATGGAACATATATAAAGGGTCTTCTGAAGAAGGGTGGAGCCATGACAATAATCTCAGATGTAATCAACATATTCAAGCTACCACAGAATAGGGGTAGTAACAATTTGCTAGCAAAGAGAGCAATTTGATGTGCAGAATGACAGGGACAAGAGATTTATAAAAACCATAAAATTGATCCATCTATTTCACTAGTTTGAGAACACAAAGAAGATCATAGTATATGGCACAATAACTCAGAAGGATTAAGACAAAGGCTCAACCAGAAGAATCCATCATGGAGGAATCTACAGGGGTAGGAGCAGCATTCAACTCACAGGGTACACATGGACAAATAAAATTTCCAAGTTACATGCAAGTTTCACAACCAGGACCAACTAGATCACACATAGCACATGCTGTAATAAAAATCTAACTTACGAACTACCATGAATGCAATTTTCCTAGAGAGAGACAATTCACATACCTAAATTTTCCATCCCACCTCCCAATTTTTTTCCAACCCTTCCCACCAATTTCCTTCCTCTTCCCCCATAAAAGTGGTTCAGCTCATAAAGAAAAAGTAGACATGCATCCGTTACTCCGCATCCCACTCTCCAACAAATTTTAAATTTTTACTATATACAAAGATTCCCAAATCTTCCAATCTCTGAACTGACAACCAACAACCATTAATGCATAATAAAAAATATACTAGTTACCCATAACTCCAAAATATGACATAATTACTCTTGGATAACCAAATACACAATTCTAGTCTATTTTGGGATTAAACCAAGGTGTCCATCCAAGTTCTAAGCCAACACAAAAATTATCGAATAAACATAATTGGAGCATTATTATTCTAATAAGAAATCAATATAGTATTAACCAACTATGCATGAGCTTATTAACACAACTCGACTATTCTCCAAAACTCAGGTTACCAAACATATAGGGCAAGGAACAAGCAACACCACACGACCAATCAACACCACACGACCAAGCAACACCACACGACCAATCAACACCACACGACCAAGCAACACCACACGACTCGAGACCACAACCGAAGACAAGGACCGACCCAGTGGAATAGACCTCGCATTATCTCCCATCACTGATACCCATTGGTGTAAGAACCCACTTGAACCTACTATATCAGGTGGAGTCAAGGTTCGGTACCTGTAGCCTACATCCAAGCAATTGGTTGAATAAAATCAAACACATATATGTCAACACACATAGAGTCAGAGAATCACGGCATAGTAGGGTACTCGAAGTGAGTAATACTACACCGTCTCTGCTCTTGACACAATATCATAACATCTTCTATCTGAATTCAAATACCACAAGTCAAATGACACATGATGATATTAATTTGCATCATAACTGAAATAATAGTAATGCCATCATGAACTCATAACACCTGTCTAATTATACCAGTCAAACATAAGTCATAACCTACTATTCAACTGTCTCAGAATTGAATCAATGCAATGAACGACTAAACTATCGCCAATTGACAGAGAGCAATGCAAAACCACTGCTATCACAAGCCAACGACGAGGAGGCACTACACAGAACCTATATCAACTATTTCAATCTTTTACTACAAACCTGCAACAACTGTTCCTGGGCTTGTTTATTTTTTCTCTACAATAGCTAAAGTAGAAGAAATAGTATGACTTGTACAAAGATATAAGGTGCCTACTTACACACCTTTTGCTACTATTAAGGCACCTTTTAAAACCTTCCAATTTTTATCAGTAAATGTAACAATGCAACCTTCATCAGCTAGCTGCCTTGCTAAAATTAAATTCCTACTTAGCCTTGGAATATGTCTTACCTCTTGTAGTATCCAATGATTTCCATTTTGGAACTTAATCTTGATTTTTCCCTTTCCAATAATCTAACAGGGTTCGTTATCTCCCAAATAAACTAGCCCAAAATCCCCTTGGACATAATCAAGAAAATAACTTCTATGGGGTGTAGCATGAAATGAGGCACTAGAATCTAAAACCCATGAATCATCAACATTATCTAGGGAAAGAATCAAAGCATCATATTTTGCCTCCTTATTGCCTTCTTGTTTGTCTCCTTTATTTTTTTGAGACCAGCAATATTTCTTCAGATGACCTGGTTTCCCATAGTACCAACAATCCTTTTGTCCTCTGGATTGGGATCTCTTGTCCTTACCAAGCTTTCTAGCAAAGAACATAAAACCAAGAGAGCCCTCACCTCTTCATCAAATTTCACTTTTATAGAAGTTAACTAACTGGTAATCGTATTAAACTCATTTAAATGATCTATTACAGATCCACGTTTAATCATTTTTAGATTAAACAAATGCTTCATGAGAAATACCCTATTTGAGGCTGAGGGTTTTTCATACAATTTAGCCAAAGCTTTCATCAGTTCACTTGTTGTCATCGCTTCTATTATATTGAATACCACAAATGGTGCTAGGCACAACCGAATGGTTCCTAGTGCCTTTCTGTCCAGAAGATTCTAATCCTCATCAGTCATTGTTGCCAATTTCTTGGCTATTCCTTCCAACAACCTCCATAAATCCTTCTGATAGATACAATCATCCATCTACATCTTCCGTAACTGATAGTTTTGCCCATTGAATTTACCTACCTTTAATTTAGTCTCGTTCGCCATTGCTCCTACTCAATCGTGAGACTCCCACTCAACCATGAGACCTTCTTGCAGATGATAATTGAATACAACCGACTCTGATACCACTTGTTAGGGTTAGATGGTAGACCCGAGCTACATCCACCAACAAAGAGTCCAATATTATTATCCAGTAAATCAAACTGATTACAACCAGCAATCCTTGAAACTCAATACCACTACAAATGCTACAATACAATATCAACAAAAACCCTAACCCTTAGCTACTTTTATCAAGCCTTATGTTAGTTACAAAATTAGGGTTTTTTTTATGTTGGCCAATAGAAAAATAACACCTAACGCCTTTATAAAATAATAGGCAATTTTTGCTTTGAGGGCGTTGCCCCTAGCAGCCCCCACTAGGGGCATTGCCCCCCGACCCCCACCGTGGGCTTTGCACTCGAGCCCCCGTCGAGGGGTTGGCCCCCCGGGCCCCGCAAGAGGGGCTCTACCCCCTGCACTCCCTCATTAAATAATTTAGGGGAAAATTGCACCAACAAAAGTGGGCAAAATTTAACCTCCAAGTGTTATTAGCCTCCATATAACAACATGGAGTTGGGCATGACTTGCCCCCTTAATTTTCTCAACATTGGACTTGGCAATTGGCACTACCAAAGATTAGAGCATATGTTTATTATGTAGTGATACCAACTAATTTGTTGGAAATAAATGTATAGAGGATAAAAAAGATGATTGCTCAGTAGAGGTAAAAGAAGAAGTTAAGCATGACATTGGAACCTTCCAATATGTAATTTTTGGCTCTACATTTCTTATTTTTGAGAGAAGAGCACAAAAAGCAACTTTGTCTGGGTCTTGACCGATTTGACAAAATATCTTGCTCAATATAACCACTATCGAGAAGCTTGACTATAGTGTTCCCCCATATGACTAGTGGGAGTTGGCATAAATCACTGAAGAGGATGATTAAATAGGCTCCAAAAGGGATTTGATTATGTTATGGAGTGCTTCATGCAAGTTGATGTCAATGTGTTCAAACAATTTTGGACTGATGAAGCTCATTTTAGCTAGTAGAATGTATCGAATGAAATACATGCCTTCCTGGAATGTTGCTAGTGTTTTCCCTTGTAGGGGGCTTATTTCTTTTATTGGTATTCAAAGGGAAAATAAATGGTTGATTCCTGTATGTTGAAAGCTGCAACTCTAGTTGGTGTGAGTAGCAACAATGGTGATTGGCCATGTAGGGTTGTCAACATGAGGGTGGACTTGATGTTTGTTATCAAGTGCGACTTTTTGGTACTTGTAGTTCCTTGTATGATGATTATTAGAGGTGGTTATAATTCCATGTTAGAAGATTGCGACATAATTATGTCATAGGGTTTTTTGTTGCTCAATAAAGAATTTTTTTGGGGTAGGCTGATTCATAACATATGGGACATGAAAAGTTGGATGGTTGGAGTCAATCAAATCAATAGCATACATTATTAACAGTGGATTGAATCTTGGTTCTTCCCAATTATGGTTTTGGTCAATCCCATGTTAGCCAATCATGTTGAGCCCGTCTAGTTGTAACAGTAGGCCTGGGACCTTGGTATAGTCCTAACAAGACTTGACATTCATTAAGACTATCTTCTTGCATTTCATGTCCCTTGTCAGAAGGAGTTTCATCATCAATGTTTGTTAGTGGATCTAGAGATGTACGGTGCACATGCCATGGATTCCACCTATTATCAAATCAAAACCTCAAATTAAATTAATTTGCAAATGATATAGGAATGATCTCGAGACCTCTCTCTCTCTCCATGAATTCTACACATCTTCCACCTTAATCAATTTACCCTTTTGATTTGCTTTTTCCACCCATATTTTGAGGTAAGCTTGTTTTCTTTACAAATTTTTGTAGGTACAACATAATTGAGTGGTATACCCAAATGATGCAAAGAAACTTTTGCACCCCCAATTCTAGAGAACAAAGATAGGATATTGATCCCCTTTATAATATAAATAGGCTTCAAAATAGAAATATGGTATCCTATAATGAATAAATCATAGTGATACATTTTTCCTCTTCTTCGTATTTTACATCTATGAAAGCTAATTGACTCGGTACTACATGAAAAACATTTAAATGTTTGGTTGCAAAGTCTCCATGAATGTTTTATTTCGCCCAAATTGAAAAGGTTAGTAAAGACAAGTATTGAAAATCAAGAACATTATTTTGATTATATGGAGCAAATTTCTTTGCACAATCAGCATGGGACTAATTACAAGCTTAGATGTTGCCAATTACAATCCTAGGGTTATTAGTCATGGAATTGTAACCTTAATTAGACATAGAAGAATAAGTGAAGGAGATAGAGAAGATAAGATGACATATATACTTGGGAAAACCCTTTTGAATAAGAAACCCACCACCAAAAGTAAACCTTAATAAATTCCCTAAAAATAAGCTTACAATAGATTGAGAATCGTAGCCCATGTGTTAACACTTTAATAGCATGTTGATACTACTACATGAAAACCATTTAAATGTTTGGTTACAAAGTCTCCTTCATGAATGTTTTAGTTCAAAATACTGCTAAGATTTTATAAGATAAAATTATTGCTCTCTCTCTCTCTCTTTGTATATATATATATATATATATATATATATATATATATATATATATATATATATCACTTCTCTAGCCCCTTCTTTGTTTTCCCTATTCTAAATGTAGATTCAATGGCCATTGCATTTTAGTGGAAGGTGAAAATTAATTACATTTTTTTTAATTTGGTAGTGGAAGTATAAATTCTTAACACCATTTGTTAGCAAATAGAGTTAAAGTTGCCATTTCATAGTGTATGTTTTAATGTTTTTTTGTATATAATATCATTTATCTATTAGTTAACTATATCTATTTTGTATATAAAAATATATATTAATTATACTTATTATTATATACTATGTTTTATATAATGTAAATTATTAACTAAATCTTTCTACAAGTTAGCTTTTCTATTATTAATCCATAAATCAATATTAGGGCTTAACACAAACTGCCCACTAAGAATTATTTATCTGTCAATTAGTGATATGGTGACACATTGCCTACTTGTTCTAGCCAATTGTGGACAATATCTAAAATGTGCATTCATAACTGAATGCCTTAGCATAGTATCAACTCTCTTGTCCATGTGTCCAATGTGCATTGACCCAACCTAAGATGCCATGCCTAGCCATAACTACTTGACCATTGATGCACACACATTGTCATTTAATGCTTTCTCATCGATAAATCCCTTAAGATAGGCCACTCCAATATAATTATAAGGGAGAAAAACTAAAAAGTAAATCTATGAATTGGGCACACAAATTAGGTCTTAGCTAACTATGTTGGTATGAGTAATAGAGGGCATTTGATTACTCTTCATGTGATTAGACCCCCCCTCTCTCTATATATATTACAACCACAACTCCCACCCCCCTCTCTCTTTCAACCCATGTAAAGTTAATTGAGTTGTTAAATTTCTTATAGATTAATTTAAAGTGTTATATTTAAAAGTATATATTATATGGAACATTGAGAGGAACAAGCTCCTGAGGTTCCTCAAGGATGGACACGCCACCATGTTCATCTATGAGATGAAGGATGATTATGAGTGGAGGTGCAATGTGGACAACCTAACCTCCTTTGAGGAGGCTCTCAAGAAGCTGAACAACAAAATTAAAGACAACAGGGAGCCCTCCTATGCCCAAGTTGAGATGCTGACAAAGATTCAGTGCCAGAAGACCATTGTTTGGATGGAAGGACCTCAGGGATGGGTGGCATGGGTTGAAGCCCATGACGACATCCTCTCTTGATGCTTTTGTTGATGTTTTGTATATACTTTCTTCTCATAATGTAGTTTGTTTGTTAGTACTCTTTTGTGCGGATTATGCACCCTGTTGTAACTTTGGTTTTTGTTGTCCTGTGGCAGTGACAGCTATATTTTGCTGAGGCTTGGCCTCCTTATACTAGATTCTCTCGATTTTTAATATAAAAAAAAAAGTATATATTATATATAGTAATAATGTAGTATATTTTATTTATATTTAACAATTGTATATATTTTATATAATAAAATATAATAGTAAATATACTTACAATATAGACTTTTTATATGAAATAAATATATAACTAAATTATATATATATAACTATTAAAAATATAATATATTTTAATATTACAATTATAAAATACAATATTATATTAAAAATGTATTTTATAATATATATATATATATATATATATATATATATATAATTTTAAAAATTTATAAGTATAATATATTATATATTATATATAATTTTCATTTATAATATTGTATTAGAAATATTTGGATAATATTATTGGATAATAGGCAAACATATAACATTACCAATTTTTAATATTTAATAAAACTTTTGCTTTATTTACCCTCCCTCCGTAAATATTATTTACTTCCTCTTTTACCCCTGAGCTTTTAATTTATTCGGCATAATAATTATCCAAATTTGTAGATTTATTAGAAATGAAAATGTGTTTTAGCAGCCGATATAGGACACCAATGAAAATGTGTTTTAGGCCGATATGGGACACCAAGTAAATGCGGATTTATAATAATAATAGTCAGTGCCTAAATCAGGGGGAAAAAATGACAAACAAATAAATAGAAAATGACACGCGAAGACGATGAACTCGACGACAGAAAAAGGGGTGGCGAGATGACTTACCGCCTCCAGCTGGTCTACCCTAGCTAAAATATCGTTCAAGCCAGCGTGCCAGTAGAGATTGTTTGGAGATCCATTTCCCGCTTTTCCAATAACATCAGAATTATTTTAGGCGGACAGAGAGAAGGAAAAAACGGTGAAAATAGTGACTGCAAAATCAAACGGTCAACACGCCTTCAATCGTCTTGCATCCCTTCTAACTTGTTTTCAGCCGTCGATTGTGGATGCCAGGCTTCTCTTTGCCAAAAGGAATGCCTTGGACGTAAATACAAAGAATAAGGGAAGAGCTTAAAAATTAGGCTAACATCCAACCTTAATTCTCAAAACTAAAACTTAATCAATATCTAAATTTATTTCTTAATCTTTTCGTAACAAAATAAAATTTAAAAATAATTTTTAAACACACTATCAAATCTATTATTAAAATATTAATGAAAGTTAGTCGTGAACAATCTTTATTTATATTTAGATAATTGTGAAAATAACATAAACAACACCTGTCAGCATTTTTCTGTTTATGTACCCTGCTGATGTTGGCTGCTTGACAGCTTGTTCTGTATTTCTGTATTTTTTCTTACTCGAATAAACAAAATAACATAAACAAAGCCTTCACATCTATCTTTTAGAAAGACAATGTCTGTATTTTCCACATCTGTCCATCCCATGGTGGACGTTAAAAAACTTGTATTAAAGGAAAAAAACCACGTGGATTGATAATATGTCGGTGACAATTATTGTTGTAAAAACGGACCTAAAAAGCAATATCTTTTCCTCACGTTTTTTGGGTGCCAAATGACAGCCATTGCTTTCCACCGATTTCTTACTACTTTAAATACCATTCCTCCTCCCCTGCACTTGCTCATTATATCATATTATCATACCATCTATTCAATTCCATCAAATTTTGACGGATTATTTGCATTTTGTTTTGGTAAGAAATGTCTCAACCTCGGCTGTTCACAATCGATTTCTTGGGAATTGGAAGTGATAAGACTGGTAGCTCTCAATCGGGTTCCTTCATGGATTGCCAACAACAATTTCTGAAGAGGCGATGTAAGTTATCTTGTTCAATGTACCAAATTTTTCTGACATAATTATTAAAGAATTCGTTCATTAATACTGATGTTCTTTGGGTTTTAATGTATACAGCAATGCAGTCATGCCTGGGAAGGATAAAACCTCATATGCTGCAACAAGTGCTCTCACACGGATGTTTGAGCAATTCAGAAAAATTTCACAGGGAAACTCATAAGAATCCACAGACGTGCCAAAGCAAAGCCACGCTGTTGAGACATCAAATGCCAGTAAGTTTTGCACTCAGATTTGTGACAATTTAGAATGTGAACAATTATACGGTACATTAACGACGGATTAATTTTGTTATGCAGAATTTCAATAGCAATTGTCAACATGGCCAACATAAGAAGTACTCACCAAGGGTACCACAAAACCGGACAACAAAAAAACATATACAAACCAAAACTCCAGCCATAAGAAAGTCTCCAAACTTATTTTTGGATGATTTTATTTATTGTTGTATAATTAATATATTTTTTTCTTAAAGGTGGAACAAAATATAGAGAAATAGATATAGTTAGGAAAAAGGTAACACAACATGGTAAATTTGAAGTTTTGTTAGCTCACATAAACAAGACTTTGAAGATGTAGAGGAGGAAGAAGAAATGAAATAGTGTAAACTTCCCAACAAATAGTTTGGAACTTGGGAAAATCTTAGATGAGGCTACAAAGGAAGTGCTCAAAGGTGCACACAAAGTGGTGAGAGGAAGCCCTTCAATGCTTCCTTTCTAAATCTAAACTTAGAGTTTCAAATAAATTTTTAGACATTCATATTCTACATGAATTGTTTAATTCAATTATCATGGAACTTGAGAACAAAGTAGTTATTGCCAAATTTATTAGCATCTAGCCTTCTAGACAATGGGTGAAATTCTGGGTGGAGTGGAAATGGTTTAATAGTCTAAGGCCTAGCATTGAATTCTTACCACAAGGTTTTCTAAAAACTACCTTCCAATCTTCAATGGATAGGGAAAGAATTTTGAAATGTGACCCATGATTTATGGGAAACACTAGCCTTTATATGAAAGCATGGTCACCTAGATTTGACCCTAAGAAGAAAGAGCTCAATGATGTGCCAACTTGGATTTTCCTTTTCAAACTTTCCCTAAGTTTTTAGTTAGAGGAGATTTTTCAAGATGATATTCCATCAATCCTTCTTGTTTAGCTCAAATACCACCTTTTGGTTGGAACTAACCACCTATGCTCAAATTTGTGTTAGGATAAATCTTGAACAATCTATCAAGTAGGCGATAAGGACTTTCTTTGTGATGCAACCTTGAACACATGACCTAGATTATGAATTCCTTCCTTTATGCTGCTTTTCATGTAAGGAGGTAGGACATTTGGCAAAGAACTATGATTTGGGAATGCACATAAAACCTAGTTTAGCTATCAAATCTGAATGGGTTTGGAGAGTAAAAACAAGGATGCCCAAGAAACCACACCAGTCAATCTACAATCAAACCTCATGCAAAGGGAGGATTAGTGCAAAAAGAGATTCTGACAATGGAGAAAGGCGAAAGTCCCACAATAAAACAAAAGCTATAGAAAAGGAAATCCTACAACTAGAAGCAAAACAAGGTAGTTTACATATAGAAAAGCATGAGGATGTAGAGTATGAAGAAATTAAAAAGTATCGCTCTATGGGAGAAATTGAAGATATAAGCATGGCATGTAGAAAAGTTTCCAAAAAATGTACCCAAAATCACTAGTCAATGACAAAGGCTAATTTGGGTTGATAAAAAGCAAGGGGAAAGAAAACAATTGCTAGCAAAGCCAGCTCATAGGTAAAAATGGAAATATGAAAGGGCACTAAGAAGTCTCGTAATAATTGCTAGAATAGTAAAGGGGAGGCCCCCCACTAGGAAGCCATGAAGCTCTTAAGTTGGAATGTTAGGGGCCTAAATACCCTTGACAAGCACCACTTGGTAAAGTAGTTGGTGGAGGAACATGTGTTAGATATCCTATTATTGTAGGAAACAAATGTCAACCAAGAAGTAATGGAGGGATTACAAAGGAATATTTGGTCTAGATGTAATGGATTGGCTTCATTGACTAAAGGCATAGTAGGGGGTCTTGCAATACTATGGGATGATATATAATAATCTTGAAGAGGATTTGTTGTAGCCATCCCACAATGTCATCCATGTGAAACTTTATAATGTGAAGGACATTGCCAAGTTTATCCTATCAAAGTGTATGGCCCTTAGACGTGAAGAGAACCATTCTCTAGGAAGATATGAGCAACTTTATGAGCCACCACAAGGATGAGGTGTGGGTTTTGTGGGGAGACTTTAGTGCATTTTTTTGGATAGAGGAATAGAAGAGTGGTGGATTAGATTTTGGTTCAATCTCAAGGGCCTTTGCCTCCTTCCATGTATCAAGCCCTCACATCCCAAGATAATGCATGGTGGCCCATTTAAGATGTGCATTCAATACAATTAGTTGCTAAGGCTAGTTTATCTATTAGCAAATGAGAAGTTGCCATACAGTCATCATTCACTAAACTCGTGCCTTGTTAAAAATTATTTGCCCAATCACATGGGTACTGCATAGGAAGGATGGACTAACCACTACCAACATGGAGACACTCAAAAAAGGATGACTAGTTAATCAAGTTCTTGGAGCCTATCACCACCAATAAGGTGATGCATGGTAGGCAACAATTAGCCTTTAAGTCTATGTAAGCACCTACTAAAAATTTAAGCACTAGTGGACAAGATATATGGGGTCAAATGCTAACACCAACTGAGAGACATTTGGAACCATGTTAATAGTCCATGCACATTGTCATTTAAAGTTGAATTATTGAAAGTGTCCATGTAGACCAATGAGGATGTGCCACAAAAGAAGCAAGTGCCACCTATATGCCAAATGGAATGGTCTCTAGCAAAGGAGGTAACTGTTGACCTATTTTTCCTCTGCCGAGAGCCCAACAGTTCACCTGGTACTTTTCCTTGAAAATCCTTTGGAAAATGTTCCTATAAAGCTTAAAGTGCCAAATTTACTAAAATTCCTTGCCTAAAAAACCTTACCATTGGAAAGAGCTTGAAAAAATAGGCAGGTTTGGTTTTTACATCACCCTGAAATTCAGCCAAATAAAGAAATTATTCATGGTCAAAGTTTTGGTCAACATACAGTTCAAATGTACATTTGGTGGGCTTGCAAATCTCTATTGGCCTTAGAAAATGATGAAAAAGGTGAGTTTTATGTATTTCTGACTATATATTGGGCTTAGGAAGGTGCATGTACAAGGAGGAATCTTTCGCAGATTCCCAGGATATTCCCGGTTTGTATATCTGGTTGCAAGGAGAAACATACAAGGAAAATTATACAAAGCAGGAGATACATTACAAGAATATTCCCTCAATGCATATCGGCTTTCAAGTGCATATTATGTTGTATGTTTGCACATGCAACGAAAAGATACAAAAGTTACATACAAGATGGACCCGATTGCATTTTTAACTTGTTTTATAAAGTCTTGGGGTCTGCCTTGTATATGGGCGATTATATATTGCGATATACAAGTCAGAGATACAAGGGTTGTATGCAAGGCGGACTTGAATTGAAGATAAAATTCAACATTTCAGGTCTTGAGTCCGCCTTGGATATGTATAAGTGTTTTGTATATTTGAACATGCAGGGAAATATACAAAGAAAGTGATACAAGCCGGATCCGACCCAACAGTCAAAGCAGTTGATAAATTTTTGGGGTCCGTGGCTTGTATATTTGGTGCTTGTATATTGCGATATACAAGCAAATAGACAAAGGAAGTATACAAGCTAGATTTCAACATCTTTTCAGGCTATTTCATAAAATTTGAAGTCTGCGACATGCATGTACAATTGTGCTTGTATATTGCAATATGTAAAGGGCAGATATAGTTTTTAGAGATGCTCCTTGAACCAGCTCAGTAACGAATCAGGCGGTGCCATGTGGTGGCAGACATATATGCAAGTTAACATACAAATGGTGGGGCCCGCATATACAAAGGGAAATTATATGCATATACAATTTTAAAATTCAAAGGGCAAATTCAAGTCCGATATACAAGGCGCCACGCATATACAAAGGAGCTGCAGAGACAGTTTCAGAAGCTGATTCAGGTGGCAAATTCAAGTGATATATACACAGATGCAAAGCGATATATACAGGCAGTTGACCAAAACTTTGACCGCCTGTATCTCCTCCATTTTTCTAAATTTTGACATGCTGCAAGAGGCAAAGATGCATATTTTGATCCCCTCTTTCATCTAGTGGGCTTTTCAGGGGTTTTTGTCACTTTTCAAATTTTAGATCTAGATTTGTATGCTTTGACGGCTGGATGTTTCGGCGACCAAATTAGATATGTAAATGCAGATATTTGTTACATTTATGAGTGTAGATTGATGATGAAGCTACTGGCATTAAAGACCAGAAATATCTACTATCTGCCCATTACCAGATATTTGATGCCATAACTTCTGTAGGTGGATGTCCCTTCAGGCAGATATTTTCTGGCAGGGCCCATGGATGAATTTTGTAACTGACTGAGGCCAAATAAAAATGTTATATATACATGAAAAATAGATGTATATGGTGTTGGTTGTTCTTCTGGGCTATTCTTTGTAATGGCTACTTGGCCTTTATAATCAATATCAACTGGTACTTTTGCCTCTCTATTTTTTTAGCACTGTGTCTATTCTCCTGGACCTCTCTAGAATTAATATAAGTCTGTGTAAGCCTTTCCAGCTATGAGATTATTACTGTGTCTATTTAGTTGCAGCCAAACACATTTAAATTTGGTGTATCACTTAGTTCATTTTAGTATTTCATTTCAGCATTCCTTCTAACCCTTTTCTCTGCAAGTATTAGCACGAGGTTTAGATGTATTTCTCTGAGCTTTAGGCTTAGAAAGAGGAAGCCGGCCTTCTCTGGAGGTCTGATCTCATTTCACAAGGTCCCACACTTCAATATCATTCCCATGTTACTCCAGGTTGCATGAGGTTTCACAACTGCATGCAAAGGGTGCAAATCTAGGTGATAACAACTCTGGCACACCCGGTGGGACTAGTTTGATGAACTTCTCATCAAGATACTAAGAGATTTGGTGTTTCTCCTAGCATTACCAGCCTTTGGAGGTAATACTAACAACACCATGGTGACTCTACTGAACGAATCAGTTGGTTTCAATAGCCCAAGTACCTAAAAAATTTCATCAAAGGTCAGGATTTTGGTGATTTTCTTGGTCTATTTAGCTTTTAGAAGCATTTCAATCACCTGGTGACTCTTTCTAGTATGGGTCCAGTTTCTTTTTGATTACAGACCTATTTTTCTCTTATTCTGACATTTTCATGATTATCCAACATTAAGATGCTATAAAATGTCAGAATTTTATGGGAATCATGGCTATTCCCCTACTCCTAATCCATATACAGGGTATTGGCCCCTGTATCAACAATACCAGACCCAGGATGCCTCTAATTTTATGCCATATAGCCCTGCCGCTGCAAAATATCAGCATCCTCATGATGCTTACCTTTCTACCCCTAATGTTACCCCTAAGAATATTGATGCTTTCAATGAGCTCATGAGCATTTTTCTAAAGCTTGACAGAAATTTAGATAAGGCCAAAAGAGTAGTAGGGTACAGTTGGCCTCAGCAGTTTTATGATCTCAGCATTATAAGCATGTATGGTCTCAAGAAGCTATCTCTAAATCTAAGTAGGGAAGCTGATGAATTTATAGAAATGTTAACATGTGACCAGCAACGTGAAGCACAAGAGGAGGTTTTTCAAGAAAACCTTGCTATAAGGATGACACCTGCTCAGCCTGCTGCTGAGAAAGTCGCAAAACTTCAAATTCCAGGCTTTAGGCAGGATAATCCATTTGTGCCTCCAAAACCACTTCCCAGTTTTCAAATCCCAAGTTTTAGAGGCCCTCAACCTCCACAGGAGTCCGTTTTAGCACAAATTCAACCCCCTATCTCCTATTTTCAGTATTTTCAAATCTCCTTATCAGATGGGCCTAGCATGGATGGTTATGATGAGATTACTAAGTTAAAAGAGTATGTGTTTACAATGCCAAATTTTAACCCATCGCTTTCTTTTGCACATGTTCAGCCTACAGAACACCCTAGATTCCACAAGTTTCCAGGTTTCAACGCTTTTATCCCTTCACAAGTCCCTATTCCTGTGCAAACTCAGATTATCACTCCCCAGGAACAAACTTGTTTAGAACTCTCTCCCTTCCAAGAAATTCAAGAAAATAAAACTAAAGAGGAGAAGTTTGTTCCTACACTCACAAAGATAGAATTGTGTGAACCTATTACACCTATGAGTGTTGTTAAGGTTACTTTAGAAATGGATGATGCTGCCCTACTTCATGAGCTACCTGATTATATTGAAGATGAAGAGTATGAGCAGTTGGTTGTAGATATGCAACACCAAGAAAAGAATGAAAATAATGATGAGTTGTTACAGGTTGAGGTTGAGCATGATAGTGAGGTTCCAAACCATAAGGAGGGCCAAGCATGTTGCCCTATGCTAGATTATGCAAAGGCTGATTTCATTGATATGCTTAAGGACCTTCCATGCTTTATTGAAAATAATGAGAAGACTGAACATGGACAAGAGTAAATTGAAGATTTGTTATTTATTATCCAGCAGGGATATCAGCTTCTTGGTGGGGAGATCTTCTCTTTTGAACATGTGCCTAGCTTATTTTCTGAGCCTAAATCAGAAAATCAGGAACATTTGGTTCATAAGGTGGAGGCAACCATATTTGTAGTTGAATCACATGAGCTAGAGTATTCAGATCAGCAAGAGGAAGAATGCAACAATGATGACATTATATCAGCTTTCTTGTTTTCTTTGAAGGAAGAAGGAGAAAACCATGAGGTCCCAAGCTAGCTGTTTCACACACAACAGCAACATGAGAGTCAAATGGAGGACACCATCACGCCAAATGAAGAGCAAGAAGAGAAAGAATTAGAGCAAGATCATGAGATCAAACACGATTTACATGTCACTTCAAGGGTATGCCGAATCAGACATCTTGCCTAGCTAGAGACACATAAAGAGGAGTTACCACTTGTCATGCTTACCTCTAAGAATGAAGTTGAGCATCAAAGTGACTGGGATCAGCCCATTTATTCACCACAAGTTAGCAACATCAGCAATCCATCTAGGTGGATAGGTGAGTTTATCTCCTTTTTGTGGGGGGTGTTTTTATCAATTTATCATATGCCTATTTCCCCCTCATCTCTATTTAACTGCCCACGTGAATGAGAAATATTGTAAATTGCTAAGGAGGGGCAGTTACTTTCAAGAACTAGTTAATGGCTTTGTTTAAAGTCATGTCCGACTGGTTAGTTTAGGATTAGAGTAGGTTTCATTTTTGTTTTAGTTTTCCCTTTCCCTAAGTGCTTCTGCACAGGATGCATTGTCATTAGGAGAATGCAGGCCTTTTCCCCTTTTTGTGTTTTGGAGGCAGGTTCCAGTTTTCCAACATGATTTAGACATGACCCCATGCCCAATGGATATTTAAGGCCACTAATCTTATGTTTACCAGGCTAACACCCCATAGAGGTCACCAGAAATGTTGACCTATTTTTCTTCTGCCTAGAGCCCAATAATTCACCTGGTACTTTTCCTTGAAAATCCTTTGGAAAATGTTCCTATAAATCTTAAAGTGCCAAATTTCCTAAAAATCCTTGCCTAAAAAACCTTACCATTGGAAAGAGCTTGAAAAAATAGGCAGGTTTGCTTTTTACATCACCCTGAAATTCGGCCAAATAAAGAAATTATTCATTGTCAAAGTTTTGGTCAACATACAGTTCAAATGTACATTTGGCAGGCTTGCAAATCTCTATCGGCCTTAGAAAATGATGAAAAAAGTGAGTTTTATGCATTTTTGAATGTATATTGGGCTTAGGAAGGTGCATGTACAAGGAGGAATCTTTCACAGATTCCCAGGATATTCCCAGTTTGTATATCTGGTTGCAAGGAGAAACATACGAGGAAAATTATACAAACAGGAGATACATTACAGGAATATTCCCTCAATGCATATCAGGTTTCAAATGCATATTATGTTGTATGTTTGCACATGCAATGAAAAGATACAAAGGTTACATACAAGCCAGACTCGATTGCATTTTTAACTTATTTTATAAAGTCTTGGGGTCCGCCTTGTATATGGGCGATTATATATTGCGATATACAAGTCAGAGATACAAGGGTTGTATGCAAGGTAGACTTGAATTGAAGATCAAATTCAGCATTTCAGGTCTCGGGTCTGCCTTGTATATGTATAAGTGTTTTGTATATTTGAACATGTAGGGAAATGTACAAAGAAAGTGATACAAGTCGGATCCGACCCAGCAGTCAAAGCAGTTGATAATTTTTTGGGGTCTGTGGCTTGTATATTTGGCACTTGTATATTGCAATATACAAGCAAATAGACAAAGGAAGTATACAAGCTGGATTTCAACGTCTTTTCAGGCTATTTCATAAAATTTGAAGTCCGTGACTTGCATGTACAATTGTGCTTGTATATTGCAATATGCAAAGGGCAGATACAGTTTTCAGCGATGCTCCTTGAACCAGCTCAGCAACGAATCAGGTGGTGCCACATGGCAGCAGACATACATGCAAGTTAACATACAAATGGTGGGGCCTGCATATACAAAGGGAAATTGTATGCATATACAATTTTGAAATTCAAAGGGCAAATTCAAGTCTGATAGACAAGGCACCATGCATATACAAAGGAGTTGCAGAGATAGTTTCAGAAGCTGATTCAGGTGGCAAATTGAAGCGATACATACACAGATGCAAAGTGATATATACATGCAGTTGACCAAAACTTTGACTACCTATATCTCCTCTATTTTGCCAAATTTTGACATGCTGCAAGAGGCAAAGATGCATATTTTGATCACCTCTTTCATCTAGCGAGATTTTCAGGGGTTTTTGTCACTTTTCAAATTTCAGATATGGATTTATATGCTTTGACGGCTGGATGTTTCAGCGACCAAATTAGATATGTAAATGTAGATATTTGTTGCATTTATGAGTGCAGATTGATGATGAAGCTGCTGGCATTAAAGACCAAAAATATCTACTATCTGCCCATTACCAAATATTTGATGTTATAACTTCTGCAGGTGGACATCCCTTTAGGCAGATATTTTCTGACAGCGCCCATGGGTGAATTTTGTAACCGACTGAGGCTAAATAAAAATGTTATATATACATGAAAAATGGATGTATATGGTGTTGGTTGTTCTTCTGGGCTATTCTTTGTAATGGCTACTTGGCCTCTATAATCAATATCAACTGGTACTTTTGCCTCTGTTATTTTTTTTAGCACTGTGTCTATTCTCCTGGACCTCTCTAGAATTAATACAAGTCTGTGTAAGCCTTTCCAGCTATGAGATTATTACTATCTATTCAGTTGCAGCCAAACACATTTAAATCTAGTGTATCACTTAGTTCATTTTAGCATTTCATTTCAGCATTCCTTCTAACCCTTTTCTCTGCAAGTATTAGCACTAGTTTTAGATGTATTTCTCTGAGCTTTAGGCTTAGAAAGAGGAAGCATGCCTTCTTCGGAGGTTTGATCTCATTTTCCAAGGTCCCACACTTCAAGATCATTCCCATGTTACTCCAAGTTGCATGAGGTTTCACAACTGCATGCAAAGGGTGCAAATCTGGGTGATAACAGTAACATGTGAGCATTTTAGGGAGATAGGATGGTAATGTAAAGTGGGGGGAGGATCCAATGGCTAGCACATAACGGCTAAATGAAAGATGTACATTGGCAAAATAGTTGTTGTGTGCTACCAATAAGAGAGAAACACATCTCTTAGATGAAGAATGCTAAGTGAGGTAGAGAGTAGTAAGCAACAGTCACAAGGTGATTATGAAAGGAAATACATGCATATGCTATCAGTATTGAAGGATTCACATATAAAAAGCTTGATACAAGTGTAAATAAAACTATGCCATAAAGTGGAACCATGGCACAAATATTTCCTATATTAACCCTACGGGGAGAGAGTTGCAAGATATCAAATCTTAAACATTTTTAGCAACATATAAATTAGCACTTTGAAATGAACCAAGAATGAAAGAAGCCACAACATAGAAGAAAAGTGATATAGATATACCTTGGGAAATCCCTTTCAAGAAAGCTCAATAAGAGAGAAACAAATCACTTAGATGAACAATGCTAAGTGAGGTAGAGAGTAGTAAGCAATAATCACAAGGTCATTGTGAAAGGAAATGCGTGCATATGCTACCAATATTGAAGAATTCACATATAAAAGCTTAATACAAGTGTAAAGGAAATCATGCCATAAAGTGGAAACATGACACACATATTTCCTACATTAACCCTATGAGGAGAGAGCTACAAGATATCAAATCTTAAACATTTTTAGCATATAAATTAGCACTTTGAAATGAACCAAGAATGGAAGAAGCCACAACATAGAAGAAGAATGACATAGATATACCTTGGGAAAACCCTTTCAAGAAAAACCCAACCTCTAAAGCACTGAAAGTTAATGTACTTCCAAAAATAATAGTCACAATACAATATCACACTCTAAGCCTTAACATGGAGATCAACACCCCACTCCTCTAGAAAAAATTGACAACATAACCCCTACAATACAAGGTCTCTCTCCCTCAACCTCAACCCAAGTATCTAATATTTAGGAGATCCCAAAAGACAAAAAACCATAAGTGGTTTTTAGAAACCATGTACCAACTCTCCAAATATGGCATCTAACCTCTCATGGCACAAATTCCAATTCCTAAATCTCATAATGGGTGAAATCATAAAAACAAACATGAAGGAAATCAACACAAAATGCAAAGAATAAATGCAATATACCTTCAAGATGATCCACAATCCATGGTTAAGGTTGAGAATCTTGCACCCATGAACATTCTAGCTATACCCACAATGATAAAAATGTGAAATGCTCTCATGCAAGTGCAAATCACTAAACCCTAGCTCACAAATGCAAGAATGATTTCAGCAGAGTGATGATACACTCAAGATTGAATGCAAATGGCTTAGAAGAGGGTTGTATTTATAGAACATCTTGGTTGAAATGGAGGGATGAGATTTGATTTTGACTTTTGGCTTATGGATGGCTGAGATTAATCATACATGGATCAAGTTTAGCCTTGTGACAAGTGTGCGATGGAGAAGAGAGGTGAATTTTAAATTAGAATAAAAAGGCTAAGAGGTGCATGTGACTATGTAGTCATGTGACAAATGGAGGGAGGAGAATAATTAGCTCCAATTTAAATAAAAAATATTTAAATTGGCAAGTCATGTGAAGGGATTAAGTGGAGGGTGGATAATGCGACAAGTGTTGCAATGAGGTGAGAGGTGAGGGATTTATTTTTATTTTTTATTTGGATTATGGAGACATGTGAAGGTGATAATTAATTAAATAAAGTGGGTTTATTTAATTAATTAAGGGTGTGATTAAGTTGGAATTGTGAGTGGGAATATTAACCAAATAAATATTTAATATTTATTTAATTAATATGGGCTAACTTTAGAAGGGAATAAATATTGAATTAAATTAATTCAATAGAGGTTCTCAAAGGGTTTTTTAATTAATTAAATAAAATTTAATTAATTGTGGGTAAATTAGGATTTAATTAATTAAATAAGATTTAATTAATTAATTGGGACGATTAAATGGTTAGGACATTTTAAGGTGTCTATAATGGGTTTCCAAGATAATTTTAGAATATTCCTCTTATACTCATCATAGAAGTTTAATGACTTCTCATAGCCCACCCACCAACTTGGGTGCCCCATTTTGGAATTATTATCCCATTCAAAGATTCTTTATGACATGTGTCATAGACTATCATAAACTTGGTCAAGGTTTCAAGTCCACTTTATAACTACCTATAATCATGCTCTTACATGTGTCATAAAATCCACCATAAGTAACTGGACTACACCTTACAATGCCATAAGATGATCTTACACATCATGGTGGCATTAGATGAGCTCTTACAACTTATTACACATATTCGAAGATAGTTGACATGTGGCCAAAAGTGCCACCTCATAGTGGGACAACCCATTTCCCTAATGAGGATAAAATAAGTACAATAAATATAAATAAATAATAATTCAAATATTAGGACTTGTATTTGGTGTATGACACACCTAATCCCAACATTCTCCCACTTTTTGTATACCTTGCAAGATCAAAAGGGAAACATCAACAAATCTATGAACTACACACCAAAGATATAAGCATCTTGCACCAACTAAACTTCATTATGCTCTTAGGCTTTAACAAAATATCTACATCATCCACTAAAGATCCTCTAATTTCACTGTCCCTTGGCTAAAAGTGACTCATAGCAACACAACCACTTGGTTGCAAGTAACCCATAGAACCACTACCACTTTGCTTTTAATGAACTATAGCAACACTACCACTTGGCTACAAGTGACCCACAGCAACACTACAACTTCAACCCAATATCTGAACACAAACACAAAAGTCCAAAACTCCTTTAAAAAATGATTGATTACATGCCATATACTCACCTCAACAACTAGAACAATGACCACAACTAATCGCAAACATCCAACCATCTACACTACAAAATAGGGTAAACACATACCCCACTGGTAGACTACTTGCTATGCACAAATCTAGTGCAATCTAAAAACTCAAGTCCTTGTATATACGTTGTCCTACTCAAGGTCCATCTTCCCTAGTAACAAACACACACATGTGTAAACTACCTAATGACCCTCAATATCACATCCAATGAAACTTGTCAAACATGGACACATATGCCTCCCTAGGACTCCCATTGCAAGGCTAATGTCTAGTCTAGTGCTAACCATAGCATCCAAAAGTTCACCAACAATACTCACATAAATGGTATGGCTCATGACCTCTAAAACCATCTAGTGTTGGAGAACACACAATGGTCTACAAAACTATAGCCAAACTACTACAAAATAGAGCATACTTCCTCCAAAGGTTTTTGCTCACTCTCTCAGTCCTAACTCCTATCTATTCAAGTTCTCCACTTCAAAAAGATAGAGATTAAAGAGCCCAAATACTATTACTAAAAACAATGAAGTGTAATAGCAATAAATGATTACAAACATAATGATCAAAATAGCTCAACAAAAATCCTAACTCCAATGACATATGAATTGAACCTCTATGAAGAAATACTAGACCATAAAGATAACTTGTAAACATACCATGTGCTTCTAACAACACTTTGGGACTAGAATTTGTTTATGCCTTTGAAGTATTTGCATTTTTTTTAGGACCCATATGGTGGTAGTTCCTTTAGAAGAAGTGGCAATGGGATTGCTAAAGCTTACTTTCTTATTCTTCCTTGGACTATAGTAACAAAATATTCCTTGCTTTGGTACATATATAGGATTTGAGATACCTTTCTCAAGTGCTTTGCTTGTTGGGGAGGACAAAAATTACAAGTTTCTTTTATTCTTGAGGCATCTTAGGAGGCAATGAAAAGGGCTTCATTTGCTCCTTATCTTGATTTCAATTCATTTTTGGTTCCTTCATTGTAAATGCATATTATATTTAATTTATGGAAATTATCTTGGCACTCATAGGGAGCTTCATTAGGAGTCTCCATATCATGCTCCTTATTCTTACATTCATAAAGAATGACTACAAGAGTTTCAACATAATTGTCAAGTGTGAAATGAATCAATTTGGAAATAGGAACATACACATCTCTCTTTACTTTCACAATTTTATCTCCGTCAACATACTTCAAACATTGATGTACCATAGACAAAACCATGTTTAAATATTCTAAACAAGGCCTACCAAGTGACATAGAGAATTTATCTAATGTAGGAATAACATGAAATAATACTTGGACACTTCCTTAGGCCCAACTTGGAGAGATAATATGATTCTTCCCAAAGTGTTAATATGGACACAATTAGTCATCTTTAGTGCAACACCTGAGTGTGCATAACTATCTTATTGTAAATGGTAATTATTTAAAAATTCTCCTGCATATATATTGTACCGATTAGATGGATCAATGAGGATACCCTCACATTGATGACCATGGAGGAAATTTGAACGTAAAGTGAACCATAATAGATATTGTGTAGGATCTCCTCCTCATAAAGTGAAATAATTGGAGGTACAAGAGTAGAATAATATTAGTACAAGTCATGCTAACAAATATATTTGTAGGATGATGGGAGGATGAACCAATGTGTTGTGTATCCATAGGATCACTAGTCATATGTGTAGGAACCATAAATTCTACAATATGCTTAGGCACCAATTTAAAATCAATATTATTAGATTGATAATGTGGAGGAAAAAAACTTGCATAAATTTGTAGATTCTAACTAGGTGGGGAAACCAAATAATTTCCCCAATCATTAATATCATCCAAATGTATAACATTATTTCCAATTAGATCTTGGAATTTATTCTTGAGATCCATCCAAATTTGTGTATGGTGCCAATTAACTCTAATATGGTAATTGTAAAACTTTTAATGGGAGACTATTAGATATACGTATAAATGTTTTCCATTTCAATTGGGGGGTAGATGTATTTTTGGGTGTGCAATGGCTTAAATAATTGGGAACAATGTCCTTCAATTTTCAAGAGTTATTCATGGTTTTTAGTAGAAATGGACAAAAATATAAACTTGTAGGGATGCAATCATAAACAATCTAAATTATCAACTCTAATAGGATGGATAAATTACTTGAGAAATGATCTTATGGCATAGTGGCACAACTACATTTTTTAGAAGCACAAGACATGAAAATGCAAGATCCTCCAAAGATTCAAGAGATCATTGAACATGATCAATAGGTTTCTCAAGAAACCAATGGGATACCTCTAGTCAAAGTTCATGGTCATGACATTGGATTGATACCAAGAAGTATTCATCCTAATATTAGACATTATTGCTATCCATATGAACAAAAGTTTGAAATAAAAAAAATTGGTCAAGGAAATGTTGGATTTAGGGATTGTTCATCCTATAAAAAGTGCCTATTCATCTCTAGTGGTTATGATTATAAATAAAGATGATTCATGGAGAATGTGCCCAAATTATAGGGAGCTCAACAAGATCACTCTTAAATATAAGTTTCATATTCATGTTATGGATGAAGCATTAGATGAGTTGAATGGTGCATTTTTTTACTAAGTTAGATATGCATTCATAGTATCATAAAGTTTGACTAAAGGATGAGGATGTGCATAAAATTTCTTTTATAATACTCTAGGGCCATTATGAACTCTTAGTTATGCCAGTCGGTCTCACTAATGCTCCATCAAATTTTCAAAACCTCATGAATTCAATGTTCCAAACACTTCTTCAAATATTTGTGTTGGTATTCTTTAATGACATCCTCATCTATAGTAAAAAATGGTAAGAACATTTGTGTATACGCCTAAAAATGACATGAATCATCCTAAATAAATATTCTAAATATTTATTCCATTCTTCTACCAATTAAATAAATATTCTAAATTTATTTAATCGATTCACTGTTCCATAATTAAATAAATTCAATTTATTTAATTCTTCTAAATGTCCTACCCAATTAAATAATCATAAATTATTTAATTAATCCAAATTCCTCTATCCTAAGTTCTAAATTCAAAAATCTACCTCACCTTTACACCTCACCTTTTCCACCTCACCTTGTCCACCTCATCAGGTTGCACATGTAATTAAATATTTTTAATATTTAATTACCTATTTTTCTCTCACCCACACGACCTATTTCTTCTCAAATCAGAAGTTAGTTAACTAATCAATCAAATCTGTTAACTAATTAGTCATTTGAGTTCACTGGTCAATCTATTCTATTGACTCCTCAGTCAACCCAGTTCACTGGTCAATCAATTCAGTCAATCCCATAATCCACTTTTCTAACTGATCAATCAAGTCTGTTAACTGTTCAGTCAATGGAGTTAACTCTCCAATCAATTTTGTCACATCCCCTCTTTCATGATGGAACTGGGACACTTGTCATATTTCTACTGGTTGCACATTCCTCAACCATTCTCAGCCATTGATCTGCATATCTCCTCTCAACCGTTGATTCCCATTCTTCCAAGTCTATAAATGAAGCTTCATCCTTCCATTCTAATCATCCAAGCTATCTATATTGTTACTCTATAGAAATATCACCAGCGCGCCTTTGGCACCCTCTTGTCATTCACTAGCTTGAGATCACATATTTGCCTTGGAGCTCATCTTCATTAGATATCACTACAACCATTTACCATTGACTTCCTCGAACACAGCTTAAAGGAGTGCACTCTCTGAGGGCTTACTTCATCTGCAAAAGGATGGTTGTAATAGGCAAACAACAAAAGCCTCGATTTTAGGGAAGGTTTGCTTTGTGTTATTCATTGATATTTTCATTCAGTCTTTCTTGTTATCTTTTATTTTGTTGATGTTTGGGTCTATATAATTCAATTTGATTGATCCACGTTTTACCCTTACATTTTTGGCACCCACCGTGATCTAACCCATCTTGTTTCTGAGTGTTTTGTTGAGTGTGTTTTGTCAAAGCATCAGGGATCTTTTGTTACAAATCTGGAAATCAACTTTCATACACGACCTCTTATGCTCAATCAGCCCTCACCATTGAGCTCGGGAGGCCTCACAGGTGAAAATTAACATATAATTTGCCTATCTTTTCTTACTGAAAATTTTTTGAATTTATTTTCAATTTTCAGTGTATTTTTGTAAAAAAAATTTAAAAAAAAAACAAATTTGTTAAGAAGCATTTTAAATTAACTTCATTTTTCTGTTATTCAGATTTAAAAAAAAAAAACATTTTACACGGTTTTTCTTTTTTTATTATTCTTATCATTTTTATTTATTTTAATTGCAAAAACAAAAAAATAAAAAATAAAAAAATTTAAAACTTCATTAAAAAAAAAAACAAAAAAAAGAGACTATGGTAGATAGGGGCTGAAACCCCTACTTGCACGCAACCACCCCCCCATTCCCATGCACCACTCGCACGCCGCTGCACACACCCACCCGCCACCCCCTAAACCTACCCCACGGCCTCCCCTTTCCCACTCCCCGCACCCTCCCTGCTTACCCCCTCTGCCTACTCTCCTACCCCTGACCTCGGCCTACCCTAACCCCCCATCCCCCTCGCCTAGATCCCCCGATCCCTCCTCCCTCTCCCCTCCCTCTGCACCTCCCTTCCCGTCGCTTCCCCGACCCTCCTTGTTACCCGCTGCCCGCGCCAAGACCCTGCCGCCATTGCTCCACCTATGCACTGAACCCTGCACAAACACAACACAGCAAAACAATAAAATAAAACAAAAAAACAATGTTTAATATTAAAACAATAAAAAAAAATACATAAAATTTTTTTAGGGTTAGGTTATAATCAGCATTAAAAAAATACAACAACAAAATAAAAATTCAAAACAAAATAAAAAATAAAAAAATTGTTTTGTTTATTTCAGTTTTATTTTTCATTTTTATTTTTTTATTTTTTATTTTTTTAAAGTGATAATGAGGGCAAAATAGGGGCATTTTTTTCTTTTTTGTAGAACTTTTTGTAGGAAGATTGGATTGTCACAAATTTACAGTCATCGGAAAGCTGATCTCGAGAACTTCGTAGTGGTGAAGGTATTTTTAGCCCATTTGTTCACATCATTAGGTAAAATCAGTCAAACCTCCCATTTACCTTGCAAACTTTAATCGAACGTAACTTTAGCAATTTTTATCAAATTTTCATGAATTTTTTTTAACAATAGCATAGAATTTCGTGAAGATTCTGACTTTCATATTTATTTTGCTGTCAAAACTCACATTTTCATGAAATTTATAGATTATGTGTTTTTCACCTAATCTTTTGATTTACAAACTTCTTGATTCAATTTTTGTTTTTGTGGACTACAGGTGGATATCAGGAGACTGCTAATCCAGTTTGGTGCAAAACATCCACTAAAGACAATCATTTTTCACTAAGTGTTGAATAGGACTAATTTAGACATTCTCATGCAACTTGCATACAATTCTCATCTAGTTCTAATTAGGAAGGAGTAACTCATTGTTCATGCAACTTGCATACAATTTTTATCTAGTTCTAATTAGGAAGGAGTAACTCATTGTTCATGCAACTGGCATACAATTTTTATCTAGTTCTAATTAGGAAGGAGTAACCCATTATTCATGCAACTTGCATTCAAATCATCACCTAGCTCTAATTAAGAAAGAAGTAACTAGATCATGCAACACTTTCCAAGTTATTGCTATCTAGGATTAAAACTGAACTCACCTTTGATTTTGGGGTTAAAATTGAACTACTGCTACCTCATGAGACCAAAACTTTAAAGTTAACTATTTCATGCTACGAGGATTAAAACTGAATTCACCATTGATTTCTGGGATTAAAACTGAACCAATGCTATCTTGCTAAAATCACTTCAAAGTTCTGTGCTTGAGTAGATTAGCCCATTCAGTTTTTCTAATTTTAAATAGGTTGGATTAATCAGTGTTTTCTGTGCTTGCGAATGATAATAGGCTTATGCTCTCCCCTTTTCTGGGTGATCAGAGTGCCAGACTTGTCATTCTATTTGTTTAACCTTTAGGAGGGGCCTGCTCTTGGATGCACGCTTGTCCAAGTGGGAACGACCCTGAGTGGTAACAGGCTAAAGCCAAGCCCTACCAAGCCACTTAAAATAAATTGTGCTTGAGGTGAAAACTTCCTGCAACAAGTGCTATTATGTTACACTGACAGCTAACCTCCCCCAAAACCCTCTAAGGCGCAACCCTTTTAGGCTGGGAGACTCCACAATGGAGAGTAGTGCCGCCACATGTGTAACCACTTGAACGGTTGCCCGCATTAAATACCTCTTGTTCTAGTGGCCCAAATCCCTTATAATCCATTTCTCGCCTAGGATTTTTGTGCTTACTTTTGTTCAGTTTTAGTCTAAAATAGATTCAAAAAAACCACAAAAACAATGAAAAACTATAAAATATTCTTTGTGCTTGCTGTGTTTTCTTGCTGTTAATTCATAAAATTAGACCAAGAAAGCCTTGTTCCTGCCAAAAATACCAAAAACAACTAAAAAATCCAAAATTTTGCCAAAAAAATCAAAGTTGCGCACGCACCCATTTCAGCCTGGCTTCACTTTTTGAGATTAGATTCAACCTTGCAGTCTGTCTTCATCCGTTTCACCCAAGTCTCTCTCTTTCGTCAATCGTCTCGTTTGCTTTCTATCTAAACACTTCTTGTCCCAAAGTCAGATTGTCCCATACCGGTTCGACATAGGTCCCTTTTCGTGTCATTAGTGAATTCACGTAAGCCTAGTAGGTCACAATACCTTTGCTAGTAGTCTTGTTGAATGACTAGTCCATATATAGTAAGACAGGTATCAACTACCCTTACTAGTAGCTACCGTCTTGTGTCAACCGTCTTACTTGAAGTCATTGAGTGAGAAAGTCCTTTGTCTGGGTCTCATCCTAGATATCCTATCCACTGTAGTCTCCATCGGCACCTTGCCAAAATTTCTAGTCCTAGTCCCCTCCATCCCACATCACCTTGCATGGTTCTTACTCAATCCCAGTACAACAAGCAAATTGAAATGGCCGGCTCATCCAATCACCTCGTCACACCACATAATGGTGACGAAGAAATTTCTCATGAAGAATTAGTAGCACACATCCAAGATAGAAAATTCCAACGCCTAGTAGAGAAGGTGCTCCTTGAAGACCCCCATAAATACTTCCATCATCTTGCTAGTCTCATAATCAAACTCCCCGCAGACTTTGACATAAGCTCCATCATGGAGAATGTAGACAATGATCATGAGAGGAGGTGTGATGATCATGAGAGGGGCACGAATGACACAGTTTCGCATGCAAATGAGAGGGGTACAAATGACATAGTCTCGCATGCCAATGATAGAGGAAAGAATCCCATAGATCAAAATGCTCCTATGGAAGAAATGAGAAAATGACTCAAGAGCCTCACACAAGAAATATCAGACCTTAAGATGGGTACAAGTACCAAGAACTACTCCTTGGAAGATATAGCACCGTACCCCTTTGACAAAAATTTGGTCATGAAACCATTCCCCTTTCAGTTCGGAGTTCTAAAATTTGACAAATATAAAGGGAAGGGGGACCCTAGAGATCATATCAGGGAATTCATTGCAGTATGTTTAGAAGTAACTTACAATGAGACCTGCTTGATGAGACTATTCCCAAGATCTTTAGGCAGTCAAGCTATGGAGTGGTTCTTGGGTCTCCCACCAGGAATTAGAACTTCTAATGAACTTGTCAATAAATTTATAACACACTTCTCTTACAACATAGAACACGAGGTATCTATGCTAGATCTATGCAACACCAAACAAAAGAGTGGTGAGTCATTCACTACCTTCTTACAACGATGGAGACAGCTAGCTAGTAGGTGTTCTTATGATATGCCTGAGAAGCAGCTATTAGAGATGATTGTCCACAACCTAAACACTAATCTTAGCTATCAGATACAGATACAATGCCCTACATCTTTCTCAAAAGTCATTGAAATGGGCTTATTGATCAAAAAGGCTATGATCACTAAATGAGCTATCAAGATCTACAAGGACATACCTACTTCCAATTACACAATGGATAAATCAAAGTTTTGGACCAAGAATAAGAATGTGGTCAATGATGGGGTAGTTAACGCCAAGGCGGCAGCTCCTAAACAACAACCCATATTCACTCTTAAGGGAGAAACAAACAATGGTGCACTCAACAAACCACCCTCTCGAGAGCCTAGACCTTGGTTCAATTCAAATCCAAGGAGAAAATTCACACTGTTGGGTGAGTCTCAAGAATCTGCACTAAGGAAGCTGTTGGCTAACAACGAAATTTCTCTACCACCAACGAGTGATTACGAGCCTATAGTCAAACCTCCCTACTAGAAGGACACAGACTATTGTGAATATCATCGAGGAAGGCGGCATACAACTAACAACTGTATCTGCCTCAAAAATGTCATACAAGATATACTGGATCAAAATCAGGGAGGGACACAATAGCATACCTCCAATGAAACTCATGTGGCCTACAAGGATCCACTTCTGAATCATAACAGGCCATATAACAACCACAACAACAACAACAACAACGGCAACAATAGTAACGACAACAACATTAATCACAACTGGTCAAATTAGAATAGTGGGACGAGTAATGCTAACTATGCAAGTGTTCCATTTGACTACACCATAAACTGCATTTCTAAGCATATTCCGCAGGTCAATGTCATCTCACCCAACCAACAACTAGGACCTAACAGAACTGGTTGTAGTATAATTACCCGCAGTGGTAAAGTCACGCTCAATACCATTCCTCCAAGGTTGTCACCATCTCCGTCCACCTTCCGTCAGTACAATGTCATCGACTAGTTACAGAAAACTCCGGCTCACATTTCCATATTGGAGCTATTGCATCTATCTCCTTCTCATAAGGAGATTCTTGAGAAAGCCTTAGTGGAAACCACTGTCCCCACTAACTTGGCTCAAGAGAAGTTCCAGACCATGGTAGGCAATCTAACATCCTCCAATTCCATATCGTTTACTGAGCAAGATGACCTTTCTGTATCTCAACCCCACAACACCCTTCTACACATTGTCGCATTCATACACAAGCACTACATCAAGAGGGTTCTCATTGATGGGGGTGCCGATTTAAATATTTGCACATTGAAGCTAGTCCTTGCACTGGGGTTCTCTGAACAGGCAGTTGACCCAAGGAGGAAAATTACCATCAAAGCATATGACGAGGAAGAAAGGACCACAAAGGGAACAGTTGTCCTACCCATTCAAGTGGGACCAGTAATCAAAGATGTGGTGTGTCAAGTCCTTGATCGGGAGCTTGCTTATAGTATCCTACTCGGGAGACCATGGATTCACGCCATGAAGGCTGTCCCCTCAACCTTTCATCAATGCATTAAATTCCCGCACAATGGCAAGTAGGTCACCGTTCAAGGCGACCCTGACCCCTACCAACACTGCAATTCTTTCCGTGCAAAACCTGAGTGTGTCATACCCAACAACAGAGCATACATTTCCCCTACCCTGTAACAGGACCATACCGCTGAAGCTTCCTCCTCAAGACCCAAAGCATAGAAAATTACCATAAAATAAAGTGGAGTGGGGGAATACTCCATTGAGCACAGTCTTAATCTTGCCAAATTGTCCTTGTCTTCTAGATGTTTTGGCCGACCCAAACATTTTCCAAAGCCATCTACTCCTCCTATAGCTCCCGCAACTCCCTTTGTAAAATAGGGGGCCTTATCTGATGAAACAGAGGAGAGAGACCTCCTGCAATGGCTTTATGCTGAAGAAGAGAACACACCCCAAGATCTACCTAGACTCCCAACAAAACTCTATGGGCGAGGTGAGACTATTCTGCACAGGATGGGGTATGAAGGACAAGGACCCATCGGCCTCAGAAAAGAAGGAATCATTGAACCTATACAACCTTCTTCATCCTCATCGGCTAGAAACACAAGTGGCCTAGGATACAAAGGCAAGGGTAAATCCAAGGAAAATGCCTGTCTTGTAGAAACAATCCAAACACTCCAAGTGGATAGCGACACAGATTCAGATGATTCAAATGAGTATGAGTGGGACGAGCTAACAGAGCACTCCTATAATGACAAAGAGTTCGACACCATCCAAACTCTTAGCCCCTACCATGAGAGACAAATGCAACTGGACAGACCACTGGAGTCTGATTTGCCCCTCCCTGAGATTATGGCTTTTGAGGAAATTTCAAATTCCATTGCAATAAACAACTTGGAGGAAAGTACCACCTGGAACACTACCCCCACCAATGCTCCTAACATTTCCATTCACACCATCAATGAATCAGGTCTCTCATCTGACTCCCTTCCCCTCTTACACCCTAAGCTTATTGACTGGGATCTACAAGGAACCCTCCAATTAGATATGTTCCAGAACGATAATGCTTACATTGATTATATGGAACTTAGGGACCACTTTCCAAAGGGAGATCACAAAGCTGGTTTTACTATCAAACTGAATACCGTGGCTTACTTCGGGGAGGGTGCCAAGCCTTCCAGTCACAAAAACATCAAGATCAAAAATGGATCTGACAGTGAAAACCGCCTTGCGGCAGTGTCAGATCACAAAATAGTAAAAAGAAAGGATGCATCTAATGGTGAAAACCCAACTGTGGCACCTAACGATGGAATGCTTGACACTCTCCCTAGTGATATGTACCAGGAAAGGTCACAGATTGTGTTGGAGCTGACAGAGCCCGTGAATATTGGAACTGAAGAGCAGCCTAAGATTATCCACTTTGCCAAATCTCTCACACCACCAAAGAAAACCAGGTTTGTACCATTCTTTAAGAAGAAGAGAGGCAGCTTTGCTTGGTCATATGCAGACATGCCAGGTTTGGACCCAAACCTAATTCTACATCATTTGCCATTGGATCTAGGAGTAAAACCAGTAAAGCAAAAGCTGAGAAAAATGCATCCTCACATAGCACTTTTGGTCAAAGAAGAACTCAAAAAATTGTTAGATGTGGGGTTCATCAGAGCCATAGATTACCCAGAATGGATATCCAACATTGTGCCAGTGTCTAAACTGGATGGCCGGGTTTGACTATGCAATGATTTTTGAGATTTAAACAAAGCATGCCGCAAGGATGACTTTCCATTGCCAAACATCGATATCATAGTCGACCTAACTGTAGGACATACAATGCTATCACTCATGGACGGATTCTCAGGGTATAATCAAATCAAAATAGCACTAGAGGACCAACACAAGATAGCTTTCACTTGCCCCTGGGGTACCTTTTGCTGGAATGTCATGCCATTTGGGCTAAAAAACGCAGGTGCTACATATCAAAGAGCCATGACTACTATATTTCATGACATGATGCATGTGACTAGGGAAGACTATGTCGATGATATCCTAGCAAAATCTCTCACAAGGGACTCACACCTGGATGTATTAGAAAAAGTTTTTCAAAGATTGGACCAATTCCAAGTCAAACTGAACCCAAAGAAATGTGTGTTTGGGGTAACTACAGGCAAGCTGCTAGGCTTCATTGTGTCGGCAAACAGAATAGAGGTGGACCCTGCAAAGGTCAAAGCTATAATGGACATGCCACCGCCCAAGAATCTAACTCAGTTGAGATCCCTACAGGGCAAGTTGCAGGCCATCCGCAGGTTCATATCACAGCTGGCAGACAAGTCCCAACCTTTCAGTCACCTCTTGCACAAGAACATTCCATTTAAATGGGATGAGCAGTGTGAAGAAGCATTCAACAAGCTAAAGGAGTACCTTATGAATCCACCCATACTCATGCCGCCGATCCAAGGAAAACCTTTAATTCTCTACATATCTGCTACACCCACTACTCTTGGAGCTCTTCTAGTGCAGTAAGACTACGAGAACAAGGAGAGTGCTGTATACTACATCAGTCGAACCTTAGTGGGCTACGAGTTGCAATACTCACAAGTAGAAAGATCATGCCTTGCAGTGTTTTGTGCTTCACAAAAACTCTGACATTACATGTTGGCACATCCTATCAAACTCATTGCAAAAATTGACCCATTGAAGTATCTCCTCAGCAAAGCAGCTCTCACAGGTCGACTAGCAAAGTGGGTAATGCTTCTCAGTGAATATGACATAGAATATGTGGACAGAAAAGCCATCAAGGGACAAATCATAGCGAACCAACTAGCCGATGCACCATTACAAGACACCTCACCAATGCAGTTTGAGTTTCCCGATGAGCCTTTATTCACTCTATCAACATCTCCTTGGAAACTCTACTTTGATGGGTCTTACACCAACCATGGATCGGGGGCAGGTATCCTATTTATCACTCCCCAAGGTGACACAATTTTGAAGTCCTACCAGTTGTTATTTCCATGCACAAACAACATAGCAGAATATGAAGCCTTGGTAATTGGTCTCAAGATGGCCACTGAGTGGAAAATCCAAGCACTTTATGTCTATGGTGATTCTTAGCTTATTATAAATCAGGTCAATAATGAGTATCAAACCAAAGATGAGAAGCTCATCCCATACAAACGGATGGTCGACGACTTCAAAGAACACTTTGGGACCATCTCCTTCGCGCAAATACCCAGGATAGAGAACAAAGCAGCAGATGCAATGGCTACCATAGCCTCTCTTCTAGAAATACCTGAATATGAGTCACGGTATGAGTTCTCAGTGGAAACCATCTGGCAACCAGCTTATGATCTCCTTGAGACCCATTCCATCTACCTTCTAGTCAGATCTGATTCACCTTGGTATGGTAAGACTTACACTTACCTCAAGGACAATATTCTCCCACCTGACCTCTCTTCCAACCAAAAATGAACTTTCATCCAACAAACCTCTCGCTACACCATCATAGTTGATACCCTTTACCGACGTGGTCTGGATGGTACTTTGCTCCGTTGTTTAGAACAAGAAGAATTCATAACTGCCTTGTGAGATGTACACGAAGGGATCTACGTAACACACTCCAGCGGTCCTTCCTTAGCCAAGAAACTCATGCGTTTGGGTTATTACTGGCCAAACATGGAAATGGATTCATATCAGTTCGTCAAAAAGTGCAAACAGTGCCAAATACACAGGAACCTAATCCACACACCTGCTCAAGAGTTGAGACCTTTAACGACACCCTGGCCCTTTTGCTAGTGGGGACTTGACCTTGTGGGAAAGATTCATCCACTTTCTTCCAATGGCCACAAATTCATCATAATCGCCACTGAGTATTTCACAAAGTGGATTGAAGCCATTCCCCTAACCACTGTCACAGGAAAGCAAATTTCCTCTTTCATTCTGAATTACATTATCTGTAGATATGGTATTCCTTCATCTATTATCACGGATAATGGAAGACCATTCAAAAATCAAGATGTCTAAGAGCTCTGTGAGCGTTTCAAAATCCAACATCATTTCTCCACTCCATACTACCCCCAAGGTAACGGCCAAGCTGAGGCATCGAATAAAACCATTCTGAAAATCCTAAAGAAGACTGTCAATGAGGCTGGCCGTGATTGGCATGTCCAACTCAATCCTACTCTGTGGGCCTACAGAACCAGTATACGCACTCCCACAGGTGCTACACCCTACGCCCTTGTCTATGGTTCAGAAGCCATCTTCCCCATTGGGGTCAAACTACCATCTCTCAGGGTGTCATTGAAAGGTCTCATATCAGATGAAGAATACAGAGTCTCTAGGTTACAAGAACTAGAGCTGCTAGAAGAAAGGTGCCAGAAAGCCTTTGATCATCTTAAAGCATATCAATAGATGATGTCTAGAAGCTATAATCACAAGGTTCACCCAAGATACTTTAAGGTTGGGGACCTCGTCCTCAGAGAAAACCCTCACAATCAACAAGACATAGAAAAGAAAGGTAAGTTCGAACCTAACTGGCTTGGGCCCTATGTGATTGTAGCTGCTTACGGATCGGGGGCATATCAGTTGGCCACGTCAAAGGGTGAGTTGTTCGATGATCCAATCAACAGCATGCACCTTAGCTGGTTCTATACCTAGGAGAACCCCAATGCAAGGGGGCACAAAAATCAAAAATCAAAAAATCAAAAAAGTTGAAAAGAGAAAATACAAAAAAATTAGAAAAATAGAAAGCATACAAAAAAATTGTCCTTTGGTGAAAACCTGGCAAATAGGCACCTTGGATAGGTATCATGATGAAAACCTGGCAAATAGGCGTCATGTTTACTTCCTAGCTTCTCGTGCAAATAAAAGCAAGTGATGAAAACCTGGTAAACAGGCATTACTTGTGATAAACCGCCTTCTCCATCTTTGGGAATCCAATCACCTTGCATCCATTCTTTCTCCATTTTACCCCATTCGACCCATATCTATCCCACAAATAAACACTTGACAGTTGCCTATTATGGCTTGATACTCTCCTTGTGGCCTTGTCAACCAAGGTTTTGTCCCATACCATCTCCTTAATGTGAGCCTAGCATAGGGTCTCTTTTCAGTGTCCATGGTCCAAGTCGGTGAACTACGTTGCCTCTACACCATCACGTAGGCAAGGCCATTATTCTAATGTGCCCCCAAGGCTTCCATTTCTCCCATGGTCCCATTCATCCCCTTTCTTGTCTTAATTCTTGTCGTCTTTCTTCTAGTCCATCCATGGTCCATTAGGGTTTACCCCGAACTGCGTTGCCTCTGCGTCGTCACGTAGGCAAGGCCATTTAGCAATGAGCCCCCGAGGCACTAGGTCAATCCCTTAGGGTCCGTCTCCCCAATAAGGATTGTGCGACTCTTCTCACCACACAAGCAAATACAAGTAGAACCCGTGCCTCAAGCAGAAATCTTGACTGTGAGCATCTTAGCCTATCCAACGCAAAGCAAATACCCAAGGTCTTCTAAATGATTTTATCCAACCTACAGCAAGAAATAAGCACATCTAATGGCAAGAATGTTTTGTGGATTGGAACTAGGGTTAAGTTATAGAGTCTTGATTTTTGTTATCATGTCCTCCTATGCTACTCAAGGATGCCAAAAGCTAGAGACGCTATGATGGGGGCATGATTACTTTCTTTGTTTGCTATTTGTGGATTAAACTTTAGTAATGTGAAGCCTTGTCTAAGGACATGATCGGCAAAAGATCATCGAGGACATCAAAGGTATAACATGAATGGGGGCAATCCTTGTTTGTTGAAATGCAAGAAGTACTCAGGTCATCCAGATTCAATTTTGACTAGATGCTTGTATTAACTTGCTAAATCACAATCCATGTAAGCGGTACTCAGGTCATCGCGGTTCAATTATACCTAGATGCTTGTATTCACTTACAACATTTCAGAAAAGTACCACAAAAAAATGCCCAATGATAAAATAAAGCACTCCAATAGAAAAGCATCCATCCTATATCTATTTATACATCCATACCATACCCCATGCAATAAAGATCCAACAATGCAGAGTATCAATACAAATAAAAGCTTGTGAGTCCTTCTATCGAGTCTTTCTTCTATCAATCAGATTTCTATCTATCATCATATCTTTCATCCTTGTCCAGTCAGTCTGAGCAATGATCCAAATGCAAGGTCCATCCTTAATCCATACCAATCAAGTCAAGTCGATCTTGCACAAATGATCCAATCACAATTAGTGGTCTTGATCCTTGTCTGGTCGTAAACCAACTCGATCAGTTAATCAATCAATTGTCTTATACAAGATGTAACATTGTCAAAATCAGACCAACAACATGTCTTACACGACATGCTTCATTTCTTGAAACCAGACACTATCCTTCATGTCGCTCTAGGGATTCATCATTCCCCACCATGACAACACGCTTGTCGTGTTGGTCTAGGGATCCATCGTTCCCCACCATGACAACACGCCTGTCATGTTGGTCTAGGGATATATTGTTCCTTGCCATGACAACACTGTCGTATATCGTTATCAGTATATCATTGGTTTACCGCTTGACAGGGGCAATACCTTGTTTGTTCTTGTGTCATTTATGCAAACTTTCTTGCTTGCTTGTGTGTGTCATCATTCCATCTTGCATCGTGTATCATTCGGCTCTTTCTTCACCCATTTTCTTCAAACTTAACCTTCTTCATCGTGAGATTGTCCATCTCACGCCTTCTGCCTTCTTCTCGTCCAATCTCCTGAGGGGGCATCCTATCGTTAAACTTGTACTAGGGGCAAACTGGGGCATATATCACTGTCAAACTATTTATTCTTTGAATCAATGCTGTAAACTGCATTGCATCAAAGAGGGGCAAAATGTATACACCTAAAAATGACACGAATCATCCTAAATAAATATTCTAAATATTTATTCCATTCTTCTACCAGTTAATTAAATATTCTAAATTTATTTAATCGATTCACTGTTCCATAATTAAATAAATTCAATTTATTTAATTCTTCTAAATGTCCTACCCAATTAAATAATCATAAATTATTTAATTAATCCAAATTCCTCTATCCTAAGTTCTAAATTCAAAATCCACCTCACCTTTACACCTCACCTTTTCCACCTCACCTTGTCCACCTCATCAGGTTGCACATGTAATTAAATATTTTTAATATTTAATTACCTATTTTTCTCTCACCCACATGGCCTATTTCTTCTCAAATCAGAAGTTAGTTAACTAATCAATCAAATATGTTAACTAATTAGTCATTTGAGTTCACTAGTCAATCTATTCTGTTGACTCCTCAATCAACCCAGTTCACTGGTCAATCAATTCAGTCAATCCCATAATCCACTCTTCTAACTGATCAATCAAGTCTGTTAACTGTTCAGTCAATGGAGTTAACTCTCCAATCAATTTTGTCACATCCCCTCTTTCATGATGGAGCTGGGACACTTGTCATATTTCCACTGGTTGCACATTCCTCAACCATTCTCAGCCATTGATCTAAATATCTCCTCTCAACTGTTGATTCCCATTCTTCCAAGTCTATAAATGAAGCTTCATCCTTCCATTCTAATCATCCAAGCTATCTATAATGTTACTCTGCAGAAATATCACCAGCACACCTTTGGCACCCTCTTGTCATTCACTAGCTTGAGATCACATATTTGCCTTGGAGCTCATCTTCATTACATATCAGTACAGCCATTTACCATTAACTTCCTCGAACACAGCTTAAAGGAGTGCACTCTCTGAGGGATTACTTCATCTGCAAAAGGATGGTTGTAATAGGCAAACAACAGAAGCCTCGATTTTAGGGAAGGTTTGCTTTGTGTTATTCATTGCTATTTTCGTTCAATCTTTCTTGTTATCTTTTATTCTATTGATGTTTGGGTCTATATAATTCAATTTGATTGATCCATGTTTTACCCTTACAATTTGCAACATGTAGAAATGATATTATAGGTATTGGAAGATAACTAACTATATGAAAAATAATCCAAATGTCTCTTTAGAGTGAAAGAAGTGGAATAATTAGGACATTTGGTGTCACATGAAGGTGTTAGGGTGGACCCTAAGAAGATTGCAATAGTAATTTAAGAGTGGCTAAAACTTAAAAATATCAAATATTTGTGAGGATTCCTAGGTCTAACAAGATACTATAGAAGATTTTTTTTCAACTATGCTCACATAGGATCACCCTTAATATCATTCTTGAATAAGGACTCATTTAATGGTCAAATACCTAACCACTCAATTATTTTAGTAACTAAAAGAAACTCTTACTTCTACTCCCATGTTAGCTACCCCAAACTTATCTAAGGCATTTGTAGTAGAATGTGATGCTTCTAGACATGTCATTGGATTATTACTAATACAATAAGGGCATCCCTTATCATTTTAGATTTGACAACTCAAAGGAAGAACTTGGTAAGGCCCGCACATGAGAAAGAATTGTTAGCTATCATTCATGTAGTCAAATAACGGTGACAATATTTAATGGTAAGATATTTCAAAGTCAAAAAATATCATAAGAGTCTAAAATGTTTCTTGAAGAAATGATTATCTTTGGAGGAGAAACAAAAATGGGTCACCAAGATGCTATGTCAAAGGAAGTTAATAGTGGAAACACTTCCTACACTAATCAATGAGGAGAGAAATGCATGAAAAATATGATCTAACAATTTCAAAAGAAAACATATAGAAAAATTATACCACAATGACATGGTGTTTATCCTAATAAATCTCTTTCAAGGAAAAATATAGCCTCTAAATTTGAAACCAATGTATTCATAGTATCAATCCAATTACAATACATCAACTAGGTCAATCAATCACAAGAGAAAACAAACACAAGTCTAGAGAAATTTTGGCAACATAACCACTTGTAAAATTATATTCCAGTACATTTCTATTCTAGGTGCTAATATATAAAAGATACAAATTAGGAAACCATAAATAGTAAACTATAAACCATGGGATAATATCACCCAAACATATGGCACCAAAATCCCCATGAGAAATTCCAATGACTAACTCTCATGATGATTCAACATGCTACTATTAGAAAATCCTCTTATGTTGTCATAATCCATTATAACCAACTCACCAACTTGGGAACTCCATTTTGGCTCCATTATTTCCATTCAAAGATGTCTTATGACATGTCTTAATATGTGTTGTAATTTTGGTCAAGATTCTAATGTAACTTCCCTATAATCATGTTCTTTTACATCATATAATATGTCATAAGTTACTCCCATCTTACAATGTCATAAGATGTTCTTACACATCATGATGACATTGGATGCTATTACAACCTCTTACACACATTACAAAATATTGATATTTGGAAAAGTTCATGCCACCTCAAAGTGGGATGCCCTCTTTCCATGTGAGGACAAAATAATAAATTAATACAAAACATTGGGATGCAAGGTTGAGAGACCTTTCCCAACATTCACCTACTTATTGAATACATTGAAAAAGAGAAAAGGGAAACTCCAACACTAAAATCTAACTGCTAGGGGTCATGTTGCCTATAGACTTACTACACCACCTGAACTTCTTTGTGCTCATAGGCTTTGTTAATGTATCTACAACATTCACCAAAGTTTCAACCTTTTTACACATCACCCTTCCATCCTCCACCATGTCATGAACAAAATGATATTGAACAATTATATGCTTTGTCCATGCATGAAAAGTTAGGTTCTTTACAAAGTTAATGTCACGCTTTGACTATCACGTCCAATCTAAACTACTCCTTGACTCATCCCAACATCTAAACACAATCTCTAAAGTCAGATTTTCTCAGGTTACAAGTATGAGTAGCTTCCATGTACTCTGCCTCTATAGTGGATAGAGCAACCAAAACCTATTGCTTTCTCATCCAACTAATTACACCACCAAATAGGTTAAAGACATAACCATTGGTAGATCTTGTTTTGTACACATATCTTGCCCAATCTAAGTTGGCAAATCCTTGGATCTCCAAGTGTTGCAAGTACTCACTAACTTTTCTAAAAATACCACCAATCTTGCTTTGCTACAAGTCACTATTATATAAGTGACCACCATGATGCTACAAGTGACCCTGGTAGAAAATAGAATACCTTGTAGTGCATTGCAAGCACTTGAAGACTCTCCTCACTATTGCCTAGTGCTCGCTACTAGGATTAGTCATAAATCGATTCAACACTCCAACTACTTAAGCAATGTATGGTCCAGTAATACCTACCTATGTTAACTCTTTCCCATCCCATTTAATAAATGATTAATTGTGATCATATTATTTAGATATATAACATATTTATATGTGTGAGTATTGGTGTTTTAGCTTCACCATTTTCATTCAATTGATTTGTTGGGAGGGTAGATCTAGTTCCTTTAGTATTATTCTTTTAAATGGTTAATTATGTTAATTGTCTTGCTTGAATGGATAATTTAATTTAAATGTGCTTATTAACTGTGAACATTGCTTCATTGTGTAATTGTTATCATTCACTTTGGCTATTGTTACATATTGGACATATGTGCATAATGTTTGATTGAGTGTTTAGAAAATGTACAGGGTGTTTGACCAATGGTTGGAGTGGAGAACATTGATATGGATTACATTTAGCCATCTCACCTTAGTCCTTGTGATGTCAAAACATGTGAAAACCATATCCAAGTTGAATATGATTCTGGATCCCCTTGTGTTAGACCCATGAATGTGTCTTCTTGTGTGATTTTAATTATCACTTATGCATCTACTTGATATGTGTTAAGATTTAAGAGTTCCTTTGAAATGGTAATTATGTTATTAGTTTTTAGAAAAAGAGAGAAGTACTTATTGAATTAAGTTAAATGTCTTAAGGAATATTTTATATTAAGGAAAAGAATTGTATTTTAGTATTGAGTATTTTGGGAAAAAGATTAATGCTCAAGTTAGAAAATAGCTCTTTTTAGATATTTGTCTTAAGTGAAAGGTGCTTTGTGTGAAAGAAAAGTGTTAAGGGAAAAATGGAGTAAACATGAATAATCAATATATCAATGTCAATAATACCCAAAACTCAACGAAAAGGGAAATAATCAAGATCAAACAAACAAATATGAAACCTTTGCAAACCTCAATACTTCATAGCTTCCATTGGTTGCCTATCTCAATTGATCTTGCATGTATGAATAAGGCCCTCAGAGAGTGCACTTCCTTGCTATTCCAAGATTGTCAATGGAGAATGGCTATGATAATGCTTTGTAATGAAGATGAGATTCACAACAATGGTAGTGATATGGTAACAAGTTGATCGCAAGCAAAAGGAATGACGTGGGTGCCAAAGGCGCGCTGTAATTCTTGCAGAGTAACAATACTAAAAGCTTAGATGATTGAAATGGAAGAACATGGTTCAATTTATAGAGTTGTGAGAGAGAAGATCAATAGTATAGAAAGAATGAGAAGATCAACGGTATAGAAACCTTGAGAGGATGTGCGTGAATAAGAAGAAGACAAGTGTCTTTCTATATTTTGCATGAGAGAAATTATTAAAATAGAAGAATGAGTTAACTAAAGAGATAAAATCAATTAAAAGAATAGATCAATCAGTTAAGAGAATAGAACTAGGGAATAAATATTGCATGAGGATGAGAAGATTTTTTAGCCAATTAATATTTAGAATATTCAATTGCATGTGCACAAGAATTGAATTATATTTAGAGATAACTCAATTTAGAAGAAATAGACAACTTAAATAAATATTTGATTTATTTAAATTTAGAAAAGATATTATTGGAAGAAATAATTAAATAATTGATATTATTTAATTTAGAATGATTTTGGAAGAACTAATTAAATAATCGGTAATTTAATTTGTTGGAGGAATTAGAAGAACTTGGGAATTTAATTAAATAAATTGATTTTATTTAATTGTTGGAAGAATGTGAATCAAATAAATAAAATTTGTTTATTTATTTATTGATAGAGGAATTAGACTTAAATAAATATTAAGAATATTTATTTGGATAGAGTCATGTCATTTTTAGGCGTATACATTTTGCCCCTCTTTGATGCAATGCAGTTTATGGAATTGCTTCAAAGAATAAGAATTCTGATAACGATACATGCCCCAGTTTACCCTTGGTATAGGTTTAACGATGATAGGATGCCCCCTCAGGAGATTGGATGGGAAGAAGGCAAAAGGGATGTGAAACGGACAATCTCATGATGAAGAAGGGAAAACTTGGTTAGGATAAAAGAAAATGGGTTATAGTAGAAAAGGGATGAAGAAAGAGCTGAATGATACAATATGCAAGGTATGTTGATAACACACAAGTAAGTAAGCAAGTATGTAGAAATGACACAAGAAAAAGCAAGGTATTGCTCATGTCAAGCTGTAAACCAATGATTAATCGATACTGATATACGACAGTGTTGTCATGGCAGGGAATGATAGATCCTTAGAGCAACACAATAGGATAGTTTCTGGTTTCAGGAAATGAAACGTGTCATGTAAGACGTGTGTGTTGGTCTGATTTCGACAATGTTACATCATGTATAAGACAATTGATTGATTAACTGATCGAGTTAGTTTACGACCAGACAAGGATCAAGACCATTGATTATGATTGGATCATTTGACAAGATTGACTTCACTCAATTGGTATGGATTAAGGATAGACCTGCATTTGGATCATTGCTCAGACTGACAGCTAGAACTATTGATGAGAGATACAATGATAGATAGAAAGTTGGTCGATAGAAGAATGACTCGACAAAAGGAATCACAAGCTTTTATTCAATACTATGTGGTTTGGATCTTTATATGCATGGGATATGGTATGGATGCTTTTGCAGATGTGAATGGTATGGATGCTTTGTGGATGCTTTGTGGATGTGAATGGTTTTTTGACATCTTGATTGTGCAAGTATTTTGAAATGCTTATTTCATCATTGGGCTTTTTTTGTTTTTTTGTGTTTTTGAAATGTTGTAAGAAGATACAAGCATCAAGGTATAATTGAACTGAGATGACCTAAGCATCACTTACATGGATTTTGATTTAGCAAGTTAATACAAGCATCTAGGTATAATTGAACCAATATGACCTGAGTATTTCTTGCGTATCAACAGATAAGGATTGCCCCCTTTCATGTTAGACCTTTGATGTCCTCGATGATCTTTTGCGGATCATGTTGTTAGACAAGGCATCACATTACTAAACTTTAATCCACAAACAACAAAACATAGAAAATAATCATGCCCCTTGTTGGTGCCTGAATTGACTATCAGTTAATTTAGCAATTTTCATGCAGGCACCTTCCCAAAAAATTTCCTAAGTGTTGGCCCTCCTCAGCATTTTTCAATGGCAGCATCATATTTTCTCTGAGGTGGTCAGCATCATCATGATTTTCTGTCGACTAGATTTGTCATTAGGATCATCTTGTTTCAATATTAGGTGATGTTTGGATATCATCCCAATCCTGCAGTAGAGCTACAGTGCACCCTGATGTTCTTTGAGTTAAAGGGGTCATCATCATCATTCGGTTTACAGTGCATCATGATATTTTGTTTGGGGGGTGATATTCTGAAATATCAGGTTATCTTACTAATATCACCCCATCGCCTATATGGCGATGACGTCATCCGGATATGAGAGTTGCGCGATATGTAGATGGGTGATGGTGACATCATCAGGACATGATGATGACGTCATCAGGATTTTTGAAGGCATCGGCAAGACCATGGGCATCGGCAAAGGAGTTTTGTGCTGGCCCGATGGTCTATCTCTGGCCGATGGAGCGGATTGTAATGTAGGCATCGGTGAGACCGTTGAGATCGGAAGAAGATTTGTGGGGTTGGCCAATGGCCTAAGTCTTAGCGATGGGCTTTTGGACAGAAAGGCGTGTGTCAAGCGTGGCAAAAGCGCTCGACACCTATTATGCGAGTGGCTATGATTTTAAAGTGCTGAAGTGGTTTTCGTACCTTGCATGTGGGATTAATTTCCCTGCACATTTGAAAACTTCAGTAAAGTGCATTTTGGCAGGAAGTTCTTTTTGAACGCAGTGACAGTTTCCAGGTAAAACGCGGGTGGTTGAGCCATCAATGGGCGATGGTACAAATGGTGAAGCTGTCTAATTATGAATGAAGACTTCCAGATGGCGGCGCAAGGCTCGAGGCCTCCCTTGTCTGTTGCAGCAATAACTTCTGAGTGCCATTCCTTCTGAGATCTGTATTTGGCGGGATTTTTGGTCAACCATGTAATTATTGCTAGGGGTGCACTTTCTGGCCGATCTAGGTAGACTATGTTACCATTGTTTAGGGGGTTGAAGGCCTGAGGCATTTTTGTGTAAATAATGAAGAACAGGGCATGATCTTGGCTGTTTTATCCCATTTTGGAGTTTATGAGTTGCAACATGAATGTATTTTGCACATATTTTTAGTTTCAGTGTTAATGTTATATGAAAAATGCTTATTGCATGTGTCTATCTGCTTGTCTCCATTTGCTGCATGTTATTCTCCTTCTTTTGAATCTGGTTGCATGTCAGCAGGGATATCTGTAAGTAGAGGCAGTTAGATACCCATTCTTGGGTGATGTTTGTAAGGCAAGCATCAGTCCAACCCCCTAAAACTCGAGTGAAAGTTGCAAACCATCTATTGTATATGTCTAGTTGACTCCTTGCCCAATGGATAGGCACCAGTCTGCTCCTGGATCAGTAGTTATGAGCCAAAACCCCTCGTCTTGCATCTAGGACATTATGTGTACCCATTTCATCACTTCCACCTGTTAGTTGTAGGAGTAGGATTAGGAACCCCCTGCATGCTCTCATACCCAACCAGACATATATGTCCAAGAATGTTGCCCACCTTGTGATCTATCATGCAGATCTTGGTCCATACATGAGAGTATTCTGCCTGTTGTTGTCAAGTTAGATCTTTCCATCTTTCAGCTAGTCAAGGTTACATCTTGAGTTATAGGGATCCCCCCCTTGGTGCGGCAGAACCAGAAGTGAAGGGGAGGCAGCTCACGCAACCTCCTGTATTAGTTGGTTGAATCTGCATGTGCATAGGAACTGGCAAACCTTGATGCTGATTTAGAAGAAACACCAACAAAATGGCGATTCTGTTGGGGATGGACTGATAAAAGAAATGATATATTTGTGACCCATCCGAGTCACCAACAAAATGGCGACTCTGCTGGGGAAAACAATGTCATATCTATGAAGCTTGAGTCTAAGAAATTGAAGAATCAGACCTGGAGGTGCCTTGTTGCAGCAAAAGAAAAAGTTTTATCTGTGGCTCTGCTGGTGGATGACCCAGAAAGAAAGAAATCAATTTTTAGCTTCAGCCTGTTTGAAGCTCATTCCTCTGCCAAGGAGGTGGCAACTCTGTTGAATGAACATATCAGTAGCTACAACATATCCAGGTATTTGTACAAGTTTTTGAAGAGTTCCCTATCAGGTGAAATAGCACTGGTTAAAAGGGAAACATTGGTGAAAGCAGAGCTTGCATGCTTTTGTTAGAACCTACTCTATATTTCAAAAGGGCATGCAATGTTTTTCAAAAGACTCATATAGAGGACTTTAGGTAGGTTGAAATAGTAGTTTGTATTTTAAGGGCCTAAGGTCATATTGTCATTGAAAATCTGAGTAGAGAAGAGGGTTGCAAAAGCGTAAAAAGATGTATTGTCATCTTATGCACCCTTGTGAGGTGTCAAATGCAATAATGTATAGTAGTCAGTCCCAACCATGTAATAAAAGAAGTTTCAACATAGATAGATATAAGCCCATAAATTTTAGTGGCATTTGTGGCTACCCAAATGCTCTTCCACCTAAAATTAGAAGATATTTGCCGAAATTTAGTGGTGCAAAGGATGAATCAGTTGAGAGACACTTGCAGTAGTTTATAAATGTTATAGATGATTTCGAGATTGACCATGAAGATGTAGTTATGAGATTATTTGTTCAATCTCTAGATGAAGATGCAAGGGATTGGTTCTCCTACCTTCCAGCTCGCTCTGTCAGCTCTTGGCATGATTTTAAATCTGCATTTCTAGTACAATATGGTGAAAGAATTTCTGAATATGCAGTTATTAGTGACTTCATGTACATCCATATTGAAGAAGATGAGTTGATCCCAGCCTTTAACCTTAGATTTATGAGGGCATTGAACAGAATACCAGAATATATGAGACCTAATGATGCACTGTGCTTAGTTGTCTATTTGGGAGCCTTTGATAAGAAAATGAGTTATAGATTGAGAGATAAGGAGCCCACCACATTGCATCAGGCACATCAGTTTGCAATAGATATTGAAAACAATTGGAGGTATGGAATTCAAAAGGGTTATTTTTCTAAAAAATTTTGTTGTCCTGCAGCCCCCAATGTTAATGAAAGATTTAATTTAGGTGTTGACAATGAATGTCAAAGCACTCACACCCCTATTGTCCCAATTTTTACATCATTCCAAGTGGATGATGTTTCTATTATAGAGGAGGATGTCCTTTTTTTCCCAACAAGTGAAGTTGAAAATAATAATTTTTCAAGTAATATTTGCATACCAGTCCTAAACAAAGAGCCTTCATTTTTAAATGATCCAGTTATGCAAAGTTGTGATCATGTGGATCAACAGTCAGTATCAGTTTCATCAGGAAGCATTGGAGAGCTGGAAAGTGATGCAGATAGTTCAACTTTAGAGTACATTGAAACAGTAGAAATCTTGTATATGGGGAAATCAGATGATGAAAATGATATCCATGATCAATTCATGGATCAAGTTTGTTATTTTTATGACTCTGGATTTGATAGTAGTGAAGAAGAATTGGAGTCTCATGAAGAAGAAGCAGAGGCCTTTGCATTGAGTGTTAATCCCCTTTATGATGAGCCTGTAGATGCATATGATGTTGTGAGTCGTGACCTTCATTGGTGCAGGATTAACCCTTTGTTTGAAGATGATGATACTGATTTGCAAACTATGAATAATGAATGTTCATCATCACCTGATTCAGACATGTGCAACATTGGGTGTGTGGATTAGGATTTGTTTTCAATATTAGTAGATATTAGGGGTCTCATGTTTTCTGAGTATTTTGAGTTTTTGGATCAGCTGGATGAGTGCCTAACAATGTGCAGCAGCCAGATAAATGATGAAGAATGCCAAGAGCAGTATGATGTACTATCTGAGGGATATAACATACATGTGTTGCCTAATGTTGAAGAATATAATGTGTATGGTTATATGTCCAATTTTGAAATCCAAAATGATAGAGCTGAAAATGATGGTGGCAAGCTTTCAAAACTGGTGGAATATCTATTTAAGCAGATGACATTATGGGTAGATTATGCCAATCTTTTCAATTGGGATTGGGATCTTCCAGTTTGGAATCAGGCATTTGACAAGAAAAAATTATGGTTCTTCCTTTTTGGCTGCCCGGGGCCGCCAAAATAATGTTTAAAAATAATGTGTTTGGTGATGCAGATCAATATAACATCATGACTCTGTGCCCAATTAATAGGGGACTGGTCTGCATCCCAGAGATTTGGGGTTCTCACTGCAGTCTTGCACCTGCACGTCCCCAGACAGAGCCACTGTTGGTGCCTGAATTGACTATTAGTTAATTTAGCAATTTTCATGTAGGCACCTTCCCAAAAAATCCAAAAAATTTCCTAAGTGTTGGCCCTCCTCAGCATTTTTCAACAGCAGCATCATATTTTCTCTGAGGTGGTCAGCATCATCATGATTTTCTGTCGACCAGATTTGTCATCAGGATCATCTTGTTTCAATATTGGGTGATGTTTGGATATCATCCCAATCCTGCAGTAGAGCTACAGTGCACCCTGATGTTCTTTGAGTTAAAGGGGTCATCATCATCATCTGGTTTACAGTGCATCATGATATTTTGTTTGGGGGGTGATATTCTGAAATATCAGGTTATCTTACTAATATCACCCCATCGCCTATATGGTGATGACGTCATCCAGATATGAGAGTTGCGCGGTATGCAGATGGGTGATGGTGACATCATCAGGACATGATGATGATGTCATCAGGATTTTTGAAGGCATCGGCGAGACCATGGGCATCGGCAAAGGAGTTTTGTGCTGGCCTGATGGTCTATCTCTGGCCGATGGAATGGATTGTAAGGTAGGCATCGGCGAGACCATTGAGATTGGAAGAAAATTTGTGGGGTTGGCCGATGGCCTAAGTCTTAACGATGGGCTTTTGGATGGAAAGGCATGTGTCGAGCATGGCAAAAGTGCTCGACACCTATTATATGAGTGGCTATGATTTTAAAGTGCTGAAGTGGTTTTCGCACCTTGCATGTGGGATTAATTTCCCTGCACATTTGAAAACTTCAGTAAAGTGTGTTTTGGCAGGAAGTTCTTTTTGAATGCACTGACGGTTTCTAGGTAAAACGCGGGTGGTTGAGCCATCAATGGGCAATGGTACAAATGGTGAAGTTGTCTAATTATGAATGAAGACTTCCAGATGGCAGCGCCAGGCTTGAGGCCTCCCTTGTCTGTTGCAGCAATAACTTCTGAGTGCCATTCCTTCTGAGATTTGTATTTGGCGGGATTTTTGGTCAACCATGTAATTATTGCTAGGGGTGCACTTTCTAGCTGATATAGGCAGACTATGTTACCATTGTTTAGGGGGTTGAAGGCCTGAGGCATTTTTGTGTAAATAATGAAGAATAGGGCATGATCTTGGCTATTTTATCCCATTTTGGAGTTTATGAGTTGCAACATGAATGTATTTTGCACATATTTTCAGTTTCAGTGTTAATGTTATATGAAAAATGCTTATTGCATGTGTCTATCTGCTTGTCTCCATTTGCTGCATGTTATTCTCCTTCTTTTGAATCTGGTTGCATGTCAGCAGGGATATCTGTAAGTAGAGGCAGTTAGATACCCATTCTTGGGTGATGTTTGTAAGGCAAGCATCAGTCCAACCCCCTGAAACTCGAGTGAAAGTTGCAAACCATCTGTTGTATACATCTAGTTGACTCCTTGCCCAATGGATAGGCACCAGTCTGCTCCTGGATCAATAGTTATGAGCCAAAACCCCTCGTCTTACATCTAGGACATTATCTCCACCCATTTCATCACTTCCACCTGTTAGTTGTAGGAGTAGGATTAGGAACCCCCTGTATGCTCTCATACCCAACCAGACCTATATGTCTAAGAATGTTGCCCACCTTGTGATCTATCATGCAAATCTTGGTCCATACATGAGAGTATTCTGCCTATTGTTGTCAAGTTAGATCTTTCCATCTTTGAGCTAGTCAAGGTTACATCTTGAGTTATAGGGATCCCCCCCTTGGTCGGGAAGAACCAGAAGTGAAGGGGAGGCAGCTCACGCAACCTCCTGTATTAGTTGGCTAAATCTACATGTGCATAGGAACTAGCAAACCCTGATGCTGATTCAGAAGAAACACCAACACCCCCATCATATCATCTCTAGCTTTTGGCATCCTTGAGTAGCATACAAAGACATGATAACAAAAATCAAGACTCTGTGAGTTAACATGATCACTAGCACAAAACATTCTTGTATTTAGATGTATTTTTCTTGCCATAATTTGGATAGAATTAGTTTGAGTGTTTTAGGTGCTTGTTTTCTTTTCTTTGGATAGGTTGATGTTTTGCGTCAAGATTTCTGCTAGAAAGTAGGTTTTTGCTTGCGCTTGCTTGCCTTGTGAGAGGTTCCACAATCCTTATTAGTGAGATGGACCCTAAGGGATTGACCTAGTGCCTCAGATGTGTATTGCTAAATGGCCTTGCCTATGTGACGACACAGAGGCAACGTAGTTCAGGGTGAACCCTAATGGACCTAAGATATGGATCAGATGAGACTAGAGGATAGACGACAAGGTATGGGATTGACTAGGAGTGGAGCCTCAGGGGGTATTAATAATAGTCTTGCCTACGTGATGACACAGAGGCAGCGTAGTTCGGGGTTGACCCGATGATACTGATGACAGACGCTATGCTAGGCTGACACTATGGATATGATACTGGATAAGACCTTGGTTGACAAGGTGGTACAAAAGAGATAGAGTATCAAGCCATGATAGGACAAGATGACATTATGGATAGCCTTAATGCTAGATACTGATGACAAGGAAACACCATGGATAGGTAGATGGATGGGTTATAGTTGATACAGATGGTCAGGTAGAAGGATGCGATCTCCAAGGACTTTGTTGCATAGGAAAATGTGCCCCATTGTAGGTAGAATACTTAGGATTTTTCATGGCAATGCTTATGACAATAGGAGGATGAAAGCATAATTGAGGTTTTGCATGATGCTCTAGGGACAAGGTGAGTCAAGAGACATCTAAAACATTTGTCAACATTGTGCCCCCAATCTTTATTAAGATCAAAAAAATAGAGAAATGGAAGATTAGGATGGATAGATTTGACACTATAGGTATGTAATGAATAGAAGGATAGGATAGGAAATGGAATATGGAAGGAAACTGATAGGAGAAGAGTGATACGCCAATGAGACAAGGTGCTCCCAGGTATAAATGACACAGAAGATCAACCTATCCAAGGTGCTTGTTTGCCATATTTTCACCGTTGGATGAAGGGATTTTTCTTGAGTTCTTTGATTGTTTTTTTTGAACATTTGGATAGGATAGGTAGAATGGACGAGAGGGCCTCAATTTCTAGGTTCCATGAAAGGTGAAAGTCCTACTAGAAAGATGTCGTTACATGGACCATGTTGAGTGTTCTCATAGATGTTGGTAGGAGATTGCATGAAAGTAAGATGGAGAAGGTAGACAGCGGATTGTGGAAGGTGCGATAGTGGATGATGATGTGGGTTGTGTAAGAGTTATGTAAGGATGGAGGGAAGGCTTATGCAAAATCATGGACCATAGGAATAGGGTGAGGAAGATATGTAAGAAAATAGTGGAAGGAAGGGGAGATGGAGGTATGTGGAAATGTCGTGAGATGGAAGGGAATCATGACCAATGGTTGTACATACCATGGTAAACATTGAAGCTGGTGATGGGAAAGTAGTGTAGGAAGAAACAAAGACTTTTTCGTGTGGATGAATGACTTAGGCATGTAGAGATCCACATAGATTGAGTATTTTTCTGCGCTTTGCTTGTCATGTGGGATGGAAGAATTGGAGACTTTTGGATTGAAAGGGAGAAAGTGGATGGTTGAGATTCTTGAGAGGTAGATGCCTCATGTAACTTGAGGGCTTTTTGCTTAGGTACCCAAGACATTTTGTTTTTAGATAGTACCTGTGAAGGTATGGGTTTGGGTGTATGCAACTTTTGTGCATCTTTTGGAGTAATCATTTGTTGGATGTGAACCCACACCTTTTTCAGCTTGGCGTATAGGTGTGTGGGTGTATCCCCCTCTTGAGAAGGATGCTTCTTTGATTCTTGGATTTTGTATCCTAGGTCATGAGGACTCTTAGGATTTTTAACTTTAGGGGTAGAGGAATCCAAATTTTTGCTAGTAAATTCTCTTGAGATGGTGGAAGTGGAGTGGGTGGAAGCTCTTTGTTTAGACAACATGTGCATCTATTGGTCATGATTGGAATTGTTAGAGGATTTATTGGTGTATGGATAAGGCATTGGAAGAAATGGTGGTAAAATGCATGGAGGGATGTTAGGAGTTGGAAGTAGCGGAGGTAGTTTGGATGGTGGAAGGTGTATGGTCACAAGCTTTTGGGATGTGTAGGATGATGGAGGCGGAATGGTGGCATATGTTTTGGGGATATGAAAGGATTTTTGATGGAAAGTGGAGGATTTTGAAGGAGTGGAAGAAGTTCAAACATCTTGAGATTGTTCACCTTGGGGTATGTATCCAAGGCCATATGAATGAGGATGAACATTGACATGGACGAGCTCCAAGATACCTTATTCACGAAGGCCTAAGCCTTTACCTTGATAGTTCATATGTTGGAGTATGCGGTCGACAATGGGATTGTGTATAGGTGGAACACTAGACATGAGTTCTTTATTGGATGGAGAAGGTGAGTAGAGGATAATGGTTGTTGGTGTTCTAAGGAGGAACACTCATGAATGAAGGTGGTAAGACCAAGGATATATGGTGGGGGATTTGTAGCATGGTCGATAATGGATGGTGGAGGATTATTACCGGTTTGATCTTCTGCACTTTCTTGGGAGGCAAGTGTCTCATCAAGTGAAGTGGAAGTTGTTAGATCTTGGATGGAACTAGACAGGGTTATGAGCTTAGGACCATGGAACGCATAAAGTGGGCTTAGAGGATCATCATGGTTTGCTTGATCATAGATAGGCTCATGATCATAGATGGGATCTTGATCATAGATAGTAATTAGCATGATGGGATTAATGTGCTCTTGTATAGGTTCTTCATCAATGATAATGCCCTGATCATAGAAAGGAGAGGAGTTATGGAGAGGCTAACATTGGACCTCATGCTCATGTATATGATCAAGTTGCTTATGGATAACTTCTTCATCAGAGGTAGTATCTTGATCATTGAAAAGGTATAGGTCATGAATGGCTTGAGATTGGAATTCTCACTCATGTATAGGTATAGGATCCTCTAAAAGATAAAGGTTATGCATGGGTCGGATGGGGGTGCTTTGATCTTGATTTAGACAAGGGGTTGACGTTTCCACATGCTCTTGACATAATGCTTGGGTTGTTCGAATGGAAGTGGAGGTAGAGGTCTCTTGGATATGATCTTGGTCAACAATATGAAGGTATGATAGATTTTGACTTTCATTCATGGTAGGAGGTTCTTCAATATGCTTAAGGGGTTGCTGAGTATATGACGATTTTGGTGCAAGGGACATGCTTGAAGACTCTTTGATAAGGTCAAGGACTAAAATTTGAGGACATGGTTGACTCTCTGCTAATAGCCCTTGGGTTACATCCTTTGTAGGTGTATGGGTAAATGAATGAGGTTATGGATGAGTGGAATTTGGAATTCTCCACAGCTTTTCTTGTGCTGCATATCTTTCCCAAAAATCATTTGAGGATTTTTTTGTTTTTCGTATTAGAGCTTGGGGAATTCAATGGTGGTTTTGAGCTTGGGGTAGGATTAGAATGCTTTAGGCTATGGGTTATAGGAGTAGTGTTTGCCTTGTCAAGACGGGACAAGAATGTATGACTCTGGGGCGTGGTGTAGCTAGTACTAGCTTCTTCAGCTTGTAGGATTGCAAATTACTGTTGTATGGCTTGGAGTTCTTGAGTAATTGCTATACGACCTTGGGGTGAGGTGTCTAAGTTTAACTACACTTTTAGGTATTGGAGTTCTTGAGCAAGTTCTTCTAATTCAGTTGTCATCTCCTCAGAAATTGACACAAGACTGAAATGGGTACCTAGAAAGGTTGAAAAGTTTCTCGTAAAAGATGTGGAAGTACTCACTGTTATGCATGCGCAGGAACAAAAGTATAGAAACAGAGGATAAAAGCACAACAGGTTGATGTAAATGCACAAAAAGTGGGTATAAATGCACATCTTCAAATAACAGATGCGCAACTCTAGTTTTTTTCAGTGTTTTTATAAATTTTTGGTAATTTTTCTGATGTTTTTGGTTTCTTTGGCTGCAAGATGGTCTTTTGATTTGATTTTCTTTAATTATGGCAAGAAGACATAGCAAACATAAAGAATGTTTTCATGGTTTTTTATTTTTTTGTAATTTTTTAACTCTTTTTGGACTAAAAGAAAGCAAGTACAATCCTAGGTTTCAAAGGACAGTATAAACTAAATTCTCACTTTCTCTAGTGAAGCATCTTTAGGAGGTGATAATTGCCCTTCCCTGCACCGGCTTATAGGGGTTTTTGGCCACTAAAACAAAGATGTTTAATAAAGGCAACCATTCAAGTGGTTATACATGCAGTAGCACTACTCTCTGTTATGGAGTCTCCCAGCATGCAAGGGTTTCACCTTGGAGGGTTTTGGGGGAGATTGGTTGTCTGTATAACACAACTTCACTCATTGTTTGAAGCTTTCACTCCAAACACAATTTATTTATAGTGGCTCGGTAGGCCTTGGCTTTAGCCTGTTACCACTTAGGGTCGTTCCTACTTGGATGAATGGTATCCAAGAGCAGGCCCCTCTAAAAGAAAAACACATGAGAAAATGATATGTCTGGCATTTTGGTCACCCAAGATTAGGGAGAGCATAGGCATGGTATCATTCTCAAAACACAGAAGACAGTGGTTATTTTCCCCTAGTTAAAATGAGAAAAACTAAATGAGCTATCTACTTGGGCAAGCACATAAATTTGTTAACTTTGAAGTGATAACAAGATAGCAATGGTTTAATTTTACCTAGATAGCAATGATTTGTTAACTCAGAAGTGATAACAAGATAGCAATGGTTTAATTTTACCTAGATAGCAATATGTCTAACTTTGAAAGATAGCAATATAGCAATGATTCAATGATATGCAAGATAGCAATGATTCAGTTACCACCCTCCTAGTTAAGACTATGTGAGATTTGCATGAGCATCCATTTATTTTCCTTTTAGAAATTGAAGTGTGAGTTAACAAGTGCAGCTATATGATTCTAAACTAGTACCTAGCCTACAAAAATAGATCTAAGAGTGTTCCTACTAGAATGTGTTAGCATTAGCGAAAATTGCAAGAAAAACCCTAAGAATCACTGCTTAGATCAGATGTGCAGCTTTAGAGCTTGAATGCGCAGAAACAGAGCTTAGAAGTGCAGAAGTACAAATGCGCTAAGACAGAGGTCAAAAGCACAGGAATACAGAGTATATACATTAAACTAACAGATGTGATGTTTAATAAGGTATATGCGTTAGAATAGAGTCTGTATGCGCCGAAAGATTAGATGTGCTGGAACAAACAGTAGATGCATGTTAAGATGAGGCAGATGCGTAGTTTCCTCCTGTGTATGAATTTCTAACACACAAAAACTTAGTTTTTGGGTTAAATTGGGGCTAGGCCCCATGGTGGGCACCAAAAATGTTAAGGGAAAATTGGAGTAAACATGAATAATCAATATATCAATGTCATTAATACCCAAAATTCAATGAAAAGGGAAATAATCAAGATCAAACAAACAAAGACAAAACCTTTGTAAACCTCAATACTTCATAGCTTCCATTGGTTGTCTATCTCAATTGATCTTGCATGTATGAATAAGGCCCTCAGAGAGTGCACTTCCTTGCTATTCCAAGATTGTCAATCGAGAATGACTATGATAATGCTTTGTAATGAAGATGAGCTTCACAACAATGGTAGCGATATGGTAACAAGTTGATCGCAAGCAAAAGGAATGACGTGGGTGCCAAAGGTGCATTGTAATTCATGTAGAGTAACAATACTAAAAGGTTGGATAATTGAAATGGAAGAACAAGGTTCAATTTATAGAGTTGTGAGAGAGAAGATCAATGGTATAGAAAGAATGAGAAGATCAACATTATAGAAACCTTGAGAGGATGTGCATGAATAAGAAGAAGACAAGTGTCTTGCTATATTTTGCATGAGAGGAATTAATAAAATAGAAGAATGAGTTAACTGAAGAGATAAAATCAATTAAAAGAATAGATCAATCAGTTAAGAGAATAGAACTAGGGAATAGATATTGCATGAGGATGAGAAGATTTTTTAGCCAATTAATATTTAGAATATTCAATTGTATGTGCACAAGGATTGAATTATATTTAGAGATAACTCAATTTAGAAGAAATGAACAACGTAAATAAATATTTGATTTATTTAAATTTAGAGAAGATATTATTGGAAGAAACAATTAAATAATTGATATTATTTAATTTAGAATGATTTTGGAAGAACTAATTAAATAATTGGTATTATTTAATTTGTTGGAGGAATTAGAAGAATTTAGGAATTTAATTAAATAAATTGATTTTATTTAATTGTTGGGAGAATGTGAATCAAATAAATAAAATTTGTTTATTTATTTATTGATAGAGGAATTAGACTTAAATAAATATTAAGAATATTTATTTGGACAGAGTCGTGTCATTTTTAGGCGTATGCAGGTTTTATGATATTTTAATTTTAGGCTTATAAGGGAAAAGTGTTTGTAATTTCCATTCATTATGTTGTGTGTGAAAAAAGGTGACAGCAAAAGAGAGAAAAGAGACATTTTTTCAAAACTCTTCCTTGAAAGAAATTAGATTTTTAGTTGCTTGGTGATTGCTTTGTGTAGATTAGATTTTGCTTTCTTGGTGATTGCTTCGTGTAGATTGGATTTCTATTGGAGGGGGAAAAGATCAATTTGGGATTGCAAGTAGATTCTTTGAGCTAATTCTTACCTTGTTTGCTTTAAGAATTGAATTTTTATTTAAAATTTTATGTTGTAGAAAATTAATTTTGAAAAATGAATTTCCTACTCAAACTCTGGCAAAATTTTCCAAAATTGAAATGTGTTGAGAAAACTGTGTTGTTGGGTAGATTTAGGCCAAGAGGGTATTTTTGTAATTTTATTTTATTGCATTTTTATTTTTTGTGAAAATTATGTGAATTTACTCACCAAACCCGATCAAATCTTCGTGAAAATTTTGTGTTTTGAAAAGTGTGATGTTAGGTGATTTTAGAACAAGAGGGTATTTTTTAGAAATTTTAGGTTTCACCTTTTTCAAAATTTGGAAAATTGGGCAAAATTTTGGGAAGGATGATTCAAGTTCCATCAATGGTGGAACCTAGATATTCTAGAAATTGTTTATTTTATTTGTTTTGGAAATTCAGAATTTTTGAAATGTGTGTTGTGATGCCCCACCAGGAAATCCTGGAGAACATCTCAACTATGCTTTACAAAAAGGACAATTTTTTTTAAGGAAAGAAATAACAAAGAAATGTAAATCATATTTATTCATAACATCAAGTTAAGCTTATCTCTAGGGTTCCATGGCCGCATTACTAACAAACTATTAACAAGATCTAACCAACATTATGAATTAACTAACAACCATAGTTCATTCTAAATCTAATTGCATCAATTGAATAGACACATACGTTCCCATATTATAACATCAGATAAGTAATCATTAAGGTCCTGTATAAAGGATTACAAGTACATATACAATTCCCTTTTACATGAGGGTACACCATTACATTGCTTACAATATCACTTTCCTGATTACATTAGAGTAGATACATCAAGATAACAGTACATGATTCTACTAATATACAAAACTGGAACATGAACATAAGTTTATGTCTCCTCAAGCTAGAATAAGATCTAAAATCTACCACATAAAGTACATCCTTCTCACACATGAACAATAGCAAGGGGAACTAATGGAGATAAAAGCACAACCACCTGACCATGTGGAACCCTAAGGTCCACCCCCATATTAGGAGATAACAATAAGGTCCCACAACATGAAATAGTTAAGAAGACAGGAACACAACACAAAAGGCTTTAACATGACTCTAACATACAAGTACACATGACATTCACAATAGAGTCACCACTTCCTCTAACAGTCAAAAAGACAATAGACTAACAAGTGCAAGGACTACACATGACTCCAAAATAACACCAGTCAATAAGGACATCACAAGTAACTCAAACATCACTTCCAAAGGCATTCACAAAACAAAGGGGAGAACACAACTAGAAAATGCTAGACTACAGTAGGGATGAGTGTCATTGCATGGTCCTAGCATGGGCTACCCTGACAATCTCTAGCTAGAGGCTAGCCCCCATCTATGGTTACCCTGACAGTCTCTCACTAGATGCCAGCCCCATAGGGTGACACATGCAGAACCAACATTCCTTTCATGAGGATAAGGAAGTTGATTTTACCAACCACGGCCTTCTCATCTCATCCTTAGCCTGAACAAGCACTACATGCATAAGTGAGGCATCCAATTATCTTGATTAGTGTGAAAACTACCCAACCCTCTAAATTTATTATTATCACTGGATTAACAACTTCCAATGGGTTACCCTAACAAGCCACTTTGGGCGACGACCCCACATTGAAAGCCACTCCCCCTTCATTGTATCTAGATTCTCAAAGCCCAAAACAAAACCCAAGCATGAACTATCACATTTCTCATCATGATACATTTACAACACAAAATATATATCATTTCACATTACACAGACAAAGGCATTACCCATCATGCATAGTTATCATAACCACATGAATAGGTACACTGAGCAAGGTATTATCCATCTTGTATAGTCATCATAACCACATGAATAGGTACACTAAGCAAGGCATTATCCATCTTACATAGTCATCATAACCACATGAATCCATAAACAGAGGGGAGTCAACATATAGCCAATACATATTCAACCATTAGCAAGATTACATAATCACAGGAGTCATACCCATGACTACCCCTCTTGGCCTCTAGAATCAGCTTTCCCAAATGACACAAACACCTGACACCATTAAAACACAATGGTCACACATCACATTCACTTTCCAATGCACATCATAAACCAAGATCCCACAAATGTAACATATGATCTGATGCACTAATAATGGGTCTTAAAGAATCCAACATTAATTCCAATCATGGTCAATCATCCAACAAGCATAAAGTGAATCTATCTCAATAATGCAAAACAATATTATTCTAACTACTAGTCATAGTTACTAATATGATCAAATGATATAAGTGCCATAAGTAACAATATTTAATCCATTCACATGCTATTGGCAATAGATAATATTAAGAGTCTTACTTAGACTAATTACAAGGTTAACATTTAGTAGTTGAAAGTCATGGACTATTATCAACAACTCATCATTGAATGATTTCTAATTAAAACCCAAAATTGATACTTCTACCTTAAATTAGAACTAGATTGATTCTATTCCCTTCAAACACAATAAGTCTCAAAAATTATTATCTAATTTAATTCCTTTTCCTTCTACCATAATCTAATGTTCATATAAAAGATATAACTTGAAAAATGTAATGTTATTTCTAATGCATTTAAGAGAATATAATTCAATTCCAACATAAACATTTTCATAATCACTACCCCATGTATGATTTCCAAAATCTTTTAAGTTATGTTTCTATTATTAAATCCAAATTAGACTATATGGCTAATTTCAAATCCTAAAAAAAGAACTTATAAACAAGAATCAGTCTTCAAATAACAAAATATCATGTTCAAAGGCACTAAAATAAACCACTAAAAAAGAAAGATACTAATATGATCGATTAAGATATGCAAGAACAGATACTATATCAGAAAGAATATAAATATAGAATGTTTTGATAATGATAATAGATTTCGAAAAGGAAATGCTCTAGTAGACATGTATGCAAGAGTGAGAGCACATACAAAGTGCATTAACTGTTCAACAAATTGCCTCAAAGAGATGTCAAATTATGGAATGCAATGATTAAAGAATATGCACATAATGGATATGTAGATTTAATAACAACAACAAAGATGGCATAGGAATGTCTGTCACTAATTGATACATATCTCTGAATTGACAAATTAGGTATTGCTAATTTTTGGATATGATTTTCGTAGATAAGAGCTGAATCTTATATAAAATTTTTAGAGAAACCTAGTTCAAAAATATAGAGCTATTGGTGACGCAACTAACTATTTTAACAGAGACAAAACAAGTGAGAGCTAGACAGTCACAAAATATTCATATCTCTAAAATGACAAACTGAGTAAGGCTGATTTTTGGATATGATTTAGATGACTAAGTCATACACCATATATAAAAATTCTAGAGGAACACATTTTGTAAAACTAAAGTTATGGAAAATGCAACAGACTGCTAAAACAGAGATGAAATGGGTGAGAGATAGACAATCACTTCAATCATTGATTCCCAGAAATGCAATGATACAAACATGCACAATTGGATCTAATAAGAAGGCTTCTAACCTCACAAGAAAATTACAATCGACAGGAAAAATCTTAAATCAAACATTTGCTTCAACTGAAAACTGAGACAGAAATTAGAACCAAAGGAACTTGATTTCGCTTGCTTGATAGGGCTGAAGATTCGATGTCAGGTTCAACTACTGCAGCCACAAACTAGTCTCTTCCATCTCCTCTCCCCCAAAAGTTCCATCTGCTCAAGATTATTATGAGAGAGAAATCCCCCCAACATCTTCCAAAAGATTCCTCCCATTAAAGGCAATAAATTTTGCCTAAATCCCTTTCTTACAATTTGCTATTTTTTATCATTTACAATCAAACCAGACAATATATATTTTTTATCTTATTTATTTCCTTTACAACTAGACAAGAATCATTTTTATTCTTACTTATTTAGTATTTACTATATATGAGTTTTATGAGAACTCATAAATATTATCTACTTTTATTGCCACTAACAAAACATTTACTTGTTAATATAATATTTTCATTTTCATTTTATCAATTATATTCCTATTTTAATAACACTTTATTTTCCTCATTATAATTATTATTATTTATTGACCATAAAATACAATATAATATAATTTTCCATAAACTTAAATTTACATAAAAGCATCTATATTTATTTATTTATCAAAAGTGCCTTCTTAACTTACTAATTTTATTTTAATGCAACAATTAACTAAAGCATTAATCAAACAATTCCAAACAAAATAACCCAAATGCCAAACAATACCTAATACTATGCACGATCAAAAAGCATGACCACAATGACAACGATTGACTATCATGCCCATATAGACAACACTGACTAGGTGCAAAACTAGATACTCATCCTCTTCAAGGATGATGGCTAAGCTATGTTATCTCCGTTCAACAGTTTCCATTGGTTTTAAGGCATGCTCAAACCTGTCAATTTAGGTGGAGTCAATGTCTGATACCTGCAACCTGTAGCACACAACATGGTCTATGCATAAGTATAATAAATATAAATTGGTCACGAAGTGAAAGAGAATCGCAATGTCACCGGACGCTCACGAATGAGTGGTAGACATTGTCTATTTTCACACCACACAATAATCAGATCATCCTATAATACAAAATCAGTCACATAAAAATTAATTCTAACTTATGACAATCATAGTAAGATCAACATCATAATCACCTAAATGTAAAACAATGTCAGAGCATATGAATTATCAGTGTTGCAACAAGGATTATCAATAAAATATGCTAACTGTCATATGAAACCACACACGAGCATAATCAAGAATGTCACCAACATGAATGTAGCATCTACCAACATCATATAATGTACAACATTAACTATCTAACATACCCTAAATATTCCTATTATTTTACCTTCATCTTCATGCTCCTTAGCCAAACTATTTGCACATCCAAGATAAGAATGGAGGGGCACTACATGTGTATTATGTGGAATCATGTATTATCCCATTGAAATTTATTTGTGTGTGCCTTGAAAAGCATGTTTTCTTGGAAAATTGCACCTTACTCATACTCAAGCTCCTTGGAGAAAAGTTGACCCCTGGGTTGTTTACAATTGGAGATAACTATAGGAGGCTTAGGGTGGCCAATTACCCAAACCCATGGGACAATATTTGGAGGCAAAGTGTTGAAGAGTCCTCACTTAAAATGAGTAATTAAGAGTGTCAAAACACCCAACTCATGGGAAAAGATTGGAGGCAAAGTGTTGAAGAAGCCTTGCTTGAATTCTATAATGTGAAATAATTTATAAATCTTAAATCTAAGAAATTGAATTAAGAAAACTGTGGTAATGAAAGATGGGGTAGGTAGAGTGCATTGAAGAAGTGTCACTACTACTTATTGAGAAGCATACATAGGGTGAATGCTTACTTGAGACCTTTGTGGTCTATTTCACTTTCTAGCTTGGTTATGGAGAACCAAGGACAAGTCAACTCCAGAGTCTTAGCTACCCTCCTCTTGACCTTATTTATTGGATCAAGTGTATTTGATCTTGTGTTGAGATAAACCATGTTGTAATTTGCATGTCTAAATCCAACTTGTGTGACTCTTTTGTGAGTGTTGGTGCCTCTCTTGAGACTCTTGGTATTTGTGTGAGCTTTGGCCTTAATAGCAGTGCATCAATGATCTTCTCTATAGCTCAGGGGTTGCCTAGAGTGGCATAGACATATATTATGCTTGATGATGGTAATATGGTTGGGAGGTGGGTAACATTCTCCATTGGTCCATTCATGAAGATCTCTTAGGAGCTGGAAGGGTTCCTTGTTCATTATTTATGTGGTGATCATGTTGTGGTTCATGATTATTGGAGCACCTTGGAGGTGGTTCATCATTGTTGTAATATTATTATTTTATCATTAATGTATTGAAGTGTGATCCTTCCACGTTTGGGAAGTATCCTATATCTTATTATCATGTTATGATCTTATTGGATTGAAATTTGATCCTTGTTTGGAAGGAAATTATCATGTGTTGAAATTTATCCTATATGTTGAAATGATTGAATTGGGACATTGGAGTCCTCTTTTTTATATTGTAAATTTTCTCTGTTATGATTATGTGTTGGCTTGCATTATGCCCACATAATAGGTGAGAGACCTATCATTGCCTTTGGCCCATCTCAACCTTAGTGTCAAATGAGAATAGCACTCTACATCATTTTTCTCATGGTTAGCTATATGTAGTAATAGGATTTGGTAAAATGTATCTCCTTTATTATTGCATTATTCTCTTGCTTTCTTGATTGATGGTTAGCATGTTGGTTATCTCTGGTTGGTTTTAATTCAACCTTTTATCCTTGTGAGATTTTGAGGATGATCTTATCCTTAGCTCGTTAGCTACCTTGTTAATGTTGGAAATCATTATCATGTAGAGAAGGGTGTGTTCTTAGTTTCTCCCTCATCTCTTGTGCCTTGGTTCTTGCCCCTTGTTTTATCTTGTCAATCTCCTTCCTTTTTAGAGTGTGCTTCTATCAAGTGTGTGGTTTGGAGATCTTGTGTGGCCTTTTGGGGGTTCATCTATGATCTTATAGTGAAATCCTTGGTATGAGAGGCCTTGTGGAGTCTGTACAAAGTTCTATGCAAGAATTCTAGAAGAAATTTCATGTTCAGACACTTGGCAAGGACTACATCACAAATTTTGGTCACTAGTGCCTTGGAAGGACACTAGCACCCAGAATGGACACTAGAACAAAGTGGTAGGGTCCAATTTTGGTGCTAGAGTCCCATTCTAGAACTATAGTACTCTCCTATGCTAGCATCCACGAGCCTTCAAATAATGAGAACTTCCTAACTTTTTCTAGAGAAAATTCCTATACAGAAGATGTTCCCCTCAATATTATGAGTGTTCCCATATGTTCAACTTGTTTGAAAGTGATGTCTTTTGGGAGTTATGTCATCTTTTGTGTTGGGAAGTGTGTCTTACATGAATTCAACTAGTGGTCATTCTTTTTGGTTGAGGTTGCGTTCCTCCTAGTTGACCCTCCTCTTGTGTAGGTTATTCTATGTGTTTGGAGGTTGTGTTGTGTCATCATGGAATGGACTGTTGTCATCCTCATCCTATTCCATATGTTTTCAAGAGAGTGAGTTCATGGACTAGTGTATGATCTTCATTGTGGAGGAACCTCCAACCTCTCGTATGGTCATCATGGTGGCTTCGTCACACAATGAGTGGTCTTATATTTGTGCTTTCATTGTGGTGTGCATTGACTTTGTTTGTGTTCTTTCTTAGTTATTTGTTATCATGACCTTAAGTTCCATTGTGTGGTGCTATGGTAGTTTTCATGCTTAAGTGTGCAATTGTGACATGCGAGTGATATAATTGTATCATGAAAAATTTGTCCATCTAGTGTTTGTTTGACTAATGTCCTAGTGTAAAAGCTAGGGCATTATAGGTCTAGTGTAGACCATATCATACATCAAAATACCAACTACACTAACATAAGGAATATTAGACATATCCTCCATCTTTGCAGGTGAAGATGGACACTACTCAGCTGATAACTTAGTCCCCATCAAAATAGGAATACTCATTGGTTTTTGTTTGACATGTTAAAACACTGTAACATAGACTCAACATACTTACTTTGTTCCAACCAGAGATTTTTGTTAGCTCTATCCCTTTTGATCTCCATACTTAAGTTGGACTTAGTAGCCTCCAAGTTTTTCCAATCAAACTATAATGAGAGTTGGGACTTCAAATCTCCAATCATCCCCTTACTATTACCAAATACCAACATATCATCCACATATAAAGTGATAACAAGTAAATGATCACCATTTTGCTTAAAATATACATGGTGATTTGATTTAGACCTTACAATTCCTAAATTCAAAACATATGAATCAAAATTTTGGTACCACATTTTGGGAGACTGTTTGAGACCATACAAATATTTCTTTAATCTATAAACCAGTGACTCCTTATCTTTTATTATGTAGTGATCAAGTTGTCTCATGTAGATTTCTACCACTAGGTCACCATACAAGAAAGTTTTTTTCATGTCCATTTGCTCAATATCAAGATCAAAAACTATTGGAATCGATAATAAGAACTAAATGGATGTCATCTTAGCAATTGGAGAAAAATATCACCATAATCAATTGCCTCAACCTAGGAATATCCTTTTGTAACTAGTCTTCCCTTATACTTTTCAATAATAGCATCTAAACCAAATTTATTCTTGAAGACCCATTTGCAACCAATTGGATTCCTCTCCTTTGGAAACTAAACCATCCCAAGTGTCATTATTCTTCAATGAAATCATCTCATCATCTATGGCTAACTTATAGGACTTACGATCATCCATCTTCATTGCCTCACTCACAATTCAAGGCCCATTAGTGTTAGTAATCAAGGGAAAAAAACAATATAAAATCTAAGGTGGATGTTATTCCTCCTCTAAACTATCTAAGATCTCTCTACTATCCTTCTCATTTAGTCCAACTTGAACCTCTAGTTTAGCTTCAAGTGCAGTTGTCTTGGTCTTTGGTTGTAAGTAAACTATAGAATTTACACTCCCATCTAGTTGCTTAACTAAAGGAGATGGTATAATATCCCTGAAAATCACATTCTAGCTACATAATGTCTTCCTATTCATATGATCCCAAATCTTATACCCTTTCACACCATCATCATAGAAAATGAAGATATACTTCACTACCATATAATCTAACTTTGATCACTTCTCCTTAGGCACATGTGCATGCCTCACAACCAAGAACTCAAAGATACTAAAGTGAGAGATTTTCTCTTTCCCAAACCTCCATAGGGGTTTTATTGACAAGTGTTGATGTAGGAGACCTACCAATCAAGTAACATACAAAGCTAACCACATCTACCCAGAATTTTTGTTCTGCACCAACCCCACTAAGCATACTCCTATCCTTCTCTATCAATGACCTATTCATCCTCTCTACAACTTCATTTTTCTAAGGGGTGTATGGAGTTGTCTTATGTCATGCAATACTATTCTCTTTGTAGAATTGAACTAACTAAAGATCTCAAATTTATGCTTGAGAAACTAGATTCAAGTCCTACTAGAGAAATAATCAATAAAAGAAACATAATATAGTGATTTTTCCAATGAAAACACTTCTACAAGATTAAACACATCATTATGAATAAGATCCAAAATCCCATGAGACTTATGCAAGCTTGAATAAAACTAAACACGATCCTATTTACCATAAATACAATGTTCACAAAAATTAAAGTCAAGAGAACAATCAACCAACACCTCTACAATATATTTTTTAAGGTCCTAAGACCCTTCTCAGGTCTATGTGGCCCATGCACTCATGACACAACAATCTTCTTAGCTAGAGTAGCTTTCTCTCTAAGGTGAGAACATGTTTGGGAACCCACAATGTATTCATATGTGCTAAAAGTCCCCTTGTTGTAAGTTCAAGTGCTACAAGTCCTAATTCTATAGGTCCCTTTGTTGCGTGTACTAATCATGTAGGTATAGATGTTGCAATTACCAGAGTTGTAGGATTAGATGCTACAAATTCCTTTGTTGCAAGTACTACTAAAATATTGCACTAAATGTAGTTTCTAGTAGCAAGGAGAAAAAGAGTTCCAACCTAAACTCCCTTTGCCAACACCATAGCTCCATGAACCATCTTACACCCACCACTACTAAAGACTACCTACACACTCACATCATTCATCTTGCTAATAGATAATTAGGTTTCATGTCCAACATGAGATGTTCAGAACTCCTAAAATACCTTTGATCCAGCCATCATAGAATTTGATCTTGACTTAGCCATGGCCAAAAATAATTTGAAAAGAGTTGTCACCAAGATAGACTTTTCCACCATTAAACTTCTCATAATAAAAATCCACTCCTTATGGGGAGTCATGTGGAAAGGAGCACTAGAATCATTCATCCATGCATCTTCACATGCATGTGTGCCAAGGGTTGCAATAAACGCATTTTATTCATCCCAAGAAGCTCTAGAATATGAATCATCATTTGAATCATTCTTCTATTTCTTCTTCTCCTTGCATCCCTTCTTGATGTGGCCTTTCCTCCCATAGTTCCAACATTTTACCTTGGATTTTCTAGGAGACATAGATCTCCCTTAAGACTTAGATTTGATCTTGTCCTTCTTGCCTTTTTCCTTTGACCATCCACAAACAACTAGTGCTTCATTAGTAGATTTGGAAGCCTTTCACCTCATCTCGTCTAAGAGAAAAGAATTCACTACCTCATCAAGAACAAACTTTGAAGTAGTACTTTTGATGGCCATTACAAGATTATCCCATGATCCTAGAAAAGAACATAAAAAGATAATGCAATGATCTTCTTCTTCCATCTTCACATCGAGAGATTATAACTGGCTTACAATGGTGTAAAATTCTTTTAGGTACCCAACAACTAAGTCACCATCACCCATCCTCAAAGTATACAACTTCTTTCATAGGATCTTGCTCACTAAGGATTTTATTCATCCCAAGAAGCTCTAGAATATTAATCATCATTTGAATCATTCTTCTATTTCTTCTTCTCCTTGCATCCCTTCTTGATGTGGCCTTTCCTACCATAGTTCCAACATTTTACCTTGGATTTTTTAGGAGACTTAGATCTCCCTTAAGACTTAGATTTGATCTTGTCCTTCTTTCCTTTTTCCTTTGACCATCCATAAACAATTGGGTAAGTGCACAAAGATGAGGGACCAAAATGGGGTCTTAAGATGCCACATTTTTTTCTGAAATCAGGAAACATTGATGTTGGATGAGAAATTGAAGATAGCTACACTCAAAATTTGAAGATGGAACAAAAACAAGAGTCGTAGTGCTCCAAATCTAGTTTATAAACTACTATTTTTTTCCAAAAATGGTTGAGATTAAGGGGTTCAAAAAGGGGAAGCACACAAATTAGTCTTGTTTTCCTCAAAAAAAATAACATAGCATCTGGTGTGCTCCCCCTAAAATGTTAACTTTTTTTAGTATTTCAATAATCACTCTAGTGAGAAATTAGCTAACACCATGTAGTTTATCCCTAATTTTTTTGATAATTTTTTCATGAATAATTGATTTTTTAGTAATTTTTAAAGTGGACACATCCTCAAAAACAGAAATTTGAGCATGCTCGCCCCTAAAATGTTTGAAAACTAATCGAATTTTTTTTTTTTTAATATGTGTAGAATGGAGTCTAGTTTCTAAAATGTAACTTATTTCAAATTTTGATGAATGGTTAAAACAAAGTCAAAAATACTAGACACTAGTTTTTGACAAAAAATGGACACACTAACAAAAGAAATTCAAGATGAAACTCTTAATGTACTCAAAATGTGAAAAAAAATATATGGTTAGATAGCTAACAAAGAGCTTAAGATTATGGTGGTATGTTTTTGAGTTTTCATTGAAAAAAGTGCCATTCTAATGAGAAGCACACTCTAGATTATCTCCAAATTTTGCTAAAAACTGATAAAAACACGTCGAAGAAAGATGAGCATAACGTGAGTACATGATAATGTGCTCATGTTATGCTAAACATAACTAGCTATACACATGCCAATTGCATTTTCTTGAAAGTTTCTAAAGCCTTTTCAACAAATCCATTTTTTCCATATCTTGCAATCATTGCATTCCATTATAGAACATCTCTTTGAGGTGTTACATCATACAATTGACATGCCTTGTCTATGCTTCCACACTTTACATGCATGTTTACAAGGGCAACTGCACTTCCTATCATCTCTCTCACTCTCTACTTCCCTTGCCTCTCTACATCCTACCCTCTCTCTGAGTCTCTGCTTCCCTCCCCTCTCTTCCTCCTACCTTCTCTCCCACTCTCTTCTTCCCTCCCCTCTCTACCTTCTTCCCTCTCTCTCACTCTACTTCCCTCCTCTATCTAGCTCCTACCCTCTTTCTGAGTCTCTGCTTCCCTCACCTCTCTACCTCCTACCTTCTCTCTCAATCTCTTCTCCCCCTCTCTACGTCCTACCCTCTCTCTCACTTTCTACTTCCATCCCCTATCTACCTCCTACCCTATCTCTCAGTCTCTACTTCCCTCCCCTGTCTACCTCCTACCCTCTCTCTCTTCTTCCTTCTCCTGTCTACCTCCTACCCTCTCCCACTCTCTACTTCCCTCCCATCTCTACCTCCTATCGTCTCTCTGACTCTCTACTTCCCTCCCCTCTCTACCTCTCCTCATCATTCTTCCCATCCAATCAAATTTTATAAATTATCTTATTTCCATTTCATTATCCCAATTTATATCCTCGTCCCTCTTTGCATGTCCTAGTTTTCTTGTTTCCATATTCCTTGTCAACATGGGAGAGGAGAGGGAGGAAGAGGGAGAGAGGATGGAGATGGAGGGGAGAGGGAGGGGAGAGATAGGTGACAAGGAGAGAGAGAGTCCTAGTTTTCTTGTTTTGGAGAGAGAGGGTTGGTCGAGTTTATGAGTTAAGGGTTGCTTAAGTTTGGTGTTTAGTGGGATTATTTAGGGTTTAGGGGTTCAGGGTTGCTTAGGTTTATGGTTTAGGGGTTATATTTTAGGGGTATATTTAGGGTTACTGAGACCTTTAGGGGTAAATTATTTAGGGTTTTGGGGTTAGGGTTAAAGGGAAATTATTTTATAATTTCCCTCCAATCCTCCTAATCCTAACGCATTAGTCCACCCATCTCCTAATCTAGTAATACCTATCATCCATCCACCATATAAATCACCATCTAATCCACCATAAAAAATTCTAAGCTATAATCCATCAACCCATGAATGCTTGAAAAATTTTCTCCAAAGACTCTTTACAAAATCTAAAAATAAAAGCAAAGATATGGACCCATCCAAATCCACTAATCCAATTTCATCCCTCTCTAACACTCCCAATCCTAATCCATATGGGCCTCCTATATCCATTCACTCGATCCTAATCCTAACCCCACAACATCTTCCATCATTTTCCATCAACTATATGCATATCCTAGTTCATCAACCCATGAAGCCATGAAGGATGTGACCCAAGGTCTATTAGCAAGGAATCTAAGAACATCATGTACTCAAATTTCTATCCTTGAGCCTAACAAAGAACTTCCTAATAACATGTCTACCACTCTAACACCATCATCCACTCTTATGTTTATCCATTTCATTGAAGAGTCTCCTACCATAAGTCCAAGTCAAACCCCATCATGTAGACATGTTATAAAACATCCAAAGATTATTGATCTCATCCAAGAACCCATTACATCCATCTAAGAAACCCAATAGCTATGTTAAGAGCCTAGTCCAAAGCATGTGGAAACACCAACCACCCATCCTAATCAAAATACAAACATCCCATCTAATCCCATCACATTTCCCTTACCATCTCATGGTCAATCCCTCTGTACATCGATCCCATCATTGATCCTCCAACATCTCCTAGTGAACCCCCATCACCACCTCTTACTCCCCAATCCAATGAATATAAATGTATCCCCACTTACCCTATCCATATCTAATATCACGCTATCTATGTTTATCCTCCATGTGATCAAGATATTATCTACGATCAAGATCTTATACATGAGCAAGTAACCCACATCACTCCTATCCATCATCCTGTGCTAGTCCTATTCATTATCCATCAATATCTCATGATGAGACACTTGGTCCCCAAGAAAACATAGATAATCAAACAAATAACTTGGATCCTATCAAATCACATCCCAATGAGGATAATGATAATCAAGATCCAAGAATTCTACATCTATTTCCCATTGATCCTCCATCATTCCCTATCGAACTATATGTTTAGATGTTTAGCCTGGTTGCTCGAGTTTAGGGTTTAGGGGTCAGGAGCATTATTTGAGATTTAAATGAGTTTAGGGTTGCTCAAGTAAATAGGGTTTAGGGATAGGGTTTAGGGGAATTAGTTAGGCTTTATGGGTTTAGGGATGCTTGAGTTTAGGGTTTAGGGGTTAGGGGTTTAGGGTTGCTCAGGTTTGGGGGTTAGGGTTTAGGGTTTATATAGAGATAAAGTGAGAGAACCAATAGATATTGAGAGAGATAGGGAGATAGAGGTTTAGGGTTGCTTCCAAGTTTTATGGTTTAGGGGTTAGGGGTTTAGGGGTTTAGGGTTGCTCATTTTTAGGGTTTAGGGGTTAGGGGTTAGGGTTTAGGGGCATTATTTAGGGTTTAGGGGTTAGGGGTTAAGGTTTAGAGGTTTAGGTTTATGGTTTAGGTAGAGAGGAGAATAGGGAGATATAGAGGAGACGAATGCTGGGAGAGATATCTCTGTCTCCTTTATCCCTCTCTCTAACTATACCTGCCTCTCTATCTCTCTCTATCTCCCTATCTCTCTATCTTTCTCTCTCTTCAAATCCCCTCTCTATAACTCTACCTTTCTACCTCTCCCTCCCTCACTATCTCACTCCCCCTCTCTATTACTCTCCCAATCCCTCTACCTCAAATCTATCTCCCTATGTCTCTGGAAGTTGTATCTCTTGATCTCTTTCCCTATCTCTTAATCTATCCCTTGCTACCTCTCTATCCTCCTCTCTATCTCTATCCCCATCCCTCTACCTTTTTAAATCTCTCTCCCTATGTCTCTAGACATCTCTCCATCTCTTTCCCTATCTCTATCTATCTGCATAACCCTCTCTTAATATATCCCTCTCTACCTCTCTCTCAATACTTCCCTATCTATCTCTCCCTCACTAGATCTATCTCCCTATATCTCCCCCCCCTCTCTCTCTCTATATATATATATATGTATCTCTATCTTTCTCCCTCTATAGACCCCTTTGTCTATCTCAATCCCCCTCTCTCCCTCTCACTATCTCTATCTCCACCTATCCCTCTCTATCTCTCTATTTGTCCCCCTATCTCCACATTCCAAGGGGTCGATAGAGAAAGGGAGAGAGAGATAGAGAAAGAGAGGCAGATAGAGTTGTAGAGAGGGAGGATAGAGAAATAAAGAGAGACTCTCCCATGTAGATACAAGTTTACATTTGTCCCTCCTAGTATAGACAAGTTCTATTTCATGAACCACATGGATATTTGAGTCTAGGGATACTCTTGGACTGTCACTTGATTACCTATTTGATGCACTACATGCATAGTTACAATATATTTTATGTGAGAGCATGACATCCTAGACCATGATTTTGGCACCAACATTGAGAAGGTTGTGATTTTTGCATGCATGAACCTTTATGTTTTCATGCTTCCCAGAATGTGCTCGCATTATAATGTGAGCGCATTATAATGTGCTAGCATTATGGGAAGCATGAAAAAAGGGAAAAAAGCATGTGGGATCCATGATTCAGACCCCACATGATTGTTATTCCTTCTTTTCATGCAGTATATTAGACAAGAAAATGCTTTTCATGTTGTTTGACATATTGAGAATCATTTTTAGATCAATCCACCACCTTTTTTGTTTTTTCAATGTAGAAGAACTGATTTTGCATGTTTTTGGAGAACATTTGATTATTTAAACTAAAAGTTTCATGTTTCTTGTGTGATATTGTTTGAAATCTAATTACCATTGATATATAGATTGAATTTGATGATATATGTTTGATTTTTCCATAAATTTCACTAATCCTATTCTAGAGTTATATAGAATTCATAATCAAACTTGTGAAAAAGAAGAATTTGAGGATTTTGAAGCCATATTTTGGAGAATTGGTCAACTGCAATATTGAATTCTAAGGTATGTTCAAGTTATGTCCATTTTAATTCACATATATATTTTCTTATGTTCTTTATGTCTTTATGTTCTTTATGTTCTTTATGTTCTAAGATATATATGTGTCTAGGTATATCAGTTAGTTCAGTCAAAGAGACTCCAAATTCCTCATGTTTCCTCCTTGTTTTGGCCCTCCATGCCTTCATTTCACCTATTTTCACCTATACAAGAGAAAAACATTATCAAATACTTCATAAAGTAATTTTAGTAAACAATTGTTTGTCATACTCATATTCATGATTAATGGAGCCAAAATTGTTTCTAGAAGACTCTTAATTTTTTCCCTAGGATGATATAGAAGGATTTATTCCTTAATATGCATAATGATTCATTCAATAGAACCATGAATTGCTTGAATCTTAGACTATCCTATGCCCCCTATTATGACAATCCTACTTGTCTCTATTGATCATTTAGACATAATTGTTAAGTGTCCTTTTGATAACTTCTTTGTGCATGTTTCATAGTATGAATTCTCTTAGAGAAGGTTGGAGGATGTGGAGACCTCTTTAGTGTCTTAGGCTAGGACATTCCTTATGCACCTATTCATGATGATTTGTATGCACATGACACAACAATAATTCAAAATTTCCTAATTGTCCTTTGTTAGTACATGATGGTGGTTACCTTGATTGACTATATACCTTTCAATACCCTAAATTACATAGATTAGTTTAATGATTTTTATGACAGTCCTAGGAATGGCCACCCTAAAGAAGTCAAGGATTGTACTCTTTGACCATATTGGATTGTAATAATCCCTCTCACTACATATGTAGTTTCCTTAAGGGTTTTAGGGCCTTTAGTAATGTTGTACCATTCTCATATAGTCCTCACTTAGGAATTTGACAACTTGGGAGACCTTTGTATATGAGTGTCCTAATGGCTTGGGTAGTCTTTGATTATTTTGGATTGTGATAGTCCCTTCTTGACTTGTTCATGACTATATAAGACAACAAAATACCTCTTCATCTACCCTTTCCATTACCATCAAAACATTTCCTTCTTCCTATGAAAGCTTCCTATTGTTATGGCACCATTTGGATGACCTTATCATGACATTATCTTGACTAATAATATTTCTTGTTATGGTTGTGATGTGAATAATCCTCCATGAAACCCTCATGTAACTTGTTGAAATTGTGAAGACATATTGACCTAACTTGCAACCATAGAAAGAGGCATTAGACTTGTCATGAAACCATGTTAATCAAAGAAAATGCATATGAAATAAGGCTCTTAAATCCTTAGGAAGACAAGGATCTTGAGGGGCATACTTAGTAATAGTTGTATGGCACTTTGCAAGACAATCCTCATGGAAGAAGAGTTAAATTAGTGACTTTCTAGTATATTAGTGACTATCCAACAATACAGTCATTAGTGACTGTCCATATTATGCTAGGGTCATATTTTAGGTTGCTAGGCAAGTTTTGAAGGACTGTCTTGATGTTATTAAAGTTACAAAGTGTGGTCATCAGTGCAAATGTGGTTATAAGCCTTTGAAATTGTCATTTCTCAATGCTGATTAGTCATTTATGACTATTATAAATAGCATAGTCATGTTTTGAGATTGAAAATATATGCTATAGATCTAGGGGATTGTCATCATGGGGGTTTTATTATCTTCAAAGGATTGAATATTGATCCAATGCTTGAGAATTTTCCCAATAAGACCAAATGTGCAAGTTTCTTTCTATGACAATGGAAGAGGGTTTGACACTCAGCAAGAACACACATCATTCATTTTACAAAAGGACTATTATACAAAAGAGTTACCCAACCACCTTGTGAGAGTCATGTTACTAATTAGTTATAGCATTCATAGCATATAAAATGGTCCAAGGTCCTATCATTGAGTTGAAGAAGTTGTCCTTGTGCAAACTTTAAAGGTGCTAGGTCATGCAAATGTTGCATAAGACTGTCATAGATAGGATAGTCTTGGTCCTCTCATCACAAGAATAGTCTTGATAGTTGACTTAGTATGAAAAATACCATGTATACTACCCTAGAAGACTGTCACAAATAAATCAACAATAGGACAATCATAAGTTTAGAGGCATCTGATGTAGAGGAAGGACCTTCTTTAGGACAACAACTCAAAAGATAGTGTTCTTACACATTTCACAACCATGCTCCTAGGTGCACTTCACTAGGCCTCTAGCATTAGCCTTATTTGGGGCTTTGAACCAATTTGTTTGAACAATTGCAGATGACATGGTAGACTTGCCTTAGGGTTCAAAAGATCTTGAACATGATATTGGACACTTCTATGTGGTGATGACCCAACCATACAACAACTCATTGGCTCACAACTTGTTGTATTGCTTCTCCTAGTAGAGACAACTTCATTGGATTAAGAATCAACAAGAACAAATGGTTTTTTAACACTTAACCACTGATGTGGGAACCCTTACACCTTACATACAAGTTCTTTCAAGGAGGTTTCAAGCTCTACACACACCAAAAAGGTTCACACTAGACTAGTCACGGTTTGAGAGTTTTAATATCTCATGCAATCTACTTGGGATAGTCTTGACATTTTGTCAAATAATTGCCAAGAAAACTCAAAAAACTCCTTGAACATGTCTGTAAGACCTTCATACACATCCTCCACACCTTCTCCTATCACAACACTCTAATCTTGCTTTGATAGCATTCAAACTACCCTTCACAACCCTCACAGTCTGATACATTCAAAATATTAGACTTACTATCCAATAGAAGCATGTACAACCTTCACCTTGGGGCCCTGCAAGCTTGGAAGAAGATAAAATACATATACACAAGCCTCACCACCCATTGTGGAGATTTTCCACCAGTGGGAGACCAATTTACAATATTCTTTTGTGCTCACTAGTTACCCTAGGTGCTTTGAAGCTTAAAAACAGTCATCACAACATCTACCATGGTCCAAGAAGGTAAAATCCATTCCCAATTTGAAACTACTCACAAAGGGATTCATTCAAGTCATGATTTTTGTCTTCACACGTCTTCCTCTAGACTTTGGGACAACGGTTATAACTTTTTTCATGGGTCAAGAAAATGAACTACAGATTGATTTTTTAGAAGTTATGAATGTTATGCATGTCTAGGACAACCTGGGCATCATAAAAATGACTTTTACCAAACCTACAACAGCCATGAACATGAAGAACAAGTTGCTGATTTGGTTGAGAAAATGGGTATAAATCAAGCTAGTCTTTCACCACAATGGGAGGTGCATGATATTTGTGCATTTGGATGAGTTCAAAAGTATTTTAGAGACCTCAATGATACTGTCCTAGCCCAGGAAATGCTCACAAATGAACATTTAAACAAGAATTAGGGGAGTTTTCTCATGATCTTGATGTTGTCAATTCAAGGAATTTGAGTGCTTTTTGGGACAGTTTTTTGGTCTATCATATCTTTTAATGTTTTTTTGTCCTATTTATGATGAATTTGATCATGGTCTATCATATCTTAATAAACAAGGACAACGATGAATTTCATGAAATTGGAGCTCCTAAAGTGATGCAAATCACCAAACACGATAACTTATTTTGTATTTTTTCATTGTGACCATTATTCATTGTCATTATAAAGGTTCTAATTATCATTGTCTTATTCATCATGCTTGTAGAAATAATTATCATGCTGAGGAAATGAGCAAAGACTAACACCAGAAGAGCATGAAGCTGAGAATGAGAGGAAAAGAGAAAGAATGAGGCGAATTCAGGAAAGTAGGAAATTGTCAACCATACAAGAAGACATTCCACCATTGCCAATTGAAGAGGAACATGACACATCTAATGAAGCTAAGAGAGAGATGGAATTGGTGACACAAAGGGAATGAATGCAAAACCTTTGTGTAATTAGGAAATTGAATCTCCAAGTTGGAGGCACTCCATCATCCACAGGTCAAGTTAAATGAACACCATCATTATCTTCTTGAATTGGAGACACTCCATCTTTCACAAGTGAAGTAGAAGGTACATCTTCATTTTCTTCTCAATTTAGTGGCATGCCATCATTCACACGTCAAGTTGAAGGTATGTCATTTTCATCTTTTTCACCTCCAATTGAAGGTACGTCATCTATTCCATCTCAAGTACATATTGAAGAAATTCCTAATGTTGAGTCAACTTTACCAATTAGAACACCTACTAGAATTTTGCATAGGAAGCCTAAGTTTCTAATCAATATTGATGAGAATGTATTGAAACCCATGCAAGATAAGATTCCCATGCGCACTTGCCAAAGATATGCAAATAAGATATGGAAATTATTCTTTGAGAATTTAAATGAAACTAGAAGATGTCAACTATTTGTTGAATTGATGAGAAATCTAAAATTTAGGCCCACTGTGAAGATTCTTGGCCTAGGAACATTGAATGCCTCAAGTGAAAAATTAATTGTCAAGAATCTAATGAGTGCATATGAGAGTGTGGGTTCCACCTCACGCACCAAGGATAGTAGTGTCACACGATGTGTCATTACATCAACAATAGTAAGCCAACAAACAAAGAAAGCTCACCTCATTAGAAAGACAAGTCAAGAATTGAAAATAAGTAGAAAAACTCTAATGAGAGCCATTGGAAGATGTGAAAGTGTTGAGGACCCAAACACTAATGAATTGTGGGCATTCTCTGGGAGACTCCCATGGAAAGACAAAGTTGTTGTTCAAGCTTTGAGATCACTAATTGAAGACTTTTGGAAGAATTACACAAGGGTATCTTCAAATCAAAGGGATGTGGTAAGAAGGAGAATTGGTAGTCAAAACCGTGAGCCACATCTAAAGCATTTTTTGGATATGACTCAAACACAGGGTTTTGGTAAATTTCTAGAGATGTATCCTCAAATTAAAATTTATCAAAGATATTTTGAAATGCTAAAACCTTTCTATGTCAAAATAAATCACACATGCACTACTTGTTGTAGATTACATTTTGAATTTTCTACTTCAAGAGACTTCATATCAATAATTTTATGTGAAAGAGAGGAAGGTTAAATATTCTACAGGAATTTGTGCTTGGATGGCACATGTCAGCATTGCGGTGGCTTGCAACGTATGCCAATATGTGAACATATGGAAAGCACACATGCAGTTGGAAATGAACTAGTAGAGTTTGGCAAGTATAAAATAGTGGCCTACAATACAAAAGATGGTAAAGAAGCAAAGAGGTGTGAATTGGTTATTCAAAAGATTCCAGTGTATCAGTTTATGTCTACATTTCGTGACATTATAGTGTATGAGTATGTAAGAAATACCCATAGAGATTGATGGTTGGACTTGTAATTCAAGTTATGCAATGACACATTTCCACTTGGTAGCATTGCTTCAGTCATCAAATTTGTAGAGAACTACAGTCTACAGCCACAGCGTGAGGTGCAATCACAATATTACAACTCGACACAGGTTTCTATATTTGTCCATATTACATTCATTCATGTGAATGATAGTACAGAGGATGATAGAAAGATAATAAGGGTGTATCATTTTTATAATAGTGATGATCACATGCACTCTACGGAGTTCATGCAAGGTTGCTTTCAGGTGTTCTACAGTGATTTGGCTAGAAGGGGCATATCGTTCAGTCAACATATCATGTGGTCAGATAACTATGCATCACAATTCAAGAACTCATAGAATTTATATTAGCTGAGTAGGAGGCATAATATTACAGGTGTTCAACATATGTAGAACTTTTGTGAGGTCGGGCATTGAAAGGGGGAGCATGATGGTGGGAGCATGTATCAAAATAGCCATAGCACAAGAAGAGTTAAAGTATAAAGACAATGCAAAGTTGACAGATGTAAAATCAATCATCGAGTGGTGTAATGCTTCGATGGGTCTAGGTAATGAAGGTAAGTCTTTAGTTCGTAGATTTTTTTGGTTGATAGATGATACTAACATTGCACCATATGAGGACTATTGTACACTGATAGGATCAAGTGAGCTACACTCTTACAGAAGCTCAATTGTAGGTTCATGGAGTATCCATATGCGGAAGATGGCATTCTTTTGTTCTTCATGTGCAATTCAAGCCTGGGATGAGTTTGAGTCAAAGGAGTGGGTTGATGAATGGCAGTTAAGTTATCTTAGCCCACTTGACATGTATCGACCCCTGACAACACCGAAATTGATAGAGATGGAATCATTAGTTGACTTTGACCACATATCAAATCTAGTTCAACCAGATAATATATCTACTTGCATAGTTTTTGAAATTCCTAATGTTATCTTACTTTGTAGTGTTTTTGTAATGTTCACTAATTTCATCTAATTTGCTACACATATCAATGTAGGGCATGTTTATGCAGTTATTGCAGATGAAGATAATGAAGAGGGAATAGATTATTACTTGTGTCATTATGTTGAGGCCAAAAAGAAATTGGAGGCCCAGTTTGTTGTTATATGGAGCCTAATCAGACTCAGAGATTATATTTACCCCACTTTTATCAGTGCGGTTTCCCCCCAAATTCCTACGGGGTTTGGGGGCAGCGCCCCTTGCGGGGGTTTGGGGGCAGTGCCCCCAAGACGGGGTCAAGGGGCAACGCCCCTTGCGAGGTCCAGGGGCAGCGCCCCTGGCGCGTTCCCTGTCGCGATACAGGGCGGGGTCGAGGGGCAGCGCCCCCGTGGCGGCTCAGGGGCAACGCCCCCGAAACCTCACACGGTTTTTTATTATTTTATACTGCACCGAGAGTTAATTTTTCATTGACTGACATAAGAAAACCCTATTTTGTAACCGACAAAAAGCTTGATAAAAAGCGGCTAAGGGTTAGGGTTTTGATATTGTAATTGTAGCATTTTGCAGTGGTATTGAGTTGCAGGGATTGCTGATTGTAATCGGTTTGATTTACTGGATAATAATATTGGACTCTCTGTTTGGTGGATGTAGCCCGAGTTTGGGTGAACCACGTTAAAAATTGTCTCTCGCTATTATTATTTCTGTGTATTTCCATTTCTCTGTTTACTCTTTATTTGCATTTAATTGATATCTTCTGCCGGCTAACCCTAACAAGTGGTATCAGAGCGGGTTGTGTTTGATTATCGTCTGCAGGAAAGTCTCAGGTTGAGTGGGAGCAATGGCGGACGAGGGTAAAATGAAGGTTGATAAATTCAATGGGCAGAACTATCAGTTATGGAAGATGCAGATGGAGGATTACCTCTATCAAAAGGATTTATGGAGGCCGTTGGAAGGAGTAGCCAAGAAACTGGCAACAATGTCTGATGAGGATTGGAATCTTCTTGACAGAAAGGCACTAGAAACTATTCGGTTGTGCCTGGCACCGTCGGTGGCATTCAATATAACAGAAGCAAAGACAACAGATGGTCTGATGAAAGCTTTGGCAAAATTGTATGAAAAACCCTCAGCCTCAAATAAGGTATTTCTCATGAAGCAATTGTTTAATTTGAAAATGGTTGAAGGTGGATCTGTGACAGGTCATTTAAATAAATTTAATACGATTGTCAGTCAATTGACTTCTGTAAATGTAAAATTTGATGAAGAAGTTAGAGCTCTCTTGATATTATGTTCATTGCCTGAAAGTTGGGATAGTTTGGTAATGGCAGTTAGTAACTCTGTTTCTGGTTCAAATACCCTAAAATTTGATGATGTTGTTGGTGTTATTCTGAGTGAGGAAATTCGTAAGAAAAGCTCAGGTGGATCCAAATCAGGCAGTGTTTTGAATGCAGAAAGCAGGGGCAAATCAAGGGAGAGAGGAAAAGGTTCTGGAGGTCATGGGAAGTCACGAGGAAAATCAAAGGACAAAAGATCCCAAACCAGAGGACAGAAGGATTGCTGGTACTGTGGAAAACTAGGTCATCTGAAGAAAGATTGCTGGTCTCGGAAGAATAAAGAAGGAGACAAACAAGAAGGCAATAAGGAAGCAAATGTGGTAAGCAATAAGTCTGAAGATGATGCTTTGATTCTTTCCCTAGGTAATGCTGATGATTCATGGGTTTTAGATTCAGGGGCCTCATTTCATGCTACGCCCCATAGAAGTTATTTCCTTGATTATGTCCAAGGGGATTTTGGGCTGGTTTATTTGGGAGATAATGAACCCTGTCAGATTGTTGGAAAGGGAAGAATCAAGATTAAGTTGCAGAATGGGAATCATTGGCTACTACAAGAGGTAAGGCATGTTCCAAGGCTCAGTAGGAATTTAATTTTAGCGGGGTAGCTAACTGAACAAGGTTGCACTGTTACATTTACTGATAAAAATTGGAAGGTTTCAAAAGGTGCCTTAGTAGTAGCAAAAGCTGTGAAAGTAGGCACCTTATATCTTTGTACAGGTCATACTATTCCTTCTACTTTAGCTGTTACAGAGAAAAAACAAACAGGTTCAGGAACAGTTGCTGCAGGTTTGCAGGAAGAGACTGGAAAAGTTGCTGCAGGTTCTGAGACAACACTGTGGCATAACAGACTTGGGCATATGAGTGAAAAAGGTATGAAGGTACTTCATTCTAAGAAAGTTTTACCAGGTCTGAAATGTATTAATATGGATTTCTGTGAAAGTTGTGTGTATGGAAAACAAAAGAGAGTCAGTTTTCTCAAGGATGGGAAGCAAAAGAAAAATAAAAAATTGGAGCTTGTGCATATAGATGTACGGGGACCAGCTCAGGTATCTTCTCTCGGTGGCTCTCGATATTATGTTACATTCATAGATGATGCAACTAGGAAGGTCTAGATTTATTTCCTTAGACAGAAATCTGATGTATTTGAAACATTTAAGAAATGGAGAAGCTTGGTTGAGAATGAGACGGGTAAAAGATTAAAATGTCTCAAATCTGATAATGGCGGTGAGTATTGCAGCAAAGAATTTGAAGATTATTGTTCCCTTAATGGAATTCGCAGGCAGAAAATGGTTCCAGGGACTCCACAGGAAAATGGAGTGGCTGAACGCATGAATAGGACAATAATGGAGTGTGCAAGGACCATGAGATTGCATGCTGGGCTACCTTTAAACATGTGGGCAGAGGCTGTCAACACTGCTATATATTTAATTAACAGAGGTCCTTCAGTTCCTTTAGGCTGTGGTATTCCAGAGGAAGCATGGACATGCAAGAAGGTGAGTTATTCTTTTCTGAAAACCTTCGGCTATGAAGCATTTGCACATATAGATTCTGAACATAGAACCAAGCTGGATGCAAAATCAAAAAGGTGTACCTTTGTTGGATATGGCATTGATGAATTTGGTTATAGGCTATGGGATTTTGAAAATCAAAAAATTGTGAGAAGCAGGGATGTTATATTCAATGAGAAGGTGTTGTACAAAGATCAGTTGCAGCAGCATGAGAAGAAAGAAAAGGATTATGTGGTGCTGGACGATACTCCAAATAGTGATGTTCCAGTGGTTCCTCATGCTCCGCAACAGCAACCAGAAATACCACAAACTCCAGTGAATGTTAGACGGTCAACAAGGATCAGCAGACCTCCTGAAAGGTTTTCTCCCTCTTTGTATTCTATTTTGTTAACAGATGCTGGTGAACCCGAAGGGTATGATGAAGCTATGCAGGTGGATACACAAGTTCAGTGGGAGCTTGCAATGAAAGGAGAAATGGACTCCTTGCTAAAAAATCAGACTTGGGAATTATGTATGTTACCTATAGGTAAAAAGGCTTTACCAAATAAATGGGTTTACAGGCTGAAAGAGGAAGATGGAGGTAAGAAAAGATTTGAGGCCAGGTTAGTTGTAAAAGGATTTGCACAGAAAAAGGGCATTGATTTTGATGAGATATTTTCTCCGGTTGTCAAGATGACTTCTATTCGTACTGTTTTAAGTATTGTGGCTGCTGAAGATTTACATTTGGAATAGCTAGATGTTAAAACTGCCTTTCTCCATGGTGATTTGGAGGAGGAGATCTATATGGAACAGCCCCAAGGATTTGAGGTCAAAGGTAAGGAGAAACTAGTGTGCAGATTTAAGAAGAGTTTGTATGGCCTGAAACAAGCACCTCAGCAATGGTATTTGAAATTTGACAGTTTTATGGCTGAGCAAGGCTACAGTAGGTGTAATTCTGACCATTGTGTTTATTTTAAGAGGTTAGATAATAACAGCTACATTATTTTATGTTTATATGTTGATGACATGCTTGTAGCTGGGTCTAACATGGATCACATAAGAGAGTTAAAACAGCAGTTGGCACAATCATTTGATATGAAGGATTTGGGGGCAGCAAAACAAATCCTTGGTATGAAAATTTGCAGAGATAGGCTGAACAGAAAATTGACTCTATCTCAGGCTGCTTATGTTGAAAAGGTGTTGCAGAGATTCCACATGGAGAATGCAAAAGCTGTCAGCACACCTTTGCCTAGTCATTTGAAATTGACTAAGGACATGTGTCCTAAGACACAAGAGGAGGAAGAGAAAATGTCCAAGGTACCATATGCTTCCGCTGTAGGCAGTTTAATGTATGCCATGGTATGCACGAGACCGGATATTGCACATGTTGTAGGAGTCGTTAGCAGGTATATGAGTCATCTCGGATTAGAGCATTGGAATGCGGTAAAATGGATTCTCAGGTATTTGAGAGGTACATCCAATAAACACTTATGTTTTGGGGGCTCTAATACTGATTTAGCAGGTTATGTAGACTCAGATTTGGTAGGAGATATTGATACCAGGCGGAGTACTACAGGTTATGTCTTTACTGAAGGTGGAACAACGGTAAGTTGGATTTCTAGGTTACAAAAGGTGGTTTCTTTATCCACCACAGAGGCAGAATATGTAGCTGCCACAGAGGCAAGCAAGGAGATGATATGGCTGCAATCTTTCATGATTGAATTGGGCACACAACAGGTTAACAGTTATTTGTTTATAGACAGCCAGAGTGCCATACATCTTGCAAAGAATTCTGCCTTGCATTCAAAGACCAAACATATACAATTGAGGTATCACTTCATTCGGTCAGTGTTGGATGATATACAGTTACAGCTGGCAAAGATACATATAGATGCCAATCCAGTAGATATGTTTACAAAGGCAGTGACAAGGGAGAAGCTGAGCTCCTCTTCAGCTTCGGTTGTTCTTCTAGACTGAACACAACAAAAATAGAATAGCAGAGTCCAGGGTGCTTATTTCCAGTGGGAGCTACAGGGTCAGTGGTGTTATGATCAATCTCCAAGTGGGAGATGATATGGTGTGGAGTCTGATCAGTCTCCAAGTGGGAGATTGTTGTTATATGGAGCCTAATCAGACTCGGAGGTTATATTTACCCCACTTTTATCGGCGCGGTTTCCCCCCAAATTCCTACGGGGTCAAGGGGTAGCACCCCTTGCGGGGTCGAGGGGCAACGCCCCCATGGGGGCTCGGGGGCAACGCCCCCGAAACCTCACACAATTTTTTATTATTTTATACTGCACCGGGAGTTAATTTTTCATTGACCGACATAAGAAAACCCTATTTTGTAACCGACAAAAAGTTGATAAAAAGCGGCTAAGGGTTAGGGTTTTGATATTGTAATTGTAGCATTTTGCAGCGGTATTGAGTTGCAGGGATTGCTGATTGTAATCGGTTTGATTTACTGGATAATAATATTGGACTCTCTGTTTGGTGGATGTAGCCCGAGTTTGGGTGAACCACGTTAAAAATTGTCTCTCGCTATTATTATTTCTCTGTATTTCCATTTCTCTGTTTACTCTTTATTTGCATTTAATTGATATCTTCTGCCAGCTAACCCTAACACAATTACACATGGAGAAAACATCGAATACCCTACAAGCTCAGTGGTTGTTACTGGAACATGGCTTAAAAGGTACCCACATAAGAGTGTTAATCTTTGGTTGTTTCAGGACTTTGACATGCATCGAAAGTTTCTTCATTACTTGAACCTTGTTGTGGTAACCAATGTTCATTTGATACAATTTCGGGGTAAACCTTTGAACAAGACCTTGTGGAAGGTGTGTGAGTCTGACCATGAGGCAATACTTGACACAATAAAGAGTAGAGAAGACCCAGATGGTTCATTGGATTAATTTGTAAGTATGCATAAAATTTTCCTAGATGGTTACTTGTACTTTGTTTTGTATATAAACAGTAGTATAAATTGCTTCCCTCCAATATACATCTAGTAGGTTTGATGCTCTTACCATTGTCCTTGTAGCTTCTTGAACAATCCTATTCTTTCTTTCAACCACTCCATTCTACTGAGGATTCCTATCCTTTGACCAAGGTATGAGCCAATAACATGAAAATGTCATAATTTTGTATTTCTTATTTTATCTCATGTCATTTGATGTACATAAATGATATATATGTTTAGTCAATTTTGCTTCTTGATGCTTCTCATAGGAGGTCACAACTCTAGCCTGTCCAACTATGGACAAAGAAGCTAGAGACAAGATGGAGAGTGATCATCGGATGGCGGTAAGTGATCAATTACATATGTGATGTTATATATTTCATGTACATTTTCTATAGTAATGTGCATATTGTTTGATTCTATTAATAGGTGGATCTAGATGAACTTTTGTCGAAGAGGTCTACTCGATGAAAGAGAGAGGATGAGTCACGGATTGGCTCTCCATCTTCACCGTCAAACAAGGGCCGCCGATTATTTCATAAAAGTCCATAGAAAACTAGTTTTTGGGACATTTTTTGTATGCCTAGATGGCTTTGAATACATACTTTTTTATGTTATTGATGTATATTTTTGTATATATGCCTATATGGCTTTGTTTGGACATGCCTATATGGCTTTGTACGTAAATTACATGTTATGTTCATGACATTATGTATATGACAGTTTATATTAAATATTTAATATGATGATTGATTATCATTACATGAATTTGGTTTTACACGTGCCAATTGCATTTGCTTGAAAGTAAGGAATGCATAATTGTGTAGGTCTATTGGTTTTCTATTGTTTGATGATACCATTATGCTTTCAGGATATGTTGTTGGGTTTTGTGATATAAAGACACTTGCTTTTTCATAGAGCATGTGATGTGATGCATAGAGTTGTAGTGCTTCAAGACAAGGAATGAACTTGAATAGTGAAGATCTCACTCAAGCAGTGGTATGAACTTGACAAGCAGTGGTATGAACTTGAGCAATGAAGACCTCATGATTGGTTTGATTTGTTTGCTATAGTATACATTTGATTTTTGCATCATCATCATGTTATGCTTCATGGGGTTAGATCTAAGTGATGGATGAAGTTGATCCTTATTAGTCTTAATCCTGTTCACTCATGTTTCACTCATGTCATATCAAGATTGATGTCATAGGGTTTCGATGCTAGTTCATAACATTCATGTTTATCATGTTACAATAGTAGCACATAGTTTCTTATGTCATTGGTTCATGCCATTAGATCATTAGATTTGGTTGTGGTTCTTCATCATAACATGTCATGCTTTCAAGAGTTGGATTGGGTTGTGGTTCTTCCTCATGATAGGAATTTGTTCATGTCTTCATGCTTCTTTGTGCTCCATGTCTTCAGTGTTCTCAATGTCTTCATGTGTCAAAGATTTCTTTAGTGTCCTCATGATGTTGATGTTGATCATAAAATATGGTGTTAAAGTCATGTTGATGTTGGTTGTTGTTGGAAGTTTTGGAAGTCTAAAGGATGTTATGAGAATAAACAGAATTCACCAACGCATTGAGGTGGGTTGGTAAATGCCAAGAGAGGTCTCATTTTGTGTGCCAAGTGCCCCAATCGTTTGAGGCAGCAGGCTACCGGTAAAGTCCCTTAAGATCCCCAAGATGCAAAAACTACCAAACTTTGATGGAGCAGTTCTTGAAATTCATGGTAGCTGGGAACATTATGTTTGGACCTACAGGTGCATGTGGAGTTCATCCATAATAACATCTCTCAGTTTTGGTCAACTCTAGTCTATTTGACCATGCCGAAATCAAATGCATTCTTGCAAAATACTTTAGTTTCATGCAGTAGAAAGGTGCTAGGAGTGACATTTTGCATTCCATAGGTTGTGGGACTGAACAAACTTCACCAACACGTTGGGATGGGTGGGTAAATACCAAGGGAGGTCTCGTTTCATGTGCCAAGCACCCCAATCATTTGGGGCAACAGGCTACCGGCAAAGTCCCTTAAGATCCCTAAGATGGAAAAACTACCAAACTTTGACAGAGTAGTTCTCAAAATTCATGATAGCTAGGAACATTTTATTTGGACCAATAGGTGCATGTGGGGTCCATCCACAATAACCTCTCTCAGTTTTGGTCAACTCTAGTCCATTTGACCATGCTAAAATTAAATGCATTCTTACAAAATGCTTTAGTTTCATGCTGTGGAAACGTGCTAGGAGTGACATTTTGCATTCTATAGGTCATGGGACTGAACAGGCTTCACCAATGCATTGGGGTGGATGGGTAAATGCCAAGGAAGGTCTCGTTTCATGTGCCAAGCACCCCAATCATTCAGGGCAACAGGCTACTGGCAAAGTCCCTGAAGACCCCTAAGATAGAAAAACTGCCAAACTTTGACAGAGTAATTCTTGAAATTCATGGTAGATGGGAATGTTTCATTTGGACCTACAGGTGCATGTGGGGTCTGTCCACAATAACCTCTCTCAGTTTTGGTCAACTCCATTATGTTTGATCGTGTCGAAATCAAATGCATTCTTGCAAAATGCTTTAGTTTCATGCATCACAACCTTGCCAGGTGCCTTATTTTTTGATATGCTTGTCATGAGGCTGAATGGATTATGCCAATGCATTGGGGTGGGTAGGTAAATGTTAGGGAAGGTCTCATTTTGTGTGCCAAGCATACTAGTCATTCTAGCCTATAAGCTACTGACAAAGTGACTTCATCGATAACTTACAGCTTGAAATGATTGGCACCCTTGGAACATAAAACAAGAACTCCCTTGGCATTTACCCACCCACTCCAATGCATTAGCGAAGTCCGTTCTGCCCTACGATCTATGAAATGCAAAATGTCACTCCTAGCACCTTTCGAGTTTGTCGGTAGCTTGCAACCTGAAATGATTAAGACACTTGGCACACGAAATGAGACCTCCCCTAGTATTTACCCACTCACCGAATGTGTTGGAGTAGTCAGTTTGACCCCACAACTTGTGGAATGCAAAATTTCAGTATTAGTAACTTTCTAGTTTGTCAATAGCACACAGCCTGGAACAAATGGGATGCTTGGCACATGAAATGAGACCTCCATTGGTATTTACCTACCCACCCTAATGTGTTGGCAAAGTTCATTCAGCCCCATGACCTATGGAATGCAATATGTCACTCCTAGCACCTTTCCACTGCATGAAACTAAAGCATTTTGCAAGAATGTGTTTGATTTTGGCATGGTCAAATGAACTGGAGTTGACTGAAACTGAGAGAGGTTATTGTGGATGGACCCCACATGCACCTTTAGGTCCAAATAGAACATTCCCAACTACCACAATTTTTGATAACTACTCCATCAAAGTTTGGTAGTCTTTGCGTCTTAGGGATCTTAAGGGACTTTGCTAGTAGCCTATTGCCCTGAATGATTGGGGTGCTTGGCACATGAAACAAGACCTCCCCTGGCATTTACCCACCCACCTCGACATGTTAGCATAGTCAGTTTAGCCTCACAATGAGAAGAACAAAAAATATGGCACTTGGCAACCTTTCCACAGCATGAAACTGAAGCATTTAGCAAGAATGTGTTTGATTTCGTCACGGTCAAATATAATGGAGTTGATGAAAACCAAGAGAGGTTATTATGGATGGACCCCACATGCACCTGTAGGTCCAAACGAAATGTTTCCAGCTACCATGAATTTTGAGAACTGCTCCGTCAAAGTTTGGTAGTTTTTTCGTCTCGGGGATCTTAAGGGACTTTGTCGGTAGCCTGCTACCCTAAATGACTAGGGCACTTGGTACACAAAATGAGAACTCCCTTGGCATTTACCCGCCCACCCCAATGTGTTGGCATAGTCATTTTGGCCCCATGAGCTATGTAATGCAAAACGTCACTCCTAGCACCTTTCCATTGCATGAAATTGAAGCATTTTGCAATAATGCATTTGATTCTGGCATGGTCAAATAGACTAGAGTTGAATGAAACTGAGAGAGGTTATTGTGGATGGACCCCACATACACCTGTCGATCCAAACAGAACATTCTCAGGTGCCATGAATTCTGAGAACTGCTCTGCCAAAGTTTGGCAGTTTTTCATTTTAGGGGTCTTAAGGGACTTTGCCGGTAGCCTACTACCCCAAATGACTTGGGTGCTTGGCACATGAAATGAGACCTCCCCTGGCATTTACCCACCCACCCCGACACATTGGCAAAGTCTGTTCAGCCCCATGAGCTATGAAATGCAAAATGTCACTCCTAGCCCTGAGGATTCAATCAAGTAGTCCTTAGGTTGATATGACCATTCTAAGCTTGACATATGACTGCTACCATTTGCATATAACTATACATTTATACAATGAGTGTTTTAAGATCTTTAGAATAGCTTTCTTTATTTTGCTGGGATAGCACTATCCTAATATGTGTTGACAATGGTAAAATGTGAATAATGGTATGATGATTAGTAAATACTCTTAGGACCTTTATGGTTGTTCATGATTGTAATATTCCTAAAAAAAGATCATGGAAAAATCCCTTCTTTTAGTGTTTGATCTTCCTTGAAATCCCTTTGATTACCCCACACCCTAAGAAAACCCCTCAACCTCATTTTCATGGCAATTTCTTGAGTCATAGGGTCTCTAAGATGGCATAATGATAGTCTTTCATGATTGTGACAGTAGCAGATACTCCTTTGAAACCTTCTTTGAAACTGACTTCTCACATTCACCCAATAACTTCACCTTTTTAACACATCATGGCCTTGATAAGGAGCAATTTAGCATGGTCATACATATTTCAAGGAAATCCCCCTATGGATAACAACCTTATGATTTCATGATAGTCCCTTAACCGTCCATGCTTTTGATTATTTTGTGGCTTCTTGACTGTGTATGATGGTAAGGTTTGGAAAGATGGAAATTTGTTGTTGAAATTTACAACATCTTGATGGTATTGTGACCATGATCTCCTCATATGACATGAGAAGAGCTATTCCATAACCTTGTTATCCCATAACCTTGATTATTATGATTAGAAGCATGGAAACAAACCCCTACAAGAAACAAAGCAATGATTAGATCTCAATATGATCATGAGATACCCAAGCATCTGTATTAATCTAAATCACAAAATCTCTTCATTTATAAAGATTGATTTGAGGGTTTGGTGAGTTGTCATTGGCACCCAAACCCTAGGTCTTCATTAGAAATTTTTGAATGCTAATTATTGTCATTATGCTTCTTTCTTATTAATTCTTACTAATTAGGGTAATCATATAGAAATATATAGTATCTCATGTATTCTTGCAAAATGCATATGAGAATTTTATCAAATGTTGTAGTTGCATTGAATGATGCTTCAAAAAAATGTGGTCTATTGGACTTTTGAAAAATGTTGTAGTTGCAACTGCCCTAGAAGATATGTATGCAAAATGTAGAAGCATAGAGAAGGTGAGTGAACTATTTGACATGATGCCTCAAAGAAATGTGGTCTCATAGAATGGTATGGTTGAAGGATATGCAAATAATGGATTTGTCGATAAGGCTTTAGAAACTTTCAAGAAAAACCAAAATTTGGTGGGTGTAAAGATAAAATCCACAACCTTTGACTACATCCTCTCTGCTAGTGCCAAACTAAGATCTTTGGAACACAGTACATGGACATCCATCAAATCATAAAGGATATGGGAATTTTGTAAGATGTTGTAGTTGCAACTATCGTAGAAGACATGTATGCAAAATGTGGAACCATAGAAAAGGCAAGTGGATTGTTTGACATGATGCCAAGTAAATAAATGGAATCTCATGGAATGCCATGATTGTAGGATATGTACAAAATGGTTTTGTTGATAAGGATTTAGAAACTTTTAAGAAAAAGAAATCAGTGGGTGTAAAGTAAAATTCCACACTCATCCTTTCTACCTATACCAAAGTGGGATCTTTGGAACATGGTACATGGACATCCATCAAAGCATAAAGGATATGGGAATTTTGATACTTGTTGTAGTTGCATGGAATGATGACTCAAAGAAATGTGATCTCATGGAACATGCCATTATTGTAGGATATGCACAAAATGGATTTATTGATATGGCTTTAGAAACTTTCAAGCAAAAGCAATAGGTGGGTGTAAATCCAAATTCCACAACCTTTGACTACATCCTCTTTTCCTGTGCAAAACTAAGATCTTTGGAACATGGTACATGGACATCCATCAAAGCATAAAGGATATGGGAATTTCGATAGATGTTATAGTTGCAACTTCCCTAGAAGACATATATGTAAAATGTCAAAGCATAGATAAAACAAGTGAATTGTTTAACATGATGCCTCAAATAAATGTGGTCTCATGGAATGCCATAATTGCAAGATATGCATAAAATAGATTTTTTGATAAGGCTTTAGAAACATACAAGAAAAAGCAATTGACAGGTGTAAATGCCAAAATGGTTTCTTTGGAATAGGGTATGGACATCCACCAAAATAGATTGTTTGGAACAACATATGGATAGCCATCAAAGCACAAAGGATATAGGAAATTTGTCACATGTTGTAATTCTAGCTGCCCTTGTAGACATGTATGCAAAGTGTGGAAGCACAGACAAGGCACGTGAACTATTTCGCATGATGCCCCAAAGAAATGTCACCTCATTGAATGCAATGATTGCAAGATATGAACAAAATGGATTTTTTGATAAGGCTTTAGAAACTTTCAAGTAAATGCAATTGGTGGGTGTAAAGAAAAATTCCACAACCTTAGCCAGTATCCTCCTTGCCCATGCCAAAATGGACATCCATCAAAGGATAAAACATATGGGAATTTTGTTAGATGTTGTAGTTGCAACTGCCCTCAGAGACATGTATGCAAAGTGTGGAAGCATAGACAAGGCACGTGAATTGTTTGGCATGATACCTCAAAGAAATGTCGCCTCATGGAATGCAATGATTGCAAGATATGAACATTTAATAGATTTTTTGATAAGCCTTTAGAAAGTTTCAAGAAAATGTAATTGGCGAGTGTAAAGCCAAATTCTAAAAACCTTAGAAGTGGTATCTTTGGAACATGGTATAGACATCCATCAAAGCATAAAGGGTATAGGAATTTTATCAAATGTTGTAGTTGTAAGTACCCTACAAGACATGTATGCAAAGTGTGGAAGCATATACAACAAATGTGAACTATTTGACATGATGCCTCAAAGAAATGTTGTCTCATGGAATGTAATGATTGCAAGATATGCATGAAATGGATTTTTCATAAGGTTTTAAAAACTCTCAAGCAAATGCACAAAAGTAAATTTCAACCAAACGCAAATTTTGGCACGTCTAAAACCAAATTGCACAACCTTATCCAACTTCCTCCTTGCCTATGTCAGAATGGGATCTGGGGAACATGGTGTGGACAACCATCAAAGCATAAATGATATAGGAATTTTGTCACATGTATTGTATTTGTAGTTGCCCTTGTACACATGTATGAAAAGTGTGGAAGCATAGACAAGGCACGTGAACTATTTGAAATGATGCCTCAAAGAAATGCATAGTCCCACAGAATGTAATGATTGCAAGATATGCACAAAATAGATTATTTGAAAATGATTTATAAACTTTCAAGCAAATGCAATTGGCACGTGTAAAACCAAATTCATGTAATGATAATTGATCATCATATTAAATATTTAATATAAACTGTCATATATGTAATGTCATGAACATAACATCTAGTTTACATACAAATCCATATAGGCATGTCCAAACAAAGCCATACAAGCATATATACAAAAATATACATCGGTAACATACAAAAGTATGTATACAAAGCCATCTAGGCATACAAAAAATGTCCCAAAAACTAGTTTCCTATGGACTTTTATGAAATAATTGGCAGCCCTTGCTTGACTGTGAAGATGGAGAGCCAATCCGTGACTCATCCTCTCTCTACCATCAAGTAGACCTCTTCGATAAAAGTTCATCTAGATCCACCTGTTAATATAATTAAACAATATGCAGATTACTATAGAAAATGTACATGAAATATATAATGTCACATATGTAATTAATCACTTACCACCATCCGATGATCACTCTCCATCATCTTGTCTCCAGCTTCTTTGTCCGTAGTTGGATGGGTTGGAGTTGTGACCTTCTGTGAGAAGCATCAAGAAGCAAAATTGACTAAACATAAATATCATTTATGTACATCAAATGACATGAGATAAAACAAGAAATACAAAATTATGACATTTTCATGTTATTGGCTCATACCTCGGTCAAAGGATTTGAAGACATCATGGCTGTAGCAATACCTATCTGCGCTAACTCACAAAGATGAGGAGGAGTCTTCACATTCAGCATCTCAAAATCAAGTTCAAGATTATTCGACCAAAATAAATACATAACATTATTTTTAAAATGCATAATGATTAGAAATGGTTAAATTTACTTCCGTAAAAGTGGTGGATTTGCATCTAGGGGACCAAGGAAACCATGGAGGTGTTGGTGACTGTTGAAATCATCAAATTGTCACAAAATAATATTACCATTGACATATCTACAATAATTATGATCATGTGATAAATTACATACCTGTTGACTTGACCTCCTCTCATAATCCACTAATGGATGGCTAACGGAGGTAGGGTGAAGACTCTCACCCTAGAATTTCATTGCGCAAACAATTACATACATTATTTTTTACTTATATTATAGATAATCATATAAAATTAATTACAAATTTCAAATAACAATATATTAAATCAAGATGAAACTTGTAACAAATTACCTGAGAGTCAATACCAAATGTACGATGTAAGATATCATCACTAAGAACAAGATCATCCAATATGGATGCCTCCATCAATGAATGTTGCCCCTGCATTGCAGCATCCTGCTGAGAGTCCTACCATGCGTCCTGCGTCCCATAATCACACATGTTCCCACATGAACTGTACAAATGTGGGGACAAATGACACCTACTACTCTCACCCTCATCGGCCTAGGTAAGATCATCAGCATGTTGTGATAGAGTTTGGGTGAGAGTAGTTAATGAATGTAATGTCTCCACCTCAACACTTTCCTTCAAAGTCAAAGGGAGTGACCTAGGTTCTAGCCTCAATAGGGGTACAAGCACATGATTTTCATCTCACTGAGCTCTATCTTGGCCAAAGCAACCACCTCTACCCTGGACTCACGAATGTCAAAATAATTGGGAATCTTCTTAAGGACGAACTCGCAATGGAGTTTCCTCAAGAAATATTGTGGCACCTCATCATTGTTACATGGACGCTCATCTAAGACCATGTACCATCTATCCCAAAAGTTTTGGGATATTTCTTCATTTGTACACCAATGAATAGGAAACCGTTTGCAAGTTTCTTCTAATCTTTGGCAAGTTTTGGGATTAATAAAGTGTGCACATAATTGAGATTTTGTAATTTTGTCATTCTTCACTTGTTCATATGATAACTTTTCGGCATAGTATTGCTGACACCTCTCCCTATAGTCTTAGAATTCGGTGATTTATTTTGTCACCGAATCGGTGTGGGAAACAATCCCCTCTAGTGACTTCGCAAGTGCCCTCCTATAATTGGTGCTTGCACTTGGATTGTTTAGTGTTTGAATAAGAGTTTGAAGATGTTTCTTATTTTCTTCTATTATTTGTAGGTAGTTTTCTTGAGTATCCCTTACATTGTGAGGAAGTGAAGGTGGGTTTTGAGGGTTTGGAGGGTTTTGGGGGTTGTTTTCACCCTTATCAACTAGATTAGGGTTTTCTCTTGCCTCAATAACTGTAAATGCAATATAAAAATTAATCAAACATTGAAAAATTTAAAAATTCTTCTCAAACTAACAAAAATTGATCAAACCCTACCTTCTTCTGCTGCTAGAACCTCCAAATTTGTTGCACGATGTCTTTGCCGACGAGGTGGCATGAAAATGACATTTTCTCTCTTGCATGTGCTTGGAGAGGCTTTCCTTGAACGTGCTCATGGTTTCTTCTTAGTTTTTATGGCACACAAACTCTCCTTTGGTCGCAGTGAAATGGCAGAAATGAGGTTATTTTGCACTTTAATGTCAAAGCAAAATGCGAGCGCATTATAACGTGCTCACATTTTTTCTTGTTTTGGACCAAAAATTCCCATGGTGGCAAATTTTTGGTCCTCCATCTTTGTGCATACACCCAACTAGTGCTTCCTTAGTTGATTTGGAAGCCTTTCACCTCATCTCCTCTAAGAGAAGAGAATTCGCTAACTCATCAAGAACAAACTTTGAAGTAGTACTTTTGATGGCCATCACAAGATTATCCCATGAGCCTGGAAAAGAACATATAACAAGATAATGCAATGATCTTCTTCTTCCATCTTCACATTAAGAGATTATAACTAGCTTACAATGGTGTAAAATGCTTTTAGGTACCCAACAACTAACTCCCCATCACCCATCCTCAAAGTATACAACTTCTTCCATAGAAAAAATCTTGCTCACTAAGGATTTAGCTTGGTACAACTTTCCCAACTTTTCCTAGAGGGTTTTAGTAGTGGCTTCTCCTACAACATTCAGGAGCACTAAATCTACCAAACAAAGTTGAATGAGGCTTCTAGCTTTATGATCTAACACATTCCAGTCTTCATCCTTCATTCCTACATGTTTGCTTCTAGAGACTACTAACCATAGATCCTTATCTATGAATAGGTCCTCCATCCTGACTTCCATAGCTTGAAGTTTGTGTCATTAAAATGTTCCATCTCCAACCATGATGTACTTGCCATTTTCCTTGAAAATAAAGATCTTTTTCCCATGACCCACTCAAACCAAGAGTAGTCCAAAAATCTTCTTCCTACCACCTAGGAAACAAAGTTGATTAGGCTTTGATACTAAACAAAAGGAAGGTAATAGTACAAACACTCCCTACACTAATCAATGAGGAGATAAATGCATGCAAAATATGATCTAGATGCTTTAGAAGAAAATACACACAAAAAAGTTATTCCACAATGACATGGTATTTATAATGATAAAAACCTTTCACAAAAATCTAGCCTCCAAATCTCCAACCAATGTTTTCAGAGTACCAATCTAGTTACAATACATCAACAAGCTCAAGCCTTCACAAGAGAATAACCAACAAAGTCGAGACATTTTGGGAACATAACTCCTTGCAAAATTACATACCACTACATCTCCATCCTAGGCACCAATATATAAAAGATACAAAGCAAGAAACCATAAATGGTAAACCATAAACTATGGGAGAATAACACCCCAAAAAATGGCAACAAAATCCCCATAAGGAATTCCAACGCCCAACTCTCATGATGAGTCAACATGCTAATATTAGAAAATTCTTTTACATTGTCATAATTCATCATAACCAACTCACCAACTTGGGCACTTCATTTTGGTTCCAGTATCCCCATTCAAAGATGTTTTATGCAACATCATAACATGCATCATGATGTTGGTCAATATTTTAATGTAACTCCCTTATAATAATGCTCTTACACATCATAGAATTCATCATAAGTAACTCCCATCTTACAATGTCAAGATAGTCTTACACATCATGATGACATTAGATGCTCTTATAACCTCTTACACACATTATAAATATTTACACATAGCTAGGAATGCCACCTCAAAGTGGGACACCCTATTTCCCATGTGAGGACAAAATAATAAATAAATACAACTAATTAATAAATATAGAACATTAGGATGCAAGGTTGAGACAACTTACCCAATAGATATATACAACTTTAGAGAGACCCAACTTCTAATTCTAAACTTAATATGTATTTTATGACAAGATACATATTCAGATGTTATCTAATTTCAGTAGGATATAGTTTTAGTAGGTTATAATTTCAATGGCTACAATTTCAGCAATATACAACTTTAGCAATTTACAGTTTAGTGAATTACAATTTTAGATTTATTTTCCAATTTTATATGGGCTTTAGTTCATATGGTTTATAGTTTTAAATGGTTTACAGTTTTAGATGCTATTAAGTGATAGTTGATTTATAGTTTCAAATGACATATTCAAACAACATTTTTATTTAAATGATTATAATTTCAATTGTCCATAGTTTTAACAGTTTTCAAATTCCACAAATGTTCATTTACAAAAGGAAGATTCAACTAGGTTGCAACTCAATGTGGCTATCAATGATGGCATACCTTATGGTTGATTCCTCTTATCCTATTTGTGAAAGGAAGCAAAGGTGCAAAATATGCTTCCTACACTAATCTATGAGAGGAGGTATGTGCAAAAATTAAATTGATTGTATAGTTACAAAGAAATAAATACAAAAATAATATACCATAACACAATGATTTACGTGGGGAAAACCCTTTCGAGATAAAAACCCCACACTCCAAATAAACTCAATATATTATTCAATAATTAAATGGTTACAATACACTTGTAGAGTCTAAGTATTTACAAGAGTATCACCAACAAGAGATCTAGAGTGATTTTGGTAGCATAATAATACCTACAAAACTCACTATATAACCTTCATCTCAAGAACCCAATAAATAGGAGAAGCGTTACATGAAACCATCAAATGGTAATTAGGGAATAATGAGCTAAAACCACCCAAAATGTGGCACCCAAATCCCTACTCAAAATCCAACGCCCAAATCCCAAAATGAGTCCAGAAGAAATAGCATATTCCTTACCCTTGTTATAAGCTTGTTATAATCAACTCACCAACTAAGGCACTCCATTTTGGCTCAATTACCTTTATTCAAAGATGTCTTACTATGTGTCATAACATCATCATAAGTTGTCAACAATTGTAACTCCTTAGGGCTCCCTTATGTGTCATAAATGCTTTTACATTTCTAATGTGGGAAGCCCAACTTTCAAAGGTCATAACTTTTGATTTGGGAAGCCGATTGAGCCCATTTTTGTTCTTAATCTACTAGGATGGAAGGTTGACACACCTTTCCTACCAATTTGTTCTCATTGTTATCTCTTTGACCTAGGTGACCTTATCCATGTGCTTTTATGTCTACATTCTATGAGATATGTTTACATGTTTGTGTTAACATGCTTGTATCTCATACAACACTTACCTATTCTTACATGATCTATTTATAATTTTTTCTATTGTTTCATTGTCCTCACCATTCGATGCAACTCATTGCCCTTTGAATGTATGTTCTTACATGATTACATTGTTTCTATCCTATCTTATGATTGTCACTTGATGTCATCTATGACACTTGCTTCATGCTTACTAATCTTTACATGATCATACCCTTTACATGGCACTTCTTCTCCTTACCTCCAAGACCTCGCATCATTCACATGCAACTAATTGGGGTAGGTGGGTGCGTGAAGGGGAAGGCCTACAATATCACTAATGCTCTTTGATGACTATGGTTACAATGATTAGCTCATGGTTATGACAATTCTTGGGTAATCAAACATTATTTCATCATGTGTGCTCATTCGTAGACATAAATCATTTGCTGTATTGCAGGCTCCTGAGAAACCATATCCTTTGCAATATCCTTTATAAGTCCATATACTTTGTAGGCTCTAGCACAATTCTTTTTTATTTTTATCGATTTATTTGTTGGTATTATCAGGTAGTTGTTGATGCTTATTTCAAATTCTTGTCAAATTCTACTCATGGAATTTTGTGATTACAGGTATGAGATAAGGTGTTAATTACAAGGAGCACTTGTGGAATTGTCATCCATATCCATATCCTATATGTGAGTGCATGTTATTTACTTTCATGTTCATTGTTTGTTTACTTTGACATGCATTATTCATAGTAGTTCATATCTAAGTCAAAGTCAGAGCAAAATGTAAAGATAAAAAGTGTATACTTTGCACCTTCCCCCTCAATTTTAAACTTACTTTGACCCATTTGTCCTAAATGCAATGATTAGCATACAAGTGATATATTTTTGTGCAAAAGTTGGTAAGAGACATACTCCTTCACTAATCTTTGACTCCATGCATTCCAAGGTTCTAAACACAATTTGTAGTTTTACCATTCCCTATCTCAAGGCAATTCCATAGTTGCAAGATTTGAATATTGCATTCAAATTGCAAAAAACTCTCCAACTAACTATTACTTGTCAATTTATGTTTTAATATATTATATAAAAGAACAAACTTTATTTGGATCATCTTTTAAAATATTATATATAACCAAACCCTAAATTATTTCAATCATAAAAAATAAATCAACGAAAACATCTCTCATTCATTTTATGAAAATTGGAAAAATAATTATAACATCATAGAGCATCAATAATTGAATGAGAATAGGAAAAACACATAGGGGAGAGGACCCAATATTTGAGCACCCTAACTTCGCACCTCTCAAAATCATGTGGCAATTTTGAATTACTCTCAAATTTTTATAACTTATTTGGCAAGGCCCCTACTTATAACTAAGGTTTCAGGGACACATCATCAAATATGATGCCACATTAGCATGCTTTTTCTTGAGGTGTCCAAAAAGACCTAAAAAAAAAAGTTTGACTATAGTTGTGCATTAAGCCATGTTTTGTTGGTGTGTCGATGTGGCATCACACGATTTGTTGCTTTTTAGATCTAAAGAATATATTTCATTCAATTATAAGTACTTATAGTCAACACTCACAACTTTGAAGTCACAACTACTAGTGTTAGACTTTTAAAAATATTGGGCATTAAATCCACAAATACTATCACAACTATTGAAACATGCTCAACTATCAGATCCTCTCCCCTATAACATCATATAGTATTGATAAAAACGAATTAAACATTTCAAACATAATCTCACACATTTTGCTTTACCCTTTATGTAGGATAGTTTATCACATTTCAAACATAATCTTACACAGTTTGCTTTACCCGCTTTACCCTCATGTAAAGTAGTTTATTTCCCTCATTTAGTAGTAAATATGAGAATTTGAGTGAATTTAGTTAATAATAATTCACAAAAAGATTATAAGTAAATTAAAAAAAAAAATGTCAGTATACAGAGAAATTATTTTAACATTTGATTTGGTCGTGTGGGGTGCGCCAGGCTTCCGCTGTAGTGCAATACAGAAGCGACGCTTAAGGGCCATGATAGCAAGCTACCATTTTAGGCTCTTCCCCTCAAGAAATTAATTTAATATCGTGTGATTCATTGAATCACGTATCAGATATTAAACTGATAAGAACAGATACTACACTTGATCTTAGCCAAAAGGCCGAGAAAGGTATGCTTTTCCTCTCTCCTTCCTTCTCTCTTTCTATCCGCCCTCTCTTCCCTTCACTCTGCCCTGCCTACATGTGGGATAAACATGTCTTTCTCCTCCCTTTCATAATGTTCATCTTACTACCTCCTACTCTCCTATTTCTACCTGCTTCAAATCATTCCTTTTTTCCATTTCAAGAATGTTTACCATTTCTTTCAGACAAATCGAATTATTTGACCTGCAATATACTAGCAATACAAATTGTGCAAGCCTGGTTATAAAAAAGCGCCTTTGTTAACTACCTGCTGTGAAACAATCCACCTGCATAGTGTTAGGCACAATGTGGCCAGATCAGTGCATGTTTGTTTCCCATCACATATATTTTAGTTACTTAAATATATTCAGCGCAGTAAAGAACAGGGAAAAGATTACCTTCAAAATGGTTTGAACATCAGATGTCGTTACTTGGCAAAAAAGTGCAGAGGCCTTTCTAGTGAAGAATGTAAAATGGTCTACCATAACTCCTATGGGCATGCTTTCTTTAGGGCTTCACTTTTTTAAGATGGTTAGCAATGTTTTCTGTTCTCATAGAGTTATTGTATTAGGCCTTTCACCCTTACTTTCCTAGTCAATTTATCAATATTTGATCACAGGGTAAATCTTAGTATTGAAGCAAGCAACCACCAACTAATTCTCCTAAGCAATTGCCATTTTTCCATGCAATCATATTAAATATGTCTGCGATTTAGTATGCTTCTGGATGTAGCGGTGTAATTCTATGTCTCTTTTTACATGTCTGTGCTTGTAATTCTGAAGACTTTTCCCTTGCTTTTATTCCCAGTTGCCAAATGCATAGAAATAAAATGTGAAGAGAAGTATATCGATGCCTCCAAGAGTCCAAACAAGAAAATGAGGAAGGTAAGGCTAGCAGAATGGTGGATCAAGTTGAGGAGATTCAAAGACTTATAAAGCTGAAACAGAAGTTCAATTTTGCTAATGAATGGTGAAATCTAAACTAAAACAGACATAAACTGCAAAATTGTTATAATTTCATATTGAATTAAACCTGGATTACAATTATAAAGGCAATGTTTTTCATTTTTCTCCGAGGCAATGTTTTTCATGCTGCAAAAAGTAAGGGCTATTCAAGGGGCTGAGCCTAATTTGTGGGAATGATGGTGTTCTACACCAGCTACTAAGGTTCAAATCTCCCAAGGTGTGATAAGCCAAATTTGATCTCTAAATTACTTTGACGGAATTGATCCCTCCACTCGTGACAGCTTAACCAAAAGAGGTTTCTAATAAAAATATATACATGTTGATACAGGAATACTGATATCTATGTAGCCTGATTGATTCCATTTAAAAAATAGTGACATCTTACCTAAAAGTTCAATGCAGGTCAAAACAGGAGACTTAGGGACAAACATTGTCTTATCATGATGCTAACTATACTAAATTATCGTAAATTATGATATATGCCAAAGCTTGTCAGCAATCTTCATTAAGATTATCCAACGAACTCAATTAAGGAAAAAAATTCTGACATATTAATTTATAAAATAGGTTGTCATTAGTCTTCGAACTCAATTAAGAAATTTTTTTCTTAACATATTAATTTATAGTCGTCACATGATCATTGTAATTCATCCTAGTTTTAGTTGGGTTTTCTGCATAAAATGACCATCAGTGCCATTTACGAGGGACATACTGAGTGTCTAGAGTGGGTTTCCCTTGGAAGGACAGTCTATCTATCCTGAGATAAGATTTCATATTACTAAAATGTTATTCATTTTACACAATTATTATTATTATTAATGACCATTTGAATTTTCAGGTCTATCACTATTTGTGAGACATCGTATAAAACTCTAAGCAATCTCTATTCTCTATTGGGAAAGTGTTAAAATCAAGACAAATTAAGAAAGACAGAACCTGATATACATTGCTTGTATGTTAGTACTATTGCTGAACTTATGATTCCTATGCCAATTGACTAAAACACTGATATATGAACAACTAGCTGCTTACAGAATGTACGCATTAACATACATAACGTATTAACATACATAACTCATAAAAATTGGGATTATAAGAGAGACAACTGTCAGAGGCTAATATATTGTTTAATATGGAGATTATATATCTATACTTAAAATATATTCAATTTTTTCAATATACAATTCCAAAACTTTGAAGACAGTATTGGGAGTTTAATCCCAAATATAGAGATTATATATTTATAATTTGAAAATAATTTGGAATATATTCAATTTCTTCAATATAAGTTCCAAAACTTTGAACAGAGGATTGGGAGTTTAGATCCTTAATATGGAGATTAGATATTTAGAATTTAAAAATAATTTGGAATGTATTCAATTTCTTCAATATACAGTTCCAAAACTTTGAACAGAGCACTGGGAGTTTAGATCCCAAATTTACAAAAAAAAAAAAAAACAAAAAAACTATTTGGATCTGTTTGTCATTTTCATCATACACTGAAATTCTGTAAAATCAATTCTACCATCAGAATTTTTGTCAAATCTTGTTGTCATTGTTTCACAATTCTTCAAGTCTTGCCCTTCTCTCTGTTTTAGGTTTAGGAGGACTTCTTGAAGTTCAGATGGTGTGATAAAACCATCACAATCTTTATCGAAAACAGAGAATGCTTCTCTTAACTCTCCTTCATGGGACACTTCCTGCAAGCTTTCTTCAGATTCAGCTTCCTCCCACAGACTCTGGCAAAGTTTGCAAAAATAATTAGAGCTCATATGGTCCTGTAAGCCCATCATGATCTTCATATCATCATCACAAAAGCACTGGAGCCCAAGCATTTCCAGCAGACCTAGTATGTCCTCTGCACTTACACTGCCATCTTTGTTGCTGTCCAAGGCATGAAATATTCTTACAAGGTCCCGTGTTTGGATTTTATGCTGGAATTTTTCATTCTCAGAATCGCTGCTCCTTTCATCATTCACAATTTCACACAAACAAAAGGTGGGCGGTGGCCATCTGGCAGGATCTCTGAATCTTTTTCATTGCTAAAGCCACAAAACTCTGTTTTTATCATCTGGATTGCACAAACATAAATACAAGCACAGTAGAATCGCAGAAGGCCACATATGGCTGAGAAGACAGTACTTTCCAAACATATAGACATGAAAGAAGCATGAAAACCTACACAGTTTCTGATGATATTAAACACCATCTTGAGGGCCATATGAAAAGGATTGAATTGAATGAAAACCAGAAATTCTTGCAACCAAATTCACAAAAAAAGGGCTTGGGAGCTACTTCTGCTCTGCAGAATTGTGGTTAATGCAATCTACAATTCCTTGTTATAAAGTCTTTTGATTGACTGTTTGGAGTTTCCTTGAAGTAGGCCGGAAACACCCAGTTGGTATCTGTGTTATAATTATTGATCGTTTATAGGAAGGTAATTTCCTTATAAGGATCGATTAAGTAGGTGGAGGGAAGGTAGCAGGAAGGATTATTATCGCCTGCCTTTAATTTGGAATTGTTTTTGGCTGTCCTTGTCAGACCTTAAGAGGGCGGCCTAAATTTGACGATGACTGTCAAGCAAATTTTTCAGAACGAAGTTGTCAATCAAATATAGACTAAATATATATATAAATATTCATATAGAAATTTTGAAATCAAATATAGACTAAATATATATATAAATATTCATATAGATATTTTGATAGACTGTTTGAAATCTCCCCTTTCAAATGATACAGTCTTCTTAAAATTGTAATTATATTTTACAACTAAAATGACTAAATATGGTCATACAACCATCAAATATAGGCCTCATAGTTGAGAGAATTGTTTTTCTCTCTTCTTATAATTGAAGGAAAGAACCACACAAATTCAAACAGAAATAAAAATGAAATATAGAAGATGGGATTGCAAGGGCCTAAATTTGATGGTTGTGTGGCCACATTTTTGCCATAAATTATAATCCAAAATTTTTAAGATTGTATGAGGATAGATTTTTGGCAACTGTCTTAGGATAATTTTGTATAATAGAGAGTAACTATGAAAGATAACTATCACAAAATAATTGCTTGGTAAGTAGGGTTGATTGTTAAATTTAGGGTCTAAATTTGTGGGTATTACTATTTTAAAATGGAGTGATGTCTTGGATTTCACGTCATGTGGCTTATTTTTTAAGTTGTATGCACTAAGTTCAGTTTGAAGAAATTGTATTGTATTAAGCTAGGCAAGACTTGAACTACCACCTTGTGGATTAAAACTCGCAACCATTTATTGCATATACTAAATATTTGTAAACAACTAGGTTAAAATTTTGAACTTCCTCATAGATTTTGACAAGCTTCATGTAATTTTAGAGTGTTGGGCACTTTTCCCACCAGAAAGTTAATCTAAGCGCACGAGATCACGACATCGTTGAGCATGCCTTATTAAACTCCACACTTCCATGCCAGCATATCACTCAAGGTAGTTAACTTGAGAGCTCACTTGAGGCACGAAATTTGACCGGTCCATGTTGGTTTTCGATGTGTCACAATGGTTTTAAGGAATGCTCAAGAACTCAAATCAAACATATAACCATACCAATGAAGAGAGAGACATAATAAGCTTACAAGACATATTGACATAATCAAAACATCAACCATTCATTATATTCATTCAAATTGGTCATAACATTGGTTTCATGCTCTATTCTCCACAAAATTCTCCCCAGCAATAGAAGTAACAATATTTATCTAACCATTGGATCAAAACTCTCTATTAGTAACAACTAAAAGTGGCAAATTCATAACTAGTCACCCCTTTCCCAGACCCAAAGAGAGGTATATATAGTAGTGCGGCATTGCCTCTCACTAATTATACTTGCTAACAACCCTCTTAACTTCCCCAAGTTTATCATTGTCATGAGTGCCTAGAAAATCACTCATGATATCCTATAGTTGCACTCCATGCTTCATTTTCCTAACACCCCCTAGATCCATGGGAACCTCTTCCTGACATTGGTAATGGTCTTTTGCATGCACTCCTAGATTCACACCTCCTTTGTCTGCTTCTTACTCATCTTTGTTATGAGCAGGTCTTTTGTTGATTGTTGTCTAGGTCTTATGCACCAAGTGTAAGAAGGGTTTTCTTTGTCTTATCCATCTATGGGGTCTTTCATTGGTTCTTTTCATGCCTTTGGATTCTTCAAAACTAGTACCATGTCGCGCACTCTTGTCAAAACTTAGGTTTTTTGACAAAATTGGGTTACTAGCCAAAGTTGTACCTTAACCAAAATTGGGATGAACATTACCCAATACTAATTTGGTTGACTATCCTTGGTCAACTCTACTCAGCTTTTACAAGAAGCTCAGGAATCTCTACACAACAATGTTTAAGAATGCCTCCCATCTCAAAATAGTTGGTTGAATGATGCCAATGATTTCACCTATTCTAGCACTCAAGTCTTCTAAATTTTTCAAATCCCCTTCTAACTCAGAGGTAAGCTCCTTTAGTTCTTTAACATTGTTTTCTTCATGCTTGCATTTATCTTCTTAAGTTGTCCCTCCTCATCTAGGATTTGATTTTAAATTTCCCCAAACTACTCTTCAATTTTTATCTTTCATGGCAATGATAGCCTTCCCCCTATCTTCCACATCCTTCAAAATCTTTGAATGAGCTGCCTTATCCTTGACAGTATTTACTGTCATTTTTAAGGAATGCTTCTTCTGGACATCTTCTAGGAGGCGCATGGAAATGAAAGCTTCCTACTGAGAAAAACCCAAAAATGCTTCTTTTTTCACAATGACCTTTTCATCAATATCTTGTATAAGGTTCATGTATGCACATCAAGTTATTCCTTGAGTCATTCCTTGGCTACCACCCCCTTTACTAGTTCTTCCTCTATGTGCTCTGTCTCCTTGCTTCCATCATCCTTCCTTTGTTTCAACATTAAATCAACCAAGACTTCAAGCTTTTGCATTTCGCTTGATTGGTTGAGCACCACTCCATCTAAAACCTTAGGATCTTCTTGTATGATGTGGTGAAAAAGGTGTATGGATTTTAAACCTATTTCCATCTTTTGGTGCTTAGCATCAATACCCCTCTCCTCAATTTCTTCCTTCTCATCTTTGAGTCACTTATTCTCCTCCCTGAGTTGTTTGTTCTCTAGCTCTAGTTGTTTGATCTTTATCTTTAGTTCTTTTACTTTTTCTAAAATTTGTCACACAACATAATTGTTAGTGAGATTTTGCTTGGCCACCTCTACAGTTATTTTCATCAAAGCATTCTTGGCTTGATTATTCGTTAGGCATGAAGGGTCAAGTAAATCAAGATCCTTCTAGCAAGCTAGCCCGTCGTACGGTTGGAGAAGAAAGTCCAGTGGAATCTCATATGTGGCTCATCAACATAGGAATCTAAAGCAAAAGATAATTCTCTGTAAATCCTAGGTAGGGTGCTCTCTTGATCAATTAGGTCCCATAAATACAACTCCCCGATAGGGATGCCATACTAATAATGAGCATGCAAAACTAAGTTTTCATAACCATATAGCTTCTTTAGGACATGTCCCCTTGGCCTATACTTGTTATCTTTCTCTCCTTCCCTTGTCTCTTCCTTGCTTAAAATAAACCTATCTTCCTTTGGAGATTGGGATTCTTCTTCCTTCTACCTAGGGGATCCATCTCCCTCCCCTTCAACTTTATCTTCTTCTTCTCCTTCTTTGTTTCCTTCAGCTTCTTCTATTTCTATCTCAGGGTGCTCCTTTGCAAGCTCATGATCTTCTTCATCATGCTCAAGGGTCGGATTGGTGGTTTCTGGCCTCTTTTCTTCTTTTTCTTCTAAACCCTTCTAGAATCTTGCACATTCTCAATGATTTGCTCCATATCTACATCAAGACCTAATTTTCGTGGATCAAAGGTGTCATGAGTGGGCAACTAAACCACTTCTTGTTCCTCTTGGCATTTAGAGTTCTTCCTTCTCCATCCAATGCCTTCTGTGATATTCCAACTGATCTTTGCACTTTCTTTCTTCTTCTTGGCCCTCTTCCTCATTTAACCCTTCTTCCTTTGATTCCTTGATAACTAAGCACACATTCCCTTCTTGTGATCTCTTCTTTGACCATTTTTTATTGATTGTCATTCACACCGGAGTGCCTAAAAACCTCAATCTCATCCTCCTGCTTGCCACTCTCATCTTTCCTCTTTGGCTTGAGGTAGTAGACTAACTTATGCACAATGTTGTTCACTGCAATGGTTATCTATGGGTCTAACTAAGTCATAGTTGATTCAAATTGCTCCACATAGGATCTTTTTCTAGGTAGACATATGTAGTGCAAAGTAAATGGGCGTCCACATCTACATGTTCAACATCAATTTTTTTATCTCTTCAATATTCAAAATCTAGTTTATGATATCTACAAAATAGCTGGTTGTAAACCCATAGGATAGTTTTACCCATGGTGACATGTTACCATCCTTCAAATGATTTTTTTCCAAAGAGTAGTGTTGCATAATAGCAAATTCTTCTTGGCTTACAACTAAGCTAGGAAGGACTCCAAGGATGTGCCGCTCATTCTCAAAGATTTTCTTCAAGTGCTCGAACCAATTGTCTAACCTAGTCTTGTACTTGCTTGTGATGATTCACGGACATTTGAACTCCTAAAACCTCTTTGCTGGGGACTTGTCTTCTATAGGAAAACACCATCTCACCATTTATTCTCCCTTGGGCACTCTAATCTCATAGAAGACTATAAGAAGCAAAATTGTTCCCCATATGAATTTGCCCCTAGTCTTATGCATTATTGCGACATCTTCTATGATGTTTTCAGCAATGTACTATGATTTGTTTAATTTAACCCTTGTGGCTAGTTGCCCTACAATGTGAAGGAATTTCCTAATGATCTCCCCCCATTGTTCAAAACCTACCAATTTGCAGCTTACTAATTGCATGGCTACCCTTGCTATTAAGTCCTTAATGTTCAAAATTAGAAACATTTGCCCTTCCTTCTTGTATTTGAGATTGACAACAATTTTGTATATGGCCTCCTCATCCTCAAGCACCAATGTCATATCTTCACCAGCACATAGCAATCTTGTTACATGGATAATGAACATCAAAGTAAGCCTTATCATTTTCCCTTCAAAATAGAAATATCCTTCATGGATGCATGAGAAAAGGAATTTTACCAAATCCTATGGCCTCCCAAAATACTTAAGCCTTATCATGTTCCTTACAAAATAGAAATATCCTTCATGGATGCATGAGAGAAGGAATTTTACCAAATCCTATGGCCTCCCAAAATGAAGAATTCAAAGATTTCGAGAACTCTTATGACATCAAGCTTGCACTTGACACTATCGTCGAAGATGACTCCTCCTTTAGGCATCTTTTTGTTAGTTTGTGACATGCAGTCCTTTATTAAATTTGATTCATGACCTAGCCCATGATGGTTGAACTTAGAGATCTTGCAAATAGTGATGGAAGAGGTCCATTCTTCTCCTTGTAGCATTGTGTCTATGTACTATATCTCTACAAAGATGTTATCAAATGGCACATGGGTCTTTGTTGCCTTCTTAACCTTCTCACTAAGTGTCATTGGCTTCTATCCCTTCCTACACATGTTCGCTCCACTTCTTTCCTCTCCACTGCCTATTTCTTCTATGATTATCTTTCCATTGACTTCCTCCTCATTCATGATAAAAACATGTTCTTTTTCCATAGAGTCCACCATGGATATGTTTGTGTTCTTTCTCCTATAAATCTTATGTCTTTCCTCTTGTTGGTAAATACATGGGTGGTTTATCAACCCGAACCTTCTCATTTTGTTAATGGTCAAGCTTAACCCCAACATTAGTGGTGGTTAAGCTCTTGTGTTACCTACAACTCAAAATATTTAGGTCTTGGATTTATCCCTATGTGTCATTTTTTCAATGCTTCAAGCTCACGAGGTCATTAACGGCCATCAACTCTTCTTTGCTCTTGCTCTGTAGTTTTCTTCTTCATCTCAAAATTCTTTCATTGTTCTACAAATTCTCCTTAACCCTTATTTATGATCTTTCAATGCTTGGCTCACTTTACCCACTCGCCTTTATTTTGAAAGTTTGCATGCTTTAACTTTCTTTTCACCATAAAAACCTATTATCACTGAATTTGCATTAACGACCTCCACTACCACCACTTTGCATTTAGAACTCTAATTATTTTAATCTAAATTTAAAACCCACTCGACATAACTTGTTTTCCAACTGTAATTTTCAAACAACTAGGGGGGTTAGGTAGTCATAATGTATCCTTTTGGTGTCATCACCCTCTTCTTTGCTTGGCATGGTTCTAAGTGCAACCCTATGTAAGTTCTAACCTTTTCTCCCTTCATGTTTTCCTTCCTGCATTCTTGGGTCATGCACTTCCCTTAGCATGGCCTATTCCACTGCTTTCCTCACATGCTTCCTTGTCCTATTGATTTTGCATATGCCTTGTGTATGGGCCTAATGTTCTTTAGTGTTCAATTTTGGTGTGCATTCATATACATTGCATAATCTTATTTGTAGACTCCTCTCCTACTTATAACAAATCTGGCATTTGGTCCTCCAACATATAAAGACAAAAATATAAATGTTTAATTTTAACAAGAAAAGAAAACTTTTTAGGAAAATAAGATACACAAGTCAAAGAGAAAACTCTTGTTTATAGAATTTTTTGTTAAACGAACCATTATAAAGGCATGCACATGGATTTAGAAAAACATTCATAGAACCAAATCTTAACCTTCTACCCAAAAATTTCTTAGGTTGACTCTAAATTGAAGTCATGTGGTATACTAGTGCCATTAACCCTAGGACTTAAGTGTATGGCGTAAAGTGGTAGATAGTACCCCTTCACTCAATTCGCCTAGCTAGAATTATGTGACAACATAAATATCCTTGTGGTTATATGAATTCAACACAAACCTACCTAAACAACTCCAACATTACCCAAACAAAATATCCTAATTAGTACATTGGCACTTGCCTTCTTCATTTGCTTATAAACTATAACTAAAGATCATATAATTTTAAATGACTCTCATTGAACTGCCCGGGGAGCAAATATCCTTTCAAAGTTTTGAGGTTATAGGTGCATGATGGTAAAATGTCATGGACCACATATGGTCCCAACTGGTGTGTTTGAAGTTTACCCAAATGGTGGGTGTATTTAGGGTCATATAACAACACTAAGGCATCGATTTAGAAGACTATGTTCTTAATGTGGCAATCATGCTACACCTTTTATCATGCTTTCTTAACTTTTTTGCTCTAGCATGTGATGGCATGTCACTCATCAAGTTTTAGCAAAGCATCAAGTTTGGTGGTGAGAGATTCCTCATCATCTAGACATCCAACTTGTGCTTTGCATAAGGATGGGATCATAAACTTGACTGGTAGAACATCCTTTGCACTGAACAAAAGTTGGAATGGTGTAGCTTTGTTGAGGCACTTGTACATGGTCTGATATGCTCATGTAGGACCATTGAAACCTTATCATCCCAATTGTGCTTGGCTATATCATAGATCTTTGTCAAGGTTTGACTAAGGATTTTGTTGAAGGACTTCACTATGTCATTGCCTTAAGGGTGATATGAGGTTGTTTATGGTGGGCAACCATAAACTTAGATAATAAGATGCACATAGTCTCATTTAGAAAATGGGTGCTTCTACCCACTTGTCAAACTTAGCGGGCATCCATACTGACTAAACAAATTTCCCCAGAGGAATCTTGTGACCATTGTAGTAGCGTAATCTCATGTGGGTGCAACTTCAACCCAACAAGTTAAGTAGTATGTAGTAGTGATGGTATACCATGCACCTATTCTTCATGTTGTAGGAGAAATAGGCCCTACAAGATCAATCACCAATTTCTCAAAAGGTTCCTAAGACATGATGAGGTGCAATGGCATTTCATCTCATTTATTTGGCTTTCCCATGCACTAGCAATGGTTGCACTACTAGCATACACCTTTGCATCCTCAAAAATTGTGGGCCACCAAAATTTAGCTAATAATAGCTTATGCATTGTCACCTCCCCAATGTAATGGCCTTCAACAATGTTGCCATGTGTTTCTTGTATAATAACTTATCATTCATGCTCCAATACACAACATCACAAAATCTCATCCCGACAAAGTTCGTAAAGGTCACCTTGAATGAGCTGGTATAGGGTATTATGGAATGCAAGTTGTTTTCTCTTGACTTGTTTCATTTTTGCTGATGCGTGTCTAGATGACAAAAAGAGGGCTATGTTTTCCAACACATCAGACGCTTGTTGGTTCCAAAATAAATGTACATCAAGCATTCTTTCATCTATGTCATATGCTTCATTGCTTATGGTTATGTGTGACATATCATCATGTCTTGAATTATTCTTCCTAAGTTTGATAATGATCAAGAATTGAAATTATTGAAACAAAACCACCCATCAACATATCCTTTCCTAAAGTATAGCTTTGTTAACCAGATATTTTAATGCCATGTGATCTATGAAGAACACGAAAGGAGTGGCCAATAGATATTGGCATAACTTCTAGAGTGTGTAGACCATGGAGTGTCCTTCACATTTGGTTGTGGTGCAGTTACACTCCCCTAAGGTCAATTTCCTACTGGCTAAGTAGATAGGGTAATATATTGAATCACTTTCTGGTTGCATAAATACTATGCCAATGGTAGTTTTTGATGCATCAACATGAACACGGAATGGTGTTGTGTAATTTGGAAACTACAATACTAGGTCGCTATCCAGTGTCTCGTTTAGCATCTCAAAAGTTTGTTTTTAAGATGATGTCCACTTGAATAAGCCTTATTTCTTCAATAGTGCTTCTAATGGTGCAACGATCTTGGCATTGGTGGTACCTACCTAGGTCTAGGGTTTTAAGTCAGTTCTGCAAGAATTCATCTTTATTTTCCCTTAAACCCTAAGTCCCAGAGTTGTATTTTACTTTATGTTATAATTTCCCATTAACTGTTTATCCTAGGTTACCGGTCACTTAAGTTATAACCTCAAGTCCTTGAAGTCATAGAGTGACTAGCCCTGAGTCCAAATACTTACCTGTTATTACCTTTAAACATCATATCCTTTGTAAAATATTAAGTCATAAGTCTTTGTAGGGCTTAGAGGTGCCACATGGCATGATATTGTGAGCCTACATAGCAACTGGAGGTGACGTCTTGGTCCCACTGCAGGGCTGTTAAATGTAAACAACCATCGAAGACATCTAGGCTTACATCCATAAGATTGAGGATTCTGAATCAATGAAGGAAGCGCTTCCAGGTGTCGAGTTGAAAAGTAATCCACAGGAAATGGAAGATCTAACGATAGCACAGAGGCACAGAGGAATCTTGTCAAGGGCAAAGATTCATCACACAACCGCAAGATTGTGACATGTGGCCAGCTCTCAAAGGAAGAATAAAGGATTGCATAAGGTAGGATACGTGGAGACTTTAGTGCACTCACATAGAGCCAAAAGGTGGTGGCCTACTTCCCACCACGCTACTATGAAATGAAGCCATGTGTCCACATTAGATAAAAGGTAGAAGAGTCAATAGGAAAAGTGTGTTTGATATGGAGTTATTTCATTGGCTAATGGCTTTTTAATGAAATAGCTCAAATTTTCAAATATGGCGAGCAACTTATGACCGTCGATCTCACATAAAGAAGCTGAAATCAATGGGTGAAATTTGAACCTACTGCAATGAACATTGGAAGTCACTCTGAAACACAAATTGCAATAAAGGCCGAAGTGACGCGCATTGATGCAACTAGCCCTAAATCGAAAGCTTCTTTAAGGGTGAAAAAGAGGGTTTTTCATATCATTTTTATGGGAATGAAAAGAGTTCTAGCACACAACAAAGATTGAATGAGAAAATATAGAGATCCTAAAGCATCTGCAAAGCAAGAAAACCAGTAAGTTGCTTCCACTCATTGTGCCTGTTCCAAATTGAATTATCATTCTGTGAATAGTTTTGAGCATCAATAGAAAAAGAAAAACCCTAGTCTGTGAGAACAAATTTCAAAATGAGTCAAGTGAGCCAAGCCTCTTCCTCAAAAAGGAGTTTAGATAAATACTTAATGGTCCAACTCCCTGGGTCTTCACGGAGGCCTGCGAATGTGCACGGTCCCAATGGGCAGACTGACAAACTTTTGGACCTGTGGAATGATTGTTGGGATGCCCAGTTGCATGTGCCAGGATGGATTTTGTTCAAGCACTGGTATAACAGAAGGGAATACAAGGCCCTAGTCTGCAATGCCTAGAACTTAGACTTGGCCAAATTAATATGCCCTAATGTGTTTCTAAATCTAGATTTTGTGAGGGTGGTCGCACAGAGATACGATCCTACGTCTAGAGCAGTATTGGCAAGAATAATACTATCATAATCAAAACCACAAAAGCCTACATCTCAAGTGTGTTTGGCTTAAAGCCTTTAAGTTGCACAAGCACAAACCAAAGGGCATTGATGGAAAATTGGTGAAGATATCAGACAAGGAGGAGGAACCATTTGATGTGTCGTGCAGTCATGCATTACTTTGTGAAGACATATCATCCTCTGTGCCAGGTATTAGGAAGAGATGCACTGGCTAAAATGCCAATTTCCTTGATGATGATGGCAATAAACATACAGGATATCTCAACTACAGAGCCTTTTGACTATGCAATGTATATAGCTAATAAAATGCACAAACAATTGATTGAAATTGAGAACAAGCTATATATTGTAGATGAAAAAGTGGAGTTAACATGGTATTCAATGATGTGCCACATGATTTTGTAAGCTAGATTAGGATTGTGGTATAAAGACTTGCATGTTAAGGAGAAAGATCCAACTTGTAACTTCCTCCCTATACAGATGTGGACTTGCATGATGGATATGCATTGTACAAATGTAGATTATATTATTTTTGAGGAGCATTTTGTTAGAAGGATGTTGGGATTCCTGGAGCCTAAAGGTGAAAGGATGCACCCTGATGTACTTGATTTTTTGAGACCTTTAGACAGGACCCTAGAGTTGGGAATTTAGCACAACTGGGGAGATTGGTTCTTGCATACTAATACCACCTGCATCAGAGTCTATGGGAGCAAGGCTGCCCCATATATCTTGCCAAAATATGTGCCTAGGAGAATAGCATTTTTGGAGATAATCAGACAACTAAATGAGTTTGATAAGCAACATTTGAGACTGCACAAGAAAGGCTCTTTCTTTCCTACCTCCATTAAGTTTTGTGATTTTCTGATTGCTAATAAGGATGTCCTGGTTCAAATTGATTCAGTACTGATGGTTTACAGAATGGGGTTTGAGTAGTTAAGGATATCTGACCCTGAGGGATTCATAAACAAGGTGAGGCTTGGCATCAGAAGACCTCAGTTCACCCACCAAGTTTTATTTGATGAAGATACAGTGAGAAATTGTACCACAATTTGATAATGAAAATATAGAGCAATTCTGGAAGTTGGCCATATTTCTGAGTTGTGAGTTCATTTTCTTGCATTGTTGAATGTATGTTTTTATGAGCATTTTTATCAGTTTCAGGTTGAGCTTATATGAAAAATACCTTTGAGCATGTGTTTACAGTAATTGTCTCCTGTGTTGCATGCATTTTTTTTTAAGGAAGTTACTAAGGGTTTTTGAATTCATAAATATACATTTGCTATATTGCATGTCTAGTTTTTTTCTTATAATCAAGGATTAGATTAAAATTCTTTAAGTCAGATATGGAGAAGTTTGTTTTGCAACAAGGATATCTGTAAGAAGAACTATTGGGAATACCCATTCATGGATTATTTTCTATAAGGCAGGGAACATAGGAAATCCTCTGAATCTGTATGTTTGAGATGCTTGTGAGAACTAGTTTGCATTTGTAAGAGATTGAGTCCAAACCCTAGGAATGGCACTGATCAGGGTTGGGCTTATTTTCAAAAAATACCCACAATCAGACAATCACACATATTAAAACTATAAAAATCAAAATCAAACTGTCAGTTTGTAGGAGTAGGGTTTTAGTTTCATGTTCTTTAAGCCATCTAATGAATTAATTTCCAAAGCTAGCCACTTTGAAGTAATTATATAGTTTTAGTCTACATATAGGAGAACATATCTACTTTAGTTGTCAATATCTGGAGAAATAATGATTTGTCATATAGATATTGAATCAAGGGAACACCCCCTAGGTCTAGCAGAGCCTAAAGTGTAGAGGAGAACAAATAATTGTCTCCTGTTCATTGGCCACTGACCTAAGAATCCTGAGCATAAAAGTTGGCTACTTTTTAGGGACACTCAAACCATCAGTTGGGAACACCAACATACATATCCCTTGATGATTTTTTTGTAGTACCACGTATGTCCAAGGAATGCGTACACCTCCTTCTAGGATTGTGGAACTTCAAGATGAATAATTACTGTACAATATTGGTTGTGTCTACTAAAGGTCATCATAGCAGCTTATGTGTCCTAACAACAACCCAAAAGGAGTTGCAAACACACACTTCTTTAAGTTCAAGGAAATCTAAAGTTGTCATCATCTTCAAATATTAGGTGCAAATAATCACAATGATCTTTAACCAACCCAAACACTATCCAGTCATCTAGATAGACTTGAAGGGATTTAAGAATGAAGTCTTCAAAAGTAATGACCACGATACATGAGAAGATAGTCAGTGCGTTCTTTATCCCAAATGGACTTACAATGTAAGCAAAGGAAGCCGAATCTATTGTGTAAGTTATTTTTGGCCTATCTTCTTCTATGATATGCACCTAATGGTATCCTAAAAATCCATTAGTGGAAGTGTAGATTTCTTGTCCTATGACCCCCTCAAGAATTTCTTTAGTAAAGGGTGTAAGAAATGGATCAACTACACACACTAAGTTGAGCTACCAAAAGTCCACACAAATCTGGATACACCCATCCTTCTTGATGTTGATAAATATGGTACTTATCCATTCAGACACCTTGACTAGTATAATTGTTCTAGAAACCAAAATATTGTCAATTTCCTCTGACTTTGGAATGTAGATTGGGGTTCATGCAATATGGCCGTTTGCGCATGAGCTTCACACCTTCAACCAACTTTATGTGCATCACTCCTAAGGATGGGTGTACACCCTTCATCTCTTTATAGCTTTGTAGGAAGGGATCTTGATATTCACAAAGCAATTCCACAACCTTCGCTACCTCCTCAGTTGACTAGTAGTCACCAATGGTTGCAAGGTTAGGTTCTACTTCTAAACCAATATTCACCTTGATCAATTTCAATGGCTCATGGTATGGCTCATTCTACAAATCCTTAGAAACAATCACTTTTCATGACCCAAAAGAAGTTTCAACATTAATATGGTTCTTAATTGGTCCTTCTATTTGATACACCATCTTCTCGTTCCTTTTTGTAGCTAATTTTGCTCCATCAAGACTTGCTCATCCTCTTTATTGGAATCATTGTTTATGTTTCTCTCATCAAAGGTTTTAGGTAGAGACATATTGTTCCATTTGTAGCTATTTGACATGTGCTCTTCCATTTTTTCTTTAACTCCCATGATTTTGCACCTAATCCATTGAAGAGATTGATGTAATCCTATTAAGGGAGAAGAAAAGGAAAATGTGTGAACAAAGACATACTATAGGTTCTCCCAATTGGTCATCTCCTTTTGTAGTTCATAATTGACATACCACATGCACACCCAAACCCACAGGGAAGAGTACAAGGCATGTGTCCATAGAGACGAGGGAATCACCAATGATCTATCCATCTAAGCTACTTCACAATTCTAAATATGCTCCTCAATGTTGTGATTCCACTATAGCTTAGCATGTGGCATGCCTGATTATTCTTTTTAAACCTAATGCACAACATCTTGCACTTGTATCCAAGTAGTAGAAAATAGGTCAATGGGTTTCCCACCATTGCACCATAATCCCTCTGAGAGAGTGATCCAAGGAGGCCATGCGTTTATTCTCCTAAGGAAAATACATCTCCATTTCTCATAAGAAATTTTGAATATTTTCATCCCCTTGATATTTTGGTCAGTTGGTAGTGTTCATTTTTCCCACACATCTCACATACTTCATCCTTGTAGATCTTCATACCTAGGGTGATGTGTGCTTGTTTTCTTGAATGGTTCCATAGTCTTGTCCAACTAACTCATTAGACCTATGCACCCAATTGTCACAAGTGACACTTGTGGTGTCAAATATTGAATGGGCATCATCTAATTGCAAGAGGCCATCAAAAGTAGGCTCTAACTATTCCATGCCTTGAGCAGTGATGTTATAGATACAATTGATCTCTTCACCATTAGCTACAAATTCAACATAGGGTGGCCCATGGTCGCTATCTAAATAAATGACTACTCTTCGATTACTATTTTCAAAGCTGATATAGTACCTTTTGATCTATAGATTAGCACTATTGGTGTAGTACCACAATCTACCTAGTAGGATTGGGAAGTTATTTTCTTCAACCAACTCTATGACCTCAAAGTACCCCTTGAAATGGACTCCCATTAGAATTATGGTGGTTGTTAGCTGGGTGCAGAGTATGGAGTAGAGCCGACTAGAAGTTGGTGCATCTACTATGCAGAGGCCAGAAGCCAAAAGAATATGCTACAAAACACATCCCTATATGTAATAGACATAGTATATATAGCTATAAGATATGATGATATAATATAGGAGAATGTAGTAAGGATATGAGATAGATTCTGATATGAAGATGACATAGAAGTCATGAATGCAATTGGTGAGGCAGAGACTTAGACCTGCCAGAGGATAGATAACCTTTGATTGTTGTTTATATATATGGAGATTTGCTGGTACAGGGTAATTCTTTGTTGTCTTATTATTATCTGTATGTGATCTTTTGTTTTGTTATTCTTTGTGATTTTCTATCAATCTCTAGCTACTTGACCGGGGTATAAATTAACTACAAATACTTTCCTGAGGACCAGATCTCTGAACCGGTAACCCTCACCATTTCTAAGACACTGGAAGAAAGTAGTTAAAGATTGAGGGTGAAAAACATTCAAAAGAGTAGTGCAAAGTTCTGGAGAAAAGAGAAGGCGAGGTTGGCAGAGAAAATTTCAATTCACAAAGGAATATAGATCTCCTTAAGTTTCTACCTCTGTGAGAGTGGACAGACACTTAAGGGGATGACGAATGGAAAGGGAGTAGGGTCCGCATGGACCTTTCAAATTATGTGACTCTTCAAACAAGGATTCCATGGGATATAAGAGGACTAATGAAACATCAAATCAAGAAAACCCATGGCGAAAGGGGAGAAGTGGAAGAAAAGAGAGATTGACAAAGACATCAAAACTAGAATGGAGATAAGCAGAGAAGAGAGATTAAAGAAAACATAGGAACAACAAGAACACTACCATAGAAGGATGGAAAGGGCACAAGATATGGAAAAAGAAAGGATAATAGAAGTTGCGGAAGAAAATGAGGAAGAATTCAGGGAGCACATCATGGAGGGTGCTGTCAGAAGGGAAAAAGAAGACTAGCGTGTCAAGGAGGATGTTGTTGAGTGCACCATTGTGGGTGCTACTAGAGAAAGGAGGTTAGAAAGAGAAGAGATAGAATGTGTTATGGAGGATATTGCTGAGTGCGCCACTGTGGGTGTTGCTGGAGAAGAATGCAGAAGGAAAAAGGAAGAAAGAGGTGAATTAGGGTCTATGCCACAGACTACTGGAAAACATGAATTAACACTAGAAATTTTGAAGATGGATGAGGAATATGTAGAGGAGCTAATTTTCTGAAGCATAAAGGAGATAAGAGGAGGAGAAGATGCGATGAACATTGAGAGGAGTTTTGAGGGTTTTGGAAGGTTATTTCAATCATCATTGGATGCTGACATGATGTCATTCACAAATGAAAGAGTATCCCCTAATTTGAAGAGACACTATGAAGAGACACAAACTTTGGACCATGAGTCACCTTGAGTGCCATATAAACTCAAGAAAATTTTAGTTGAGAAGGAAAATAATCAAGTAATTAGCAAACATGGAAGTGGAGAGAATAGAAGAGATCCAGAGTAATTTTGCAGAGGTTTTAGGAGAAGAGTACTTTAATATCTAAATATAGAGAGACAAGAAAAGAAAAGGAAAGCAAGTTGATAGAAGACAACCTATCTAGAGGAGCAGACTGGAGGAAACCTACCACAAAGAATCAGAGATTTTGAGAAGACCCATCATGGATATTCATATTAAGTTACTGGTCTTTGAGAAGGACACTACTGAAGTAGTAGAGCACATTTTTGTTTTGGAGTCTATTTGGAACTGGAAGGGAGTAACAAGAGATGAAACCAAGTTATTTAGCTTTATAGGCACTTTGCAAAATGAAGCATTGAAGTGGTATAAGAAGACATGTCCAAACAATGATAAGGAATGGGATGATATCAAGAAACTATTATTGGAGAATTTTGGAGTTCTGAATGTTCTGATAAAGGGGTAAGTATTGATGAAATTTTGATAAAGAATCAGTAAAGGACTTTGATAGAATATTTAAGGAGATAACTAGGAAGTTGGAGGAACCATTGGTTGAGAAGCAAAAGATAGAATTGTTTATTTCTAGAATAAGCCCTAAAATAAGGTCATCCCTAGATGGAAGAATATTTGAAACATATGTAGAAGCAGTGACACTAGCTTGCTGGAAAGAGTCTCAATCTTGGCGTAGACAAGATAAGATGAAGAAAAACCTAGAATTGGAGAAGTTAAAATTAGAATTGGAGTAGTTGAAGCTGAGAAAGGAGGTTTTGGCCAAGCAGGAGGAGAATACACAAACAAAAACCTGATAGTTGGTGCTTATACTATAGAAGAGAAGGTCACTTGAGAAATGAATACCCTAGGATGAAAAGTGAAAGACAAGTTGTCACAATAAAAGGAGACATCAAAGTAACAACAAAAAGAGTCAATTCAGTATATTGTGGATTATACGGAGATTGGGATGACCATGAAACACCAGACTGTCCTTCACAAAACATCCGGAGGAAAAGAGAATTTGCTGATGAAGAAGATGAAACATTGTACACAAACTTGGTGGAGAGGAACAAAATGTCATATGTAGGAAGAAACTCACATGATCAAGGCTATAAGAAACCAAATTGGAGAAACTAGAGGAATGTCAACGTAATACAAAATTCAAACTCTAGCAGTCCAACCTATGGGAATAACTATAATAATGATGACAAAGAACAATTTGATGGTTACAGAGGAGGCAGAGGTTGTGGAAGAAGTCAAAGAAAGAGGGAGGATGCAACATGTTTCAATTGTGGTAAGCTAGGACAGTTTGCTAATGAATGTTAGGCCGAAAGGAAATTACATAGTGTTAATTTTGTAGCAGCACGGAACATGATTTATTTTCTTGTGAGAGAGCATAATAGTACTTTTGGAATGTACAACCACAATCTAAGAGTGATGAGCTATAGTACCTAAATAATCAAAAAGGATCTAGGGTTATAAGAAGGGAACCAAAGGGTCAAGGAGCAAGAACTTGCCAGAAGAATAGTAGCGAGGAAACAGACATATCTTCAACTGAATCAACAAAAGAAGAAGAGTATTATCAGAGAAGCAAGCCAAAACAGATGGGAAAAGATAGAATAAGAAGGAATGAGAAAGTTACGATACCAATAAGAGAATGAACAAATACCGGAAGGCACTATATCACTAAGATAGAAGAGAAAGTGAGAAGGAAAAATAATTTATTCCTACTAAGAAACAACATGAGGAAGTTGTGAAGGAAGCCAAACAAACAATAAGGAGGGAGCAAGAGAAGGAGAAGAAATACATGCAATTTTTCACTAAAGGAGAAGTAGAAGCTTGTAAGGAAAGCACAGGTGCGGAAAAACAGCTTCCCTAATGTTAATTCTAAGGGGATAGTGTAGACAGGTAACTTTCAATTTAAAAACACAGATGAATACAATAGAGCAAAATAGAATACACCAACAAGATACAGAGTATGACACCAAATTTACGTGGGAAAACTCTTACGAGTAAAAAACCCACCACCACACAAGAACTCTCTTTATTACAGTAAAAGAATTTACAATAAAGATACACAGCACTTCTGTTCAGGTATCATTCTCCAAATTATATTCTATTCACTATCACTGCACATTCTATAGAATGAACCATATAATCGAGACTCTTCAACAACCCATCAACTCGACGACTGCATTAGATTTCTATTTTTAGTTTGCAAGTACAGAACCATTTTCTTAACATCTACCCTAACCGTTTCATCTAACTTCTCCAGCATCGAATTTAGCCAGCTGTCGCAACTATTCACATTCTGGTGTGACCAATAGTCCCACATGTATTAAGTTGTAGAGGACACCTCAGTTTATAACCATCAACGAACCAAAGTGTATCATTGGCAATTTTGTTGCCGACGATAACAGTCAATAGCCCATCGGTGTAACCACAACTATCGGCGAAGCAAACAACACATACACCGATGACCATTGTCTCACTGACGCCCACACAACAGTCTTCATCGGAGTGACCACCATTCATCAGCTTGAAGTCTTTAAGCTATGCCGATGAACATTCTCTTGCCGACGTCAAAGGCTTCACAAACTTCCATCGGGGTGACAAACTACATCAGAGCGACATCTCACAGCTTGGCCGATGGTAGATCTCACGCTGATAGGTAAAAGGCCATCGCTGAGACATCAACTGTCGGGCAAAGCCTTCAACGTCTCTCTGATCACCAGCCTCATGTCGATAGGATACATCCATCGGGGTGACACATGACTTCGGATTGACATTTGATGGCTATGCCAATGGAGATCCTTACGCTAATATCAAAGCTTCATCGGTAAGAAAAACAATGGTCGGTGTGACATAACTAAGATCAACTAATATATTAAGTCTGCTTGATAACATGAGTGTGGTTGACAATAGACTTATAAAGAGGTTCCAAGCAATAAATTAAGACACTAGGTCTCTTCAATCTCCTACTTGTTGAAGAGATTATTGCTAACCTCTTAATCCTTAAAAGGATTACTGAGAATTATGGGCCCGAAGACCCATTTCATCTGAACACCATTTGAACTTGGCCGTACTCACTGGTTTGGTCAAGGCATCAGTGACATTTTCCAAAGTGTTAACTTTTTCAAGCTTTACCTTCCTATTTTCCACCATATCATGAACAAAGTGATATTGGACATCACTATGTTTTGTCCTAGCATGAAAAGTAGGATTCTTCACCAAACATATAGCACTTTAACTATCACAATGAATTTGTATTTGCCCTACATTAAAACCAACATCAGAGCACAACCTCTTTAGCTAAACGGCTTCTTGGCATGTACGAGTAGCTGCTATGTACTCTGCCTCTATTGTGGACAAAGCGACTACAGCCTACCGCTTGCTCATCCAACTGATAGCACCACCATTTAACGTGAATACATATCCACTGGTGGACCTTCTACTGTCAATGTCCCCTGCCTAATCAGAATCAACATATCCCTGAATGCTGATAGATCTCTGAGATCTAAATGAGTTTCCATGATAGCAAATAGCATAGTTAGAAGTTCCCTTCAAATACCTCATAACTCTTTTCACAGCATCCCAATGTGATATGCCTAGATTTGCTATAAACTAGCTCAAAACTCCCACTGCTTGGGTAATGTCTGGTCTGGTACAGACCATTGCATACATTAAACTACCAACAACACTTGTGTAAGGCACTCTTTTCATGTCATCAGATTCACTCGAAGATTCTGGACAATCTTCAACAGATAATTTCGTTCCCTGTAAGATTGGAACAACTAACTGTTTAGAATCAGACATATGAAACTTATCAATAACATTGGTAATATACTTGCTTTGGCTGAGCCAAAGCTTTCTCTTAGATCTGTCCCTTTTGATTTCCATTCCCAGAATGTACTTCGCTACCCCCAAATTCTTCATTTCAAATTTCAAGGACAACTGAGATTTTAATTCTAAGATCATCCCCTTACCATTGCCAATGAATAACATGTCATCCACATACAATGCAATTATAAGAATCTGATTACCTTCAGTTTTATAATAGACACAATGATCAGATTTAGATCTCACATACCCCAAGGATAAAACATACATATCAAATTTTTGATACCACATTCTAGGAGATTGCTTCAAACCATAAAGAGACTTCTTAAGTTTACACCAGATGTTCTTTACCTTTTACCACAAAATGCTCTAGCTGGGACATATAAATTTCTTCTTCCAGATCCCCATGAAGAAACAATGTCGTCACATCCATCTGCTTAATTTCAAAATCATATGCTATTGCAAGTTACAACAGAAATCTAATGGATGTCAGCTTAGCTATAGGAGAAAAGATTTCTCCATAATCAATACCTTCCTTTTGGGAATACCCCTTAGCAACTAGTCTTGCCTTGTACTTATCAACACTACCATCTGGACCATATTTCTTTTTAAATACCCACTTATAGCCCACAGGTTTTCTACCTTCAGGCAAGGGTACCAGATCCCAAGTTCCATTTTTCTCCAATGATGACATCTCATTATCGATGGCTTCCAATCAAGAATCTGAATCAGATAAACTAATAGCTTCTTTCACAGTCCTAGGTCCATTAGTATCAATAAGTAAAGTATAGGTACAACTTGAATCAAGTACTGAAAATCCATACCTATCTGGTTGTCTTCTTTCACGTGTAGACCTTCTCACAGGCTGAGGTGCAGGTTTAGGTTCTGGCTCTAGATCTAACTCTTTGGAGCTACTCGAACTCACATCTGAACCATCTACACTTGGTGTTTGTTGTTCTTCTTTTACAGGGGTCAGAGGAATATTCACAACACTCTTTTCTTTCTTCTCTTATGTCTTCTCTAGCTGAGAAATACTAACTAAAGGTTTTAGCTCTCTAAAAATTACATTCCTACTGTAAATTACTTTTTCAGTTTCAGGATTCCAAAGCTTGTACCCCTTAACACCGACTCCATAGCCAATAAAGATACATTTGACTTCCTTATTATCTAACTTAGATCTTTTTACCTTAGGAATATGAGCATATGCCTCACAGCCGAAGACACAAAGATGTCTTAGAGATGGCTTCTTTCTAGACCATGCTTCCATAGGTGTCTTATCAACCAATGCCGAAGTAGGAGAACGATTCAACAAGTAACAAGCTGTAGCAACTGCCTTAGCCCAGAACCTTTGTTCAAGACTAGCATAACTCAACATACTTCTTGCTTTCTCCATCAACGATTGATTTAACCTTTCAGCAACTCCATTTTGCTGTGGAGTATAAGGTGTAGTTTTGTGCCTTTTTATACCATGATCTACACAATACTTATCAAAATCTGCATTGCAATATTCACCACCGTTATCTGTTCTCAACCATTTTATTTTTCTACCAGTCTGGTTTTCCACAAGAGTTTTAAATTCTTTAAACCGACTGAACACTTCTGATTTACTTTTCAAACAATATACAAATGCCCTCCTTGAATAATCATCAATGAACAATACATAGTATCTTGATTTAGATAAAGACAAAACATCAACTGGACCAAAAACATCAGAATGTACATAGTCCAGAACACCAAAAGATTTATGAGAACTAGAATAAAATGAAACACGGTTCTGTTTTCCATACATACAATGTTCGCAGAAATCAAACTCCAGATTACAATCAATTAGTCCATCTACCAGGGTTTTGTTTTTCAAGGTTTTTAAACCTTTTTCACCTATGTGACCAAGTCTATGATGCCAGAGCATTATTTTCTCTGCAGGAAGTTTAACTTCCATAGAATTTGCATCATGTGTTACAATAGTAGCTTTTTCAAATTTTACAGAGACACTATTACAGCACACTGGTTTAGCATCTAATCTATACAGAGTTCCAATGCGTTCACCCTTTGCCAGTACTATAGAACCTCTAGTCATTTTACAACCACCATTCATAAAAGTAACATGCACTCCAACATCATTAAGCTTACTAATAGAAAGTAAATTTCGAGCCAAACCTGGTATGTGAAGCACTCCATTCATTCCCTTTATTCTTCCATCCGAGAACTAGATTCTGACTCATCCTCGGCCAATAATTTCCAATGTTGAATCACTTGCCAAGAACACCTTCCCACCAGCATATGGTTCATATTTTGTGAATCACTCTCTATGAGATGTCATATGAAAAGATGCTCCTGAATCCACTAGCCACACATCTTCAGATGCAGGCGTTGCCAAAGCAGCAATGAAGGCGTCAGCATCACTCTGTGAAGACTCGGAGTCAAAGAAGTTCTTCTTCTCCTTTTTCTCCTCTTTACAGTCTCTTCTGATGTGACCTTTTTGCCCACAATTCCAGTACTTCACCTTGGACTTCTTGCTAGGGGATTTTGATTTCCCCTCCGATTTGGACTTAGACTTCTTGTCCTTCTTCTTGCCTCTTTCCTTTGATCTACCTCGAACAGATAGGGCCTCTTTGGCTGTCTCAGAAGATTTCCTCCGCATCTCTTCAGATAACAACGAGGTAACAACCGTTTCAGTTGTAAACATGGTTGTTGTACTTCCAATAGCCATCACAAGATGATCCCATGAATCAGGTAAGGAACACAATAGAAGCATACAGTGATCTTCTTCTTCTATCTTTACACCTACAGATGTTAACTGTGCAACAATTAGATTGAATGTGTTCAGATGGTCTGCTACAGATGCACCTTCATCCATCTTCAGAGAATACAACTTCTTTCTGAGGAACAGTTTATTCACCAAGGACTTGCCCTGGTAAATATCTCCCAACTTCTTCCACAGATCTTTGGTTGACTTCTCTTCATGGATGTTTAATAGAACAGAGTCCACAAGACTTAATTTTATTAGTCCTCTGGTTTTTCTGTCAGCTAGGTCCCAATATTCTTGTTTCATGCTTGTGGGTTTAACCCCAGACACAACAATCCAAAGATCTTTGTCGACTAGCAAATCTTCAGCCTTAATCTTCCACAACTCAAAGTTTGTGCCATTGAACTTTTCAATGTCTATTTTTCCTGATGTACTTGCCATCTTATTTAATAGAATAGACCTCTACAGAACTCCCACTCACTGAACTAACACAAAAAACCCAACCTACCAACAAGGATAACACAATGGGCCAGGCTCTGATATCACTTGTAAGGAAAGCACAGGTGCGGAAAAATAGCTTCCCTAATGTTAATTCTAAGGGGATAGTATAGACAGGTAACTTTCAATTTAAAAACACAGATGAATACAACAGAGTAAAATAAAATACATCAACAAGATACAGAGTATGACACCAGATTTACGTGGGAAAACTCTTACGAGTAAAAAACCCACCACCACACAAGAACTTTCTTTATTATAGTAAAAGAATTTACAATAAAGATACACAGTACTTCTGTTCAGGTATCATTCTCCAGATTATATTCTATTCACTATCACTGCACATTCTACAGAATGAACCATATAATCGAGACTCTTCAACTACCCATCAACTCGACGACTACATTAGATTTCTATTTTTAGTTTGTAAGTGCTGAACCATTTTCTTAACATCTACCCTAACTGTTTCATCTAACTTCTACAGCATCGAATTCAGCCAACTATCACAACTGTTCACATTCTGGTGTGACCAATAGTCCCACATGTATTAAGTTGCAGAGGACACCTTAGTTTATAACCATCAACGAACCAAAGTCTATCGTCAGCAATTTTGTTGCTGACGATAATAGTCAACAGCCCATCGGTGTAACCACAACTATCGGCGAAGCAAACAACACATACACTGACAACCATTGTCTCACCAACGCCCACACAACAGTCTTCATCAGAGTGACCACCATTCATCAGCTTGAAGTCTTTAAGCTACGCCGATGAACATTCTCTTGCTGACGTCGAAGGCTTCACAAACTTCCATCGGGGTGATAAACTACATCGGAGCGACATCTCACAGCTTGGCCAATGGTAGATCTCACGCTGATAGGTAAAAGGCCATCGCTGAGACATCAACCATCGGACAAAGCCTTCAACGTCTCTCCGATCACCAGTCTCATGCCGATAGGATACATCCATCGGGGTGACACATGACTTCGGATTGACATCTGATGGCTATGCCAATGGAGATCCTTACGTCGATACCAAAGCTTCATCGGTAAGAAAAACAATGGTCGGTGTGACATAACTAAGATCAGCCGATATGTTAAGTCTACCCGATAACATGAGTGTGGTCGATGATAGACTTAGAAAGAGGTTCCAAGAAATAAATTGAGACACTAGGTCTCTTCAAAGCTCTCAAGTAATTATTCCAATTGACACAACAACATAAACTCATTAAGAAACTGAAGCAATATTCTAAATATTAGAACAAGGAGCAAGGTCACAAGAGTCAACTCCAGAGGATGGGAAGAACAGATAGAGAATGGAAGACAAATCCACTTATGATGGATGTTCATATCAATCATAGAAAAGTCTAGAATGTCATGATAGATTTGGGAGCAGATGTCAACATGATAACAAAGAAACTATGGGAGCAGTTAGGAAGACCTAAGTTGACAGAGACAACCTACAACATAATTTTGGTAGATAGATCCAATATGCAGACAATGGGAATATGGAATCAAGTGGAAGTTAACCTAATGGGGGTTAAATAGGTCTTAGACTTCATTGTTGTATCCATGAAGGATCAAAGAGAAGATTTGAATGCACTGTTAGGGTTGAGATGGTTTTTTGATGCAAATGGTATCATAGACTCGCAAAAAGAAGAGCTATCATTTGCTAATGATAACAAGACCTCAACATTCCTTTGGGATCATCAATGGAGGAAGCATACATAGAAGAAGTCAGTTAGATTGAAGACAATGATAAGGATGCAAAGAATCTCTACACAATTACAAGCTTGGATGCAGAGGAGACAATAGATGAGGGAAAGTGGAAATAGAAGATGATCACTACAATACATACAGTGAGGATGTATTAGAAGCTTGGATGAGAGAAGAACCAGAACTAAAAACAAGGAAAATGTTGGGTTACCAGAGATATTCATGATCAGGACCAACAAGGAAAACATACTGCAATCCTCTGTATTTCATCAAAACCCACCTCAAACCACTTGTGACACATTGAGGAGAGACAAGAAGTCTACATCTTAGAAATTTCAGTAAATGGAGCAAAGGAAGTAGAGGAATTGATATATCAAGATGATTGTGTTACCAAAGATACAAGCAAGACAGTCACAAGAAAAGAGGAAGAAGAAAAGGGAAAAATATGCAAGGAAAACATTATGGGCAGGTCGTTCTGGATGTCAAGAAGTATCCATGGAAATCCCTAGAAGTGGATAAAGACAGTGCATTATCAAATGTGTCGGTAGATGTCATCTACATAGAGGATGCAAGGAAGTATATTCACAACACCTTGGTGGAGATTGATCAATATGAAGTTTGAAGAGCTAAGGGATACATTGTTGGGTGACATAGGGTATCTGCCTGAGTATGCAAACATACCGGTGAAGAGACTGGATGTATGGAAAGATTACCCTAATTTCACAAAGGCACACAAATGGGTAAGAATCATTCTAAGCCAAGTGAATGATGAATTTATATACTTGGACAAACCCTATAGAATAATAAAAGAGGCCATTAGGGTAGTCATAGGGTTCATTTCGCCAGGACCCCTACTGGCAATGAAGGGCATAAGAATGGATCAAGTGAGGGAATCAACCAGAGCAATGATAGATGGGAGAAACATACACATCAAGGATATCACATATTCAAGAGTGAAATATGCCACCATGGGCATTGCATAAAAGGTCTACTATGCCAACTGAGAGGGCTCAACCATAGCCACTACAAATCATACCACATACCAAATGGTGAAGGAGGGCAAGGATTTTTACCTCTATGAGGTGATGCGACAACAGCTACTGGAGAATTTTTAGAAGATCAAGGATTCAAATTACAAATTCTAGTATGGTACCTTAATTATTTGTCTTACATTTTACTTCTTGAATGAGTTACCAAGGTTCAAGGGGAAATAATGGAATCAAAACATACCAGTAGGGTTAGAGGTGAAAAGGCACATAGCTCAATTCAGAGATACAAAATCATTCAGTGCCACATATTGGGGGTTCTTAAAACCTTACAAGAGGAAATGAGGGCAAGAGAGAGAATTTCATAGGGAGTGGTGAAGTAATACATTAATTAGATCACATTTTTGGTAGACAAGGATTTCACATACATGGAGGCAGTTGAGCCAAGAATAGCATGGGTACCCCAGTTGCCTTACGAAGTAACTGCAATAGAGGCAGAAGCCTATGCACAAAACTTATTGAGCAAACCCAAGGACACAAATGTGGAGAAATTTGGCACCTATTTAGAGGTGATGGAGAAATAACATAAAAATCATATTGAAGAACACCTAGACAAGGATAGAGGGAAGTTGCATAAGCAATGGGGAGTTTCGGATAAGGGAACTGCCTCAGCTCCAAAAACCTACCACATCTTCTCCACTACCTACCAAGGAGGTTCTACTAGTTAGGAGGTAAGAGAGGACTACATCATAGGCACCATCATCCTCTACCATATCATCCAAAGGAAGAGTAACATCAGAAGTTTTGTCAGGAATGAAGAAGAATACACAGAAGATGAATCCCCTGAAGAAACAAAAAGCAAAAAGAAAGAAAACTCAGGAAATTCTGAAGGAGATTGAGTCTGAAGAAGAAGGGGATGCACAAGAATGAAAATTGAAAAGAAGGAAAAGAGTACAACAGACACTAAAGGAAGAACTAGTTGAGCAACAAGTAGAAGAACCGGCACAAGAGCCCTACAATTTGGATGCATTGCTCAATTCTATTGAGAAGGTATGTTACAAGAAATTGTTGCTTTATATGATGACTCATCTAAAGAAAATAAACAACTGATAATTCAAGTAATGATAAAATACATGAGGGATAAGGAAAAGACACTGGATGAAATAATGGAAGGATTTCTTGATAGCTTGGTAGAAGCATTTAGGGAAAGGATAAATAAGGAACCCCAATTGGAGGAGGAAATAAGACAGAATGCCATTGATAAGCTCAATGACACATTGTCATTGGAGAAGAAGAATGAGCTGATATAGCTATAGGCCATGGAGATGAAGAGAAAACAAAGAGTAGATAAACTCATGGGGGGGAACAAGAAGGAAAAGGAGAAAATTCAAAAAGAAACTGATGAGGTAACAACAAAGATATACCAATCCATCAAGGATCAAGAGCAACAACCAGCACCATCACCTCCACATAATGCTAAGATATCGGTAGGAGGAGAAAACAAAACAAAGGCAAGCCAAGAGGGAAGTCAGTCAGAAATTTCTACACAAGGGGTACCTCCTCAAGAGAACACAAGGATGGAGGAGATAAACACATAATAGCAACAAAGGATCCCACATACACATAATACATAGGAGAAGGAAGAGGGAACACAGGAAAATATAGAGGAGCAAAGGGGATCAATACAAGTTGACAGTCCAAAAGCCTCTTCATCTTCAATTGAGTTTATCAAGGAGTTCTTGGAGCAACAAAAGTAGATAATGCCCATTCTAACTCCACAGTTGTTACAATTGTTGGTGGTAGAGGGCCAAGTGAATCTTTCTAGAATATCCCCATTACAGAAGCTATAGTTTGAAGATGTGTTCCATTCCTCTGTGAGAGCAGAAATTTTGAAGCAACATGTGGAAGGGAGTGAATTGTTGCAAGATGTAGTAAATACATTGGCTAAGGAGATTCCAGAGACACTAAGGGACACTACCCTACCCTTGTCAGAGTAGTTGAAACAATTGAAACAAGGGTTCAAGGATTAATCTAGCCAGCTGGAAAAGAAAATCATAGAGCAATTGAATAAGAAAAGACTGGTGGAGATGATAAATAAGTGTGCCAAGGCACACACTCAGTTGGAAACACATATAAAGAACATTCAATAGAGAATTACAAAGGCTAACATTCTTTACCAATTTTTTTTGAAATAGCCACAGTCCACCAAAGCAATAAAAGACCAGATGGATGCTCTAGAACTGCAAATAACAAACGTGGCCCAACCCAGTAAGATCCCTGTTGGGTGAATATTTTGTTATCAACTAAGACCAAAATGGTTATATCAACCATAGTACAATGAGATTTAATCTCTCCTCTCAGAAAGAGGAGGCTCCCTTCTTATTGTTCATTACAATCAACAAGTACTTAACTAGATTTATGTACACTAAAAACTAACCTGTGGATGGTGCCATATCATCTATTTCTCTTTTTTTAGAAAAGACATTTTTCTTAATCCTCACAATGTATAATAAACGTAAAAACCACTTGTTGGAACAATAATAACCAATATCAAGATTGAATAAACGTAAGAATACTCAAAATGATATCAGAGTGAAATAACCAAGAAACCCACAAAAGTGCAAAGTCTTTTGTTGCTTCTTTCGCTGACTTGGAGTTGGAAACGTATAGAATAAAGTGCAGACCAAAGTCTCCACCATATGCTATCAAGAGATTAATGAACACAGAAAATAAATAGTAGTTCAAAGTCTTCTAATATTTTCAACTCACGAACATATAACATAAACTCCAAAGATAATGTTGTAGCACAAAGACTCCAAAATAAACTTTAGATCACCTCCTAGATTATATGTGTAGACACCCAAAAATGTTCATGTCTTTCAACATCTTGTCATTAGCATGTTTTGCCCTAGATACCCATGTCATCACCAAATTAGTTAAATAAATTTTATTTATTTGACTAATTTATTTTATCTCCTTTCAACCCCATAATCCTATCTTCTATAATTAAATAAATTTTTATTTATTGAATTATTCATGGCCATTAATCCTCTCTAGTTAAATAATTATTTTTAATTATTTAATTAGTCATTTATTTATTTTTCTATAATTAAATAATTTTTTATTTATTTAATTATCTTTCCACATCACCTCCCATCACAATCCAAATTAATTAAATAAATTAAATATTTATTTAATTAATAAAATCCTCTTGCTTTCTTTCTAAAATTGCAACTCATGTATATCTAATTAATTTATTTAATTAGATAATTCATCTCATCTTTTTGGGATTTAGTTCCTTTAAAACAAAAAATCAATATCTTTCTATCTTTTTAAAAAATCCTATCTTATCTTGTTTTATTTCTTCTTTTGTCTAATAAAGAAAAAATCCAATCCTTATCAAATCTTCTTCCCTCCACATCAAAAATCAGCCCTTGTCTATAAATATGGCCTCTCAGAAGCCATTTGGAATGCATTAAGTTTAATATCCTTATGCTGCCGAAATTCTTCCTCTCATCCATCATCTATCTATTATCTTCACAATCTTCATCTATCTATATTCCTCTATCATCTTCTATCAATCGTTATGTTGTGTATCTAAGCAATCAACATTAAATCAGGCTACATCAATCAAACAGACTTTCATCAATCATTCAAGAAAATTGAGGTATTCGAAAGGTTTGGGTAAAAAGGTAATTGCATGTGTTGTTTTATCATTCATTTTATCCAAATTTCTCATCTACATTCTGGCATGCCCGGTGGGACTCACTTCTCCTGATCAAATCTTACATTATTTGCAATTTTTTATTATTAAAATTTGTGTTTTTTCTAACCTTTGTTTGACAAGTTTTGCAAGTGATTGTTACAAGTGATCTCCTGGGCTAAAACATACATCAGAGTTACATCCATAAGGGCCAAGAGGTGAAGACAAACATATAATTTGACCCTTTTTGGTGCAGGTGAAATTTGAGCCAATGTTTGTAGGATGATGAATAGTGAACAGTGTTTGTCGGCATTGAACAGTGTTTCTGGCAGTGAATAGTGTTCTCAGACTATGAACAGTGTTTTCAAGCCGTGAATAGTGTTTTTTTCTTTAAAGATTAAAATAGTTCTCTTTTCAAAACTACCATAACTTTTGAAAATTATGTCAAGTTTTTAAGTTTTTATAGTCATTGGAAAGCTAACACAATGAACTACGTAGCTGTGAAGAAATTATCAATTGAATGTGTCATTTTCCATCCTTTTTTCACAGTCGAAGTCAAACTTAGTTTTAAAACTTCAAATGAGCATATCTTGAGCAAAATGCATCCAATTTTAGCAATTTTTTTTTAAATTTCTTAGAATCTTCCAAATTTCCTATTTATGCATTCTATTTTTCTTTTTCAGATCATCCATATAAGATTTTAATAGATTGCATCTTTTTGACCTAATCCCCTTTTTGCTTGCAAATCTGGTTTTCTTCTTGTCTTGATGACTTTCAGGGGCATCTAAGGAGCTAGAGCAACATTTGGATCAGTCAAAACATCAACTTGGAAAGTGAACACAATTAGGTGCACACATTCCATCTATCATCACTAATCATTGCTTGTCAAAACACTTCAATTTGGGGCTTAAAACGAATCTTGTCTTCAAATCACACATCAAAAATTAGGTCTAAAATTAACCATTGTCTTCATCACATCTTGGCTTTAGGATCTTAAAATGAAGAAGTTCTGGCATTGTCTTCTTACCACACTTTTCATTTCTTAAGGGTTAATTAACAACTGTGATTTGTCAAACCCTATCTAGGAGGCATGCAAGGGGATTTCATCACCCCTAGGGATGACCTCAACCACATGTTCTGGTGGGGTATATCAAAGGGGGGAGAGCAAAAGTTGTACCTCAATCTATCTACATAGTCATTGGGATAGCCTTGTGGCCCCAGGTGATTCCAGACACAAGGTGAAGTGGTATTCACTTACGCTTATGCCACATCCATTCAATGGGCTAGTGTTCATAGATTTGGGCCCCTCGTACCTTGTGTATATTAGGGACACCCTTAGTTAACCCTTGTGCAACCTAGCTTAATAATTATCAGCCATACCCTACCTAATTAATCATTAGGGCTTGTTGTTGTGTTTTCAAGTGTTTTCTTAATCATAACATCTAATATTGCAAGGAAATTTGAACATTGTGCTTGGTGTGTGTGTTTATGCATTTACATTGTGTTTGATATTCCCCAAGTCAAACTACCAATCTTTCCTTATCATCTAAGCAATCACATCCTAAGCAAACCCTAATTCATCCTAATCATCAATCCAAGTTATCCCATCTTGTTATCCCATCATCATCCTTATCATTATCCTAATCCATCCAAGTCACCTAACCCAATCATCCACACCATTATCAAAACCCAAAATCCAAATCAGCCCAATCAAAAATCAAGACCTTATTTGATCATTATCAACATTTACCCAAAGTTTCTTGAAATCATTAGTCTATCTCAAGTAAGTCATCCAATCAAATCAAACCAATCAACTCTATTACTTAAGTGTCATTAGTCTACCTTGAGTATAGAAAATCATCCAATCAACACTATTACTTAAGTGTCACTAGTATACCTTAAGTATAAAGAATCATCCTAAGGTATTGAAATTTGATCTCCAACATTGAAACCACTCCACATCCTCATATCCTACTCTACCACTTGTAAACATGGACATGGTATTTCTAAACAAGAGCTATGAGAATGATCCTTATGGCACCAAAAGAATGCTTGATCGACTTAAGTGGATATATAGAAAGGAAGAAGACCCTGTGCCACCACAACATAAACAATTCCAATATCAAACCCAATCACCACATCAACAACCTCCATATCAATCCTACATGTTACCTATATCATTGTATCAACCTAATCCATCAACATATCATGCTACCCCTTCATCGACCTATCACATCCCTTACCCATATCAACCCACATCATAACAACCATTATACTATGCAACCTCCGCATCATCATCACAACAACAAATCACCCAACAACAACCAATCACATCACAACAACAAGCCCAATCCTATGTTTCACCATTATCCCAACCTACTTCATCCACCTATCATGTCTATGCTACATCAACTCAACAACATCCATCTCAAGACCATCCAACTCATTTCAAGATTCAAACACATCATCAAACCTATCCTCAAGACTAGGAAGTGTCCTTACAAGAATTACATGCAAGCTCAAGTTGTCCTTTGTATATAGACCAAGTGTCCTCACAAGAAGCACATGCAAGTCCAAGTGGCCCTTTATACATATGTCAAGTGTCCTTAAGTCCACCTTTGCATAACTTAGCATCCTTTGACAAGTGAGAAACCAATATAGCAAATGCTGATGGAGTCAGGTTGTCAGTGATGTCAAAAAGGTATTGATGGTTCTGAGTTGTTGCTTCATGATAGGATGTGTATCTTCACTGAGTTGTTTCTTGTTTAGAGATGGTTTTGAGAATGTTTCAAGGATGCAGAGAGATGCAGAGTGTTTCAGGATATCTTCTGAATTAATATTTGATATCAATATGGTTTTGAATTGGTGCCTTCATACATTAGGAATTGTCATATGATCATATGAAGCTTCATGATCTTATGTAGACTTCATATTGTTTATAACTGGTTCATACTTGTTTATGTAGACTTCATATTGTTTATACTGGTTCAAAATTTGCCTCAAGACAATGTTGTTGGTAATATTTTGTTGTTGATGTGCCTCAAGGTTGACACAGGTTGATTCTCAGTGATGAGTATTCATTCAAAATGAACAGTGAGTTTCTTGTATTATGACATTCTCTGTATCATTTAGTGGCACTTTGACACTCTTTGTGTCATGAGACAAAGCAAAGTTAATAATTCAAGGTTGAGATGTGTTTTCAGGACTCAGTATTGCATCAGAGAAAGTAAGGTTCAGTTGTGGATTTTCAGTAATCTTTAATCAGTGGTTGATATGATAATGAAGGGACGGACTTGATATGATCAAGGAGGATTAGACTCTAATATTTTGAAATCAATTTTTATTATTTATCTTAGCCCATTTTACACTTTATGTTTTAAATTATAGGGAACTTGGTATAGTAGGTTTATAACTTAAAAATTACCTATTGAAGGCCTTTTGGGTCATTGTGGTGACCAGTCTTTTCCCTCCTCACCGATGGCACAAGTTTTACATTGTATTTGTTGGCGGTTAGAAAAAGCATACCAACGGTGGTAAGCACCGATGAAGTCTATCAAAAGAAACATTCTTTATAAGAATGTTATTAGGAGCCCGATACATTAAGGAGTTTGAATGCATATTTTATGAAAAGCCTTTTTGCCATATATAAAGGAGTTTGAATTTATAAAGTTTTTTTTAAAGCCATCAAATGAAAAGTGACATAGAATAGATGCCAAGAGGGAGCCCGATATGTATGGCATTTGACATTTATCCTCATTTATGTTAGGAAGCCCGAAATAAGTTTGATTAACCATATTTAATGGTATGTGGTTAAAAGGATATAAGCATAAAAAAAAATTATAAAGGTGTTCAAATAGGTTTTGGAAACATTAACATGCAAAAGTAATTTCTATTTTTGCTTTGAGAAAAAGGTGGTTAAGTTAAGACTTTTGAGGAGTTGTTTTTTAGATGAAAGATTTAATTGGAAACAAATAAGATGTTTTTTTCTTTTAGAAGGCAGATTTGATATAGAATTTTTTGAAGACAATTTTTATGGATTTTATTTTTGAAAAAGATTTTTTTTGTGAGAAGATGCAGAGGAAGACGAAAAGGCAGGTTGATAGAAATTTTTGAAGATTGATTTGAAGTTTTTTATTGTAAAAGAATATCAAAGAACTTGAGGAGTTTTTGAAGACATTTTTTCTTACAGGGATATCAAGAGTTGAATTTTTGAAGGAACAAAATGTTATTTTGTGAGCAGGGCATTGGATGAAGTTTTTAGTTTTGAAGATAATATTTACAGAGAAGAGAATATAAAAAATTCATTTCTAGACATTGAAGAAAATATTAGAGATTTTATTTTCTCCTACAAGGCAATTTTTATTGAAGACAAAATGTTCAGATTGAAATGAATATGAAAGGTCAATGAATTTTTGAAAGGTCAATGAAATTTTGAAGAGGATAATTTGCAGAGGAAAGGAATATGAAAAGATTTTCAAAATTTGTATATAATGTTTTTACAAGTACATTGACGGAGTGTGTGTGGGATGAGATACAGAAATGAAGACATTTCCTAATAAATCCTTTTGAAGAGAAAAGAATAATGATAAGATGATACTGAGTTTGTAATGCAGAGATAATCAGCTAATTTGTTATGCAGGTGTGAAGGAATTGAGAATTGAATGGAAACAGAGTATCCCTCTGATTTGGTTTATAACTTCTATTGGTGATTTGGTTTGCCAGTGAGGCATTGTATTAGCCAGTGAGGCTTATAGGTCAGTGTGACCTTGATATTTGTCAGTGAGACAATTTGTATTGCCAATGAGGCATGTTTTTTCAGTTAAGCCAGTGAGGCAATTCTGGAGTGGTTTTTCTACCCCTGGAGGGTTTTCCACTCATGCAATTCTTGTGTCTTGATCTTCTTTCTGTGGTTGTATGTTTTACTCATGAGTTTTTGTTTTTCATTCTCAGTTATGTGCACATGTATGTGAGAAATCAATGATAGCTCTCCCTCCTTGTACTCTACAAGTTAAAATTTGTAAAAAGATCAAAAATTTCACACAACACTGATTCACCCCCCCTCTCAGTGTTGTCCTTGACTCCTACAATTGGTATCAGAGCCAGTTTCCCTTTTGCAGCTTAATCAGCTTGGGTAGGTCCTGTGTGTGGAGTTCAATGGGTAAGTGCAGGAGAAATAAGAACATGAGAAATGCTAAGATTCATTCTGATCAAAAGACATCATCCATATCAAATCCAAAGTCAATTAATAATGAAGTTCTTCATGTTGATTCTGATATTGTATTAGAAGAAAAAATTTCAGGAGTTCCTTAGTTTAATGGTTCAAATTTTTCAGTTTGGTATGTTAGAATGCAAGTGTATCTATCCTCTTTAGGATATGATGTTTTAATGTCTGTTGAGAATGGATATTCTAACTCTGCAAATAACAAAGAAGCCCTTGAATGTAATCAGATTGCAAAGAAGGCTATATTGTCTGCTCTGTCTAATGATGTTTCTTGTAAAATTTTGGACTGTGTTACAGCTCAGGATATGTAGAGGAGATTGATAAAAATTTATCAAGGTAGTACACCTGAAGAAGAAAACAACTTATTATCTGAGAAGAGTGACAATGATGAAAATCTTTCACATGAAGGAGATGAGACTCAATCAGACTTTGAAGAAGATCAGATTATTAGTGATGAAGAACAAGAATGTGAAATAGATATGGAAGGAGAGCTTATATATGCTTTGAGTGAGCTCAAGAAGTATAAGAGAGAGAATCAGAAACTAAATTTGTTGCTGCAACAAGAAAGAGAATCTAAAGATAATGTACATTCAGAACTTGAAATTGTATCTACAGATCTTGAAGAGGCCAGATGTCAAATTATAAGTTTAAAGACATATATTGATGACTCAGATAAACTAGTTGCTAGATTAAAGACAGAAATTGAAGAAGCTAAGAGGATAGCTGATGTCTCAATTTCTAACCTTGAAGTTTCAAGGATTGAGAATCTAAAACTGGAAGGTGAAATTATCAAACTCAGAAAAGATTATGATGATCTCAAGACTTTATCTAAGAAGTATCAGGAGTTTGAAGAAAGCACAAGCAAGTTACATGTGTTGTTGGGCAAACAGAAGCAGCATAATGACACAACTGGATTAGGATTTGAAGAAGGGGAATGTTCAAAAGTCAGAGAGACTCCTAGAAAGATGATTGATTTGAATACTGCCACTGAAAACAAAATGCATAATCAAAGAAGAAGAAATTTCAGAAGAAGTGCTCCTGTTAGACAAGCATACATGTACAGGTATAACTATTCATTTAATGGTTTTTGTTATACTTGTAATCAATTTGGGCACAAATTAGTTAATTGCAGAAGGAACACTGATATTGTTTGTTACAAATGCAATAATGTTGGACACATACAAAGAAATTGCAAAGTGCATATAAGGTATAATCCTACAGAGAAGCTTAAAATCAGTGCTCAAAGGTATTATCAGTCAATTGATTTTGATTACAACATAATTTGTTATAATTGCAACTCTCTTGGTCATAAAGCACACAGTTGCAGGAGAGCATCACCTAATTTGAAAGGTTGGGAAAAGAAAAAGGTTGAAAAGGTTTGGAGAAAGAAAGCACCTGTGAAGATTTGGAAGCAGAAACATAGTCAAGAGAAGTCAAATACTAAGCTTGTGCATCTTGCACAAGTCATTTCATCTGTTGCATAACAGATAGCATAATGTGAGGGGGAGTTGTTCTTGTTCTATTTTTTATCCCCAAGTAGTTACAAGAGGAGATCAGTTGATCTTGTTTTGTTTGTCATGCTTGTCTGAAATATTTCAAATGAAGTTTATGATGTTTTTGAGTTTCAGTGTTCATGATCAGTAACATGTTTAGTGGATCATAAAGTGTTCAAAATCTCTCTGCACAAAGAGTATGATGATGTTGTGACATTGATCCTATTTGTATATTGTTTGATCTTACATGATTAAGTTGTCATGATGCTTCTGTTAAGATGATTGTCAAGGAACTCTCACCTGGATTTGGTTTTGCAAAGTGGTGTTACAGGAAGAGCTTGATGGTGAAGGTTGTGCAATTTTGATGGGCTGATTTGAATGATAGAGTCAAAAGGAAGGAGTTCATTCTTGTTGATTGCAGATGTGGTTATACCAGGTTTGACAGTGTGTTGTAAAAGGTATCTTGTGTAGAAGGATAATCTCTATTTTTGGTTGCAAAATGAATGTTCATTGAGAAGTGATCATTGGTATATTAATTTGACATGTTCTTCCTCATTAATATGACTCAGAAAGGTATGTGCAAATTGTGTGCCTCCAGTGTTGAAGTGGTATCAGGACTGAGTTGTCACTATCATGAAAAACTTGAATAGTTTTTATAAAAAGTGGTCATCATGTCATCTGGTGTTGGGAACTGTGTGATGAGGAGTCTTCTTGATTTTTGCCTGCAAATCTGTTTATCAAAGAGTGTTGGTATGTTTATGATTTCTTTGCAAAAGTGTTTAGAAGGTTGATTGACAGTAAATGGATGGTATACTTCAAGTTGATATGTTGCTTCAGGACTATTTTAGGAAGTGGATCAGTGTTGAGTTGAGTTGTGTTATGCTGATTATTCTTGTTAGTGTTTACCTGTGGGTTTTATGAGCTTGAACTTTAACACATGGGAGATCTTGGAGATTTGTTATTTCAGGTCAAAAAGGTTGTTGATTGAAGAAGAATTGTTTGTTTTGGAAGTTTGTCTTTCAATCACATGTGATGTCATCAGGAGTGTGTAGTCTTCATCTTCATAAATGATTTTGTTACAAGAAGTGCTATTGTGCAGAATATGGTACAGTCATTGGGTAAGTTATAATAGTGGTTTGATGCTTTGGTTGGTGTGCCTTACATGAGGTTGCTTTCAGGTCCTATGCTTCATAATTTCTTATTACTCACAAGTTGAAAAGTTGTGTAGTATGCAGATGTACAAGAATAGAGCTTTCAGAATAATAACAAATTGTAAATATGATTAGTGCCTTAAATTTTTAGAGGCTAGTGATATCAAAGGTTTGAGTAAATGATGTTTTAATTTCTTGGTTGGTATGAAAGATAACAAGATCAGTGATAGTGTTTGTGATCCAAGAAATATCTAAACAGTTGATTGATATCTTTCTCATGATTTATATGAGTTATTTTTCTTAGGGGGAGATAATAGTTTTTGTCATCAGATGTCAAATAGGGGGAGAATGAAAAATTGCATCAGGTGGTTATGCCATCAATGACAAAGGGGGAGATTGATGGAGTCAGGTTGTCAGTGATGTCAAAAAGCTATTGATGGTTCTGAGTTGTTGCTTCATGATAGGATGTGTATCTTCACTGAGTTGTTTCTTGTTTAGAGATGGTTTTGAGAATGTTTCAAGGATGCAGAGAGATGCAGAGTGTTTCAGGATATCTTCTGAATTAATATTTGATATCAATATGGTTTTGAATTGGTGCCTTCATACATTAGGAATTGTCATATGATCATATGAAGCTTCATGATCTTATGTAGACTTCATATTGTTTATAACTGGTTCATACTTGTTTATGTAGACTTCATATTGTTTATACTGGTTCAAAATTTGCCTCAAGACAAGGTTGTTGGTAATATGTTGTTGTTGATGTGCCTCAAGGTTGACACAGGTTGATTCTCAGTGATGAGTATTCATTCAAAATGAACAGTGAGTTTCTTGTATTATGACATTCTCTGTATCATTTAGTGGCACTTTGACACTCTTTGTGTCATGAGACAAAGCAAAGTTAATAATTCAAGGTTGAGATGTGTTTTCAGGACTCAGTATTGCATCAGAGAAAGTAAGGTTCAGTTGTGGATTTTCAGTAATCTTTAATCAATGGTTGATATGATAATGAAGGGACGGACTTGATATGATCAAGGAGGATTAGACTCTAATATTTTGAAATCAATTTTTATTATTTATCTTAGCCCATTTTACACTTTATGTTTTAAATTATAGGGAACTTGGTATAGCAGGTTTATAACTTAAAAATTACCTATTGAAGGCCTTTTGGGTCATTGTGGTGACCGGTCTTTTCCCTCCTCACCAATGGCACAAGTTTTACATTGTATTTGTTGGCGGTTAGAAAAAGCATACCAACGGTGGTAAGCACCGATGAAGTCTATCAAAAGAAACATTCTTTATAAGAATGTTATTAGGAGCCCGATACATTAAGGAGTTTGAATGCATATTTTATGAAAAGCCTTTTTGCCATATATAAAGGAGTTTGAATTTATAAAGTTTTTTTTAAAGCCATCAAATGAAAAGTGACATAGAATAGATGCCAAGAGGGAGCCCGATATGTATGGCATTTGACATTTATCCTCATTATGTTAGGAAGCCCGAAATAAGTTTGATTAACCATATTTAATGGTATGTGGTTAAAAGGATATAAGCACAAAAAAAAATTATAAAGGTGTTCAAATAGGTTTTGGAAACATTAACATGCAAAAGTAATTTCTATTTTTGCTTTGAGAAAAAGGTGGTTAAGTTAAGACTTTTGAGGAGTTGTTTTTTAGATGAAAGATTTAATTGGAAACAAATAAGATGTTTTTTTCTTTTAGAAGGCAGATTTGATATAGAATTTTTTGAAGACAATTTTTATGGATTTTATTTTTGAAAAAGATTTTTTTTGTGAGAAGATGCAGAGGAAGATGAAAAGGCAGGTTGATAGAAATTTTTGAAGATTGATTTGAAGTTTTTTATTGTAAAAGAATATCAAAGAACTTGAGGAGTTTTTGAAGACATTTTTTCTTACAGGGATATCAAGAGTTGAATTTTTGAAGGAACAAAATGTTATTTTGTGAGCAGGGCATTGGATGAAGTTTTTAGTTTTGAAGATAATATTTACAGAGAAGAGAATATAAAAAATTCATTTCTAGACATTGAAGAAAATATCAGAGATTTTATTTTCTCCTACAAGGCAATTTTTATTGAAGACAAAATGTTCAGATTGAAATGAATATGAAAGGTCAATGAATTTTTGAAAGGTCAATGAAATTTTGAAGAGGATAATTTGCAGAGGAAAGGAATATGAAAAGATTTTCAAAATTTGTATATAATTTTTTTACAAGTACATTGACGGAGTGTGTGTGGGATGAGATACAGAAATGAAGACATTTCCTAATAAATCCTTTTGAAGAGAAAAGAATAATGATAAGATGATACTGAGTTTGTAATGCAGAGATAATCAGCTGATTTGTTATGCAGGTGTGAAGGAATTGAGAATTGAATGGAAACAGAGTATCCCTCTGATTTGGTTTATAACTTCTATTGGTGATTTGGTTTGCCAGTGAGGCATTGTATTAGCCAGTGAGGCTTATAGGTCAGTGTGACCTTGATATTTGTCAATGAGACAATTTGTATTGCCAGTGAGGCATGTTTTTTCAGTTAAGCCAGTGAGGCAATTCTGGAGTGGTTTTTCTACCCCTGGAGGGTTTTCCACTCGTGCAATTCTTGTGTCTTGATCTTCTTTCTATGGTTGTATGTTTTACTCATGAGTTTTTGTTTTACATTCTCAGTTATGTGCACATGTATGTGAGAAATCAATGATAGCTCTCCCTCCTTGTACTCTACAAGTTAAAATTTGTAAAAAAGATCAAAAATTTCACACAACACTGATTCACCCCCCCTCTCAGTGTTGTCCTTGACTCCTACAAATGCATCTTATGAGTCCTCTTCACCATCCAATCATATGCCAACACATGAGCCAATTACTCCTATCCCAACACCATGTGATCCCAATCCTAGTCCATTGGTCCATCAACCTTCATCACCTTCATCCCATGTCCAAAACCTATCTTTGCACCTATCTAGGAGCCCTCTATTAACATACCTAGCCCTTCAACCCCATCATGTGATCCACAAGCCATCAACCCTATTCAAGAGCCTCTTATCATGAGCCCATATCAATGTTCATCATACTCTCTCATGGATGAATACCAAGAACCCATCAAACTTATCCAAGAGGCTCCTACATACGTTTCCATTCAAGCAACCCAAGAACTATGTCAAGAACATAATCCAATGCATGTGGAAACATCGAGCCCCCATCCTAGTCAAGATCAAATTACTTCCATGCACCCCATCCATAATCTATACCTTCTCTATGATCAAGATGAAACCCATGATGAAGAAGCTATTCCTGAGCAACTTGATCCTATACCTATCTATGAGCAACTAATCCAAATCTCACCCATCCATAATCTATACCTTCTCTATGATCAAGATGAAACCCATGATGAAGGACCTATCTACGAACACCTTGATCCTATCCTTGCTCCCATACCCATCCATGAGCAAGATATCCAAATTGCTCCAATCTATCCTCCATCTAGCCCCATCCATGATCTACAAACATTCAATCCCATTGATGAGACAAAGGCCTCCCAAGAAAGCATAAAAGATCAAACCAATAATGATCCTTCCACATCCACCATCAACCCTATTCCAAATCCACCATCATATCCTATTGGTTGTACCACCTTCATCCATGAGATTTCCTCCTTACAACACCAACAACCATTATCCTCCATGTCACCTTCTCCATCTAATAAGAAACTCATGTCTAGTGTTCCACTTACACTTAGTCCCATTGTCCATCGCATACTCCAAAACATGAACTACCAAGGTAAAGGCTTAGGCCTTCATGAACAAGGTATTTTGGAGCCAATCCATCTCAAAGTCCCTCAACGCTCACATGGCCTTGGATACACACCTCAAGGTCAACAATCTAATGATGTTGGTACTTCTTCCATTCATCCAAAATCCACCACTTTCCACCATAAGTCCCATCATACACCTAAGACATATGTTGACATTCTACCTTGATCATCTTATAAATGTCAAAATCATGTGACCTACACCTTCCACCATCAACTTTACCTCCATTAATTCCAACTCCTAACATCCCTCCATCAAACCTAGCTTCATTACTTCCAACACCTAATATCCCCATTATCCAATCCCCTTATCCATTTATCCATAAATCCTCAAAAAATCCTAATCATGACCAACCAATACACACATCATCTAAACATGAAGCTTCCACTCATTCCCCCATGTCCATGGGATTCAAAAGCAAAAATTTGGATGCCTCTACCTATAAAGCAAAAAATCCTAAGGGTCCTCATTCCTTCAGACACAAAAGCAAAGAATCAAAGAAAAATTCATCTAAAAAGCTACCCAAACCCATACCTTCAAAAGCAAAGGCAAAAACTAAAAAGATATGGGTCCCAAAACAAAAAGAAATCAAGTGAGGCATCCACCTTTCAAAAATCCCAACCATCCACTTCCACCTCACATTCCCATTCCATTCAAAAATCTCAAAATCCTCTATCCCACAAGCAAAACAAAAATCATAAAAATATTAAGTCTATGTGGGTACCTAAAACACTGAATCACCCATCCCCTAAGAAAACATCTCCATTACTTCCTACACCACCTGTGAGGCCATTCTTTTTACATTGTTTTGGTTATCATGACTTAGACTATTTGAGTATGCTAGATGGACTATATACTGGGTTTGGTTTGGATAACTATGGACATTTATGTTATTTTATTAGACATTATGTTTGATGAGGCTTTGGACATGATTATATGTTATGATTAATATGGTTGGACTATATTTTGATTTAAGTTAATCAAATGAATTTTTAGACTTATTTTATGTTAGAAAGAAAGAGATTTGGAAGTAGTGAATATTTTTATGCTAGTGAATTAAATAAATTATTTTAAATTGTAATCATGTGATTTTGATAAAAGTTGATTATTTAAATGATTTTGTTATACATTATGTTGCTTCAGCTATTATTATCATGATAAACTGATATTTGAACTTGAGTGTACAGGTGGGTGGTCAAGATCCCTTAAGTGGAATTCGGAGACTCCATAAACCCTAGGTCATCCAGTTAAGCCTAGCCTAACTCGGGGAAGGGGTTAAGGCTAATAAGTTATTGTTTGATGTTATTTTAATTTTTGTATAGTTGTGGTAATTTTTGTTATTTTATAAATTTCATTTATTTCATTTATGAGAGTGTTAAATTAATTTAATTGTTTTATTTTATAATAGTATTTTTTGTGGATAATGTCATTTTATTATTATTCAATTTTATTTAAATTAATCTTTCGGGGAACAGTCATATTTATTTTATTTTAATTTATTTATTTGTGGCATGAGGATAAATATTTTAATTTTATTTTAATATTTTAAAATTTGGAGAAGATTTATCTCCTTGTTTTATTTTTAGAAAAAGAGGAGTTTAAGAAGGAAAGTTTCTTTTCTTTTTTTTGCTTTCTTTCTTTTGGAAAGTTTTTGGAGTTTTTATTTATGGGAAATTTGGAGAGGGTTTTGATACTTTTGATTGATTATTTTTATTTATGGGTGGAGTTTTATGAATAGAAAAAAAAATGGTGAGAAGATAGGAATTTTGGGTTTTGAGTTGGAAGAAGTTCTGTTAATTGAGGACCTTGGATTCCTGAGCAAACAGTTGAGAAATTAATTTGGATTCAATTTTTGGGCTCACCCTAACTTGGGGAGCTGAGGTAAATTTTCTGAGAGTTTCTTTCTTTTTGAATTTGGTAAAAATTTTGTATATGTTTGAGAAATATCATTTTTATGGGTGTTGGGTTTTGTCTGTGTTGTTTGTTGCATTTTGTTTAGGATTGGGTTGTATGGGAGCGGCCCTCCAACTTGTTGAGAGCCTCCCACGTGTTTGGGGTAGAGAGAGGTGTGGAGCCTCTCTTGGGGAAGTTTTTTTGTTTCATGATTCAGACAGTGATAATGATGTTTTATGATTAGTATGTGGGTGATGATAATTGGGAGGTATGGGTTTGTGTTGGGAAGGAAATTTGTGTTTAATATTGGTGATAGGAATATGGAGGCATAAGAAGATATGGGTGTGGATAACTTATGAGGTGTGGAGTAACAAATGATGATATGTGAAGATTTATGATTATGTTTGGTTTTATTCCCCAAGAGGGATGTTAATCCCCTCTCTCCCCCTTTTTGGATCTCAAAAGGATCCTCATGTGTGAGTCTACCCATGGGATTTAGTTGTCTATTGTTCTTGATTGATGTGAATTTTTAAGATTTGCTTGTGTGTTTCCCGGTTTATGGAGTTCTCCTGCTCGGGGGTGGGATGTGCTCAGGAAATCCCTATGGTAGGGTGGAGAGCAGGATTTGGCCACCTATTCGGCCTTCTGTATGTGTGCAGGTATTCACAAGTAGATGCAAGGATTTAAAATTGGAAGAGTTTTTAGGAATTGAATAAGTTGAAGAAGTTGTATTTTATTACAGATGAGCAAAGTGCCATGAATGTGTTGTTCAGTCAGAAAATCTGGCTAAGTGTCAATGAGTTGGGAAAGTAATCCCTGTTTTGCAGAGCCTCTTGTAATGGAGTGTATATTCTATGAGAAAAAAAAAGTATTATTTGGTTACCTTTCTCTTACCACCGAAAAGGGAATGAAATAGTTTTCCTATCTTATGTAGATCTATGTTAATGGGATCTTTTTGTAATATATGTTTTCTGAGAATTTAATTCAATCTGTGAGTTTTACAGTTTTATATGAATAAGTCTACGAACAAATTCATTGGATTTCAATTTTAGTTTTTGTAATTTATAAATATAGTATTTCTTTTACCCAAGGTGTAATTTTTGGAGCTTTATATATATATACTGTCATGGCACACTACAGTACCTTCTGGTGTCATGCACAGAATGCATATTATACCAGTGTTTAATTTAATTCTGTTGTTGGCCTTATACAGAATGATCATTATAATAGAAATATAAACTCTGATGAAATTATTTATGTTTATCCTCTGTATCATCTCCCTTGAGATATCTTGAAAACCTGTAAATATAGTTGAAAGCAAACAACAATTAAAATTTATCAGTTGTTTGGTATATGAATTAGTCCAGTATCTATTATCATTTAGTTATGATAACAATAATATTAATAATAGAAATCTAGTAATTGTTTTTATTGCTTTAAGCTTATATAGGAACAAAAAAAAGAAAAGAAAAAAAACAATACTCAGTAATATGTACGCATTTCTATGTCCATAGATTTATGAAATTCGCTGATTTCAATTCTATTAAACTTGCTCTGTATTTTCTTTCATATAGAATTTGTTGTTATATAATTTCTGCTATATAATTGTTTATCTCTGTTGAAACATAATCACTATATATTATGAAATGTGCATGCAACTTATCGCTGTAATATCTGACGCCCATATATTCACTGTTGAATTCAATATTACATTTTCCTATTTTACTATAGAACTTCCGTAGGCATACTCTTAAGATGCAATAAAACTAGTATTTAGTATAAGTTTAGTATTATGCTTTTTTTTAATCTTCATAATAGAAGTTACTACTTTTCTTTTGATAGATAAAGACAAAACTAATATTAGATTAGAAATTAAGTAATGGCTTTAAATGTTTTAAAATCATAAATGGGTAGGATACGTGTATGGAAATAAACTAAGTTTTTTTAATTAAAAAAAATAAATAAAAAGCAGTTTAGTAGTTTTTAGCAACTTAGAAAAATTCAAAATTGGTATTGGTTTACTTTACATTGAAAAAAAAGGAAATGATAGTTAATAGCATTAAGATTTAGGGAATAAGTTTATTCTTAGAAATAAAAATAAAAAGATAAACATTATTTACTTGAGTCATGAAAGAAAAGAAAAAAAAAATTACTTTTTCTTTTTTTAGAAGACTTGTTTTCAAATTAGAAAGTTTATAAACTATATTTCATTATTCTAATTAATTGAAAAACAAGAAGTTTGTTAATCTTTGGAAAAATGATTTAGTCATTTAAATATTTTGCTTAATTATTAGAAGGAACTTAGACTTTATGTATTTTATTATCATCTTATTTATGAGTAAATCCATAAATGAATATTATAAAAATAAAATTATTATTGTAATGGATATTATATAATGCTAGAATTAAATTGCTAAATGGGGATTTATTTTTGCAAAATTGTTACTTAAAAGTTATAGTCTTATGGATTAAGTAAATATAGTAATAGAGGAATTTTATTACAAATGAAATATGTCTTTTAAATATGAAAACAAATGTGTTAAGTGAAACTGATTAAACTGTGTTAATCATTCTAATCTGGTTTTCATTAGGACACTTGTAAACAAGAATCTTCATCATCCCAACCCCTCCGGAATTGTGTTGACAACTTCAAACCTTAGGTAAACCTTTCCTTGCAAATGAGTTTTTATGCATTTAATCTTAAAAAAAAAAAAAATTAGCCCTCTTGTATGGCGACATACAAGAGGGCTCATCATGGGCATGACACCACCATCCAATCACAAGCTTCAATGTCTAACATAGTGTGTGCAACCATTGTCATGATTCCTTTTCCATCTACCTCCATCTCCTCATCATTCATCCACTATCCTACATATCTCCCCATGATCTTCCTATGGCCCATGCTTTTGGCTAAGCCCTTCCATCCATCTTCCATCCATAAGCCCTCAACAATTCACATCATAATCTACTATCGTTCCTATCATAATCCACCATCTACCTAATCCATCTTTCATGCAATCCCCTACCAACATCTATGAGCATAATGACCTTGAAATGGTCCATGCGACGACATCAGTCTCTAATGGGACTATCACCTTTCATGGAACTAGACACTTGAGTCCTTTCTATCCATATCCACCTATCCCATCAAAAAGTCAAAAAAAAAATCAAAAAAGTAAAGAGAAATCCCTTCATCCAATGGTGAAAACCTAGTAAATAGGTGCCTTGGATAAGTACCATGATGAAAACCTGGCAAATAGCTATCATGTGTAAGTTGATCTTCTATGTCACCTACACTTGGGGCACCTTGTCTCATCCACCATATCATTTTCAACCTATCTTACCATACCATTTCCTACCATCCTTATCCATTCTACATACATACACCTATCCCATTGCATCCATTCATCGATCCTTCCTCATCTTGATCTTGATAAAAATTGGGGGGCAAAATGTTGAAACATGCCTTGGATAACTCTTGATATACCTTATCTTTTCCAACAAATCAATCCTATCATTATCTTCTTGTCATTAGCCATCTTTCCATAAGTCCTATCGTTATAAGTGTTGTCATGAAATATCCTAAGCATACTATCTAGAATGGGGCATGTTATTCCTATGTGACATAGCCTTTTGAGATCACATCCTTTCTCTTACGCGGAGATCCTTTCCACCCCACTATCTCCTATCTATTTATCTATCCATCCTACATCCATCCTTGCACCTAGACTTGGCTTCTCCCTTTGTCATTGGTATTTAGCACTAAGGCTACCCCAAATTGTAAATCCATTAACATCCCAAAACATTAAAAAACCCCAAAAAATCAATAACATATTAAAAATACAAAAAAATTCATATAAAGTCCTAAAAAAATACAAAAAAATCATATAAAGTTCTGAAAAAAAACAAAAAAAATCATATAAAGTCCTAAAAAATACAAAAAAATCATATATCCACCAAAAATCCAAAGCAATAGAATCAACCAATCAAATTCAACTCAAATCACTTTTTCAAAACAATTATGCCAAATCAATTCTTCCAAACATTCAATCAAAAATCAATCATCAAACCAATCAATTAATCCATTCTTCAAACTCAATCCAATCATATCATTTCAACCAAATAATCACTCCAAATTATCAAATCAAATCAATCACTTTTTCCAATCCAATCAATCAATGAGAATCACATCAATCAATCCATTCATCACTCATCCCACCATCATCATCACAAATCAGAACTGCATCTCATCTCTATCGTTAAATGCCTTGATCCCGTGGATATAGGGTATGTAGGCAATCTAGGATACGAAGAAAGTACCCAAATACAGGCACAAGCGATACTCCTCTTTCATCATTCTTCTAATCTTCATCAATCATCGTCTTCATCCATCTCCTATTTCTTCTATCATCTATCTCCCCTATCATCAATAAACATCTAAAATCCAATCTATCATATTCATCTATTCAATCATTCAAATCAATTCTTCTTCAATCACTTCTTCCATTCATCTTTATCACATCAATTCCAAGCAATAAACTCAAATACAAATCAATCCTTAATCCATACTAATCAAGTTAATCAATCTTGTCAAATTATCCAATTGCAATCAATAGTCTTGATCCTATCCTTGTTGTAAACCTAATCAATTAATCATTCATCCTTGTGTTGATCTAGGGATACATCATTGCCTGCCATGACAACACTATCATCATTAATCAATCAATCAATCAACAATTAATCATTGGTTTACAGCTTGACAGGGGCAATACCTTGTTTGTTTTTGAGTCATTTGTGCATGCTTTCTTTCTTGCTTGTGTGTGTTATCATTTTTATCTTGCATTTGTATCACATCAATATCATTCCAGCTAATATTCATATCTTGTGTATATTGGAATAGCTTGTTGCATTATCCTTTGCATCTAAGGTCACATCATACCTTTTGTGCATTCGGACTTTAATGCTCTAAGTTTTCTTCCTCATATGTCTAGACAAGGTTGTATTACACTGGGGCACGAGACACATCGTCACCTTGGTCCTCATACTCTGATGCATAACGTCTAGTGCTATATCAAACATCATGATTGCTTACTTTCATTGCATCATAACACATCATTCCTTTCTTCTATCCATTCCCTTATCTTTTTTCCTGGACCAATCCATTTCATTTTGAGAGCTTACCCGTGTTTGTCCAACCTGCCTAACCTCTCGAGGGGGCATCCTTATCCTATCTTTCCTTCACCATTTTTTTATTTCAATTCCTACCTTAGCTTCTTTGAAATGATGTTATTCAATACAAATTTCATCATCTTGAACATCATTTCAAAGAGGGGCAAAATGTAGACACCCAAAAATGTCCATGTCTTACAACATCTTGTCATTAGCATGTTTTGCCCTAGGTACCCATGTCATCACCAAATTAGTTAAATAAATTTTATTTATTTGACTAATTTATTTTATCCCCTTTCAATCCCATAATCCTATCTTCTATAATTAAATAAATTTTTATTTATTTAATTATTCATGGCCATTAATCCTCTCTAGTTAAATAATTATTTTTAATTGTTTAATTAGTCACTTATTTATTTTCCTTTAATTAATTATTTATTTATTTATTTAATTATCTTTCCACATCACCTCCCATCACAATCCAAATTAATTATATAAATTAAATATTTATTTAATTAATAAAATCCTCTTGCTTTCTTTCTAAAATTGCAACTCATATATATCTAATTAATTTATTTAATTAGATAATTCATCTCATCTTTTTAGGATTTAGTTCATTTAAAACAAAAAATCAATATCTTTCTATCTTTTTAAAAAATCCTATCTTATCTTGTTTTATTTCCTCTTTTGTCTAATAAAGCAAAAATCCAATCCTTATCGAATCTTATCAAATCTTCTTCCCTCCACATCAAAAATCAGCCATTGTATATAAATATGGCCTCTCACAAGCCATTTGGAATGCATTAAGTTTAATATCCTTATGCTACTAAAATTCTTCCTCTCATCCATCATCTATCTATTATCTTCACAATCTTCATCTATTTATGTTCCTCTATCATCTTCTATCAATCGTTATGCTACGTATCTAAGCAATCAACATTAAATCAGGCTACATCAATCAAATAGACTTTCATCGATCATTCAAGAAAACTAAGGTATTCGAAAGGTTTGAGTAAAAAGGTAATTGCACGTGTTGTTTTATCTTTCATTTTATCCAAATTTCTCATCTACAATATGAACTCACACTACGATTTGATCAATTGCATAAGAAAGTGCAAAGGAAAATACATAAGAACATCTCTAATGTACCAAAAGTTTATTCTAAAACAAAGTTTGAATACCCACTTGCTTTTCTTATTATTGATAAAATTATGATTTACAGCTTGAACGCAGTCTCAAAATGCTCTTCAATTTAGTAGTGCTTCATTTCAATAACTAAAAGATAATATTTACATAAGAGGCCCTCTTTATTTATAGGGAGGGGCCGAGAGCAAAAATAGGAAATCTACAACTACATTGACTTATTCAAAATCAGAGTCATCATTGACTTGTGACTTTGTCTCACAACTCCATGTATTCTAATTTTACAAAATGACATGGATTTTGTCATATACAATTTACAAAGCATGAAAACTAAAGCATGAAAAAATATCTAAGTGTCCTTGGACACTTCTTCATCATCTTGATCTTTCCACAAGAAATCTTCATATCTTTTCACAATAGCCTGGACTTTGTTATTGTCAGGCCCCAGTGTATGCTTAGAGATGATAAGCACTTGAGTGATGGAATCGGTGAGTGTGTTGGGCATGCTCTTATGCTTATTCAATATCTTTTGCAACTTATTCAGAGTTGTTTGAAAGTCCATCAACCTGTCAAGTGAAGCCAATGAAAAGACTTTTGTTTCTACTTCTTTTTGCACCAGGTTGTTGAATTCCTGAATAATTGCATCCTCAGGGAGTGTTTGCTGGCTATCATCAGGCATATGACATGGAAGCTCTGCTAGCTCATCTAAAGTATCTTGAGCTTTATTTTCTCCCCTCTCAAGATTTTTCTTCAAATCTAGTATTAGGCCTTCAATAATATCCTTTTTGTGAATCATGGCTTCCCAATACTCCACATACTTTCTCCTATTGGGGATCACCCCATGTTCAATCAACACTTCAATCTTGAAGTCCCACAACTTGTTCCATGAATCAAGATCCTATACAATTAGCTACATGTCTTGAGAAAGGATCTCAAGTGTTTGATTGATTTCCTTGCCAACTTTGCCCAGGTCATTATAAAGCTCAATGGATGACTTTATAAGAAGCAAACCTTGGGCAAGCACTCTATCAATCCAGGCATCAACTGCCTGACCCTTTGCACCAATTCTTTCATCTTTCAGAAAAAAATCATTACTTGTGCTTGTGCTAACAAGTTCAACCTGTTTGGATGACTAAGTTATTTTAAGAAGCATAGATTTCAATTGATCAACCTGCACTTTGAGTTGGTCCTTTATGGCTTTGTCCCTGTCATATCTATCTAGCAAGGCATTCAGTTATGCTAGAAGGTCTTCCTTTACACTCACATGCATTTGTTTACCCAAATCAACTCTAGTTATGACATAATCAAGATTCTCAAAGTCTATGATACTTTTGTTAGATGAAAGAACATCAATCTCTACAAATTTGTTTTTTGATTCATCGACAAAAACTCTAGACAAAATCTTGGCCTTTTTGGTTTCCTTCGACTTTACTAGAACTAACTGACCGAAATCAAAGTCATCGGCTGATATAGATTGCTTCTTTCTTTTGGGTTGTTTTGACATAAGCCATGGTGGAAGGACAAAGGTATCACCTCTTATTTCTACAGATGTGGTTTGAGTGGACACAGGTGGAACTGCAGGTTCTTGTGATTTGGTTGGAACAGGAGAATCTAGGACTGATACTGCCACAAGTGGAGTATGGATGACAAGTGGTGGTGTTTGTGTTTGAACGGTGGAAAGATTAACATCAACATTCACTTGAGAAGAAGAACCCAAAAACTTCTCAAACTCTAACTGGGAAATTGAATCAATCATAGACATAGGAATATCAGAAAGACTAGGCATAGAAGAAAGAGGAACAAAGATATTATCAACATTGTCCAATGGCGTATCAAACATAGAGTGATTTTTAGGTGTTGAAGGGGAAGAATTCACAGAATGGATGGACACACTTGGTGATGGTGATAGAGGGTTATCTGGAATACTGATGACTGATGTGCACTTGATATTACAGAAGTGGCAAGAGTTTACATATATGAAACCACAAAAGGGGAAGGGGGGTTGTCACCTGAGTAGATTTGGCTCTTGGATTGTCAAGTTGTTCTTGTGACTCCTCTTCTATTGACTCCTCTTGGTTGACATCTTGTTGTGCAGATGTTCCTTCTTTTTCCTTTCTTTTCCCCTTATCTCCTATCCTAAAAACAAACTTCATCCTCCTTTCACCAGAAGAGGTATCTTCCTTATTCTTTGTCCTCAATTCCTCCTTTCCTGGAAGTCCTTCTATTTGTTCCTCCTCTGAGTCTATTAAGAAAGGCTTCAATTTTATACCCTTCTTTATCAGCCACACATTGGTGTTTGCAAGAATTTTCTAAAATCTCTATCTCACAGAAGTCATCTCTTTTTGAGACCATTGAGTAGCAGGTAAACAGGTGTCAACAATCTTGTTGCCCATGTACACAGCCTCTACTATGTCTCACTCATCTTGCATATCTTCTGACACATTAGCCAATTGAAAATTTCTCACTTGGTCAAGAGAGAGCCTACTATAATCCATCCTTCTTACATCTTCATTAGTTCTACACTCTATCCAGATATCTTCAATCATGTGCAGGGTAAGTGCAAGAAGATGAGTTCACTTTTTGGCCAAAAAGTGGAAGTGTTTTTCATGTGTTTCAAATTTTGTCATACTTGGACTGAAAATTTGAAGCACTTGCACATAAAATATTAAGATGATGTAAAAATAAGAAATGTAGGATTTTGTTTCTAGTTTTCAAATATGTGATTTTTTATAATACCCAGATGATGCAAGTTAGTTTTTTATTGGATGTAAAAAAAGTGACTTTTTAAAAGTCCCCTATTTTTTGCAAAAGCATGCATGTGTACGATCAACATAATTTGACCTGAATTAATGTATTTTTCTAATTACTTTTGTGTAAATATTCTCAAGATGTTGAATTTTGGTCAGGATATTTTTTTGTAGTTTTTTGATAAATATATTTTTTTATTAATTTTTTAATGTCTCTAATTAGTGTTTTTAAAACCCCTTGTGTACGGCCAATATAATTTGAGCTAAACTAATCAATTCAGTAAAAAAAAAATTCATTATGTAGAGAATGATGTCTAGTTTGGTCAGACAATTTTTTTCAAGAAACTTTCAAAATCAAAAGTTATTAAAAAATAATAACCTATGTTATTTCAATTTTGTGAGTTAGTTTGTTTAGAAAATAATTAATAAATAGAAAATTATGTTGAATAGTAAAAAAAATTACATAATTGAAAAGTAGTCTTTCAGATCTACAATGGGTTTTAATTTTGTTAAAATATTTTGAAAAAAAAGTCATCAGCCACAATGGTGAAACTAGTTTTTTCTCCCATTGTTTTCATGGCTTCTTAGTTGTAGGTTGGTTGTAGGTCCAAGGCTTAGGCTCGGGTTTCCAAGCCTAAAACCAATGCAAATTGGCGGGTGTCATATTTGAAAAAACAAGAAATGGGCACCCATTTCTAAATGACTACCCGCTCGTAACGGGTGCCCGTTACAAACAGGTACCCGTTTATTTTTCTTTTCTATAGAACGGGTACCTATTTTAAAACAGGTACCCATTTCTTGTTTTTTAGAATGGGTACCCATTTTAAAATAGGAACCCATTTCTATTTTAGTTGTTTTTTTTTTCATAAATTGGTAGTACGACTAAAATCCTGCAACATTCCCTTTTACTAGTACGGCGGACCGTGATAGATTCTACAATTTTTTTATGTGCAAAGTGTCGATTCAAGCTCTCAACAGGGCATATCTTATGCAATTTTTATAGGGATTCAATCATAAGAAGAATTTTTAGATGGAATGAAGTAGAAAATCTATTTTTTACAAGCATTCAATTTCTTAGAGAGACATTCATTATTATCAATACACCAACAACGATGAATTCTGTGACTTTTTTATATGCAAAGTGTTAATTCGAGCTCTCAAGAGGACATATTTTATGCAATTTTTATAGGGATTCAATCATAAGGAGAATTTTCAAATAGATTGAAGTAGGAAATCCATTTTTTAGAAGGATTCAATATCTTGGAGAGATCAAACAAATATCAAGCAACTATCATATTGAACAAAGGATCTATTTCTACTTGTATTTCATACATTTTTAAAGAAGGGATCCAACACATTTTGGTAATCATGGGATCAAATAAACATCAACAAAAAAAGAAGAGGAAGGTTATGACAGTTGAAGAAATTGAAGCACATCGAGAGAAAGAGGCAAAATGACAAAGAGATAGGAGAGAGAGGATTAAAAAAATGAAGAATGATGTAGCATCTAGTTTGATGACTATTGAAGAGGAGAACATTAAGGAGGAGAACATTGAAAAGGAGAATATTGGAGAGACCAATTTAGATGAAGTGAATGTAGAGTATGCAAATGTGGAAGAGGTCAATAACATGGAAAATGCAAATATAAGAACAAATCCAGGTATGTCTTTGAATCCCTTGAATGATAATGAGATTAATGATTTAAAGCAAGTTGGATATAATATTGATGAGATAAATGCTTCTACTACAAACAAGACAATAAAAATAAAAATGAAAACCCTTGTATGCATGAAAATGAAAATATTTTTTTTTTTAAATTGAAGGTAATGTTTTGAATGATCTTCATGGTAAGATATCTTGGAGACAAATTCTAACACATGCAAATAGATTGTACAAACATTTTTTTATAGAAAAACTCTTAGATTTCGATGCCAACTTATATTACAATTGATGAGAATGTCAAAAATAAGAAAAGTAATGAAAAAATTAGGCATTTTTGTAAAACCTAAAAAGGTGGATGAATCAATGGAACAAGTTATGTCTACTGTTGCTAATACTATTGGTTCTATAGAAAAAAAACAGTCGATCTAAGGATAAGAATGTAGCATGTCAAGCAATAACAACTGCTTTAGTTAATAAATCAGTTGTGAGAAAAAGAATGATACATAAGACAAGTGGATATTTAAATGTCCATGCTGTAACTTTAAGAAGAGGAGAAAAGAGAAGAGTAAGTATTGAAGAGGATCCAATCAACCAATGTTGGACTTTTAGTGGTAGACTCCCAAGGTCTGACATGAAATTAAACAATGAAATTAGGTATTTGATTGAAAAATATTGGCATGATAATACAAGGGTTTTCATCAAATGCTAGAGATGTTTTGAAATTAAGGGTGGGGTCAAAAACTCATGATCATCATCCAAAACATCTTTTAGACATGACTTAAACAAAATTATATAGAAAATTTCTAGATGATTTAGTTATAGAAAATTTTAGGGTAAGTGCAGGAAGATGGGGGGCCAAAAAGGGGTCTTAAGTGGCCACGTTTTTTTGAAAATTAAGAAATACTGGCCTTGGATGAGAAATTGAGCATAGTTACACTCAAAATTTGGAGATGCAACCAAAACAATGTTCGTAGTGCTCCGAGTCTACTTTCTAAACTACTATTTTATTTTGAAAATGACATAGATTAAGGGATTCAAAAGAGGGAGCCACAGAAATTGGTGTTGTTTCTGTCAAAAAAACATAACATAGCATGTTTTGTGGCTCCCTCAAAAGGTCAACTTTTTTTTGGTATTTTTAAAATCTCTTTAGTGATAAATTAGCTAATAGCATGTAGTTTATGCCTGATTTTTCTGATAATTTTTTGATGAATATTTGATTTTTTACTAATTTTCAAAGTGGACACATCCTAAAAAATAGAATTTTGGCCGTGCTACCCCTATAAATTTTGAAAACTAATTGAAAATCATTTTTCTATTTTTTTAATATTTGTAGAATGGAGTCTAGTTTCTAAATATGTAATTTTTTTAAAATTTGAATGAATAGTTATTTTACAATGAAAAAAAGACCAAACAGTGGTTTTTACCTAAAAACGGACACACAAACAAAAGAAATTAAAGATGAAAGGCTTAACATTGTTAAAATGTGAAAAAAATCACATTGTCAAATAGCTAAGAGAAAGCCTAACATTACTCATGTGTTTGATTTATTCGACCTTGAAACACGTGCAAATCTGAGGGTTAGCACGAATGAAATTATGTGAAATTTTGAAGAATATAGAAAAACACGTCTGTGACTGTTCATAAGGCACTCCAAGCCTCTGGGTTAGAAATCCAAAGCAAATCCCAAGCCCAAGGCTTAGGATTCCCAAAGTAAGAAATAACGCGAGCACGTTATAATGCGCTCGCATTATAACGTGCTTGGGTTATGTTTTGCCTTGCATTTTTCTTTCCTGCAAGTCTATTGTTTGTCATGTTTGACATAACGTTATGTTCCCCTCAAATTTTTTTACATTCAAGGCTATTAATCATGAGGGTTAAGGGATAAGGGATAGAGTTGGAGGGTTTAGGGATAAGGGATTAGCATTTAAGGTATAGTATCGAGCCCGTTGAGGGTCTAGGAATATGGATAGCATTTAGGGTTTAGGGATGAGGGATGACAGATTAAGGTTGAGGGTTTAGGGTTTAGGGATAGGGTTGAGGGTTGAGGGATCAAAGTTAAGGGTTGAGGGATTAGGGTTTGACATTGAGGGTTGAGGGTTGAGGTTCAAGGGTTAAGGGTTTAGAGATAGGGTTTAGGGTCGAGGGATTAGGGTTAAAGTAGAGTGTGGAGGGTGTAAGGATTAGGGATAGGGTTGGAGGGTTTAGGGATAAGGGATTAGGGTTTAAGGTATAGTATCGAGTCTGTTGAGGGTTTAGGAATAGGGATAGCATTTAGGGTTTAGGGATGAGGGATTATAGTTAAGGGATGATGGATTAGGGTTAAGGGTTAAGGGATTAGGGTTTAGGGATAAGGTTTAGGGTTGAGGGTTGAGGGATTAGGGTTTAAGGTATAGTGTTGAGGGTTGAGGGTTGAGGGTTTAGGATTAGGGTTTAGGGTTGATGGATTAGCATTTAATGTCGAGATTAGGGTTAGAGTGTTGAGGGTAGAGGGATTAGGGATAGGGTTTAAGGATTGAGGGTTGAGGCTTTAGGGATGAGGGTTTAAGGCTTAAGATATAGTGTCAAGTGTTGAGGGTGTAGGGATAGGGTTTAAGTTTTAAGGGTTAAGGGTTGAGGGATAGGGATTAGGGTTTAAGGTATAGTGTTGAGGGTCGAGGGATCAAAGTTAAGGGCTGAGGGATTAGGGTTTGACGTTGAGGGTTGAGGGTTGAGGTTCGAGGGTCAAGGGTTTAGGGATAGGGTCAAGGGTCGAGGAATTAGGGTTAAAGTAGAGTGTGGAGGGTCTAAGGATTAGGGATAGGGTTGGAGGGTTTAGGGATAAGGGATTAGGGTTTAAGGTATAGTATCGATTCTATTGAGGGTGTAGGGATAGGGATAGCATTTAGGGTTTAGGGATGAGGGATTAGAGTTGAGAGATGACGAATTAGGGTTGAGGGTTGAGGGATTAGGGTTTAGGGATAAGGTTTAGGGTTGAGGGCTGAGGGATTAGGGTTTAAGGTATAGTGTTGAGGGTTTAGGGATAGGGTTTAAGGTTGAGGGATTAGAGTGAAGGGTTGAGGGATTAGGATTTGATGTTGAGGGTTTAGGGTTTAGGGTTAGGGTTGACAGATGAGGGATCAGAGTTAAGGGTTGAGGGATTAGGGCTTGACGTCGAGGGTTGAGGGTTGAGGTTCGAGGGTCAAGGGTTTAGGGATAGGGTTGAGGTTGAAGGGATTAGGGTTAAAGTAGAGTGTGGAGGGTGTAAGGATTAGGGATAGGGTTGGAGGGTTTAGGGATAAGGGATTAGAGTTTAAGGTATAGTATCGAGTCTGTTGAGGGTCTAGGAATAGGGATAGCATTTAGGGTTTAGGGATGAGAGATTAGGGTTGAGGGATTAGGGTTTAGGGATAAGGTTTAGGGTTGAGGGTTGAGGGATTAGGGTTTAAGGTATAGTGTTGAGGGTTGATGGTTTAGGGATAGGGTTTAGGTTTGAGGGATTAGGGTTTAGGGCTGATGAATTAGGGTTTAATGTTGAGAGTTGAGGGTTGAGGGTTGAGGGATTAGGGTTTAAGGTATAGTATCGAGCCTGTTGAGGGTCTAGGAATAGGGATAGCATTTAGGTTTAGGAATGAGGGATTAGAGTTGAGGGATGACGGATGACAAATTAGGGTTGAGGGTTGAGGGATTAGGGTTTAGGGACAAGGTTTAGGGTTAGGGTTGAGGGATTAGGGTTTAAGGTATATTGTTGAGGGTTTAGGGATAGGGTTGAGGGTTGAGGGATTAGAGTGAAGGGTTGAGGGATTAGAATTTGACGTTGAGGGTTGAGGTTTTAGGGATAGGGTTGAAGGTCAAGGGATCAGAATTAAGGGTTGAGGGATTAGGGTTTGACGTTGAGGGTTGAGGGTTGAGGTTCGAGGGTCAAGGGTTTAGGGATAGGGTTGAGGTTGAAGGGATTAGGGTTAAAGTAGAGTGTGGAGGGTGTAAGGATTAGGGATAGGGTTGGAGGGTTTAGGGATAAGGGATTAGAGTTTAAGGTATAGTATCAAGTTTGTTGAGGGTGTAGGATTAGGGATAGCATTTAGGGTTTAGGGATGAGGGATTAGAGTTGAGGGATGACGAATTAGGGTTGAGGGATTAGGATTTGACATTGAGGGTTGAGGGTTTAGGGATAGGGTTGAGGGTTGAGGGATTAGGATTTGACGTTGAGGGTTGAGGGTTTAGGGATAGGGTTGAGGGTTGAGGGATTAGGATTTGACGTTGAGGTTGAGGGTTGAGGGTTGAGGGTCGAGGGTCAAGGGATCAGAGTTAAGGGTTGAGGGATTAGGGTTTGACGTTGAGGGTTGAGGGCATTTTCTATCAAGAACTTGATTATGAGGGCTTGCCCCTTCATTGTTATGCCTATCATATGGTGGAGCATCTAGCAAGCCCTTGCAGGAAAAAGATGTTTAGGGACAAGGGATTGAGGGATAGGGTTGAGGTTCAAGGGATTAGGGTTAAAGTAGAGTGTGGAGGGTGTAAGGATTAGGGATAGGGTTGGAGGGTTTAGGGATAAGGGATTAGAGTTTAAGGTATAGTATCGAGTCTGTTGAGAGTGTAGGATTAGGGATAGCATTTAGGGTTTAGGGATGAGGGATTAGAGTTGAGGGATGATGGATTAGGGTTGAGGGATTAGGATTTGACGTTGAGGGTTGAGGGTTTAGGGATAGGGTTGAGGGTTGAGGGATTAGAGTGAAGGGTTGAGGGATTAGGGATCAATGCAAAGGATGTGATGAATCTATAGCAGGACAAAACGCGAGCGCATTATAACGCACTTGCATTTTGTATTTCTATTGAAATGGTAAAAAAGTAGTTACCCCCGTGATCCAAGCCCACATGCTCTATTTTCTTACTAATTTTGCGCGTGCTCCGACAAAAAAGAAGTGCTTTCATGCTATTGGGAAGTTCACATGCACATTTGACACATTGTACCACCTTTGCATGATCTTTCCACCACCTTTTCTACTTTGCCAACTTGAGAAGGAGGAAATAACATAGTTTTCACACCAAGTTTGATATATATCTATTCAAGTTTCAATTTTTGTAGTGTTGCAATGTTAATTGTGATTCAATTTTAGGAATTTAACATTGAAAAGGAAGCAAGTGGTGAAAAACTCAAATTGTTGAGGAGTTTGATGCAAGAAGATAAAAACACTACATAATTGGGTACTCTCTCCATTCAAATCTTCATTTTTTAGGTATGTCAAGTCTTTACATGCATGTTCTTTACATTTTCCTTATTTCGGATTGAATTACTTTATCATGCTTTATCATACATGTTTAAAATAGACACATTCCCAATCAAGAAAGCAGCCTACAATCTCACATGATGCCATGTATATTTTCTACACTTGGGCTCTTTAATAATTATGTGTAATAAACAAACCTTAAAATAACATGATGTCAAACTATACAAGAATAAATCCTTACAACATAAAAAAAATACAATCCTACTATTATCTTGTATTCATTTCTTAGGAACTAATATTGGTCTCTTTATCATGCTACAGACAAATTCTCCGCCATGCCGAGGAAATGATCAAGAATTAAACCAACACAGGAAGAGATAGAAGCTAAGAATGCAAAGAAAGCAGTGGCTATGAGGGAACTTCATGAGAAGAGGAAATTGGACGTGATAAATGAAGACATACCAATTGAAGAGGAACCACAACCATCACAAAGAGATATGGTATTGGTAGCACAAAGAGAACGAATGCAAAAACTTTGTGGTACGAGAGATTTGAATACCATAGTTGGAGACACGTCCTTTACCGCAAGTCAACATGTAGGGACACCATCTACCACATCTCAAGTTGAGAGTACATCATCACTCACATGTGATGAAGGAGGTACACCATCGTTCCCACCTCAATCTCAAGGTATGTCATCTATTCCATCTTTGATCAAAGGTATGCCATCTAACCCATCTCATTTAAATATTGATGAAATTCCTAATGTTGAGATGAATTTACCTAACTTGACACCACCTAGAATTTTGCATAGAAAGCCAAAGTATTTGATTGATATTGATGAGAATATTTTGCAGCCAATGGAAGGTAAGATTCTAAAACGCACTTGTAGAAGATATGCTAATAAGATTTGGAGATTGTTCTTTGAAAAGTTAAATGAGACTGCAAGATGTCAACTATTCATTGAAATGATGTGAAGTATAAAGTATAGGTCTATCATGAAGATTCTTGGGTTGAGAACATCAGAGGCTTCAAGTGAAAAACCTATTGTCAAGAATCTAATGAGTGCGTATAAGAGTGTGGGTAACACCTCACTCACAAAAGATAGTAATGCAACACGGCGTGTGATTACATCGACTATAGTAAGTAGTCAAACGAGGAAAGCTCGTCTCATTAGAAAGACAAGTCAAGAATTGAGAATTAATAGGAAAACTTTATCAAGAGCCGTTGGAAGATGCCAAAGAATTGAGGACACTAATGCCAATGAATTATGGGTGTTCTCAGGAAGACTACCACGAAAAGATAAACTAATTGTTGAAGCATTGAGATCACTAATTGAAGACTTTTGGAAGAATTACACAATGGTATCTTTAAATCAAAGGGATGTGGTAAGAAGGAGAATCGGTAGTCAGAACCGCGAGCCACATCCAAAGCATTTTTTGGATGATACTCAAACACAGTTTTATGGTAAATTTCTAGAGAAGTATCCTCAAATTAAAATTTGTCAAAGATATTTTGAATTGCTAAAACCTTTCTATGTTAAGATAAATCACACACGCACTACTTGTTGTTGTAGATTACATATTGAATTTTCTAACCATTTTGATGCTTATAGGTCTATATGTTTAGATATGCATACTAACAATGATTTGCAGGGTTGTGCCATATGTGCCCCACCAACATCTTCAAGAGACTTCATATCAAGAATTTTATGTGAAAGAGAGGAAGGTCAAATATTCTACAAGAAATTATGCTTGGATGGCAGATGTCATCGTTGCGGTGGCTCGCAACATTTGCCAATATGTGGACATATGGAAATAACACATGCGGTTGGAAATGAACTAGTAGAGTTTGGCAAGTATAAAACAGTGGCATACAATACAAAAGATGGTAAAGAAGCAAAGAGGTGTGAATTAGTTACTGAAAAGATTCCAGTGTATCAGTTTATGCCTATATTTCATGATAGCATAGTGTATGAGTATGCAAGACATGCCCATAGAGCTCGATGGTTGGACTTGCAATTCAAGTTATGCAAGGACACATTTCTGGTTGGTAGCATTGTTTCAGTCGTCAACTTTGTGGAGAACTACAGTCTACAGCCATAGCGTGAGGTGCAATCACAATATTACAACTCCACACAGGTTTCTATATTTGTGCACATCGTATTCATTCATGTGAATGTTAGTACAGAGGATGACAGAAAGATCATAAGGGAGTATAATTTCTATATTAGTGATGATCGCACACATTCTACGGAGTTCATGCAAGGTTGCTTTTAGGTGTTCTACAATGATTTGGCAAGAAGGGGCATATCATTCAGTCAACATATCATATGGTCAGATAACTGTGCGTCACAATTCAAGAACTCGCAGAATTTCTATTGGATGAGTAGGAGGCATAATTTTATAGGTATTCAACATATGTGGAACTTTTGTGAGGCCGGGCATGGAAAGGGGGAGCATGATGGTGCAGGAGCATGTATCAAAAGAGCCATAGCACGAGAAGAGTTAAAGTATAAAGACAATGCAAAGTTGACAGATGCAAAATTGATTGTCGAGTGGTGTAATGCTTCCATGGGTCTAGGTAATGAAGGTAAGTCTTTAGTTCGTAGATTTTTTTGGTTGATAGATGATACTAACATTGCACCATATGAAGATTGTTGCACACTAACAGGATCAAATAAGATGCACTCTTTCAAAAGCTCAATTGTAGGTTCATGGAGTATCCATACACGAAAGATGTCATGCTTTTGTTCTTCCTATACAATTCAAGTCTGGGATGAGTGCGAGTCAAAGGAGTGGGTTGATGAATGGCAGTTAAGTTATCTTAGCCCACTTGACACATATCGACCCCCGACGGCACTGGAACTAACACATATGGAATCGTCAGTTGACTTTGACCACATATCAGATTTAGTTCAACCAGGTAATATAGGGCATGTATATGTATCTAATTTCATCTAGTTCAACTAGGTAATGTCATCTTACTTTGCAGTGTTTTTGTAATGTTGACTAATTTCATCTAATTTGCTACACATATCAATGTAGGGCACGTATATGCAGTTATTGCAGATGAAGATAATGAAGAGGGAATAGATTATTACTTATGTCATTGTGTTGAGGCCAAAAAGAAATTGGAGGCCCCTGTTACAGATGGAGAAAACATCGAATACCCTACAAGATCAGTGGTTATTACTAGAACATGGCTTAGAAGGTACCCACATAAGAGTGTTAATATTTGTCTATTTCAGGACTTTGACATGCATCAAAAGATTCTTCATTACTCAAACCTTGTCATGGCATCCAATGTTCATTTGATAAAGTATCGGGGTAGACCTTTGAATAAAATATTGTGAAAGGTGTGTGAGTCTGACCATGAAGCAATACTTGACACAACAAAGAGTAGAGTAGACCTGGATGGTTCATTGGATTAATTTGTAAGTATTCACATTGATTTTGTAAAGTTATGTTACATTGAGTTGTAATTATGCACATTAATTTGTAAGGTTTGTTTTTTTTATTTCCTCCTGCATTTTTATACATATGTACACATTTTTACATCATCATGTTATGCATTTTTAGTGTCCTGCTCCTAATGCGACCAAACTCATAACTCACCCTACTTCCTCTAAACACCATTTGATGATCTCTCCAACACTCTGGATCTAGGGCACCCAATCATGATGATGACCTATATACCATTCTCCCAAGGCACTCATAATGAATGAAAAGAAGACCAAGGGTGCCCAAGCTTAATAGACTTATTTATTTCAATTTTGATGATCCAAACTCTTGCAATATGACATCCACTTTCATCCCTTTAGATCTTCCTTCACATATAGGGTGCCAAATCAAGTTGAAAAATCTATATAAGGGTGCCAAACTGGATGAAAGGAGACACGAAATGTGCCTTAGGACTCAATGCTAAGGTTTGAGCCATTAAAGTCTCTTGATATTAGGCACTCATGATGATGAAACTTAGAGCTTTTTCCTTTCCTATGCGCTCATCTAAGATGTTTGAATGATAAGGAGCGCCTTAACCTCTATAATATATATTGGGCACCAAAATCAAGGTGATTTTAAGTCACTTTGAGTCATTTGGGGTTAGTTTGAGTCTTTGAGTCATGTTGCAAAAAAGTGTCAATGTTGTCAAGTTGCACAAAGCAACTTTTGCATTTTTGGTATCCTACTTGTGATGTGACCAAACTGACTATTCCAACACATCTGGATGGGTACATTTATGCTAGGCATGGTCCTTTTTTTCACCCAAACATGTCGAAACAGTCTGAGCTACATTGTACCGACGATATCCCTGAAGAGTCCAAAGTGCAAAAAGGTAGCAATCTTTGACGAGATGTTACTCAAAAATTATGTCACTTAGAAATATTCTGTCTAAGGCAACGCGATCGTGTAAAGTGCCTCTACAATAACCTCTCTCAGTTTTTTATATCTCTGAGGCATTTGCCCGTGGTGAAAGGTTTTCTGCTGCCCCAAAAATTGTCAGAAGGAGGCAGTGTAAATTTGCAAAGGGGTGTAACTTTCGTCCTGCTCCTAATGCAACCAAACTCACTGTTCCAACGCATCCGAATGGGTACATTTACGCTAGGCATGGTCCTGTTTTTCACCCAAACATGTCGAAACAGTCTGAGCTACATTGTACCGATGATATCCCTGAAGAGTGCAAAGTGCAAAAAGGCAGCAATCTTTGATGAGATGTTACTCAAAAACCGTGTCACTTAGAAACATTCTATCTGAGGCAACGCGATCATGTAGAGTGCCTCTACAATAACCTCTCTCAGTTTTTTATATCTCTGAGACATTTGCCCGTGGTGAAAGGTTTTCTGCTGCCCCAAAAATCATCAAAAGGAGGCAGTGTAAAGTTGCAAAGGGGTGTAACTTTCGTCCTACTCCTAATGCAACCAAACTGACTATTCCAATGCATCCAAATGGGTACATTTACACTAGGCATGGTCTTGTTTTTCACCCAAACATGTCGAAACAGTCTGAGCTACATTGTACCGACGATATCCCTGAAGAGTCCAGAGTGCAAAAAGGCAGCAATCTTTGATGAGATGTTACTCAAAAATCGTGTCACTTAGAAACATTCCATCTAAGGCAACGCAATCACGTAGAGTGCCTCTACAATAACCTCTCTTAGTTTTTTATTTCTCTGAGGCATTTGCCCATGGTGAAAGGTTTTTTGCTGCCCCAAAAATTGTCAGAAGGAGGCAGTGTAAAGTTGCAAAGGGGTGTAACTTTTGTCCTGCTCCTGATGCAACCAAACTGACTATTCCAATGCATCCGGATGGGTACATTTACGCTAGGCATTATCTTTTTTTTCACCCAAACATGTCGAAACAGTCTGAGCTACATTGTACCCACGATATCCCTAAAGAGTCCAGAGTGCAAAAAGGCAGCAATCTTTGACGAGATGTTACTCAAAAATCATGTCACTTAGAAACATTCTGTCTGAGGAAACATGATCATGTAGAGTGCCTCTACAATAACCTCTCTCAGTTTTTTATATCTCTGAGGCATTTGCCTGTGGTGAAAGGTTTTTTGCTGCCCCAAAAATCATCAGAAGGAGGCAGTGTAAAGTTGCAAAGGGGTGTAACTTTCGTCCTGCTCCTGATGCGACCAAACTGACTACTCCAACGCATCTGAATGGGTATATTTACGCTAGGCATGGTCCTATTTTTCACCCAAACATGTCAAAACAGTCTGAGCTACATTGTACCAACGATATCCCTAAAGAGTCCAAAGTGCAAAAAGGTAGCAATCTTTGACGAGATGTTACTTGAAAACTGTGTCACTTACAAAAATTCCATCTAAGGCAACATGATCACATAGAGTGCCTCTACAATAACCTCTCTCAGTTTTTTATATCTCTGAGACATTTGCCTGTGGTGAAAGGTTTTCTGCTGCCCCAAAAATTGTTAGAAGGAGGCAGTGTATTAAGTCAAGATGAAAGCCTATTCACTCTAGGCACCTGTTGTGACCAAATCACACATCACGCTAGAGAATCCCAAACATGTGCCTTGAACAAGTGATGCTACAAGTGGTGAACAAAATGGGCGCCTTAAAGAATTGAGCCCTCCAAGACATCTTGCAATTACCTAAAAGTCTAAAATTTACATAAGTGAGTTAAGGCACCATTTTCCATCTCCAGAGCCTCTTTTGAGCGCCTTAACATGGAGTGAATGTTTTAGTCTATGAAAGATTGTGCCTAAAGAATATAACAACCCCTTAAGTCACTAGGATGAACTAAGTTAACAAATGACCTTCATTGAGGGAGGTGCACTTGTGCATCTAGACAACTCCAATTTAGCGCCTGAGAAAAAGCATGTTTAGAGACACCCCTCAAATGAACCCTCTAGAACTAATAACCATAGCTCAAGATCCATAATCATGAGAAGATAAAGCATTAAAAAAATTCATCTAAAGGATGGGAAATACCTCTTAGATGATAGTCTTCCAAGTAGACCAAGAGTGGGGAATGAGAATGCTCGTCGAAGATACACCAAGCCACAATGACTCTCTCCAATAAGAATCTTCTCTAGGTCCATAATTAACTCATGTCCATATCCAAGTGAAAGTCTCCTTGGTCTTCCTTCTAAAACCTCTAAAGGGTAACCATCTCAACAAGTGTCTCTAATCCCAAGAGAACTCTAGCCTCACCCAAGTCTCGAAGTATGTATGAGAACCTACAACCAATCAATCCATGTTAAGCTCCAAATGCAACACCACATTATCATGAAGCTCCCAAGCACATGACCAATGTACTCAATACCAAGAGAACCAACAAGACCACTGTCAAAACTCCAACTACAAAATTAGGTATCCAAACATGACATCATGATCTAACATCTCCTCCTAGAAGATCACATGCACCAATATAGACATCCTAGTCTCAAGAGAACTTGTATCATGCTAATACTCTAATCTAGAATCAAGAGTCCACCAAGACACACTAACAAACACCTCTAAACCAAGGATCAACATCTATAACCACATGAAGATAACCATCTCCTAAAAATAGTAGCCAAGATGTCAAAGCACTCTCACTACAAATAATAATCATAATCCAAGAGTTTGTCTATTACACCCAACCACTATATAAGATCATCCATCACTAGGTGACAAATACACATCACTATCGAAGCAACATCCTGTTGACTTTTTCCCAGACTGGATGCTTATTCCCAGATATCCCTACAAGGTAGCCATCAGTGATCAACAGGATCTCTGGGCCAGGGGGTCAACAGTATAGGAGATAGACTCTATATTTTATCTCCTCTTCTTCTTCAGGCTCTGCAAGACCTAGGGGGGTATTCCCTACTCAACATCCATGAGGATATGCATACAAGGCTGAGATGCTGACAGAAAGCAGATAGTCCTCCTGTAAGTAGACCAAAACTGAATGATAAGAGCAAAGGGGCTAGCTTTGGGCCTATTAGCAGTTGTAGACAGAGGACTGAGGATCCTAAACTAACTCTAATGTCCTAATGTTGGTTTTAGATTTTGCTTTGGAGTTTAAGTGTGGATGCAAAGCTGGATATGGTTATAACACAAAACAAAGCATGATTGGTGCCTATCCAGGGCCTGGAGTCAGTAGACATACACCTGTGAATGATCAGCATGAACAACTAAAACTGGATTTCAAGGGGATATGTGTGATACCTGGCTTACAGGCATCTCCCAATACAAAGTGTTAGGTTATCTCTACTTATGGTATCCCTACTGCAGTATACCCTTCCCAATGTTCAACCTGAAAACAGTTTAATCTACCCCTTGAGTAGAAGTCAGAAGATCAGACAGTCAACATAGGAATTCTATGCTCTAGAATCTAAACATTACCAAACATCCAGATTCAGAAGAAGAATACATGCAATACTGGAGACAGAATTAACACAACACATGCCAAACAGCATTTCTCATATAAGTTTAATCATGAAATCAGTGGGTTCATGCCAAAAACAAACAACAAGAGATACATAAACTCACAGGTAAGCTGTACAGAGCAACCAGATCAGCTTGTTATGCATTACAGAGCCAAAATCATCAACTTTCAACAACCTCCAAATGAACAACACAACCTGCTTATAACAGCCAGGTAGGTGTTCAGCAATTAATTACATGGTTGACCAAAATTTTGCCAGATACACAGTATCATGAAAATGGCGCTCAAACACAACCGGATTGGTGCCCAAACTTGAATGCAGCAGGTAGGGGAGGAGACAGGAAGATTTCTCGAGCCCTGCGCCCCTGTCCGCTGATGTACATCTTCAGTCGGGTACAAGATCGACCCACGCCATCGCCCATACCTCTGCAACAATCGCCATTAATGGCGCACCAACCCGCGGCCTTGGGAAGATCATCAAACAGACTATCACAAGCATTTCCCGCCGAGATTCATCATCATGATGTTTGAAAATGCAGGATATCAATATCCCACATGCACCCCGCGATGACCTCAATAACACTTTATATACTAGGTCATGAGCATATATCATGTCGGTGCTTTTGCTCCTGACGACACTAGTATATAACCTCATCATCATCATCCTCCAGCAGCATGATATCCTGTTGTTCAAAATATCACCCTGACGTCATCATGATATTTGAAATATAACCTTCATGATAATCAGCACAACCTGATCCTTCGGAGGAACATCCTCCTGCTGAGCTTATAACAAAAGTCTGGCCGATGAACATCCTGATGACGTCATCATCATATCCTGCTGACGTCATCATCATATCTGCCTACTGCGCACCTCCTCATATCCGGATGACGTCATCATCATGTTTGCAAATATCAGGAGGTCTCTTCAAGATGATCAGTTGTTAGAAATATGACCCCCGCGGACCTTGATGACGTCATCATCATATTAACATCATCATGATATTCGGAAGACAACCGGATATTTGGAAATATCCTCCTGACGTTCAAACATCAGGTTGCACTGTAGCTCCTCTGTAAGATCGGGGCGATAACTGAATATGATGATGATGCTTGAAAAGATCACCCCCAGTAGATAATGCGCGAAGCCGGTAGGCGGATATCTCCTTGATATCAACATCATCATGATGTTCGAACAAACCTATATCCGGGTGATATGAAAATATCACCCCTTCCTTCGGAATATCATGATGCAGATAGGCAGAAAGAAAAATATCACCCTGATATACGGATGACGTCAGCATCATCAGGATGAGAAACAAAGAACAAGAAGTGATACAACATCATCAGGATGATATTGACCAAGATCATCCTGACGTTCAAAATATGATGACCCTAGTGAATATCGGGTCGCACTTAGAACTCTTCGACAACATCATCAGGATGATATAAACCAAGATCACCCGATGATAGAAATATCAGCCCAGCGAAATATCATGAAGGCAGAAAATATGATGACCCCCGCAAGCAGCAGGATGATAACTGGAAATATCATGATGATGACGACCCTTAGGAAAAAACAAGTTAGGTCGAGCAACTCAAAGAATAACCCCTTCAGAATAACGGGGCAACATCATCATCATGTTTGGGCAAGGTGATATTCGAAAGATCACCGGATACTTGAAAAATCACCCCCGCAAGCAACTGAGGGCGCACTGTAGCTCGTCAGCATCATCAGGATAAAACCCAACCATCACCCGACAGCGAAATATGATGATGACGATGAGAAACCGGCCGACGGAGAACATGATGATGCTGTCCTTCCTCAAAACAAACATGATGATGATGACCTCCTCCTTCGGAAAATATGATGATGCAGCTGAAAACTGCTGAGGAGGTCCATTACTTAGAACATTTTTTGGATACTTAGGGAGAGTGCCTGAATGAAAATTGCTCAGAAAACTACCAGTCAATTCAGGCACTAACACATCCATCCTCTCATCCCAATGCAACATACCAATGCGCAAATGAGCATAGACAAGGAAAAATAACAAAGTCATCCCGTGGATATAGGCAATATGCATTCAAGTCATCCCACTACAATCAATGAGGTGTGCATCCCAAAAAAATGCATAACTTGTAGATCCCAACCATTGAAAACATGCAAAATCATCATCACATTAGTAATCATCATCATATTAGTAAACATCATCACATTAGTAAACTAGTAAACATCATTTGCATCCATACTTAAACCAATCTTATTGTTGTGTTTGATGTGTCCTCTTTCAAACAACCATTTAACAAAATTTGAGTCCAAACAATAAACATTTACAACCATAAACATCTCAATATCCAAAATCCAAACATTCTATTTTCCTTAATCATTTCCATCATGGACCCTTGGTTTGAAAAAATTATTATGCAAGATAAAAACCCTATGCCTATTACCTTGTCCGAGGCTCATGCAAAACCCAAAATGATTAGCCTAGTTCCATGTGTCATGTCCCCGTTCCCAGCTTGATCATCAAGTGTATAATGGATTAGCCTATTCCTCATTCCCAGAGGCTAATTCCAAATGATGAGGGAATGAATTAGTTTTGGACTAACTCTATCTGTTTGTTTTGCAAGAACAAGGTCAGAACCCTAAAATTTCACTAAGTATGGAAGCTTGGGAGCCTAGGCACCCATTTCACTCCAATTTTCCTTACTAAGTGCCTAGCACAAGGATCATCCAAATTAAGCACCTGAAAACCTCAAGGCGCCTATACATGTTTCTAGGGATCCTCCAATTGAGCGCCTAGCATAGATGGATGAAGATTGAAAGTTTTCAAGTTAAAGATGTCCTTTGAGTGAACTCACAGCACTAGACGCATGTGTTGGTTGGAACTCCTTGGATCTGGCACCTAGGATTGAAAGCCTTTGATGAGGAGAGAAGTCTCAAGGCCTGGTTTGGTGCCCTCACTTGCCTACCCCACCCTCAGAATGTGCCTAACCTTCATAAGGCATTAACACTCTATTTTGAGTGCCTAGCAGGGGGTAATGGATAGTTTGAAGGCTTGGGAGCTAAGGAAAGTCACTTAGATGAATAATCAAGATTGAAATGAGAAACTCCTAGCCAAGGCACAAAATTCCTCAATTCTGGCATCCAGAAATCAAATCTAAGTAAGGCGCTCTTTCCATTTGCCAAAGGCTCTATTAGTGCCCTTGGTTGATGATCTCTCCAGACACCTAAAATGGTGCCTAGTGGATCTTTCAACTTGTATCAAGAAGAAGGGAAGCATTATTAGTGTTGTTCAGATAATCTAAGTTGTAAAGTTAACAAAGAATAGAGCCAGAGGACAAGATGCACTTATTGGTCTCCATCACCTTAGAAATGCACCTAATGCAGTTGGTGTCAACTTCCCTCTTTCTAGCCTCCAAATGGCACCTAGAGTCAAAAAAGGATTTCACTGAATAATGTTAATGTTTTGAGCATCAAACTCTGCTTGGCGCATACCTATGCTCTTGCAACCTCAAATTGGCACCTAGGGTTCAGTCATCCTCCTAAGGCGTGGTTCTGCTCCTCCATAACCCTGTTTTGGCACCTAAACTTGGAAGTACCTTGAAGACTTGGATTAAGATGGAATTCACCTCTAGAATGTTAGGCGCTTGATAAAAGATAAAGGCGCTAGGGTAAAAGAGCTTCAAAATTTTGATGTCAAGTGTGAATTGAGATAATAGGCGCTGATACCAATTGACATTACTCCAAACATGCACCTAAGAGAGATGCAAGTCCCCAAGACCAATTTTGGAACAAGGCGCTCCATCAGAGGGTAAGATGATAATCCTTGGAAGTCAAGTGTTTCAAAGATTCTTTGAGAAATTGACAAGTTGTAACCTAGGCACCAAAACCCTTGAGAATCCTCCTATCTGGCACCTAGTTAGAAGAACACTAATATTGCACCTAAGTGAATTTGAGTGTCAATATAGAGTCATCAAACCCCACCAGACATTCATCCATGTCTCTGCCACCTCAAGGAAGTGCCCATCTTAGGATGGCGCCTAGTCTAGTCTCTACTACCTTCAGTTGGCACCTAACCCTAAGAGTCTTGCAACTATGACATCATATTGGCACCTAGAACTCATGATGCATGAAATCAACACCTGGGTTCCAGAGAACTCATTTGGGCGCCTACTCTTGGAAACAATCCAGAGCATCCATAAACTCTAATAGGCACCTAATGTTGGTAAGGTGCAACTTCAGGAGGAGATCACCTCAACTTGGTGCCCAAGTCAGAAATCTACGCCTAAGGATCTCTAGAAGGAGTTAAGGTTGTTACAATTACCTAAATGCTCATTGGTCAGAAGGGTAGCATTTGGATCCGTCTCAGGGCCCCTGGATAAGTTTGCCAACTCAGAATGAGTCATCAGATGGAATATTCCTTTGTATATGCTTCTTGGGAAATGTGCCTTGGTTCCTCTTTGTGCATTGAAAAATGTGCCTTCATTGCCTTTGGAAGGCCTATAAAAGGAGGAGCCCTCTCATTCATTTGTTATCTAATCATTTTGACAAAATTCTCTCTGCAAAGCTATTTAGCTTGTGATCTTGAGGCCTGCGAGTTTCAAGTGTTGGGGTGATGCTCCCTCAACAAGCAAGGTGATTCTCCCTTGTGATATTGTGAGGTGTTGACATTCAGTTGACATCATTGAGTTTGATTGAGTTGATCAAGTGTAGACGCCATTGTAAACATCAAGGCTTCAAGGCATTTCTTTTGTATCTCCATTGAATAAGTTGTAACTTCATGCTATTGAAAGCATTATCCATGTAATAAGACATTGCAAGTTGATTGAGTCAAATAACTAGACAAGTACCCAACTCTAAGGTTGATTCATTCAAGTAGTTATCTTTGATGTATATCTTTGTGTTGTTGAAGTAGTTGATGAATTGATAGCAAGTAAAATTGTTTAAGGAAACATTTTTGTAGAACTAGTTGGGTATCTTACACCATGCCTATCCATCAAACACCACAATGCAATCAAAATCCTAACAACATGCTCATGATCCAAGATCAAGTGCAATCATGCAAAGATATTATCAATCACAAGCCTAATAAGAATGACCTAGAGTCTTCTAGTACCATACTTTTCCATCAAACACCATCATTTAATCCATGGGCCATCAAGCCTATCAAAGAAAATGCAAACATCCTATGTAATACAATCAGACTTTAAATATTTGAAGTAGCCATCTACAAATATCCATTCAAATGTGGATTTATAATGCAAGTATGGACGCCATCAATAAAAAAGATTTGTATTAACCAAATATCCATATAGGCATACATCAATATCTGTCGATATAAGTATAACATATATACAAAATAGCCATATAGGCTTACAAGAATGCCATATAGGCATACAATGTCAACTATGTACAATACAAAATATATGTCCACAAATGCCATATAGGCATACAACAAAGGAACACAATAAAAGTCATTCCCTTCTAGCTGGTGAAGAGAATAAATCACGAGCAGCCTTTGATCTTCTAGGGGATGGAGACGCGCATGTGGGTGGTCTACTACGAACCCGAGGGCTACTCCTCCTATTTAGGTCTTCCTACATCTTTACCTATTACAATAAAAAGAATAGACATTAATATATAGAAATTACATGTTATAAAAAATGAAACATTTAACAAAATAATCACTTACCGCTAACATGTAATCTGTCTCCTCGCTTGCCTCAGTAGCAGGAATAGGCCCTGGTGATGTCATGTCCTATAGAAACCATCCAGATAGAAATTAAACTTCAAATCAATAATCTTTTGATTTTTCAAAAATAGACAACTATAACAATGAATGTAAATTGAAATTTACTAATTTGCCTCATACCCCTGTCAATGCCATGGAGCTATGAATCACAGAGGCCACGCCCTGCTCCATTGCCCTATGAACATGGGGAGGTGTCTCCGTAGCCTGCATCATCTGGAAATAAAACAACATTATTCAATTACGAAAACTATAATAGTGATTCAAATCATGGCTCCTAACATACACACACATTCATCTAAACATGGAAGTAAACACAATAAAGCACACAAATCACATACAAAAATTTAGTAATTACAATTCATTCATTAAACTATTTATTTTATTACCTTTGTAAAGCTTTGAAGTCCTCCACCGCTGGCAAGTGTTGCCATGAAATCTACAGTATTAACCTATTCAACATCCAAAATCAGAAATTAGAATACCATTCATATAACGATGCTATTCACATGTAATATTTATAATTGTTTACTAGTTACATACCTCGACAGTAGATGATCTGGTGAAAAATGCAGGTGGAGAACCACTGAAAACTACATCGACGCTATGACCCTGAAATTTTATTAAAATCATCAATTTAAATTAGTTAATCTTGTATTTCAAAAATGAAATTTAATAAATTAAATTCAATAAACTTGCTAATATTTACTTGAGTATCAAGGCCGAAATTCTCACTTAGGAGGGTATCTATCATCACCATCTGCTCAGCTGCAGATGTAGCCTATGCACCTACGTCCTGACTGTCCATGGGGTCATAACCACAGGCTGACCCGGAAGCCTAGCAAGATGCGGTGGGACCCTACTCCTCGCACTATCTCCCAACCCACTTTGTGTTGCAGGACCGACATGCTCTATGATGCTCTGGGTCAAGGCACTAATCGACCTCAGTGTATCAACCTCAACACTCTCCTTTACAATGGAAGGGATAGAAACATGCTTGTGGGCTGATCTGCTGATTACTCATCTCACTACCCACTGTGGGTCAAGACGTGCCCCTGGTCTATCCTATGCTGAGCCCTCACCTCTACCCTGGAAGTCTCGCATATCAAAATAGTTTGGCACTTTATTGAGGACAAACTTGCAGTAGAGTTTCCTCAAAAAGTATTGCAGGACCTCATTATTATTGCATGGAGGATGGTCAAAAACCATCCACCACCTCTGCCTGAAATTGTCCCTTAACGCTTGGTTGTTGCACCAATGGATAGGGAACCTCTTGCATGTAATGGGTGGAGGTTGATTTGTTTGTGGGTTTGTGAAAATTGAACACAAGTCTAATTTTATAATTTGTAATTTTTTGACATCTTGGTATGACAACTTGTCTGCATAGTAATCTCTAAACTCTCTCTTTTTATCGGTCCAACTAGTTATTTGCTTGCTAATTGAATTTACATTTGATAACATAGACTCAAGAGATTCGGCAAGCGTGGACCTATGCAAGGTTGAAGTGGAAGGATCTTTCAACCTTGCAATTATATCTTCAATTTCTTTTTTGTTATTTTCAATTTGCCCTATTATATTATCTTGTGTTCCACGGGCATGTCGAGGAATGAATGGAGGAGGTTGTTGTTCTGCAGGTATTTCCTCCTTAGGATTTTGTGGATTTTGAGGAGGAGAAGGAGGAGGAGGAGGAGGAGGAGGTGCATTAACATTTCCTGACAATTAACAAAATATACATCAAAAATCAACAAAAACCTACCTATTTAGAAAGAAATTCAAACAAAAAAATAAAGATAACTCACCCCTTTGGCGTGTTCGACGCCGCGGCGGCATTTTGGTGATGAATTGATAATCTTTTTGTATTGATTGGCATTTTGCAGAACGCGAGCACGTTTTTGAGGGTTTGGAAGGCCCGGGCAGAGGAGCAAATCAGAATGAAATAAAATTTGATTGCTTTTTTTTTAATTTATACTAGGTCATAACGTGAGCGCATTATTACGCGCTCACGTTATGACTTAAATTTTTTTGAAATTATTTTGGCCCCTTTTTGGCCCCCCATCTTCTTGCACTTACCCTTTAGTATAAGTAAAAGATCATTTGAGAAATGCAAACCTTGGTATGCCAAGATTAATAAGCAATGAATCTTTTCTTGTAAAACTCATGTGCAATTTTATTATTTTAATGTTGTTTTTCGATATATATGTTGTACTTTGCATACTAACCAAATTATGCAAGAATGTGGTATTAATATGCCACCTACAACAGTTAAGGATTTTATAACAAATATACTTTGTGGAACAACTGATGGGCAATTCTATTTTTTAAAACCATGTGTTTCTGGACAATGCAATAGAGGTGGTAACCTTTCACTTTTAGGAGAATCCATGCATGAAAGTAGTTCACATGATTTTGGACATCAATTAGTGGATGTGAAAAGGTTCACCAATGTTCAATATCCATTAAAGGATGGAAAAACTGGAAAGTGTTGTGAGTTATTCACAAAACAAAGTAGTGTACATGCATTCATCACAGAGTTCAAGAATAAGATTGTGTATAAATATGTGAAGCATTCTCAATATGCTTGGTGGCTTGATGAACAATTCCGCAGGTGTAAGAATACATTTCCAATTGGAACTATACTCTCAATGGCTAACTTTGGAGAAAACTATACATTTGGTCCATAAGAGGAGATTCAATCACATTATTATAACTTAATACAGGTGGCCATATTTGTTCATATTGTATATAGACATGTAGTTGATAGTACAAAAGATGATAGGAAAATTTTGAGAGAGTACCATTTCTATGCGGGTATAACCGATTACATTCATCAGAGTTTGTGCAGTATTGTTTCAAAGTATTTAATAACTTAAAAGAAAGACAAATCTAGATGACACAACATTTCATATGGTTAGACAATTGTATAGGACAATTCAAAAATTCTTGAATATTTTACTGGTTAAGTAGGGCCCATAAAGAAAACAATATCCAACATATTTAGAGTTTCTTTGAAGCTAGACATGGTAAAGAAGAACATAATGGAGCTGGAGCATGTGTGAAAAGGGCTCTTGCTAGGTAGTAACTAAAATTTCATGATGCAGCAAAGTTTCAAGATGCATGTGTAATTGTGGATTGGTGTAATGCAAAATTGACTATAGGATCAAGTGAGAATTGTAAAGTTCAACGATTTTTTTGGTTGGTTGAAGAAGAAAACATTCCTCCCTGATTTGATTGTGATACAATTAGTGGATCACCAAAATGGCATTCATTTAAGAGTTCAAATGCAAGCACATGGACTCTATGGACTAGGGAGCTCGCATGTTTTTGTCAATTTTGTATCGCAGGTGAGTGGGAAGCATGTGAAAATATAGATTGGGTTGAAGAATGGCAACAAAAGTCCTTAACACCTCTACAAACATATGATCAAAATGAAATAACATTTGAGGGGGATAATCATTTGCAAGCATCAGATGACTATAAGCATATTTCAGACCTCGTACAAGAAGGTACATTTATTCAATATTTCTTTTCTATACATTTTTTTGGAAATATATATTTAATTATACATATGTATGTATGTATATTTTTGTGACTTATTGAATTTGAAGTTTTTTTGTAGGACATGTGTATGTTGTTGTTTCACTTGAGAGTAATGAAGAGGAAACATATTATTGGTTGGCTCGGTGTGTTGAGGCAAAACATAAGTTGTTACAACCTAGAGTAGATGATGATAACTTCGAGTATCCAATAGGTTCTGTGGTTGTTACTGGCACTTGGCTATGTAAATATTTGATAAGGATGAATGGTATACCTACATTTGAAGATTATGAAATACATAAGAAAATTTTGCACTACTTGCATTTGATTGTAGCAACAAATATACAATTAGTGAGATATAAAGGGAGACCTGTCACAAAAGAATTATAGATACTTTCTATGGAAGAGCATGAGGCAATCATAGATGCATTACAAAAAAGAGAGGATGCAAATGGTACAATGGAGTAAATGTTTTAAATGATTAATAGGTATGTAGAAATTTTTAAACTTTTAATCTTTGTCTAGGATGCGAGTTTAGGATTAATATGATTGATAACTTAACTAATTAATTTCATCTCCCCTTAAGCATCCTCTTAAGTCCCCTTAATCTAGCACTTAGCTATGTTCCATAAGTTAGGTAAGCTATCTACCCTAATTGATTGCATCTCCCCTTAAGCCATCCTCTTAACTCCCCTTAAGCCAGCCCTTAGCTATGTTCCATAAGTTAGGTAAACTTAGGATTTAGTTTAATAACTTCAATATAGTTAATTGATATAACTTAGCACACCCATACCAAAATACTAGAGTTGATTCTTATAGACATAAAAAAATTGACCAGTCAATCCATTCCCTAAGTCAGGAAATTTCATTAATTTTAATTAATTAATTAAAGGCTCCTTAATTTCTAACACACCATTAATCCAAAAGATTTAATTAATTAATTAAATCTTATCCTTTTACCATTTCCCGTAGATAATAAATTAAGCTTCAAAAAATTAATTTATTATTTAACATAAACCTAAACCTAACTTATTCATAAAAAACTAAATCAAAACCCATTAAAACACCAACCTCTCACTGTTCAACCGTTCAACCAATTTACGGTTTAACTACCTGACCCGACCGGAACCAATTTCTACCCAACTTTATAAAAATCAAATACATCCATCATTTATTCCCCCCTGCAAAAAATTCACATCGGAGTTATGCAAATCAATTGAGCAACCACATTCTTAATATTTTGGTAACATTTATTTTGTTTCTATAGTTTTATCATTATCATTTTGTTGCACTAAATATAGGTTTTAGGGTTTGCATATAGTTTCCAAATCTGTCAATAAAATCTATATTTTGCTGTATACACTGGTGAACCTACGTGAACACCCATCTGTGATCATTTGTTTCCAAGTGTTGTGGTTTGATAGCTTGCAGATTTTGGTGCATTTTTGGAGATATCTTGTTTTGCAGGAGTGAGGAGTTCCATCAAGTTACTGTAATCATTTTTGCCATTGAAATTCCTAAATGAATTTGCAAAATTTTTGGTATGGTTTCTTTTGTTCAGAGGTTTGAAAATCATCTCCATCGACATTAATGGTAAGGTTATGTTGAATCATAAGAGTCTCCAATGGCATTTCATATGTTGTCGTGCTTTATCAAAAACTTTATCCATTTACATCATTTCTAGCATTCAATCTGCTCATTTAATATTGGGATCTCAAACTCTTAGAACTTTTCTATTTTATTTCGATTTAATTCATGCTTTTTGTTATCCTTTTGTTAGTAGATAAAGATCAATGGGTTTTTCTGCAGAAGACAACATTCAAATGAAATAAACTTTTTCAAACAATTCAACCCATGCATCCTTGAATGTTTTGCTTTGTTGCATTTTGATGACACAACTAAAGGCAGGAAATACATGCACTTCAAATCTCATTCAATCACAGATTTAAAATGTCAAAATTATATCTGCAAAAAAGTGTTGGACTGTTACTAGATGGTTATAGCTATTGGTGATCTCTAAAACTTGTGATTTTAAAGTTTATATGCTTTTATATATATATGAGCATCATTTTCTTGAAAACTAGTCTTACGCCATTCATTATAGTGCTCGTTGTCTGTTGTTGTTATATCAGCATATTCCTTGAACATTCTGCCGTATATAATTTTACATTAGAAAATTGTCTCATGCCGTAATCAAATTCATGCCAGAAAAAATTCTAAACTCGTCGGGTGTCCTTTTTAGCGTATTCCTTAAAATAGTAAGTGAATTCATTGTATGAAATTTTCTAAACTCGCTGTTTTTTTTGTTAAGGATAACAATGATACAATTTGTTTTCATTGTAAGGGTACAAAGTTCAATCTAACTGCAAGTGCCACCATGTAGGTTGTTTTTTTTACAACTCACCCTCCTTAGCAATATCTATTTAATCATTTGAATGATCTTTCTCACAGAACACTCCTCACATTTCTTTATTTGTGATATTTGACTTATGCTGGGGGTTTACTCGTTGTGTTTACACAAGCAATTTTATAAAACTCAACAGCTATTCCTATCAGCGTATTCGTGATTGTTCCCATCAACAAAACACATTGGAGGCCAACGTTTCAAGTAGATCATCTTTAATATAATTTGAAGTTTCATGCACAACTCTTTTGAAGAAATGTTTGTAGCCCCATATACTCCAGTGGTACCTCAGCGTCTAATCAAATTACTCTCCAACATCTCATCAAAGCGTGTGTGTTTGAGTGAAACATAAAGACTGTTAAGTATTTTTGTCATTTGGGTAGAAGTAAAAGGCCCATTCATAGCCACCCACGATTGCTGGCAATGTATTTTTCTGACTCCAATATCATTGGCTCGAGGGAGTACCCATTTATTGTGAAGTGGTGGGAGCTGTAATGTTTTAAATATAGAATTCCTTGGTTCTATACTTGCTGCTAATATCCAACGTTTTTATGCACGTTTATAGTTGTTTTAGCAATTGTAACTCGAACTCTTGGCAGCGAAATCACCCAATGTTTTAAATGCCTATTGTGGGATACAAGACTTATTTTTAATTACTAAATAAAATACATTTACTTGTGAATTGTGGCTTGCACCCTCAATTTGCAGATTCATCAGAGTGCCCATTTCTAGTCCTTGGAGGTTGTTTTTTTCAAATAGGCTTAACTTTCTCATTTTCCATCGGATTTTCACATTTTTGCAGGTATTGGAAAGGGTATTTAGAGAGATTCATTATAGTACAATCCATTTGCTCAAATTCATCCCCAATTTTCTGGTGTAATCCTCTAAAATTCAGTCATTTGCACAACATCAAACATTTTCTTCTTGTTGTGCACTAATATTTTTTGTGTGGATTTTTGCAGGATTGTTTTATCTTGTTCTAATATTTTTCTTGTAGCTATACGCCCATCAAAGACAAATTTTTCAAACTACTAATCAATATGTTACATATTCAATTGTCAGAGAATCTAATCTTGAAACATCGTGTCCTCTTTTTATAGATTAGATCACATCATAAGCAAGGGTTAAAATTAACAAGTGTTTGCGATGTCTTGTGGCTTGCAATTTTGTCATTGAATGCGTGTGCTCTTCTCTTGCGCCATTTGACTATCTTGAGAATCAAAAGCATTTCTTTGACATTTTGTATAACCACCCACACATTTGGATTTGGAATTAAAATGAACCCCATGCGAGTGTGAGGCAAAGGCGTTGTGTATGCTCTCTCCTTGCATTCCATGCGATCTGGGAGATCAAAAACAATGTGTTTCCTTTCTTTTGTCATCCTTAGAGTGGGCCTGCTCTTGAGACACATCCGCAAGGAGAACTCCTTTGCGACCCCAAGCAGCACTTTCATCCGGTCCGCTATATAAATTGAGGATAAAGCGAAAGCCAAGTCTAACCGATATTAGAACTTACCGTACAGTGCTAGCTCGAAAGGAGGTGTACCTTTGTGTATATTAAAACTCCTAGTAGGGTTAGTCAAAGTGTTTAGTGCCTTTTTGGATGCTCATAAGGTGCCAGTCCCCTGAATATTCACTAGAACCCTTTTGTTTAGTGGTCAAAAACCCTCTACTTGTTGATACAGGAGGAAACTCTGATAGCCATCCCACATTTTCATGGCTTATGGTAGAGATAGCAAGGTACCTCAGGATACGCACATCCTAGGACCTGGAACTTGGTGTGCCTACGAAGTAAGTGCACTGTAAGGGGGAGCCCGTGCCCCAAGTTCCTGGACCTATACACCATAAGTAGGTGCGGCTGGGTAAAACCAAGTGGGAACTCAGCAAGTATTGTCCTTTCCTAGCCTAGGATCATGCATGTTTACAAGTGTTTGCAAAACATCAAGGTATCATAAAAAACAACCAATCAAATTGTTGTGTGTCTTATATGATTGATGTGTGTGCATACCTAATCATCATCACCATTACAATTTGTCTCCTACATCATCAACTTGACTTTCAAAATTGGGAACCTTTCATCCTCCTATCACATCTCAAGTGGAACCTTGATACTTTGAATCAAAAGAAGCTATCTCAATTGATCATTCATCCATATCCATTCACAAAATCTCTTTCCAATAGTGGACTCCCATTATCCTATTGATCATATATCAACATCTAAGTCATTAAGAGACAAATATTTTTCTAATTAATCCCATACCGATCCATTTGCTTAAGAGGCCTTGACCATTCTTAAGTTAGTGTATCCTTGCCATCTTATCTTTCCTACTCAATAAGCCATGACTTCCCTTGAGTAGAGGTGGCATTTTAATCTCCTTTCTTCCGTAGGCATATCCATATCCAATCCTAAGATCCACCTGGTCTCTTTGAGTCATCATTTTGACTCTATTCTATCTTAAATCAAACAATCCATATCCATATCTCAATCTGATCCATATCATTTATTCCCACCTTTTGGAGTCTTTCATATCATCCATATATATCCATCTAAGAGCTTTTTACCATTCCAAATTGTCATCTATTTTCATGGTTACTACCCATGCCCAAGCCAAGAAAAATAATATGGAGTTCACTCCTCAAAAATGGCAACCTCAATCCTCAGGATTCCTTGAAGAAGAGCCCATCCATGATCAAATCAATCCCACTCAACAAAAAACTGGTTCATCATCATATTTTCATAATGATGCACTTGGAGACCATTCAACTCATGTAGATGTTCGAGATGATGTATCAGACCAACCAGTTACTCCCAAAACTCCTAAATCAACACGTCTATACTAAAATGAATCCAATTGCACTTCAACTCCAACAAGATCCTAAAACTTTACAACTTGTTCATCTCTCCATGGATCATGATCCTGATTATTATATGCAATATATTTATGATTGTGGAGCTAGAGTCCCTAATGATATTTATGGGAGAGAAAAAGCATGAAGAAAACCATAAAAAGCTAAGGCCAAAGCTCAGACTAATTCCTCTCTCCATCAATCATTTTCAACACCTATGTCAAATGTGTTCCAATCTATCTCATCTATCGCATCTCCACAAAATTTCACCTTAGGGATACCACAAGATACCTCTATTTCTACAATCCAACCCCTCTCTTCCCATCAACCACTTTCAACACCTATGTCAAACATCTCTCAATCTATCTCCTCACATACTTACACATTGGGGATACCTCCAGATTATTCTCCTCATGTGATCGAACCCATTCAGTCATCACTTACACCTTCATCATTTCCTTCATTAGGGTCATCACTTACACCTCTGTCGATTCCACCATTAGGAATCTCACAATCTATCCCTATGATTCAACCCATTCAGTCATCACTTACATCTTCATCATTTCCTTCATTAGGGTTATCTCTTGCAACCCCATCCATTTCACCATTAGGAATCTTGCATTCTATCCCTATATCTTCTATACTAAAAACCTCCAACATTTCCTCATCTCAATTAATCCCCAATACAACTCATGTTTCCATACCTCAAACTTCTTCTATCCACATCCATCACATTAACACTCAACCAACACAGGTATCTACTTCCATACCCTCAACTTCATGAAATTATAACCCTACCAATGTCTCATCCTCAAAACTCGTTGATCCCCAAATCCTTCAGCTACAACAACAACTCACCCAATCACAATAACTTGCCCAATCACTACAACAAAATTTGAGACTCCAATCAGCCCAATAATCCCAATCGTCGTCACAGCATCAAAATCACCCACAAACATCACCTCAAACACAATTACACAATCAATCAATCACCACTCCACCTATTCAAGATGAAATTAAACAAATCATTGATAATCAGATTGGTGCTCGACAAAAGAAGTACTCATTTGAAGAACTATACCCTGATCCATTTGACAAATCTTTAATCATGGTACCTTTTCCTACAAATCTTGAAATACCAAAATTTGACAAATACAAAGGAAAAGGTGACCCTTGCAATCATATTTGTGAATTATGTATCGCATGCATGGAATTTTGACATGAACCCACATACTTAATGAGACTCTTTCCTAAAAGTTTGGCTGGGTCAGCCCTTGAATGGTTCTCACGTCTCCCAAGAAACATCAAATCATTTGAACAGTTAGCAGTAGAGTTTGTCAAGAATTTTTCCTATAACATTGAACAAGACACCTCCATGCAAAACCTTTATAATACTAAACAAAAAGGAGGGGAAACCCTTACTTCTTTCCTACAAAGATAGAGGCATATTGTCAGTCGACTTCCTTGCCATATTCCTGAGAAACAACTAGTTCCAATTTTTGTGCAAAATCTTAATTAAGAGCTATCTTTTCACTTACAAGTGCAATTCTCTAATTCATTTGAATAAATTATGACAAAAGGCAAGATGATTGAAATAGGTCTTATCAACAAAGGTCTCATTAAAATTTACAAAGACAATCACAATCACAATTCCAATAACCAAAATAATGATAAATCCTGATATTGGAATCGAAACAAGAACATTGTGAATGATGGAATCATTGATACAAAACATGTTCAACATGTGCAAAACAAACCATTTGTCCTCAATTCTTCATCAACTCATAATACACCTCGAGATCATCCACCATATATACAGAAGAAATTTACCCTTCCAGGTCTGAGACCACCACACAAATTTTTAGACTTAACAAAACCTCTTGAATCGATATTTTAGAAACTTAAACAAGCAAACATGATTGAACTTCCTGATATTGGTAAACCTTATGATGATAGTCGACCAAAACCCTGTTGGTTCCAAGAAGATCAATATTGTGAATACCACCATGTCAATGGGCATGCCACTAATTCATGCATGAGACTAAAGTATTATGTCCAAGATCTACTTGATCAAGGAGAGATAAACATAGATCAAATACCTCATGAGTCTCCCAATGAGAAACTCAAAGCCTACCAAGAACCATTTCCTCCACATGGAAAAAAAAATAATAGAGCCAATAATGTTGATAACACATCACACCATGAAGTTCATTATGACTATAGTAACCACAGCTTAGTTGGCCGTATTGAAGTTTCATATCCTCATGTTAATGTTATAACTATTAGAGGTAGAACTCCCAAGTGTGATGTCACTACATGAAGAGGTCATATCATTGTTCAGGGAAATCCTCCTATTTCATCCCATAACCCCACGAGACCTCCTGTTTCATCCCATAATGTACCTAAATATAATATCTTAGATCAATTGAAAAAGACACCTGCCCAGATCTCAATCCTAGAGATTTTAAGAATGTCCCCCCAACACAAACAAATCTTGGATAAAGCCCTTATAGAATCTCAAGTACTAGGTGATATTGATGTAGATCAATTCCAAGCTATGGTGGGGGCTCTTACATCCACTCCTCGCCTCATCGTCATAGAGCCAGAAAACTCCTCTGCAAAACATTTCCATAATGAAGCCCCTCATCTAGAAGTTATTGTTAACCAACATATCATGAAATGGGTCCTGATAGATGGTGGATTAGCTTTGAATTTATGTACCCTCAAATTAATAAAACAACTAGGATACTCCAATGAGAATATTGATGAGAAACATCAAATTACGATAAGAGCTTATGATGACAGAGAAAGAAAATCGACAGGCATAAATAGACTCCCAATAGAGGTTGGTCCTATTACAATGGAAACTACATGTCAGGTCTTGGATCTTGATATCCCCTATAACATTCTCCTAGGGCATCCATGGATTCATGCCATGAGAGCCATACCTTCCACATACCACCAATGTATAAAATTCCCATTTAATGATCATGAGATTACCATACAAGCAGATCCTCGCCCATTTCAATACTGCAGATGATTGGAGGGCCCCTATCGACATCAAAATTATTGCCCAACTAATGAAGTTGCCCAACCATCATCCAAATACATTGACCCATCCACCCTCACCCCATCTTCATCATCCACACCATCCACTTCTCAATCGGAGATCAAGGCTAAGATCAATGATAAAGGCATGGGGGAGTACACTCTATTTCATATCAATGAACTTCCTCTTTCACCTAAGAGCTATGGGCGACCTCATCAGATTAATCATGTCTTGGTTACTCATCCACAATTGAAACATTTCAAATATTGGGGGCAAATGAGTCAAGAAACCATTGAAGATGACATCTCTAAATGGCTCTATAGCGAAGAAGATGAACAGAGACAATTACCATTGAGTATATATCACAAAGGTTATCCCATCATTAAAAAGTTGGGCTATATAGAAGGTTAGCTTGGGCAACAACAACAGGGAATATTAGAACCTTTAGAGTTTCATCGCCAACCTAAGCATGCTGGGCTAGGGTTTGGATCCGTTAAGTGTGAGTCACCCGATGTTGAGTTTATCTTAGATGAAGTGGCGAAAGTGTTTCCCGCGGTTGAGTCATTTAATCGAGACACTTTCATAGATCCTTTTGAAGCGGTCGTCGATGTCTTTGAGGATAATTCCATCTATACCATCACTTATTCCTTTGATCAACCATCTTCCTCATCCACCCCATCCACTTCATCTCATTCATTATCCCTTGTTTATCCAGATCTCATTGACTGGGACCAACAAGGACCCCCTGTCCTGGATGTCTTTGAAAATGATGAGGCTATTGGTGAATTTCTGGGACTTCATACTCATCTACCTATCAGAGATCACAAGATTGGTTACACTATTGAACTACACTCCGATGCCTACTTTGGGGAATCCATTAAATTCCTTAGTCAGAAAAATGAAAATATAAAAATAACGTCCCGTAGTGAAAACCACTTTGTGGCACTTTCAAACAATGAAAAAATAAAAATAAAAGATGTATCCACTGGTGAAAACCTCTCTGAGGTGCTAGAGGATGAGGAATTTAACCTTCCCAAAGTGGGGTACACCAAGAAAAGTCCACTATACTCATAGAACAGACACATGAGATGAATCTTGGAACTATAGAAGAACCCAAGATCACATATGCAGCATAGTCACTATCAAAATTTGAAACTCGGGACTTCAATTCTTTCTTCAGAAACTAAGAAATCAATTTTGCTTGGTCCTATGCACATATGCCAGGATTAGATCCATCACTGATCATACATCATTTAAGAGTCCATCCGGGAACAAAACTAGCCAAGCAAAAATTGAGAAAGATGCATCCCAAAATTGCCTTAATGGTCAAAGTAGAGTTAGAAAAGCTCTTGGCAGTTGGTTTCATCAAACCAATAGATTATCTCGAGTGGAACTCAAACATTGTACCTGTGGCCAAGCCAAATGGAACCATTAGAATTTGTAATGATTTTAGAGACATCAACAAAGCTTATCTGAAAGATGATTTTCTATTACCAAACATTGATATCATAGTGGATCTGACAGCAGGACATGAGATGTTATCATCGATGGATGGATTTTCTAGGTATAACCAGATTAGAATAGCTGAAGAAGATCAACATAAAACCTCTTTCATTTGTGTCTAGGGAACATATTGTTTGCTTGTCATGCCTTTTGGTCTAAAAAATGCCAGAGCCACATATCAAAGAGTAATGACTATTATCATTCATGATATGCTTCACAAATAGATGGAAGATTATGTAGATGACATAATTGCCAAATCAAAAACTAGAGAGGGTCACCTATACATTTTGGAAAACATTTTTGATCATCTTGAAAAATACAATGTCATACTAAATCCTAAGAAGTGTGTATTTGGAGTAACATATGGAAAACTCTCAGGTTATATCATGCCCAGAAGAGGAATTGAAGTTGATCTAGCAAAAGTCAAAGCTATAATGGAAATGCCTCCTCCTCAAAATCTAAAACAACTCAGATCTTTGCAAGGAAAATTACAATCCATATGGAGGTTTATTGCTCATCTTGCTGACAAGTGTCAACCATTTACTCACTTGTTGAAGAAAAACACACAATTTATTTGGGATAAAAAATGCCAAGAAGCATTTGATAAACTTAAAGAGTACATGGGATCTCCTCTTGTGTTAGCACCACCTATTCATGGAAAGCCCCTTATTTTATACATCTCAACAACATCAATAGCATTAGGGGCTCTTTTAGCACAAAATGATGATAATGGTAAAGAACGAGCAATCTATTATATCAGTAGAACTTTGGTGGGCTATGAACTGAATTATTCACCTATTGAAAAGGCATGTCTCGTGGTTGTCTTTGCATCACAAAAGCTTGGGCATTACATGTTGAGTCATCAGACTAAGCTTATATCAAAGATTGATCCTCTCAAATATCTACTATCTAGAGCAGCTCCGACTGGACGTATGGCAAAATGGGTGATGATGCTTAGCGAATTTGACATTGAGTACATTGATAGAAAAGCTATAAAAGGACAAATAATAGCATATCAATTGGCAAAAGCACCTGTAGAATTAGATCATCCAATGGTAACAGAATTTCCTGATGAATCAATTTTGGACACTGAAACTATTCCCTCTTGGCAATTATATTTTGATGGTTCTAATACTCAACGCAGCTTCAGAGCTAGAATACTCTTCATCACTCCTCAAGGTGATTATATACCAAAATCATTTCACATTTAATTTTCATGTACAAACAACATCGCCAAATATGAAGCACTAATCAAAGGATTAAGATTGGCTATAACTTGGAATATCAAAGACTTACAAGTTCATGGGGATTCTCAACTAGTAATCAAGGAAGTAAACAATGAGTATCAGACAAAGGATGAAAAGTTAAAGCCATACAAGAAACTAGTTGATACATTCAAAACATATTTCAACAAGATCACATTTGAACAGATCTCAAGGCTTCACAATAAACATGCTGATGCTATGGCCACAACTGGGTCAATGATAGAGATGCATGTGAATGATCACAAAATTGAATTCTTGATAGAACAGTTGTTTATACCAGCTTTTGATATCCCAGAATTAGAGTTGTTATGTGATTTTGTTGGTCCTAACTCCACTTGGTTCAATGAGATCTACCATTACCTTCATAGCCAAATCATTCCACCAAATCTTTCCAAATCCCAACATCGCTCCTTCATTCATTGTTCTTCCCAATATATCCTCCTCGGTGATATGCTTTATCAAAGGTCACTAAATGGTGTCTTGCTTAAATGTCTTAACCCAAAAGAAGCCCAAACTACCTTGCATGAGATACACGAAGGCATCTGTGGTGCTCATTCTAGTGGTCCATCATTAGTCAAGAAATTGCTTTGCACAGGATACTACTAGCCTACTATGGAGCAAGATGCACATGATTTTGTCAAGAAATGTGTACCTTGTCAACAACATAGTGATCTAATTCATGCACCAGCACAAGAACTGCAAATTATCACTACTTCATGGCCGTTCTCATAATGGGGGCTCGATCTCATTGGAAAAATACATCCATCCTCCTCAAATGGTCATAAATTTATTATCACTGCTACCGAGTACTTCATTAAATGGGTTGAAGCAATTCCTCTTACTTACATTACGGGAAAGCAAATATCTAAGTTCATCTTCCATTATATCATTTACCACTATGGTATTCCTCAAGCCATAGTCACAGATAATGGTTGCCCATTTAAGAATCAAGATGTCAAAGAGCTTTGCAATAAATTCAAAATCTAACATCACTTTTCTACTCCCTATTATCCGCAAAGTAATGGCCAAGCCAAAGAAACTTATAGGACTCTTTTGAAAATCCTAAAGAAAATAGTAAACAAGGCTGGCCATGATTGGCACTTACAACTTCATCCTGCTCTTTGTGCTTATCAAACTAGTATCTGCATTCCTACTAGTGCTATATCGTATTCCTTCGTATATGGTTCAAAAGGTATTTTACCCATTGAGATCAAGCTCCCATCCTTGTGAGTATCCTTACAACACTTGATTTCAGATGAAGTATATCGGATGTCAAGATTACAAGAGCTTGAACTGTTGGACGAGAAGTGACTTATAGATCTTAATCATCTGAAAGCTTATCAAAATCACTTGCGACGAGGTTACAACAAGAAAATGAAGCCTCATAAATTTGAGCTTGGAGATCTTGTTCTACTAGAAAATCAAAGAAATCTGGCTGATCATGCAAACAAAGGAAAGTTTGAACCTAATTGGTTAGGACCTTTGTCGTAACCAAGAGCTATGGATCAGGAGCTTACCAACTTTCCACTCTGGAAGGTCAACCTTTGGAAGAGCCTATCAACATAAGCCATCTCAAACGGTTCTATACCTGACTCGGAGTATCTCAGTTAAAAATCAAAATCAAAATCAAAATAGTAAATAAAAATCATTTCATCCAATGGTAAAAACAACTTCAATGGTGCCCTAGATAAGTACCATGGTGAAAACCTGTTCGCAGGCGCCATGTGTAGAATTCAAGTTGTCCCCACCATCCTTTAGGTAGCTTTTTCACATCACCCATTACTCCATCATCCATCTCCCTTCCATAATAAAATCTGTCCTCCCTTCAGCCCCCATCCATATCTTGCCATACACATCTACTCACTATCATCTAGTCATATTGCATTGTCTTGCCATCTATTCTATGTTCTGTTATCATCGGCCTTTCCATTAGTCTTTTCCCATACCTTCACCTGCTCCCATCCTAGTATTATTTTGTCCACCTATGTAGGTTTATGTGTTTTGGTACCTTTGAGTTCCTCATAATAGACTCTTGAGTTTGTATACATTTCCAGTCTCATGCAATCCCATAATAAATTTTTTAGCACTGCATCCTCATTCTTCCCCTCCATCCAATCATTTAAATTCGTGAAAACACAAAAATCAAACAAAACAAACGCAAACCAATTTTTGACACTCGCACATTCCAAGCCATATCTCAAAAACACTTTGACACTCTTCGACAAAATTGTGCAACTCAACACCTAGCAATTTGATCTTGATTGCAATAACTAAGTAGTAGATCCCCTAGGCCAAACCATCCTTTATTTACCTTATCTTATCTAGGGATATATCATTCACACAATATGCAATTATCTATTTATCATGTTAATCTTTGGCTTGAGATCTTACTGTCTTTATTACTTCTATCATGATTAAGTCTTTTGGTCCTTCTTTTGCTTTTCTGTCTAAGGGCATCATTGTGTATGCATGCTTCATTTGTTTTGTTTGCATGTGTTGACTCATTGTTGTTTTGTGTCTGTTATTGGTCCTTGAAACACACCTACCCCACCATCATCATGATCTTTCATATCATGGTGCCATTTGGCATATGCTTGCTTGTGCCCTTACTCCTTTCTGCACTTGACACATCGTCACCCCGGTCTTTATACCTTGGTGCATAATGTCAGGTGCTATATCAAACATCAAGTTGCTCAAAGTTTAATCAGCATAACTCCACCTCCTTCCCTTCATTTCCTTTTTCAAGAGTTTATCCATATCCTTTGTCCCTGCATATCCTCTTGAGGGGGCATTATCTACCAATGCTTTATTTTTATAAGCCCCATGTGATACCCAGCCTACCCAAAATCTAAATCTGAATCCAAAACCTATGATTTAATCTTCTTTGAAGCGACATTGCTTCGCAACATCGTCTCAAAGAGGGGCAAAATGTAGACATCAAAAAATTGACCAGTCGATCCATCCCCTAGCTAAATGATATAAGTTAGTGTATGTACCCTTACCAAAAATACTATAGTTGATTGGACCATCTCCCCTTAAGACATCCTCTTAACTCCCCTTAAGCCATCCCCTAGCTAAATCATATAAGTTAGTGCATGTACCCTTACCATTTAAGTACTACAGTTGATTCCATCTCCCCTTAATCCATCATCTTAACTCCCCTTTTAAGCCATCCTCTTAACTCCCCTTAAGCCATCCCCTTGCTATGTTCCATAAGTTAGGTAAACTGTCATCTCCTCTAATTGATTGCATCTCCCCTTAAGCCATCATCTTAACTGCCCTTAAGCCTTCATATTAATATTCCTAATTCTCTTAAAGATCATGACACATTCTAATTTTTTTACATTTCATTACATGGTGCAGGAGATGTTTTTGGCAATCATAACAAAGGCTGGAAACATAGAAGGTGTTAAATTTCACTTACACTTTATTTCATGTATTCACTAGACCTATACTATTAATTATTTTAATTTATGCTTTAGTAGTTCTTTCCTTTCATTATAATTTCAATGGAACTTCTTAACAAATTCTATCTTTAAATAAAATGATCTCTAGAGGTTCTAAATTTTTATATATGTTTCATCGTGGCCTAACCTCTAGATTTGGTTTTGCAATTTCACATGTAGTGTTGAAAGGATTCAAATCTATTGTTTCTTGTTGCATAGTTATGATCTCAACACATGTTTCATATCTAGAGTCTTCAACTTCTAGGTGTCAAGTATAAAATCTTAGATGATCTAGACTTAGAGAAAAACATTGTATAAAATCTAGGTGTCTCTAGGTGTCTTGGGTTCTAACTATATCATAGGTGTCTCTACCTGTGTCTTAGGTATTCTATATGTCAACTAGGTAGATAAAGACTAGAAAAAAGGCATTTAATCTAATCTAGGTGTCTTAGGTAGATACTATATATCAACTACCTATCTAGAGATATAATATGGAATCTAGGCACATCTTAGGTAGATACTATATATCAACTACTTGTCTAGAGACTAGAATAAGGTATAATTTAATCTAGGTGGCTTAGGTAGATACTAGATATGTCAACTAGGTCTACCATGTAATAGGTGTCTAGAGCCTGTGTCTTAGGTAGAACTATAATCTAGGTGTCTCTACCTGTGTCTTAGGTATACTATATGTCAACTAGGTAGAACTATATAATCTAGGTGTCTAGGTGACTTAGGTCTAGACTACGATAAGGTATAAAGACTATATATGTCTATATATAACTTATCTAGATACATACTACACAATATGTGTCATAGGTGTCCTACATAGAACTAGAATACATGTGTCTTAGGTCTTAGGTGAGGCCACATGAGCTTCCACATTCATGTGGTTGGCCTTGTTAGTATAGAATGTTTATATTTCTTAAAGCTAAGGGAAGCTCTTTTTCTTGTACATAGAAGTTATGAAAAACCAATTAATGCATTGATTAAGTTATTATTTAGTGCTCTTGATGAAATTACATACAAAATGCTAATTTTATTATATTTTTTAGAAATTATAATTTTTAGTTTTTTACAAAATTCTAGAAGCAAATCTCATAAGTTTTAGTAGATAGAACCAAGTATTGTTTATCAAATTTATATATATAACAATTTAGAGTTACAAGTATTTGTTTATTTTTCTTTTGATATTTAGGTTACCTATAAATTTCTCTATTTTTCTTTTGATATAATTTAGAGTAGACTTAAATTTCTCTAATTTTCTAAATTTCTTAAATTGTAAATTTAAAGGGTACAAGTATTTCTCTAATTTTCTTTAAATTATTTTCGTAAATTTATAGGGAAGGTATTGATCTATGAAATGTTTAATCTAGCTTTAAAAATAAATTGATTAAACATGGTTACTAGATTGACAAATCAAATCAATAAAATTTTCCTAAATATTTAACTCAATTAAAATTTAACACTTGTCCCAACATTTGACTCATGTAAATCCAAACATATTCATTCTAGTTCAACAAAGTTAATTTTCATTTTATTTTTTAAATTTATTTAGGGCAGTTACATTTAGTTATATAAATATCCAACCTAGAGTTTGTATCTAATAAATGTCTAATTTAAATTAAATCAATTGAAAATTTTCTCTTATCTAATTAGAATTAGTATTTTACAATTTTATGTAATTAAACACATGATTTAATTTGAAGTGTTAAATATGAGATATATGAAATTAAAGTTTGAATATAGATGCATATAGTGGAAATTCAATAAATAGAAAAATCTAGTCTAGATGAAATAGTCTATGAGATATAAATACTGACATAATAACAGTCCATGTAAAAATAGTGAAATAATCACAAAACATATATGTCTAGTCAATACTAAAATAGTCATAAAATCCTCATGAAATAAACAATCTAATACATCATCATCATGTCCATCCAACATCCATCCATCAATCTAAAACATGTGTGCACACTAAGTTTGATCATCATCCATTTCAAGCCGCATTTTGGTCTAATGTGACTGAGAGGGCAACTCATGTTGTGTACAAGAAAAAGAAGTTTTAGATCAATTTTAATGTCAAAACTGCATCCTAATTAAATTTAAATCAAATATTTAAAACCAAACCATCAAATTAAATTTTTAAATCTAAACTTCAAAATCTCTAAGCATACCACAATAGGCTCATCATCTCTTTTGCCATGCTCCTGTGCAATAGATGGTGCCGATTTAGATGACAGATTAAATGTTTGTGTCATCAATTCCTATATTTCAATAAAACACATGAATTCTAGGCTCTAAAGTATAGATACAAAATGCAAGGTTGAATGATACAAAAGACTTTGAAATCACATAGGATTTAACTATAGGACCTAAAATATGAGAGATGACTCGTGCATCTATGCACAATCATCAATGATAGGATTAATTGAGCCTGCACCTAAACTAATCTCATCCTGCATATATATGTGTACATGTATATATAATTTCAACTTTAAAGACATGAATATAAAATCATGAAATTACACTAGAAATTCAAATTTAAACTAAAAATGTACAATTTTAAGATACAAACCATGGCATATGAAGTAGGCTCCTATATAGATGATGTTGCCACTGGTCCCAGATGACTAGATTAGTTTGACAAAAAAGTGCCAAGACCTCCCATCTACTTTAAATTAAAATGTCACATTTCTGTATTAAATTATATATTATTAAATTAGATATATCCAATTAAATAATCTCTAGAGGTCCTGATTTTTATACCTTAACCATATAAGGTCTACCCAACTCTACTATCGTTGACATTAAATGGTCTTGCCCTGATGAAGTGGCAGGAGCTGATGGAGTCATCTGTACCAATCAACATGAACATATATTTATTAATATATATTTAAATTTTTTCAAAAATATTGATAATTGATAATTGTCTAAATCTATATTAATTTGTATTAATTTTAATTTTATTAAATGTGGCATACATACCAAGTCCATAGGAGTGAATAATGTAGCCAAAAAGGACTCCTCTGAAGCAGATGTAGGACAAAAACATGAATGATGACAATTCTGACAATAATTCAGTGTGGACCACAATGGTGTCAATCTAGGTGATGCATTAGGACCAGCATCAGATGCTCCTCTAGGTTGTACAAGCTCTCTAGGATTGACTTCATCTGCCAAGCAGGTAGCTTGGTCAGTTAAGTTTCTTGAGAGTGACGATAACACTCCGAGTGCTGAGATGACTGTCCGCTGGTCAAAGGGCACAAGAATAGAGGGTGGAGAAGGGAAAATAGGTGTAGGGGCAAACATTGATTTGGATCGACATGTGCCCCTAGTCTATGTTGTGGCATTCCACCACCCATGCCCTGAAATGATCTCATATCAAAATAATTGGGTTTTTTTCCCATCTCAAACTCCACCCATAACTTTTTGAGAAAATAAAAGGGAACCTCAAAATTGGCATGAGGTGGATGGTCAAACACCATCCACCATCGCTCCTAAAAATTATCAGCTATTTGTTGATGTGTGCACCATTTGAATAAAATTATCTTTTTAGTTGGTGGTATTTGTTCACCTGTGGAGGGATCAATGAAATATGGGGCAATTGTATTTTTGGTAATATGTAAATCATTTATGTCTTTATATGAGTGACCATCTACATAAAATTGCCTCCTCTCTTCCCGCCATGAGCAAAATGTGTCTAGATCTGTGTGGATAGCTCTCACTGAATCAATAATAGTTTGCATTGTAGATGCAAACTGTGAAATGTGTGGAGGGGTTTAGATTTAGCTTTGCAAGAAATTAATTTTTTCTTGCAATGTTTGTATATTTTCATCAATTGTTGCTCACAAATGAGCCTCAGCATGCAGTGGTGGTGGTGGGGGGACGAGTTGGGGTGGGGGGTCCTGTGGGGGATCATGGGGGGGTCATGGGCTAGATCTGCCATGTGTACAAATAAGGTCTACAAGTAGAGTTGCAATTACAAAAAATAATTAAAATCAAATTAGGAATTGAAAATATATATTAAATTGCATGCACAACATATGTTTAAATATACATATACATATAAATTGAAAACTTGGAAATATATAAATTTGCGTGGTTTAAACAATATGTATTAAAACATTTAATTTAACATATACATGCATTCAAAATTTAAACTTGTTAGAAAATGTTTAAAATCAAAATTTATGTCCTAGTATCTAGTCAACATTATTTTGTCTTGAGTCCTATAATCTTATTTTACTAAACATGTATGTATGTATGTATGTCTAGACAATTTCAAATGATCTTAGTTAAAATATCATTCCTAAAAGTTTAATGTATAGCCTAAATGTCAATCCATCTAGGGCCATGTTACCATTTCCTAGATTTTGGTAAAATTTAAGTTGATTCTGTTACCTATAAATTTGTGCAATGTTCGTAGAAATAAAAATCCTAAAAATAATTAACTAGCCAAGCTATTGATACTTAATATATTGCATGTCCACAAACCCTGAATATCAATAGAAGTCCTAATCCTAGAGGTTATGATTAATGAGTGGATAATTTAGTTAGAAATGTTTCCTTGAGGTTTTCAAAAGAAGACAAATAAAGAGAAAAATTCAATAACAACTAGGTTGTTTACAACCACACTCATGTATTACATTCAAACTCCTAAACATGTCACTAAGTTCATGTCGACCTATTGGCTACAACTACACCTACAAGACCCGAACTGAGAAGATAATAAATATTTACATATATGCACCAAAAGATGAAAACAATAAATTACATTCTTATGTATGGGATTCTATTTATACATTATATACAAAAGTACAAGATTTGAGCATACTAATAGGATTTTCGAAACAATATAAAAATTTCAACTTGATATCTAGAGATGTTTGGAAAGTTATATATAATTGAATCAGGAGAGCTTTTCAAACCTAAACTATTAATTTTTACACTATAAAGGATATCTAAGAAATAAGTTCATATGTATGTATATGTATGTATGTATGTATGTACAACATGTAAGTATGTACATGTATGTAAGTTCTTAAGTTAACTTGAATTTGATCGATTCACTCTTGGATTTGACTCCCTATTTGCTATGTACATGCTGAATTAAATTTTTATTGAACCCATGGTTGGATCTGACTCAGAGGTGAAGAACATAATGGAAGAATGACTTGAGGGATTGGTCTTAATTTGCTTGGCTTTACCAAACAAAATTTGAAGTTGTTTAAAACTAGTTGGTATACTATAGACCTTGGTTATGACTACAATTTAGGATTAAGTGACTTAGAAGGACTTAGAAAATCATTCATGCATAGAAGGTGTGGATCTAGTCTAGAGATAGGTCTTTATTAATACAATGGTCTTTATATATGCATGTTTAATATGGTAATGATTTCCTTTCTTCTATTCACTTGCAAAATGGATATATAAAATGTATGTTTCCATAAAATCTTACATAAGGTATATGTCATTTATGTTAAGGTGAAAGTAGTAATGGTATATACATCATTAATGTTCTATTTGTACAAAATAAGATCCCATGTGATAAAGTTTATTGTATATAGCCTAAATGTCATTCTATCTAGCCATGTTAACATAAATCCTATTTTATTCTTAATCCATGTTTATTGATGAAGGGGGTAAATCATAAAACACACACCAACAAAAATTGCACACAGAAAATAGAACTTTCTTTATTGATTTGGATAGCTTATTACATTACAAAAGCTCAAATACAATCAGAGGAATCAACCCTCCACAGGCTGCAACACATTACAGCTTCCTATTCCCAGACTCTAGAATCATCTACCTTTTGTAACCCCAAATCAGTTAGGGTTTCTATTTTTCCCACCTATTCTTGACTCTACACTTCCCCCCTTAACTCTACTACTACCCAGGGTTCCCAAAAATGGTTATTGATAGCCTTTTTGGTAGCCAACAACCTAATTTCAAAATTTGCATCTCCCTCCAAAAATAGGTCAACTTCCGAGAGCCATAACTTTTGATCTGGGAGTTTGATTGATGAACTATTTTATGCATTGGAAAGCTCACGGAGTGCTCTACATGCTAAGAACCTACTCTGCTGGTTCTGGCCATTTTTGGGCCCATACAGGGCCATTTAGTGCCTCAAACTTGAGTTTGAATAATTTTCAGGCATATTTCAGGAAACAGAAACTTTAATATCTTTCAGCTCGCAAATGATCTTTCCGTGATTCCTTCGACAAAGGTCTTATATTTTTGTTATGTAACTTCCTATAAATTTTTACTTGAATCCATGCCCAAATGCAGACTTTCTAAAAATAGCAGGTTACTATTTTTAGTAGTTTGGAAAAATTGAAAGTTCTACATTATTATTCAAGTGATTATGGAACCAGAACCACAAATTTTGAAAAGAAATGGAAAGAATATCAACAATTTTGAAACACATCTTTTTTTGGGTGATGTAAGATTGCCCTTACACCACTAGATGCTCCTGCATCAGACACCCAGGGTAATTTGAGAAGTGACCTTGTCACATCTCAAGTGTTTGTGTGAGGAAAACCTAAATGGTCAACCTCTGCCTTAGACAACCAAGAAGAATATTCAACAGGTCTTCATTTCCATTTCACCAGATATTCTTCATATTGCCTGTTCTAAGTACTTCTTCCCACACGGCTATCCAAGATCTCTTCTATCTCCTTCGTTGAAGTAGATGCTAGAATACTCCACTGTTCTTCTGTTGTTCCATCCTCTATTCCACCTTCATGATATTCTGATAAATCAACAATGTTGAAAATAGGGGAAATGTTGATCCCACTCGATAGCTCTACCTCATATGCATTTCCTAAATCATGTTTCTTCAAAATTTTGCATGGTCCAAATTTCTTCTTTTTTAGCTTATTATATGTTCCAACTAGGAACCTTTCTTTTCTCAAGTGAACCATGACTTCATCTCATACCTAAAATTCCTTATATCTCCTCTTCTAATCTGCCTTAGCCTTGTACTGAATATTCATCTTATTAATGTGTTTTTCACCTCTTCATGCAAATTCTTCATGTGTTCTACAAAGTCTTCAGCCTCGGCACTTGTCTTTTCTCCTTTGTCCAAGTTCCTTAACTCTGAAGCATTTCTTGGACTATTCCCATATACAATATGGAATGGTGATTTACTAGTACTCCTATTGACAGAATTGTTGTAAGAAAATTCTGCCTGTGGTAAAATCAAATCCCATCCCTTGGGCTTATCTCCTACTGAGCATCGTAGCAGGTTACCCAACCTCCTATTCACCACTTCAGTCTATCCATCAGTCTGTGGATGGTGTGTAGAATTGAACTTCAAATCTGTCTTCAACTTCTTCCACAATGTCCTCCAGAAAAAACCAACAAACTTGGTATCTCGATCTAAAACTATGCTTTGGTAGACTATGTAGTCTCACCACTTCCCTGAAAAATAACTCTGCAATATGAACAACATCATTAGTCTTCTTATAAGCAATAAAATGTGCCATCTTTGAGAATTTGTCCACCACCACAAAAATAGAATCATGCCCTCTTTGTGTCCTCGGTAAACCAAGAACAAAATCCATACTAATATCATCCCATGGCTTCTCTGGTATAGGTAATGGTTGATACAACCCTGTATTCTGACTTGTTCCTTTTGCCATCTGACACACTCTGCAACTCTGCACAAACTTCCTCACATCCTACTACAACTATGGCCAATAATAATTTTCACCAACAATAGAAATGGTCTTATCTTGACCAAAATGTCTAGCCAATCCTCCACTATGCTTCTCCTTAATTAGGTTCTCTCTCATGGAACTCCTCAGAATGCACAACTAGCTTCCTCTAAACAACATGCCATCTTGGATTATGAAATCCAACCATTTTGTCTTGTCTAAAGTAATAGGCTCCAGACAAGCTTTCCAAGCCTCTGCAAAATCTAGATCTTTAGGATACAAACTTTTGAGCTCATCGAACCTCTATCTTCATTTCTGTCAACAAATTTTGCCTTCCGCTCAAGGCATCTGCAACTCTGTTGGACTTCCCACTCCTATGCTAAGCCTATTGACTATTTAGATACTGCAAAGCCTGATGATTAGTATATAAAACAAACTCCTTTGGCAACAAATAATGTCTCCATTTCTTCAAAGCCTGAACTATTGCATAAAACTCCTGATCATAAACAGAATACTTTTTCTTGGCATCATTAAGCTTCTCACTAAAATAGGCAATGGGCTTACCTTCTTGACTCAGGACAGCTACTATACCACTACCACTAGCATCACAATCTACCTGAAATACCTTATTGAAATCTGGAAGTGCCAAAATAGGTTGTTCCACAACTTTCTACTTCAATGTATCAAAGCTCTTGTCTGCTCCTTTAGTCCATCTAAACTCTTTTCTATCCCCTCTCATTGTCTTAGTTAGGGGTGCACAAATGCTATTGAAATTCCTGATAAACTTTCTGTAAAAACTTGCCAAACCATGAAAAGATCTTACCTTTGTTTCACTCCTTAGCATAGGCCATTCAATGATAGCCCTTACTTTTTCTGGGTCCATCTTAAGACCTTCCTCTAAGACAACAAATCTCAGGTATACCAACTCCTTCTTTGCAAAACTGCATTTCTTTAGATTAATCAGCAACTTCTCCTCTCTCAACTTCTCTAGAACTCTTCTGATATGTATCAGATGCTCATCCCAAGTCTTACTGAAAATCAAAATATCATCCAAATAAACAATAACAAAACTTCCCAAAAATTCTTTCAGTACCTCGTTCATGAGCTGCATGAATGTGCTCGGTGCATTGGTTAGCCCAAATGGCATGACTAACCACTCATACAAACCTTCTCTAGTTTTGAAGGCTATCTTCCACTCGTCTCCTTCTCTGATATGAATCTGGTGATACCCACTCTTCACGTCAATCTTCGTGAAGTACTTGGCTCCACTCAAATAGTCCATTATGTCATTCATTCTAGGCAATGGAAATCTGTACTTGATCATGATCTTATTGATGGCTCGAGAGTCTATACACATTCTCCACTCTCCATCTTTCTTTGGTGCTAGTACTGTAGGTACCGCACATGGACTTAGGCTTTCTCTTATCAATCCCTTCCTAAACAACTCCTGAACTTGTCTGTTCAGCTCTTCACTTTCTATTGGAGTCATTCTATGGGCTGCCTTGTTTGGCAAACTAGCTCCTGGTATCAAATCCATTTGATGACTTATCTTCCTTACTGGTGGTAAACCTTCTGGTACATTATCAAAGATAATGTCTTGAAATTCTTCCAACATATCTGAGACTTCTGCTAGTACATCTTCACATTTCTCTTGACTGATCTTAGGAATCAATGCAAAGTAATGACGCTCATACTTCATACCTTCCAAACATTTCCTACCATCTACCAACCAAATTCTAGCAGTGCTACATACCTTTTCTTCCACCTCCTTCAAGGCCTTCAACTTATGACGAACTCCATCCTTTGTTAGTGAATATGTGTTTGCATGACCATCATGGACAATGCTCCTATCATACTGCCACGGCCTCCCCAATAGCATATGACATGCATCCATTGGTATGATATCACACAGCACCTCATCATGGTATTCCCCAATCTTGAACTTCACTAAACACTGCTCATTGACCAAAGCTTGGTGGTCCTTCTGCAACCACGCAATCTGATATGGATGTGGATGCTTTCTTCTTGTCAACTTTAACTTGTCAACCATCTCCTATGAAACAAGACTGTCAGTACTTCCACTGTCAATAATAATGTCACAACACTTACCTTCACATTTACACCTTGTGCGGAATAAACTCTTCCTCTGATTGGGTTCTTTCTCCTCATTCAACAAAGTTCTTTTGACAACTAGGGTTTCTCCCCTTTCAGCATATTTAGAACACTCAGATTGCGCATCTTCATCTACATGTGCAACTCGTGTGTTACCTTCAAGTCTTCTATTTGTCCTTCCTTGATGTTGCGGACACTCATATGCTTGATTCCCTTCTTCTCCACATTGGAAACATATTCCTTTGAAACCTCCTCTTCTAGGTCCTTACCCAGGTCTACCTCTTCCTCTTCCTCTTTGCTCACCATTATTCTAGTCACGAGGGTGGTAGGTATTATCTCCCTCTGATTTCGACCGGTGATAGCTTCTTCACTTTTCTTTGCATCTTCATTTCGGCCCCCATAGGGTATTCCACCAGTCCTTCCACCTTGACCTCTTCCCTTTTGCTTGTTATCAAATCTTTTATTCAACTTCTCTTCCACCTTCAAGGAAAACTAGTATGCATCTTCTATGGTGGTCATTCTGACCAGGCTCAACTCCTCTTGAATACTTGGCCATAACCCATTAATGTAATAGGCTACCTTCTCCTTGTTGGGCTCTACATGGCCTATCCTGATAGTAATTTTATAAAACTCTTCTATATACTCCTTAACAGACATGTTACCTTGCTTCAGTCCTTGCAGCTTCTTCAGCAACTCCATCTCATAGTCCACAGGAATGAATTGCTTCTTCAGTTTCTCCAGCATCTGATCCCATCTGGTGAAGTTTCATTTTCCTCTTCTATTCCTCTCTAATTGGACCTCCTTCCACCAAATATTGGTGTGGCCCTTCAACTTTGTTTTTGCAAACTTAACCCGATCTGGGTCCTCCACACCTTCATACTCAAAATACTCCTCCATGTCATTGATCCAATCAATAAGCTGTTCTAGATTCAAATCTCCAAAATATGTAGAAACTTTGATCCTGGGCCTCTTTCTGATCTTCGAAATGGCCCTCAACAACCTAACTTCTGTAGGATCTCTGACAGCTTCTTGTTCTTCTTCAGATAGCTCTTCTTCAGCTTCATCTTCACTCTCTTCTCTTGTCCTCGGCTCAAACCCTCTTCATAGCTCCTCTTGCAATGCATCGATTTGCCTTTGAAGGGATCTAAAACCCTCTTCTATCAAAGCATTCCTCCCAACATGATTTCTTCATGGAGGCATCCTGGTCTTCGCAGCAAACCCACAACCTCAGGTCCTAGTGCAAACTGCCTCACGGTCGGCGATCTATCTACACACTCAGGAACCCTTGCTCTAATACTACTTGATGAAGGGGTAAATCATAAAACACACAACAACAAAAATTGTACACAAAAAATAGAACTTTCTTTATTGATTTGGACAACTTATTACATTATAGAAGCTCAAATACAGTCAAAGGAATCAACCCTCCACAGGTTGCAACACATTACAGCTTCCTATTCCCAGACTCTAGAATCATCTACCTTTTGTAACCCCAAATTAGCTAGGGTTTCTATTTTTCCCACCTATTCTTGACTCTACACTTCCCCCCTTAACTCTACTACTTCCCAGGGTTCCCAAAAATGGTCATTAATAGCCTTTTTAGCGGCCAACAACCTAATTTCAAAATTTGCATCTCCCTCCAAAAATAGGTCAACTTCCAGGAGCCATAAGTTTTGATCCAGGAGTCTGATTGACGAACTGTTTTATGCGTTAGAAAGCTCGCAAAGTGCTCTACGCGCTAAGAACCCGCTCTGCTGGTTTTGGCCATTTTCAGGCCCATACGGGGCCGTTTAGTGTCTCAAACCTGAGTTTGAATAATTTTCAGGCATTTTTTGAGAAACAAAAACTTTAATATCTTTCAACTCGCAAATGATCTTTGCGTGATTCCTTCGCCAAAGGTCTTATATTTCTGTTATGTAACTTCCTATAAATTTTCACTTCAATCCGTGCCCAAATGCAGACTTTCTAAAAATAGCAAGTTACTATTTTTAGCAGTTTGGAAAAACTGAGAGTTCTACATTATTATTCAAGTGATTATAGAACCAAAACTACAAATTTTGAAAAGAAATGGAAAGAACATAAACAATTTTGAAACACATCTTTTTTTGGGTGATGCAAGATTGGCCTTACAACACTGGATGCTCTTGCATCATTTATCCTTCCTAAGTGTCTCATTTTATTCAATCTTTGAACCCATCCTATGTACACTCAACATTATTTTAAATTCTTTCCATTATTGTTGTCCACTTTATCCCTTTGTTAAGCATCAAGTTGTCATAGATATATGGATATGTTTAAATTAAAGATTTAAACATAATAAAATGACTTCTAGGTTTTAGGTTTAGGTAACTTAATAAGTCATTTAGGTTAGGTCTACAAAAAGATATTAGGGTCCTATCCTATCTAATTTGTAGGTTTTCAGCTTCATGAAAAGAATTTTACAAATGGTTAAATTAGGACTACGAGACTCATCAGGAACATTAAAAGCCATGAAGACTGAAGAATAATCCTAGAGGATGTATAACTAGTTCAAGGCCTAGATATAGGGGAAAAGACCTAATAGGTGAGATAATATGTGTGCATTTAATGCCCAATATTTTTATAAGTTTAGTAGAGTAGTTCTGACTTTAAGCTTGTTAGTGTTGTACTATAGCAACTAAAAATTTAATGACTAAATAACCAATCATACATGATGTTGTATCAGCCCACCAACAAAACATGACTTAATGCACACCTATTGGTCCACCCTTTTTTGAGGGGGAACTATTTGACACCTCATCAAAAAGCACTTAGTTTTATCTTTACCCACTATAAGCTATAAATAGTTAAAGGTCTTAATAAATGATTATTTAGAGTTCCTTTCATTCCACAACATCAAAAAGACATGAAGTATTCTTCATATTGAAAGACTAGATAATGCTCTTGAGGAGAATAGTCTTGATATTTTAAGGAGGAGGCCTCTAAAGGGAAGAAATTTATTCCTAGTCAAAAGGCCAAGAAAATATATAAGAGGAAAACTATAGGAGCATAAGGAGATGTGGAGGAAGAAGAAATTCCTTTGAGGAAGAAGATGAGAGGGATAACCAAGCCACCTCCTTAAAAACCTTCCACTATTGAACTCCCATCCTCTCTTCCTATGCAAAAGGATCCAACCATGCAGCCCATTCTTCTTCTAGTTATTCCTATATCCACTAAGGTTAGGATGCCAGTCTAGAAAGACTCTATTCCCAAAGCTTCCACATCTGCTATTCCTATCCAATCTCATTCTTTTGGAATCATTCTTACACCTCCAATTGATTCAACCATGCCTATTCATTACAATTTCCATGCCTTCACCCAATAAGGAAGGAAATATAGAACTAGCTTCTCTAACCCCCTCTATTCCACGGTATATTCCCTCTTCCCCTCCTAACTCTCCACCCTCCCTCTCCAACATTGAAAAAGTTGTTAAGGATTTAATAGAAGAATAGTTTGAGAATAAATATAAGGAGCAAAGTGAAGCAACTAGCTTTCTTAAGGAGTAAGAGCAACATGAAGGAACAATTCATCCAAGGGGTAACCAAGAAGAGGCCCAAGTTGAAAAGGGAAAAGTCTAAGGATCTCTCCATGAAAAGGATAAAGAAGAGAAAGCCAATGTTATCAATCCTCTCACCATAGAAGAAATAATTAAATGGGAGAAGTTATTGGAGGAAATGGGGAAATTGCCTAATAGGTTGGATCTAGTAGAGCAACAAGAAGAACAAGCCTTCCCACCACCTCATGAAAAAAACTTATAGATCCATCTAATTCCTTAGTTCCAACCTAGCTTTATGTGAACATTCAAAGAAGAAAGTAGACCATAAAACAATTTTCAAAGGATATGTCTTCCATATTGGTGATAATTGAAGCTTCTTGGCCTAAGAAGACTAGAACTCTTTTGTCTATTAGATTGTATGCTTCTAGGTCTAGGATTACAAAGGTGGCAATTATAATGGTCAATAAAGATGACAAAGACATGCTATCCTCAGACTATCAAATCATTGCTAATAATTTGGGGAAATAGACTAGGGAGGAAGAGATACATGGAATGCAAACAATAGTATCTACTATAGTCTCCTAAATGGACGAGGACTAAAGGATGAAAAGGGATTAAAGATCAAATTTCTTTAGCATAATAAAGGAGGTGAGCATATCTTCATAGAGTTTTAACAATTTTCTATTAATTATGGAATCACATTTCATCACACAATTCACTACACATCATGGAAGAATGGGGTCATAAAGTGGAAGAATCATGTCGTTACATGTGTTGATGTTGCATCATATTTGATGATGTGGCCCTGAAACCTTGTGAGCAGGGGCCTTGCCAAATAAGCTATTGTAAATTTTTTAGAGTGATTTGAAATTGCCACGTATGATTTTGAGAGGCATGAAGTTAGGGTGCTCAACTACTGGCTCCTCTCCCATAAACAATTTCAAATGATTTTGAAATATAATTCCTAAAGGGTTATTGTTAAGCCTATATGACATAAACCCTTTCTAAGTTCTATCAAACCAGGTAGTTCATGGATGGATTGTCATGTGGTCATAACTATTTGTACAAATATTATTTATGTGTCCATATGTTTAAATTAAAGATTTAAACATAATAAAGTGAAGTTTCTAGGTTTTAGTTTTAGGTTTTAAAGAATAGGTAAGTTTATTTTATGAAACCCTAGTTTATGAATTAGGGTTTAGAGTTTATGAATTATGATTTTACGTTTTACTATTTATAAAATCCTAGTTTATGAATTAGGGTTTAATGTTTATGAATTAGGGTTTTATGTTTTACTGTTTATGACACCCTAGTTTATGAATTAGGGTTTTATGTTTATGAATTAGGGTTTTACATTTTAGTCTTTATGAATTAAGGTTTTACATTTTAGTCTTTATGAATTAGGGTTTACCGTTTATGAATTAAAGGTTTATAGTTTGTGCACTAGGGTTTACCATTTGTTTTCAATTTGAGGTTGAATATATACAGTTTAACATTGCAAAAACAACAAAATACAAAGCTAAAAATAATGAAAATTGGTAGAAATGGACGGACAACCAACATGGGGCACTAGCTAATCAATCTGAGGAGGCAGGGATGTTTTGGAGGTGGAATATGGGGTCAGCCAATGCGGGCACCCATTCTTGGCGTTGTTCTCCCTTGTCTTTCACAGCCTATAGCTGTTAAAATGAAGCTACAGGGCTATTTTCTAAAAAAAATATACTTTTCAAAAATGGGTACCCATTCCATAACGGGTGCCCGTTTTAGCTTCGGGTGCCTGATTGTAAATGAGAACCCATTTCATAATGGGCACTCGTTTCAACTCGAGCTCCTGTTCCTAAATGGGTAGTCGTTCCAAGTGGCATTTTTCATCCATGGGAGACTTCCATGAAATGTATACTCAACTTTGTGCTTTAACCCAGAAGCCAAATAGACTACACAAACTATACAAATACCGATAAGAATAACTGAAGCAGAGGATACATACATAAAAATAGAAGGTCAACTAACTATGTTGGCTAAGGCTAAAAAGAAATGGGACACCGATCTAGCACAGCTAAATCAAATCTATAAGACTATCTTGCCTAGTAGCTAATTTTGCATGTCTTGAGGACAAGACATAATTTTGAAGGGGGATGATGTTAGCAAGGTGCAGAGCATGGAGTAGAGCCAACCGAAAGTTGGTGCATATACTATGTAGAGGCCAGAAGATGCTACACAACACACTCCTATATGTAATAGACATAGTATATATATATAAGATATGATGATATAGTATAGGCTAATGTAGTAAGGATATGAGATAGATTATGATATGAAGATGACATAGAATTCATGAATGTAATTGGTGAGGCAGAGACTTAGACCTGCCGGAGGATGGATGTATATCCTTTGACTATTGTTTATATATATGGAGATCTGTCGGTACTGGGTAATTATGTATTGTCTTATTATTATTTGTATGTGATGCTCTGTTATATTATTTTGTGTTTTGTTATCAATCTATAGCTACTTGACTAAGTTATAAACTAACTACAAAGACTTGTCTGAGGATCGGATCTCTAGACTAGTAACCCTCACCATTTCTTGCCAACAGTGGCTCCCCAATCAACAGGGCACACATCTTATTAGCAATGAACAAAACATGGGGAGAGGGCTGAAGTGTTGGGCACCCCATTTTATTCCAAGCATCAACCATTAAGATGTTTACTTTAGTGTCAGTGTCCACTATAATGTCTTTGATGAACCATGGACATTAATTGTTGTGTCAACTACTATCTCTCAATCATATTCTATAATCTGGGCATATTTGACCTCTCAATCACATGCATACACCTATTTTTTATCTATAGCTAATTGCTTGACTTCTTGTGAAAGCCATTGCCCAAGTAATGGGAGTATTTATTTGACATGCAAGAGCCAACATATCTCCTAGAACTTATCCTTTTCACCATTGTCAAATTCTTGGATGTGTCGATTATGATGACATGCTCGTGCTTCCTCTTTCAAGAATTCAGTTTCTCCTTGGAGTTCTTAAATGAGACCCATAGTCTCATGTAGGATTTCCTTTTGATGGTGACTATTTGGATAACCCTTAGCAAGTGGTGGTACCTCATGCTATATGGTATCCAAGGGGTTTTTTGTGGTGCTTGTGTGGGCTACAAAAATTCATGTAGTGATGTTAACTCTTGGTCCATAACCAATAAAGGGCACTACAAGATTTATCTTCCAATCATTGTGTGGTGTGTAGTAAATCTGGATCATGCTTGTACCCTTCTCATTTTTATCTTTGGTCGTAGCAGTATAAATATTAGGGCATTCTTCAACTTTGAGTTCTCCACAACAATATAGGTAAGTGGGAAAGTTGAGGCAATCTCATTGATAATGGTCAGGGGAACCACACTTGTAATAGATGTGAGATGGGAATCTACCACCTCCATATCCTCCTCATCCTCAACCTGGTCGCATACTTCCATTCTGACCTTTCTTGATGTCACCCAAGATTTTATGGAAAAATCCTAGTGTGTTATCTTCATGGATTTGGTTGATAATCCTATAGTCCTTAGTGTTGTAGGTGTACACATCATAAATTTTGTATATCAAGGTATCTTTATCTGGGTGGCATGATATAGTAATGGATAATTTCATACATCATGGTTGTCCCTACATATTTCACAAGGTTTGAGTAAGGTGTGCGCTTTCCTCTATGTGAAGTTTGTCTTGGTGTGCCTTTCAACCTCACAGTCTATGCACTAAACACCATTGTGTATGTGATGGGAATTATTAGCAATGATTTTCTCTAACTATGTAGCCATTACCACAAGATAAGCCTCCACGAAAGGGTAAATCCTATTATCAATTCTCCTGACTACTTATGCACAAAGTGCTACCTCCAATGCTTCATGTGGGTCTGTTAAAGTCTTGCATGAAAGGGTCCATCAAAAAGGCAACAACAAACCCCTAATGAACCATCGAACATGCTAAATAGGATGAATCTCATAGGATAATTTGGATATCAAATTTTTCAAGCAAGCATCATAGATGCACACACGCTCAGTTAGTTCTTGCTTAATGTCCTTCAGAGTAGAGATATGATGTTGTTCAAACTCTGGAATTTAAAATACCATAATTAAAGTTCCTAAGGCCACATTATTGTTTTATTGCTAGGGACATCCATTTAATAAACCATTTATTTCTAATGATAAACCATATGGTTACAAAATGGTTTATTCCTAATATGGATATCCATAGCAACAAACCATTTTTTAACCATGCTTTATCACTAGTGTTAAGTTAACATGGAGTTTGAAAATGATAGTTATTTTAATGCCTAAGGTAGTAATCAACTAGATTTGGATTGGAAGTTAAGTCATGGATGCCCATCACAATCCAATTTGAATTGGAGCAAACTTTTCCATGCTAATAGGGTCAACTCTATTCGTTAACTTGTCTAAAACTGAGTATAATAACTATTGTTAGGATAACTTATAGTCATGTGATTATAACAATTTAAAGCATATATATAAATCAAATCAAAATTTAATTTTAGGTTCACTACCTATCCTTACAATTTGAATGACCTTGATGTGATATTTTTCTAATATCCTACACCTTATAAATATCACCACATCTAGTTATTAATCATGTGTAGTTATCTCCCATGTTGAATTTGGAATCCCAATTTTGCATTAAAATCCAATAAGGGTTAATATATGATAGTTAGAGTCTATTGAATCTTTATTTGAGCCTTACATTAATTGGTAGAGGCCACTTGGAAAATTAAATGCCTCAAAATCCTAGGGAATGCTTGAACTTTGTCTATCTTAAACCTACAACTTTGTTGAGGGTATTGAAAGTTAGGGTGTATATGAATCTAGTAATGGAGGAGTCTATTCATGTGAACAAAGAAAATTTTGTTAGTCATGTTTGATTGTGCAATTGGACTTTAATTAGTACTATAATGATTAATTCATTAACAAACTAGTTGAATAAATGGAATTTAAATAAAAGAACTAAATAGGTTAGTTGTAATTGGATATACCATAATATGTTGTCTTGTATACAACAATGAACAATTTTGCATTAAATATTTTATGAACGGAAATAACAAGAAACAACAAAACAAATTGCAATGGAGTTTGACTAGTACTATAATCACTAAATTATTAACAAACTAGTTGAGTAAATGAAATTTATAAAAGAACTAAATAGGTTAGTTGTAATTGGATATATCATAATATGTCATCTTATATACAACAATGACCAATTTTGCATTAAAGATTTTAAGAATGGAAATAATGATAAACAACAAAACAAAATGCAATCTATAGCCTAGTGGCTCATTTCCAAAGTAAAGCCTTCTCAAGCTTTACCTACATTGACTGCTCTATGTGTGAGATGCTCTACAAACCTCTCACCATTATCGCATGCTTGCAAGCACAAATTATATAATCTAGGTAATAATGAACAAACATCAAAATATCCCAATAATGTAACTTTTAGGTCCCAACAAATTTCTATACTACAAGTAGAGTTCAAAATTTGTATACAACTATTAAAACACATATACATGGCGGTAAAAACACATATACAATTGCATATGAAGATTATAAATAATCTAAGTAGTAGCCAACATAGAGAAAAATATCCCTATAGTGCTAGTGTGTTAACAAACACAAATTCATAGTATAATTCCACATTTAGTGGTCTATATGATGCACTTGTGTTAAGAAACACAACAAAATAGATAAATTTGGAACTATACATATGTCTTCAATTTTTTGGAGTTATATAAAAAATGAAACCATGAACCATATAGGATTTTGAAACCATCAATAGAAAACTGTAACATATATTATTACAAATAAATCAGAATGGAGGTACATTGTAGGACAGACTAGAGATTCTTGCAACAAAAAATCATCTACGATATGCTGGAGTTACAATGTGCACATATGTACATAGTTGTTCACAACTATATATGCATATATAGTTAATATATGTGAACACACACACATCTATCTATCTATTTATCCATATATATAAGTATATAGTTGTTCACAACTATATACATATATAGTTGTACACACACACACACACATATATATATATGTATGTATATACACATGTATACATATATATGTACATAAATGTATATGTATATACATATACACATACATATGTACATATATATGTGTGTGTATATACATATATACATGTGTGTATATACATATATACATGTATGTATATATATAGTTGTGTGAACACCTATATAACAAAATATGTAAAAGAATATAAATATGTAATTTTCCATGTCATAACTGTGTATATATATAAGCATGTAACTACAAATATTTTTTACATCCTTATTGTTTTCCACATTACAAAATAATAGAAGTTGAGAAGTTGATAAAATTTACAATGTTGTACACAAACTACCTGCATACAATAGTATAGAAATATGAAAATATGCATTTGATAATAGTGAATACACACATTGATTCAAGTTGTATAAAGACATAGATAGATAGATAGATAGATATGTGTGTATACAAATATATATATCGTAGCTCGCCAATCTCAATGCCTAAGCTTGAGTGGAGAGGATTTCCCAAGCTTCTGGAATGATGGATAATGCAATGGCTATAAATGATGCAGAGTCCAATGGTGTTCAATGTGATTCAATGAGTTTGTCAAGACAACATTCAAACCTAGAGTATGGTTCTCTTGTGAAATGATTTAGACCAACAAAACTTTCTTTAAGATAGACATGGAGGGGTCCTCTTTCAAGGTTTGACAAGACATCCAAAACTTGGCATGGGTTCCTTTTGAGCATGTGGACTGTTTCTCCTGACAGACCTATAACATTGCCTCAATTAGGCCTCCAAAATGGACAGTCCGATATAACTTCTACTAGTGGCTTGCAAACTTTAATCTTAGACAATCCTAAGATACCCTTTTTGATGCCCTCTAACATATCACAAACTTGGGGTACATTGTTTTGGACAAGATACCTTAACCTATAACTATCCTCTAACAACCCTTAGCCAATTAGGCCTATTTTGTAAAGCAACTGCCCCTCCAAAGACTCACAGATCCCTCTACACACTTAAGACACATTAGACACATGCTAAAATGGGAAATTACACAAGTTTTGTGACTCCACAGTCAACTATGATGAATTTGGCTTATGTTGTTCCCCTTTACACATGTCTGGCACATGGTATTGCTAGGCCATTTCAAGAAATCTTGACCAAGAATAGTCTCCTACCAAAAATACCTTCAAATAACATTGAAACCAACATCAATCTATCCATTCCACTAATCAAGGAAGGTTTGATTCAGTGGAATGGTGAGAAACTCATGGTTTTTTGTCAAAAACCCTAGATGAGGGTTTATCAAACCAAACTCAGAAGAATGCAATTATCTACGTTATGAAAATGTTTCAAGAACCTAAACAAGGTTTAAAACATTCCCAACTCACTCCTTTATCAACCTTGTACCACAAGATCATGTGGCAGAGTCGTACCTATACGAAATCTAAGCAGAAACAATGAAAGAAACAGTAAAAATGCAGAAAACTGTATATTTCTTATTGGTTTCTTCTTTCCAACTTCATCTTCCCCAAAAAATGAACATGTTCAAGGTTTATGTAGGCCTTCAATGACCTTGAAGATAGTTTTGAGGTTAGTTTGGATCGGTGGGAGACTGGTAAACTACCTGCAAGCACCGATCTGCCCCTGTTTTGGACTTAATTGCACCTAATTACATATTTTAACATAGGCATCAGTTGTTTTTAGACTTGGCAATGCCTTCAAACATATATACAATATAACTAAGCCTTTGACAAGGCCTGACACTCCTTGACACATGCCAAAAAGGCTTACAATGTATGATTGCCCCATTACAATGCATGACTCTTATGACTGTCCCAACCACAAACATGACATTATTGGACATGATCCTTATTAAAAAGCATAGGAATGGTCCTCAATAACTTATTACAACATGATCAACCATGAAACAAAACAAAACAACCATGGATCTTCATGATCCTCTTGGTGCTCCTACACCATACTCCCTGGGGTGGAAGAACACTCAAGTCCTATTGGTGCCTGATTTCACTGTCAGTTTCTGAGCAATTTTCATGCAGGCACCTTCCCTAAAATTCCAAAAAATGTTCGAAGTGTTGGACCTCCTCAGCATTTTTCAGCTGCAGCATCATATTTTCTTCGAGGAGGAGGTCATCATCATCATCATGTTTCTGGTCATCACCCTGATGTTGCTTACGAGGGTCATCATATTTTCTGTCAGCATGATCTTTCGCTGGGGTGATATTCTAACATCGGGTGATCTTGGTTAAGATCATCCTAATGATGTTGCTGCAAAGTCCTAAGTATGACCCGATCTTCATCGGGGTCATCATATTTGAACATCGGGTGATCTTAGTCAAGATCATCCTGATGTTGTTTTATCACTTCATGTTCGTTGTTTTATCACCCTGATGATGCTGACGTCATTCTTATGTCAGGGTGATATCCGTTTTTCTACCTGTCTGCATCATGATATTTCCGAAGGGAGATATTCGCCTGTCAGCTTCATGCATTGTCCAATGGGGGTGATCATTTCAAATATCAGTCACATATTCATATATCACCCCGATCTTATAGTGGAGCTACAGTGCAGCATGATATGTGTGCATCAGGATGATATTTCCAAATATCCGGTTATCTTCCGAATATCATCCTGATGCCGATGTATGGTGACATCATCAAGGTCCGGGGGGGTCATATTTCTAACACTGATCATCTTGTGGAGATCCCCCGATATTTGCAAACATGACGATGACATCATTCGAATATGAGGAGGTGCGCGATAGGCAGATATGCTGATGACGTCAGTAGGATATGACGGTGACGTCATCAGGATGTTCATCAGCTAGACATTTGGTATCAGCTAAGCAGGAGGATCTTCTTCCGATGCATCAGGTTGTGCTGATGAAGGCGATCATCATGTAGGTGATGCTGACGTCAGGGTGATATTTCAAGCAACAGGATATCATGCTGTTGGAGGATGATGATGAAGGCTTATACTAGTGTCATCGGGAGCAAAAGCACCGACATCATATATGCTCGCGACCTAGTATATAAAGTGTTGAAAAGGTCGCCGCGGGGTGCATGTGGGATAATTGATATCCTGCATATTTTGAAATATCACGATGAGGTATTTTGGCGGGAAACGGTTGCGATGCACTGTTTGATGTTTTCCCAAGGCCGCGGGTTGGTGCGCCATTAATGGCGAAGGTTGCAGAGGTATGGACGGATCTGGTACCCGTTTGAAGGTGTACATCAACGGACAGTGGCGCAGGGCTCGAGGTTTCTTCCTGTCTCCTCCCCACCTACTGCATTCATGTTTGGGCGCCAATCTGGTAATGCGTTGAGCACCATTTTTCTGATACTGTGTATCTGGCGGGATTTTTGGTCAACCATGTAATTAATTGCTGAGGTACACTTTCTGGCCAATATAGGCAGACTGTGTTACCATTGTTTAGGTTGTTGAAAACTGGACATTTTGGCTCTGTAATAAGATACAACTAGTTTTGGTTGCTCTATGCAACAAAACTTGTGAGTTTATGTATCTCCTGTTGTACGTTTTGGCATGAATCCACTGATTTCATGGTTAATCTTATATGAATAATGCTATGTTTGCATGTGTTATGCTGATTCTGTCTCCAGTTTTGCATGTATCTTTCTTCCTGCAATAGGGATGCCATAAGTATCGACAGCTTAACACTCTGTATTGGGAGATACCTGTAAGGCAGGTATCATGTGTATCCCCCTGAAATCCAGTTTTAGCTATTCATACTGATCATTCACAGGTGTATGTCTACCGACTCCAAGCCCTGGATAGGCACCAATCTAGCTCTGTGTTGAGGTTATACACCAGGTCCAGGTTTGCATCCAAACACCATTTCAAACCATCTCTCCCTTCCATCTGTTAGTTGTGGGATTAGGAGTAGGAAACCCTTGCATGCTCTCATCCCTAACCAGACATATATGTCCAAGAACGTTGCCCACCTTGTGATCTATCATACAGATCTTGGTCCATACATGAGAGTATTCTGCCTGTTGTTGTCAATTTAGATCTTTCTATCTTTGAGCTAGTCAAGGTTACATCTTGAGTTATAGGGATACCCCCCTTGGTGTGGCAGAACCAGAAGTGAAGGGGAGGAGCTCACGCAACCTCCTGTATTAGTTGGCTGAATCTGCCTGTGCATTAGAAGTGGCAAACCCTAATGCTGATTCAGAAGAAAAACCAACAAGTCCCTTGAGGAACTAGATCAGCAATAGTGGTTCCATGCTGCAAAATGTCATCTTCAGTCATCCAAGTGGCATCCTTAGCAGGTAGGCCACTCCATTTGACAAGGTACTACTTGTAGGTCTTCTTCCTAGTCTTCTTCAAGACTTTGGTGTCCAAGATGCATTCCAATTGCAAGGGTTGATTGGGTGGAAGACCCTTAACCCATTCCTGATCTCCTATTGCTGTCACATCTGCCTCTGAATCTGTAGCATTACCACCTTTGAAAGGAAACAAATCTGAGACATTAAAGATAGGAGATATGGCCAAGCCTTGAGGAAGCTCAATCTCATAGGCATTGGGCCCAAATTTGTGTACAATCTGGCAAGGACCTATCTTTTTCATGAGGAGTTTGGTTGGCTGCCCCTTTAGAAGTCTTGCCTTCTTCAAATGTGCCATGACCAAATCCCCAACCTTGTATTGCACATCCCTCCTTCTCTCATTGCCTTTCTCCTTGTACTTCTCATTGTTCTTTTGAAGAGTTTATCTTACATTATCATGGATGTCCTTCATGGCCAATGCAAAGTCTTCACCTTGAGCACTCTTCCTCTCCAATCCATGTAGATCTTTCAATTCAAGAATGCCTCTTGGGTGATTCCCATAGACAATCTCAAATGGACTCCTTCCTGTGCTTCTATTGGTGGAGTCATTGTAAGCAAATTCAGCTTGAGGAATGATCATATCCCATGCTTCTCCATGCTACTTGGTAAGACATCTAAGAAGATTTCCCAATGACCTATTCACCACCTCAGTTTGGCCATTAGTTTGAGGGTGATAGTCTGAAGTGAAGGACAATTGAGTGCCCAACTTTTTCCACAAAGTATGCCAAAAGTGGCCCACAAACTTAGGATCCCTGTCAGTCACAATGTTAAGAGACAAACCATGGATTCTAACAATGTCCTTGAAGAATAAACCAGCAATGTGTGAAGCATCATTAGTGCATTTACATGGTAAGAAATGAGCCATCTTACTGAACCTATCCACCACAACAAATATGTTATCAAAACCTCTTTGAGTCCTAGGAAGACCCAAGACAAAATCCATGCTAATACTCTCCCATGGCCTATTAGGAATAGGAAGTGGCTGATATAGACCAGTATTAGATGAAGTACCTTTTGCCCTTTGACATATGATACAACTCTCAACAAATTTTCTGATATCTGATTGCAATTTAGGCCAAAAATAAAATCCTTTCACCTGATCCAATGTTTTATCTAGCCCAAAGTGACCTCCTAGACTACCACAATGCTTTTCCTTTACGATGTTCTCCCTCATGGAACACCTAGGAACACATAATTGGTTGCCTTTGAACAACAACCCCTACTGCAACAAAAACTCAAAAAAATCAAAATGATAAGAGTCCAAAAATTGAGAACATACTTCATATACCTCCTTAAAATCTTCATCATCCTGGTACATATGTTTCAGAGCATCAATCCCCACACTTTGCAACTGAATCTCTTACACCATACACACCCTTCTACTCAATGCATCTGCCACTTTATTGGCCTGCCCCTTCTTGTGTTTGATTGAAAATGTGTATGCTTGGAGTTGTTCAACCCATTTCATATGCCTGTGACTGAGTTTCTCCTATGAATTCAAAAAACTAAGTGCATGGTTGTCAGTATAAACAATAAATTCCTTAGGCAAAAGATAGTGCCTTAATTTTTTCAAAGCTTGCACCATTGCATACAACTCCAAGTCATAAGTAGAATACTTCCTTTTGGAATCATTCAAATTTTTACTAAAGAAAGCAACTGGTCTACCTTCTTGACTCAAGATAGCCCCTATAGCAAGGTTACTAGCATCACATTCCACTATCAACAACTTATTAAAATCTGAAAAAACAAGAATGGACTGTTGTGCTACCTTTTGTTTCATAATTTCAAAAAAATCATTGGCTGCCTTTGTCCAAGAAAACTTACATTTCTACCCCCCTTTAATGGTATCCAAAATAGGTGCACAAATATGACTAAAACCCCTTATAAACTTTCTATAGAATGTTGCTAAACCATGAAAACTTTTTACATCACCTACTATTTTAGGAGTTGACCATGACAAAATAGCCTCTACCTTTGCTAGATCCATCTTCAAATTGCCTTGGGAGGTGACAAAACCAAGATAGGTGAGTTATTCCTTCATGAAGACACTCTTCTCCATGTTAATCATCAATTTCTCATCATGCAACTTCTTCAAAACCTGATCCAAATGCTGCAAATGCTCTTCCTTTGTCTTTCTAAACACAAGAATATCATCAAGATACACCACAACAAATTTGCCAATGAAATCCTTCAACACTTCATTCATGAGATGCATGAAAGTACTTGGGGCATTGGATAGACCAAATGGCATCACCAACCACTCATAAAGACCCTCATTTGTCTTAAAGGTAGTCTTCCATTCATCTCCTTGCTCTATCCTAATTTGATGATACCTACTCTTAAGATCAATCTTGGAAAAGTATTTAGCCCCTCCAAACAATCCATTAGGTCCTCAATCCTTGGCATAGGGAACCTATATCTTATAGTAATCTTGTTAATGGCCCTAGAATCCATACACAACCTCCATTTACCATCCTTTTTAGGCACTAGGACTATTGGGACAACACATGGGCTAAGACTCTTTCTCACCAAACCCTTATCCAACAACTCTTGTACTTGCTTGGCAATCTCTTCATTTTGTGATGGTGTCATCTTGTAGGCTGCTTTGTTTGGCAATGTGGACCCTAGAATGAAGTCAATTTGATGGCTTATGTCCCTCATAGGTGGTAATGCATTAGGCATATCCTCTACCATGATACCCTTCTACTTCTCTAACAATTGCTACACCTCCTTGGGAACCTCTTCCTCACTAGGACCATGCAAATTAGGACTATTTTTAGGTTTCAAAATTAGAGCATACCCTTGGGTTCCTTCCTCCTTAAGGGTGTTAAGAAACTCTCTACCACTCACCAACATGACACTTGACCCTACATTCTTCTCCACACTCTCATCCGGCATTGGATCCATTTTATACTTCCTACCATTCTTGGTTATGACAAAAGAGTTTGACTTCCCATCATCTTGGGCTTGCACATCATACTGCCAAGGATGTCCTAACAACAAATGAAAAGTATTCATGGGAATTATATCACACAAAATCTTATCCTTATACTCCCCTATCTCAAACTCTACCTAAGATTGTTCATCAACTAAGACTTGCTGCCCCTTATTCAACCATGACACCTTATAGGGACTAGCGTGAGGAAGTCTTTTTAATTTCAACTTGTCTACCATCTCAATAGAAACTAAATTTTTAGTGGAACCTAAATCAACAATTACCTTGCATAGCTTACCATAGGCCTTGCATGTTGTCCTGAACAATGTCTTCCTCTGAGGGGGTTCTTGTGTTTGAGGCACCTTCAACATGGTTCTCCTCATCATCAAGCTTTCTCCATCATGGGCTGGGGCTGCACTTCTGATTGGAGAGTTAACACTTTGGCAATCTTCTTCTTGGATCAACTAGTTCCTTCTCTCTCCTCCATAAGAGCTTGAGGCTTTCTTAGGACACTTATTCATGGTGTGCCCTACTTGGTTGCAATTGAAACATTTTCTTGTGAAGACATTAGGACCTCTACCTGGTCTACCAAACCTACCCCTTCCATTGGGTCTCCTTCCTCTAAAGCCTCCTCTTGAACCTAATTCTCCACTTTGTTCTTGGGAACTAGATTCCCCTTGACTCCTTTGGGACTGAATTCTGCCCCCAAAACTGCCCCCACCTCTGAAATTTCTGCCCCCTCTTCCTCTATTTTGCTGATCTCCTTTCCTCTTCAACTTTTCTTCTACCCTTAGTGCCATTTGGAAGCACTTATCTACTGTCTCAGGGGTCAAGATGCTGATCTCATCTTGTATGCTGAATTTCAAACCATTTATGTATCTTGCAACTTTGCCTTTCTCATCTTCTACCTACCCACATCTGAGAGTAAGTTTGTGAAACTCTTTAGTGTAAGTAGAAACATCCATATCTCTTTGCTTGAGGTTTTGCATCCTCTTATAGATCTACACTTCATAATCTGATGGTAGGAATTGAGACTTGATTCTCTCCACCATTCTGCTCCAAGAAGCAATCATACTCTTCCCACTCTTCACCCTCTCACCTTGGGTGTAATTCCACCATGTAAGGGCAACACCCTTGAGTTTAGTTTTTGCAAACTTCATCCTCTTGTTCTCAAGAACTTCTTTGTACTCAAAATAATTATTCAAGGCCTCAATCCACTCCGTAACCTCCTCAGCATCCATCTTCCCACTAAACATTGGGATCTCCATCCGAGCCTCTGATGAATCTTCAGTAGGTATTTTTGCTTGCCCTTGGGGTTCTTCTTCTTCCTCCCCTTCTTCTTCTCCATCAGACTCCTCATTTGACCTCTTTCCAATCGTCAAGGCTTTCAATTCTTCCTTGAGTGCATCCTTGACTCCCACTTTGATCATCTCTTCCATTTCTTGAAACTTCTTGGCCTCCTCAGTGGTCATCCCCTTTAGAGGAATAATGATAGAACCTTTGATGGATCTAATACCACTATGATGCAGAGTCCAATGGTGTTCAATGTGATTCAATGAGTTTGTCAAGACAACATTCAAACCTAGAGCATGGTTCTCTTGTGAAATGATTTAGACCAACAAAACTTTCTTTAAGACAAACATGGAGGGGTCCTCTTTCAAGGTTTGACAAGACATCCAAGACTTGGCATGGGTTTCATTTGAGCATGTGGACTGTTTCTCCTGACAGACCTATAACATTGCCTCAATTAGGCCTCCAAAATGGAACAGTCTGATATAACTTCTACTAGTGGCTTGCAAACTTTAATCTTAGACAATCCTAAGATACCCTTTTTGATGCCCTCTAACATATCACAAACTTGGAGTACTTTTTTTTGGACAATATACCCTAACCTATAACTGTCCTCTAACATCCCTTAGCTAATTAGGCTTGTTTTGTAAAGCAACTTTCCCTCTAAAGACTCACAGATCCCTCTGCACGCCTTAGACACATTAGACACATGCTAAAATGGGAAATTACACAAGTTTTGTGACTCCACAGTCAATTGTGATGAATTTGGCCTATGTTGTTCCCCTTTACACATGCCTAGCACATGGTATTGTTAGATCATTTCAAGAAATTTTGACCAAGAATAGCCTCCTGCCAAAAACACCTTCAAAGAACATTGAAACAAACATCAATCTATCCATTCCACTGATCAAGGAAGGTTTGATTCAGTGGAGTGGTGAGAAACTCATGGTTTTCTATCAGAAACCCTAGATGAGGGTTTATTAGACCAAACTCAGAAGAATGCAGATATCTACGTTATGCATATGTTTCAAGAACCCAAACAAGGTTTAAAACATTCCCAACTCACTCCTTTATTGACCTTGCACCATAAGATCACGTGGCAGAGTCGTACCTGTATGGAATCTAAGCAGAAACAACGAAAGAAACAGTAAAAATGTAGAAAACTATATATTTCTTATTGATTTCTTCTTTCCAACTTCATCTTCCCCAAAAAATGAACATGTTCAAGGTTTATGTAGGCCTTCAATGACCTTGAGGATAGTTTTGAGGTTAGTTTGGATCGGTGGGAGACTGGTAAACTGCCTGCAACCACCGATCTACCCCTGTTTTGGACTTAACTGCACCTAATTACATATCTTATCATAAGCATCAGTTGTTTTCAGACTTGGCAATGCCTTCAAATATCTTTACAATATAACTAAGCCTTTGACAAGGCCTGACACTCCTTGACACATGCCAAAAAGGCTTACAATGTATGACTACCCCATTACAATGCATGACTCTTATGAATGTCCCAACCACAAACATGACATTATTGGACATGATCCTTATTACGAAGCATAGGAATGGTCCTCAAGACCTTATTACAACATGATCAACCATGAAACAAAAAAAACAACCATGGATCTTCATGATCTTCTTGGTGCTCCTGCACCAATAAAGGAAGCAATGTAAAAAATGATTAGGGTAAGAAGTTAGGTCTTTCAATAGGTGCATAAGGCATTGTTTATTTAGACCTTAAATGTTATAAACTAGATACTAATTGGAATGTGGTCCATGCTTCAAGGTTGTATATATAAATAATGAAATCCTAAACCCTAAGTAAGTCTGAAACCTATCATTTGAAATACTACTGGTGATGTGAAATCATTACTTGCAAGTTACACAACAATGATTGCCTCAACAGTTATGAAGGAGGCCGCTTGACAATTTGAAATGATGAAAGAAAAAAAGATGAAATCAAAGAGACAAATGATTTAGTCACATGGATCATCAATTGATGAAACAAAGACCTACTTCAGTGGAGATGGTTCGACCACATAGTCAAATAATAAAACAAATAGGTGTGAAATAAAATAGTCACAAATTGAATGGACCTCATACTTGATTGGAAGGAGAAAAAATAAATATATATAAACCTGTATAAAAAAATGAACCTTGAATATATACAAGTTAAGAAATGAAACCCTCAATATATACAGTTTCATTTTATATATAAAATGAGACCTATATCTAAAAAATGAACCCTAAATATATACAAGTTAAAAAATGAAACCCTCAATATATAGAGTTTCATTGTGTGTGTATATATATAATGGGAGCTACCCCCTTGGTAGCAGCTATATATATAATCAAACCATATAAAAAATCAAACCTTGAATATATATATAATGAAACCCTAAGCCATAAATGAGTTTGAAACCTATCATTCGAAATACTGGTGGCAGTGTGAAATCATTACCTGCAAGTTGAACAATAATGACTACCTCAACAACTATGAAGGAGGTCGCTTGAAAATTTGGAATGATGAAAGAAACAAAGGCGAAATCAAAGAGTCAAATGGTTTAGTCACACGAATGATGAAATAAATACCTACTTCTGTAAGCACTAAAAATGCACATGGGCCTACATGGTAATTTGATGATGAGCTATAGTCCTAATCATGTACATGTAAGCATGAATATATACATACCTCTCAGTAGAATTCTTCTTGGTGACATGTGGATCAAAGTTCTTCACCTTTTTTTTGTCTCCCTAATCCCTAGAGCTAACCTCCTAAGGTCTTGTGTCTTCACCATTCACCCTTTATCAACAAGGTATTTTGTCAATTTCTAACCTTGTCAATTTAACCTACCAACATCACAAGATGGGAAATTCACTTTCTCTTGGCCCATTTCAACCATTTTAACCCTCCAAAAGCTTCCAATTATTCTCCCAAAGCATCTCGAACCATCATTTTTAATACATGTTTCCTTAATTATGGGTCGCCCCCTTTGAATTCTAGATCTCTAAGGGGAGATCCTAAATCTCCCCAAGGAGATTTTCCCTGGTGAAATTGGTGACCAACTCTTCATGTGTTTTCAAGAACTAATAGCACCATTGCATAGTGCTAAAACAATTATGCAATTTCAAAAAAATGGCACCCAAAAAGGATTATGTATGTGCTCGAACGAGCTCCTAGAAGTTTTGTATGACCTATTCAAACCTTTGTTTCTAGGTTGCCCTTTTTACAAGGGAAAATCTCCCTGGGTGACCCTAAATCTCCTCATGGGATGACCCTGGATCTCCAAGAGTGACCTTGGATCCCTAGAGGTGACCTTCCCTACTAAAAGGGGTGACCCAATTGTGTTTTAAAACACGAGTTTCTCTTCAGTTCTGGCCCAAATTTGCTCCAAATTGAGCCCTAATTATGTGAGTCACCTTCCCTAACTAATCATCAACTTTTCCTTACTAATTAAGACTCCCAATCACTTCATTTTAACTACAAATGAACTATTCTTATCTCCCCATCAATCTCATATTAACTCCATTCCTCCTTCAATGATAGGCTATCAAGGCTAGTTCACTCCCAATCAAACTCAGTTCACTGTCCAATCAAGCCTGTTAACTCTTAAATCAAATGAGTTAAAGCTACAACCACGTCCACCTCTTTGTGAGCCCTTCCAAGCTATAAATACCCCTCACCTCTTCATTATTTCTCAAGTCTAAGAATTCTCTTCTCGTCTTCACAAGATTTTACAAGCTTCTTCATAGGCCTTTGAGCGTCTTAGTTCATTTCTTAACTTTTCATTTTTGTAAATCTTCAAAGCTTTCCCTTGGGAGGAAAATTCATTGTTGCAAAATCTTGCTCAACTTTACTTTTTTGTTCTCCATAGCATGCTTATGCTCTTCGCAAGACGTATGAGCCTTTTTCTTTCTTAGTATAGTCATCAATATTTCCAAAGATTCAATAGCCTTGTTATGCTCACAATTTGCCAAGCCATAATGCTTCATAGCTTCAAATAGCTCAATTCAATCAATCATAGCTTCAATAACTCAATCATTCAATTAATTACACTTCATCCCTATTGCCAAGAGGATTTCCCCACTACTGTAAATGAAAGAAGGTTGCCACAAGGAGTTCTGAGGATACGCCAGGCTCATGAGCCAAAGAGAAATCTAGTTTCTTTATATGCTTTCGTAGTTAATTAAATCAAAAATTTGCTCTTGGAGGAAGTAATCTTTATGTTTACTTTTTACTTGATAGGTTTAGATTTGGTTTGATTAGCATTGATTAGATTAGAATTATTATAATTCATAGATTAGATTTCAATTCTTGAAGTTATTTCATTCTAGCAATTTCAATTCCTAGATTAGATTTGAAAATCATCTCATAAAATACCAAAAACATGGTTTAGATTATATTTGGAAAATTCATATTAATTGCATCCATATTTCAATTCTTAGTTAAATAGATCACTTTTGTTATTTGAATTAGAAAAAGAACCAAAAAAATCATTTTGCATTCATATTAGTTGCATTCACACAAAAATACAAAAATACTAGGAAATTAGAAAAACTAAACCCTTGATTTCATCACGAGGTACTTATTCACATCAAAGTGAGTTCAAACCCTTGATTCCATCACAAGGTACATATTCACATACAACATTCAATCAAAAGGTGAAAAAATGTTTGACTTCACATCAAAGTCAAGAAAAGTCAAATTAGGTCAACACTTAGTCAACAAATTCTCTCCCAAGTATTCAATGTGCCCAAGGATAAGAGGAAATTGGTTCAAGGCTATTCTCGAAGAGATAGTTGAAATCCACCCAAGACCACAACACCCACAACAAACCATAGAAGAGAAAGAACACACTCTTGGGATCTTCTAATAGAGAGACATCATACAACAACACATTCAAATGAATGAGGATAGGTTACAACACGCTAGACTCATCAATGACCAAAACAGTCTACCCACTAGGCATTGGAACTTGAGAAATCTAAATAGAAAAACTAGGACTAGTGACCCTTCAAGTCATATAATTATCTCAACCACAATAGTCCTAGAATGAGCTCGTCATATAGAAATCCATACTAAGCCTAGAGACTGGCCAACCTCTCTCTATGATGTTCTACTTCCACGCAAATAAAACCACCCCTAGATCGCGCCCCCACTTGACTAGCTCTTGCCACGAGAGAAAGAGTGACTTGGAGGTCACCCATAGCAAGAAGAGGGTTCATGTGTGATATCAAGGCTAACTCATCCATGTTATGCTTGAGTCACGTTTCAGAGCATACAACTTCAACGGAGATGGTTTGACCACATAGTTGAATGATAAAACAAATAGGCGTGAAATAAAATACTCACAACTCGAATGATGGACCTCATACTTGATTGGAATGAGAAAAAATGGGAGACAGGTCATTATCTACAATTGGCAACTCGGTAATGTCAACACTTGAGATCGAGTGGAGAGGAATCAGTGAGCTTATGATATGATGGATAATGCGGTAGCTGTGAAGGAAGCAATGTAAAAAATGATTAGGGTAAAAAGTTAGATCTTTCAATGGGTGCATAAGGCATTGTTTATTCAGATCCCAAATGTTATAAACTAGATACTAATTGGAGTGTGGTTCGTGCCAACACAAAACCCTAATGTGGCCTTACGAACACAATAACATGGCCTTAAGAACTTTTATTATGGTATTTTGATTTATTTAGGTGAAACAATAAATTATTTATTTTCATGTATATATATATATATTATAATAATATTAATTGAAGGAGTTGTGAAACTTGTTTGGTGGTCATAGCACATGGTTACTAGGGCGTCTATGCACAAGTATCAATCAACACTTTGAAATGACCACTTAAGGACATATGTGCACATAATGACTCATCTCACGATTGTTGTTACTACCCAGAAGCCAAAACAATAGCTCTAAGCTCTTAAGTTAGTCATAAAGGTATGCTAAAATCTGTGGAAATCTGAAGTATTGTTTAGGAGCTTAAGGTGCACAAAGTTAGGGTGGGTGGGTACTGGGTCCTCTCCCTTAGTATGACCCAAAAAATAAAGCAAAAGTCAAATATACAAACCAAACCATTAAGTTTCATTCAATGATTTTGACAAGTTCATCTCAATGTGGAGCTTTATAATAAAAGCGGAGTGCCGCAAGCAAACAGAACAACAATTACAACTCCTTCCACATTTGTCATTTTCCATTGATTTAAGCATCGATTTAGGGGAGAGAAGCCAGTAGTTGTGCACCCTAACTTCACACCTCTCAAAATCATGTGGCAATATCAAATTACTCTTAAATTTTTACATCAACTCACTTGGCAAGGCCCTTGCTTATAACTAAGGTTTCAAGTCCACATCATCAAATATGATGCCACATCATGTTTTTTGTTGAAGTGTCCAAAAAGACCCCCCAAAAAATTAGACTGATAGTTGTGCATTAAGCTATAATAGTTGTGCATTTATTCATGTTTTGTTTGTGCATCACATGATGTGTTGCTTTTTATATCTAAATAATATATCTCATTCAATCATAAGTACTTATGGTCAACACTAACAAGTTCGAAGTCACAACTACAAGTACTATACTTCTAAAAATATTGGACATTAAATCCACAAAAAATGGCCATTAAATTCACAAAAAGATGCACAACTATTGGAACATGCTCAACTAGTGAGTGCTCTCCCCTTCTCAATTAAATATCAAAATAGTACTGAAAATTGAACTTTTGAGGTACAACAAGTATATCCAAGAAAAATAAAAGCAATTATACATACCCTACCCCTGCAGGATTTGAACTTGCGACCTACTGTTCCAATAAAAAAATTCAATTGACAGTTCATATGACATTAGAGCCCAAATGTTTACACAAAAAGAAAGAAAACACAGAAACGACATCTTTTTTCCTTCCTTCTGGAGCTCGGAGGCTCGCAGATAGAGCTCCCCTCTGACAGCATATGCAACCTTCTTCACATTCTCATTAATATTTTCATAATCCAAAGGTTTCCGAGCCATTCTTTAAACTGCTGAACAAGAGATCAAAGAAACAACTTCCACAATCACCAGCTTAACAGACTGACCTGCCCTAAAAATGCATCAAATTTAAATAATCTCAACAATCCAAGGCAGTACAAGGTCATGGAGAACCTAGATATCTACTGAAACCTAAATTTGGTAAAAAAAAAATGTAGAGCATCTTCAAGTACCGTCTTATGATAAAAATAATCTTCAAGTACCGTCTTATGTTTCAGTTCCTCCCTTGATTCCAACAGTTTACAGACAGCAGGATATTTTACAATGATGCCCATTAATATACCATATTTCCATTAAAATCACAGTAGTAAAAAACATTTCTGCAACAAAATGCAAAGATGGACAAAGTCATGATAACAGCCATCACATTTTAGTATTAGTTTTGTGTGGGGGCCGCGCGAACGCGAGCCCCCTCTGTCACAAATTATGACGTGCACTCTCCACAATGGAAGATGCTAGACAGAGCCCCATTCCTTGTGCAATGAAGGTGCTCTCTCTAGGCCATCGGCCTTCCTGATCACCGATTGACCCCGCCCAGGTAAGTATGCTTCTCTCTTACCCCTCTCCTTCCTCTTCTACTCCCTCTTCTCCCTTCTTTTGTTCTTCCCACGCATGTGGGATCAATAACACCCTCGTTGCCTGCCTCTTCTCCCTTCTTTTCTTCTTCTCACGCGTGTTTTGGTTTCTGCAGTCCCATAGGCTGTCTGGCCTCGTGGACATTATTAAAAGCCTTCATTCATTCATTCAATACCAACACTTTTCACCAAACCATTTACTCCATCGGGCAGCGTAGCAGTACCAGTGCTATCTCTATGTATTGCATCTAGCCCTGTCCACTGTACGCTAACGTTCTTTCTCACCCACAAGGGAGACATCAACAATTTCAAATGATGGGGAAAGCTGTTTTAGAGATTGGTATAAGCCTGGTCAGTTTTTCCTTAATCTTTGTTGCAACAACGTTTCTGCTAACATGGTTGTGTAGCTCTCATCACAACACCAGTACGGTGCAGGATAAGGCCCGAAAGAGCCGCAACTTAAAAGCTTTTGGTTACAAAGAGATCCAGACTGCTACAGGAGGTTTCAGAATGGAATTAGGAAGGCGGGCTTTGAAAAGTTTACAGAGACGATTTACCTGATGGAAGGGCGATTGCCGTGAAGTCCGTCTAGTTATAAAAAAGTGCACTTGATAATTACTTGATATGAAACAATCCATCTGAATGGTGTTAGGTACAAAGTGACCAGATCAGTGCATCTGTTTCCCATCACATATAATTTAATCCATCTGAATGGTGTTAGGTACAAAGTGACCAGATCAGTGCATCTGTTTCCCATCACATATAATTTAATTACTAACTTTATTCAGCGCAGTAAAGAACAGGGGAAAAATTACCTTCAAAATGGTTTGAACATCAGATGTTGTTACTGGCAAAAAAGTGCAGAGGCCATTCTAGTGAAGAATGTAAAATGGTCTACCATTAAATCCTGTGTGTATGCTTTCTCAAGGGCTTCAATTTTTTAAGATGGTTAGCACCGTTTTCTGTTCTCATAGAGTTATTGTATTAGGGTTTTCGCCCTTACAATTACTTTCTTAGTCAGTTTATCAATATTTGATTAAAGGGTAAATCTTTGTACTCAAGCAAGCAACCACCAACTAATTCTCATAATCAGTTGCCATTTTCCCATATAATCAGACTAAATTACATGTCTATGCTTGTAACTCTGAAGACTTTTCCTTTTCTCTTGTTCCCAGTTGCCAGATGCATAGAAATACAATGTAAAGAGAAGTATATCGATGCCCAAAAAAAAAGAAAATGAGGAATGTAAGGCTAGCAGAATCGTGGACCAAGTTGAAGAGATTCAAAAACTTATAAGGCTGATATAGAAGTTCAATTTTGCTAACTAATGGTGAAATCCAAACTAAAACAGAGATGCCCTGCAAATTGTTATAATTTTATATTGAATTAAAGTTATTAAACAGGCGTGCTGGCTGTATAAACCTTTCCCAAACATTGTCTGATGCTAATTATACTAAATTATGGTAAATTGTGTTGTATACCAAAAGTTGTCAATAATCTTCATTAAGATTATCAAACCAACTAAAATTTAAAAAATTATTCTGAGCTTAATTTATAGCAGTCATATGATGCTAACTATACTAAATTATTGTAAATTATGTTATATGCCAAAGCTTGTCAGTAATCTTCATTTAATTATTAAACCAACTCAATTAGGAAATTGTTTGGACATTAATTTATTGCCCTCACATGATCATTGCAATTCATCCGTAGTTTTAGTTGGGTTTTCTGCATAAAATGACCATCAATGCCATTTATGAGGGACATATTGAATATCCAAAGCGGGTTTCCCTTGGAAGGACAGTCTGGCTATCCTGGGGTAAGATTCCATATTGCTAAAATGCTATTCATTTTGCACCATCATTATTAATGACCATATTGCTGAAGAGTTCTATTGGCTTACCTCTGAAATTTTCAAGAGTCTAGCTATTTGTGAGATATTGTATAAAACTCTAAGCAAGCTCTCTTGATGTACATTGCTTGTATAAGCCTGGTCACAACGTTTCTGCTATCAGCGTAATTATAATTTGTAATTTGAATTAAGTAGAGTAATAATCACAAAATGAAGCTCAAATAAATTAAATTATATCAGTATTTGAATTGGATTGGGTGGGGTGCGCCAGGCTTCCGCTGTAGTGCGATACAGAAGCGACGCTTAAGGGCCCCTGATAGCAAGCTACCATTTTGGTCCCTTCCCCTCAAGAAATTAATTTAATATCGTGTGATTCATTGAATCACGTATCAGATATTAAACTGATAAGAACAGATACTACACTTGATCTTAGCCAAAAGGCCGAGAAAGGTATGCTTTTCCTCTCTCCTTCCTTCTCTCTTTCTATCCGCCCCCTCTTCCCTTCACTCTGCCCTGCCTACATGTGGGATAAATATGTCTTTCTCCTCCCTTTCATAATGTTCATCTTATTACCTCCTACTCTCCTCTTTCTACCTGCTTCAAATCATTCCTTTTCTCCATTTCAAGAATGTTTATCATTTCTTTCAGACAAATCGAATTATTTGACCTGCAATATACTAGCAATACAAATTGTGCAAGTCTGGTTATTAAAAAGCGCACTTGTTAACTACCTGCTGTGAAAACAATCCACCGGAAATTTATCACTAAGAGCAGAGAGGTTATTCTCCCACATCTCTCTTGGAAAATTCATAATGGCGAGAAAGCTAATTTCTGGACAGATTCGTGGAATGGCTGGCCCAAACTCTCTGATAGACATGATTTAAAGGAGGCTAGGTCTCATTTGGAACAGGTATGGGGTCTTAAAGTGAAAGATTATTGCCACAGAAACCTTGTTTCCCCTTCCTACAGGGCTTCTTGGAGGAGTTTTGAGAGCTGTGATTTTCCTCAGGAGCAGAAGATACTGCTTTATAACATTTTAAAGAAAAGAGTGATTTTCTTCTCTTCAACAGAAGATGAATTGATGTGGGTGGCTCACAAGTCTGGCCAATACTCGGCTAAGCAGGGATATAGAAGGCTTACAATTGCCCGCAAGATTGATTGGCCATCCTACTTATGTTGGAATGATGCTATCCTCCCCAAGGCAGGTGCTTTTACTTGGTTGGCTCATCATGGGTGAATACTTACAGGTGACAGGTTACATAAATTTTCTTTGGTTGCCAATTTCAAATGTGTGCTCTACAGTGAAATGGACGAGAGCACGAATCATCTTCTATTATCTTGCGCATTCACAAAAGAATGTTGGCTTTGGGTTATGAGAAAATTCAATTGGTTCTCACCATTACCTCAAATCCTTCTTTCTTTTCTCAAAAGCTGGCCAAGACTTTATATAGATTCCACCTTTGCATGCCTTTGGGAAATAAATCCGGCAATGATTATTTGGCAAGTGTGGAAGGAAAGAAACTTTAGAATCTTTCGTAAATCAGCCTCTTCTCTGAAGAAAGTGTGTGAAAACATAGACAGATCCATTTCAGAGGTGGCCATGGCCAAAGTAAGGAAATCTTCCAACCCCAATTCTAGTTGGACGGCGTGGGATAATGATATGGTCAAGAAATGGGATTTTTTGGAACCAATTTCAAACGGCAATGTTTTGGCTTCTTCATTGAGCCAAGTGGATAGGTCGAAGGTGAGATGGCTTCCTCCTCTTGAAAGTATGGTCAAACTCAATTTTGATGGGGCATGTAGAGGAAACCCAGGACCATCGGGAATAGGATGCATATTGAGATCTCCTAATGGCAAACTTCTATTAGCCAAAGCTACCAAAATTCCCCCAGATACAAACCATATGGCCAAGGCTTGGGAGCTTCTTCATGGTCTTCAAATGGCCACAAAAGTTGGTATTAGCAACATCTGGGTGGAAGGAGACTCCATGAATATAATTACTTGGTTGAAGAATGGCAGATCGGACTCTTGGAAAGCAGATTATATTTTATCTCAAGCCAAACTTCTTTTGCAAAGATTTAATTCTTTTCAGATTTCCCACTGCTTTAGAGAAGCCAATCGTGTCTCAGATTGGTTGGCAAACAAAGCCATTGATCAGACTTGTGAAGAATGGTTCATCAATCCCACAGACTTTGCGATCCCTACTCAGTTTCAATCGCTGTTAGATGCTGACGCACTGTCCCCCCCCCCCAGTTTTTCTGGATGAGTAGGCCCTCTTGTCATGTAGCTTCCAGTTGGAAGAGGGGTGGCCAAGGTGGAGGTAGATGGTCCAACTGGACTTAGCCAGAGCTCACATGCCAGCATGGTATTAGGTTTAACGGATAAGCCCTAACCCCCCTCCTACCAGGTCTACTTTTGATCTCCTAACGGCTGGTTTATTGTGGGTTCCTACCGTCATTTATGATTCTGCTCTTCAGAACCCCACATGGCATAACCCTCTTGGCATTGAGCGCTCTCACTTCCGTTGGGAGAATTTAGGATGGGACATCTTGTGTAAGGTTGGAAGGGCTTTTTCATTTCGCTACGCATTACAAGTGGATGGTGGCACGAGACAAGTTCAAGTGACAAGACCGCCAATGGTTCTTTCTCATCTTCTCATAAATGAGGATTTTGGGAAGATTGTCATGTTGGGCTAGGATTTATTACGTGAAGTGAAAGTTTTCAAATTCCTTATTGCTGCAGCAGACGTTTTCTCTGTTTTTGGTCTTCTGAGCCTGCGTGCTCCTTTTGTTTTCAATGCCGTGAACTGTCTGGCATTTTGGATGATATCTCAGCTATTGGTTTTCGATTTTGATCTTCGTTGGCCCCTAATTGGCCTTTTTATTTACGATATGTACCTTTTAATTTAATGATCAATTTATGTCTGAGGGATCCTTCTTCCCTCTTTTAAAAAAAAAAAATCCACCGGAATGGTATTAGGCACAAAGTGATCAGATCAGTGCATCTGTTTCCCATCACATATATTTTAGTTACTTAACTTTACTCGGTGCAGTAAATAACAGGGAAAAGATTACAGGCAAAAAAGTGCGGAGGCCTTTCTAGTGAAGAATGTAAAATGGTCTACCATAACTCCTATGGGCATGCTTTCTCAAGGGCTTCAATTTTTTAAGATGGTTAGCAATGTTTTCTATTCTCATAGAGTTATTGTATTAAGCCTTTCACCCTTACAATTAATTTCCTAGTCAATTTATCAATATTTAATCACAGGGTAAATCTTAGTATTCAAGCAACCACCAACTAAATCTCTTAATCAATTGCCATTTTTCTTTGCAATCATATTAAATATGTCTGCAATTTAGTATGCTTCTGGATTTAGCGGTGTAATTCTATCTCTTATTACATGTCTGTGCTTGTAATTCTGAAGACTTTTCACCTTGCCTTTATTTCCAATTGCCAGATGCATAGAAATAAAATGTGAAGAGAAGTATATCGATGCCTCCAAGAGTCCAAACAAGAAAATGAGGAATGTAAGGCTAGCAAAATCGTGGATCAAGTTGAGGAGATTCAAAAACAAGAAAATGAGGAATGTAAGACTAGCAAAATCGTGGATCAAGTTGAGGAGATTCAAAGACTAATAAAGCTGAAACAGAAGTTCAATTTTGCTAATTAATGGTGAAATCTAAACTAATATAGACATAAACTGCAAAATTGGTATAATTTCATATTGAATTAAACCTGGATTACAATTATAAAAGCAATGTTTTTCATTTTTCTCCCTGAAAGGCAATGTTTTTCATGTCTCAAAAAGTAAGGTCTATTTAAGGCGCTGAGCCTAATTTGTGGGAATGATGGTGTCTTACACCAGCTACTAAGGTTCAAATCTCTGGAGGTGTCATTAGACCAAATTTGATCTCTAAGTAACTTTGATGGAATTGATCCCTCCACTCATGACAGCTTAACCGAAGGAGGTTTCTAATAAAAATATATACATATCAACATGTTACAGAAATACTGATATGTATGTAGCCTGATTGATTCCATTTAAAAAATAGTGCAATCTTACCTAATAGTTCAATGCAGGTCAAAGGAGACTTAGGGACAAACATTGTCTTATCATGATGCTAACTATACTAAATTATTATAAATTATGTTATATGCCAAAGCTTGTCATCAATCTTCATTAAGATTATCTAACGAACTCAATTAAGGAAAAAAATTCTGACATTAATTTATAAAATAGGTTGTCACTAGTCTTCGAACTCAGTTAAGAAATTTTTTTCTTAACATATTAATTTATAGTCGTCACATGATCATTGTAATTCATCCTAGTTTTAGTTGGGTTTTCTACATAAAATGACCATCAGTGCCATTTACGAGGGACATACTGAATATCCAGAGTGGGTTTCCCTTGGAAGGACAGTCTATCTATCCTGAGATAAGATTTCATATTACTAAAATGTTCTTCATTTTGCACCATAATTATTATTATTAATGACCATTTGAATTTTCAGGTCTCTCACTATTTGTGAGACATTGTGTAAAACTCTAAGCAATCTCTCTATTCTCTATTGGAAAAGCGTTAAAATCAAGACAAATTAAGAAAGACAGAACCTGATATACATTGCTTGTATGTTAGTACTATTGCTGAACTTATGATTCCTATGCCAATTGACTAAAACACTGATATATGAACAACTAACTGCTTACAGAATGTACGCATTAACATACATAACTCATAAAAATTGGGATCATAAGAGACAACTGTCAGAGGCTAATATATAAAACAATATGAAGATTATATATCTATACTTAGAATATATTCAATTTTTTCAATATACAAATTCCAAAACTTTGAATACAGTATTGGGAGTTTAATCCCAAATATGGAGATTATATATCTATACTTTGAAAATAATTTGAAATATATTCAATTTCTTCAACATAAGTTCCAAAACTTTGAACAGAGGATTGGGAGTTTAGATCCTTAATATGGAGATTAGATATTTATAATTTAAAAATAATTTGGAATATATTCAATTTCTTCATTATACAGTTCCACAACTTTGAACAGAGCACTGGGAGTTTAGATCCCAATTTTTTTTATTAAAAAAAAAAAACTATTTGGATCTGTTTGTCATTTTCATCATACACTCAAATTCAGTAAAATCAATTCTGCCATCAGAATTTTTGTCAAATCTTGCTATCATTGTTTCACAATTCTCCAAGTCTTGCCCTTCTCTCTGTTTTAGGTTTAGGAGGACTTCTTGAAGTTCAGATGGTGTGATAAAACCATCACAATCTTTATCGAAAACAGAGAATGCTTCTCTTAATTCTCCTTCATGGGACACTTCCTGTAATCTTTCTTCAGATTCAGCTTCCTCCCACAGACTCTGGTAAAGTTTGCAAAAATCATTACAGCTCATATGCTCTTCTAAGCCCATCATGATCTTCATATTATCATCACAAAAGTACTGGAGCCCAAGCATTTCCAGCAGACCTAGTATGTCCTCTGCACTTACACTGCCATCTTTGTTGCTGTCCAAGGCATGAAATATTCTAACAAGGTCACGTGTTTGGATTTTATGCTGGAAATTTTCATTCTCAGAATCGCTGCTCCTCTCATCATTCACAGAAACAAAAGGTGGGCAGGGGCCATCTGGCAGGATCTCTGAATCTTTTTCATTGCTAAAGCCACAAAACTCTGTTTTTATTGTCTGGATTGCACAAACATAAATACAAGCACAGTAGAATCGCATAAGGCCACATATGGCTGAGAAGACAGTACTTTCCAAAGATATAGACATGAAAGAACCATGAAAAACTACAGAGTTTCTGATGATATCAAACACCATCTTCAGGGCCATATGAAAAGGATTGAATTGAATGAAAACTGGAAATTCTTGCAACCAAATTCACAAAAAAAGGCTTGGGAGCTACTTCTGCTCTGCAGAATGGTGGTTAATGCAATCTACAATTCCTTGTTATAAAGTATTTTGATTGACTGTTTGGAGTTTCCTTGAAGTCGGTCGGAAACACCCAGTTGGTATCTGTGTTATAATTATTGATCGTTTATAGGAAGGTAATTTCCTTGTCAGGATGGATTAAGAAAGTGCAGGGAAGGTCACTAGAAGGATTATTACCGCCTTCCTTTTATTTGGAATTGTTTTTGGCTGTCCTTGTCAGACCTTAGGAGGACGGCCTAAATTTGACGATGCCTGTCAAGCAAATTTTTCAGAAAGAAGTTGTCAATCAAATATATATATATAATCATATAGGAATTTTGATAGACTGTTTGAAATCTTCCCTTTCAAATGATACAGTCTTCTTAAAATTGTAATTATATATTTTACAACTAAAATGAATAAATACAGCCATATGACCCTCAAATCTAGGCCCTGCAGTTGAAAAAATTGTTTTTTCCTCTTTTTGACTTTTGAAGGAAAGAACCACACAGATTCAAACAGAAATAAAAACAAAATATTGAAGATGGGATCGCAAAGGCCTAATTTGATGGTTGTGTGGCCACAATTTTGGCATAAAATATAATCCAAAATTTTTAAGATTGTATGGGGATAGATTTTTGGCAACCGTCTTGAGGATAATTTTGTATAATAGAGTAACTATGAAAGATAACTATCACAAAAAAAAATTCTTCGTAAGTAGGGTTGATTGTTAAATTTAGGATCTAAATTTGTGGGTATTACTATTTTAAAATGGAGTGATGTCTTGGATTTCATGTCATGTTGCTTATTTTTTAAGTTGTATGCACTAAGTTCGGTTTGAAGAAAATGTATTGTATTAAGCTAGGCAAGACTTGAACTACCACCTTGTGGTTTAGAACTCAACCATTTATTGCATATACCAAACATTTGTAAACAACTAGGTTAATTTTGAACTTCCTCATAGATTTTCACAAGCTTCATGTAATTTTAGAGTGTTGGGCACTTTTCCCACCAGAAAGTTAGTCTAAGTCCATGAGATCACGATGCCTTATTAAACTCCACACTTCCGCACTGACATATCACTCAAGGTAGTTAACTTGAGAGCTCACTCGAGGCACGAAATTCGACTAGTCCATGTTGGTTTTCGATGTGTCACGATGGTTTTAAGGAATGCCCAAGAACTCAAATCAAACATATAACCATACCAATGAAGAGAGAGACATAATAAGCTTAAAAGACATATTGACATAATTAAAACATCAACCGTTCATTATATTCATTCGAATTGGTCATAACATTGCTTTCATGCTTTATTCTCCACACAGTTCTCCCGAGCAACAGAAGTAGCAATATTTATCTAACCATTACATCAAAACTCTCTATTAGTAACAACTAAAAGTGGCAAATTCATAACTAGTCACCCCTTTCCCAGACCCAAAGAGAGGTATATATAGTAGTGGGGCATTGCCTATCACTAATTATACTTGCTAACAACCCTCTTAACTTCCCCAAGTTTATCATTGTCATGAGTGCCTAGAAAATCACTCATGATATCCTATAGTTGCACTCCATGCTTCATTTTCCTAGCACCCCCTAGATCCACGAGAACCTCTTTTTGACATTGGTAATGGTCTTCTGCATGCACTCCTAGATTCACACCTCCTTTCTCTGCTTCTAGCTCAACTTTGTTCTGAGCGGGTCTTTTGTCGACTATTGTCTGGGTCTTATGCGCCAAGTGTAAGAAGGATTTTCTTTGTCTCATGCCATCTGTTAGGTCCTTCATTGGTTCTTTTCATTCCTTTGGATTCTTCAAAACTAGTACCATGTCATGCACTCTTGTCAAAACTTAGGTCTTTTGACAAAATTGGGTTACTAGCCAAAGTTGTACCTTAACCAAAATTGGGATCAACATTACCCATACTAATTTGGTTGATTGTCCTTGGTCAACTCTACTTGGCTTTTGCAAGAAGCTTAGGAATCTCTACGCAACAATGTTTAAGAATGCCTCCCATTTCAAGATAGTTGGTTGAATGATGCTAGTGATTTCACCTATTCTAGCACTCAATTCTTCTAACTTTTGCAAATCCCCTTTTGACTCAAAGGTAAGCTCCTTTAGTTCTTCAAATGTTTTCTTTGAGCTTGCACTTATCTCCTTAAGTTGTCCCTCCTCATCTAGGATTTGATTCTAAATTTCCCAAACCGCTCCTCAATTTTATCTTTCATGGCAATGATAGCCTTCCCCCTATCTTCCACATCCTTCAAAATATTTGAACGATCTGCCTTATCCTTGATAGTATTTATTGTCATTTTTAAGGCATGCTTCTTCTAGATGTCTTCTAGGAGGTGCACGGAAATGAAAGCTTCCTACTGAGAAAAACCCAAAAATGCTTCTTTTGTCACAATGACCTTTTCATGAATAGCTTGTAGAAGGTTCATGCATGCACATCAAGCTATTCCTTGAGTCATTCCTTGGTTACCACCCTCTTTACTTGTTCCTCCTCTATGCACTTTGCTTCCTTTCTTCCACCATCCTTCCTTTGTTTCAACATTGAATCAACCAAGACCTCAAGATTTGGCATTCCCCCTGATTGGTTGAGTACCACTCCATTTGAAACCTTAGGATCCTCTTGTATGATGTAGTGAAAATGGTGTACAGCTTTTAAATTTATTACCATATTTTGGTGCTCAACATCAATACCCCTCTCAATTTCTTCCTCCTTATTTTTGAGTTGCTTATTCTCCTCCCTGAGCTATTTGTTCTCTAGCTCTAGCTATTTGATCTTTATCTTTAGTTCTTTTACTTTTTTTCTAAAATTTATCACACATCATAACTGTTAGTGAGATTTTTCTTGGCCACCTCTACAGTTATTTTCATCAAGGCATTCTTGGCTTGAGTATTGCTTAGGCATGAAGGGTCGGGTAACACAAGATCCTTTTGGTGAGCTAACCCATCACACAATTGGAGAACAAAGTCTATTAGAATCTCATAATGTGGCTCATCAAAATAGGAATCTAAAGAAAAAGATAATTCTCAGTAAGTCCTGGGTAGGGTGCTCTCTTGATCCATTAGGTCCCATAAATACAACTCCTCGATAGGGATGTCATACTGATAATGAGCATGCAAAACTAAGTTGTCATAACCATATAGCTTCTTTGGGACATGTCCCCTTGGCCCATACTTGTTATCTTTCTCTCCTTACCTTGTCTCTTCCTTACTTAAAACAAACCTATCACTAGTACAGAAACAACAATTTATGTCTGAAAAAACTACTAAAAACTGCTTATAAATGACCAAACATGGTCACGTGACCATTAGTAGTTTATTGCCAGTCATTTATAACATGACTAAATTGATGACTAAACCATTTTGTCATTTATTGGTTGTTTTGATTGATCGATTTGGTAGTATATTTAGTCATTGATTGTTGTAATCTAGTCACTTATTTAGTCATTTTTATTCACTGATATATTTAGTTGTTAATTTAGTCATTGATTGTTGTTAACTAGTCACTTATTTACTCATTTTTATTCACTGTTTCTGTCCATTGGTAGTGTATTTACTCATTAATTTTAAGCATCATTTTGATCAATTTGGCAGTATATTTAGTCATTTTTATTCACTGATTTAACATTGGTCATATATTTAGTCATATTTATTCACTATTCACTGATTTTTGTCAATTGGTAGTATATTTAGTCAATTTAATTATTAATTGATGTAAATTAGTAGTATATTTAGTCATTTTAAAGCTTGCATTTAGTCATTAGTATATTTAGCAGTATATTTTGAAGCTTGCACAATGAAACAGCTTTGAGAAGGTAAAAACATCTTGTTTTATTGATAAAAAATGCTTACAAATAGCATATAGATCTGAAAATAAGTTACAATGCTTTCTCTTTGCTAAAAAACCTTCATGGTTACAATACATAGCTCAAAGAATGAGCAAGAAACTTATTTTTTGAGTATCACTGAGCATAGAAGCACAAAGACATTCATAGATGTCTTCTTCACAAATCCATGACTGTCCCATGAAGCTCACTATCCTAGTTCAAGATCACACTGTCATCTCTATAGAGATCCTATCTCATGCACCCAACTTTCTCTAGTTCATAAGCTACCACTGTGAATTGTTACCTATAGCAATAAATTGTCCTTATCTCTAATGATTATGCCTCTGATGACTTTCATATTTGGTAGGATGCCTCAATTGTCTTGGATTGTTATTCAACATTTCCTTATGACTAGGCTATGCATTGTCCTAATCAAACTTGTAGCTTCTTGAAATGCATTGTCCAATCACTTGTCAACCTAATGTCATGCATTTTCCCTTTATAAATAACAATGCCTCATGACTTCCACTACCTAGCTCATTATTTTGGCATGCTTTCACTTGTACTTTGCCTCCCATCAACGTAGAACATTGCCCCTCGACTATTGAATGCCTTGACTACCTTTGACATTAATGTATCTTTTCCAAATTCCTTGAAAACAATTCATCACTACTACTGTTACCTAGGTATGCACTCTATGTCATCTACCAGATAGTTACAAGTTCACACAGTCCATCATTGGTCCTATCACTCATCACATCACTATCATGAACAACTGTCATATCATATCATCACCTCTAATATAGAAATCAACATCCCATTATGATATTGCTGTTGCAAAATATGTGTCTTGGCACATAGCTCATGATAACCCTAAACCTTGTTGCTGCTAACTTGTACCAACTCTATGGTAATGTCCTAGGTTTTCATGCATCTAACATGAAGGCTCTTGACTATCATGAGATTTGGCATTGTCAAATGCATACTAGAAGGCTGTCTCCTTACCCCTTTAAATGTCTCTTGAGACACTGAAAAGATTGTAGCCTTCGCATAATTCTTCTCATTGACTTTAAGATTATCTTTTAAGGAATAATCACTTGTAGGTTTTCTTCATGCATAGATGGAAGCTCTTTCATAGAATGTCCTTTCAATCCTCACTGTCATACATCCTCATTTGCAAACATATTCACTCAATTTTGAGGAGTACTTCTACCATGGTCATAATTATTTTGGAAACACTATCATTGCCATGATGCCATTTGATCAAGACCTTCACTTTGTGTTTCTAGGTTAGATTGAAACTATCCAATCTCTTCACACTCTTCTCACTATATTGTTTCAAACATCCATGTGTCTTCTACTTATGGCTCTCAGTGTAACCCTATCATCCATGGGTCTTTAAGTGTTGCTCAGCCTTAAATGACTATCACTACCTTTTGAGAAGGTCCTCTTATTCTTTTACAGTCATATCACTATCATAATCGTTCCTTGTGGGTGAAACCATGATACAAATGTTTGGTGTGGAGCCTGATCAGTCTCCAAGTGGGAGATTGTTGGTATGTGGCGACTGATCATGAAATTATTGTACACTAGTTATGTATCCTCGCAGGGTTCGAGGTCAGGCGGGGCCTCGAGCGAGGGTTCAGGGGTGACAGTCCTTGAGAAGCAGGGGTTCAGAGGCGCAACCCCCAAAAAAAAAATTTCACTCTTTTTTGCATGATTGGAGTTAGTTGTTAATTTTTGTTAACTGACAAAAGAAAAATGGCATTGCAAAACCCTAATTCTAGAAGCTTTTGAAAAGCTTGTTATAAGCGGCTAGGATGCATGTTACAGTGATGTATTCATTAGATTGCAATCTATTTTGCACTGGATAATAAAATCATTGGATGGCTGAGTTTCTGTGGATGTAGCCCATATTGGGTGAACCACGTTAAATTTCTGTGTTAATCTCTTTTGTGTTATTCATCATTGTTATATTTGGGTTATTTAATTTGCATATAATTGTTAGTGTTTAGATCTGCTTGAACCCTAACAACTGGTATCAGAGTAGGTTGTGTTTGATTATTGTCTATAGGAAGGTCTCACGGTTGAGTGGGAGTCTCACAGTTAAGTGGGAGCAATAGTGGATGAGGGTAAATTGAAGGTAGATAAATTCAATGGGTAGAACTATCAATTATTGAATATGTAGATGGAGGATTATCTCTATCAAAAGGATTTATAGAGGTTGTTGGAAGGAATAGCCAAGAAATCAATAGCAATGACTGATGATGATTGGGAACTTCTAGATAGAAAGGCACTGGGAACCATTCGGTTGTGCTTGGCACCATCTGTGGCATTCAATATAACAGAAGTGAAGACAACAAGTGAAATGATGAAAGCTTTGGCCAAATTGTATGAAAAACCCTCAGCCTCTAATAAGGTATTTATCATGAAGTGTTTGTTTAATCTAAATATGATTGAAGGTGGATCTGTGTCAAATCATTTAAATTAGTTTAATACAATTACCAGTCAGTTAACTTCTGTAAAAGTGAAATTTGATGAAGAGGTGAGGGCTCTCTTGGTTTTATGTTCTTTGCCAGAAAGCTAGAATAGCTTGGTAATGGTTGTAAGTAACTCTGTCTCTAGTTCAAATACTTTGAAATTTGATGATGTTGTTCGTGTTATCCTTAGCAATAAAATGCGATGAAAAAACATAAGTGAGAGTTCAACATCGAGTAATACTTTGATTGTAGAGAATAGGGGAAGAACAAAGGAAAGAGGAAAAAGCCCTACAAATTGAGGGAAGTCACAAAGGAAGACAAAGAAAGGCAAATCTAAATCTAGAGGAAGAATGGATTGAAGGCACTGTGGAAAGCTAGGACACTTGAATAAGGATTGCTAGTCTTGAGAGGTAAAACAAGGAGTTGGACAACATGATGACAGTAAGGAAGCTAATTTTGCAAGTAATAAAATTTTACAGGATGCTTTAATTATGTGTTTAGATAATGCTAATGTTTCCTAGGTAATAGATTCAGGGGCTTCATTTCATGCGACACCCCATAGGAAATTTTTTGTAGATTATGTTCAAGGTGATTTTGGACAGGTGTATTTGGGTGATGATGAACCTTGTCAGATTGTTGGAAAATGAAAGATAAAAATCAAGTTGCAAAATGGAAATGAATGGTTGCTACAGGAGGTAAGGCATGTTCCAAAATTTGAGAAGGAATTTAATTTTTGCAGGACAACTAGGTAGTGAAGGTTGCATAGTTACCTTTTCAGACAAAGTCTAGAAGGTCACTAAAGGTGCATTAGTAGTAGCTAAAGGTGAAAAGGTAGGCACATTGTATTTGTGTACTGGTAATACTTATTGTACTTTAGCTACTATAGAAACAGTTGCTACTAAGATAGTTATAGCACTTGCTATAGGGACAGAAACAGAATTGTGGCACCATAGACTTGGGCACATGAGTGAGAAAGGGATGAAGATCCTTCACTCCAGAAAGTTGCTACCAAGTCTGAAGCAGATTGACTTAGAGTTTTGCGAAAATTGTGTTTATGGAAAATAGAAAAGAGTCTAATTTCTAAAAGTTGGAAAAGAAAAGAAGAGTGAAAAATTAGAGCTTGTGCATTCAGATGTATGGGGACTAGCTCATGTATCTTCTCTTGGTGGCTCTTGCTATTATGTTATTTTTATTGATGATGCAACTAGGAAAACATGGGTGTATTTCCTAAAACAAAAATTAGAAGTATTTGAAACTTTTAAAAAGTGGAAAGCTTTGGTTGAGAATGAGACATGAAAAAAGTTGAAGTGTCTCAGATCTGATAATGGAGGCGAGTATTACAACAGAGAATTTGAGAATTACTGTTCATATAATGGAATTCGTAGGCAGAAAATGGTTCCTGGAACCCCACAAGAAAATGGTGTGTTTGAGAGGATGAATAGGACCATTATGAAGCATGCAAGGAGCATGAGATTGCATGTTAGACTACCCTTACACTTTTGGGTAGATGCTGTACATACTGTTGTTTATTTAATAAGTAGGGGACCTTCAAATCCTTTGGATGGTGGCATCCCAGAGGAGGCATGGATGGGAAAAAAGGTAAACTATTCTTTTCTGAAAACCTTTGGTTGTGAAGCTTTTTTCCATGTTGATATTGAAAACAGGACCAAGCTTGAGGCTAAGTCTAAAAAATGTACCTTCATTGGATATGGAGTAGATGATTATCGGTTATGGGATAAAGAAAATCATAAAATCATTAGGAGCAGAGATGTTATATTCAATGAGAAGGTCATGTATAAGGATCAGTTGCAGGAAAAGAAGCATGAATAGGCCAAAAAGGAATATGTGGTGCTGGATGAGATTCTAAAAAATAAAATACCAGTGGTACCTAATGCTCAACAACAACAAGTTATCCCACAGACTCCTGCCAGTGTTAGACGTTCTACAAGGATAACTAGACCTCCAGAAAGATTTTCTCCATCATTATATTCTATATTATTAACTAATTCTGGTGAACCTGAAGGTTATGAAGAAGTAATGCAGGTAGATACCAAAAAGTACTGGGAGCTAGGCATGAAAGAGGAAATGGATTCCTTGCTGCAGAATCAGACTTGGGACTTAGTCAAATTGTTTGCAGGAAAAAGAGCATTGCCAAATAAATGGGTTTACAGGTTGAAGGAAGAAGATGGAGGCAAGAAAAGATATAAGGCCAGACTTGTGGTAAAAGGTTTTGCATAGAAAAAGGTATAGATTTTGATGAAATATTTTCTCCAGTTGTAAATATGACTTCTATTAGAACTATTCTAAGTCTTGTGGTTGCGGAAGACTTGCATCTTGAACAACTAGATGTGAAAACAACATTTCTCTATGGGGATTTGGAAGAGGAAATATACATGCAGCAACCACAGGGATATGAGGTCAAAAGTAAGGAGGAATTTATGTGCAGGTTAAAAAAAAGTTTATATGGCCTGAAGCAAGTACCTCGGCAATGGTATTTGAAATTTGATAGTTTTATGGTTGAACAAGGATACAAAAGATGTCATTCTGATTATTGTATTTATTTTTAGAAATTGGGTAATGGTAGCTATATTATCTTGTTGCTTTATGTTGATGGCATTCTTGTTGCTGGGTCTAACATGTAGCATATTAATGAACTTAAGAAGAAATTAGAAAATTCATTTGCTATGAAGGATTTGGGTGTAACAAAACAAATCCTTGGTATGAGGATCACATGGGACAGGACAAGTAGAAAATTATTTGTCTCAAAGTGAGTGTGTAGATAAGGCGTTGAAAAAGTTTAACATGCAAAATGCAAAAGCAGTTGGTACACCTTTGCCTAGTCATTTTAAGTTGACTAAGGAGATGTGTCCAAAGACACAAGAGGAGGAAGACAAAATGTCTAATGTACCATATGCATCAGAAGTTGGCAGCTTTATGTATGCAATGGTATGCACAAGGATAGATATTGCACATGCAGTGGGAGTTGTGAGCAGGTATATGAGCAATTTGGGAATGGAAAATTGGAATGTTGTAAAATGGATTCTCTGATATTTGAGAGGTACTACTTCAAAGAAACTATGTTTTGGAGGAACAAATTCTACTCTAAAAGGATATGTTGACTCTGATCTGGCGAGTGATATTGATAGCAAGAGGAGTACTACAGGGTATGTTTTTATTGTAGGAGGTACTGTAGTCAGTTGGATTTCAAGGCTGCAAAAGGTTGTTGCGCTTTCAACCACTGAAGCTGAGTATGTTGCTGCTACGGAAGCTAGCAAGGAGATGATTTGGTTACAACATTTTCTAGAGGAATTGGGGCAATGACAAGAAGATAGCCCTTTGTACACTAATAGCTAGAGTGCCATTCATCTTGCTAAGAATTCAACTTTGCATTCAAGAACTAAGCACATATATCTCAAATACCACTTCATCCGATCAGTTTTGGAGGATGGGCAATTGAAGCTAGAGAAAATTCACGCAAGTCAGAATCCTACAGATATGTTCATGAAGGTAGTTACATGGGAGAAACTAATTTCCTCATCAATTTCCGTTGGCCTTTCATGACTTATAATGGTGGATATAAGAAACTAGCCAGGCCTGTAATCTAGTGGGAGATGCAAGTGCAACGGTGTTGTCTAGGATCAGTCTCCAAGTGGGAGATTGTTTGGTGTGGAGCTTGATCAGTCTCTAAGTGAGATATTGTTGGTATGTGGTGACTAATCATGCAAGTACTATACACTAGTTATGTATCCTTGCAGGGGTTCGAGGGCGCAACACCCAAAAAAAAAATTCCCTCTTTTTTGCATGATCAGAGTCAGTTGTTAATTTTTGTTAACTGACAAAAGAAAAATGACATTGCAAAACCCTAATATTAGAAGATTCCAAAAAGCTTGTTATAAGCAGCTGGGATGTATGTTACAGTGATGTATTCACGAGATTGTAATCTATTTTGTACTGGATAATAAAATCATTGGATGGCTGAGTTTCTGTGGATGTAGCCCATATTGGATGAACCATGTTAAATTTCTATGTTGATCTCTTTTGTGTTATTCCTCATTGTTATATTTGGGTTATTTAAGCTACATATAATTGTTAGTGTTTATTTCTTTGATCTGCCTGAACCCTAACAATGAAGGATTATTGCAAACAACAAAGAGAGGACCTGCAAAACAAAAACATAGTTTTCAATACTCATTCAATGATTTTTTTCAAAGTTTTCCTAGTTGGACCATAATGAAAAATCTATATAACATTATTAATAAAAAACTAACAATTACTGGACTTGATAAACAAGATCATAAAAAAAGATATGCATTCAATAAAATTTCCTTTGAAGTATATGGAAGCCTTGATTCCTTGATTCCTTGAAGTATATGGAAGCCTTGATTCCTTTAGATGTTGTAGTTGCAACTATCCTAGTAGACATGTATGCAAAATGTGGAACCATGGACAAGGCACATGAACTGTTTGATAGAATGCATCAAAAAATGTGGTCTCATTGACTGCATAGTTGCAGAACTGGGCTTGAACTTTCCAAGTTGTTGCCCCCCTTCATGGTCTACCAAGTCCAGGTGGCACAATAAGGCTAGCCCAAAAGAGACTCAATAACACTCATGATGTTTTTCCTCACTTGTTCTAGGAATTCATTTCACAGGGGAAAGAGGGTTTTGACTAACAAAAACTATAACAAACAGCAAATTGGAAAATGGTTGAAACTTTAAACTTTAATACAAAAACATATTTTTCAGCTTTGTTTGTAACTTTTTATCAAGTAACTATTAAACTATCTATTTCACACACATTTAATTGTGACTTGCATAGACCTGTCGTAGCTCCTCGTTCAGATTTGATGTCCATGCCAAAGTACAAACATAAATACAAGCATAGTAGAATCACAGAAGGCCACATATGGTTGAGAAGATAGTACTTTCCAAACATATAGACATGAAAGAAGCATGAAAACCTACATAGTTTCTGATGATATTAAACACCATCTTGAGGGCCATATGAAAAGGATTGAATTGAATGAAAACCAGAAATTCTTGCAACCAAATTCACAAAAAAAAGGCTTGGCAGCTACTTCTACTCTGCAGAATTGTGGTTAATGCAATCTACAATTCCTTGTTATAAAATCTTTTGATTGACTGTTTAGAGTTTCCTTGAAGTAAGCTAGAAACACCTAGTTGGTATTTGTGTTATAATTACTGATCGTTTATAGGAAGGTAATTTCCTTATAAGGATCGATTAAGAAGGTGGAGGGAAGGTAGCTGGAAGGATTATTATCACCTGCCTTTTATTTGGAATTGTTTTTGGCTGTCCTTGTCAGACCTTAAGAGGACGACCTAAATTTGACAATGATTGTCAAGCAAATTTTTCAGAATGAAGTTGTCAATCAAATATATATATATATATATATATATATATATATATATATATATATATATATATATATATATATATATATATATCATATAGAAATTTAGATGGACTGTTTGAAATCTCCCCTTTCAAATGATACAGTCTTCTTAAAATTGTAATTATATTTTACAACTAAAATGACTAAATATGGTCATACAACCATCAAATATAGGCCTTGTAGTAGAGAGAATTGTTTTTCTCTCTTCTTATAATTGAAGGAAAGAACCACACAAATTCAAACAGAAATATATATGAAATATAGAAGATGGGATTGCAAGGGCCTAAATTTGATGGTTGTGTGGCCACATTTTTGCCATAAATTATAATCCAAAATTTTTAAGATTGTATGAGGATAGATTTTTGGCAACTGTCTTAGGATAATTTTGTATAATAGAGAGTAACTATGAAAGATAACTATCACAAAATAATTTCTTGGTAAGTAGGGTTGATTGTTAAATTTAGGGTCTAAATTTGTGGGTATTACTATTTTAAAATGGAGTGATGTCTTGGATTTCACGTCATGTGGCTTATTTTTTAAGCTGTATGCACTAAGTTTAGTTTGAAGAAATTGTATTGTATTAAGCTAGGCAAGACTTGAACTACCATCTTGTGGTTTAAAAATCACAACCATTTATTGCATATACTAAATATTTGTAAACAAATAGGTTAAAATTTTGAACTTCCTCATAGATTTTGACAAGCTTCATGTAATTTTAGAGTGTTGGGCACTTTTCCCACCAGAAAGTTAGTCTAAGTGCACGAGATCACAACATTGTTGAGCATGCCTTATTAAACTCCACACTTCCATGCCGGCATATCACTCAAGGTAGTTAACTTGAGAGCTCACTTGAGGCACGAAATTCAACCGGTCCATGTTGGTTTTCGATGTGTCACAATGGTTTTAAGGAATGCTCAAGAACTCAAATCAAACATATAACCATACCAATGAAGAGAGACATAATAAGCTTAAAAGACATATTGACATAATCAAAACATCAACCATTCATTATATTCATTCAAATTGGTCATAATATTGGTTTCATGCTCTATTCTCCACAAAATTCTCCTCAGCAACAGAAGTAACAATATTTATCTAATCATTACATCAAAACTCTCTAGTAGTAACAACTAAAAGTGGCAAATTCATAACTAGTCACCCCTTTCCCAGACCCAAAAGAGAGGTATATATAGTAGTGGGGCATTACCTCTCACTAATTATACTTGCTAACAACCCTCTTAACTTCCCCAAGTTTATCATTATCATGAGTGCCTAGAAAATCACTCATCATATCCTATAGTTGCACTCCATGCTTCATTTTCCAAGCACCCCCTAGATCCATGTGAACCTCTTCCTGATATTGGTAATGGTCTTTTGCATGCACTCCTAGATTCACACCTCCTTTGTTTGCTTCTTGCTCATCTTTGTTATGAGCGGGTCTTTTTGTTGATTGTTGTCTGGGTCTTATGTACCAAGTGTAAGAAGGGTTTTCTTTGTCTCATGCCATCTATGAGGTCCTTCATTGGTTCTTTTCATGCCTTTGGATTCTTCAAAACTAGTACCATGTCGCGCACTCTTGTCAAAACTTAGGTTTTTTGAAAAAGTTGGGTTACTAGCCAAAGTTGTACCTTAACCAAAATTGGGATGAACATTACCCAATACTAATTTGGTTGACTATCCTTGGTCAACTCTGCTCGGCTTTCACAAGAAGCTCAGGAATCTCTACGCAACAATGTTTAAGAATGCCTCCCATTTCAAAATAGTTGGTTGAATGATGCCAATGATTTCACCTATTCTAGCACTCAAGTCTTCTAACTTTTTCAAATCCCCTTCTAACTCAGAGGTAAGCTCCTTTAGTTCTTCAACATTGTTTTCTTCATGCTTGCACTTATCTCCTTAAGTTGTCCCTCCTCATCTAGGATTTGATTCTGAATTTCCCCAAACCCCTCTTCAATTTTTATCTTTCATGGCAATGATAGCCTTCCCCCTATCTTCAACATCCTTAAAAATATTTGAATGAGCTGCCTTATCCTTGATAGTATTTACTATCATTTTTAAGGAATGCTTCTTTTGGACGTCTTCTAGGAGGTGCATGGAAATGAAAGCTTCCTACTAAGAAAAACCCAAAAATGCTTCTTTTTTCATGATGACCTTTTCATCAATATCTTGTATAAGGTTCATGTATGCACATCAAGTTATTCCTTGAGTCATTCCTTGGCTACCACCCCCTTTACTTGTTCTTCCTCTACGTGCTTTGTCTCCTCGCTTCTGTCATCCTTCCTTTGTTTCAACATTGAATCAACCAAGACTTCAAGCTTTTGCATTCCTCCTGATTGGTTGAGTACCACTCCATCTAAAACCTTAGGATCTTCTTGTATGATGTGGTGAAAAAGGTGTACGGATTTTAAACCTATTTCCATCTTTTGGTGCTTAGCATCAATACCCCTCTCCTCAATTTCTTCCTTCTCATCTTTGAGTCACTTATTCTCCTCCCTGAGTTGTGTGTTCTCTAGCTCTAGTTGTTTGATCTTTATCTTTAGTTCTTTTACTTTTTCTAAGGTTTGTCACACACCATAATTGTTAGTGAGATTTTACTTGGCCACCTCTACAGTTATTTTCATCAAGGCATTCTTGGCTTGAGTGTTGCTTAGGCATGAAGGGTCAAGTAAATCAAGATCCTTCTAGCAAGCTATCCCATCACACGGTTGGAGAAGAAAGTCCAGTGGAATCTCATATGTGGCTCATCAACATAGGAATCTAAAGCAAATGATAATTCTCGGTAAGTCCTAGGTAGGGTGCTCTCTTGATCAATTAGGTCCCATAAATACAACTCCTTGATAGGGATGCCATACTGATAATGAGCATGCAAAACTATGTTTTCATAACCATATGGCATCTTTAGGACATGTCCCCTTGGCCTATACTTGCTATCTTTCTCTCCTTCCCTTGTCTCTTCCTTGCTTAAAACAAACCTATCTTCCTTTGGAGACTGGGATTCTTCTTCCTTTTGCCTAGGGGATCCATCTCCCTCCCCTTCAACTTTATCTTCTTCTTCTCCTTCTTTGTTTCCTTCAGTTTCTTCTATTTCTATCTTAGGGTGCTCCTTTGTAAGCTTATGATCTTCTTCATCATGCTCAAGGGTCGGATTGGTGGTTTCTAGCCTCTTTTCTTCTTCTTCTTCTAAACCCTTCTAGAATCTTGCACATTCTCAATGATTTGCTCCATATCTACATCAAGACCTAATTTTGGTGGATCAAAGGTGTCATGAGTGGGCAACTAAACCACTTCTTGTTCCTCTTGGCATTTAGAGTTCTTCCTTCTCCATCCAATGCCTTCTACGATATTTCAACTGATCTTTGCACTTTCTTCCTTCTTCTTGGCCCTCTTCCTCATTTAATCCTTCTTCCTTTGATTCCTTGATAACTAAGCACACATTCCCTTCTTGTGGTCTCTTCTTTGACAATTTTTTATTGATTGTCATTCGCATTAGAGTGTTTAAAAACCTCAATCTCATGCTCTTGCTTGCCACTCTCGTCTTTCCTCTTTGGCTTGATGTAGTAGACTAACTTATGCACAATGTTGTTCACCACAATGGTTATCTATGGGTCTAACTAAGTCACATCTAATTCAAATTGCTCCACATAGGATCTTTTTCTAGGGTAGACATATGTAGTGCAAAGTAAATGGGCGTCCACATCTACATGTTCAACATTAATTTTTTTTATCTCTTCAACATTTAAAATCTAGTTTATGATATCTACAAAATAGCTAGTTGTAAACCGATAAGACAGTTTTACCCATGGTGACATGTTACCATCCTTCAAATGATTTTTTTTCCAAAGAGTAGTGTTGCATAATAGCAAATTCCTCTTGGCTTGCAACTAAGCTAGGAAGGACTCTAGGGATGTTCCACTCATTCTCAAATATTGTCTTCAAGTCTCTAATCAATTGTCTAACCTAGTCTTGTACTTGATTGTGATGATGCATGGCCATTTGAACTCCTAAAACCTTTTGGCTGGGGACTTGTCTTCTATAGGAAAACACCATCTCACCATTTATTCTCCCTTGGGCACTCTAATCTCACTGAAGAATATAAGAAGCAAAATTGTTCCCCATATGAATTTGGCCCCATTCTTATGCATTATTGTGACATCTTCTATCATGTTTTCGACAATGTACTATGATTTGTTTAATTTAACCCTTTTGGCCATTTGCCCTATAATGTGAAGGAATTTCCTAATGATATCCCCCCATTGTTCAAAACCTACCAATTTGCAGATTACTAATTGCATGGCTACCCTTGTTGTTGAGTCCTTAATGTTCAAAATTAGAAACATTTGCCCTTCCCTCTTGTATTTGAGATCGACAACAATTTTGTATATGGCCTCCTCATCCTCAAGCACCAATGATATATCTTCACCAGCACATAGCAATCTTGTTACATGGATAATGAACATCAAAGTAAGCCTTATCATGTTCCCTACAAAATAGAAATATCCTTCATGGATGCATGAGAGAAGGAATTTTACCAAATCATGTGGCCTCCCAAAATACTTAAGCCTTATCATGTTCCCTACAAAATAGAAATATCCTTCATGGATGCATGAGAGAAGGAATTTTACCATATCCTATGGCCTCCCAAAATAAAGAATTCAAAGATTTGGAGAACTCTTACGACCTCAAGCTTGCACTTGACACTATCGTCGAAGATGACTCATCCTTTAGGCATCTTTTTGTTGGTTTGTTACATGCAATCCTTTATTAAATTTGATTCATGACCTAGTCCACGATGGCTGAACTCAAAGATCTTGCAATTAGTGATGGAAGAGGTCCATTCTTCTCCTTGTAGCACTGTGTCTAGGTACTGTATCTCTACAAAGATGTTATCAGATGGCACATGGGTCTTTGTTGCCTTCTTAACCTTCTCACTAATTGGCTTCTATCCCTTCCTACACATGCTCGCTCTACTTCATTCCTCTCCACCGCCTATTTCTTCTATGATTATCTTTCCATTGACTTCCTCCTCATTCATGATAAAAACATGTTGTTTTTGCATAGAGTCCACCATGGATATGTTTGTGTTCTTTCTCCTATAAATCTTACGTCTTTCCTCTTGTTGGTAAAGACATGGGTGGTTTATTAACCCGAACCTTCTCATTTTGTTAATGGTGAAGCTTAACCCCAACATTAGTGGTGGTTAAGATCTTCTGTTACCTACAACTCAAAATATTTAGGTCTTGGATTTATCCCTATGTGTCATTTTTTCAATGGTTTAAGCTTGTAAGGTCATTAATGGCCATCAACTCTTCTTTGCTCTTGCTCTATAGTTTTCTTCTTCATATCAAAATTCTTTTAGTGTTCTACAAATTCTCCTTAACCCTTATTTATGATCTTTCAATGCTTGGCTCACTTTTCCCACTCGCCTTTATTTTGAAAGTTTGCATGCTTTATCTTTCTTTTCACCATAAAAACCCATTATCACTGAATTTGCATTGACGACCTCCACTACCACCACTTTGTATTTAGAACTCCAATTATTTTAATCTAAATTTAAAACCCACTCGACATAACTTGTTTTCCAATTGTAATTTTCAAACAACTAGGGGGGTTAGGTAGTCATAATGTAACCTTTTGGTGTCATCACCATCATCTTTGCTTGGCATGGTTCTAAATGCAACCCTATGTAATTTCTAACCTTTTCTCCCTTCATGTTTTCCTTCCTACATTCTTGGGTCATGCACTTCCTTTAGCGTGGCCTATTCCACTACTTTCCTCATGTGCTTCCTTGCCCTGTTGATTTTACATATGCCTTGTCTATGGGCCCTATGTTCTTTAGTGCTCAATTTTGGTGTGTATTCTTATACATTGCATAATCTTATTTGTAGACTCCTCTCCTACCTATAACAAATCTGGCGTTTAGTCCTCCAACATATAAAGATAAGATATAAATGTTTAATTTTAACAAGAAAAGAAAATTTTTAGGAAAGTAAGATACATGAGTCAAAGAAGAAATTCTTGTTTGTAGAATTTTTTGTTTAATAGAACCATTACAAAGGCATGCACATGGATTTAGAAAAAACATTCATAGAACCAAATCTTAACCTTCTACCAAAAAATTTCTTAGGTTAACTCTAAATTGAAGCCATGTGGTATATTGGTGCCATTAACCCTAGGACTTAAGCGTATGGCGTAAAGTGGTAGATAGTACCCCTTCACTCAATTCAACTGGCTAGAATTATGTGACAACATAAATATCCTTGTGGTTATCCGAATTCAACACAAACCTACCTAAAAAACTCCAACATTACCCAAACAAAATATCCTAATTAGTACATTGGCACTTACCTTCTTCATTTGCTTACAAACTATAACTAAAGATCATATAATTTCAAATGACTCTCATTGAACTGCCCAGGGAGCAAGTATCCTTTCAAAGTTTTGAGCTTATAGGCACATGATGGTAAAATGTCATGGACCACATATGGTCCCAAATGGTGTGTTTGAAGTTTACCCAAATGGTGGGTGTATTTAGGGTCATATAACAAGACTAAGGCATTGATTTAGAAGACTATGTTCTTAATGTGGCAATCATGCTACACCTTTTATCATGCTTTCTTGACATTTTTGCTCTAGCATGTGATGGCATGTCACTCATCAAGTTTTAGCAAAGAATCAAGTCTGGTGGTGAGAGATTCCTCATCATCTAGAAATCCAACTTGTGCTTTGCATAAGGATGGGAACATAAACTTTACTGGTAGGACATCCTTTGCACTAAACACAAGTTGGAATGGTGTAGCTTTGTTGAGGCACTTGTACATGGTCTAATATGCTCATGTAGGACCATTGAAACCTTATCATCCCAATTGTGCTTGGATATAGCACATATCTTTGTCAAGGTGTGACTAAGGATTTTGTTGAAGGCCTCCACTGTGCCATTGCCTTAAGGGTGATATGAGGTTGTTTATGGTGGGCAACCATAAACTCAAATAATAAGATGCGCATAGTCTCATTCAGAAAATGGGTGCCTCTACCCACTTGTCAAACTTAATGGGCATCCATACTGAGTAAGAATATTTCACCATAGGAATATTGTGACCATGGTAGTAGTGCAATCTCATGTGGGTGCAACTTCGACCCAACAAGTTAAGTAGTATGTGGTAGTGATGGTATACCATGCACCTATTCTTCATCTTGTAGGAGAAATAGGCCCTACAAAATCAATCACCAATTTCTCAAAGGGTTCCTAAGACATGATGAGGTGTAATTGCATTTCATCTCATTTATTTGGCTTTCCCATGCACTAGAAATGGTTGCACTACTAGCATACACCTTTGCATCCTTAAAAATTGTGGGCCACCAAAATTTAGCTAATAATAGCTTATGCATTGTCACCTCCCCGGTGTAATGGCATTCAATTATGTTGCCATATGTTTCTTGTATAATAACCTATCATTCATGCTCCAATACACAACATCACAAAATCTCATCCCGACAAAGTTTGTAAAGGTCACCTTGAATGAGCAGGTATAGGGTAGCATAGACTGCAAGTTGTTTTTTATTAACTTGTTTCATTTTTGTCAATGTGTGTCTAGATGACAAAAAGAGGGCTATGTTTTCCAACACATCAGACACTTGGTGGTTCTAAAATAAATGTGCATTAGGCATTCTTTCATCCATGTCGTATTCTTCATTGCTCATGGTTATGTGCGACAGATCATCATGTCTTGTATTATTCTTCCTAAGTTTGATAATGATCAAGAATTGGAATTATTGAAACAAAACCACCCATCAACATATCCTTTCATGAAGTATAGCTTTGTTAACTAGATATTTTAATGCCATGTGATCTATGAAGAACATGAAAGGAGTGGCCAATAGATATTGGCATAACTTCTAGAGTGTGTAGACCATGGAGTGTCCTTCACATTTGGTTGTGGTGTAGTTACACTCCCCTAAGGTCAATTTGCAACTGGTAAAGTAGATAGGGTAATATATTGAATCATTTTCTGGTTGTACAAATACTGCACCAATGGTAGTTTTTGATGCATCAACATGAACATGGAATGGTGTTGTGTAATTTGGAAACTACAATACTAGGGCACTAGCCAGTGTCTCCTTTAGCATCTCAAAAGTTTGTTTTTGAGATGATGTCCACTTGAATAAGCCTTGTTTCTTCAACAGTGCTTCTAATGGTGCAATGATCTTGGCATTGGTGGTACCTACCTAGGTCTAGGTTTTTAAGTTAGTTATGCAAGAATTCATCTTTATTTTCCCTTAAACCCTAAGTCCCAGAGTTGTATTTTACTTTATGTTATAATTTTCCATTAACTGTTCATCCTAGGTTACCGATCACTTAAGTTATAACCTTGAGTCCTTGAAGTCATAGAGTGACCAGCCCTGAGTCCTAATACTTACCTATTATTGCCCGTAAATGTCATATCCTTTGTAAAATATTAAGTCATAAGTCTTTGTAGGGCTAAGAGGTGCCACATGGCACGATATCACGAGCCTGCATTGTAGCTAGAGTTGACATCATGGTCCCACTACAGGGCTGCGAAATGTAAACAACTGTTGAAGACATCTGGGCTTATAGCCATAAGATCAAGGATTCTGAATAAATGAAGGAAGCATTGCCAGGTGTCAGGTTGAAAAGTAAGCCACAGGAAATGGAAGATCTAATGGTAGCACAGAGGCATAGAGGAATCTTGTCAAAGGCAAAGATTCACCATGTGACCACAAGATTGTGACACGTGGCTAGCTCTCAAAGGAAGAATAAAGGATTACATAAGGCATGATACATGGAGGCTTTAGTGCACTCACGTAGAGCCAAAAGGTGGTGGCTTACTTCCCACTATGCTACTGTGAAATGAAGCCACGTGTCCACATCAGAGAAAAGGTAGAAGAGTCAACAAGAAAAGTGCATTCAATATGGAGTTATTTCATTGGCTAATGTATTTTCAATGAAATTTTCAAATATGGTGGGCAACTTATGACCATTGATCTCACATAAAGAAGCTCAAATCAATGGGTGAAATTTGAACCTACTGTAATGAATGTTGGAAGTCACTCTGAAACATGAATTGCAATAAAGGCCAAAGTGATGCGCATTGATGCAACTAGCCCTAAATTGAAAGCTTCTTTAAGGGTGAAAAAGAGGGTTTTTCATATCATTTTTACGGGCACGAAAAGAGTTCTGGCACACAATGAAGATTGAATGAGCATATACAGAGATCCTAAAGCATCTACAGAGAAAGAAAACCCGTAAGTTGCTTCCACTCATTGTGCCTGTTCCAAATTGAATTATCATTCTGTGAATAGTTTTGAGCATCAATAGAAAAAGAAAAACCCTAGTCTGTGTAAACAAATTTCAAAATGAGTCAAGTGAGCCAAGCCTCTTCCTCAAAAAGGAGTTTAGATGAAGACTTAATGGTCCAACTCCCTGGGTCTTCACGGAGGCCTATGAATGTGCATGGTCCCAATGGGCAGAATGACAAACTTTTGGACCTGTGTAATGATTGTCAGGATGCCCAGTTGCATGTGCCAGGATGGATTTTGTTCAAGCACTAGTATAATAGAAGGGAATATAAGGCCCTAGTCTGCAATGCCTAGAACTTAGACTTGGCCAAATTAATATGCCCTAATGTGTTTCCAAATCTAGATTTTGTGAGGGCGGTCACACAAAGATACGATCTTGCATCTAGAGCAGTATTGGCAGGAATAATATTGTCATAATCAAAACCACAAAAACCTACATCTCAAATGTGTTTGGCTTAAACCCTACCGCCAGCAAGTAAATTAATCTTGGTGCTCTGAAGGAAGAATATAAGAGAGTTAAGCATGGATATAGAGCGTTTAAGTTGCCCAAGCATAGACCAAAGGGCATTGATGGAAAATTGGTTAAGATATCAAACCAGGAGGAGGAACCATTTGATGTGTCATAGTTCATGCATTACTTTGTGAAGACATATCATACTCTATTCTAGGTATTAGGAAGAGATGCACTAGATAAAATGCCAATTTCCTTGATGATGATGGCAGTAAACATACAAGATATCTCAACTACAGAGCCTTTTGACTATGCAATGTATATAGTTGATAAAATGCACAAACAATTGACTAAAATTAAGAACAAGCTATATACTGTAGATGCAAAAGTGGAGTTAACGTGGTATTCAATGATGTGCCACATGCTTTTGTATGCTAGATTAGGATTGTGGCATAAAGACTTGCATGTTAAGGAGAAAGATCCAACTTTTTACTTGCTCTTTGTATAGATGTGGACTTGCATGATGGATATGCATTGTACAGATGTAGATTATATTATTTTTGAGGAGCATTTTTTTAGAAGGATGTTGGGATTCCTAGAGCCTAAAGGTGAAAGGATGCACCCTGATGTACTTGATTTTTTGAGACCTTTGGACAAGACCCTAGAGTTGGGAATTCAACACAACTGGGGAGATTGGTTCTTGCATACTAATACCACCTACATCAGAGTCTATGGGAACAAGGCTTCCCCATATATCTTACCAAAATATGTGCCTAGGAGAATAACATTTTTGGAGATAATGAGATAGCTGAATGAGTTTGATAAGGAACATTTGAGACTACACAAGAAAGGCTCTTTCTTTCCTACCTCCATTAAGTTTTGTGATTTTCCAATTGCTAATAAGGATGGCCTGGATCAAATTGATTTAGTATTGATGGTTTACAGAATGGGGTTTGAGTAGCCAAGGGTATTTGACCCTAAGGGATTTATAAATAAGGTAAGGCTTGGAATTAGAAGACCTCAATTCACCCACGAAGTTTTATTTGATGAAGATACAGTGAGAAATTGTGCCACAATGGGTGAAGTACTTTTTTGAGGAAAAGGTGGGAGACATTAATGGAGCGGGAAAGGATGAGAAAGAATCTATACTCTACATATCTAAGAGCATTTGTAGAAGAGAATGATCCAATAGCAAGTGTAGATGAAAACTAATGCATTGCAGACTTAACATAATTTAAGGGTAAACCTATCTAAATAGTCCACTCTATCATTGTACTTCCTACATTAAATTATCAACCAAGGAGCATAAGATTATGATGGCACTACACTGTATGTGCCTTCAGGTCTCATATTCTTTCTAAACTATCTTATCTAAACCTACTTACTTTACTGGAATTCATAGAAATGTAAAAATAGTAAAAACGGTTACAAAATCTAGTGGCTACGGGTACCTTAAGCATAAGCTGTAGATAACTGTTAACATGTTGGTTAACAGATTTGTCCTTGTTCTGAAAATATTTTATTATGACTCTATACCCCTCTTTTGAAGAACAAATGAGTTAAGAAACAAATGGGTGAACTTTTTAAATTAGTTCCCCTCTGAATTTAGGTACAGCTCCCTTTAAGATTTTCAACGAATTTAATCTATTCAACTATCCAAATGCACTTTTAACCAGAAAATGCTTAAGGTAGACTGACATTCACACACAACTATGTTATGAATGTGATAAATTTATACAGTAACAGTGAACAATAGAATGCACAGGTTCTACTTTTGATACATTCAAATACGTGAACACATACATATGAACTTGCTGAACCAATAAATAATGGAACACATATGATGAGTTGTCTAATAAAAGAGCAATTACTAGATGAAAGGAGATTTCACATAGAAAATCTAATTCCAAACACTCAGACGCATAGATCCAAGTAAGCATTAATTGTTTCTTCTTCTCATTCACAGATGAAAGGTTTCTCGGACAATCATCACATAATGTAAAATCATAAAATGGTTTGCTAAAATTCCCCTTTTCTTTCCTTTTCCTAACTTTCTATATCCTTTCAAAGATTTTAAAAACCTATATATATGAATGTCTTAATCATGTCTTTGAGTAAATCAAACCTAGAGTTAACATAACTCTGACCCGTATGGGATTTAGTTTATAACAACTGATTTTAAAGATCAAGATTGTTGAAAATAACATAAAAGAGGAACTGAAATAAAGAAAATGAGCCAATGAGATCATGACTGGGACAACAGATTTGCATCTCCAGATTTGTTATCGGTGGCCTGGGAAGCACGTTGGGTCTTCCACTCCTGAAAAGCTGCAATGAACTCTTGAATCTTCAGGAAGTTGGGAATACCTATATGTTTCATTCTTGACCTCCAAACTTCTTTTTCCCTTCGCATTTTTCCAAATTTTTCTTTGTATTTTGGAAGTCCGTCTATACAGAGATAAAGTAATGACTCAACTTTAGAAATCCAGGAGAAATACTCAATTAGAATATTGTCATTTTCTCTGACAAAGCCGATTTTATCTTTGAAAGATTGGACCACTGCGTTGACATATTCCACTGGTTTTCCATCATCTTTTATGTATTTAACATCAATGCATTACAAGTCACGTTGTAGCAATTGAGTGAATTCTATTATCTCCTTAATTAGCTTTGTAAGTTCAAAGCATCCCTGCCGGGATATTGAATTCCTCCATTCAATATTTTTCTTCTTCACATATAGTAAATCTTCGTCCAAACTAGTCAAGCTTTTTTCTGTCAAAAACTTCGCCAGCCCATATTTATGAACTTCATCTATTTGGTTTATCACATTCGCCCACTTACCTTCATCTTTTGCCCAAACAACAACCTGTGCTTTAAGATCCTCAATGGTGGCAGCAGTCAGATCATATATGCTCTTGAGTTCACGGATGTATTCGGCTCCTTTCTGCTCAATGTTATCCAACCAACTGTCAAATGTTTTTGTCACCATTTTGCTTCTATGAACTTGATCTAGCATCTTTTGGTTGACAAGTGATTTTGGGTCAAAAGACAGGGGGAGCTGTGAGATCAGGTGCAGGTTAGGGTTGTGAATAGCATCAATGTACTCTGCCATTGAATGCAGAGTTTGCTTCTTTTCATCTTTCCATGTTTGACTAACCATCCTCTTAGTAGATGCTTCAAGGTGGTGGACATCTGCAGCTCTAGAAGCAGCACCGAGATCCACTCTCTCCATAGTGAAATCATGCACTGTTGGATCTTGAACTTCTTCCTCAGTCACTGGCTTAGCTATTTCAGCACTCCAGTTACCAGTGTTTGGATCAATGTTTATTCTACATGTCGTCTTGAGTTTCTTGGACTTGGGGGTTTTCTCCAAACATTTGCTTACCATGTCCTCTAAAGGGACAACAAAAGGAATTACTTTTTTCTTGTCGGAGATAGAACTCTCTAGCCACTTTGGTGCAGGGGCTGAGGTTGTCTTCTCAGGGTTCACTCCATCAGAGGATTCATTTGAAATCATTAATATTTTAGGGGTCTCCAGAATGGCCCCTGACTATGGCCCGGTGTCAACTTCCTCTGTTCTATGTGGACTTGGCTCCTTGTCACCCATAGGTTCTTCTGAATCTTCCTCTGAATTCAAATCAACAACTATTGTTTTAGAAACCTATTTCTTTCTTTTCCCTTTAGTCCTCAACCTGGTAACACGAGATGGTAGAATATCTGTGAGGACTCTTCTGGATCTCTTAAGGGCAGGGCTTCTTTCAGTTGATGGCTTGGAAGCACCTGCACCACAGATAGCAATAGGTTGATTAGAAGAGCTTATGGGAAGTGATGATCTAATCATTGAGGATAATTGTTGGGCATTTTTATCCTGAAGCCCTTCCTGTCTCTTTTCCCTCAACCATTTCTCGGTTCTTCTTATCACTGGAAGAGTTTTAATTTCAATTCTATCTTCCTCCTTTTTGCTCCAATCAACTTCTGGAATAGGTAATTGTTCTACTCTCTCAAACTGTGGGTCAATCACTTGTTCATCATCATCAATAATTCTAGAAATATCCATGTTTAAGTTGAGAGTAATTATCTGCCCCAAAGAAAACCTACACCACAGCCTTCTCCTGACCTCAAATTCATCTGGACAGTCTTCCCAGTAATCCTCCAACTTAGGAATGTGTGAAAGCCCTATTCCAGGATCTAGGTTATCTTTGACAAATCCTTTACTGTTAAATTGAGACCTGGCAGTGAAGAATTGAAAATTGAACCTTTTAAGGCTCACCTCCAAATTCAAGGCATCAGATTTTGATTGGCATGAATAATGCCCAAGTTCAATGGGGAAAGAAATACCAAAACCCTTTTTTGATGAGAATTTCTTATCTACATGTGCCAGCTGTCTACATACCTCCATCAACATGAAACGGTCAAACACATATCTAGGTAGCTTAACAGGTTCACCGTCAAATCCTCGAACTCTGATATAAGTGAACTCAGAAAATTGAATGAAGAAGCTACCATAGATGCTAATCAGTTGCATTGCTTCACTGGACATTCTTTTGCCTAGATTACCTGCTAGTTCATGGGTCATTTTCCCAATGAAGACATCATTAACCCTTTTATAGTTTTCATAGCAATTCCTTCTCTGTAACTATGAATAATATTCATAAATCTTACTATTCTCAGCTAAGGGTGCATGAGGTAGGTTAAACCACTCTCTTGTAGATGCTAGACAATAGAACAGGTACGAAGACATATAGAAATCTCTGTCACCCAGACAATTGCTCAAACCCTGGTGTAGACAGTCAGCCACTATTTCTGCCCAATCTAAATATTGTTCTCCTTGAAGGATGACTTGTATGAAAAGGTACATCCAATCCTCCCAATAATAGGCATGCTGACTGCCCTTCAGTCTGTGTAACAACACCATAATATCCCTCACTTCCTTAATCAAATGATCCCTGGTAAGTGGCCTGGGCAACCTTGAACCACCCTTCTGAAATTTCAACAGCCAGTTTCTCGCTATTACACTTTTGTAAGTTGATTTCTTCTCCAAGAAATGCCCATAGGAAGAAGTAATATCAAGGTTGGAATACACCTCTTTAGGCAGTATCTTCATCACAGACATGAGGGTTTGTCTATTGACATGGAATAACACATCACCATTTGCATTTCTGATGCATCTGTCCTGGGGGTTGTACCTATTCACTCGTGAACCAATTCTAGGCACAGTATAGCCTGAGGAAAAGCTGCAGCTTCAACTAAACCACTGTCTACAATTTTCTTCATTGTAGGGGTTTGAACAAGGTTTCTAGTTCTTTCTTTAAATTCCTCTAAATCATATTGATCCAGTGCAGTATCTCCAAATTTAGAGTGAGAATAGGTAAGACCAGGACCATGTTCATTCCCCAAACATGTAGATTTTAAAGCCATACTTAGAGGATTACAATAAAAACACTTCAAATTTTGAAAACAACAGAAATTTAAGAGATTCTTCTTTCCAGCATAAGAACTAGGAATAGCACATGGGAAAAATAGAACTCACCTTCACAATATTTGAAATCACTGTGAAAATTTGAATAACAAGAATCTTACACTTCTGGCACTATTCTCCTCCACGTTGCACAGTATGTTTACTTGCTAAACTTGGCTTTTTCTTAGTTAATAATGGCACTAACCAGATTGAATAATTAACACTCGGAACAATGCATGCCAAAAATATTTGAAAAGACATGAACTTTGACTTCTTCATTAATAGCAAGTATTATTCACGTGCTATCACGATGTATAATGATTATCCGTAGCCTCTGCTAAATTAGAGCTCTCGGTTTCATGATGAGTTTTTGACATATTTTCCTCCAACTTTCCTGCTAAATTTGACTTAGAAATCCGTGGGAACAAACGGGACCGAAATCACGAAATCTTTGAACTATTGAACCATTGAACCTTTAGGACGTGGTTCAATGCGGTGGTTCAACCATACCAATTGGACCATATAGATGAGCAAAGGATTCACTTACGAAAATAGGAACTTAAACTCATGAACCGTTGAACTTGTAAAGATATGGTTCAATACGAAGGTTCAAAGACGTAAGGGTTATGTAGACCAACAAACAGTTACGTGGCTTTGGTAAAAGGCTTCCAACTATGAAATAGTGAACTATTGAACCTTGAACCCCACTATAAAGTACGAGCAGAAGGTTCAACGATACATTAACTACACAAGGTAACTGCGTGACACGACTTATAAGAAGGCAATGAGTGTTGAACTTTAGACCGTTGAACCATTGAACCTTGAACAAAAGGGTTCAAGTTCAAACAGAAAGTTCAAAGACGTATAAGACATATGGAATAACAACTTGCTTTATGAGACACTTTAGACATAATGAACCATTTGAACTTTGAACTCTGAGAATGGTTCAGGTTCAAAGGTTCAAACCTTAAGTAACCTTGTCTACAAAGATGAAAAATAGGTAAAATTTGAAGGATCAAGAGTCGATTTCAGAAACAAAGGTATGACCCAAAATACAATACAGCAAACCGGCTCTTGTTCAGGAAATATTACCAATAAATAAATAATGGCAACTCAAAAGGTAACATTGGCTCTGACTGGGGACTACATTTTATGGCAAAATGCAGAGAACTCAGAATCTCTAGTTTCACAGAAAAAGGAAAATAGAGAAGAAAGGAAACGGAACGGGACAAAACAAAAACGGGAAAAGAAAAACACAAAACCAAACAAAGGGAAGACTATGTACAAAATAGGGGACCCTGTTTACAGATGATATAACTTGAGATCCTGTCCATTATAAGACAGGGGTAAAACAGTTCCATCAGGATATTCCAATTTAAAAGAATTTGGACCCAATACCTGGTGAATCTTGAAAGGTCCTTTCCAAAGCAAGTCAAATTTGCTATGTGCACCCTTTGGTTCTCTTCGTTTATTCCACAATAATACTTCATCTCCTTCCATAAACTTCCTGGGTCTTGTTTTCCTGTCAAAAATTTCTTTAACTCTGGCCTGATGTACAGTAATTTGGTCAACCAACTCATGTCTCTCTTCTTCAATCTTAGTTAAATACATAATCCTTTTCTCCAGGGAATCTTGGAAATATTGATCCTCGATTACACTTTGTAGCTTAGCTATGGATAGTTCCAGAGGTAAAGATAATTGGGCACCTATCCCATAAAGTAATTCAAAAGGTGCCATTCCAATTGCTCTTTTTGGAGTTATTCTGTCGACCCAGAGTGCTTCATACAACTTCTTATGCCAATCTTTGGGGTTGTCATTCACCAATTTCTTCATGATAGCAATCAGATTCTTGTTACTGGACTCAGCTTGTCCATTCCCTTGGGGATAGTAATTTGATGAATGGGAGAGAGATATACTATGTTCATAACAAAAAGAAGTAATTTTAACTGAAGAGAAACTGGTAGCATTATCTGCTACAATCTTCTGAGGAACACCAAATCGTACCAAAATATTTTCTTTGAGAAAATTACAAAGCACCTCTGAAGTTGTTCTTTTTACAGGGGCTGCCTCAACCCATTTTGTGAAATAATCTGTTGCTGTTAAGATGTGGGTATGCCCTGCACTTGAGGGGGGTGAGATAGGCCCAATAAAATCCAATCCCCATTGTTTAAAGGGTTCTTCAATAACAACAGGCCTCAAAGGTAGAGCTGCAAGTTGTGGCCTTCCTAAAAACATCTTACATTTTTCACAGTTAGCCACCCATCTATATGCATCCTTAAACATCCCTGGCCAGTAGTAACAATTTCTAAGGATTTTGAAAGCTGTAACTAAAGAAGAAAAATGTCCACCACAAGCTTCATTATGGAAAACTTCCAAGAGCTTATCTTGCTGCTCTTTATCTACACACCTTAGGAAAGTTCCATCTAATCCTTTCTTGTAAAGGACATCCCCCCAAATAACATATTTCACAGCTTTTAGTTTCAGGTTTCTTTTCTCTTTAGGAGTTAAGTGATTAGGACAATCCCCATATGTAAGATAATGTGCCACATCTAAAAACCATGGGTCCTGTAAGCTTACCAATAAGACTGTGGGGAGTCCTTCTCCTTCTTGTTCTTTGTTCTCAGTAATCAACTTACATAAGCCTTGACCACTGATTAGCTTAGTAGGCTTAACTTCCAGATCATATTCCTGAATTTTAGCAACCCACGTTGCTCTATTGTTTAATCCCACTTCTTGCTGAGTCAAAATACTTTTCACAGCTAAATTTGGAACAAATACAACTGAATGAGAATGAAGTATATAATATCTAAATTGTTTAACAGCTTTAACCACAGTGAAAGCTTATTTTTCAACTAAAGAATATTTCAGCTCATGCTTTTTAAGGGGAATGCTCATAAAAGCTATGGGAACCTCTTCATCCAATTCATTTTTCTGTAACAAAATACCTGACATGTTGTGTTCCGAAGCATAACAGTAAATAATAAAATCTTTTTGAAAATTAGGATTTACCAAAGTGGGAGTGTTTGCAATCACTTCTTTGATATCCTCAAATGCCTTCTTAGCAACTTCATTCCACTTGAATGGTTGTTTCTCGCTCATCATTCCAACAATGTGTTTTGTAATCTCAGCGAAGTCAGGAATGAACCTTCTAAGAAAATTGATTTGACCAAAGAAGGACTTGACTCCAGTCCTATTTGAAGGGAACTAAGCTGTTGAATTGCCCTGACCCTCTCCGAATCAATTCTGAATCCGTCTTTTGAGACTAGGTGTCCCAACAATTTTCCCTCAGCAACACAGAAAACTAACTTCTTGGGATTGAGTGAGATGCCATGGCTTCGACACCTTTGTAAGACAGACTCCAGATCTCTCAAGTGATCCTCTCTATTCTTGGAGAAAATAGTCAAATCATCAAGGTAAATAACAATAATTCTGCTCTTCAGGTCTCTAAAAGATGAATCCATTGCTCGCTAAAAAGTTGCTCCTGCATTAATCAAGCCAAAGGGCATTCGATTATAGGCAAAAGTTCCTCGAGGTGTGGTGAAAGTAGTCTTATGTTGATCTTCTGCAGCCACACCTATCTGATTGTAACCTAAGAAACCATCCAGCATAGACATCATTTCAGATCCGACAACTGTCTGCAAGATGTGGTCTATCACAGGCAAGGGATAGTTATCTTCCAGGCTGGCCTGGTTCAAGTTCCTAAAGTCAACGCAGATTTTTATTTCTCCATTCTTCTTTCATACTGGAACAATATTTGCCACCCAAGTGGAGTGATGGATTGGATAAATAATTCTAGCTTTCAACATCTTATCAATCTCCTTGAAAATGGCTTCAGCAACTTTCAGGTTATAATTCCTCAACTTCTGCCTGAATGGAGCTACATTTGCTTTCAAAGGAATATGGTGTTGAAACTGTCCATGTCTAAATTTTTTAAGATCATTATAGCACCAGGCGAAAACATCCTTATACTTGATTAACAGTTTGCTCAATTTGTTTTTCTCCTCTGAAGAACAAAACTTACCAATGGATATCCATTTAGGATCAACTTCATTCCCAATGTTTATCTTCTCATAATCCTCTACTTTATCAGGAAGACAGGGAGATTTGGGTTTAATATATTCATCTCTTCGAGAAAACAAATGTTCTAAAGAAACCAGTCCTTTAGGGATTTTGTTTCCCTTTAACTGAATCATGTCATCCTTTGGATTAATCCCAAGGTCAGGACTGAATTCTTTACACTCTGTTTCAGAACCTTCAAAATAGGTCCCCAGGAACATTTTAGCATTTTCTAAAAACTTTCTGATCTGATTATCACTCTCAAAAACTTGCCAGTTTTCAGCATTGTCGAGGACATTAGGACAATATACCATTTCTATTCTATAAGAATCTTTTTTGAAATCTAGATGTGGCAAAAGGAGAGAAGCTGATACTACTAAAGAATCTGCTTGGGAGTTTTGATCCCTGGGAATTGTTTCGATAGAGAAGGCATCAAAATATTTGATCTCATCCCATACCCTATTTCTATAATGCCTTAGTCTTTCATTCTTAACAGAAAAGATCCCCCTTACCTGTTTCACAATTAATTCAGCATCACCCTTCACCTTAAGTACCTTCACACCCCTTCCTTTGGCTTCAAATAGTCCAAGCAGTAAAGCTTCATATTCTGCAGTATAGTTGGTGTTTTTGAACTCTAGCTTAAAAGAATAAGAAAAAATTTCACCTTCAGGTGAGATCAACACAACCCCAGCCCCTGAACCAGCAGTAGCACAACTGCCATCAAATTCATAACCCATAGGTCATTAGAATGTATAGATCTTTGCATTAATTCTTCTTTGGGGTCTACCTCACAACTCTATTTAGAGGAGAGAAAATAGTTGCCAAATTCACATTCCTCAAACAAAATCTGGGCCTTGGGATCATCAGAGGGGTAGACAGTGAACTTGCACTTAGGCTCAGGTTCTAGCTTCACTTTCTGCTTCCTCACTAGGATTATGGCCTCTGACCAATCCAGTTTGATTTGTCCACCCAAATCTTTGCAAAATGTCCTGCTCAAAAGCATTCCATAACTAGCAGGAATATCTGCTGCTAAAATAGTCAATTTCACCTTTTTGTCAGGGTAAGTTGCAAGAGCGACCCGTGCATCTTTGATTTGCCCAAGCAAGGAAACTTGTTTTTCATCCATAGAATAACATCTACCAAATGTTTTTGTGAGTGATAACCCTAGTGCTTTAGCCACAGAGGAGGGCATGATGTTATCAGAGGCTCCTGAATCTATAATACAGTTACTAAGTTTATGACCATTGATAAACAAAGACACATAGAAAGGATTAGGTTTCAAATCAGTACAAGGAGCATTGGTTGATGAATTGGGAGTTGTTTTAGGGGCAAACAAGGATGACTTAGATGAAGAAGCAAATAGTCTAGCAATGGGGGATTCAGTATCAACCTCTAATTGATTCTTAGTTTTAGTTTGTGCAGGACTACCCTTAACATGTTTAACCAGTTTGTCAAGCTCATTAGGCTTCAACTTGAGATACTCAATAGGAGAAATTTGAATTTTTGCAGACTTACAAAAATCTACAATATCAAAAGAAGCATCTGGATCATTCCTATGTAACAATCTATTTTCTTGAACCTTCAAATTAGCATCATCGGTTCTAGTTAAAGGTTCCTTACCTTTGCCAGGTACTTCTTGAGTATTAGAGGATCTCACATTTCTCTGATTCCTAGTGAGCACGGCACATGAAGGATCTTCAAGGGTTACCAATATTTCACCTCCCCTTTCTGAATTAGACTCATATTCCAGGAAGTGTATTTTAGAGCCGCTAGGTTCCTCAAAGTTCCTTTCTTTTTCTATGGATTCCCCTAGCATATCTTGAGTGGTAGTCATCTGAGTGTACCTGAGCATTTTTGGGCAAGAATTTCCATCATGGTCGGTAGTCAAGTGAAAAATACACATGTTTCCCCTCCCAGGAGGAGCTTCAATAGCCAGTCTTGGCTGTGCTGATGTCAAGGGTAAAGTTCTACCAGTATTTGCTTGTTGATTCAAATTCCTTCTGCTTATATCTTGATACGGTTGTTTGAAGGGGGCACCAGTTTTAGGTAGTTGCCTCTTTAAGGCAATCATATCATTAACCAACCTTTGCACTACAGGATCCGTAGATGGTGAGGGCTGGGCATTTGGCACCTGGACCTCTCTCTTCCATTTACTAGCCATAATGAGATCATCCTCCAATCCGACCGATAAGGCTTGTGTAGCTGGTAAATCAGCAATTACACCCCTCCTGAGATGGAAGCTAATATTAGGAGGCATAGAATTAATAAAGAAACATTTTTGATTTTTGCCAGATGGTCTTTTAGTAGCAGGGATTTTGTTCACAATTCTATTAAATTTGGCCATGAATTCCCTCATAGGTTCATGAATCTCTTTCTTAAGCTGAGTCAGCTGTGCAAGGAGGTAATGCTCATCCTTTGCACTTTTGAACCTATTTTCAAAAGCAGTCTTCATGTCATTCCAATTTGAAATTGAGGAATTAGTCAGGTGGTAGAACCATTGTGCCATAGTGTCAGTCAAAGTCTGCACAAAGAGCCTTATGGCAACATCTTGGTGTTGTACAACTAACACACTGCATGCTGCTGCAAAGGCACACAAATGTTTTTCTGGTGATTGTTTGCCGTCTCCATTGAATTTGGGCAAATTTTCTCTTGCATTTTTAGGTAAAGGATTTAGGTTAGCCCCTAGGTTCAGAGGCCCTATGGCAGCTCCCCAAGGTTGGGCTATGGGTAGAAAATTTATAGCTGAGGGGATAATGGTGCCTGAAAGAGTTAAAGCTTGACAGACAGGGGAAGTAGAAGATTTAGGGGGGCTAGGGGGTCTACTTCTAGCTCTTCTTGCATGAGTGGGGATATAAGGAAAATTAAGATTTTGCAATGCTTGAAAGGTAGGATCCTCAACTCCCTCTCTTCTCAAAGACTTGGTATACGGTCTAGAATCCAGCTTAAAATATTGAAGCTGGATAGGCAGTTATTGATTTCTGTGCTGTTCTTGATTTCTTTGCGCTTCAAGGACTTGGTTTCTTGCTGTGTTTCATGCCTGCCTTCTTCTCTGCCTAAGTAATAGCAATCTCAGGTTATCGGCCAACTCCTCTTCTTGTTCTAATACTCTGCTTGCTCTTCTATAATCTTCACTATTCCGACGAGTACACCAAGCAAGGGTATTCAACTGGCCAATAATGTCTTCCTGCTCATCCTGAAATCCAAGATTTGGTTGCAGAACAGGAATTATGTTTTCATGTGGAAGCACCATTGTTGCTTCATATTCAGGTGACCAATCTTTTAATTAATGATTTTCTATATCCCCAGTAGAGTTGCCAAAAACTGTTGGTTAACAGATTTGTCCTTGTTCTGAAAATATTTTATTATGACTCTATACCCCTCTTTTGAAGAACAAATGAGTTAAGCAACAAATGGGTGAACTTTTTAAATTAGTTCCCCTTTGAATTTAGGTACAACTCCCTTTAAGATTTTCAACGAATTTAATCTATTCAACTATCCAAATGCACTTTTAACCAGAAAATACTTAAGGCAGACTGACATTCATACACAACTATGTTATGAATGCGATAAATTTATACAGTAACAGTGAACAATAGAATGCATAGGTTCTACTTTTGATACATTCAAATACATGAACACATACATATGAACTTGCTGAACCAATAAATAATGGAACACATATGACGAGTTGTCTGATAAAAGAGCAATTACCAGATGAAAGGAGATTTCACACAGAAAATCTAATTCCAAACACTCAGACACACAGATCCAAGTAAGCAGTAATTGTTTCTTCTTCTCATTCACAGATGAAAGGTTTCTCGGACAATCATCACATAATGTAAAATCATAAAATGGTTCGCTAAAATTCCCCTTTTCTTTCCTTTTCCTAACTTTCTATATCCTTTCAAAGATTTTAAAAACCTATATATATGAATGTCTTAATCATGTCTTTGAGTAAATCAAACCTAGAGTTAACATAACTCTGACCCGTACGAGATTTAGTTTATAACAACTGATTTTAAAGATCAAGATTGCTGAAAATAACATAAAAGAGGAACTGAAATAAAGAAAATGAGCCAATGAGATCATGACTGGGACAATGGATTTGCATCTCCAGATTTGTTATCGGTGGCCTAGGAAGCACGTTGGGTCTCCTACTCCTGAAAAGCTGCAACGAACTCCTGAATCTTCAGGAAGTTGGGAATATCTATATGTTTCATTCCTGACCTCCAAACTTCTTTTTCCCTTCGTATTTTCCCAAATTTTTCTTCATGTTTTGGAAGTCCATCTATACAGAGATAAAGTAATGACCCAACTTCAAAAATCTGGGAGAAATCCTCAATTAGAATATTGTCATTTTCTCTGACAAAGCTGATTTTATCTTTGAAAGATTGGACCACTGCGTCAACATCTTTCACTAGTTTTCCATCATCTTTTATGTATTTAACATCAATGCATTGCAAGTCACGTTGCAGCGATTGAGTGAATTCTGTTATCTCCTTAATTAGCTTTGTAAGTTCAAAGCGTCCTTGCCGGGATATGGAATTCCTCCATTCAATATTTTTCTTGTTCACATATAGTAAATCTTCATCCAAACCAGTCAGGCTTTTTTCTGTCAAAAACTTCGCCAGCCCATATTTCTGAACTTCATCTATTTAGTTTATCACATTCACCCACTTACCTTCATCTTTCGCCCAAACAGCAACCTATGCTTTAAGATCCTCAATGGTGGCAGCAGTTAGATCATATATGCTCTTGAGTTCATGGATGTATTCGGCTCCTTTCTGCTCAGTGTTATCCAACCAATTGTCAAATGCTTTTGTCACTATTTTGCTTCTATGAACCTGATCTAGCATCTTTTGGTTGATAGGTGATTTCAGGTCAAAAGACAGGCGGAGTTGTGAGATCGGCTACGGGTTAGGGTTGTGAATAACATCAATGTACTCTGCCATTGAACACAGAGTTTGCTTCAACTCCCTCTTGTCCTCTTCATCTTTCCATGTTCAACTAACCATCCTCTTAGTAGATGCTTCAAGGTGGTGGACATCTGTAGCTCTAGAAGTAGCACCGAGATCCACTCTCTCCACAGTGAAATCTTGTACTGTTGGATCTTGAACTTCTTCCTCAGTCACTGGCTTAGCTATTTCAGCACTCTAGTTACCAGTGTTTGGATCAATGTTTATTCTGGATGTCGTCTTGAGTTTCTTGGACTTGGGGGTTTTCCCCAAACATTTGCTTACCATGTCCTCTAAAGGGACAACAAAAGGAATTACTTTTTTCTTGTCAGAGATAGAACTCCCTAGCCACTTTGGTGCAGGGGCTGAGGTTGTCTTCTCAAGGTTCACTCCATCAGAGGATTCATTTGAAATCATTAATATTTGGGGGGTCTCCATAATGGCCCCTGACTATGGCCCAGTGTCAACTTCCTCTGTTCTGTGTGGACTTGGCTCATTGTCACCCATAGGTTCTTCTGAATCTTCCTCTGAATTCAAATCAACAACTATTGTTTCAGAAGCCTATTTCTTTCTTTTCCCTTTAGTCCTCAACCTGGTAACACGAGATGGTAGAATATCTGTGAGGACTCTTCTGGATCTCTTAGGGGCAGGGCTTCTTTCAGTTGATGGCTTGGAAGCACCTGCACCACAGATAGCAATAGGTTGATTAGAAGAGCTTATGGGAAGTGATGATCTAATCATTGAGGAGAATTGTTGGGCATTTTTATCCTGAAGCCCTTCCTGTCTCTTTTCCCTCCACCATTTCTTGGTTCTTCTTATCACTAGAAGAGTTTTAATTTCAATTCTATCTTCCTCCTTTTTGCTCCAATCAACTTCTGGAATAGGTAATTGTTCTACTCTCTCAAACTGTGGGTCAATCACCTGTTCATCATCATCAATAATTCTAGAAATATCCATGTTTAAGTTGAGAGTAAATATTTGCCCCAAAGAAAACCTACACCACAACCTTCTCCTGACCTCAAATTCATCTGGACAGTCTTTCCAATAATCCTCCAGTTTGGGAATGTGTGAAAGCCCTATTCCAGGATCTAGGTTATCTCTGATAAATCCTTTACTGTCAAATTTAGACCTGGCAGTGAAGAACTGAAAATTGAACCTTTTAAGGCTCACCTCCAAATTCAAGGCATTAGATTTTGATTGGCATGAATAATGCCCAAGTTCAATGGGAAAAGAAATACCAAAACCCTTTTTTGATGAGAATTTCTTATCTGCATGTGCTAGCTATCTACATACCTCCATCAGCACGAAACAATCAAACACATATCTAGGTAGCTTAACAGATTCACCATCAAATCCTCCAACTCTGATATAAGTGAACTCAGAAAATTGAATGAAGAAGCTACCATAGATGCTAATCAGTTGCATTGCTTCACTGGACATTCTTTTGCCCAGATTACCTACTAGTTCATGGGTCATTTTCCCAGTGAAGACATCATTAACCCTTTTATAGTTTTCATAGCAATTCCTTCTCTGTAACTGTGAATAATACTCATAAATCTTACTATTCTCAGCTAAGGGTGCATGAGGTAGGTCAAACCACTCTCTTGTAGATGCTAGACAATAGAACAGGTACGAAGACATATAGAAATCTCTATCACCTAGACAATTACTCAAACCCTGGTGTAGACAGTCAGCCACTATTTCAGCCCAATCTAAATATTGTTCCCCTTGAAGGATGACTTGTATGAAAAAGTACATCCAATCCTCCCAATAATAGGCATGCTGATTGCCCTTCAGTCTGTGTAACAACACCACAATATCCCTCACTTCCTTAATCAAATGATCCCTGGTAAGTGGCCTAGGCAACCTTGAACCACCCTTCTAAAATTTCAACAGCCAGTTTCTCACTATTACACTTTTGTAAGTCAATTTCTTCTCTAAGAAATGCCCATAGGAAGAAGTAATATCAAGGCTGGAATATGCCTCTTTAGGTGGTATCTTCATCACAGACATGAGGGTTTGTCTATTGACATGGAATAACACATCACCGTTTGCAGTTCTAATGCATCTGTCCTGGGGGTCATACCTATTCATACACTCCCGAACCAATTCTGGGCACAGTATAGCCTGAGGAAAAGTTGCAGCTTCAACTAAACCACTGTCTACAATTTTCTTCATCGTAGGGGTTTGAATAGGGTTTCTAGTTCTTTCTTTAAATTCCTCTAAATCATATTGATCCAGTGCAGTATCTCCAAATTCAGAGTGAGAATAGGTAAGACCAGGACCATGTTCATTCCCCAAACATGTAGATTTTAAAGCCATACTTGGAGGATTACAATAAAAACACTTCAAATTTTGAAAACAATAGAAATTCAAGAGATTCTTCTTTCCAGCATAAGAACTAGGAATAGCACAGGGGAAAATAGAACTCACCTTCATGATATCTGAAATCACTGTGAAAATTTGAGTAATAAGAATCTTACACTTCTGGCGCTATTCTCCTCCGCGTTGCACAATATGTTTACTTGCTAAACTTGGCTTGTTCTTAGTTAATAATGGCACTAACCAGATTGAATAATTATCGCTCGGAACAATGCATGCCAAAAATATTTGAAAAGACATGAACTTTGACTTCTTCATTAATAGCAAGTATTATTCATGTGCCATCACGATGTATAATGATTATCTATATCCTCCGCTAAATTAGAGCTCTCGGTTTCATGATAAGTTTCTGACATATTTTCCTCCAACTTTCCCGCTAAATTTGACTTAGAAAGCCGTGGGAACAAACGGGACCAAAATCACCAAATCTTTGAAGTATTGAACCATTGAACGTTTAGGACGTGGTTCAATGCGGTGGTTCAACCATACCAATTGGACCATATAGATGAGCAAAGGATTCACTTACGGAAATAGGAACTTAAACTCATGAACCATTGAACTTGTAAAGATATGGTTCAATACGAAGGTTCAAAGATGCAAGGGTTATGTAGACCAACAAACAGTTACGCAGCTTTGGTAAAAGGCTTCCAACTATGAAACAGTGAACTGTTGAACCTTGAACCATTGAACCCCGCTATAAAGTACAAGCAGAAGGTTCAATGATACATTAACTACATAAGGTAACTACGTGACCCAACTTATAAGAAGGCAATGAGTGTTGAACTTTAGATCGTTGAACCACTGAACCTTGAACAAAAGGGTTCAAGTTCAAACTGAAAGTTCAAAGATGTATAAGACATATGGAATAACAACTTGCTTTATGAGACACTTTAGACATAACAAACCATTTGAACTTTGAACTTTGAGAATGGTTCAGGTTCAAAGGTTCAAACCTTAAGTGACCTTGTCTACAAAGACGAAAAATAGGTAAAATTTGAAGGATCAAGAGTCGATTTCAGAAACAAAGGTATGACCCAAAATACAATACAGCAAACCGGCTCTTGTTCAGGAAATATTACCAATAAATAAATAATAGCGACTCAAAAGGTAACACAACAAAAAATTACAGAACTAATCCAAAACATTCAAAATGATAAGAGAGCTAATGCTAACCTCGAGAGGACTTAAACTAGACAAAGCATGCATTTGTTCATGAACCATACTACTATAATTTGATAATCAAAGTTTTCTAATTTACTCGTAACGTATTTAGAAGCTAATGGAAAATAGATTTACTAAGAATGCATAAAGGAATGAGAAAATAAATGAAGTGAGGATCAGTACCTTGATTGGCCAGTTCAGGGGACTGACTCACTTAACTAGCAATCAAATCTAATTCATATTCTCACGCATCCTCATAACACATAGTTCCATTCATTTCATATCATAAACAAAATCTCTTTCAGATTGTATTGAATAATGACATTCTTTAAAACATATCTGGATCTTGCAATAGAAAAAATAGAGCAACAACCAAGTAACTAGAAAATAAAGTAACTAACTTGACATCGAACTCATCCCTCCTAACTTATACAGAAATGGGGGAGTTTAATACAACTACCAACTAACTTCAATCAATCCATTCCTAGATACTAGGATACATGTTTTAAGATCGATTTATTAATCTAACTGAATAGAGGAAGGAGAGTCATATTTATGCAACGACTCGCATGAAGAACACACATAAGCTATGGTTGAAACAAGTCTACTTCTTCTACATTTATTCCAGTCCATGGTAGTTCACATTCATCCTCCAGTTGCCTACACTTTTGGTGTCCTAACTTCACTTCCTTTAATTCTCCTATCCTGTAACTCACTGCAAATGCTCATTTCCATGATGCCACATTCTTGCTGCATAGGGGTTAATTCACAAAACATATGCACACAAATAACCTTCATAATTAAACCATAGGATTCCATCTATATTGCATGCATACTCATATTTAAATCATTCAATTCATAATATCATCACCATATTCCATATTAGTAATATAGATTCAAGGTCTTGCGAAGTATATAAAAACACAACATATAATGATGGTGATGTTGGTAAAGTCTTTGGAGGATTATATGGAAAAGTTCTAAAAGCATATAAAAACAACATAAAAAGAGGTCAATATTTCAACCCATCATTCCCCAGAACTTAGCCTTTTGCTTGCCCTCAGGCAAAGTCATTAAGCTAATCATCTAGGGAAGAAGATTGTAGTGCAAAGTAATCTACCTCAGGTCCATTATTTCTCTAACTCCCTCTCCCTGCTTAAGATAGAAACCATTGTAACAAGCAAGCCTATCCAACCTGAGTGATTCCGCATTCCTACATTCGTCACCCTTTTCTCTTATCTAGTGTGGTACTGGATAAAGGAGAATAGGAGGATGAAAAGTAAGTGGCAGCCATCCCACTCCTATTTGTTCTAAAATCTAGATGTACTTGTGCAGTCTCTCAAACATGTTCATAAAATTATGGAAAGAGTGAGGCTCTTTCCTTTGTAATGCTGGAGTCAGACTATTCCATCTATCTTGCACATACCTTAGACAATTTTGAAGCATAGGACCTACTAACTGCTATATCATCCTATGATCTCGCAGTCTCAAATCCATAATTATTTTTCCTAGACCTTTGTGTGAGACAAGTGTTAACCATTGAGTAAGGATTACATCAAGATTTAATGCTTCCCTTCTGACCTGCAGTGCCACTATTTTCTCTTGTACCTCATACTTATCCATCAATTCCCCTATGAGATTCTCATTCTTGAGATATGATAACAGTGCCCTAACATGCAAATCCCCAACATAAATTGAAGGGCTCCATTTTGTATCCTCTACCATTAAGTAGTTATGCAAACAATATTCACACAATTGGTCTTGCTCCTCTAAACTGACTTCTTTAAAATAACTGCAAAAAAATATGCCTTGAATGTAAAGCAGGCTAATTATTAATGAACCTATTAAACTGAAAACTAAGAAACTTTTCTTTTAGGAACAATGCATGTACCCTAGGTGGAGGTCTACACCCAATGATCTATATTGCTCTGTCAATTACCTTTGTGAGCTTATCCTCCAAACTTTTTATCACCAAATTCTTATTTTCTATTGATACATTGAGATTCTATTTTTCCTTCTCCCAGTTTTCCTTTTCTTGTTTGGATTTGTAAGTGAGTTTCATTAATTCAAAACCCAAAGACAAAGTGGTGTGGTATACTGGAGTCCTTGTTACAGGAGGTTGTGGAGTAAGTACTTCATTTTCTTTAGTTTTTATTTTACTCACAACCATCTATGCTAATAGATCCAAATTGGTTCCATGGCCATATGTTTGAATTTTCTCCTCCAACTCTTGTATTCTTTTCTCCTTTTCTTTGTCCTTCTCTTCATATCCTTTCACTTGCTCTTCGGATTGTTTTATCCTATCAAGAGCTTCTTGAAGTTATTTTCTCATGTTCCTATCTTCCAACAATTCTTTTTCCTTTGCAAAATTTAGACCTGCATCATCATTATTCTTGGTAATATCAAAAATTTCCTTAGTAGAACTACCAGGAACTAACTTTCCCATTTTCTTTGCAATAAACATATCCTCTGAATCAAAATCAGAAGATGAATAAACATACCTTCTCTTTTTAGCAGACACATTAACATTTTCACAAGCATCCACAGAGACATCTTCAAGGGCAATTGCTCCTTTATCTGAATTTGAATTCACTGGTGTTGGATTATGATGTTGCTGTCCTTCACCTTTTTCATGCCCCTATTCCTCAACAATTCTTTCCCTCACACTCTATCTTTTCAACCTTCTTGAGCACCTAGGAGTAGCAGTCTCCTGTTTGACTTCATTTTTCCTTTTCTTTTTACTCATCTTTTTCTTCTTTTCCCCTGCATCTTCTCCCTTCATAGTGTTTTTATGCTTCTCAACACTTTTCTTGTTTCTCTTTTTCTTAATAGGTGTTGAATCAGTGCCTCTCATAGGTTTAGGGTTAGAAGATGAGGGTTCTCCTGCTGCCACTGGCCTATCCTTTGGAGTGTTTTTCTCCTATGGCCCCTCTTGCTCAGGCTCAATCTCAGGTTCAAGCTCATATTGGGGTTCCTCCTCTGCTTCAAGTTCTTCCAACAACGTTGTGATATCTACACATTGTTTAAAAGCCTCCCAATTAACCTGTGGGTGTTGAATTCTCAAGCTTCTCTTTATCAATAAGGCTATTAAAAAATGATGGGACAATGTGGTGTCCACTTGCTTTTTCAGATATTCAGATGCCAACCTTTTCAACATATTATATAGGAAATTTGGAATGTTGACTAGCTTATCATGGCATAGATGATTAAGCAACTTAAAATGCACAGTATACAATAAATTATGCCGGCCATCACAGGTTATGTATTTAATGATATATGAAGCACATTTTACCCAAAAGAATGGAAGGGACAATCTCTTTGTACCTTGTGTTGTCGAGTCCAAGTTCTCTCCTCACTCGTAGAAATCTTCCCTTACTATAGATGCATCATCACAAGCTAGATATTCTGACCCTATGCACGACAATCTTGTAACTTGGCCAATAGCCATCTCAGAAGCATGTACAACCAATCCCCTGACTGTTGCCTCATCATACTACAATGTAGCTATAAATTCCTTTGCCATTTCATTATCATATTCTGTTAACTTCAAAAAGTAGTCCATCCATCCTACTCTGGTGAAGAGTGGTAGTACCAACACATCCTCTAATATTTCCTTATGTGTAGATGGGTCTTGTCGTACCACATCACCCCCCATTATCTCTATGTTCTACAACCCCTTGAAGTGTCAATTTCTACTAAACTCCAATTCCACCACCTTGAAGAGAACCAATGTACAGTTTACTATCCTTTCCTATTCTTTCCACTGTAACTTCCTTAGGGTAACAAGTTCATATTCATATTTTGGGCGAAACAGGTGAGGTTTACTATCTTTTAGAAAATGGTATAGAATGTTCTATCTAGTATCTCTAAAGACAAAGGTGGCAAAAATAAAAAAATTAAACCCCTCCCCCCAACTAATGTGTGAAGTGACCTCACTTCACATGGCAATTGATATGAAAGGAAGAGTATTTATTAACTGGAATGGTGAAAAATATTTTTGCATGCATGGAATAAAGAAAAACTAATAATGAATATAGAAATAAAGCTAAGTTAATCATTGAAAATTACCTTATGTACACACATTATGGAAATAAATGATCAACATACCTTGGAATTTGAGAAAATGTACTTGGCATTTTATTTGATATGAGAAAGATGACATGCATGCAGGTGAATGGTAAGAAGACAGGTACATCGGAATGGATGTGAGGTGACAACTCACAATGCAGGAATAAACAACTCATGAGCTTGAGTTGACACTTTTTGCAGCGGTAATTGATTTATTTCAAAATGAATGAAGCAATGTTCAGAAGATATGGAATGAGCCAGAAAATGGTGTACTGATCACAAAAGTAGTGAATACATATACAAACATTTAGTTGCTATGGGTGCCTCTAGCATAGGAGCCAACTAAATAATTACATATGCAATATGTCAGGTCCCAATTGTAATAGGTCCCTTTGAAGTTAACTGTGGTTACCATGGATAGTGTGTTGTGTGTGCATGTGAATTATAAAGCAAGAAAAATAAAGTCTCAGTGACAGGGGTTGAGTCATGCAACTCAACCTCTGCATCACTAGATAGGATTGGTCAATCATCTTTTGACGGTCTATCAGTTTGTGTCACATAACCTTCATCATGAGTGCCATGAGTACCATACTGAGTGGCTAGAGAAATGAGAAAATCATCCTTCTGAAGTGGTTCCTTATACAGTTTCAGCCTTTGTCCATTTACTAGTAATGAAAATCAGATCTCATCAATGGTTTGTAATTGGACTACACCATTAGGGAATACTTGTTTAATCTCATATGGTCCCAACCATCGAGATTGAAGCTTGCCCTTGAAATCCTTTATTTGGAATCATAGAGAAGGTCCCAATCACCAACAGTGAATTCTTTAGTCTTGGTATACTTGTCATGCCATTTAATTCTTTGTTTCTGTATAACCTCTATGTGGTGGATGGCTTCTACTCTGATTTCATCAAGAGCATTCAAATGTTGTAGTCTATCCTTCTAAGCTTTTGTCAAATCCATCCCTAATTCCACTGTGGTTCTTAGGGTTTTGTTTTCAAATTCTATAGGTAGGACTGATGTCTTGCCATAAACCAATTCATAGGGAGTGAATCCTGTAGTTGTCTTCCATGTAGTTCTATATGCCCAAATAGCTTCTGGTAACTTGGAAACCCAATCTCTTTTATGAAGATGTATAGTTTTTGTCAATATATTCTCAATCTCTCTGTTTGTGACTTCAACCTGACCATTAGCCTAAGGATGGTAGGGAGTGGACTTCTTGTGTCTAATCCAATATTCCTCCACTAGTTTGGTGATTAAACCTGATGTGAATTGTGGGCATTGATCAGTCACTATCTCCCTTGGTACACCATATCTAGTGAATATTTCCTCATACAAAAATTTTGCCACATTGACATCTCTAGCAAACTACAAGGCTTTAATTTCCACCCATTTGGTTAAGTAATCAATACATACCAGTATATATTCCTTGTTGTTTTAAGTAGGAGAGATAGGACCAACAAAATCCAACCCCCACTTATCAAAAGGGGCTAATGCTATTTGTGGCTGCAAAGGCATTTCATCACTTCTTGTAGGTCTCCCCATCCTTTGACACTAATCACAGCTTCTAGTATACTTGACAACATCTTTATGAAGTGTTGGCCAGTAGTATCATGTTGACAATATTTTGAAGGCTATTCTTTTGGCTGAAAAATGTCCACTAGAGGGTTCATCATGGCAGGCCTTCAATATATTAAACAACTCATCTTCTCTGATACATCTTCTCATAATGTTATTTGGACCAGTGTAGAATAGGAATCAAGAAATCCAAGAATAAGGAAAACATTTGTGAACTAGTTGCCTTTTCTCCCTTGGAGAAAAGTAACCTAGAATCTGCCCTAAAACCAAATAATTAGCTATGTCTACATACCATGGAGTGTGCATAGTTAAAGCAAATAGATGCTCATTAGGAAAAGAGTCATCAACCACTCCTTCTAATGATTGTGTAGGCAGTCTAGACAGAAAATCAGCAACTACATTAGCTTTTCCTAGTTTGTCAACAATTGTCATGTCAAATTCTTGCAATAACAACCACCATCTTACAAGTCTGCTACCCATTATTGGATTATTCATCAAATATCTAATTGTTGTATGATCTGTATGTATGAACACTTTATAACTAGTAATGTAGTGTCTAAATTTGTTAATGGCATAAATAACTGCCAACATTTCCTTTTATGTCACAATGTAGTTCAACTCAACTCCTTGTAGGTTTTTACTTACATAGTATATTGCATACTCTTTAGTTCCTTCTTGTTGGCCTAGGACTACTCCAATGTCAAAGTGGATATGAAAAGGCAGTGTCCAATTTGGACCTTTGAGAACTGGATCTTGTGTCAAGAATGCCTTTATCTTTTCAAAGGAATTCTGACAGTTTGGTGTCCATTCAAATTCACTATCCTTTGTCAACAGAGTAAATGAAGGTGCAACAATTTTGCTAAAATCTTGAATAAACCTCCTGTAATAACTTGCATGTCCAAGGAAGTCCCTTACATCCTTTTGTCTCTGTGAAATAGGCAGGGTAGATATAATTTCAATCTTCTTTGGGTTAACTTGTATGCCTGCACTTGAGATAAAATGTCCCAAGGCTATACCCTGTGTCATCATCATAAAACATTTTTCATTGGTCAAAGATAGATTGTGCTCTATGCATCTCTTTGAAACTTTCTCCAAGTTGTGTAAAACTTCATCATATGTTTCACCATATGTGGTGAAGTCGTCCATGTAAATTTCCATGCTATCATGGGCAAAATTAGAGAAAATATTGAGGACTGCTCTTTGAAATGTGGCTGGAGTGTTACACAGACCAAAAGGCAAAATAGAATATGCATAGGTCCCCTAAGGGTAGGTAAATTTGTCTTATCTTGATCCTTTAGTGCAATCTTGATTTGGTTATAGCCACTAAAACCATCAAGAAATGAGAAATATGTCTTCCTTGCTAAAGAGTCAAGAACTTGATCAATAAAGGGCAATGGGAATTGATCCTTCCTAGTGGTAGCATTTAATTCCCTGTAATCAACACTAACTCTCCATTTGCCACCTTTCTTGGGAACTATGACCAATGGTGAAACCCATTCACTGTCTGAAATGGGGTATACAAACCCTGCATCTAAAAACTTTTGAAGTTTTGCTTTCACTATCTCTCTAAGAGCAGGGTTCATGCATTACTACTGCTGTCTTATAGGTCTATGGCCATCATCAATGTAAATTCTATGCACACACAAAGTAGGATTTATGCCTTTCATATCACTGTAATCCCATGCAAACTTTGTTGAGTGGGTTTGTAATACTACCTGTAGGGATTGTTGCTGCTCATCAGTCAATGCATTATTAATAGTCAATATCTTTCCTGGCTTGATTTCTAATGGTTTAGACATTTCTTGCTTAGAGGACAAATCAAGGCTAGGTATTACTAGCAAGCATTGTTGGGGTAACAAAGTATGAAATATTTGAGATACCTCCTCTGAGGAACTGGTAGGTATTATGCTTCCTAAGGGATCTTGTAAGCAAGATAAACAGTCTTGTTGTTGTGGGTGCCTTCCTCAGTCATTTTGTACAATGTGAGTGATCAACTCATCTTCATCCTGAATATCCAGTAAAGGGTTGCATTCAATAGCCATCAAGGTTTGCAGAGTAGTTGTCCTCATCTTCCAGGGTAGGTAAAATGGTCTGCTCGAGCTCATGGTATGGTTGGGCTAGTGGATATAAAACCAATTTCTTGGTCATAGTCCCATTGGATATGATCATGTTACCTGACCTAAAACCTATAAATGCATCTCTTATGGCAAGCCATGGTCTACCTAGTATAAGAGGATAACCAATGAGATTAACCTTTGGTTGTAGGACTATGAAACCAATAGGGTATTTCCAAGAATCTAATGCAATTGCCAAATCTTCAATGACTCCTTCATTTTTAACTGTAGACCTATCATCTAATTGTAAGACTATCTGAGTAGGCCTAAGGTTGTTCAACTGGAGTGTCTGCATTGTCTCCTTAGTCATTATATTAATTGCAACACCTAAATCTATCAGAGTATTCTTAATTAGAGTCCCATTGATTTTGACATCCACTACTAGACTACCTGGATCTGTATATTTGGGAACAATTATATTCCCCAACATTATGTCAGTAAGATTACCCAAAACAAGAACTGTCTTTGGGTCTATCCTCTTCCTCCCTACTTTTTTATGCAGAGATCTTTGATAGTCTTAGTATAGATAGGAATATCTTTGATGGCTTGGATTAAGGGAATCTTTATGCTTATATCTTGTAGCTGGCCTATAAGGTCAATTTCAGACTGTGTTGGTTGTTTCTGGATGGCCAAGCACTCAGGGAAAGGAGGCTTAGGATGTGAAATAGTTTGAGGTCCCTAAGTTGATTCAAGTTCCAAAGGTGATTTTGTAATGCCCAAATTTATGCATGGGAAACATGCACAAGAACGCCCTTTTTTTTTTTTACATCAAGGTACTATTGGGTTTGCAATACAATAGGCATGTGTGAGTAAGGGGACACTACAAGTGAGACACAACCCACACATCTTTTATCCTTCATATCTATAACCATAGGGGGAACCCACCATAAGCACATGTTCATCCACACTAGTATTTTGAATCTAAATTAGGGATATGGGTGACAAGGAATGAGGCAACAATTGCAATTATTTGGTTGATGACAATCATGTACTACTCACCTTCGTGCCCCAACATCTCTTTGACAAATATTGTAATGGGAGAATTTGCATAAGAAATTATTTATAACCAATGCTACTCATTTAGATCATGATTCCCCAAAATGAATAGTTTTACTTAAGTTAGCACATTCGAACTAAAACTAAATGCTATAAGGCTCATTAAAACCTCTCTCTATGAGGTATTCTACCCACCCCTAACAAGACCAAAATACCCTATACAAGGTGTATATAATATGTTATATCATAATATTACAATATTTTACTCATGATATTTTATATGTATAGTATACTACATTGCATAAATCGTACACGACATGTTATATGCTATACACTACACTAATGTTTCCATTAAATCAAACATCAATTATGTATAATAGAAAAATATGTTAATTGATATAGCTATAAGGAGCATTTAATCTTAAAGGTATACCATGAGGAACCTTAGTTCATCAATTATTTTTAGGGGCGAGGAGAGTAAATTTTAAACTAATATCATCGATGAATGAATCACCTAGGGATTGTGTACATTTCTTGCTACTTCACCTTACCCTTCAACAATTCGATATAACCACATGTTATTTGAGACATCTATGTTTAAGGAGGAAGGTATCCTATAACCTATTTATTGGGATTCATTGTTCTAGGCACACGCTAACACAATATACATATTATTTTCATAGTGAGGGGGTGTCTATTTGACATATTAAATAGGGTTGACTTATGTAAATTGGTTACTAGGTTGATATAAGTAATTTTAAAGAGAATGTAAGTTATAGAATGCTTAAAATCATCAATATGTGTGTGTGTGTGTGTGTGTGTGTGTGTGTGTGTGTGTGTGTGTGTGTGTGTGTGTGTGTGTGTGTGTGTGTGTGTGTGCTTTAATTAAAAATATATTCTCACTAGTATCTGAATATTATATAAACAAGACATACAATTTAATTTATATAATAAATCATTTTAACAAACATTATATTTATATAAATGTCAATGTGCTTCAAAAAAAATATTTTATAACCAATCATACAACTTGAATTATATTTCAAAGGTGCTAACCCTACATACTAACCAAAACCGTTTGCCCTAAAACACCCTTTACTATCAAATAAATAGAATAACCCTAAATAAATAAACAAAAAAAAAAGAACTTCTTCAAACTTTAATACAATACTAATAATATATTTATAACTTTAATTCCTAAATAATTCTAAAAGAAGATGAAATAACTTTTAAGTAATTAACTATGATCAAAATAAAATAACTTTTATGTGTATAATTATAAACTAATTAAATAACCTTTAGGTAAATAATTATAAGAGAAAAAGTGCTCATTTAAAGAAATAGAATTATAAATTTATAGATTACTCTTTCATAAAGAAAAAGTCTTTCTTTACATATTCCATAGCTTCATTAATTTCCTTAATATTATAATGTGGCTCTAATTTCATGTGTAACTAACATCAACCCTAAAGCCACGTCCATCCTACTCGTTGCCCTAAAAGAAGAGGTGTTCATATTTTATTTTCTTAGAAGTTTGAGAGGAACAATAGCGGCGGCCATGGAAGGAGGCAACCAAAGTATAACAGAAGGGGGTCAGAGAAAAGATGCATTGACGACACATAAGGAAATAATTATAGATTTGGCAGCTTCCTCCATGGTCTTAATTTTTTTTTTTTTTGATTTTCTACCATTATTACCATTCTCTCATTTGTTTGCAGGTTCAGAATATAAATGGAGGCATAGACAAGGCACGGGAACTGTTTGACAATATTGCTTCAAAGTGGTCATGGACAGTGTTGAAATGTAAATAGGGTATGTGAATTTATTGACAGAATGCCTTTAAAACTAGAACTAGAACCAGAACCAGAACCACCTAGATTGTTACTATAGCAGAATCACCAAAAGAAAAGACTAGTTAAGCCCTTAAATTTTTAAGCTAAATTTATAATAAATATGTGACTATGATTTTTAGTCCTCTAGTAATTATGCAGATCTAAGATTTACATACATAGTGGCAGTTTTATTTTACCAGTAAACTTCAATCCCTCAAATACTAACCTACACCATTCTCAAGGCTCCATGCTTCTTCTGTTATGAGAATTAGGATTTACCAAGGGGAGTGCTCACCTCCCTTCCATAGGATTGCACTGGTAATCCGCCCGCGAGCTAGGAGAATCAACTAGGTCCCCAACAAGCAAGCATTCACACACACACAACACTACCATCTCAAGACTCACATAAAACAAGGATGTAAAAAGAGATATGTTCTACTCAAATTCATAAGGTACGTATTTGTTTCTTTCACAGTAACCAATTTCACTACATACAAGTCCCTGGAACTTCAAATCAAACATAATATGTAACATAGAAATTAAGAGGAGAGAGAGCTTACCTCTTAAGGTAAGCAAGAAGGAGATGAGAGATTCTTCTTCTCCTTGAATCTTCTCCTTCATTCCCACCTGAAGTCTCTTTGCCCAACTCTTCATACTACCCTCCATAGAAAATCCTTTCCCAAAAAAAAATGAAAACATGAAAAAAAAGAATCAAAGCACCAACACACCCACTAGGCCAAAAGGATGAGCTTCCCTATGGGAGTGCCATCCCCCCTTCTTTTTGTAGAGCACTCATGCCTTTTATCCCCAAGGGTTTTCTCTTTTTTCCAAGGGCTCCTAAAATACACCACCCATCCCCAAATACAGCCCACACCCTTCCCCAAGTACCCTACCCATAGGTACTTAGGTTGGGGTCCCAAAAATGACATGACAATACAAAAATTCAATTTTTACACTCATGCAAAGTTGGCTGGAAGTTTCCATCCGAGTTTTACACTTATACTCACTTAAACACATAACTATACACATAAACTCTAACCCTATTGAAAAACAGTTACAAACAAAATAAACTATAATAAGGACACTTAATACAATAACATTGAACATAAACACTACATACATTGAAATAAAATTCAAGAGGAAATAAACTACAATAGACACTTAACATGATAACATTATACATTAACACTAAACATTTCGAAATGAAGTTGGAAATAAAATAAAACAAAATACATTGGAGACACTTTACACAATTTTGTGGTCCACACTTAATCAAAATACACTTGGAGACCACAAGACTCCATAAAGTGGAGTGGAAATGACAATTTAGGGGACCTAATGATTCTCCCTTTCTCCCTTGGCGTTATAACCACCTGTGCACTTAGTGAAACATTAGTATGCTTATTTATATATAGTCAAGTAGAAAATTATACATGAAAGCTATTTGTTTGCTAATTAATTCGATCAACTTCATGTACCTTGGAAATGGAATTCGTCCAACTCACATGTCAACAACTCAACATAAACCAACATCAAAGATTAGTAAGGTTCTAACCCTCTAATTAACATTATAAAACTCAAAATCTACACTGACATGTTTTTTGTAAATTGTTATCTATACTACATTTGTCATTTATTCAAAACAAAATAAACATTGTCCTGAAATAAATTAATGGCATACTAAATATCTAAGATGACAACATTATTGATATGAAATCCATGAGTCAAAAGAGTATAAGTTGCATACAAGCCCCCAAACTAATTAGAGTTTTACTAGTCATTACCCATGCATAACATGACTAGGGTTACTTGAAGGTTGGGCCTCACATGCCCCACCCCTTAAAATAGAATTTCTCTAGGAAGTCTCTAAGGTTGGGCTTAAAATACAATCCCGCAGATCCTAATTCCACTCATGGTATTTTCTCACCAAGAAAAATAATACATTAGTAAATCATCGAACTAATTATCAATACAAATGTCATCCTTTCTTTTAAGCTCACTTACTAAAACAATATATCACCTTGCAAGCTAAACTCAATCACATAAGATCAAAGGTATACAATTACTAAATTATATAACCACTTTTAAATATTTAGAATTAACAAGTAATATGAATTAAAAAGTTAAGAGACCCAATGCATAATTGACATTTCATCAGGCATGTAACAATGATATCATATGGATTAATGTGATTAGTGTTAAAATAATACAAGGTCTCCTAAAATAATAAATCTAGGGACAACTTTCACATCTTATCATGAGCACACACATTTTCCACATGATGTATAGAGAGTCATCCAAAAAGTTTCTTCAAGGTTGATTATCACAACACTATACCAGAACCAAAGTCATAAGTTTCATCAAATAAATCCACTAGCTAGAAAATTAGGTTCCACCATAATGGGCAAGGGTGTTAAAATAGCCATAGGTAAGGTGGGGCCTTACATCCCCATCCCCTTAGCTTAGACTTCCTCCTGGAAGTCCCTAAGGTTTGGGAAATGCAATGCCCAAGAGGTGCCACATCTGAAGGTGTTGGAATCAACAAGCCTTCTTAGTTGTCAAAAAGGGTATATATCATAATGTCACAAGCATATAGAATAACATTCTCTCCATGAAGTGAGTAGCCACACATAAGAAACTAATAATCACACAATAGTGTACTTCATACATACAATCATAGTACACTAATGTTAGGACTACTTGCATATTTCATTATTTGTTACAAGGCCAATCAAAATGAAGTTACACCATCATACACTAGAACTACATCATGTATTTTTTCATTATTATGTTAACAAGATTCCAAGCAATAATAATCATCATGGATATTTCAGAAATCAATTGATACTTCAATAATAATTGTCCAACTCACTAAAAAATCATGACATCACATTAAATCATAACCCATGCAATAATTTAATTCCTTTTTATAATTGTCACTAGTCTCCAACATTTGGTTCACAAAATAATTAACACCATACTCACATGTATCAACTACATACATCACAATGAATTACACTTGACACACGTTACAAGGCTCACAAAATGGGCTTTATGAGGAGGACAACACCAATATACCACTGAGTAACCATAGGCCATGAGGCTATATATCCAATAACTGATTAACCATGTAAGTGTAGAACCACTGAACCGTTATCTGAGTAGCCATAGAACCATATATTGTCATAACCAAATGAACCAATACCACAAGTATCATAGTGCCATGTAACCAGTAGGAAAGATGGTCTCAAGGCCCTCCCTAAGGACCCCTCCATGCATTTCCTAGTACCTTTATCTTGTTTGTGTAAGGGGGTTAGCCTCCAAGAGGAAGGTACATAAGAATCACACACATAAATCTAGGGGGGGAATGGATTACGACCGTCCCATACCGGTCCCATTTGCAGCCCCCATCCTCACAAGAGAATTCCCCAGGCCATCTACTCCCCTATACAACCTGCCAGGGACCCCTCCTAGATATGGCAGTTTTTACAAATCACATTACTCCACACATACCAGCAGTTGCAACAATAGAAAGCCTCAAATCAATAATGATTTAAGTAAAACAAGGTCATAACATAAATATTCATTTAAAATTTTATAGAATAAGCAAAGATCAAAAGTGAGAACCACTGCAACATTCCAAATTTAAACTAAAGCAAGTCCTTGAGGCAAAAGGGACCATCTCAAATTTAAATGGCTAAGTAGCCTAGAGCAAGAAAAAAAATTCAACATTGCTAGCTTAATACTTAAGGAAAACCATCAACAAATATATAAATAATCCAACAATATTATAAAATTTGCACATTACAATCACCACGTGGCCTTGCAACAAGGCCACCTAAGGGGAGGAAGGGAATGGTGGTCTCAAACCACATAGAAATATATAACAATATCATAGTGGTCTCAAACCACATAAAGATCATAGGATGCAATACCATATTGAACCATCACGTCACATGTAGCCTAGAACATGCTCTGTAATAATGTCATGTACCAAGTGTCTGAAGTATCACCTCTAAAAAAGGTTCTCTGCAATTATCCCATGTCAAGAATAATACACCCCCATGCATACACCAATACCCATCTCAAAATATCAAGTCATCCCTGAAAGAAGGTGCCAACACAGCTACTACTTCATTATACACATACTGTCACTCTACCTCCAATATCAAGTAGCTAACAAAATCATTGTGCCACACTAACTCTAGTCATGATTGTCATCTCTCTGGAAGTCTTGATGAAACATTATGTGCCAATACTAGAAATTACCAATCCCAACTTGTTCACAACTAATCTCAAATTCCTATAATCAAGGTACATTAGGGTCCATCCTCTACCCATGGAACAAATAACAAGGAATAGGTTTTCACTATTAACCAACTAGTGTGGTTCTAATGTGTGGGGGAGTTAGACAGGGACTAACGTCCATGGAAAATTACATTCTCCAATGGAGGACCCCTATCTCTCAACCCCTAGTTACACTAGCATGCTCTCATCCAACTGGAAGGATTGACGCTAGGGGTGACATTAAAACATCACAACACATAAGAACATGGAGAGTGATTTACACATCTCTCTTCAAAAGGCACACACCAATACACAAATTTTTTAAACATTTCCATGCTCTACTAGACCAAAACACATTTACATATATAATTATCACAAAGGGTGCCCATATGTGGATCACACATGATGTCCACTAAACCCTTCTCCCCAAGTTGGATACCATGTATCACATACTTGAGGTACGGTCACAACATTTACTGGTATTCACACATCACAACACATTAAATTACACATACTTATCACATTGCACCCCATGAATAAGAACTCACAAATTTCACTTACTCTTACTAGGTTCATTCCTTAAGTAGTTGAATAGGTTTAATTATTTCTATAACATTCTCATATTGCAATAACTATCTCATTTTCAATCATACACAGAACACATTTTGACCACTAATTTGCCTTGTGATTATAGTTTATCCTTGTACCATGCACTACATTTCCTATGTTCCACTAGGTCTTATTTAATTTAACGTTAATGATATTCCATTGGAAACCATACATGGTGAGTGATTGTTTTCTTCATTCTATCCTAGTTTTATCTCTTTCCTAGCATGACTAAGTTTTCTATGCTTTCAATTTATTAGCTATGTCTTCATGATATTCAAGATAAAATGCAAAGATGGCCTAAATCAAAATATGTATTATCGATCATTCCTAATTGCTCAACACATAATACAATTACATAATCCATGAAGTGCATACATCCTTAAGGGTAATATAATCAAATTATTAGATATAACACATCATAATAGATTTCACATTTCTATATCTTAAATTTAATTCATCTAGTACCTATTACAACTCTTTTTTCTCATTTACATTTCACCTATAGTAAGGAATGCAAGCAAACACCCATGTAAGAACACAATTCCCTAAGTATGATTTGACTCCTATCCAATTTCAACTCACACAACAACCATACAAAATAAATTCTTACTCTTAAGCACTAGCAAATGAAGAAATTCATAACATAATGTTGACTAAATTTCAACAACCTATTCTTTCCACTTTTCTCTACTAAATTTCTATCTACAACAACTTGTTCAAGTTGCTTATTTTCAACAATTTTCTTTTCTCAACTCCGAAGCCATAATATGTAAAGTAATTACATTCCTTGAAGTTTTTCAATCCACTATAGCACCATCCACTTATTCATAAAGGGGGTTAAATATTCACATAGTACCTACTATAAATCAATTGGAAGATATTCTTATTTACTTTAAAACCTAAATCTCATATGAACATAATATGAAGATTCCACAACTCATTGCAACTAGACATCTACAATTTATACTATCAAACGTCAAGGGAATTAACTAGGAAAATTATGCATGTAAGGGTGTCACAAGGGAACTGTGTTTAATTCAAAATTTTGAGTTTCCAAGGAGGCATAGGAGGCTCCAAATTACAATGATCAAGGTCTAACATGTGAATACTTCTAGTCTAGCCACTTAAGATAAGGTTTTATCCCTATGGCAAGGTCAAACAATTCACATCTTTAGAGAAAGTGACACCATTCTGTAACAAGTCTCTATCTAAGGAATATGTAGGATATAAATTACATTATCTAATGAAAGAGCAAGAAATCTTAAGGGTTTGCACAACTTTAACTATTGGATTTTCACATTAGAAAGTTTTGGATTATCTAAACATGAAATATATTAACCTCCATGTGGTAACCAAGGTCAATAATTATGTCACCTCAAGGATCATAAGGTTGGAAGGGGATTTTTTTGCATTTAGAAAATTTATTGAATCTACTAATGTTTCACTAACAAGATACTTTACTCTTGTTACCACACCCACCTATTCTATTGCTAACATAATTTACCAAGGCAAGGAAGGGACACACATCAAGTACTAATAGGTGTATAAATAATTCAATTCATACAATTACAATGATTGACCTCATTCATTTAATATATTTACAGTTTTCACACACAATAGCGTGTCCTTCAATTTATAACCTAATTCCACCATTACGTGAAATTTACAACAATAATTATTTACTTCAAAACAAATAAACTAACTACTATCACACAACACTATATTAGTATTATTCCAAGACCCAACAATTCCCAGAGCTCCTAGTTTTGCAAACCTGGCTCTGATACCAAATGTAATGCCCAAATTTATGCATGGGAAACATGCACAAGAACACCCATTTTTTTTTACATCAAGGTACTATTGGGTTTGCAATACAACAGGCATGTACGAGTAAGGGGACACTACAAGTGAGACACAACCCACATATCTTTTATCCTTCATATCTATAACCATAGGGGGTACCCACCACAAACACATGTTCATAGACACTAGTATTTTGAATCTAAATTAGGGATATGGGTGACAAGGAATGAGGCAACAATTGCAATTATTTGGTTGATGACAATAATGTACTACTCACCTTCGTGCCCCAACATCTCTTTGACAAATATTGTAATGGGAAAATTTGCATAAGAAATTATTTATAACCAATGCTACTCATTTAGATCATGATTCCCCAAAATGAATGGTTTTACTTAAGTTAGCACGTTCGAACTAAAATTAAATGCTATAAGGCTCATTAAAACCTCTCTCTATGAGGTATTCTACCCACCCCTCACAAGACCAAAATACCCTATACAAGGTGTATATAATATGTTATATCATAATATTACAATATTTTACTCATGATATTTTATATGTATAGTATACTACATTGCATACATCGTACATGACATGTTATACGCTATACACTACACTAATGTTTCCATTAAATCGAACATCAATTATGTATAATAGAAAAATATGTTAATTGATATAGCTATAAGGAGCATTTAATCTTAAAGGTATACCATGAGGAACCTTAGTTCATCAATTATTTTTAGGGGTGAGGAGAGTAAATTTTAAACTAATATAATCGATGAATGAATCACCTGGCGATTGTGTACATTTCTTGCTACTTCACTTTACCCTTCAACAATTCGATATAACCACATGTCATTTGAGACATCTATGTTTGAGGAGGAAGGTATCCTATAACTATTTATTAGGATTCATTGTTCTAGGCACACGCTAACACAATATACATATTATTTCATAGTGAGGGGGTGTCTATTTGACATATTAAATAGGGTTGACTTACACAGATTGGTTACTAGGTTGATTTAAGTAATTTTAAAGAGAATGTAAGTTATAGAATGCTTAAAATCATCACTATGTGTGTGTATGTGTGTCTATATATATGCTTTAATTAAAAATATATTCTCACTAGTATCTAAATATTATATAAACAAGACATACAATTCGATTTATATAATAAATCATTTTAACAAACCTTATATTTATATAAATGTCAATGTGCTTAAAAAATTTTTTTTTATAACCAATCATACAACTTGAATTATATTTCGAAGGTTAACCCTACATACTAACCAAAACCGTTTTCCCTAAAACACCCTTTACTATCAAATAAATAGAATAACCCTAAATAAATAAATAAAGAACTTCTTCAAACTTTAATACAATACTAATAATATATTTATAACTTTAATTCCTAAATAATTCTAAAAGAAGATGAAATAACTTTTAAGTAATTAACTATGATCAAAATAAAATAACTTTTATGTGTATAATTATAAACTAATTAAATAACCTTTAGGTAAATAATTATAAGAGAAAAAGTGCTCATTTAAAGAAATAGAATTATAAATTTATAGATTACTCTTTCATAAAGAAAAAGTCTTTCTTTACGTATTCCATAGCTTCATTAATTTGCTTAATATTATAATGTGGCTCTAATTTCATGTGTAACTAACATCAACCCTAAAGCCACGTCCATCCTACTCATTGCCCTAAAAGAAGAGGTGTTCATATTTTATTTTCTTAGAAGTTTGAGAGGAACAATAGTGGCGGACATGGAAGGAGGCAACCAAAGTATAACAGAAGGGGGTCAGAGAAAAGATGCATTGATGACACATAAGGAAATAATTATAGATTTGACAGCTTCCTCCATGGTCTTACATTTTTTTTTTTCCTGATTTCCTACCATTATTACCGTTCTCTCATTTGTCTATAGGTTCAGAATATAAATGGAGGCATAGACAAGGCACAGGAATTGTTTGACAATATTGCTTCAAAGTGGTCATGGACAGTGTTGAAATGTAAAGAGGGCATGTGAATTTATTGACAGAATGCCTTTAAAACTAGAACTAGAACCAGAACCAGAACCACCTAGCTTGTTACTGTAGCATAATCACCAAAAGAAACAACTAGTTAAGCCCTTAAATTTTTAAGTTGAATTTATAATAAATATGTGAATATGATTTTTAGTCCTCTAGTAATTATGCAGATCTAAGATTTACATACATAGTGGCAGTTTTATTTTATCATTAAACTTCAATCCCTCAAATACTAACCTACACCATTCTCAAGGCTCCATGCTTCTTCTGTTATGAGAATTAGGATTTACCAAGGGGAGTGCTCACCTCCCTTCCATAGGATTGCACTGGTAATCCACCCCCGAGCTAGGAGAATCAACTAGGTCCCCAACAAGCAAGCATTCACACACACACAACACTACCATCTCAAGACTCACATAAAACAAGGATGCAAAAAGAGATATGTTCTACTCACATTCATAAGGTACATATTTGTTTCTTTCACAGTAACCAATTTCACAACATACAAGTCCCTGGAACTTCAAATCAAACACAATATGTAACACAGAAATTAAGAGGAGAGAGAGCTTACCTCTCAAGGTAAGCAAGAAGGAGATGAGAGACTCTTCTTCTCCTTCATTCCCACCTAAAGTCTCTCTTTGCTCAACTCTTCATACTACCCTCCATAGAAAATCCTTTCCCAAAAAAAATGAAAAGATGAAAAAAAATAAGAATCAAAGCACCAACACACCCACTAGGCCAAAAGGATGAGCTTCCCTATGGGAGTGCCATCCCCCCTTCTTTTTGCAGAGCACTCATGCCTTTTATCCCTGAGGGTTTTCTCTTTTTTCCCAGGGCTCCTAAAATACACCACCCATCCCCAAATACAGCCCACACCCTTCCCCAAGTACCCTACCCATACGTACTTGGGTTGGGGTCCCAAAAATGACATGACAATACAAATATTCAATTTTTACACTCATGCAAAGTTGGCTGGAAGTTTCCATCCGAGTTATACACTTATACTCACTTAAACACATAACTATACACATAAACACTAACCCTATTGAAAAAAAGTTACAAACAAAATAAACTATAATAAGGACACTTAATACAATAACATTGAACATAAACACTACATACATTGAAATAAAATTCAAGAGGAAATAAACTACAGTAGACACTTAACATGATAACATTATACATTAACATTAAACATTTCGAAATGAAGTTGGAAATAAAATAAAAAAAAATACATTGGAGACACTTTACACAATATTGTGGTCCACACCTAATCAAAATACACTTGGAGACCACAAGACTCCATAAAGTGGAGTGGAAATGACAATTTAGGGGACCTAATGATTCTCCCTTTCTCCCTTGGTGTTATAACCACCTGTGCACTTAGTGAAACATTAGTATGCTTATTTATATATAGCCAAGTAGAAAATTATACATGAAAGCTATTTGTTTGCTAATTAATTCGATCAACTTCATGTACCTTGGAAATGGAATTCGTCCAACTCACATGTCAACAACTCAACATAAACCAACATCAAAGATTAGTAAGGTTCTAACCCTCTAATTAACATTATAAAACTCAAAATCTACATTGACATTTTTTTTGTAAATTGTTATCTATACTACATTTGTCATTTATTCAAAACAAAATAAACATTGTCTTGAAATAAATTAATGGCATACTAAATATCTAAGATGACAACATTATTGATATGAAATCCATGAGTCAAAAGAGTATAAGTTGCATACAAGCCCCCAAACTAATTAGAGTTTTACTAGTCATTACCCATACATAACATGACTAGGGTTACTTGAAGGTTGGGCCTCACATGCCCCACCCCTTAAAATAGAATTTCTCTAGGAAGTCTCTAAGGTTGGGCTTAAAATACAATCCCACAGATCTTAATTCCACTCATGGTATTTTCTCACCAAGAAATATAATACATTAGTAATTCATCAAACTAATTATCAATACAAATGTCATCCTTTCTTTTAAGCTCACTTACTAAAACAATATATCACCTTGCAAGCTAAACTCAATCACATAAGATCAAAGGTATACAATTACTAAATTATATAACCACTTTTTAAATATGTAGAATTAACAAGTAATATGAATTAAAAAGTTAAGAGACCCAATGCATAATTGACATTTCATCAGGCACGTAACAATGATATCATATGGATTAATGTGATTAGTGTTAAAATAATACAAGGTCTCCTAAAATAATAAATCTAGGGACAACTTTCACATCTTATCATGAGCACACACATTTTCCACATGATGTATAGAGAGTCATCCAAAAATTTTCTTCAAGGTTGATAATCACAACACTATACCAAAACCAAAGTCATAAGTTTCATCAAATAAATCCACTAGCTAGAAAATTAGGTTCCACCATAATGGGAAAGGGTGTTAAAATAGCCATAGGTAAGGTGGGGCCTTACAGGTTTATCTAAGGCTTCCTCTACGGGTTCTTCATCTTCAAGTTCTGTAATTTGGGGAGATGAAGTGCCCGCAAATTGCTTCCCTGATCTGAGATGAACATTACTCAGTTCTATCCCATAGGTGGGGTATTGTATCACCTTGTTTGTAGAAGCCTGTTGAATAGGCTTATTGTTAGGATTAGGTGTAGGTTGGGCAGGGATTTGGGTAGGTCTAGGAGGTGAATTTTGAGGTGTTGATGGAGGCATTATGGCTGGCTACTGTGGTTGAGATGGAATCGTAGGTTGCTGGTAATTTGCATTTTGTGGCCATTGTTGGTTCTTGTTCCATTGAGGCTGCCATTGAGGTTGCTGTGTAGGCCACAAGGGGTTATAGTTGGAACCTTGAAAACCTTGTTGGGGCCATGGGTTTGGCTACTACTGGCTCCAACTAGGTTGTGGAGTAGGCCATTGTGGGTTTTGCTAGAAATTTTGATTACTAGGCCATGGCTGAGTGTTCCAAGCAGAGAAAGTTTGGTTTGCAGCAGGAAGGGGTGAACTGAAATTTAGTGGATCAGAGGGCATACCTTGTATTTACTGCCAAGGTCTCCTTTGAGGTATGAATAACAATTGTCCATCCTCTCCTTCAAATGGCTGAAATTCTAGCCTTTCAACCTTCTCTTGCTAGATTCTTTCCACCCTTTTGCATTTACAATTGGCCTTCCTTTGCCTACAATAGGGACAGTACTCAGTAAGCATTGCATTAGTTTCTTCTTGTTTCTTCTTGATGTGAATAGTGTCCAGCTATGTAGCCATATGTTTGATTATGTCCTCCTTCATGTTGGACAGTAAGTTAATGATTTCCACTTTTGAAACTCCATTGGTTGCTTTGTTTGTAATTGATGTCCTTTCTCCTCTTGGTCGTCTAGTAAAAGTTCTTGAATAATTTTGGCAAACTTTAAAAATTGACTCAAAAGGTAGCTGAGAGATATCACCTTGCCCAATGAGATTCAAAGCATCCATGCAATCATCCTTAACTCATCTAAAGAAAACTAGTTTTAATGATTGTTCAAACAATCTGTTTTGGGGGTTCTTCTTTAAAGCAAACTGGAATCTTTCAACATAGTCTTCCAATGGCTCCTCCTCTTTTTGTGAAATGCTAAAAATGTCATCTCTCCACCTATCATTTCCTTGACAGTAATCTTGGTATTTCTCCAAGAATTTCTCCTTCATTGTATCCCAATCTGGAATGACATCTTTTCCCAGTCCCATAAACCATCTCAAGACTACATCCCTAAGGGTGGGAAGAAAGCATTTTAGGCTGTGAGAATATGAGGTGTAGTCATAGCTCCTACATAGGATATCAAACTCAAACAAAAATGTATCTGGGTCCTCTGTCATCAAGCCATAGAAGATTGGTAATACTAATGGTAGAATATTTTTCAGCACTGTAGCCCTCTCTTGATTAATGATAGGAAAATTGAATGTTGCTTGCTCTAGTGGATCCTTCACCACAACATTTGCCATGGTTGTGAAGGTCCCTTCTATAATTGTGGAAGAAGCTGATGAAGATGTAGAAGGTGTTGATGAAGATGTGAGAACAAGTTCTTCCTCCTCAGCACTTTCTACTGTATAGTTGATAAAGTCAGATGGGTCTTCTCTATCCTAAAAATTTGAAGGGAGGAATCTACCTCGGTTGTCTCTCTACCTCCACATATAGTGAATTTGGCTTTACATTCCAGCAGTCTTGCACAATGTTAGTATAATTTTTGGTGTTTCCTGAAAAGTGAATCTATTAACCCTAATGCTGGAATAAAAATTTAAACTATGAAAGCATTTAAAATGAGCCTATGAAGGTAGCACCATCCCTAACAATGGTGCCAAAAATGTAGAGGAAAACTAATGCATTGCAGACTTAAAATAATTCAAGGGTAAACCTATCTGAACAGTCCACTCTATCATTGTACTTCCTACATTAAATTATCAACCAAGGAGCATAAGCTTATGATGGCATTGCACTGTATGTGCCTTCAAGGCTCATATTCTTTCTAAACTATCTTATCTAAACCTTCTTACTTTACTAGAATTCACAGAAATGCAAAAAATAGTAAAAATGGTTACAGAATCTAGTGGCTACGAGTACCTTCAGCATAAGTTGTAGATAACTGTTAACAATAGAAAATTATAGAACTAATCCAAAACATTCAAAATCATAAAAGAGATAATGCTAACCTCTAGAGGACTTAAAGTAGACAAAGCATGCATTTGTTCATGAACCATACTACTATAATTTGACAATCAAAGTATTCTAATTGACTCATAATGTATTTATAAGCTAATGGAAAACAAATTTAATAAGACTGCATAAAGGAATGAGAAAATAAATGAAGTGAGGATCAGTACCTTGAGTGGCCGGCTCAAGGGACTGAATCACTTAACTGGAAATCAAATCTAATTCAGATTCTCATGCATCCTCATAACACATAGTTCCATTCATTTCATATCATAAACAAAATCTCTTTTAGATTGTATTCAATAATGACATTCTTTAAAACATGTCTAGATCTTCCACTAGAAAAAAATAGAGCAACAATTGAGTAACTAGAAAATAAAGTAACTAACTTGACATCAAACTCATCCCTCCTAACTTATATAGAAACGGGAGAGTTTAATGCAACTACCAACTAACTTCAATCAATCCATTCCTAGATACTAGGATATAGGTTTTAATATTGATTTATTAATCTAACTGAATAAAGGGAGGAGAGTCGTATTCAAACAAGAACTCTTATGCAATGGCTCACATGAACACACATAAGCTGCATTTGAAATAAGTCTACTTCTTCTGCATTTATTCCAATCCATGATGGTTCACATTCATCCTCTAGTTGCCTGCACTTTTGGCATCCTAACTTCACTTCCTTTAATTTTCCTGTCCTACAACTCACTGCAAATGCTCATTTCCATGATGCCACATTCTTGCTGCACAGGGGTTAATTCATAAAACATATGCACACAAATAAGCTTCATAATTAAACCATAGGATTCCATCTATATTGCATGTATACTCATATTTAAATCATTCAATTGATAAAATCATCACCATATTCCATTCTAATAATATAGATTCAAAGTCTTGCAAAGTATATAAAAAGACAACATATAATGATGGTGATGTTGGTAAATTCATATGGAAAAGTTCTAAAAGCATATAAAAACAACATAAAAAGAGGTCAATATTTCAACCCATTAGCAAGGATCCAAAAGATTTTTGATAATGTAGATGATTTGATTGAAAGTGCTCAAGCAGTGGAGGAGAGACCTGCATATGACCGAGGTAGTTCAAGCAAGGCATATAGGAAAAGAAGTGAATCACCTGATGTACCTCCTACTAAGAAGGTAAAAATCATTGATTTGGAGCATGAGGAAGAAGTTGAATTGATAGATTTAGAAGAAGAAATAAATAAACAAGAACAAGAAATCTCCCAACAGGTGAATTCACCTATAAGAATAAAACCCTATGTCTCTCTTGATAACAGATTGGTAAGGTCAACCACTGGGCATCAAATTGATACAGAAGACATTAGAGTACTAGCTTGCTCACAGTTTTTAGAAGATGACACTTTCATAAACACCCCTAATTCAAGGGATATGTGGTAAAGGTCAGGAATGAGGAGCTCTAGAAGAAGATAGAAGAAGCTAAGGGTGGAGCTAACCCAGAGAAGTATAAGGAAATAAATTAGAGGGTGCTGAATGAAGTCATTTAAGACATCAAAAAGATGACCCCTAATGAGGGAAGAGCTCTGGTATAGAAAAGTGGCCTGCTTTTGCTTCCACATTGGACCCTAGCAGATGCCATAGCTTTTGATATAGTCTCAAGGAATGATACTGGTGAATCTAATGATCAAGTGGAGAAGGCACTCTCAAGTGCAAGATTTAATCCTAGGTTTGAAACCCTAGCAATATGGGCATTGTCCCTTAACAATAATAAGCTAAGGGTTGGATTAGGAGAGTTGATAGGGGATGTTATAATAAAGAGAGTTTCAAACACTCCATCCCCTCAAGCTGCAAGCTTGAACATTCAAACAACCCAATTTGTTGAGGCTGTAACAAATAAGTTACAAAGGGACTATGATGAACTTTTACTGAAATATGGACAAACCATATCATAATTGAATAAATATCAGGAATTGATGTTGGCTCCAAGTACTTCAGCTCAAAGTGTTCCTGTTCTCATACAAACTGCAGAATCATTTCCAACAGACAGGGAGGCTCTACTCTCAAAAATAAAAGAGATGAACGAGGAGGTGGAGAAATTTGAAAGATGAAAAGAAAACTATTGTCAAGGAGTTAATTATAGTTTTGATAAATCATAGGTTGTCTAAGATTTTAGCCAAGATTGAGGACACATGGAAGTTATATTCAACCATAAGAAAAGCCCAAGATCAGCATGAGAAAAACAAGGGGAACTTAGACAACATGATTAAGGTATGGCTACCACGAATAGGGGAAGTGAGAAACTTGCATAAATGTTCAAGGTTTGCCCCACCAGAAATAAAATTGACTCTTGACATGTTCAAGGTTTGCCCCATCATTTTGGAAAGTGATGGAAAGATAAGAGGTATGAATAGGTGAAAAAATGACTAAAAATTTAGCTAGCCAGTTGGTATCCTGGGAGATCCTAATTTGAGCATTTTGAACTCTACATTGGACAAGTTGTACGCCTTGGAACTTAGTTTGGATTCATTTTGCAAAGAATAAAATTTTTTATTGGATGCTACACAGGACATAATGATAAAATAGCAAAAATAATTCCTTTTTAGTGGCCCACAAAATGGTTGATTAAGGTATGGCTACCACGAACAGGGGAAGTGAGGAACTTGCATAAATGTTCAAGGTTTGCCCCACTAGAAATAAAATTGACTCTTGACATGCTGGTGATATTGGAGGAAGTGGTAGCCTTCCAATTGAAATTGGAGAAGGTTTTGAAAGAAAAAAGACAACTCATTGAGGAGATGGACAAGAGGATAATGCCAAGAATTTTGGAAAGTGATGGACAGATAAGAGGTATGAATAGGTGAAAAAATGACTAAAAATTTAGCTGGCCAGTTGGTATCCTTGAGTTGTGCAAAGGGAGATCCTAATTTGAGCATTTTGAACTCTACATTGGACAAGTTGTACGCCTTGGAACTTAGTTTGGATACATTTTGCAAGGAATAAAATTTTTTATTGGATGCAAGGTACATAGGACATAATGATAAAATAGCAAAATTAATTCCTTTTTAGTGGCCCACAAAATGGTTATATACATCTTGGATGGAGAATTATGTCCTAGATGAATGAAGATCCAATCACGTGAAAGGATAATACATTTTTTGATTATTTTTGTAATCTCCAAGATGAATTGTATTTTTTCTTTTCTCTTTCATATATATGTAATTTGAACTTGTTTTCCCAATGCCTATGGGCGGTGGATTGTATTGTAAGATTCATGTAGCCACATAGGATAATGAATATTGAGTACTACATTCTTTTGTCTATAAAAGAACATGTAGTACTACTTTGTAAGGTTGTTGAAAGATTTGGGAAACTTTGATAATGAAAATATAGAGCAATTCTAGAAGTTGGCCATATTTCTAAGTTGTAAGTTCATTTTCTTGCATTGTTGAATGTATGTTTTTATGAGCATGTTTATCAGTTTCAGGTTGAGCTTATATGAAAAATGCCTTTGAGCATGTGTTTACAATAATTATCTCCTGTGTTGCATGCATTTTTTTTTAAGGAAGATACTAAGGGTTTATGAATTCATAAATATACATTTGCTATATTGCATGTCTAGTTTTCTACTTATAATCAAGGATTAGATTAAAATGCTTTAAGTTAGATATGGGGAAGTTTGTTTTGCAACAAGGATATCTGTAAGAAGAACTATTGGGAATACCCATTCATGGATTCTTTTTTGTAAGGCAGGGAACATAGGAAATCCTTTGAATCTATATGTTTGAGATGCTTGTGAGAACTAGTCTACATTTGTAAGAGATTGACTCCAAACCCTAGGATTGGCACCAATCAGGGTTGGGCTTATTTTCAAAAAATACCCACAATCAGACAATCACACATATTAAAACCATAAAAATCAAAATCAAATTGTTAGTTTGTAGGATTAGGGTTTTAGTTTCATGTTCTTTGAGCCATCTAATGAATTATTTTCCAAAGCTAGCCACTTTGAAGTAATTATACAGTTTTGGTCTACATATAGGAGAACATATCTACTTTAGTTGTCAATATTTGGTGAAATAAGGATTTGTCATATAGATATTGAATCAAGGGAACATACCCCTAGGTCTAGCAGAGCCTAAAGTGTAGAGAAGAACAAATAATTGTCTCATGTTCGTTGGCCACTGACCTGGGAATCCTGAGCAGAAAAGCTGGCTACTTTTTAGGGAAACTCAGACCATCAGTTGGGAACACCAACAGACATATCCCTTGATGATTTTTTTGTAGTACCCCATATGTCCAAGGAATGTGTGCACCTCCTTCTAGGTTTGTGGAACTTCAAGATGAATAATTACTGTACAATATTGGCTGGGTCTACTAGAGGTCATCATAGTAGCTTATGTGTCCTAACAACAACCCAAAATGAGTTATGAACACACACTTCTTTAAGTTCAAGGAAATTTGAAGTTGTCATCATCTTCAAACATTAGGTGTAAATAATTAGAAATGATCTTTAACCAACCCAAACACTATCCAATCATGTAGATAGACTCGAAGGGATTTAAGAATGAAGTCTTCGAAAGTAATGACCATGATACACGAGAAGATAGTTTGTTCTTTATCCCAAATGGAATTACAATGTAAGCAAAGGAACCCTAGTCTATTGTGTAAGTTATTTTTTGCCTCTCTTCTTCTATGATATGCACCTAATGGTATCCTAAAAATCCATTAGTGGAAGTGTAGATTTCTTGTCCTATGACCCCCTCAAGAATTTCTTACAAAAGGGTGTAAGAAATGGATCAACTACACACACTAAGTTGAGATACCAAAAGTCCACACAAATATGGATACACCCATCCTTCTTGATCCTGATAAATATGTACTTATCCATTCAGACACCTTGACTAGCATAATTGTTCTAGAAACTAAAATATTGTCAATTTGCTTTGACTTTGGAATGTAGATTGGGGTTCATGCAATATGGACTTTTGTGCACGAACTTCACACCTTCAATCAACTTTATGTGCATCACTCCTATGGATGGGTGCACACCCTTCATCTCTTTATAGCTTTGTAGGAAGGGATCTTGATATTCACAAAGCAATTCCACAACCTTCACTACCTCCTCAGTTGACTAGTAGTCACCAATGGTTGCAAGCTTAGGTTCTAATTCTAAATCAACATTCACCTTGATCAATTTCAAGGGCTCATGGTATGGCTCATTCTGCAACTCCTTAGAAATAATCAAATTTCATGACCCAAAAGAAGTTTCAACATTAATATGGTTCTTAATTGGTCCTTCCATTTGATACACCATCTTCTCCTTCCTTTTTGTAGCTAGTTTTGCTCCATCAAGACTCGCTCATCCTCTTTGTTGGAATCATTTTTTTATGTTTCTCTCATCAAAGGTTTTAGGTAGAGACATATTGTTCCATTTGTATATATTTGACATGTGTTCTTCCATTTTTTCTTTAACTCCCATGATTTTGCACCTAATCCATTGAAGAGATTGATGTAGTCCTATTAAGGGAGAAGAAAAGGAAAATGTGTGAACAAAGGCATACTATAGGTTCTCCCAATTGGTCATCTCTTTTTGTAGTTCATAATTGACATACCACATGCACACCCAAACCCACAAGAAAGAGTACAAGGCATGTGTCCATAGAGACGAGGGAATCACCAATGATCTATCCATCTAAGCTGCTTCACAATTCTAAATATGCTCCTCAAGTGTTGTGATTCCACTATAGCTTAGCAGGTGGCATGCCTGATTATTCTTTTTAAACCTAATGCACATCATCTTGCACTTGTATCCAAGTATTAGAAAATAGGTCAATGAGTTTCCCACCATTGCACCATAATCCCTTTGAGAGAGTGATCCAAGGATGCCATGCGTTCATTCTCCTAAGGAAAATACATCTCCATTTCTCATAAGAAATTTTGAATATTTTCATCCCCTTGATATTTTGGTCAGTTGGTAGTGTTCATTTTTACCACACACCTCACATACTTCATCCTTGTAGATCTTCATACCTAGGGTGATGTGTGCTTGTTTTCTTGAATGGTTCCATAGTCTTGTCCAACTAACTCATTAGACCTATGCACCCAATTGTCACAAGCGACACTTGTGGTGTCAAATATTGAATGGGCATCATCCCATTGTAAGACGCCATCAAAAGCAGGCTCTAACTATTCCATGCCTTGAGTAGTGATGTTATAGATATGATTTATCTCTTCACCATTAGCTACAAATTCAACATAGGGTGGCCCATGGTCGTTATCTAAAGAAATGACTACTCTTTGATTACTATTTTCAAGTTGATATAGTGCCTTTTGATCTGTAGATTAGCACTATTGGTGTAGCACCACAATCTACCTAGTAGGATTGGGAAGTTGTTTTCTTCAACCAACTCTATGACCTCATAGTACCCCTTAAAATGGACTCCCATTAGAATTATGGTGGTTGTTAGTAGGGTGTAGAGTATGGAGTAGAGCTTACTAGAAGCTGGTGCATCTACTATACGAAGGCCAAAAGCCAACAGAATATGCTACAAAACACATCCCTATATGTAATAGACATAGTATATATAGATATAAGATACGATGATATAATATAGGAGAATGTAGTAAGGATATGAGATAGATTATGATATGAAGATGACATAGAAGTCATGAATGCAATTGGTGTGGAAGAGACTTAGACCTGCCAGAGGATGGATGTATAACCTTTGATTGTTGTTTATATATATGGAGATTTGTTGGTACCAGGTAATTATTTGTTGTCTTATTATTATCTGTATGTGATGTTTTGTTTTGTTATTCTTTGTGTTTTGCTATCAATATCTAGCTACTTGACCGGGGTATAAATTAACTAAAAATACTTTCCTGAGGACTGGATCTCCAAACCGGTAACCCTCACCATTTCTTGCCAACATTTGGTTCCATTTTTGAGACCCTAGAAGAAATTAGTTAAAGATTGAGGGTGCAAAACATTCAAAAGAGTAGTACAGAGTTCTAGAGAAAAGAGAAGGCGAGGTTGGTGGAAAAAATTTTTAATTCACAAAGGAATATAGGTCTCCTTAAGTTTCTACCTCTATGAGAGTGGGAAGACACTTAAGGGGATGGAAAATGGAAAGGGAGTAGGGTCCGCATGGAACTTTCAAATGATGTGACTCTTCCAACAAGGATTCCATGGGATATAAGAGGACTAATGAAACATCAAATCAAGAAAACCCATGGTGAAAGGGGAGAAGTGGAAGAAAAGAGAGATCGATGAAGACATCAGAACTAGAATGGAGATAAGCAAAGAAGAGAGATTAAAGAAAACTTAGGAACAACAAGAACGCTACCATAGAAGGATGGAAAGGGCACAAGATATGGAAAAAGAAAGGATAATAGAAGTTGCGAAAGAAAATCAGGAAGAATTCATGGAGTGCACCATGGAGGGTCCTGCCGCAAGGGAAAAAGAAGACAAGCGTGTCAAGAGGATGTTGCTAAGTGCACCACTGTGGGTGCTACTAGAGAAAGGAGGTTAGAAAGAGAAGAGATAGAGTGTGTTATGGAGGATATTGCTGAGTGCGCCACTATGGGTGTTGCCAGAGAAGAATGCAGAAGGAAAAAGGAAGAAAGAGGCTAATTATGGTCTATGCCCTAGGCTACTAGAAAACATGAATTAACACTATAAATTTGGACCATGAGTCACCCCAAGTGCCATATAAAGTCAAGAAAATTTTAGTTGAGAAGGAAAATAATCAAGAAATTAGAAAATAAGGAAGTGAAGAGAATAGGAGAGATCAAGAGTAATTTTGCAGAGGTTTTAGGAGAAGAGTACTTTGATATCTAAATATAGAGAGACAAGGGAAGAGAAGGAAAGCAAGTTGATAGAAGACAACCTATCCAGAGGAGTAAATCAAAGGAAACCTACCATAAAGCATTAGAGATTTTGAGAAGACCCATCATGGATATTCATATTAAGTTACCGGTCTTTGAGAAGGACACTACTGAAGTAGTAGAGCACACTTTTGTTTTGGAGTCTATTTGGAACTGGAAGGGACTAACAAGAGATGAAACCAAGCTATTTGAATTCATAGGCACTTCGCAGAATGAAGCATTGAACTGGTATAGGAAGACATTTCCAAACAATGATAAGGAATGAGATGATATCAAGAAACTATTATTGGAGAATTTTGGAGTTCTAAATGTTCCGATAAAGGGGTAGGTAAGATGAGATATTTGATGCAATTTTGATAAAGAATCAATAAAGGACTTTGATAGAATATCCAAGGAGATAACTAGGAAGTTGGAGGAATGATTGATTGAGAAGCAAAAGATAGAATGGTTTATTTCTAGAATAAACCCTAAAATAAGGTTAGCCCTAGATGGAAGAATATTTGAAACATATGTATAAGCAATGACACTGGCCTACCAGAAAGAGTCTCAATCTTGGTGTAGACAAGATAAGATGAAGGAAAACATAGAATTGGAGAAGCTGAAATTAGAATTGGAGCAGTTGAAGCTGAGAAAGGAGGTTTTGGCCAAGCAGGAGGAGAATACACATAAACAAAAACCTGATATTTGGTGCTTATACTATACAAGAGAAGGTCACTTGAGAAATGAATACCCTAGGATGAAAAGTGAAAGACAAGTTGTCACAATAAAAGTAGACATCAAAGTAACAACAAAAAGAGTCAATTTAGTATATTGTGGATTATACAAAAGATTGGGATGACCATGAAACACCAGACTGTCCTTCATAGAACTTCTGGAGGAAAAGAGAATTTGTTGATGAAGAAGATGAAACATGGTACACAAACTATAAGTTATAAGAAACCAAATTGGAGAAACTAGAGGAATGTCAATGTAATATAAAATTCAAACTCTGGAAGTCCATCCTATGGGAATAGCTACAATAATGATGAAAAAGAATAATTTGATGATTACAGAGGAGGCAGAGGCTATGGAAGAATTCAAAGAAGGAGGGAGGATGCAACTTATTTCAATTTTGGTAAGCTAAGACACTTTGCTAATGAATGTTGGGCCAAAAGGAATTTACATAGTGTTAATTTTGTAGCGGCACAGAGCATGATTTATTTTCTTGTGAGATAGTATGATAGTACTTTTGGAATGCACAACCATAATCTAAGAGTGATGAGCTACAGAACCTGAATAATCAAAAAGGAGCTAGGGTTATAAGAAGGGAACCAAAGGGTCAAGGAACAAGAACTTGTCGAAAGAATAGTAGGGAGGAAACAAATATATCTTCAACTGAATCCACATAACAAGAAGAGTATTATCATAGAAACAAGCCAAAATAGATGGGAAAAGATAGAATAAGAAGGAAGGAGAAAGCTACGGTACTAACAAGACAATGAACAAATACCAAAAGGCACTATATCACTGAGACAAAAGAGAAAGATAGTGAGAAGGAAGAAGAATTTATTTCAACTAAGAAACAACATGAGGAAGTTGTGAAGGAAGCCAAACAAACAATAAGGAAGGAGCATGAGAAGGAGAAGAAATACAAGCAATTTTTCACCGAAGGAGAAGTAGAAGCTCTCAAGCAATTATTCCAATTGACACAACAACATAAACCCATTGAGAAACTGAAGCAATATTCAAAATATTAGAACAAGGAGCAAGGTCACAAGAGTCAACTCTAGAGGATGGGAAGAACATATAGAGAATGGAAGACAAAACCACTTATGATGGAGTGTGTTATGGAGGATATTGTTGAGCGTGCCACTGTGGGTATTGTCGGAGAAGAATGCGGAAGGAAAAAGGAAGAAAGAGGCAAATTAGGGTCTATGCCACAGACTATTGGAAAACATGAATTAACACTAGAAATTTTGAAGATGGATGAGGAATATAGAGAGGAGCTAATTTTCCAAAGCATAAAGGAGATAAGAGGAGGAGAAGATGCAATGAACATTGAGAGGAGTTTTGTGGGTTTTGGAAGGTTATTTCAATCATCATTGGATGTTGACATGATGTTGTTCACAAATGAAAGAGTATCCCCTAATTTGAAGAGACACAAACTTTGGACCATGAGTCACCCTGAGTGCCATATAAAGTCAAGAAAATTTTAGTTGAGAAGGAAAATAATCAAGCAATTAACAAACAAGGAAGTGGAGAGAATAGAAGAGATTTGGAGTAATTTTCCAGAGGTTTTAGGAGAAGAGTACTTTGATATCTAAATATAGAGAGACAAGGGAAGAGAAGGAAAGCAAGTTGATAGAAGGCAACCTAATCAGAGGAGCAAACCGGATGAAATCTACCACAAAGCATTAGAGACTTTGAGAAGGCTCATCATGGGTATTCCTATTAAGTTACCAGTCTTTGAGAAGGACACTACTGAAGTAGTAGAGCACATTTTTGTTTTGGAGTCTATTTGGAATTGGAAGGGAGTAACAAGAGACGAAACCAATTTATTTGACTTCATAGGCACTTTGCAGAATGAAGCATTGAAGTGGTATAGGAAGACATGTCCAAACAATGATAAAGGGGTAAGTAAGATGAGTGATTTGATGCAATTTTGATAGAGAATCAATAAAAGACTTTGATAGAATATTCAAGGAGATAACTAGGAAGTTGGAGGAACCACTAGTTGAGAAGTAAAATATAGAATGGTTTATTTCTGGAATAAGCCCTAAAATAAGGTCAGCCCTAGATGCAAGAATATTTGAAACATATGTAGAAGCAGTGACACTGGCCTACCGGAAAGAGTCTCAATCTTGGTGTAGACAAGATAAGATGAAGGAAAACCTAGAATTGGAGAAGCTAAAATTAGAATTGGAGTAGTTAAAGCTGAGAAAGGAGGTTTTGGCCAAGCAGGAGGAGAATACATAGAAACAAAAACCTGATATTTGGTGCTCATACTATACAAGAGAAGGTCACTTGAGAAATGAATACCCTAGGATGAAAAGTGAAAGATAAGTTGTGGCAATAAAAGCAGACATCAAAGTAACAACAAAAAGAGTCAATTCAGTATATTATGGATTATACGAAGATTGGGATGACCATAAAACACTAGACTGTCCTTCACAGAACTTCCAGAGGAAAAGATAATTTGCTAATGAAGAAGATAAAACATGGTACACAAAATTGGCGGAGAGGAACAACATGTCATATGTAGGAAGAAACTCACATGATCAAGGCTACAAGCAATCAAATTGGAGGAACCAAAGGAATGTCAATGCAATACAAAATTTAAATGCTGGCGGTCCATCCTATGCTAATAACTACAATAATGATGACAGAGAACAATTTGACAGTTGCAGAGGAGGTAGAGGTTGTGGAAGAAGTCAAAGAAAGAGGGAGGATGCAACATGTTTCAATTGTGGTAAGCTAGGACACTTTGCTAATGAATGTTGGGCCAAAAGGAATTTATACAGTGTTAATAGCAGCACAGAGCATGATTTATTTTCTTGTGAGAGAGCACAATAGTACTTTTGGAATGCACAACCACAATCTAAGAGTGATAAGCTATAGAACCTGAATAATAAAAAAGGAGCTAGGGTTATGAGAAGGGAACCAAAGGGTCAAGGAGCAAGAACTTGCTAGAAGAATAGTAGGGAGGAAACAGACATATCTTCAACTAAATCCATAGAAGAAGAAGAGTATTATTAGAGAAGCAAACCAAAATAGATGGGAAAAGATAGAATAAGAAGGAAGGAGAAAGTTGCGGTACTGACAAGACATTGAACAAATACCGAAAGGCACTATATCACTGAAACAAAAGAGAAAGACAGTGAGAAGGAAGAAGAATTTATTCCCACTGAGAAACAACATGAGGAATTTGTGAAGGAAGACAAACAAACAATAAGGAGCAAGAGAAGGAGAAGAAATACAAGCAATTTTTCACTGAAGGAGAAGTAGAAGCTCTCAAGCAATTATTCTAATTAACACAACAACATAAACTCATTGAGAAACTAAAGCAATATTCTAAATATTAGAACAAGGAGCAAGGTCACAAGAGTCAACTCCATAGGGTGGGAAAAATAGATAGAGAATGGAAGACAAAACCACTTATGATGGATGTTCATATCAATAACAGAAAAGTCTGAAATGTCATGATAGATTTGGGAACAGTCAACATGATAACAAAGAAACTATGGGAGCAGTTAGGAAGACCTAAGTTGATAGAGACAACTTACAACATAATTTTGGTAGATGGATCCAATATGCAGACAATGGAATCATGGAATCAAGTGGAAGTTAACCTGATGGGGGTTAAACAGGTCTTAGACTTCATTGTTGTATCCATGAAGGATCAAAGAGAAGATTTCAATGCACTGTTTGGATTGAGATGGTTTGTGGATGCAAATAGTATCATAGACTCCCAAAAAGAAGAGATATCATTTTCTAATGATAACAAGACCTCAACATTCCTTTAGGATCATCAATGGAGGAAGCATACATAGAAGAAGTCAGTTAGATTGAAGACAATGATAAGGATGCAAAGAATCTCTACACAATTACAAGCTTGGATGCAGATGAGACAATAGATGAGGGAAAGAGGAGATAGAAGATGATCACTACAATAGATACAGTGAGGAGGTATTAGAAGATTGGATGAGAGAAGAGCTAGAACTAAAACCAAGGAAAATGTTGGGTTACCAGAGATATTCATGATTTGGACCAACAAGGAAAACATACCGCAATCCTCTGCATTTCATCAAAACCCACCTCAGACCACTTGTGACACATTGAGGAGAGACAAGAAGTCTACATCTCAAAAATTTTAACAAATGGAGAAAAGGAAGCAGAGGAATCGATATATTAAGATGACTGTGTTACTAGAGATATAGGCAAGACAGTCACAAGAAAAGAGGAAGAAGAAAAGGGGAAAAGATGCAAGGAAAACATTGTGGGGAGGTTGTTCTGGATGTCAAGAAGTATCTATAGAAGTCCCTAGAAGTGGATAAAGACAATGCATTACCAAATGTGTCAGTAGATATCATCTACACAGAGGATGCAAGGAAGTATATTCACAACACCTTGGTGGAGACTGATCCATATGAAGTTTGAAGAGCTAAGGGATACATTGTTGGGAGACATAGGGTATCTTCCTGAGTATGCAAACATACAGGTGAAGAGACTGGATGTATGGAAGGATTACCCTATTGGCAAGAGACACTATATGGTTTCATAAGTGTTGTCATTAATGGCAAAACTTAGTGAAAAATGACTAAGTGTCACACTATACTCCCCCTTGGCTGATGCTCTAATCTTATGTACATTTTCTGTAGCTCCCCCTTAGCTAGATTCCTCATTTTTCACTATTCCTCACTCCCCCTTGGCATCTGTAGACACCTAAAATTGGACTGCTCTGCAAACTAATTTTTCGTACCTCGCACTAATCCATTCCCCCAATCTGCATATCCCTGGTGATCAATTAATTCACCTAATAATCTATTTAACCTTACAACCCTATCTTATTAATTGAATGAATATGCCTAATATTTATTTAATTGATTTATCCATTTCCCTAATCCCTGTTAATTAGATAAATCCTGATTATCTAATTAACCTAGACTTAAGTTAATTAAGATGCCACTAAATTAACCTTGTCCCCCACTCATCCACTCACTGAATTTAAAATTTAGATGTCTCCTACTATCCTCCACTAAACTGAATTTAATATTTAGTTGTCCCCCATTATCCTTCACTCTCCCCAAAAATAAATTATTTATTCATCCACTCCTCCACTCTTCCCAAAATGGGAATTTTTAATTCACCCACTAGGAATAAAAGATTCACTTTTATTCCTAGCCCTTGATCTCATCAGATGAATCCTCACCCTCCATCCTCATCTCCAAAATTCTATAAATTAAACCCCTCCCTAAGCCATTTGGAAAGACCACTTCATGCATCAGAACTCTGTCAAAATTAATCCACAAATCTCTTAATCCTATCAAACCTCTGCTAAAATCTTATCTCAATCCCCTATCTCAATTTGAATCAATTTGTCTCTCATCTCCATTGTGTTGAGCACTTGAGCAATCCACATTAGTCACTCTGATCAAGGGAATAATATAAGGAGCTACATAGGCGCATCTCCTTCTCGCATGGATTTGTGAGGTCTTCATGAAGGTATAATCATTTGTTTATGCATTAGATTAGCTTTTATCTTCATTTAGATTTCACATATCACATTTGGCACCACGAGGCTACCAAGACTATCAATGGCTTTCCCAACAAGCACTAGTAAGCCCAAATCCACCTTTGCAACATGATACACCTGCAAGTCCAAGTGGTCCCTTGTACATAAATCAAATGAGTCCAAGTTATCCTAGGCAAGATCTCATAACTTTTGACAAGGGAGATACCGATCTAGAGTGCCCTCCAACACCATCATCTAGTCCAATACCTATTCTTGAACCCATCTATGAACCATAATTACCTAATCCTATCACCCACCTATCCAATCCCCATCCTAATCCTACACCATCCACCATCCTTATCCATCCATTATATTTCTCTTCAACCCATAAACTCATTAAGGATACCATCCATTGGCTATTAACAAGGAATCAAACACCCTCATGCAGCCATGTTCAAGAGCCCATAAGTCAAGCACCCATCACATCTATCCAAGTCACTTCCACTTCCATGCAAGCACACGAGCTATGTCATGAAACAAATCCAAAGCATGTTGAAACATCAACCCCTTCTCCTAATCAAGATCTAACCATCCCATCTAATCCCATCCCCCATCCCCTCCCATCTATGGATCCCCTTATTGATCCCCCATCAACTTCTACCACCCCTTTACCATCCCCCATTAATCCTTCACCTCCATCTACCAATCCCATCCAAAATCCATCCCCCTATCCACTTGGAAAAAGCACCTTCATTCGTGGTAAACCCCTTGTAGGATGTGAACAACTTCCATCTATCACATATCTTTCTCCAAATAAGGGACTCGCGTCTTGTTTCCCAAGCACCAAACATCCCATTGCATGTTGCATGCTCCAACTTATGAACTATCAAGGTAAATACTTAGGCCTTCACGAACAAGGCATCTTGGAGCCCATCCACACCACATTCCATCCATCCTCGCATGGCCTTGGCTATACATCTCAAGGCAAACAACCTAAACATGTTGGTACCATCCACCCACCTCCCAAAATCCATTCGTCCCATCCCAAACATGGTGCATCTCATCGCGCTTCCAAAACATATGTCGCCATCCCTCCTCCATCATCCTACCATTTGCAAAAGCATGTGACCATCCATCTCCCTCCATCCAATTTACCTCCACTACTTCCAACTCTAAAGATTCCTATCAAATCCACTCTACCTCCTATCCTACCAACTCCCCACATCCATATCCACAAATCCTCTTATCCTCCCAACTCCCAATATCCCAATCATCAAATCACTTCATCCATCTATCCAAAAATCCACTTTTTACCCCTCCATCCATAAATCCACCACAATTCCCAATCAAGACCAACAAAAGCACACATCTTTCAAACATGAAGCTTCCCCCAAATCCATGGGATTCAAAAATTTGAATGCCTCAACTCATAAAGCAAAAAAGCCTAAAGATATTATCCCTTCCAATCAACCTAAAAAATCAAAAAGGCTATCAAATCCCACACCATCACAAGAAAAAGCAAAAACAAAAATGGTGTGGGTCCCCAAACAAAGATCACTTAAATCTAATGAGGCATCCACATCCCAATCCACTACAAAATCTCAAACATCCCCCCCCCCCCAATTCAAAAATCCCCCAACACCTAAGTCCATTTGGGTTCCTAAAACCCCAAATCGACCATTCAAAAATCCCCCATCCCGATCCCCATTACTCCCAACTCCACATCCCAAATACAAGCTTCCAAATACATCATGGTGTGCGCAGTCATTGGTCTTGGTTCCCCTCCACCACTTGCAATTCCCACATACCCCCATCACTCCATCTTTCGTTCACTATCCTACATATCTTCCCCATCACATTCCTATGGTCCATGCTTTTGCATAATCCACATAATCCACATCATAATCCATTATCCACCATCCATTCCATCTTCTCCTATCTACCCACATCCATGCAATCATCATCCATAATGCCATCCAACATTGGAGCAGCTTCTCCTTGCTATGGAAACAGATGCTACAGTCCCCATTCCATAAAAAAAGAAAAAAATAAAAAAATCAAGAAAATAGTAAAGAGAAAAAATCCGTCCAATGGTGAAAACCACTCCTTGTGGCACCTTGGGCACGTACCATGATGAAAACCCCTTGAGGGGTATCATGTGTAATCCATTCTCCATCCATTTTGTACCCATACACTTGGGGGCAAAACGATATCCTTCATCCACATCCATACTATCTTTTGCACATTCCTATCCACTATCCCTTATTTATCCTATCATATTCCTATCCACCATCCCCTATTTATCCTATTATTCCCCATCCATTCTATCCACTATATCCCCCTCCTTAGATCTTGATAAAGACAAGGGGCAAACTATCAACAACTTGCTTTGGAGACCTCTTGGCATACTTCCTTTCCAAGTATATCCTCCATTCATCTATTGCAATGACCATCCATTCACACATGAGCCCATCATGCAAAATTCTTTAGACATTGGGGCATATGATTCCTTGCAACCTAGCCTTTAGAGAAAATCATGCAATCCCCCATCCATATATCATGCATACCTATCCTACCCCTCATCCTTATCTTCCATCTATCTAACACGCATCCCTATCACTTGTACATTCATCTATCATGAATCAGCTATCCAATCCCCCTATCCAACCCCATCACTTTCACCTCTAGACTTGGTGTTCCCTTGTCATTGGTATCTAGCGCAAAGGCTATCCGAACGGAATCCAATGCAATCATCTCATAATAAACCATTCCTTTTCTAAAAATCATGAAAACATCAAAAAAATTAGAAAATCAAAAAATCCATAAAATCCCAAAAATATCCATAAAAAATTCAACATCATTCAATCACCAAACATCTTGTCATCTTCCCATATCATCATCACATCTATCCTCAATAAGCTTACACTAGATCCAAACATCGCATCACCTATCAAAGCATTGTCCCTTAATCAAAATCATCAACTATCAAATCAACATCAATCACAACTTGTCACCATCACATCTTGAGCCACTTTTACAGCATCATCAAATCATCTATCAATCCCTACCTTAGGAAATATCTTTCCTACAATAGGTAGAATCTATCAAATCATTATCCATCTTGGCAAGAGATACAATGGCTACTTGTTTCATTAGTTGGTCTTTTTGTTTTTGATCTTTATCTTTTGTCCTATTCGACGATCACATCAAAGCTACCTTGATCTTATTATATCATGGTATGTGGTGACAACATTTAGAATGGGGCATAGTCTTGCTTTTGTATGCTGTGCTTGTGGGTTGGTTTCATTACTCCAAGCTAGTATTCATATCTTGATCTATCATAGGGTCGGATCTAGCATATTGATCTCCTTATGCATCTAAGGTTAATCAAACCTTTTTTGTACAAAGGGCTTATGCTATGAGTCCCCTTCCCTCATCTAGACAAGGTTGTACTATCTTGGGCATGCATGATATCATCCCTTTGTCTACGTGTCTAGTCCATGCAAATGTTAGATAAACATCATCACCCTGGTCTTCTATACCTTGGTGAATATATCCACTTTGCTATATCAAACCTAGGATTGCTCAAATTCAGTTTCAGCACAATGATCATCCACCAATCATCTCCCAACATCATCATCCTTTTATCCCACCGCTTATCCTCTGACCATATCTACCAATCTGTCCCATCCATTTCGAGAGCACAACCGTGTTCTCGCAACCTGCCTATCCTCTTGAGGGGGCATCACCCTTACCAATTATCCCCAAACCTTACCTGATTCTTCTAAGCCAAAATCTTTTTTCTATCCAATCCATCTCTATGTTCTAACTTCTTTTGAAATGATGTTACTTAGCCACAACACCATCTCAAAGAGGGGCAAATGTAGACACCTAAAATTGGACTGCTCTGCAAACCAATTTTCCGTACCTTGCACTAATCCATTTCCCCAATCTACATATCCCTGGTGATCAGTTAATTCACCTAATAATCCATTTAACCTTACAACCCTATCTTATTAAATAAATGAATATGCCTAATATTTATTTAATTGATTTATCCATTTCCCTAATCCCTGTTAATTAGATAAATCTTGATTATCTAATTAACCTAGACTTAAGTTAATTAAGATGCCACTTAATTAACCTTGTCCCCCACTCATCCACTCACTGAATTTAAAATTTAGATGTCTCCCACTATCCTCCACTAAACTGAATTTAATATTCAGTTGTCCCCCATTATCCTTCACTCTCCCCAAAAATGAATTATTTATTCATCCACTCCTTCACTCTTCCCAAAATGGGAATTTTTAATTCACCCACTAGGAATAAAAGATTCACTTTTATTCCTAGCCCTTGATCTCATCAGATGAATCCTCACCCTCCATCCTCATCTCCAAAATTCTATAAATTGAACCCCTCCCTAAGCCATTTGGAAAGACCACTTCATGCATCAGAACTCTGTCAAAATCAATCCACAAATCTCCTAATCCTATCAAACCTCTACCAAAATCTTGTCTCAATCCCCTATCTCCATCTGAATCAACTTGTCTCTCATCTCCATTGTGTTGAGCACTTGAGTAATCCACATTAGTCACACTAATCAAGGGAACAATCTGAGGAGCTACATAGGTGCATCTCCTTCCCGCATGGATTTGTGAGGTCTTCATGAAGGTATAATCATTTGTTTATGCATTAGATTAGCTTTTATCTTCATTTAGATTTCACATATCATAACATCAATGGCAAAGGGTGGGGTTTGTACACCAAAATTTCCAAAAAAAATCTATACTTAGCCATATATACATGTTTTACCTACATATACTGAAATATATCTGCAAATGTGGTCTTTAGCTATACCACTTCTGTCACCCAACTCTGCTTCATCCTGTCCAAAATTGAGATGTGACCACTCAACAAGAATGCAAAAGCTTCTGCCCTTTTTAGATTTGTCAGATCACTGGTCTGGGCTATAGTCTGAGCATCACTTAGAGCCTCATGCATGGCCTCTAACTTAGGGATAATGATCCCTCTTAGTTCACTCAACCTACTTATTCTATTTTTTTTCTCCTTCTCAAGCTTCTTAATTTCATTCAAGATTGCAATAGTCTGACATTCTTGATTTATTATGGGAGATGAGAGAGGATCAAAACTTTGAGACAAGCTTAGTAGTTTATCTTCTTGCTCTTTTACTTTCTTATCAACATCTTTGTTCACTTTGGGCCAGGATAAACAAAATTTATAAATATTTCTGCCATCTTTGAGAGCATTTTCTAAAGTCTTTATCCCAATATCCATAACTCTCCTATCATTTGAGATTAGACTCTGTACTTCAGAGAATCTCTTATCCAAAAATTCTTTCCTGACTTTCTCTTCTACTGCTTTCTCTAAAGAATCAAAATGAGTATTAACAAAATTTATAAGAGATTTTAGATTACTAGATGTGGAGGCTGTAGGATCCTCTTGGAAGGATGACATGATCTTTTCCAATACACCGGATGCAATTTCTATGAGCTCACAGTCTTCCATGTGAGATTTTAGCATTTTTTCTTTTGCCTTTGCTTGAGTGAAGGAAGCTAGTTTCATGGTTTGAACCGGAGAGAGAGAATCAAAATTGAATGGTCCTTGAAGCAATTCTGGTTCATCAAATTCCATCATCTCTTTGGTCAAGAACTCTTTGACTGCTTCTATTGTGTCTCTTGCTAGAAACATAATTTTCTCCCCTTCTATAGCCTTACTACTGTCATCTTCTTTTTCCTTCACCTCTATTTTTTGACTGATCTTTTCTTCTACTCTTTCTTTTTCTTTAGAACTGGAGTCTGTAGGGGAAACTGGAGGAGAGATGTTTGTTTGTTTATAGAATTCCTCTTCTGGAGCAAAGGAATCTAAGTCCTTACCTTTTTCTTCACCTGTCTCCTTTACCTCTTCTGCCACTGTCTCAGTAGGTTCATTTTCAACATCTGTTGCTGAGGGATCATCACCTAAGTCCTCTCTTATAGGAATGTTGAATCTTTTGTATGCATTCCGGAGGATCTCTTCTGTCTCTTTTTCTACTTTGTCAGTTTCTCTGAGCATGAGCTGATTCATTCTGGCTTTGCTCCAGAACTCATCTATACAATCTATGAAGATCATATTCTTCTACTTATGAGTGATTGAAGGATATAGATGAATAGCTATCTGTTCTCGGATCTCAAGATCCTTTGCCATAGCATTATTCTTTCTTATTTCTAATTCCTTCTCTAAGCTTTTGGGAATGAGAGATATGATTTCAATAAAAGCCTTGTTGTAGATATTCAGATACCTGATTGTGGTTTCTTGCAAGATCTTTTGGTCAGCTTCATTGTAATCATCATAGAATTCAACCATTGGTTGAAGGTTCCCATCCACAGTAATTGATTTTATGATATTATCAATGCACAGAGTAGGCTTCTCAACAAATTCTTTTGTTACTTCTTCAGTAGAGGGTTCATCGGATGTTTTCCTCTTCTTTTTCATTTTCTTTACTTCCTCATCTGATTCTGTCTCTTCTTCATCCTTTTGGCTTGTGTAGGACCTTGTTGCCTTTTTCTTGGTTCTCTTTTCTCCTTTTCTGGATGTCTGAGCTTCCAATTTTGAATCCTTTTGACCCTTGGAAGTGGCAGATGCAAAGCTTTTGATTGATCTGGTCTGGGAAGGGGCTTGCACCGGAGCACTTTCTTTTTCTACCTTTTCCTTTTTTGCCCATTTTATCTTTTCTCTATTTGCATCTAGTGCCTCTTTTGAGATTCCATGCCTATTGGAAAACTCTTCTACTCCCCTCCTCACTTTTCTTTTTATTTTCGGTTGTCTTAGCTCCACATGGATCTTCACACTTAATTCTTCAAAGGTTCCAAACCTTTCTGCTTTAGGATCCTTGGGTTAACTGAGCATGTGTTGAACATGTAGCTCAACAATTTTCTCATCTACTTCATACCCCATTGGCATGATCCAGACTATTCTTGGCTCTACTGCCTCCATTAGACATTGATCAATTTCTACCATAAAGCATACTGTATCTGTATACTTTTCAACTAAGGATTGGGGGATTCTCTCTCTTGCTTGCATCATGGTCTGGAAATTCTTGAAGTAGCCCCAGAGCATTGTATTCTATGCCTTGGCATCACCAAGCCCATGTATATAACCTCTGATTTAGATGGCGACTGGTCTATCGTTCTGCCATACCCAACCACTGGATCTAGGAAGCTCATTCATGAAGTAGAAGAACAAGCACAGTAACAGCCCACCATACTTCAAGGAGTTCTTGTCCTTGATCTTTTGTAGGTTTTCCATTAGTTGGTTCAGAAGGAGTTCACAAAGATCATAATCTGCATTTTTTCTCAACATTTCAAAAGCAGTGTAAATTACAGTTCTGGGTACTAAATTTTCCCTGCTAGAGTGATATATCTTATAACCGATGATCATGGAGGCAAACTTGACATCCGAATCAGTGATCTCTTCTATTGTCATTGCTCTTTTGTCAAATTTTGATCCGGTAGCCTCACTCACAGTTTGATTCTTGACAGATTTGAGAATAGGAATCCCACCGGATGAGTGCAATCCGGTTACTACCCTAATGGCATCCGTGGTTATCTTAAATGGTCCATTCAACCACATGAAGTTGTCATGCACTCTGCTCAAAATATAATGGACCCATTCTTCTTCTCTAAAATAGGGGAAATGAATGCATTGTACAAAATGCTTGTCTCGGATGGCTTTATACTGAGTTTTGAGTTCAAATGAGTCATCTATCAAATGCTTGTGATAGATATCAATAAGTTTAGATTCCCCAAAATCTTCAATATTCGCATGAATATATGCCCTAACATCTTCTACATGTAGAATCCCATGCAGAATGATTGAAAAGGCACCTAGGGGATCAACTTCTAGGGATTTATATGGATGTTTCTTGAATTTAGGACGCGTCCTATAAGTGATCTTTACAACATTTGGTGTAGTCATCTTCAAAGGATTTTATAGAGAGATATTCAATAACAAAGAATACCTTTTGCACTTCTAGGGTTTGCTGAATGAGCCAGATTAATTTGTTGGATGAATTGACTTCAACAATTGATCTTTTGAGAATTTGAGATAGTTTGTTGTAGAGCTCCTGTTCTCTTCTTCTTGAATGCGAATGTGCAAATGATGATCGAATGAACCCTTTTATCTCTGGGAAAACCCTAATTTCATATTGCAATAAATGCACAACTCAAGTCATTCCGGTTGCTTGGTTCTTCTTATTTTGAGAAAGATCTTTTTCTGGATCACTGAGATATACTTAGAGAAGTCCTTTATGATTAATAACAAATTATCTTTCTTTCCCTAAACACTTGATCTATTCACAGAATAAGATGCCTCGAATTAGAATCATACCGAATTTAACTATGATAATCTTGTTTTACTGGATGACTATTAAACCAGATCAATCTTGGAAGATTAGACTCTTCAAATCTTCCTGCGGATCTTCCATATCTTTACAAAGCTTTCTTTAGATGTTTCTTTGAGAAACCTTTTATTCTGCAACTTCCCATGTGCCAATTTGAGGCACCAATTAATCTGGCTGGGGGAAAATGTTTTTCCTTATGTCTTCCCTTGAGCCAGAGCTTAATTTCTAGAAGGAATATCAGCACCAGATTCTGGTGCGGATCCATCCCCTATATTCTCTGTACTTCTCTTTAACCAAATCTTGTTCATTTCACTTTTAACTTCATCTACGTTCACTTTTCCTTTTCCTTTATCTTGATTCTGATTATGATGCACTGGACCCCTTTTGTCCTGATTCTTACTTCTACAAAATTTGGCAATATGATCAGATCTATTGCAATTGTGGCAAACAACATTTCTTTGCATATTTGAATGATATCCTCTTGATCTACATTGATTAGCCATATGCCCCATTCTATTGCATGCAAAGCATCTACCATTGAATGAATTGTTCATTTGCATATTTCTACATCCATGAGATTTATGACCATACCTTTTGCAGTTGAAACATTGTCCGGAGAAGGATGTATTGGTCTAATTTATTCTCTTTCTGCATTGATTAGCTTTATGACCAAATTTATTGCATTTGTGGCAATATCCATTGAAGGATGGATATTTTTGAGCATTAGGTTGCCTTATCGGAGGTCTTCTAGGCCTGTTCCTTGGATTTCCTAATCCAAAATTCTTCTGACCAGATCCAGAGCTTTCACCTTTCTCATATCCCAAGCCACGCTTGTCATCTACCCTCTTTTGGCTTTCAAGAAGAACTTCAAGTTGAGAAAAACTTATCTTGAATTTCTCTTTGTATTCATTTTTTGTTTGAAGATCCTTTTTAAGAGTGTTAATTTGATCCTCAAGTTTTTCTTCATTATCTCTAGCATCTTCAAAATAAGATTCTAGATGCCTGATTATTCTATCCATTTTGTGGCAGTCTTCAGATTTCTCCTTGAGAGATTGTCTTAGATCATCTTCAGTTTTTCTTTTCTCTTCAATTTCTTGGGTGAATTTCATAACTCCTGATTCCATTTCATGTCTTACCATAATGACTTCTTTTGATAACTTTTCACATATCTTGGTTTTCTCCTTCAGATCTTCATTTGTACCATTGTCTTCACTTTGGTTTGCCAATTGCTAAAGTAGATATTTTCTCTTTTTCATAGAGATACTTAGTTTCCCTTTTAGTTCATTTATGAAATCATCAGGCTGTTTGAGTCTTTCCTTCAATTCATTGACTTCAGAGTTTGATTGCTCAAGATCATCTAGGGCAGACTAAAGTTTTTCCCTCATAACATATACATCCATTTGAGTTCCCAGATCTTCCTCAAGATGTTAGGCTCTTTTGGAGGAACTTGTCTTTGATACCAACTGTTGGTTGCCATTGCACCAAAAGATGACCTGTCAATGCCCGATACAACCACTTGACTTAACAAGCATGGGAGGTAGTTAAGCCCTTGTCACAAACCACCGTAGTGCAATGCTGAACAAGGAGACCAAGGGCAACACCTTGCAACAATCCCCCCAATGCAAGCGCAAGGTTTGAACCCATGACCTCGACTCTAATACCAACTATTGGTTGTTGTTGTGCCAAAAGATCGACCTGTCAATGCCTGATACAACCACTTGACTTAACAAGCATGGGAGCTGGTTAAGCCCTTGTCACAAACCACTGCAGCACAGCGCTGAACAAGGAGACCAAGGGCCACACCTTGCAACATACCCTAATTTCACAAAGGCACACGAATGGGTAAGAATCATTCTAAGCCAAGTGCATGATGAATTTATATACTTGGACAAACCCTATAGAATAATAGAAGAGGCCATTAGGGCAGTCATAGGATTGATTTCTGTAGGACCCCTACTGACAATGAAGGCCATAAGAATAGATCAAGTAAGGGAATTGACCAGAGCAATGATAGATGGGAGAAACATAAACGTCAAGGATATCACAGATTCAAGAATGAAATATGCCAGCATGGGCATTGCATAAAAGGTCTACTTTGCCAACTGAGAGGGCTCGACCATAACTACTGCAATTCATACCACCTACCAAATGGTGAAGGAGGGCAAGGATTTTGACCTCTATGAGGTGATGCGACAACAACTGCTAGAGAATTTTTAGAAGATCAAGGATTCAAATTACAAATTATAGTATGGTACATTAATTCTATCTTACATTTTACTTCTTGAATGAGTTACCAAAGTTTAAGGGGAAATAATGGAATCAAAACATACCAGTAGGGTTTAAGGTGAAAAGGTACATAGCTCAATTTAGGGATACAAAATCATTCAGTGCCACATATTGGGGGTTCTTTAAAACCCTACAAGAGGAAATGAGGGCAAGAGAGAATTCCATAAGGAGTGGTGAAGCAATACATTAATCAGATCACATTTTTGGTAGACAAGGATTTCACATACATGGAGGCAGTTGAGCCAAGAACTGCAATAGAGGCAAAAGCCTATGCACAAAACTTATTGAACAAACCCAAGGACACAAATGTGGAGAAATTTGACACCTATTTAGAGGTGATGGAGAAACAACATAAAAATCATATTGAAGAACACCTAGACAAGCACAGAGGGAAGTTGCATAAACAATGGGGAGTTCTGGATGAGGGAACTACTTCAGCTCCAAAAACCTTCCACATCATCTCCACTACCTACCAAGGAGGTTCTTCCAGTTAGGAGGTAAGAGAGGACTACGTCACAGGCACCATCATCCTCTACCATATCATCTAGAAGAAGAGTAGCATTAGAAGTTTTGCCAGGAATGAAGAAGAATAAATAGAAGAAGACTCCCCAGAAGAAATAACAAGCAAAAAGAAAAAAAACTCAGGAAATTCTGAAGGAGATTGAGTCTGAAGAAGAAGGGGATGCACAAGAATGAAAATTAAAAAGAAGGAAAAGAGCACAACAGACACCAAAGGAAGAACTAGCTGAGCAACAAGCAGAAGAACCGGCACAAGAGCCCTACAATCTGGATGCATTGCTCAATTCTATGGAGAATGTACATATGTTACAAGAAATTGTTGCTTTATATGATGACTCATCTAAAGAAAATAAACAACTGATAGTTCAAGTAATGATAAAATACATCAGGGATAAGGAAAAGACACTAGCTGAAATAATGGAAGGATTTTTGGATAGCTTGGTAGAAGCATTTAGGGAAAGGATAAATAAGGGACCCCAATTAGAGGAGGAAATAAGACAGAATGCCATTGAGAAGCTCAATGACACATTGTCATTAGATAAGAAGAATGAGCTAATATAGCTACAAGCCATGGAGATGAAGAGAAAAGAAAGAGTAGATAAACTCATGGGGGGAAACAAGAAGGAAAAGGAGAAAATTCAAAAAGAAATTGATGAGGTAACAACAAAGATATACCAATCCATCAAGAATCAAGAGCAACAACCGGCACCATCACCTCCGTATAATGCTGAGATACTAGTAGGAGGAGAAAACAAAACAAAGGCAAGCCAAGAGGGAAGTCAGTCAGAAACTTCTACACAAGGGGCACCTCCTCAAGAGAACACAAGGATGGAGGAGATAAACACATAATAACAACAAAGGAGCCCACATACACATAATACGGAGGAGAAGGAAGAAGGAATGCAAGAAAATATAGAGGAGCAAATGGGATCAATACAAGTTGACAATCCAAAAGCCTCTTCATCTTCAATTGAGTCCATCAAGGAGTTCTTGGAGAAACAAAAGTAGATAACACCCATTCTAACTCCACAATTGTTACAATTATTGGTGGTAGAGGGCCAAGTGAATCTTGCCAGTATCCCCATTACAGAAGCTACAATTTGGAGATGTGTTCCATTCCTCTATGAGAGCAGAAATTTTGAAGCAACATGTGGAAGGTAGTGAATTGTTGCAAGATGTAGTAAATACATTGGCTAAGGAGATTCCAGAGACACTAAGGGACACTACCTTACCCTTGTCGGAGTAGTTGAAACAATTGACACAAGGGGTCAAGGATTACTCTAGCCAGCTAGAAAAGAAAATCATAGAGCAATTGAATAAGAAAAGACTAGTGGAGATGACAAATAAGTGTGCTAAGGCACACACTCAACTAGAAACACATATAAAGAACATTCAATAGAACATTACAGAGGCTAACATCCTTTACCAATTTTGTTTGAAATGGCCACAGTCCACCAAAACAATAAAATACCAGATGGATGCTCTAGAACTGCAAATAACAAACGTGGCCCAACCCAGTAAGATCCCTGTTGGGTGAATATTTTGTTATCAACTAACTGAGAACAAAATGGTTATATCAACCATAGTACAATGAGATTTAATCTCTCCTCTTAGAAAGAGGAGGCTCCCTTCTTATTGTTCACTACAATCAACAAGTACTTAACTTGATTTATGTACACTAAAAACTAACCTGTGGATGGTGCCATATCATCTATTTCTCTCTTTTTAGAAAATATGTTTTTCTTAATCCTCACAATGTATAATAAACTTAAAAACCACTTGTTGGAACAATAATAAGCAATATCAAGATTAAATAAACATAAGAATACTCAAAATGATATCAGAGTGAAATAACCAAGAAACCCACAAAAGCATAAAGTCTTTTATTACTTCTTTCGCTGACTTGAAGTTGGAAACGTATAGAATAAAGTGCAGACCAAAGTCTCCACCATATGCTATCAATAGATTAATGAACACAGAAAATAAATAGCAGCTCAAAGTCTTCTAATATCTTCAACTCATGAACATATAACATAAACTCCAAAGATAATGTTGTAGCACAGAGACTCCAAAATCAACTTTAGATCATCTCCTAGATTATATGTGTAGACACCCAAAAATGTCCATGTCTTGCAACATCTTGTCATTAGCATGTTTTTCCCTAGGTACCCATGTCATCACCAAATTAGTTAAATAAATTTTATTTATTTGACTAATTTATTTTATCTCCTTTCAATCTCATAATCCTATCTTCTATAATTAAATAAATTTTTATATATTTAATTATTCATGGCCATTAATCCTCTCTAGTTAAATAATTATTTTTAATTGTTTAATTAGTCACTTATTTATTTTTCTATAATTAAATAATTTTTTATTTATTTAATTATCTTTCCACATCACCTCCCATCACAATCCAAATTAATTAAATAAATTAAATATTTAATTAATTAATAAAATCTTGATAAAATCCTCTTGCTTTCTTTCTAAAATTGCAACTCATGTATATCTAATTAATTTATTTAATTAGATAATTCATCTCATCTTTTTAGGATTTAGTTCCTTTAAAACAAAAAATCAATATCTTTCTATCTTTTTAAAAAATCCTATCTTATCTCATTTTATTTCCTCTTTTGTCTAATAAAGCAAAAATCCAATCCTTATCGAATATTATCAAATCTTATCAAATCTTCTTCCCTCCACATCAAAAATTAGCCCTTGTCTATAAATATGGCCTCTCACAAGCCATTTGGAATGCATTAAGTTTAATATCCTTATGCTGCTGAAATTCTTCCTCTCATCCATCATCTATCTATTATCTTCACAATCTTCATCTATCTATATTTGTATATCATCTTCTATCAATTGTTATGCTATGTATCTAAGCAATCAACATTAAATCAGGCTACATCAATCAAACAAACTTTCATCGATCATTCAAGAAAACTGAGGTATTCGAAAGGTTTGGGTAAAAAGGTAGTTGCATGTGTTTTTTTTATCTTTCGTTTTATCCAAATTTCTTGTCTACATTTTGGCATGCATGGTGGGACTCACTTCTCTTGATCAAATCTTACGTTATTTGCAATTTTTTGTTATAAAAATTTGTGTTTTTTTTCTAACCCTTGTTTGACAAGTTTTGTAAGTGATTGTTACAAGTGACCTCCTGGGATAAAACATACATCATAGTTGCATCCAAAAGGGCCAAGAGGTGAAGAAAAACATTGAATTTGACCCTTTTTGGTGCAGGTGAAATTTGAGTCAATGTTTGTAGGATGATGAATAATGTTTCTGACAGTGAACAGTGCTTTCCGATAGTGAACTTTGCTTTCCAGCAATGAACAATGTTTTAAGGCATTGAATAGTGTTTCTGGTGGTGAATAGTGTTCTCTGGCAGTGAATAGTGTTCTTAGGCTGTGAACAATGTTTTCAGGCCGTGAATAGTGTTTTTTCTTTAAAGCTTAAAATAGTTCTCTTTTTAAAACTACCATAGCTTTTGCAAATCATGTCGGGTTTTTAAGTTTTTATTGTCGTTGGAAAGCTAACACAATGAACTATGTAGCTATGAAGAAATTATCAGGTGAATGCATCATTTTCCATCCTTTTTTCATAGTCAAAGTCAAACTTGGTTTTAAAACTTCAAACGAGCATATCTTGAGCAAAACGCATCCAATTTCAACAAGTTTTTTAAAAATTTCTTAGAATCTTCCAAATTTTCTATTTATGTAGTCTATTTTTCTTTATCAAATCATCCATATTAGATTTTAACAGATTGCATCTTTTTGATCTAATTCCCTTTTTGCTTGCAAGTCTGGTTTTCTTCTTGTCTTGATGACTTTCAGGGGCATCTAAGGAGCTGGAGCAGCATTTGGATCAGTCAAAACAACAACTTGGAAAGCGAAAATAATTAGGTGCACACATTCCATCTATCATCTCTAATCATTGCTTTTCAAAACACTTCGATTTGGGGATTAAAACGAATCTTGTCTTGAAATCACAAATAAAAAATTAGGTCTAAAATTAACCATTGTCTTCATCACATCTTGGCTTTGGGATCTTAAAACAAACAAGTTCTAGCATTGTCTTCTTACCACACTTTTCATTTCTTAAGGGTTAATTAACAACTGCTAGGGGATTTCATCACCCCTAGGGATGACCTCAACCACGTGTTCTGTTGGGTTATATCAAAGGGGCGAGAGCGAAAGTTGTACCTCAATCTAGCTACATAGTCATTGGGACAACCTTGTGGCCTCGGGTGATTCTGGACACAAGGTGAAGTGGTATTCGCTTACACTTATGCCACATCCATTCAACGGGCTAGTGTTCACAGATTTGGGCCCATCGTACCTTGTGTATATCGGGGACACCCTTAGTTAACCCTTATACAGCCTAGCTTAAGAATTATTAGCCATACCCTACCTGATTAATCATTAGGGATTGTTGTTGTGTTTGCAAGTGTTTGCTTAATCATAACATCTAATCTTGCAAGGAAATTTGAACATTGTGCTTGGCATGTGTGTTTATGCATTTACATTGTGTTTGATATTCCCCAAGTCAAACTACGAATTTTTCCTTATCTAAGCAATCACATCCTAAGCAAACCCTAATTCATCCTAATTATCAATCCAAGTTATCCCATCTTGTTATCCCATCATCATCCTTATCATTATCTTAATTCATCCAAGTCACCTAACCCAATCATCCACACCATTATCAAAACCCAAAATCCAAATCAGCCCAATAAAAAAACATGACCTTATTTGATCATTATCAACATTTATCCAAACTTGCTTGAGATCATTAGTCTATCTCAAGTAAGTCATCCAATCAACTCTATTACTTAAGTGTCATTAGTCTACCTTGAGTATAGAAAATCATCCAATCAACTCTATTATTAAGTGTCACTAGTCTACCTTACGTATAGAGAATCATCCACTCTTTGAAGCAAAACAAATCATCCCAAAGTATTGAAATTTGATCTCCAAATTGCAACCACTCCACATCCTCATATCCTACTCTACCACTTGTAAATATGGACATGGCATTTCTAAACAAGACCTATGAGAACAATCCTTATGGCACTAAAAGAATGCTTGATCAACTTAAGTGGTTATATAGAAGGGAAGAAGGCCCTATGCCACCACAACATCAACAATTCCAACATCAAACCCAATCACCACATCAACAACCTCCATATCAATCCTATGTGTCACCTATATCATTATATCAACCTAATCCATCCACATGTCATGCTACCCCTTCATCAAACTATCACATCCCTTACCCATATCAACCCACATCGTAACAACCATTATCCTTTGCAACCTCCGCATCATCATCACAACAACAAATCACCCAACAACAACAACCAATCACATCACAACAACAAGCCCAATCCTATGTGTCACCTTCACCATTATCCCAACCTACTTCATCCACCTATCATGTCTATGCTACATCAACTCAACAACATCCATCTCAAGATCATCCAACTCATTTCAACATTCAAACACATCATCAAACCTATCCTCAAGACTAGCAAGTGTCCTTACAAGAATTACATGCAAGCTCAATCTGTCCTTTGTATATAGACCAAGTGTCCTCACAAGAAGCAGAGGCAAGTCCAAGTGGCCCTTTATACATATGTCAATTGTCCTTAAGTCCACCTTTGCATAACTTAGCATCCTTTGCAAAGGGAGAAACCAATCTAGCAAATGCATCTTATGAGTCCTCTTCACCATCCAATCATATGCCAACATATGAGCCAGTTACTCCTATCCCAACACCATGTGATCCCAATCCTAGTCCATTGGTCCATCAACCTTCATCACCTTCATCCTCATGTTCCACTAACCTTCCATTAAAGGATTCCATGGAGATACTTTTGAAAAATTTAGTTCAAGCAAATTTGGTTGAGCTACCCCCGCTAAGATCATATTCACTATCTATTTTTAAACCTAGTTGGTATAAATATGATGAATATTGTACACACCATAGATGTAAGGGTCATGCGATATCCACTTGCATAAATTTTAAAAGATTGGTCAATAACCTAGAAGATTGTGGTAAGATTGTGTTATATCAAACCAATCTATCTAATCCCATTGTCCTTCCATCTAGCCCAAGTCCCAATCCATCCAATCCCATTATTCCTCCATCTAATCCTAGTCCTAAGCCTACAACACCATCTACCCTAATTATCCATCCCCTATATTGTCCTATCACACATACCCTTGCACAACATGTGATCCATTAGTTACTAGCTATGAACAACTTATTCCCATGTCCAACACCTATCCTTGCACCTATCTAGGAGCCCTCTATTAACATTCCTAGCCCTTCAACCGCATCATGTGATCCACAAGCCATCGACCCTATTCAAGAGCCTCTTATCATGAGCCCATGTCAAAGTTCATCATACTCTCTCATGGATGAACACCAAGAACCCATCAAACTTATCCAAGAGGCTCCTACATACCCTTCCATTCAAGCAACCCAAGAGCTATGTCAAGAACACAATCCAATGCATGTTGAACCATCAAGCCCCCATCCTAATCAAGATCAAATTACTTCCATGCACCCCAACCATAATCTATATCTTCTCTATGATCAATATGAAACCCATGATGTAGAAGCTATTCCTAAGCAACTTGATCCTATACCTATCCATGAGCAACCAATCCAAATCTCACCCATCCATAATCTATACCTTCTCTATGATCAAGATGAAACCCATGATGAAGGACTTGTCTACAAACACCTTGATCCTATCCTTCCTCCCATACCCATCCATGAGAAAGATATCCAAATTACTTCAATCTAGCCCCATCCATGATCTACAAACATCCAGTCCCCTTGATGAGACAAAGGCCTCCCAAGCAAGCATAGAAGATCAAACCAATAATGATCCTTCCACATCCACCATCAACCCTATTCCAAATCCACCATCATATCCTATTGGTCGTACCAGCTTCATCCATGAGTGTTCCTCCTTACAACACCAACAACCATTATCCTCTATCTCACCTTCTCCATCCAATAAGAAACTTGTGTCTAGTTTTCCACCTACACCTAGTCCCACTATCCATCACATGCTCCAAAACATGAACTACCAAGGTAAAGGCTTAGGCCTTCATGAAGAAGGTATTTTAGAGCCAATCCATATCAAAGTCCCTCAATGCTCACATGGCCTTGGATACACACATCAAGGTCAACAATCTAATGATGTTGGTACTTCTTACATTCATCCAAAATCCACCACTTTCCACCATAAGTCCCATCATACTCCTAATACATATGTTTCCATTCCACCTTAATCATCTTATAAATGTCAAAAGCATGTGACCTACACCTTCCACCATCAACTTTACCTCCATTACTTCCAACTCCTAACATCCCTCCTATTGGATTTTTTCCCAAACTAGATGTTTCCCAATTATCCCTACAAGGTAGCCATCATTGATCAATAGGATTTCTGGGCCAGGGACCAATAGTACAGGAGATAGACTCTATAAATATCTCCTCCTCTTCTTTAGGATCCGCAGAACCAAGGGGTGTATTCCCTATTCAACATCATTAAAATATGCCTATGAAGTCACTGGGATGTTGACATGCATATAAATCCTCTCTTATGCAGACCAAAACTATAAAATAGGTGCAAAGGGGCTAGCTTTGGGCCTATACTCAGTTGTGAATCAGAGGATTTCAGTCCTAAACTACTTCTGATGTCCTAAAGGTTTATGTTTGAATTTTAAGTTTGTTTTTGTATTTGGATGCAAGACTGGGACCTTGGGTTGTAACCTCAATACAAGACTAGATTGGTGCCTATCCAGGGCTTGAAGTTAATATATATATATATATATATATATATATATATATATATATATATCTGTGTGTGTGTGTGTGTGAATGTTTACCATAGAATTAAAACAATAATCAGATCTCAAGAGGTTTTGTAGTGTCTACCTTACAGACACTGCCCAAGAATAAGTATTCAATTATTTCTGCTTACAAACATCCTTCCTATAATACATTCTTCCCAACACTTGACCCAAAACATGTAATCTACTCCTTGAGCAGAAGTAAAAACATCAAGCATTCATCATAGCAAACTCATATCCTAGAATCTGAAACACCCCTTAGCTATTTAGATTCAGAAGAACACATTCAACTTGGAGACAAATAATAGAATACATGCAATGAAAGATTACTCATTTAAATCAACATGAAACTGATGAATTCTATGCATAAAACATTCAACATACAACTCATAAACTCACAAGGTACCAAAACAGAGCCAGCAACGAAGTTGTATCTTATTACAACACCAAAATTTGTCAAGTTTTCAACAACCTAAAAAGAGTGACACAGTTTGCATTTTATAGCAAAACTGTGTACTCAACAATAATTACATGGCAATTCAAAAATTCTTCTAGATACACCACACCCAAAAATGGCACCCAAAACATTAAAAGTGCAGGCAGAAAAGGAAAGAGAAACAGGTGAGTTCGGGAGATGTGCCACCGCTCACAGATTTTCCTCATAAATCTGGTAGTTATCCTATCAACTCTATCGACCCATACCATTGCAAACCTACCATTAATGGCTTACCAATTGCGGCCATTTGAAATGTAGTAGCTACATTCTACAGAAGCTTTCCCACCTGAAAACAACTGCAGCTACAAAGAAAACCTTCGCCGCTGAGAGTTTAAGAAATGATCGTTGATCTTCCTCCCTTTGCTGAGATCAATGGTGCTAAAACATGCTAAAAAGTTGCCAACCAATCAGAACATACCATGTAGGCACCCTGTGCATCCATCGCTGACTTTTTTGCCACCTATTTTGCCCTTAAAATCCCTGCATATGCAGCTAAAAATGACATTGTATATACATACAATCATGTGCATACAAGGCAGACCCCAAGACATTATGAAATAAATTTGGACCTACATTCAGGTCCGGGCCTTGTATGTATCTCTCTTTGCACATCGGCATATACAACACACCTTACATACAAGCCATGGACTTCAAAATATGATGAAGCATATCACAATCGCTTTGAATTCCAACTTGTATCCTAAGCCTTTGCATCTTCACTTTGTATATTGCACATACAAACACAATATAGATTCTGCGGACTTCAACACTTTATCTGCTAGACTGGGACATCCTTTGGAATCCGCATTGTAACTTTCTCATTGTATCTTTTCGTTGTATATCGCATATATAATGCACACATACATACAAGCTACGGACCCCAAATTTTATTCGCTGCATTTGACTCCTCCTTCAGGTCCGGACTGTATATTTTTTCTTTGTATATTGACTTATATGTGCAAACATACAACGTGGATATACATACAAGGCATAGACTCCACATTTTTATGAGTCAGATTGGAAGAACCTGTTGGTGCATTCATCATTTATCAGGTTCTAGGTTATTAGCTTGTGGGCACCTTCCCAGGATTTCATGAAATTTCTAAGTCTTAGACCCTCTCTGTGTTTTGTTGCATTATCAAGATATTTTCAAGGTAGGGGTCATCATCATCATCATCATATTTCCATGCATCCACCTGATTTTTCTTGCGAGGGTCATTTCTCCTCATGTCCGGATATCTTGTGGGGGTCATCATGCATTTGCCGACCCGACCTTTGCCGCAGGGTGATATTTTAACATCGGGTGATTTTAGTCAAGATCATCCTGATGTTGGCGCTATGAAATTTCTAAGTATGACCCACTTTTCATCGGGGTCATCATATTTGAATATAGGGTGATCTTTGTTAAGATCACCCTGATGTTATTTTGTCACCTTATGTCTGTTCAACATCAGGATGCTGTTGATGTCATGTTCCTGTGGGGGTGATATCCACTTGTCTAAACGGCTTCATCATATTCCAAGGAAGGGGGTGATCATTTCAAATATCCATCATATTCATATATCACCCCGATCTTATAGTGGAGCTATAGTGCAGCATGATATTTGTGCACCAGGGTGATATTTCCAAATATTCAGTTATCTTTCGAATATCATCCTGATGCTGACTTGGTGGTGATGTCATCACGGTCCGGGGGGTCATATTTCAACATCAGTCATTTTATGGAGATCCCCTGATATTTACAAATATGACAATGACGTCATCCGGATATGAGGAGGTGCGTGATAAGCAGATATGCTAATGACGTCAGCAAGATATGATGATGATGTCATCCAGATTTGACGGGGTCATACTTCAAGTTTTCAATCTGACCTGATATTGTAATGTGATGATGACATCAGTAGGATATAACAGTGAAATCATCAGGATGTTCATCGGCCAGACATTTGGTATCGGCTAAGCAGGAGGATCTTCCTCTGATGCATCAGGTTGTGCCGATGAAGGTGAATATCAGGATGATATTTCACATGAAGGTGAGGTTGGTCATCAGGATGATATTTTCTGCAGGGTGATATTTCACATTGGGGTGATGTGAATTATTAGGGTGGCTTAGCGAGTGATGATGCTGACGTCAGGGTGATATTTTGAGCAACCGGATATCATGCTGGAGGATGATGATGATGAAGGCTTATACTAGGTGCCATCGGGAGCAAAAGCACCGACATCATATATGATCATGACCTAGTATATAAGGTGATGAGGAGGTTGTCGCGGGATGCATGTGGGATAATTAGATCCTGCATATTTTCAAATATAAGGGTGATATTTCTTGGCGGGAAAAGGTCGCGATGCACTGTCTACTGCATTTCCCGAGGCTACAGGTCTGGCACACTATCAGTAGTTGTTGTTGCAGAGGTATGGGCGATGGCATGACTGGTCAGGTACTCGACTGAAGTTGTGAATCCCCAGGCGGTGACACAAGGCTCAAGATCTCTTCCTGTCCCCTCCTCCACTTGCTGCATTGAATGTTTGAGCACCATTTTCTAGTGAATATTTTGAAAACACCATGGTACTGAGTGATGGGTACACCTTCCTACTATATAATGCAGACTGTGTTATTCATTCAAGAGGTTGGTGGTTGCAAACTAGACATATTCTGGCTCTGTAATAAGATACAACTAGTTTTGGTTGCTCTGTGCAGGTGACCTTGTGAGTTTATGTATCTCTTGTTGTATGTCTCATGCATGAATTTACTGATTTCATGATTGGTTTTATATGAGTAATGCTGTATTGCATGTGTTTTGTTATTCTGTCTCCAGTATTGCATGTATCCTTCTTCTGAATCTAGATATCTAAGGGATGTCTGGGATTCTAGAATATAGAGTTCCTATATTGAATGCTTGATCTTTCAACTTTTGCTCAAAGGGTAGATTAAAGTGTTTTCAAATTAAGTGTTGGGAAAGATATACTGCAATAGGGATACCATAAGTAGAGATAACTTAATACTCTATTTTGGGAGGTATTTGTAAGGCAGATACCACAACATCCCCTTGAAATCTAGTTTTAGTGTGTTCATGCTGATTATTCACAGGTGTATGGCTATTGACTCCAAGCCCTGGATAGGCACCAATCTAGCTCTGTGTTGAGATCACATACCAGGTCCTAGTTTTGCATCCAAACACATAAAATCAAACTCATACTTCCAAATCAAACTATTAGGACCTTAGAAGTAGTTTAGGACCAAGATCCTCTGATTCACAACTGAACATAGGCCCAAAGCTAGCCCCTTTGTACTTATCCTACAGTTTTGGTCTACTTACAGGAGGATTTATCTACTTTGTATCAACATCCCAAGCCAACCCACAAGCATATTCTCATGGGTGTTGAATAGGGAATGCCCCCTAGGTTTTGCAGAGCCTGAAGAAGAAGAGGAGATAAAAATAGAGTCTATCTCCTACACTGTTGGCCCCTGGCCCAGAGATCCTATTGATCACTGATGGCTACCTTGTAGGGAGATCTGGGAATGAACATCTAGTCAGGGAAAAAACCAATAGATTTAGCAACTCTGTTGGGGACTTATTTGTGTAGGAACCCAGGTTTTTAAAAGAAATAATTCCTACTTATAGGTGGCGACTCCGAGCAATCTCCCAAACTGGTAAAGTAACAATTTGTATGCAAGGGAGTAGATCCCTGCATAATCCTCTATTAGAAGAGTTACCTAGAAAGATGATGTATAGGAAAAAGGGAACTATCTCAGCCAGTCATGAGGGCTCTCCCAGAAATAATGATGATGCCCAAAATAACACTAAATCATTAGGACAACATGTGCCTTACTTTTCAAATGCAGAAGCTGATATTCAATGTGCATATGAAAAGCAACACGGTGGTAGTTTAAGAATGAGGTCAGAAGTGTTTCAAGAATGCCCTTTTTTAGACCCTGGTGAAAGATTTGAAGAGGTAGAATCTCTGAGGGATGATGAAGATGATGACCAGAATGGTATGAGACCATCTACCTCCATGCCTAAAGAAGAACAATTAGCTGAAGAGATCAAAAGCCTAAGAGCAGAAATAGAATATTTGCAAGCAATGAAAGTCAAAGATGACATGAGACAGAAAGTGCAAGCTTTAAGGATTGCTTAGAATGATTCAGTCCCTACCCTTGAAAATACAAATATGCAGAGAAGCCAGTGTAGAAATGAAGTCCAGTATCAGCAAAATGATCAAAGATAGAATGCAAATGATGCAAAAGCTCCATTAAATAATGTAAAAAATCAGAATGCAAATAGAAATATTAATGCTAATTAGTTTGGTAGACAATCTATGTAGCTAGATAGATTCAAACAGCTAGTTTTTGATGGTATCCCTGGTTATCCTAACCCCATTGACAAGCATGTAAGGCTTCAAGTGCCAAGTTTCTAGGAAATAACACTGTGTTAGGGGAGGATCATTTAAAGGCTTTTCAGAATGTCATGGACAACTTTGAGGTTGAACATGAGGATGTTTTTATGAAGTCATTTATGCAATCCCTTGTTGATGAAGCTAGAGAGTGGTACAAAAATCTGCTTGACCGGAGCATTTCATCATGGGATGATTTCAAAAGGATGTTCAAGGAGTAGTATGGTGACAAAACTTACCCTAGCTTCTTTGTAAATGAATTCACTAGTATCACTAAAGGGTCAAATGAGTAGGTTGCAGATTTTAATGCAAGATTTACTAAAGTGTTGAACAAATTGCCACATCACATGAGGCCAAATGAACCAATGTACATAATATTATATATTAATGCTTTTGATGCCAAAACAGCATATGGGTTAAGAGATAAAGGTCCTGCTACTCTCAGGGATGCTTTCAAGATAGCAATAAATATTAAGAATAACAAGAAAGCATCAGGCAAGACAAACAGGAGGGATGAGGTGAAAATTCTACAGAATCCAAACAAGCCTCAAAACACTCAAGGTAGTACATTTGCCCCTGAATATAAAATTGATAAACTAGCAAATGTTGTTAAGGACCCAAGCTATAGACTGGCTAGAAGTGAAAAAGGGATAGGTCCTGATAGGCAAGTTTACCAAAGATAGGAAAAGAGACCATCATTGCATGATATGCCATATAACACCAATTGGCATAATGGTAAACCTATATTTCCACATAACAATACAAATCAGAGAGCTCAACATACCAAAGAAACTCCTGATCCTTTGAAGAAAACTGTAAATATTGTGGATGATACTCCATGGTGCATAATCTGTTATATGCCACATTCGCAGTCCCAATGCATGATTGCTCAGTCTTTGTATGATAATGCTGTGTCTTGTAACGAATGCAATGAACCTCATTATGTATAGGATGATGATGTGAATGTGCTGTCCATAAGCAGGGAGCATCCTTCTCAAGATGTAGATGAGAGTATAGATAATGAGATTCAGGCCTATCAGCAGGTTTTCTATGATGAAGATAATGAAGATAGCTATGCATTTGCTCAGAATTCACACAACTTCCTGAATAACCTGCAGAGACCTTTTGATGAAGAGATTAGGGCTCTCACAGCTACAGTAGTGGCCTAAGTCAAAAGCAATTATAACCTCAGAGGCAAGGCTCAGGTAAGCAGCCCACACCAGCCAGAAGGCATTTCTATAGGTCAACCAGTGCATAGTCATAAAGGGATTGAACCACAGAAAAGGCAGTGGGGAAGCAACAAGCAAAATTTTAAGCAGGAAACAGGTCATGAATCTCAAGGACTAGAAAATATAATTCCCCATGTTGAACATCAAAACAAGAGTTCCCAAATAAGAAATGATTATCAGGGGACTATGAAGATAAAAGCTGGATCATCTTAGGATAAAAACAAAGCCACAACACAAGCTACAATTGTGGTACAAGATTATACTCCCTTTGATATAACTCAAGTCCTCTCTCAGGTAAAGGTTTCTGTCCGATTGATGGAATTGATGAAGGTTGAAGAAATCAAGAATAGGGTGATATCTTTAATTTTAGGAGTGCCTTGTCAAGCCAAACAGAATGATGGGACTCAAGGTAAGAAGCAAGCCATGTGCACTCATGAGGATGAAATCCCTAAAGTATATCTAGGGGTGACCATGACAAAATGCCCATCACAAGTGGAACCATTTTATGTTTCCCTTGTTATCAATGGGAAAATAATCAGGAATTGTATGCTTGACTTAGGAGCATCAACAAACATCATGCCTCTAGCCATCATGCAACAAGCAAGATTAAAAATAGACAAGGCATGTGGAAAATTTTATGCCATGGATGCTAGAGAGGTACCAGTCATTGGAATCATAAAGGATGTGGATTTCAGATTGGCAACATATCCTGAAAAGACCTATAAAATGAATATAATAGTGGTTGACATAAAGCCACAATATGGTATGCTATTATCAAGGAGATGGGTAGCACTGATTGGTGGAAGTATGCAACTGGACCTATCATATGCCATGATCCCAATGACTGGCAGGGATGTCAAGCTTATTAGAGAAGAAAGATCACAGGAGTCAGTTGAAGATCAAGATTTAGAAGAACACATCTGTTTTGTAGACACTGACTGTGAGAATTTCAGAGTTGTCTCAAATGATCAAGGAAACCAAACGGAAGACCTTTGCATTCAAGAGTTGGACTAATAGGGTCGATGGACCATGTATTTTGATGGCACTTGTGCAAAGGAGGGCTCTGGAGCTAGAGTTGTTTTCCTGTCTCCAATTGGTAAGCTTCTAAAGTTCTCTTTCTTGCTGAAGTTTGCCTATACAAATAATATTACAGAATATGAAGCTTTGTTGCTAGGATTGAATATGGCCCTCAAACATGGAATCAAGATGTTGAGAGTTTTTGGAGATTCTGAGTTAATTGTTCCCCAAGTTAGAGATAGGTATGCTTCAAAGAACAAAAGATTAAAATAATACAAGCATGCTGTCTGGGATACAATTGAATTATTTGATGCATTTTCAATAGGATGGATAGAGAGATCAAAAAATGTCATGGCTGATTTCTTAGCTAATGTGGCCATAAGACCAGAGGACATCACTCTATTAGATGTCACAAATGTTGAGGTGAAAATCAAAACTGCAGTACCAGAGAACATATGCAGTTGGCAAGTGTTTGATGATGATAAGGACTTGTTAAGATTTTTGCACTACATAGATGAATATGAGAACCAAGAAATTGATTTTTAAAATTTTGTAGAAATTGTAGATGGAAAAGAAACTCTTATGGGGAAAGAAGTAATTCAGCTGAAGACCAACAAAATCCCTAGAGGGTTGGTAGATTTAGAAAGAGCTTTTGACAATAGAGACCAATTGGCCACAAAGACATCTCCTACAAACAAAGATGACTTAGAGGAGATAAATTTGGGGACATCTCAGGCCCCCAAGAAGGTATACATTGGCAAACAGCTCAAACCACACATTAGGAGCATGCTGATTGCATTACTGAAAAAGTATAAGCATGTTTTTGCCTGGTCATATGAAGACCTCAAGGCTTATAGAGAAGACCTATTCCAGCATGAGATCCCTTTGAAGCCTGGAGCTAATCCATTTAGACAGAAGCAAAGGCCTATTAATCCTACCTTAGCTCCAAAAATGAAAGAAGAACTCAAGAAGCTTAGGGAGGCTGGAATAATTGTACCAATTAGACATTCAACTTGGGTGTCTAACCTTGTCCCAGTCAGAAAAAAGAATGGTGATATTAGGCTTTGTGTTGATTTCAGAAATCTGAATGTGTCTTCTTTGAAAGATAATTATCTACTGCCAAATATGGAGGTCATGTTACAGAAGGTGATTGGTTGTGAACTCCTATCCATGGTGGATGGATTTTCAAGATACAATCAGGGGAAAGTAAAGGAATCAAAACAATTCAAGACTGCTTTCACCACTCCATGGGGAACCTATGTATATATAAGAATGCCATTTGGACTAACAAATGTAGGTGCTACATTTCAAAGAGCAATGGATGTTGCTTTTGCAGGGTTGATTGACTCAATTCTGGTTGTATATCAGGATGATCTGACTGCCTATTCAAAGAAAGAGGAGCAGCATTGTATGCATCTAGAACAAATTTTCATTAGAGCACTAGAGTATGGCATCTCTCTTAATCCCAAGAAAAGTGCTTTTGGTGTAGTTGAAGGAAAACTCTTGGGGCACATTGTTTCCAAAGATGGAGTTAGGATTGATGCTGAAAGAGTAACTACCATTGACATAATCCAGATGCCAAAAACAGTAAAAGGAATCTAGTCCTTCTTTGGACAAATAAATTTTGTTAGAAGATTTGTTCCCAACTTTGCAGAAACCACAAGGAACATCTCCAAGATGATGAGGAAGGATGCAACTGTCAATTGGGAGAGTGAAGCAATTGAATCATTTCAGAACATTAAAGAAGCAATAAAGATGGATCCTGTGCTAAAGTCTCCTAATTTTTCTAAGCCATTTTAGTTATTTTCATTTGCTTCTTTCCATACTGTTGCTGCATGTTTACTACAGAAAAATGATGATGGTTTTGAGCAACCCATAGCTTTTTTCAGCATGTCATTGTAGGCTGTTGAATTAAAGTATGATATCATGGAGAAACAAGAATATGCACTAGTCAGAGTGATCAAGAGTTTTAGGCCATATCTGGTAGGATCCTAGATAGTTGCATATGTGCCTCATACAGCAGTCAAGGACATCTTCACTCAGCAGGAGGTAACTGGAAGAAGGTGCAGATGGATAAACAAACTGCAAGAATTCAACATAGAGATACAAATCACAAAGTTGGTAAGGGGACAAGGATTAGTTAAAATGATGGCACAGTCAAATTTGGAAGCATGCCAAGTCAATACAGTCCAGAATGAGAATGTCAATATATCAAAATCTGAATGGTATAAGGACATCATATATTACTTGCAAAATCTGAATTATCCTTCCCATTTCAGTGACAGTCAAAGAGGACCTTAAAACTACATGCAGTCAAGTATGTTGTTGTTCAAGGTGAGATATACTGGAAGAACCCTGATGGTGTGCTGCTAAGATGTGTGGATGAAGATGAAGCTAACAATGTTTTGAATGACATGCATAAAGGATTGTGTGGTGGACATTATACTGCCCAAACAACAACCCATAAGATCCTTAGGGCAAGATATTGGTGGCCCACTCTCTTTTTAGATGCACAAAGGCTGGTAAGGAAATGTGACCCTTGCCAAAGGTTCTCAAGAAAGTTAAGGTATGAAGGTGCACTGCCCCTTAGAACTGTAACTATGGATGCTCTATTTCAGCAATGGGGAATTGATTTTATAGGGGAGATTGCAAAAAAGTCAAGTGGGGGACATAGTTGGATTTTGGTGGCTACTGACTACTTCACCAAATGGATTGAGGCTATTCCAACTAAGAGAGCTACAAGTAAGGTGGTGATGGATTTCCTCCTAGAGAATATCATCATCAGGATTGGAGTACCATTCAAGATAGTCACAAATAATGCTATGTGCTTCAGATTTGGTGAATTTATTAATTTTTGCAACAAATACAGGATAAATTTATCATATGCATCACCATACCACCCACAAGGAAATGGTCAGGCAGAGTCAAGCAATAAAAGCCTCATGAAAATCATCAAGAGGATACTGGATAAGAACAAGAGAGCTTGGGATTCAAAGTTAAAGTTGGCATTATGGGCTGACAGGGTGATAGTGAAAAAGGCTATTGGAAAGTCACCTTTTGAACTGGTGTATGGTGCATCAGCTAGGCTGCCTATAAACAATCTCCTGTCGATTTACAAATTCATCCAAGAGAATGATGAGGAGATTGAAGATTCCATGATAGAAAGAATGAACCAGTTGGTTGCACTGGATGAAAGCAGAAGGGAGGCTCACCAAATCAATCTCAGGAGACAACAAAATGTGAAGTATCTGTTTGACAGGAGAGCTACAGAAAGGAAGTTCCAAATAAATGACTGGGTGCTCATCTGAAATGCAAGAAGTCAAGATAAGGGCAAACATGGTAAGTTTGAAACCTTATGGATGGGCCCATATTAGGTTTGCAACACTCATGGGGAGGATTCTTATATCCTCCAGGCCTTAGATGGTGAGATGATGGAATTGCCTGTGCATGGTCAATTCCTCAAGTTTTATTTTGCATAAGTGATCTGCCTCTATGCACATTTGTAAAACTATGTGTATGTTGTAAATATCTTGTACAGTCAGTGCTTTTTTGTGTTTTGTCTGGTCTACCTGGAGGTCTGGTTCTCACTGCAGCCTTGTGCCTGTACATCCCCAATTGGAGCAACTATTGGTGCCTGCATCATTTATCAGGTTCCAGGTTATTAGCTTGCGGGCACCTTCCCAGCATTTCATGAAATTTCTAAGTCTTAGACCCTCTTTGTGTTTTGCTACATCATCAGGATATTTTCAAGGAAGGGGTCATCGTCATCATCATCATATTTCCATGCATCCACCTGATTTTTCTTGCGAGGGTCATTTCTCCTCATGTCCGAATATCCTATGGGGGTCATCATATTTGAATATCGAGTGATCTTTGTTAAGATCACCCTGATGTTATTTTGTCACCTTATGTCTGTTCAACATCAAGATGCTACTGATGTCATGTTCTTGCGAGGGTGATATCCACTTGTCTAATCGGCTTCATCATATTCCAAGGAAGGGGGTGATCATTTCAAATATCTGTCATATTCATATATCACCCCGATTTTATAGTGGAGCTACAGTGCAGCATGATATTTGTGCACCAGGGTGATATTTCCAAATATCTAGTTATCTTCCGAATATCATCTTGATGCCGACTTGGTGGTGACATCATCACGGTCTGGGGGGTCATATTTCAACATCAGTCATTTTATGGAGATCCCCTGATATTTACAAATATGACGATGACGTCATCTAGATATGAGGAGGTGCGCGATAGGCAGATATGCTGATGACGTCAGTAGAATATGACGATGATGTCATTCAGATCCGATGGGGTCATACTTCAAGTTTTCAATCTAACCTGATATTGAAATGTGACGATGACGTCAGTAGGATATAACAGTGACGTTATTAGGATGTTCATCAGCCAGACATTTGGTATTGGCTAAGCAGGAGGATCTTCCTCTAATGCATCAGGTTGTGCCGATGAAGGTGAATATCAGGATGATATTTCACATGAAGGTGAGGTTGGTCATCAGGGTGATATTTTCTGCAGGGTGATATTTCACATCAGGATGATGTGAATTATCAGGGTGGCTTAGCGGGTGATGATGCTGATGTCAAGGTGATATTTCAAGCAATCAGATATGATGCTGGGGGATGATGATGATGAAGGCTTATACTAGGTGCTGTCGGGAGCAAAAGCACCGACATCATATATGATCACGACCTAGTATATAAGGTGATGAGGAGGTTGCCATGGGATGCATGTGGGATAATTAGATCTTGCATAGTTTCAAATATTGGGGTGATATTTCTTGGTGGGAAAAGGTCGCAATGCATTGTCTTCTACATTTCTTGAGGCTGCAGGTTTGACACGTCGTCAGTGGCAGTTGTTGCAAAGGTATGGGTGATGGTGTGACTGGTCAGGTACCTGACTGAAGTTGTTAATCCCTAGGCAGTGGCGCAAGGCTCAAGATCTCTTCCTGTCCCCTCCTCCACTTGCTGCATTGAATGTTTGAGCGCCATTTTCTAGTGAATATTTTGAAAACACCATGGTACTGAGTGATGGGTACACCTTCCTGCTATATAATGCAGACTGTGTTATTCATTCAAGAGGTTGGTGGTTGAAAACTAGACATATTCTGGCTCTATAATAAAGATACAACTGGTTCTGGTTGCTCTGTGCAGGTAACCTTGTGAGTTTATGTATCTCTTGTTGTATGTCTCATGCATGAATTTACTGATTTCATGATTGGTTTTATATGAGTAATGTTGTATTTGCATGTGTTTTGTTATGCTGTCTCCTGTATTGCATGTATCCTTCTTCTAAATCTAGATATCTAAGGGATGTCTAGGATTCTAGAATATAGAGTTCCTGTATTGAATGCTTGATCTTTCAACTTTTGCTCAAAGGGTAGATTAAAGTGTTTTCAGATTAAGTGTTGGGAAAGATATACTGCAATAGGGATACCATAAGTAGAGATAACTTAATACTCTATTCTGGGAGGTATTTGTAAGGCAGATACCACAAAATCCCCTTGAAATCTAGTTTTAGTGTGTTCATGCTGATTATTCACAGGTGTATGGCTATTGACTCCAAGCCCTGGATAGGCACCAATCTAGCTCTATGTTGAGATTACATACCAGGTCCTAGTTTTGTATCCAAACACATTAAATCAAACTCATACTTCCAAATCAAACCATTAGGACCTTAGAAGTAATTTACGATGAAGATCCTCTTATTCACAACTGAACATAGGCCCAAAGCTAGCCCCTTTGTACTTATCCTACAGTTTTGGTCTACTTACAGGAGGATTTATCTACTTTGTATCAACATCCCAAGCCAACCCACAAGCATATTCTCATGGGTGTTGAATAGGGAATACCCCCCTAGGTTTCGCAGAGCCTAAAGAAGAAGAGGAGATAAAAATAGAGTCTATCTCCTACACTATTGGCCCTTGGCCCAGAGATTCTATTGATCACTGATGGCTACCTTGTAGGGAGATCTGGGAATGAACATCCAGTCAGGGAAAAAACCAATAGAACCCTTGAAATCTAGCTTGTATCTTTGCTTTTGCATCTGTGCGCTTGCATGTTGACTTGTATATTTTCCACCAATGTACATTTACACTTGTACATCTGCATGCATCTTTAACATAGATTCTGCTTTGTATGTTTTCAATGTATATCAGATAGACATTCACCTTCATGCATGCCAATATACATTGACCCTTGCACATTTCTTCTTGTATGTTTCTTTTATATGTGGCGAATGTATATTCGAACATACAAACAAAATATACATGTAGGCCACCACATATAAGCAGGGAATATTCTGGGAATCTGCAAAAGATTCCTCAATGCATATATAGACCTGATATGCATTTAAAAGATGCAATCAATCATTTTTTTAATTTTTTGAAGGCCAATTTAACATTTTTGGGCCCGCCAATGTACATTTGGACTTGTACATTCAAAGACACAAACATGCAATAGATTTTACCACGTGCACAGAGTGATTTTAAACTTAGCATTTTTTCTTAAGCATGACTGGAAAAGGTAGTGAAACACTGCATAGGGGCCGGTCAACCAATGAGCGCTAAGGCATGGAAGTACAACTAATGTGACCAAGAACCTACTACAGGAGGTCAACAACTAAACAAAAGATACAATGTAGAAGCTCAAGGAAGAAAAAAAATAAAAAATAAAAACTAGGCATCAAGGGTTTGAAAAAATAAAAATATGGGCTTGCAAACTTGATTCAGAACCCTAACCCTAGGTGAGCACCACCATTGGCTCCAACTAGGGACATGCAGGTGTAAGGCTGCAGTGAGAACCAGACCACTCTAGGATAGACTAGGCAAAACACAAAATGTAAAACACCCAACTATACAAGGCATTTACAGACTATTTACACCTAATTTACAATGTGCACACAAGCTATTTATTTATGAAAAGTAGGGCTTCAGGAACTGACCGTGCACAGGCAATTCCAGTAGTTCACCATTTAGGGCCTGGAGAAAGAAGGAATCTTCTCCATGAGTATTGCTGATTTGATATGGGCCCATCCACAAGGGCTCAAATTTACCATGTTTGCCCTTATCCTAGTTCTTTGCATTCCAAACAAGGACCAAATCACCTATCTGAAACTTCCTTTCTATAGCCTTCTTATCAAACAAATATTTTACCCTTTGTTGTTTCTTGATGTTTGTCTTCTGTGCCTATCTTCTAATTTCATCCAGTGCAACCAGTTGGTTTATCCTTTCATTCATTGAATCCTCAATCTCTTCATTATTTTCTAGTATGAATCTATAAACTGGCAAGAGATTATTTACAGGTAACTTGGCTGCTATACCATATACTAGGTCAAAAGGTGACCTTCCAATTGCTTTCTTCACTGTTATCCTGTCAACCCATAGTGCCATCTTCAACTTTGAATCCCAAGCCCTTTTATTCTTACCTGCCAACCTTTTAATGATTTTCATGAGCCTCTTGTTACTTGACTTTGCTTGACCATTTCCCTGTGGATGATATGGTGATGCATATGACAAATCAATCCCATAATTGTTGCAAAAATCAACAAATTCACCAGATCTAAAACACATGGCATTATCTGTGACCACTTTGACTGGCACTCCAAATCTGATAACAATATGTTCCAAAATAAAATCCATCACCACCTTGCTCATAGCTTTCTTAGTTGGAATGGCTTCAATCCATTTGGTAAAATAGTCAATAGTAACCAAAATCCAACTATGTCCTCCACTTGATTTTTCTGAAATTTCCCCTATAAAATCAATTCCCCATTACTGAAATGGAGCCTCCACAATTACAGTTCTAAGGGGTAATGCACCTTTAGACTTTAGTTTTCCTGAGAACCTTTGATAAGGATCACATTTTCTTACCATCTTTTGTGCATTTGAGAAAAGAGTTGGCCACCAATAGCCAGCTCTAAGAATTTTGTGAGCTATTGTCTAGGCAATATAGTGTCCACCACACATTCCTTTGTGCATGTCATTTAGCATACCAGTAGCTTGATTTTCATCCACACATCTAAGTATGACACCATCAGGATTCTTCCAATACAACTCCCCCTAAATAACGATGTATTTGATTGCATGTAGCTTCAAAGTCCTTTTCTGACTATCACTAAGAGGGGAAGGACAATTCAAATTCTACAAATAATATACAATGTCCTTGTACCATTCAGATTCTGGCATATTAACAATTTTATTCTGAACTACATTCACTTGGCATGCTTCTAGATTTGACTGTGTCATCATCTTAGCCAAACCTTGTCCCCTTACCAATTTTGTAATCTGTATTTCAATGTTGAACTCTTGTAATTTGTTTATCCACCTGCATCTTCTTCCTGTCACTTCCTGTTGAGTAAAAATGTCTTTAACTACTGCATGGGGTACATATGCAATTATCTGAGAGCCTACTAGATATGGCCTGAAGATTTTGATTGCTTTAACCAATGCATATGCCTATTTTTCCATGATATCATATTTTAACTCAGCTGTCTACAATGACATGCTAAAGAAAGCAATAGGTTGTTCAAAACCCTCCTCATTTTTCTATAATAAACATGTAGCAACAGTGTGAAAAGAAGCAAATGAGAACAATTGAAGTGGCTTAGAAAAATTAGGAGATCTCAATACAGGAGCCATCTTTATAGCTTCTTTGATATTCTGAAATGATTTAATTGCTTCACTATCCCATTTGACAGTCTCACCCTTCTTTAACATTTTAGAAATATCCTTTGTAATCTCTGCAAAGTTGGGGATGAATCTTCTAACAAAATTAATCTATCCAAAGAAGGACTGAATTCCTTTCATTGTCTTGGGAATTTGAATCTTGTCAATTGTAGCAACCCTTTCAGGATCAATCCTAACTCCATCCTTGGAAACAATGTGTCCCAAAATCTTTCCTTCCACTACCCCAAAAGCACATTTCTTTGGGTTAAGTGAAATGCCATATTCCAATGCTCTAATAAAAAAATTTCTAGATGCATGCAATGTTGCTCTTCCTTTTTTGAATAGGCAGTTAGATCATCCTGATATATAGCCAGAATTGAGTCAATCAATCGTGTAAAAGCAACATCCATAGCCCTCTGAAATGTGGCACCAGCATTTCTTAGTCCAAATGGCATTCTCACATATACATAGGTTCCCCATGGAGTGGTAAAGGTAGTCTTATATTTTTTAGATTCTTTTACCTTTACCTGATTGTATCCTGAAAATCCATCCATCATGGATAAAATCTCACAACTAGTTACTTTCTACAGCATAGCCTCCATGTTGGGCAGTGGATAATTATCCTTTAAAGAAGATACATTCAGATTTCTAAAGTACACACAAAGTCTTATATCCCCATTTTTCTTTCTAACTGGGACAAGATTGGATACCCAAGTTGAATGTCTGATAAGCACAATTATTCTAGCCTCCCTAAGCTTCATGAGTTCTTCTTGCATTTTTGGAGCCAAAGTTGGGTTGATAGGTCGTTGTTTTTGTCTGAATGGCTTAGCTTTAGGCTTCAAAGGGATCTCATGCTAGAATAAGTCTTCTCTATAAGCCTTTAGGTCCTCATATGACCAAGCAAAGACATGCTTGTATCTTTTCAACAATGCAATCAACATGTTCCTGATGTGTGGCTTGAGCTGTTTGCCAATATATACCCTTTTGGGGGCATGAGATGTCCCCAAGTTTATCTCCTCCAAGTCATTCTTTTTTGTAGGAGATGCCTTTGTAATAAATTGGTCTCTATTGTCAAATGCTCTTTCTAAAGAAACCATCCCTCTTGGGATTTTATTTGTTTGAAGCTGAATTACTTATTTCCCCAAAAGAGTTTCTTTTCCATCCACAACTTCTACAAAATTCTGAAAATCATTTTCCTAGTTCTCATATTCATCTATGTAGTGTAGGAATCTCAACAAATCTTTATCATCATCAAACACTTGCCAACTACATATATTTTCTGGTACTGCAGGTCTAATTTTAACCTCAACATATGTAACATTAGACAGAGTAATATCATCTGGCCTTATGGCCACATTAGCTAAAAAATCTGCCATGACATTTTTTGATCTTTCTATCCACCTTATTGAAAAAACATCAAATAATTTAATTGTGTCCCATATAGCATGCTTATATTGTTTTAACCTTTTATTCTTCGAAGCATATCTATCTCTAACCTAGGAAATAATTAATTCTGAATCTCCAAATACTTTTATCATCTTAATTCCATGCTTCAAAGCAACATTCAATCCTAGTAATAGAGCTTCATATTTTACAATATTATTTGTGCAGGCAAACTTTAATAGGAAAGAGAACTTTAGAAGCTTACCAGCTAGAGACAAAAACACAACTCCAGCACCAGAACCTTCTTTTGAGAAAGCTCCATCAAAATACATAGTCCAGAGACTCTGTTGGTCAAGCTCTTGAATGCAAATATCTCTCCCTTTACCTCCTTGATCATCTAAGACAACTCTGAAATTCTCACAGTCAGTGTCCACAAAACAGACATGCTCATCTAGATCTTGATCTTCAACTGTCTCTAGTGACCTTTCTTCTCTAACCAGTTTGACATCTTTACCATTCATTGGAATCATGGCATATGATAGATCTAATTGCATACTTCCTCCAATCAGTGCTGCCCATCTTCTTGACAACGACATACCATATTGTGGCTTTATGTCAACCACTATTATGTTCATTCTGTATGTTTTTTCTGGATATGCTGCTAACCTAAAATCCACATCCTTCATGATTCCAATAACTAGTACCTCCTTAGCATCCATTGCATAGCACTTTCCACATACCTTATCTATCTTCAATCCAGCTTGTTGCATGATAGCCAGAGGCATAATATTTGTTGATGCTCCTGAGTCAAGCATACAATTCCTGATTGAATTTCCATTAATAACAAGGGAGACATAAAATGGCTCAACCTGTGATGGACATTTTGTCATTGTCACCCCTAGATAAACTTCAAGAACCTCATCCTCATCAATACACAAGGCTTGTTTCTTACCTTGAACCTCAACAATTTGCTCAGCCTAACAAGCTACTCCTGGGATTAAGGACAAAGCCTAATTTTTGAATTCTTCAACTTTCATCATCTCCATCAATGGAATAGAGATCTTTACCTAGGACAAAACCCGAGTTATGTCAATGGGAGCATAATTTTGTATAACAGTTGTAGCTTGAGCTGTGGTTTTATTCTTATCCTAAGCTGATCCAGCTTTAATCTTAGCGGCCTTTTGATTGTTATCGAGGACCTAAGAATCCTTATTTTGATCTTCACTTTGGGGAATTTTATTTTCTGGTCCTTGAGAATCATGACCTATGTTTTTCCTAGAGTTCTTCTTGTTATTGTTCCATTGCATCTTTTGTGGTCCAGCCACTTTATGATTATGCACTGGTTGATTCACAAAGGTGCTTTCTAGTTGTCATGGATCGCCTACCTGAGCTTTACCTCTGGATTATATATTCTCTTGACCTGAGCCACTGCTACAGCTGTGAGAGCTCTAATTTCTTTATTAGGTCTCCTCAAGTTATTCAAACAAATGTGTGAGTCTTGAGCGTAAGCATAGTTATCTTCATCACCTTGATCACAAGAAACCTACTGGCATACCTGAGTTCCATAATTTGTGCTTTCATCAGCATCACAAGAAGAGTATTCCCCACTTGTGGACAACATATTTACATTATCATCCTCCATACAATGTGGCTCATTGCATTCATCACAGGCAACATCATTATTATATAAAGATCAAGCGATCATACATTACGACTGTGAGTGAGGCATTTGACATATTATGCACCATGGGGTGTCATCGACAATATTAACAGCCTTCTTCAAAGGATTAGGAGTCTCCTTAACATTTTGAACTCTTTGATTGGTGTTGTTGTTATGTGGGAGAATGGGTTTACCATTATGCCAATTAGTGTTATATGGCATATCATGTAATGATGGTCTCTTTTCTTGTCTTTGGTAAACCTGCCTATCAGGACCTATTCCCTTTTCATTTTTAGCAAGGCTATAACTTAGGTTCTTAACAACAGTTGTCAATTTATCTAATTCATCCTCAGAAGTAAATGCATTACCTTGAGTACTTTGAGACTTATTTGGATTTTGCACAATCTTCACATCATCCCTTCTGTTTGTCTTACCAGATGCTTTCCTATTATTTTCAATATTTGTTACAATCCTGAAAGCATCCTTAAGGCTAGTAGGACCCTTATCTCTTAGCCCATAAGCTATTTTAGCATCAAAAGCATTTATATACAGCACCATGCACATTGGTTCATTAGGTCTCATGTGAGGTGGTAATTTGTTCAACACTTTAGTGAATCTAGCATTAAAATCTGCAACCTGCTCATTTGACCCCTTAGTAATACTAGTGAATTCATTTACAAAAAATCTTGGGTTAGTTTTGTCACCATACTGTTCTTTAAAAATCCTTCTGAAGTCATCCCATGATGAGATACTCTGGTCAAGCGAACGTTTATACCATTCTCTAGCTTCATCAACTAAGGATTGCATAAACAATTTCATAAAAACATCTTCATGCTCAACCTCAAAGTTGTCCATGACATTATGAAAATCCTTTAAATGTTCTTCCCCTGACACAGTATTGTTTCCTGAAAACTTTAGCACCTGTGGCCTCACATGTTTGTCAATGGGATTAGGGTAGCCAGGAATACCATCAAAAACAAGCTACTTGAATCTATCCAGCTGCATAGGCTGTCTACCAAACTGATTAACATTAGCATTCCTATTGGCATTCTAATTTCTCACATTATTTAATGGTACCCTAAAAAAATTTACATTATGTCTCTGATCATTCTACTAATTATGGATTTCATTTCTTTGTTGTTTTCTCAGTACATCTGCATTATCAAGGGTGGGAACTGAATTATGTTGAGCAATTTTTAGAGCTTGTACCCTTTGTCTCAAATCATCTCTAATCTTCACTGCCTGTAGATATTCTAATTCAGCCCTCAGGCTCTTAATTTCTTCAGCTAATTCTTCATCTCTAGGTATAGAAGAGGATGGCCCCATTCCATTTTGGTCATCATCATCATCCCTTGGGGACTCAGTTTCTTCAAATCTGTTAGGGGGATCTAAGAAAGGGCATTCCTGGAAAACTACTGACTTCATTCTTAATCTGTCACCTTGTTGCCTTTCAAATACATCTTGGATTTCAACCTCTGTATTTGAAAAATAGAGTGGCTGCTGCTCTGAAGATCTAGGATTATCTTGGATATTATCATTATTTCTGGGAGAACCTCCTTGACTAGCTTGAATAGTCCTTTTTTTCCTATACATCATTTTTCTGGGTAATTCTTGAAACAAAGGATTATGTAGAGATCTTCTCCCTTGCATACAAATTTCTACTTTATCAGTTGGGAGATTGTTCGGAGTCACCACCTATAACTAGGAATTAATTTCTTTTAAACTAGGGTTCTTATACAAAGCAGTCCCCAGCAGAGTTGCCAAATCTATTGGATTTTTTCCCAAACTGGATGTTTCCCAGTTATCCCTACAAGGTAGCCATCATTGATCAATAGGATTTTTGAGCCAGGGGCCAACAGTACAGGAGATAGACTCTATAAATATCTCCTCCTCTTCTTTAGGCTCTGCAAAACCAAGGGGGGTATTCCCTATTCAACATCAATAAAATGCGCCTATGAACTCACTGGGATGTTGACACAATGTAGATAAATCCTCTCTTATGCGGACCAAAACTGTAAAATACATGCAAAGGGGCTAGCTTTGGGCCTATACTCAGTTGTGAATCAGAGGATTTTAGTCCTAAACTACTTCTAATGTCCTAAAGGTTTATGTTTGAAGTTTAAGTTTGTTTTTGTATTTGGATGCAAGATTGGGACCTTGGGTTGTAACCTCAATACAAGACCAGACTGGTGCCTATCTAGGGCTCAGAGTCGATATATATATATATATATATATATGTGAATGTTTACCATAGACTTAAAACAATAATCAGATCTCAAGAGGTTTTTGTAATGTCTGTCTTACAGACACTACCCAAGAATAAGTATTCAGTTATTTCTACTTACAAACATCCTTGCTGCAATATATTCTTCCCAACACTTGACCCAAAACATTTAATCTACTCCTTGAGAAGAAGTAAAAAGATCAAGCATTCAACATAGTAAACTCATATCCTAGAATCTGAAACACCCCTTAGCTATTTAGATTTAGAAGAACACATTCAACTTGGAGACAAGTAACAGAATACATGCAATGAAGCATTACTCGTTTAAATCAACATGAAACTGATGAATTCTATGCATAAAACATTCAACATACAACTCATAAACTCACAAGGCACCAAAACAGAGCCACCAACGAAGTTGTATCTTATTACAGCACCAAAATTTGTCCAATTTTCAACAACCTAAAATGAGTGACACAGTTTGCATTTTATAGCAAAAATGTGTACTCAGCAATAATTACATGGCAATTCAAAAATTTTGCCAGATACACCGCACCCAAAAATGGTGCCCAAAACATTAAAAGCGTAGGCAGAACAGGAAGGAGAAATAGGTGAGCTTGGGAGATGTGCCACCACTCATAGATTTTCCTCATAAATCTGGTAGTTAGCCTATCAACTCCATTGACCCATACCACTACGAACCTGCCATTAATGGCTTACCAACTGACGACCATTTGAAATGTAGCAGTTGCATGCTACTGAAGCTTTCCCACCTGAAAACAACCAAAGATACAAAGAAAACCTTCGCCGCTGAGAGTTTAAAAGATGGTTGTTGATCTTCCTCCCTTCGCTGAGATCAATGGCACCAAAACATGCTGAAAAGTCACCAACCAATCAGAATGTGCCATGTAGGCACCCTGTGCATCCATCGCTGACTTTTCTGCCACCTATTTTGCCCTTAAAATCCTTGCATATGTAGCTAAAAATGAAATTATATATACATACAATCATGTGCATCCAAGGCGGACCCCAAGACATTATGAAACAAATTTGGACCTACATTTGGGTATGGGCCTTGTATGTATCTCTCTTTGCACATCGACATATACAACACACCTTACATACAAGCCACAGACTTCAAAATATGATGAAGCATACTGCAATCGCTTTGAAGTCCAACTTGTATCCTAAGCCTTTGCATCTTCACTTTGTATATTGCACATATATACACAATATATATTCTGCAGACTTCAACACTTTATTTGCTAGATTGGGACATCCTTTGGAATCTGCATTGTAACTTTCTCATTGTATCTTTTTGTTGTATATCACATATATAATGCACACATACTTACAAGCTATGGACCCCAAATTTTATTCGCTGCATTTGACTCCTCCTTCGGGTCCAGACTATATATTTTTTCTTTGTATATCGGTTTGTATGTGCAAACATACAACGCAGATATACATACAAGGCGTGGACTCCACATTTTATGAGTTGGATTGGAAGAACCCTTGAAATCCGGCTTGTATCTTTGCTTTTGCATCTGTGCGCTTACATGTTGACTTGTATATTTGCCACCAATGTACATTTGCACTTGTACATCTGCATGCATCTTCTAACATACAATCCACTTTGTATGTTCCTTTGTATGTTTTCAATGTATATCGGATATACATTCACCTTCGTGCATGCCAATATACATTGACCCTTGCACATTTCTTCTTGTATGTTTCTTTTGTATGTGGCGAATGTATATTCAAACATACAAACAAAATATACATGCAAGCTGCCACATACAAGTAGGGAATATTCCAGGAATCTGTGAAAGATTCCTCGATGCATATATAGACTTGATATGCATTTAAAAGATGCAATCAATCAATTTTTTTAATTTTTTGAAGGCTGATTTCACATTTTTGGGCCTGCCAATGTACATTTGGACTTGCACATTCAAAGACACAAACATGCGACAGATTTTACCATGTGCACAGAGTGATTTTAAACTTAGCATTTTTTCTTAAGCGCAACGGAAAAAGGCAGTGAAACACTGCATAGGGGCCGGTCAACCAATGAGTGCTAAGGCATGGAAGTACGACTAATGTGACTAGGAACCCGCTACAGGAGGTTAACAACAAAACAAAAGATATAACACAGAAGGCCGAGGAAGAAAAAAAAAGAAAAAATAAAAACTAGGGCATCAAGGGTTTGAAAAAATAAAAATATGGGCTTGCAAACTCGATTCAGAACCCTAACCCTAGGTGAACACCACCACCTCCATCAAGCCTACCTTCACTACTTCCAACACCTAATATCCCCATTATCCAATCCCCTTATCCATTTATCCATAAATCCTCTAAAAATCCTAATCATGACCAACCAATGCACACATTGTCTAAACATGAAGCTTCAACTCATTCCACCATGTCCACGGGACTCAAAAGCAAAAAATTGGATTCCTCTACCTATAAAGCAAAAAATCCTAAGGGTCCTCATGCCTTCAGACACAAAAGCAAAGAATCAAAGCAAAATTCATCTAAAAAGCTACCCAAACCCATACCTTCAAAAGTAAAGGCAAAAACTAAAAAGATATGGGTCCCAAAATAAAAAGAAATCAAGTCAAGTGAGGCATCCACCTTTCAAAAATCCCAACCATCCACTTCTACCTCACATTTCCATTCCATTCAAAAATCTCAAAATCCTCTATCCCACAAGCAAAACAAAAATCATAAAAATATTAAGTCTATGTGGGTACCTAAATCACTAAATCACCCATCCCCTAAGCAAACATCTCCATTACTTCCTACACCACAATCCAATCACAAGCTTCAATGTCTAACATGGTGTGTGCAACCATTGGTCATGATTCCTTTTCCATATACCTCCATCTCCCCATCATTCATCCACTATCCTACATATCTCCCCATCATCTTCCTATGGTCCATGCTTTTGGCTAAGCCCTTCCATCCATCTTCCATCCATAAGCCCTCCATAATTCACATCATAATCCACTATCGTTCCTATCATAATCCACCATCTACCTAATCCATCTTTCATGCAGTCCCCTACCAACATCTATGAGCATAATGACCTTGCAATGTTCCATGCAACGACATCACTCTCTAATGGGACTATCACCTTTTATAGAACTAGACACTTGAGTCCTTTCTATCCATATCCACCTATCCCATCAAAAAGTCAAAAAAAATAAAAAATAAAGAGAAATCCCTTTGTCCAACGATGAAAACCTGGTAAACAGGTGCTTTAGATAAGTACCATGATGAAAACCTAGCAAACAACCATCATGTATAAGTTGATCTTCTATGTCACCTACACTTGGGGCACCTTGTCTCATCCACCATATCATTTTCAACCTATCTTACCGTACCATTTCCTACCATCCTTATCCATTCTAAATACATACACCTATCCCATTGCATCCATTCATCCATCCTTCCTCATCTTGATCTTGATAAAAATTGGGGGGTAAAATATTGAAACATGCCTTGGATAACTCTTGATATACCTTATCTTTTCCAACAAACCGATCCTATCATTATTCTCTTGTCATTAGCCATATTTCCATAAGTCTTATTTTTATAAACTTTGTCATGAAAAATCCTAAGCATACTATCTAGAATGGGGCATGTTATTCCTATGTGACATAGCCTTTTGAGATCACATCCTTTCTCTTGCGCGGACATCCTTTCCACTCCACTATCACCTATCTATTTATCTATCCATCCTACATCCATCTTTACACCTAGACTTGGCTTCTCCCTTTGTCATTGGTATTTAGCACTAAGGCTACCCCAAATTGTAAATCCATTAACATCCCAAAACATTAAAAAATAAAAAAAAAACAATAACATATCAAAAATACAAAAAATGATATAAAGTCCTAAAAAAATACAAAAAAATCATATAAAGTCCTAAAAAAATACAAAAAAAATCATATAAAGTCCTGAAAAGATACAAAAAAATCATATATCCACCAAAAATCCAATGCAATAGAATCAACCAATTAAATTCAACTCTAATCACTTTTTCAAAACAATCATGCCAAATCAATTCACCAAATCAATTCTTCCAAACATTCAATCAAAAATCAATCATCAAACCAATCAATTCAATACCTCAAATCCAACCAATCAATTCATCCATTCTTCAAACTCAATCCAATCATATCATTTCAACCAAATAATCACACCAAATTATCAAATCAAATCAATCACTTTTTCCAATCCAATCAATCAATGAGAATCACATCAATCAATCCATTCATCACTCATCCTACCATCATCATCACAAATCAGAACTACATCTCATCTCTATTGTTAAATGCCTTAATCTTGTGGATACAGGGTATGTAGGCAATCTAGGATACGAAGAAAGTACCCAAATTCAAGCACAAGTGATACTCCTCTTTCATCATTCTTCTAATCTTCATCAATCATCATCTCCATCCATCTCCTATTTCTTCTATCATCTATCTCCCCTATCATCAATAAACATCTAAAATCCAATCTATCATATTCATCCATTCAATCATTTAAATCAATTCTTCTTCAATCACTTCTTCCATTCATCCTTATCACATCAATTCCAAGCAATAAACTCAAATACAAATCAATCCTTAATCCATACCAATCAAGTTAATCAATCTTGTCAAATTATCCAATCGCAATCAATAGTCTTGATCCTATCCTTGTTGTAAACCCAATCAATTAATCAATCAATTAATTATTCATCCTTGTGTTGATCTAGGGATACATCATTCCCCGCCATGACAACACTATCATCATTAATCAATCAATCAATCAACAATTAATCATTGGTTTACAGCTTGATAGGGGCAATACCTTGTTTGTTTTTAAATCATTTGTGCATGCTTGCTTTCTTGCTTGTGTGTGTTATCATTTTTATCTTGCATTTGTATCACATCAGTATCATTCCAACTAATATTCATATCTTTTGTATGTTGGAATAGCTTGTTGCATTATCCTTTGCATCGAAGGCCACATCATACCTTTTGTGCATTAGGACTTTAATGCTCTAAGTTTTCTTCCTCATATGTCTAGACAAGGTTGTATTATGCTAGGGCATGAGACACATCATCACGTTGGTCCTCATACTCTGGTGCATAATGTCTAGTACTATATCAAACATCATGATTGCTCACTTTCATTACAGCATAACACATCATTCCTTTCTTCTATCCATTCCCTTATCTTTCTTCCTGGACCAATCCATTTCATTTTGAGAGCCTACCTATGTTTGTCCAACCCACCTATCCTCTCAAGGGGGCATCCTTATCCTCTCTTTCCTTCACCATATTTTTTCTTTCAATCCCTACCATAGCTTCTTTGAAATGATGTTACTTGATACAAATTTCATCATCTTAAACATCATCTCAAAGAGGGGCAAAATGTAGACACCCAAAAATATCCATGTCTTGCAACATCTTGTCATTAGCATGTTTTTCCCTAGGTACCCATGTCATCACCAAATTAGTTAAATAAATTTTATTTATTTGACTAATTTATTTTATCCCATTTCAATCCCATAATCCTATCTTCTATAATTAAATAAATTTTTATTTATTTAATTATTCATGGCAATTAATCCTCTCTAGTTAAATAATTATTTTTAATTGTTTAATTAGTCACTTATTTATTTTCCTAGAATTAAATAAATTTTTATTTATTTAATTATCTTTCCACATCACCTCCCATCACAATCCAAATTAATTAAATAAATTAAATATTTATTTAATTAATAAAATCCTCTTGCTTTCTTTCTAAAATTGCAACTCATGTATATCTAATTAATTTATTTAATTAGATAATTCATCTCATATTTTTAGGATTTAGTTCCTTTAAAACAAAAAATTAATATCTTTCTATCTTTTTAAAAAATCCTATCTTATGTTCTTTTATTTCCTCTTTTGTCTAATAAAGCAAAAATCCAATCCTTATCGAATCTTATCAAATCTTCTTCCCTCCAGATCAAAAATTAGCCCTTATCTATAAATATGGCCTCTCACAAGTCATTTGGAATGCATTAAGTTTAATATCCTTATGCTGCCAAAATTCTTCCTCTCATCCATCATCTATCTATCTATATTCCTCTATCAGCTTCTATCAATCGTTATGCTACGTATCTGAGCAATCAACATTAAATCAGGCTACATCAATCAAACATGCTTTCATCGATCATTCAAGAAAATTGAGGTATTCGAAAGGTTTGGGTAAAAAAGTAATTGCATGTGTTGTTTTATCTTTTGTTTTACCCAAATTTCTCATCTACAATATGAACTCACACTACAATTTGAACAATTGCACAATAAAGTGCAAAGGAAAAGACATAAGAACATCTCCAATGTACCAAAAGTTTATTCCAAAACAAAGTTTGAATGCCCACTTGTTTTTCTTATTATTGATAAAATTATGATTTATAGCTTGAATGCAGTCTCAAAATGCTCTTCAATTTAGCAGCACTTCACTTCAATAACTAAAAGATAATATTTACATAAGAGGCCCTCTTTATTTATAGGGAGAGGCCAAGAGAAAAAATAGGAAATCTACAACTACATTGACTTATTCAAAATCAGAGTCATAATTGACTTGTGACTTTGTCTCACAACTCCGTGTATTCTAATTTTACAAAATGACATGGATTTTGTCAAATACAATTTACAAAGCATGAAAAAATATCTAAGTGTCCTTGGACACTTCATCATCTTGATCTTTCCACAAGAAATCTTCATATCTTTTCACAGTAGCCTGGACTTCATTATTGTCAGGCCCCAGTGTATGCTTGGAGATGATAAGCAATCGAGTGATGGAATCGCTGAGTGTGTTGGGCACGCTCTTATGCTTATTCAATATCTTTTGCAACTTATTCAAAGTTGTTTGAAACTCCATCAACCTATCAAGTGAAGCTAATGAAAAGACTTTTGTTTCTACTTCTTTTTGCACCAGGTTGTTTAATTCCTGAATAATTGCATCCTCAGGAAGTGTTTGCTGGTTGTCATCAGGCATATGACATGGAAGCTCTGCCAGCTCATCGGAAGTATCTTGAGCCTTATTTTCTCCCCTCTCAATATCTTTCTTCAAATCTAGTATCAGGCCTTCAATAATATCCTTTTTGTGAATCATGGCCTCCCAATACTCCACATACTTTCTCCTATTGGTGATCACCCCATGTTCAATCAATACTTCAATCTTGAAGTCCCACATCTTGTTCCATGAATCAAGATCCTATACAATTAGCTACATGTCTTGAGGAAGGATCTCAAGTGTTTGATTGATTTCCTTACCAACTTTGCCTAGGTCATTATAAAGCTCAATGGATGACTTTATAAGCAGTGAACCTTGGGCAAGTACTCTGTCGATCTAGGCATCAACTGCCTGACCCTTTGCACCAATTCTTTCATCTTTAAGAAAAATTTCATTACTTGTGCTTGTGCTAAATGGTTCAACCTATTTGGATGACTGAGTTATTTTAAGAAGCACTAATTTCAACTGATCAACCTGCACTTTGAGCTTGTCCTTTATGGCTTTGTCCCTATTATATCTATCTAGCAAGGCATTCAGTTGTGCTAGAAGGTCTTCCTTCGCACTCACTTGCATTTTTTTACCTAGATCAACTCTAGTTATGACATAATCAAGATTCTCAAAGTCAATGATACTTTTGTTAGATGAAAGAACATCAATCTGTACAAATTTGTTTTTTGATTCATCGACAAAAACTCTAGACAAAATCTTGGCCTTTTTGGTTTCCTTCAACTTTACTGGAACTAACTAACTTAAATCAAAGTCATTAGGTGATATAGATTGCTTCTTTCTTTTCAATTGTTGTGACATAAGCCACAGTGGAAGGACAAAGGTATAACCTCTTATTTCTACAAATGTGGTTTGAGTGGACACAGGTGGAACTATAGGTTCTTGTGATTTGGGTGAAACGGGAGAATCTTGCACTGATACTGCCACAAGTGGAGTATGGATGACAAGTGGTGGTGTATGTGTTTGTATGGTGGAGAGATTAACATCAACATTCACTTGAGAAGAAGAACCCAAAAACTTCTCAAACTCTGACTGGGAAATTGAATCAATCATAGGCATAGGAATATCAGAAAGACTAGGCATAGAAGAAAGAGGAACAAAGATATTATCAACATTGTCCAATGGTGTATCAAACACAAACTGATTTTTAGGTGTTGAAGGGGAAGAATTCACATAATGGATGGACACACTTGGTGATGGTGATTGAGGGTTATTTGGAATATTGATGATTGATGTGCACTTGCTATTCCAAGAGCAGCAGGAGTTTACACATTTGAAACCACAAGAGGGGAAGGGGGGATGTCACCTAAGTAGATTAGGCTCTTGGATTGTCAAGTTGTTCTTGTGACTCCTCTTTTGTTGCCTCCTCTTGCTCGACATCTTGTTGTGCAGATGTTCCTTCCTTTTCCTTTCTTTTCCCCTTATCTCCTGTCCTAAAAACAAACTTCATCCTCTTTTCACCTGATGGAGTTATGAGTTGAAATGAATATTTCGTTGAGTCTGCCAGTTGTATATTTCTTGTTAGTATGTTTATACATACAAATGCGGCATGTATATCAAAAGATGCAAGCCACGGACCTGAATGGTTTGTTAAACAAGGTTAAGTCCTTGTATGTATGTGGGCTTGTATATTGGTGAGATACAAAGGCTATATACATTGCGTGGACCTGAGGAGTTATTAAAGTTGGTTAAGTCATTGTATGTTTTGCACAATGTATATATTACATACATTGCGATATGCATTGGTTACATACAAGCGCCGGAACTGAAAAGTTATTAAATGTGAAGTAAGGCTTGTATATTTCATGCCTTGTATGTATGTTTCGAAACATACATTGCTTAATACATGCAAGCACTGGAACTCAGAAGAAATTTAAATCTGATTTATACAATGTATCAAAACCTGAATGTATATTAAGAGATACATGCATAACATGAAAGGAAGCTAGGTGTGCGGAAATCGCTTCCTACACTAATCTAATGAGGAGAGATGTATGCAAATTCAATTTAATTCTTACAACTATAGCAACATAGAACATCTAACAGAGATATTGCAACAATACACATACACACAAAAAGTAGACAGAAGAGAGAGACAAGATAAACGTGGGGAAAACCCTTACAGGTGAAAAACCCCACACTCCAAAACATAGCTCAAATGTATTACAGTAAACAATAACAGATTACAATACAGTTTCAGAGCCAATGCTCTTTCAAGAGTCTTCGAATGTTGAATCTAGAGATATTCTGGTAGCATAATAGTACTTGTACCAAAGTTATCTATCTCCCATCCAAGCACCTATTTATATAGAGTTTACAAGGCAAATATGGAACCTTCTAGAGATGGGCATCCATCTTGGACTCATGCCCCAAAACCCACACCTAAGGACACTTGTCCAACATCCCATCCTGAAGTGGGCACCTGGTCCCAAGATAGGTTATGACAGATGCTCTTACGCACCTTGACCCTGTCTTGGGGGCGTTGCCCCCAAACCCCCGTTAATTATTCAAGGGGGAAACCGCGGCTGCCAAAGTGACCAAAATTTACCCTGCTGCATATACACAAGGTGCTGACTATGCCAACTGAACATGGGATAAATAAATACAACATTAGGAATTTGCAAAGGTTGAGACACCTTAATTCCCAACATAACATACATTGCTTGATGTACAAGCCAGATTCCAAATGGAATTAAAACCCGATATATGCAATGCATCATATCTGAATGTATATCAAAAATGCATTGCATTATATACACGTCTTGAAATTGAAAAATGAATAGACTGCGGTTTATAAAAAGTGATAAGTCTGAATGTACATACAAATATGTTTGTATGTATTGAGCCAAGATACAAAGCAAAATATACAAAGGCCGGATGCGAATGGAGAATTAAAAATTGAAAATGCTTTGTATATTCGCTGCGATTGTATATTTAAAACATACATTCATGATATACAAGGATTTAAGCATGTGAAATAGCAGGAAAGCAAAGTGAAGGGATTTTAAAGCTGTTTTAGCACCTGATGCATGTTTTTGGTCAATGATGGTTGACTCGTCCATTGTTGACGATGTATATGCATTCAGACATGCATTTGCTCACAGATGCTAAATATTCATAGCTCGATATCTGTGTTTGCACATTCTGGGCTTGATTTAATATAAATGTTTATTTTCCTGCTATGTTTTAAATATAATGATGCTTAATTTATATCTGTTTGCAGGTTGAAGGAGGTGAAACTTAAAGGCGGATCAGATCACCAAGCAAGTGAAAAGAGATAAGGATGGTGATGAGAAGTGATATGCAGGTGAAACTTAATGGAAATGACATCACGAAAGGTAGATCATATCACCAAAGAAGCAACAGAAGATATTTTTGTGGTTATTAGGGTTTTCAAAGTAGGATCTTTACGCAGTAGTAAAGATATGCTGCTCAGAGTTTTTTGCTCAGGGATTTATTTTCCACCGCCAATTGACTAGGGTTTTGGCACCATATTGGGGAAAAATCAGAGCTATATATATGAGCCCATTTATTATACAAAAGTGTGAGGCCTACCTTTTTCACTTCTATTCATGAGGCTATTTGCAGTACTATTGCTATTATTTTTATGTTGAGGGACTGTTGATCCTGGAATCTTGATTATTAAACCTAATTGATTTTTAAGAAAACAAATTGTGCAATGATAGATAGATGTTTGCTTTTAAGAGAATAATGAGTGGATAATATTAGAAAGGGAACCTTAATGTGATTTCAGTATGGTTATATGGTAGAATGTTTAGGAATGCATGTATTTAAATTGCTTTGGCTATGATATCTTTATGTGTTATTAACTTCAAGATTGAGTGTGCAGGTATTGCTAATGAAACCACAAATACAGGAGATCATTCCACACCCTATGTTGTATTCCTTATGAAGCTGATCTAGTTCCACGAGGAACTAAGATCAACTCCATGTTGATGCGATGTGTAATGTTGTATTGTGTTCTTTCATGGGGCAAAAGGGTTAGGGCTACCCTCTGATTAACTTGTATTGTGATATGTGTTGTAAGAAATGTTGTTATGGATCTTGTTTAACTTTATTTCTTTTAGACCCTCTTCTTGTGTTTCTACTTGACTCTAGGAGTCTTAACTAGGTTAAAATCAACCCTGGGTTATACCCCATGGGTCTAGGGACACTTTTGACTAGGATAACCTTGGGATGACCTCCATATGGTCACTTTAACTTCACAGTGAAGTTAAGTGACGAATTTGGAGGAATGGGGAAAATAGGATGAGTGGAATCCACACTCAGGCCCACTTCCAAGTCATGGAATGACTCCATGATCCACCAATAATGTAGTGCTTTGTCTCTTTGTGCCTCACTTTTGGTGGGAGTTCCCCATAAAAAGAGAGGTGTGTCATCCACTCCCTCTTTAATTCTATTTTACTTATTTTATTTTAGTCCTCCCTGTGTTGGAAAAGAACTATAGTGGGGGACCCCATGAGTGGGGTTATTTGTTTTAATTCCACTAGGGATAGTGGATAAGGAGTGGGGTTAGTTTTTTAATGCCACTTGGGAATAAGAAAAATGGGGGAATTAGTTTTAAAAAAGAGAGGAGGGAGAGTGTAAGGGAGTTGGATCGTTGTGGAAGGAAGGGGAACTTGGAAGAGGACACTAAGTGTGGAACTCTTCATCAACTACATCCATAATAGGGCTTGTTAAGGTTAGTAAGCAAGTTTCTCACCCTTGAATGTTCTGATACTAGTTTGATGAATGTTGATATGGGTATGTAGTCTATGTTGTATTTCTGTTAATGTGGGGAAGTTATTGGGTGTTTGAAAGAGCTTCTTCCACTTAGAAGACAATGCTCATCATGTATGGGTAGGGAAGGTGTGAACCTCCTCGGGGTCATTCTTGTTCTTGGGATATGGAAGCCTTGAGGGCATGACTGAGATTTTTGAGAAAAATGATATAGGGCTTGAGAGCCTAATTGTGATACTCCTGAAATTTTGATTATTTGGTTGGCTTGAGGCCATGAGAAAAGTTATTCTGTTTGCTGGCTTGAGGCCTTGAGATAAGCTATGATAACATGTTGAGAAGAATGACACTCTTGAGATGAGTGAGTCTACTCCCCTACCCGCTTCAAACTCACCTAGTTGAGTTTTTGTGTTGTGAGTAAAACCATGGGTGTTTGTGTGTTGTTTACTTTGATTGTTGTTACTCAATGTTGTGAAGTGTACTGGACTATTCTTCTTGGGTGTGTGGATGATCTCCCTAGCTTGGGGGTGACCCTCTTGTGGGTCTATAGAAGGGAGGAGAGCTAGTTGTGTGGTGTATTGCTTCCTAGTTTTTATGCAGGTTTCTCTTGGAGCATGTGGTAAAGATTGGAGGAGTTTTCCCTTGTCTCGACAAAATGGTTCATTTCCTTTACTTGCAAGGAGAGCTTGGTCTCTTAAGTTTCATCTTGGATAAGCTCTTAGAGGAGAGAATTTTCTCCCCTTGAAATTGTAAAAGTTGTTATTTGGGGATGTATACACCTAAAATTGGCTCAGGTTGAATTAAGTAAATATTTTGATATTTATCTTAATTCTTATTTTCTTCTGTCAATTAAATAAATATTATAAGTTTATTTGATTAGTTCATTATCCTACAATTAAATAAAATAAAATTATTTAATTAAAATCCCTAAATTCTTCTAATGTCTCAAATCCTAAATCCACCTCACAAAATCCACCTCATCTTTCCACCTCATCCCTTCCACCTCACCATGTTGCACATATAATTAAATATTCTTAGTATTTAATTAGCTAATATCCACTATCCTCCACTAATTGAATTTTCAATTCAATTGTTCCCCACTATCCTCCACTAATTGAATTTTTAATTCAATTGTTCCCCACTATCCTCCACTAATTGAATTTTTAATTCAATTGTCCCCCACTATTCTCCACTAATTGAATTTTTAATTCAATTGTCCCCCACTATCCTCCACTCTGAATTTTTAATTCATCCACTATCCTCCACTCTAAATTTTTAATTCATCCATTATGAATTAAAGATTCACAAAAAATGAGAGCCATTGATCTCATCAGTTGATCCTCACCCTCCATTCTATTTTCAGAGAATCTATAAATAGAACCCTTTTCTAGGCAATTAAAGACATTATTCTAGCATCAAATCTATGCCCAATTTTCTCTAGGAATCCTCTTCTTCTCAACTCTCTTCTTCATACCATCGTAATGCAGGAATTATTCTAGCCATTTCTACTTGTCATCTTGAGGAATCGAAGCAAGGAAGCAAGCTCCCTAAGGGCCAACCTTCATCATTCAAGATCAAAAAAGAATAGGCGACCAATGGAAGCCGCAGAGTAACCAGTTTTGTAAGTTTGTGATTTGTTTATTCAAGCTTGTTATTCGCATTTATTTCATTATTGTTTGGGTTAATTTTATCTTAATTGATCAATCTGATTTTTTCCATTCACATTTTGGCGCCCACCATGATCTAATCCACTTTGTTTGGAAGTTTTTGTCTTAGAAGTTTTGTTGCAGGATACAAGTGTTTTCCAGAGCACATTCGAGCATCAACTTCCACAAACACCCTCCTATGTGCAAACCGAGCTCACCGTTAAGTCCAGAAGGCCTTGGAGGTAAAAAGTCACATATCATTCTCTATGGTTGTTATTTGAAAATTTTTGAAAATTTTTTTACTTTTCAAAGTGTTTTCGAAAAATTTTTGAAATTTTTTTTACTTTTCAAACTATTTGTTGCAAAAACTTCAAAAAAAAAATACAAAACAAAAAACTAAAAAAAAAAAAAAAAATTGCATTAAATTTCATTTAGTTGTTTATTTATTCCTTTTAATACTTTAATTTAAAAAAAAAAAACTAAAGTAATTTGCCTTGAATTTCATTTAGTTGTGTTTTTATTTATTTATTTTTTAACACTTTCTTTCAAAAATCAAAAAACAAAAAAATACAAAAATACAAAAAAAATTTAAAAAAAAAATTTAACATTTATTTTTGCAGGGGCACCTAGGCCCCCGCGGCCTCCCCAAACCCCCCCATTCCCTCCCCCAAACCCCAACACCCCACCTGTCCCATCCCCCTGACCCTTGTCAACCCCCTAGCCCTCCCTCCCATCCCAACCCCACACTCCTCCCTGCCCACTCCCCCGTCGCCCACCCCTCGCAGTCCCTACACCCCTGCCTCTCCCCTCTCCTCCCCCCCGAACCCCACCCCCAACCCCTCCCACCTCCCTTCTCCTGCAAACCCTCCCCTGACTCCCACGTAACCGCCGCCCACTGCCCCTCCCTTCCCCCGCCGCCCGTCCCTCTGCCCCACCTCCCTCAACCCCCCCTCTGCTTAGCCTGCCGCCACAACCACCCACAGCTCTGCCAACCATCCTTCGCTCAGCCTGTGCTCTGCCTGTCCCCACCTGCGGTCACTGCTTAGCCACCAACACCTCCGCCCAGCCACCACCGCACCAGCCACCTCCGCCCAGACCTCCACCTCTCTGCACACACACCAACACAAAACACAACCACAGCCAAGAAAACAATAATTTTTTTTTTACAAACAAAAAAAAATTAATAATAAAAATAAACAAAACTTAAAAATCAACACAAAACAAAACAAAAATAATTTAAAAAAAAAAATCAAAATCAAAACAAAAGGGGGGGTTGTTTTATTTTTTATTCTTTCCCACATAGCGAAATAGGCCATTTTTTTAAAATTTTCACAACTTTTGCATATGGAGCTGAAAATTTACAAATTTGGACTTTCCGGAAAGCTGACGAGACACCATTTGTAGTGGTGAAGACATTTTTAGGTGATGATACCTTTTACCAACATTTTTTTTACAATCAAAATCACACCTATTTGTACAACGAGTTTGGTCCATTTGTTTACCTGTTGCTGACTTGTGAGTTTTTGTGGAACTAACAGTCTTGTTGTAGCTTCTTATCACTCACATGGAGCAAATCAGTTTTCTAACATGATCATGCAGGATGAGCATTGAAGAAATCTTCATTTTTTGCACTAAGTCTTAGAAACATATTGCCTTCCTAAGGGATAATTGAACAATTCATTTCGACACTCTAAGTCTTAGGAACATACTGATTTTCTTAAGGGACAATGGACATGTATGTGAAAACACCTCAATTTTCTAAGGGACAATGGACATGAATGCCAAACACTACAATTTCATAAGGGACAATTGACAACTACAAATGTGTGTGTGCCTAGTTTAGTTGCACCTTATTTTTCTTCTAACGGGACAATTGAACCTTTGTTTGATGTGCTTGCTCTTACATTTCCGTACTTCCTGTAGAAGGGCCTGCTTTTGGATTGCACTTCATCCAAAAGGGATGACCCTAAGTGGAGTTTTCCTTTGAACCGCTATATAAGAAGGATAAGGTGAAAGCCAAGTCCTAACCGACGTCAGCCTTACCTTGTGGTGCCAAACTGAAAAGAGGTGTACTAGCTCCTTGTGGAAATGATTTTCACATTAAGCGAAGTGTTTGATACGCTTAGTAGGATTGGTTAAAGCTTTTAGTAGCTTGTCACATTGCTCATAAGGCATTGGTCCCTCAAAGTTACTAAGAACCACTTTAGATAGAGACTACCCGACTTACCTCTGAACATTGCGGTAATCATCAGTGCAAGGGGAATCGATTTAAGCCCTTAAGATACTCACCATTGGCTCCCTTGAGAAGAGATAGTATTCCCTTGGCTGTAAAGCTCTTGTGGCCTATTTGAGCTTTCCAAGGGGAGGGTGAGATATCCCTACCTATCATCTCTCGCAAAGATACAAAATATTCGATACTTTTATGGAATGATATTTTTATCGATGGAGTATTAAGCTATGAGCTGATCTACTGCAATGAAACCTTGTCTCTAGGGATAAAAAGTGCTTGACAGTTGTTTGCAAATTGTCTCATACCTGTGAAAACATTGGGCTTTTTTTTGTGAGCCTCGAACATACACTATTTGTTGTGTCAGTCCATCTTTGCCGACTTTGTTTGCTATGTTTTCTATTACCAAAAACAAATCCAATCAGAAACAAACCACCAAACACACACAAAAAAAGAACAGATAGCCTAAGCAACGTAATCTATCTTCCAGAGAAAGATTTCACTAGTCTAAGGTACCCATTTCAATTTAGTTTCAGGATCAAAGATCCGGTTCCACCTTGCAATCACTTTTCCATCCATTTCACACCAAAATCTCTCTCGCCAAATCATCCCATCCACCTTCTATCAGGTTTTCTAGTCTCAAAATCAAAGTATCCCATATCAGGTCAACGTAGATCCTTCCATATCATTGTGACTTCAAGTAAACCTAGTAGGTCACATAACTTTACTAGTGGTTTGTTGCACGACTAGTCCCTACACAGTAAGACAGGTATCGAGTACGCTTACTAGTGGCTACCATCTTGTATCCGCCACCTTACTTGACATCATTGAGCGAGAAGGTCCTTTGTCCAAGTCTCTTCCTAGATATCCTATTCACAATAGTCTCAGTCGGCACCTTGCCAAAATTTATAGTCCCAGTCCACTTCATCTCATGTCACCTTGCATGGTTCTTACTCGATCTCAATACAAAAAACAACTTGAAATGGCTGGCTCATCTCACTACATCTTCACACCTCCCGATAGTGATGAGGAAATATCTGACGAAGAATATCAGAACACCATCCAAAGTAGGAAATTCCAACACTTAGTAGAGAAAGTGCTCCATAATGACCCCCAAAAATATTTCCATCACCTTTCTAGTCTTGGAACTAAACTCCCCGCGGATTTTGATATAAGCTCAATCTTGGAAAACATAGAGGATGATCGTGAAAGGGGAAAGAAAACTCTAGACCCAAACACAAATGATAAAGGAAAGAAAACCATAGACCAAAGTACTCCTATGGAAGAAATAAGGAAAGAAATAAAGAATCTCAAGCACCAAATGTCAGATCGCCAAATAGGTACAAACACCAAAACCTACTCCTTGGCAGATATTGCACCATACCCCTTTGATAAAAGTTTAATCATGAAACCATTTCCCTCTTGATTCGAAGTTCCTAAATTTGACAAATACAAAGGAAAAGGGGACCCTAAAGACCATATTAAGGAATTCAACGCAGCATGCTTAGAAGTAGCTCACAATGAGACTTACTTAATGAGGTTATTCCCTAGATCACTAGGCAGTCAAGCTATGGAGTGGTTCTCACGACTTCCACTAGGCATCAAAACTTTTGATGAACTAGTCAACAAATTCATCACGCACTTCTCTTATAATATCGAACATGAAGTATCTATGCTAGATCTATGGAACACCAAACAAAAGAGTGGTGAGTCATTCACCACCTTCCTACAATGATGGAGACAACTAGCAAGTAAGTGTTCTTATGATATACCTGAGAAGCAGCTATTGGAAATGTTTGTCCATAACCTCAATAACGATCTTAGCTATCAAATACAAATACAATGCCCTACATCATTCTCAAAAGTCATTGAAATGGGATTGTTCATTGAAAAAGCTATGATCACCAAGGGGCAAATCAAGTCATATAAGGACACACCTACCTCCAATTACTCAACAGATAAATCAAAGTTTTGGACCAAAAATAAGAATGTGGTCAATGATGGGGTAGTAGATGCCAAGGCAGCAGTTCCCAAGCCACAACCCATATTCAATCCTCAAGGAGAAACACACAATGGTACGCTCAATAAACCACCCTCTTGGGAGCCCAGACCTTGGTTCAGTTCAAATCCAAGGAGAAAATTCACGCCGTTGCGTGAGTCAAAAGAGTCTGTACTAAGGAAGTTGTTGGCTAACAATGAAATCTCTCTACTGCCAACAAGTGATTATGAGCCTATAATCAAACCTCCCTACTAGAAGGACATAGACTATTATGAATATCATTGAGGTAGGGGACATACAACCAACAATTGCATCTGCCTCAAAAATGTCATACAAGATATACTAGATCAGAACCAGGGAGGAACCCAACAACATACCTCCAATGAAACTCATGTTGCCTATAGGGATCCACTTCTGAATCACATCAGACCATACAACAATAATAACAACAATAGCAACAACCACAACTACAATAACAATGGCAACAACTACAATGGCAATAACAATAACGACAACAATTGCAACAGGCAAAATTAGAATAGCGGGACTAGTAATGCTAACTATGCAAGTGTGCCATTTGATTATACCATAAACTGCATTTCTGAGCAAGTCCCCCAAGTCAACGTCATCTTGCCCAACCAACAATTAGGACCGAACAGAATTGGTTGTAGTATAATTACCCGCAGTGGTGAAGTCACACTCAATACTGCCCCTCCTAGGTTGTCCCCTTCTCCATCCAACTTTCGTCAGTACAATGTCATCGACCAATTACAAAAAACCCTGGTTCACATTTCTATCTTGGAGTTATTGCGTCTATCTCCTTCTCATAAGGAGATCCTTGAGAAAGCCTTAGTAGAAACCACTGTCCCCACTAACTTGGCCCAAGAGAAATTCCAAACCATCGTAGGTAATCTGACTTCCTCCAACACCATATCATTTACTGAGCAAGATGACCTCTCTGTATCTCAACCCCATAATACTCCTCTCCATATCGTCGCCTTCATCCACAAACACCGCATCAAGAGGGTTCTCATTGATGGAGGTGCCAGTCTAAATATCTGCACATTAAAGCTGGTCCTTGCATTAGGGTTCTCTGAACAGGTAGTTGATCCAAGGCGAAAAATCACCATCAAAGCATATGACGAGGAAGAAAGAACCACAAAGGGAACAGTGGTCCTACCCATTCAAGTGGGACCAGTGATAAAAGATGTTGTTTGTCAAATCCTTGATCGAGAGCTCGCTTATAATATCTTACTAGGGAGACCATGGATTCACGCCATGAAGGCTATCCCCTCAAACCTATCATCAATGCATAAAGTTCCTACATAATGGCAAGCAAATCACAATTCAAGGCGACCCTGACCCCTATCAACATTGCAATTCTTTCCTTGCGAAACCCGAATGCATCATCCTGAATAACAGAGCATATATATCCCCTATCCCGCAAGCATGACCATATTACTGAAGCCTCCTCCTCAAGACCCAAAGAGTAGAAAATTACCATAAAAGAAAGTGGAGTGGGAGAATACTCCATAGAGCACAGCCTAAATCTAGCCAAATTGCCTTTGTCTCCTAGATCTTTTGGCTGACCCAAGCATTTTCCAAAGCCATCTGCTCCTCCTGTAGCTCCCGCAACTCCCTTTGTAAAATGGTGGACCTTATCTGATGAAACAGAGGAGAGAGACATCCTGCAATGGCTCTATACTGAAGAAGAAAACACACCCCAAGATCTACCTAGACTCCCAACAAAACTCTATGGGCGAGGTGAGACTATTTTGCATAGAATGGGGTATGAAGGACAAGGCCCCATTGGCCTCAGAAAAGAAGGAATCATTGGACGTATACAACCTTCTTCATCCTCATCGGCTAGAAACACAAGTGGCCTAGGATACAACAGCAAGGATAAAACCAATGAAAATGCCTGTCTTGTAGAAATGATCCAGACACTCCAAGAAGATAACGACACAGATTCCAATGAATATGAGTAGGATGAGCTAACAGAGCATTCCTATGATGACAAAGAGGTCGATACCATCCAAACTTTTAGCCCCTACCATGAGGGACAAACACTACCAAACAGACCACTAGAGTCTAATTTGCCCATCTCTGAGATTATGCCTTTCGAGGAAGGTTCAAATTCCATCGTAATAAACAACTTAGAGGAAGGTACCATCCCGAACACTTCCCATTCCTATACTCCTAGCATATCCATTCACACCATCAATGAATTAGGCCTATCCTCCGATTCCATCCCCCTTGTACATCCTAAGCTTATTAATTGGGATCTGCGATGAACTCCCCAACTAGACATGTTCCAAAACGATGATGCTTATATTGACTATATGAACCTTAGGGACCACCTACTGAAAGGAGATCATAAAGCTGGTTTCTCTATTGAACTTAATACCATGGCTTATTTTGGAGAGGGTGCCAAGCCTTCCAGTCACAAAAATATCAAAATAAAAACTAGATCTGATGGTAAATAGAAAAGATGCATTGAAGGTGAAAACCCAACTGTGGCACCTAATGATGGAAGGCTTGACACTCTCCCTAATGACATGCATCAGGAGAAGTCTTAGATTGTTGTGGAACCTATAGAACCAGTCAACATTGGTACAAAGGAACAGCCTAAAATCATTCATTTTGCTAAATCTCTTACTCCACCAGAAAAGACTAGGTTTGTGCCATTCTTCAAGGAAAACAGGGGTAGCTTTGCTTGGTCATATGCAGACATGCTAGGTTTAGACCCAAACTTGATTCTACACCATCTTCCATTAGACCTAGGAGTAAAACCAGTGAAACAAAAGCTTAGAAAGATGCATCCACACATAGCACTATTGGTCAAAGAAGAACTCAAGAAATTACTGGATGTAGGGTTCATCAGAGCTATAGACTACCTAGAGTGGATATCCAACATTGTGCCAGTGTCCAAACCAGATGGCCGAGTCTGACTATGCAATGATTTTAAAGACCTAAACAAAGCTTGCCGCAAGGATGATTTTCCATTGCCAAATATAGATATCATAGTTGACTTGACAGCAGGGCATACCATGTTATCTCTCGTGGACAGTTTCTCAGGGTATAATCAGATCAAGATAGCACTAGAAGACCAACACAAGACAGCCTTCACTTGTTCGTGGGGTACTTTTTGTTGGAACGTCATGCCATTTGGGCTAAAAAATGTAGGGGCCACATATCAACATGCTATGACAACTATATTCCATGATATGATGCATGTAACAATGGAGGACTATGTCAATGACATCCTAGCAAAGTCACTCACAAGAGAATCACACCTGGATGTCTTAGAAAAAGTCTTTCAAAGATTAGACCAATTCAAAGTCAAGTTGAACCCAAAGAAATGTGTGTTTGGAGTCACTTCAGGCAAGCTACTAGGTTTTATCATGTCAGCAAACGGAATAGAGGTGGACCCCGCAAAAGTCAAGGCTATCACGGACATGCCACCTCCTAAGACTCTTACACAACTAAGATCGCTACAAGGCAAGCTACAAGTAATCCACAGATTCATATCCCAACTGGCAGACAAGTGCCAACCATTCAGTCATCTCGTGCACAAGAACATTCCATTCAGATGGGATGAGAGATGTGAAGAAGCCTTCAACAAACTAAAAGAGTACCTCCTGAATCCACCCATTCGCATGCCCCCTATCCAAGGAAAACCACTCATACTCTACATATCAGCTACACCTACAGCTCTTGGGGCTCTTCTGGCACAACAAGGTTATGAGAATAAAGAAAGAGCCGTCTACTACATCAGCTGAACATTAGTGGGCTATGAGTTGCAATACTCACAGATAGAAAAATCATGTCTAGCAGTAGTTTTTGCTTCCCAAAAACTCTGACATTATATGCTGGCACATCCAGTCAAACTTATTGAAAAAATAGATCCACTAAAATACCTACTAAGCAAAGCAGCTCTCACAAGTCGCCTAGCCAAATGGGTAATGCTCCTAAGTGAGTACGACATTGAATATGTAGATAGAAAAGCTATCAAAGGGCAAGTCATTGCTGATCAGTTAGCAGAGGCACCACTATAGGACACCACCCCAATGTGATTTGACTTTCCAGATGAATCCTTATTCAACATCTCAACACATTCCTAGAAGCTCTACTTTGATGGGTCCTACACAAACCATGGATCGGGGGCAGGAATCTTGTTTGTAACTCCTCATGGAGACACTATTCTGAAGTCTTACCATTTGCTATTCCCATGCACCAACAACATAGCTGAATATGAAGCCCTGGTCATTGGTATCAAGATGGCAACCGAATGGAAAATCAGAGAGCTACATGTCTATGGTGATTCTCAACTAGTGATAAATCAAGTCAATGATGATTACCAAACCAAAGATGAAAAGCTTGTCCCTTACAAGTGAATGGTTGATGACTTTAAGGAATACTTTGTGATCATCTCTTTTGAGCAGAAACCTTGAATTGAGAACAAAGCAGCAAATGCTATGGCAACCATTGTATCCCTTCTTGAGATTCTAGAGAATGAGTCACGATACGAGTTCTTAGTAGAAACTATTCGACAGCCAGCTTATGATCTTCTAGAGAACCATACCATATGCCTTTTAGTTGGATCTAATTCACCTTGGTATGGTAAGATTTATACTTATCTCAAGGACAACACCTTCCCACCTAACCTATCTTCAAACCAACGATGGACCTTTATATGCCAAACCTCTCGCTACACCATCATAGCTGATACCCTATACCGACATGGTCTTGATGGTACTTTGCTCCATTGTTTAGAATGAGAAGAATCCATAACTACCTTGCAAGACGTACACGAAGGGATTTGTGGAATGCACTCTAGCGGTCCTTCCTTAGCCAAGAAACTCATGTGCTTGGGTTATTACTAGCTGAACATGGAAATAGATTCATATCAGTTTGTCAAAAAGTGGAGGCAGTGCCAAATACATGGGAACCTAATACATGCACCAGCTCAAGAATTGAGACCTTTAACGACACCTTGGCCCTTTTGCCAATGGGGACTTGACCTTGTGGGAAAGATCCATTTGCCCTCATCCAACGGCCATAAATTCATCATAACTGCCACTGAATACTTTACCAAGTGGATTGAAGCCGTTCCCCTCACCACCGTCACAGGTAAGCAAATCTCCTCATTTATCCTGAATTACCTCATCTGCAGATATGGGATTCCTTCATCCATTATCATGGATAATGGAAGACCCTTCAAAAACCAGGATGTCCAAGAACTCTGTGATCGATTTAAAATCCAACACCGTTTTTCCTCACCATATTACCCCCAAGGCAACGGTCAAGCTGAAGCATCCAACAAGACCATCTTGAAAATTCTCAAGAAGATAGTCAATGATGCTGGCCATGATTGGTATATCCAACTCAATCCTACTTTGTGGGCCTACAGAACCAGTATACGCACTCCCACAGGTGCTACACCCTACACCCTTATCTATGGCTTAGAAGCTATCCTTCCCATTGAAGTTGAATTGCCATCTCTCAGGGTGTCGTTAAAAGGTCTCATATCATATGAAGAATACAGAGTCTCCAGATTACAAGAACTAGAGTTTCTAGAGGAAAGGAGACAGAAAGCCTTTGATCATCTCAAAGCGTATCAACAAATGATGTCAAGAAGCTATAACCACAAAGTTCGCCCAAGAATCTTCAAAGTTGGAGATCTAGTCCTTAAGGAAAATCCCCGCAATCAACAGGATAGGGAAAAGAAGGGCAAGTTCAAACCCAACTAGCTGGGGCCCTATGTGATTGTAGCTGCTTACGGATCGGGGCCATATCAGTTGGCAACATCTGAGAGTGAGCTATTCGATGATCCAATCAACAGTATGCATCTTCGCCGGTTTTATACCTAGGAGAACCCCAATGTAAGGGAAGCACAAAATACAAAAAATATCAAAAAATTAGAAAAAAGTACAAAAAATATCAAAAAATTAGAAAAAAGTACAAAAAATATCAAAAAATAGAAAAAAGTACAAAAAACATAAAAAATTAGAAAAAAGTACAAAAAATATCAAAAAAATAAAAAAAACTACAAAAAAAAATCAAAAAATAGAAAAGAACAAAAAAAAAAACATCCTGTAGTGAAAACCTAGCAAACAGGTGCCTTGGATAGGTATCATGATGAAAACCTGGCAAATAGGTGTCATGTTTACTTCTTAGCTTCTCGTGCAAATAAAAGCAAGTGATAAAAACCTGGTAAACAAGCATTACTTATGATAAACCACCTTCTCCATCTTTGGGAATCTGGTCACCTTGTGTCCATTCTTCCTTCGCTCATGTCCCATTCAACCCATATCTGTCCCATAATAAACTCCTGACAGTTACCTATCATGGCTTGCTACTCTATCTCTTTGTCGGCCTTGTCAACCAAGGTTTTGTCCCATACCATATCCATCGCATAAGCCTAGCATAGTATCTCTCGTTGGTTTTCCATGGTCCAGGTCCATAAACTACGTTGCCTCTGTGTCGTCATGTAGGCAAGGCCATTATTCTAATGCACCCTCGAGGCTTCTGTTTGTCCCATCCGTTCCATATCTAGTCCCTCTATCAATCTGAGTCTGTCTCCACTTTCTCTCACCTAGGTCTTAGGTCCATTAGGGTTTACCCTGAACTACGTTGCCTCTGTGTTGTCACGTAGGCAAGGCCATTTAGCAATGAGCCCCCGAGGCACTAGGTCAGTCCCTTAGGGTCCGTCTCACCAATAAGGATTGTGATATCTTTTGCTAGACAAACAAGAGCAACAAAGCACGCTTCCCAAAACAACAAAAATCATGACGCAAAACTTCAACCTGTCCAAGGCAAAATAGAGCACCATACCGAAACACTCAAGCTAAATCTCATATCAATCATGGCAAAAAGACACATCTAAATGCAATAATATTTTGTGTTGGTTAGATTAAGAGTCTTGATTTGTGCTATCATGCCTTTCTATGCTACTCAAGGATGCTAAAAGCTAGAGATGCTATGATGGGGGCATGATTATTTTCTTTGTCTGCTGCTTGTAGATTAAACTTTAGTAATGTGACGACTTTTGTCTAACGACATGATCAGCAAAAGATCATCGAGGACTCCGAGGTCTAAACATGAAAAGGGGCAATCCTTCTCTGTTGAAAAATGTAAGGGATACTTGGGTCATCTAGATTCAATTTTGGCTAGATGCTTGTATTAACTTGCTAAATCAAAATCCATGTAAGTAATACTCAGGTCATCTCAGTTTAATTATACCTAGATGCTTGTATTTTCTTACAAAATAATAAAGCCCAATGATGAAAGTGCTTCAAAATACTTGCTATATTAAGATGACAAATATCCATATCTATATCCATACTGTATCCAATCACATCTCATATCTATATCATATCCAATTGCGTCTCATATCTATATCCATATCCATATCCATACCATATCCAATTGCAAGTCAATCCTTAATCCATGCCAATCAAGTCAAATCAATCTTGTCAAATGATCCAATCACAATCAATGGTCTTGATTCTTGTTCGATCGTAAACCAACTTGATCAATTAATCAATCAATTGTCTTATACAGGATCTTGCATTATCAAAATCAGACCAACACACGCGTCTTACATGACATGCTTCATTTCCTAAAACCAAACACTATCCGTCGTGTTGCTCTAGGGATATATCATTCCCCGCCATGACAACACTATCGTATCAAATGTCTTAGACAGGATGTTGCATTGTCAAAACCAGACCCGTAGTCTTATACAACATATTTCATTCCTGAAACCAGACATCATCGATCCATATCATTGGTTTACCACTTGATAGGGGCAATACCTTGTTTGTGCTTGTGTCATTTGTGCATATTTGTTTACTTGCTTGTGTGTGTTATCATTTTTACCTTGCATTCCATATCATTCATCCCTTTCTTCTACATTCAACCATTTCATCTCCTGTCAATATATCTTATCGTGAGATTGTCCGTCTCACGCCTGCTGCCTTCTCCTCATCCAATCTCCCAAGGGGGCATCCTATCATCATAACCTATACCAGGGCCAAATTGGGGCATGTATCATTATCAGACTATTTATTCTTTGAAACAACGTGATAAAACACATTGCTTCAAAGAGGGGCAAAATGTATACACCTAAAATTGGCTCAGTTGAATTAAGTAAATATTTTGATATTTATCTTAATTCTTATTTTTTTCTGTCAATTAAATAAATATTATAAGTTTATTTGATTGGTTCATTATCCTACAATTAAATAAAATCAAATTATTTAATTAAAATCCCTGAATTCTTCTAATGTCTCAAATCCTAAATCCACCTCACAAAATCCACCTCATCAATCCACCTCATCCCTTCCACCTCACCATGTTGCACATATAATTAAATATTCTTAATATTTAATTAGCTAATATCCACTATCCTCCACTAATTGAATTTTTAATTCAATTGTTCCCCACTATCCTCCACTAATTGAATTTTTAATTCAATTGTTCCCCACTATCCTCCACTAATTGAATTTTTAATTCAATTATCCCCCACTATTCTCCACTAATTGAATTTTTAATTCAATTGTCCCCCACTATCCTCCACTCTGAATTTTTAATTCATCCATTACGAATTAAAGATTTACAAAAAATGAGAGCCATTAATCTCATCAGTTGATCCTCACCCTCCATTCTATTTTCAGAAAATCTATAAATAGAACCCTTTTCTAAGCAATTAAAGCCATTATTCTGGCATCAAATCTATGTCCAATTTTCTCTAGGAATCCTCTTCTTCTCAACTCTCTTCTTCATACCATCGTAATGCAGGAATCATTCTAGCCATTTCTACTTGTCATCTTGAGGAACCGAAGCAAGGAAGGAAGCTCCCTGAGGGCCAACCTTCATCATTCAAGATCAAAAAAGAATAGGCGACCAATGGAAGCCGTAGAGTAACCAGTTTTGTAAGTTTGTGATTTGTTTATTCAAGCTTGTTATTCACATTTATTTCATTGTTGTTTGGGTTAATTTTATCTTAATTGATCAATCTGATTTTTCCGATTCACAGGGGAAAGAGAGTAATTCTTCCCTTAAAGTGATTGTGAGTTGTGAAATTGTACAGTTGCCTTATACTTGTTTAACAAATATATAAAGTTATGAAAACTAGTTGTGGATGTATGCAAAGTTGATAAAATTTACCTATTGTAATGTATACTGAGAATGTTAAATTTAGTGAAAAATAATAGTAGTAATTTTGTCATTGAAAGAGAAAGGAAATTTGAGTTATAGTTGAATACTTATTGTTGTGAATAAATGTAATTATAGAGTTAAAACCTTTCCTTTTTATATTGCATGCTACTATATTTAGATAGAAATTTTTTTGGGACTTGAAACTTAAATTTAATCAAGGGAAAATAGGGTTTATTTAGATATTGTTTAACACTATTTCGTATGCAATTAATTTTGGAATTACAATTAAATTCACTTTGTGTATAAATGTAAATAGAATAAATAAAATTCTGCCCTTTGATAATAAATTAATTGATAGTAACAAAAAAATATATATATACAAAGTTATATATATATATATGAGTATAACATTTCTACATTTTTATTTTCTTTAAATGATGACAATAGAAAAATTGGGAATTGAACCCTTGAGAGAAATTGTGAAATCTGTATATATATATATATATATATATATATATATATATATATATATATATATATATATAAGTTTATATATTTGATAATGTTTAAAATTACCAATGAATTAGCAAAGTCGCTATTTCCATAAAAAAAATACAGTCGAAGTTCATATGTAAGTGGTGGGGGTTTAAACCCCCACCAAAAACTTTAAAAAAAAAAAAGAGGGTGTGGGGAGGGGTGGAGCCCCACCCCACACCCCCCCCCCCCCCCCATTATACACCACCGCGGCCCCCTCTACCCCCGCGCTCCGCCTTGCCGCCTCCTGTGGCCTCTACCCCTGTGCTCCACCTTGCCACTTCCCTGCGACCTCTACTCCCCACACCTCCGCCTTGCCGTAAACTCTACAGCTTGCACACAGGCCCCGCACCCCGCCTTCCGCCAAACGTCCTCACAATACCCATCTCCGCAAACGAGCCTCCATCGCCGCCGCCGCTCCACCTTCCCTGCAACACCCTTCAAACAAAACAAAGAAAAAAAAAGTTAGGGTTATTCCATGTCAAGGACATGATGTGTAATATATAATAGTACACTCTCATATGTGAGTGGAGCATAAACTTAAAGGTCATACAAACAATAATATATAAATATATATACATAAAAGTATATATATATATATATATATATTTATGAATACTAATTGTCAATAAATGTGGGGTTTTCAATTAAAAAGAAAATTTATTTAATTAGAGATATTTGTATATATGTTTATATATATATATATATATATACATAACTATATGTATTATATATACACTTAAATGAGGATGTTTATATATATATATATATATATATATATATATAAATGTAGTGTTTTTAAGAATGTAAATATATAATTAATCGTTTACACTTTGTGAGAGGGAGATTTCAGAGATATATTTAAAATAATTTATAACAAAAGAGTTAATAGGACAATTTTATTAATTATTAAAATATATATTTAAAATAGTTTGATCGGCAAAATGATTCATGAGTTCGGAGTTTATTATTTCTAAAATGATATACCAAGGAATTGAAACATATTAAATAATTAAATTAATTAATTAATTAAAAATAATAATAAACAATTATAATGGAGAAGTTATTGCGTGCCAATATGGAGATAGACTGGGAAAACCAGTTAGAGGTAAATTTTATTAAGTATATCTTAAACGCTGAAATTAAAAATGGCATAAACGTAGTGAATGACATCAAATGGAGAATGCATGCATGTATAAATTATTCCATTAACAACAGTATCATTGACATTTTAAACCTACGCAACCGAGCACGCTTACGCGTGTGAGGGGGAATTCAGAGTAGTAAAGGGAAAATTTTTGATAGTTCGTATCATGACCACATGTCGCATTTGGACATGACATGCATAAATGTGTGTTGTGTCCGCATGGGAAATGTGGGCATGACAAAAAGGAGGTCAATCATTCAAAATCTAACCTGTAACAATCCCATATAAGAGATCGGATTACTAAGACAATAAGGACTAAACTGTTGAAATGTCAAAGTTCTTTTCTTAGATCATTGTAAATATACTTGTTTTAAAGCATACTAAATGGAGATGAAGCTTTAGATTGCACCCTGATTGTAAACTTTATGTAATCTTCAAGTTGATTTCTGGATATGTACTGGTGAATGCTGTGTTCAATAGAAGCACTTTCATTTTATTACATGTCAACTTTTCCTTTGAAGATTTGCACTGGATCATGCGGATTTGTGGACTATCCTAGTGAAGTATGATTCTAGTTTTCTCCTCTTCATTGCTGTATCAGAATATGTATGTGGATCAGTGATCTCAGTCAAGTAATTTTTGGGAATCTCATTTCTTTAAACCCTATCTTTTGTTATTTCTTTTTCTTAATTTCAATAAATCACTTTCATAACTACAAATCATGATAAATAATAAGCAGAACAGAAAAATATGCTGACATCCTGTAGATAACTGAATATCATTAGCATATTTGAACTAAATGCATGTAGTGTTAAAAATATCATGCTAAGAATTACAAATAATGGTAGAAATCATGCAAATATCAATCTGTAGATGCATTATTTGAAGAAACATACTGTGTAGACAAACCTTTCTGTGTAACACATTTGAAAGAAATAGAATCTACTGATTAACGTAAGGCCCCTTGAAATGGAAAACAACAACACACATCAACCACTGAGTAACGTTAGTAGATTATGAACTAATCAACGGAGACATGGGATCATGAATTCTTTGAATTCATCGTATCTTTAAAAATAAATAAAGCTTGTTGTGTAACTTTATTTCATGTTTGTTTGTGACTAACATCACCATCAACAGTACACTCAACATTATTTTAAATTATTTCCATTGTTGTTGTCCCCTTTATCCCTTTGTTAAGCGTCAAGTTGTCATAGATATATGGATATGTTTAAATTAAAGATTTAAACATAATAAAATGACTTCTAGGTTTTAGGTTTAGGTAACTTAATAAGTCATTTAAGTTAGGTCTACAAAAAGATATTAGGGTCCTATCCTGTCTAATTTGTAGGTTTTTAGCTTCATGAAAAGAGTCTTACAAATGGTTAAATTAGGACTATGAGACTCATCAGGAACATTAAAAGCCATGAAGACTGAAGAATAATCTTATAGGATGTATAACTAGTTCAAGGCCTAGATATAGGGGAAAAGACCTAATAGGTGAGAAAATATGTGTGCATTTAATGCCCAATATTTTTAAAAGTTTAGTAGAGTAGTTATGACTTTAAGCTTGTTAGTGTTGTACTATAACTACTAAAAAATTAATGACTAAATAACCAATCATACATGATGTTGTATCATCCCACCAACAAAACATGACTTAATGCACACCTATTGGTCCACCCTTTTTTTGGGGGGAACTATTTGACACCTCAACAAAAAGCACTTAGTTTTATCTTTACCCACTATATGCTATAAAGAATGAAAGGTCTTAATAGATGATTATTCAGAGTTCCTTTCATTCCACAACATAAAAAAGACATGAAGTATTCTTCATATTGAAAGACTAGATAATGCTCTTGAGGAGCATAGTCTTGATATTTTAAGGAGGAGGCCTCTAAAGGGAAGAAATTTATTCGTAGTCAAAAGGCCAAGAAAACATATAAGAGGAAAACTATAGGAGCATAAGGAGATGTGGAGGAAGAAGAAATTCCTTTAAGGAAGAAAATGAGAGGGACAGCCAAGTCACCTCCTTAGAAACCTTCCACTATTGAACTCCCATCCTCTCTTCCTATGCAAAAGGATCCAACCATGCAGCCCATTCTTCCTCTAGTTACTCCTATCTCCACTAAGGTTAGGATGTCAGTCTAGAAAGACTCTATTCCCAAAGCTTCCACATCTACTATTCCTATCCAATCTCATTCTTTTGGAACCATTCTTACACCTCTAATTGATTCAACCATGCCTATTTATTACAATTTCCATGCCTTCACCTAATAAGGAAGGAAATATAGAACTAGCTTCTCTAACCCCCTCTATTCCAAGGTCTATTGCCTCTTCCCCTCCTAACTCTCTACCCTCCCTCTCCAACATTGAAAACGTTGTTAAGGATTTAATAGAAGAATAGTTTGAGAATAAATATAAGGAGCAAAGTGAAGCAACTAGATTTCTAAAGGAGTAAGAGCAACATGAAGGAACAATTCATCCAAGGGGTAACCAAGAAGAGGCCCGAGTTGAAAAGGAAAAAGTCAAAGGATCTCCCCATGAAAAGGATAAAGAGGAGAAAGCCAATGTTATCAATCCTCTCACCATAGAAGAAATAATTAAAGGGGAGAAGTTATTGGAGGAAATGGGGAAATTGCCTAATAGGTTGGATCTAGTAGAGCAACAAGAAGAATAGGCCTTCCCACAACCTCATGAAAAAAACTTATAGATCCATCTAATTCCTTGATTCCAACCTAGCTTTATGTGAACATTCAAAGAAGAAAGTAGACCATAAAACAATTTTCAAAGCATATGTCTTCCATATAGGTAATAATTGAAGCTCCTTGGCCTGAGAAGAATAGAACTCTTCTGTCTATTAGATTGTATGCTTCTAGGTCTAGGATTACAAAGGTGGCAAATAATGGTCAATAAAGATGAAAAAGACATGTTATCCTCAGACTATCAAATCATTGCTTATAATTTGGGGAAGTAGACCAGGGAGGAAGAGATACATGGAATGCAAACAATAGTATCTACTATAGTCTCCTAAATAGATGAGGACTAAAGGATGAAAAGGGATTAAAGATCAAATTTCTTTAGCATAATAAAGGAGGTGAGCATATCTTCATAGAGTTTTAACAATTTTCTATTAATTATGGCATCACATTTCATCACACAATTCATTACACACCATGGAAGAATCGTGTCATTACATGTGTTGATGTGGCATCATATTTGATGATCTGGTCCTGAAACCTTATAAGTAGGGGCCTTGCCAAGTAAGCTATTGTAAATTTTTTGGAGTGATTTGAAATTTCCACATATGATTTTGAGGGGCATGAAGTTAGGGTGCTCAACTACTGGGTCCTCTCCCATAAACAATTTCAAATGATTTTGAAATATAATTCCTAAAGGTTTATTGCTAAGCCTATATGATAGAAACCCTTTCTAAATTCTATCAAACCAGGTAGTTCATGGAGGGATTGTCATATGGCCATAACTATATTTGTACAACTATTATATATATGTCCATATGTTTAAATTAAAGATTTAAACATAATAAAGTGAAGTTTCTAGGTTTTAGGTTTAGGTTTAATAAGTCATTTAGGTTTTAAAGAATAGGTCAGTTTGTTTTATGAAACCCTAGTTTATGAATTAGGGTTTAGTGTTTATGAATTATAATTTTATGTTTTACTATTTATAAAATTCTAGTTTATGAATTATGGTTTAATGTTTATGAATTAAGGTTTTATGTTTTACTATTTATGAAACCCTAGTTTATGAATTAGGGTTTACCGTTTATGAATTAAAGGTTTATAGTATATGCATTAGGATTTACCACTTGTTTTCAATTTGAGGTTGAATATATACAGTTTAACATTGCAAAAACAACAAAATATAAAGCTAAAAATAATGAAAATTGGTAGAAATGGATGGACAACCAACATGGGGCACTGGCTAATCAATTTGAGGAGGTAGGGACATTTTGGAGGTGGAATATGGGGTTAGCCAATGCGGGTACCCATTCTTGGTGCCATTCTCCCTTGTCTTTCATGGCCTATAGCTATTAAAATGAAGCTACAGTCTTGTTTTCTAAAAAAATTATACTTTTCAAAAATGGGTACCCATTTCATAATGGGTGCTTGTTTTAGATTCGAGTGTCTGATCGTATATGAGAACCCATTTCGTAATGGGCACTATTTTCATCTCAGGCTCCTGTTCCTAAATGGGTACCCATTCCAAGCGACATTTTTCATCTGTGGGAGACTTCCGTGAAATGTATACTCAACTTTGTGCTTTAACACAGAAGCCAAATAGACTACACAAACTATACAAATATCGACAAGTATAACTAAAGTAGAGGATACATACATAAAAACAGAAAGTCAACTAACTATGCTGGCTAAGGGTAAAAAGAAATGGGACACCAATCTGGCACAACTGAAGTAGATCTATAAGACTATCTTGCCTAGTAGCGGATTTTGCATGTCTTGAGAACAAGACATAATTTTCAAGGGGGCATGATGTTAGCAAGGTGCAGAGCATGGAGTAGAGCCAACCAGAAGCTGGCGCATATACTATGCAGAGGCCAGAAGCTGATAGAAGATGCTACAAAACACAATCCTATATGTAATAGACATAGTATATATAGATATAAGATATGATGATATAGTATAGGCGAATGTAGTAAGGATATGAGATAGATTATGATATGAAGATGACATAGAATTCATGAATGTAATTGGTGAGGTAGAGACTTAGACCTGTCGGTGGATGGATGTATATCCTTTGACTATTGTTTATATATATGGAGATCTATCGGTACTGGGTAATTATGTATTGTCTTATTATTATCTGTATGTGATGCTCTATTTTGTTATCAATCTATAGCTACTTGACTGAGTTATAAACTGACTACAAAGACTTGTTTGAGGACCGGATCTCCGGACTAGTAATCCTCACCATTTCTTACCAACAGTGGCTTCCCAATCAATAGGGCACATGTCTTATTAGCCATGAATAAAACATGGGGAGAGGGTTGAAGTGTTGGGCACCCCATTTTATTCCAAGCATCAACCATTAAGATGTTTACTTTAGTGTCAGCGTCCACTATAATGTCTTTGATGAACCATGGACATTAATGGTTGTGTCAACTACTATCTCTCAATCATATTCTCTAATCTTGACATATTTGACCTCTCAATCACATGCATGCACTTATTTTTTTATCTATAGCCAATTACTTGACATGTTGTGAAAGCCATTTCCCAAGTAATGGGAGTATTTATTTGACATGCAAGAGCCAACATATCTCCTAGAACTCATTCTTTTCACCATTGTCAAATTCTTGGATGTGTCGATCATGATGACATGCTCGCGCTTCCTCTTTCAAGAATTCAATTTCTCCTTGGAGTTCTTGAATGAGACCCATAGTCTCATGTAGGATTTCCTTTTGATTGTGACTATTTGGCTAACCCTTAGCAAGTGGTGGTACCTCATGCTATTTATGGTATTCAAAAGGTTTTTTGTGGTGCTTGTGTGGGCTACAAAAATTCATGTAGTGATGTTAACTCTTGGTCCATAACCAATAAAGGGCACCACAAGATTTATCTTACAATCATGCTTATACCCTTCTCATTTTTATCTTTGGTCATAGCAGTATAAATGTTATGGCATTCTTCAACTTTGAGTTCTCCACAACAATAAAGGTAAGTGGGAAAGTTGAGGCAATCTCATTGATAATGGTCAGGGGAACCACACTTGTAATAGATGCGAGGTGGGAATCTACCACCTCCATATCCTCCTCATCCTCAACCTAGTCGCATACTTCCATTCTAACCTTTCTTGATGTCACCCACTATTTTATGGAAAAGTCCTAGTGTGTTATCTTCATGGATTTGGCTGAAAATCCTATAGTCCTTAGTGTTATAGGTGTGCACATCATAAATTTTGTATATCAAGGTATCTTTATCTGGGTGGCATGATATAGTAATAGATAATTTCATACATCATGGTTGTCCCTACATATTTCACAAGCTTTGAGTAAGGTGTGCACATTCCTCTATGTGAAGTTTGTCTTGGTGTGCCCTTCAACCTCATAGTCTATGCACTAAACACCATTGTGTATGTGATGGGAATTATTAGAAATGAGTTTCTCTAACTATGTAGCCATTACCACAAGATAAGCCTCCATGAAAGGGCTAATCATGTTATCAATGCTCTTGACTACTTCTGCACAAAGCGCTACCTCCAATGCTTCACGTGGGTCTGTTAAAGTATTGCGTGAAAGGGTCCATCAAAAAGGAAACAACAAACCCCCAATGAACCATCGAGCATGCTTAATAGGATGAATCTCATAGGATAATTTGAATATCAAATTTTTTAACCAAGCATCATAGATGCACACATGCTCAATTAGTTCTTGCTTAATGTCCTTAAGAGTAGAGATACGATGTTGTTCAAACTCTAGAATTTAAAATACCATAATTAAAGTTCCTAAGGCCACATTATTGTTTTATTGCTAGGGACATCCATATCAATAATAAACCATTTATTTCTAGTGATAAACCACATGGTTACAAAATGGTTTATTCCTAATATGGATATCCATAGCAACAAACCATTTTTTAACCATGCTTTATCACTAGTGTTAAGTTGACATGGAGTTTGAAAATGATAGTTATTTTAATGCCTAAGGCACTAATCAACTAGATTTGGATTGGAAGTTAAGTCATGGATGCCCATCACAATCCAATTTGAATTGGAGCAAACTTTTCCATGCTAATAGGGTCAATTGTATTGGTTAACTTGTCTAAAATTGAGTATAATCACTACTGTTAGCATAACTTATAGTCACGTGATTATAACAATTTAAAGCATATATATAAATCAAATCAAAATTTAATTTTAGGTTCTCTACCTATCCTTACAATTTGAATGACCTTGATGCAATTTTTTTCTAATATCCTACACCTTATAAATATCACCACATCTAGTTATTAATCATGTGTAGTTATCTCCCATGTTGAATTTGGAATCCAAAATTTGCATTAAAATCTAATAAGGGTTAACCTATGATAGTTAGAGTCTATTGAATCTTTATTTAAGCCTTACATTAATTGGCAGAGGCCACTTGGAAAATTAAATGCCTCAAAATCCTAGGGAATGCTTGAATTTTGTCTATCTTAAATCTACAACTCTATTGAGGGTAATGAAAGTTAGGGTGTATATGAATCTAGTAATGGAGGAGTCTATTCATGTGAACAAACAAAATTTTGTTTGTCATGTTTGATTGTGCAATTGGACTTTAATTAGTACTATAGTGATTAATTCATTAAAAAACTAGTTGAATAAATGGAATTTAAATAAAAGAACTAAATAGGTTAGTTGCAATTGGATATATCATAATATGTTGTGTTGTATACAACAATGACCAATTTTGCATTAAATATTTTATGAATGGAAATAACAAGAAACAACAAAACAAATTGCAATGGAGTTTGACTAGTACTATAATCACTAAATTATTAGCAAACTAGTTGAGTAAATGAAATTTATAAAAGAACTAAATAGGTTAGTTGTAATTGGATATATCATAATATGTCATCTTATATACAACAATGACCAATTTTGCATTAAAGATTTTAAGAATGGAAATAATGATAAACAACAAAATGAAATGCAATCTACAACCTAGTGGATCATTTCCAAAGTAAAGCCTTCTCAAGCTTTACCTACATTGACTACTCTATGTGTGAGATGCTCTACAAACCTCTCACCACTATCGCATGCTTGCAAGCACAAATTATATAATCTAGGTAGTAACGAACAAACATCAAAATATCCCAATAATGTAACTTTTAGGTCCCAACAAACTTTTATACTACATGTAGAGTTGAAAATTTGTATACAACTATTAAAACACATATACAATTGCATATGAAGATTGTAAATAATCTAAGTAGTAGCCAACATAGAGCAAAATATCCCAATAGTGTTAGTGTGTTAACAAACATAAATTCATAGTACAATTCCACGTTTAGTGGTCTATATGATGCACTTGTGTTAAGAAACACAACAAAATAGATAAATTTGGAACTATACATATGTCTTCAATTTTTTTGAGTTATATATAAAAATGAATCCATGAACCGTATAGGATTTTGAAACCATCAATAGAAAACTGTAACATATATTATTACAAATAAATCAGAATGGAGGTACATTGTAGGACATACTAGAGATTATTGCAACAAAAAATCATCTACGATATGCTGGAGTTACAATTTGCACATATGTACATAGTTGTTCACAACTATATATGTATATATAGTTAATATATGTGAACACACACATCTATCTATCTATTTATCCATATATATAAGTATATAGTTGTTCACAACTATATACATATATAGTTGTATATACACATATACATATATATGTATATGTATATATGTACATATACAAATGTATACAAATATATGTACATATATGTATATGTATATACGTATACACATACATATGTACATATATATGTGTGTGTATATACATATATACATGTATGTATATATATACATGTATACATGTATGTATATATATGATTGTGTGAACACCTATATAACAAAATATGTAAAAGAATATAAGTATGCAATTTTCCATGTCATAACTGTGTATATATATAAGCATGTAACTACAAATATTTTTTACATCCTTATTGTTTTCCACATTACAAAATAACAGAAGTTGAGAAGTTGATAAAATTTACAATCTTGTACACAAACTACCTACATACAATAGTATAGAATATGAAAATATGCATTTGATAATAGTGAATACACACGTTGATTCAAGTTGTATAAAGACATAGATAGATAGATAGATATGTGTGTGTATACAAATATATATATATAGTAGCTTGCCAATGTCAATGCCTAAGGTTGAGTGCAGAGGATTTCGCAAGCTTCTGGAATGATGGATAATGTAGTGGCTATAAAGGAAGCAATGTAAAAAATGATTGGGGTAAGAAGTTAGGTCTTTCAATAGGTGCATAAGGCATTGTTTATTTAGACCTTAAATGTTACAAACGAGATACTAATTGGAATGTGATCCATCCTTCAAGGTTGTATATATAAATAATGAAATCCTAAAACCTAAGTAAGTCTAAAACCCATCATTTGAAATACTAGTGGTGATGCAAAATCATTACTTGCAAGTCGAACAACAATGATTGCCTCAACAGTTATGAAGGAGGCCACTCGACAATTTGAAATGATGAAAGAAACAAAGGTGAAATCAAAGAGACAAATGATTTAGTCACAAGGATCATCAAATGATGAAACAAAGACCTACTTTAGTGGAGATGGTTCGACCACACAATCGAATAATAAAACAAATAGGTGTGAAATAAAATAGTCATAAATCGAATGATGGACCTCATACTTGATTGGAAGGAGAAACAATGAATATATAAACCTATATAAAAAATGAACCTTGAATATATACAAGTTAAGAAATGAAACCCTCAATATATGCAGTTTCATTTTTTATATAAAATGAGACCTATATATAAAAAATGAACCCTAAATATATACAAGTTAAAAAATGAAACCCTCAATATATATATATATATATATATATAATGGGAGCTACCCCCTTGGTAGCAACTATATATATAATCAAACCATATAAAAAATCAAACCTTGAATATATATAATGAAACCCTAAGCCATAAATGAGTTTGAAACCCATCGTTCAAAATACTGGTCGCAGTGTGAAATCATTACCTGCAAGTTGAGCAACAATGACTACCTCAACAACTATGAAGGAGGTCGCTCGACAATTTGGAATGATGAAAGAAACAAAGGTGAAATCAAAGAGTCAAATGATTTAGTTACACGAATGATGAAACAAACACCTACTTCTATAAGCACTAAAAATACACATGGGCCTACATGGTAATCTGATGATGAGCTATAGTCCTAATCATGTGCATGTAAGCATGAATATATACATACCTCTCAGTAGAATTCTTCTTGGTGACACGTGGATCAAATTTCTTCACCTTGTTTGTGTCTCCCTAATCCCTAGAGCTAACCTCCTAAGGTCATGTGTCTTCACCATTCACCCTTTATCGACAAGGCATTTTGTCAATTTCTAACCTTGTCAATTTAACCTACAGACATCACGAGATGGGAAATTCACTTTCTCTTGGCCCATTTCAACCATTTTAACCCTCCAAAACCTTCCAATTAATCTCCCAAACCATCTCCAACCATCATTTTTAATACATATTTCCTTAATTTTGGGTCGCCACCTTTGAATTCTGGATCTCTGAGGGGAGCTCCTAAATCTCCCCAAGGAGATTTTCCCTAGTGAAATTGGTGACCAACTCTTCATGTGTTCTCAAGAACTGATAGCACCATTGCATAGTGCTAAAAACATTATGCAATTTCAAAAAAATGGCAACCAAAAAGGATTATGTATGTGCTTGAACAAGCTCCTAGAAGTTTTGTATGACCTATTCAAACCTTTGTTTCTAGGTTGACCCTTTTACAAGGGAAAATCTCCCTGGGTGACCCTAAATCTCCTCATGGGATGACCCTAGATCTCCAAGAGTGAAATTGGAACTCTAGAGGTGACCTTCCCTACTAAAAGGGGTGACCCAATCGTGTTTTAAAATGTGAGTTTCTCTTCAGTTCTGGCCCAAATTTGCTCCAAATTGAGCCCTAATTATGTGAGTCACCTTCCCTAACTAATCATCAGCTTTTCCTTACTAATTCAAGACTCCCAATCACTTCATTTTAACTACAAATCAACTATTATTATCTCCCCATCAATCTCATACTAACTCCATTCCTCCTTCAATGATAGGCTATCAAGGCTAGTTCACTCCCAATCAAACTCAGTTCATTGTCCAATCAAGCCTGTTAACTCTTAAATCAAATTAGTTAAAGCTACAACCACCTCCACCTCTTTGTGAGCCCTTCCAAGCTATAAATACCCCTTACCTCTTCATCATTTCTCAAGTCTAATAATTCTCTTCTCGTCTTCACAAGATTTTACAAGCTTCTTCACAGGCCTTTGAGCCTCTTAGTTCATTTATTTACTTTTCATTTTTGTAAAGCTTCAAAGTTTTCCCTTGGGAGGAAAATTCATTGTTGCAAAATCTTTCTCAACTTTGATTTTTTGTTCTCCATAGCATGCTTATGCTCTTCGCAAGATGTATGAGCCTTTTTCTTTCTTAGTATAGTCACCAATCTTTCCAAAGCTTCAATAGCCTTTTTATGCTCGCAATTTGCCAAGCCATAATGCTTCGTAGCTTAAAATAGCTCAATTCAATCAATATTAGCTATAATAACTCAATCATTCAATTAATTACATGTCATCCTTGTTGCCAAGAGGATTTCCCCACTGCTGTAGAGGAAAGAAGGTTGCCACAAGGAGTTCTGAGGATACACCAGGCTCATGAGCCAAAGAGAGATCTAGTTTCTTTATATGCTTTCGTAGTTAATTAAATCACAAATTTGCTCTTGGAGGTAGTAATCTTTATGTTTACTTTTTCCTTGATAGGTTTAGATTTGGTTTGATTAGCATTGATTAGATTAGAATTATTATAATCCATAGATTAGATTTCAATTCTTGAAGTTATTTCATTCTAGCAATTTCAATTCCTAGATTAGATTTGAAAATTGTCTCACAAAATACCAAAAACATGGTTTAGATTATATTTGGAAAATTCATATTAATTGCATCCATATTTCAATTCTTAGTTAAATAGATCACTTTTGTTATTTGAATTAGAAAAAGAACCAAAAAAATCATTTTGCATTCATATAAGTTGCATTCACACAAAAATACAAAAATATTAGGAAATTAGAAAAACTAAACCCTCGATTTCATCACTGCTACACCCTTAATATCGATGTACATAGGGTTATGAATAGTTAGCTTGTGGCTATCTTAACTCCTATTAAGTCATGTTATCATTATTATATTATTATTTAGTTAGATAGGTCAGACTAGGTGTTATATAGGGGTGTGTCTATTCATCCTAAGCATAATTAGGTATATATAGGAGGATGTGAGTCTTATTTCATTATCATATTGTGAAGTGTGTTCTCATTGGAGATATTTGGAGGTTTCCCCCTCAAAGTGGCCTATTATTCTTAGTTATTATCAAGTATTTGTAGAATATTTCATATTATCTTCTTCCATTGTGGAAGTTATTTCATTACAAGTGGTAATAGAGCATAATCTTGGCACCGTAGAGGCAAGATTTTTTCTCAACATTGGAGGCAATTTTGGGAAGAGCATAACTTTCATATTTTAGAGAATTTTTTAAATATTTTAAAAGGGTTTTTGAAGACCATATTATAGAAGCTACAGTCTAGATTTCAGAGGAGTGGAAGTGGATTTGAGTGAATTATTACAGAATAATGACTTTTACACAATTTATTTAAGATCTACATATCTCTCACATCCTGCCTAATTGGAGCATAATTTGTATTGGGTTTTTGAAGAAATGATAGAGGAGTCTACAATCCAAAGTTTGGAGAAATTGAAGCAAAAATAAGCGAGTTATTGCAAAATTAGGGTTTCCAACAAATTCGCTCTCAAGGTAGAAAATTTGCTAATTTTTTAGAGTTTTTTCTAGGTATGTGGTATCTTTGCCCTAGTAAGTTATAGTAAAAAATTTAGAGAATATACATTTCATTTTTGTGATTTATTTCAAAAATATTAGTTTCCATCATGACGGGGCCTGCAACAAGAGGCAAAAAGAATGCTGCCACACCAGGGAAATCCTTTGATAAGGATGGGGAAACAATAGAGGATAGTAATCCCAATGAGGAAATAAGTAAGGTCAAGCAAGAGGTTTCCTCAATTAAGAGGGATATGTGTGACCTAAGAGGAGATATATCAGATTTAAGAAGCATGTTAAGCACCTATATGAATGAACCAAGAAAGGAGTTCTCAAGCAACCAAGGTGAAACCTTCAAGTCAGCTAATAATGACACAAATTTTAATACTCCTATGGGATCTAGGAATTTTTTTCCAAAGGTGGATATGCACAAGTTCAATGGTGAGGATCCTCTAACATGGATAAACCAAATGGAGAATTTTTTTGAAGTACATCAAATCCCATAAGGACAAAAGGTCACGATAGCTTCCTTATATCTAGAACCAGATCAATTCATTTGGTATCATTGACTTTGTACTCATTGGAGGAAAAAGGGTCTCACCGTCTCATGGTCAATTTTTACAGAAGAACTCCAAGCACAATATAGTAATAGTGTGACAGACAACTTCTTCAGCCAGCTTGCTAAACTTCAACAAACAAGATCAGTTAAGGATTATATTCAAAAATTCCAAAATCTATCCTTAAGAGTAGATACAATTATAGAGAAGAACTTGAATGATTTATTCTTGAGTGGTCTCAAGGATCACATTCAACATGAGGTACGCATGTTTAGTCCTAGCTCAATAAATGAGTCTTTTATCTTGGCACACAGGGTAGAGAAGTATTTGATTCCTAGAAAGCAAGGGGCTAATGTGACAAGAGAGAAAGGATATTCAAGACCTTCTCTTCCTCAACCCACTAGGTTGACTCCATAGGAAATTGAGGAGAAAATAGAAAAAGGGTTGTGTTTCAATTGTGATAGCAAATACAGTCGAGGACATAAATGTAGTGAAAAGAAATTGTTCTATATTGAAGGTCCAAGTGAGGAAGAAGAGGAGGAACCCATATTAGAGGAGGATAGGGAGTCAAGTGAGGAATCACATGATTCTCAACCAATCATTTCTTGTCATGCACTCTTAGGTTTCAGTGCACCACAAACTCTCAAGGTAGTGGGTTTCTTAAAGAAGCAGAAAGTAATAGTGTTGATCGACTCAGGTAGTACTCATAATTTCATCAACAAAAAGTTGGCAACTCGTCTAAATTGTTTTATATATCTAGCCTCAGAGTTTTAGGTTTTGATTGCAGACGAGGGTACAGTTAGTTGTTCAGGGAAGTGTCATAGCATTAAATTATCCATGGGAGATTATCAACTTGGTACCCCAATGTATGCGATATCCATGGGTGCAGCACATATTGTTTTGGGAGTACAATGGCTTACTACATTGGGAGTAATTGAGATGAACTTCCAAAAACTATTCATGAGATTTCTATTGGAATCGTTTGTCATTGTGCCCAAAGCTTGAGCTGTCAACGCTCGCTACAAACACTAGACTTAACCCAGATCCATGGGAGGCTCACTGCCATGTCACAAATCTTGAGGTCAACATTGAATACCTCATTGACAAGGGGGTAGCTCACTGCCAACAATCCTCCCTCAACGCAACCTGAGGGATTCGAACCTGTGACCCATGGCTCTGATACAAATTGTTGGAATTGTTTGCCATTGCGCCAAAAGCTCGAGCTATCAATGCTCGCTACAAATGCTAGACTTAACCCAGATCCACAGGAGGTTCACTGCCATGTCACGAATCCTGAGGTCAATGTTGAATGCCTCACTGACAAGGGGGTAGCTCACTGCCAACAATTTCAATTAGAAGGAAAGGTAGTGGAGCTAAGGGGGTTGAAGGCAAAATTCCCATAGATGGTAAGCTCTCATCAAATGCAAAAGTTGCTTAAGAAAGGAGTGGATGGATTTGTGTCCCAGCTATGTTCATTAGAAGTCTCTCAATCTAATGCTCCTACTCATCCAAATTTACAAGCAATAATTGATCGTCACTCAATGGTTCTTTGAGATATGCCTAAAGGACTTCCACGTAAGAGGGATTGTGACCATGCCATACAACTAGTTTCAGGGAGCCAACCACCAAACATTAGGCCTTAGAGGTACCCACACATACAAAAAAGCGAGATAAAAAAAATTGTTGAGGAGATGCTAGAGGCAGGAATTATTAGGCATAGCCAAAGTGCTTACTCCACGCCTGTGGTGATGGTGCGTACGAAAGATGAAACTTGGTGCATGTGTCCAGATTATAGAGTACTCAACATGTACACCATTAAAGATAAGTTTCCTATTCTAGTCATTGATGATTTGCTAGATGAATTGAATGGAGCTATGTATTTTACCAAATTAGATCTTAGATTAGGTTATCACCAAATTCAGATTAAGGAGGAAGATATTTGTAAGACAACATTTCAAACTCATGAGGGTCATTATGAATTTTTGGTGATGCCATTCGACCTTACCAATGCACCATCTACATTCCAAAGTTTGATGAATTCCATTTTTGAGAAGTTCTTGAGAAAGTTTGTGTTAGTGTTCTTTGATGATATATTGATTTATAGCAAGACTTGGGAAGAACATTTGCAGCATGTAGATCAAGCATTACAATTACTCGAAGATCATCAACTCTATGCTAAGCCATCCAAGTGTTCTTTTGGTCTTAAGGAGGTGGAGTATTTGGGACACATAGTTTCACATGAAGGAGTAAAGGTGGACCCTAACAAAATTAAGGCTATCATGGAATGGCCTATTCCAAAAACCATTAAGAAACTGAGGGGTTTCTTGGGATTGACAAGGTACTATAGAAGATTTGTGAAGAATTATGGTCATATAGTAGCACCCCTCACCACTCTATTGAAGAAAGATTCTTTTCATTGGAATGAGTCCACTAATGTAGCATTTGAGCAATTGAAGGAGGCTATGTGTACAACTCCAATGCTTGCCACTCCGGACTTCACCAAGGAATTCATTGTGGAATGTGATGCTTCTGGTAATGGGATAGGAGCAATTCTCATGCAAGAAGGTTGACCAATTGCTTTTGAGAGTCGTCAATTAAAGGGTAAGAATCAGCTCAAACCTATTTATGAGAAGGAAATGCTAGCAATCCTTCACGTAGTTAAACAATGGAGGCCTTATTTAATGGGTCGACACTTTAAGGTTAAGATAGATCATGATAGCCTAAATTATTTTTTGGCACAAAGACTATCCTTTGAAGAGCAACAAAAATGGGTCACTAAGATGTTGGGATATGACTTTGAGATTGTATATAAGAAAGGGAAGGAAAATATTGTGGCCGATGGACTTTCTAGGAAGGATGAGAAAGATGAAGCCTTATTGTGTGCCCTTTCAATATTACAAGAAAATTGGGTGGAAGAAGCCAAAGCAGAGTGGCAAAATGATTTTGCAACAAGTAATCTCATCCAACAAATAAAAAGTGATCCTAGTAGTTCAGATAAGTTTTGTTTGAAGGGGGATATTATTTGGTATAAAGAGCGCTTGTATCTCTGCAAGAATTCCACTCTTAAACACAAGATTCTCACAGAGCTACATGAGTCCCCAATTGGTGGTCATTCAGGATTTTTGAAGACATATCATCCAGTCAAGCAAGATTTTTTTTGGGAAGGGCTAAAAGGTGATGTTCAAAAATTTGTGGCTGAATGTTTGGTTTGTCAAAGAAATAAGGGGGAGACAATTAAGACACTAGGTCTCTTGCAGCGCTTATCTATTCCTAGCCAGTGTTGGGAAGAGGTATCCATGGACTTCATCATAGGGCTTGCCAAATCTAAAGGTCATAATGTCATCATGGTAGTAGTTGATCGCCTCACTAAATATGCACATTTCATTGCATTATCACATCCTTTTACAGCAAGTGCAGTGACAAAAGTTTTTTTGGAGAATATCAAAAAGCTACATGGTACACCTAAGGTTATTGTCAATGATCGTGATCCTATCTTTACTAGTCACTTTTGGAAAGATTTATTCTCATGTTTGGATACTCAATTGGCACATAGTTCTTCATACCATCCTCAATCAGATGGGCAAACTGAGGTTGTTAATAAATGTTTGGAAGGATATCTACATTGTTTCACTTCAGAGAAACAGTCTCAATGGGTAGATTGGCTACCACTTGCAGAATGGTGGTATAACACTTCTTTTCATAGCTCATAAAAAATATCTCCATTTTTGGCACTTTATGGATATCATCCTCCTTCCATCACATCATCATTAAAGGTGTCACCGAGAGTTCAGGTAGTAGAAGACCACTTGCTTCATCAACAACAGGTACTTTCAAGGCTCAAGGAGAATTTAGCTATGGCACAAAATTGAATGAAACAACAGGCAGACCAACATCGTAGTGAAAGAAATTTTGAAGTTAGGGATTGGGTCTTATTAAGATTGCAGCCTTATAAACAAATATCACTGAAGCAACAAAAAAAGAATAATAAGTTGTCTCCAAGATATTATGGGCCATACCAAATCATGCAAAAGATTGGTAGTGTTACCTACAAGCTAGAGTTGCTACCAACAACAAAGATACATCCAATTTTTCATGTTTCTTGTTTGAAGAAGGTAATTGGGTAGAATATTCCTACTCAATCAGTAATACCAGAGCTCAATGAAGAAGGAAGAATAATTTTGGAACCAAAGTGTATTCTTCAAACATGCATGAAGACACTGAGGAATAGAACCCTCACTGAGTATCTCATCTAATGGAAGAATTTACTAGTTGAAGAGGCCACATGGGAGGATGAGGAGTTCATTCAAAAGAATCCACACTTGGTTAGCATTGAGGACAATGCTTCTTTGAAGAGGAGGGGCATGCTACGCCCCTAATATCGATGTACATAGGGTTATGAATAGTCAGCTTGTGGCTATCTGAACTCCTAATTAAGTCATGTTATCATTATTATATTATTATTTAGTTAGATAGGTCAGACTAGGTGTTATATAGGGGTGTGTCTATTCATCCTAAGCATAATTAGGTATATATAGGAGGATGTGAGTCTTATTTCATCATCATATTCTAAAGTGTGTTCTCATTAGAGATATTTGGAGGTTGCCCCCTCGAAGTGGCCTGTTATTCTAAGTTATTATCAAGTATTTGCAAAATATTTCATATTACCTTCTTCCATTGTGCAAGTTATTTCATTACAATCACGAGGTACCTATTCACATCAAAGTGAGTTCAAACCCTTGATTCTATCACAAGGTACATATTCACATACAACATTCAATCAAAAGGTGAAACAAACATTTGACTTCATGTCAAAGTCAAGGAAAGTCAAATTAGGTCAACACTTAGTCAACAAATTCTCTCCCAAGCATTCAATGTGCCCAAGGATAAGAGGAAATTGGATCAAGGCTATTCTCGAAGAGATAGTTGAAATCCACCAAGACCACAACACACGCAACAAACCATAGAAGAGAAAGAACACACTCTTAGGATCTTCTAATAGAGAGACATCATACAACAACACATTCAAATGAATGAGGATAGGTTACAACGCACTAGACTAATCAATGAGAAAAATAGTCTACCCACTAGGCGTTGGAACTTGAGAAATCCAAATAGAAGAACTAGCACTAGTGACCCTTCCGGTCATATAATTATCTCAACCACAACAGTCCTAGAACGAGCTTGTCATATAGCAATCCATACTAAGCCTACAGACTAGCCAACCTCTCTCTATGATGTTCTGCTTCCATGCAAATAAAACTACCCCTAGGTCTCGCCCCCACTTCACTAGCTCTTGCCACGAGAGCAAGAGTGGCTCGGAGGTCACCCATAGCAAGGAGAGGGTTCATGTGTGATATCAAGGCTGACTCATCCATGTTATGCTTGAGTCACATTTCAAAGCATACAACTTCAATGGAGATGGTTTGACCACATAGTTGAATGATAAAACAAATAGGCGTGAAATAAAATAGTCACAAATCAAATGATGGACCTCATACTTGATTGGAAGGAGAAAAAATGGGAGACAAGTCATTATCTACAATTGGCAACTCGGCAATGTCAACACTTGAGATCAAGTGGAGAGGATTCAGTGAGCTTATGATATGATGGATAAAGTGGTAGCTGTGAAGGAAGCAATGTAAAAAATGATTAGGGTAAAAAGTTAGATCTTTCAATGGGTGCATAAGGCATTGTTTATTTGGATCCCAAATGTTATAAACTAGATACTAATTGGAGTGTGGTTCGTGCCAACACAAAACCCTAATGTGGCCTTACGAACACAATAACATGGCCTTAAAGAACTTTTATTATGGTATTTTGATTTATTTAGGTGAAACAATAAATGATTTATTTTCATATAGATATATATATATTTATATAATAATAATAATATTAATTGGAGGAGTTGTGAAACTTGTTTGGTGGTCATAGCACATGGTTACTAGGGCATCTATGCACAAGTATCAATCAACACTTTGAAATGACCACTTAAGGACATATGTGCACATAATGACTCATCTCACGATTGTTGTTACTACCCAGAAGCCAAAACAATAGCTTTAAGCTCTTAAGTTAGTCATAAAGGTATGCTAAAATCTATGGAAATCTGAAGTACTGTTTAGAAGCTTAAGGTGCACAAAGTTAGGGTGGGTGGGTACTGGGTCCTCTCCCTTAGCATGACCCAAAAAAAAAGCAAAAGTCAAATATACAAACCAAACCATTAAGTTTCATTCAATGATTTTGACAAGTTCATCTCTATGTGGAGCTTTATAATAAAAGCGGAGTACCACAAGCAAACAGAACAACAGTTACAACTCCTTCAACATTTGTCATTTTCCATTGATTTAAGCATCGATTTAGGGGAGAGAAGCTAGTAGTTGTGCACCCTAACTTCACACCTGTCAAAATCATGTGGCAATATCAAATTACTCTTAAATTTTTACATCAACTTACTTGGCAAGGCCCTTGCTTATAACTAAGGTTTTAGGTCCACATCATCAAATATGATGCCACAGCATGTTTTTTGTTGAAGTGTCCAAAAAGACCCCCAAAAAATTAGACTGATAGTCATGCATTAAGCTATAATAGTTGTGCATTTATTCATGTTTTGTTTGTGCATCACATGATGTGTTGCTTTTTATATCTAAATAATATATTTCATTCAATCATAAGTACTTATGGTCAACACTGACAAGTTCGAAGTCACAATTACAAGTACTATACTTCTAAAAATATTGGACACTAAATCCACAAAAAATGGCCATTAAATTCACAAAAAGATGCACAACTATTGGAACATGCTCAACTAGTGAGTGCTCTCCCCTTCTCAATGAAATATCAAAATAGTACTAAAAATTGAACTTTTGAGGTACAACAAGTATATCCAAGAAAAATAAAAGCAATTATACCCCAAAAAGGATTAAAAACTAGCAATCGCACTTGTAGTGTAATAGGCACGCCGTTAGGTACTTTGAAAGGTCCCTTATTTCCTAATAGGTCAATCAATGAAAACAACAATCCCTCTTCTTAAAAAAAAACCATCTAGCAAATTAAAAACATAATCAAGCTAACTTTTGGTATCAAAACAAGATAGCCAAGGCCAAAAACCCATCCAATATTACATGTCAACCACAACAGATTCAAGGCTAATGAGAGATCGAACAACTATTATAGCAGGCACCCTAGCATGAAACCAATACTTGTAGTAAAGGAAGGGATGGGTGCATTTGCCTTTGCAACAAAAGCCACACCCACCATCTTCATCACAACCACCACTACGACAAAAATAAATTATTTTGCTCCTCCCATTGCTAATAACAATATTATGGAATGACTTTATTATTTAGGGTTTCTAAAGACTAATCTAGCTTTCATTGCAAACATCCTGTTGCTCAAGGTGCTAACTACCCAACCATACAGGATGACAAAAAAAATCAAGACACAAGTGCCAACCATTGATTTCCCACCATGAATGTACTTGATGAGTGAATGACAAAGATCTCTTCAATGGTCGTCCCTCATCTATTATGTATTTGAAACTATCAATTCTCAATTGTATGCACACGAGAGCTTTCCTTGCTTCACAAGGGAATGCCTATTAGTGTGATGGCAGGGAAATATGACCATCAAATATAACCACATAACAAGATCGCAAACTTTCATATGATGAGAAATATATACAAATGGCAAATGCTCTGCTCCTTTTCTCTTGTGAATTCTCATACGTCGTTACATCAATTGGTTTCCTATCCATAAATCTCTCTTTAAATCTAAGCCACCTCATTTGCACCTGGCCCTTGCCTCATCCTCAACACCAATGTCACTCCATAGACAAGAATGTTCACGATCATTCATATTGCCTCATTTTTCTTTAGTCACACAAGAAGGCTTTGCCCCTACCCCTCCTCCTACCAGTTGGATAAGAGGCACCCTCCATCACCTAGTGAGGTCAGTCTCAATCTTAGATTTAGGTGCTTCCCCTTTGCACCTTACTTGCACTAAAGTCGTTGAATCCCACAAACAAGATGTCAAAGAAAAGAATGGCAATAATAACCCTAGATGTGATTTCTTAATATTCTATGCATTCAATGATAGTTGGATAATCCTCTATTTTTATTGTTGACTTCACTGCTTTTGATGATGATTTCTATGAAAGATTAAAAAGGAATAAAATGAAAAGTTTAAAGATTGTAGAGTGCATTCATTGCTTGAGTGATACTCTAATGCTTGATGGCCTTGATGCACATGTTTTAATAATGATATTAAGCTTTTAGTTAAAATATATTAATATGTTAAAAAAGGCAATGACAAATGCAAATATTTAAATCTTGGTTGACTATTTTGGCAATGAAAAAATATAGTCATTATGAATAATAATTTGATATCTACATTAGATCAAAGGATTAAATGTTGAATTTGAAGGTTTGGGGAGACTGTTGGACAGACCTAGAAGCATCTTAGGTCAAATTTTATATTATGTCTACATCTGAGATTTTAAAGCCATGAACTTGTAGACAATTTAGTAGATCTAAACTTATTTGATCAATCAGATTGTATATGCTTCCTTGCATTCAAGGAACCTTGCATATTGGCCAAAGGACTAATAACACTTGATAGAGAATGTCATGTGTCTACTCTTGATTCCCTTGGGCCATCGTCCATGCCACTACCAAGCCACATGTTAAATCCTAATTCCCTTAAGCAACAACTTACAATTGTGGACATGAGAGTACAAATCCCAATGACTCAAGGCTACTCACTAAGCTCTATTGCATAATGTTTCTTGTGTCAATCGATAACATGGACATAAAGCAAAGTGAGCTTCAAATGAGACACCCCTCTAAAATACGATTAATAAAACTCTTGGGATCGCTAACCCTGGGCTCAATGGACTTCAAATTAATATTTTAGACTTAAAACATTTACACAACTTGATTATATAGGGTAGCTTAGGTTCACAAGAAATAAGGCAAGTTAATACCAAATACAAAAATCCTTCTAGATTTCAATTATTAAAAATATGCTTCAAGTTTGGAAGGTTTAGATGTTTGTGAACCTAGACTTCACATTATTGAAGTTTATCGAGCTCTTTTCATCTAGTGGTGACTTGCAAGTTCTTCGATAGAATCAAACTCCTATATATATCATGGCTCACAAGCAATCTCAAGTTTGTGGTGGCAAGTTTGCTTCACGTCTAGAGGTGCCCATGGGCCTAGAATTTTCTTTCCAAGGAGCTTGGTGAGAAGTCTCACGACAGGTGCGGAGCTCAAGCCTTAAGGTCCAAAGGAATTGACATTAGGCATGTGGTGGTCGAGATCGAATTTCTTCATTCATTTAGAACAATTTTGTGCCTTTTCTATAGTGCATTACATTTAAAAAAAATGTTTTTCTTTAGATTTATGTAGTTGCTATTTAGACTACACTAAATGAATGTACCTATAGGCGAGCCTATTACACACGGAGTATTTATTACCCACATTAGAACAGGATAGCCCATGCAAGCAAAACCACAATAACTTATCAAAGCATTGTCAAAATCTTCTGGACCATGGTTTTTAAAATAATTTGCATCAACCACAGATAAAATTAAAAGCCTCTCAAGATCTTTGGATAAGAGAGCTTTCTGAAAAGGCAGCAACAAACAGAAACTTCAAAACAAGTGCCACCAAAAAACTTGGTTAAAAGACACGGGTTTTTAATAAGAACATTGTCATTTCCCCTAAGCAAATGAAGCTCCTTGAATTAAAAAAAAAAACCCAAATCTGGAATCTTTTTATATAACCGAGAACAAGAACACTAAATCTTGGTCATCCAAAAGCGTTAGTTCCCTTAAACTGGAAAGCAAACACATTAGTAATAGTATTGATTACAGAAGTTGAAAACTTAGGACAGGGGCATATTTGCTTGGATGGATGGATGGATGGATCCTTTTATAGTCTATGATGTCAATCGGCCTGTTTTTGGGTCTACAAGTGGCTTATAACATATGAGACTACCTCATACTCCAGTATGCAGGAGGCACCTAACTGGAGGCACCTAACTGTGCTTCAAATATGAGGCATGCATACCCTACCCCTGCAGGATTTGAACTTGCGACCTACTGTTCCAATAAAAAAATTCAATTGACAGTTCATACGACATTAGAGCCCAAATGTTTACACAAAAAGAAAGAAAACACAGAAACGACATCTTTTTTCCTTCCTTCTGGAGCTCGGAGGCTCGCAGATAGAGCTCCCCTCTGACAGCATATGCAACCTTCTTCACATTCTCATTAATATTTTCATAATCCAAAGGTTTCCGAGCCATTCTTTAAACTGCTGAACAAGAGATCAAAGAAACAACTTCCACAATCACCAGCTTAACAGACTGACCTGCCCTAAAAATGCATCAAATTTAAATAATCTCAACAATCCAAGGCAGAACAAGGTCATGGAGAACCTAGATATCTACTGAAACCTAAATTTGCAAAAAAGAAAATGCAGAGCATCTTCAAGTACCGTCTTATGATAAAAATAATCTTCAAGTACCGTCTTATGATTAAAATAATCTGTTAACCGCTTACAGAGAGCTCGTGTGATTGAGCAGGTGGCATGAAATTTTCATGGTATGTATCATGATTTGAATGGCAATGTGCTCATACCGTCTTATGATTAAAATAATCTGTTAACCGCTTACAGAGAGCTCGTGTGATTGAGCAGGTGGCATGAAATTTTCATGGTATGTATCATGATTTTAATGGCAATGTGCTCATACCGTTAGCCTCCCACTCAAAAACTATATGCATTATGAAACAGCAGAAAATATAATTAACAGGGCCTTTCAACGTAGACAATATTTTTATTTCCAATGACCTGATCCATCACTTAAACATAGCTGTTTGCAATATAATGGAGAAAGAAGAATGAACACTGGTATAACTAATGCAGCCATGCAGGATGAACCTGCCTAAAAGTTGACAGATGTGCACACCCTGTTCCTAAATGCCGGCCATGTGCTCTGCTTACCAAACGATTGAAAACATAACATTAGAGAGCGGTGTGATATTGATAGAGTTTGCTCTATTTTTTATTACACCATTTTATTTACTAATTACTAACTACAAATTGTTCTCCCAATGGGGAAAATCATGAAGCAGCCAATAAAAAGTTGGGCTCAATCATTTTCCTGGCAAAAAAAATTGCATTTTAGGCTTAATCATTTTCCTAGCAAAAAATTGCCAGGAAAATTAAAACCTTAGCATAACCAAAAAAAATTATGTTGACAAAGACAGACAAATACCTCCCAACGAAAACAATAGTATTCCATTCAACAAAAATACAAGGATCTTGAAGATCTAATTCAAAAACTAATGCAAGCTAAGCAATCTACCATAAAAGGAATCAAACAATCATTCCCAATTCATAAACTATATGAAGAAACCAATAATTTAAATCAAATGGCATGAGGTTCAGGCCATAAACAACTCATTTCAGCACAAATAGAACTAGAGTAATGGTAATAGTTATCACATTTTGTATACCCTCTGTAGCGTGTACCAAGGGGAATTGTTAAATTTACTCTGACTCCATAGATTGTAACCAAGGCGAATTGCCATTGAGATCGCATGTTTCAGTTCCTCCCATGATTCCAACAGTTTACAGACAGCAGGATATTTTACAATGATGCCCATTAATATACCATATTTCCATTAAAATCACAGTAGTAAAAAACATTTCTGCAACAAAATGCAAAGATGGACAAAGTCAAGATAACAGCCATCAAATTTTAGTATTAGTTTTGTGTGGGGGCCGCGCGAACGCAAGCCCCCTCTGTCACAAATTATGACATGCACTCTCCACAATGGGAGATGCTAGACAGAGCCCCCTTCCTTGTGCAATGAAGGTGCTCTCTCTAGGCCATCGGCCTTCCTGATCACCGATTGACCCCGCCCAGGTAAGTATGCTTCTCTCTTACCCCTCTCCTTCCTCTTCTACTCCCTCTTCTCCCTTCTTTTGTTCTTCCCACTCATGTGGGATCAATAACACCCTCGCTGCCTGCCTCTTCTCCCTTCTTTTCTTCTTCTCACGCGTGTTTTGGATTCTGCAGTCCCATAGGCTGTCTGGCCTCATGGACATTATTAAAAGCCTTCATTCATTCATTTACTCCAATACCAACACTTTTCACCAAACCATTTACTCCACCGGGCAGCGTAGCAGTACCAGTGCTATCTCTATGTATTGCATCTAGCCCCGTCCACTGTACGCTAACGTTCTTTCTCACCCACAAGGGAGACATCAACAATTTCAAATGATGCGGAAAGCTGTTTCAAGTGATTGCTAACGTTTCTGCTATTCATTTTGCACCATAGTTATTATTATTAATGACCATTTGAATTTTCAGGTCTCACTATTTGTGAGACATTGTATAAAACTCTAAGCAATCTCTCTATTCTCTATTGGAAAAGCGTTAAAATCAAGACAAATTAAGAAAGACAGAACCTGATAGACATTGCTTGTACTATTGCTGAACTTATGATTCCTATGCCAATTGACTAAAACACTGATATATGAACAACTAGTTGCTTACAGAATGTACGCATTAACATACATAATTCATAAAAATTGGGATCATAAGAGAGACAACTGTCAGAGGCTAATATATAAAACAATATGAAGATTATATATCTATACTTAGAATATATTCAATTTTTTAATCCTAAATATGGAGATTATATATCTATAATTTGAAAATAATTTGGAATATATTCAATTTCTTTAACATAAGTTCCAAAACTTTGAACAGAGGATTGGGAGTTTAAATCCTTAATATGGAGATTAGATATTTAGAATTTAAAAATAATTTGGAATATATTCAATTTCTTCAATATGCAGTTCCAAAACTTTGAACAGAGCACTGTAAGTTTAGATCCCAAATTTAAAAAAAAAAAAAAACTATTTGGATCTGTTTGTCATTTCATCATACAGTCAAATTCAGTAAAATCAATTCTACCATCAGAATTTTTGTCAAATCTTGCTATCATTGTTTCACAATTCTTCAAGTCTTGCCCTTCTCTCTGTTTTAGGTTTAGGAGGACTTCTTGAAGTTCAGATGGTGTGATAAAACCATGACAATCTTTATCGAAAACAGAGAATGCTTCTCTTAACCCTCCTTCATGGGACACTTTCTGCAAGCTTTCTTCAGATTCAGCTTCCTCCCACAGACTATGGCAAAGTTTGCAAAAATCATTAGAGCTCATATGGTCCTGTAAGCCCATCATGATCTTCATATCATCATCACAAGATGATATTAAACACCATCTTGAGGGCCATATGAAAAGGATTGAATTGAATGAAAACCGGAAATTCTTGCAACCAAATTCACAAAAAAAGGCTTGGGAGCTACTTCTGCTCTGCAGAATTGTGGTTAATGCAATCTACAATTCCTTGTTATAAAGTCTTTTGATTGACTGTTTGGAGTTTCCTTGAAGTAGGCCGGAAACACCCAGTTGGTATCTGTGTTATAATTATTGATCGTTTATAGGAAGGTAATTTCCTTACAAGGATCGATTAAGAAGGTGGAGGGAAGGTAGCTGGAAGGATTATTATCGCCTGCCTTTTATTTGGAATTGTTTTTGGCTGTCTTTGTCAGACCTTAAGAGGACGGCCTAAATTTGACGATGACTGTCAAGCAAATTTTTCAGAACGAAGTTGTCAATCAAATATAGACTAAATATATATATAAATATTCATATAGAAATTTTGAAATCAAATATAGACTAAATATATATATAAATATTCATATAGAAATTTTGATGGACTGTTTGAAATCTCCCCTTTCAAATGATACAGTCTTCTTAAAATTGTAATTATATTTTACAACTAAAATGACTAAATATGGTCATACAACCATCAAATATAGGCCTTGTAGTTGAGAGAATTGTTTTTCTCTCTTCTTATAATTGAAGGAAAGAACCACACAAATTCAAACAGAAATAAAAATGAAATATAGAAGATGGGATAACAAGGGCCTAAATTTGATGGTTGTGTGGCCACATTTTTGCCATAAATTATAATCCAAAATTTTTAAGATTGTATGAGGATAGATTTTTGACAACTGTCTTAGGATAATTTTGTATGATAGAGAGTAACTACGAAAGATAACTATCACAAAATAATTGCTTGGTAAGTAGGGTTGATTGTTAAATTTAGGGTCTAAATTTGTGGGTATTACTATTTTAAAATGGAGTGATGTCTTGGATTTCACGTCATGTGGCTTATTTTTTAAGTTGTATGCACTAAGTTCAGTTTGAAGAAATTGTATTGTATTAAGCTAGGCAAGACTTGAACTACCACCTTGTGGTTTAAAACTCACAACCATTTATTGCATATACTAAATATTTGTAAACAACTAGGTTAAAATTTTGAACTTCCTCATAGATTTTGACAAGCTTCATGTAATTTTAGAGTGTTGGGCACTTTTCCCTCCAGAAAGTTAGTCTACGTGCACGAGATCACGACATCATTGAGCATGCCTTATTAAACTCCACACTTCCATGCCGGCATATCACTCAAGGTAGTTAACTTGAGAGCTCACTTGAGGCACAAAATTCGACCGGTCCATGTTGGTTTTCGATGTGTCACAATGGTTTTAAGGAATGCTCAAGAACTCAAATCAAACGTATAACCATACCAATGAAGAGAGAGACATAATAAGCTTAAAAGACATATTGACATAATCAAAACATCAACCATTCATTATATTCATTCAAATTGGTCATAACATTGGTTTCATGCTCTATTCTCCACAAAATTCTCCTCAGCAACAGAAGTAACAATATTTATCTAACCATTGGATCAAAACACTCTATTAGTAACAACTAAAAGTGGCAAATTCATAACTAGTTACCCCTTCCCCAAACCCAAAAGAGAGGTGCATATAGTAGTGGGGCATTGCCTCTCACTAATTATACTTGCTAACAACCCTCTTAACTTCCCCAAGTTTATCATTGTCATGAGTGCCTAGAAAATCACTCATGATATCTTGTAGTTGCACTCCATGCTTCATTTTCCTAGCACCCCCTAGATCCATGGGAACCTCTTCCTGACATTGGTAATGGTCTTCTACATGCACTCCTAGATTCACACCTCTTTTGTCTGCTTCTTGCTCATCTTTGTTATGAGCAAGTCTTTTATTGATGGTTGTCTGGGTCTTATACGGCAAGTGTAAGAAGGGTTTTCTTTGTCTCATGCCATCTATGAGGTCCTTCATTGGTTCTTTTAATGCCTTTGGATTCTTCAAAACTAGTACCATGTCACACACTCTTGTCAAAACTTGGGTTACTAGCCAAAGTTGTACCTTAACCAAAATTGGGATGAACATTACCCAATACTAATTTGGTTGACTATCCTTGGTCAACTCTGCTCGGCTTTTGCAAGATCAGGAATCTCTATGCAACAATGTTTAAGAATGCCTCCCATTTCAAAATAGTTGGTTGAATGATGCCAATGATTTCACCTATTCTAGCACTCAATTCTTCTAACTTTTTCAAATCCCCTTCTGACTCAGAGGTAAGCTCCTTTAGTTCTTCAACATTGTTTTCTTCATGCTTGCACTTATCTCCTTAAGTTGTCCCTCCTCATCTAGAATTTGATTATGAATTTCCCCAAACCACTCTTCAATTTTTATCTTTCATGGCAATGATAGCCTTCCCCCTATCTTCCACATCCTTCAAAATCTTTGAATGAGCTGCCTTATCCTTGACAATATTTACTGTCATTTTTAAGTAATGCTTCTTCTGGACATCTTCTAGGAGGTGCATGGAAATGAAAGCTTCCTACTGAGAAAAACCCAAAAATGCTTCTTTTTTCACGGTGACCTTTTCATCAATATCTTGTATAAGGTTCATGTATGTACATCAAGTTATTCCTTGAGTCATTCCTTGGCTACCACCCCCTTTACTTGTTCTTCCTCTACGTGCTCTATCTCCTTGCTTCTGTCATCCTTCCTTTGTTTCAACATTGAATCAACCAAGACTTCAAGCTTTTGCATTCCCCTTGATTGGTTGAGTACCACTCCATCTAAAACCTTAGGATCTTCTAGTATGATGTGGTGAAAAAGGTGTACAGAATTTAAACCTATTTCCATCTTTTGGTGCTTAGCATCAATACCCCTCTCCTCAATTTCTTCCTTCTCGTCTTTGAGTCACATATTCTCCTCCCTAAGTTGTTTGTTCTCTAGCTCTAGGTGTTTGATCTTTATCTTTAGTTCTTTTACTTTTTCTAAGATTTGTCACACAACATAATTGTTAGTGAGATTTTGCTTGGCCACCTCTACAGTTATTTTCATCAAGGCATTCTTGGCTTGAGTATTGCTTAGGCATGAAGGGTCAAGTAAATCAAGATCCTTCTAGCAAGCTAGCCCATCACACAGTTGGAGAAGAAAGTCCAGTGGAATCTCATATGTGGCGCATCAACATAGGAATCTAAAGCAAAAGATAATTCTTGGTAAGTCCTAGGTAGGGTGCTCTCTTGATCAATTAGGTCCCATAAATACAACTCCTCGATAGGGATGCCATACTGATAATGAGCATGCAAAACTAAGTTTTCATAACCATATAGCTTCTTTAGGACATACCCCCTTGGCCTATACTTGCCATCTTTCTCTCCCTCCCTTGTCTCTTCCTTGCTTAAAACAAACCTATCTTCCTCTAGAGACTGGGATTCTTCTTCCTTCTGCCTAGGGGATCCATCTCCCTCCCCTTCAACTTTATCTTCTTCTTCTCCTTCTTTGTTTCCTTCAGTTTCTTCTATTTCTATCTTAGGGTGCTCCTTTTCAAGCTTGTGATCTTCTTCATCATGCTCAAGGGTCAGATTGGTGGTTTCTGGCATCTTTTCTTCTTCTTCTAAACCCTTCTAGAATCTTGCACATTGTCAATGATTTGCTCCATATCTACATCAAGACCCAATTTTGGTGGACCAAAGGTGTCATGAGTGGGCAACTAAACCACTTCTTGTTCCTCATGGTGTTTAGAGTTCTTCCTTCTCCATCCAATGCCTTCTACAATATTTTAACTAATCTTTGCACTTTCTTCCTTCTTCTTGGCCCTCTTCCTCATTTAACCCTTCTTCCTTTGATTCATTGATAACTGAGCACACATTACCTTCTTGTGGTCTCTTCTTTGACCATTTTTGATTGATTGTCATTAGCACTAGAGTGCTTAAAAACCTCAATCTCATCCTCCTGCTTGCCACTCTCATCTTTCCTCTTTGGTTTGAGGTAGTAGACTAACTTATGCACAATGTTGTTCATCACAATGGTTATCTATGGGTCTAACTAAGTTACATTTGATTCAAATTGCTCCACATAGGATCTTTTTCTAGGGTAGACATATGTAGTGCAAAGTAAATGGGCGTCCACATCTACATGTTCAACATCAATTTCTTTATCTCTTCAATATTCAAAATCTAGTTTATGATATCTACAAAATAGCTGGTTGTAAACCCATAAGATAGTTTTACCCATGGTGACATGTTACCATCCTTCAAATGATTTTTTTCCAAAGAGTAATGTTGCATAATAGTAAATTCTTCTTGGCTTGCAACTAAGCTAGGAAGGACTCTAGGGATGTGCCACTCATTCTCAAAGATTGTCTTCAAGTGCTCGAACCAATTGTCTAACCTAGTCTTGTACTTGCTTGTGATGATGCATGGGCATTTGAACTCCTAAAACCTCTTTGCTGGGGACTTGTCTTCTATAGGAAAACACCATCTCACAATTTATTCTCCCTTGGGCACTCTAATCTCACAGAAGACTATAAGAAGCAAAATTGTTTCCCGTATGAATTTGCCCCCAGTCTTATGCATTATTACAACATCTTCTATGATGTTTTCATCAAAGTACTATGATTTGTTTAATTTAACCCCTTTGGCCATTTGCCCTACAATGTGAAGGAATTTCCTAATGATCTCCCCCCATTGTTCAAAACCTACCAATTTGCAGCTTACTAATTGCATGGCTACCCTTGTTGTTGAGTCCTTAATGTTCAAAATTAGAAACATTTTCCCTTCCTTCTTGTATTTGAGATTGACAACAATTTTGTATATGGCCTCCTCATCCTCAAGCACCAATGTCATATCTTCACCAACACATAGCAATCTTGTTACATGGATAATGAACATCAAAGTAAGCCTTATCATGTTCCCTACAAAATAGAAATATCCTTCATTGATGCATGAGAGAAGGAATTTTACCAAATCCTGTGGCCTCCCAAAATACTTAAGCCTTATCATGTTCCCTACAAAATAGAAATATCCTTCATGGATGCATGAGAGAAGGAATTTTACCAAATCCTATGGCCTCCCAAAATAAAGAATTCAAAGAATTAGAGAACTCTTACGACCTTAAGCTTGCACTTGACACTATCGTTGAAGATGACTCCTCCTTTAGGCATCTTTTTGTTGGTTTGTTACATGCAATCCTTTATTAAATTTGATTCATGACCTAGCCCACGATGGTTGAACTTAGAGATCTTGCAATTAGTGATGGAAGAGGTCCATTCTTCTCCTTGTAGCACTATGTCTAGGTACTATATCTCTACAAAGATGTTATCAGATGGCACATGGGTTGGCTTCTATCCCTTCCTACACATGCTCGCTCCACTTCTTTCCTCTCCACCGCCTATTTCTTCTATGATTATCTTTCCATTGACTTCCTCCTCATTCATGATAAAAACATGGTCTTTTTGCATAGAGTCCACCATGGATATGTGTGTGTTCTTTCTCCTATAAATCTTACATCTTTCCTCTTGTTGGTAAAGACATGGGTGGTTTATCAACCCAAACCTTCTCATTTTGTTAATGGTCAAGCTTAACCCCAACATTAGTGGTGGTTAAACTCTTTTGTTACCTACAACTCAAAATATTTAGGTCTTGGATTTATCCCTGTATCATTTTTTCAATGCTTCAAGCTCGCAAGGTCATTAATGGCCTTCAACTCTTCTTTGCTCTTGCTTTGTAGTTTTCTTCTTCATCTCAAAATTCTTTCAGTGTTCTACAAATTCTCCTTAACCCTTATTTATGATCTTTCAATGCTTGGCTCACTTTACCCACTTGCCTTTATTTTGAAAGTTTGCATGCTTTAACTTTCTTTTCACCATAAAAACCCATTATCATTGAATTTGCCTTATTGCCCCCCACTACCACTACTTTGCATTTAGAAATCCAATTATTTTAATCTAAATTTAAAACTCACTCGACATAACTTGTTTTCCAACTGTAATTTTCAAACAACTAGGGGGGTTAGGTAGTCATAATGTAACCTTTTGGTGTCATCGCCCTCTTCTTTGCTTGGCATGGTTCTAAGTGCAACCCTATCTAAGTTCTAACCTTTTCTCCCTTCATGTTTTCCTTCCTACAGTCTTAGGTCATGCACTTCCCTTAGCATGGCCTATTCCACTGCTTTCCTCACATGCTTCCTTGCCCCGTTGATTTTGCACATGCCTTGTGTATGGGCCCTATGTTCTTTAGTGCTTAATTTTGGTGTGCATTCTTATACATTGCATAATCTTATTTGTAGACTCCTCTCCTACCTATAATAAATCCGGCGTTTGGTCCTCCAACGTATAAAGACAAAAATATAAATGTTTAATTTTAACAAGAAAAGAAAACTTTTTAGGAAAGTAAGATACATGAGTCATAGAAGAAACTCTTGTTTGTAGAATTTTTTTTTTAACAGAACCATTACAAAGGCATGCACATGGATTTAGAAAAACACTCATAGAACCAAATCTTAACCTTCTACCCAAAAATTTCCTAGGTTAACTCTAAATTGAAGCCATGTGGTATACTGGTGCCATTAACCCTAGGACATAAGCATATGGCATAAAGTGGTAGATAGTACCCCTTCACTCAATTCTCCTAGGTAGAATTATGTGACAACATAAATATCCTTGTGGTTATCTGAATTCAACACAAACCTACCTAAGCAACTCCAACATTACTCAAACAAAATATCCTAATTAGTACATTGGCACTTACCTTCTTCATTTGCTTACAAACTATAACTAAAGATCATATAATTTTAAATGACTCTCATTGAACTACTCAGGGAGCAAATATCCTTTCAAAGTTTTGAGCTTATAGGCGCATGATGGTAAAATGTCATGGACCACATATGGTCCCAACTGGTGTGTTTGAAGTTTACGCAAATGGTGGGTGTATTTAGGGTCATATAACAACACTAAGGCGTCAATTTAGAAGACTATGTTCTTAATGTGGCAATCATGCTACACCTTTTATCATGCTTTCTTGACATTTTTGCTCTAGCATGTGATGGCATGTCACTCATCAAGTTTTAGCAAAGCATCAAGTCTGGTGGTGAGAGATTCCTCATCATCTAGACATCCAACTTGTGCTTTGCATAAGGATGGGATCATAAACTTGACTGGTAGGACATCCTTTGCATTGAACACAAGTTGGAATGGTGTAGCTTTGTTGACGCCCTTGTACATGGTCTGATATGCTCATGTAGGACCATAGAAACCTTATCATCCCAATTGTGCTTGGCTATATCACAGATCTTTGTCAAGGTGTGACTAAGGATTTTGTTGAAGGTCTCCACTGTGCCATTGCCTTAAGGGTGATATGAGGTTGTTTATGGTGGGCAACCTTAAACTCAGATAATAAGATGCACATAGTCTCATTCAAAAAATGGGTGCCTCTGCTGACTTGTCAAACTTAGCGGGCATCCATACTGACTAAGAATATTTCCCCATAGGAATCTTGTGACCATGGTAGTAGTGCAATCTCATGTGGGTGAAACTTCAATCCAACAAGTTAAGTAGTATGTGGTAGTGATGGTATACCGTGCACCTATTCTTCATCTTGTAGGAGAAATAGGCCCTACAAAATCAATCACCAATTTCTCAAAAGGTTCCTAAAACATGAAGAGGTGCAATGGCATTTCATCTCATTTATTTGGCTTTCCCATGCACTAGCAATAGTTGCACTACTAGCATACACCTTTTCATCATTAAAAATTGTGGGCCACCAAAATTCAGCTAATAATAGCTTATGCATTGTCACCTCCCCGGTGTAATGGCCTTCAACAATGTTGCCATGTGTTTCTTGTATAATAATCTATCGTTCATGCTCCAATACACAACATCACAAAATCTCATCCCAGCAAAGTTTGTAAAGGTCACCTTGAATGAGCTGGCATAGGGTAGCATGGACTGCAAGTTGTTTTCTCTTGACTTGTTTCATTTTTGCCAACGCGTGTCTAGATGACAAAAAGAGGGCTATGTTTGCCAACACATCAGACACTTGTTGGTTCCAAAATAAATGTACATCAGGCATTCTTTCATCCATGTTGTATGCTTCATCGCTCATGGTTATGTGCGATAGATCATCATGTCTTGAATTATTCTTCCTAAGTTTGATAATGATCAAGAATTAGAATTATTGAAACAAAACCACCCATCAACATATCCTTTTGTGAAGTATAGCTTTGTTAACCAGATATTTTAATGCCATGTGATCTATGAAGAACACGAAAGGAGTGGCCAATAGATATTGGCATAACTTCTAGAGTGTGTAGACCATGGAGTGTCCTTGATATTTGGTTGTGGTGTAGTTATACTCCCCTAAGGTCAATTTCCTACTGGCAAAGTAGATAGAGTAATATATTGAATCACTTTCTGGTTGCGCAAATACTGTGCCAATGGTAGTTTTTGATGCATCAACATGAACATGGAATGGTGTTGTGTAATTTGGAAACTACAATACTAGGGCGCTAGCCAGTGCCTCCTTTAGCATCTCAAAAGTTTGTTTTTGAGATGATGTCCACTTGAATAAGCCTTGTTTCTTCAACAGTGCTTCTAATGGTGCAATGATCTTGGCATTGGTGGTACCTACCTAGGTCTAGGGTTTTAAGTGAGTTTTGCAAGAATTCATCTTTATTTTCCCTTAAACCCTAAGTCCCAGAGTTGTATTTTACTTTATGTTATAATTTCCCATTCATTGTTTATCCTAGGTTATTGGTCACTTAAGTTATAACCTCGAGTCCTTGAAGTCATAGAGTGACCATCCCCGAGTCCTAATACTTACCTATTATTGCCTGTAAATGTCATATCCTTTGTAAAATATTAAGTCATAAGTCTTTGTAGGGCTCGGAGGTGCCACATGGCACGATATCATGAGCCTTCATAGCAACTAGAGGTGACATCATGGTCCCACTGCAGGGCTACGAAATGTAGACAACCGTCGAAGACATCTGGGCTTACAGCCATAAGATCAAGGATTTCAAATCAACGAATGAAGCGCTGCTAGGTGTCGGATTGAAAAGTAAGCCAAATAAAATGGAAGATCTAACGGTAGCACAGAGGCATAGAGGAATCTTGTCAAGGGCAAATATTCACCGCGCGACTATGAGATTGTGACACGTGGCCATCTCTCAAAGGAAGAATAAAGGATTGCATAAGGTAGGATATGTGGAAGCTTTAGTGCACTCACACAGAGCTAAAAGGTGGTGGCCTACTACCCACCGTGCTACTGTGAAATGAAGCCACGTGTCCACATCAGACAAAAGGTAGAAGAGTCAACAGGAAAAGTGCATTCGATATGGAGTTATTTCATTGGCTAATGGCTTTTCAATGAAATAGCTTAGATTTTCAAATATGGCGGGCAACTTATGACCGTCGATCTCACAGAAAGAAGTTCAAATCAATGGGAGAATTTTGAACCTACTGCAATGAATGTTGGAAGTTGTCCTGAAACATGAATTGCAATAAAGGCTGAAGTGATGCACATTGATGCAGCTAGCCCTAAATTGAAAGCTTCTTTAAGGGTGAAAAAGAGGGTTTTTCATATCATTTTTACAAGCATGAAAAGAGTTTTGGCACACAATGAAGATTGAATGAGCAAATACAGAGATCCTAAAGCATCTATAGAGCAAGAAAACTAGTAAGTTGCTTCCACTCATTGTGCCTATTCCAAATTGAATTATCATTCTTTGAATAGTTTTGAGCATCAATAGAAAAAGAAAAACCCTAGTTTGTGCAAACAAATTTAAAAATGAGTCAAGTGAGCCAAGCCTCTTCCTCAAAAAGGAGTTTAGATGAAGACTTAATGGTCCAACTCCCTAGGTCTTCATGGAAGCCTACAAATGTGCACGGTCCCAATGGGCAGAATGACAAACTTTTGGACCTGTGCAATGATTATCGGGATGCCCAATTGCATGTGCTAGGATGGATTTTGTTCAAGCACTGGTATAACAGAAGGGAATACAAGGCCCTAGTCTACAACGCTTGGAACTTAGACTTAGCCAAATCAATATGCCCTAATATGTTTCCAAATCTAGATTTTGTGAGGGCAGTCGCACAGAGATACGATCCTGCGTCTAGAGCAGTATTGGCAGGAATAATATTGTCACAATGAAAACTAGAAAATCCTACATCTCAAGTGTGTTTGGCTTAAACCCTGTTGCCATCAAGCAAATTAATCTTGGTGCTCTAAAGGAAGAATATAAGAGAGTTAAGTGTGGATATAGAGCCTTTAAGTTGCCCAAGCATAGACTAAAGGGCATTGATAGAAAATTGGTGAAGATATCAGACTAGGAGGAGGAACCATTTGATGTGTCACAGTTCATGCATTACTTTAAGAAGACATATCTTACTCTGTGCCAGGTATTAGGAAGAGATGCACTAGATAAAATGCTAATTTCCTTGATGATGATGGTAGTAAACATACATGATATCTCAACTACAGAGCCTTTTGACTATGCAATGTATATAGCTGATAAAATGCACAAATAATTGACTGAAATTAAGAACAAGCTATATAATGTAGATGCAAAAGTGGAGTTAACGTGTTATTCAATGATGTGCCACATGCTTTTGTATGCTAGATTAGGATTGTGGCATAAAGACTTGCATGTTAAGGAGAAAGATCCAACTTGTAACTTGCTCCCTGTACAGATGTGGACTTGCATGATGGATATGCATTGTACAGATGTAGATTATATTATTTTTAAGGAGCATTTTTTCATAAGGATGTTGGGATTCCTAGAGCCTAAAGGTGACAGGATGCACCTTGATGTACTTGATTTTTTGAGACCTTTGGACAAGACCCTAGAGTTGGGAATTTAGCACAACTAGGGAGATTGGTTCTTGCATACTAATACCACTTGCATCAGTGATGTAGAGTGCATAGTGGAAGCTTTTAGTTGATCAATAAATTTGATCGGCGAGATGTGGCTTATGTCTTGGTGCCCAAACCTTATCGGCCACCTTGCAAACTCTCTGCCCAATCTCCCAACTCTCCCCGACGCTTGACTTCCTTATCTTTGGAGAGACTTCTCCTATCAGCAGTGTCTTCTTACCTCCTGCTAATACTCCGATGGTGGTTAAGCTTCCACTCGCCTTAACCGTGGCAGTTAGTTGTAACCTTGTCGGCCAGACTTTGATTGTTGGTGACCTCTTTGTATGTCCTCCCGATACACCGATATACTAACTTGTATATGCAAGACTTGACTTTCTATTACTGGTGGGCCAAAGTATCTCCACCCTGATTTCACCTCTACGGTCGGCCACCGTTTGCATATGACGAAAGGTGCATTCCCAACATACATTCTATTTTACTATTACGGCCGGTCACCTTTTGTATCCGATGAAAGATACATTCCCAACATACATTCTATTTTACCATTTCGACCAGTCACCTTTTGTATCCGATGAAAGATATAATCTCAATATATATTCTCAACATACATTTGTGATATGCATTCTCAAGATACATTCTCAACATACATTTGCGATATACATTCACAATGTGCATTCGGTGAAACAATATGAACCTTACATTGATGATGACTCCTGTGCCTCCGCGACTACGCAGACACTAAGAAAATGTACAAAAATAAAAACTTGACCAAATGAAAGGGGTCTACAATCTACTACAAACACTTGATCACCCGTCAATTTGGCCACTATTCTCACATAACAGGATCATTTCAATGACTAGTCACATAGAGATGCCTAGTCAACTTATGCCAAACTCCTTGGATCCTTGGGTGTCTGATCCAGAACCATAGAAAAGACAAAATACAAACTGTATTCCTCCATCACACTGAACATGGAAATGTTGCTTTCAGTGGACAGAGGAATAACAATCCATTTGTTCACCAAAACCCTAGTTTCTAGGTTTTCAGAACAGTCTATGTAAAAGGAACAAAAACTCACAAACTACAACACTTCTAGACACTAGGCTACTATCCAATGGAAACTACTTCAATGCCTGAACATCTCCAATCAGTCCCAGATGATCAGTTAACCGTACAGAATGATTGTTATGGTAAATTACTCAGAAAAAGACAATGTTTTAACACACCCAAAAACTCCAGATCTTTATTCATTCATTCATTCAAGCTCTTCCCCCCAATTACATCTAACTCCTTCACCTATAGAAGGCTTGGAACATTAGTTACATTCCTCCAACCATGCAAAACTGATTTGAAAAATAGTTAGCCGTTCGTTTTCTACTATCACAAGAAAACTACATGTTTTCCTTGTGTGATTACATCAAACATGGTCTACATAGGTCTAGTGACCAAATTGACACAAAAATCCTTATTACAAACATGATGTGGCTTAAAAAGCCTTATTGAAAACAAAGCAAAACATGACTCCTATACCATAGAGAAGGTGCTCTGCACCAATCAGAGTCTATGGGAGAAAGGCTGCCCCATATATCTTGCCAAAATATTTGCCTAGAAGAATAACATTTTTGGAGATAATCAGACAGCTGAATGAATTTGATAAGGAACATTTGAGACTGCACAAGAAAGGCTCTTTCTTTCCTACCTCCATTAAGTTTTGTGATTTTTTGATTGCTAATAAGGATGGCCTGGATCAAATTAATTCAGTACTGATGGTTTATAGAATGGGGTTTGAGTAGCCAAGGGTATTTGACCCTGAGGGATTCATAAATAAGGTGAGGCTTGGCATCAGAAGACCTCAGTTCACCCACCAAGTTTTATTTGATGAAGATATAGTGAGAAATTGTGCCAGAATGGGAGAAGTACTTTTTTGAAGAAAAAGTGGGAGACAATAATGGAGGGAGAAAGGATGAGAAAGAATCTATATTCTACATATCTAGGAGGATTTGCAGAAGAGAATGATCCAATAGCAAGTGTAGAGTAAAACTAATGCGTTGCAGACTTAACATAATTTAGGGGTAAACCTATCTGAACAGTCCACTCTATCATTGTACTTCCTACATTAAATTATCAACCAAGGAGCATAAGCTTATGATGGCACTACACTGTATGTGCCTTCAGGTCTCATATTCTTTCTAAACTATCTTATCTAAACCTACTTACTTTACTGGAATTCATAGAAATGCAAAAATAGTAAAAATGGTTATAGAATCTAGTGGCTACGAGTACCTTCAGCATAAGTTGTAGATAACTATTAACAATATGAAATTACAGAACTAATCCAAAACATTCAAAATGATAAGAGAGCTAATGCTAACTTCCGGAGGAGTTAAAGTAGACAAAGCATGCATTTGTTCATGAACCATACTACTGTAATTTGATAATCAAAGTATTATAATTGACTTGTAATGTATTTATAAGCTAATGGAAAACATATTTAATAAGAATGCATAAAGGAATGAGAAAATAAATGAAGTGAGGATTAGTACCTTGAGTGGTCAGCTCAGGGGACTAACTCACTTAATTGGAAATCAAATCTAATTCAGATTCTCACGCATCCTCATAACACATAGTTCCATTCATTTCATATCATAAACAAAATCTCTTTCAGATTGTATTCAATAATGACATTCTTTAAAACATGTCTAGATCTTCCAATAGAAAAAAATAGAGCAACAACCGAGTAACTAGAAAATAAAGTAACTAACTTAACATCAAACTCATCCCTCCTAACTTATACAGAAATGAGAGAGTTTAATGCAACTACCAACTAACTTCAATCAATCCATTCCTAGATACTAGGATACAGGTTTTAAGATCGATTTATTAATCTAATTAAACTGAGGAAGAAGAGTCCTATTCAAATAAGAACTCTTATGCAATGACTCGCATGAAGAACACACATAAGCTACGTTTGAAACAAGTCTACTTCTTCTGCATTTATTCCAGTCCATGATAGTTCACATTCATCCTCTAGTTGCCTGCACTTTTGGTGCCCTAACTTCACTTCGTTTAATTTTCCTATCCTGCAACTTGCTGCAAATGCTTATTTCCATGATGCCATGTTCTTGTTGCACAAGGGTTAATTCACAAAACATATGCACACAAATAACCTTCATAATTAAACCATAGGATTCCATCTATATTGCATGCATACTCACATTTAAATCATTCAATTGATAATATCATCACCATATTCCATATTAATAATATAGATTCAAGGTCTTGCAAAATATATAAAAAGACAACATATAATGATGGTGATGTTGGTAAAGTCTCTGGAGGATCATATGGAAAAGTTCTAAAAGAACATAAAAACAACATAAAAAGAGGTCAATATTTTAGCCCATCATTCCCCCCAACTTAGCCTTTTGCTTTCCCTCAAGCAAAGTCACTGAGCTAATCATCTAGGAAAGAAGATTGTAGTGCAAAGTAATCTGCCTCAGGTCCATTATTTCTCTAACTCCCTCTCCCTGATTAAGATAAAAACCATTGTAACAAGCAAGCCTATCCAACCTGACTGATTCTGCATTCCTACATTCATCACCCTTTTCTCTTGTCTAGTGTGGCATTGGATAAAGGAGAATAGGAGGATGAAAAGTAAGTGGCAGCCATCCCACTCCTATTTGTTCTAAAATCTAGATGTACTTGTGCAGTCTCTCAAACATTTTCATAAAATTATGGAAAGAGTGAGGCTCTTTCCTCTGCAGTGCTGGAGTCAAACTATTCCATCTATCTTGCACATACCTTAGACAATTTTGAAGCATAGGACCTGCTAACTACTATATCATCCTGTGATCTTGTAGTCTCAAATCCATAATTATTTTTCCTAGACCTTTGTGTGAGAGGAGTGTTAATTATTGAGTAAGGATTACATCAAGATTGAATGCTTCCCTTCTAACCTGCAGTGCCACTATTTGTTCTTGTTCCTCATACTTATCCATCAATTCCCCTCTGAGCTTCTCATTCTTGAGATATGATAATAGTGCCCTAACCTGCAAATCCCCAACACAAATTGAAGGATTCCATTCTGTATCCTCTTCCATTAAGTAGTTATACAAACAATATTCACACAATTTGTCTTGCTCCTCTAAACTAACTTCTTTAAAATAACTGCAAAAAAATATGTCTTGAATGTAAAGCAGGCTGATTATTAATGAACCTATTAAATTGGAACAATGCATATACCCTAGGTGGAGGTCTACACCTAATGATTTGTATGGCTCTGTCAATTACCTCTATTAGCTTATCCTCTAACCTTTTTATCACCAAATTATTATTTTCTATTGATGCATTGAGATTCTGTTTTTCCTACTCCCAGTTTTCCTTTTCTTTTTTGGATTTGTGAGTGAGTTTCATTAATTCAAAACCCAAAGACAAAGTGGTGTGGTATACTAGAGTCCTTGTTATAGGAGGTTGTGGAGTGAGTACTTCATTTTCTTTAGTTTTTATTTTACTCAGCCATTTGTGCTAATAGATCCAAATTGGTTCCATGGCCATAAGTTTGAATTTTCTCCTCCAACTCTTGTATTCTTTTCTCCTTTTCTTTGTCCTTCTCTTCATATCCTTTCACCTACTCTTCCAATTGTTTTATCCTATCAAGAGCTTCTTGAAGTTATTTTCTCATGTTCCTATCTTCCAATAATTCTTTTTCCTTTGCAAAATTTAGACCTGCATCATCATTATCCCCAATAATATCAAAAATTTCCTTAGTAGAACTACTAAGAACTGACTTTCCTATTTTCTTTGCAATAAACATATCCTCTGAATCAGAATCAGAAGATGAATAAAATTACCTTCTCTTTTTACCAGACACATTAACATTTTCACAAGCATCCGCAGAGACATCTTCAGGGGCAATTCCTCCTTTATCTAAATCTGAATTCACTGGTGTTGCATTATGATGTTGCTATCCTTCACCTTTTTCATGCCCCTGTTCCTCAACAATTATTTCCTTCACACTCTACCTTTTCAACCTTCTTGAGCGTGTGGGAGTAGCAATCTCCTATTTGACTTCATTTTTCCTTTTCTTTTTACTCCTCTTTTTCTTCTTTTCCCATGCATCTTCTCCCTTCACAGTGTTTTTATGCTTCTCAACACTTTTCTTGTTTCTCTTTTTCTTAACATGTGTTGAATCAGTGCCTCTCATAGGTTTAGGGTTAGAAGATGAGGGTTCCCCTGCTGCCACTAACCTATCCTCTAGAGTGTTTTTCTCCTATGGCCCCTCTTGCTCAGGCTCAATCTCAAGTTCAGGCTAATGTTGGGGTGCCTCCTCTTCTTCAAGTTCTTCCAACAATGTTGTGATATCTACACCTTGTTTAAAAGCCTCCTAATTAACCCGTGGATGTTGAATTCTCAGGCTTCTCTTTATCAATAAGGCTATTAAACAATGATGGGACAATGTAGTGTCCATTTGCTTTTTCTGATATTCAGACGTTGTCCTTTTCAACACATTATATAGGAAATTTGGAACGTTGACTAGCTTATCATGGCATAGATGATTAAGCAACATAAAATGTACAGTATACAACAAATTATGTCGGCCATCACAGGTAATGTATTTAATGATATATGAAGCACATTTTACTAAAAAGAATGGAAGGGACAATCTCTTTGTACCTTTTTTTGTTGAGTCCAAGTTCTCCCCTCGCTCACAGAATTCTTCCCTTACTGCAGCTACATTAGCACGAGCTGGATATTCAGACCCTGTGCATGGCAATCCTGTAACTTGGCCAATGGCCATCTCAGAAGCATCTACAACCAATCCCCTGACCATTGCCTCATCATACTACAATGTAGCTGCAAACTCTTTTTCCATTTCATTATCATATTCTGTTAACTTCAAAAAGTAGTCCAGCTATCCTACTCTGGTGCAGAGTGGTAGTACTAACACATCCTCTAATATTTCCTTATGTGCAGATGGCTCTCATCATACCACATCACCCCCCATTATCTTTGTGTTCTACTATCCCTTGAAGTGTCAATTTCTACTAAACTCCAATTCCACCACCTTGAAGACAACCAATCTACAGTTTACTACCCTTTCCTATTATTTCCACTGTAACTTCCTTAGGGTAACAAGTTGATATTCATATTTTGGGCGAAACAGGGGAGGTTTACTATCTTTTAGAAAATGGCATAGAATGTTCTATATGGTATCTCTAAAGACAAAGATGGTGAAAATAAAAAATTAAACCCCTCCCCCCAACTAATGTGTGAAGTGACCTCACTTCACGTGGAAATTGATATCAAAGGAAGAGTATTTATTAACTGGAATGGTGAAGAATATTTTCGCATACATGAAATGAATAAAAAGTAATAATGAATATAGAAAGAAAGCTAAGTTAATTATTGAAAGTTACCTTATGTACACACATTATGGAAATAAATGATTAGCATACCTTAGAATTTGAGAACATGTACTTGGCATTTTATTTGATATGCACAAGATGACATGCATGTGGGTGAATGGTAAGAGGATAGGTACGATGGAATGGATGTGAGGTGAGAGCTCACAATGCAGGAATGAACAACTCATGAGCTTGAGTTGACACTTTTTTGCAGTGGCAATTGATTTATTTCAAAATGAATGAAGCAATGTTTAGAAGATATGGAATGAATGGGAAAATAGTGTACTAATTTCCAAAGTAGTGAATAGATATACATACATTTAGTTGCTATGAGTGCTTCCAGCATAGGTCTTGACTAAATATTTACATATGCAATATGTTAGGTCCCAATTGTAACAGGTCCCAATCTGAGAGTGAAAAATAGGTCCCTTTGAAGTTAACTGTGGTTACCATGTATAGTGTGTTGTGTGTGCATGTGAATTATAAAGCAAGAAAAAATAAGTCTCAGTGATAGGAGTTGAGTCATGCAACTCAACCTCTGCATCACTAGACAGGGTTGGTGGATCATCATCTAACGGTGTATCAGTTTGTGTCATAGAACCTTCATCAGGAGTGCCATGAGTACCATACTGAGTGGCTAGAGAAATGAGAAAATCATCTTTCTGAAATGGTTTCTTATACAGTTTCGGCCTGTGTCCATTTACTAGCAATGAAAATCAGACCTCATTAATGGTTTGTAATTGGACTGCACCATTAGGGAATACTTGTTTAATCTCATATGGTCCCAACCACTGATATTGAAGCTTGCCTTTGAAATCCTTGTATCTGGAATCATAGAGAAGGGCCCAATCACCAACAATGAATTCTTTAGTCTTGATATACTTGTCATGCCATTTAATTCTTTGTTTATGTATAAGCTCTATGTGGTGGATGGCTTCTAATCTAATTTCATCAAGAGCATTCAAATGTTGTAGTCTATCCTTCTAAGCTTCTGTGAAATCCAACTCTAATTCCACTGCGGTTCTTAGGGTTTTGTATTCAAATTCTATAGGCAGGACTGTTGTCTTGCCATAAACCAATTCATAGGGAGTGAATCATGTAGTTGTCTTCCATGTAGTTCTATATGCCCAAACATCTTCTAGTAACCTGGAAACCCAATCTCTTCTGTGAAGATGTACTATTTTTGTCAATATATTCTTAATCTCTCTATTTGTGACTTCAACCTGACCATTAGCCTGAGGATGGTAGGGAGTGGACTTCTTGTGTCTAATCTAATATTCCTCCACTAGTCTAGTGATTAAATTTGATGTGAATTGTGGGCATTGATTAGTCACTATCTCCCTTGGTACACCATATCTAGTGAATATTTCCTCATACAAAAAATTTTCCACATTGCCATCTCTAGCAAACTGCAAGGATTTAACTTTCACCCATTTGGTTAAGTAATCAATACATACCAGTATATATTCCTTGTTGTTTTAAGTAGGAGAGATAGGACCAACAAAATCCAACCCCAACTTATCAAAAGTGGCTAATGCTATTTGTGGCTGCAAAGACATTTCATCACTTCTTGTAGGTCTCCCCATCCTTTGACACTGATCACAACTTCTACTATACTTGACAACATCTTTATGAAGTGTTGGCCAGTAATATCCTATTGTCAATATTTTGAAGGCTATCCTTTTGGCTACAAAATGTCCACCAGAGGGTTCATCATGGCAGGCCTTCAATATATCGAACACCTCATCTTCTCTGATACATCTTCTCATAATGTTATTTGGACCAGTGTAGAATAGGAATCCAAAAATCCAAGAATAAGGAAAAGATTTGTGAACTAGATGCCTTTTCTCCCTTGGAGAAAAGTAACCTGGAATCTACCCTAAAACCAAATAATTAGCTATGTCTGCATACCATGGAGTGTGTATAGTTAGAGCAAATAGATGCTCATGAGGAAAAGAGACATCAACCACTCCTTCTGATGATTGTGCAGGTAGTCTAGATAGAAAATCAGCAACTACATTAGCTTTTCCTGGTTTGTCAACAATTGTTATGTCAAATTCTTGCAATACAACAACCATCTTACAAGTCTGCCACCCACTATTGGCTTATTCATCAAATATCTGATTGTTGTATGATATGTATATATGAACACTTTATAATCAGTAATGTAGTGTCTAAATTTGTTAATGGCATAAACAACTGCCAACATTTCCTTTTCTGTCATAGTGTAGTTCAACTCAACTCCTTGTAGGTTTTTACTTACATAGTATATTGCATACTCTTTAGTTCCTTCTTGTTGGCCTAGGACTTCTCCAATGGAAAAGTGGATATGAAAAGGCAGTGTCCAATTTGGACCTCTAAGAATTGGATCTTGTGTCAAGAATGCTTTTACCTTTTCAAAGGAATTCTAACAGTTTGGTGTCTATTCAAATTCACTATCCTTTGTCAACAGAGTAAATAGAGGCGCAACATTTTTGTTAAAATCTTGAATAAACCTCCTGTAATAACCTGCATGTCCAAGGAAGCTCCTTACATCCTTCTGTCTCTGTGGAATAGGCAAGGTAGATATAATTTCAATCTTCTTTGGGTTAACTTGTATGCTTGCACTTGAGATAAAATGTCCCAAGACTATACCCTGTGTCATCATCATAAAACATTTTTCATTGCTTAAAGATAGATTGTGCTCTGTGCATCTCTTTAAAACTTTCTCCAGGTTGTGTAAAGCTTCATCATATGTTTCACCATATGTGGTGAAGCCATCCATGTAAATTTCCATGTTATTATGGGCAAAATCAGAGAAAATACTGATGAATGCTCTTTGAAATGTGGTTGGAGCGTTGCACAGACCAAAAGGAAAAACATAATATGCATAGGTCCCCCAAGGGTAGGTAAATGTTGTCTTATCTTGATCCTCTAGAGCAATCTTTATTTGGTTATAGCCACTAAAACCATCAAGAAATGAGAAATATTTCTTCCCTGCTAAAGAGTCAAGAACTTGATCAATAAAAGGGAATGGGAATTGATCCTTCCTGGTGGTAGCATTTAGTTCCTTGTAATCAAAACAAACTATCCATTTGCCACCTTTCTTGGGAACTATGACCAATGGTGAAACCCATTCACTGTTTGAAATGGGGTATATAAACCCTGCATCTAAAAACTTTTTAAGTTCTGCTTTCACTATCTCTCTGAGAGTAGGGTTCATGCGTCACTATTACTGTCTTATAGGTCTGTGGCCATCATCAATGTAAATTTTATGCATACACAAAGTAGGATTTATGCCTTTCATATCACTGTAATCCCATGCAAATGCTGTTGAGTGGGTTTGTAATACTGCCTATAGGGATTGTTGCTGCTCATCAGTCAATGTATTATTAATAGTCAACATCTTTCTTGGCTTGATTTCTAATGGTTTAGACATTTCTTGCACAGAGGACAAATCAAGGCTAGGTATTACTGGCAATCATTGCTGGGGTAACAAAGTATGAAATATTTGAGATACCTCCTCTGAGGAACTGGTAGGTATTATGCTTCCTAAGGGATCTTGTAAGCGAGATAAATAGTCTTGCTGTTGAGGGTACCTTTTGCAGTCATTTTGTACAATGTGAGTGATCAACTCATCTTCATCCTAAATATCCAGTAAAGGGTTTCGTTCAATAGTCATGAAGGTTTGCAGAGAGTAGTTGTCTTCATCTTCTAGGGTAGGCCAAATGGTCTGCTCAAGTTCATGGTATGGTTGGGCTGGTGGATATAAAACTAATTTCTTGGTCATAGTCCCATTGGATATGATCATGATACCTGACCTACAACCTATAAATGCATCTGTTGTGGCAAGCCATGGTCTGCCTAGTATAAGAAGATAACCAGCAAGATTAACCTTGGGTTGTAGGACTATGAAACCAGCAGGGTATTCCCAAGAATCTAATGTAATTGCCAAATCTTTAAATACTCCTTCAGGTTTAACTGTAGACCTATCAACTAATTGCAAGACTATCTGAGTAGGGCTAAGGTTGTTCAACTGGAGTGTCTTCATTGTCTTCTTAGTCATTACATTAATTGCAACACCTAAATCTATCAGAGTATTCTTAATCAGAGTCCCATTGATTTTGACATCCACTACTAGACTACCTAGATTTGTATATTTGGGAATAGTTATATTCCCCAACATTATGTCAGCAAGGTTACCCAAAACAAGAGCTATCTTTGGGTCTATCCTCTTCCTCCCTACTTTCTTTATGTAGAGATCTATGATAGTCTTAGTATAGATAGGAATATTGCTACGCTATCTTAAGTCTTAATTAAGTCATATTATCATTAGTTTATTGTTATTTAGTTGTTTAGGTCAGCCTAAGGCTTATATAGGCCCATCTAAGTCGGCGTAGGTGATATCCTAGGCATAAATAGGTATATATAGGAGGTAGTGAGTCTTATTCCATCATATATTGAGTATTGTGTTCTCATTGAAGACTATTGGAGGTATCCCCCTCGAAGTGGTTTTGGAGGTTGCCCCCTCAAAGTGGCATATTATTATCAAGTGTTTGCAGCATATTTACTATTATATTTAGATATTGTGCAAGTTGTTTCATTACAAGTGGTATCAGAGCATGATCTTGGCACCGTGAAGACAAAAACTAGGTGATTTTTTTTTTGATTTGGAGGTCATTTTGGAAAGCGCATAACTTTCAAATTTTGGTGAATTTTTTTCTAATTTTAAAAGGGTTTTTGAAGAACAAATTGAAGCTACTACAGTCCAGAATTCGGAGCATTTGGAGCAAAATTAAGTGAGTTATAGCAGAATTAGGGTTTTTGCCCTTATTTTTTGAGAAGCCTATATCTCTCTTATTTTGTCGAATCTCTGAAAGATTTTTTGTGGGTTTTTCAATATAATAGTGAAGCTACTACAATCTGGATTTGAGAACAATTGGAGTAGAATAAAGGGAGTTATTTATAAATTAGGGTTTCCACCAATTTCTCTCTCCAGGCTGCACAATTTTTTCAGGGAAGTGAGATCTTGGCCCTAGTAAGTCACAGTAAAAATTTTAGATTGATTTGAATTGTTTTTTGTGATTTATTACAAAATTATTTTTTCCAATCATGATGGGTCCTTCAACAAGGGGCAAAAAGAATGTTACCACATCGGGAAAAACTCTAGGCAAGGAGGAGGTGGAAAATGAGGATGTTGATAAAAAAGAATATGAAAATATACTTGAAGTTATTCATAAAGAAAATAGCAAGATGAAAGGTGAAATCTTGTCCATTATGGGTGAACAAATGAAAGGGTTGGCGAAGTCATGTGATATTGAGAAAATTTTGGAGATACTTTCCAAACATAAGCAGTCACAACACCACGATGTGGAGGAAGAGGATTCTACAAAAGGGAAGGGTGTTTTTGGGTTTGAATCAAATCTCAAGATGGATCATCACACCACTCATTTTATGGCAAGGAATTTCACACCAAAGTTGGATATGCAAAAGTTTGATGGTCAAGATCCTACCAATTGGCTTTGTCAAATGGAGCAATTCTTTGATATCCACCATGTTCCATGTCAACAAAAGGTGGCCATGGATTCCTTATACTTGGAACCTGATCAATTCATTTGGTACCATTGGCTATGTGAAGAAAAGAAAGCAAAAGGATGCATTATCACTTGGTCAGTTTTCCAAGAAGAACTCATTACTCATTATGGTGAAAATCTTATGGATAGCTACTTTAGCCAAATTACCAAATTAAGGCAAACAGGTATGGTCAAGGATTACATTCATCTATTTCGTACTTTGCCTTTAAGAGTGGAAAATGTGTCTATAGAAAATTTGTTGGAGCTATTCATTGGTGGCTTAAAGGATCACATTAAATATGAGGTACGCATGTTCCGTCCAAATTTCATCTTAGATGCAATGATTATGGCAAGGCAAGTAGAGGAAAAATTTATGGTTAATAAAAGGCAAGGTTTTATAAACATAAGAGATAAAAGCACTCCTACACAATCACTTCCACAACCTTCTAGGCTAACACCACAACAAATTGAAGAGAAGAGAGCAAAAGGATTATGTTTTAATTGTGATAGCAAATATAGTAGAGGACACAAATGCACTGAAAAGAAATTGTTCTATATTGAAGGGCCAAGTGAGGAAGAAGAAGAGGTACCAATAGTAGAGAGTGACAATGAGATAGAGGAGTCAAGAGATACTCAACCAATCATTTCTTGCCATGCACTTTTAGGTTTTAGTACCCCACAAACTCTCAAGGTAGTGGGTTTCTTAAAGAAAGAAAAAGTAACAGTGTTGATAGACTCAGGTAGCACTCATAACTTCATCAACAAAAAGTTGGCCACTCGTCTAAATTGTTTTATATATCTAGCTCTAGAATTTTAGGTCTTGATTGCAGATGGTGGTACTGTTAGTTGTTCAGGAAAATGCCATAGCATTAAATTATCCATGGGAGATTATCATCTTAATTGTCCAATGTATGCTATCTCAATGGGTGCAGTAGATATTGTTTTGGGAGTACAGTGGCTTACCACTTTGGGAACAATTGAATTGAACTTCCAAGGACTATTCATGCACTTTCAATTAGAGGGAAGAACAATAGAATTACGAGGGATGCATGCAAAGTCACCACAGATAGTAAGTTCTTACCAAATGCAAAAGATGTTGAAGAAGGGGGTAGATGGGATGGTAGCCCAATTATTTTCATTAGAAGCATATCACTCAAAGGCTTCTACACCATTGGATTTACAAGAAATTATAGATAAGCACTCTATAGTTTTTGGGGAGATGCCAAAAGGATTGCCTCCTAGGAGAGATCATGATCATGTCATTTAACTAGTACCAGGGAGCCAACCACCCAACATCAGGGCCTACAGATATCCATATGCTCAAAAAAGTGAGATTGAGAAGATAGTTCAAGAGATGCTAGAGGCAGGCATTATCAGGCATAGTCAAAGTGCTTACTCATCTCCTGTGGTAATGGTGCGTAAGAAGGATGAAACTTGGAGGATGTGTCCAGATTACAGGGAGCTTAACAAGTTCACCATAAAAGATAAGTTTCCTATTCCAGTAATTAATGATTTTTTAGATAAGCTTAATGGTGCTATTTATTTTACAAAACTTGATCTCCGTTCTGGTTATCATCAAATTAGAATTAGAGATGAGGATGTACATAAGATAGCTTTTAGAACCCATGAGGGCCACTATGAATTTTTGGTAATGCCTTTTGGTCTCACTAATGCACCGTCGACATTTCAAAGTTTGATGAACTCTATCTTCAGGCCATTTTTGAGGAAATTTGTTTTGGTATTTTTTTATGACATCTTAATATATAGTAAAACATGGGAGGAACACTTGCAACATGTAAATCAAGTGTTGGACATTTTGAAGCAGAATTAGTTGTATGCTAAACCATCCAAGTGTATCTTTGGTGTCAAAGAAGTGGAGTACCTTGGTCACATTGTGTCACATGAGGGAGTCAAGGTGGACCCTCATAAGATCCAAGCAATTGTAGAGTGGAAAATTCCTAAGACCCTTAAGAACTTACGATGTTTTTTAGGGCTTACAGGGTATTATCATCGATTTGTAAAGAATTATGGTAGCATAGCATCTCCTCTCACATCCTTGTTAAAGAAGGATGCTTTCCAATGGAATGAAGTGGCGATAAGGGCATTTGAGAAACTAAAGGAAGACATGTGTACAACTCCAGTCCTAGCTACCCCAGATTTTTCTAAAACATTTGTTGTTGAATGTGATGCTTCAGGACATGGAATAGGAGCAGTACTTATGCAAGAAGGAAAACCCATAGCATTTGAAAGTCGCCAACTCAAAGGTAAGAATTTGTTGAAGCTAGTTTATGAGAAGGAAATGTTGGCTATCTTGCATGCAGTCAAACAATGGAGACCTTATCTAATGGGATGACACTTTAAGATCAAGACAGATCATGATAGTCTCAAATATTTCTTGCAACAGAGGTTATCATCTGAAGAACAACAAAAATGGGTCACAAAGATGTTGGGATATGACTTTGAGATCATATATAAGAAAGGCAAGGAGAATGTTGTGGCTGATGCTCTATCAAGGTGTGATGAACCCACAGAGTCATTTTTATTTGCCATTTCCATGTTACAAGTAGACTGGGTAAATTAGGCAAGAGAAGAGTGAGAGAAGGACATAGATACTCTAAGGCTCATTGAGAAACTCCAACAGGAATCAAGTGTGTCTAACAAATTTTCATGGAAAGGAAATATTTTATGGTACAAGGAGAGGTTATACCTTTGCAAGAATTCAACTCTTAATCTTAAGGTGTTGGAAGAACTACACGCATCTCCAATAGGTGGGCACTCAGGATTCCTCAAAACTTATCATAGAATCAAGCAAGATTTCTTTTGGGAAGGGCTAAAAGGGGATGTTCAAAAATTTTTAGCTGAATGCATGGTATGTCAACAACATAAAGGGGAGACAGTTAAGACTCCAGGTCTTCTACAACCCTTATGTATCCCAAGTCAAAGGTGGGAGGAGGTATCTATGGATTTCATCATAGGTTTGCCTAAATCTAAAGGAAAAAATGTCATCATGGTTGTTGTGGATCGTCTCACCAAATATGGTCACTTTTGTGCTTTGGCATAACCATTGGTAGCAAGCACTGTAGCAATAGCTTTTATGAATACTATTCAGAAACTACATGGGACTCCGAAAGTTATAGTCAGTGATTGTGACCCTATATTTACAAGTAATTTTTGGACTAACTTGTTTTCATGCTTGGGCACTCAGCTTGCCCGTAGTTCATCATATCACCCCCAGTCAGATGGACAGACATAAGTGGTCAACAAATGCTTGGAAGGCTATCTCCGTTGTTTTGCTTCAGATAAACAAGAGAGATGGGTGCAATGACTACCACTAGCAGAATGGTGGTACAACACTTCTTTCCATACTTCTTCCAAGATGTCTCCATTTTTAGCACTATATGGTTACCATCCACCATCAATCATCTCTTCATTGTGGGTACAACCAAAGGTTCACATAGTCGAAGAACACATCCATCATCAGCAAGAGGTATTGGCTAGTCTTCGAGAGACTTGGCAATGGCACAAAACAGAATGAAGCAACAAGTTGATCAACACCGTAGTGAAAGAACTTTTGAAGTGGGAGATTGGGTCTTTGTGCGACTACAACCATACAAGCAAATGTCTCTAAAACAACAACATAAAGCTAACAAGCTGGCACCCAAGTACTATGGTCCTTATAAGGTGTTGCAGAAGATTGGCAATGTAGCATATAAATTGGAGCTTCCCATATCAACAAAAATTCATCCAGTTTTTCATGTTTCCTGCTTGAAGAAGGTTATTGGGAATAAAGTGGTAGCACAAACTAAGTTACCTGAGCTTGATGAAGAGGGAAGAATAGTTGTGGATCCTGAGAGAATTATTCAAACACGCACCAAGAAGCTGAGGACAAGGGAAATCATAGAATATCTAATTAAATGGAAGAACTCTCCAGTTGAGGAAGCTACATGGGAGAATGAGGAATTCATGCAAAAGCATCCACATTTGGTCAGCATTGAGGACAATGCTTCTTTGAAGAGGGGGGCATGCTATGCCCTTAATCCTATAGTGTGTATAGGGTTATGAATAGTCAGCTTGTGGCTATCTTAACTCTTAATTAAGTCATATTATCATTATTTTATTGTTATTTAGTTGTTTAGGTCAGCCTAAGGCTTATATAGGCCCATCTAAGTCAGCCTAGGTGATATCCTAGGCATAAATATGTATATATAGGAGGTAGTGAGTCTTATTCCATCATATATTGAGTATTGTGTTCTCATTGAAGACTATTGGAGGTATCCCCCTCGAAGTGGTTTTGGAGGTTGCCCCCTCGAAGTGGCATATTATTATCAAGTGTTTGCAGCATATTTACTATTATATTTAGATATTGTGCAAGTTGTTTCATTACAAATATCTTTGATGGCTTGGATTAAGGGAATCTTTATGCTTATATCTTGTAGCTGGCCTATAAGGTTAGTTTCAGACTGTGCTGGTTGTTTCTAGATGGCCAAGCACTCAGGGAAAGGAGGCTTAGGATGTGAATTGGTTTGAGGTCCCTAAGTTGATTCAAGTTCCAAAGGTGGTTTATCTGAGGCTTCCTCTGTGGGTTCTTCATCTTCAAGTTCTGTAATTTGGGGAGATGAAGGGTCCACAAGTTGCTTCCCTGATCTGAGATGAACATTACTCACTTCTACCCCATAGGTGGGGTATTGCATCACCTCGTTAGTATAAGCCTATTGAATAGGCTTGTTGTTAGGATTAGGTGCAGGTTGGGCAGGGATTTGGGTAGGTCTAGGAGGTGGATTTTGAGGTGCTGATGGAGGCATTATGGCTGGCTACTATGGTTGAGATGGAATCATAGGTTGCTGTTAATTTGCATTTTTCTACCCTTGTTGGTTCTTGTTCCATTGAGGCTGCCATTGAGGTTGCTGTGTAGGCCACTGGGGGTTATAGTCGGAACCTTGAAAACCTTGTTGGGGCCATGGGTTTGGCTACTGTTGGCTCCAACTATGTTGTGGAGTAGGCTGTTGTGGATTTTGCCAAAAAAAATTATTACTAGGCCATGGCTGAGTGTTCCAAGCAGAGAAAGTTTGGTTTACAGTAGGAAAGGGTGAGCTGAAATTTAGTGGATCAGAGGGCATACCTTGTATTTGTTGCCAAGGTCTCCTTTGAGCTATGAATAGCAATTATCCATCCTCTCCTTCAAATGGTTGAAATTTTGGCCGTTAAACCTTCTCTTGCTAGATGCTTTCCACCTTTTTGCATTTACAATTAGCCTTCCTTTGCCTACAATTGCGACAGTACTTAGTAAGCATTGCATCAGCTTCTTCTTGTTTCTTCTTGATGTGAAGAGTGTACAGTTGTGTAGCCATATATCTAATTATGTCCTCCTTCATGTTGGATAGTAAGTTATTGATTTCCACTTTTGAAACTCCATTGGTTGCTTTGTTTGTAATTGATGTCCTTTCTCCTCTTGGTCGTCTTGTAAAAGTTCTTGAATAATTTCACCAAACTTTACAAATTGACTCAAAAGGTAGCTGAGAGATATCACCTTGCCCAATGAGATTCAAAACATCCATGTGTTAGGGTAAATTGGATCAACAATGAATATGCAATGATAAACAATATCAAATGCCCAAAACTCAATAGAATAGTGAACTAAGAAGATTAAATCAAATAAGCAATGAATCAACAAAAGCAAACCTTCCTTAGATCAAAACTTCCATTGATTACCTATCAAAATCATCCTTTCTTGTATGAAATAGGCCCTTAGAGAGTGCACTTCTTTACTTTGTTCAAGAATGTTGATTGAGAATGGCTGTGGTAATGTCGCAATGAAGAGGAGCTTCATAATGATGGTAGTAGTGCATAGTGCATAGTAAAAAGTGTGATCACAAGTAATGAAGGAATTGGTGCCAAAGGCACGTTGTAATTCCTACAGAGTAACAATACTTAAAGCTTGAATGATTGAAATGGAAGAATGAGGTTGTACTTATAGACTTGGGAAAGAAGAGATCAACGGTTGAGAACAGTTGAGGAACGTGCAACAAATAAGAAGAAGACATGTGTCTTTCTTTCTTTTGCATGAGGATTTGCTAAGAATAGAAGAATGAGTTAAATCATTTAAAAGAATATAATAATAAGTTAAGTGATTTAAAATAAGAAGAAGGGATTTGCATGAGAATAAGAAGATATTTTTCTTTATTAAATATTAGGAATATTTAATTGCATGTGCAAAAAGATTGAATTATATTTAGAGATAAATCAATTTAGAAGAAAAGACAACTTAAATAAATAATTGATTTATTTAAATTTAGAGAAGATATTATTGGAAGAAGCAATTAAATAATTGGAATTATTAATTTAGAAGATAAGAAAGCAAATTAAATAAATAAATTTATTAAATTATTGTGCATGATTTTGGAAGAATAAATAAAATATTTGATTGTATTTTATTTTTAGAGATTGAGAGAATTCAAATAAATTTTATTTGATTTATTCAAATTTGGAAGAATGAATTTTGATTTAATTAAATAATTGAGAATTATTTAATTGTTTGGAAGAACTAAATTAAATAAATGAATTTATTTAATTTTGACCTTAGAAGCGGTAATTAAATATTTTGATATTTAATTAACTTAGAAGAATGTGAATCATGTCATTTTTAGGCGTATACATTTTGCCCCTCTTTGATGCAATGCAGTTTATGACGTTGCTTCAAAGAATAGAATTTCTGACAATGATACATGCCCCAGTTTGCCCCTGGTACAGGTTATCATGATAGGATGCCCTCTTAGGAGATTGGATGGGAAGAAGGTAGAAGGAAGAGAGATGGACAATCTCATGAAGATGAAGGGAAACTAGGTTGGGTTTGAAGAAAAACTGAATGATACGCGATGCAAGATAGAATGATACCACACACAAGCAAGTAAGCAAGTATGCACAAATGATACAAGAACAATCAAGGTGGGTGCTAAAATTGTTAGGGTAAATTGGATCAACAATGAATATGCAATGATAAATAATAGCAAATACCCAAAACTGAATAGAATAGTGAACTAAGAAGATTAAATCAAATAAGCAATGAATCAACAAAAGAAAACCTTCCTTAGATCAAAACTTTCATTGATTGCCTATCAAAATCATCCTTGCTTGTATGAAATAGGCCTTCAGAGAGTGCACTTCTTTGCTTTGTTCAAGAATGTCGATTGAGAATGGCTATGGTAATGTCACAATGAAGAGGAGATTCACAACGATGGTAGTAGTGTGTAGTGCATATTAAAAAGTGTGATCACAAGCAATGAAGGAATTGGTGCCAAAGGCGCGCTATAATTCCTGTAGAGTAACAATACTTAAAGCTTGGATGATTGAAATGGAAGAGGAGGTTGTACTTATAGACTTGGGAAAGAAGAGATCAATGGTATAGAGAGAATGAGAAGATCAACGGTTGAGAACAGTTGAGGAATGTGCAACGAATAAGAAGACATGTGTCTTGCTTTCTTTTGCATGAGAGGATTGGCTAAGAATAGAAGAATGAGTTAAAGCATTTAAAAGAATATAATAATCAGTTAAGTGATTTAAAATAAGAAGAAGGGATTTGCATGAGAATAAGAAGATATTTTGCTGCCAAGGTCTCCTTTGAGCTATGAAGAACAATTGTCCATCCTCTCCTTTAAATGGCTGAAATTATGGCCTTTCAACCTTCTCTTGCTGGATGCTTTCCACCCTTTTGCATTTACAATTGACCTTCCTTTGCCTACAACTAGGATAGTACTCAGTAAGCATTGCATCAACTTCTTCTTGTTTCTTCTTGATGTGAAGAGTGTCCAGCTATGTAGCCATATGTCTGATTATGTCCTCCTTCATGTTGGACAGTAAGTTACTGATTTCCACTTTTGAAAATCCATTTGTTGCTTTGTTTGTAATTGATGTCCTTTCTCCTCTTGGTCGTCTAGTAAAAGTTCTTGAATAATTTCAGCAAACTTTACAAATTGACTCAAAAGGTAGCTGAGAGATATCACCTTGCCCAATGAGATTCAAAACATCCATGCATTCATGGTGAACTAAAATTTAGTGGATTAGAGGGCATACCTTGTATTTACTACCAAGGTCTCCTTTGATCTATGAAGAATAATTGTCCATCCTCTCCTTTAAATGGCTGAAATTCTGGCCTTTCAACCTTCTCTTGCTAGATGCTTTCCACTCTTTGGCATTTACAATTGGCCTTCCTTTGCCTACAACTAGGACAGTACTCAGTAAGCATTGCATCAACTTCTTGTTTCTTCTTGATGTGAAGAGTGTCCAGCTATGTAGCCATATGTCTGATTATGTCCTCCTTCATGTTGGACAGTAAGTTACTGATTTCCACTTTTGAAACTCCATTTGTTGCTTTGTTTGTAATTGATGTCCTTTCTCCTCTTGGTCGTCTAGTAAAAGTTCTTGAATAATTTTGACAAACTTTACAAATTGACTCGAAAGGTAGCTTAGCGATATCACCTTGCCCAATGAGATTCAAAACATCCATGCAATCATCCTTAACTCCTCTCAAGAAAATAAGTTTTAATGATTCTTTAGACAATCTATTTTGGGGGTTCTTCTTTAAAGCAAAATGGAATCTTTCAACATAATCTTGCAGTGGCTCCTCCTCTTTTTGTGACATCTTGAAAATGTCATCTGTCCACCTATCATGTCCTTAGAAGTAATCTTGGTATTTCTCCAAGAATTTCTCCTTCATTGTATCCCAGTCTGGAATGACATCTTTTCCCAGTCCTATAAACCATCTCAAGGCTACATCCTTGAGGGTAGAAGGAAAGAGTTTCAGCCTGTGAGCATATGAGGTGTAGTCATAGCTCCTACACAGGATATCAAACTCAAACAAAAATGTATCTAGGTCCTCTATCACCAGGCCATAGAAGATTGGTAATACTAATGGTAGAATATTTTTCAGCACTGTAGCCCTCTCTTGATCAGTGATAGGAAACTTGAACATTGCTTGCTTTGGTGGATCCTCCACCACAGCATTTACCATGGTTCTGAAGGTCCCTTCTGTAGTTGTGGAAGAAGCTTATGAAGATGTAGAAGGTGTTGATGAAGATGTAAGAACAAGTTCTTCCTCCTCACAACTTTCTACTATATAGTTGATAAATTCAGCTGGGTCTTCTCTATCCTAAAAATTTGAAGGGAGGAATCTACCTCGGTTGTCTCTCTACCTCCACATATAGTGAATTTGGCTTTATATTCTAGTGGTCCTGCACAATGTTAGTATAATTTTTGGTGTTTCTTGAAAAGTGAATCCATTAACCCTAATGCTGGAATCAAAATTTAAACTATGAAAGCATGTAAAATGAGCCTATGAAGGTAGCACCATCCCCGGCAACAATGCCAAAAATGTAGAGGAAAACTAATGCATTGCAGACTTAACATAATTAAGGGGTAAACCTATCTAAATAGTCCACTCTATCATTATATTTCCTACATTAAATTATCAACCAAGGAGCGTAAGCTTATGATGGAAGTGCATTGTATGTGCCTTCAAGGCTCATATTCTTTCTAAACTATCTTATCTAAACCTACTTACTTTATTGGAATTCACAGAAATGCAAAAATAGTAAAAATGGTTACATAATCTAGTGGCTATAGGTACCTTCAACATAAGCTGTAGATAACTGTTAACAACATAAAATTATAGAACTAATCCAAAACATTCAAAATGATAAGAGAGCTAATGCTAACCTCCAGAGGACTTAAAGTAGACAAAGCATGCAATTGTTCATGAACCATACTACTGTAATTTGACAATCAAAGTATTCTAATTGACTTGTAATGTATTTATAAGCTAATGGAAAACATATTTAATAAGGATGCATAAAGGAATGAGAAAATAAATGAAGTGAGGATCAATACCTTGAGTGGCTGGCTCAGGGGACTGACTCACTTAAATGGAAATCAAATCTAATTCAGATTCTCACACATCCTCATAACACATAGTTCCATTCATTTCATATCATAAACAAAATCTCTTTAAGATTGTATTCAATAATGGTATTCTTTAAAACATGTCTGGATCTTCCACTAGAAAAAAATAGAGCAAGAACTGAGTAAGTTCAAAATAAAGTAACTAACTTGACATCAAACTCATCCCTCCTAACTTATACAGAAATGGGAGAGTTTAATGCAACTACCAACTAACTTCAATCAATCCATTCCTAGATACTAGGATACATGTTTTAAGATCAATTTATTAATCTAACTGAACAAAGGAAGGAGAGTCCTATTCAAATAAGAACTCTTATGCAATGGCTTGCATGAAGAACACACATAAGATGCGTTTGAAACAAGTCTACTTCTTCTGCATTTATTCTAGTCCATGATGGTTCACATTCATCCTCCAGCTGCCTACACTTTTGGCATCCTAACTTCACTTCCTTTAATTCTTCTATCCTACAACTCATTGCAAATGCTCATTTCCATGATGCCACGTTTTTGCTGCACAGGGGTTAATTCACAGAACATATGCACACAAATAACCTTCATAATTAAGCCATAGGATTCCATCTATATTGCATGTATACTCATATTTAAATCATTCAATTGATAATATCATCACCATATTCCATATTAATAATATAGATTTAAAGTCTTGCAAAGTATATAAAAAGACAGCATATAATAGTGGTGATGTTGGTAAAGTGTCTGGAGGATCCTATGGAAAAGTTCTAAAAGCATATAGAAACAACATAAAAAGAGGTCAATATTTCAACCCATCAACAAGGATCCAGAAGATTTTTGATAATGCAGATGATTTGATTGAAAGTGGTCTAGCAGGGGAGGAGAGACCTACATATGACCTAGGCAGTTCAAGCAAGACATATAGGAAAAGAAGTGAATCACCTGATGCACCTCCTACTAAGAAGGTAAAAATCATTGATCTGGAGCATGAGGAAGAAGTTGAATTGATAGATTTAGAAGAAGAAATAAATAAACAAGAACAAGAAATCCCCAACAGGTAAATTCACCTATAAGAATAAGACCCTATGTCTCTCCTGATAATAAATTGGTAAGGTCAACCACTAGGCATCAAATTGATACGGAGGACATTAGAGTTTTGGCTTGCTCACAATTTTTAGAAGATGATGCTTTCATAAACACCCCTGAATTCAAGGGATATGTGCTAAAGGTCGGGAATGAGGAGCTCCCGAAGAAGATAGAAGAAGCTAAGAGTGGAGCTGACCCAGAGAAGTATAAGGAAATAACTTAGAGGGTGTTGAATGAAGTCAATCAACACATCAACAAGATGACCCCTGATGAGGGAAGAGCTCTGGTAGAGAAAAGTGGCTTGCTATTGCTTCCACATTGGACCCTAGCAGATGCCATAGCTTTTGATATAGTCTCAAGGAATGATACTGGTGAATCTAATGATCAAGTGGAGAAGGTACTCTCAGGTGTAGGATTTAATCCTAGGTTTGAAACCCTAGCAATATGGGCATTGGCCCCAAACAATAATAAGCAAAGGGTTTGATTAGGAGAGTTGACAGAGGATGTTATCATAAAGAGAGTGTTAGACACTCCATCCCCTCAAGCTGCAAGCTTGAACATTCAAACAACACAATTTGTTAAGGCTGTAACAAATAAGTTGCAAAGGGACTATGATGAACTTTTGCTGAAATATGGACAAACCATTTTAGAATTGAATAAATATGAGGAATTGATGTTGGCTCCAAGTAATTCAACTCAAAGTGTTCTTGTTCTCATACAAACTACAGGATCATTTCCAATAGACAGGGAGGCTCTACTCTCAGAAATAAAAGAGCTGAAAGAGGAGGTGAGAAATTTCAAAGATGAAAAGAAAACTATTGTTAAGGAGTTATTTACAGTTTTGATAAATCATAGGCTGTCTAAGATTATAGCCAGGATTGAGGACACATGGAAGTTATATTCAAGCATAAGAAAAGCCCAGGATTAGCATGAGAAAAACAAGGGGAACTTAGACAACATGATTAAGGTATGGCTACCATGAAAAGGGGAAGTGAGGAACTTGCATAAATGTTCAAGGTTTGCCCCAGATGCCCCACCAAAAATAAAATTGACTCTTGACATGCTGTTGATATTGGAGGAAGTGGTAGCCTTCCAATTGAAATTGGAGAAGGTTTTGAAAGAAAAAGACAACTCATTGAGGAGATGGACAAGAGGATAATGCCAAGCATTTTGGAAAGTGATGGACAGATAAGAGGTATGAACAGGTGGAAAAATGGCTAAAAATTTAGCTGGCCAGTTGGTATCCTTGAGTTGTGTAGAGGTAGATCCTAATTTGAGCATTTTGAACTCTACATTAGACAAGTTGTACGCCTTGGAACTCAGTTTGGATACATTTTGTAAAGAATAAAAAAATTATTAGATGCAAGGTACACAGGGTACAATGATAAAATAGCAAAATTAATTCCTTTCCAGTGACCCACAGAATGGTTATATACAACTTGGATGGAGAAGTATGTCCTAGACGAATGAAGATCGAATCACGTGAAAGGATAATACATTTTTCAATTATTTTTGTAATCTCTAAGATGAATTGTATTTTGTCTTTTCTCTTTCATATATATATGTAATTTGAACTTGTTTTCCCAATGCCTATAGGCAGTGGCTTGTATTGTAAGATTCATGTAGTTGACATAGGATAATGAATATTGAGTACTATGTTCTTGTGTCTATAAAAGAACATATAGTACTACTTTGTAAGGTTGTTGAAAGATTTGGAAAACTTGGATAATGAAAATATAGAGCAATTCTGGAAGTTGGCCATATTTCTGAGTTGTGAGTTCATTTTCTTGCATTGTTGAATGTATGTTTTTATGAGCATTTTTATCAATTTCAGGTTGAGCTTATATGAAAAATGCCTTTGACCATGTGTTTCCAATAATTGTCTCTTGTGTTGCATGCATTTTTTTTTAAGGAAGATACTAAGGATTTCTAAATTCATAAATATACGTTCTCTATATTGCATGTCTAGTTTTCTGCTTATAATCAAGGATTAGATTAAAATGCTTTAAGTCATATATGGGGAAGTTTGTTTTGCAACAAGGATATCTGTAAGAAGAACTATTGGGAATACCCATTCATGGATTGTTTTCTATAAGGAAGGGAACATAGGAAATCCTCTAAATCTATATGTTTGAGATGCTTGTGAGAACTAGTCTACATTTGTAAGAGATTGACTCTAAACCCTAGGATTGGCACTGATCAGGGTTGGGCTTATTTTCAAAAAATAACTAGAATCAGACAATCACACATATTAAAACCATAAAAATCAAAATCAAATTGTTAGTTTGTATGAGTAGGGTTTTAGTTTCATGTTCTCTGAGCCATCTAATGAAATAATTTCCAAAACTAGCCACTTTGAAGAATTATATAGTTTTGGTCTACAGATAGGAGAACATATCTACTTTAGTTGTCAATATCAGGTGAAATAAGGATTTGTCATGTAGATATTGAATCAATGGAACACCCCCTAGGTCTAGCAGAGCCTAAAGTGTAGAGGAGAACAAATAATTGTCTTCTATTCATTGGCCACTGACCTAAGAATCCTAAGCATAAAAGCTAGCTATGTTTTAGGTTAACTCAGACCATTAGTTGGGAACACTAACAGACATATCCCTTGATGACTTTTTTGTAGTGCCTCATATGTCCAAGGAATGCATACACCTCCTTCTAGGTTTGTGGAATTTTAAGATGAATAATTATTGTACAATATTGGTTGGGTCTACTAGAGGTCATCATAGAAGCTTATGTGTCCTAACAACAACCCAAAAGGAGTTGCAAACACATACTTCTTTAAGTTCAAGGAAATTTGAAGTTGTCAACAATTTTAAACATTAGGTGCAAATAATGACAATGATCTTTAACCAATCCAAACACTATCCAGTCATCTAGATAGACTTGAAGGGATTTAAGAATGAAGACTTCAAAAGTAATGACCACGATACATGAGAAGATAGTCAGTGCGTTCTTTATCCCAAATGGAATTACAATGTAAGCAAAGGAACCCCAATCTATTGTTTAAGTTATTTTTGGCCTATCTTCACCTAATGGTATCCTAAAAATCCATTAGTGGAAGTGTAGATTTCTTGTCCTATGACCCTCTGAAGAATTTCTTTAGTAAAGGGTGTAAGAAATGGATCAACTACACACACTAAGTTGAGCTACCAAAAGTCCACACAAATTTGGATACACCCATCCTTCTTGATGCTGATAAATATGGTACTTATCCATTCAGACACCTTGACTAGCATAATTGTTCTATAAACCAAAATATTGTCAATTTCCTCTGACTTTGGAATGTAGATTGGGGTTCATGCAATATGGCCTTTTGTGCATGGGCTTCACACCTTCAATCAACTTTATGTGCATCACTCCTAAGGATGGGTGCACACCCTTCATCTCTTTATAGCTTTGTAGGAAGGGATCTTGATATTCACAAAGCAATTCCACAACCTTCGCTACCTCCTCAGTTGACTAGTAGTCACCAATGGTTGCAAGCTTAGGTTATACTTCTAAACCAATATTCACCTTGATCAATTTCAAGGGCTCGTGGTATGGCTCATTCTTCAACTCCTTAGAAACAATCACTTTTCATGACCCAAAATAAGTTTCAACATCAATATGGTTCTTAATTGGTCCTTCCATTTGATACACCATCTTCTCCTTCCTTTTTGTAGCTAGTTTTGCTCCATCAAGACTTGCTCATCCTCTTTGTTGGAATCATTGTTTATGTTTCTCTCATCAAAGGTTTTAGGTAGAGACATATTGTTCCATTTGTTAATTTTTGACATGTGCTCTTCAATTTTTGCTTTATATCCCATGATTTTTTGCACCTAATCCATTGAAGAGATTGATGTAGTCTTATTAAGGGAGAAGAAAAGGAAAATGTGTGAAGAAAGACATACTATAGGTTCTCCCAATTGGTCATCTCCTTTTGTAGTTCATAATTGGCATACCACACGCACACCCAAACCCATAGGGAAGAGTACAAGGCATGTGTCCATAGAGATGAGGGAATCACCAATGATCTATCCATCTAAGCTGCTTCACAATTCTAAATATGCTCCTCAAGTATTGTGATTCCACTATAGCTTAGCAGGTGGCATGCCTGATTATTCTTTTTAAACCTAATGTACATCATCTTGCACTTGTATCCAAGTATTAGAAAATAGGTCAATGGGTTTCCCACCATTGCACCATATCCCTCTGAGAGAGTGATCCAAGGAGGCCATGCATTCATTCTCCTAAGGAAAATACATCTCCATTTCTCATATGAAATTTTGAATATTTTCATCCCCTTGATATTTTGGATAGTTGGTAGTGTTCATTTTTCCTACACATCTCACATACTTCATCCTTGTAGATCTTCATACCTAGGGTGATGTGTGATTGTTTGCTTGAATGGTTCCATAGTCTTGTCCAACTAACTCATTAGATCTATGCACCCAATTGCCACAAGTGACACTTGTGATGTCAAATATTAAATGGGCATCATCCCATTGCAAGACGCCATCAAAAGTAGACTCTAACTATTCCATGCCTTGAGCAGTGATGTTACAGATACAATTGATCTCTTCACCATTAGCTACAAATTCAACATAGGGTGGCCCATGGTCACTATCTAAAGAAAAGACTACTCTTTGATTACTATTTTCAAAGCTAATATAGTGCCTTTTGATTTGTAGATTAGCACTATCGGTGTAGCACTACAATCTACCTAGTAGGATTGGGAAGTTGTTTTCTTCAACCAACTCTATGACCTTAAAGTACCCCTTGAAATGGACTCCCATTAGAATTATGGTGGTTGTTAGCAGGGTGTAGAGTATGGAGTAGTGCCGACTAGAAGCTGGTGCATCTACTATACGGAGGCTAGAAGCCAACATAATATGCTACAAAACACATCCCTATATGTAATAGACATAGTATATATAGATATAAGATATGATGATATAATATAGGAGAATGTAGTAAGGATATGAGATAGATTTTGATATGAAGATGACATAGAAGTCATGAATGCAATTGGTGAGGTAGAGACTTAGACCTACCAGAGGATGGATGTATAACCTTTGATTGTTGTTTATATATATGGAAATTTGCTGGTACCAGGTAATTCTTTGTTGTCTTATTATTATCTATATGTGATGTTCTATTTTTTTATTCTTTTTGTTTTGCTATCAATCTCTAGCTACTTGACTGGGGTATAAATTAACTACAAATATTTTCTTGGGGACCGGATCTCTGAACTGGTAACCCTCACCATTTCTTGCCAACATTTGGTTCCATTTCTGAGACCCTGGAAGAAAGTAGTTAAAGATTGAGGGTGCAAAACATTCAAAAGACTAGTGCAGAGTTATGGAGAAAAGAGAAGGCGAGGTTGGCAGAGAAAATTTTTAAATCACAGAGGAATATAGGTTTCCTTAAGTTTCTACCTCTATGAGAGTGGGCAGACACTTAAGGTGATGGTGAATGGAAAGGGAGTAGGGTCTGCATGGACCTTTCAAATGATGTGACTCTTCAAACAAGAATTCCATGGGATATAAGAGGACTAATGAAACATCAAATCAAGAAAACCCATGGTGAAAGGGGAGAAGTGGAAGAAAAGAGAGATCGGTGAAGACATCAGAACTAGAATGGAGATAAGCAGAGAAGAGAGATTAAAGAAAACATAGGAACAACAAGAATGCTACCATAGAAGGATGGAAAGGGCACAAGATATGGAAAAAGAAAGGATAATAGAAGTTGCAGAAGAAAATGAGGAAGAATTTGTGGAGCACACCATGGAGGGTACTGCCAGAAGGGAAAAAGAAGACAAGCATGTTAAGGAGGATGTTGCTGAGTGCACCACCGTGGGTGCTACTAGAGAAAGAAGGTTAGAAAGAGAAGAGATAGAGTGTGTTATGGAGAATATTGTTGAGCGTGCCACTATGGTGTTGTTAGAGAAGAATGCGGAAGGAAAAAGGAAGAAAGAGGCGAATTAGGGTCTATGCCACAGACTGCTAGAAAACATGAATTAACACTAGAAATTTTGAAAATGGGTGAGGAATATGTAGAGGAACTAATTTGCCAAAGCATAAAGGAGATAAGAGGAGGAGAAGATGTGATGAACATTGAGAGGAGTTTTGAGGGTTTTGGAAGGTTATTTCAATCATCATTGGATGCTAACATGATGTCATTCACAAATGAAAGAGTATCCCCTAATTTGAAGAGACACTATGAAGAGACACAAACTTTGGACCATGAGTCATCCCGAGTGCCATTTAAAGTCAAGAAAATTTTAGTTGAGAAGGAAAATAATAAAGCAATTAGCAAACAAGGAAGTGGAGAGAATAGAAGAGATTTGGGGTAATTTTGCAGAGGTTTTAGGAGAAGAGTACTTTGATATCTAAATATAGAGAGACAAGGGAAGAGAATGAAAGCAAGTTGATAGAAGACAACCTATCTAGAGGAGCAAACCGGAGGAAACCTACCACAAAGCATCAGAGATTTTGAGAAGACCCATCATGATATTCATATTAAGTTACTAGTCTTTGAGAAGGACACTACTGAAGTAGCAGAGCACATTTTTGTTTTGGAGTCTATTTGGAACTAGAAGGGAGGAACAAGAGATGAAACCAAGTTATTTGACTTCATAGGCACTTTATAGAATGAAGCATTGAAGTGGTATAGGAAGACATTTCCAAACAATGATAAGGAATGGGATGATATCAAGAAACTATTATTGGAGAATTTTGGAGTTCTGAATGTTCTGATAAAGGGGTAACTAAGATGAGAGATTTGATGAAATTTTGATAAAGAATCAATAAAGGACTTTGATAGAATATTCAAGGAGATAACTAGGAAGTTGGAGGAACCACTAGCTGAGAAGCAAAACATAGAATGGTTTATTTCTGGAATAAGCCCTAAAATAAGGTCAGCCCTAGATGGAAGAATATTTGAAACATATGTAGAAGCAGTGACACTAGCCTACCGAAAAGAGTCTCAATCTTGGCGTAGACAAGATAAGATGAAGGAAAACCTAGAATTGGAGAAGTTGAAATTAGAATTGGAGCAGTTGAAGCTAAGATAGGAGGTTTTGGCCAAGTAGGAGGAGAATACACATAAACAAAAACCTGATATTTGGTGCTTATACTATACAAGAGAAGGTCACTTGAGAAATGAACACCCTAGGATGAAAAGTGAAAGACAAGTTGTCACAATAAAAGTAGACATCAAAGAAACAACAAAAAGAGTCAATTCAGTATATTGTGGATTATACGAAGATTGGGATGACCATGAAACACCAGACTGTCATTCACAGAACTTTTAGAGGAAAAGAGAATTTGATGTTGAAGAAGATGAAACATGGTACACAAACTTGGAAGAGAGGAACATGTGATATGAAGGAAGAAACTCACATGATCAAGGCTATACGCAACCAAATTGGAGAAACCAGAGGAATGCCAACGTAATACAAAATTTAAACTATGGCAGTCCATCCTATGGGAATAGCTACAATAATGATGATAGAGAACAATTTGATAGTTACAGAGGAGGCAGAGGCTGTGGAAGAAGTCAAAGGAGGGAGGATGCAACATGTTTCAATTGTTGTAAGCTAGGACACTTTGCTAATGAATGTTGGGCCAAAAGCAATTTACACAATGTTAATTTTGTAGTGGTATAGAGCATGATTTATTTTCTTGTGAGGGAGCACAATAGTACTTTTGGAATGCACAACCACAATCTCAGAGTGATGAGCTACAAAACTTGAATAACAAAAAATGAGCTAGGGTTATAAGAAGGGAACCAAAGGGTCAAGGAGAAAGAACTTGCTTGAAGAATAGTAGGGAGGAAACAAACATATCTTCAACTAAATCCATAGAAGAAGAAGAGTATTATTAGAGAAGCAAGCCAAAACAAACACAAAAAGATAGAATAAGAAGGAAGGAGAAAGTTGTGGTACTGACAAGACAATGAACAAATACCAGAAGGCACTATATCACTAAGATAGAAGAAAAAGATAGTGACAAGGAAGAATAATTTATTCCCACTAAGAAACAAGATGAGGATGTTGTGAAGGAAGCCAAACAAATAATAAGGAAGGAGCAAGAGAAGGAGAAGAAATACAAGCAATTTTTCACCAAAGGAGAAGTAGATGCTCTTAAGCAAATAGTCCAATTGACACAACAACATAAACTCATTGAGAAACTGAAGCAATATTCAAAATATTAGAACAAGGAGTAAGGTCACAAGAGTCAACTCCATTTGATGGGAAGAATAGATAGAGAATGGAAGACAAAACCACTTATGATGGATGTTCATATCAATCACAGAAAAGTCTGGAATATCATGATAGATTTGGGATCAGATGTCAACATGATAACAAAGAAATTATGGGAGCAGTTAGGAAGACCTAAGTTGACAGAGACAACTTACAACATAATTTTGGTAGATGGATCCAATATGTAGACAATGGGAACATGGAATCAAATGGAAGTTAACCTAATGGGGGTTAAACAAGTCTTAGACTTCATTGTTATATCCATGAAGGATCAAAGAGAAGATTTCAATGCACTGTTAGGGTTGAGATGGTTTGTGGATACAAATGGTATCATAGACTCTCAAAAAGAAGAGCTATCATTTGCTAATGATAACAAGACCTCAACATTCCTTTGGGATCATCAGTGGAGGAAGCATACATAGACGGAGTCAGTCAGATTAAAAACAATGATAAGGATGCAAAGAATCTCTACACAATTACAAGGTTGGATGTAGAGGAGACAATAGATGAGGGAAAGTGGAAATAGAAGATGATCACTACAATACATACAGTGAGGAGGTATTAAAAGCTTGGATGAGAGAAGAACCAGAACTAAAAACAAGAAAAATGTTGGGTTACCAGAGATATTCATGATCAAGACCAATAAGGAAAACATATCACAATCCTCTGCATTTCATCAAAACCCACCTCAGACCACTTGTGACACATTGAGGAGAGACGAGAATTCTACATCTCAAAAATTTTAGCAAATGGAGCAAAGGAAGTAGAGGAATCGATATATCAAGATGAATGTGTTACAAGAGATACATGCAAGGCAATCACAAGAAAAGAGGAAGAAGAAAAGGGTAAAAGATGCAAGGAAAACATTGTGGGGAGGTCATTCTGGATGTCAAGAAGTATCCATGGAAAGCCCTAGAAGTGGATAAAGACAATGCATTACTGAATGTGTCAGTAGATGTCATCTACACAGAGGATGCAAGGAAGTATATTCACAACACCTTGGTGGAGATTGATCAATATGAAGTTTGAAGAGCTAAGGGATACATTGTTGGGTGACATAGGGTATCTGCCTGAGTATGCAAACATACCGGTGAAGAGATTGGATGTATGGAAAGATTACCCTAATTTCACAAAGGCACACAAATGGGTAAGAATCATTCTAAGCCAAATGCATGATGAATTTATATACTTGGACAAACCCTATGGAATAATAAAAGAGGCCATTAGGGCAGTCACAGGGTTGATTTATGTAGGACCCCTACCGACAATGAAGGCCGTAAGAATGGATCAAGTGAGGGAATCAACCAGAGGAATGATAGATGGGAGAAACATACATGTCAAGGATATCACAGATTCGGGAGTGAAATATGCCACCATGGACATTGCATAAAACGTCTACTATGCCAACTGAGAGGGCTCGACCATAGCCACTGCAATTCATACTGCCTACCAAATGGTGAAGGAGGGCAAGGATTTTGACCTCTATGAGGTGATGTGCCAACAACTGCTGGATAATTTTTAGAAGATCAAGGATTTGAATTACAAATTCTAGTATGGTACCTTAATTCTTTGTCTTACATTTTACTTCTTGAATGAGTTACCAAGGTTCAAGGGGAAACAATAGAATCAAAACATACCAATAGGGTTAGAGGTGAAAAGGCACATAGCTCAATTCAGGGATACAAAATCATTCAGTGCCACATATTGGGGGTTCTTTAAAACCCTACAAGAGGAAATGAGGGCAAGAGAGAGAATTCTGTAAGGAGTGGTGAAGAAATACATTAATCAGATCACATTTCTGGTAGACAAGGATTTCACATACATGGAGGTAGTTGAGCCAAGAACAACATGGGTACCCTAGTTTCCTTATGAAGTAACTGCAGTAGAGGCAAAAGCCTATGCACAAAACTTATTGAGCAAACCCAAGGACACAAATATGGAGAAATTTAGTACCTATTTAGAGGTGATGGAGAAACAACATAAAAATCATAGTGAAGAACACCTAGAAAAGCATAGAGAGAAGTTGTATAAACAATGGGGAGTTCTGGATAAGGAAACTACCTTAACTCCAAAAACCTACCACATCATCTCCACTACCTACAAAGGAGGTTCTGCCAGTTAGGAGGTAAGAGATGACTACATCAAAGGCACCATCATCCTCTACCATATCCATAGAAGAAGACTCCCCGAAAGAAACAACAAGCAAAAAGAAAGAAAACTAAAGAAATTCTGAAGGAGATTGAGTCTGAAGAAGAAGGGGATGCACAAGAATGAAAATTGAAAGAAGGAAAAGAGCACAATAGACACCAAAGGATGAACTAGCTAAGCAACAACAAGAAGAACCAGCACAAGAGCCCTACAATCTAGATGTATTGTTCAATTCTATGGAGAATGTAGGTATGTTACAAGAAACTATTTCTTTATATGATGACTCATATAAAGAAAATAAACAACTGATAGTTCAAGTAATGATAAAATACATGAGGTATAAGGAAAAGACACTAGATGAAATAATGGAAGGATTTCTAGATAGTTTGGTAGAAGCATTTAGGGAAAGGATAAATAAGGCACCCCAATTGGAGGAGGAAATAAGACAGAATGCCATTGAGAAGCTCAATGACACATTGTCATTGGAGAAGAAGAATGAGCTGATATAGCTACAAGCCATGGAGCTGAAGAGAAAACAAAGAGTAGATAAACTCATGGGGGGAAACAAGAAGGAAACGGAGAAAATTCAAAAAGAAACTGATGAGGTAACAATAAAGATATACCAATCCATCAAGGATCAAGAGCAACAACTGGCACCATCACCTCTGCATAATGCTAAGATACTGGTAGGAGGAGAAAACAAAACAAAGGCAAGCCAAGATGGAAGTCAGTTAGAAACTTCTACACAAGGGGCACCTCCTCAAGAGAACACAAGGATGGAGGAGATAAACACATAACAACAACAAAGGAGCCCACAAACACAATACGGAGGAGAAGGAAGAAGGAACACAGGAAAATATAGAGGAGCAAAGGGGATCAATACAAGTTGACAATCCAAAAGCCTCCTCATCTTCAATTGAGTCCATCAAGGAGTTCTTGGAGCAACAAAAGTAGATAACACCCATTCTAACTCCACAGTTGTAACAATTGTTGGTGGTAGAGGGCCAAGTGAATCTTGCCAAAATATCCCCATTATAGAAGCTATAGTTTGGAGATGTATTCCATTCCTCTATGAGAGCAGAAATTTTGAAGCAACATGTGGAAGGGAGTGAATTGTTGCAAGATGTAGTAAATACATTGGCTAAGGAGATTCCAGAGACACTAAGGGACACTACCTTACCCTTGTCAGAGTAGTTGAAATAGTTGACACAAGGGTTCAAGGATTACTCTAGCCAGCTGGAAAAGAAAATCATAGAGCAATTGAATAAGAAAAGATTGGTGGAGATGATAAATAAGTGTGTCAAGGCACACACTCAGCTAGAAACACATATAAAGAACATTCAACAGAGCATTACAGAGGCTAACATCCTTTACCAATTTTGTTTGAAATGGCCACAGTCCACCAAAGCAATAAAAGACCAGAGGGATGCTCTAGAACTACAAATAGCAAATGTGGCCCAGCCCAGTAAGATCCATGTTGGGTGAATATTTTGTTATCAACTAACTGAGAACAAAATGGTTATATCAACCATAGTACAATGAGATTTAGTCTCTCCTCTCAGAAAGAGGAGGCTCTCTTCTTATTGTTCACTACAATCAACAAGTACTTAACTAGATTTATGTACACTAAAAACTAACATGTGGATGGTGCCATATCATCTATTTCTCTTTTTTTAGAAAAGATGTTTTTCTTAATCCTCACAATGTATAATAAACTTAAAAACCACTTGTTGGAACAATAATAACTAATATCAAGATAGAATAAATGTAAGAATACTCAAAATGATATCAGAGTGAAATAACCAAGAAACCCACAAAAGCGCAAAGTCTTTTGTTGCTTCTTTCGCTAACTTGAAGTTGGAAATGTATAGAATAAAGTGTAGACCAAAGTCTCCACCGTATGCTATCAAGAGATTAATGAACATCGAAAATAAATAGCAGCTCAAAGTCTTCTAATATCTTGAACTCATGAACATATAACATAAACTCCAAAGATAATGTTGTAGCACAGAGACTCCAAAATCAACTTTAGATCACCTCCTAGATTATATGTGTAATCATTAGCATGTTTTGCCCTAGGTACCTATGTCATCACCATATTAGTTAAATAAATTTTATTTATTTGACTAATTTATTTTATCTCCTTTCAATCCCATAATCCTATCTTCTATAATTAAATAAATTTTTATTTATTTAATTATTCATGGCCATTAATCCTCTCTAGTTAAATAAGTATTTTTAATTGTTTAATTAGTCACTTATTTATTTTTCTATAATTAAATAATATTTTATTTATTTAATTATCTTTCCACATCACCTCCCATCACAATCCAAATTAATTAAATAAATTAAATATTTATTTAATTAATAAAATCTTGATAAAATCCTCTTGCTTTCTTTCTAAAATTGCAACTCATGTATATCTAATTAATTTATTTAGTTAGATAATTCATCTCATCTTTTTAGGATTTAGTTCCTTTAAAACAAAAAATCAATACTTTCTATCTTTTTAACAAATCCTATCTTATCTTGTTTTATTTCCTCTTTTGTCTAATAAAGCAAAAATCCAATCCTTATTGAATTTTATCAAATCTTCTTCCCTCCACATCAAAAATTAGTCTTTGTCTATAAATATGGCCTCTCACAAGCCATTTGGAATGCATTAAGTTTAATATCCTTATGTTGTCGAAATTCTTCCTCTCATCCATCATCTATCTATTATCTTCACAATCTTCATTTATCTATATTCCTCTATCATCTTATATCAATCGTTATGCTGTGTATCTAAGTAACATTAAATTAGGCTACATCAATCAAATAAAATTTCATCGATCATTCAAGAAAATTGAGGTATTCGAAAGGTTTGGGTAAAAAGGTAATTACATGTCTTGTTTTATCTTTCGCTTTATCCAAATTTCTTGTCTACATTCTAGCATGCCCTGTGGGACTCACTTCTCCTAATCAAATCTTATGTTATTTGTAATTTTTTGTTATAAAAATTTGTGTTTTTTCTAACTCTTGTTTGACAAGTTTTACAAGTGATTGTTACAAGTGACCTCCTAGGCTAAAACATACATCATAGTTGCATCCAGAAGGGCCAAGAGGTGAAGAAAAACATATAATTTGACCCTTTTTAGTGCAGGTGAAATTTGAGCCAATGTTTGTAGGATGATGAATAGTGTTTCCGACGGTGAACAGTGCTTTCCGGCGATGAACAGTGCTTTCTGGTAGTGAATAGTGTTTTCTGGCATTGAACAATGTTTATGGCATCGAATAGTGTTCTCTAGTAGTGAATAGTGTTCTCAGGCAGTGAACAGTGTTTTCAGGCCGTGAATAGTGTTTTTTTCTTTAAAGCTTAAAATAGTTCTCTTTTTAAAACTACCATAACTTTTGCAAATCATGTCAGGTTTTAAAGTTTTTATAGTCATTGGAAAGATAACACAATGAATTACGCAGTTGTGAAGAAATTATTAGGTGAATTTGTCATTTTCCATCCTTTTTTCATAGTCAAGTCAAACTTGGTTTTAAAACTTCAAACAAGCATATCTTGAGCAAAACACATCCAATTTCAGTGATTTTTTTTTTAAATTGCTTAGAATCTTCCAAGTTTTCTATTTATGCACTCTACTTTTCTTTATTAGATCATCCATATTAGATTTTAACAGATTGCATCTTTTTGACCTAATCCCCTTTTTGCTTACAAGTCTGGTTCTCTTCTTGTCTTGATGACTTTCAGGGGCATCTAAGGAGCTGGAGCAGTGTTTGGATCACTCAAAATAGAAAATTGGAAAGTGAAAACAATCAGGTGCACACATTCCATCTGTCATCTCTAATAATTGCTTGTCAAAACACTTCGATTTGGGGCTTAAAATGAATCTTGTCTTCAAATCACACATCAAAAATTAGGTCTAAAATTAACCATTGTCTTCATCACATCTTGGCTTTGGGATCTTAAAAAAAACCAGTTCTGGCATTATCTTCTTACCACACTTTTCATTTCTTAAGGGTTAATTAACAACTATGATTTGTCAAACCCTATCTAGGAGGCTTGCTAGGGGATTTCATCACCCCTAAGGATGATCTCAACCATGTGTTTTGGTGGGGTATATCAAAGGGGGGAGAGTGAAAGTTGTACCTCAATCTAGCTACATAGTCATTGGGACAACCTTGTGGCCCCGAGTGATTTTGGACACAAGGTGAAGTGGTATTCGCTTACGCTTATGCCACATCCATTCAACGGGCTAGTGTTCATAGATTTGGGCCCCTCATACCTTGTGTATATCAGGGACACCCTTAGTTAACCCTTGTGCATCCTAGCTTAATAATTATCAGCCATACCCTACCTGATTAATCATTAGGTCTTGTTGTTGTGTTTGCAAGTGTTTGTTTAATCATAACATCTAATCTTGCAAGGAAATTTGAACATTGTGTTGGGCGTGTGTGTTTATGCATTTACATTGTGTTTGATATTCCCCAAGTCAAACTACTAATCTTTCCTTATCATCTAAGCAATCACATCCTAAGCAAACCCTAATTCATCCTAATCATCAATCCAAGTTATCCCATCATCATCCTTATCATTATCCTAATCCATCCAAGTCACCTAACCCAATCATCCACACCATTATCAAAACCCAAAATCCAAATCAGCCTAATCAAAAATCAAGACCTTATTTGATCATTATCAACATTTATCCAAACTGCTTGAGATCATTAATCTATCTCAAGTAAGTCATCCAATCAAATCAAACAAATCAACTCTATTACTTAAGTGTCATTAGTCTACCTTGAGTATAGAAAATCATCCAATCAACTCTATTACTTAAGTGTCACTAGTCTACCTTAAGTATAGAGAATCATCCACTCTTTGAAGAAAAACAAATCATCCTAAGGTATTGAAATTTGATCTCCAACATTGCAACCACTCCACATCATCATATCCTACTCTACCACTTGTAAACATAGACATGACATTTCTAAACAAGACCTATGAGAATGATCCTTATGGCACCAAAAGAATGCTTGATCAACTTAAGTGGTTATATAGAAATGAAGAAGACCTTGTGCCACCACAACATCAACAATTCCAACATCAAGCCCAATCACCACATCAACAACCTCCATATCAATCCTATGTGTAACCTATATCATTACATCAACCTAATCCATCCACATGGCATGCTACCCCTTCATTGACCTATCACATTCCTTACCCATATCAACCCACATCATAACAACCATTATCCTATGCAACCTATGCATAATCATCACAACAACAAATCACCCAACAACAACAACCAATCACATCACAACAACAATCCCAATCATATGTGTCACCTTCACCATTATCCCAACCTACTTCATCCACCTATCATGTTTATGCTACATCAACTCAACAACATCCATCTCAAGATCATCCAACTCATTTCAACGTTCAAACACATCATCAAACCTATCCTCAAGACTAGCAAGTGTCCTTACAAGAATTACATGCAAGCTCAAGTTGTCCTTTGTATATAGACCAAGTGTCCTCACAAGAAGAACATGCAAGTCCAAGTGGCCCTTTATACATATGTCAAGTGTCCTTAAGTCCACCTTTGCATAACTTAGCATCCTTTGACAATGGAGAAACTAATCTAGCAAATGCATCTTATGAGTCCTCTTCACCATCCAATCATATGCCAACACATGAGCCAATTACTCCTATCCCAACACCATGTGATCCCAATCCTAGTCCATTGGTCCATCAACCTTCATCACCTTCATCCCCATGATCCACTAACCTTCCATTAAAGGATTCCATGGAGATACTTTTGGAAAATTTGGTTCAAGCAAATTTGGTTGAGCTACCCCTGCTAAAATCATATTCTCCATCTATTTTTAAACCTAGTTGGTATAAATATGATGAATATTGTACACACCATAGATATAAGGGTCACACCATATCCGCTTGCGTAAATTTTAAAAGATTGGTCAATAACCTAGAAGATTGTGGTAATATTGTGTTAGATCAAACCAATCTATCTAATCCCATTGTCCTTCCATCTAGCCCAAGTCCCAATCCATCCAATCCCATTATTCCTCCACCTAATGCTAATCCTAAGCCTACAACACCATCTACCCTAATTATCCATCCCCTATATTGTCCTATCACACATACCCTTGCACAGCATGTGATCCATTGGTTACTAGCTAGGAACAACTTATCCCCATGTCCAACACCTATCCTTGCACCTATCTAGGAGCCCTCTATTAACATGCCTAGCCCTTCAACCCCATCATGTGATCCAAAAGCCATTGACCCTATTTAAGAGCCTCTTATCATGAGCCCATGTCAAAGTTCATCATACTCTCTCATGGATGAATACCAAGAACCCATCTAACTTTTCCAAGAGGCTCCTACATACCCTTCCATTCAAGCAACCCAAGAGATATGTCAAGAACATAATACAATTCATGTGGAAACATCAATCCCCCATCCTAATCAAGATCAAATTACTTCCATGCACCTCATCCATAATTTATACCTTCTCTATGATCAAGATGAAACCCGTGATGAAGAATCTATTCCTGAGCAACTTGATCCTATACCTATACATGAGCAACCAATCCAAATCTCACCCATCCATAATCTATACCTTCTCTATGATCAAGATGAAACCCATGATGAAGGACCTATCTACGAACACCTTGATCCTATCCTTCCTCCAATACCCATCCATGAGCAAGATATCCAAATTGCTCCAATCTATCCTCCATCTAGCCCCATCCATTATCTACAAACATCCAGTCCCCTTGATGAGACAAAGGCCTCCCAAGCAAGCATAGATGATCAAACTAATAATGATCCTTCCACATCCACCATCAACCCTATTCCAAATCCACCATCATCTCTTATTGGTTGTACCACCTTCATCCATGAGTGTTCCTCCTTACAACACCAGCAACCATTATCCTCTATCTCACCTTCTCCATCCTATAAGGAACTCATGTCTAGTGTTCCACCTACACCTAGTCCCACTGTCAATCGCATGCTCCGAAACATGAACTACCAAGGTAAAGGCTTAGGCCTTCATGAACAAGGTATTTTGGAGACAATCCATGTCAACGTCCCTCAATGCTCATATGGCCTTGGATACACACCTCAAGGTCAACAATCTAACGATGTTGGTACTTCTTCCATTCATCCAAAATCCACCACCTTCCATCCATAAGCTCTCCACAATTCACATCATAATCCACTATCATTCCTATCATAATCCACCATCTACCTAATCCATCTTTCATTCAATCTCTTACCAACATCTATGAGCATAATGACCTTGACATGGTCCATGTGATGACATAACTCTCTAATGGGACTATCATCTTTCATGGAACTAGACACTTGAGTTCATTCTATCCATATCCACCTATCCCATCAAAAGTAAAAAAAAAATTAAAAAAGTAAAGAGAAATCCCTTCGTCCAATGGTGAAAACCTAGTAAACAAGTGCCTTGGATAAGTATCATGATAAAAACCTGGCAAATAGGCATCATGTGTAAGTTGATCTTCTATGTCACCTACACTTGGGGCACCTTGTCTCATCCACCATATCATTTTCAACCTATCTTACTGTACCATTTCCTACCATCCTTATCCATTCTACATACATACACATATCCCATTGCATCCATTCATCCATCCTTCCTGGTCTTGATCTCGATAAAAATTGGGGGGCAAAATGTTGAAACATGCCTTGGATAACTCTTGATATACCTTATCTTTTCCAACAAACTGATCCTATCATTATCCTCTTGTCATTAGCCATCTTTCCATAAGCCCTATCGTTATAAGTGTTGTCATGAAAAATCCTAAGCATACTATCTAGAATGGGGCATGTTATTCCTATGTGACATAGCCTTTTTAGATCACATCCTTTCTCTTACGCGGACATCATTTCCATTCCACTATCGCCTATCTATTTATCTATCCATCCTTGCACCTAGACTTGGCTTCTCCTTTTGTCATTAGTATTTAGCACTAAGGCTACCCCAAATTGTAAATCCATTAGCATCCCAAAACATTAAAAAACCCAAAAAAAACAATAACATATCAAAAATACAAAAAAAATCATATAAAGTCCTGAAAAAATACAAAAAAATCATGTAAAGTCCTGAAAAAATACAAAAAAAACATATTAAGTCTTGAAAAAATACAAAAAAATCATATATCCACCAAAAATCCAAAGCAATAGAATCAACCAATAAAATTCAACTCAAATCAATTTTTCAAAACAATCATGCCAAATCAATTCTTCCAAACATTCAATAAAAAACCAATCATCAAACCAATCAATTCAATCCCTCAAATCCAACCAATGAATTCATCCATTCTTCAAACTCAATCCAATCATATCATCTCAACCAAATAATCACTTCAAATTATCAAATCAAATCAATCACTTTTTCCAATCCAATCAATCAGTGAGAATCACATCAATTAATCCATTCATCACTCATCCCACCATCATCATCACAAATTAGAACTACATCTCATCTCTATTGTTAAATTCCTTGATCCTGTGGATATAGTGTATGTAGGCAATCTGGAATACAAAGAAAGTACCCAAATTCCAAGCGATACTCCTCTTTCATCATTCATCCTTGTGTTGATGTAGGGATACATCATTCCCCGCCATGACAACACTATCATCATTAATCAATCAATCAATCAACAATTAATCATTGGTTTACAGCTTTATAGGGGCAATACCTTGTTTGTTTTTGAATCATTTGTGCATGCTTGCTTTCTTGCTTGTGTGTTATCATTTTTATCTTGATTTTGTATCACATCAGTATCATTCCAACTAATATTCATATCTTGTGTATGTTGGAATAGCTTGTTGCATTATCCTTTGCATCTAAGGTCACATCATACCTTTTGTGTATTAGGACTTTAATGCTCTAAGTTTTCTTCCTCATATGTCTAGACAAGGTTGTATTATGTTGGGGCACGAGACACATCATCACCTTGGTCCTCATACTCTGGTGCATAACGTCTAGTGCTATATCAAACATCATGATTTCTCACTTTTGTTGCAGCATAACACATCATTCCTTTCTTCTATCCATTCCCTTATCTTTCTTCCTGGACCAATCCATTTTATTTCGAGAGCCTACCCATGCTTGTCCAACCTGCCTATCCTCTTGAGGGGGCATCCTTATAATATCTTTCCTTCATCTTTTTGATTTCAATCCCTACCTTAGCTTCTTTGAAATGATGTTACTCAATACAACTTTCATCATGTTGAACATCATCTCAAAGAGGGGCAAAATGTAGACACCCAAAAATGTCCATGTCTTGCAACATCTTGTCATTAGCATGTTTTGCCCTAGGTACCCATGTCATCACCAAATTAGTTAAATAAATTTTATTTATTTGACTAATTTATTTTATCCCCTTTCAATCCCATAATCCTATCTTCTATAATTAAATAAATTTTTATTTATTTAATTATTCATGGCCGTTAATCCTCTCTAGTTAAATAATTATTTTTAATTGTTTAATTAGTCACTTATTTATTTTCCTATAATTAAATAAATTTTTAGTTATTTAATTATCTTTCCACATCACCTCCCATCACAATCCAAATTAATTAAATAAATTAAATATTTATTTAATTAATAAAATCCTTTTGCTTTCTTTCTAAAATTGCAACTCATGTATATCTAATTAATTTATTTAATTAGATAATTCATCTCATCTTTTTAGGATTTAGTTCCTTTGAAACAAAAAATCAATATCTTTCTATCTTTTTAAAAAATCCCTTCTTATGTTGTTCTATTTCCTCTTTTGTCTAATAAAGAAAAAATCCAATCCTTATCGAATCTTATCAAATCTTCTTCCCTCCACATCAAAAATCAGCCTTTGTCTATAAATATGGCCTCTCACAAGCCATTTGGAATGCATTAAGTTTAATATCCTTATGCTGCCAAAATTCTTCTTCTCATCCATCATCTATCTATTATCTTCACAATCTTCATCTATATATATTCTTCTATCATCTTCTATCAATCATTATGCTACGTATCTGAGCAATCAACATTAAATTAGGCTACATCAATCAAACAGACTTTCATTGATCATTCAAGAAAACTGAGGTATTTGAAAGGTTTGGGTAAAAAGGTAATTGCATGTGTTGTTTTATCTTTCATTTTATCCAAGTTTCTCATCTACAATATGAACTCACACTACGATTTGATCAATTGCATAAGAAAGTGCAAAGGAAAAGACATAAGAACATCTCTAATGTACCAAAAGTTTATTCCAAAACAAAGTTTGAATGCCCACTTGCTTTTCTTATTATTGATAAAATTATGATTTACAGCTTGAATGCAATCTCAAAATGCTCTTCAATTCAGCAGCGCTTCACATCAATAACTAAAAAATAATATTTACATAAGAGGCCCTCTTTATTTATAGGGAGAGGCCGAGAGTAAAAATAAGAAATCTACAACTACATTGACTTATTCAAAATCAGAGTCATAATTGACTTGTGACTTTGTCTCACAACTCCATGTATTCTAATTTTACAAAATGACATGGATTTTGTCAAATACAATTTACAAAGCATGAAAACTAAAGCATGAAAAAATATCTAAGTGTCCTTGGACACTTCTTCATCATCTTGATCTTTCCACAAGAAATCTTCATATCTTTTCACAGTAGCCTAGACTACATTATTGTTAGGCCCCAGTGTATGCTTGGAGATGATAAGCACTCGAGTGATGGAATCAGTGAGTGTGTTGGGCATGCTCTTATGCTTATTCAATATCTTTTGTAACTTATTCAGAGTTGTTTGAAACTCCATCAACATGTCAAGTGAAGCTAATGAAAAGAATTTTGTTTCTACTTTTTACACTAGGTTGTTGAATTCCTGAATAATTGCATCCTTGGGGAGTGTTTTCTAGCTATCATCAGGCATATGACATGGAAGCTCTGCCAGCTCATCTGAAGTATCTTGAGCCTTATTTTCTCCCCTCTCAAGATCTTTCTTCAAATCTAGTATCAGGCCTTCAATAATATCCTTTTTGTGAATTATGGCCTCCCAATACTCCACATACTTTCTTCTATTGGGGATCACCCCATGTTTAATCAACACTTCAATCTTGAAGTCCCATAGCTTGTTCCACGAATCAAGATCATGTACAATTAGCTACATGTCTTGAGAAAGGATCTCAAGTGTTTGATTGATTTCCTTAACAACTTTGCGCAAGTCATTATAAAGCTCAACAGATGACTTTATAAGCAGCGAACCCTAGGCAAGCACTCTGTCAATCCAGGCATCAACTACCTAACCCTTTGCACCAATTCTTTCATCTTTCAGAAAAAATTCATTACTTGTGCTTGTGCTAATAGGTTCAACCTATTCAGATGAATGAGTTATTTTAAGAAGCACTGATTTCAACTGATCAACCTACACTTTGAGCTGGTCCTTTATGGCTTTTCCCTATCATATCTATCTAGCAAGGCATTTAGTTGTGCTAGAAGGTCTTCCTTCACACTCACATGCATTTGTTTACCTAGATCAACTCTAGTTATGACATAATCAAGATTCTCAAACTCTATGATACTTTTGTCAGATGAAAGAACATCAATCTCTACAAATTTGTTTTTTGATTCATCAACAAACACTCTAGACAAAATCTTGGCCTTTTTGGTTTCCTTCAACTTTACTAGAACTAACTGACCGAAATAAAAGTCATCGGGTGATATAGATTGCTTCTTTCTTTTGGGTTGTTGTGACATAAGCCATGGTGGAAGGACAAAGGTATCACCTCTTATTTCTACAGATGTGGTTTGAGTGGACACAGGTGGAATTGTAGGTTCTTGTGATTTGGGTGGAATGGGATAATCTTGCACTGATACTGCCACAAGTGGTGGTGTCTGTGTTTGTACGGTGGAGAGATTAACTTCAACATTCACTTGAGAAGAAGAACCCAAAAACTTCTCAAACTCTGACTGGGAAATTGAATCAATCATAGACATAGGAATATCAAAAAGACTAGGCATAGAAGAAAGAGGAACAAAGATATTATCAACATTGTCCAATGGTGTATCAAACACAAACTAATTTTCAGGTGTTGAAGGGGAAGAATTCACAAAATGGATGGACACACTTGGTGATGGTGATTGAGGGTTATTTGGAATACTGATGATTGATGTGCACTTCATATTACAGGAGCAATAGGAGTTTACACATTTGAAACCACAAGAGGGGAAGGGGGGATGTCACCTGAGTAGATTTAGCTCTTGGATTGTCAAGTTGTTCTTGTGACTCATCTTCTGCTACCTCCTCTTGCTTGACATCTTGTTGTGTAGATGTTCCTTTCTTTTCCTTTCTTTTCCCCTTATCTCCTGTCCTGAAAACAAACTTAATCCTCTTTTCACCAGAAGGGGTATCTTCCTTATTCTTCATCCTCAATTCCTCCTTTCCTGGAGGCCCTTCTAGTTATTCCTCCTCTGAGTCTGTTAAAAAAGGCTTCAATTTCATACCCTTCTTTATCAGCCACACATTGGTGTTTGCAAGAACTTTCTGAAATCTCTGTCTCACAGAAGTCATCTCTTTTTGAGACCATTGAGTAGCAGGTAAAGGGGTGTCAACAATCCTGTTGCCCATGTACACAACCTCTACTATGTCTCCCTCATCTTGCATATCTTCTGACACATTAGCCAATTAAAAATTTCTCACTTGGTTGAGAGAGAGCCTACTATAATCCATCCTTCTTACATCTTCATCAGTTCTGCACTCTATCCAGATATCTTCAATCATGTGCAGGGTAAGTGCAAGAAGATGAGTTCACTTTTTGGCCAAAAAGTGGAAGTGTTTTTCCTATTTTTCAAATTTTGTCATACTTGGAGTGACAATTTGAAGCACTTGCACATAAAATATTAAGATGATGTAAAAATAAGAAATGTAGGATTTTGTTTCTAGTTTTCAAATATGTAATTTTTTCTAATACCCAGATGATGCAAGTTAGTTTTTTATTGGATGTACAAAAAGTGGTTTTTAAAAGTCCCATGTTTTTTGCAAAAGCATGCATGTGTACGACCAACATAATTTGACCTAAATTAATGTATTTTTCTAATTACTTTTGTGTAAATATTCTTAGGATGTTGAATTTTGGTTAGGATATTTTTTATTAATTTTTTAATGGCCCTAATTAGTGTTTTTAAAACCTCTCATGTATGGCCAACATAATTTGAGCTAAACTAATCAATTTAGTTAAAAAAAAAAGCATTATGTAGAAAATGATGTCTAGTTTGGTTAGATATATTTTTTTTTCAAGAAACTTTCAAAATCAAAAGTTCTTAAAAAATAGTAACCTATGTTATTTCAATTTTATGAGTTAGTTTGTTTAGAAAATAATTAATAAATAGAAAATTTTGTTCAATAGTAAAAAAATTACATAATTGAAAAGTAGACTTTCAGATCTAGAATGGGTTTTAATTTTGTTAAAATATTTTGAAAAAAAGTCATCAGCCACAATGGTGAAACTAATTTTTTCTCCCATTGTTTTCATGGCTTCTTAGTTGCAGGTTGGTTGTAGGTCCAAGGCTTAGGCTCAGGTTTCCAAGTCTTTACCAAGCCTAAATCCAATGCAAATTGGCGAGTGTCATATTTAAAAAAACAAGAAACGGGTACCCATTTCTAAATGAGTACCCACTCGCAACGGGTGCCTGTTACAAATAGGTACCTGTTTATTTTTCTTTTCTGTAGAATGGGTACCTGTTTTAAAACAGGTACCCATTTCTTGTTTTTTAGAATGGGTACCCATTTTAAAGCGGGCACCCATTTTAAAACGGGCACCCATTTCTATTTTAGTTATTTTTTTTTTTTCATAAATTGGTAGTACAACTGAAACCCTGCAACATTCCCTTTACCAGTATGACTGATAGTGACAAATTTTGTAATTTTTTTATGTGCAAAGTGTCAATTCAAGCTCTCAACAAGGCATATCTTATGCAATTTTTAGATGGAATGAAGTAGAAAATCTATTTTTTTACAAGCATTCAATTTCTTGGAGAGACATTTATTTTTACCAATACACTGACAATGATAAATTCTGTGACTTTTTTATATGCAAGGTGTTAATTCGAGCTCTAAAGAGGACATATTTTATGCAATTTTTACAAGGATTCAATCATAAGGAGAATTTTCAAATAGAATGAAGTAGGAAATCCATTTTTTAGAAGGATTCAATTTCTTGGAGAGATCAAACAAATGTCAAGCAACTATCATATTGAACAAAGGATCTATTTCTACTTGTATTTCATACATTTTTAAAGAAGGGATCCAACACATTTTGGTAATCATGGGATCAAATAAACATCAACAAAAAAAGAAGAGGAAGGTTATGACAGTTGAAGAAATTGAAGCACATAGAGAGAAAGAGGCAAAATGACAAAGAGATAGGAGAGGGAGGATTAAAAAAATGAAGAATGATATAACATCTAATTCGATGACTATTGAAGAGGAGAACATTGAGGAGGAGAACATTGGAGAGGAGAATATTGGAGAGGCCAATTTAGATGAAGTGAATGTAGAGTATGCAAATATAAGAATGAATCTAGGTATGTCTTCGAACCCCTTGAATGATAATGAGATTAATGATTTAAAGCAAGTTGGATATAATATTGATGAGATAAATGCTTCTACTACAAACAAGACAATAAAAAATAAAAATGAAAACCATTGTATGCATGAAAATGAAAAAGTTTTTTTTTAAAAAAAATTGAAAGTAATGTTTTGAAGGATCTTCATGGTAAGATATCTTGGAGACAAATTCTAACATATACAAATAGATTGTACAAATTATTTTTTTATAGAAAAACTCTTAGATTTCAATGCCAACTTGTATTACAATTGATGAGAATGTCAAAAATAAGAAAAGTAATGAAAACATTAGGCATTTTTGTAAAACCCAAAAAGGTGGATGAATCAATGGAACAAGTTATGTCTAGTGTTGCTAATACTATTGGTTCTATAGGAAAATGTAGTCAATCTAAGGATAAGAATGTAACACGTCGAGCAATAACAACTGCTTTAGTTAATAAATCAGTTGTGAGCAAAAGAATGATACGTAAGACAAGTGGATATTTAAATGTTCATGTTATAACTTTAAGAAGAGGAGCAAAGAGAAGAGTAAGTATTGAAGATGATTCAATCAACCAATGTTAGACTTTTAGTGGTAGAATCCCAAGGTCTGACATGAAATTAAACAATGAAATTAGGTCTTTGATTGAAAAATATTGGCATGATAATACAAGGGTTTCATCAAATGCTAGAGATGTTTTGAAATTAAGGGTGGGGTCAAAAAATCATGATCATAATCCAAAACATCTATTAGACATGACTTAAACAAAATTATATAGAAAATTTTTAGATGATTTAGTTATAGAAAATTTTAGTATAAGTAAAAGATCATTTGAGAAATGCAAACCTTGGTATGTCAAGATTAATAAGCAACGAATCTCTTGGTGTTATAAAACTCATGTGCAATTTCATTATTTTTATGTTATTTTTCGATATATAAGTTGTACTTTGCATACTAACCAAATTATGTAGGAATTTGGTATTAATATGCCACCTACAACAATTAAGGATTTTATAACAAATATTCTTTGTGAAACAACTGATGAGCAATTCTATTTTTTAAAACCATGTGTTTCTGGACAATGCAATAGAGGTGGTAACCTTTCATTGTTAGGAGAATGCATGCATGAAAGTAGTTCACACGATTTTAGACAACAGTAAGTGGATGTGAAGAGGTTCACCAATGTTCAATATCCATTAAAGGATGGAAAAATTGGAAAGCGTTGTGAGTTATTCACAAAAAAAAGTAGTGTACATGCATTCATCACAGAGTTCAAGAATAAGATTATGTATAAATATGTGAAACATTCTCAATATGCTCAGTGGCTTGATGAACAATTCCCCAGATGTAAGAACACATTTCAAATTGGAACTATACTTTCAGTGGTTGACTTTGCAAAAAACTATACACTTTCTCCACAAGAGGAGATTCAATCACAATATTATAACTCAGTACAGGTGGCCTTATTTGTTCATATTGTATATAGACATGTAGTTGATAGTACAGAAGATGATAGGAAAATTTTGAGAGAGTACCATTTCTATGTGAGTATAACTAGTTATATTCATCAGAGTTTGTGCAATATTGTTTTAAAGTATTTAACAACTTAAAAGAAAGACAAATCTAGATGACACGACATTTCATATGGTTAGACAGTTGTACAAGACAATTCAAAAATTCTTGAATGTTTTACTAGTTAAGTAGGGCCCATAAAGAAAACAATATCCAATAGGAGTTTCTTTGAAGCTGGACATCGTAAAGCAAAACATGATGGAGTTGGAGCATGTGTGAAAAGGGCTCTTGCTAGGGAGCAACTAAAATTTCATGATGCAACAAAGTTTCAAGATGCACATGTAATTATGGATTGGTGTAATGCAAAATTGACTATAGGATCAAGTGAGAACTCTAAAGTTCAATAGTTTTTTTGGTTGGTTGAAGAAGAAAACATTCCTCCCTAATTTGATTGTGATACAATTAGTGGATCAACAAAATGGAATTAATTTAAGAGTTCAAATGCAAGCACATGGACTCTATGGACTAGGGAGCTCGCATGTTTTTGTCAGTTTTGTATCGTAGGTGAGTGGTAAGCATTTAAAAATACATATTGGGTTGAAGAACAGCAACAAAATTCCTTAACACCTCTACAAACACATGATCAAAATGAGATAACATTTGAGGAGGATAATCATTTGCAAGCATCAGATGACTATGAGCATATTTCAGACTTCGTACAAGAAGGTACATTCATTCAATATTTCTTTTCTATACATTTTTTTGGAAATATATATTTAATTATACATATGTAAGTATGTATATTTTTGTGACTTACTGAATTTGAAATTTTTTTGTAGGACATGTGTATGTTGTTGTTTCACCCGAGGGTAATGAAGAGGAAACATAGTATTGGTTGGCTCGGTGTGTTGAGGCAAAACAAAAGTTGTTACAACCTAGAGTAGATGATGATAACTTTGAGTATCTAATAGGTTCTGTGGTTGTTACTGGCACTTGGCTACGTAAATATTTGATAAGGAGGAATGGTATACCTGCATTTGAAGATTATGAAAGACACAAGAAAATTTTGCACTACTTGCATCTGATTGTGGCAACAAATATACAATTAGTGAGTTATAAAGGGAGACCTATCACAAAAGAATTATGGACACTTTCTATGGAAGAGCATGAGGCAATCATAGATGCATTACAAAAAAGAGAGGATGTAGATGGTACAATGGAGTAAATGTTTTAAATGATTAACAAGTATGTAGAAATTTTAAAACATTTAGTCTTTGTCTAGGATGAGTTTAGGATTAATACGATTGATAACTTAACTAATTGATTCATCTCCCCTTAAGCATCCTTGATGCAGAGGCATCCACACTAAAACCTTAACACACAGCATGGATGTCTGCAGCCCATCATCATCATCATCATCATCATCATCATATTTACTCTTTACACTATCAGCATCATCATATTTACTGTCGCCGACCGATACCCTCCTGCAGACAAGCCTTCGCCCTTTCGCCTGTCAACAACATCATCTTATTCGACTATCAGCAGCATCATCATATTCGGCAGCGCGAACATCCTCCTGACGTCCACTGTTCATCTCACTGACAACTTCCGTCTTCACTATCTTCAGCATCATGATGTTCAACATCATGTTAATCAGCAGGATACGGAACATCCGGTTCCTCCCATATATCCTGATGATGACAAACCTTAACTCCACGCACCATCCCCTCGATGCTTACGTCACCCCAATATCCTGATGACGATTATCCTGATGACGATGACGTCACATACAGCTCCTCAATATCCTGCTACTCTGAAATATCCTGATGACGTATATCCTAATGATGATGACGTCATATCCTGCTGTTGGCCAAACTTAGCTTTTTTCGGCCCGCGATCAACCCGATCTTCAACCTGATGCCGATACCCTCCTCCTCGGCAACTCCTGATGATGATCACCCCGACGTTCATTCACTTCATGCAATCGATAGCATCATGCTCATCTTCACTTATCCGGATGACGATGCCCGAAGTGACTGCAGGATATTCACCAAATTATCCTGATGATGCCGTTTTGACAAATTTCCAGCCTTAGCGGATTTTCACTGTTCTGATCCACCGAACCTCCTGGGATGACCCGATCCACTCTCAGGGTGATCTTCCACACTTTATCAGCTTGACCTAGCACATGCCCATGCTAGGGTCTTCAACACCTTTCAACCACGATCCTGCACACCTGCATGCGAACAAACAAACTAAATCCTACCCTACTGTACATAACCATTCCACCGATCCGACGAATCAACCGGTGGAATGGATCAGCAAATCCATGAAAACCACCCAAACTAGCAAATCGATCAAGCAATGGAATTCAACAGAGGATGAACACAAACAGGATCACTTTATTTGATTTCAAAAGATGCAAATACAATGATCAGTCTCTCTCTCAGTCTCACTCTCTGCAACCTAGCTCGATCGATATATCCAATACCAACCGATCCTCATGCTTAAATAGGTTTTCCTGTGAGTACTACCACTCGACTCCAAGTGGCTGGGAAATCTCTCCAGGCGGCTGGGAGATCCAACCGGACCTACAGCATACAGTTGTCCTAACAAACTGTCTAAAAATAGCAAAACATGGTCAGCATGATCTTAGCATGATCAGCATGACCTTATTACATGCATTGGTCTTATCAGACCTTCTTGAAAACATAAAAAAGAGTCAAACTAACTAACTGCCTCATGAAGGCCAGCTGTCAGGTAGGTGCTCCTGCACCAATCCTCTTAAGTCCCCTTAAGCCATCCCTTAGCTATGTTCCATAAGTTAGGTAAGTCATCTCCCCTAATTGATTGCATCTCCCCTTAAGCCAGCCTCTTAACTCCCCTTAAGCCATTCCTTATCTATGTTCCATAAGTTAGGTAAACTTAAGATTTAGTTTAATAACTTCAATATAGTTAATTGATATAACTTAGCACACCCTTACCAAAATACTAGAATTGATTCCATCTCCCCTTAAGACATTCTCTTAACTCCCCTTAAGCCATCCCCTAGCTAAATGATATAAGTTAGTACATGTACCCTTACTAAAAATACTATAGTTGATTGGACCATATCCCCTTAAGACATTCTCTTAACTCCCCTTAAGCCATCCCCTAGCTAAATGATATAAGTTAGTGCATGTACCCTTAACAAAAATACAATAGTTGATTGGACCATCTCCCCTTAAGACATCCTCTTAACTCCCCTTAAGTTGTCCCCTAGCTAAATGATATAAGTTAGTACATGTACCCTTACCATTTAAATACTACAGTTGATTCCATCTCCCCTTAATCCATCCTCTTAACTCCCCTTAAGCCATCCCCTAGCTATGTTCCATAAGTTAGGTAAACTATCATCTCCCCTAATTGATTGCATCTCCCCTTAAGCCATCCTCTTAACTCCCCTTAAGCCTTCATATTAATATTCCTAATTCTCTTAAATATCATAACACATTCTAACCTTTTTACATTTCATTATATGGTGCAGGAGATGTTTTTGGCAGTCATAACAGAGGCTGGAAACATAGGTGTTAAATTTCACTTACAATTTATTTCAAGTATTCACTAGACCTATACAATTAATTAATTTAATTGATGCTTCAGTAGTTCTTTCCTTTCATTATAATTTCAATGTAACTTCTTAACAAATTCTATCTTTAAATAAAATGATCTCTAGAGGCTCTAAATTTTTATATATGTTTCATTGTGGCCTGACCTCTAGATTTGTTTTTGCAATTTCACATGTAGTGTTGAAAGGATTCAAATCTATTGTTTCTTGTTGCACAATTATGATCTCTACACATGTTTCATATCTAGAGTCTTCAACTTCTAGGTGTCAAGTATAAAATCTTAGATGATCTAGACTTAGAGAAAAACATTGTATAAATCTAGGTGTCTCTAGGTGTCTTGGGTTCTAACTATATAATAGGTGTCTCTACTTGTGTCTTAGGTATTCTATATGTCACCTAGGTAGATAGAGACTAGAAAATAGGTATTTAATCTAATCTAGGTGTCTTAGGTAGATACTATATATCAACTACCTATCTAGAGATATAATATGAAATCTAGGCACATCTTAGGTAGATACTATATATCAACTACTTGTCTAGAGACTAGGATAAGGTATAATTTAATCTAGGTGGCTTAGGTAGATACTAGATATGTCAACTAGGTCTACCATGTAATAGGTGTCTAGAGCCTGTGTCTTAGGTAGAACTATAATCTAGGTGTCTAGGTGTCTCTACTTGTGTCTTAGGTATATTATATGTCAACTAGGTAGAACTATATAATCTAGGTATCTAGGTGACTTAGGTCTAGACTACGATAAGGTATAAAGACTATATATGTCTATATATAATTTATCTAGATACATACTACACAATATGTGTCATAGGTGTCCTACATAGAACTAGAATACATGTATCTTAGGTCTTAGGTGAGGCCACATGAGCTTCCACCTTCACATGGTTGGCCTTGTCAGTATAGAATATTTATATTTCTTGAAGCTAAGGGAAGCTCTTTTTCTTGTACATAGAAGTTATGAAAAAATAATTAATGCATTGATTAAGTTATTATTTAGTGGTCTTGATGAAATTACATACAAAATGCTAATTTTATTATATTTTTTAGAAATTATAATTTTTAGTTTTTTACAAAATTCTAGAAGCAAATCTCAAAAGTTTTAGGAGATAGAACCAAGTATTGTTTATCAAATTTATATATATAACAATTTTTTTTTTTAAATGCGCTTGGTAAACTTTTTAATGTGATCGGTGACGCTAGTGTGGCATGCCCTCCGGCTCCACGTGAATGCTTTTGCCTAAAGCAATGAACCGGTGAGGTCACAACATGGGGGACCTCATCCCCTAACAAGAACACTTCAAACCCATGAGCTCATTGGCCCAGTGAAGGCGTAAATCCTGCAAGCTCATTGGCCCAACGGGGGTTTGAACTCTGGTGGCTGCCACTACAACTGAGCGACTTAACCACCATATATATAACAAATTAGAGTTACAAGTATTTGTTTATTTTTCTTTTGATATTTAAGTGACCTATAAATTTCTCTATTTTTCTTTTGATATAATTTAGGGTAGACTTAAATTTTTCTAATTTTCTAAATTTCTTCAATTGCAAATTTAAAGGGTACAGGTATTTCTCTAATTTTCTTTAAATTCTTTTCGTAAATTTATAGGGAAGGTATTGATCTATGAAATGTTTAATCTAGATTTAAAAATAAATTGATTAAACATGGTTACTAGATTGACAAGTCTAATCAATAAAATTTTCCTAAATATTTAACTCAATTAAAATTTAACACTTGTCCCAACATTTGACTCATGTAAATCCAAACATATTCATTCTAGTTCAACAAAGTTAATTTTCATTTTATTTTTAAAATTTATTTAGGATAGGTACATTTAGCCTATATAAATATCCAACCTAGAGTCTGTATCTAATAAATGTTTAATTTAAATTAAATCAATTGAATTTTTTCTCTTATCTAATTAGAATTAGTATTTTACAATTTTATGTAATTAAACACATGATTTAATTTGAAGTGTTAAATATGAGATATATGAAATTAAAGTTTGAATATAGATGCTTATAGTTGAAATTCAATAAATAGCAAAATCTAGTCTAGATGAAATAGTCTATGAGATATAAATACTGACATAATCCTAGTTATTATATCATTCCTAAAAGTTTAATGTATAGCCTAAATGTCAATCCATCTAGGGCCATGTTACCATTTCCTAGATTTTGGTAAAATTTAAGTTGATTTTGTTTCCTATAAATTTGTGCAATGTTCGTAGAAATCAAAATCCTAAAAATAATTAACTAGCTAGGCTATTGTTACTTAATATATTGCATGTCCACAAACCCTGAATATCAATAGAAGTCCTAATCCTAGAGGTTATGATTAATGAGTGGACAATTTAGTTAGAAATGTTTCCTTGATGTTTTCAAAAGAAGACAAATAAAGAGAAAAATTTAATAACAACTAGGTTGTTTACAACCACACTCATGTATTACATTCAAACTCCTAAACATGTCACTAAGTTCATGTCGACCTATTGGCTACAACTACACCTACAAGACCCGAACTGAGAAGATAATAAATATTTACATATATGCACCAAAAGATGAACACAATAAATTACATTCTTATGTATGGGATTCCATTTATACATTATATACAAAAGTACAAGATTTGAGCATACTAATAGGATTTTCTAAACAATATAAAAATTTCAACTTGATATCTAGAGATGTTTGGAAAGTTATATATAATTGAATCAGGAGAGATTTTCAAACCTAAACTATTAAGTTTTACACTATAAATGATATCCAAGAAATAAGTTCATATGTATGTATATGTATGTATGTATGTATGTATTTTCACTCTTGGATTTGACTCCCTATTTGCTATGTACATGCTGAATTAAATTTTCATTGAACCCCTGGTTGGATCTTACTCAGAGGTGAAGAACATAATGGAAGCATGACTTGAGGGATTGGTCTTAATTTACTTGGCTTTACCAAACAAAATTTGAAGTAGTTTAAAACTAGTTGGTATATTATAGACCTTGGTTATGACTATAATTTAGGATTAAGTGACTTAGAAGGATTTAGAAAATATAGGACTTAGAAAATCATTCATGCATCGAAGGTGGGGATCTAGTCTAGAGATAGGTCTTTATGAATACAATGGTCTTTATATATGCATTTTTAATATGGTAATGATTTCCTTTCTTCTATTCACTTGTAAAATGGATATATAAAATGTATGTTTCCATAAAATCTTACATAAGGTATATGTCATTTATGTTAAGGTGAAAGTAGTAATGGTATCTACATCGTTAATGTTCTATTTGTACAAAATAACATCCCATGTGATAAAGTTTATTGTGTATAGCCTAAATGTCATTCCATCTAGCCATGTTAACATAAATCCTATTTTGTTCCTAATCCATATTTATCCTTCCTAAGTGTCTCATTTTGTTCAATCTTTGAACCCATCCTATGTACACTCAACATTATTTTAAATTCTTTCCATTGTTGTTGTCCCCTTTATCCCTTTGTTAAGTGTCAAGTTGTCATAGATATATGGATATCTTTAAATTAAATATTTAAACATAATAAAATGACTTCTAGGTTTTAGGTTTAGGTAACTTAATAAGTCATTTAGGTTAGGTCTACAAAAAGATATTAGGGTTCTATCCTGTCTAATTTGTAGGTTTTTAGCTTCATGAAAAGAGTTTTACAAATGGTTAAATTAGGACTATGAGACTCATCAAGAACATTAAAAGCCATGAAGACTAAAGAATAATCCTATAGGACATATAACTAGTTCAAGGCCTAGATATAGGGGAAAAGACCTAATAGGTGAGATAATATGTGTACATTTAATGCTCAATATTTTTAAACTTTTAGTAGAGTAGTTCTGACTTTAAGCTTGTTAGTGTTGTACTATAACTATTAAAAATTTAATGACTAAATAAACAATCATACATGATGTTGTATCAGCCCACCAACAAAACATGACTTAATGCACACCTATTGGTCCACCCTTTTTGGGGGGGAACTATTTGACACCTCAACAAAAAGCACTTAGTTTTATCTTTACCCACTATAAGCTATAAAGAATTAAAGGTCTTAATAGATGATTATTCAGAGTTCCTTTCATTCCACAATATCAAAAAGACATGAAGTATTCTTCATATTGAAAGACTAGATAATGCTCTTGAGGAGAATAGTCTTGATATTTAAAGGAGGAGGCCTCTAAAGGGAAGAAATTTGTCCCTAGTCAAAAGGTCAAGAAAACATATAAGAGGAAAACTATATGAGCATAAGGAGATGTGGAGGAAGAAGAAATTCCTTTGAGGAAGAAGATGAGAGGGACAACCAAACCATCTCCTTAGAAACCTTACACTATTGAACTCCCATCCTCTCTTCCTATGCAAAAGGATCCAACCATGCAGCCCATTCTTCCTCTAGTTATTCCTATCTCCACTAAGGTTAGGATGTCAGTCTAGAAAGACTCTATTCCCAAAGCTTCCACATCTACTATTCCTATCCAATCTCATTCTTTTGGAACCATTTTTACACCTCCAATTGATTCAACCATGTCTATTCATTACAATTTCCATGCCTTCACCTAATAAGGAAGGAAAAATAGAACTAGCTTCTCTAACCCCCTCTATTCCAAGGTCTATTCCCTCTTCCCCTCCTAACTCTCCACCCTCCCTCTCCAACATTGAAAAAGTTGTTAAGGATTTAATAGAAGAATAGTTTGAGAATAAATATAAGGAGAAAAGTGAAGCAACTAGCTTTCTTAAGGAGTAAGAGCAACATGAAGGAACAATTCATCTAAGGGGTAACCAAGAAGAGGCCCGAGTTGAAAAGGAAAAAGTTAAAGGATCTCCCCATGAAAAGGATAAAGAGGAGAAAGCCAATGTTATCAATCCTCTCACCATAGAATAAATAATTAAAGGGGAGAAGTTATTGGAGGAAATGGGGAAATTGCCTAATAGGTTGGATCTAGTAGAGCAATAAGAAGAACAGACCTTCCCACCACCTCATGAAAAAAACTTATAGATCCATCTAATTCCTTGGTTCCAACCTAGCTTTATGTGAACATTCAAAGATGAAAGTAGACCATAAAACAATTTTCAAAGGATATGTCTTCCATATTGGTGATAATTGAAGCTCCTTGTCCTGAGAAGACTAGAACTCTTTTGTCTATTAGATTGTATGCTTCTAGGTCTAGGATTACAAAGATGGCAAGTATAATGGTCAATAAAGATGACAAAGACATGCTATCCTCAGACTATCAAATCATTGCTTATAATTTGGGGAAGTAGACTAGGGAGGAAGAGATACATGGAATGCAAACAATAGTATCTACTATAGTCTCCTAAATGGATGAGGAATAAAGGATGAAAAGGGATTAAAGATCAAATTTCTTTAGCATAATAAAGGAGGTGAGCGTATCTTCATAGAGTTTTTAAAATTTTCTATTAATTATGGCATCACATTTCATCACACAATTCACTACACACCATGGAAGCATGGGGTAATAAATTGGAAGAATTGTGTCATTACATGTGTTGATGTGGCATCATATTTGATGATGTGGCCCTGAAACCTTATAAGCAGGGGCCTTACCAAGTAAGCTACTATAAATTTTTTGGAGTGATTCAAAATTGCCATGTCTGATTTTGAGAGGTGTGAAGTTAAGGTGCTCAACTACTAGTTCCTCTCCCCTAAACAATTTCAAATCATTTTGAAATATAATTCCTAAAGGTTTATTTTTAAGCCTATATGACAGAAACCCTATCTAATCATGGAGGGATTGTCATCTGGCCATAACTATTTGTACAAAGATTATATATATGTTCATATGTTTAAATTAAAGATTTAAACATAATAAAGTTAAGTTTCTAGGTTTTAGGTTTAGGTTTAATAAGTCATTTAGGTTTTAAAGAATAGGTCAGTTTATTTTATGAAACCCTAGTTTATGAATTAGGGCTTAGTGTTTATGAATTATGATTTTACATTTTACTATTTATAAAATCCTAGTTTATGAGTTAGGGTTTAATGTTTATGAATTAGGGTTTTATGTTTTACTGTTTATGAAACCCTAGTTTATGAATTAGAGTTTTACGTTTATGAATTAGGGTTTTATATTTTAGTATTTATGAATTAGGGTTTACCATTTATGAATTTAAGGTTTATAGTTTATGGATTAGGGTTTACCACTTGTTTTCAATTTGAGGTTGAATATATATAGTTTAACATTGCAAAAATAATAAAATACAACAAAATACAAAGATAAAAATAATGAAAATTGGTAGAAATGGACGGACAACCAACATGGGGCACTGGCTAATCAATCTAAGGAGGCAGGGACATTTTGGAGGTAGAATATGGGGTCAGCCAATGCAGGTACCTATTCTTAGCATCGTTCTCCCTTGTCTTTCGCGGCCTATAGTTGTTAAAATGAAGCTACAGGCCTATTTTCTAAAAAAAATAATACTTTTTAAAAATGGGTACCCATTCCATAATGGGTGCTCATTTTAGCTTCGGGTGCCCAATCGTAAATAGGAACCCATTTCGTAACGGACACTCGTTTCAGCTCAAGCTCCCATTCCTAAATGGGTACCCATTCGAAGCGACATTTTTCATCCATGGGAGATTTCTGTGAAATGTATACTCAACTTTGTACTTTAACCCATAAGCCAAATAGACTACACAAACTATACAAATACCAGCAAGTATAACTAAAGCAGAGGATACAAACATAAAAATAGAAGGTCAAATAACTATGTTGGCTAAGGCTAAAAAGAAATGGGACACCAATCTGGCATAGCTGAAGCAGATCTATAAGACTATCTTTCCTAGTAGATTATTTTGCATGTCTTGAGGACAAGACATAATTTTCAAGGGGGGATAATGTTAGCAAGGTGCAGAGCATGGAGTAGAGCCAACCAAAAGTTGGCGCATATACTATGCAGAGGCCAGAAGTTGATAGAAGATGCTACAAAACACACTCCTATATGTAATAAACATATTGTATATAGATATAAGATATGATGATATAGTATAGGAGAATGTAGTAAGGATATGAGATAGATTATGATATGAAGATGACATAGAATTCATGAATGTAATTGGTGAGGCAGAGACTTAGACCTACTAGAGGATGGATGTATATCCTTTGACTATTGTTTATATATATGGAGATCTGTCGATACTATGTAATTACGTATTGTCTTATTATTATCTGTGTGTGATGCCCTGTTTTGTTATTATGTGTTTTTTATCAATCTATAGCTACTTGATCGAGTTATAACTGACTACAAAGACTTGTCTGAAGACCAGATCTCTGGACTAGTAACCCTCACTATTTCTTGCCAATAGTGGCTCCCCAATCAACAGGGCACACGTCTTATTAGCCATGAACAAAACATGGGGAGAGGGATGAAGTGTTGGGCACCCCATTTTATTCCAAGCATCAACCATTAAGATGTTTATTTTAGTGTCAGTGTCCACTATAATGTCTTTGATGAACCATGGACATTAATGGTTGTGTAAACTACTATCTCTCGATCATATTCTATAATCTGGGCATATTTAACCTCTCAATCACATGCATGCACCTATTTTTTATCTATAGCCAGTTGCTTGACTTGTTGTGAAAGCCATTGCCCAAGTAATGGGAGTATTTATTTGACATGCAAGAGCAAACATATCTCCTAGAACTCATCCTTTTCACCATTATCAAATTCTTGGATGTGTCGGTCACGATGACATGCTCATGCTTCCTCTTTCAAAAATTCAATTTCTCCTTGGAGTTCTTGAATGAGACCCATAGTCTCATGTAGGATTTCCTTTTGATGGTGACTATTTGGATAACCCTTAGCAAGTGGTGGTACCTCATGCTATATGCTATCCAAGGGGTTTTTTGTGGTGCTTGTGTGGGCTACAAAAATTCATGCTTGTACTACAAGATTTATCTTCCAATCATTATGTGGTGTGTGGTCAATCTGGATCATGCTTGTACCCTTCTCATTTTTATCTTTGGTCATAGCAGTATAAATATTAGGGCATTCTTCAACTTTGAGTTCTCCACAACAATACAAGTAAGTGGGAAAGTTGAGGCAATCTCATTGATAATGGTTAGGGGAACCACACTTGTAATAGATACGAGGTACCCCCAATGAACCATCAAGCATCCTAAACAGGATGAATCTCATAGGATAATTTGGATATCAAATTTTTCAACCAAGCATCATAGATGCACACATGCTCAGTTAGTTCTTGCTTAATGTCCTTCAGAGTAGAGATACGATGTTGTTCAAACTTTGGAATTTAAAATACCATAATTAAAGTTCCTAAGGCCACATTATTGTTTTATTGCTAGGGACATCCATATCAACAATAGACCATTTATTTCTAGTGATAAACCACATGGTTACAAAATGGTTTATTCCTAATATGGATATCCATAGCAACAAACCATTTTTTAACCATGGTTTATCACTAGTGTTAAGTTAACATGAAGTTTGAAAATGATAGTCATTTTAATGCCTAAGGCACTAATCAACTAGATTTGGATTGGAAGTTAAGTCATGGATGCCCATCACAATCCAATTTGGGTTGGAGCAAACTTTTCCATGCTAATAGGGTCAACTCTATTGGTTAACTTGTCTAAAACTAAGTATAATCACTACTTTTAGGATAACTTATAGTCACGTGATTATAACAATTTAAAGCATATATATAAATCAAATCAAAATTTAATTTTAGGTTCTCTACCTATCCTTACAATTTGAATGACCTTGATGTGATTTTTTTCTAATATCCTACAGCTTACAAATATCACCACATCTAGTTATTAATCATGTGTAGTTATCTCCCATGTTGAATTTGGAATCCAAATTTTGCATTAAAATCTAATAAGGGTTAACTATGATGGTTAGAGTCTATTGAATCTTTATTTAAGCCTTACATTAATTGGTAGAGGCCACTTGGAAAATTAATTGCCTCAAAATCCTAGGGAATGCTTGAACTTTGTCTATCTTAAATCTACAACTCTGTTGAGGGTAATGAAAGTTAGGGTGTATATGAATCTTGTAATGGAGGAGTCTATTCATGTGAACAAACAAAATTTTGTTAGTCATGTTTGATTGTGCAATTGGACTTTAATTAGTACTATAATGATTAATTCATTAACAAACTAGTTGAATAAATGGAATTTAAATAAAAGAATTAAATAGGTTAGTTGTAATTGGATATATCATAATATGTTGTCTTATATACAACAATGAACAATTTTGCATTAAGTATTTTATGAATGGAAATAACAGGAAACAACAAAACAAAGTGCAATGTAGTTTGACTAGTACTATAATCACCAAATTATTAACAAACTAGTTGAGTAAATGAAATTTATAAAAGAACTAAATAGGTTAGTTGTAATTGGATTTATCATAATATGTCATCTTATATACAACAATGACCAATTTTGCATTAAAGATTTTAAGAATGGAAATAATGATAAACAACAAAACGAAATGCAATCTACAGCCTAGTGGATCATTTCCAAAGAAAAGCCTTCTCAAGCTTTACCTACATTGATTTCTCTATGTGTGAGATTCTCTACAAACCTCTCACCACTATCGCATGCTTGCAAGCACAAATTATATAATCCAGGTAGTAACAAATAAACATCAAAATATCCCAATAATATAACTTTTAGGTCCCAACAAATTTCTATACTACATGTAGAGTTGAAAATTTGTATACAACTATTAAAATACATATACAATTGCATGTGAAGAATGGAAGTAATCTAAGTAGTAACCAACATAGAGCAAAATATCCCAATAGTGGTAGTGTGTTAACAAACACAAATTCATAGTACAATTCCACGTTTAGTTGTCTATATGGTGCACTTGTGTTAAGAAACATAACAAAATAGATATATTTGGAACTATACATATGTCTTCAATTTTTTGGAGTTATATATAAAAATGAAACCATGAACCGTATAGGATTTTGAAACCATCAATAGAAAACTATAACATATATTATTACAAATAAATCAGAATGGAGGTACATTGTAGGATAGACTAGAGATTATTGCAACAAAAAATCATCTACGATATGCTGGAGTTACAATGTGCACATATGTACATAGTTGTTCACAACTATATATGTATATTTAGTCAATATATGTGAACACACACACATCTATCTATCTATTTATCCATATATATAAGTATATAGTTGTTCACAACTATATACATATATAGTTATATATACACATATACATATATATATGTATATGTAGATATGTATATACACATGTATACATATATGTGTGTGTATATACATATATACATGTTTACATTTATGTATATATATAGTTGTGTGAACACCTATATAACAAAATATGTAAAAGAATGTAAGCATGTAATTTTCCATGTCATAACTGTGTATATATATATATAAGCATGTAACTTCAAATATTTTTTACATCCTTATTGTTTTCCACATTACAAAATAACAAAAGTTGAGAAGTAGATAAAATTTACAATGTTGTACACAAACTACCTGCATACAATAGTATAGAAATATGAAAATATGCATTTGATAATAGTGAATACACACATTGATTCAAGTTGTATAAAGACATAGATAGATAGATAGATAGATAGATAGATAGATATGTGTGTGTATACAAATATATATATAGTATCTCACCAATGTCAATGCCTAAGCTTGAGTGGAGAGGATTTCGTAAGCTTCTGGAATGATGGATAATGCAGTGGCTATAAAGGAAGCAATGTAAAAAATGATTAGGGTAAGAAGTTAGGTCTTTCAATAGGTGCATAAAATGTTATAAACTAGATACTAATTGGAATGTGGTCCATGCTTCAAGGTTGTATATATAAATAATGAAATCCTAAACCAAGTAAGTCTAAAACCCATCATTTCAAATACTAGTGGTGATGCAAAATCATTACTTGCAAGTCGAACAACAATGATTGCCTTAACAATCATGAAGGAGGCTGCTCGACAATTTGAAATGATGAAAGAAACAAAGGTGAAATCAAAGAGACAAATGATTTAGTCACACGGATCATCAAATAATGAAACAAAGACCTACTTTAGTGGAGATGGTTCGACCACACAGTCAAATGATAAAACAAATAGGTGTGAAATAAAATAGGCACAAATCAAATGATGGACCTCATACTTAATTGGAAGGAGAAAAAATGAATATATATAAACTTGTATAAAAAATGAAACCCTCAATATATGTAGTTTCATTTTATATATAAATTGAGACCTATATATAAAAAATGAACCCTAAATATATACAGTTTCATTGTGTGTGTGTGTATATATATAATGGGAGCTACCCCCTTGGTAGCAACTATATATATAATCAAACCATATAAAAAGTCAAACCTTGAATATATATAATGAAACCCTAAGCCATAAATGAGTTTGAAACCCATTGTTCGAAATACTAGTGGTAGTGTGAAATCATTACCTGCAAGTTGAACAACAATGACTACCTCAACAACTATGAAGGAGGTCGCTTGACAATTTGGAATGATGAAAGAAAAAAAGGTGAAATCAAAGAGTCAAATGATTTAGTCACACGAATGATGAAAAAAATACCTACTTTTGTAAGCACTAAAAATGCACATGGGCCTACATGGTAATTTGATGATGAGCTATAGTCCTAATCATGTGCATGTAAGCATGAATATATACATACCTCTCAGTAGAATTTTTCTTGGTGACACATGGATCAAAGTTCTTCACCTTGTTTGTGTCTCCCTAATCCCTAGAGCTAACCTCCTAAGGTCTTGTGTCTTCACCATTCACCCTTTATCGACAAGGCATTTTGTCAATTTCTAACCTTGTCAATTTAACCTACCAACATCACGAGATGGGAAATTCACTTTCTCTTGGCCCATTTCAACCATTTTAACCCTCCAAAAGCTTCCAATTAATCTCCCAAATCATCTCCAACCATCATTTTTAATACATATTTCCTTAATTCTAGGTCACCCCCTTTGAATTCTGGATCTCTGAGGGGAGATCCTAAATCTCCCCAAGGAGATTTTCCCTGGTGAAATTGGTGACCAACTCTTCATGTGTTTTCAAGAACTAATAAAACCATTGCATAGTGCTAAAAAATTATGCAATTTCAAAAAAATGGCTCCCAAAAAGGATTATGTATGTGCTCAAACAAGCTCCCAGAAGTTTTGTATGACCTATTGAAACCTTTGTTTCTGGGTTGCCCCTTTTATGAGGGAAAATCTTCCTGGGTGACCCTAAATCTCCTCATGGGATGACCTTGGATCTCTAGAGGTGACCTTCCCTACTAAAAGGGGTGACCCAGTCATGTTTTAAAACATGATTTTCTCTTCAGTTCTGGCCCAAACTTGCTCCAAATTGAGCCCTAATTATGTGAGTCACCTTCCCTAACTAATCATCAACTTTTCCTTACTAATTCAAGACTCCCAATCACTTCATTTTAACTACAAATCATCTATTCTTATCTCCCCATCAATTTCATACTAACTTCATTCCTCCTTCAATGATAGGCTATCAAGGCTAGTTCACTCCCAATCAAACTTAGTTCACTGTCCAATCAAGCCTGTTAATTCTTAAATCAAATGAGTTAAAGCTACAACCACCTCCACCTCTTTGTGAGCCCTTCCAAGCTATAAATACCCCTCACCTCTTCATTATTTCTCAAGTCTAAGAATTCTCTTCTCATCTTCACAAGATTTTACAAGATTCTTCACAGGCCTTTGAGCCTCTTAGTTCATTTCTTTACTTTTCGTTTTTGTAAAGCTTCAAAGCTTTCCCTTGGGAGGAAAATTCATTGTTGCAAAATCTTGCTCAACTTTGCTTTTTTGTTCTCCATAGTATGCTTATGCTCTTCACAAGACATATGAGCCTTTTGCTTTCTTAGTATAGTCATCAATCTTGCCAAAGGTTCAATAGCGTTGTTATGCTCTTAATTTGCGAAGCCATAATGCTTCATTGCTTCAAATAGCTCAATTCAATCAATCATAGCTTCAATAACTCAATCATTCAATTAATTACACTTCATCCCTATTGCCAAGAGGATTTCCCCACTACTGTAGAGGAAAGAAGGTTGCCACAAGGAGTTCTGAGGATATGCTAGGCTCATGAGCCAAAGAGAAATCTAGTTTCTTTATATGCTTTCGTAGTTAATTAAATGACAAATTTGCTCTTGGAGGAAGTAATCTTTATGTTTAATTTTTCCTTGATAGGTTTAGATTTGGTTTAATTAGCATTTATTAGATTAGAATTATTATAATTCATAGATTAGATTTCAATTCTTGAAGTTATTTCATTCTAGCAATTTCAATTCCTAAATTAGATTTGAAAATCGTCTCACAAAATATCGAAAACATGGTTTAGATTATATTTGGAAAATTCATATTAATTGCATCCATATTTCAATTCTTAATTAAATAGATCACTTTTGTTATTTGAATTAGAAAAAGAACCAAAAAAATCATTTTGCATTCATATTAGTTGCATTCACACAAAAATACAAAAATATTAGGAAATTAGAAAAACTAAACCCTTGATTTCATCACGAGGTACTTATTCGCATCAAAGTGAGTTCAAACCCTTGATTCCATCACAAGGTACATATTCGCATACAACATTCAATCAAAAGGTGAAACAAATGTTTGACTTCACGTCAAAGTCAAGGAATGTCAAATTAGGTCAACACTTAGTCAACAAATTCTCTCCCAAGCATTTGATGTGCCCAAGGATAAGAGGAAATTGGATCAAGGCTATTCTCGAAGAGATAGTTGAAATCAACCCAAGACCACAACACACACACACAACAAACCATAGAAGAGAAAGAACACACTCTTAGGATCTTCTAATAGAGAGACATCATACAACAACACATTCAAATGAATGAGGATAGGTGACAATGCGCTAGACACATCAATGAGCAAAACAGTCTACCCACTAGGCGTTAGAACTTGAGAAATCCAAACAAAAGAACTAGGACTAGTGACCCTTTAGGTCATATAATTATCTCAATCACAACAATCCTAGAACAAGCTCATCATATAGCAATCCATACTAAGCCTACAGACTGGCTAACCTCTCTCTGTAATGTTCTACTTCCACGCAAATAAAACCACCCCTAGGTCTCGCCCCAACTTGACTGGCTCTTGCCACGAGAGCAAGAGTGACTCGGAGGTCACCCATAGCAAGGAGAGGGTTCATGTGTGATATCAAGGATAACTTATCCATGTTATGCTTGAGTCACATATCAGAGCATACAACTTCAATGGAGATGGTTTGACCACACAATCGAATGATAAAACAAATAGGCGTGAAATAAAATAGTCACAAATCGAATGATGGACCTCATACTTGATTGGAAGGAGAAAAAATGGGAGACAAGTTGTTATCTACAATTGGCAACTTGGCAATGTCAACACCTGAGATCGAGTGGAGAGGATTCAATGAGCTTATGATATGATGGATAATGTGGCAGCTGTGAATGAAGCAATGTAAAAAATGATTAGGGTAAAAAGTTAGATCTTTCAATGGGTGCATAAGGCATTATTTATTCGGATCCCAAATGTTATAAACTAGATACTAATTGGAGTGTGGTTCGTGCCAACACAAAACCCTAATGTGGTCTTACGAACACAATAACATGGCCTTAAGAACTTTTATTATGGTATTTTGATTTATTTAGGTGAAACAATAAATTATTTATTTCATGTATATATATATATATATATATATATATATATTGGAGGAGTTGTGAAACTTGTTTGGTGGTTAGCACATGGTTACTAGGGCATCTATGCATGAGTATCGATCAACACTTTGAAATGACCACTTAAGGACATATGTGCACATAATGACTCATCCCGTGATTGTTGTTACTACCTAGAAGCCAAAACAATGGCTTTAAGCTCTTAAGTTAGTCATAAAGGTATGCTAAAATCTTTGTGGAAATCTGATGTATTGTTTAGGAGCTTAAGGTGCATGAAGTTAGGGTGGGTGGGTACTGGGTCCTCTCCCTTAGTATGACCCAAAAAACAAAGCAAAATTCAGATATACAAACCAAACCATTAAGTTTCATTCAATGATTTTGACAAGTTCATCTCTATGTGGAGCTTTATAATAAAAGTGGAGTACCGCAAGCAAACAGAACAATAGTTACAACTCCTTCCGCATTTTTCATTTTCCATCGATTTAAGCATCGATTTAGGGGAGAGAACCCAGTAGTTGTGCACCCTAACTTCACACCTCTCAAAATCATGTGGCAATATCAAATTACTCTTAAATTTTTACATCAACTTACTTGGCAAGGCCCTTGCTTATAACTAAGGTTTCAGGTCCACATCATCAAATATGATGCCACATCATGTTTTTTGTTGAAGTGTCCAAAAAGTCCCCCCAAAACAATTAGACTGATATTTGTGCCTTAAGCTATAATAGTTGTGGATTTATTCATGTTTTGTTTGTGCATCACATGATGTGTTGCTTTTTATATCTAAATATTATATTTCATTCAATCATAAGTAGTTATGGTCAATACTAACAAGTTTGAAGTCACAACTACAAGTGCTATACCTCTAAAAATATTGGGCATTAAATCAACAAAAAATGGCCATTAAATTCACAAAAAGATACACAACTATTAGAACATGCTCAACTAGTGAGTGATCTCCCCTACTCAATGAAATATCAAAATAGTACTGAAAATTAAACTTTTGAGGTACAACAAGTATATCAAAGAAAAATGAAAGTAATTATACCCCAAAAAGGATTAAAAACTAGCAATCTCACTTGTAGTGTAATAGGCACTCCGATAGGTACTTTGAAAGGTCCCTTATTTCCTAACAGGTCAATCAATGAAAACAACAATCCCTCTTCTTAAGAAAAACCATCTAGCAAATTAAAAACATAATCACGCTAACTTTTGGTATCACAACAAGATAGCCAAGGCCAAAAACCCATCCAATATTACATGTCAACCACAACAGATTCAAGGCTAATGAGAGATCGAACAACTATTATAGCAGGCACCCTAACATGAAACCAATACTTGTAGTAAAGGAAGGGATGGGTACATTTGCCTTTGCAACAAAAGCCACACCCACCATCTTCGTCACAACAACCACTACAACAAAAACAAATTATTTTGCTCCTCCCATTGCTAATAACAATATTATGGAATGACTTTATTATTTAGGGTTTCTAAAGACTAATCTGGCTTTCATTGCAAGCATCCTGTTGCTCAAGGTGCTAACTACCCAACCATACAAGATGACGAAAAAAATCAAGACACAAGTGCTAACCATTGATTTCCCACCATGAATGTACTTGATCAGTGAATGACAAAGATCTCTTTAATGGTCGTCTCTCATCTATTATGTATTTGAAACTATCAATTCTCAATTGTATGCGCATGAGAGATTTCCTTGCTTCACAAGGGAATGCCTATTAGTGTGATGGTAGGGAAATATGACCATCAAATATAACCACATAACAAGATCGCAAACTTTCATATGATGAGAAATATATACAAATGGCAAATGCTCTGCTCCTTTTCTCTTGTGAATTCTCATACTTCGTTACATCAATTGGTTTCCTGTCCATAAATCTCTCTTTAAATCTAAGCCACCTCATTTGCACCTAGCCCTTGCCTCATCCTCAACACGAATGTCACTCCATAGACAAGAATGTTCATGATCATTCATATTGCCTCATTTTTCTTTAGTCACACAAGAAGGCTTTGCCCCTACCCCTCCTCCTGCCAGTTGGATAAGAGGCACCCTCCATCACCTAGCGAGGTAAGTCTCAATCTTAGATTTAGGTGCTTCCCCTTTGCACCTTACTTGCATTAAAGTCATTGAATCCCACAAACAAGATGTCAAAGAAAAGAATGGCAATAATAACCCTAGATGTGATTTCTTAATATTCTATGCATTCAATGATATTTGGATAATCCTCTATTTTTATTGTTGACTTCACTACTTTTGATGATGATTTCTATGAAAGATTAAAAAGGAATAAAATGAAAAGTTTAAAGATTGTAGAGCGCATTCATTGCTTGAGTGATACTCTAATGCTTGATGGCTTTGATGCACATGTTTTAATAATGATATTAAGCTTTTAGTGAAAATATATTAATATGTTAAAAAAGGCAATGACAAATGCAAATATTTAAAGCTTGGTTGACTATTTTGACAATGAAAAAATATAGTCATTATGAATAATAATTTGATATCTACATTAGTTGAAAGGATTAAATGTTGAATTTGAAGGTTTGGGGAGATTGTTGGACAGACCTAGAAGAATCTTAGGTCAAATTTTATATTATGTCTACATCTGAGATTTTAAAGCCATAAACTTGTAGACAATTTAGTAGATCTAAACTTATTTGATCAATCAGATTGTATATGCTTCCTTGTGTCCAAGGAACCTTGCATATTGGCCAAAGGACTAATAACACTTGATAAAGAATGTCATGTGTCTACTCTTGATTCCCTTGGGCCATCGTCCATGTCACTACCAAGCCACATGTTAAATCCTAATTCCCCTAAGCAACAACTTACAATTGTGGACTTGAGAGTACAAATACCAGTGACTCAAGGCTACTCACTAATCTCTATTGCATAATGTTTCTTGTGTCGATCGAAAACATGGACATGAAGCAAAGTGAGCTTCAAATGAGACACCCCTCTAAAATACGATTAATTAAACTCTTGGGATCGCTAACCCTGGGCTCAATGGACTTCAAATTAATATTTTAGACTTAAAACATTTACACAACTCGATTATATAGGGTAGCTTAGGTTCACAAGAAACAAGACAAGTTAATACCAAATACAAAAATCCTTCTAGATTTTAATTATTAAAAGTATGTTTCAAGTTTGGAAGGTTTAGTTGTTTGCGAACCTATACTTCACATTATTGAAGTTTATCGAGCTTTTTTCATCTAGTGATGTCTTGCAAGTTCTTCGATAGAATCAAACTCCTATATATATCATGGCTCACAAGCAATCTCAAGTTTGTGGTGGCAAGTTTGTTTCACGTCTAGAGGTGCCCATGGGCCTAGAATTTTATTTCCAAGGAGTTTGGTGAGAAGTCTCACGACAGGTGTGGAGCTCAAGCCTTAAGTTCCAAACGAGTTGACATTAGGCATGTGGTGGTCGAGATCAAATTTCATCATTCCTTTAGAACAATTTTGTGTGTTTTCCATAGTGCGTTACATTTTAAAAAAATATTTTTCTTTAGATTTATGTAGTTGCTATTTAGACTGCACTAAATGAAAGGAGAGCCTATTACACACGGAGTATTTCTTACCCACATTAGAACAGGATAGCCCATGTAAGCAAAACCACAATAACTTATCAGAGCATTGTCAAAATCTTCTGGACCATGGTTTTTAAAATAGTTTGCATCAACCACAGATAAAATTAAAAGCCTCTCAAGATTTTGGATAAGAGAGCTTTCTGAAAAGGCAGCAATAAACAGAAACTTCAAAACAAGTGCCACCAAAAAACTTGGTTAAAAGACACAGGTTTTTAATAAGAACATTGTCATTTCCCCTAAGCAAATGAAGCTCCTTGAGTTAAAAACAAAATACCCAAATCTGGAATCTTTTTATATAACTGAGAACAAGAACACTAAATCTTGGTCACCCAAAAGCATTAGTTCCCTTAAACTGGAAAGCAAACACATTAGAAATAGTATTGATTACAGTGAAGTTGAAAATTTAGGACAGGGGCATATTTGCTTGGATGGATGGATGGATGGATCCTTTTATAGTCTACGATGTCGGTCGACCTGTTTCTGGGTTTACAAGTGGCTTATAACATATGAGACTACCTCATACTCCAGCATGCAGGAGGCACCTAACTGTGCTTCAAATATGAGGCATACATACCCTACCCCTACAAGATTTGAACTTGCGACCTCTCTTTACATTTCGAAATGAACCGTAAACACCTGCATCGTTACTGTTCCAATAAAAAAATTCAATTGACAGTTCATACGACATTAGAGCCCAAATGTTTACACAAAAAGAAAGAAAACAAAGAAACGACATCTTTTTTCCTTCCTTCTGGAGCTCGGAGGCTCGCAGATAGAGCTTCCCTCTGACAGCATATGCAACCTTCTTCACATTCTCATTAATATTTTTATAATCCAAAGGTTTCCGAGCCATTCTTTAAACTGCTGAACAAGAGATCAAAGAAACAACTTCCACAATAACCAGCTTAACAGACTGACCTGCCCTAAAAATGCATCAAATTTGAATAATCTCAACAATCCAAGGCAGAACAAGGTCATGGAGAACCTAGATATCTACTGAAACCTAAATTTGCTAAAAAAAAAATGCAGAGCATCTTCAAGTACCGTCTTATGATAAAATAAATCTGTTAACCGCTTACAGAGAGCTCGTGTGATTGAGCAGGTGGCATGAAATTTTCATGGTATGTATCATGATTTTAATGGCAATGTGCTCATACCGTTAGCCTCCCACTCAAAAACTATATGCATTATGAAACAGCAGAAAATATAATTAACAGGGCCTTTCAACGTAGACAATATTTTTATTTCCAATGATCTGATCCATCACTTAAACATAGCTGTTTGCAATATAATGGAGAAAGAAGAATGAACACTGGTATAACTAATGCAGCCATGCAGGATGAACCTGCCTAAAAGTTGACAGATGTGCACACCCTGTTCCTAAATGCCGGCCATGTGCTCTGCTTACAAAAAGATTGAAAACATAACATTAGAGAGCGGTGTGATATTGATTGAGTTTGCTCTATTTTTTATTACACCATTTTATTTATTAATTACTAACTACAAATTGTTCTCCCAATGGGGAAAAACATGAAGCAGCCAATCAAAAATTGGGGTTCAATCATTTTCCTGGCAAAAAAAAAATTGCCCTTTAGGCTCAATCATTTTCCTAGCAAAAAATTGCCAGGAAAATTAAAACCTTAGCATAACCAAAAGAAATTATGTTGATGAAGACAGACAAATACCTCCCAACGAAAACAATAGTATCCCTTTCAACAAAAATACAAGGATCCTGAAGATCTAATTCAAAAACTAATGCAAGCTAACCAATCTACCATAAAAGAATCAAACAATCATTCCCAATTCATAAACTATATGAAGAAACCAATAATTTAAATCAAGTGGCATGAGGTTCAGCCCATAAACAACTCATTTCAGCACAAATAGAACTAGAGTAATGGTAATAGTTATCACATTTTGTATACCCTCTGTAGCGTGTACCAAGGGGAATTGTTAAATTTATTCTGACTCCATAGATTGTAACCAAAGCGAATTGCCCATTCATATACCAACAGTTTACGGACAGCAGGATATTTTACAGTGATGCCCACTAATATACCATATTTCCATTAAAATCACAGTAGTAAAAAACATTTCTGCAACAAAATGCAAAGATGAACAAAGTCATGATAACAGCCATCACATTTTAGTATTAGTTTTGTGTGGGGTCCGCACGAACCCGAGCCCCCTCTGTCACAAATTATGACGTGCACTCTCCACAATGGGAGATGCTAGACAGAGCCCCCTTCCAAATTATGACGTGCCCAGGTAAGTATGCTTCTCTCTTACCCCTCTCCTTCCTCTTCGACTCCCTCTTCTCCCTTCTTTTGTTCTTCCTATGCATGTGGGATCAATAACACCCTCGCTGCCTGCCTCTTCTCCCTTCTTTTCTTCTTCTCACGCATGTTTTGGTTTCTGCAGTCCCATAAGCTGTCTGGCCTCGTGGACATTATGAAAAACCTTCATTCATTCATTCAATACCAACACTTTTCACCAAACCATTTACTCCACAGGGCAGCGTAGCAGTACCAGTGCTATCTCTATGTATTGCATCTAGCCCCGTCCACTGTACGCTAACGTTCTTTCTCACCCACAAGGGAGACATCAACAATTTCAAATGATGGGGAAAGCTGTTTTAGTGATTGGTATAAGCCTGGTCAGTTTTTCCTTAATCTTTGTTGCAACAACGTTTCTGCTAACATGGTTGTGTAGCTCTCATCACAACACCAGTACGGTGCAGGATAAGGCCTTAAAAGCTTTTGGTTACAAAGAGATCCAGATTTACCTGATGGAAGGGCGATTTCTGTGAAGTCCGTCTAGTTATAAAAAGTGCACTTGACAATTACTTGATATGAAACAATCCATCTGAATGGTGTTAGGCACAAAGTGACCAGATCAGTGCATCTGTTTCCCATCACATATATTTGAATTACTTAACTTTATTCAGCGCAGTAAAGAACAGGGGAAAAATTACCTTCAAAATGGTTTGAACATCAGATGTTGTTACTGGCAAAAAAGTGCAGAGGCCATTCTAGTGAAGAATGTAAAATGGTCTACCATTAAATCCTGTGTGTATGCTTTCTCAAGGGCTTCAATTTTTTAAGATGGTTAGCAACGTTTTCTGTTCTCATAGAGTTATTGTATTAGGGTTTTCTCCCTTACAATTACTTTCTTAGTCAGTTTATCAATATTTGACTAAAGGGTAAATCTTAATACTCAAGCAAGCAACCACCAACTAATTCTCATAGTCAGCTGCCATTTTCCCATATAATCAGACTAAATTTACATGTCTATGCTTGTAACTCTGGACAGTTTTCCTGTTTTCTTGTTCCCAGTTGCCAGATGCATAAAAATACAATGTAAAGAGAAGTATATCGATGCCCAAAAAAAAGAAAATGAGGAATGTAAGGCTAGCAGAATCGTGGACCAAGTTGAAGAGATTCAAAAACTTATAAGGCTGATATAGAAGTTCAATTTTGCTAACTAATGGTGAAATCCAAACTAAAACAGACATGCCCTGCAAATTGTTATAATTTTATATTGAATTAAAAAAGGCGTGCTGGCTGTATAAACCTTTCCCAAACATTGTCTGATGCTAATTATACTAAATTATGGTAAATTGTGTTGTATACCAAAAGTTGTCAATAATCTTCATTAAGATTATCAAACCAACTAAAATTTAAAAAATTATTCTGAGATTAATTTATAGCAGTCATATGATGCTAACTATACTAAATTATTGTAAATTATGTTATATGCCAAAGCTTATCAGTAATCTTCATTTAATTATTAAACCAACTCAATTAGGAAATTGTTTGGACATTAATTTATTGCCCTCACATGATCATTGCAATTCATCCGTAGTTTTAGTTGGGCTTTCTGCATATAATGACCATCAATGCCATTGATGAGGGACATATTGAATATCCAAAGTGGGTTTCCCTTGGAAGAACAGTAAGATTCCATATTGCTGAAATGCAATTCATTTTACACCATCATTATTAATGACCATATTGCTGAAGAGTTCTATTGGCTTACCTCTGAAATTTAATATCGTGTGATTCATTGAATCACCTATCAGATATTAAACTGATAAGAACAGATACTACACTTGATCTTAGCCAAAAGGCCGAGAAAGGTATGTTTTTCCTCTCTCCTTCCTTCTCTCTTTCTATCCGCCCTCTCTTCCCTAGTCAATTTATCAATATTTAATCACAGGGTAAATCTTAGTATTCAAGCAACCACCAACTAAATCTCTTAATCAATTGCCATTTTTCTTTGCAATCATATTAAATATGTCTGCAATTTAGTATGCTTCTGGATTTAGCGGTGTAATACTATCTCTTATTACATGTCTGTGCTGGTAATTCTGAAGACTTTTCACCTTGCCTTTATTCCCAATTGCCAGATGCATAGATATAAAATGTGAAGAGAAGTATATCGATGCCTCCAAGAGTCCAAACAAGAAAATGAGGAATTTAAGACTAGCAAAATCGTGGATCAAGTTGAGGAGATTCAAAGACAAATAAAGCTGAAACAGAAGTTCAATTTTGCTAATTAATGGTGAAATCTAGACTAATACAGACATAAACTGCAAAATTGTTATAATTTTGGATTACAATTATAAAGGCAATGTTTTTCATTTTTCTCCCTGAAAAGCAATGTTTTTCATGTCGCAAAAAGTAAGGTCTATTGAAGGGGCTGAGCCTAATTTGTGGGAATGATGGTGTCTTACACCAGCTACTAAGGTTCAAATCTCTGGAGGTGTGATTAGACCAAATTTGATCTCTAAGTGACTTTGACGGAATTGATCCCTCCACTCATGACAGCTTAACCAAAGAAGGTTTCTAATAAAAATATATACATATCAACATATTACAGAATTACTGATATCTATGTAGCCTGATTGATTCCATTTAAAAAATAGTGACATCTTACCTAATAGTTCAATGCAGGTCAAAACAGGAGACTTAGAGACAAACATTGTCTTATCATGATGCTAACTATACTAAATTATTGTAAATTATGTTATATGCCAAAGCTTGTCAGCAATCTTCATTAAGATTATCCAACGAACTCAATTAAGGAAAACTTTTCTTACATATTAATTTATAAAATAGGTTGTCACTAGTCTTCGAACTCAATTAAGAAATTTTTTTCTTAACATATTAATTTATAGTCGTCACATGATCATTGTAATTCATCCTAGTTTTAGTTGGGTTTTCTGCATAAAATGACCATCAGTGCCATTTACGAGGGACATACTGAGTATCCAGAGTGGGTTTCCCTTGGAAGGACAGTCTATCTATCCTGAGATAAGATTTCATATTACTAAAATGTTATTCATTTTGCACCATAATTATTATTATTAATGACCATTTGAATTTTCAGGTCTCTCACTATTTGTGAGACATTGTATAAAACTCTAAGCAATCTCTCTATTCTCTATTGGAAAAGCGTTAAAATCAAGACAAATTAAGAAAGACAGAACCTGATATACATTGCTTGTATGTTAGTACTATTGCTGAACTTATGATTCGTATGCCAATTGACTAAAACACTGATATATGAACAACTAGCTGCTTACAGAATGTACGCATTAACATACATAACTCATAAAAATTGGGATCATAAGAGAGACAACTGTCAGAGGCTAATATATAAAACAATATGAAGATTGTATATCTATACTTAGAATACATTCAATTTCTTCAACATTCAATTTCTTCAATTTCTTCAACATAATTTGGAATATATTCAATTTCTTCAACATAATTGTATATTCAATTTCTTCAACATAATTGTATATCTATAATTTGAAAATAATTTGGAATATATTCAATTTCTTCAACATAAGTTCCAAAACTTTGAACAGAGGATTGGGAGTTTAGATCCTTAATATGGAGATTAGATATTTAGAATTTAAAAATAATTTGGAATATATTCAATTTCTTCAATATACAGTTCCAAAACTTTGAACAGAGCACTGGGAGTTTAGATCCCAAATTTAAAAACAAAAAAAAACTATTTGGATCTGTTTGTCATTTTCATCATACACTCAAATTCACCAAGTTAAGTAGTATGTGGTAGTGATGGTATACCATGCACCTATTCTTCATGTTGTAGGAGAAATAGGCCCTACAAAATCAATCACCAATTTCTCAAAAGGTTCCTAAGACATGATGAGATGCAATGGCATTTCATCTCATTTATTTGGCTTTCCCATGCACTAGCAATGGTTGCACTACTAGCATACACCTTTTGCATCCTTAAAAATTGTGGGCCACCAAAATTTAGCTAATAATAGCTTATGCATTGTCACCTCCCCGGTGTAATGGCCTTCAACAATGTTGCCATGTGTTTCTTGTATAATAACATGTCGTTCATGCTCCAATGCACAACATCACAAAACCTCATCCCGACAAACTTTGTAAAGGTCACCTTGAATGAGCTGGTATAGGGTAGCATGGACTACAAGTTATTTTCTCTTGACTTGTTTCATTTTTGCCAATGCCTATCTAGATGACAAAAGAGGGCTATGTTTGCCAACACATCAGACACTTGTTGGTTCCAAAATAAATGTGCATCGGGCATTCTTTCATCCATGTCGTATGCTTCATTGCTCATTGTTATGTGCGACAGATCCTCATGTCTTGAATTATTCTTCCTAAGTTTGATAATGATCAAGAATTGGAATTATTGAAACAAAACCACCCATCAACATATCCTTTTGTGAAGTATAGCTTTGTTAACCAGATATTTTAATGCCATGTGATCTATGAAGAACACGAAAGGAGTGGCCAATAGATATTGGCATAACTTCTAGAGTGTGTAGACCATGGAGTGTCCTTCACATTTGGTTGTCATGTAGTTACACTCCCCTAAGGTCAATTTCCTACTGGTAAAGTAGATAGGGTAATATATTGAGTCACTTTCTGGTTGCGCAAATACTGTGCCAATGGTAGTTTTTGATGCATCAACATGAACATGGAATGGTGTTGTGTAATTTGGAAGCTACAATACTAGGGCACTAGCCAGTGTCTCCTTTAGCATCTCAAAAGTTTGTTTTTGAGATGATGTCCACTTAAACAAGCCTTGTTTCTTGAACAATACTTCTAATGGTGCAATGATCTTGGCATTGGTGGTACCTACCTAGGTCTAGGGTTTTGGTGCATGTGCACCTCAAAAATCATGTTTTCTTTTGTAATAAGGTCTATTTGACCAATGTATATCATTTCAGTTTGTATCTAGGTTCATTTTGTAAGTCCCAAGTGACTTAGGACACTTGTCAAATTGTAATCACATAATGCCAAAATAGGGCAGTAGGGCAATTAAGATGGTTGGTCTCCCAGCCGTTTGGAATCGGTCTCCCAGCCGCTTGGAATCAGTTGGTTTTCCTCAGGGCGAGTTTATAAACCCAGAGGAATGAACCAAATCATGATGCATTGTAATCAAATCAAAGAAAGGGTGTGATCGAATGTAATTGTGATTGTGTTAAAGAGAAATAGAATCATTATGTTCTGTCAATTCGATTTCCATTCCCTGTAATTGCAATTTGTATAGCTGTAGATTTTCATTCTCTCTATGCTTTCCATTTTGTTGTTGTATGTCGTCATGAAGCATTCCACTGGTGAGATTTCTGTCAAAATCAGTGGAATGGCTTTGTTGTATAAATATTTTCTTTTGTTTTCTATTTTGTTCCATTGTTCAGCGATGCAGAGGATCTAGATAGTGCGTTTCACATAGTAGGTTGACCTAGCATCTCCATGTGCTAGGGTTCAGAGAAGGCAAACTGTGCGTCAGCGAATTGCCATAGCAAACCCTAAGGTGGCCGATAGCAATTGTCATGCCGACAAGCAGAGGTCAGAAGTGACATCGGAGTGATCAGTTTATCAGCAACTCTGGAGAAAGCCCGACCGATAGTGAAGGTCTCGCCGAGGATGTTGTTTCATCAGTGCATCGGCTAGGGCCTATAAGTGCTCGCCGACGAGGTGGGTCTCACCGAAGGTAGAGCGAAGTGGAGTCATCGGTGTAAGGTTGACTGACGGAGAGACTTTAGTAAGTCATTCTGACTGGCAGTTGTCTAGCCGATGGTGATGTATCGGCGGCTCATATGTGAAGTCTTGCTGATTGTGAGGTAATTAGGGCCCATTTGCATTTCCTGCTGTGCGCTCCACATCAGGTTTTAAGTCAGTTCTACAAGCATTCATCTTTATTTTCCCTTAAACCCTAAGTCCCAGAGTTGTATTTTACTTTATGTTATAATTTCCCATTAACTGTTTATCTTAGGTTACTGGTCACTTAAGTTATAACCTCAAGTCCTTGAAGTCATAGAGTGACTAGCCCCGAGTCCTAATACTTACCTATTATTTCTCATAAATGTCATATCCTTTGTAAAATATTAAGTCATAAGTCTTTGTAGGGCTCGGAGGTGCAACATGGCACAATATCGTGAGCCTACATAGTAGCTGGAGGTGACATCATGGTCCCACTGTAGGGCTGCGAAATGCAAACAACCATCGAAGACATCTGGGCTTACAGCCATAAGATCAAGGGTTTTGAATCAACAAAGGAAGCGTTGCCAGGTGTCGGGTTGAAAAGTAAGCCGCAGGAAATGGAAGATCTAATAGTAGCATAGAGGCACAAAGGAATCTTGTCAAGGGCAAAGATTCACTGTGAGATTGTGGCATGTGGCCAGTTCTCAAAAGAAGAATAAAGGATTGCATAAGGCAGGATACGTGGAGGCTTTATTGCAATCACGTAGAGCCAAAAGGTGGTGGCCTACTTCCCATTGTGCTACTATGAAATGAAGCCATGTGTCCACATCAGACAAAAGGTAGAAGAGTCAACAAGAAAAGTGCAATCAATATGGAGTTATTTCATTGGCTAATGGCTTTTCAATGAAATAGATCAGATTTTCAAATATGGCGGGCAACTTATGGCCGTCAATCTCACAGAAAGAAGGTCAAATCAATGGGTGAAATTTGAACCTACTAGAATGAATGTTGGAAGTCACTCTGAAACACAAATTGCAATCAAGGCCGAAGTGACGCATATTGATGCAACTAGCCCTAAATTGAAAGCTTCTTTAAGGGTGAAAAAGAGGGTTTTTCATATCATTTTTACGGGCATGAAAAGAGTTCTAGCACACAACGAAGATTGAATGAGCAAATACAGAGATCCTAAAGCACCTGTAGAGCAAGAAAACTAGTAAGTTGCTTCCAATCATTGTGCCTGTTCCAAATTGAATTATCATTCTGTGAATAGTTTTGAGCATCAATAGAAAAAGAAAAACCCTAGTCTATGCAGACAAATTTCAAAATGAGTCAAGTGAGCCAAGCCTCTTCCTTAAAAAGGAGTTTAGATGAAGACTTAATGGTCCAACTCCCTGGGTCTTCACGGAGGCCCGCGAATGTGCACGATCCTAATGGATAGAATGACAAACTTTTGGACTTGTACAATGATTATCAGGATGCCCAGTTGCATGTGCCAAGATGGATTTTGTTCAAGCACCAGTATAACAGAGGGAATACAAGGCCCTAGTCTACAATGCCTGGAACTTAGACTTGACCAAATTAATATTCCCTAATGTGTTTCCAAATCTAGATTTTGTCAGGGTGGTCACACAGAGATATGATCCTGCATCTAGAGTAGTATTGGCAGGAATAATACTGTCATAATCAAAACCACAAAAGTCTAAGAGAGTTAAGAGAGTTAAGCGTGGATATAGAGCCTTTAAGGTTCCCAAGCACAGACCAAAGGGCATTGATGGAAAATTGGTGAAGATATCAGACCAAGAGGAGGAACCATTTGATGTCTGACAGTTCATGCATTACTTTGTGAAGACATATCATACTCTGTGCTAGGTATTAGGAAGAGATGCACTGGATAAAATATTAATTTCCTTGATGATGATGGTAGTAAACATACAGGATATCTCAACTATAGAGCCTTTTAACTATGCGATGTATATAGCTGATAAAATGCACAAACAATTGACTAAAATTAAGAACAAGCTATATACTGTAGATGCAAAAGTGGAGTTAATGTGGTATTCAATGATGTGCCACATGCTTTTGTATGCTAGATTAGGATTGTGGCATAAAGACTTGCATGTTAAGGAGAAAGATCCAACTTGTAACTTACTCCCTATACAGATGTGGATGTGCATGATGGATATGCATTGTACAAATGTAGATTATATTATTTTTGAGGACCATTTTGTTAGAAGGATATTGGGATTCCTGGAGCCTAAAGGTGAAAGGATGCACCCTGATGTACTTGATTTTTTGAGACCTTTGGACAGGACCCTAGAGTTGGGAATTCAGCATAATTGGGGAGATTGTTTCTTGCATACTAATACCACCTGCATCAGAGTCTATGGGAGCAAGGCTGCCCCATATATCTTGCCAAAATATGTGCCTAGGAGAATAGCATTTTTGAAGATAATCAGATAACTGAATGAGTTTGATAAGGAACATTTGAGACTGCACAAGAAAGGCTCTTTCTTTCCTACCTCCATTAAGTTTTGTGATTTTCTAATTGCTAATAAGGATGGCCTAGATCAAATTGATTTAGTACTTATGGTTTATAGAATGGGGTTTGAGTAGCCAAGGGTATTTGACCCCGAGGGATTCATAAATAAGGTGAGGCTTGGCATCAGAAGACCTTAGTTCACCCACCAAGTTTTATTTGATGAAGATACAATGATAAATTGTGCCACAATGGGAGAAGTACTTTCTTGATGAAAAAGTGGGAGACAATAATGGAGGGAAAAAGGATGAGAAAGAATCTATACTCTACATATCTAGGAGCATTTGTAGAAGAGAATGATCCAATAGCAAGTGTAGAGGAAAACTAATGTGTTGCAGACTTAACATAATTTAGGGGTAAACCTATCTGAATAGTCCACTCTATCATTGTACTTCCTACATTAAATTATCAACCAAGGAGCGTAAGCTTATGATGGTACTGCACTGTATGTGCCTTCAGGTCTCATATTCTTTCTAAACTATCTTATCTAAACCTATTTACTTTACTAGAATTCATAGAAATGCAAAAGTAGTAAAAACGGTTACAAAATCTAGTGGCTACGGGTACCTTCAGCATAAGCTGTAGATAACTATTAACAACAGAAAATTACAGAACTAATCCAAAACATTCAAAATGATAAGAGAGCTAATGCTAACCTCCAAAGGACTTAAAGTAGACAAAGCATGTATTTGTTCATGAACCATACTACTGTAATTTGATAATCAAAGTATTCTAATTGACTCGTAATGTATTTATAAGCTAATGGAAAATAGATTTAATAAGAATGCATAAAGGAATGAGAAAATAAATGAAGTGAGGATCAGTACCTCGAGTGGCCAGCTCAGGGGACTGACTCACTTAACTGGAAATCAAATCTAATTTAGATTCTCACACATCCCCATAACACAGTTCCATTCATTTCATATCATAAACAAAATCTCTTTTAGATTGTATTCAACAATGACATTCTTTAAAACATGTTTGGATCTTCCAATAGAAAAAATAGAGCAACAACCAAGTAACTAGAAAATAAAGTAACTAACTTGACATCAAACTCATCCCTCCTAACTTATACAGAAACGGGAGAGTTTAATGCAACTACCAACTAACTTCAATCAATCCATTCCTAGATACTAGGAATACAGGTTTTAAGATTGATTTATTAATCTAACTAAACAGAGGAAGGAGAGTCCTATTCAAACAAGAACTCTTATGTAAAAACTCGCATGAAGAACACACATAAGCTACGTTTGAAATAAGTCTACTTCTTCTACATTTATTCCAGTCCATGATAGTTCACATTCATCCTCCAGTTGCCTATACTTTTGGCATCGTAACTTCACTTCCTTTAATTCTCCTGTCCTGCAACTCGCTACAAATGCTCATTTCCATGATGCCACGATCTTGCTGCACAGGGGTTAATTCACAAAACATATACACACAAATAACCTTCATAATTAAACCATAGGATTCTATCTATATTGCATGCATACTCATATTTAAATCATTCAATTGATAATATCATCACCATATTCCATATTAATAATATAGATTCAAGGTCTTGCAAAGTATATAAAAAGACATCATATAATGATGGTGATGTTGGTAAAGTCTCTAGAGGATCATATGGAAAAGTTCTAAAAGCATATAAAAATAACATAAAAAGAGGTCAATATTTCAACCCATCATTCCCCCCAACTTAGCCTTTTGCTTGCCCTCAAGCAAAGTCACTGAGCTAATCATCTAGGGAAGAAGATTGTAGTGCAAAGTAATCTGCCTCAGGTCCATTATTTCTCTGACTCCCTCTCCCTGCTTAAGATAAAAACCATTGTAACAAGCAAGCCTATCTAACCTGACTGATTCTGCATTCCTACATTCATCACCTTTTTCTTCTGTCCAGTGTGGTACTGGATAAAGGAGAATATGAGGATGAAAAGTAAGTGGCAACCATCCCACTCCTGTTTGTTCTGAAATCTAGATGTACTTGTGCAGTCTCTCAAACATGTTCATAAAATTATGGAAAGAGTGAGGCTCTTTCCTCTACAGTGCTGGAGTCAAACTATTCCATCTATCTTGCACATACCTTAGACAATTTTGAAGCATAGGACCTACTAACTACTATATCATCCTATGATCTCGCAATCTCAAATCCATAATTATTTTTCCTGGACCTTTGTGTGAGAGGAGTGATAACCATTGAGGAAGGATTACATCAAGATTCAGTGCTTCCCTTCCGACCTGCAGTGCCACTATTTTCTCTTGTTCCTCATACTTATCCATCAATTCCCCTTTGAGCTTCTCATTCCTGAGATATGATAACAGTGCCCTAACCTACAAATCCCCAACATAAATTGAAGGGTTCCATTCTGTATCCTATGTCATTAAGTAGTTATGCAAACAATATTCACAAAATTGGTCTTGCTCCTCTAAACTAACTTCTTTAAAATAACTGCAAAAAAATATGCCTTGAATGTAAAGCAGGCTGATTATTAATGAACCTATTAAACTGGAAACTGAGAAACTTTTCTTTCAAGAACAATGCATATACCCTAGGTGGAGGTCTACACCCAATGATCTGTATGGCTCTATCAATTACCTCTATCAACTTATCCTCCAACCTTTTTATCATCAAATTCTTATTTTCTATTGATGCATTGAGATTATGTTTTTCCTTCTCCTAATTTTCCTTTTCTTTTTTGGATTTGTCAGTGAGTTTCATTAATTCAAAACCCAAAGACAAAGTGGTGTGGTATACTAGAGTCCTTGTTACAAGAGGTTGTGGAGTGAGTACTTCATTTTCTTTAGTTTTTATTTTACTCACAACCATCTATGCTAATAGATCCAAATTGGTTCCATGGCCATAAGTTTGAATTTTCTCCTCCAACTCTTGTATTCTTTTCTCCTTTTCTTTGTCCTTCTCTTCATATCCTTTCACCTGCTCTTCCAATTGTTTTATCCTATCAAGAGCTTCTTGAAGTTATTTTCTCATGTTCCTATCTTCCAACATTTCTTTTTCCTTTGCAAAATTTAGACCTGCATCATCATTATCCCTAGTAATATCAAAATATTCCTTAGTAGAACTACCAGGAACTAACTTTCCCATTTTCTTTGCAATAAACATATCCTTTGAATCAGAATCAAAAGATGAATAAACACACCTTCTCTTTTTAGCAAACACATTAACATTTTCACAAGCATCCACAAAGACATCTTCAGGGGCAATTCCTCCTTTATCTGAATCTAAATTCAATGGTGTTGGATCATGATGTTGCTGTTCTTCACCTTTTTCATGCCCCTGTTCCTCAACAATTCTTTCCTTCACACTCTACCTTTTCAACCTTCCTGAGCGCCTGGGAGTAGAAATCTCCTATTTGACTTCATTTTTCCTTTTCTTTTTGCTCCTCTTTTTCTTCCTTTCCCCTGCATCTTCTCCCTTCACAGTGTTTTTATGCTTCTCAACACTTTTCTTGTTTCTCTTTTTCTTAACAGGTGTTGAATCAATGCCTCACATATGTTTAGGGTTAGAAGAGGAGGGTTCCCCTACTACCACTAGCCTATCCTCTGGAGTGTTTTTCTCTTGTGGCCCCTCTTGCTCGGGCTCAATCTCAGGTTCAGGCTCATGTTGGGGTTCCTCCTCTACTTCAAGTTCTTCCAACAATGTTGTGATATCTACACATTATTTAAAAGCCTCCCAATTAACCTGTGGGTGTTGAATTCTCAGGCTTCTCTTTATCAATAAGGCTATTAAACAATGATGGGACAATGTGATGTCCACTTGCTTTTTCTGATATTTAGACGCCATCCTTTTCAACATATTATATAGGAAATTTGGAACGTTGACTAGCTTATCATGGAGTAAATGATTAGGCAACTTAAAATGCATAGTATACAACAAATTATGCCAGCCATCACAGGTAATGTATTTAATGATATATGAAGCAAATTTTACCCAAAAGAATGGAAGGAACAATCTCTTTGTACCTTGTGTTGTCGAGTCCAAGTTCTCTCCTCGCTCACAGAATTCTTCCCTTACTACAGTAGCATCAGCACGAGCTGGATATTCGGACCCTATGCGCGGCAATCTTGTAACTTGGCCAATGGCCATCTCAGAAGCATCTACAATCAATCCCTTGACCATTGCCTCATCATACTACAATATAGCTGCAAACTCCTTTGCCATTTCATTATCATATTCTGTTAACTTCAAAAAGTAGTCCAGCCATCCTACTCTAGTGAAGAGTGGTAGTACCAACACATCCTCTAATATTTCCTTATGTGCAGATGGCTCTCGTTGTACCGCATCACCCCCATTATCTCTGTGTTCTGCAACCCCTTGAAGTGTCAATTTCTACTAAACTCCAATTCCACCACCTTGAAGAGAACCAATCTACAGTTTACTGCCCTTTTCTGTTCTTTCCACTATAACTTCCTTAGGGTAACAAGTTTATATTCGTATTTTGGGCAAAACAGGGGAGGTTTACTATCTTTTAGAAAATGGCATAGAATGTTCTATCTGATATCTCTAAAGACAAAGATGGTGAAAAGAAAAAAATTAGACCCCTCCCCCCAACTAATGTGTGAAGTGACCTCACTTCATGTGGCAATTGATATGAAAGGAAGAGTATTTATTAACTGGATTGGTGAAAAATATTTTTGCATGCATGAAATAAATAAAAAGTAATAATGAATATAGAAAGAAAGCTAAGTTAATCATTGAAAGTTACTTTATGTACACACATTATGGAAATAAATGATCAACATACCTTAGAATTTGAGAACACATACTTGGCATTTTATTTGATATGAGCAAGATGACATGCATGCGGGTGAATGGCAAAAGGACACGTACAACGGAATGGATCTAAGGTGAGAGCTCGCAATGCAGGAATGAACAACTCATGAGCTTGAGTTGACACTTTTTGTAGCAGCAATTAATGTTTAGAAGATATGGAATGAGCAGGAAAATGGTGTACTGATCGCCAAAGTAGTGAATACATATACAGACATTTAGTTGCTATGGATGCCTCTAGCATAGGTCCTGACTAAATAATTACATATGCAATATGTCAAGTCCCAATTGTAACATTTCCCAATATGAGAGTGAAAAATAGGTCCCTTTGAAGTTAACTATGGTTACCATGGATAGTCTGTTGTGTGTGCATGTGAATTATAAAGCAAGAAAAATTAAGTCTCAGTGACAAGGGTTGAATCATGCAACTCAACCTCTGCATCACTAGACAAGATTGGTGGATCATCTTCTGACGGTGTATCAGTTTGTGTCATAGAACCTTCATCAGGAGTGCCATAAGTACCATACTGAGTGGCTAGAGAAATGAGAAAATCATCCTTCTGAAGTGGTTTCTTATACAGTTTCAGCCTGTGTCCATTTACTAGCAATGAAATTAGACCTCATCAATGGTTTGTAATTAGACTACACCATTAGGGAATACTTGTTTAATCTCATATGTTCCCAACCACCGAGATTGAAGCTTGCCCTTGAAATCCTTGTTTCTGCAATCATAGAGAAGGGCCCAATCACCAACAGTGAATTCTTTAGTCTTGATATACTTGTCATGCCATTTAATTATTTGTTTCTATATAACCTCTGTGTGGTGGATGGCTTCTAATCTGATTTCATCAAGAGCATTCAAATGTTGTAGTCTATCCTTCTAAGCTTTTGTCAAATCCATCTCTAATTCCACTGCGGTTCATAGGGTTTTGTATTCAAACTCTATAGGTAGGACTAATGTCTTGCCATAAACCAATTCATAGGGAGTGAATCTTGTAGTTGTCTTCCATGTAGTTCTATATGCCCAAACAACTTCTGGTAACCTGGAAACCCAATCTCTTCTGTGAAGATGTACTATTTTTGTCAATATATTCTCAATCTCTTTGTTTGTGACTTCAACCTAACCATTAGCCTGAGGATGGTAGGGAGTGGACTTCTTGTGTCTAATCTGATATTCCTCCACTAGTCTAGTGATTAAATCTAATGTGAATTGTGGGCATTGACAGTCACTACCTCCCTTGGTACACCATATCTAGTGAATATTTCCTCATACAAAAAATTTTCCACATTGCCATCTCTAGTAAACTGCAGGGCTTTAACTTCCACCCATTTGGTTAAGTAATCAATACATACCAGTATATATTCCTTATTGTTTTAAGTAGGAGAGATCAGACAAACAAAATCCAACCCCCACTTATCAAATGGGGCTAATGCTATTTGTGGCTGCAAAGGCATTTCATTACTTCTCGTAGGTCTCCCCATCCTTTGACACTAATCACAGCTTCTAGAATACTTGACAACATCTTTATGAAGTGTTGGCCAGTAATATCATGTTGTCAATATTTTGAAGGCTATCCTTTTGGTTGCGAAATGTCAACCAGAGGGTTCATCATGGGTAGGCCTTCAATATATCAAACACCTCATCTTCTCTGGATACATCTTCTCATAGTGTTATTTGGACCAGTATAGAATAGGATTCCAGAAATCCAAGAATAAGGAAAGCATTTGTGAACTAGCTGCCTTTTCTCCCTTGGAGAAAAGTAACTTGGAATCTGCCCTAAAACCAAATAATTAGCTATGTATGCATACCATGGAGTGTGTATAGTTAGAGAAAATAGATGCTTATCAGGAAAAGAGTCATCAACCACTCCTTCTAATGATTATGTAGGCAGTCTAGACAGAAAATTAGCAACTACAATAGTTTTACCTGGTTTGTCAACAATTGTTATGTCAAATTCTTGCAATAACAACAACCATCTTACAAGTCTGCCACCAACTATTGGCTTATTCATCAAATATATGATTATTGTATGATCTGTATGTATGAACACTTTATAACCAGTAATGTAGTGTCTAAATTTGTTAATGGCATAAACAACTGCCAACATTTCCTTTTCTATCACAGTGTAGTTAAACTCATCTCCTTGTAGGTTTTTAATTACATAGTATATTGCATACTCTTTAGTTCCTTCTTGTTGGCCTAGGACTGCTCCAATGGCAAAGTCGATATGAAAAGGCAGTGTCCAATTTGGACCTCTGAGAACTAGATCTTGTGTCAAGAATGCTTTAAGCTTTTCAAATGAATTATGATAGTTTGGTGTCCATTCAAATTCACTATCCTTTGTCAACAAAGTAAACAGAGGTGCAACAATTTTGCTAAAATCTTGAATAAACCTCCTGTAATAACCTACATGTCCAAGGAAGCTCCTTACATCCTTCTGTCTCTGTGGAATAGGCAGGGTAGATATAATTTCAATCTTCTTTGGGTTAACTTGTATGCCTACACTTGAGATAAAATGTCTTAAGACTATACCCCATGTCATCATCATAAAACATTTTTCATTGCTCAAAGATAGATTGTGCTCTGTGCATCTCTTTAAAACTTTCTCCAAGTTGTGTAAAGCTTCATCATATGTTTCACCATATGTGGTGAATTCATCCATGTAAATTTCCATGCTGTCATGGGCAAAATCAGAGAAAATATTGAGGACTGTTCTTTGAAATGTGCTTGGAGTGTTGCACAGACCAAAAGGCAAAATAGAATATGCATAGGTCCCCCAAGGGTAGGTAAATGTTGTCTTATCTTGATCCTCTAGTGCAATCGTGATTTGGTTATAGCCAATCAAACCATCAAGAAATGAGAAATATTTCTTCCCTACTAAAGAGTCAAGAACTTGATCAATAAAGGGAAATGGGAATTGATCCTTCCTGGTGATAGCATTTAGTTCCCTGTAATCAACACAAACTCTCCATTTGCCACCTTTCTTGGGAACTATGACCAATGGTGAGACCCATTCATTGTCTAAGATGGGGTATATAAACCCTGCATCTAAAAACTTTTGAAGTTCTACTTTCACTATCTCTCTGAGAGTAGGGTTCATGCATCACTACTGCTATCTTATAGGTATGTGGCCATCATCAATGTAAATTTTATGCATACACAAAGCAAGATTTATTCCTTTCATATCACTGTAATCCCATGCAAACGTTGTTGAGTGGGTTTGTAATACTGCCTATAGGGATTTTTGTTGCTCATCAGTCAATGCATTATTAATAGTCAACATCTTTCCTGGCTTGATTTCTAATGGTTTAGACATTTCTTGCACATAGGACAAATCAAGGCTAGGTATTACTGGCAAGCATTGTTGGGGTAACAAAGTATGAAATATTTGAGATACCTCCTCTGAGGAACTGGTAGGTATTATGCTTCCTAAGGGATCTTGTAAGCAAGATAAATAGTCTTGCTGTTGTGGGTGCTTTCCATAGTCATTTTGTACAATGTGAGCGATCAACTCATCTTCATCCTGAATATCCAATAAAGGGCTACTTTCAATAGTCATCAAGGTTTGCAAAGAGTAGTTGTCCTCATCTTCCAAGGTAGGTCAAATGGTCTGCTCAAGCTCTGGTATGGTTGGGCTGGTGCATATAAAACCAATTTCTTGGTCACAGTCCCATTGGATATGATCATGTTACCTGACCTGCAATCTATAAATGCATCTGTTGTGGCAAGCCATGGTCTGCCTAGTATAAGAGGATAACTAGCGAGATTAACCTTGGGTTGTAGGACTATGAAACCAGCAAGGCATTCCCAAGAATCTAAAGCAATTGCCAAATCTTCAATGACTCGTTCAGGTTTAACTATAGACCTATCAACTAATTGCAAGATTGTCTGAGTATGCCTAAGGTTGTTCAACTGGAGTGTCTGCATTGTCTCCTTAGTTATTACATTAATTGCAGCACCTAAATGTATCAAAGTATTCTTAATCAGAGTCCCATTGATTTTGACATCCACTACTAGACTACCTAGATCTGTATATTTGGGAACAGTTATATTCCCGAACATTATGTCAGCAAGGTTACCCAAAACAAGAACTATCTTTGGGTCTATCCTCTTCCTCCCTACTTTCTTTATGCAGAGATCTTTGATAGTCTTAGTATAGATAGGAATATCTTTGATGGCTTGGATTAAGGGAATCTTTATGCTTATATCTTGTAGCTGGCTTATAAGGTCAATTTTAGACTATGTTGGTTGTTTCTAGATGGCCAAGCACTCAGGGAACGGAGGCTTATGATGTGAAATGGTTTGAGGTACCTGAGTTGATTCAAGTTCCAAAGGTGGTTTATTTGAGGCTTCCTCTATGGGTTCTTCTTCTTCAAGTTTTGTAATTTGGGGAGATGAAGGGCCTGCAAGTTGCTTCTCTGATCTGAGATGAACATTACTCACTCCTACCTGATAGGTGGGGTATTGCATCACCTTGTTAGTATAAGCCTATTGAATAGGCTTGTTGTTAGGATTAGGTATAGGTTGGGCAGGGATTTGGGTAGGTCTAGGAGGTGGATTTTCAGGTGTTGATGGAGGCATTATGGCTCGCTACTGTGGTTGAGATGGAATCATAGGTTGCTGGTAATTTGCATTTTGCTACCATTATTGGTTATTGTTCCATTGAGGCTGCCATTGAGGTTGCTGTGTAGGCCACTGGGGGTTATAGTTGGAACCTTGAAAACCTTGTTGGGGCCATGGGTTTGGCTACTGTTGGCTCCAACTAGGTTGTGGAGTAGGCCATTGTGGGTTTTGCCAGAAATTTTGATTACTAGGCCATGGCTGAGTGTTCCAAGCATAGAAAGTTTGGCTTGCAGCAGGAAAGGGTGAACTAAAATTTAGTGGATCAAAGGGCATACCTTGTATTTGCTGCCAAGGTCTCCTTTGAGATATGAATAACAATTTTCCATCCTCTCCTTCAAATGGCCAAAATTCTGGCCTTTCAACCTTCTCTTGCTAGATGCTTTCCACCCTTTTGCATTTACAATTGTCCTTCCTTTGCCTACAACTGGGACAGTACTCAGTAAGCATTGCATCAGCTTCTTCTTGTTTCTTCTTGATGTGAAGAGTGTCCAGCTATGTAGCCATATGTCTAATTATGTCCTCCTTCATGTTGGATAGTAAGTTACTGATTTCTACTTTTGAAACTCCATTGGTTGCTTTGTTTGTAATTGATGTCCTTTCTCCTCTTGGTTGTCTAGTAAAAGTTCTTGAATAATTTTGGCAAACTTTACAAATTGACTCAAAAGGTAGTTGAGAGATATCACCTTGCCCAATGAGATTCAAAGCATCCATGCAATCATCCTTAACTCCTCTCAAGAAAACCAGTTTTAATGATTCTTCAGATAATCTATTTTGGGGGTTCTTCTTTAAAGCAAACTAGAATCTTTCAACATAATCTTCCAATAGCTCCTCCTCTTTTTGTGACATCTTGAAAATGTCATCTCTCCACATGTCATTTCCTCAGCAATAATTTTGGTATTTCTCCAAGAATTTCTCCTTCATTGTATCCCAGTCTAGAATGACATCTTTTCCCAGTCCCATAAAACATCTCAAGGCTACATTCTTGAGGGTGGCAGGAAAGAGTTTTAGCTTATGAGCATATGAGGTGTAGTCATAGCTCCTACACATGATATCAAAATCAAACAAAAATGTATCTGGGTCCTCTGTCACTAGGCCATAGAAGACTGGTAATACTGATGGTAGAATATTTTTCAGCATTGTAGCCCTCTCCTAATCAGTGATAGGAAACTCAAACGTTGCTTTCTCTAGTGGATCCTCCACCACAACATCTTCCATGGTTCTGAAGATCCCTTCTGTAGTTGTGGAAGAAGCTGATGAAGATGTAGAAGGTGTTGATGAAGATGTAAGAACAAGTTATTCCTCCTTAGCACTTTCTACTATATAGTTGATAAAGTCAGCTGGGTCTACTCTATCCTAAAAATTTGAAGGGAGGAATCTACCTCGGTTGTCTCTCTACCTCCACATACAATAAATTTGGCTTTATATTCCAGCAGTCCTACATAATGTTAGTATAACTTTTGGTGTTTCCTGAGAAGTGAATCTATTAACCCTAATGCTAGAATCAAAATTTAAACTATGAAAGCATGTAAAATGAGCCTATGAAGATAGTACCATCCCCAGCAACGACGCTAAAAATGTAGAGGAAAACTAATGCATTGCAGACTTAACATAATTTAGGGGTAAACCTATCTGAACAGTCTACTCTATCATTGTACTTCCTACATTAAATTATCAACCAAGGAGCATAAGCTTATGATGGCACTGCACTTAATGTGCCTTCAGGGCTCATATTCTTTCTAAACTATCTTATCTAAACCTACTTACTTTACTAGAATTCACAGAAATACAAAAATAGTAAAAATGGTTACAGAATCTAGTGGCTATAGGTACCTTCAGCAGAAGCTGTAGATAACTATTAACAACATAAAATTACAGAACTAATCCAAAACATTCAAAATGGTAAGAGAGCAAATGCTAACCTCTGGAGGACTTCAAGTAGACAAAGCATGCATTTGTTCATGAACCATACTACTGTAATTTGACAATCAAAGTATTCTAATTGACTCGTAATGTATTTATAAGCTAATGGAAAACAAATTTAATAAGAATGCATAAAGGAATGAGAAAATAAATGAAGTGAGGATTAGTACCTTGAGTGGCCGGCTCAGGGGATTGACTCACTTAACTGGAAATCAAATCTAATTTAGATTCTCATGCATCCTCATAACATATAGTTCCATTCATTTGATGTCATAAACAAAATCTCTTTCAGATTGTATTCAATAATGACATTCTTTAAAACATGTCTGGATCTTCCACTAGAAAAAAATAGAGTAACAACTGAGTAACTAGAAAATAAAGTAACTAACTTGACATTGAACTCATCCCTCCTAACTTATATAGAAATGGGAGAGTTTAATGTAACTACCAACTAACTTTAATCAATCCATTCCTAGATACTAGTATATAGGTTTTAAGATCGATTTAAATTAATCTAACTGAACAAAGGAAGTGTTGATGATTGTTTTTACACATTCATAACAAAAGTTAAAATTCACAAAATGAACCTAAACTATCTTGAAAGATATGAAGAAATCACCTAAGAGTTCTTAATCCCAAGTTTCTGTATGGTCAGGTCTTGACCTTGTGGACAATTCAGCAGGTTGATGTGAAATTGTAATATTCAAGGGGCCTTACTTGATTTAAGATAATCTGCAACTTACTGGACTCCAATTATGCAAATTGTTACAAATATAGACAAATTATTTATTCTTTTTCATAAATTTACTACTGTATCACAAAGCTTTGTATGATTTATAGTGAAACAAGCTTTACCTTTCAAATTGATATAAAAAATTATCCAATATTAACACAATTCTTCCTGCTTCTTTCAAATGTAGGACAATTTCCTTAAGATTTCTGTGTTTAAGCTAATTATTTCAAATGTTTGGGGAAAAGTTAGAGAAAATCAGGTTGAGAATCATTTCCTATAGCATCTAAATGTTCTGTTACTCACATCTTTAAGAGATACAACAAATTAATCAAATCAACATAGTAAATCTTCAAATGCAGAGTCCTGAGTATTTTAACAAACATACATCAAAGATTGCAAGCTCTCAAAGGATAATACTTCAAATACCAGTAAGAGTCAGAAAACACTCTGTAATAGACACAAAATTCCAAGATTACTTGTATTTAAAGTACATAGTCATATAGAATTTACAATGTATGAATGACCTTTTGTTTCATTAATCAAATTGCCAAAGAACTTACAGACATTTTTATAGATACAGTAAGGAAACCAAACATTCTATGCATTCCTTAGTGTAGAGACAGGTGACCTCCTCTTCTAAACTAAAGAAATACTTCTCTATTCAAATGTTCAAACAAATTACAAGTGAAAGCTACAACTCAAAATCCCTACATAAAAATATACAAGTAGTAGAGCTTCTTATATAGAATTTGAAGCTTCATACTGCTACGACTACAAAACCCAATCTATGGTCAGTATTCATACTTTCTTGATCAAGGGTGTACATTCATTCCTAACTGTTTCTCAAAATATCTTTGTCGTATCTTTTCTACCTCAAAGGATGCCATTAGAATCTTTTCAAAATGGGATTCCCCCTTTTGACCTCTTCTTTCTTGTTGACCTTGCCCATAGATACGCTTCAAGTGACTCTTTCATTAGTATTATTTGCCCCCTTTTTATACTTTCCTATTCTTTCAGATATATCTTGAAATTATTTGTTACACTGTCTATGAAGGTGTGATTCCCCCCTGGACTTCTGGTCCATATATATTCTTGCATAGTGAACCCTTCTTTCAATTTCTTCTCTTCTTTACATGAACCTTCAACCTTCTTCTTATATTTCTTTATCTTGGCACTCGCCTCCATTATTGAATCAATCATTTGCTTACTTAAATACGCCTTTGGATTCTCCAGACATGGCACAAAGATGGCCTTGAATTCTTTTAATGCCCTTTGGAGTTCATATGTTGGTACATCCATACATTCATGATATATGAGCTTTTCAATTATCCTCTTATGCAACTTGATTATGCTGTCTGCTTTCTCCTCTAAACCCTAAGTGACTGTGATGCATCCTCTGAGACTATCGTCTTCAAACCTTAACTCCAACTTGGCCCGTGGTACTTGATTTGCCATCTGAGGAGTAATGACTCCTTCATTTATTAATTCATCCTCTCTTTCTTCAATTTCTTCCAGTTGTCCCAATTCAAACTTGCATTCTTCTTTTCTAAACTTACAATTATATATAAGCACACTGCATTTATTCTTTTCTGTTGTAGCCTATTTCCATCCTATTACTGCTTGTTTGATCACCTCTTCTCCTTCTTGCACGAATGTCTTGAACCACTCCTCAAAAATATTGGCCTTAAACCACTTATTTTTCATATCCTTCACTTCATCTTTTGACAATACTGCTATTTCACTTGGCAACTCTGGTATTGTAGTATTGGGATCAAATATCCCCCTAATGAATTGCTGTAACTGGACAATGTGTCCTTTCAAATATTCATGTTTATCCTTGTCTTTCTTTAACATTTATGTTGTAACCTAGTGCATATCTTCCCATTCACTTATATGCTGCTCCCTTGTTGTGTGTCCTAAGTCAAAATTAAGTATCTTGTAATCATCTACTGTTATTTCTCCTTTAGCTTTCTCCTTCTGTGGTATGGCCAAATTTAGTGTTCTGGATCTGTCTGGACCCCTTTGTATTGCCGACATGGTTCTAGCCTTCCTTTTTTCTTTTCTCGGCGTTGCATCGCCTAATAAACTTTTGATGTCTATGGGTACTAACTGTACCTCCACCTTTTCTCTCCTTATATTTGCACCCAACCAGGCTGGATCCTCTTTTGTGCTTTCAGTAGGTTTCTCTTCATTGATTACCTCTTCTTGAGACTTTTCTACTTCTCCTTGTTCTTGTTGCTATTGATGTTCTTGTTGCTATGGAGGAGGTTGTTGTTGAGGGGCTAATTCCTATACTATTAGATCATTTTGCTGTTTAGATTCACCCTCATTATCCTCTCCCTCGATTTCTGTATCTCCTCCACCCTCATCTTCTTCTTCTGGACCTTCTTTTCCTGATGAATCCTTTTCTTGATCTTTCTCTTTATTTTCTTGTTCCATATTTGTCATGTCCTTGTCCTCTATTTGCTTTTCAGATTTAAATTTATCTTCATCAATATTTTCTATGTTCTCTTTTCTTTCAGGTTTATTTGTTGTTTCCTCTGTTGTTTCTCCTTTCTTTTGTACCTTTTCAGGCATGTCAACTTGCTCTACATGTGAAGGTGAACCTACTATCTTATCAGATTCTTTTGTCTCTTTTTCCTATTTGTCTTTGCTTTCTACATTCTTTTCTTTTTCACCGTGTTCCCCATACATGTTTAGAATATTCAACACATCCATAGCAGAAGTACCAGTTCCTGTTTCCTCTTTGGTTTGAGTAGGTGTTTCTTTCAGTGCTTCCTCAGGTGTATCCTCTTTTTTAGATTCTTCTATTTGATGTGCTACATCTTGCACATCTCTTATTATTTCTAGAGGTACCATTGCCTTACATTAATTGGTAGAGACCACTTGGAAAATTAAATGTTTCAAAATCCTAGGGAATGCTTAAACTTTGTTTATCTTAAATCTACAACTTTGTTGAGGGTAATGAAAGTTAGGGTGTGTATGAATCTAGTAATGGAGGAGTCTATTCATGTGAACAAACAAAATTTTGTTATTCATGTTTGATTGTGCAATTGGACTTTAATTAGTACTATAATGATTAATTCATTAAAAAATTAGTTGAATAAATGGAATTTAAATAAAAGAACTAAATAGGTTAGTTGTAATTGGATATATCATAATATGTTGTCTTGTATACAACAATGAACAATTTTGCATTAAATAATTTATGAATGGAAATAACAAAAAACAACAAAATAAATTGCAATGGAGTTTGACTAGTACTATAATAACTAAATTATGAACAAACTAGTTGAGTGAATGAAATTTATAAAAGAACTAAATAGGTTAGTTGTAATTGGATATATCATAATATGTCATCTTATATACAACAATGACCAATTTTGCATTAAAGATTTTAAGAATGGAAATAATGATAAACAACAAAACGAAATGCAATATATAGCCTAGTGGATCATTTCCAAAGTAAATCCTTCTCAAGCTTTACCTACATTGACTGCTCTGTGTGAGATGCTCTACAAACCTCTCACCACTATCGCATGCTTGCAAGCACAAATTATATAATCCAGGCAGTAATGAACAAACATCAAAATATCCCAATAATGTAACTTTTAGGTCCCAACAAATTTCTATACTACATGTAGAGTTGAAATTTGTAGACAACTATTAAAACACATATACATAGTGGTAAAAACACATATACAATTGCATATGAAGATTGTAAATAATCTAAGTAGTAGCCAACATAGAGCAAAATATCCCAATAGTGGTAGTGTGTTAACAAACACAAATTCATAGTACAATTCCACGTTTAGTGGTCTATATGATGCACTTGTGTTAAGAAACACAACAAAATAGATAAATTTGGAACTATACATATGTCTTCAATTTTTTGGAGTTATATATAAAAATGAAACCATGAACTGTATAGGATTTTAAAACCATCAATAGAAAACTATAACATATACTATTACAAATAAATTAGAATGGAGGTACATTGTAGGACAGACTAGAGATTATTGCAACAAAAAATCATCTATGATATGCTGGAGTTACAATGTGCACATATGTACATAGTTGTTCACAACTATATATGTATATATAGTTAATATATGTGAACACACACACATCTATCTATCTATTTATCAATATATATAAGTATATAGTTGTTCACAACTATATACATATATAGTTGTATATACACATATACATATATATGTATATGTATATATGTATATACACATGTATACATATATAAGTACATATATGATGAAGGGGTAAATCATAAAACACACAATAACAAAAATTGCACACAGAAAATAGATTGATATTTTATTAATATGGGCAAAATATTACATTACAAAAGCTCAAATACAATCAGAGGATGAATCCCCTATAGGCTGCAGCACATTACAGCTCCCTCTCTCAAGACTCTGGAATCTTCAGCCTTCTGTAATTCCCAAATCAACTAGGGTTTCTAATTTTCCCTGCCTTTTCTCGACTCTATATCTCCCCCCTTAACTCTACTACCCTAAGGGTTCCCAAAAATGGTTATATATAGCCCTTTTTGGCGACCACCAGCTTAATTTTGAAATTTGCATCTCCCTCCAAAAATAGGTCAACTTTGCGGGGCCATAACTTTTGATCCGACCGTTGGATTTTCAATTATAATACCTTTTTCGAAAAGCTCTCGAAAAGATGATGGAGCGATAGGTAGACTACTTGGGTTTCCCACCAAATTTTGTGCCCATCCGAAGCCTCTAAGTGCCTCAAATTTGACTTTGAATATTTCAATAGGATTTTTAGAATTTTAAATTTTAATATCTCACAAATGACAAATGATATTGAAGTGATTTCTTCACCATTAGCTTCAATTCACCATTCTGGAGGTTCGTGTAAGATTTTGTATCCAACCATGCACAAATGTAAACTTACTAAAAATAGTAACCCTGTCAAATTTAACCCTTATTGAAAAGAAACAACACATTTTTTATTTTTTTTGGTTGATGCAAGATTGCTCTTACACCCTGGATGCTCCTGCATCAGACACCTGGGGTAATTTGAAAAGTGACCTCGTCACTTCTCATGAGTTAGAGGGAAACCAAAACAGTTAACCTCAGTCTCAGATAACCATGATGAATCTTCAACAAGCCTTCCTTTCCATTTTACCAAGTATTCTATATACTGCCTGTTTCTTATACTCTTACCCACACGGCTATCCAGAATGCCCTCTATCTCCTCCTCTAAAGTAGATGCTGGAATGTCCCATTGTGTTCCTTTATCAAGTCCATCATCATGATACTCTATCAAATCTAAAATGTTGAACATTGGTGAAATATTGATGTCATCAGGCAACTCTACCTCAAATGCATTTCTTGAATCGTGCTTCTTCAAGATTCTACATGGTCCAAATTTTCTCATCTTCAGCTTATTATATGTACCAACTAGAAATCTTTCTTTTCTCAAGTGAACCATGAATTCATCACCCTCCTGAAACTCCTTATGTCTCCTCTTCTGATCTGCCTTAGCCTTATACTGAGAATTCATCTTATGGATATGCTTTCTTACCTCTTCGTGCAAATTCTTCATCTGCTCAGCAAAATTTTTAGCTTTGGTACTACTCTTCTCCCCCTTACCCATCCTCCTCAATTCAGAATCAGTTCTTGCACTACTCCCATACACAACCTGGAATGGAGACTTACCTATGCTCCTCTTGACAGAATTGTTGTAAGCAAATTCTGCCTGTGGTAAATATCCCTTGGGCTTATCTCCTACTAAGCATCATAGCAGGTTACCCAAACTCCTATTCACCACTTCTGTTTGTCCATCAGTCTGTGGATGGTGTGCAGAACTGAACTTCAAATCTGTCTTCAACTTCTTCCACAATGTCCTCCCGAAATAACCAACAAACTTGGTATCTCGATCTGAAACTATGCTCTTAGGTAGACCATGTAGTCTCACCACCTCCCTGAAAAATAACTCTGCAATGTGAATAGCATCATTAGTCTTCTTTCAAGGAATAAAATGGGCCATCGTTGAGAATCTATCCACCACCACAAAAATGGAATCATGTCCTCTCTGTGTCCTTGGTAAACCAAGAACAAAATCCATACTAATATCATCCCATGGCTTCTCTGGTATAGGTAATGGCTGATATAGCCCTATATTCTGACTTATTCCTTTTTCCATCTGACACAATCTACAACTCTGCACAAATTTCCTCACATCTTGCTACAATTGTGGCCAGTACTAATGTTCACCAACAATAGCAATGGTCTTATCTCGACCAAAGTGTCCAGCCAATCCTCCACTATGCTTCTCCTTAATCAGGTTCTATCTCATGGAACTCCTCGGAATGCACAGCTGGCTTCCTCTAAACAACATGCCATCTTGGATTATGAAATCCAACCATTTTGTCCTATCCAAAGTAACAGGTTCTAGACAAGCTTTCCAGGCCTCTGCAAAATCTGCATCTTCAAGATACAAACTTTTGAGCTCATCAAACCCAACAACCTCTATCTTCATTTCTGTCAACAAATTTTGCCTTCTGCTCAAGGCATCTGCAGCTCTGTTGGACTTCCCACTCTTGTGCTTCAAAACAAAAGTATAACTCTGCAAAAACTCAACCCATTTTAAGTGCCTTTGATTTAACTTTCCTTGACTATTAAGATATTGCAAAGCCCGATGATTAGTATATAAAACAAACTCTTTTGGCAACAAATAATGTCTCCATTTCTTCAAAGCCTAAACTATTACGTAAAACTCCTGATCATAAACATAATACTTTTTCTTAGCATCATTAAGCTTCTCACTAAAATAGGCAATGTGCTTACCTTCTTGACTCAGAACAGCTTCTATACCGCTACCACTAGTATCACAATCTACCTAAAATACCTTATTGAAATCTAGAAGTGCCAAAACAGGTTGTTCTATGACTTTCTCCTTCAATGTGTCAAAGCTCTTGTCTGCTCCTTTAGTCCATCTAAACTCTTTTCTATCCCCTCTCATTGTCTCAGTTAGGGGTGCACAAATGCTACTGAAATTCTTGATAAACTTACTGTAAAAACTTGCCAAATCATGAAAAGATCTTACCTCGAAAGCACTCCTTGGCATAGGCCATTCAATGATAGCCCTCACCTTCTCTGGGTCCATCTTAAGACCTTCCTCTGAAACAACAAATCCTAGGTATACCAACTCCTTTGCAAAACTGCATTTCTTTAGATTGATCAACAACTTCTCCTTCCTCAGCTTCTCTAAAACCCTTCTGATATGCATAAAATGCTCATCCCAAGTCTTACTAAAAATCAAAATGTCATCTAAATAAACAATAACAAAACTTCCAAAAAATTCCTTCAGTACCTCGTTCATGAGCTTCATGAATGTGCTCGGTGCATTGGTTAGCCCAAATGGCATGACTAACCACTCATACAAACCCTCCTTTGTCTTGAAGGCTGTCTTCCATTCATCTCCTTCTTTGATTCAAATCTAGTGATACCCACTCTTCAAATCAATCTTTGTGAAGTACTTGGCTCCACTCAAACAATCCATTATGTCATCCATTCTCAGCAATGGAAATCTGTACTTGATTGTGATCTTGTTGATGGCTCAGGAATCTGTACACATCCTCCACTCTCCATCTTTCTTTGGTGCTAGTACTGCAGGTACTGTACATGGACTTAGGCTCTCCCTTATCAGTCCCTTCCTTAACAGCTCGTGAACTTGTCTGTTCAACTCTTCATTCTCTGTTGGAGTCATTATGTGGGCTACCTTATTTGGCAAACTAGCTCCTGGTATCAAATCCATTTGATGACTTATCTTCCTCACTGGTGGTAAACCTTCTGGTACATTATCAGACACAATATCTTGAAATTCTTCCAACATTTCTGAGACTTCTGCTGGTACATCTTCACATTTCTCTTGACTAATCTTAGGAATCAATGCAAAGCAATGACGCTCATGCTTCATACCCTCCAAAAACTTTCTACCATCTACCAAGCAAATTCTGGCAGTACAACATACCTTTTATTCCACCTCTTTCAAGGGCTTCAACTTATGACGTACTCCATCCTTTGTTAGGGAGTATGTGTTTGCATGACCATCATGGATAGTGCTCCTATCATACTACCACGGCCTCCCCAATAACATATGAGATGCATCCATCAGTATGATGTCACACAGCACCTCATCATGGTAGTCACCAATCTTGAACTTCACTAGACACTATTCATTGACCAAAGCCCTATGGTCCTTCTACAACCATGCAATCTAGTATGGATGCGGATGCTTTCTTCTTGTCAACTTCAACTTGTCAACCATCTCCTCTGAAACAAGATTATCAATGCTTCCACTGTCAATAATAATATCACAACACTTACCTTCACATTTGCACCTTGTGTGGAATAAACTCTTCCTCTAATTGGGTTCTTTCTCCTCATTCAACAAAGTTCTTCTGACAACTAAGGTTTCTCCCCTTTCTGCATCTTCGGAGCGCTCAGGCTATGCATATTCATCCACATGTGCAACTCGTGCATTACCTTCAGGTCTTCTATTCATCCTTCCTTGATGTTGCAGACAATCGTATGCTCGATGCCCTTCTTCTCCACATTAGAAACATGTTCCTCTAAAACCTCCTCTTCCAGGTCCTTGCCTAGGTCTACCTCTTCCTCTTCCTCTTTGCTCACTATTATTCTGGTCACGAGGGCGGTAGTTATTATCTCCTCTCTGATTTTGATTGGTTCTAGCTTCTTCACTTTTCTTTGGATCTTCATTTTGGCCTCCATAGGGTCTTCCGCTAGTCCTTCCGCCTTGACCTCTTCCCCTTTGCTTGCTTTCAAATCTCTTATTCAACTTCTCTTCCACCTTCAGGGAAAACTGGTATGCATCTTCTATGGTGGTCATTCTGACCAGGCTCAACTCTTGAATACTTGGCCTCAACCCATTAATGTAATGGGTCACCTTCTCCTTGTTGGCCTCTCCATGGCTTGTCCTAATAGTGATCTTATAAAAATCTTATGTATACTCCTTAACAGACTTGTTACCTTGGTTTAATTCTTGCAGCTTCTTCAACAACTCCATCTCATAGTCCAGAGGAATGAACTACTTCTTCAATTTCTCCACCATCTGATCCCATCTGGTAATCTTTGCTTTTCCTCTTCTATTTCTCTCTAACTAGACCTCCTTCCACCATATACTGGCATGGCCCTTCAACTTTGTCTTTGCAAACTTAACCCAATCTGGGTCCTCCACATCTTCATACTCGAAATACTCCTCCATGTCATTGATCCAATCAATAAGTTGTTCTGGATTCAAATCTCCAGAATATGTAGAAACTTTGATCCTGGGCCTCTTTCCAATTTTTGAAATGGCCCTCAACAACCTAACTTCTGCAGGATCTCCCGCAGCTTCTTGGTCTTCCTCAGATAGCTCCTCTTATGCTTCATCCTCACTTTCTTCTCTTGTTCTTGGCTCAAACCCTCTTCGCAGCTCCTCTTGCAATGCATCGATTTGTCTTTGCAGGGCTCTAAAACCCTCTTCTATTAAAGCATTCCTCCCACCATGGTTTCTTCGTGGAGGCATCTTGATCTATGCAGCAAACCCACAACCTCAGGTCCTAGTGCAAACTGCCTCATGGTCAGCGATCTATCTACACACTCAGGAACCCTTGCTCTGATACCACTTGATGAATGGGGTAAATCATAAAACACACAATAACAAAAATTACACATAGAAAATAGATTGATATTTTATTAATATGGGCAAAATATTACATTACAAAAGCTCAAATACAATCAGAGGATGAATCCCCTACAGGCTGCAACACATTACAACTCCCTCTCTCAAGACTCTGGAATCTTTAACCTTCTATAATTCCAAAATCAACTAGGGTTTCTAATTTTCCCTGCCTTTTCCCGACTCTATACCTCCCCCCTTAACTCTACTACCCTAAGGGTTCCCAAAAATGGTTATATATAGCCTTTTTTGGTGACCACCAACTTAATTTTGAAATTTGCATCTCCCTCCAAAAATAGGTCAACTTTGCGGGGCCATAACTTTCAATCCGACTGTTGGATTTTCAATTATAATACCTTTTCAAAAAGACGATGGAGTGCAAGTAGTACTGATAGGTAGACTACTTGGGTTTCCCACCAAATTTCAGGCCCATCCGGAGCCTCTAAGTGCCTCAAATTTGACTTTGAATATTTCAATAGAATTTTTAGAATTTGAAATTTTAATATCTCACAAATGCAAATGATATTAAAGTGATTTCTTCACCATTAGCTTCAATTCACCATTCTGGAGGTCCATGTAAGATTTTGTATCCAACCGTGCACAAATGCAAACTTACTAAAAATAGTAACCCTGTCAAATTTAACCCTTATTGAAAAGAAACAACACATTTTTTTTTTTTTTTGGCTGATGCAAGATTGCTCTTACACCCTGGATGCTCCTGCATCAATATATGTATATGTATATAAATATACACATACATATGTACATATATATGTGTGTGTATATACATATATACATGTATACATGTATGTATATATATAGTTGTGTGAACACCTATATAACAAAATTTGTAAAAGAATATAAGTATGTAATTTTCCATGTCATAATTGTGTATATATATAAGCACGTAACTACAAATATTTTTACATCCTTATTAAATGACAAAAGTTGATAAAATTTACAATGTTGTACACAAACTACCTGCATACAATAGTATAGAAATATGAAAATATGCATTTGATAATAGTGAATACACACATTGATTCAAGTTGTATAAAGACATAGATAGATAGATAGATAGATAGATATGTGTGTGTATACAAATATATATATAGTAGCTTGCCAATGTCAATGCCTAAGCTTGAGTGGAGGGGATTTCGTAAGCTTCTGGAATAATGGATAACGTAGTGGCTATAAAGGAAGCAATGTAAAAAATGATTAGGATAAGAAGTTAGGTCTTTCAATAGGTGCATAAGGCAATGTTTATTTAGACCTTAAATGTTATAAACTAGATACTAATTGGAATGTGGTCCATGCTTCAAGGTTGTATATATAAATAATGAAAACCTCAACCCTAAGTAAGTATAAAACCCATGATTTGAAATACAAGTGGTGATGCAAAATCATTACTTGCAAGTCAAACAACAATGATTGCCTCAACAATTATGGAGGCTGCTCGACAATTTGAAATGATGAAAGAAACAAAGGTGAAATCAAAGAGACAAATGATTTAGTCACATGGATCATTGATGGGGAGCCTCAAACTCTAACTTAGTATATGCTTGGTGTGACTTGCTATTACCAGTTCCTATACCCTGATTCACCATTATGACCGGTCACCATTTGTATCTGACGAAAGATACATTCTCAACATACATTCTCAACATGTTTTTGTGATATGCATTCGCAATTTACATTCGGTGAGACTCTTGTCATCGATGTATGCTTCCAACTCTTCTATTGATGTTGCTCCTCTGCCTAATGGCATCTACCTTCGGCGTATCCTTCCCTATCGGTCGGACTTTCTCCAAAATCGCCGATAATCCGATCACTCGGATCTGAACCTCAAGCCGCAACTTCTGTTCAACAGCTCGATCCTCCCTTTGGCCAGACTATCCTCGTCAGTCTGAGTGAGAAATGCTTTGTCGATGGCCTCTGTCTCACCAAAACAAATCCAACTCCTCCAATCCAAACCCTCGCACATAGAAATGCTAGGCGATCTACTGTGCACAACCAAATTTGGTCCTTTGCACTACCAAACAGGAAAACAAAATAGAAAATGAAACCAGATAACTATACAATCAAGCCATTCCACTGATTTTAACAGAAATCTTATCAGTGGAATGTTTCACATCGACATAACGTAACAACGGGAAAATAGAGAAAGGAAAAGAGATCTACAACTATGCAATTTTTAATTACAGAGAATAGAAAATAGATTGACGACATAGAATAGTTTGATTTCTCCTTCACAATGCTCGATTACATTTGCACAATTGCATTCAATTACAATATCATATATCTAACTTTGTTCATTTCCCTAGGTTTATAAAATTGCCCCGAGTAGTACCAAATTGACTCCAAGTGGCTGGGAGACCAATCCAAGCGGCTGTGAGACAACCGTTTTAAATAGCCTCCAACTACCCTACTGCCTATTTTTGGCATTATGCGGTTACAACTTGACAAATGTCCCTAAGTCACTTGGGACTTACAAAATGAACCTAGATACAAACTGAAATGAAAATGCATTGGTCAAATAGACCTTATTACAATGCAAACATGATTTTGTAAACAAACATAAACTTAAATGCCTCACAGAGGCCACCTTGTGTTAGGTGCTCTTGTACCATACACCCCACCTAGAAAAGAACTCATGTCCCATGAGTTCATTCTTTGTCATGCTCCATCTGTATCCTTTGTTGCCTCATGCCTTTCCCACGATCTCTAGACTGTAACTTGCTTCCATGGAATAAAAAACTCATGCCTAGCATTGTAGGCTCTACTCACACCTTCCCAAGAGTGAGTGCTTGCAACCAAACCCAAACTTTGCTCGCCAGTCTTCCTTACTGTCATCTCTGTCTGAACACCTACATTCAAAACCTTGTTTGATGCTTCTTGTACAGCTGCTATGGTAGAATATGTTTTCCTTGCAACTCTTGTTGGCTCTAGAGGACAAACAATGGTCCCTACAAGGATAGCATCCTCTTCTTTCCAATCAACTTGTGGCTTCTTGCAGACCTGCTCTGTGACCTTCTATTGATCCATTTCAGACATTACCATCTGATCTCCATCATTCAAAATTGAAATCACCTTCAAACTGTGATCTTTGGTAACCTCACTCCTGGAGGTATCCTCAACTTTCCTTGTTTCTTCTTCATTGATCTTCACAAACTCTTTCTTACCCATCAAAATGACCTTAGTTGCCTTCTTTGCTTCAATATCCTCCTGCAATGGTGTCATCACAAAAGTCTTTCCATCATGGTGTATGTGTTAGCATAGCCATCATATAATGCTTGCCTATCAAATTGCCATGGCTTACCTAAAAGTAGGTGACAACACTCCATGGGCAAAATGTCACATAAAATTCTCTCCTTATATTCTCCAATCTGAAACCCAACATATGCATGTTCGCTTACCAAAAGTGATTGACTGTCACTTACCCAAGATGTTCTGTAAGGAGTTTGCTGAGGAGTTTTGTCTAGGTTCAATTTATCCACCATTTCCCTAGACACCATATTATTTGTTGACCCAGAATCTATGAATATCTTGCATATTTTACCTTTGCTTTTGTAATTGATCCTGAAAAGAGCTCTCCTCTATGATGGTTCAGTCTTCACTGGTTCTTTGAGCAGTTTCCTCTTGATCATCAGATTTTCTCCCACTTCTAATGCCAAATTCACTTCAGGAGATGTCACACTCCCTGCATCCTCTTGAGTCAAAGTGGTTCTTCTCTCATTGCCATGAGAAGTTGAGGCCTTCTCTGGACACTTATAGGTCAGATGCCCTATCTGATTACAATTATAGCATCTCATGTTGGAGAACTTGGATCCTCTATCTGATCCATTTGTCCCACCTCTTTCATTTGGCCTTCTTTCTTGGTAGCCTCCTCTGCTACTTGAGTCTCCAACTTGCTCTTCTTGGCTAGACTCACCACTAGGCCTCTAGTTAGGACTTCTTCCTCCAAAACTGCGTCTAAAATTTCCATCACCTCTTCCTCTACTCTACTGCTCACCTTTCCTCTTCAGCTTCTCTTCAGCTCTTAATGCTACTTGAAAATATTTTTCCATGGTTTCAGGGGTAAAAAAACTTATCTCATCTTGAATATTGATCCTCAGACCATTTAAATACCTTGCTACCTTGGCTTTTTCATCCTCCATGTACCCACAACGGAGAGTGTATTTGTGAAACTCCTCGGTGTATGTAGCCACATCCATGTCTGTTTGCTTAAGGTTTTGCATCTTCCTATAAATCTACACCTCGTAGTCAGATGGAAGGAACTGAGACTTGATCTTCTCCAACATTCTGCTCCACGAAGATATCATACTCTTCCCATTCTTTACCCTTTCTCCTTGGGTGTAATTCCACCATGTAAGGGCAGTACCTTTGAGTTTAGTTTTTGCAAACTTAACTTTCTTACTGTTAGGAACTTCTTTGTATTCGAAGTAGTTATTCAGAGCCTCAATCCACTCCATAACTTCATCATCATTCATCTTTCCACTAAACATGGGAATATCTATCCAAGCCTCCGAAGAGTCCTTGCCAATTGCCTTGATGGCTTCCAAGAATTACTTTTGTTCAGCTGGTATCTTTGCCTCTTCTTGTTCTTCCGCTTCTTCCTCTTTCTCTTCTTTTCCATCTGAATCTTCCTCTATCCTTTTACCTATCTTCATTGCCTTCAATTCTACTTAGAGTGCTTCCCTGACTCCAGTTTTGATCATCTCTTCCATCTCTTGAAATTTCTTGACCACTTTGGTGGTCATCTCCTTTGGAGGCATATCGCTAGCCTCTCCTTCACTTTCTCTGTCTAACATTAACATTCATAGACAACACCCAAACGCCAACACTTTTGCAAATCCTTAATTTGACTACAACACAATGCTCAATCAGCTATCTATCCTACACCCTGCTTCACAGACCCATTCCTCTCATCTAATAGGAAATCCTGGAGATGAACTACCACTCTCTCTCATAGTGGCCTCACTTTGCACCCTCTTCCAGTCAAATCTCTATTGGTGAATGGTCACGACAGACTTCATCATTGTATGCCCACACACTATAGGAATAGGATTCATCTACCTTCAGAAATCAAATACACAACACCTCCACCTAGAGCTTTCGTTAGCTTTGATACCAATATGATTGGGAGCCTCAAACTCTAACTTAGTAAATGCTTGGCGTGACATGCTATTACTGGTTCCTATACCCTGATTCACCGTTACAACTGGTCACCATTTGTGTCTGACAAAAGATACATTCTCAACATACATTCTCAACATGTTTTTGCAATATGCATTCGTAATATACATTCGGTGAGACTCTTCTCTTTGTTGTATGCTTCCAACTCTTCTTCCAATGTCACTTCTCTACCCAATGGCATCTACCTTTGGTGTATCTTTCCCTATCGGTCGGACTTTCTCCAGAACCATCGATAATCCGATCACTCGGATCTAAACCTCAAGCCATGACTTCTGTTCAATAGCTCGATCCTCCCTTTGGCTAGACTATCCTCATCAATCTGAGCCAGAAATGCTTCATCGATGGCCTCTGTCTCACCGAAACAAATCGAACTCCTCCAATCCAAACCCTAGCACATGGAGATGCTAGGTGATCTACTGTGCACAACCAAATTTGGTCCTCTGCACCACTGAATAGGAAAACAAAATAGAAAATGAAAGCATATAACTATACAATGAAGCCATTCCATTGATTTCAATAGAAATCTTATCAGTGGAATGCTTCACATCGACATAATGCAACAATGGGAAAACACAGAAAGGAAAAGAGATCTACAACTATGCAATTTGTAATTATAGAAAACAAAAAATAGATTGACGACACATAATAGTTTGATTTCTCCTTCACAATGCTTGATTACATTCGCACCATTGCATTCAATTACAATATCATAATCTGACTTTGTTCATTTCCTTGGGTTTATAAACTCACTCTGAGTAGTACCAAACTAACTCCAAGCAGCTGGGAGACAACCGTTTTAAATAGCCCCCAACTGTCCTACTGCCTATTTTTGGCATTATGCGGTTACAATTTGACAAATGTCCCCTAAGTCACTTGGGACTTACAAAATGAACCTAGATAAAAACTGAAATGAAAATGCATTAGTCAAATAGACCTTATTACAATGGAAACATGATTTTCTAAACAAACATAAACTTAAATGCCTCACAGAGGCTACTTTGTGTTAGGTGCTCCTGCACTATACACCCCACATTGATTCAAGTTGTATAAAGACATAGATAGATAGATATGTGTGTGTATACAAATATATATATATATAGTAGCTCGCCAATGTCAATGCCTAATCTTGAGAGGAGGGGATTTCGTAAGCTTCTGGAATGATGGATAACACAGTGGTTATAAAGGAAGCAATGTAAAAAATGATTAGGGTAAGAAGTTAGGTCTTTCAATAGGTGCATAAGGCATTGTTTATTTAGACCTTAAATGTTATAAACTAGATACTAATTGGAATGTGGTCCATGCTTCAAGGTTGTATATATAAATAATGAAAACCTTTGTTGGTAGGTGGTGACTGATCAGGAAAGTACTGTACACTAGCCATGTATCCTCGTTGGGGTTCAGGGCTGAGCTGGGCCTCGAGTGGGGGTTTGGGGGCAGCAGCCCCCAAGAAGCGGGGGTTTGTGGGCGGCAGCCCCCGAGAAATTTTTTTTTAGGGCCGACTTAAAAAATCCTAGGGCTGACTTTAAAAAATCCTATTTTTTATGACCGACATAAGAAAACCCTAATTTTTGTAACCGACAAAAAGGCTTGATAAAAGGCGGCCAAGGGTTAGGGTTTGGGCATTGTATTGTAGCATTTGCAGCGGTATTGAGTTGCAGGGATTGCTGATTGTAATCATTTTGATTTACTAGATAACAATATTGGACTCTCTGTTTGGTGGATGTAGCCCGAGTTTGGGTGAACCACATTAAATCTTGTCTCTCGCTGTTATTAATTCTGTGTATTTCCATTTCTTTGTTTAATCTTTATTTGCATTTAATTGATATCTTTTATCGGCTAACCCTAACAAGTGGTATCAGAGTGGGTTATGTTTGATTATCATCTGCAGGAAAGTCTCACGGTTGAGTAGGAGCAATGGTGGACGAGGGAAGATTGAAGGTCGATAAATTCAATAGGTAGAACTATCAGTTATGGAAGATGCAGATGGAGGATTACCTCTATCAAAAGGATTTATGGATGCCGTTGGAAGGAGTAGCCAAGAAACTAGCAACAATGTCTGATGAGGATTGGAATCTTTTTGACAAAAAGGCACTGGGAACCATTCGGTTGTGCCTGGCACCATCGGTGGCATTCAATATAACAGAAGCAAAGACAACAGATGGTCTGATGAAAGCTTTGGCAAAATTGTATGAAAAACCCTCAACCTCAAATAAGGTATTTCTTATGAAGCGTTTGTTTAATCTAAAAATGGTTGAAGGTGGATCTATGACAGATCATTTAAATGAATTTAATACGATTGTCAATCAATTGACTTCTGTAAATGTAAAATTTGATGAAGAAGTTAGAGCTCTCTTGATATTATGTTCATTACCTGAAAGCTAGGATAGTTTGGTAATGGCAGTTAGTAACTCTGTTTCTGGTTCAAATACCCTGAAATTTGATGATGTTGTTGGTGTTATTCTGAGTGAAGAAATTCGTAAGAAAAGCTCAGGTGGATCCAAATCAGGCAGTGTTTTGAATGCAGAAAGCAGGGGCAGATCAAAGGAGAGAGGAAAAGGTTTTGGAGGTCATGGGAAGTCACGAGGAAAATCAAAGGACAAAAGATCCCAAACCAGAGGACAGAAGGATTGCTGGTACTGTGGAAAACCAGGTCATCTGAAGAAAGATTGCTGGTCTCAGAAAAATAAAGAAGGAGACAAACAAGAAGGCAATAAGGAAGCAAATGTGGTAAGTAATAAATTTGAAGATGACGCTTTGATTCTTTTCCTAAATAATGCTGATGATTCATGGGTTTTAGATTCAGGGGCCTCATTTCATACTACGCCCCATAGAAGTTATTTTCTTGATTATGTCCAAGGGGATTTTGGGTTGGTTTATTTGGGAGATAACGAACCCTGTCAGATTGTTGGAAAAGGAAGAATCAAGATTAAGTTACAGAATGGGAATCATTGGCTACTACAAGAGGTAAGCATGTTCCAAGGCTCAGTAGGAATTTAATTTCAGCAGGGCAGCTAACTGAACAAGGTTGCACTGTTATATTTACTGATAAAAATTGGAAGGTTTCAAAAGGTGCCTTAGTAGTAGCAAAAGGTGTGAAAGTAGGCACCTTATATCTTTGTACAGGTCATACTGTTCTTTCTACTTTAGATGTTATAGAGGAAAAACAAACAGGTTCAGGAATAGTTGCTGCAGGTTTGCAGGAAGAGACTAGAAAAGTTGCTGCAGGTTCTGAAACAACACTGTGGCATAATAGACTTGGGCATATGAGTGAAAAAGGTATGAAGGTACTTCATTCTAAGAAAGTTTTACCAGGTCTGAAATGTATTAATATAGATTTCTGTGAAAGTTGTGTGTATGGAAAACAAAAGAGAGTCAGTTTTCTCAGAGATGGGAAGCAAAAGAAAAATGAAAAATTGGAGCTTGTGCATACAGATGTATGGGGACCAGCTCAGGTATCTTCTTTCGGTGGCTCTCGGTATTATGTTACATTCATAGATGATGCAACTAGGAAGGTCTGGATTTATTTCTTTCGACAGAAATCTGATGTATTTGAAACATTTAAAAAATAGAGAAGCTTGGTTGAGAATGAGACAGGTAAAAGATTAAAATGTCTTAGATCTGATAATGGTGGTGAGTATTGCAGCAAAGAATTTGAAGATTATTGTTCCTTTAATGGAATTCATAGGCAAAAAATGGTTCTAGGGACTCCACAAGAAAATGGAGTGGCTGAACGCATGAATAGAACAATAATGGAGCGTGCAAGGACCATGAGATTGCATGCTGGGCTGCCTTTAAACATGTGGGCAAAGGCTATCAACACTGCTGTATATTTAATTAATAGAGGTCCTTCAGTTCCTTTGGGCTGTGGTATTCCAGAGGAAGCATGGACAGGTAAGAAGGTGAGTTATTCTTTTCTGAAAACCTTCGGCTGTGAAGCATTTGCACATATAGATTCTAAAAATAGAACCAAGCTAGATGCGAAATCAAAAAAATGTACCTTCATTGGATATGGCATTGATGAATTTGGTTATAGGTTTTGGGATTTTGAAAATTAGAAAATTGTGAGAAGCAGGGTTGTTATATTCCATGAGAAGGTGTTGTACAAAGATCAGTTGCAGCAGCATGAGAAGAAAGAAAAGAAAGAAAAGGATTATGTGGTGCTGGATGATACTCCAAATAGTGATGTTCTAGTGGCTCCTCATGCTCCGCAACAGCAACCAGAAATACCACAAACTCTAGTGAATGTTAGACGGTCAACAAGGATAAGTAGACCTCCTAAAAGGTTTTCTCCCTCTTTGTATTCTATTTTGTTAACAGATGCTGGTGAACCAGAAGGGTATGATGAAGCTATGCAGGTGAATACACATGTTCAGTGGGAGCTTGCCATGAAAGAAAAAATGGATTCCTTGCTGAAAAATCAAACTTGGGAATTATGTAAGTTACCTATAGGTAAAAAGGCTTTACCAAACAAATGGGTTTACAGGTTGAAAGAGGAAGATGGAGGTAAGAAAAGATTTAAGGCCAGGTTAATTGTAAAAGGATTTGCACAGAAACAGGGCATTGATTTTGATGAGATCTTTTCTTCGGTTGTCAAGATGACTTCTATTCGTACTGTTTTAAGTATTGTGGCTGCTAAAGATTTGCATTTGGAACAACTAGATGTGAAAACTACCTTTCTCCATGGTGATTTGGAGGAGGAGATATACATGGCACAACCATAGGGATTTGAGGTCAAAGGTAAGGAGAAACAAGTGTGCAGATTGAAGAAGAGTTTGTATGGCCTGAAACAAGCACCTTGACAATGGTATATGAAATTTGATAGTTTTATGGCTGAGCAAGGCTAAAACAAGTGTAATTCTGACCATTGTGTTTATTTTAAGAGGTTAGATAATGCCAGCTATATTATTTTATGTTTATATGTTGATGACATGCTTGTAGCTGGGTCTAACATGGATCACATCAGAGAGTTAAAACATCAGTTAGCACAGTCATTTGATATGAAAGATTTGGGGTAGCAAAACAAATCCTTGGTATGAAAATTTGCAGAGATAGGAAGAATAGAAAATTGACTCTATCTCAAGCTGCTTATGTTGAAAAGGTGTTGCAGAGATTCCATATGGAGCCTGATCAGTCTCCAAGTGGGAGATTGTTGGTAGGTGGTGACTGATTAGGAAAGTACTGTACACTAGCCATGTATCCTCGCCAGGGTTCGGGGCTGAGTCAGGCCCCGAGTGGGGATTTGGGGGCAGTAGTCCCCAAGAAGTGGGGGTTCGGGGGTGGCAGCCCCTGAGAAATTTTTTTTTAGGGCCGACTTGAAAAAATCCTATTTTTTATGACCAACATAAGAAAACCCTAATTTTTGTAACCGACAAAAAGGCTTGATAAAAGGCAGCCAAGGGTTAGGGTTTGAGCATTGTATTGTACCATTTACAGTGGTATTGAGTTGCAGGGATTGCTGATTGTAATCATTTTGATTTACTGGATAATAATATTGGACTCTCTGTTTAGTGGATGTAGCCTGAGTTTGGGTGAACCACGTTAAATCTTGTCTCTCGCTGTTATTAATTCTGTGTATTTCCATTTCTCTATTTAATCTTTATTTGCATTTAATTGATATCTTCTGCCGGCTAACCCTAACAACCTCAACCCTAAGTAAGTCTAAAACCCATCATTTGAAATACTAGTGGTGATGCAAAATCATTACTTGCAAGTCAAACAACAATGATTGCCTCAACAATTATGAAGGAGGCTGCTCGACAATTTGAAATGATGAAAGAAACAAAGGTGAAATCAAAGAGACAAATGATTTAGTCACATGGATCATCAAATGATGAAACAAAGACCTACTTCAATGGAGATGGTTCGACCACACAGTCGAATAATAAAACAAATAGGTGTGAAATAAAATAGTCGCAAATCGAATGATGGACCTCATACATGATTGGAAGGAGAGAAAATGAATATATATATATATATAAACCTATATAAAAAATGAACCTTGAATATATACAAGTTAAGAAATGAAACCCTCAATATATGCAGTTTCATTTTATATATAAAATGAGACCTATATATAAAAAATGAACCCTAAATATATACAAGCTAAAAAATGAAACCCTCAATATATACAGTTTCATTGTGTGTGTGTGTGTGTGTATAATGGGAGCTACCTCCTTGGTAGCAGCTATATATATAATCAAACCATATTAAAAAGCAAACCTTAAATATATATAATGAAACCCTAAGCCATAAATGAGTTTGAAACCCATCGTTTGAAATACTGGTGGCAATGTGAAATCATTACTTGCAAGTTGAACAACAATGACTACCTCAACAACTATGAAGGAGGTCGCTTGACAATTTGGAATGATGAAAGAAACAAAGGTGAAATCAAAGAGTCAAATGATTTAGTCACATGAATGATGAAACAAATACCTACTTTTGTAAGCACTAAAAATGCACATGGGCCTACATGGTAATTTGATGATGAGCTATAGTCCTAATCATGTACATGTAAGCATGAATATATACATAGCTCTTAGTAGAATTCTTCTTGGTGACACATGGATCAAAGTTCTTCACCTTGTTTGTGTCTCCCTAATCCCTAGAGCTAACCTCCTAAGGTCTTGTGTCTTCACCATTCACCCTTTATTGACAAGGCATTTTGTCAATTTCTAACCTTGTCAATTTAACCTACCGACATCACGAGATGGGAAATTCACTTTCTCTTGGCCCATTTCAACCATTTTAACCCTCAAAAAGATTCCAATTAATCTCCCAAACCATCTCCAACCATCATTTTTAATACATATTTCCTTAATTCTAGGTTGCGCCCTTTAAATTCTGGATCTTTGAGGGGAGATCCTAAATCTCCCCAAGGAGATTTTCCCTGGTGAAATTGGTGACCAACTCTTCATGTATTTTCAAGAACTAATAGTACCATTGCATAGTGCTAAAAAAATTATGCAATTTCAAAAAAATGGCACCCAAAAAGGATTATGTATGTGCTCGAATGAGCTCCCAGAAGTTTTGTATGACCTATTCAAACCTTTGTTTCTGGGTTGCCCCTTTTACAAGGGAAAATCTCCCTAGGTGACCCTAAATCTCCTCATGGGATGACCTTGGATCTCCAAGAGTGACCTTGGATCTCTAAAGGTGACCTTCCCTACTAAAAGGGGTGACCCAGCCGTGTTTTAAAACGCGAGTTTCTCTTCAGTTCTAGCCCAAATTTTCTCCAAATTAAGCCCTAATTATGTGAGTCACCTTCCCTAACTAATCATCAACTTTTCCTTACTAATTAAAGACTCCCAATCACCTCATTTTAACTACAAATCAATTATTCTTATCTCCCCATCAATCTCATACTAACTCCATTCCTCTTTCAATGATAGGCTATCAAGGCTAGTTCACTCCCAATCAAACTCAGTTCACTGTCCAATCAAGCATGTTAACTCTTAAATCAAATGAGTTAAAGCTACAACCACCTCCACCTCTTTGTGAGCCCTTCAAAGCTATAAATACCCCTCACCTCTTCATTATTTCTCAAGTCTAAGAATTCTCTTCTTATCTTCACAAGATTTTACAATCTTCTTCACAGGCCTTTGAGCCTCTTAGTTCATTTCTTTACTTTTCATTTTTGTAAAGCTTCAAAGATTTCCGTTGGGAGGAAAATTCATTGTTGCAAATTCTTGCTCAACTTTGCTTTTTTGTTCTCCATAGCATGCTTATGCTCTTTGCAAGATGTATGAGCCTTTTTCTTTCTTAGTATAGTCGTCAAAATTTCCAAAGCTTCAATAGCCTTGTTATGCTTGCAATTTGCCAAGCCATAATGCTTCATAGCTTCAAATAGCTCAATTCAATCAATCATAGCTTCAATAACTCAATCATTCAATTAATTACACTTCATCCCTGTTGCCAAGAGGATTTCCCCACTACTGTAGAGGAAAGAAGGTTTCTACAAGGAGTTATGAGGATATGCCAGGCTCATGAGCCAAAGAGAAATCCAGTTTCTTTATATGCTTTCGTAGTCAATTAAATCACAAATTTTCTCTTGGAGGAAGTAATCTTTATGTTTAATTTTTCCTTGATAGGTTTAGATTTGGTTTGATTAGTGTTGATTAGATTAGAATTATTGTAATTCATAGATTAGATTTCAATTATTGAAGTTATTTCATTCTAGCAATTTCAATTCCTAGATTAGATTTGAAAATCATCTCACAAAATACCAAAAATATGGTTTAGATTATATTTGGAAAATTCATATTAATTGCATCCATGTTTCAATTCTTAGTTAAATAGATAACTTTTATTATTTGAATTAGAAAAAAGAACCAAAAAAATCATTTTGCATTCATATTAGTTGCATTCACACAAAAATACAAAAATATTAGGAAATTAGAAAAACTAAACCCTCAATTTCATCACAAGGTACTTATTCACATCAAAGTGAGTTCAAACCCTTGATTCCATCACAAGGTACATATTCACATACAACATTCAATCAAAAGGTGAAACAAATGTTTGACTTCACGTCAAAGTCAAGGAAAGACAAATTAGGTCAACACTTAGTCAACAAATTCTCTCCCAAGCTTTCGATGTGCCCAAGGATAAGAGGAAATTGGATCAAGGCTATTCTTGAAGAGAGTTGAAATCCACCCAAGACCACAACACACACAACAAACCATAGAAGAGAAAGAACACACTCTTAGGATCTTCTAATAGAGAGACATCATACAACAACACATTCAAATGAATGAGGATAGGTTACAACGCGCTAGACTCATCAATGAGCAAAATAGTCTACCCACTAGGCATTGGAACTTGAGAAATCCAAATAGAAGAACTAGGACTAGGGACCCTTCAGGTCATATAATTATCTCAACCACAACAGTCCTAGAACAAGCTCGTCATATAGAAATCCATACTAAGCCTACAGACTGGCCAACCTCTCTCTATAATGTTCTACTTCCACGTAAATAAAACCACCCCTAGGTCTCACCCCCACTTGACTAGCTCTTCCCATGAGAGCAAGAGTGACTTAGAGGTCACCCATAGCAAGGAGAGGGTTCATGTGTGATATCAAGGCTAACTCATCCATGTTATGCTTGAGTCACATTTCAGAGCATACAACTTCAATGGAGATGGTTTGACCACACAGTCATATGATAAAACAAATAGGCATGAAATAAAATAGTTACAAATCAAATGATGGACCTCATACTTGGTTGGAAGGAGAAAAAATGGGAGACAAGTCGTTATCTACAATTGGCAACTCGGCAATGTCAACACCTGAGATCGAGTGGAGAGGATTCAGTAAGCTTATGATATGATGGATAATGTGTTAGCTGTGAAGGAAGCAATGTAAAAAATGATTAGGGTAAAAAGTTAGATCTTTCAATGGGTGCATAAGGCATTGTTTACTCGGATCCCAAATGTTATAAACTAGATACTAATTGGAGTGTGGTTCGTGCCAACACAAAACCCTAATGTGGCCTTAGGAACACAATAACATGGCCTTAAGAACTTTTATTATGGTATTTTGATTTATTTAGGTGAAACAATAAATTATTTATTTTCACGTGTATATATATATATATATATATATATATATATATATATATATATATATTGATGGGTGAATATTTTGTCGTTAACTCACTAACGACAAAATGGGGATATCAGCCACAGCTATGATGAGACAAAGTCTCTCCTCTCAGCAAGGGGAGGTTCCCTCTAGTTACTTGACTTTTACAAACAAACAAATTTATGAAATTTATGTACACTAAAAACTATGTTTGTGGTCCTTCCATCTCATCTCATTCTCTTTTTTCAGAATAGATGTTTATACTTCAAACTCTTTTTATAAGACTTATAAATTATCACAAAATCATAGAAACACAAAGTTTTCTATTACCTCACTTACTACTTGCAAATAGAACTATTTGAAGTTGAATGTAGCCCAAAGTCTTCACTTCTCTTCAAGATGATAAAAGTAAATCGAATATAATAACTTGCAGCACAAAGTCTCCAAACTATTGTATTCTCACAAACATGAACATAATCCTCACAAATGATTTGATAACACAAAGTCTATCAGAATCAAATTAAGAGCATTCTTCAATCACTTGAAACAAACTCCACACTTCAATTATTACCAAAGAAGATTATGATAGCAAGACGTAAGAACAATACTATCACAACACAAATAATCCCAAGACAAAGATTGGAATTGAATTTGCTTTCTTGTATTGATAAATATTTGATAATTGATTTTCACAAAAAGCACAAAGTCTTGATTTTCTTTTCAATTCGCTACAGTATTCTTGCAATAGACAAAAGATAATATTTACAAAAGAGGCCCTCTTTATTTATAGGGAGAGGCCTTGAGAAAATTTAGGAAATCTACAACTACTTTGACTTATTCAAAAATAGGAGTCCTTATTGACTTGGGACTTCCTATATTTTTACATGTAATTACATATGAAAAATGTACATGTAAAAATATCCAAAATTGTTTTGAAAGTACATGTAAAAAATAGAAAATAAACTAAGGGAAAAAATAACTGCTTCAATTTGTGTCGCCACTTTTTCTCATGTGGTGATCATACATAGTGAAAGCCACTTGCATCTTAATGCTATCTAGGTTGAATACGTTCCTGAAGATCATCCTAGCTCTCACTATGGCATCCCTCATGGTAGCAATTGATTTTGCATGACTAGTTAACCTGGTTTTTAGATTATCCAAAGTTAACTGGTTGTCTAAAATTTTGTCCACAGAAGTCATTGAAAATGCTTTATCTTCAAATTCTGTCTGCAACATGTCTTCAAATTCCCGAACCATTTCTTTTGTAGAAAGAAATTGGTTGTCCTGTGATACCAACTTACAAGGTAACTCCTCCAACTTATGCAAAAGGTTGACATCATTTTCTTCACTAATTTCCTTTGCAGCTTCAAGATCCTTGATCAAATTTCTTAGCATACTGCTCATGTACATCAAAGCCTCCTTTGTTTCTGTATATGAATCCCTGTTAGAAATAGCGCCAATTAATATTAGGGTACTTATTTTTAGCTTCCTCATTTCTACCCATTTATCATGAGTATCCTCTGTGTGTCCAATATCTTGAGAGATAGCATCAATGAGATAATTAAGTTCTGCCCTTACTTTCCTCATTTTATCTGTCTTCTCAGATACATCCATGAGCAAAGAAATTCCTTGCACCCGCATCCTGTCTAAGTACTCTTCAAGTACTTTTCCTTTGAGGTGTGTCTTTTCTGCTTTCAGAACGATGGGGTCTTCTACAGATACGGCCTCTGGAGTAACTGCTTCTGAGTTCAAAGTGATCTTCCTTACCACCGCAGTTAGTTGTTCTACCATTGCCTTGTAGTGATCCTTCATTTCTTTTTCCCTGTCAAACTTCTAAATCAGGATATCCATGGCTAACTGCATATCATTTTTAGCACTTTCATGGGTTATTTTGCCCAATTCAACTCTAGAAATAGAGTAGTCATTCATATCAAAATTTTCAACAGTGGCATCCTATGGAGGTTTTGCTATCTCTAGAAAATTTGTGTCCCTTGTCTTCAAGTACCCTTGAAAGAATCTTCGGTTTCTTCGGGGCCTTAGGCTTTGCAGGTACCAGCTTAGTGAAATCAAAGTCATTTGGAGAGATGGCTTGCTTTTTCTTTTTTGGTGTGTAAGCTTATAACCAAGGTGGGAGCAGAGAAGTACTCACATTGGGATCCATTCCTACTGCTGGTGTTCCTGGAACTGTGCTTGTACTGGTAGTAGAATCAATAGGCGGGGTATTAGTAAAAACTGCACCTGTTACATTTGCACTAGAGACTTGCTCAGTATTCATCACAAAATGATCAAAAATGGATGTATCCCCAATATCAAAAGACGAAGAAGACAAACTAGGAATTGACTCAGAAGAACGGAGAACATTTTCAAAAGTGCTTTGGGGATTATCAAAAATTATTTTAGGAGAGGGAGATTCAGAGGAAGGACTATTAATAGGGGAAACAGACACATGATCTGCAACAGGTGTATTAAGCAATGAGGATGATACTCCCATTTCTTGTTGTGTATTTTCTTGTGGAGACAAAGCCTCCTCATCTTGTTGATCTGAATTCTTATCTTCAACATACATCTCTTCTGTGGCTGGCTCTTTAGTAGCTAGCTCCTCAACTTCCATATCTTTCATTTCAGGTTCTTCCTCCACAGCTTTTGCTTTCTTCATCACAAATCTGATCTTAGGCTTGTGTGTTTTAGAGGATGAGGGAACATCACTCTTGTTCTTCATTTTGTTTTCCACCTTTTTACCAGTCAGCTCTTGAATTTTATTTTCTAACCCAGTGAGGAATTCTTTCAGCGTAATTCCTCTATCTACTAGCCATTTATTGGTGTTAGCCAATATGGGCTCAAATCTCTTCCTCAGTGATGTCAACTCCTTTTGTGACCATTGGATTGGAGGGAGAGGAGTATTAGCAATCTGTTTCGCATCATATCTGGCATCAACTAATTCCCCATCATCCACAAGATCTTCTAGAATATCAGCAAGTCCCAGATATTCAATCTGTTCCAGGGACAACCTGCTATAGTCCAGTTTCCTAATATCTTCCTCTGTTCTCAAGTCTACCTAGACATCTTCCACCATGGGTTCATGAAATTGAGTTTTCCGTCTGATTTTATCCTTTATGCCCCTATAGTCAAACTTTGGTCTCCTCTTGAATTGCTTCATGGTGACCAACTGCATCTCTGTTTCCATGGCCCCTGCTTTTGTAGCAGTCAATACTGAATATCTACCGATTTCCACTGGGAATCTGAAACTAGGCTTCTTGAGTTCCATCTATTTGTTATGCACAACAATCATTTGTCTGCACAACTCCATCAAGACCAGTTTATCTGAGGGGAATCTCGGAAGCATATAAGGGTAGCCTTGGAAAAAGCCAACCCTTAAGTATGAAAAAGATGGAAATTGCAAAAACATACACCCGAAGTCATTTACCACTGTCCATGCCTCATCTGAAATTCTTCTCTGCTCTAGTTGGGGATCAAAAAGACACAAGAATACAGCAAAGAATGCATCATTAACCCTTCTGAAATGATGAATTGAACCTTTCAATGTCAGCTAGGAATAATATTGGTATACTAGAACTACTCTTCTATCCCCCTCTGACGTTAATCCTGGAAAAATCCTCATGGAAGCTGCAATGTATACCAGATAGGAAGTCATGTAGAACTTAGAGGTAGTGGATACCTTCGTTAGCTGCTCATGCAAAGTGTTACTGATTTGTTCTCCCCAGAAAATGGTTTGCTTACCCTTGAGTATGACCTTAATGAAAGGATACATCCATTCATGAAACTGTGAAGAGGAAGACAAACCTCTTATCCTACTGAGGAGAGTAATCATGTCACCAACTTCCTCTACAAAATCACTTCGAGGGAAACTATGTGGCCACCTTGACAAATTTGATCTTGTAGTCTTCAACCATTTGTTGTTGATCACTTTATTTGCTTTCTGTGGTTTCTTGTCATATTCCTTCTAAGCTTCAACAAAGTCAAGCTTCAACACTTCTGTAGTAGGAGGACACATGAACACCTTGTCAATGAACTTAGGATCCAACCTGATTATCACATTACCACTGGCGTCCACCATAGCTCTAATATCTTTGTTATAGAAATGGGCACATTGAAGAACAAATTCCATATTGTGAGCTGCCACTGGGAAAGATGACACTAGATGAATATTACTTTCCACTATCCTCTTCATCATAGCACTGGGGTTGTTTGACTTGGTCCTCTCTACAAACTTAGCCATATCAACATGGCCGATCTCCATATCTCTAATGTCATCAACATTAGAATGGACTGAGGTGATTGGGAAAACACCTTGGTATTTGTACTTCATCGCTTTTGATTTCTTCGGAGACAGCTCAGTCATTTGGATGAGCTTTCACCAAGAAGAAGTTTGACGTTGAAGCTCCACAGAAGAAACTGCAGCAAAAAGTCATGATCATATAATTAGGGAAAAAACTGGCAATCTGGGAAAATTGCATGTTGATGATCAAGACTATGGGGACGTGCTTGAAAAAGGGCTATGGTGCGAGCTGGCCAAAAATCAGAGGAGAAGCGGGTTCAGGAAATCAAAATTGGATATTTTCTAGAGTTAGAAACATTTGAGACAATTTTTGCATGGGTGGCAAAATTTGCCGCCCTTACATATGAGGGTTTTATTGTATGTGCATTGGCTGCAAAATTCACCGCCACTGCATGTGGTAGGAAAAACAAAATCGTGACAGAGCAGCAAAATTCACCGCTACTGTAGGTAGTCAGGAATTGAGTGAAGTTTGAGGTTTGAGTGGTATGAGCGATGAATTTTGCCGCTATCGCAGGTAACAAGGATTTTGTTGTTTTGATGTCAAAGCGGCAAAAAGTGTCGCTTCTGCATGAGGTATGAATAGATCCTCGTGTCAGGGTGGCGAAATCTGCCGCCCATACACCATACAAAATTCTGCGAAGACATACACCCATGGCGATATTCACCGATGATGCATATGGGGTTGGTTTGCCCTCGCGATGTTTGGTCAGCAAAAATGGCTGACATTGCATGCAGGGTTGGTTTGGGGATCACCGATAACCTATCCGGGCGGCAAAAAATGCTGACTTTGCACATAACAGAAGTTGTAAGGTTTTCGCCGTGTTTGATCGGCAAACTCCACATCTTGTGAACATGCAGAGATCAATCTTCTAACAAAAAAAAAACTAGGCAAACCCTCACAAGATAATATCGGCTAGAGGGGTTTTTTTAAAAGAAAAATTAGGGTTTAGAAACGACGCAAAAGAAGAAAAGGTATGAAAAATCATAATTTAGCTTTGGACAATATACAAATGACAAAATCTGCGAAAGGTGAGGGTTTGATAATTTTAAATAGCAAGAAATGGAAAATTTTAATAAGAAAATTATAAAGAAAAACACTTACCTGTTAAAAAGAGGAAATCCTAAGCACCAACTACAACTCAAAATCTGTTATAACTCAAAAGCATGCGATCAAATGGTCAAAGAAGGTATAGGCGAATCGACTAAAAGGTTTTTGAATGAAAGAAATGACAAGAAACAATGGGTTTGATAACACATTTAAAAGGTTGAAACGAAAACTTAAATGTGTGGCACGAGTGGCCATTAATGGCACTCGGTGTTGAAGATCCGAAGGATCTCACTCGAGCGGGAGTTTCAGCCGGTCCAGCATGAGTGTCAACCAACATGAAATGGTGGCAAAATTCACCAACCATGCAAGAAAATGGAGGAAAAATATGTAATTACGGCGAAATATGCTGTCTTTACATGTTTAAAGAAAAGGCACATGCAAGAGCGGCAAAAAATGCCACTATTGCATATATGATAAAACAAGTCAAAAAGAGATGTAGGAACAACATTTTTTTCTGCTCTTGCATATATGACTGAAATTTTACTAACTCCTAAAAATGAACTAAATTGACATTTTTACCAATGTACAACTTGAACGTTCTTCGCGAATATCGAGAGACCAATTCAAGGAAATGTCGCAGACCAGTTTAAAATGTCAAATGACTTCACACGAGACCAAGGGAATCTTGTCTCGATTTGCGATCTTAGAGTGTAGATTCACGAAATGGACAAGTTTTGTGGGGGTTGTCTACAAAAATGAGCGTAGCTGATTTTGAGAACAACAGCTGGCTCTAACTGGGGAACTTCCTTCGATCAAATTTTGAAATGATTGAAGGGAGTAGAATCTAGTCTCTAAGTGCCTTCATCCATGCCATTGGGCTATAGAGTCAAGCTAAGAAGAAAAAGACACAAAGGACTAAAATGAAAACACAAAAATAAAAAAATAAAACTATACAAATGTACAATTTAACTTATCTGATACTTCAGGGATTGAAGTGTTTCAGATGTTGTCCACTATGAGGCAATGAGAATGGTGTTCCATCCTGATACTCTAGCAAGAAACTGTTTTCACCATAGAATTGATGAATGGTGAATGGACCTCTCCACAAGGAATCAAATTTTCTGTGCATTCCTTTTGGTTCTCTCCTCTTGTCCCATAAGAAAACTTGATCTCCAATTTGAAACTCACAAGCCTTTGCCTTCTTGTCGAAGAGTTTCTTTACTTGATTCTGGTGCTCAGCAATACAGTCCACCACCATAGTGTGCTGCTCCTTAAGTTTAGTTAAATACATGATCCTTTTATCAATAGAACTATCAAAAGTTCTATCTTCCAATGCCTTTACCAACTTCAATGCTGGTAATTCTAAGGTAATTGGTATCTCCGCATTCAGACCATATGGAAGCTAAAATGGCGACATGCCTATCGCCCTTTTGGGGGTAATTCTATCTACCCATAAAGCATCAAAAAGCGCTTTATGCCAAGTCCTCTAATTCTCATCTACCAATTTCCTGATAATAGTGACCAGATTCTTATTGCTTGATTCTGCTTGACCATTCCCTTGCGGATAATAGTCTGAAGAATGGGAAAGAATGATCCCATGCTTGTAGCAAAATTCAGTAATCTCATGAGAGGAAAAACAAGTAGCATTTTCTACTACAATCTTGTTTGGAACTCCAAACTTGGAAATAATGTTCTCCTTAAGAAAACTGCATACCACTTCAGAAGTAGCATGCTTGACTGGAATAGCTTCCACCCATTTGGTAAAATAGTATGTTGCGGTGAGAACATAGTTATGCCCCGCACTTGATGATGGATTCACAGTGCCAATGAAGTCAATACCCCATTGCTGAAAAGGTTCCTCAATCACCACTGGTTTTAGAGGTAAGGCTACCAACTTCAGTTTCCCAACAAACTGTTGACATAACTCACATCTGCGTACCCAATTGTATGCATCTTGGAATAGTGTGGGCCAATAGTATCGAGCTCGTAGAATCTTGTGAGCCGTTACAAGTGCAGAAAAATGTCCTCCACAAGCCAAATTGTGGAAAGACTCCAAAAGTCTACTTTGTTGCGCTTTATCCAAGCAACGGAGAAATACACCATCAAGACTTCTCTTGTATAAACCATTGTCCCAAAGGACGTAGTTAGCAGCTTTTAACTTAACAGTTCTTTTTTCTTTATAAGACAAGTGAGAAGGACACTCACCATAGGTAAGGAAATGAATGATATTAGAATACCACTCGTCAGTTGTAGTAACAAAAAGCACAATTGGTGTGTCTACAACTTCTTCTTCTTCATCCCCTGTCTCTTTTGGAACGTTATCAGCGATCAATTGACACAAGCCTTTACCACGCACAAGCTTGGTAGGCTTGATATCGAAATCAAATTCTTGGATCTTAGCAATCCAATTACCTCTCTTTGTTCTGAACTCCTATTGAGTTAGGATAGATTTGACTGTTGTATCAGGCACCATAACAACAGTGTGTGAGTTTAGAATATAGAACCTGAAATGCTTCACCGCTTTGACCACGGCATAGGCATGCTGCTCCATATTCAAATACTTCAATTCATGAGCTTTGAGAGGACAACTCATAAATGATATGGGGGATTCCATGCCTTCTTCATTCTGCTGAACCAGAATAGCTGAAAGTGTGTGTTCTGAAGCGTAGCTTTAAACTATGAAAACTTTGGTGTAGTTGGGACAAACAAGAACTGGAGCATGAGCAATAGCCCTCTTGATATCCTCAAATGCTTCCTTACCTTCTGCAGTCCAATGGAAAGTGGCCTTACCCTTCATCATATTGACAATGTGACAAGTTTTTTTTGCAAACTCAGGAATGAACCTTCGCAGAAAATTCACCTTTCCAAAGAAAGAATGAACAACGGTCTTACTAGCAGGTAGAGTACGACTTTGAATGGATTTAACTCTTTCCAAGTCAATCTTAGTACCTTCCCAGGATACAATGTGTCCGAGAAGCTTACCTTCTGTCACCCCAAAACTGACTTCTTGGGATTGAGGGAAATACCATTTTGCCGACAACGCTCCAGTACTTGTTGTAAATGATGCACATGATCATGATGGTTTTTGGAGAAAACCGTCAAGTCATTGAGATAGACCATGATTAACTTCCCCATCTCATCTCTGAAAGCAAGATCCATTGCTCTCTGAAATGTGGCGCCAGCATTGATCAGACCAAAAGGCATTCTGCAATATGTAAATGTGCCCCATGGTGTGGTGAAGGCAATTTTGAACTGATTAGCTTCATTGACCTCCACTTGGTTATACCCCGAAAAACCATCTAACATAGACAGCATTTCTGAACCAGTTACTGTTTACAATACTTGATCCATGATGGGCAAAGGGTAGTTATCTTTTAAGGAAGACTGGTTGAGATTCCTAAAGTCAACACAGATACGGATCTCTCTATTCTTCTTCCTTACAGGTACTATGTTTGCGATCCATGTGGAATGATGAATTGGAAAAATTATCCTTGCATTCAGCATCTTCTAAATTTCAGAAAGGATTGTACCTGATATCTTAGGATTGTATTGCCTCTGCTTTTGCTTGTGAGGCAAGGATCCAACTTTAAGGGGAATTTCATGTTGAACCTCCTTAGGTCTGAAAGACTTCAGATCATCATAGGAGTAAGCCAAAACATCAACGTAATGGCGAAGGAGGGTAATGAATTTGAATCTTTCATCAGCAGTGCAACATTTTCCAATGTTGACCATCTTAGGATCTGCTTCTGAACTCAAATTGACCTGCTCAAATTCCATAGAGGAACTTGAATCCTGTTGTTGTTGCCACTGCTTGATATACCTGTCATGCTTATTAAAGAGTTTCTCAAGGGAAACCAAACCTTTTGGGATTTTATTTCCTTTCAATTGTAGAAATTCTTCGTCGGTTTGTGAATCTATCTCTAAAACATATTCACATGGTGGCGATTCACTTCCTTCAAAGTAAAGCTCATCAAAGCTATCCATCTTTTCAAGGAAAGCAATGATTTGGTTATCACCATTGAACCCCTGCCAATGGTCAGCATTATCAGGTACACTTGGTCGAAAGACAAACTCAATAGTGTACTTGTTTCCTTTGAAATCCTTGTGAGGCACCATGAGAGTGGCGGAAACAGCCAATGAATTTGCACAATCATTGAACTCTCTTGGCACTGTAGAAATGTTGAAAGCATCAAAACTTTCAATGCAATCCTCAGTCTTTCATTTTTGGTTTGGTACAAATTCCTTACTTGACAAACCACCAACTCGGCATCCCCTTGAGCATGAAGGATTTTAACACCTCTAGCACGAGCGGCTTCCAATCCAAGCAACAAGGACTCGTATTCGACAGTGTTATTGGTATTGTCAAATTGTAACTTGTATGAAAAAGTAAAATATCACCTTGTGGCGATATCAAGACCACTCCGGCTCCAGAACCAGTAGAAGAACAACTGCCATCAAACTCTAAAATCTAGACTTGATTAGAATTTGATTTCTTGGAATTTCCTTGGTCAGAAGATTCCTCTTCGTCAGTGAGGGAAGAATCTGGCATTACTATACCCTCACCTAAACTTTCATCTGAAAAATCTTCTGAGTCTCCATCTGACATGTCCAAGCTATCACTCAATGTACTCTCATCGAATGAACTGGAACAATCTTCGGTGGACAGAAAATAATTACCCATTCCCGAGGACTCAAACAAAATTTGAGCTTTGGGATTTGATGTTTGGTTAACAATGTATTTTGCCTCCTTCTCAGGAAGCAACTTCTACATGACACCTTTAACAGGTATCCTTGCTTCAGACAAATCCATGTTCAACTCCCCACATACATCTTTGCAAAAATTACACCCATGAAGAATGCCATATGAAGCTGGAACATCAGCTACCAGGACTGTCATCTTGATTCTCTTATCTGGAAAAGCTGCAAATGCAAATTGGGTGTCTTTGATTTGACCCAAAACTGGAACTTGCTTATTCTCCATAGAGAAACACCTCCCAAAAGTTTTAGTTAAGGTGAGGCCAAGGGTGTCTGCTACCTTAGTAGGCATAACATTGTTAGAGGCTCCAGAATCTATTACGTAATTGCTCAATTTATGACCATTCACTAATGTGGAAACATAGAAAGGTTCAATTTTTCCAGAGGCTTCAAGGGGAGTAGTGACAAGATTATTTTGGGTAGGCTTACTTTTGGAGGAGTCATGAGTAGCTTTTGGAAACTCTTGTCCTGCAGGGACAGTCCTATTTTTGACATATTTGGCTAATCTATCAAATTGTTCAGGATTAGCCTATAAATACTCAACTTCAGACATTTGTATCTTAGTTCGCCTAGCATGATCTATTATATCAAACTGCTAAAAAGAATTAGACACGGAGGAAGAAAAACCATCATTCTGATTTTTGGTAGAGATAGCACTAGTCTGAGGAGTAGAGGTGGAAGGTACAAATTGGTTAGAGGCACTTACTTGTTTATTGACCATCGGGTCTTTTGATTGGAAAGGTAGCAGAGTCCCCCATTTAGCAATTGAAATCACCGGTTGAGAGTCTTGACTCACCTTCCCTTTATCAGCTGAAGAGCTGACTGATTTTGAGACCTAGTGAAAACAACATATGCTCCTTCACACACTTCTCCTTTTTCAGCTTCATCCTGATAATTCAGAAAGCTGATGGTAGAGTCACCAGCTAACTCTTCTTCTCCTTCTGTGAAGAGATTAGCGCCATTTTCATAATCCAACTCGGGTTGGAAAGAAAGTTCATTTTCAGCTTCATAATAGCCAACAACAGAGTTGACCAGTGCTGCTTCAATGGCAAGCTTCCCCTGTGTAGGCGGAAGATGGTTGTGTTGTCCTTGATTTCTAGCAGCATTGCCTTGATATGAATTATTTGGAAATGTCCTCCTTGGTATATCTCGATAAGAAGAAGGAGAAGACATACCTTGGGACATTTGTCTCTTCAGAGCTAGCAATTCATTTGCTAGCTTTTGCACCATGGGATCCGTGGTGCTTGTGGAAGGATTCTCAGTAGAAGAGGAGCTTTTATTTCTATTAGTATCCCTTCTTATCTTACCCACAAGGATAAGATCATCTTCCACTTTAGTTGCCAGAATCTGAGCTGCAGCAAGATCGGTAGGAGCAGCTCGCCTCAATAGAAAACTCACCTTAGGAAGTTGTGTATTGATAAAGAAACATTTAAGATTCTCCATTGTTGGCTCAGTGGTGGTGGGAATCCTGTTTCTCAACTTATTGAACTTAGCGATGAAGTCTCGCATAGGTTCATGAGGTTCCTTTTTCATTTGTGTTAGCTGTGCCAACAATGCATGTGCATCCTCCATAGGTTTAAACCTGGCTTCGAACTTGGTTTTGAGAGTATTCCAGTTCATTATGGTTTGAGCTCGAAGGTGGTAAAACTAGTCTATAGCAACACCTTACAGTGTTTCTACAAAGAGTCGTACAGCTATGTCTTCATGCTCGACACCTATCACACCACAAGCTATATAGAAAGCCGCAATGTGCTCATCAGGATGAACTTTCCTGTGACCATAGAATTTGGGGAAATTCTTTCTTGAACTACGAGGTAGTTCATGCAATGGTGGGGTCAAATTTAGAGGACCAAAGGTATTACCCCAAGGGCCTTGGGCTGCCATGATGCGCTGATTGAAAGGCGGGATAACAAACCTTGGTGTCGTATGAATAGACAAAACTCTGTTAGCACTAGCACTAGAAACTTCACCTAGTATTGGATACCGAGCGTTTGTAGGGGGAAAACTCTTGGTGCACTGAAGACGAGGTCATGGAGTTAAGAATCCAAAATTATTTTGCTACATCAATTCAAATGCAGGATCAATAATACCCTAAGCCCTCTTGCTTCTGGTGTACCAGGAATCTTCCAGAATGTAGTATGCTAAACACAATTTTGCAAGAAAATGGAAAAGAACTGAAAATGCTTCAACTCGAAGCGTGAGGCTTCAAGTTGCGCGTTCCTTCCAAAGTGGAGTCACCAAAAAACTGTTGGGTGAATATTTTGTCATTAACTCGCTAACGACAAAATGGGGATATCAGCCATAGCTATGATGAGACAAAGTCTCTCCTCTCAGCAAGGAGAGGTTCCCTCTAGTTACTTGACTTCTACAAACAAACAAATTTATGAAATTTATGTACACTAAAAACTATGTTTGTGGTGCTTCCATCTCATCTCATTCTCTTTTCTTAAAATAGATATTTATACTTCAAACTCTTGATAAAAGACTTATAAATTATCACAAAATCACAGAAACACAATGTTTTCTATTACCTCACTTACTACTTGCAAATAGAACTATTTGAAGTTGAATGCAGCCCAAAGTCTTCACTCCTCTTCAAGATGATAAAATTAAATCGAATATAATAACTTACAGCACCAAGTCTCCAAACTATTGTATTCTCACAAACATGAACATAATCCTCACAAATGATTTGATAACACAAAGTCTATCAGAATCAAATTAAGAGCACTCTTCAATCACTTGAAACAAACTCCACACTTCAATTATTACCAAAGAAGATTATGATAGCAAGACATAAGAACAATACTATCACAACACAAATAATCCCAAGACAAAGATTGGAATCGAACTTGCTTTCTTGTATTGATAAATATTTGATAATTGATTTTCACAAAAAGCACAAAGTCTTGATTTGCTTTTCAATTCGCTAGAGTATTCTTGCAATAGACAAAAGATAATATTTACAAAAGAGGCCCTCTTTATTTATAGGGAGAGGCCTTGAGAAAATTTAGGAAATCTACAACTACTTTGACTTATTCAAAAATAGGAGTCCTTATTGCCTTGGGACTTCCTATATTTTTACATGTAATTACATATGAAAATTGTACATGTAAAAATGTCCAAAATTGTTTTGAAAGTACATGTAAAAAGCAAAAAATAAACTAAGGGAAAAAACAACTGCTTCAATTTGTGTCACCACTTTTTCTCATGTGGTGATCATACATAGTGAAAGTCGCTTGCATCTCAATGCTATTTGGGTTGAATGCATTCCTGAAGATCATCCTGGCTCTCACTATGGCATCCCTCACTGTAGTGATTGATTTTGCATGACCAGTTAACCTGGTTTTCAGATTATCCACAGTTAACTGGCTGTCTAAAATTTTATCCACAGAAGTCATTGAAAATGCTTTATCTTCAAATTCTGTCTGGAAAATGTCTTCAAATTCCCGAACCATTTCTTCTGCAGAAAGAAATTGGTTGTCCTGTGATACCAACTTACAAGGTAACTCCTCCAACTTATGCAAAAGGTTGACATCATTTTCTTCACTGATATCCTTTGTAGCTTCAAGATCCTTGATCAAATTTCTTAGCATACTGCTCATGTACATCAAAGCCTCCTTTGTTTCTATGTATGAATCCCTATTAGAAATAGCGCCAATTAATATTAGGGTACTTATTTTTAGCTTCCTCATTTCTACCCATTTATCATGAGTATTCTTTGTGCATTCAATATCTTGAGAGATAGCATCAATGAGATCATTAAGTTCTGTCCTTACTTTCCTCATTTTATCTATCTTCTTAGATACATCCATGAGCAAAGAGATTCCTTGCGCCTGCATCCTGTCTAAGTACTCTTCAAGTACTTTTCCTTTGAGGTGTCTTTTCTGCTTTCAGAACGACGGGGTCTTCTGCAGATATGGCCTCTGGAGTAACTGCTTCTGAGTTCAAAGTGATCTTCCTTACCACCGCAGTTAGCTGTTCTATCATTGCCTTGTAGTGATCCTTCATTTCTTTTTCCCTGTCAAACTTCTGAATTAGGATATCCATGGTTGACTACATATCATTTTTAGCACTTTCATGGGTTATTTTGCCCAATTCAACTCTAGAAATAGAGTAGTCATTCATATCAAAATTTTCAATAGTGGCATCCTATGGAGGTTTTGCTATCTCCAAAAATTTGTGTCCCTTGTCTTCAAGTACCTTGGAAAGAATCTTTAGTTTCTTCGAGGCCTTAGGCTTTGCAGGTACCAGCTTAGTGAAATCAAAGTCATCTGGAGAGATGACTTGCTTTTTCCTTTTTGGTGTGGAAGTTGATAACCAAGGTGGGAGCAAAGAAGTACTCACATTGGGATCCATTCCTACTACTAGTGTTCCTAGAACTGTGCTTGTACTGGTAGTAGAAACAATAGGCGGGGTGCTAGTAAAAATTGCACCTGTTACATTTGCACTAGAGACTTGCTCAGTATTCATCACAAAATGATCAAAAATGGATGTATCCCCAATATCAAAAGATGAAGAAGACAAACTAGGAATTGACTCAGAAGAACGGAGAACATTTTCAAAAGTGCTTTGGGGATTATCAAAAATTATTTTAGGAGGAGAGGGAGATTCAGAGGAAGGAATATTAATAGGGGAAATAGACACAGGAGCTGCAACAGGTGTATTAAGCAATGGGGATGATACTCCCGTTTCTTGTTGTGTATTTTCTTGTGGAGACAAAGCCTCCTCGTCTTGTTGATCTGAATTCTTATCTTCAACATCCATCTCTTATGTGGCTAGCTCGTCAGTAGTTGGCTCCTCAACTTCCATATCTTTCATTTCAGGTTCTTCCTCTACAGCTTTTGCTTTCTTCGTCACAAATCTGATCTTAGGCTTGTGTGTTTTAGAGGATGAGGGAACATCACTCTTGTTCTTCGTTCTGTTTTCCACCTTTTTACTAGTTTGCTCTTGAATTTCAGTTTCTGACCCAGTGAGGAATTCTTTCAGTGTAATTCCTTTATCTGCCAGCCATTTATTGGTGTTAGCCAATATGGGCTCAAATCTCTTCCTTAGTGAAGTCAACTCCTTTTGTGACCATTGGATCGAAGGGAGAGGAGTATTAGCAATCTGTTCCGCATCATATCTGGCATCAACCAATTCCCCATCATCCACAAGATCTTCTGGAATATCAGCAAGTCCCAGATATTCAATCTGTTCTAGGGACAACCTGCTATAGTCCAGTTTCCTGATATCTTCCTCTGTTCTCAAGTCTACCCAGACATCTTCCACCATGGGTTCATGAAATTGAGTTTTCTGTCTGATTTTATCCTTTACGCCCCTGTAGTCAAACTTTGGTCTCCTCTTGAATTGCTTCATGGTGACCAACTGCATCTCTATTTCCATGGCCCTTGCCTTTGCGGCAGTCAATACTGAATATCTACCGATTTCCACTGGGAATCTGAAACTAGGCTTCTTGAGTTCCATCTATTTGTTATGCATGACAATCATTTGTCTGCACAACTCCATCAAGACCAGTTTATCTGAGGGGAATCTCGGAAGCATATAAGGGTAGCCTTGGAAAAAGCCAACCCTTAAGTATGAAAAAGATGGAAATTGCAAAAACATACACTCAAAGTCATTTACCACTGTCCATGCCTCATCTGAAATTCTTCTCTACTCCAGTTGGGGATCAAAAAGACATAAGAATATAGCAAAGAATGCATCATTAACTCTTCTGAAATGATGAATTGAACCTTTCAATGTCAGCTGGGAATAATATTGGTATACTGGAACTACTCTCCTATCCCCTTCTGATGTTAATCCTGGAAAAATCCTCATGGAAGCTACAATCTATACCAGATAGGAAGTTATGTAGAACTTAGAGGTAGTGGATACCTTCGTTAGCTGCTCATGGAAAGTGTTACTGATTTGTTCTCCCCAGAAAATGGTTTGCTTACCCTTGAGTATGACCTTAATGAAAGGATACATCCATTCATGAAACTATGAAGAGGAAGACAAACCTTTTATCCTACTGAGGAGAGTAATCAAGTCACCATCTTCCTCTACAAAATCACTTCAAGGGAAACTATGTGGCCACCTTGACAAATTTGATCTTGCAGTCTTCAACCATTTGTTGTTGATCACTTTCTTTGCTTTCTCTGGATTCTTGTCATATTCCTTCTGAGCTTCAACAAAGTCAAGCTTCAACACTTCTGTAGCAGGAGGACACATGAACACCTTGTCAATGAACTCAGGATCCAACCTGATTATTACATTACCACTGGCGTCCACCACAGCTCTAATATCTTTGTTATAGAAATGGGCACATTGAAGAACAAATTCTGTGTTGTGAGCTGCCACTGGGAAAGGTGACACCAGATGAATATTACTTTCCACTATCCTCTTCATCATAGCACTGGGGTTGTTTGACTTGGTCCTCTCTACAAACTCAGCCATATCAACATGGCCAATCTCCGTATCTCTAATGTCATCAACATTAGAATGGACTGAGGTGATTGGGAAAACACCTTGGTATTTGTACTTCATCGCTTTTGATTTCTTTGGAGATAGCTCAGTCATTTGGATGAGCTTTCACCGAGAAGAAGTTTGACGTTGAATGAAGCTCCATAGAAGAAATTACAGCAAAAAGTCATGATCATGCAATTAGGGAAAAAACTGGCAATCTGGGAAAATTGCATGTTGATGATCAAGACTATGGGGACGCACTTGAAAAAGGGCTATAGTGCGAGTTGGCCAAAAATTAGAGGAGAAGCAGGCTCAGGAAATCAAAACTAGAAATTTTCCAGAGTTAGAAACATTTGAGACAGTTTTTGCATGGGTGGCAAAATTTTCTGCCCTTACATATGAGGGTTTTATTGTATGTGCATTGGTGGCAAAATTTGCCGCCACTGCATGTGGTAGGAAAAACAAAATCGTGACAGAGCGGCAAAATTCACTGCTATTGCAGGTAGTTAGGAATTGAGCGAAGTTTGAGGTTTGAGCGGTATGAGCGGCAAATTTTGCCACTATTGCAGGTAACAAGGATTTTGTTGTTTTGATGTCAAAGTAGCAAAAAGTGCCACTTCCGCATGAGGTATGAATAGATCCTTTTGTAAGGGAGGCGAAATCTGCTACCCATACACCATACAAAATTCCATGAAGACATACACCCGTGGTGATATTCGCTGATGATGCATATGGGGTTGGTTTTCCCTCGCGATGTTTGGTCGGCAAAAGTGGCTGACATTGCATGCAGGGTTGGTTTGGGGATCACCAATAACCTGTCCGGGCAGCAAAAAATGCCGACTTTGCACATAACAGAAGTTGCAAGGTTTTCGCCGTGTTTGATCGGCAAACTCCACATCTTGTGAACATGCAAAGATCAATCTTCTTACGTGACAAAAACTAGGCAAACCCTCACAAGATAATATCAGCCAGAGGGGTTTTTTTTGAAGAAAAACTAGGGTTTAGAAATGACGCAAAAGAAGAAAAGGTATGAAAAATCACAATTTAGCTTTGGACAATATACAAATGACAAAATCTACGAAAGGCAAGGGTTTGATAATTTTAAATAGCAAGAAATGGAAAATTTTAATAAGAAAATGATAAAGAAAAACACTTACCCGTTAAAAAGAGGAAACCCTAAGCGCCAACTGCAACTCGAAATCCGTTATAACTCAAAAGTATGCAATCAAATGGTTGAAGAAGGTATAGGTGAATTGACTAAAAGGTTTTTGAATGAAAGAAATGACAGGAAACAATGGGTTTGATAACACATTTAAAAGGTTGAAACCAAAACTTAAATGCATGGCACGAGTGGCCATTAATGGCACTCGGTGTTGAAGATCCGAAGGATCTCGCTTGAGCAGGAGTTTCGGCCGCTCCAGCACGAGTGTCAACCAACATGAGACGTCGGCAAAATTCGCTGACCATGTGAGAAAATGGAGGAAAAATATGTAATTGTGGTGAAATATGCCGCCTTTACATGTTTAACGAAAAGGCACATGCAAGAGCGGCAAAAAATTGCCGCTATTACATATATGATAAAACAAGTCAAAAAGAGATATGTAGGAGCGGCATTTTTTGCCCCTCTTGCATATATGACTGAAATTTTACTAACTCCTAAAAATGACCTAAATTGACATTTTAGCCAATGTACAACTTGAACATTCTTCGTGAATATCGAGAGACCAATTCAAGGAAATGTCGCAGACCAGTTTAGAATGTCAAATGACTTCGCACGAGACCAAGGGAATCTTGTCTCAATTTGTGATCTTAGAGTGTAGATTCACGAAACAGACAAGTTTCGTGGGGGTTGTCTACAAAAACAAGCGTAGCCGATATATATATTCGAGGAGTTGTGAAACTTGTTTGGTGGTCATAGCACATGGTTACTAGGGCGTCTATGCACAAGTATTGATCAACACTTTGAAATGACCACTTAAGGACATATGTGCACATAATGACTCATCTTGCGATTGTTGTTACTACCCAGAAGCCAAAACAATGGCTTTAAGCTCTTAAGTTAGTCATAAAGGCATGCTAAAATATTTGTGGAAATCTGATGTATTGTTTAGGAGCTTAAGGTACACGAAGTTAGGGTGGGTGGGTACTGGGTCCTCTCTCTTAGTATGACCCAAAAAACAAAGCAAAAGTCAGATATACAAACCAAACCATTAAGTTTCATTCAATTATTTTGACAAGTTCATCTCTATGTGGTGGTTTATAATAAAAGTGGAGTACCACAAGCAAACAAAACAACAGTTACAACTCCTTCTGCATTTGTCATTTTCCATCAATTCAAGCATCGATTTAGGGGAGAGCACCTAGTAGTTGTGCACCCTAACTTCACACCTCTCAAAATCATGTGCCAATATCAAATTACTCTTAAATTTTTACATCAACTTACTTGGAAAGGCCCTTTCTTATAACTAAGGTTTCAGGTCCACAACATCAAATATGATGCTACATCATGTTTTTTGTTGAAGTGTCCAAAAAGACCCCCGAAAAAATTAGACTGATAGTTGTGCATTAAGCTATAATAGTTGTGCATTTATTCATGTTTTGTTTGTGCATCACATGATGTGTTGCTTTTTATATCTAACTAATATATTTCATTCAATGATAAGTACTTACGGTCAACACTAACAAGTTCGAAGTCACAACTACAAGTGCTATACTTCTAAAAATATTGGGCATTAAATCTACAAAAAATGGCCATTAAATTCACAAAAAAGATGCACAACTATTGGAACATGCTCAACTAGTGAGTGCTCACCCCTACTCAATGAAATATCAAAATAGTACTAAAAATTGAACTTTTGAGGTACAACAAGTATATCCAAGAAAAATAAAAGCAATTATACCCCAAAAAGGATTAAAAACTAGCAATCACACTTGTAGTGTAATAGGCACGTCGATAGGTACTTTGAAAGGTCCCTTATTTCCTAATAGGTCAATCAATGAAAACAACAATCCCTCTTCTTAAAAAAAACCATCTAGTAAATTAAAAACATAATCAAGCTAACTTTTGGTATCACAACAAGATAGCCAAGGCCAAAAACCCATCCAATATTACATGTCAACCACAACAGATTCAAGGCTAATGAGAGATCGAACAACTATTATAGCAAGCACCCTAGCATGAAACCAATACTTGTAGTAAAGGGATGGGTGCATTTGCCTTTGCAACAAAAGCCACACCCACCATCTTCATCACAACCACCACTACAACAAAAACAAATTATTTTGCTCCTCCCATTGCTAATAATAATATTATGGAATGACTTTATTATTTAGGGTTTCTAAAGACTAATCTAGCTTTCATTGCAAGCATCCTGTTGCTCAAGGTGCTAACTACCCAACCATATAGGATGATGAAAAAAATCAAGACACAAGTGCCAACCATTGATTTCCCACCATGAATGTACTTGATGAGTGAATGACAAAGATCTCTTCAATTGTCATCCCTCATCTATTATGTCTATGAAACTATCAATTCTCAATTGTATGCGCATGAGAGCTTCCCTTGCTTCACAAGGGAATGCCTATTAGTGTGATGGTAGGGAAAAATGACCATCAAATATAACCATATAACAAGATCACAAACTTTTATATGATGAGAAATATATACAAATGGCAAATGCTCTGCTCCTTTTCTCTTGTGAATTCTCATACTTCGTTACATCAATTGGTTTCCTATCCATAAATCTCTCTTTAAATCTAAGCCGCCTCATTTGCACCTAGCCCTTGCCTCATCCTCAACACCAATGTCACTCCATAGACAAGAATGTTCATGATCATTCATATTGCCTCATTTTTCTTTAGTCACACAAGAAGGCTTTGCCCCTACCCCTCCTCCTACCAGTCGGATAAGAGGCACCCTCCATCACCTAGTGAGGTCAGTCTCAATCTTAGATTTAGGTGCTTCCCCTTTGCACCTTGCACTAAAGTCGTTGAATCCCACAAACAAGATGTCAAAGAAAAGAATGGCAATAATAACCCTAGATGTGATTTCTTAATATTCTATGCATTCAATGATATTTGGATAATCTTCTATTTTTATTGTTGACTTCACTGCTTTTGATGATGATTTCTATGAAAGATTAAAAAGGAATAAAATGAAAAGTTTAAAGATTGTAGAGTGCATTCATTGCTTGAGTGATACTCTAATGCTTGATGGCTTTGATGCACATGTTTTAATAATGATATTAAGCTTTTAGTGAAAATATATTAATATGTTAAAAAAGGCAATGACAAATGCAAATATTTAAATCTTGGTTGACTATTTTGACAATGAAAAAATATAGTCATTATGAATAATAATTTGATATCTACATTAGTTCAAAGGATTAAATGTTGAATTTAAAGGTTTGGGGAGATTGTTGGACAAACCTAGAAGCATCTTAGGTCAAATTTTATATTATTTCTACATCTGAGATTTTAAAGCCATGAACTTGTAGGCAATTTAGTAGATCTAAACTTATTTGATCATTCATATTGTATATGCTTCCTTGTGTCCAAGGAACCTTGCATATTGGCCAAAGGACTAAAAACACTTGATAAAGAATGTCATGTGTCTACTCTTGATTCCCTTGGGCCATCGTCCATGTCACTACCAAGCCACATGTTAAGTGCTAATTTCCCTAAGCAACAACTTACAATTGTGGACTTGAGAGTACAAATACCAATGACTCAACACTACTCACTAAGCTCTATTGCATAATGTTTCTTGTGTTGATAAAAAACATGGACATGAAGCAAAGTGAGCTTCAAATGAGACACCCCTCTAAAATACGATTAATAAAACTCTTGGGATCGCTAACCTTGGGCTCAATGGACTTCAAATTAATATTTTAGACTTAAAACATTTACACAACTTGATTATATAGGGTAGCTTAGGTTCACAAGAAACAAGACAAGTTAATTCCAAATAAAAAAATCCTTCTAGATTTCAATTATTAAAAGTATGTTTCAAGTTTGGAAGGTTTAGATGTTTGCAAACCTTGACTTCACATTATTGAAGTTTATTGAGCTTTTTTCGTCTAGTGATGTCTTGCAAGTTCTTTGATAGAATCAAACTCCTATATATATCATGGCTCACAAGCAATCTCAAGTTTGTGGTGGCAAGTTTGTTTCACGTCTAGAGGTGCCCATGGGCCTAGAATTTTATTTCCAAGGAGCTTGGTGAGAAGTCTCACGACAGGTGCGGAGCTCAAGCCTTAAGGTCCAAAGGAGTTGACATTAGGCATGTGGTGGTCGAGATCAAATTTCATCATTCCTTTAGAACAATTTTGTGCCTTTTCTATAGTGCGTTACATTTTAAAAAAATGTGTTTCTTTAGATTTATGTAGTTGCTATTTAGACTACACTAAATGAAAGTACCTATGGGAGAGCCTATTACACACAGAGTATTTATTACCCACATTAGAACAGGATAGCCCATGCAAGCAAAACCACAATAGTTTGCATCAACCATAGATAAAATTAAAAGCCTCTCAAGATCTTTGGATAAGAGAGCTTTATGAAAAGGCAGCAATAAACAGAAACTTCAAAACAAGTGCCACCAAAAAACTTGGTTAAAAGACACAGGTTTTTAATAAGAACATTATCATTTCTCCTAAGCAAATGAAGCTCCTTGAATTAAAAAAAACCCAAATCTGGAATCTTTTTATATAACTGAGAACAAGAACACTAAATCTTGGTCGCCCAAAAGCGTTAGTTCCCTTAAACTGGAAAGCATGTCTGGCACAAGTTGTCGTGGCCCAAATGCAATTTTTTCTTGTGGCTAGTTGCTCAAAATTGGTGCCTTACTTGGGATAATTTGTGTAAGCATGGTTTCCAAGGCCCTTCTATGTGTGTTTTGTGTCATAACTATGAGGAGAGTGTCTCTCATCTCTTCTTCCAATGTTCCTATGCTAGGGAGATTTGGCATTTTTGGTGGAGGGTGTGGAATATGCCCTGTTGGCATGTCTCCTCCCTGGCTAAGTTTATGGATCGGTGGGGCAAGGCCCCTATTTCTACTTCCTTTCTTCAGGCTGCTTGGGCTATTGGCCCTTCCTTTATTATGTCAAACATTTGGTTGGAGTGGAATCATTGGATTTTTTAGGAGATGATGTTGGTGGCCCCTCACTTGTGGTGGAAAATTCTACATTTTTTGTGTGAAACTGTTGCGGCTAAGTGTGATCTTACGACATCTGTGGACCCTTGTGATGTTGGTTTTTGTCACCGTCTTCATCTTCCGCCTCCGCAACGTCAGCTCATGCGCAACAGATGTAGACATCCTACCCCAAAGGTGAATAGGGAGGGGAGATGGTCTCCTCTGCCTCAAGGTACACTAAAAATCAACACGGATGGCTCTTCTTGCAGAAACCCTGGTCATGTTGGAATTGGTGGTGTTGGTCGGGATGGCTTTGGAGAAGTTTAGTTTATCTTTTCTGTTTATAAGGGTCTTCATACTAATAATCTTATGGAGGCTCAGGCTATTTTAATGACTGTGGAGTGTGGAAGTCAATTGGGGTGGCAAAGGATCATATGTGAGTTTGATTCCCAGGTTGTGGTGAACTTGTTGAATAGGAGGCATTTAGATAATGTCAGTTGGCATTTGGCTTTGATTGTCGGTCAGATTCTTAACCTCTGTGCTTTGTTGGAGTATGTTACTTTTACTCATATTCCTAAAGAATGGAATAGTGTTGCTGATTGTTTGGCTAAATGGGCTTCTGAACATATTCATGATTGGAATTTGATGGACCGCGGTTGTTTACCCCCGGATTTGTCTCAACATTTGGCTCACTTAGTGGAGCTTGATAGGGCTTTGTAATTTTCTTGCTTTGTACTTCTTCTTGTTTTAATAAAATTTTACCCCTCCTTTATGTTACAGTGAAGTTGAAAACTTAGGACCAGGGCATATTTGCTTGGATGGATGGATGGATGGATCCTTTTATAGTCTACGATGTCGGTTGGCCTGTTTTTGGGTCTACAAGTGGCTTATAACATATGAGACTACCTCATACTTCAGTATGCAAGAGGTACCTAACTGTGCTTCAAATATGAGGCATACATACCCTACCCCTATAGGATTTGAACTTGCGACCTCTCTTTACATTTCGAAATGAACTGTAAACACCTGCATTGTTACTGTTCCAATAAAAAAATTCAATTGACAATTCATACGACATTAGAGCCCAAATGTTTCTGAGCCATTCTTTAAACTACTAAACAAGAGATCAAAGAAACAACTTCCACAATCATCAGCTTAACAGATTGACCTGCCCTAAAAATGCATCAAATTTAAATAATTTCAACAATCCAAGGCAGAATGGTGTTTGAAATCTCTATGAGACGGTCGATTTTTTGCTTTGCATGTCAAGCTAGGGCTTTCGTGCCCTAGCCTGATCCTCTAGTTTTTTCTTGGTCGTGCGAAGTGTGGGGAGTGCATGTGTTTTGGGGAGGTCTGGGGTTGTGTTTTTTATCAGTGCAAAGTTTTTTCATCTGCATCGGTGTATCTTTCTCCCTGAGCGTGCGGGGGTTTTGTGCCTGGTTAGAGGCCGTGGGTGGGGTTTTTGTGCCTGGTTGGTTTGGGTCTATAGTTCGAAGGCAGTGCTAGGTGGTGGATCGGTTAAACCCTAGTGGTCGTTCTTTTTTCTCGGGGGCCTGCTTGCCTGCCTTGGATCTTGTTTAGTTTCAATGCTGATCAGGGAGTCTTCAGGGGCTAGTCCCAAGATGGATTTTCACTCAGCAGCGGTTGGTGCAAATTCTCCTTTCACGCTTCGAAGGTTTTTAATAATAACTTGTTCTCACCAGATCCAGGATTGGTTGGTTCGGGTTTGTCTGGTGGTACTTGGATTACGAAGATCAATGGATGTCTTGAACGTTGTGAGGAGAGGCCAAAATTGGTTATCCTGCTGGAGATGATTGTAGAAGATATTGATTATTATTCGAAGCATGCATTGCTGTGCAAGTTTATGGGGATGTGGGTTTCTTTACAATTTCTTGAATCATGGGCCCAACAGACTTGGATGCCAGAGGGAGAAATGGAGGTTATGCTTTTAGCAAATAACTTTTTCATGGTTTCATTCAATTGCTTGGCAGATCACAACAAGGCCTTTGAAGGAGGCCCCTATTTTCATAATCAAATTGGGTTATTCATTAAACCTTGGCATGCGGGATTCAATCCTACTAAAGAGCTTCCGAACCGGGTTCCAGTGTGGGTTTGGCTTCTAAGGTTTCCTGTGGAATGTTGGCGGGATGATGTTTTACACTTGTTGGCTTCAATGCTAGGAAAACCGGTTGGTGCTTCACAGCAGACTCAAGTTAAAAAGGTGATGACTTTTGCTCGTATCTGTGTTGAGATTGATTTAAGTAAACCCTTGCTAGATTCGGTGGATATGTATGCGGGTCCTTACTCTTGGGTGCAGCAGTTGGACTATGAGACTCTTCCTTTTCGGTGCCGTCTCTGTCATGAATATGGACATTTACAGAGGAGATGCCCTAAGGCTAGGCCTGTGGCCTCCCAGCCTTCTCAGCCTCCTCGCAATCCCCCTAGAGTTGAAAAGGGGAAGGAACCCATTCCTGGTGATGTGGATGGGGCTGATGGTTTCATTCCTGTCAAGGCTCGAAACAGGAATCGAGGTCAAAAGAGGACTTTGAAGGAAAGGCAGGATGAAGATTCTTTCAACAGATTTGAAGTTTTAGATGATCTCAGCCAGCAGGAAGTGAATCCAGGCTTTGTGAATATAGATCAGGGTGCTTTAGGTACAAGACAGGAGGGCCTTCTTTCTGAAGCTACTCAGGTTTTGTAGGATAATAGGACTTTGCAAATGGACACAGATGTTCAAATGGAAGTCCAGGTGGAATCGGTTCCTATTATAATAGGGAAGAAGGGTGGTGAGGATGGATCTCCTCTTGTTTCAAATGTAGGTACTGAGGGGGTGAAGATTAATAAGTCTTCTTCTTCTCATTTGGGTCTTCATCAAAAGGATCCAAAAAAAGGGGCTGGGGAGAAGTCTTCCAATCTTGGTAGAAAAAAGGATTTGGATAAGATTAAATTAATAGGGGAAACTTTGGTAGAGTTAGGGTCTGTTAAGACTCTAGATTCTAATTTTTTAAGCCCCTTGAAATGATTGTTCTATCCTGGAATGTAAGGGGCTTGAACAGTGGCCCTCAACAAAAAGCTGTTCGTGATTTGGTTAGAAGTCAATCTCCTAATGTTCTTTTCCTGCAGGAGACTAAGTTATCAGTGGAGTGTATGTTTGGTTTAGTGCCTAAGTTGTGGGGGAGTGGAGAGTGCCAGTATATTGGTGCTCAAGGGTCTGCTGGAGGAGTGGCTTGTTTATGGAATCCTCGGAAGATCCACCCTCTTTGGTGGTTGTCCTTTCAGTCTTCTATCTCTATGATTGCTTCTTGTTTTGAGACAGGGGAGTCTATTCTCTTCTCCAATATCTATGCACCTACTGAACTTCAGGGTAAACAACTGTTGTGGTCCCATATCCGGTTTGTCCGAAGCATGGTTCCTTTCCATCCGTGGATTATGGCTGGAGACTTCAATGCTATTTCTGAGTTGGTTGAGAAGAGGGGTGGTATTGCAAGGCTTGAGCCTTCTGCGCGCTGCTACTTCAGGATAACAGTTCAGCTTTAAATCTTGTGGATATCAAGCCCATTAATGGCCAGTTTACTTGGAATAATCAGAGGATTGGGAATAACTGCATTGCAGAATGACTTGACCACTTTCTGGTTTCTTGCTACTGGGTTGGTGTGTTGTGGTCTTCTAGCTCTGAAATTTTGGATTGGAGGGGATCAGATCATTGGCCTATCAAGCTGGCTATTTCTTCAGCTCGTGTGCCTCGGTCTCCTTCTTTCAAGTTCTAGCTTATGTGGTTGTGTGACTCCTCTGTCCATGACTATATTGTTGAGTGGTGGAGGTATGGTAGACCTGCTTATGGTATAGCAATGTATACTTTTGCTAAGTTACTTCAATTTGTCAAGTATCAGCTTAAACGTTGGAATTGACAGTGCTTTGGAAACATTTTCCATGCTAAGACTGCTGCCCAGGCTGAGTTGGATGGTATTACGAGGTTGATCAGGGAGGATGGAGTGACTGAGGACCTGCTTTGGGAAGAGACTAGGGCTTTGAAAGCATTGGAAGAGTGTGAGCTACGAGAGGAAGTTTTTTGGAAACAAGAGGCTCGGATTGAGTGGCTTCAGGAAGGGGATAAAAATACCACTTTTTTCTTCAACTCGGTGAAAGCCAGGAGACATGGCAATTCTATTTCTACTCTGGTGAATGACAGGGGTGAAACTCTTTCTTCTTTGCAGGAAATCACATGTGAAGCTGTGCAATATTTTGCTTCTTTATTTAGGGAGGACTCGCAGGGGGGTTCTGATGAGGAAGCTCAGGTCCTTTCTTGTATCCCTTCTTTGGTTTCTAGGGAGATGAATGAGCATCTTATGAGTGATATTTCGATTGAGAAGCTAGAGGGGATCGTGTTTCAAATGAAGAGGGGTAAAGCTCCTGGCCCTGATGGTTTCCCGATTGAGTTCTTTCAAGAATTCTGGGAGATTATCAAGTTGGACTTGTTGGCAATTGTTCAGGAGTCTCATAAGAATAAACAGATGTTACGAGCTTTGAATTCTACCTTCCTTGCTCTCATCCCAAAGTGTGATGGGATGGATAGATTAAGTCAATTTCATCCTATCTCTCTTTGCAATGTGATTTATAAAATTATATCTAAATTGATTGCTGATAGGTTGAAAAAGTGGCTTAAAGTGCTGATTTCTGAGGAACAGAGTGGTTTTGTGGCGGGATGTCAGATTCTGGATGGGGTTGTTATTGCAACTGAAACCATTCACTCTATGGCTAATTCCAAAGATAAGGCAATGTTCATCAAGCTTGATATAGCTAAGGCTTATGACCGTGTTCGATGGTCCTTCCTTTAGAAGGTTCTTGGTGCTTTTGGTTTTGGGGATGAGTGGATTTATTGGGTTATGAGTTGTGTTACTTCAGTCTCCTTCTCTGTGTTAATAAATGGTGATCACTCTGAGCTTTTTGGCGCCTCTCGAGGTTTGCGGCAGGGTGACCCCCTCTCTCCTTACTTGTTTCTTCTTCTTGTTGAGGGTCTGGGACGCTTGATAAGAAGGAATGTGGAGTTAGGTTTCATTCAGGGCTGGGGGTGGGGAGGTGGTTTACCTCCATAGTCTCACTTGCAATTTGTTGATGACACTGCTTTGATGGGTATGGCTACAATTAGGGAAGCTTCAAATTTGTGCAAGGTGTTGGATGTTTATCTTCTAGCTTCGAGCCAATTGATTAATGAAGATAAGTCTTCCATCTTTTTCTTCAATACTCCAGGTTCCATTTAGAGGTGAATTGCTCATATCTTGAGATTTCAGACTGGGGTTCTCCCTTTGACCTATCTTGGTATTCCCATCTCTATTGGAAGACTTCCCAAGGAGTCTTGGTAGAATATTCTAGATAAATTTCATGTGAAAGTTAATCATTGGACCCATCGCTGGTTGTCCTTTGCGGGTCGTGTTCAGTTGCTCAAGTTTGTGGTGCAGGCCCTCCCCATTTATAGATGTATGATTCAGGTGGCCCCTTTGGGTTTTGTTAGTGAATTGAATTCCTTAGCAAGACAGTTTTTATGGGCTAGTAGCTTATTGTCCTCTAAATGGAGCCTTGTTAGATGGGACATTATTTGTAGCCTGAAGCAGTTTGGTGGCCTTGGGTTAAGGCAGTCGTCATTGTCAGGGATGGCGTTGGCTGCTAAATTATATTGGCAGTGGTGTGTGGAGCAGGATGGGATCTGGGCCAGGATATTAACTCAGAAATACTTCCCGGGGATCCCCTAAATTGATATTCCTCGGTATCCACTGGTGGGGAAAGGCTCGGTGATTTGGAGTATGCTCAAGAAAGGGGCTGCTCTAGTCAAGGATGGTTTATTTTGGATTTGTAAAAGAGGGACAAAAGCTCATTTTTGGTCTGATTCTTGGGATGGTTTTCCTCCCATTGTTTCTTAGTTTCGTAATTTGGTGACTCTGTGCCAGAGGTTCTGTGAAGTTGGTTGGTCAAGGGTGAGTGACTTCAAGTCCTTTTCTTCTCATGGGTAGTTGGTGGTGGCAAGATGGAAGAATCCTGATGAGTGGCCTGTTGTTGGTATGGAGGAGGAGTGTGCTGAGCTTCATAGTATCCTTTCTCGTAGACGTTGTAGCTCCCTCCAGGAAGGGGATGTTCTTTCTTGGTCTCCTAATCCTAAGGGTGTCTATACTGTTGCTTCTGGATATCGGGTGTTGTTATCTAACTAGCTAGATGGGGTAGAGGTTCACTGGTGGAAGAATGTGTGGAATAAGCTTTCTTGGCCGAAGTGTAACTGCTTTATTTGGATTTTGGCTTGGAAGAGGTGCTTGACTTGGGATAATATTCGGAAGCAGGGTTTTCAAGGTCCTTCTATGTGTGTTATGTGTGGATGTGGAGAGGAGGACTCCTCTCACTTGTTTTTCCATTGTCCCTTGACTTTGCAGCTTTGGTATTTTTGGTGGGAAGTTTGGAAAAGCCCCTGTGTTCATGCTTCCTCCCTGGTGGATTTTTGGAGTAGTCTGGGTAGACCTCCTTCTATGGCCTCTTTCTTGCAAGATGTGTGGTATGTTGGGCCTTCCTTCATACTATAGTAGATTTGGTTGGAATAGAATCACAGAATATTTCAAGGTGAGAAGCTGTTGATTCAACAAGTTTGGCACAAAATTATGAGTATGATTCGGGAGACGATGGAATCTAAGTGTGATGTGGTGTTCCCTTTGGAGAAAGGAGATGCTGAGCTAGTGGATAGATTGGGTATTCAGGGGTTGTCTCCAGCTTCTGCTTGTGTCAGGAAAGGAAGGCGAGTGAAAAAGAAAGTGCAAAGGGTGGGGAGATGGCTTCCCCCTCCGTCTGGCATTCTGAAGCTCAATACTGATGGTTCTTCAAGGGGCAATCCTGGGCCTGCTGGGATTGGTGGGACTGGCAGGGATTTTTCAGGATCGGTGGTTTTTTTCTACTCTGTTCATGAAGGATGGCAAACTATCAACCTTATGGAAGGTTTGGCGATCCTCTATGCTTTGGAGAGGGCTTATGCTTTGGGATGGCGCAAGGTTATCTGTGAGTCTGATTCACAGGTTTTGATTAATTTGCTGAATACACAGAAGGTTTCTGATGTTAGTTGGCAGTTAGCTATGATGTTGCAACAAATTCTGCAGATAAGTTCTTTGATGGAGATGGTGTCTTTTGTCCATATTCCAAGGGAGTGGAACAGGGCAGCAGATTGTTTGGCTAAGTGGGCTTCTGAGCATTTAGATGGCTGGAAGATTGATGAATGGGAGCAGGTTCCTCATGAGCTCCGACATGACTTGGAGAAGATTCTTGCTGAGGATGGGAATGGTATTGGTGAAGGATGATGTTGTTTCATGCTTTGTATGGCTGTTTCTTATGGATTATTGGGGCCTTGGCCCTTTGATGCTTTGTAATGTTCTTTTCTGAATTTCAATAAAGTTTTTACCCCTTTTAAAAACAAAAAACAATCCAAGGTAGAACAAGGTCATGGAGAACCTAGATATCTACTGAAACCTAAATTTGCTAAAAAAAAATGCAAAGCATCTTCAAGTACCGTCTTATGATAAAATTAATCTGTTAACCGCTTACAGAGAGCTCATGTGATTGAGCAAGTGGCATGAAATTTTCATGGTATGTATCATGATTTGAATGGCAATGTGCTCATACCGTTAGCCTCCCGCTAAAAAATTATATGCATTATGGAACAGCACAAAATATAATTAGCAGAGCCTTTAAATTTAGACAATATTTTTTATTTCCAATGACCTAATCCATCACTTAAACATAGCTGTTTTCAATATAATGGAGAAAGAAGAATGAACAGTGGTATAACTAATGCAGCCATGCAGAATGAACCTACTTAGAAGTTGACAGATGTGCACACCCTGTTCCTAACAAAAAGATTGAAAACATAACATTAGAGAGCGGTGTGATATTGATTGAGTTTGCTCTATTTTTTATTACACCATTTTAGTTACTAATTACTAACTACAAATTGTTCTCCTGATGGGGAAAAACATGAAGCAGCCAATCAAAAATTGGGGCTCAATTATTTTCCTGGCAAAAAAAATTGCCCTAAAAAATTGTCAAGAAAATTAAAACCTTAGCATAACCAAAAAAATATTATGTTGATGAAGACAGACAAATACCTCGGAACGAAAACAATAGTATCCCTTTCAACAAAAATACAAGGATCCTGAAGATCTAATTCAAAACCTAATGCAAGCTAAGCAATCTACCATAAAAGGAATCAAACAGTCATTCCCAATTCATAAACCATATGAAGAAACCAATAATTTAAATCAAATGGCATGAGGTTCAGCCCATAAACAACTCATTTCAGCACAAATAGAACTAGAGTAATGGTAATAGTTATCACATTTTGTATACCCTCTGTAGTGTGTACCAAGGGGAATTGTTAAATTTACTCTGTTAAATTTACTCTGACTCCATAGATTGTAACCAAGGCGAACTGCCATTGAGATCGCATGTTTCAGTTCCTCCCTTGATTCCAACAGTTTACGGACAGCAGGATATTTTACAGTGATGCCCATTAATATACCATATTTCCATTAAAATCACAGTAGTAAAAAAGATTTCTGCAACAAAATGCAAAGATGGACAAAGTCATGATAACAGCCATCACATTTTAGTATTAGTTTTGTGTGGGGGCCACGCGAACGAGAGCCCCCTCTGTCACAAATTATGACGTGCACTCTCCACGATGGAAGATGCTAGACAGAGCCCCCTTCCTTGTGCAATGAAGGTGCTCTCTCTAGACCATCGGCCTTCCTAATCACTGATTGACACCGCCCAGGTAAGTATGCTTCTCTCTTACCCCTCTCCTTCCTCTTCTACTCCCTCTTGTCCCTTCTTTTGTTCTTCCCATGCATATGGGATCAATAACACCCTCGCTGCCTGCCTCTTCTCCCTTCTTTTCTTCTTCTCACATGTGTTTTGGTTTCTGCGGTCCCATAAGCTGTCTGGCCTCATGAACATTATTAAAAACCTTCATTCATTCATTCAATACCAACACTTTTCACCAAACCATTTACTCCACTGGGCAGCGTAGCAGTACCAGTGCTATCTCTATGTATTGCATCTAGCCCCGTCCACTGTACGCTAACGTTCTTTCTCACCCACAAGGGAGACATCAACAATTTCAAATGATGGGGAAAGCTGTTTTAGTGATTGGTATAAGCCTGGTCAGTTTTTCCTTAATCTTTGTTGCAACAACGTTTCTGCTAACATGGTTGTGTAGCTCTCATCACAACACCAGTACGGTGCTGGATAAGGCCCGAAAGAGCCGCAACTTAAAAGCTTTTGGTTACAAAGAGATCCAGACCGCTACAGGAGGTTTCAGACTGGAATTAGGAAGGCGGGCCTTTTGAAAAGTTTACAGAGACGATTTACCTGATGGAAGGGCGATTGCTGTGAAGTCCGTCTAGTTATAAAAAAGTGCACTTGATAATTACTTGATATGAAACAATCCATCCGAATGGTGTTAGGCACAAAGTGACCAGATCAGTGCATCTGTTTCCCATCACATATATTTGAATTACTTAACTTTATTCAGCGCAGTAAAGAACAGGGGAAAAATTACCTTGAAAATGGTTTGAACATCAGATGTTGTTACTGGCAAAAAAGTGCAGAGGCCGTTCTAGTGAAGAATGTAAAATGGTCTACCATTAAATCCCGTGTGTATGCTTTCTCAAGGGCTTCAATTTTTTAAGATTGTTAGCAACGTTTTCTGTTCTCATAGAGTTATTGTATTAGGGTTTTCGCCCTTACAATTACTTTCTTAGTCAATTTATCAATATTTATTCACAGGGTAAATCTTAGTATTCAAGCAATCACTAACTAAATCTCTTAATCAATTGCCATTTTTCTTTGAAATCATATTAAATATGTGTGCAATTTAGTATGCTTCTGGATTTAGCGGTGTAATACTATCTCTTATTACATGTCTGTGCTTGTAATTCTGAAGACTTTTCACCTTGCTTTTATTCCCAATTGCCAGATGCATAGAAATAAAATGTGAAGAGAAGTATATCGATGCCTCCAAGAGTCCAAACAAGAAAATGAGGAATGTAAGACTAGCAAAATCGTGGATCAAGTTGAGGAGATTCAAAAACAAGAAAATGAGGAATGTAAGACTAGCAAAATGGTGGATCAAGTTGAGGAGATTCAATGACTAATAAAGCTGAAACAGAAGTTCAATTTTGCTAATTAATGGTGAAATCTAAACTAATACAGACATAAACTGCAAAATTGTTATAATTTCATATTGAATTAAACCTGGATTACAATTATAAAGGTAATGTTTTTCATTTTTCTCCCTGAAAGGCAATGTTTTTCATGTCGCAAAAAGTAAGGTCTATTGAAGGGGCTGAGCCTAATTTGTGGGAATGATGGTGTCTTACACCAGCTACTAAGGTTCAAATCTCTGGAGGTGTGATTAGACCAAACTTAATCTCTAAGTGACTTTGACGGAATTGATCCCTCCACTCATAACAGCTTAACCGAAGGAGGTTTCTAATAAAAATATATACATATCAACATGTTACAGAAATACTGATATCTATGTAGCCTGATTGATTCCATTTAAAAAATAGTGACATCTTACCTAATAGTTCAATGCCGGTCAAAACAGGCGACTTAGGGACAAACATTGTCTTATCATGATGCTAACTATACTAAATTATTGTAAATTATGCTATATGCCAAAGCTTGTCAGCAATCTTCATTAAGATTATCCAACGAACTCAATTAAGGAAAAAATTTCTGACATATTAATTTATAAAATAGGTTGTCACTAGTCTTCGAACTCAATTAGGAAATTTTTTTCTTAACATATTAATTTATAGTCGTCACATGATCATTGTAATTCATCCTAGAATGGCACTGATGGTCATTTTATGCAGAAAACCCAACTAAAACTAGGATGAATTACAATGATCATGTGACGACTATAAATTAATATGTTAAGAAAAAAATTTCCTAATTGAGTTCGAAGACTAGTGACAAACTAGTTTTAGTTGGGTTTTCTGCATAAAATGACCATCAGTGCCATTTACGAGGGACATACTGAGTATCCAGAGTGGGTTTCCCTTGGAAGGACAGTCTATCTATCCTGAGATAAGATTTCATATTACTAAAATGTTATTCATTTTGCACCATAGTTATTATTATTAATGACCATTTGAATTTTCAGGTCTCACTATTTGTGAGACATTGTATAAAGCTCTAAGCAATCTCTCTATTCTCTATTGGAAAAGTGTTAAAATCAAGACAAATTAAGAAAGACAGAACCTGATATACATTGCTTGTACTATTGCTGAACTTATGATTCCTATGCCAATTGACTAAAACACTGATATATGAACAACTAGTTGCTTACAGAATGTACGCATTAACATACATAACTCATAAAAATTGGGATTATAAGAGAGACAACTGTCAGAGGCTAATATATAAAACAATATGAAGATTATATATCTATATTTAGAATATATTCAATTTTTTAATCCCAAATATGGAGATTATATATCTATATTTTGAAAATAATTTGGAATATATTCAATTTCTTTAACATAAGTTCCAAAACTTTGAACAGAGGATTGGGAGTTTAGATCCTTAATATGGAGATTAGATATTTAGAACTTAAAAATAATTTGGAATATATTCAATTTCTTCAATATACAGTTCCAAAACATTGAACAGAGCACTGTAAGTTTAGATCCCAAATTTAAAAAAAAAAAACAAAACTATTTGGATCTGTTTGTCATTTTCATCATACACTCAAATTCAGTAAAATCAATTCTACCATCAGAATTTTTGTCAAATCTTGCTATCATTGTTTCACAATTCTTCAAGTCTTGCCCTTCTCTCTGTTTTAGGTTTAGGAGGACTTCTTGAAGTTCAGATGGTGTGATAAAACCATCACAATCTTTATCGGAAACAGAGAATGCTTCTTTTAACCCTCCTTCATGGGACACTTTCTGCAAGCTTTCTTCAGATTCAGCTTCCTCCCACAGACTCTGGCAAAGTTTGCAAAAATCATTAGAGCTCATATGGTCCTGTAAGCCCATCATGATCTTCATATCATCATCACAAGATGATATTAAACACCATCTTGAGGGCCATATGAAAAGGATTGAATTGAATGAAAACCGGAAATTCTTGCAGCCAAATTCACAAAAAAAGGCTTGGGAGCTACTTCTGCTCTGCAGAATTGTGGTTAATGCAATCTACAATTCCTTGTTATAAAGTCTTTTGATTGACTGTTTGGAGTTTCCTTGAAGTAGGCCGGAAACACCCAGTTGGTATCTGTGTTATAATTATTGATCGTTTATAGGAAGGTAATTTCCTTATAAGGATCGATTAAGAAGGTGGAGGGAAGGTAGATGGAAGGATTATTATTGCCTGCCTTTTATTTGGAATTGTTTTTGGCTGTCCTTGTCAGACCTTAAGAGGACGGCCTAAATTTGACGATGACTGTCAAGCAAATTTTTCAGAACGAAGTTGCCAATCAAATATAGACTAAATATATATATAAATATTCATATAGAAATTTTGATGGACTGTTTGAAATCTCCCCTTTCAAATGATACAGTCTTCTTAAAATTGTAATTATATTTTACAACTAAAATGATTAAATATGGTCATACAACCATCAAATATAGGTTTTGTAGTTGAGAGAATTGTTTTTCTCTCTTCTTATAATTGAAGGAAAGAACCACACAAATTCAAACAGAAATAAAAACAAAATATAGAAGATGGGATTGCAAGGGCCTAAATTTGATGGTTGTGTGGCCACATTTTTGCCATAAATTATAATCCAAAATTTTTAAGATTGTATGAGGATAGATTTTTGGCAATTGTCTTAGGATAATTTTGTATAATAGAGAGTAACTATGAAAGATAACTATCACAAAATAATTGCTTGGTAAGTAGGGTTGATTGTTAAATTTAGGGTCTAAATTTGTGGGTATTACTATTTTAAAATGGAGTGATGTCTTGGATTTCACGTCATGTGGCTTATTTTTTAAGTTGTATGCACTAAGTTCAGTGTAAAGAAATTGTATTGTATTAAGCTAGGCAAGACTTGAACTACCACCTTGTGGTTTAAAACTCACAACCATTTATTGCATATACTAAATATTTGTAAACAACTAGGTTAAAATTTTGAACTTCCTCATAGATTTTGACAAGCTTCATGTAATTTTAGAGTGTTGGGCACTTTTCCCACCCGAAAGTTAGTCTACGTGCACAAGATCACGACATCGTTGAGCATGCCTTATTAAACTCCACACTTCCATGCCGGCATATCACTCAAGGTAGTTAACTTGAGAGCTCACTTAAGGCACGAAGTTCGACCGGTCCATGTTGGTTTTCAATGTGTCACAATGGTTTTAAGGAATGCTCAAGAACTCAAATCAAACATATAACCATACCAATGAAGAGAGAGATATAATAAGCTTAAAAGACATATTGACATAATCAAAACATCAACCATTCATTATATTCATTCAAATTGGTCATAACGTTGGTTTCATGCTCTATTCTCCACAAAATTCTCCTTAGCAACAGAAGTAACAATATTTATCTAAACATTGGATCAAAACACTCTATTAGTAACAACTAAAAGCTGCAAATTCATAGCTAGTCACCCCTTTCCCAGACCCAAAAGAGAGGTGCATATAGTAGTGGGGCATTGCCTCTCACTAATTATACTTGCTAACAACCCTCTTAACTTCCCCAAGTTTATCATTGTCATGAGTGCCTAGAAAATCACTCATGATATCCTGTAGTTGCACTCCATGCTTCATTTTCCTAGCACCCCCTAGATCCATGGGAACCTCTTCCTGACATTGGTAATGGTCTTCTACATGCACTCCTAGATTCACACCTCTTTTGTCTGCTTCTTGCTCATCTTTGTTATGAGCAGGTCTTTTATTGATTATTGTCTGGGTCTTATGCGGCAAGTGTAAGAAGGGTTTTCTTTGTCTCATGCCATCTATGAGGTCCTTCATTGGTTCTTTTAATGCCTTTGGATTCTTCAAAACTAGTAACATGTCACGCATTCTTGTCAAAACTTGGGTTACTAGCCAAAGTTGTACCTTAACCAAAATTGGGATGAACATTACCCAATACTAATTTGGTTGACTATCCTTGGTCAACTCTGCTCAGCTTTTGCAAGAAGCTCAGGAATCTCTACGCAACAATGTTTAAGAATGTCTCCCATTTCAAAATAGTTGGTTGAATGATGCCAATGATTTCACCTATTCTAGCACTCAAGTCTTCTAACTTTTTCAAATCCCCTTCTAACTTAGAGGTAAGCTCCTTTAGTTCTTCAACATTGTTTTCTTCATGCTTGCACTTATCTCCTTAAGTTGTCCCTCCTCATCTAGGATTTGATTATGAATTTCCCCAAACCGCTCTTCAATTTTTATCTTTCATGGCAATGATAGCCTTCCCCCTATCTTCCACATCCTTCAAAATCTTTGAATGAGCTGCCTTATCCTTGACAATATTTACTGTCATTTTTAAGTAATGCTTCTTCTGGACATCTTCTAGGAGGTGCATGGAAATTAAAGCTTCCTACTGAGAAAAACCCAAAAATGCTTCTTTTTCATAGTGACCTTTTCATCAATATCTTGTATAAGGTTCATGTATGTACATCAAGTTATTCCTTGAGTCATTCCTTGGCTACCACCCCCTTTACTTGTTCTTCCTCTACGTGCTCTGTCTCCTTGCTTCCGTCATCCTTCTTTTGTTTCAACATTGAATCGACCAAGACTTCAAGCTTTTGCATTCCCCCTGATTGGTTGAGTACCACTCCATCTAAAACCTTAGGATCTTCTTGTATGATGTGGTGAAAAAGGTGTACGAATTTTAAACCTATTTCCATCTTTTGGTGCTTAGCATCAATACCCCTCTTCTCAATTTCTTGCTTCTCGTCTTTGAGTCACTTATTCTCCTCCCTGAGTTGTTTGTTCTCTAGCTCTAGGTGTTTGATCTTTATCTTTAGTTCTTTTACTTTTTCTAAGATTTGTCACACAACATAATTGTTAGTGAGATTCTGCTTGGCCACCTCTACGGTTATTTTCATCAAGGCATTCTTGGCTTGAGTATTGCTTAGGCATGAAGGGTCAAGTAAATTAAGATCCTTCTAGCAAGCTAGCCCATCACACAGTTGGAGAAGAAAGTCCAATGGAATCTCATATGTGGCGCATCAACATAGGAATCTAAAGCAAAAGATAATTCTTGGTAAGTCCTAGGTAGGGTGCTCTCTTGATCAATTAGGTCCCATAAATACAACTCCTCGATAGGGATGCCATACTGATAATGAGCATGCAAAACTAAGTTTTCACAACCATATAACTTCTTTAGGACATGCCCCCTTGGCCTATACTTGCTATCTTTCTCTCCTTCCCTTGTCTCTTCCTTGGTTAAAACAAACCTATCTTCCTTTGGAGACTAGGATTCTTCTTCCTTCTGCCTAGGGGATCCATCTCCCTCCCCTTAAACTTTATCTTCTTCTTCTCCTTCTTTGTTTCCTTCAGTTTCTTCTATTTCTATCTTAGGGTGCTCCTTTGCAAGCTCGTGATCTTCTTCATCATGCTCAAGGGTCGGATTGGTGGTTTCTGGCCTCTTTTCTTCTTCTTCTTCTAAACGCTTCTAGAATCTTGCACACTGTCAATGATTTGCTCCATATCTACATCAAGACCTAATTTTGGTGGACCAAAGGTGTCATGAGTGGGCAACTGAACCACTTCTTGTTCCTCATGGTATTTAGAGTTCTTCCTTCTCCATCCGATGCCTTCTACAATATTTCAACTGATCTTTGCACTTTCTTCCTTCCTCTTGACCCTCTTCCTCATTTAACCCTTCTTCCTTTGATTCACTGATAACTGAGCACACATTACCTTTTTGTGGTCTCTTCTTTGACCATTTTTGATTGATTGTCATTCACACCAAAGTGCTTAAAAACCTCAATCTCTGTTGCAAGTATGAGGTGAGCCAGTGTTGTCATTGATGTCAACATACTCATATTGCATTGACAAGAAGGATTTGATGAGCTGTGTGCTGAGGATATTGAGAAAATTAGCCTCAGTCAGGAACAGTGAAGAACAGTGATGAGAAGAAGGCAAATGTACTGTATAGGATGAGAACCGGAGGATGCGGATTAAAGGGTTAGTAGATATGAGTCTTGAGATGCTTCAGTTAAGATTTCAGAGGTCTGCATGAAGATCTGAAGGAGTTATGGCTGTCGGTATGGAACCGGTTCCGGCAAGTATCCAGAGGTGACAGAGGATCACAAAAAGGTCCGGTGAGGTCCAGAATTGTATTATCCTAATCTGCGGATTGGAAGGAGTGTTTGGGATGTCCTTGTGATGTGTCATCCTAATTTGTGTATGATTTGGAGGTCCGGAAGTACCTCTTGCATTATGACAGTGGCGACAGACTGTGTTCTTGAAGTTTCGGATGAGGAAGACAAGAGATTCCAGTAAGTAGAGGAAGTGCAGATGTATCCGGTCATTCAGGCAGGCTTGTGAAGGTTCTTGGATCATGTTTAGGTTGTGTTGTTGGTCCACATTGATAGTTGAGCCCCGAATTGAAGTTATTCTTCCGGATGAAGTTCTTGCTCTGTTTAGCCGACCGGATGAGTTGTTCATCCTGCGAATGTTCTTGTGGTTGCCGACCGGATGTGTTATTCATCTTGCGGATACTCTTATGGTTGTTTGCCGACTTAGATGTTTGTTCCTAAGTCGATGTCTTGTATAAATAACGGTTTGTGAGTTCATTTCAGAGTGTGGATTGTGTGGATGAGTGTGGCATAGCGAAGAGAAGTGCGAAAGGCAGAGCAGAGGTTTTTGGGCCTAAATGGAACTGATCCGGACATGGTAGAGATGTCATTCTCCAATTCAAGACTATGATTTTCATCACTTTGTAGACAGTGTGTCTCCTTGTAGGCAGTGGGCCTCTTTGTGAGCAGTGTGCTCGGGCAGTGAGCCCTAATTGGCAAGTGCCATTCTTTTTCTTATTCTTCTAACAGAGAATAATTCTTGGCTTAATCACCCCGTGGTTTTTCCCTTAACTGGGTTTTCCACGTCAAAATCTTGGTGTTCAATGTGTTGATGTTTATCTGCTCTTATGTTTATGTATTATGCTTTCATGGATGATTAATTGATATGCTGTTAACTAACAACCAAGAATCAAGTGTTTGAAAGAACAAGAAGTGTTATACAACTGATTCACCCCCCCCCTCTCAGTTGTATGCCCTAGATCCAACAATTGGTATCAGAGCCAAGTTCCTCTGAAAGGAGCTTAACCGCTTGAGGAGATCCAGGATGTCGTCTTACAAGAAGGATAGTCCGAAGTTCGATGGAACCAACTTCACTCTTTGGAAAGGTCGCATGAAGTGTCACTTGGAATGTATGGGAAAAGCATACTTGGCTATGGTTTCAAAACCATATGTACCTCCACAAGGTGGTCCGACAACTCTGAATGAAATCACAGAAGCTGAAAACAATCTGCGGACCAAGGAAGCTCTTCTAAGCACATTGAATGACTCAGATCTCTCGAATGTTATTGACCTACCAACTGCATATGAGATCTTGACTAAACTGGAACTTCTGTATGAAGGAGATGAGTTTGTCAAAAGTGCAAGGTTGCAAAGTCTGAAAGGGAAATTTGAAAGATTGAAAATGAGAGATGATGAAAACATCACTACCTTTATGTCAAGAGTGAATGAGCTGGTATGTGGAATTAGAAATGCTGGTGGAACTCTAGATGAAAATGAGATTGTCTGCAAAATCCTAAGATCCCTTCCTGCTGCCTACAAAATCAAGGTTGCTGCCATTGATGAATTCAGAGCCCACACAACTGTCACAAGAGAACAACTGGCTGGCAAACTAGCTGCATTTGAAATGACCGAGTTTGGAGATGATCCTCCCAAGACTGAATCTGCTTTCAAAGCCAGTACCTATGTGAAAGGCAAACAGAGATTTGATCCGGGAGAAAACTCATCAAGGAAGATGTCATGGTATGATCAAGCAAGAAGAGACATGGAAGAAGAAGAAGCAGAAACAGCTCAACTTGAAGCCCTCATTGCAAAGAGACTGCCAAGAGGATCCGATAAGTATGAAGGAAAACTACCCTTTAAGTGTTTCAACTGCAATAAGATTGGTCATTTTGCTTCAAGATGTCCGGAAAGATCTGCAAGGTCTAATACTAACAGACAAAGTTTTCAAAAGAATTGCTATTATGTTCATGAAGAAGATGACAATGAAGGAGTAACAGATGATGAATCAGAACTAGGAAGCAAATCCGGAAATGAGTGGGTGTTTATTGCCATCAAGGAAGAAGATTCAATACTCTCTAAATCTGTCAATCACAAAGCTGTTGAAAAAGCTTTGGCTGCTCAAGTGGAAGAAAAGGATGATTGGGTTATTGACAGTGGATGTTCTCACCATATGACTGGTGACAAGAATAAGTTCTTAGATTTGGAAAGATATGAAGGAGGAATGGTAAAGTTTGGTGACAATTCTGCTGGCAGAATCAGAGGTAGGGGAACTATTTCCTTTGATGGAAAGAGCAAAACAGGTAATGTACTATATGTTGAAGGATTGAAGCACAATCTTCTCAGTGTTGGTCAGTTAGTGGACAAAGGCTATGATCTCCGGTTCAAGAATGGAAAATGCAGAATCTTTACAAGCTCCGGAACTGAAATTACATCCGGTACTCAGACAAAAGGTAATATCTTTCATCTGGTTGGTTCAAATAAAAGTTGTTTGTTTGTTCAAATTGATCAGAGTTGGTTATGGCATAGAAGAATGTGTCATGTAAATTTTGATAACATCATCAAGATAAGCAATACTCAGGCTGTAAGAGATCTTCCAAAATTGATGAAACCTACAAATAGTGTGTGCAAAGAATGTCAGTTAGGTAAACAAAGCAGAGTCTCTTTCAAAAGCAAAGATCAGTCTTCTACCGGATTGTTGGAATTAGTACATACTGATCTCTATGGTCCGACAAGAATCAAGAGTCTGCAAGGTGATAGATATTTCATGTTGTTAATTGATGATCATTCCCGGATGATGTGGGTTACCTTTCTAAAAGAAAAATCAGAAGCATTTGAGAAGTTCAAAATCTTCAAAGCTATGGTAGAGAATCAAACCGGATTGAAACTAAAGTGTCTAAGGTCTGATAGAGGTGGTGAATTTACATCTGGTGAGTTCATTGACTTTTGTGAGAAGTAGGGTATAAGGAGATAGTTGTCTGCTCCTAGGACTCCACAGCAGAATGGAGTAGTTGAGAGAAAGAACCGGACCATCCAGGAAGCTGCCAGGACAATGATGTTGGAAGCAAATGTTCCTCAGATGTTTTGGAAAGAAGCTATCAGCACTACAGTCTACACTCTCAATCGAGTTCAAATTAGAAACAACACCGGTAAGACCCCCTATGAACTCTGGTTTGGCATCACTCCTACTGTGAAATATTTCAGAGTATTTGGTAGCAAGTGTTATATTAAAAGAGATGAAGATCTAGGAAAGTTTGATGCTAGAAGTGATGAAGGAATTTTCTTGGGTTACTCCACTCAAAGCAAAGCATACCGGTGTTACAATAAGAGATTGAGGAAGATGATAGAAAGCACCAATGTGAAAGTTGATGAAGGAATTGAGAAGCCTTCAAGATTTTATGAGTTTGATGAAGATGACCAAGACAGTGTTCAAGGAACTCAATCCTCTCTGGTGAGACAGAGTCAGCCTGATCCGGTAAATCAGGAAGAAGAGATAGGTTTGAATGAGCCTGATCAAGAAGCAGCAGTGCAGGATACTCCCAAAATTCCAAGGTATGTAAGACTGAACCACTCTGAAGATCAGATCATAGGTGACAGAAGCAAAGGTGTACAAACTAGAAGGAATGTTGCTCAAAATCAGGATGAATGTTGTCTGATTTCAAAGATTGAACCTAAAACAATAAATGAAGCCTGCAATGATGAAAACTGGACCAAAGCAATGGAAGATGAATTGATGCAAATTGAGAAAAATCATACTTGGGATCTTGTTCCCAGACCTAGAGACAGGAATGTAATTGGAACCAAGTGGGTCTTCCGGAACAAACTAAATGAAGCTGGTGAAGTAATCAGAAACAAAGCTAGATTGGTCTGCAAAGGGTACTCTCAAATAGAAGGAATTGACTTTGAAGAGACTTTTGCTCCGGTGGCAAGAATTGAAGCAGTCAGATTACTTCTTGCATATGCTGCCTTCAAAGACTTCAAGGTATATCAGATGGATGTCAAGTCTGCCTTCCTAAATGGTGATCTGGAAGAAGAAGTCTACATTGAACAACCGGATGGATTTCAATTGTCTGATAATGATGATATGGTCTGCAAGTTGAAGAAAGCTTTGTATGGATTGAAGCAAGCCCCAAGAGCATGGTATGAAAGGTTGGATAAGCATCTTGTGCAGATTGGATTCAACAAAGGTACTGCTGACAATAACTTATATTTCAAAATTGATCATGATAACATTTTGATTGTTGAAGTGTTTGTGGATGATATCATTTTTGGAGGAAGAGACAGTATGTGCAAAACTTTTGCAAATCAGATGAAAAGTGAGTTTGAAATGTCTATGCTTGGTGAAATGAATTTCTTCTTGGGTCTGCAAATTACTCAAACAAAAGAAGGGATCTTCATTTCTCAGACCAAATATGTGAAAGAATTGTTAAGGAAATTTGGTATGGAAGACTCAAAGCCAATGAACACTCCTATGGCAACCGGATGTAAGTTAAGCAAAGATGATGATTCTCCAAAGGCAGATCAGACAAAGTATAGATCAATGATTGGTGGATTGTTGTATCTCACTCAAACTAGACCAGATATAATGCAGGCTGTTGGTCTTGTGGCAAGATTCCAGGCTGATCCTAGAGAATCTCATGTTATGGCAATCAAAAGAATTTTTAGGTACTTGAAAGGAACAGTTGAATATGGTCTATGGTACCCTAGAGATCCGGATTTCTCTCTTCATGCTTACACAGATGCAGATTGGGCAGGAGATGTGGATGACCGTAAGAGCACTAGTGGTGGAGCATTCTTTTTGGGGAAGAGATTGGTTTCTTGGTTAAGCAAGAAACAAGATGCAATATCTCTGTCTACAACTGAAGCAGAATACATTGCAGCAGCAGGTAGTTGCACTCAAATCTTATGGATGAAGCAGATGCTAAGAGACATTAAAATTGAATATGAGGAGCCTATCACAATTTTCTGTGATAATTCAAGTGCAATTAATATTTCTAAGAATCCGGTGTTGCATTCTAAGACTAAGCACATATCTATCAAGTTTCACTTTTTGAGAGAACAAGTAAACAAGGAAGAAGTCAGATTGGAGTATGTTCCCTCTAAGGATCAGATTGCAGATATCTTTACTAAACCTCTTCCCAAGGATTCTTTTGAATATCTCCGGGAGAAGTTAGGGGTCATGGCCCCTCCGGTGATGAACTAGGATGCACTGATGTGCATCAGTCCGGTGGATATCACAGTCATATCTTGTGATCCGGATTGATGATGGGGAGCTGCAACTAAGGGGGAGTAGCTGGTATGATTCTGATGTATGAGAATTGCAAGTATGAGCCCTTTGCCATTGATGTCAAAGGGGGAGAGAAGACATGTGAAAAATAAGTGGTTGATGATCAAAGGGGGAGCAGTAAAGGAAGAGAAGACATGTGAAAAGTTGTTGTTGATAGGGGGAGCTGTGACAGAAAAGAGAAGTTCTTGTCTTAATGGTTTTTCACATCATATGTTGCCATCAATGACAAAGGGGGAGATTGTTGCAAGTATGAGGTGAGCCAGTGTTGTCATTGATGTCAACATACTCATATTGCATTGACAAGAAGGATTTGATGAGCTGTGTGCTGAGGATATTGAGAAAATTAGCCTCAGTCAGGAATAGTGAAGAACAGTGATGAGAAGAAGGCAAATGTACTGTATAGGATGAGAACCGGAGGATGCGGATTAAAGGGTTAGTAGATATGAGTCTTGAGATGCTTCAGTTAAGATTTCAGAGGTCTACATGAAGATCTGAAGGAGTTATGGCTGTCGGTATGGAACCGGTTCCGGCAAATATCCAGAGGTGACAGAGGATCACAAAAAGGTCCGGTGAGGTCCGGAATTGTATTATCCTAATCTGCGGATTGGAAGGAGTGTTTGGGATGTCCTTGTGATGTGTCATCCTAATTTGTGTATGATTTGGAGGTCCGGAAGTACCTCTTGCATTATGACAGTGGCGACAGACTGTGTTCTTGAAGTTTCGGATGAGGAAGACAAGAGATTCCAGTAAGTAGAGGAAGTGTGGATGTATCCGATCATTCAGGCAGGCTTGTGAAGGTTCTTGGATCATGTTTAGGTTGTGTTGTTGGTCCGCATTGATAGTTGAGCCCAGAATTGAAGTTATTCTTCCGGATGAAGTTCTTGCTCTATTTAGCCGACCGGATGAGTTGTTCATCCTGCGAATGTTCTTGTGGTTGCCGACCGGATGTGTTATTCATCTTGCGGATACTCTTATGGTTGTTTGCCGACTTAGATGTTTGTTCCTAAGTCGATGTCTTGTATAAATAACGGTTTGTGAGTTCATTTCAGAGTGTGGATTGTGTGGATGAGTGTGGCATAGCGAAGAGAAGTGTGAAAGGCAGAGCAGAGGTTTTTGGGCCTAAATGGAACTGATCCGGACATGGTAGAGATGTCATTCTCCAGTTCAAGACTGTGATTTTCATCACTTTGTAGACAGTGTGTCTCCTTGTAGGCAGTGGGCCTCTTTGTGAGCAGTGTGCTCGGGCAGTGAGCCCTAATTGGCAAGTGCCATTCTTTTTCTTATTCTTCTAACAGAGAATAATTCTTGGGTTAATCACCCCGTGGTTTTTCCCTTAACCGGGTTTTCCACGTCAAAATCTTGGTGTTCAATGTGTTGATGTTTATCTGCTCTTATGTTTATGTATTATGCTTTCATGGATGATTAATTGATATGCTGTTAACTAACAACCAAGAATCAAGTGTTTGAAAGAACAAGAAGTGTTATACAACTGATTCACCCCCCCCTCTCAGTTGTATGCCCTAGATCCAACAATCTCATCCTCCTGCTTGCCACTCTCATCTTTCCTCTTTGGCTTGAGGTAGTAGACTAACTTATGCACAATGTTGTTCACCGCAATGGTTATCTATGGGTCTAACTAAGTTACATTTGATTCAAATTGCTCCACATAGGATCTTTTTCTAGGGTAGACATATGTAGTGTGAAGTAAATGGGCGTCCACATCTACATGTTCAACATCAATTTTTTTATCTCTTTAATATTCAAAATCTAGTTTATGATATCTACAAAATAGCTGGTTGTAAACCCATAAGACAGTTTTACCCATGGTGACATGTTACCATCCTTCAAATGTTTTTTTTCCAAAGAGTAGTGTTGCATAATAGTAAATTCTTCTTGGCTTGCAACTAAGCTAGGAAGGACTCTAGGGATGTGCCACTCATTCTCAAAGATTGTCTTCAAGTGCTCGAACCAATTGTCTAACCTAGTCTTGTACTTGCTTGTGATGATGCATTGGCATTTGAACTCCTAAAACCTCTTTGCTGGGGACTTGTCTTCTATAGGAAAACACCATCTCACCATTTATTCTCCCTCGGACACTCTAATCTCACAGAAGACTATAAGAAGCAAAATTGTTTCCCATATGAATTTGCCCCCAGTCTTATGCATTATTGCGACATCTTCTATGATGTTTTCGTCAATGTACTATGATTTGTTTAATTTAACCCCTTTGGCCATTTGCCCTACAATGTGAAGGAATTTCCTAATGATCTCCCCCCATTGTTCAAAACCTACCAATTTGCAGCTTACTAATTGCATGGCTACCCTTGTTGTTGAGTCCTTAATGTTCAAAATTAGAAACATTTGCCCTTCCTTCTTGTATTTGAGATTGACAACAATTTTGAATATGGCCTCCTCATCCTTAAGCACCAATGCCATATCTTCACTAGCACATAGCAATCTTGTTACATGGATAATGAACATCAAAGTAAGCCTTATCATGTTCCCTACAAAATAGAAATATCCTTCATCGATGCATGAGAGAAGGAATTTTACCAAATCCTGTGGCCTCCCAAAATACTTAAGCCTTATCATGTTCCCTACAAAATAGAAATATTCTTCATGGATGCATGAGAGAAGGAATTTTACCAAATCCTATGGCCTCCCAAAATAAAGAATTCAAAGATTTGGAGAACTCTTACGACTTCAAGCTTGCACTTGACACTATCGTCGAAGATGACTCCTCCTTTAGGCATCTTTTTGTTGGTTTGTTACATATCCTTTATTAAATTTGATTCATGACCTAGCCCACGATGGTTGAACTTAGAGATCTTGCAATTAGTGATGGAAGAGGTCCATTCCTCTCCTTGTAGCACTGTGTCTAGGTACTCTATCTCTACAAAGATGTTATCAAATGGCACATGGGTCTTTGTTGCCTTCTTAACCTTCTCACTAAGTGTCATTGGCTTCTATCCCTTCCTACACATGCTCGCTCCACTTCTTTCCTCTCCACCGCCCATTTCTTCTATGATTATCTTTCCATTGACTTCCTCCTCATTCATGATAAAAACATGGTCTTTTTGCATAGAGTCCACCATGGATATGTTTGTGTTCTTTCTCCTATAAATCTTACATCTTTCCTCTTGTTGGTAAAGACATGGGTGGTTTATCAACCCAAACCTTCTCATTTTGTTAATGGTCAAGCTTAACCCCAACATTAGTGGTGGTTAAACTCTTTTGTTACCTACAACTCAAAATATTTAGGTCTTGGATTTATCCTTGTATCATTTTTTCAATGCTTCAAGCTTGCGAGGTCATTAATGGCCATCAACTCTTCTTTGCTCTTGCTCTGTAGTTTTCTTCTTCATCTCAAAATTCTTTCAGTGTTCTACAAATTCTCCTTAACCCTTATTTATGATCTTTCAATGCTTGGCTCAATTTACCCACTTGCCTTTATTTTGAAAGTTTGCATGCTTTAACTTTCTTTTCACCATAAAAACCCATTATCACTGAATTTGCCTTATTGCCCCCCACTACCACTACTTTGCATTTAGAACTCCAATTATTTTAATCTAAATTTAAAACCCACTCGACATAACTTGTTTTCCAACTGTAATTTTCAAACAACTAGGGGGGTTAGGTAGTCATAATGTAACCTTTTGGTGTCATCACCCTCTTCTTTGCTTGGCATGGTTCTAAGTGCAACCCTATGTAAGTTCTAACCTTTTCTCCCTTCATGTTTTCCTTCCTACAGTCTTGGGTCATGCACTTCCCTTAGCATGGCCTATTCCACTGCTTTCCTCATGTGCTTCCTTGCCCCGTTGATTTTACACATGCCTTGTGTATGGGCCCTATGTTCTTTAGTGCTCAATTTTGGTGTGCATTCTTATACATTGCATTATCTTATTTGTAGACTCCTCTCCTACCTATAATAAATCTGGCGTTTGGTCTTCCAACGTATAAAGACAAAAATATAAATGTTTAATTTTAACAAGAAAACTTTTTAGGAAAGTAAGATACATGAGTCAAAGAAGAAACTCTTGTTTGTAGAATTTTTTGTTTAACAGAACCATTACAAAGGCATGCACATGGATTTAGAAAAACATTCATAGAACCAAATCTTAACCTTCTACCCAAAAATTTCTTAGGTTAACTCTAAATTGAAGCCATGTGGTATACTGGTGCCATTAACCCTAGGACATAAGCGTATGACATAAAGTGGTAGATAGTACCCCTTCGCTCAATTCTCCTAGCTAGAATTATGTGACAACATAAATATCCTTGTGGTTATCTGAATTCAACACAAACCTACCTAAGCAACTCCAACATTACTCAAACAAAATATCCTAATTAGTACATTGGCACTTGCCTTCTTCATTTGCTTACAAACTATAACTAAAGATCATATAATTTTAAATGACTCTCATTGAACTACCCGGGGAGCAAATATCCTTTCAAAGTTTTGAGCTTATAGGTGCAAGATGGTAAAATGTCATGGACCACATATGGTCCCAACTGGTGTGTTTGAAGTTTACCCAAATGGTGGGTGTATTTAGGGTCATATAACGACAATAAGGTGTCAATTTAGAAGACTATGTTCTTAATGTGGCAATCATGCTTGATGCAGAGTCACACAGCAGAAGTTTGCAGACAGGGTGAAAAACCCATTAAACCCACTAAAAAGCTAAAAATCTTGACATACAACATGTATGTCTAAAACCTGTCAACATCATCATACTTTCTCTGCCGACCGATATTCTCCTACAGACAAACCTTCAAACTTTCACCTTACCACCAAACTCTATCTGCAACATCATGATGTTCGGCATCTATTGGCAGCATCATGATGTTCGGCATTAGCAGGATATAACATATCGAGTTCCTCCCAAATATCCTGATGATGACAACCTCATGCACCTCTCTTCGGATGCTTATGTCACCCCGATATCCAACCCACTTACATAACCAGCATCAGGATGTAACTTATCGGGTTACATTGACACATCCTGAGGACGATACTCAACTTTATGCACTCAATGAATATTCCAACGAATATTCCTCCTGCCGGCGAATACTTCGCACCGATCACCCCGATATCCTGTGCCTATGCCAAACACTTGTCGTTGGCAGGATAAACCTTTATCAGGTGATATTTGGGAATATCCTGATGATGATGACGTCACATGCACTTCTACTTCCTCCAATGTCGACATCACCCGGATGTTTGACTCATTTACATACTCTGCAGCATGATATGAATTGTCAGGTTATACTCTAATATCCTGATGATGATCTATGTGATCCTCGGCTACCCGATCAAACAAAATATGATCCTCCTCCTTTCTTTTGTAAATGTGACTTTGACTCGCTGTTGACCCACCTGTTTGTACCTTCACCTACATGTATGCTCCAACATACAACAGTGATATGCGGATGATGGATACACACCAAATGATGATCCTGACGATGATATATACAGGAAGTATATATCCAACCTATATCATCCTGCTGCACTCAAAACATGCATTTTCCCTAAGTTTCAAGACTTGATCTGGATAGCGATATACACATAGATGCAGATGTAATATACACAGTTTGTAATGTCGCATGCAGATGCTGTATATCCATCAAATGCATAAAAACTCTCAGAACTTCACAATCTCACATAGAAAACATGATGATCGGGCCGGATCATCTCCTGATCAATACAAACTTAGAAATTTATCCTCCAAACCCTAGCACATGAGGATGCTAGGATAACTCACAGCATGCTACCAACTGATCCCACAAACATGAAATGCATGAACATGAAAATAGAAAAGAAAACTAAACTACTGTACATGACCATTCCACTAATCCAGAGAATCAACTGGTGGAAGGGTTGAATGAATCCATCTGCCTATAACCAAAAAGAGATCAATACATAGATAGCTTATAAACCAGATAAATGAAAACCAATGGGATCTCTTACTTTCAGATTATAATTGCATGCAGATCTCACAGTCCCACTGTGTTATAGTACTCTGTTCAATCTCCAAAAACTCAATACCTCAATGAACTATCAACTATACCTCCTATCTAAAAACCTCCCTTTTTTTAAAACCTAACTGATCTAGGGCATATATAGGAATTCCTCGTGAGTACTACCAACCCGCTTCCCAGCGGCTAGGAGCTTCCAAGCAGCTGGGAGAAGACCGCTAAGACAGCTGGCATAACAAACTCTAACTACCAACACATCCTCCTAGATGGATCAAAAACATAAGAATTGGTCCAATGGACCTTATCACATCATGAAGTCAAACATACTAAAAATAGACTTATGTCTTGACATGCTAAAAATAGACTTATGTCCTGACATGCTAAAAATAGACTTATGTCCTGTTTTGTAGGGGTGCTCTTGCACCATACTCCCCAGAAGAAGAAATCTCAAGTCCACTTGAGATGAGAGTATGTAGATTGGCACCATGTTTCTGGATCTGCTCTTTAGTCATCCATACTGCTTCGGAATCAGGTCTGCCCTACCAAGCCACCGAATATTCTAGATACTGTTTGTTTTGGGTCTTCTTGATCACTCTGGTGTCCAAAACCTTCTGCAACTATGGTGGATCATGCTTTGGAATGTCATCAGCTACTGTATCCTGTAGGAGTTCCTATTCTTCATCTAGATTATGCTTGTATGGAGTTAAATCACAAACATTGAAGATAGGTGATAAACCAAGATCTGGAGGGAGTTGTATCTCATAAGCATTTTGTCCATGCTTTCTCAAAATCTGACATGGTCCAATCTTCCTCTACATGAGTTTAGTATACTTGCCCTTAAGAAGTCTTTCCTTCTTCAAATGAACCCATACTAAATCTCCAACATCAAACTGTACATCCTTCTTCTTTTTATCAGCATATTCTTTATACTTCAAGGTAGTTTGTTGTAGCGGGGTCTTTACTTGATCATGAACCTCTTTTATAGCTTCTGCAAAAGCTTCTCCCTCTGCACTAACAGGGTCTGCTGTAGGTAGATCTCTCAATTCCAAAATTCCTCTTAGATGCATACCATACACTATCTGAAAAGGTGATTTCCTTGTACTCCTATTTACAGTATCATTATAGGAAAATTTGACCTGAGATAGGATATTATCCCACTTTTCTCCATGCTGTTTTGTCAAACATCTGAGCAAATTCCCTAAGGAAAGATTTACTACTTTAGTCTGTCCATTTGTCTGAGGATGATATGCAGATGAAAAAGACAAATTTGTGCCTAGTTTCTTCCAAAGGGTTCTCCAGAAATGACCAATGAATTTCACATCCCTATCTGACACTATGCTCAAGGGTAATCCATGTATTCTGACAATTTCCTTGAAAAACAAATCTGCATTATAGGAAGCATCAGCAATGGTTTTACATGGCAAGAAATGTGCTATTTTGCTGAATCTATCCACTACAACAAAAACACCGTCAAATCCTTTCCTTGTCCTTGGTAAACCCAAAACAAAATCCATACTTATGCTTTCCCATGGTCTGGAAGGAATGGGTAAAGGTTGATATAAACCTGCATTAGTTGATCTCCCTTTTGCTTTCTGACATATCACACATGTCTCTACAAACTTTCTAACATCTGATTGTAACTTAGGCCAAACATACTGTCTTCTAACAAGATCAAGAGTCTTATCCAAACCAAAATGACCTGCCATAGCTCCACAATGTTTCTCTTTAATGATGTTCAACCTCATAGAACACCTTGGAATACACAACTGTCCACCTTTGAATAGCAATCCATCCTAGATCAGGAATTCAAAGAACTCAACATGATATTTATCTCCAAGAGAAGTACATACCTGATATATCTCTCCAAAATCTTCATCAACATCATACATGGTCTTCAATGAATCAATTCCAACACTCTTCAACTAAATCTGGTTGACTGTTAGAGCTCTCCTACTCAAGGCATTTGCTACCTTATTCTTGACTCCTTTCTTATGCTTCAATGTAAAAGTAAAAGCTTGTAAGGTTTCTACCCATTTCATGTGTCTGTGGTTCAACTTTTCTTGGCTATTTATGAAACTTAGAGCCTGATTATCTATGAATACTATGAATTCCTTTAGCATCAAATAATGCCTCCATTTCTTGAGTGACTGGACTAAAGCATGCATTTCCAAATCATATGATGAATACCTCCTTTTAGAATCATTGAGCTTCTCACTGAAAAATGCAATTGGCCTACCTTCTTGGCTAAGTACTGCTCCAATGGCCATGTGACTGGCATCACATTCTACCTGAAAGATTTTGTTAAAATCTGGAAGTGCAAGGACTGGTTGCTGTGCCACCTTCTTCTTTAATGTTTCAAAAGAATCATCTGCTTCCTTAGTCCAAGCAAATCTGCACTTCTGTACTCCTTTTATAGTATCAAGCATGGGTGCACAAATATGACTAAACCCTCTTATAAACTTTCTATAGAAGGTTGCTAACCCATGGAAACTTCGGACATCATTCATAGTCCTTGGAGTTGGCCAAGACAATATGGTACTTACCTTCTCCTTATCCATTTGCAGCTTTCCTTGTGAAATGACAAAACCCAAATATGTGATCTCCTCTTGCATGAACAAACACTTGTCTAAATTTATCATCAGCTGCTCTTCATGTAACCTCTTGAGAACCAAATCTATATGTCTGAGATGTTCTTCCTTTGTGTTGCTGAAAATCAAAATGTCATCTAGATATACTATGACAAACTTACCCATGAATTCTCTCAAAACCTCATTCATCAACCTCATAAAAGTACTAGGTGCATTAGACAAACCAAAAGGCATAACTTTCCACTCATACAATCCTTCATTGGTTTTGAATGCTATCTTCCATTCATCTCCTGGCCTGATTCTGATCTGATGATAACCACTCTTCAAATCTATTTTTGTAAAATACTTAGCACCTCCCAAATAGTCAAGTAAATCCTCTATCCTAGGGATTGGAAACCTATACCTGATTGTGATCTTATTAATAGCTCTAGAATCTGTGCAAAGCCTCCAAGTGCCTTCTTTCTTTGGTGCTAGTACAGCTAGTACTGCACATGGGCTTAAACTTTTACCAATCAGACCTGTGTCTAACAATTCCTCAATTTGTCTTGCTACTTCTGCATTCTGTTCTGGAGTTAGCTTATATGCTGCTTTGTTTGGAAGTGTAGATCCTGGGATTAGATCTATGCAATTGCTGATATCCCTTACAGGTGGTAGGGATCTTGGCATTCCATCAGAGATGATACCTTTATATTTATCCAATAGCTCTTGGATAGCTGGGTCTATGAACCTCTGCTTCTTCTCTTTCTTGACTTCTTGCTGCTGTACTTTATTCACTGTCATACATGGAATTAGGGCATATGCAACTGCACCTTCTGCTGCTACTTCTTTCATGAACTGTTTTCCTTCCATCAGCATTACCTTCACTTCTTTTCCTTTGGATTTCTCCTCCTTCTCTGTTAATGGTAGTAACTCTATCACCTTACCATCCTTGGTGATTGTATAGGTGTTTGTAACACCATCATGGCGTGCCTTCAAGTCATACTGCCATGGTCTACCAAATAAAAGATTGCAAGCATCCATCTTGGTAATGTCAAACAACAACCTGTCTTTATATGCTCCAATCTAAAATTCTACCCAAGCCTGTTCTTCTACAACTGTTTGCTGACCTTGGGTAAGCCATGAGACTTTATATGGGGATGGGAGAGGCAATCTCCTAAGCTTAAGCTTTGTTACCATTTCAATAGATACAAAATTTTTAGTAGAACCAGAATCAATTAAAACTTTACATGCCTTACCTCCTGCTTTGCAAATGGTTCTGAAAAGAGACTTTCTTTGTGGGGGTTCTTTGTCAGCTACCTTCATGGTAGTCATTGTTCTTCTCATCATCAAAGATTCTCCACTCTCTGGATATCCATAATTGTCAGGAGCATTCACACTCTGAAAAGTGTGTGAGCTTGTTGCACTTTAACTATCAGGTTCTTGGATCAGATTTGTTCTCCTTTCTCCTATTGAGCTTGTTGCCTTTTCTGGACATCTGCTGGCTATATGACCTTCTTTGTTACAGTTATAACATCTGATAGATCCTCTACCCTGGGACCTTCCTTTGAAAGGTCTTCTGCCTCTGAAGTTTCCTTGCTGATTGTAACTTTCTCTCTGGCTTTGACTGTTATTTCCCTTGCTATTGTCATGACTGGATTCTCCCTGATATCCATGTCCATGTCCTCTGCCTCTGAAAGGACCTCTTCCACCCCTTTGCTATTTTCCTCTTCCTCTATTGTTCTGTTCTTGTCTTCTCTTTAACTTCTCTTCCACTTTCAATGCCAACTAAAAACATTTCTCAACTGTATTAGGATTATGCAGATTCAAATCTTCCTGAATGTTGAACCTCAATCCATTAAGGTATCCGGCTACCTTTTCTTCCTCACTCTCTTTTATCTTTGTCTTCACACAAAGTTTCATGAATTCCTTTGTATATGAGCTGACATCTAGCTCCTTCTACTTTAGGTTTTGCTTCCTCTTGTGTAATTGGATACTATAATCCAATGGAACATAGGCTTCCTTCACTAAAGCCATCATCTTCTTCCATGTAGCAACTCTACGTTTTCCTTCTTGTACTCTGTCATCTTGGACAAAATTCCACCATGTCAATGTAGCTTCTTTCATCTTTGATTGGGCTATCTTCACTCTCTGTTATTTTGGTATCTCCTCTGTCTCAAAGAAATTATTTAGGGAGTCTATCCACTCCATCACTGAATCAGGTTCCATCTTTCTTGTAAACACTGGTAAATCCAGTTTCACATCCATGGTTCTCCTCTCCATGGCTTTGAGGGCATTCAACAGTGGCCTCTGGTCTACAGGAATGACCTCCTCATTCCACCTAGGGATCTCTTCTTCTTCCCTATCTTCTTCTCTACCAAAACCTACTCTGTCCCTCAACTTCTCCAACTCATCCTTCAATTCCTGATTTTGAGCCTTCACAGCCTTGCTCTCAGCAATCTACTTCTTCATCAGAACTGCCAACTCAGCGTTGGTCATTTTTGTCAGGATCTCTAATGTCCCTTCTTCATCTGACATCTTCACTATCTTAAATCTGCCCCGAAAGATTCAATCCTTTGCTCTGATACCACTATGATGCAGAGTCACATAGTAGAAGTTTGCAGACAGGGTGAAAAACCCATTAAACCCACTAAAAAGCTAAAAATCCTGACATATAGCATGTATGTCTAAAACCTGTCAGCATCATCATACTTTCTCTGCCGATCGATATCCTCCTGCAGACAAACCTTCAAACTTTCACCTTACCGCCAAACTCTATCTGCAACATCATGATGTTCGGCATCAGCAGGATATAACATATCAGGTTCCTCCCAAATATCCTGATGATGACAACCTCATGCACCTCTCTTTGGATGCTTACATCACCCCGATATCTGACCCACTTACACAACCAGCATTAGGATGTAACTTATCGGGTTACATTGACACATCCTAATGACGATACTCAACTTTATGCACTCGACGAATATTCCAACGAATATTCCTCCCGCCGGTGAACACTTCGCACCGATCACCCCGATATCCTGCGCCTATGCCAAACACTTGTCATCAGCAGGATAAACCTTTATCGGGTGATATTTGGGAATGTCCTGATGATGATGACCTCACATGCACTTCTACTTCCTCCGATGTCGACGTCACCCAGATGTTTGACTCATTTACATACTCCGTAGCATGATATGAATTGTCGGGTTATACTCTAATATCCTGATGATGATCTATGTGATCCTCGGCTACCCGATGTTCAAACAAAATATGATCCTCCTCCTTTCTTTTGCAAATGTGACTTTGACTCGCCGTTGACCCACCTGTTTGTACCTTCGCCTGCATGTATGCTCCAGCATACAACAGCGATATGCGGATGATGGATACACACCAAATGATGATCCTGATGATGATATATATAGGAAGTATATATCCAACCTATATCATCCTACTGCACTCAAAACATGCATTTTCCCTAAGTTTCAAGACCCGATCCGGATAGCGATATACATAGATGCAAATGCGATATACACAGTTTGTAATGTCGCATGTAGATGCTGTATATCCATCAAATGCATAAAAACTCTCAGAACTTCACAATCTCACATAGAAAACATGATGATCAGGCTGGATCATCTCCTTATTAATACAAACTTAGAAATTTATCCTCCAAACCCTAGCACATGAGGATGATAGGATAACTCACAGCATGCTACCAACTGATCCCACAAACATGAAATGCATGAACATGAAAATAGAAAAGAAAACTAAACTACTATACATGATCATTCCACCGATCCAGAGAATCAACCGGTGGAAGGGTTGAATGAATCCATCTGCCTGTAACCAAAAAGAGATCAATACACAAATAGCTTATAAACCAGATAAATGAAAACCAATGGGATCTCTTACTTTCAGATTATAATTATATGCAGATCTCACAGTCCCACTGTGTTACAGTACTCTCTTCAATCTCCAAAAACTCAATACCTCAATGAACTATCAACTGTACCTCCTGTCTAAAAACCTCCCTTTTTTTAAAACCTAACTGATCTAGGGCATATATAGGAATTCCTCACGAGTACTACCAACCCGATTCCCAGTGGCTGGGAGCTTCCAAGTGGCTGGGAGAAGATAGCTAAGACAGCTGGCATAACAAACTCTAACTACCAGCGCATCCTCCTAGATGGATCAAAAACATAAGAATTCGTCCAATGGACCTTATTACATCATGAAGTCAAACATACTAAAAATAGACTTATGTCCTGACATGCTAAAAATAGACTTATGTCCTGACATGCTAAAAATAGACTTATGTCCTGACATGATAAAAATAGACTTATGTCCTATTTTGCAGGGGTGCTCTTGCACCAATGCTACACCTTTTATCATGCTTTCTTGACATTTTTGCTCTAGCATGTGATGTCATGTCACTCATCAAGTTTTAGCAAAGCATCAAGTCTGGTGGTGAGAGATTCCTCATCATCTAGACATCCAACTTCTGCTTTGCATAAGGATGGGATCATAAACTTGACTAGTAGGACATCCTTTTCACTGAACACAAGTTGGAATGGTGTATCTTTGTTGACGCCCTTGTACATGGTCTGATATGCTCATGTAGGACCATAGAAACCTTATCATCCCAATTGTACTTGGCTATATCATAGATCTTTGTCAAGGTGTGACTAAGGATTTTGTTGAAGGTCTCCACTGTGCCATTGCCTTAAGGGTGATATGAGGTTGTTTATGGTGGGCAACCTTAAACTTAGATAATAAGATGCACATAGTCTCATTCAGAAAATGGGTGCCTCTGCCGACTTGTCAAACTTAGCGGGCATCCATATTGACTAAGAATATTTCCCCATAGGAATCTTGTGACCATGGTAGTAATGCAATCTCATGTGGGTGCAGCTTCAATCCAACAAGTTAAGTAGTATGTGGTAGTGATGATATACCATGCACCTATTCTTCATGTTGTAGGAGAAATAGGCCCTACAAAATCAATCACCAATTTCTCAAAAGGTTCCTAAGACATGATGAGGTGCAATGGCATTTCATCTCATTTATTTGGCTTTCCCATGCACTAGCAATGGTTGCACTACTAGCATACACCTTTGCATCCTTTAAAAAATGTTGGCCACCAAAATTTAGCTAATAATAGCTTATGCATTGTCACCTCCCTGGTGTAATGGCCTTCAACAATGTTGCCATGTGTTTCTTGTAGAATAATCTGTCGTTCATGCTCCAATACACAACATCACAAAATTTCATCCTGACAAAGTTTGTAAAGGTCACCTTGAATGAGCTGGTATGGGTAGCATGGACTGCAAGTTGTTTTCTCTTGACTTGTTTCATTTTTGTCGATGAATGTCTAGATGACAAAAAGAGGGCTATGTTTGCCAACACATCAGACACTTGTTGGTTCCAAAATAAATATACATCAGGCATTCTTTCATCCATGTCGTATGCTTCATCACTCATGGTTATGTGCAATAGATCATCATGTCTTGAATTATTCTTCCTAAGTTTGATAATGATCAAGAATTAGAATTATTGAAACAAAACCACCCATCAACATATCCTTTTGTGAAGTATAGCTTTGTTAACCATATATTTTAATGCCATGTGATCTATGAAGAACACGAAAGGAGTGCCCAATATATATTGGCATAACTTCTAGAATGTGTAGACCATGGAGTGTCCTTCACATTTGGTTGTGGTGTAGTTATACTCCCCTAAGGTCAATTTCCTACTGGCAAAGTAGATAGGGTAATATATTGAATCACTTTCTGGTTGCGCAAATACTATACCAATGGTAGTTTTTGATGCATCAACATGAACATGGAATGGTGTTGTGTAATTTGGAAACTACAATACTAGGGTGCTAGCCAGTGTCTCCTTTAGCATCTCAAAAGTTTGTTTTTGAGATGATGTCCACTTGAATAAGCCTTGTTTCTTCAACAATGCTTCTAATGGTGCAATGATCTTGGCATTGGTGGTACCTACCTAGGTCTAGGGTTTTAAGTGAGTTCTGCAAGAATTCATCTTTATTTTCCCTTAAACCCTAAGTCCCAGAGTTGTATTTTACTTTATGTTATAATTTCTCATTAACTATTTATCCTAGGTTACCGATCACTTAAGTTATAACCTTGAGTCCTTGAAGTCATAGAGTGACTAGCCCCGAGTCCTAATACTTACCTAATATTGCCCATAAATGTCATATCCTTTGTAAAATATTAAGTCATAAGTCTTTGTAGGCTCGAAGGTGCCACATGGCACGATATTGCGAGTCTTCATAGCAGCTAGAGGTGACATCATGGTCCCACTGCAGGGCTACGAAATGTAGGCAACCGTCGAAGACATCTGGGCTTACAGCCATAAGATCAAGGATTTCAAATCAACGAATGAAGCACTACCAGATGTCGAATTGAAAAGTAAGCCACATGAAATGGAAGATCTAACAGTAGCACAGAGGCATAGAGGAATCTTGTAAAGGGTAAAGATTCACTATGCAACTGTGAGATTGTGACATGTGGCTAGCTCTCAAAGGAAGAATAAAGGATTGCATAAGGTAGGATATGTGGAGGCTTTAGTGCACTCACATAGAGCTAAAAGGTGGTGGCCTACTTCCCACTGTGCTACTGTGAAATGAAGCCACGTGTCCACATCAGACAAAAGGTAGAAGAGTCAACAGGAAAAGTGTGTTTGATATGGAGTTATTTCATTGGCTAATGGCTTTTCAATGAAATAGCTTAGATTTTCAAATATGGCGGGCAGCTTATGACTGTCGATCTCACAGAAAGAAGTTCAAATCAACAGGTGAAATTTGAACCTATTGCAATGAACGTTGGAAGTCACTCTGAAACATGAATTGCAATAAAGGCTGAAGTGACACGCATTGATGCAGCTAGCCCTAAATTGAAAGCTTCTTTAAGGGTGAAAAAGAGGGTTTTTCATATCATTTTTACGGGCATGAAAAGAGTTTTGACACACAATGAAGATTGAATGAGCAAATATAGAGATCCTAAAGCATCTATAGAGCAAGAAAACTAGTAAGTTGCTTCCACTCATTGTGCCTATTCCAAATTGAATTATCATTCTGTGAATAGTTTTGAGCATCAATAGAAAAAGAAAAATGCTAGTTTGTGCAAACAAATTTAAAAATGAGTCAAGTGAGCCAAACCTCTTCCTCAAAAAGGAGTTTAGATGAAGACTTAATGGTCCAACTCCCTAGGTCTTCATGGAGGCCTGCAAATGTGCACGGTCCCAATGGGTAGAACAACAAACTTTTGGACCTGTGTAATGATTGTTGGGATGCCCAATTGCATGTGCCAGGATGGATTTTGTTCAAGCACTGGTATAACAGAAGGGAATACAAGGCCCTAGTCTACAACTCCTGGAACTTAGACTTGGCCAAATTAATATGCCCTAATATGTTTCCAAATCTAGATTTTGTGAGGGCAGTCGCACAGAGATAGGATCCTGCGTCTAGAGCAGTATTGGTAGGAATAATACTGTCATAATGAAAACCAGAAAAGCCTACATCTCAAGTGTGTTTGGCTTAAACCCTGTTGCCAGCAAGCAAATGAATCTTGGTTCTCAAAAGGAAGAATATAAGAGAGTTAAGTGTGGATATAGAGCCTTTAAGTTGCCCAAGCACAGACTAAAGGACATTGATGGAAAATTGGTGAAGATATCAGACCAAGAGGAGGAACCATTTGATGTGTCACAGTTCATGCATTACTTTGTGAAGACATATCATACTCTGTGCTAGGTATTAGGAAGAGATGCACTAGATAAAATGCTAATTTCCTTGATGATGATGGCAGTAAACATACATGATATCTCAACTACAGAGCCTTTTGACTATGCAATGTATATAGCTGATAAAATGCACAAACAATTGACTGAAATTAAGAACAAGCTAAATAATGTAGATTAAAAAGAGGAGTTAACGTGGTATTCAATGATGTGCCACATGCTTTTGTATGCTAGATTTGGATTGTGGCATAAAGACTTGCATGTTAAGGAGAAAGATCCAACTTGTAACTTGCTCCCTGTACAGATGTGGACTTGCATGATGGATATGCATTGTACAGATGTAGATTATATTATTTTTAAAGAGCATTTTGTCAGAAGGATGTTGGGATTCCTGGAGCCTAAAGGTGACAGGATGCACCCTAAAGTACTTGATTTTTTGAGACCTTTGGACAGGACCCTAAAGTTGGGAATTCAGCACAACTGGGGAGATTGGTTCTTGCATACTAATACCACTTGCATCAGTGATGTAGAGTGCACAGTGGAAGCATTCAGTTGATCAACAAATTTGATTAGTGAGATGTGGCTTATGTCTTAGCACCCAAACCTTGTCGGCTAAACATACCCCGTCGGCCACCTTGCAAACTCTCTGTCCAATCTCCCAACTCTCCCTGACGCTTGATTTCCTTATCTTCAGAGAGACTTCTCCTATCGGTGGTGTCTTCTTACCTCCTTCTGATACTCTAATGGCGGTTAGTTGTAACCTTGTCGGCCAGACTTTGACTATTGGTGACCTCTTTGTATGTCCTCCCGATACACCGATATACTAACTTGTATATGCAAGACTTGACTTGCTATTACCGGTGGGCCAAAGGATCTCCACCCTGATTTCACCTCTACGGCTGGCCACCATTTGCATCTGACGAAAGGTGCATTCCCAACATACATTCTATTTTACCATTACGACCGATCACCTTTTGTATCCGATGAAAGATACAATCTCAATATACATTCTCAACATAAATTTGCGATATGCATTCTCAAGATACATTCTCAAGATACATTCTCAACATACATTTGTGATATACATTCACAATGTGCATTCAGTGAAATAATATGAACCTTACATTGATGACGACTCCCGCGCCTCCGCGATTATGCAAACACTAAGAAAATGTACAAAAGAAAAAACTCGACCGAATGAAAGGGGTCTACAATCTACTACAAACACTTGATCACCCCGTCAATTTGGCCACTATTCTCACATAACAGTATCATTTCAATGACTAGTCACATAGAGATGCCTAGTCAACTTATGCCAAACTCCTTGGATCCTTGGGTGTCTAATCCAGAACCATAGAAAACACAAAATACACACTGTATTCCTCCATCACACTGAACATGGAAATGTTGCTTTCAGTGGACAGAGGAATAACAATCCATTTGTTCACCAAAACCCTAGTTTCTAGGTTTTCAGAACAGTCTATGTAAAAAGAACAAAAACTCACAAACTACAACACTTCTAGACACTAGGCTACTATCAAATGGAAACTACTTCAATGCTTGAACATCTCCAATCAATCTCAGATGATCAATTAACCGTATAGAATGATTGTTACAGTAAATTACTTAGAAAAAGACAATGTTTTAACACACCCAAAAACTCCAGATCTTTATTCATTCATTCATTCAAGCTCTTCCCCCCAATTACATCCAACTCCTTCACCTATAGAAGGCTTGGAACATTAGTTACATTCCTCCAACTGTCCAAAACTGATTTAAAAAATAGTTAACCGTTGGTTTTCTACTATCACACGAAAACTACATGTTTTCCTTGTGTGATTACATCAAACATGGTCTACATAGGTCTAGTGACCAAATTGACACAAAAATCCTTATTACAAACATGATGTGGCTTAAAAAGCCTTATTGAAAACAAAGCAAAACATGAATCCTGCACCATAGAAAATGTGCTCCTGCACCAATCAGAGTCTATGGGAGCAAGGCTGCCCCATAAATCTTGCCAAAATATGTGCCTAGGAGAATAACATTTTTGGAGATAATCAGATAGCTAAATGAGTTTGATAAGGAACATTTGAGACTACATAAGAAAGGCTCTTTCTTTCCTACCTCCATTAAGTTTTGTGATTTTTTGATTTCTAATAAGGATGGCTTGGATCAAATTGATTCAGTACTAATGGTTTACAAAATGGGGTTTGAGTAGCCAAGGGTATTTGACCCTGAGGGATTCATAAATAAGGTGAGGTTTGGCATCAGAAGACCTCAGTTCACCCACCAAATTTTATTTGATGAAGATATAGTGAGAAATTGTGCCACAATGGGAGAAGTACTTTTTTCAGGAAAACGTGGGAGACAATAATGGAGGGAGAAAGGATGAGAAAGAATCTATACTCTACATATCTAGGAGGATTTGGAGAAGAGAATGATCCAATAGCAAGTGTAGAGGAAAACTAATGCATTGCAGACTTAACATAATTTAGGGGTAAACCTATCTGAACAGTCCACTCTATCATTATACTTCCTACATTAAATTATCAACCAAGGAGCATAAGCTTATGATGGCACTGCACTGTATGTGCCTTCAGGTCTCATATTCTTTCTAAACTATCTTATCTAAACCTACTTACTTTACTGGAATTCATAGAAATGCAAAAATAGTAAAAATGGTTATAGAAACTAGTGGCTATGAGTACCTTTAGCATAAGCTGTAGATAACTATTAACAACAAAAAATTATAGAACTAATCCAAAACATTCAAAATGATAAGAGAGCTAATGCTAACCTCTGGAGGACTTAAAGTAGACAAAGCATGCATTTGTTCATGAACCATACTATTGTAATTTGATAATTAAAGTATTATAATTGACTCATAATGTATTTATAAGCTAATGGAAAACATATTTAATAAGAATGCATAAAGGAATGAGAAAATAATTGAAGTGAGGATTAGTACCTTCAGTGGCCGACTCAGGGGACTAACTCACTTAATTGGAAATCAAATCTAATTCAGATTCTCACGCATCCTCATAACACATAGTTCCATTCATTTCATATCATAAACAAAATCTCTTTCAGATTGTATTTAGTAATGACATTCTTTAAAACATATCTAGATCTTCCAATAGAAAAAAATAGAGCAACAACTGAGTAACTAGAAAATAAAGTAACTAACTTAACATCGAACTCATCCCTCCTAACTTATACAGAAACGAGAGAGTTTAACTAACTTCAATCAATCCATTCCTAGATACTAGGATACAGGTTTTAAGATCAATTTATTAATCTAACTAAACTAAGGAAGAAGAGTCCTATTCAAACAAGAACTCTTATGCAACGGCTCGCATGAAGAACACACATAAGCTACCTTTGAAACAAGTCTACTTCTTCTTCATTTATTCTAGTCCATGATAGTTCACATTCATCCTCTAGTTGCCTACACTTTTGGTGCCCTAACTTCACTTCCTTTAATTCTCCTATCCTGCAACTTGTTGTAAATGCTCATTTCCATGATGCCATGTTCTTGTTGCACAAGGGTTAATTCACAAAACATATGCACATAAATAACCTTCATAATTAAACCATAGGATTCCATCTATATTGCATGCATACTCATATTTAAATCATTCAATTGATAATATCATCACCATATTCCATATTAATAATATAGATTCAAGGTCTTGCAAAGTATATAAAAAGACAACATATAATGATGGTGATGTTGGTAAAGTCTCTGGAGGATCATATGGAAAAGTTCTAAAGGCACATAAAAACAACATAAAAAGAGGTCAATATTTCAGCCCATCATTCCCCCCAACTTAGCCTTTTGCTTGCCCTCAAGCAAAGTCACTGAGCAAATCATCTAGGAAAGAAGATTGTAGTGTAAAGTAATCTACCTCAGGTACATTATTTCTCTGACTCCCTCTCCCTGCTTAAGATAAAAACCATTGTAACAAGCAAGCCTATCAAACCTAATTGATTCTGCATTCCTACATTCATCACCCTTTTCTCCTGTCCAGTGTGGCACTGGATAAAGGAGAATAGGAGGATGAAAAGTAAGTGGCAGCCATCCCACTCCTATTTGTTCTGAAATCTGGATGTACTTGTGCAGTCTCTCAAACATGTTCATAAAATTAAGGAAAGAGTGAGGCTCTTTCCTCTGCAGTGCTGGAGTCAGACTATTCCATCTATCTTGCACATACCTTAGACAATTTTGAAGCATAGGACCTGCTAACTACTATATCATCTTGTGATCTTGCAGTCTTAAATCCATAATTATTTTTCCTAGACCTTTGTGTGAGAGGAGTGTTAACTATTGAGTAAGGATTACATCAAGATTCAGTGCTTCCCTTCTAACCTGCAGTGCCACTATTTTCTCTTGTTCCTCATACTTATCCATCAATTCCCCTCTGAGCTTCTCATTCTTGAGATATGATAATAGTACCCTAACCTACAAATCCCCAACATAAATTGAAGGGTTCCATTCTGTATCCTCTTCCATTAAGTAGTTATACAAACAATATTCACACAATTGGTCTTGCTCCTCTAAACTAACTTCTTTAAAATAACTGCAAAAAAATATGTCTTGAATGTAAAGCAGGCTGATTAGTAATGAACCTATTAAATTAGAACAATGCATATACCCTAGGTGGAGGTCTACACCCAATGATCTGTATGGCTCTATCAATTACCTCTGTCAGCTTATCCTCCAACCTTTTTATCACCAAATTCTTATTTTCGATTGATGCATTGAGATTCTATTTTTCCTTCTCCCAGTTTTCCTTTTCTTTTTTGGATTTGTGAGCGAGTTTCATTAATTCAAAACCTAAAGACAAAGTGGTGTGGTATACTGGAGTCCTTGTTACAGGAGGTTGTGGAGTGAGTACTTCATTTTCTTTAGTTTTTATTTTACTCACAGCCATTTGTGCTAATAGATCCAAATTGGTTCCATGGCCATAAGTTTGAATTTTCTCCTCTAACTCTTGTATTCTTTTCTCGTTTTCTTTGTCCTTCTCATCATATCCTTTAACCTACTCTTCCAATTGTTTTATCCTATCAAGAGCTTCTTGAAGTTATTTTCTCATGTTCCTATCTTCCAACAATTCTTTTTCCTTTGCAAAATTTAGACCTGCATCATCATTATCCGCAGTAATATCAAAAATTTCCTTAGTAGAACTACCAAGAACTGACTTTCCCATTTTCTTTGCAATAAACAGATCCTCTGAATTAGAATCAGAAGATGAATAAACATACCTTCTCTTTTTAGCAGACACATTAACATTTTCACAAGCATCCACAGAGACATCTTCAGGGGCAATTCCTCCTTTATCTGAATCTGAATTCATTGGTGTTGCATTATGATGTTGCTGTCCTTCACCTTTTTCATGCCCCTGTTCCTCAAGAATTCTTTCCTTCACACTCTACCTTTTCAACCTTCCTGAGTGCGTGGGAGTAGCAGTCTCCTGTTTGACTTCATTTTTCCTTTTCTTTTTACTCCTCTTTTTCTTCTTTTCCCCTTCATCTTCTCCCTTCACAGTGTTTTTATGCTTCTCAACACTTTTCTTGTTTCTCTTTTTCTTAACATGTGTTGAATTAGTACCTCTCATAGGTTTAGGGTTAGAAGATGAGGGTTCCCCTGCTGCCACTGGCCTATCCTCTGGAGTGTTTTTCTCCTATGGCCCCTCTTGCTTAGGCTCAATCTCAGGTTCAGGCTCATGTTGGGGTTCCTCCTCTTCTTCAAGTTCTTCCAACAATGTTGTGTTATCTACACCTTGTTTAAAAGCCTCCTAATTAACCCGTGGGTGTTGAATTCTCAGGCTTCTCTTTATCAATAAGGCTATTAAACAATGATGGGACAATGTGGTGTCCACTTTCTTTTTCTGATATTCAGACGCCGTCCTTTTCAACACATTATATAGGAAATTTGGAATGTCGACTAGCTTATCATGGTGTAGATGATTAAGCAACATAAAATGCACAATATACAACAAATGATGTCGTCCATCATAGGTAATGTATTTACTGATATATGAAGCACATTTTACTGAAAAGAATGGAAGGGACAATCTCTTTGCATCTTTTTTTGTGTAGTCCAAGTTCTCTCCTCGCTCACAGAATTCTTCCCTTACTGCAGCTACATCAACACGAGCTGGATATTCAGACCTTGTGCATGGCAATCCTGTAACTTGGCCAATGGCCATCTCAGAAGCATCTACAAACAATCCTCTGACCATTGCCTCATCATACTACAATGTAGCTGCAAATGCCTTTTCCATTTCATTATCATATTCTGTTAACTTCTAAAAGTAGTCCAGTCATCCTACTCTGGTGAAGGGTGGTAGTACTAACACATCCTCTAATATTTCCTTATGTGCAGATGGCTCTCATCATACTGCATCACCCCCCATTATCTTTGTGTTCTACAACCCCTTGAAGTGTCAATTTCTACTAAACTCCAATTCCACCACCTTGAAGAGAACCAATCTACAGTTTACTTCCCTTTCCTATTATTTCCACTGTAACTTCCTTAGGGTAATAAGTTGATATTCATATTTTGGGTGAAACAGGGGAGGTTTACTATCTTTTAGAAAATAGCATAGAATGTTCTATCTGGTATCTCTAAAGACAAAGATGGTGAAAATAAAAAAATTAAACCCCTCCCCCCAACTAATGTGTGAAGTGACCTCACTTCACGTGGCAATTGATATCAAAGGAAGAGTATTTATTAACTAGAATGGTGAAGAATATTTTTGCATACATGAAATAAATAAAAAGTAATAATGAATATAGAAAGAAAGCTAAGTTAATTATTGAAAGTTACCTTATGTACACACGTTATGGAAATAAATGATTAGCATACCTTGGAATTTGAGAACATGTACTTGGCATTTTATTTGATATGCACAACATGACATGCATGCGGGTGAATGGTAAGAGGACAGGTACAATGGAATAGATGTGAGGTGGGAGCTCGCAATGCGGGAATGAACAACTCATGAGCTTGAGTTGACACTTTTTGCAGCGGCAATTGATTTATTTCAAAATGAATGAAGCAATGCTTAGAAGATATGGAATGAACGGGAAAATGGTGTAGTGATTGCCAAAGTAGTGAATACATATACAGACATTTAGTTGCTACAGGTGCTTCCAGCATAGGTCTCAACTAAATAATTGCATATGCAATATGTCAGGTTCCAATTGTAACAGGTCCCAATCTGAGAGTGAAAAATAGGTCCCTTTGAAGTTAACTATGGTTACCATGTATAGTGTGTTGTGTGTGCATCTGAATTATAAAGCAAGCAAAAATAAGTCTCAGTGACAGGAGTTGAGTCATGCAACTCAACCTCTGCATCACTAGAAAGGGTTGGTGGATCGTCTTCTGATGGTGTATCAGTTTGTGTCACAGAACCTTCATTAGGAGTGCCATGAGTACCATACTGAGTGGCTAGAGAAACGAGAAAATCATCCTTCTGAAGTGGTTTCTTAATAGTTTCAGCCTATGTCCATTTACTAGCAATGAAAATCAGACCTCATTAATGGTTTGTAATTGGACTACACCATTAGGGAATACTTGATTAATCTCATATGGTCCCAACCACTGATATTGAAGCTTGCCTTTGAAATCCTTGTATCTGGAATCATCGAGAAGGGCCCAATCACCAACAGTGAATTCTTTAGTCTTGATATACTTGTCATGCCATTTAATTCTTTGTTTATATATAAGCTCTATGTGGCAGATGGCTTCTAATCTAATTTCATCAAGAGCATTCAAATGTTGTAGTCTATCCTTCTAAGCTTTTGTGAAATCCAACTCTAATTCCACTGCGGTTCTTAGGGTTTTGTATTCAAATTCTATAGGCAGGACTATTGTCTTGCCATAAACCAATTCATAGGGAGTGAATCCTATAGTTGTCTTCCATGTAGTTCTATATGCCCAAACATCTTCTAGTAACCTGGAAACCCAATCTCTTCTATGAAGATGTAATATTTTTGTCAATATATTCTCAATCTCTCTATTTGTGACTTCAACCTGACCATTAGCCTGAGGATGGTAGGGAGTGGACTTCTTGTGTCTAATCTAATATTCCTCCACTAGTCTGGTGATTAAATCTGATATGAATTGTGGGCATTGATCAGTCACTATCTCCCTTAGTACACCATATCTAGTGAATATTTCCTCATACAAAAATTTTGCCACATTGCCATCTCTAACAAACTGCAAGGCTTTAACTTTCACCCATTTGGTTAAGTAATCAATACATACTAGTATATATTCCTTGTTGTTTTAAGTAGGAGAGACAGAACCAACAAAATCTAGCCCCCACTTATCAAAAGTGGCTAATGCTATTTGTGGCTGCAAAGACATTTCATCACTTCTTGTAGGTCTCCCCATCCTTTGACACTGATCACAACTTCTACTATACTTGACAACATCTTTATGAAGTGTTGGCTAGTAATATCATGTTGTCAATATTTTGAAGGCTATCCTTTTGGCTGCAAAATGTCCACCAGAGGGTTCATCATGGTAGGCCTTCAATATATCAAACACCTCATCTTCTCTGATACATCTTCTCATAATGTTATTTGGACCAATGTAGAATAGGAATCCAAAAAACCAAGAATAAGGAAAACATTTGTGAACTAGATGCCTTTTCTCCCTTGGAGAAAAGTAACCTAGAATCTACCCTAAATCCAAATAATTAGCTATGTCTGTATACCATGGAGTGTGTATAGTTAGAGCAAATAGATACTCATGAGGAAAAGAGTCGTCAACCACTCCTTCTAATGATTGTGCAGGTAGTCTAGATAGAAAATCAGCAACTACATTAGCTTTTCCTAGTTTGTCAACAATTGTTATGTCAAATTCTTGCAATAACAACAACCATCTTACAAGTCTGCCACCCACTATTGGCTTATTCATCAAATATCTGATTGTTGTATGATCTATATGTATGAACACTTTATAACCAGTAATGTAGTGTCTAAATTTTTTAATGGCATAAACAACTGCCAACATTTCTGCTACGCCCTTAATATTGGTGTACATAGGGTTATGAATAGTCAGCTTGTGGCTATCTTAACTCCTAATTAAGTCATATTATCATTATTATATTGTTATTTAGTTGTTTAGGTCAACCTAAGGCTTCTATAGGTCTATCTAAGTTGGCCTGGGTGATATCCTAGGCATAAATAGGTATATATAGGAGGTAGTGAGTCTCATTTCATATCATATTCAGTATTGTGTTCTTGTTGAAGACTATTGGAGGTATCCCCCTCGAAGTGGATTAGGAGGTTGCCCCCTCGAAGTGGCATATTATTATCAAGTATTTGCAGCATATTTACTATTATATTCAGATATTGTGCAAGTTGTTTCATTACAAGTGGTATCAGAGCATGATCTTGGCACCGTAGAGGCAAGATTTTTTCTCAACATTGGAGGCGATTTTGGGAAGAGCATAACTTTCTGATTTTAGCAAATTTTTTAAATATTTTTAAAGGGTTTTTGAAGACCATATTAAAGAAGATACAGTCCAGATTTCAGAGGAATTGAAACAAAAATAAGCAAGTTATTGCAAAATTAGGGTTTCCAACAAATTCACTCTCAAGGCAGCAAATTTGCTAAGTTTTTGGATTTTTTTCTGGGTAAGTGGTATCCTGGCGTTAGTAAGTTACAGTAAAAATTTCAGAAAATTTCCATTTCATTTGTGTGATTTATTTCAAAAATATTGGTTTCCATCATGACGGGGCCTGCAACAAGAGGCAAAAAGAATGCTGCCACACCGGGGAAATCCTCTGATAAGGATGAGGAAATAATAGAGGATAGTAATCCCAATGAGGAAATAAGTAAGGTCAAAGAAGAGGTGTCCTTAATTAAGAGGGATATGTGTGACCTAAGAGGAGATATATCAGATCTATGAAGCATGTTCAGCGCCTATATGAATGAACCAAGAAAAGAGTTCTCAAGCAACCAAGGTGAAACCTTCAAGTCAGCTAATAATGAGACAAATTTTAATACTCCTGTGGGATCTAGGAATTTCTTTCGAAAGGTGGATATGCGCAAGTTCGATGGTAAGGATCCTCTAACATGGATTAACCAAATGGAGAATTTTTTTGAAGTACATCAAATCCCATATGGACAAAAGGTCACGATGGCTTCCCTATATCTAGAACCAGATCAATTCATTTGGTATCATTAGCTTTGTACTCATCAAAGAAAAGAGGGTCTCACCATCTCATGGTCAATTTTTATAGAAGAACTCCAAGCACAATATAGCAATAGTGTGACAGACAACTTCTTCAGCCAGCTTGCTAAACTTCAACAAATAGGATCAGTTAAGGATTATATTCAAAAATTCTAAAATCTATCATTAAGAGTGGATACAATTACAGAGGAGAACTTGAATGATTTATTCTTGGGTGGTCTCAAGAACTACATTCAACATGAGGTACGTATGTTTATTCCTACCTCAGTAAATGAGTCTTTTATCTTGGCACGTAGGGTAGAGGAGAAATATTTGATTCCTAGAAAGCAAGGGGCTAATATGACAAAAGAGAAAGGATATTCAACACCTTCTCTTCCTCAACCTACTAGGTTGACTCCACAGCAAATTGAAGAGAAAAGAGCAAAAGGGTTGTGTTTCAATTGTGATAGCAAATACAGTCGAGGACATAAATGTAGTGAAAAGAAATTGTTCTATATTGAAGGTCCAAGTGAGGAAGAAGAGGAGGAACCCATATTAGAGGAGGATAGAGAGTCAAGTGAGGAATCACATGATTCTCAACCAATCATTTCTTGTCACGCACTCTCAGGTTTCAGTGAACCACAAACTCTCAAGGTAGTGGGTTTCTTAAAGAAGCAGAAAGTAACAGTGTTGATCGAATCAGGTAGCACTCATAATTTCATCAACAAAAAGTTGGCAATGTTGGTTTTTCTTCTGAATCAGCATTAGGGTTTGCCACTTCTAATGCACAGGCAGATTCATCCAACTAATACAGGAGGTTGCGTGAGCTCCTCCCCTTCACTTCTAGTTCTGCCGCACCAAGGGGGGTATCCCTATAACTCAAGATGTAACCTTGACTAGCTCAAAGATAGAAAGATCTAACTTGACAACAACAGGTGGAATACTCTCATGTATGGACCAAGATCTGTATGATAGATCACAAGGTGCGCAACGTTCTTGGACATATATGTCTGGTTAGGGATGAGAGCATGCAAGGGTTTCCTACTCCTAATCCTACAACTAACAGATGGAAGGGAGAGATGGTTTGAAATGGTGTTTGGATGCAAAGCTGGACATGGTGTATAACCTCAACACAGAGCTAGATTGGTGCCTATCCAGGGCTTGGAGTCAGTAGACATACACCTGTGAATGATCAGCATGAATAGCTGAAACTGGATTTCAGGGGGATACACATGATACCTGCCTTACAGATATCTCCCAATACAGAGTGTTAAGCTGTCAATACTTATGGCATCCCTATTGCAGGAAGAAAGATACATGCAAAAGTGGAGACAGAATCAGCATAACACATGCAAACATAGCATTATTCATATAAGATTAACCATGAAATCAGTGGATTCATGCCAAAACGTACAATAGGAGATACATAAACTCACAAGTTTTGCTGCACAGAGCAACCAAAACCAGTTGTATCTTATTACAGAGCCAAAATGTCTAGTTTTCAACAACCTAAACAATGGTAACACAGTCTGCCTATATTGGCCAGAAAGTGTACCTCTAGCATTAATTACATGGTTGACCAAAAATCCCGCCAGATACACAGTATCAGAAAAATGGCGCTCAATGCATTACCAGATTGGTGCCCAAACATGAATGCAGTAGGTAGGGGAGGAGACAGGAAGAAACCTCGAGCCCTGCGCCACTGTCCGTTGATGTACACCTTCAATCAGGTACCAGATCCGTCCATACCTCTGCAACCTTTGCCATTAATGGCGCACCAACCCGCGGTCTTGGGAAAACATCAAACAGTGCATTGCAACCGTTTCCCGCCAAAATACCTCATCGTGATATTTCAAAATATGCAGGATAGAATTATCCCACATGCACCCCGCGGTGACCCTTTCAACACTTTATATACTAGGCCACGAGCATATATGATGTCAGTGCTTTTGCTCCCGACGACACTAGTATAAGACCTTCATCATCCTCATCCTCCAGCAGCATGATATCCTGTTGCTTGAAATATCACCCTGACGTCAGCATCATCATCGCAATATCACCTACATGATAATCGCTTTCATCGGCACAACCTGATGCATCGGAGGAAGATCCTCCTGCTTAGCCGATACTAAATGTCTGGCCGATGAACATCCTGATGACGTCACTGTCATATCCTACTGACGTCATCAGTATATCTGCCTATCGTGCACCTCCTCATATCCGGATGACGTCATCGTCATGTTTGCAAATATCAGGGGATCTCCACAAGATGATCAGTGTTAGAAATATGACCCCCCCGGACCTTGATGACGTCATCATACATCGGCATCAGGATGATATTCGGAAGATAACTGGATATTTGGAAATATCATCCTGATGCACACATATCATGCTGCACTGTAGCTCCACTATAAGATCGGGGTGATATATGAATATGTGACTGATATTTGAAATAATCACCCCCATTGGACAATGCATGAAGCTGACAGGCGAATATCTCCCTTCAGAAATATCATGATGCAGACAGGTAGAAAAATGGATATCACCCTGATATAAGAATGACGTCAGCATCATCAGGGTGATAAAACAACGAACATGAAGTGATAAAACAACATCAGGATGATCTTGACTAAGATCACCCGATGTTCAAATATGATGACCCCGATGAAGATCAGATCATACTTAGGACTTTGCAGCAACATCATCAGGATGATCTTAAGTAAGATCACCCGATGTTAGAATATCACCCCAGCGAAAGATCATGCTGACAGAAAATATGATGACCCTCGTAAGCAACATCAGGGTGATGTCTGGAAACATGATGATGATGACCTCCTCCAAAGAAAATATGATGCTGATGTTAAAACATGCTGAGGAGGCCCAAAGACTTAGAACTTTTTTGGATTTTTTGGGAAGGTGCCTGCATGAAAATTGCTAAAATAACCGACAGTGAATTCAGGCACCAACAGTGGCTCTGATTGGGGACGTGCAGGTGCAAGACTGTAGCGAGAACCCCAGATCTCTAGGATGCAGACCAGTCCCTTATCTATTGGGCACAGAGTCATGAAGTTACCATGATCTGCATCACCAAACACATTATTTTTAAAATAAACATGGTGGCCCAGGGCCACCAAAAAGGAAAAACCAGACTTTTCCTTTGTCAAACACCTGATTTTCTTTTGATTTCTTCAAATGAAGCCTAAAAGCATTTAACTGTCTGCAGCAAGCCCCTTGGCAATTATTTGTGCTGCTGCTCATTTCTTTTTCTTCAACAAATCTACAACTAGCTTCATCAGCATATATCATTATCAGTTGTAGAATGTCATCATCATATGAGTCACTGATGTTGCTTGGAAAAATAACATACTCACATGAAACAAATGAATCCACATCAGAATTCTACCCTTCCTCAAAAAATAAGAGCTCCTCTGCATCAAACATGCAATATTCAGGCACAAGCAACATCTCATAATCAAATTTATCTTGATGAACATATAGATATCCATCATCATCATGCACGGTAGTTTTGTCATTAATGTCCACCTGAAATGTCTCAAGAGAAGGCAAAAATAACTCAGAATGCAGCCCTACACTGAAAGCTTCATAGTCACCCCTGCAATCAACACTATTCCCAACTGTATGAACACACACATCTGCAATTTTCCCATCCACCTCTGAATAGTGACCTTGTTTTTTATCTTCACCAGTGCCCTGATAATCAAAAACAAAGTTTTCAACCTCTGCACTATGAAGGTGGCCAAAATCTTCAAGGAAACATTCATAATCAGCATCCAAATATATTTCATCATCTGAAAGGCTCACATATGCATCTGAATGCTGGCAATCACTAGCATATTCACTGCCATCCCTTGAATCAATATTTTCTATATTCAGAGTGAAGCTCTACATATCCACTTCATATAAATAATCAGGCATAACTGAGATATGCACACTGCTGCAAGACACAACTTCATGTATGTCTCTCATTTGATCAATTGGAGGGCACCTTGTGTCTGCAGGCTTGTCTTCTAAAGGCTGATAACAATCTTTGTTTTCATTATTACAAGATGTGCTTACATTTTCTACAACATTTTCTTCATGCATCACATCATGGCTGCACACATTATTCTGAAATATATTTCCCTCTATACAATCATCTCTCAATGCACATACTGGGAGAGCTGAAATATATTCACTTTGATAACTGCTTTGACAACTTGCAGCCATGAAACCTACTGGCATTCCATATTTCTCATTGTTTTCTATGTCCATAGCAAATTGGAAAGCCTGGTGAAGTGTGACTGGTTCTTTATCTCTCAACAGATAACTCATTTCTTCATCAAATGCAGCCAAATAAATTGTCAAGCACAATGCATTATTAGGTCTCATATATTCAGGGATCTGCCTGAGCAATTTAATAAACCTAAGATTAAAGGCTGGAACCAGTTCCTCATCTTCCCTTTGGATATTCATAAAATGTATGATCAATGAGGCCACATCAAACCTTTCACCAAACTGCCCTAGGAATGCAACTTCTAAATCTATCCATGAAGAAACTGAACAAACAGGCAGGTCTGAAAACCATATCCTAGCATCATCTTCTAATGACTGAACAAAGAGTCTCATTACTACATCTTCATCCTCTACCTCATAATCTTTTTTAAATTACAAAATCTTTGCAGATGTTTGTTTGCCGATTCAGAATCTGATCCACTATATTTTGGCAAACATCTTCTAATTTTACTGGGAATAATATTTGGGTAACCATATATCCCTGTGAAATTTAGGGCTTTATATCTTTCAATAAAGAATGGTCTTCTCTGAGAGCACGACCAGACTTGATGTTCTAAACTCAACATTTTGAATCAAAGATGAATACCTGGATATATATTGCAGCACTGATAGGTTCTTTCAACAGAGTCGCCACCTCTCAGAGAGAGGACAGAATGTCAGCAAGGCACTTTTGTTTTCTGGATTCATCACCCCAACAGAGCACCACATGGTTCCTTTTTGCTGCAACAACTTCACTGGAAACTAGATTTTCCAGCCCTCAGGTTACTTGACTCTCTCTGTCCCCAGCAGAGTCGCCATTTTGTTGGTGACTCGGATGGGTCACAAGATATATTACTGGAGATGATTAGATAGTACTTTTTACTTCTCAGTTCCCCAGTGGAGTCACCATTTTGTTGGTTTTTCTTCTGAATCAGCATTAGCGTTTGCCACTTCTAATGCACAGGCAGATTCAGCCAACTAATACAGGAGGTTGCGTGAGCTCCTCCCCTTCACTTCTGGTTCTGCCGCACCAAGGGGGGTATCCCTATAACTCAAGATGTAACCTTGACTAGCTCAAAGATAGAAAGATCTAACTTGACAACAACAGGTAGAATACTCTCATGTATGGACCAAGATCTGTATGATAGATCACAAGGTGGGCAACGTTCTTGGACATATATGTCTGGTTAGGGATGAGAGCATGCAAGGGTTTCCTACTCCTAATCCTACAACTAACAGATGGAAGGGAGAGATGGTTTGAAATGGTGTTTGGATGCAAAGCTGGACATAGTGTATAACCTCAACACAGAGCTAGATTGGTGCCTATCCAAGGCTTGGAGTCGGTAGACATACACCTGTGAATGATCAGCATGAATAGCTGAAACTGGATTTCAGGGGGATACATATGATACCTGCCTTACAGATATCTCCCAATACAGAGTGTTAAGCTGTCGATACTTATGGCATCCCTATTGCAGGAAGAAAGATACATGCAAAAGTGGAGACAAAATCAGCATAACACATGCAAACATAGCATTATTCATATAAGATTAACCATGAAATCAGTGGATTCATACCAAAACGTACAACAGGAGATACATAAACTCACAAGTTTTGCTGCACAGAGCAACCAAAACTAGTTGTATCTTATTACAGAGCCAAAATGTCCAGTTTTCAACAACCTAAACAATGGTAACACAGTCTGCCTATATTGGCCAGAAAGTGTACCTCTAGCATTAATTACATGGTTGACCAAAAATCCCGCCAGATACACAGTATCAGAAAAATGGCACTCAACGCATTACCAGATTGGCGCCCAAACATGAATGCAGTAGGTAGGGGAGGAGACAGGAAGAAACCTCGAGCCCTGCGCCACTGTCCGTTGATGTACACCTTCAATCGGGTACCAGATCCGTCCATACCTCTGCAACCTTCGCCATTAATGGCGCACCAACCCGCGGCCTTGGGAAAACATCAAATAGTGCATCGCAACCGTTTCCTGCCAAAATATCTCATCGTGATATTTCAAAATATGCAGGATAGAATTATCCCACATGCACCCCGCGGCGACCCTTTCAACACTTTATATACTAGGCCACAAGCATATATGATGTCGGTGCTTTTGCTCCCAACGACACTAGTATAAGACCTTCATCATCCTCATCCTCCAGCAGCATGATATCCTGTTGCTTGAAATATCACCCTGACGTCAGCATCATCATCGCAATATCACCTACATGATAATCGCTTTCATCGGCACAACCTGATGCATCGGGGGAAGATCCTCCTGCTTAGCCGATACCAAATGTCTGGCCGATGAACATCCTGATGACGTCACCGTCATATCCTGCTGATGTCATCAGCATATCTGCCTATCGCGCACCTCCTCATATTCGGATGACGTCATCATCATGTTTGCAAATATCGAGGGATCTCCACAAGATGATCAGTGTTAGAAATATGACCCCCCTCGGACCTTGATGACGTCATCATACATCGGCATCAGGATGATATTCGGAAGATAATCAGATATTTGGAAATATCATCCTGATGCACACATATCATGCTGCACTGTAGCTCCACTATAAGATCGGGGTGATATATGAATATGTGACTGATATTTGAAATGATCACCCCCATTGGACAATGCATGAAGCCGACAGGCGAATATCTCCCTTCGGAAATATCATGATGCAGACAGGTAGAAAAACGGATATCACCCTGATATAAGAATGACATCAGCATCATCAGGTTGATAAAACAACGAACATGAAGTGATAAAACAACATCAGGATGATCTTGACTAAGATCACCCGATGTTCAAATATGATGACCTTGATGAAGATCGGATCATACTTAGGACTTTGCAGCAACATCATCAGGATGATCTTAAGTAAGATCACCCGATGTTAGAATATCACCCCAGTGAAAGATCATGCTGACAGAAAATATGATGACCCTCGTAAGCAACATCAGGGTGATGTCTGGAAACATGATGATGATGACCTCCTCCAAAGAAAATATGTTGCTGATGTTAAAACATGCTGAGGAGGCCCAAAGACTTAGAACTTTTTTGGATTTTTTGGGAAGGTGCCTGCATGAAAATTGCTAAAATAACCAATAGTGAATTCAGGCACCAACAGGCAACTCGTCTAAATTGTTATATATATCCAGCCCCAGAGTTTTAGGTTTTGATTGCAAATGGGGGTACAGTTAGTTGTTCAGGGAAGTGTCATAGCATTAAATTATCCATGGGAGATTATCAACTTGATACCCCAATGTATGCAATATCCATGGGTGCAGCAGATATTGTTTTGGGAGTACAATGGCTTACTACATTGGGAACAATTGAGATGAACTTCCAAGAACTATTCACGAGATTTCAATCAGAAGGAAAGGTAGTGGAGCTAAGGGGGTTGAAGGCAAAATCCCCACAGATGGTAAGCTCTCATCAAATGCAAAAGTTGCTTAAGAAAGGAGCAGATGGATTTGTGGCCCAGCTATGTTCATTAGAAGTCTCTCAATCTAATGCTCCTACTCATCCAGATTTACAAGCAATAATTGATCGTCACTCAGTGGTTCTTGGAGATATGCCTAAAGGACTTCCTCCTAAGAGGGATCATGACCATGCCATACAACTAGTTCCAGGGAGCCAACCACCAAACATCAAGCCTTACAGGTACCCACACATAAAAAAAAGTGAGATAGAAAAAATTGTTGAGGAGATGCTAGAGGCAGGAATTATCAGGCATAGCCAAAGTGCTTACTCCTCGCCTGTGGTGATGGTGCGTAAGAAGGATGAAACTTGGTGCATGTGTCCAGATTATAGAGTGCTCAACATGTACACCATTAAAGATAAGTTTCCTATTCCAGTCATTGATGATTTGCTAGATGAATTGAATGGAGCTATGTATTTTACCAAGTTAGATCTTAGATCTGGTTATCACCAAATTCGGATTAAGGAGGAAGATATTTGTAAGACAGCATTCCAAACTCATGAGGGTCATTATGAATTTTTGGTGATGCCATTCAGCCTTACCAATGCACCATCTACATTCCAAAGTTTGATGAATTCCATTTTTAAGTTCTTGAGAAAGTTTGTGTTAGTGTTCTTTGATGATATATTGATTTATAGCAAGACTTGGGAAGAACATTTGCAACATGTAGATCAAGCATTACAATTACTCAAAGATCATCAACTCTATGCTAAGCCATCGAAGTGTGCTTTTGGTCTTAAGGAGGTGGAGTATTTGGGACACATAGTTTCACATGAAGGAGTAAAGGTGGACCCTAACAAAATTAAGGCTATCATGGAATGGCCTATTCCAAAAACCATTAAGAAACTGAGGGGTTTCTTGGGATTGATAGGGTACTATAGAAGATTTGTGAAGAATTATGGTCGTATAGCAGCACCCCTCACCACTCTCTTCAAGAAGGATTCTTTTCATTGGAATGAGTCTGCTAATGTAGCATTTGAGCAATTGAAGGAGGCTATGTGTACAACTCCAGTGTTTGCCACTCCGGACTTCACCAAGGAATTCATTGTGGAATGTGATGCTTCTGGAAATGGGATAGGAGCAGTTCTCATGCAAGAAGGTCGACCAATTGCTTTTGAGAGTTGTCAATTAAAGGGTAAAAATCAGCTCAAACCTATTTATGAGAAGGAAATGCTAGCAATCCTTCATGCAGTTAAACAATGGAGGCCTTATTTAATGGGTCGACACTTCAAGGTTAAGACAGATCATGATAGCCTAAAATATTTTTTGGAACAAAGACTATCCTCTGAAGAGCAACAAAAATGGGTCACTAAGATGTTGGGATATGACTTTGAGATTGTCTATAAGAAAGGGAAGGAAAATATTGTGGCTGATGCACTTTCTAGGAAGGACGAGAAAGATGAAGCCTTATTGTGTGCCCTTTCAATATTACAAGCAAATTGGGTGGAAGAAGCCAAAGTAGAATGGAAAAATGATGTTGCAACAAGTAATCTCATCCAACAATTAAAAAGTGATCCTAGTAGTTCAGATAAGTTTTGTTTGAAGGGAGCTATTCTTTGGTATAAAGAGCGTTTGTATCTCTGCAAGAATTCCACTCTTAAACACAAGATTCTCATAGAGCTGCATGAGTCCCCAGTTGGTGGTCATTCAGGATTTTTGAAGACATATCATTGAGTCAAGCAAGATTTTTTTGGGGAAGGATTAAAAGGTGATGTTAAAAAATTTGTGGCTGAATGTTTGGTTTGTCAAAGAAATAAGGGGGAGACAATTAAGACACCAGGTCTCTTGCAGCCCTTATCTATTCCTAGCCAGCGTTGGGAAGAGGTATCCATGGACTTCATCATAGGGCTTCCCAAATCTAAAGGTCATAATGTCATCATGGTAGTAGTTGATCGCCTCACTAAATATGCACATTTCATTGCATTATCACATCCTTTTACAGCAAGTGCAGTGGCAAAAGTTTTCTTGGAGAATATCCAAAAGCTACATGGTACACCTAAGGTTATTGTCAGTGATCGTGATCCTATCTTTACTAGTCACTTTTGGAAAGATTTATTCTCATGTTTGGGTACTCAATTGGCTCATAGTTCTTCATACCATCCTCAATCAGATGGGCAAACTAAGGTTGTTAATAAATGTTTGGAAGGATATCTACGTTGTTTCACTTCAGAGAAGCAATCTCAATGGGTAGATTGGCTACCACTGGCAGAATGGTGGTATAACACTTCTTTTCATAGCTCATAAAAAATGTCTCCATTTTTGGCACTTTTTGGATATCATCCTCCTTCCATCACATCATCATTAAAGGTGTCACCAAGAGTTCAGGCAGTAGAGGACCACTTGCATCATCAACAACAGGTACTTTCAGGACTCAAGGAGAATTTAGCTATGGCACAAAATCGAATGAAACAACAGGCAGACCAACATCGTAGTGAAAGAAATTTTGAAGTTGGGGATTGGGTCTTCTTGAGATTGCAGCCTTATAAACAAATCTCAATGAAGCAACACAAAAAGAATAATAAGTTGTCTCCAAGATATTATGGGCCATACCAAATCATGCAAAAGATTGGTAGTGTTGCCTACAAGCTAGAGTTGCCACCAACAACAAAGATACATCCAGTTTTTCATGTTTCTTATTTGAAGAAGGTAATTGGGCAGAATATTCCTACTCAAACAGTACTACCAGAACTCGATGAAGAAGGAAGAATAATTTTGGAACCAGAGGGCATTCTTCAAACTCGTACAAAGAAGCTGAGGAATAGAACCCTCACTCAGTATCTCATCCAATGGAAGAATTTACTAGTTGAAGAGGCCACATGGGAGGATGAGGAGTTCATTCAAAAGAATCCACACTTGGTTAGCATTGAGGACAATGCTTCTTTGAAGAGGGGGGGCATGCTACGCCCTTAATATTGGTGTACATAGGGTTATGAATAGTCGGCTTGTGGCTATCTTAACTCCTAATTAAGTCATATTATCATTATTATATTGTTGTTTAGTTGTTTAGGTCGACCTAAGGCTTCTATAGGTCTATCTAAGTTGGCTTGGGTGATATCCTAGGCATAAATAGGTATATATAGGAGGTAGTGAGTCTCATTTCATATCATATTCAGTATTGTGTTCTTATTGAAGACTATTGGAGGTATCCCCCTTGAAGTGGATTAGGAGGTTGCCCCCTCGAAGTGGCATATTATTATCAAGTATTTGCATATTTAGATATTGTGCAAGTTGTTTCATTATAGTTTCCTTTTCTATCATAGTGTAGTTCAACTCAGCTCCTTGTAGGTTTTTACTTACATAGTATATTGCATACTCTTTAGTTCCTTCTTGTTGGCCTAGGACTGCTTCAATGGCAAAGTGGATATGAAAAGGCAGTGTCCAATTTGGACCTCTGAGAACTGGATCTTGTGTCAAGAATGCTTTTATCTTTTCAAAGGAATTCTGACAGTTCGGTGTCTATTGAAATTCACTATCCTTTGTCAACAGAGTAAACAAAGGTGCAACAATTTTGCTAAATCTTGAATAAACCTCCTATAATAACCTGCATGTCCAAGGAAGCTCCTTACATCCTTCTGTCTCTATGGAATAGGCAGGGTAGATATAATTTCAATCTTCTTTGGGTTAACTTGTATGCTTGCATTGAGATAAAATGTCCCAAGACTATATCATGTGTCATCATCATAAAACATTTTTCATTGCTCAAAGATAGATTGTGCTCTATGCATCTCTTTAAAATTTTCTCCAGGTTGTGTAAAGATTCATCATATGTTTCACCATATGTGGTGAAGTCATCCATGTAAATTTTCATGCTATCATGGGCAAAATCAGAGAAAATACTGATGAATGATCTTTGAAATGTGGCTGGAGCGTTGCACTGACCAAAAGGAAAAACATAATATGCATAGGTCCCCCAAGGGTAGGTAAATGTTGTCTTATCTTGATCCTCTGGTGCAATCTTGATTTGGTTATAGCCACTAAAACCATCAAGAAATGAGAAATATTTCTTCCTTGCTAAAGAGTCAAGAACTTGATCAATAAAGGGAAATGGGAATTGATCCTTCCTGGTGGTAGCATTTAGTTCCCTGTAATCAACACAAACTATCCATTTGCCACCTTTCTTGTGAACTATGACCAATGGTGAAACCCATTCACTGTCTGAAATAGGGTATATAAACCCTGCATCTAAAAACTTTTGAAGTTCTGCTTTCACTATCTCTCTGAGAGTAGGGTTCATGCATCACTATTGCTATCTTATAGGTCTGTGGCCATCATCAATGTAGATTTTATGCATACACAAAGCAAGATTTATGCCTTTCATATCACTATAATCCCATGCAAATGTTGTTGAGTGGGTTTGTAATACTGCCTGTAGGGATTGTTGCTGCTCATCAGTCAATGTATTATTAATAGTCAACATCTTTCTTGGCTTGATTTCTAATGGTTTAGACATTTCTTGCACAGAGGACAAATCAAGGCTAGGTATTACTGGCAATCATTGCTGGAGTAACAAAGTATGAAATATTTGAGATACCTTCTCTGAGGAACTGGTAGGTATTATGCTTCTTAAGGGATCTTGTAAGCTAGATAAACAGTCTTGCTATTGAGGGTGCCTTTCGCGGTCATTTTGTACAATGTGAGTGATCAACTCATCTTCATCCTAAATATCCAGTAAAGGGCTGTGTTCAATAGTCATCAAGGTTTGCAGAGAGTAGTTGTCTTCATCTTCTAGGGTAGGCCAAATGATCTGCTCAAGCTCATGGTATGGTTGGGCTGGTGGATATAAAACTAATTTCTTAGTCACAGTCCCATTGGATATGATCATGATACCTGACCTGCAACCTATAAATGCATCTGTTGTGGCAAGCCATGGTCTACCTAGTATAAGAGGATAACTAGTGAGATTAACCTTGGGTTGTAGAACTATGAAACCAGTAGGGTATTCCCAAGAATCTAATGCAATTGCCAAATCTTTAAATACTCCTTCAGGTTTAACTATAGACCTATCAACTAATTGTAAGACTGTCTGAGTAGGGCTAAGGTTGTTCAACTAGAGTGTCTGCATTGTCTCCTTAGTCATTACATTAATTACAACACCTAAATCTATTAGAGTATTCTTAATTAGAGTCCCATTGATTTTGACATCCACTACTAGACTACCTGGATTTGTATATTTGGGAACAGTTATATTCCCCAACATTATGTCAGCAAGGTTACCCAAAACAAGAGCTATCTTTGGGTCTATCCTCTTCCTCCCTACTTTCTTTATGCAAAGATCTATGATAGTCTTAGTATAGATAGGAATATCTTTGATGGCTTGGATTAAGGGAATCTTTATGCTTATATCTTGTAGCTGGCCTATAAGGTCAGTTTCAGACTGTGCTAGTTGCTTCTAGATGGCCAAGCACTCAGGGAAAGGAGGCTTAGGATGTGAATTGTTTTGAGGTCCCTGAGTTGATTCAAGTTCCAAAGGTGGTTTATCTGAGGCTTCCTCTGTGGGTTCTTCATCTTCATGTTCTGTAATTTGGGGAGATGAAGGGTCCGCAAGTTGCTTCCCTGATCTGAGATGAACATTACTCACTTCTACCCCATAGGTGGGGTATTGCATCACCTCGTTAGTATAAGCCTATTGAATAGGCTTGTTGTTAGGATTAGGTGTAGGTTGGGCAGGGATTTGGGTAGGTCTAGGAGGTGGATTTTGAGGTGCTGATGGAGGCATTATGGTTGGCTACTGTGGTTGAGATGGAATCATAGGTTGCTGGTAATTTGCATTTTGCTGCCATTAAGGTTGCTGTGTAGGCCACTGGGGGTTATAGTCGGAACCTTGAAAACCTTGTTGGGGCCATGGGTTTGGCTACTGTTGGCTCCAACTATGTTGTGGAGTAGGCCATTGTGGGTTTTGCTAGAAATTTTTATTACTAGGCCATGGCTGAGTGTTCCAAGTAGAGAAAGTTTGGTTTATAGTAGGAAAGGGTGAGCTGAAATTTAGTGGATCAGAGGGCATACCTTGTATTTGTTGCCAAGGTCTCCTTTGAGCTATGAATAACATTTGTCCATCCTCTCCTTCAAATGGTTGAAATTCTAGCCTTTCAACCTTCTCTTGCTAGATACTTTCCACCCTTTTACATTTACAATTGGCCTTCCTTTGCCTGCAATTGCGACAGTACTCAGTAAGCATTGCATCAGCTTCTTCTTGTTTCTTCTTGATGTGAAGAGTGTACAGTTGTGTAGCCATATGTCTGATTATGTCCTCCTTCATGTTGGACAGTAAGTTACTGATTTCCACTTTGGAAACTCCATTGGTTGCTTTGTTTGTAATTGATGTCCTTTCTCCTCTTGGTCATCTAGTAAAAGTTCTTGAATAATTTTAGCAAACTTTACAAATTGACTCAAAAGGTAGCTGAGAGATATCACCTTGCCCAACGAGATTCAAAACATCCATATGTTAGGGTAAATTGGATCAACAATGAATATGCAATGATAAACAATATCAAATGCCCAAAACTCAATAGAATAGTTAACTAAGAAGATTAAATCAAATAAGCAATGAATCAACAAAAGAAAACCTTCCTTAGATTGAAACTTCCATTGATTACCTATCAAAATCGTCCTTTCTTGTATGAAATAGGCCCTTAGAGAGTGCACTTCTTTACTTTGTTCGAGAATGTCAATTGAGAATGGCTGTGGTAATGTCGCAATGAAGAGGAGCTTCATAATGATGGTAGTAGTACATAGTGCGTAGTAAAAAGTGTGATCACAAGCAATGAAGGAATTGGTGCCAAAGGCACATTGTAATTCCTACAGAGTAACAATACTTAAAGCTTGAATGATTGAAATGGAAGAATGAGGTTGTACTTATAGACTTGGGAAAGAAGAGATCAACGGTTGAGAACAGTTGAGGAACGTGCAATGAAAAAGAAAAAGACATGTGTCTTGCTTTCTTTTGCATGAGAGGATTTGCTAAGAATAGAAGAATGAGTTAAAGCATTTAAAAGAATATAATAATCAGTTAAGTGATTTAAAACAAGAAGGGATTTGCATGAGAATAAGAAGATATTTTTCTTTATTAAATATTAGGAATATTTAATTGCATGTGCAAAAAGATTGAATTATATTTAGAGATAAATCAATTTAGAAAAAAAGGCAACTTAAATAAATAATTGATTTATTTAAGTTTAGAGAAGATATTATTGGAAGAAGCAATTAAATAATTGGAATTATTAATTTAGAAGATAAGAAAGCAAATTAAATAAATAAATTTATTTAATTGTTGTGCATGATTTTGGAAGAATAAATAAAATATTTGATTGTATTTTATTTTTAGAGATTGAGAGAATTTAAATAAATTTGATTTGATTTATTCAAATTTGGAAGAATGAATTTTGATTTAATTAAATAATTGAGAATTATTTAATTGTTTGGAAGAACTAAATTAAATAAATGAATTTATTTAATTTTGACCTTAGAAGCAGTAATTAAATATTTTGATATTTAATTAACTTAGAAGAATGTGAATCGTGTCATTTTTAGGCGTATACATTTTACCCCTCTTTGATGCAATGCAGTTTACAATGTTGCTTCAAAGAATAGAATTTCTGACAATGATACATGCCCCAGTTTGCCCCTGGTACAGGTTATGATGATAGGATGCCCTCTCGGGAGATTGGATGGGAAGAAGGTAGAAGGAAGAGAGACGATCAATCTCATGAAGATGAAGGGAAACTAGGTTGGGTTTGAAGAGAAACTGAATGATACGCGATGCAAGATAGAATGATACCACACACAAGCAAGTAAGCAAGTATGCACAAATGATACAAGAATAATCAAGGTGGGCGCCAAAATTGTTAGGGTAAATTGGATCAACAATGAATATGCAATGATAAATAATATCAAATACCCAAAACTCAATAGAGTAGTGAACTAAGAAGATTAAATCAAATAAGCAATGAATCAACAAAAGAAAACCTTCCTTAGATCAAAACTTCCATTGATTGCCTATCAAAATCATCCTTGCTTGTATGAAATAGGCCCTCAGAGAGTGCACTTCTTTGCTTTGTTCAAGAATGTCGATTGAGAATGGCTATGGTAATGCTGCAATGAAGAGGAGATTCACAAAGATGGTAGTAGTGCGTAGTGCATAGTAAAAAGTGTGATCACAAGCAATGAAGGAATTGGTGCCAAAGGCGTGCTATAATTCCTACAGAGTAACAATACTTAAAGCTTGGATGATTGAAATGGTAGAATGAGGTTGTACTTATAGACTTGGGAAAGAAGAGATCAATGGTATAGACAGAATGAAAAGATCAGCGGTTGAGAACAATTGAGGAACGTGCAACAAATAAGAAGAAGACATGTGTCTTGCTTTCTTTTGTATGAGAGGATTTGCTAAGAATAGAAGAATGAGTGAAAGAATTTAAAAGAATATAATAATTAGTTAAGTGATTTAAAATAAGAAGAAGGGATTTTCATGAGAATAAGAAGATATTTTGCTGCCAAGGTCTCCTTTGAGCTATGAAGAACAATTGTCCATCCTCTCCTTTAAATGGCTGAAATTATGGCCTTTCAACCTTCTCTTGCTGGATGCTTTCCACCCTTTTGCATTTACAATTGGCCTTCCTTTGCCTACAACTAGGACAGTACTCAGTAAGCATTGCATCAGCTTCTTCTTGTTTCTTCTTGATGTGAAGAGTGTCCAGCTATGTAGCCATATGTCTGATTATGTCCTCCTTCATGTTGGACAGTAAGTTATTGATTTCCACTTTTGAAACTCCATTTGTTGCTTTGTTTGTAATTGATGTCCTTTCTCCTCTTGGTCGTCTAGTAAAAGTTCTTGAATAATTTTGATAGACTTTACAAATTGACTCAAAAGGTAGCTGAGAGATATCACCTTGCCCAATGAGATTCAAAACATCCATGCATTCATGGTGAACTAAAATTTAGTGGATTAGAGGGCATACCTTCTATTTGCTGCCAAGGTCTCCTTTGACCTATGAAGAACAATTGTCCATCCTCTCCTTCAAATGGCTGAAATTCTGGCCTTTCAACCTTCTCTTGTTGGATGCTTTCCACCCTTTTGCATTTACAATTGGCCTTCCTTTGCCTACAACAAGGATAGTACTCAGTAAGCATTGCATCAACTTCTTCTTGTTTCTTCTTGATGTGAAGAGTGTCCAGCTATGTAGCCATATGTCTGATTATGTCCTCCTTCATGTTGGACAGTAAGTTACTGATTTCCACTTTTGAAACTCTATTTGCTGCTTTGTTTGTAATTGATGTCCTTTCTCCTCTTGGTCGTCTAGTAAAAGTTCTTGAATAATTTCGACAAACTTTACAAATTGACTCGAAAGGTAGCTTAGCGATATCACCTTGCCCAATGAGATTCAAAACATCCATGCAATCATCCTTAACTCCTCTCAATAAAACAAGTTTTAATGATTCTTCAGACAATCTATTTTGGGGGTTCTTCTTTAAAGCAAAATTGAATCTTTCACCATAATCTTGCAATGGCTCCTCTTTTTGTGACATCTTGAAAATGTCATCTCTCCACCTATCATGTCCTCAGAAGTAATCTTGGTATTTCTGCAAGAATTTCTCCTTCATTGTATCCCAGTCCCATAAACCATCTCAAGGCTACATCCTTGAGGGTAGAAGGAAAGAGTTTCAGCCTGTGAGCATATGAGGTGTAGTCATAGCTCCTACATAGGATATCAAACTCAAACAAAAATGTATCTGGGTCCTCTATCACCAGGCCATAGAAGACTAGTAATACTAATGGTAGAATATTTTTCAGCACTGTAGCCCTCTCTTGATCAGTGATAGGAAACTCGAACATTGCTTGCTTTGGTGGATCCTCCACTGCAGCATTTACCATGGTTCTGAAGGTCCCTTCTGTAGTTGTGGAAGAAGCTTATGAAGATGTAGAAGGTGTTGATGAAGATGTAAGATCAATTTATTAATCTAACTGAACAAAGGAAGGAGAGTCCTATTCAAACAAGAACTCTTATGCAATGGCTTGCATGAAGACCACATATAAGCTGTGTTTGAAACAAGTCTACTTCTTCTACATTTATTCAAGTCCATGATGGTTCACATTCATCCTCCAGTTGCCTACACTTTTGGCATCCTAACTTCACTTCCTTTAATTCTTCTATCCTGCAACTCACTGCAAATGGTCATTTCCATGATGCCACGTTCTTGCTGCATAGGGGTTAATTCACAAAACATATGCACACAAATAACCTTCATAATTAAACCATAGGATTCCATCTATATTGCATGTGTACTCATATTTAAATCATTCAATTGATAATATCATCACCATATTCCATATTAATATTATAGATTCAAAGTCTTGCAAAGTATATAAAAAGATAGCATATAATAGTGGTGATGTTGGTAAAGTGTCTGAAGGATCCTATGGAAAAGTTCTAAAAGCATATAGAAACAACATAAAAAGAGGTCAATATTTCAACCCATTAGCAAGGATCCAAAAGATTTTTGATAATGCAGATGATTTGATTGAAAGTGCTCCAGCAGGGGAGGAGAGACCTACATATGACCTAGGCAGTTCAAGCAAGGCATATAGGAAAAGAAGTGAATCCCCTGATGCACCTCCTACTAAGAAAGTAAAAATCATTGATTTGGAGCATGAGGAAGAAGTTGAATTGATATATTTAGAAGAAGAAATAAATAAACAAGAACAAGAAATCCCCAACAGGTGAATTCACCTGTAAGAATAACACCCTATGTCTCTTCTAATAACAGATTGGTAAGGTCAACCACTAGGCATCAAATTGATATGGAGGACATTAGAGTTTTGGCTTGCTCACAATTTTTAGAAGATGATGCTTTCATAAACACCTCTGAATTCAAGGTATATGTGCTAAAGGTCAGGAATGAGGAGCTCCAGAAGAAGATAGAAGAAGCTAAGAGTGGAGCTGACCGAGAGAAGTATAAGGAAATAACTTAGAGGGTGTTGAATGAAGTCAATCAAGACATCAACAAGATGACCCCTAATGAGGGAAGAGCTATGGTAGAGAAAAGTGGCTTGCTATTGCTTCCACATTGGATCCTAGCAGATGCCATAGCTTTTGATATAGTCTCAAGGAATGATACTGGTGAATCTAATGATCAAGTGGAGAAGGTACTCTCAGGTGCAGGATTTAATCCTAGGTTTGAAACCCTAGCAATATGGGCATTCACCCCAAACAATAATAAGCCAAGGGTTTGATTAGGAGAGTTGACAAGGGATGTTATCATAAAGAGAGTGTTAGACACTCCATCCCCTCAAGCTGCAAGCCTAAACATTCAAACAACATATTTTGTTGAGGCTGTAAAAAATAAGTTGCAAAGGGACTATGATGAACTTTTGCTGAAATATGGACAAACCATTTTAGAATTGAGTAAATGTGAGGAATTGATGTTGGCTCCAAGTAATTCAGCTCAAAGTGTTCCTGTTCTCATACGAACTACAGAATCATTTCCAATAGACAGGGAGGGTCTACTCACAGATATAAAAGAGCTGAAAGAGGAGGTGAGAAATTTGAAAGATGAAAATAAAACTATTGTTAAGGAGTTAATTACAGTTTTGATAAATCATAAGCTGTCTAAGATTATAGCCAGGATTGAAGACACATGGAAGTTATATTCAAGCATAAGAAAAGCCCAGGATTAGCATGAGAAAAACAAGGGGAACTTAGACAACATGATTAAGGTATGGCTACCACGAACAGGGGAAGTGAGGAACTTGCATAAATGTTCAAGGTTTGCCCCAGATGCCCCACCAAAAATAAAATTGACTCTTGACATGCTGTTGATATTGGAGGAAGTGGTAGCCTTCCAATTGAAATTGGAGAAGGTTTTGAAAGAAAAAAGACAACTCATTGAGGAGATGGACAAAAGGATAATGCCAAGCATTTTGGAAAGTGATGGATAGATAAGAGGTATGAACAGGTGGAAAAATGACTGAAAATTTAGCTAGCCAGTTGGTATCCTTGAGTTGTGTAGAGGCAGATCCTAATTTGAGCATTTTGAACTCTACATTGGACAAGTTGTATACCTTGGAACTCAGTTTGGATACATTTTGCAAAGAATAAAAAAAATTATTAGATGCAAGGTACACAGGGTACAATGATAAAATAGAAAAATTAATTCCTTTTCAGTCACCCACAGAATGGTTATATACAACTTGGATGGAGAAGTATGTCCTAGACAAATGAAGATGTAATCACGTGAAAGGATAATACATTTTTCAATTATTTTTGTAATCTCCAAGACGAATTGTATTTTGTCTTTTCTCTTTCATATATATATGTAATTTGAACTTGTTTTCCCAATGCCTATCGGCAGTGGCTTGTATTGTAAGATTCATGTAGTCGACATAGGATAATGAATATTGAGTACTACATTCTTGTGTCTATAAAAGAACATGTAGTACTACTTTGTAAGGTTGTTGAAAGATTTGGGAAACTTTGATAATGAAAATAAAGAGCAATTCTGGAAGTTGGCCATATTTTTGAGTTGTGAGTTCATTTTCTTGCATTGTTGAATGTATGTTTTTATGAGCATTTTTATCAATTTCAGGTTGAGCTTATATGAAAAATGCCTTTGAGCATGTGTTTCCAATAATTGTCTCTTGTGTTGCATGCATTTTTTTTTTAAGGAAGATACTAAGGGTTTCAGAATTCATAAATATACATTCTCTATATTGCATGTCTAGTTTTCTGCTTATAATCAAGGATTAGATTAAAATGCTTTAAGTCAAATATGGGGAAGTTTGTTTTGCAACAAGGATATCTGTAAGAAGAACTATTGGGAATACCCATTCATGGATTGTTTTCTGTAAGGAAGGGAACATAGGAAATCCTCTAAATCTGTATGTTTGAGATGCTTGTGAGAACAAGTCTGCATTTGTAAGAGATTGACTCTAAACCCTAGGATTGGCACTGATCAGGGTTGGGCTTATTTTCAAAAAATACCCAGAATCAGATAATCACACACATTAAAACCATAAAAATCAAAATCAAATTGTTAGTTTGTATGAGTAGGGTTTTAGTTTCATGTTCTCTGAGCCATCTAATGAAATTATTTCCAAAACTAGCCACTTTGAAGTAATTATACAGTTTTGGTATACAGATAGGAGAACATATCTACTTTAGTTGTTAATATCAGGTGAAATAAGGATTTGTCATACAGATATTGAATCAAGGGAACACCCCCTAGGTCTAGCAGAGCCTAAAGTGTAGAGGAGAACAAATAATTGTCTTCTATTCATTGGCCACTGACCTAAGAATCCTAAGCATAAAAGCTAGCTACGTTTTAGGGAAACTCAGACCATTAGTTGGGAACACCAATAGAAATATCCCTTGATGACTTTTTTGTAGTACCTCGTATGTCCAAGGAATGTGTACACCTCCTAGGTTTGTGGAACTTTAAGATGAATAATTATTGTACAATATTGGCTGGGTCTACTAGAGGTCATCATAGAAGCTTATGTGTCCTAACAACAACCCAAAAGGAGTTGCAAACACACACTTCTTTAAGTTCAAGGAAATTTGAAGTTGTCAACAATTTCAAACATTAGGTGCAAATAATGACAATGATCTTTAACCAGCCCAAACACTATCCAATCATCTAGATAGACTTGAAGGGATTTAAGAATGAAGACTTCAAAAGTAATGACCACGATACATGAAAAGATAGTCAGTGCGTTCTTTATCCCAAATGGAATTACAATGTAAGCAAAGGAACCCCAGTCTATTGTTTAAGTTATTTTTGGCCTATCTTCACCTAATGGTATCCTAAAAATCCATTAGTGGAAGTGTAGATTTCTTGTCCTATGACCCCCTCAAGAATTTATTTAGTAAAGGGTGTAAGAAATGGATCAACTACACACACTAAGTTGAGCTACCAAAAGTCCACACAAATTTGGATACACCCATCCTTCTTGATGCTGATAAAAATGGTACTTATCCATTTAGACACCTTGACTAGCATAATTGTTCTATAAACCAAAATATTGTCAATTTCCTCTGACTTTGGAATGTAGATTAGGGTTCATGCAATATGGCCTTTTTTGCATGGGCTTCACACCTTCAATCAACTTTATGTGCATCACTCCTAAGGATGGGTGCACACCCTTCATCTCTTTATAGCTTTGTAGGAAGGGATCTTGATATTCACAAAGCAATTCCACAACCTTCGCTACCTCCTCAGTTGACTAGTAGTCACCAATGGTTGCAAGCTTAGGTTCTACTTCTAAACTAATATTCACCTTGATCAATTTCAAGGGCTCATGGTATGGCTCATTCCTCAACTCCTTAGAAACAATCACTTTTCATGACCCAAAATAAGTTTCAACATCAATATGGTTCTTAATTGGTCCTTCCATTTGATACACCATCTTCTCCTTCCTTTTTGTAGCTAGTTTTGCTCCATCAAGACTTGCTCATCCTCTTTGTTGGAATCATTGTTTATGTTTCTCTCATCAAAGGTTTTAGGTAGAGACATATTGTTCCATTTGTTAATTTTTGACATGTGCTCTTCCATTTTTGCTTTATATCCCATGATTTTGCACCTAATCCATTGAAGAGATTGATGTAGTCTTATTAAGGGAGAAGAAAAGGAAAATGTGTGAACAAAGACATACTATAGGTTCTCCCAATTGGTCATCTCCTTTTGTAGTTCATAATTGGCATACCACACACACACCTAAACCCACAGGGAAGAGTACAAGGCATGTGTCCATAGAGATGAGGGAATCACGAATGATCTATCCATCTAAGCTGCTTCACAATTCTAAATATGCTCCTCAAGTATTGTGATTCCATTATAGCTTAGCAGGTGGCATGCCTAATTATTCTTTTTAAACCTAATGCACATCATCTTGCACTTGTATCCAAGTATTAGAAAATAGGTCAATGGGTTTCCCACCATTGCACCATAATCCCTCTAAGAGAGTGATCCAAGGAGGCCATGCATTCATTCTCCTAAGGAAAATACATCTCCATTTCTCATATGAAATTTTGAATATTTTCATCCCCTTGATATTTTGGTTAGTTGGTAGTGTTCATTTTTCCTACACATCTCACATACTTCATCCTTGTAGATCTTCATACCTAGGGTGATGTGTTCTTGTTTGCTTCAATGGTTCCATAGTCTTGTCCAACTAACTCATTAGATCTATGCACCTAATTGCCACAAGCGACACTTGTGATGTCAAATATTATAATGGGCATCATCCCATTGCAAGACGCCATCAAAAGTAGACTCTAACTATTCCATGCCTTGAGCAGTGATGTTATAGATACGATTGATCTCTTCACCATTAGCTACAAATTCAACATAGGGTGGCCCATGGTCGCTATCTAAAGAAAAGACTACTCTTTGATTACTATTTTCAAAGCTGATATAGTGCCTTTTGATCTATAGATTAGCACTATCGGTGTAGCACCATAATCTACCTAGTAGGATTGGGAAGTTGTTTTCTTCAACCAACTCTATGACCTTAAAGTACCCCTTGAAATGGACTCCCATTAGAATTATGGTGGTTGTTAGCAAGGTGTAGAGTATGGAGTAGAGCTGACTAGAAGTTGGTGCATCTACTATACGGAGGCTAGAAGCCAACATAATATGCTACAAAACACATCCCTATATGTAATAGACATAGTATATATAGATATAAGATATGAAGATATAATATAGGAGAATGTAGTAAGGATATGAGATAGATTCTGATATGAAGATGACATAGACGTCGAATGCAATCGGTGAGGTAGAGACTTAGACCTACTAGAGGATGGATGTATAACCTTTGATTGTTGTTTATATATATGGAAATTTGCTGGTACCAGGTAATTCTTTGTTGTCTTATTATTATCTGTATGTGATGTTCTATTTTTTTATTCTTTTTGTTTTTCTATCAATCTCTAGCTACTTGACTGGGGTATAAATTAACTACAAATATTTTCCTGGGGACCGGATCTCTGAACCGGTAACTCTCACCATTTCTTGCCAACATTTGGTTCTGTTTTCGAGACCCTGGAAGAAAGTAGTTAAAGATTAAGGGTGCAAAACATTCAAAAGAGTAGTGTAGAGTTATGGAGAAAAGAGAAGGCGAGGTTGGCAGAGAAAATTTTTAAATCATAGAGGAATATAGGTCTCCTTAAGTTTCTACCTCTATGAGACTGGGCAGACACTTAAGGTGATGGTGAATGGAAAGGGAGTAGAGTCCGCATGGACCTTTCAAATGATGTGACTCTTCAAACAAGGATTCCATGGGATATAAGAGGACTAATGAAACATCAAATCAAGAAAACCCATGGTGAAAGGGGAGAAGTGGAAGAAAAGAGAGATCGGTGAAGACATCAGAACTAGAATGGAGATAAGCAGAGAAGAGAGATTAAAGAAAACATAGGAACAACAAGAATGCTACCATAGAAGGATGGAAAGGGCACAAGATATGGAAAAAGAAAGGATAATAGAAGTTGCAGAAGAAAATGAGGAAGAATTTGTGGAGCACACCATGGAGGGTGCTGCCAGAAGGGAAAAAGAAGACAAGCGTGTCAAGGAGGATGTTGCTGAGTGCACCATTGTGGGTGCTACTAGAGAAAGAAGGTTAGAAAGAGAAGAGATAGAGTATGTTATGGAGGATATTATTGAGCATGCCACTATGGGTGTTGTCAGAGAAGAATGTGGAAGGAAAAAGGAAGAAAGAGGCGAATTAGGGTCTATGCCACAGACTACTAGAAAACATGAATTAACACTAGAAATTTTGAAAATGGATGAGGAACATGTAGAGGAACTAATTTGCCAAAGCATAAAGGAGATAAGAGGAGGAGAAGATGTGATCAACATTGAGAGGAGTTTTGAGGGTTTTGGCAGGTTATTTCAATCATCATTGGATGCTAACATGATGTCATTCACAAATGAAAGAGTATCCCCTAATTTGAAGAGACACTATGAAGAGACACAAACTTTGAACCATGAGTCACCCTGAGTGCCATATAAAGTCAAGAAAATTTTAGTTGAGAAGGAAAATAATAAAGCAATTAGCAAACAAGGAAGTGGAGAGAATAGAAGAGATTCAGGGTAATTTTGCAGAGGTTTTGGGAGAAGAGTACTTTGATATCTAAATATAGAGAGACAAGGGAAGAGAACAAAAGCAAGTTGATAGAAGACAACCTATCCAGAGGAGCAAACTAGAGGAAACCTACCACAAAGCATCAGAGATTTTGAGAAGACCCATCATGGACATTCATATTAAGTTACTAGTCTTTGAGAAGGACACTACTGAAGCAGCAGAGCACATTTTTGTTTTGGAGTCTATTTGGAACTGGAAGGGAGTAACAAGAGATGAAACCAAGTTATTTGACTTCATAGGCAATTTATAGAATCAAGCATTGAAGTGGTATAGGAAGACATGTCCAAACAATAATAAGGAATGGGATGATATCAAGAAACTATTATTGGAGAATTTTGGAGTTATGAATGTTTCGATAAAGGGGTAACTAAGATGAGAGATTTGATGCAATTTTGACAAAGAATCAATAAAGGACTTTAATAGAATATTCAAGGAGATAACTAGGAAGTTGGAGGAACCACTGGTTGAGAAGCAAAAGATAGAATGGTTTATTTCTGGAATAAGCCCTAAAATAAGGTCAGCCCTAGATGGAAGAATATTTGAAACATATGTAGAAGCAGTGACACTAGCCTACCAAAAAGAGTCTCAGTCTTGGCATAGACAAGATAAGATGAAGGAAAACCTAGAATTGGAGAAGCTAAAATTAGAATTGGAGAAGTTGAAGCTAAGAAAGGAGGTTTTGGCCAAGCAGGAGGAGAATACACATAAACAAAAACCTGATATTTGGTGCTTATACTATACAAGAGAAGGTCACTTGAGAAATGAACACCCTAGGATGAAAAGTGAAAGACAAGTTGTCACAATAAAAGTAGACATGAAAGAAACAACAAAAAGAGTCAATTCAGTATATTGTGGATTATATGAAGATTGGGATGACCATGAAACACCAGACTGTCCTTCATCGAACTTTCAGAGGAAAAGAGAATTTGCTGTTGAAGAAGATGAAACATGGTACACAAACTTGGAAGAGAGGAACAACATGTCGTTTGTAGGAAGAAAATCACATGATCAAGGCTATAAGCAACCAAATTGGAGAAACCAGAGGAATGCCAACGTAATACAAAATTCAAACTATGGCGGTCCATCCTATGGGAATAGCTACAATAATGATGATAGAGAATAATTTGACAGTTACAGAGGAGGCAGAGGCTGTGGAAGAAGTCAAAGAAGGAGGGAGGATGCAACATGTTTCAATTGTTGTAAGCTAGGACACTTTGCTAATGAATGTTGGGCCGAAAGGAATTTACATAATGTTAATTTTGTAGCGGCACAGAGCATGATTTATTTTCTTGTGAGAGATCACAATAGTACTTTTGGAATGCACAACCACAATCTAAGAGTGATGAGCGACAGAACCTGAATAATAAAAAATGAGCTAGGGTTATAAGAAGGGAACCAAATGGTCAAGGAGAAAGAACTTGCTTGAAGAATAGTAGGGAGAAAACAGACATATCTTCAACTAAATCCACAGAAGAAGAAGACTATTATTAGAGAAGCAAGCCAAAACATATGGGAAAAGATAGAATAAGAAGGAAGGAGAAAGTTGTGGTACTAACAAGACAATGAACAAATACCAAAAGGCACTATATCACTAAGATAGAAGAAAAAGATAGTGAGAAGGAAGAATAATTTATTCCCACTAAGAAACAAGATGAGGAAGTTGTGAAGGAAGCCAAACAAACAATAAGGAAGGAGCATGAGAAGGAGAATAAATACAAGCAATTTTTCACCGAAGGAGAAGTAGATGCTCTCAAGCAAATATTCCAATTGACACAACAACATAAACTCATTGAGAAACTGAAGCAATATTCAAAATATTATAACAAGGAGTAAGGTCACAAGAGTCAACTCCAGAGGATGGGAAGAATAGATAGAGAACGGAAGACAAAACCACTTATGATGGATGTTCATATCAATCACAGAAAAGTCTAGAATGTCATGATAGATTTGGGATTAGATGTCAACATGATAACAAAGAAACTATGGGAGCAGTTAGGAAGACCTAAGTTGACAGAGACAACTTACAACATAATTTTGGTAGATGGATCCAATTTGCAGACAATGGGAACATGGAATCAAATGGAAGTTAACCTAATGGGGGTTAAACAAGTCTTAGACTTCATTGTTGTATCCATGAAGGATCAAAGAGAAGATTTCAATGCACTGTTAGGGTTGAGATGGTTTGTGGATACAAACGGTATCATAGACTCCCAAAAAGAAGAACTATCATTTGCTAATGATAACAAGACCTCAACATTCCTTTGGGATCATCAATGGAGGAAGCATACATAGATGAAGTCAGTCAGATCAAAGACAATGATAAGGATGCAAAGAATCTCTACACAATTACAAGGTTGGATGCAGAGGAGACAATAGATGAGGGAAAGTGGAAATAGAAGATGACCAATACAATACATACAGTGAGGAGGTATTAAAAGTTTGGATGAGAGAAGAACCAGAACTAAAAACAAGGAAAATGTTGGGTTACCAGAGATATTCATGATCAAGACCAACAAGGAAAACATACCGCAATCCTCTGCATTTCATCAAAACCCACCTTAGGCCACTTGTGACACATTGAGGAGAGATGAGTATTCTACATCTCAGAAATTTCAGCAAATGGAGCAAAGGAAGTAGAGGAATCGATATATCAAGATGAATGTGTTACTAGAGATACATGCAAGACAATCACAAGAAAAGAGGAAGAAGAAAAGGGGAAAAGATGCAAGGAAAACATTGTGGGGAGGTCACTCTGGATGTCAAGAAGTATCCATGGAAAGCCCTAGAAGTGGATAAAGACAATGCATTACCGAATGTGTCGGTAGATGTCATCTACACAGAGGATGCAAGGAAGTATATGTTGATAACTGAGAGGGGGGGGGTGAATCAGTTATCCTAATTATTTCCCTTATTGAACTTTCCTTTTAATTGAAGCAGCATAAAATCAAACACAAGACATCAACCATGAAATAAGAAACACATGACACAGTATTTTGACGTGGAAACCCTGTTAAGGGAGAAAACCACGGGGTGATTAACCCAAGAATTATTCTCTGTTAGAAGAATAGGAAATTACAAAAATGGCACTTGCCAATTAGGGCTCACTGCCCGAGCACACTGCTCACAAGAGGCTCACTACCTACAAGAAGACACACTGTCTACAAAGTGATGAGAATCACAGTCTTGAACTGATTGGAAGCATCTGCATATGCTGGAGTTCAGTTCCGGTTAGGCTCAGTACACTGATCTGCTGCACTTCATCTTTCCTCTGTTCTTTATTCTGCTATCTTTCACATACCGAATCCTTTTTGCTACCTCTGCTCTTTCTCTGGACTTATTCGCATATCTCTCTATATCACATCACACTTCACAACTAAATCCATCCTCTATAAATATCCGCACAAGTAATTTCATCACCTTTCTAGTCGGCATCCGGAACAGTCTAGTTTCTTATAAACTCTCATTCTGTCGGCTGAATCCTTCCTCACCAAGCAATGCGGATCAAGCATATACTTGTAGGTATCATTAATCATGTCGGCCAAACATGATTCATGCCTTCACAACCTCTGTCATCAACAGTAACCCATCCGGAAAGCAGTCTGATACTCTGCCAGTCAGTTCTTCCTCTGTTTTCACTGTCTCTCAGGAATCCGGTACTCAACCATTCATATCTTTTTCCTTGTCCATCACCGGAGGCTAAATCCTTGGAATATACCACTCAAGGTAGTCCTCTTGACTTCCCCAAATCCGTACTGCACCAAGACACTTCCACTGAGAGGTCCGGACCAATCTGTCGGACCTTGCCACATGCTCTGTTCTTCTTCACCGGACCACAACATTCTTTATTCTGACTTCCGGTAGAGACACATCATGACTTGCGGATATGTGGGATGACCTTTGTTGCCATCAATGACAACAACCATGAATCCATATAGTGTCTCTTGCCAACAATCTCCCCCTTTGGCATTGATGGCAACACTTAGTGAAAAATGACTAAGTGTTTTCACTATGCTCCCCCTTTGCTGATGCTCTGTCTTTATATACAATTTCCGGAACTCCGCCTTAGTTGGATCCCTCATTTTTCACTGCTCCTCACTCCCCCTTTGACATCAATGGCAAAGGGTAGGGTCCGCATATCAAAATTTTCAAAAATTTCTTATACTTAGCCGCATATTTACATACTCACATATATTGAAGAATGTCTGCAAAGGATGTCTGTAATTGAATCATTTCGGTAGCCCAACTTTGCTTCATTCTGTCCAAAATTGAAATGTGACCACTTAACAAAAATGCAAACGCTTCTGCCCGCTTGAGATCTGTCGGATCTTTTGTTTGGGCGGTGGTCCTAGCATCACTGATGGCCTCATGCATGGTTTCCAACTTAGGGATTATAATCCTTCTAAGTTCTCCCATCCGGTTGGTGATGTTCTTCCTTTCCTTCTCAAGATTCTTTATTTCGTTCAAGACTGCAATAGTCTGACATTCTTGATTTATTATAGAGGAAGAGAGAGGATCAAAACTTTGAGATAAGCTTTGTAGCTTATCCTGTTCCTCTTTTATTTTCTTGTCAAATGCTGCTGTTGCCTTTGACCAGGATATACAAAATTTATAGATATCACCGCCATCCTTAAGAGCATTCTCTAAGCTCCTTATTCCAATGGTTACAATCTTCCTATCCTTAGAGATTAATTCTAATATTTCTGAAAATCTCTTATCCAAAAATTCCTTCCGGACCTTTTCTTCAGCTGATTTTTCTAAAGAATCAAAATGTGTATCAACACTGCTGACTAAGGTTTTTAGATTACCGGAAGTGGAGGCTGTCGGATCTATCTGGATTGATGGCATGATCTTTACAAGTATTCCGGAAGCAGCCTCTATCAACTCACAATCTTCCATATGAGACTTCAGGAGCTTTTCATTTGCCTTGGCATTTGCAAATGAAGCTATCTTCATTGTTTGTACCGGAGAGAGAGAGTCAAAATCAAATGGACCTTTTAGAAGCTCCGGTTCATCAATCTCTAGAGTTTCTTTACTCAAAAATTGTTGAACAGTTTGTGCAGTGTCTCTTGCCGGAGACAGATGTTTCTTTTCTTCTGCAGTCTTAGAACTGTCAACCTCTTTGTCTTTCACCACTGCTTCCTTCTCCTGTAGTTGCTCTTCTTCTTTGGATCTGGAGACTGTAGGGGAAACCGGAGGAGAGATACTAACTTGTTCATGGGCCACTTCTTCTTGAGCAGAGGGTCCCAAGTCCTCACTTGTCTGTTCAGGGCTCACTTCTTCCGGAATAGAAGATTCCAAATCAGCAGCTGTTTCTGCACCTAAGTCCTCTACAACAGGAAGATTGAACCTTTTGAAGGCCTTCCGGAGGATCTCTTCTGTTTCTTGGGCCACTTTGTCAGTCTCACCAAGCATGAGTTGATTCATCCTGGCTTTACTTCTGAACTCATCTTTGCAGTCCTTGAAGATAATGTTCATTGTCTTGGGATCAATTTGAGGATATAGCTGAATAGCTATCTGCTCCCGGATCTCAAGATCTTTGGCATGAGCATTATTCTTTCTTACTTCCATTTCCTTCTCTAGGCTTTTAGGAATGAGAGATATGATCTCAATGAAAGCCTTATTGTATATGTTCAGATATTTAACTGTGGCTTCCTGCAGAGTCTTTTGGTCTGCCTCACTGAAGTCATCATAGGATTCAGTCATTGGTTGAAGGTTTCCATCCACCGTGACCGACTTGATTATGCTCTCTAGTGACAGAGTGGGCTTTTCAACAGTTACCTCTGCCATTTCCTCCTTGTCTTGGCCTGTGGAGGGCTTACCGGATCCTTTCTTTTTCTGTTTCTTTACTTCTCTTACTCCCTCATCTGATTCTGTTTCCTCTTCATCCTTTTGGCTTCCATAAGCCCTTGTGGCTTTTGCCTTTGATCTCTTACCGGATGCCTGGACTTCCGGTTTTGAACTTTTGGTTGAGGGAGGTGCAGATCTCTTTGTTGATCTGGTCCGGGTGGGAGCTCCAACCGGAGCACTTTCTTTGCTTTTCTCTTCTTCCTCGGCCTTCCTCCTCTTTTCCCGGCTGGCATCAAGTGCCTCCTTTGAGATACCTAGGCCTTGAGCAATGTGCTCTACTTCTTTTCTTACCTTTCTTTTAATCTCAGGTTCCCTGAGTTCTACATGTATTTTTACACTCAGCTCCTCAAAGGTTCCAAACCTTTCTGCCTTAGGATCTTTGGGCTGACTTAGCATGTGTTGAACATGCAGCTCCACTATCTGTTCATCAACTTCATACCCCATGGGCATGATCCAGACAGTCCTTGGCTCCACTGCCTCCATTAGGCACTGATCAGTGTCAACCATAAAGCACACTGAGTCCTTGTATTTCTCAATGAGAGATTGAGGAATTCTCTCTCTTGCTTGCATCATGCTCTGAAAGTTTTTGAAGTATCCCCATAGAGCTGAATTTCTCGCTTTTGCATCCCCAAGTCCATGCAAGTAGTCTCTTATCTAGACTGCAACAGGTTTGTCATTCTGCCATACCCATCCACTTGTTCCGGGTAGCTCATTCATGAAATAGAAGAATAGACATACAATAAGAGTACCATATTTAAAGGAATTCTTCTTATCCTTCTTGATTTTCTGTATGTTTTCCATTAATTGGCTTAGTAGTAGTTCGCAGAGATCATATTCTGCATTCTTTCTTAACATTTCATAAGCAGTGTATATTGCAGTTCCGGATACAGAATTCTCCCTACTGGAGTGGTAGATCTTGTATCCTATTATCATTGATGCATATTTGATATCCGGATCGGAGATGTCTTCAATGGTCATTGCCCTTTTGTCAAATTTTGATCCGGTGGCCTCAGTTACAATGTTGTTCTTGACAGATTTGAGGATAGGTACTCCTCCGGAGGAGTATAGGCCAGTTACTGCTCTAATTGCCTCTTTTGTGATCTTGCAGGGTCTATCTAGCCATAGAAAGTTGTCATGCATCCTGCTCAGTACATACCGGACCCATTCATCCTCTTCAAAACAGGGGAAATGAATAAATTGCTCAAATTGTTTCTTCTGAATATCCTTATACTCTGGTTTAAGCTCAAAAGCATTGTCAATCAGCTGCTTGTGATAGAGGTCTCTTAATTTGAAATCCCCAAATTCCTCAATGTTTGCATGTATGTAAACCCTAATGTCTTCGGTGTGTAAAACTCCGTGAGGAACACTAGAGAAGGCTCCTAGTGGGTCAACCTCCAATGATTTGTAGGGATGTTTCTTGAATGAGGGGCGAGGTCTATCGGAGATCTTAACTATGTTTGGAGTAGCCATTCTTCAAAGATTTGCAGTGAGGTAATGAAAAACGGAGAATACCTTATGCGCCTTCAGTTTGCACGGAGTGGTTGGATTGATTTCTTTATCCAATAGCTTCGGCAGGAGATCCTTGGTGTGCTTGAAGAACCTTGTTGCAGAGCTCCACTTTTCGCTTCTTCTCGAGTGCAGAATGAGCAAATGACCTTTGAGAAATCCCTTAAATTGCTCCGCGAACCCTAATACCTGTCTGCAATAAATGCTTCACCTACATCATTCCGGTTTGCCTTGTCTGGATAGCTTGGAGTATCCGGATTAGTCCTGATCTGTGGATATCATCCGGATCTTTCAATCATGAATAAATCAAGGTAGCATATTACAAGATCATCTCAAACATTCTGTCCAATCCGCAGAACAAGATAGTGCATTTCCGGATCTTTCTGGACCTTTTTGTAATCCTTTATCATACCGGAGCATCTCCCTGAACAGGTCTTATTTGATCGATCACAGCTTCTTCATAACTTCATGCGGACCTCTGAAAACTTGACTGAAGTATCTCAAGATTCATATCTACAAACCCTTTGATCCGCATCTTGTGCCACATCTGGCACCACTTGTTTGGCTGGGGGAACAAGATTTTCTTTGAGTCTCCCCCTGAGCCAGAGCTCACTTTTAATTTCCAGAAGAAATATCAGCACCAGAGTCTGGTGCGGATCCAACCTCTACATTCTCTGAACTTTTCTTCACCCAAATCTTGCTCATCTGATTCCTAACCTCATCCGCATTCATCTTTTGTTTACCCTTGTCTTGATTCTGATTATACACCGGACCTCTTTTGTCCTGATTCTTGTTTCTGCAGATTTTAGCATTATGACCGGACCTATTGTAGATTTGGCAAATAACATTTCTTTGCATATTTGACTGATATCCTCTTGATCTGCATTGATTTGCCATATGACCTATTCTATTGCATGTGAAGCATCTACCTTTGAATGATTTGTTTACTTGCATAATTCTGCATTCATGGGATTTGTGTCCATACCTTTTGCAGTTGAAGCACTGTCCGGAGAAGGATGAATTATTCTGATTCATTCTCATTCTGCACTGATTAGCTTTGTGACCAAAGTGGTTGCAGTTGTGGCAGTATCCATTGAAGGATGGATATCTTTGAGCATTTGGCTATCTTACCGGAGGTCTTCTAGGCCTGCTCCTTGGATTTTCTGATCCAAGATTCTTCTGACCGGATCCGGAGCTTTCTCCTTTCTCATATCCCAAGCCATACTTGTCATCTGTCCTCTTTTGACTTCCAAGAAGAACTTCAAGTTGAGCAGAACTTATCTTGAATTTCTCTTTATATTCATTTGCTGTTTGAAGGTCTCTTTTGAGAGAGGCAATTTGATCCTCAAGTTTTCCTTCATTATCTTTGGCATCTTCAAGATCAGATTCAAGGTGTCTGATAATCCTGTCCATCTGGTGGCATTCTTCTGATTTTTCTTTAAGAGATTGTCTTAGATTGTCTTCAGCCTTTCTTTTTTCTTCAATCTCTTGAGTAAACTTTATAGTTCCTGATTCCATTTCATGTCTTAACATAATGACTTCTTTTGATAACTTTTCACATAACTTGGTTTGCTCAGTCAATTCCTCATTTGTATTGCTTTCTTCACTTTGTCTTGCCAACTGTTGAAGCAGCTCCTTTCTCTTTTTCATAGAGAGACTTAATTTGTCTTTTAATTCTCTCATGAATTCATCAGCCTGTTTGAGTCTTTCCTTTAATTCACTAACTTCAGAATTTGACTGTTCAAGATCCTCAAGGGCAGTCTTGAGTTGCTCCCTTAAACCATATGCATCCATTTGAAATCCCAGATCTTCCTCAAGCTGTTAGGCTCTATTAGGAGGAACTTAGCTCTGATACCAATTGTTGATAACTGAGAGGGGGGGGGTGAATCAGTTATCCTAATTATTTCCCTTATTGAACTTTCCTTTTAATTGAAGCAGCATAAAATCAAACACAAGACATCAACCATGAAATAAGAAACACATGACACAGTATTTTGACGTGGAAACCCTGTTAAGGGAGAAAACCACGGGGTGATTAACCCAAGAATTATTCTCTGTTAGAAGAATAGGAAATTACAAAAATGGCACTTGCCAATTAGGGCTCACTGCCCGAGCACACTGCTCACAAGAGGCCCACTGCCTACAAGAAGACACACTGTCTACAAAGTGATGAGAATCATAGTCTTGAACTGATTGGAAGCATCTGCATATGCTGGAGTTCAGTTCCGGTTAGGCTCAGTACACTGATCTGCTGCACTTCATCTTTCCTCTGTTCTTTATTCTGCTATCTTTCACATACCGGATCCTTTTTGCTACCTCTTCTCTTTCTCTGGACTTATTCGCATATCTCTCTATATCACATCACACTTCACAACTAAATCCATCCTCTATAAATATCCGCACAAGTAATTTCATCACCTTTCTAGTCGGCATCCGGAACAGTCTAGTTTCTTATAAACTCTCATTCTGTCGGCTGAATCCTTCCTCACCAAGCAATGCGGATCAAGCATATACTTGTAGGTATCATTAATCATGTCGGCCAAACATGATTCATGCCTTCACAACCTCTGTCATCAACAGTAACCCATCCGGAAAGCAGTCTGATACTCTGCCAGTCAGTTCTTCCTCTGTTTTCACTGTCTCTCAGGAATCCGGTACTCAACCATTCATATCTTTTTCCTTGTCCATCACCGGAGGCTAAATCCTTGGAATATACCACTCAAGGTAGTCCTCTTGACTTCCCCAAATCCGCACTGCACCAAGACACTTCCACTGAGAGGTCCGGACCAATCTGTCGGACCTTGCCACATGCTCTGTTCTTCTTCACCGGACCACAACATTCTTTATTCTGACTTCCGGTAGAGACACATCATGACTTGCGGATATGTGGGATGACCTTTGTTGCCATCAATGACAACAACCATGAATCCATATAGTGTCTCTTGCCAACAGTATATTCACAACACCTTGGTGGAGATTGATCAATATGAAGTTTGAAGAGCTAAGGGATACATTGTTGGGTGACATAGGGTATCTGCCTGAGTATGCAAACATACTAGTGAAGAGACTAGATGTATGGAAAGATTACCCTAATTTCACAAAGGCACACAAATGGGTAAGAATCATTCTAAGCCAAGTGCATGATGAATTTATATACTTGGACAAACCCTATAGAATAATAAAAGAGGCCATTAGGGCAGTCACAAGGTTGATTTCCATAGGACCCCTACCGACAATGAAGGCCGTAAGAATGGATCAAGTGAGGGAATCAACCAGAGGAATGATAGATGGGAGAAACATACACGTCAAGGATATCACAAATTTGGGAGTGAAATATGCCACCATGGGCATTGCATAAAAGGTCTACTATGCCAACTGAGAGGGCTCGACCATAGCCACTACAATTCATACCGCCTACCAAATGGTGAAGGAGGGCAAGGATTTTGACCTCTATGAGGTGATGTGCCAACAACTGCTGGATAATTTTTAGAAGATCAAGGATTTGAATTACAAATTCTAGTATGGTACCTTAATTCTTTGTCTTACATTTTACTTCTTGAATGAGTTACCAAGGTTCAAGGGGAAACAATGGAATCAAAACATACCAGTAGGGTTAGACGTGAAAAGGCACATAGCTCAATTCAGGGATACAAAATCATTCAGTGCCACATATTGGGGGTTCTTTAAAACCCTACAAGAGGAAATGAGGGCAAGAGAGAGAATTCTGTAAGGAGTGGTGAAGAAATACATTAATCAGATCACATTTCTGGTAGACAAGGATTTCACATACATGGAGGCAGTTGAGCCAAGAACAACATGGGTACCCCAGTTGCCTTATGAAGTAACTGTAGTAGAGGCAAAAGCCTATGCATAAAACTTATTGAGCAAACCCAAGGACACAAATATGGAGAAATTTGGTACCTATTTAGAGGTGATGAAGAAACAACATAAAAATCATATTGAAGAACACCTAGACAAGCATAGAGGGAAGTTGCATAAACAATGGGGAGTTCTGGATAAGGGAACTACCTCAACTCCAAAAACCTGCCACATCATCTCCACTACCTACAAAGGAGGTTCTGCCAGTTAGGAGGTAAGAGATGACTACATCACAGGCACCATCATCCTCTACCATATCCACAAAAGAAGACTCCTCGAAAGAAACAACAAGCAAAAAGAAAGAAAACTCAAGAAATTTTGAAGGAGATTGGGTCTGAAGAAGAAGGGGATGCACAAGAATGAAAATTGAAAGAAGGAAAAGAGCACAATAGACACCAAAGGATGAACTAGCTGAGCAACAAGCAGAAGAACTGGCATAAGAGCCCTACAATCTAGATGTATTGTTCAATTCTATGGAGAATGTAGGTATGTTACAAGAAACTATTGCTTTATATGATGACTCATATAAAGAAAATAAACATCTGATAGTTCAAGTAATGATAAAATACATGAGGTATAAGGAAAAGACACTAGATGAAATAATGGAAGGATTTCTGGATAGTTTGGTAGAAGCATTAAGGGAAAGGATAAATAAGGCACCCCAATTGGAGGAGGAAATAAGATAGAATGCCATTGAGAAGCTCAATGACACATTGTCATTGGAGAAGAAGAATGAGCTGATATAGCTAGAAGCCATGGAGCTGAAGAGAAAACAAAGAGTAGATAAACTCATGGGGGGAAACAAGAAGGAAAAGGAGAAAATTCAAAAAGAAATTGATGAGGTAACAACAAAGATATACCAATCCATCAAGGATCCAGAGCAACAACTGGCACCATCACCTCTGCATAATGCTAAGATACTGGTAGGAGGAGAAAATAAAACAAAGGCAGCCCAAGATTGAAGTCAGTTAGAAACTTCTACACAAGGGGCACCTCCTCAAGAGAACACAAGGATGGACGAGATAAACACATAATAGCAACAAAGGAGCCCACATACACAATACGGAGGAGAAGGAAGAAGGAACGCAGGAAAATATAGAGAAGCAAAGGGGATCAATACAAGTTGACAATCCAAAAGCCTCTAGAACTACAATAAAAGACCAGAGGGATGCTCTAGAAATACAAATAACAAATGTGGCCCAGCCTAGTAAGACCCATGTTGGGTGAATATTTTGTTATCAACTAACTGAGAACAAAATGGTTATATCAACCATAGTACAATGAGATTTAGTCTCTCCTCTCAGAAAGAGGAGGCTCCCTTCTTATTGTTCACTACAATCAACAAGTACTTAACTAGATTTATGTACACTAAAAACTAACCTGTGGATGGTGCCATATCATCTATTTCTCTTTTTTTAGAAAAGATGTTTTTCTTAATCCTCACAATGTATAATAAACTTAAAAACCACTTGTTGGAACAATAATAACTAATATCAAGATAGAATAAATGTAAGAATACTCAAAATGATATCAGAGTGAAATAACCAAGAAACCCACAAAAGTGCAAAGTCTTTTGTTGCTTCTTTCGCTGACTTGAAGTTGGAAATGTATAGAATAAAGTGCAGACCAAAGTCTCCACCATATGCTATCAAGAGATTAATGAACATAGAAAATAAATAGCAGCTCAAAGTCTTCTAATATCTTGAACTCATGAACATATAATGTAAACTCCAAAGATAATGTTGTAACACAGAGACTCCAAAATCAACTTTAGATCACCTCCTAGATTATATGTGTAGACACCCAAAAATGTCCATGTCTTGCAACATCTTGTCATTAGCATGTTTTGCCCTAGGTACCTATGTCATCACCATATTAGTTAAATAAATTTTATTTATTTGACTAATTTATTTTATCTCCTTTCAATCCCATAATCCTATCTTCTATAATTAAATAAATTTTTATTTATTTAATTATTCATGGCCATTAATCCTCTCTAGTTAAATAATTATTTTTAATTGTTTAATTAGTCACTTATTTATTTTTCTATAATTAAATATTTTTTTATTTATTTAATTATCTTTCCACATCACCTCCCATCACAATCTAAATTAATTAAATAAATTAAATATTTATTAATTAATAAAATCTTGATAAAATCCTCTTGCTTTCTTTCTAAAATTGCAACTCATGTATATCTAATTAATTTATTTAATTAGATAATTCATTTCATCTTTTTAGGATTTAGTTCCTTTAAAACAAAAAATCAATACTTCTATCTTTTTAAAAAATTCTATCTTATCTTGTTTTATTTCCTCTTTTGTCTAATAAAGCAAAAATCCAATCCTTATCCAATTTTATCAAATCTTCTTCCCTCCACATCAAAAATCAGTCCCTGTCTATAAATATGGCCTCTCACAAGCCATTTGGAATGCATTAAGTTTAATATCCTTATGCTGTCGAAAGTCTTCCTCTCATCCATCATCTATCTATTATCTTCACAATCATCATCTATCTATATTCCTCTATCATCTTATATCAATCGTTATGCTCTGTATCTAAGTAATCAACATTAAATTAGGCTACATCAATCAAATAGACTTTCATCGATCATTCAAGAAAATTGAGGTATTCGAAAGGTTTGGGTAAAAAGGTAATTACATGTGTTGTTTTATCTTTCGCTTTATCCAAATTTCTTGTCTACATTCTAGCATGCCCAGTGGGACTCACTTCTCCTGATCAAATCTTATGTTATTTGTAATTTTTTGTTATAAAAATTTGTGTTTTTTCTAACCCTTGTTTGACAAGTTTTGCAAGTAATTGTTACAAGTGAACTCCTGGGCTAAAACATACATCATAGTTGCATCTAGAAGGGCCAAGAGGTGAAGAAAAACATATAATTTGACCCTTTTTGGTGCAGGTGAAATTTGAGCCAATGTTTGTAGGATGATGAATAGTGTTTCTGACGGTGAACAGTGCTTTCCGGTGATGAACAGTGCTTTCTGGCAGTGAACAGTGTTTTCCGGCATTGAACAATGTTTATGGCATTGAATAGTGTTCTCTGGCAGTGAATAGTGTTCTCAGGCATGAACAGTGTTTTCAGGCCGTGAATAGTGTTTTTTTCTTTAAAGCTTAAAATAGTTCTCTTTTTAAAACTACCATAACTTTTGCAAATCATGTCAGGTTTTAAAGCTTTTGTAGTCATTGGAAAGATAACACAATGAACTACGTAGCTATGAAGAAATTATTAGGTGAATGTGTCATTTTCCATCCATTTTTCACAGTCAAAGTTGAACTTGGTTTTAAAACTTCAAACGAGCATATCTTGAGCAAAACGCATCCAATTTCAGCGATTTTTTTTAAAATTGCTTAGAATCTTCCAAGTTTTCTATTTATGCACTCTACTTTTCTTTATCAGATCATCCATATTAGATTTTAATAGATTGCATCTTTTTGACCTAATCTCCTTTTTGCTTGCAAGTCTGGTTCTCTTCTTGTCTTGATGACTTTCAGGGGCATCTAAGGAGCTGGAGCAGCATTTGGATCACTCAAAATAGAAACTTGGAAAGTGAAAACAATCAGGTGCACACATTCCATCTGTCATCTCTAATAATTGCTTGTCAAAACTCTTCGATTTGGGGCTTAAAATGAATCTTGTCTTCAAATCACACATCAAAAATTAGGTCTAAAATTAACCATTGTCTTCATCACATCTTGGCTTTGGGATCTTAAGAAAAACAAGTTCTGGCATTGTCTTCTTACCACACTTTTCATTTCTTAAGGGTTAATTAACAACTGCGATTTGTCAAACCCTATCTAGGAGGCCTGCTAGGGGATTTCATCACCTCTAGGGATGACCTCAACCATGTGTTTTGGTGGGGTATATCAAAGGGGGGAGAGCAAAAGTTGTTCCTCAATCTAGCTACATAGTCATTGGGACAACCTTGTGGCCCTGGGTGATTTTGGACACAAGGTGAAGTGGTATTGGCTTACGCTTATGCCACATCCATTCAACGGGCTAGTGTTCACAGATTTGGGCCCCTCGTACCTTGTGTATATCAGGGACACCCTTAGTTAACCCTTGTGCATCCTAGCTTAATAATTATCAGCCATACCCTACTTAATTAATCATTAGGTCTTGTTGTTGTGTTTGCTTAATCATAACATCTAATCTTACAAGGAAATTTGAACATTGTGCTTGGTGTTGTGTTTATGCATTTACATTGTGTTTGATATTCCACAAGTCAAACTACCAATCTTTCCTTATCATCTAAGTAATCACATCTTAAGTAAACCCTAATTCATCCTAATCATCAATCCAAGTTATCCCATCATCATTCTTATCATTATCCTAATCCATCCAAGTCACCTAACCCAATCATCCACACCATTATCGAAACCCAAAATCCAAATCAGCCCAATCAAATATCAAGACCTTATTTGATCATTATCAACATTTATCCAAACTTGCTTGAGATCATTAATCTATCTCAAGTAAGTCATCCAATCAAATCAAACCAATCAACTCTATTACTTAAGTGTCATTAGTCTACCTTGAGTATAAAAAATCATCCAATCAACTCTATTACTTAAGTGTCACTAGTCTACCTTAAGTATAGAGAATCATCCACTCTTTGAAGCAAAACAAATCATCCTAAGGTATTGAAATTTGATCTCCAACATTGCAACCACTTGTAAACATAGACATGGCATTTCTAAACAAGACCTATGAGAACGATCCTTATGGCACCAAAAGAATGCTTGATCAACTTAAGTGGTTATATAGAAAGGAAGAAGACCTTGTGCCACCACAACATCAACAATTCCAACATCAAACCCAATCACCGCATCAACAACCTCCATATCAATCCTATGTGTCACCTATATCATTATATCAACCTAATCCATCCACATCTCATGCTACCCCTTCATTGACCTATCACATCTCTTACCCATATCAACCCACATCATAACAACCATTATCCTATGCAACCTCTACATAATCATCACAACAACAAGCCCAATCCTATGTGTCACCTTCACCATTATCCCAACCTACTTCATCCACCTATCATGTCTATGCTACATCAACTCAACAACATCCATCTCAAGATCATCCAACTCATTTCAATGTTCAAACACATCATCAAACCTTTCCTCAAGACTAGCAAGTGTCCTTACAAGAATTACATGCAAGCTCAATTTGTCCTTTGTATATAGACCAAGTGTCCTCACAAGAAGAATAGGCAAGTCCAGATGGCTCTTTATACATATGTCAAGTGTCCTTAAGTCCACCTTTGCATAACTTAGCATCCTTTGACAAGGGAGAAACCAATCTAGCAAATGCATCTTATGAGTCCTCTTCACCATCCAATCATATGCCAACACATGAGCCAATTACTCCTATCCCAACACCATGTGATCCCAATCCTAGTCCATTGGTCCATCAACCTTCATCACCTTCATCCCCATGTTCCACTAACCTTCCATTAAAGGATTCCATGGAGATACTTTTGGAAAATTTGGTTCAAGAAAATTTGGTTGAGCTACCCTTGCTAAAATCATATTCTCCATCTATTTTTAAACCTAGTTGGTATAAATATGATGAATATTGTACACACCATAGAGATAAGGGTAACGCCATAGCTGCTTGCATAAATTTTAAAAGATTGGTCAATAACCTAGAAGATTGTGGTAAGATTGTGTTAGATCAAACCAATCTATCTAATCCCATTGTCCTTCCATCTAGCCCAAGTCCCAATCCATCCAATCCCATTATTCCTCCACCTAATCCTAATCCTAAGCCTACAACACCATCTACCCTAATTATCCATCCCCTATATTGTCCTATCACACATACCCTTGCACAGCATGTGATCCATTGGTTACTAGCTAGGAACAACTTATCCCCATGTCCAACACCTATCCTTGCACCTATCTAGGACCCTCTATTAACATGCCTAGCCCTTCAACCCCATCATGTGATCCACAAGCCATTGACCCTATTCAAGAGCCTCTTATCATGAGCCCATGTCAAAGTTCATCATACTCTCTCATGGATGAATACCAAGAACCCATCAAACTTATCCAAGATGCTCCTACATACCCTTCCATTCAAGCAACCCAAGAGCTATGTCAAGAACATAATACAATGCATGTGGAAACATCAAGCCCCCATCCTAATCAAGATCAAATTACTTCCATGCACCTCATCCATAATCTATACCTTCTCTATGATCAAGATGAAACCCATGATGAAGAAGCTATTCCTGAGCAACTTGATCCTATACCTATACATGAGCAACCAATCCAAATCTCACCCATCCATAATCTATACCTTCTCTATGATCAAGATGAAACCCATGATGAAGGACCTATCTACAAACACCTTGATCCTATCCTTCCTCCCATACCCATCCATGAGCAAGATATCCAAATTGCTCCAATCTATCCTCCATCTAGCCCCATCCATGATCTACAAACATCCAATCCCCTTGATGAGACAAAGGCCTCCCAAGCAAGCATAGAAGATCAAACTAATAATGATCCTTCCACATCCACCATCATAGCTTATTGGTCGTACCACCTTCATCCATGAGTGTTCCTCCTTACAACACCAACAACCATTATCCTCTATCTCACTTTCTCCATCCAATAAGGAACTCGTGTCTAGTGTTCCACCTACACCTAGTCCCACTGTCCATCGCATGCTCCAAAACATGAACTACCAAGGTAAAGGCTTAGGCCTTCATGAACAAGGTATTTTGGAGACAATCCATGTCAATGTCCCTCAATGCTCATATGGCCTTGGATACACACCTCAAGGTCTACAATCTAACGATGTTGGTACTTCTTCCATTCATCCAAAATCCACCACTTTCCACCATAAGTCTCATCATACTCCTAAGACATATGTTGCCATTCCACCTCGATCATCTTATAAATGTCAAAAGCATGTGACCTACACCTTCCACCATCAACTTTACCTCCATTACTTCAAACTGTTAACATCCCTCCATCAAACCTACCTTCACTACTTCCAACACCTAATATCCCCATTATCCAATCCCCTTATCCATTTATCCATAAATCCTCTAAAAATCCTAATCATGACCAACCAATGCACACATCGTCTAAACATGAAGCTTCCACTCATTCCACCATGTCCATGGGATTCAAAAGCAAAAAATCCTAGGGGTCATCATGCCTTCAGACACAAAAGCAAAGAATTAAAGCAAAATTCATCTAAAAAGCTACCCAAACCCATACCTTCAAAAGCAAAGGCAAAAACTAAAAAGATATGGGTCCCAAAACAAAAAGAAATCAAGTCAAGTAAGGCATCCACCTTTGAAAAATCCCACCCATCCACTTCCACCTTACATTCCCATTCCATTCAAAAATCTCAAAATCCTCTATCCCACAAGCAAAACAAAAATCATAAAAATATTAAGTCTATGTGGGTACCTAAATCACTAAATCACCCATCCCCTAAGAAAATAGCTCTATTACTTCCTACACCACCATCCAATCACAAGCTTCAATGTCTAACATGGTGTGTGCAACCATTGGTCATGATTCCTTTTCCATAAACCTCCATCTCCCCATCATCTTCCTATGGTCCATGCTTTTGGCTAAGCCCTTCCATCCATCTTCCATCCATAAGCTCTCCACAATTCACATCATAATCCACTATCGTTCCTATCATAATCCACCATCTACCTAATCCATCTTTCATTCAATCCCCTACCAACATCTATGAGCATAATGACCTTGACATGGTCCATGTGACGACATCACTCTCTAATGGGACTATCATCTTTCATGGAACTAGACACTTGAGTCCGTTCTATCCATATCCACCTATCCCATTAAAAAGTAAAAAAAAATCAAAAAAGTAAAGAGAAATCCCTTCGTCCAATGGTGAAAACCTGGTAAACAAGCACCTTGGATAAGTACCATGATAAAAACTTGGCAAATGGACATCATGTGTAAGTTGATCTTCTATGTCACCTACACTTGGGGTACCTTGTCTCATCCACCATATCATTTTCAACCTATCTTACTGTACCATTTCCTACCATCCTTATCCATTCTACATACATACACCTATCCCATTGCATCCATTCATCCATCCTTCCTCATCTTGATCTTGATAAAAATTGGGGGGCAAAATGTTGAAACATGCCTTGGATAACTCTTGATATACCTTATCTTTTCCAACAAACTGATCCTATCATTATCCTCTTATCATCAGCCATCTTTCCATAAGTCCTATCGTTATAAGCGTTGTCATGAAAAATCCTAAGCATACTATCTAGAATGGGGCATGTTATTCCTATGTGACATAGCCTTTTTAGATCACATCCTTTCTCTTACGCGGACATCCTTTCCATTCCACTATCGCCTATCTGTTTATCTATCCATCCTTGCACCTAGACTTGTCTTCTCCTTTTGTCATTAGTATTTAGCACTAAGGCTACCCCAAATTGTAAATCCATTAGCATCCCAAAACATTAAAAAACCCAAAAAAACAATAACATATAAAAAATACAAAAAAATCATATAAAGTCCTAAAAAAAATACAAAAAAATCATGTAAAGTCCTGAAAAAATACAAAAAAAAAACATATTAAGTCCTGAAAAAATACAAAAAAATCATATATCCACCAAAAATCCAAAGCAATAGAATCAACCAATCAAATTCAACTCAAATCAATTTTTCAAAACAATCATGCCAAATCAATTCTTCCAAACATTCAATCAAAAACCAATCATCAAACCAATCAATTCAATCCCTCAAATCCAACCAATGAATTCATCCATTCTTCAAACTCAATCCAATCTTATCATTTCAACCAAATAATCACTCCAAATTATCAAATCAAATCAATCACTTTTTCCAATCCAATCAATCAATGAGAATCACATCAATCAAACCATTCATCACTCATCCCACCATCGTCATCACAAATCAGAACTACATCTCATCTTTATCGTTAAATTCCTTGATCCCGTGGATACAGTGTGTTGGTTTTTTCCCAGATTGGATGCTTACTCCCAGATTTCCCTACAAGGTAGCCATCAATGATCAATAGGATCTCCGAGCCAGGGGCCAACAGTGTAGGAGATAGACTCTATATTTTATCTCCTCTTCTTCTTCAGGCTCTGCAAAACCTAGGGGGGTTTTCCCTACTCAACATCCATAAGGATATGCATACTAAGGCTGGAATTGTGACAGAAAGTAGATAAGTCCTCCTGTAAGTAGACCAAAACTGAAAGATAAGAGCAAAGGGGCTAGCTTTGGGCCTATTTGCAGTTGTAGACAGAGGACTTGGATCCTAAACTAATTCTACTACCCTAAAGGTTGTTTTAGAGTTTGATTTTGATTTTATGTTTGGATGCAAAGCTGGACATGGTATATAACACAAACACAAAGCTAGATCAGTGCCTGTCCAGGGCCTGGAGTCAGTAGACATACACCTATGAATGGTATGCATGAACAACTAAAACTGGATTTCAGGGGGACACATATGATACCTACCTTACAGATATATCCCAATACAAAGTGTTAAGCTATCTATACTTATGGCATCCCTACTACAGTATACCCTTCCCAATGTTCGATCTGAAAATAGTTTAATCTACCACTTGAGCAGAAGTTAAAAGATCAGACATTCAACACAAGAATTCTATGTTCTAGAGTCTCAAACATTCCTTAAATATCCAGACTCAGAAGAAAGATACATGCAATACTGGAGACAGAATTAACAAAACACATGCCAACATAGCATTTCTCATATAAAATTAACCATGAAATCAGTGGATTCATGCAAAAACATACAACAAGAGATACATAGACTCACAAGTTTTGCTGCACAGAGCTACCAAATCAGCTGTATTGCATTACAGAGCCAAATGTTCAACTTTCAACAACCAAAAAATGGTAACACAATTTGCTTATAATAGCTAGATAGTGTACCATAAGCAATTAATTACATGGCAAAAATATCAAAATTCGCCAGATACACATCCCACAAAGGAATGGTGCTCAGAAGATATTAATGCAGTAGACAAAGAGGGGCCTCGAGCCATGCGCCACTATCTGGGGTCTTCATGCTAAAAATCAGGTACATGACTATTCAACAAGTCGCCCATGCCTCAGCACAGTCACCATTGATGGCTCAACCACCCGCAACCATCGAGAAAATAGTCACATCACTCAAGAAGGAATTTCCCGCCAAAACACTTCTTCGCAGGTTCAAACTACACAGCAGAATAATCCCACATGCATGGTGAGGAGATCACTTCATTAGTTTAAAAATAGGGCCGCAAACATATTAAGTGTTGAGTGCTTTTGCCCTGCTCAATGCATAAGCCTTCGCCCCAAAGCCCATCGCCATGACATACACCATCGGGTCGCACCTCTAGCCTCTCTCACCGATCTCAAAAGTCTTGTCGACAAACACCCCAAACTTCCTCAAAACTTCCCATTGGCTAGAGAAGAACCATCGGCCAGCTCCACAAAACTCCAACCGATAGGCCGAGTCACACTGACGACCATGCAAAACATACCCGTCGCCAAGACAAAGGCCATCGGCACAACCAAAAAGATGATTGCCAACAATACAACTCATGCCGATGAACCATAGCCTCATCCTTCCATCGGCCAAACACACGCCGATGATTCTTCATCGGCCAAGCACTACCCCATCGGTAGACCCTCCAACTGCTAGCCCAATCTCAATAGTCTTGCCGATGTGCCGAACGTTAACTCCACCATTGGCCAGACTGAACACAAAGTCATCACGATGGCATTCCCCATCGGGGTGACTTCCTTCTATCGGCAAACCACAAAACACACTGGCCGATGATATAAGTCTTACCGATGGTCAAATCCTCAACCCCACCTTCTTTGGCAAGACATACGTCGATGAAGCCTCATCGGCCAAACATCACACTATCAGTCCAACGTAATTCACCCTAGCCAATGGCATAAATCACCCCGATGGCTCATCACCACCATCAACTCAGTCGCCAAAACGCTCACAAACTCATGCCGATAGAGAGGAAAACCTAGGGTTTAAATGAAGAAACCCTCCACATGCAAGGTTAACCCTCAGGCCAAAAAGAGCACCAACACTGGCTCCGAATGGGGACGTGTAGGTGAAAACCTGCAGCGAGAACCAGATCTCTGGGCAGACCAGGCAAAAAGACAAAAAACACGAACTATACAAGGCACCCACAATATATACATAGTTTTACATATGTGCACAGAGATAGGTCATCATGCAAAGTAGAACTTGAGGAATTGGCCATGCACTGGCAATTCTAGAAATTCACCATCTAGGGCCTGGAGGAAATAAGAGTCCTCCCCATGGGTACTGCAAATCTGATATGGGCCCATCCATAAGGGTTTGAATTTACCATGTTTACCCTTGTCCTGATCTTTTACATTCCATATAAGCACCAGATCATTAATTTGAAACTTCCTCTTAGTAGCTCTCCTGTCAAACAGATACTTCACATCTTGTTGTCTCTTGAGGTTGATCTGATGTGCTTTCCTTCTATCTTCATCCAGTGCAACCAGCTGGTTCACTCTTTCTGTCATGGAGTCTCCAATTTCCTCATCATTATCTTGGATGAATCTATAAACTGGTAGGAAATTGTTTATAGGCAATCTGGCTGATGCACCATATACTAGTTCAAAGGTTGACATCCCAATAGCCTTTTTTACTGTCACCCTGTCAGCCCATATTGCTAACTTCAATTTTAAGTCCCAAGCTCTCTTGTTCTTGTCTAATATCCTCTTGATAATTTTCATGATGCTCTTATTGCTTGATTCTACTTGACCATTTCCCTGTGGGTGGTATGGTCATGCATATGATAGATTGATCCCATACCTGTTGCAAAAATCAACAAATTCACCTGATCTAAAGCACATAGCATTATCAGTGACTATCTTAGATGGTACTCCAAACCTGATGATAACATTTTCCAGTATAAAATCTGTCACCACCTTACTTGTAGCTCTCTTAGTTGGAATGGCCTCAATCCATTTGGTAAAATAATCAGTTGCCACCAAAATCCAACTGTGTCCCCCACCTGACTTATCTGCAATTTCCCCTATGAAGTCAATTCCCCATTGCTAAAATGGAGCATCCACAGTTACAGTTCTGAGGGGTAAAGCACCATCATATCTCAACTTTCCTGAGAATCTTTGGCAAGGGTCACACTTCCTCACTAACCTTTGTGCATCTGAAAAGAGAGTGGGCCACCAATATCCTACCCTGAGAATCTTATGGGCTATTGTTTGGGCAGTATAATGTCCACCACACAATCCTTTATGCATGTCATTCAAAACATTGTCAGCTACATCCTCATCCACACACCTCAGCAGCACACCATCAGGGCTTTTCCAGTATAGCTCACCTTGAACAATAGCATACTTGATTGCATGTAACTTTAAAGTCCTCTTTTGACTGTCATTGAAATGGGAAGGACAATTTAGATTTTGCAAGTAATATATAATATCCTTATACCATCCAGATCTTGATACATCTACACTTTCATTTTGGACTGCATTGACTTGGCATGCTTCCAAGTTTGACTGTGCCATCATCTTAGCTCACCCTTGTCCTCTTACCAACTTGGTAATTTGTATGTCTATGTTGAACTCTTGCAGTTTGTTTATCCATCTGCACCTTCTTCCAGTCACTTCCTGTTGAGTAAATATATCTTTGACTGCTGCATGGGGTACATATGCAATTACATGTGATCCTACCAGGTATGGTCTGAAACTTTTGATGGCTCTGACTAGTGCATATGCCTTCTTTTCCATGATATCATATTTCAACTCAGCAGCCTGCAAGGACATACTGAAAAAAGCTATGGGTTGCTCAAACCTATCCTTATTTTTTTGTAACAAACATGCAGCAATAGTGTGAAAGGAAGCAAATGAAAACAATTGGAATGGCCTAGAAAAATTAGGAGATTTAAGAACAGGGGCCATCTTGATTGCCTCTTTGATACTCTAAAATGATTCAATTGCTTCACTTTCCCAGTGGACAGTTGCATCCTTCTTCATCATTTTGGAAAGGTTCCTTGTGGTTTCTGCAAAGTTGGGAACAAATCTCCTAATAAAATTTATCTGTCCAAAGAAGGACTGAACTCCTTTTACAATTTTGGGCATTTGAATTCTGTCAATAGCAGCCACTCTTTCTGGATCTATCCTAACTCCATCCTTCGAAACAATGTGCCCCAAAAGCTTTCCTTCAATTACCCAAAAAGCACACTTCTTTGGATTTAAAGAAATGTTGTACTCTAGTGCTCTTTTGAAAATCTGCTCTAGATGCAAACAATGCTACTCTTCTTTCTTTGAATAAATAGTCAAATCATCTTGATACACAGCCAGGATTGAATCAATCAACCCTGCAAAAGCAACATCCATTGCCCTTTGAAATGTAGCACCTGCATTTGTTAGTCCAAATGGCATTCTAACATATACATAAGTTCCCCATGGAGTGGTGAAGGCAGTCTTATACTATTCTGATTCCTTTACCTTCACCTGATTATAACATGAAAATCCATCCATCATGGACAAGAGTTCACAACCTGTCACTCTCTGCAACATAGCTTCCATATTAGGCAGTGGATAATTATCCTTTAAAGAGGATACATTCAAATTCCCGAAATCAACACAAAGCCTAATATCACCGTTCTTTTTTCTGACTTGGACAAGATTAGACACCCAAGTTGAATGTCTAATCGGCACAATTATCCCAGCTTCCCTAAGCTTTTTGAGTTCTTCTTGCATCTTAGGAGCTAAGGTAGGATTAATAGGTCTTTGCCTTTGTCTAAATGGCTTAACTCCAGGCTTCAATGGGATCTCATGCTGGAATAGATCTTCCCTATAGGCTTTTAGGTCCTCATATGACCAAGCAAAAACATGTTTATATCTTTTTAGTAATGCAATCAGCATACTCCTGATGTGTGGTTTGAGCTACTTACCAATGTATACCTTCTTGGGGACTTGAGATGTTCCCAAATTTATCTCTTCTAAATCCTCCTTGTTTGCGGGAGATGTCTTTGTGACCAATTGGTCTCTACTGTCAAAAGCTCTCTCCAAAGCTACTAACCCTCTAGGGATCTTATTAGTCTTCAATTGAATTATCTTCTTTCCCACAAGAGTTTCTTTTCCATCTATAGTTTCTACAAAAGCTTGGTAATCAATTTCCTGATTCTCAAATTCATCTATGCAGTGCAAAAATTTTAACAAGTCCCTATCATCATTAAACACTTGCCAACTGCATATATTCTCTGGTACTGCAGGCCTGATTTTAACTTCTACATTTGTAACATCTGACAGAGTGATGTCATCTAGCCTTATTGCAACATTAGCTAAGAAATCAGCCATAACATTCTTCGATCTCTCTACCCAGCCTATTGAAAATGCATCAAAAAGTTCAATGGTATCCCAAACAACATGCTTATATTGTTTCAATTTTTTGTTTTTTTGAAGCATATCTATCTCTAATTTGGGATACAATCAGCTCAGAATCCCCAAATACTCTTAGCATTTTGATTCCATGTTTGAGAGCTATATTTAGGCCTAAGAGTAAAGCCTCATATTCTGCAATGTTTGTGCAAACAAACCTCAGCAAGAAAGAGAATTTGAGGAGCTTACCATTTGGAGACAGGAAAAAAACTCCAGCTCCAGAGCCTTCTTTTGCACAAGCTCCATCAAAATACATGGTCCATAAACCTTGCTGGTCCAGCTCTTTGATGCAGACATTTTTTTCTTTATCCTCTTTATCATCTGAGACAACCTTGAAGTTATCACAGTTAGTGTTTACAAAGTATATCTGTTCCTCTGCTTCTTGGTCTTCCACTATCTCTGATGATCTTTCTTCTCTGATTAGCTTAACATCCCTTCCATTCATCAGAATCATGGCATATGACAAGTCCAGCTGCATACTTCCACTAATTAGTGTTGCCCATCTTCTTGACAGCAACATACCATACTGTGGCTTGATGTCAACCACTGTTATATTCATTTTATATCCTTTTTTAGGAAATGCTGCTAGTTTAAAATCTACATCTTTCATGATTCCAATAACTAGTACCTCTCTGGCATCCATAGCATAATATTTTCCACATGCCCTGTCAATTTTCAATCTAGCTTGTTGCATGATGGCTAAAGGCATGATATTTGTAGATGCTCTAGAGTCAAGCATACAATTTCTGATTATTTTTCCATTTATAACCAGGGATACATAAAATGGTTCCACTTGTGAGGGGCACTTTGTCATAGTCACTCCTAAATAGACTTCAGGGGCCTCATCTTCTTCATTACATATGACATGTCTCTCACCCTGGATCTGAACATTTTGTTTGGCTTGAAAAGGCACCCCTGAAATTAGGGATATTGTCCTATTCTTGATTTCTTCCACTTTCATCAGTTCCATAAGTGGAACAGAGACTTTTACCTGGGATAGGACTTGAGCTATATCAAATGAAGCATAATTTTGTATAACATTTGTAGCTTGCTCCACGGTCTTACTCTTATCCTGAACTGATTTAGCTCTAGCTTTCATAGTTCCCTAATCATCATTCTTGTCTTGGGAATCTTTACCTTGATCCTCAGCTTGGGGGATTCTATTCTCTGGTCCTTGAGATTCATGACCTGTTCTATGTCTAAAATTCTATTTATTATTAACCCACTGCCTCTTTTGTGATTCAATTCCCCTATGACCATGCACTAGCTGACCTGCAGAAATACCTTCTGGCTGATGTGAGCTGCTTAACTAAGCTTTACCTCTGAGATTGTAGTTACTCTTGACTTGGGCCATTGCTGCAGCTGTGAGGGCTCTAATTTCCTCATCAGAAGGTCGTTGTAAGTTACTCAGAAAATTGTGTGAGCTCTGAGCATACACATAGTTTTCTTCATTATTTTCATCATAAGAATCCCGTTGACAGGCCCGAATTCCATTATCTATATTCTCATCAGCATCATAAAGATGGTATCCATTGCTTATGGACATCATATTAACATCATCATCTTGCACATAATGTGGCTCATTGCATTCATTACAAGATGTAGCATTATCATACAAGGACTGAGCAATCACACACTGTGACTATGAATGCGGCATCTGACAAATTATACACCATGGAGTATCATCAACAATATTTACAGCTTTCTTTAGAGGATCAGGAGTTTCTTTGACATGTTGAGATCTCTGATTTGTGTCGTTATGTGGGAATATAGGCTTACCATTATGCCAATTGGTATTATAAGGCATATCATGCAATGATGGTCTCCTTTCCTACCTTTGGTAGACTTGCCTATCAGGACCTATCCCTTTTTCACTTCTAGCTAGTCTATAACTTAGGTCCTTAACAACATTTGTCAATTTATCTATCTTATCTTCAGGGGCAGATGTATTACCTTGAGTGTTTTGAGGCTTGTTTGGATTCTGCAGAATTTTCATATCATCCCTTCTGTTTGTCTTGCCTAATGCCTTCCTGTTGTTCTTAATATTCACTGCAATTCTAAAAGCATCCCTGAGAGTAGCAGGGCTTTTATCTCTTAATCCATATGCAATTTTTGTATCAAAAGCATTAATATACAATATTATGCACATTGGTTCATTTGGCCTCATGTGATGTGGCAATTTGTTTAACACTTTAGTAAATCTTGCATTAAAATCTGCAACCTGCTCACTTGACCCTTTAGTGATACTGGTAAACTCATTTACAAAAAAGCTAGGCTTAGTTTTGTCACCATATTGCTCTTTGAACACCCTTTTAAAATCATCCCATGATGAAATACTCCTGTCAGGTAGATTCTTGTACCATTCTCTTGCCTCATCAACTAAAGATTGCATGAATGACTTCATGAAAACATCCTCATGCTCTACCTCAAAGTTATCCATGACATTTTGAAAATCCTTTAGATGATCTTCTCCTGACACAGTGTTGTTTCCTAAAAATTTAGGCACTTGCAGCCTTAGATGCTTGTCAATGGGGTTAGGATACCCAAGGATACCATCAAATACCAGCTGTCTAAATCTATCTAGCTGCATGGGCTGTCTGTCAAACTGATTAGCATTAATGTTTCTATTTGCATTCTGGTTTCTTACATTGTTCAGAGGTATCCTAGCATCATTCACATTTTGTCTTTCATCATTATGCTGATGTTGCACTTCATTTCTTTGCTGATGTCTTTACACATTTGTATTCTCAAGGGTAGGATTTGAATCATTTTGGGCAGTCCTTAAAGCTTGCACTTTCTGCCTCATGTCATCTCTGATTTTCATGGCTTGTAGATACTCTAATTCTGCTCTCAAATTTCTAATTTCTTCAGCTAACTGTTCTTCTTTAGGCATAGAGGTAGATGGTCTTATACCATTCTAGTCATCATCTTCATCATCCCTCAGAGACTCTGCCTCTTCAAACCTTTCACTAGGATCTAGAAATGGGCATTCTTGGAACACCTCTGACCTCATATGCACCCTGAATATCAGCTTCTAAATTTGAAAAGTAAGACACATGTTGTCCTGATGGCCTAGGGTTGTCTTGCATATCATCATTTTTTTTGGGGGAACCCTCATGACTGACTGAGATAGCTCCCTTTCTTCTGTACATCATTCTTCTTGTTATTGGTAACTCTTCAAACAAAGGATTTTGTTGGGATCTTCTCCCCTGCATATAAATTTTACTTTGACCGGTAGGGAGATTACTTCGGAGTCACCACCTATTACTAGGAACTGTTTTCTTTTTGTAAACCAGGGTTCTTTCACAAACTTCCCCAGCAGAGTCACCAATTTCTATTGCTACTCGGATGGGCCACAAGTATTTCACCAGGGAGGACAAAAAAGATAACAATTTTAAAATCACTCCCCAGTGGAGTCGCCAATTTCTGTTGGTTTTTTCCCAGACTAGATGCTTACTCCCAGATTTCCCTACAAGGTAGCCATCAATGATCAATAGGATCTCTGAGCCAGGGGCCAACAGTGTAGGAGATAGACTCTATATTTTATCTCCTCTTCTTCTTCAGGCTCTGCAAAACCTAGGGGGTTTTCTCTACTCAACATCCATAAGGATATGCATACTAAGGCTGGAATGCTGACAAAAAGTAGATAAGTCCTCCTGTAAGTAGACCAAAACTGAAAGATAAGAGCAAAGGGGCTAGCTTTGGGCCTATTTGCAGTTGTAGACAGAGGACTTGGATCCTAAACTAATTCTACTGCCCTAAAGGTTGTTTTAGAGTTTGATTTTGATTTTATGTTTGGATGCAAAGCTGGACATGGTATATAACACAAACACAAAGCTAGATCGGTGCCTGTCCAGGGCCTAGAGTCAGTAGACATACACCTGTGAATGGTATGCATGAACAACTAAAATTGGATTTCAGGGGGACACATATGATACCTGCCTTACAGATATCTCCCAATACAAAGTGTTAAGCTATCTATACTTATGGCATCCCTACTGCAGTATACCCTTCCCAATGTTTGATCTGAAAATAGTTTAATCTACCACTTGAGCAGAAGTTAAAAGATCAGACATTCAACATAGGAATTCTATGTTCTAGAGTCTCAAACATTCCTTAAATATCCAGACTCAGAAGAAAGATACATGCAATACTAGAGACAGAATTAACAAAACACATGCCAACATAGCATTTCTCATATAAAATTAACCATGAAATCAGTGGATTCATGCAAAAACATACAACAAGAGATACATAGACTCACAAGTTTTGCTGCGCAGAGCTACCAAATCAGCTGTATTGCATTACAGAGCCAAATGTTCAACTTTCAACAACCAAAAAATGGTAACACAATCTGCTTATAACAGCCAGATAGTGTACCATAATCAATTAATTACATGGCAAAAATATCAAAATTCGCCAGATACAGATCCCACAAAGGAATGGTGCTCAAAAGATATTAATGCAGTAGACAACGAGGGACCTCAAGCCATGCGCCACTATCTGGGGTCTTCATGCTAAAAATCAGGTACATGACTGTTCAACAAGTCGCCCATGCCTCAGCACAGTCGCCATTGATGGCTCAACCACCCGCAGCCATCGAGAAAACAGTCGCATCACTCAAAAAGGAATTTCTTGCCAAAACGCTTCTTCGCAGGTTCAAACTACACAGGGGAATAATCCCACATGCATGGTGAGGAGATCACTTCATTAGTTTAAAAACGGGGCCGCAAACATATTAAGCGTCGAGCACTTTTGCCCCGCTCGACGCATAAGTCTTCGCCCCAAAGCCCATCGCCATGACATACACCATCAAGTCACGCCTCTAGCCTCTCTCACTGATCTCAAAAGTCTTGCCGACGAACACCCCAAACTTCCTCAAAACTTCCCATTGGCCAGAGAAGAACCATCGGCTAGCTCCACAAAACTCCAACCGATAGGCTGAGTCACACCGACGACCATGCAAAACATACCCGTCACCAAGACAAAGGCCATCGGCACAACCAAAAAGATGCTTGCCAACAATACAACTCATGCTGATGAACCATAGCCTCATCCTTCCATCAGCCAAACACACGCCGACGATTCTTCATCGGCCAAGCACTACCCCATCGGCGGACCCTCCAACTGCTAGCCCGATCTCAATAGTCTCGCTGATGTGCCGAATGTCAACTCCACCGTCGGCCAGACTGAACACAAAGTCATCCCGATAGCATTCCCCATCGGGGTGACTTCCTTCTATCGGCGGACCACAAAACACACTGGCCGATGATATAAGTCTTACCGATGGCCAAATCCTCAACCCCACCTTCTTCGGCAAGACATATGCCGATGAAGCCTCATCGGCCAAACATCACACTATCAGTCCAACGTAATTCACCCTCGCCGATGGCGTAAGTCACCCCGATGGCTCATCACCACCATCAACTCAGTTGCCAAAATGCTCACAAACTCATGCCGATAGAGAGGAAAACCTAGGGTTTAAATGAAGAAACCCTCCACATGCAAGGTTAACCCTCAGGCCAAAAAGAGCACCAACACAGTGTATGTAGGCAATCTGGAATATGAAGAAAGTACCCAAATTCCAAGTGATACTCCTCTTTCATCATTCTTCTAATCGTCATCAATCATCATCTTCATCCATCTCCAATTTCTTTTATCATCTATCTCCCCTATCATTAATAAACATCTAAAATCCAATCTATCATATTCATCCATTCAATCATTCAAATCAATTCTTCTTCAATCACTTCTTCTATTCATATTTATCACATCAATTCCAAGCAATAAACTCAAATACAAATCAATCCTTAATCCATACCAATCAAGTTAATCAATCTTGTCAAATTATCCAATCACAATCAATAGTCTTGATCCTATCTTTGTTGTAAACCCAATCAATTAATCATTCATCCTTGTGTTGATCTAGGGATACATCATTCCCTGCCATGACAACACTATCATCATTAATCAATCAATCAATCAATAATTAATCATTGGTTTGCAGCTTTATAGGGGCAATACCTTGTTTGTTTTTGAATCATTTGTGCATGCTTGCTTTCTTGATTGTGTGTGTTATCATTTTTATCTTGATTTTGTATCACATCAGTATCATTCTAGCTAATATTCATATCTTGTGTATGTTGGAATAGCTTGTTGCATTATCCTTTACATCTAAGGTCACATCATACCTTTTGTGCATTAGGACTTTAATGCTCTAAGTTTTCTTCCTCATATGTAGACAAGGTTGTATTACGCTGGGGCATGAGACACATTGTCACCTTGGTCCTCATACTCTACTGCATAACGTCTAGTGCTATATCAAACATCATGATTTTTCACTTTCCTTGTAGCATAACACATCATTCCTTTCTTCTATCCATTCCCTTATCTTTCTTCCTGGACCAATCCATTTCATTTCGAGAGCCTACTCGTGCTTGTCCAACCCGCCTATCCTCTCGAGGGGGCATCCTTATCCTATCTTTCCTTCACCATCTTTGTTCTTTCAATCCCTACCTTAGCTTCTTTGAAATGATGTTACTCGATACAAATTTCATCATGTTGAACATCATCTCAAAGAGGGGCAAAATGTAGACACCCAAAAATGTCCATGTCTTGCAACATCTTGTCATTAGCATGTTTTGCCCTAGGTACCCATGTCATCACCAAATTAGTTAAATAAATTTTACTTATTTGACTAATTTATTTTCTCCTTTCAATCCCATAATCCTATCTCCTATAATTATATAAAATTTTATTTATTTAATTATCTTTCCACATCACCTCCTATCACAATCCAAATTAATTAAATAAATTAAATATTTATTTAATAAATAAAATCCTGATAAAATCCTCTTGCTTTCTTTCTAAAATTGCAACTCATGTATATCTAATTAATTTATTTAATTAGATAATTCATCTCATCCTTTTAGGATTTAGTTCCTTTGAAACAAAAAATCAATATCTTTCTATCTTTTTAAAAAATCCTTTCTTATGTTGTTTTATTTCCTCTTTTATCTAATAAAAAAAAAGTCCAATCCTTATCGAATCTTATCAAATCTTCTTCCCTCCACATCAAAAATCAGCCCTTGTCTATAAATATGGCCTCTCACAAGCCATTTGGAATGCATTAAGTTTAATTTCCTTATGCTGTCAAAATTCTTCCTCTCATCCATCATCTATCTATTATCTTCACAATATTCATCTATATATATTCCTCTATCATCTTCTATCAATCATTATGCTACGTATCTGAGCAATCAACATTAAATCAGGCTACATCAATCAAACAGACTTTCATCGATCATTCAAGAAAACTAAGGTATTCGAAAGGTTTGGGTAAAAAGGTAATTGCATGTGTTGTTTTATCTTTCATTTTATCCAAGTTTCTCGTCTACAATATGAACTTACACTACGATTTGATCAATTACATAAGAAAGTGCAAAGGAAAAGACATAAGAACATCTCCAATGTACCAAAAGTTTATTCCAAAACAAAGTTTGAATGCCCACTTGCTTTTCTTATTATTGATAAAATTATGATTTACAGCTTGAATGCAGACACAAAATGCTCTTCAATTTAGCAGCGCTTCACTTCAATAACTAAAAGATAATATTTACATAAGAGGCCCTCTTTATTTATAGGGATAGGCCGAGAGCAAAAATAGGAAATCTACAACTACATTGACTTATTCAAAATCAGTGTCATAATTGACTTGTGACTTTGTCTCACAGCTCCATGTATTCTAATTTTACAAAATGGCATGGATTTTGTCAAATACAATTTACAAAACATGAAAACTAAAGCATGAAAAAATATCTAAGTGTCCTTGGACACTTCTTCATCATCTTGATCTTTCCACAAGAAATCTTCATATCTTTTCACAGTAGCCTAGACTACATTATTGTCAGGCCCCAGTGTATGCTTGGAGATGATAAGCACTCGAGTGATGGAATCAGTGAGTGTGTTGGGCATACTCTTATGCTTATTCAATATCTTTTACAACTTATTCAGAGTTGTTTGAAACTCCATCAACCTGTCAAGTGAAGCTAATGAAAAGACTTTTGTTTCTACTTTTTGCACCAGGTTGTTGAATTCCTGAATAATTGCATCCTTGGGGAGTGTTTTCTAGTTGTCATCAGGCATATGACATGGAAGCTCTGCCAACTCATCTGAAGTATCTTGAGCCTTATTTTCTCCCCTCTCAAGATCTTTCTTCAAATCTAGTATCAGGCCTTCAATAATATCCTTTTTGTGAATTATGGCCTCCCAATACTCCACATACTTTCTCCTAGTGGGGATCACCCCATGTTTAATCAACACTTCAATCTTGAAGTCCCACAGCTTGTTCCATGAATCAAGATCCTGTACAATTAGCTACATGTCTTGAGAAAGGATCTCAAGTGTTTTATTGAGTTCCTTACCAACTTTGCCCAGGTCATTATAAAGCTCAACGGATGACTTTATAAGTAGCGAACCCTGGGCAAGCACTCTGTCAATCCAGGCATCAACTGCTTGACCCTTTGCACCAATTCTTTCATCTTTCAGAAAAAATTCATTACTTGTGCTTGTGCTAATAGGTTCAACCTATTCGGATGAGTGAGTTATTTTAAGAAGCACTGATTTCAACTGATCAACCTACACTTTGAGTTGGTCCTTTATGGCTTTGTCCCTGTCATATCTATCTAGCAAGGCATTCAGTTGTGCTAGAAGGTCTTCCTTCACACTCACATGCATTTGTTTACCTAGATCAACTCTAGTTATGACATAATCAAGATTCTCAAACTCTATGATACTTTTGTCAGATGAAAGAACATCAATCTCTACAAATTTGTTTTTTGATTCATCGACAAAAACTCTAGACAAAATCTTGGCCTTTTTGGTTTCCTTCAACTTTACTGGAACTAACTGACCGAAATAAAAGTCATCGGGTGATATAGATTGCTTCTTTCTTTTGGCTTGTTGTGACATAAGCCATGGTGGAAGGACAAAGGTATCACCTCTTATTTCTACAGATGTGGTTTGAGTGGACACAGGTGGAACTGTAGGTTCTTGTGATTTGGGTGGAATGGGAGAATCTTGCACTGATACTGCCACAAGTGGTGGTGTCTGTGTTTGTACGGTGGAGAGATTAACATCAACATTCACTTGAGAAGAAGAACCCAAAAACTTCTCAAACTCTGACTGGGAAATTGAATCAATCATAGACATAGGAATATCAGAAAGACAAGGCATAGAAGAAAGAGGAACAAAGATATTATCAACATTGTCTAATAGTGTATCAAACACAAACTGATTTTCAGGTGTTGAAGGGGAAGAATTCACAAAATGGATGGACACACTTGGTGATGGTGATTGAGGGTTATTTGGAATACTGATGATTGATGTGCACTTCATATTATAGGAGCGGCAGGAGTTTACACATTTGAAACCACAAGAGGGGAAGGGGGGATGTCATCTGAGTAGATTCAACTCTTGGATTGTCAAGTTGTTCTTATGACTCATCTTCTACTGCCTCCTCTTGCTTGACATCTTGTTGTGTAGATGTTCCTTCCTTTTCCTTTCTTTTCCCCTTATCTCCTGTCCTTAAAACAAACTTAATCCTCTTTTCACTAGAAGGGGTATCTTCCTTATTCTTCATCCTCAATTCCTCCTTTCTTGGAGGTCCTTCTGTTTATTCCTCCTCTGAGTCTGTTAAGAAAGGCTTCAATTTCATACCCTTCTTTATTAGCCACACATTGGTGTTTGCAAGAATTTTCTAAAATCTCTGTCTCACCGAAGTCATCTCTTTTTGAGACCATTGAGTAGCAAGTAAAGGGGTGTCAACAATCTTGTTGGCCATGTACACAACCTCTACTATGTCTCCCTCATCTTGCATATCTTCTAACACATTAGCCAATTAAAAATTTCTCACTTGGTTAAGAGAGAGCCTACTATAATCCATCCTTCTTACATCTTCATCAGTTCTACACTCTATCCAGATATCTTCAATCATGTGCAGGGTAAGTGCAAGAAGATGAGTTCACTTTTTGGCCAAAAAGTAGAAGTGTTTTTCCTATTTTTCAAATTTTGTCGTACTTGGATTGACAATTTGAAGCACTTGCACATAAAAGATTAAGATAATGTAAAAGTAAGAAATGTAGGATTTTGTTTCTAGTTTTCAAATATGTAATTTTTTCTAATACCTAGATGATGTAAGTTAGTTTTTTATTGGATGTACAAAAAGTGGTTTTTTAAAAGTCCCATGTTTTTTGCAAAAGCATGCATGTGTACAACCAACATAATTTGACCTAAATTAATGTATTTTTCTAATTACTTTTGTGTAAATATTCTTAGGATGTTGAATTTTGGTTAGGATATTTTTTATTAATTTTTTAATGGCCCTAATTAGTGTTTTTAAAACCCCTTGTGTATGGCCAACATAATTTGAGCTAAACTAATCAATTTAGTAAAAAAAAAATCATTATGTAGAGAATGATGTCTAGTTTTGTCAGACATAATTTTTTTTCAAGAAACTTTCAAAATCAAAAGTTATTAAAAAATAGTAACCTATGTTATTTCAATTTTATGAGTTAGTTTGTTTAGAAAATAATTAATAAATAGAAAATTATGTTCAATAGTAAAAAAATTACATAATTGAAAAGTAGACTTTCAGATCTAGAATGGGTTTTAATTTTGTTAAAATATTTTGAAAAAAAGTCGTCAGCCACAGTGGTGAAACTAGTTTTTTCTCCCATTGTTTTCATGGCTTCTTAGTTGCAGGTCCAAGGCTTAGGCTCAGGTTTCCAAGTCTTTACCAAGCCTAAATCTAATGCAAATTGGCAGGTGTCATATTTAAAAAAATAAGAAACAGGTACCCATTTCTAAATGAGTACTCGCTCGCAACGGGTGCCCATTACAAACAGGTACTTGTTTATTTTTCTTTTCTATAGAATGGGTACCCGTTTTAAAACAGGTACCCATTTCTTGTTTTTTAGAATGGGTACCCATTTTAAAATGAGCACCCATTTCTATTTTAGCTGTTATTTTTTTTTCATAAATTGGTAGTACGACTGAAACCCTGCAACATTCCCTTTACCAGTATGACTAATAGTGATAGATTTTGCAATTTTTTTATGTGCAAAGTGTCAATTCAAGCTCTCAACGAGGCATATCTTATGCAATTTTTAGATGGAATGAAGTAGAAAATCTATTTTTTACAAGCATTTAATTTCTTGGAGAGACATTCATTTTTACCAATACACTGATAATGATGAATTCTGCGATTTTTTTATATGCAAAGTGTTAATTTGAGCTCTAAAGAGGACATATTTTATGCAATTTTTATAGGGATTCAATCATAAGGAGAATTTTTAGATAGAATGAAGTAGGAAATCCATTTTTTAGAAGGATTCAATATCTTGGAGAGATCAAACAAATATCAAGCAACTATCATATTGAACAAAGGATCTATTTCTACTTGTATTTCATACATTTTTAAAGAAGGGATCCAACACATTTTGGTAATCATGGGATCAAATAAACATCAACAAAAAAAGAAGAGGAAGGTTATGACAGTTGAAGAAATTGAAGCACATCGAGAGAAAGAGGCAAAACGACAAAGAGATAGGAGAGAGAGGATTAAAAAAATGAAGAATGATATAACATCTAGTTCGATGACTATTGAAGAGGAGAACATTGAGGAGAAGAACATTGAAGAGGAGAATATTGGAGAGGCTAATTTAGATGAAGTGAATGTAGAGTATGCAAATGTGGAGGAGGTCAAGAACATGGAAAATGCAAATATAAGAATGAATCTAGGTATGTCTTTGAACCCCTTGAATGATAATGAGATTAATGATTTAAAGCAAGTTGGATATAATATTGATGAGATAAATGCTTCTACTACAAACAAGACAATAAAAAATAAAAATGTAAACCATTGTATGCATGAAAATGAAAAAAAAAATTGAAAGTAATGTTTTGAAGGATTTTCATGGTAAGATATCTTGGAGACAAATTCTAACACATGCAAATAGATTGTACAAACAATTTTTTTATAGAAAAACTCTTGGATTTCAATGCCAACTTGTATTACAATTGATAAGAATGTCAAAAATAAGAAAAGTAATGAAAAAATTAGGCATTTTTGTAAAACCCAAAAAGGTGGATGAATCAATGGAACAAGTTATGTCTAGTGTTGCTAATACTATTGGTTCTATAGGAAAAAGTAGTCGATCTAAGGAGAAGAATGTAGCACATCGAGCAATAACAACTACTTTAGTTAATAAATCAGTTGTGAGCAAAAGAATGATACGTAAGACAAGTGGATATTTAAATGTGCATACTATAACTTTAAGAAGAGGAGCAAAGAGAAGAGTAAGTAATGAAGATGATCCAATCAACCAATGTTAGACTTTTAGTGGTAGACTCCCAAGGTCTGACATGAAATTAAACAATGAAATTAGGTCTTTGATTGAAAAATATTGGCATGATAATACAAGGGTTTCATCAAATGCTAGAGATGTTTTGAAATTAAGGGTGGGGTCAAAAAATCATGATCACATCCAAAACATCTATTAGACATGACTTAAACAAAATTATATAAAAAATTTCTAGATGATTTAGTTATAGAAAATTTTAGTATAAGTAAAAGATCATTTGAGAAATGCAAACCTTGGTATGTCAAGATTAATAAGCAAGGAATCTCTTGGTGTTATAAAACTTGTGCAATTTCATTATTTTTATGTTATTTTTTGATATATAAGTTATACTTTGCATACTAACCAAATTATGCAGGAATGTGGTATTAATATGCTACCTACAACAATTAAGGATTTTATAACAAATATACTTTGTGAAACAACTGATGAGCAATTCTATTTATTAAAACCATGTGTTTCTGGACAATGCAATAGAGGTGGTAACCTTTCATTGTTAGGAGAATGCATGCATGAAAGTAGTTCACATGATTTTAGACAATAGTTAGTGGATGTGAAGAGGTTCACCAATGTTCAATATCTATTAAAGGATGGAAAAACTGGAAAGCGTTGTGAGTTATTCACAAAACAAAGTAGTGTACATGCATTCATCACAGAGTTCAAGAATAAGATTATGTATAAATATGTGAAAATTTTTCAATATGCTCAGTGGCTTGATGAACAATTCCCCAGATGTAAGAACACATTTCAAATTGGAACTATACTTTCAGTGGTTGACTTTGTAGAAAACTATACACTTTCTCCACAAGAGGAGATTCAATCACAATATTATAACTCAGTACAGGTGGTCTTATTTGTTCATATTGTATATAGACATGTAGTTGATAGTACAGAAGATGATAGGAAAATTTTGAGAGAGTACCATTTCTTTGAGTATAACGAGTTATATTCATCAGAGTTTGTGCAGTATTGTTTCAAAGTATTTAACAACTTAAAAGAAAGACAAATCTAGATGACACAACATTTCATATGGTTAGATAGTTGTACAGGACAATTCAAAAATTCTTGAATGTTTTACTAGTTAAGTAGGGCCCATAAAGAAAACAATATCCAACAGGAGTTTCTCTGAAGCTGGACATGGTAAAGCAAACCACGATGGAGATGGAGCATGTGTGAAAAGGGCTCTTGCTAGGGAGCAACTAAAATTTCATGATGCAACAAAGTTTCAAGATGCAGGTGCAATTATAGATTGGTGTAATGCAAAATTGACCATAGGATCAAGTGAGAACTCTAAAGTTCAACAGTTTTTTTGGTTGGTTGAAGAAGAAAACATTCCTCCCTAATTTGATTGTGATACAATTAGTGGATCAACAAAATGGAATTCATTTAAGAGTTCAAATGCAAGCACATGGACTCTATGGACTAAGGAGCTCACATTTTTTTGTCAGTTTTGTATCGCAGGTGAGTGGGAAGCATTTAAAAATCAAATTGGGTTGAAGAACAGCAACAAAAGTCCTTAACACCTCTACAAACACATGATCAAAATGAGATAACATTTGAGGAGGGTAATCATTTGCAAGCATCGGATGACTATGAGCATATTTTAGACTTCGTACAAGAAGGTACATTCATTCAATATTTCTTTTCTATACATTTTTTTGGAAATATATATTTAATTATACATATGTAAGTATGTATGTATATTTTTGTGACTTACTGAATTTGAAATCTTTTTGTAGGACATGTGTATGTTGTTGTTTCACTCAAGGGTAATGAAGAGGAAACATAGTATTGGTTGGCTCGGTGTGTTGAGGCAAAACAGAAGTTGTTACAACCTAGAGTAGATGATGATAACTTTGAGTATCTAATAGGTTTTGTGGTTGTTACTAGCACTTGGCTATGTAAATATTTGATAAGGAGGAATGGTATACCTACATTTGAAGATTATGAAAGACAAGAAAATTTTGCACTACTTGCATCTGATTGTGGCAACAAATATACAATTAGTGAGATATAAAGGGAGACTTGTCACAAAAGAATTATGGACACTTTCTATGGAAGAGCATGAGGCAATCATAGATGCATTACAAAAAAGAGAGGATGTAGATGGTACAATAGAGTAAATGTTTTAAATGATTAACAGGTATGTAGAAATTTTAAAACTTTTAATCTTTGTCTAGGATGAGTTTAGGATTAATATGATTGATAACTTAACTAATTGATTCATCTCCCCTTAAGCATCCTCTTAAGTCCCCTTAAGCCATCCCTTAGCTATGTTCCATAAGTTAGGTAAGTCATCTCCCCTAATTGATTGCATCTCCCCTTAAGCCAGCCTCTTAACTCCCCTTAAGCCATTCCTTATCTATGTTCCATAAGTTAGGTAAACTTAAGATTTAGTTTAATAACTTCAATATAGTTAATTGATATAACTTAGCACACCCTTACCAAAATACTAGAATTGATTCCATCTCCCCTTAAGACATTCTCTTAACTCCCCTTAAGCCATCCCCTAGCTAAATGATATAAGTTAGTACATGTACCCTTACTAAAAATACTATAGTTGATTGGACCATATCCCTTTAAGACATTCTCTTAACTCCCCTTAAGCCATCCCCTAGCTAAATGATATAAGTTAGTGCATGTACCCTTACCAAAAATACTATAGTTGATTGGACCATCTGCCCTTAAGACATCCTCTTAACTCCCCTTAAGTCATCCCCTAGCTAAATGATATAAGTTAGTACATGTACCCTTACCATTTAAATACTACAGTTGATTCCATCTCCCCTTAATCCATCCTCTTAACTCCCCTTTTAAGCCATCCTCTTAACTCCCCTTAAGCTATCCCCTAGCTATGTTCCATAAGTTAGGTAAACTATCATCTCCCCTAATTGATTGCATCTCCCCTTAAGCCATTCTCCTAACTCCCCTTAAGCCTTCATATTAATATTCCTAATTCTCTTAAATATCATGACACATTCTAACCTTTTTACATTTCATTACATGGTGCAGGAGATGTTTTTGGCAATCATAACAGAGGCTGGAAACATAGGTGTTAAATTTCACTTACAATTTATTTCAGGTATTCACTAGACCTATACAATTAATTATTTTAATTTATGCTTTAGTAGTTCTTTCATTTCATTATAATTTCAATGTAACTTCTTAACAAATTCTATCTTTAAATAAAATGATCTCTAGAGGCTCTAAATTTTTATATATGTTTCATTGTGGCCTGACCTCTAGATTTGTTTTTGTAATTTCACATGTAGTGTTGAAAGGATTCAAATCTATTGTTTCTTGTTGCACAATTATGATCTCTACACATGTTTCATATCTAGAGTCTTCAACTTCTAGGTGTCAAGTATAAAATCGTAGATGATCTAGACTTAGAGAAAAACATTGTATAAAATCTAGGTGTCTCTAGGTGTCTTGGGTTCTAACTATATAATAGGTGTCTCTACTTGTGTCTTAGGTATTCTATATGTCACCTAGGTAGATAGAGACTAGAAAAAAGGTATTTAATCTAATCTAGGTGTCTTAGGTAGATACTATATATCAACTACCTATCTAGATATATAATATGAAATCTAGGCACATCTTAGGTAGATACTATATATCAACTACTTGTCTAGAGACTAGAATAAGGTATAATTTAATCTAGGTGGCTTAGGTAGATACTAGATATGTCAACTAGGTCTACTATGTAATAGGTGTCTAGAGCCTGTGTCTTAGGTAGAACTATAATCTAGGTGTCTAGGTGTCTCTACCTGTGTCTTAGGTATACTATATGTCAGCTAGGTAGAACTATATAATCTAGGTGTCTAGGTGACTTAGGTCTAGACTACGATAAGGTATAAAGACTATATATGTCTATATATAATTTATCTAGATACATACTACACAATATGTGTCTTAGGTGTCCTACATAGAACTAGAATACATGTATCTTAGGTCTTAGGTGAGGCCACATGAGCTTCCACCTTCACGTGGTTGGCCTTGTCAGTATAGAATATTTATATTTCTTGAAGCTAAGGGAAGCTCTTTTTCTTGTACATAGAAGTTATGAAAAAACAATTAATGCATTGATTAAGTTATTATTTAGTGCTCTTGATGAAATTACACACAAAATGCTAATTTTATTATATTTTTTAGAAATTATAATTTTTAGTTTTTTACAAAATTCTAGAAGCAAATCTCAAAAGTTTTAGTAGATAGAACTAAGTATTGTTTATCAAATTTATATATATAACAAATTTTTTTTTTTTAATGTGCTTGGTAAACTTTTTAACGTGACCGACGATGCTACTGTGGCACGCCCTCTGGCTCCACGTGAATGCTTTTGCCTAAAGCAATGAATCGGTGAGGTCACAACATGGGGGACCTCATCCCCTAACAAGAACACTTCAAACCCACGAGCTCATTGGCCCAATGAAGGCGTAAATCCTGCGGGCTCATTAGCCCAACAGTGGTTTGAACTCTGGTGGCCGCCACTACAACTAAGCGACTTAACCACCATATATATAACAAATTAGAGTTACAAGTACTTGTTTATTTTTCTTTTGATATTTAGGTGACCTGTAAATTTCTCTATTTTTCTTTTGATATAATTTAGGGTAGACTTAAATTTTTCTAATTTTCTAAATTTCTTCAATTGTAAATTTAAAGGGTACCAGTATTTCTCTAATTTTCTTTAAATTCTTTTCGTAAATTTATAGGGAAGGTATTGATCTATGAAATGTTTAATCTAGATTTAAAAATAAATTGATTAAACATGGTTATTAGATTGACAAGTCTAATCAATAAAAATTTTCTAAATATTTAAATCAATTAAAATTTAACACTTGTCCCAACATTTGACTCATGTAAATCCAAACATATTCATTCTAGTTCAACAAAGTTAATTTTCATTTTATTTTTTAAATTTATTTAGGATAGGTACATTTAGTCTATATAAATATCCAACCTAGAGTCTGTATCTAATAAATGTTTAATTTAAATTAAATCAATTGAATTTTTTCTCTTATCTAATTAGAATTAGTATTTTACAATTTTATGTAATTAAACACATGATTTAATTTGAAGTGTTAAATATGAGATATATGAAATTAAAGTTTGAATATAGATGCATATAGTTGAAATTCAATAAATAGCAAAATCTAGTCCAGATGAAATAGTCTATGAGATATAAATACTAACATAAACTTAGTTATTATATCATTCCTAAAAGTTTAATGTATAGCCTAAATGTCAATCCATCTAGGGCCATGTTACCATTTCCTAGATTTTGGTAAAATTTAAGTTGATTTTGTTTCCTATAAATTTGCGCAATGTTCATAGAAATCAAAATCCTAAAAATAATTAACTAGCTAGGCTATTGTTTTCAAAAGAAGAAAAATAAAGAGAAAAATTTAATAACAACTAGGTTGTTTACAACCACACTCATGTATTACATTCAAACTCCTAAACATGTCACTAAGTTCATGTCAACCTATTGGCTACAACTACACCTACAAGATCCGAACTGAGAAGATAATAAATATTTACATATATGCACCAAAAGATGAACACAATAAATTACATTCTTATGTATGGGATTCTATTTATACAGGATATACAAAAGTACAAGATTTGAGCATACTAATAGGATTTTCTAAACAACATAAAAATTTCAACTTGATATCTAGAGATGTTTGGAAAGTTATATATAATTGAATCAGGAGAGATTTTCAAACCTAAACTATTAAGTTTTACACTATAAAGGATATCCAAGAAATAAGTTCATATGTTTATATATGTATGTATGTATGTATGTATGTATTTTCACTCTTGTATTTTCACTCTTGGATTTGACTCCCTATTTGCTATGTACATGCTGAATTAAATTTTCATTGAACCCATGGTTGGATCTCACTCAGAGGTGAAGAACATAATGGAAGCATGACTTGAGGGATTCGTCTTAATTTGCTTGGCTTTACCAAACAAAATTTGAAGTAGTTTAAAACTAGTTGGTATACTATAGACCTTGGTTATGATTATAATTTTGGATTAAGTGACTTAGAAGGATTTAGAAAATATAGGACTTAGAAAATCATTCATGCATAGAAGGTGGGGATCTAGTCTAGAGATAGGTCTTTATGAATACAATGGTCTTTATATATGCATGTTTAATATGGTAATGATTTCCTTTCTTCTATTCACTTGTAAAATGGATATATAAAATGTATGTTTCCATAAAATCTTGCATAAGGTATAGTCATTTATGTTAAGGTGAAAGTAGTAATGGTATATACATCGTTAATGTTCTATTTGTACAAAATAACATCCCATGTGATAAAGTTTATTGTGTATAGCCTAAATGTCATTTCATCTAGCCATGTTAACATAAATCCTATTTTGTTCCTAATCCATGTTTATCCTTCCTAAGTGTCTCATTTTATTCAATCTTTGAACCCATCCTATGTACACTCAACATTATTTTAAATTCTTTCCATTGTTGTTGTCCCCTTTATCCCTTTGTTAAGTGTCAAGTTGTCATAGATATATGGATATCTTTAAATTAAAGATTTAAACATAATAAAATGACTTCTAGGTTTTAGGTTTAGGTAACTTAATAAGTCATTTAGATTAGGTCTACAAAAAGATATTAGGGTCCTATCCTGTCTAATTTGTAGGTTTTTAGCTTCATGAAAAGAGTTTTACAAATGGTTAAATTAGGACTATGAGACTCATCAGGAACATTAAAAGCCATGAAGACTGAAGAATAATCCTATAGGACATATAACTAGTTCAAGGCCTAGATATAGGGGAAAAGACCTAATAGGTGAGATAATATGTGTACATTTAATGCCCAATATTTTTAAACTTTTAGTAGAGTAGTTCTAACTTTAAGTTTGTTAGTGTTGTACTATAACTACTAAAAATTTAATGACTAAATAAACAATCATACATGATGTTGTATCAGCCCACCAACAAAACATGACTTAATGCACATCTATTGGTCCACCCTTTTTTGGGGGGGAACTATTTGACACCTCAACAAAAAGCACTTAGTTTTATCTTTACCCACTATAAGCTATAAAGACTTAAAGGTCTTAATAGATGATTTTTCAGAGTTCCTTTCATTCCACAATATCAAAAAGACATGAAGTATTCTTCATATTGAAAGACTAGATAATGCTCTTGAGGAGAATAGTCTTGATATTTTAAGGAGGAGGACTCTAAAGGGAAGAAATTTGTTCCTAGTCAAAAGGTCAAGAAAACATATAAGAGGAAAACTATATGAGCATAAGGAGATGTGGAGGAAGAAGAAATTCCTTTGAGGAAGAAGATGAGAGGGACAACCAAACCACCTCCTTAGAAACCTTCCACTATTGAACTCCCATCCTCTCTTCCTATGCAAAAGGATCCAACCATGCAGCCGATTCTTCCTCCAGTTATTCCTATCTCCACTAAGGTCAGGATGTCAGTCTAGAAAGACTCTATTGCCAAAGCTTCCACATCTACTATTCCTATCCAATCTCATTCTTTTGGAACCATTTTTACACCTCCAATTGATTCAACCATGCCTATTCATTACAATTTCCATGCCTTCACCTAATAAGGAAGGAAATATAGAACTAGCTTCTCTAACCCCCTCTATTCCAAGGTCTATTCCATCTTCCCTTCCTAACTCTCCACCCTCCCTCTCCAACATTGAAAAATTTGTTAAGGATTTAATAGAAGAATAGTTTGAGAATAAATATAAGGAGCAAAGTGAAGCAACTAGCTTTCTTAAGGAGTAAGAGCAACATGAAGGAACAATTCATCTAAGGGGTAACCAAGAAGAGGCTCGAGTTGAAAAGGAAAAAGTCAAAGGATCTCCCCATGAAAAGGATAAAGAGGAGAAAGCCAATGTTATCAATCCTCTCACCATAGAATAAATAATTAAAGGGGAGAAGTTATTGGAGGAAATGGGGAAATTGCCTAATAGGTTGGATCTTGTAGAGCAACAAGAAGAAAATACCTTCCCACCACCTCATGAAAAAAACTTATAGATCCATCTAATTCCTTGGTTCCAACCTAGCTTTATGTGAACATTCAAAGATGAAAGTAGACCATAAAACAATTTTCAAAGGATATGTCTTCCATATTGGTGATAATTGAAGCTCCTTGTCCTGAGAAGACTAGAACTCTTTTGTCTATTAGATTGTATGCTTCTAGGTCTAGGATTACAAAGATGGCAAGTATAATGGTCAATAAAGATGACAAAGACATGCTATCCTCAGACTATCAAATCATTGCTTATAATTTGGGGAAGTAGACTAGCGAGGAAGAGATACATGGAATGCAAACAATAGTATCTACTATAGTCTCCTAAATGGATGGGGACTAAAGGATGAAAAGGGATTAAAGATCAAATTTCTTTAGCATAATAAAGGAGGTGAGTGTATCTTCATAGAGTTTTTAAAATTTTCTATTAATTATGGCATCACATTTCATCACACAATTCACTACACACCATGGAAGAATGGGGTAATAAATTAGAAGAATTGTGTCATTACATGTGTTGATGTGGCATCATATTTGATGATGTGGCCCTGAAACCTTATAAGCAGGGGCCTTGCCAAGTAAGCTACTGTAAATTTTTTGGAGTGATTTGAAATTGCCACGTATGATTTTGAGAGGTGTGAAGTTAGGGTGCTCAACTACTGGTTCCTCTCCCCTAAACAATTTCAAATCATTTTGAAATATAATTCATAAAGGTTTATTGTTAAGCCTATATGACAGAACCCTATCTAAGTTCTATCAAACAAGTTAGTTCATGGAGGGATTGTCATGTGGCCATAACTATTTGTACAGAGATTATATATATGTTCATATGTTTAAATTAAAGATTTAAACATAATAAAGTTAAGTTTCTAGGTTTTAGGTTTAGGTTTAATAAGTCATTTAGGTTTTAAAGAATAGGTCAGTTTATTTTATGAAACCCTAGTTTATGAATTAGGGGTTAAGGTTTATGAATTATGATTTTACATTTTACTATTTATAAAATCCTAGTTTATGAATTAGGGCTTAGTGTTTATGAATTATGATTTTACATTTTACTATTTATAAAATCCTAGTTTATGAGTTAGGGTTTAATGTTTATGAATTAGGGTTTTATGTTTTATTGTTTATGAAACCCTAGTTTATGAATTAGGGTTTTATATTTTAGTATTTATGGATTAGAGTTTACCATTTATGAATTAAAGGTTTATAGTTTATGCTTTAGGGTTTACCACTTGTTTTCAATTTGAGGTTGAATATATATAGTTAAACATTGCAAAAACAACAAAATACAACAAAATACAAAGCTAAAAATAATGAAAATTGGTAGAAATGGACAGACAACCAACATGGGGCACTGGCTAATCATTCTAAGGAGGTAGGGACATTTTGGAGGTGGAATATGGGGTCAGCCAATGCGGGTACCTGTTCTTGGCATCGTTCTCCCTTGTCTTTTGCAGCCTATAGCTGTTAAAATGAAGTTACAGGCCTATTTTCTAAAAAAATTATACTTTTAAAAATGGGTACCCGTTCCATAATGGGTGCTCATTTTAGCTTCAAGTGCCCAATCGTAAACGGGAACCCATTTCGTAACGGGCACTCGTTTCAGCTCGGGCTCCCATTCCTAAATGGGTACCCGTTCGAAGCGGCATTTTTCATCCGTGGGAGACTTCTGTGAAATGTATACTCAACTTTGTACTTTAACCCATAAGCCAAATAGACTACACAAACTATACAAATACCAGCAAGTATAACTAAAGCAGAGGATACATACATAAAAATAGAAGGTCAAATAACTATGTTGGCTAAGGCTAAAAAGAAATGGGACACCAATCTGGCATAGCTAAAGTAGATCTATAAGACTATCTTTCCTAGTAGCTTATTTTGCATGTCTTGAGGACAAGACATAATTTTCAAGGGGGGATAATGTTAGCAAGGTGCAGAGCATGGAGTAGAGCCAACTAGAAGTTGGCGCATATACTATGCAGAGGCCAGAAGTTGACAGAAGATGCTACAAAACACACTCCTATATGTAATAGACATATTGTATATAGATATAATATATGATTATATAGTATAGGAGAATGTAGTAAGGATATGAGATAGATTACGATATGAAGATGACATAGAATTCATGAATGTAATTGGTGAGGTAGAGACTTAGACCTACTGGAGGATGAATGTATATCCTTTGACTATTGTTTATATATATGGAGATTTGTCGATACTGGGTAATTATGTATTGTCTTATCATTATCTGTGTGTGATGCCCTATTTTGTTATTATGTGTTTTTTTATCAATCTATAGCTACTTGATCGAGTTATAACTGACTACAAAGACTTGTCTGAAGACCAGATCTCTAGACTAGTAACCCTCACCATTTCTTGCCAACAATGGCTTCCCAATCAACAGGGCACACATCTTATTAGCCATGAACAAAACATGGGGAGAGGGGTGAAGTGTTGGGCACCCCATTTTATTCCAAGCATCAACCATTAAGATGTTTACTTTAGTGTCGGTGTCCACTATAATGTCTTTGATGAACCATGGACATTAATGGTTGTGTCAACTACTATCTCTCAATCATATTCTATAATTTGGGCATATTTGACCTCTTAATCACATGCATGCACCTATTTTTTATCTATAGCCAGTTGCTTGACTTGTTGTGAAAGCCATTGCCCAAGTAATGGGAGTATTTATTTGACATGCAAGAGCCAACATATCTCTTAGAACTCATCCTTTTCACCATTATCAAATTCTTGGATGTGTCGATCACGATGACATGCTCATGCTTCCTCTTTCAAAAATTCAATTTCTCCTTGGAGTTCTTGAATGAGACCCATAGTCTCATGTAGGATTTCCTTTTGATGGTGACTATTTGGATAACCCTTAGCAAGTGGTGGTACCTCATGCTATATGGTATCCAAGGGGTTTTTTGTGGTGCTTCTGTGGGCTACAAAAATTCATGCTTATACTACAAGATTTATCTTCCAATCATTATATGGTGTGTGGTCAATCTGGATCATGCTTGTACCCTTCTCATTTTTATCTTTGGTCATAGCAGTATAAATATTAGGGCATTCTTCAACTTTGAGTTCTCCACAACAATAAAGGTAAGTGGGAAAGTTGAGGCAATCTCATTGATAATGGTCAGGGGAACCACACTTGTAATAGATACGAGGTACCCCCAATGAACCATCGAGCATGCTAAATAGGATGAATCTCATAGGATAATTTGGATATCAAATTTTTCAACCAAGCATCATAGATGCACACATGCTCAATTAGTTCTTGCTTAATGTCCTTCAGAGTAGAGAAACGATGTTGTTCAAACTTTGGAATTTAAAATACCATAATTAAAGTTCCTAAGGCCACATTATTGTTTTATTGCTAGGGACATCCATATCAACAATAAACCATTTATTTCTAGTGATAAACCACATGGTTACAAAATGGTTTATTCCTAATATGGATATCCATAGCAACAAACCATTTTAAACCATGGTTATCACTAGTGTTAAGTTAACATGGAGTTTGAAAATGATAGTCATTTTAATGCCTAAGGCACTAATCAACTAGATTTGGATTGGAAATTATGTCATGGATGCCCATCACAATCCAATTTGAATTGGAGCAAACTTTTCCATGCTAATAGGGTCAACTCTATTGGTTAACTTGTCTAAAACTAAGTATAATCACTACTTTTAGGATAACTTACAGTCACGTGATTATAACAATTTAAAGCATATATATAAATCAAATCAAAATTTAATTTTAGGTTCTCTACCTATCCTTACAATTTGAATGACCTTGATGTGATTTTTTTTAATATCCTACACCTTATAAATATCACCACATCTAGTTATTAATCATGTGTAGTTATTTCCCATGCTGAATTTGGAATCCAAATTTTGCATTAAAATCTAATAAGGGTTAACTATGATGGTTAGAGTCTATTGAATCTTTATTTAAGCCTTACATTAATTGGTAGAGGCCACTTGGAAAATTAAATGCCTCAAAATCCTAGGGAATGCTTGAACTTTGTCTATCTTAAATCTACAACTCTGTTGAGGGTAATGAAAGTTAGGGTGTATATGAATCTTGTAATGGAGGAGTCTATTCATGTGAACAAACAAAATTTTGTTAGTCATGTTTGATTGTGCAATTGGACTTTAATTAGTACTATAATGATTAATTCATTAACAAACTAGTTGAATAAATGGAATTTAAATAAAAGAACTAAATAGGTTAGTTGTAATTGGATATATCATAATATGTTGTCTTATATACAACAATGAACAATTTTGCATTAAGTATTTTATGAATGGAAATAACAGGAAACAACAAAACAAATTGCAATGTAGTTTGACTAGTACTATAATCACTAAATTATTAACAAACTAGTTGAGTAAATGAAATTTATAAAAGAACTAAATATGTTAGTTGTAATTGGATGTATCATAATATGTCATCTTATATACAACAATGACCAATTTTGCATTAAAGATTTTAAGAATGGAAATAATGATAAACAACAAAACAAAATGCAATCTACAGCCTAGTGGATCATTTCCAAAGTAAAGCCTTCTCAAGCTTTACCTACATTGATTGCTCTATGTGTTAGATGATCTACAAACCTCTCACCACTATCGCATGCTTCCAAGCACAAATTATATAATCCATGTAGTAACGAACAAACATCAAAATATCCCAATAATATAACTTTTAGGTCCCAACAAATTTCTATACTACATGTAGAGTTGAAAATTTGTATACAACTATTAAAACACATATACAATTGCATGTGAAGATTGTAAGTAATCTAAGTAGTAGCCAACATAGAGAAAAATATCCCAATAGTGGTAGTGTGTTAACAAACACAAATTCATAGTACAATTCCATGTTTAGTGGTCTATGTGATTCACTTGTGTTAATAAACATAACAAAATAGATATATTTGGAACTATACATATGTCTCCAATTTTTTGGAGTTATATATAAAAATGAAACCATGAACCGTATAGGATTTTGAAACCATCAATAGAAAACTATAACATATATTATTACAAATAAATCAGAATGGAGGTACATTGTAGGATAGACTAGAGATTATTGCAACAAAAAATCATCTACGATATGCTAGAGTTACAATGTGCACATATGTACATAGTTGTTCACAACTATATATGTATATATAGTTAATATATGTGAACACACACACATCTATCTATCTATTTATCCATATATATAAATAGTTGTTCACAACTATATACATATATAGTTGTATATACACATATACATATATATGTATATGTATATATGTATATACACATGTATACATAAATATGTACATATATGTATATGTATATACATATACACATACATATGTACATATATATGTTTGTGTATATACATATATACATGTATACATTTATGAATATATATAGTTGTGTGAACACCTATATAACAAAATATGTAAAAGAATATAAGTATGTAATTTTCCATGTCATAACTGTGTATATATATAAGCATGTAACTACAAATATTTTTCACATCCTTATTGTTTTCCACATTACAAAATAGCAGAAGTTGAGAAGTTGATAAAATTTACAATGTTGTACACAAACTACCTGCATATAATAGTATAGAAATATGAAAATATGCATCTGATAATAGTGAATACACACATTGATTCAAGTTGTATAAAGACATAGATAGATAGATAGATAGATAGATAGATGTGTGTGTGTATACAAATATATATATAGTATCTCGCCAATGTCAATGCCTAAGCTTGAGTGGAGAGGATTTTGTAAGCTTCTGGAATGATGGATAATGCAGTGGCTATAAAGGAAGCAATGTAAAAAATAATTAGGGTAAGAAGTTAGGTCTTTCAATAGGTGCATAAAATGTTATAAACTAGATACTAATTGGAATGTGGTCCATGCTTCAAGGTTGTATATATAAATAATGAAATCCTAAACTAAGTAAGTCTAAAACCCATCATTTCAAATACTAGTGGTGATGCAAAATCATTACTTGCAAGTCGAACAACAATGATTGCCTTAACAATCATGAAGGAGGCTGCTCGACAATTTGAAATGATGAAAGAAACAAAGGTGAAATCAAAGAGACAAATGATTTAGTCACACAGATCATCAAATAATGAAACAAAGACCTACTTCAGTGGAGATGGTTCGACCACACAGTTGAATAATAAAACAAAATAGGTGTGAAATAAAATAGTCGCAAATCGAATGATGGACCTCATACTTAATTGGAAGGAGAAAAAATGAATATATATAAACCTATATAAAAAATGAACCTATATAAAAAATGAACCCTGAATATATACAAGTTAAGAAATGAAACCCTCAATATATGCAGTTTCATTTTATATATAAAATGAACCCTAAATATATACAGTTTCATTGTGTATGTTGAACAACAATGACTACCTCAACAATGAACCCATCATTCGAAATACTAGTGGCAGTGTGAAATCATTATCTGCAAGTTGAACAACAATGACTACCTCAACAACTATAAAGGAGGTTGCTCGACTATTTGGAATGATGAAAGAAACAAAAGTGAAATCAAAGAGTCAAATGATTTAGTCACACGAATGATGAAAAAAATACCTACTTTTGTAAGCACTAAAAATGCACATGGGCCTACATGGTAATTTGATGATGAGCTATAGTCCTAATCATGTGCATGTAAGCATGAATATATACATACCTCTCAGTAGAATTTTTCTTGGTGACACGTGGATCAAAGTTCTTCACCTTGTTTGTGTCTCCCTAATCCCTAGAGCTAACCGACATCACAAGATGGGAAATTCACTTTCTCTTGGCCCATTTCAACCATTTTAACCCTCCAAAAGCTTCCAATTAATCTCCCAAATCATCTCCAACCATCATTTTTAATACATATTTCTTTAATTATAGGTCACCCCCTTTGAATTCTGGATCTCTGAGGGGAGATCCTAAATCTCCCCAAGGAGATTTTCCCTAGTGAAATTGGTGACCAACTCTTCATGTGTTTTAAAGAACTAATAACACCATTGCATAGTGCTAAAAAAATTATGCAATTTCAAAAAAATGGCTCCCAAAAAGGATTATGTATGTGCTCGAACGAGCTTCCAGAAGTTTTGTATGACCTATTCAAACCTTTGTTTCTAGGTTGCCCCTTTTACGAGGGAAAATCTTCCTGGGTGACCCTAAATCTCCTCATGGGATGACCCTGGATCTCCAAGAGTGACCTTGGATCTCTAGAGGTGACCTTCCCTACTAAAAGGGGTGACCCAGTTGTGTTTTAAAACACAAGTTTCTCTTCAGTTCTGGCCCAAATTTGCTCCAAATTGAGCCCTAATTATGTGAGTCACCTTCCCTAACTAATCATCAACTTTTCCTTACTAGTTCAAGACTCCCAATCACTTCATTTTAACTACAAATCATCTATTCTTATCTCCCCATCAATCTCATACTAACTCCATTCCTCCTTCAATGATAGGCTATCAAGGCTAGTTCACTCCCAATCAAACTCAGTTCACTGTCCAATCAACCCTGTTAACTCTTAAATCAAATGAGTTAAAGCTACAACCACCTCCACCTCTTTGTGAGCCCTTCAAAGCTATAAATACCCCTCACCTCTTCATTATTTCTCAAGTCTAAGAATTCTCTTCTCGTCTTCACAAGATTTTACAAGCTTCTTCATAGGCCTTTGAGCCTCTTAGTTCATTTCTTTACTTTTCATTTTTGTAAAGCTTCAAAGCTTTCCCTTGGGAGGAAAATTCATTGTCGCAAAATCTTGCTCAACTTTGCTTTTTTGTTCTCCATAGTATGCTTATGCTCTTCACAAGACATATGACACTTTTGCTTTCTTAGTAGAGTCGTCAATCTTTCCAAAGGTTCAATAGCCTTGTTATGCTCTCAATTTGCGAAGCCATAATGCTTCATTACTTCAAATAGCTCAATTCAGTCAATCATAGCTTCAATAACTCAATCATTCAATTAATTACACTTCATCCTTGTTGCCAAGAGGATTTCCCCACTACTGTAGAGGAAAGAAGGTTGCCACAAGGAGTTCTGAGGATACGCTAGGCTCATGAGCCAAAGAGAAATCCAATTTCTTTATATGCTTTCGTAGTTAATTAAGTCACAAATTTGCTCTTGGAGGAAGTAATCTTTATGTTTACTTTTTCCTTGATAAGTTTAGATTTGGTTTAATTAGCATTGATTAGATTAGAATTATTATAATTCATAGATTAGATTTCAATTCTTGAAGTTATTTCATTCTAGCAATTTTGATTCCTAGATTAGATTTGAAAATCGTCTCACAAAATATTGAAAACATGGTTTAGATTATATTTGGAAAATTCATATTAATTGCATCCATATTTCAATTCTTAATTAAATAGATCACTTTTGTTATTTGAATTAGAAAAAGAACCAAAAAAATCATTTTGCATTCATATTAGTTGCATTCACACAAAAATACAAAAATATTAGGAAATTAGAAAAACTAAACCCTTGATTTCATCACGAGGTACTTATTCACATCAAAGTGAGTTCAAACCCTTGATTCCATCACAAGGTACATATTCACATACAACATTCAATCAAAAGGTGAAACAAACGTTTGACTTGACGTCAAAGTCAAGGAAATTCAAATCAGGTCAACACTTAGTCAACAAATTCTCTCCGAAGCATTTGATGTGCCCAAGGATAAGAGGAAATTGGATCAAGGCTATTCTTGAAGAGATAGTTGAAATCAACCCAGGACCACAACACACACACAACAAACCATAGAAGAGAAAGAACTTAGGATCTTCTAATAGAGAGACATCATACAACAACACATTCAAATGAATGAGGATAGGTGACAATGCACTAGACTCATCAATGAGCAAAACAGTCTACTCATTAGGCATTGGAACTTGAGAAATCCAAACAGAAGAACTAGGACTAGTAACCCTTCAGGTCATATAATTATCTCAACCACAACAATCCTAGAACAAGCTTGTCATATAGCAATCCATACGAAGCCTACAGAATGGCTAACCTCTCTCTGTAATGTTCTGCTTCCACGCAAATAAAACCACCCCTAGGTCTTGCCCCCACTTGACTGGCTCTTGCCACGAGAGCAAGAGTGACTCAGAGGTCACCCATAGCAAGGAGATGGTTCATGTGTGATATCAAGGCTAACTCATCCATGTTATGCTTGAGTCACATATTAGAGCATACAACTTCAATGGAGATGGTTTGACCACATAGTCGAATGATAAAACAAATAGGCATGAAATAAAGTAGTCACAAATCGAATGATGGACCTCATACTTGATTGGAAGGAGAAAAAATGGGAGACAAGTCCTTATCTACAATTGGCAACTTGGCAATGTCAACACCTGAGATCGAGTGGACAGGATTCAATGAGCTTATGATATGATGGATAATGTGGTAGCTGTGAATGAAGCAATGTAAAAAATGATTAGGGTAAAAAGTTAGATCTTTCAATGGGTGCATAAGGCATTGTTTATTTGGATCCCAAATGTTATAAACTAGATACTAATTGGAGTGTGGTTCGTGCCAACACAAAACCCTAATGTGGCCTTACGAACACAATAACATAGCCTTAAGAACTTTTATTATGGTATTTTGATTTATTTAGGTGAAACAATAAATTATTTATTTTCATATATATATATATATTGGAGGAGTTGTGAAACTTGTTTGGTGGTCAGTACATGGTTACTAGGGCGTCTATGCATGAGTATTGATCAACACTTTGAAATGACCACTTAAGGACATATGTGCACATAATGACTCATCTCACGATTGTTGTTACTACCTAGAAGCCAAAACAATGGCTTTAAGCTCTTAAGTTAGTCATAAAGGTATGCTAAAATCTTTGTGGAAATCTGATGTATTGTTTAGGAGCTTAAGGTACACGAAGTTAGGGTGGGTGGGTACTGGGTCCTCTCCCTTAGTATGACCCAAAAAACAAAGCAAGAGTCAGATATACAAACCAAACCATTAAGTTTCATTCAATGATTTTGACAAGTTCATCTCTATGTGGAGCTTTATAATAAAAGTGGAGTACCGCAAGCAAACAGAACAGCAGTTACAACTCCTTCCGCATTTTTCATTTTCCATCGATTTAAGCATTGATTTAGGGGAGAGAACCCATTAGTTGTGTACCCTAACTTCACACCTCTCAAAATCATGTGGCAATATCAAATTACTCTTAAATTTTTACATCAACTTACTTGGCAAGGCCCTTGCTTATAACTAAGGTTTTAGGTCCACATCATCAAATATGATGCCACATCATGTTTTTTGTTGAAGTGTCCAAAAAGACCCCCCAAAAAAATTAGACTGATAGTTGTGCAGTAAGCTATAATAGTTGTGCATTTATTCATGTTTTGTTTGTGCATCACATGATGTCTTGCTTTTGATATCTAAATAATATATTTCATTCAATCATAAGTACTTATGGTCAACACTAACAAGTTCGAAGTCACAACCACAATTACTATACCTCTAAAAATATTGGGCATTAAATCAACAAAAATGGCCATTAAATTCACAAAAAGATACACAACTATTGGAACATGCTCAACTAGTGAGTGCTCTCCCCTACTCAATGAAATATCAAAATAGTACTGAAAATTAAACTTTTGAGGTACAACAAGTATATCCAAAAAAAAAAAGCAATTATACCCCAAAAGGGATTAAAAGCTAGCAATCGCAGTTGTAGTGTAATAGGCACGCCGATAGGTACTTTGAAAGGTCCCTTATTTCCTAACAAGTCAATCAATGAAAACAACAATCCCTCTTCTTAAAAAAAACCATCTAGCAAATTAAAAACATAATCAAGCTAACTTTTGGTATCACAACAAGATAGCCAAGGCCAAAAACCCATCCAATATTACATGTCAACCACAATAGATTCAAGGCTAATGAGAGATCGAACAACTATTATAGCAGGCACCCTAGCATGAAACCAATACTTGTAGTAAAGGAAGGGATGGGTACATTTGCCTTTGCAACAAAAGCCACACCCACCATCTTTGTCACAACAACCACTACAACAAAAACAAATTATTTTGCTCCTCCCATTGCTAATAACAATATTATGGAATGACTTTATTATTTAGGGTTTCTAAAGACTAATCTAGCTTTCATTGCAAGCATCCTGTTGCTCAAGGTGCTAAATACCCAACCATACAAGATGACGAAAAAAATCAAGACACAAGTGCCAACCATTGATTTCCCACCATGAATGTACTTGATGAGTGAATGACAAAGATCTCTTCAATGGTCATCTCTCATCTATTATGTATTTGAAACTATCAATTCTCAATTGTATGCGCATGAGAGCTTTCCTTGCTTCACAAGGGAATGCCTATTAGTGTGATGGTAGGGAAATATGACCATCAAATATAACCACATAACAAGATCGCAAACTTTCATATGATGAGAAATATATACAAATGGCAAATGCTCTACTCCTTTTCTCTTGTGAATTCTCATACTTCATTACATCAATTGGTTTCCTATCCATAAATTTCTCTTTAAATCTAAGCCACCTCATTTGCACCTAGCCCTTGCCTCATCCTCAACACCAATGTCACTCCATAGACAAGAATGTTCATGATCATTCATATTGCCTCATTTTTCTTTAGTCACACAAGAAGGCTTTGCCCCTACCCCTCCTCCTGCTAGTTGGATAAGAGGCACCCTCCATCACCTAGTGAGATCAGTCTCAATCTTAGATTTAGGTGCTTCCCCTTTGCACCTTACTTGCACTAAAGTCGTTGAATCCCACAAACAAGATGTCAAAGAAAAGAATGGCAATAATAACCCTAGATGTGATTTCTTAATATTCTATGCATTCAATGATATTTCGATAATCCTCTATTTTTATTGTTGACTTCACTGCTTTTGATGATGATTTCTATGAAAGATTAAAAAGGAATAAAATGAAAAGTTTAAAGATTCTAGAGCGCATTCATTGCTTGAGTCATACTCTAATGCTTGATGGCTTTGATGCACATGTTTTGATAATGATATTAAGCTTTTAGTGAAAATATATTAATATGTTAAAAAAGGCAATGACAAATGCAAATATTTAAATCTTGGTTGACTATTTTGAAAATGAAAAAATATAGTCATTATGAATAATAATTTGATATCTACATTAGTTGAAAGGATTAAATGTTGAATTTGAAGGTTTGGGGAGATAGTTGGACAGACCTAGAAGCATCTTAGGTCAAATTTTATATTATGTCTACATCTGAGATTTTAAAGCCATGAACTTGTAGACAATTTAGTAGATCTAAACTTATTTGATCAATCAGATTGTATATGCTTCCTTGTGTCCAAGGAACCTTGCATATTGGCCAAAGGACTAATAACACTTGATAAAGAATGTCATGTGTCTACTCTTGAATCCCTTGGGCCATTGTCCATGTCACTACCAAGCCACATGTTAAATCCTAATTCCCCTAAGCAACAACTTACAATTGTGGACTTGAGAGTACAAATACTAGTGACTCAAGGCTACTCACTAAGCTCTATTGCATAATGTTTCTTGTGTCGATTGAAAACATGGACATGAAGCAAAGTGAGCTTCAAATGAGACACCCCTCTAAAATACGATTAATTAAACTCTTGGGATCGCTAACCCTGGGCTCGATGGACTTCAAATTAATATTTTAGACTTAAAACATTTACACAACTCGATTATATAGGGTAGCTTAGGTTCACAAGAAACAAGACAAGTTAATACCAAATACAAAAATCCTTCTAGATTTCAATTATTAAAAGTATGTTTCAAGTTTGGAAGGTTTAGATGTTTGCGAACCTATACTTCACATTATTGAAGTTTATCGAGCTTTTTTCCTCTAGTGATGTCTTGTAAGTTCTTCGATAGAATCAAACTCCTATATATATCATGGCTCACAAGCAATCTCAAGTTTGTGGTGGCAGGTTTGTTTCACGTCTAGAGGTGCCCATGGGCCTAGAATTTTATTTCCAAGGAGTTTGGTGAGAAGTCTCACGACAGGTGCGGAGCTCAAGCCTTAAGTTCCAAAGGAGTTGACATTAGGCATGTGGTGGTTGAGATCAAATTTTATCATTCCTTTAGAACAATTTTGTGCGTTTTCTATAGTGCGTTACATTTTTAAAAAATGTTTTTCTTTAGATTTATGTAGTTGCTATTTAGACTACACTAAATGAAAGGAGAGCCTATTACACACGGAGTATTTCTTACCCACATTAGAACAGGATAGCCCATGTAAGCAAAACCACAATAACTTATTAGAGCATTGTCAAAATCTTCTGGACCATGGTTTTTAAAATAGTTTGCATCAACCACAGATAAAATTAAAAGCCTCTCAAGATCTTTGGATAAGAGAGCTTTCTGAAAAGACAGCAATAAACAGAAACTTCAAAACAAGTGCCACCAAAAAACCTGGTTAAAAGACACAGGTTTTTAATAAGAACATTGTCATTTCCCCTAAGCAAATGAAGCTCCTTGAGTTAAAAACAAAATACCCAAATCTGGAATCTGTTTATATAACCGAGAACAAGAACACTAAATCTTGGTCGCCCAAAAGCATTAGTCCCCTTAAACTGGAAAGCAAACACATTAGTAATAGTATTGATTACAGTGAAGTTGAAAACTTAGGACAGGGGCATATTTGCTTGGATGGATGGATGGATGGATCCTTTTATAGTCAATGATGTCGGTCGACCTGTTTTTGGGTCTACAAGTGGCTTATAACATATGAGACTACCTCATACTCCAGTATGCAGGAGGCACCTAACTGTGCTTCAAATATGAGGCATACATACCCTACCCCTACAAGATTTGAACTTGCGACCTCTCTTTACATTTCAAAATGAACCGTAAACACCTGCATCGTTACTGTTCCAATAAAAAAATTCAATTGACAGTTCATACGACATTAGAGCCCAAATGTTTACACAAAAAGAAAGAAAACAGAGAAACGACATCTTTTTTCCTTCCTTCTGGAGCTCGGAGGCTCGCAGATAGAGCTCCCCTGTGACAGCATATGCAACCTTCTTCACATTCTCATTAATATTTTCATAATCCAAAGGTTTCCGAGCCATTCTTTAAACTGCTGAACAAGAGATCAAAGAAACAACTTCCACAATCACAGCTTAACAGACTGACCTGCCCTAAAAATGCATCAAATTTAAATAATCTCAACAATCCAAGGCAGAACAAGGTCATGGAGAACCTAGATATCTACTGAAACCTAAATTTGCTAAAAAAAAAAATGCAGAGCATCTTCAAGTACCGCCTTATGATAAAATAAATCTGTTAACCGCTTACAGAGAGCTCGTGTGATTGAGCAGGTAGCATGAAATTTTCATGGTATGTATCATGATTTGAATGGCAATGTGCTCATACCGTTAGCCTCCCACTCAAAAACTATATGCATTATGAAACAGCAGAAAATATAATTAACAGGGCCTTTCAATGTAGACAATATTTTTATTTCCAATGACCTGATCCATCACTTAAACATAGCTGTTTGCAATATAATGGAGAAAGAAGAATGAACACTGGTATAACTAATATAGCCATGCAGGATGAACCTGCTTAAAAGTTGACAGATGTGCACACCCTGTTCCTAAATGCCGGCCATGTGCTCTGCTTACAAAAAGATTGAAAACATAACATTAGAGAGCGATGTGATATTGATTGAGTTTGCTCTATTTTTTATTACACCATTTTATTTATTAATTACTAATTACAAATTGTTCTCCCAATGGGGAAAAACATGAAGCAGCCAATCAAAAATTGGGGCTCAATCATTTTCCTGGCAAAAAAAAATTGCCCTTTAGGCTCAATCATTTTCCTAGCAAAAAATTGCCAGGAAAATTAAAACCTTAGCATAACCAAAAGAAATTATGTTGATGAAGACAGACAAATACCTCCCAACGAAAACAATAGTATCCCTTTCAACAAAAATACAAGGATCCTGAATATCTAATTCAAAAAGACAATAGTATCCCTTTCAACAAAAATATAAGGATCCTGAAGATCTAATTCAAAAACTAATGCAAGCTAAGCAATCTATCATAAAAGGATTCAAACAATCATTCCCAATTCATAAACCATATGAAGAAACCAATAATTTAAATCAAATGGCATGAGGTTCAGCCCATAAACAACTCATTTCAGCACAAATAGAACTAGAGTAATGGTAATAGTTATCACATTTTGTATACCCTCTGTAGCGTGTACCAAGGAGAATTGTTAAATTTACTCTGACTCCATAGATTGTAACCAAAGCGAATTGCCCATTAATATACCAACAGTTTACGGACAGCAGGATATTTTACAGTGATGCCCATTAATATACCATATTTCCATTAAAATCACAGTAGTAAAAAACATTTCTGCAACAAAATGCAAAGATGGACAAAGTCATGATAACAGCCATCACATTTTAGTATTAGTTTTGTGTGGGGGCCACGCAAACGCGAGCCCCCTCTGTCACAAATTATGACATGCACTCTCCACAATGGGAGATGCTAGACAGAGCCCCCTTCCTTGTGCAATGAAGGTGCTCTCTCTAGACCATCAGCCTTCCTGATCACTGATTGACCCCGCCCAGATAAGTATGCTTCTCTCTTACCCCTCTCCTTCCTCTTCTACTCCCTCTTCTCCCTTGTTTTGTTCTTCCCACACATGTGGGATCAATAACACCCTCGCTGCCTGCCTCTTCTCCCTTCTTTTCTTCTTCTCACGCGTGTTTTTGTTTCTGCGGTCCCATAAGCTGTCTGGCCTCATGGACATTATTAAAAACCTTCATTCATTCATTCAATACCAACACTTTTCACCAAACCATTTACTCCACTGGGCAGCGTAGCAGTACCAGTGTTATCTCTATGTATTGCATCTAGCCCCGTCCACTGTACGCTAACGTTCTTTCTCACCCACAAGGGAGACATCAACAATTTCAAATGATGGGGAAAGCTGTTTTAGTGATTGGTATAAGCCTGGTCAGTTTTTCCTTAATCTTTGTTGCAACAACGTTTCTGCTAACATGGTTGTGTAGCTCTCATCACAACAACAGAACGGTGAAGGATAAGGCCCGAAAGAGCCGCAACTTAAAAGCTTTTGGTTACAAAGAGATCCAGATTTACCTGATGGAAGGGCGATTGCTGTGAAGTCCGTCTAGTTATAAAAAGTGCACTTGATAATTACTTGATATGAAACAATCCATCTGAATGGTGTTAGGCACAAAGTGACCAGATCAGTGCATCTGTTTCCCATCACATATATTTGAATTACTTAACTTTATTCAGCGCAGTAAAGAACAGGGGAAAAATTACCTTCAAAATGGTTTGAACATCAGATGTTGTTACTGGCAAAAAAGTGCAGAGGCCATTCTAGTGAAGAATGTAAAATGGTCTACCATTAAATCCTGTGTGTATGCTTTCTCAAGGGCTTCAATTTTTTAAGATGGTTAGCAACGTTTTCTGTTCTCATAGAGTTATTGTATTAGGGTTTTCGCCCTTACAATTACTTTCTTAGTCAGTTTATCACTATTTGACTAAAGGGTAAATATTAGTACTCAAGCAAGCAACCACCAACTAATTCTCATAATCAGCTGCCATTTTCCCATATAATCAGACTAAATTTACATGTCTATGCTTGTAACTCTGGAGAGTTTTCCTGTTCTCTTGTTCCCAGTTGCCAGATGCATAAAAATACAATGTAAAGAGAAGTATATCGATGCCCAAAAAAAAAGAAAATGAGGAATGTAAGGCTAGCAGAATCGTGGACCAAGTTGAAGAGATTCAAAAACTTATAAGGCTGATATAGAAGTTCAATTTTGCTAACTAATGGTGAAATCCAAACTAAAACAGAGATGCCCTGCAAATTGTTATAATTTTATATTGAATTAAAAAAGGCGTACTGGCTGTATAAACCTTTCCCAAACATTGTCTGATACTAATTATACTAAATTATGGTAAATTGTGTTGTATACCAAAAGTTGTCAATAATCTTCATTAAGATTATCAAACCAACTAAAATTTACAAAATTATTCTGAGATTAATTTATAGCAGTCATATGATGCTAACTATACTAAATTATTGTAAATTATGTTATATGCCAAAGCTTGTCAGTAATCTTCATTTAATTATTAAACCAACTCAATTAGGAAATTGTTTGGACATTAATTTATTGCCCTCACATGATCATTGCAATTCATCCGTAGTTTTAGTTGGGCTTTCTGCATAAAATGACCATCAATGCCATTGATGAGGGACATATTGAATATCCAAACTCCAAAGTGGGTTTCCCTTGGAAGGACAGTAAGATTCCATATTGCTAAAATGCTATTCATTTTACACCATCATTATTAATGACCATATTGCTGAAGAGTTCTATTGGCTTACCTCTGAAATTTAATATCGTGTGATTCATTGAATCACGTATCAGATATTAAACTGATAAGAATGGATACTACACTTGATCTTAGCCAAAAGGCCGAGAAAGGTATGCTTTTCCTCTCTCCTTCCTTCTCTCTTTCTATCCGCCCTCTCTTCCCTGCCTACATGTAAATATGTCTTTCTCCTCCCTTTCATAATGTTCATCTTATTACCTCCTACTCTTCTCTTTCTACCTGCTTCAAATCATTCCTTTTCTCCATTTCAAGAATGTTTACCATTTCTTTCAGACAAATCGAATTATTTGACCTGCAATATACTAGCAATACAAATTGTGCAAGTCTGGTTATTAACTACCTGTTAACTACCTGCTGTGAAAACAATCCATCGGAATGGTACCAGGCACAAAGTGATCAGATCAGTGTATCTGTTTCCCATCACATATATTTTAGTTACTTAACTTTACTCGGCGCAGTAAATAACAGGGAAAAGATTACCTTCAAAATGGTTTGAACATCAGATGTTGTTACTCGCAAAAAAGTGCAGAGGCCTTTCTAGTGAAGAATGTAAAATGGTCTACCATAACTCCTATGGGCATGCTTTTTCAAAGGCTTCAATTTTTTAAGATGGTTAACAATGTTTTCTATTCTCATAGAGTTATTGTATTAAGCCTTTCACCCTTACAATTAATTTCCTAGTCAATTTATCAATATTTAATCACAGGGTAAATCTTAGTATTCAAGCAACCACCAACTAAATCTCTTAATCAATTGCAATTTTTCTTTGCAATCATATTAAATATGTCTGCAATTTAGTATGCTTCTGGATTTAGCGGTGTAATACTATCTCTTATTACATGTCTGTGCTTGTAATTCTGAAGACTTTTCACCTTGCTTTTATTCCCAATTGCCAGATGCATAGAAATAAAATGTGAAGAGAAGTATATCGATGCCTCCAAGAGTCCAAACAAGAAAATGAGGAATGTAAGACTAGCAAAATCGTGGATCAAGTTGAGGACATTCAAAGATTAATAAAGCTGAAACAGAAGTTCAATTTTGCTAATTAATGGTGAAATCTAAGCTAATACAGACATAAACTGCAAAATTGTTATAATTTCATATGAATTAAACCTGGATTACAATTATAAAGGCAATGTTTTTTGCATTTTTCTTCCTGAAAGGCAATGTTTTTCATGTCGCAATAAGTAAGGTCTATTGAAGGGGCTGAGCCTAATTTGTGGGAATGATGGTGTCTTACACCAGCTACTAAGGTTCAAATCTCTGGAGGTGTGATTAGACCAAATTTGATCTCTAAGTAACTTTGACGGAATTGATCCCTCCACTCATGACAGCTTAACCAAAGCAGGTTTCTAATAAAAATATATACATATCAACATATTACAGAAATACTGATATCTATATAGCCTGATTGATTCCATTTAAAAAATAGTGACATCTTACCTAATAGTTCAATGCAGGTCAAAACAGGAGACTTAGGGACAAACATTGTCTTATCATGATGCTAACTATACTAAATTATTGTAAATTATGTTATATGCCAAAGCTTGTCAGCAATCTTCATTAAGATTATCCAACGAACTCAATTAAAGAAAAAAATTTCTGACATATTAATTTATAAAATAGGTTGTCACTAGTCTTCGAACTCAATTAAGAAATTTTTTTCTTAACATATTAATTTATAGTCGTCACATGATCATTGTAATTCATCCTAGTTTTAGTTGGGTTTTCTGCATAAAATGACCATCAGTGCCATTTACGAGGGACATACTGAGTATCCAGAGTGGGTTTCCCTTGGAAGGACAGTCTATCTATCCTGAGATAAGATTTCATATTACTAAAATGTTATTCATTTTGCACCATAATTATTATTATTAATGACCATTTGAATTTTCAGGTCTCTCACTATCTGTGAGACATTGTATAAAACTCTAAGCAATCTCTCTATTCTCTATTGGAAAAGCGTTAAAATCAAGACAAATTAAGAAAGACAGAACCTGATATACATTGCTTGTATGTTAGTACTATTGCTGAACTTATGATTCCTATGCGAATTGACTAAAACACTGATATATGAACAACTAGCTGCTTACAGAATGTACGCATTAACATACATAACTCATAAAAATTGGGATCATAAGAGAGACAACTGTCAGAGGCTAATATATAAAACAATATGAAGATTGTATATCTATACTTAGAATACATTCAATTTTTTCAATATACAATTCCAAAACTTTGAATACAGTATTGGGAGTTTAATCTCAAATATGGAGATTATATATCTATAATTTAAAAATAATTTGGAATATATTCAATTTCTTCAACATAAGTTTCAAAACTTTGAATAGAGGATTGGGAGTTTAGATCCTTAATATGGAGATTAGATATTTAGAATTTAAAAATAATTTGGAACATATTCAATTTCTTCAATATACAGTTCCAAAACTTTGAACAGAGCACTGGGAGTTAGATCCCAAATTTAAAAACAAAAAAAAACTATTTGGATCTGTTTGTCATTTTCATCATACACTCAAATTCACCAAGTTAAGTAGTATGTGGTAATGATGGTATACCATGCACCTATTCTTCATGTTGTAGGAGAAATAGGCCCTACAAAATCAATCACCAATTTCTCAAAAGGTTCCTAAGACATGATGAGGTGCAATGGCATTTCATCTCATTTATTTGGCTTTCCCATGCACTAGCAATGGTTGCACTACTAGCATAAACCTTTTGCATCCTTAAAAATTGTGGGCCACCAAAATTTAGCTAATAGTAGCTTATGCATTGTCACCTCCCCGGTGTAATGCCCTTCAACAATGTTGCCATGTGTTTCTTGTATAATAACATGTCGTTCATGCTCCAATGCACAACATCACAAAATCTCATCCCGACAAAGTTTGTAAAGGTCACCTTGAATGAGCTAGTATAGGGTATCATGGACTGCAAGTTGTTTTCTCTTGACTTGTTTCATTTTTGCCAATGCCTATCTAGATGACAAAAAGAGGGCTATGTTTGCCAACACATCAGACACTTGTTGGTTCCAAAATAAATGTGCATCAGGCATTCTTTCATCCATGTCGTATGCTTCATTGCTCATTGTTATGTGCGACAGATCCTCATGTCTTGAATTATTCTTCCTAAGTTTGATAATGATCAAGAATTGGAATTATTGAAACAAAACCACCCATCAACATATCCTTTCGTGAAGTATAGCTTTGTTAACCAGATATTTTAATGCGATGTGATCTATGAAGAACACGAAAGGAGTGGCCAATAGATATTGGCATAACTTCTAGAGTGTGTAGACCATGGAGTGTCCTTCACATTTGGTTGTCGTGTAGTTACACTCCCCTAAGGTCAATTTCCTACTGGCAAAGTAGATAGGGTAATATATTGAGTCACTTTCTGGTTGCGCAAATACTGGTCAAATACTGCGCCAATGGTAGTTTTTGATGCATCAACATGAACATGGAATGGTGTTGTGTAATTTGGAAACTACAATACTAGGGCACTAGCCGGTGTCTCCTTTAGCATCTCAAAAGTTTGTTTTTGAGATGATGTCCACTTAAATAAGCCTTGTTTCTTCAACAGTACTTCTAATGGTGCAACGATCTTGGCATTGGTGGTACCTACAAGGTCTAGGGTTTTGGTGCAGGAGCACCTCGAAAATCATGTTTTCTTTTGTAATAAGGTCTATTTGACCAATGCATGTCATTTTAGTTTGTATCTAGGTTCATTTTGTAAGTCCCAAGTGACTTAGGACACTTGTCAAATTGTAATCACATAATGCCAAAATAGGGCAGTAGGGCAATTAAGACGGTTGGTCTCCTAGCCGTTTGGAATTGGTCTCCTAGCCGCTTGGAATCGGTTGGTTTTCCTCAGGGCAAGTTTATAAACCCAGTGGAATGAACCAAATCATGATGCATTGTAATCAGATCAAAGAAAGGGTGTGATCGAATGTAATTGTGATTGTGCTAAGGAGAAATAGAATCATTATGTTCCATCAATTTGATTTCTGTTTCCTGTAATTGCAATTTGTATAGCTGTAGATTTCTGTTCTCTCTGTGCATTCCATTTTGTTGTTGTATGTCATCATGAAGCATTCCACTGGTGAGATTTCTGTTGAAATCAATGGAATGGCTTCGTTGTATAAATATTTTCTTTCGTTTTCTATTTTGTTCCATTGTTTAGTGGTGCAAAGGATCCAGATAGTGCGTTTCACATAGTAGGTTGACCTAGCATCTCCATGTGCTAGGGTTCAGAAAAGGCAAACTGTGCGTCGGTGAATCGACGTAGCAAACCCTAAGGTTGCCGATAGCAATTGTCATGCCGACGAGCGGAGTTTGGAAGTGACATCGGAGTGATCAGTTTATCGGCAACTCTGGAGAAAGCCTAACCGATAGTGAAGGTCTCACCGAGGATGTTGTTTCATCGATGCCTTAGCTAGGGCCTATAAGTGCTCGCCGATGAGGTGGGTCTCACCGAAGGTAGAGCGAAGTGGAGTCATCGGTGTAAGGTGGACCAACGGAGAGACTTTAGTAAGTCATTCTGATCAGCAGTTGTCTGGCCGATGGTGATGTATCGGCGGCTCATATGTGAAGTCTTGCTGATTGTGAGGTAATTAGGGCCCTTTTGCGTTTCCCGCTGTGCGCTCCCATCAGGTTTTAAGTTAGTTCTACAAGCATTCATCTTTATTTTCCCTTAAACCCTAAGTCCTAGAGTTGTATTTTACTTTATGTTATAATTTGCCATTAACTATTTATCCTAGGTTACTGGTCACTTAAGTTATAACCTCAAGTCCTTGAAGTCATAGAGTGACTAGCCCCGAGTCCTAATACTTACCTGTTATTTCCCGTAAATGTCATATCCTTTGTAAAATATTAAGTCATAAGTCTTTGTAGGGCTCAGAGGTGCCACATGGCATGATATCGCGAGCCTACATAGTAGCTAGAGGTGATGTCATGGTCTCACTGTAGGGCTGCAAAATGCAGACAACCATTGAAGACATCTGGGCTTACAGCCATAAGATCGAGGATTCTGAATCAACAAAGGAAGCGTTGCCAGGTGTCGGGTTGAAAAGTAAGCCGTAGGAACTGGAAGATCTAACGGTAGCATAGAGGCACAAAGGAATCTTGTCAAGGGTAAAGATTCACCACGAGATTGTGACATGTGGCCAGTTCTCAAAGGAAGAATAAAGGATTGCATAAGGCAAGATACGTGGAGGCTTTAGTGCACTCACGTAGAGCCAAAAGGTGGTGGCCTACTTCCCACTGTGCTACTGTGAAATGAAGCCATGTGTCCACATCAGACAAAAGGTAGAAGAGTCAACAGGAAAAGTGCATTCGATATGGAGTTATTTCATTGGCTAATGCCTTTTCAATGAAATAGATCAGATTTTCAAATATGGCAGGCAACTTATGACCGTTGATCTCACAGAAAGAAGCTCAAATCAACAGATGAAATTTGAACCTACTGCAATGAATGTTGGAAGTCACTCTGAAACACAAATTACAATAAAGGCCGAAGTGACGCGCATTGATGCAACTAGCCCTAAATTGAAAGCTTCTTTAAGGGTGAAAAAGAGGGTTTTTCATATCATTTTTATGGGCATGAAAAGAGTTCTAGCACACAACGAAGATTGAACGAGCAAATACAGAGATCCTAAAGCATCTGCAAAGCAAGAAAACCAGTAAGTTGCTTCCAATCATTGTGCCTGTTCCAAATTGAATTATCATTCTGTGAATAGTTTTGAGCATCAATAGAAAAAGAAAAACCCTAGTCTGTGCAAACAAATTTCAAAATGAGTCAAGTGAGCCAAGCCTCTTCCTCAAAAAGGAGTTTAGATGAAGACTTAATGGTCCAACTCCCTGGGTCTTCAAGGAGGCCTGCGAATGTGCACGATCCCAATGGTCAGAATGACAAAATTTTGGACCTGTACAATGATTGTCAGGATGCCCAGTTGCATGTGCCAAGATGGATTTTGTTCAAGCACTAGTATAACAGAGGGAATACAAGGCCCTAGTCTACAACGCCTGGAACTTAGACTTGGCCAAATTAATATTCCCTAATGTGTTTCCAAATCTGGATTTTGTGAGGGCAGTCGCATAGAGATATGATCCTGCGTCTAGAGTAGTATTGGCAGGAATAATACTGTAATAATCAAAACCACAAAAGTCTACATCTCAAGTGTGTTTGGCTTAAACCCTGCCGCTAGCAAGCAAATTAATCTTGGTGCTATGAAGGAAGAATATAAGAGAGTTAAGCGTGGATATAGAGCCTTTAAGGTTCCCAAGCACAGACCAAAGGGCATTGATGGAAAATTGGTGAAGATATCAGACCAAGAGGATGAACCATTTGATTTGTCACAGTTCATGCATTACTTTGTGAAGACATATCATACTCTGTACCAGGTATTAGGAAGAGATGCACTGGATAAATGCCAATTTCCTTGATGATGATGGTAGTAAACATACATGATATCTCAACTATAAAGCCTTTTGACTATGTGATGTATATAGCTGATAAAATGCACAAACAATTGACTGAAATTAAGAACAAGCTATATACTGTAGATGTAAAAGTGGAGTTAATGTGGTATTCAATGATGTGCCACATGCTTTTGTATGCTAGATTAGGATTGTGGCATAAAGACTTGCATGTTAAGGAAAAAAATCTAGCTTGTAACTTGCTCCCTATACAGATGTGGATGTGCATGATGGATATGCATTGTACAGATGTAGATTATATTATTTTTGAGGAGCATTTTGTTAGAAGGATCTTGGGATTCCTGGAGCCTAAAGGTGAAAGGATGCACCCTGATGTACTTGATTTTTTGAGACCTTTGGACAAGACCTTAGAGTTGGGAATTCAGCACAATTGGGGAGATTAGTTCTTGCATACCAATACCACCTGCATCAGAGTCTATGGGAGCAAGGCTGCCCCATATATCTTGCCAAAATATGTGCCTAGGAGAATAGCATTTTTGAAGATAATCAGACAACTAAATGAGTTTGATAAGGAAGATTTGAGATTGCACAAGAAAGGCTCTTTCTTTCCTACCTCCATTAAGTTTTGTGATTTTTTGATTGCTAATAAGGATGGCCTAGATCAAATTGATTCAATACTGATGGTTTATAGAATGGGGTTTGAGTAGCCAAGGGTATTTGACCCTGAGGGATTCATAAATAAGGTGAGTCTTAGCATCAGAAGACCTTAGTTCACCCACCAAGTTTTATTTGATGAAGATACAGTGAGAAATTGTGCCACAATGGGAGAAGTACTTTTTTGAGAAAAAAGTGGGAGACAATAATGGAGGGAAAAAGGATGAGAAAGAATCTATACTCTACATATCCAGGAGCATTTGTAGAAGAGAATGATCCAATAGCAAGTGTAGAGGAAAACTAATGTGTTGCAGACTTAACATAATTCAGGGGTAAACCTATCTGAATAGTCCACTCTATCATTGTACTTCCTACATTAAATTATCAACCAAGGAGCATAAGCTTACGATGCTATTGCACTGTATGTGCCTTCAGGTCTCATATTCTTTCTAAACTATCTTATCTAAACCTACTTACTGTACTGGAATTCACAGAAATGCAAAAGTAGTAAAAACGGTTACAAAATCTAGTGGCTACGGGTACCTTTAGCATATGCTGTAGATAACTGTTAACAATAGAAAATTATAGAACTAATCCAAAACATTCAAAATAATAAGAGAGCTAATGCTAACCTCTTAAGGACTTAAAGTAGACAAAGCATGCATTTGTTCATGAACCATACTACTGTAATTTGATAATCAAAGTATTCTAATTGAATCGTAATGTATTTATAAGCTAATGGAACACAGATTTAATAAGAATGCATTAAGGAATGAGAAAATAAATGAAGTGAGGATCAATACCTTGAGTGGCCGGCTTAGGGGATTGACTCACTTAACTAGAAATCAAATCTAATTCAGATTCTCACGCATCCTCATAACACAGTTCCATTCATTTCATATCATAAACAAAATCTCTTTCAGATTGTATTCAATAATGGCATTCTTTAATTTAACATGTTTGGATCTTCCAATAGAAAAAATAGAGCAACAATCGAGTAATTGGAAAATAAAGTAACTAACTTGACATCGAACTCTTCCCTCCTAACTTATACAGAAACGGGAGAGTTTAATGCAACTACCAACTAACTTCAATCAATCCATTCCTAGATACTAGGAATACAGGTTTTAAGATCAATTTATAAATTTAACTGAACAGAGGAAGGAGAGTCTTATTAAAACAAGAACTCTTATGCAACAACTCGCATGAAGAACACACATAAGCTATGTTTGAAATAAGTCTACTTCTTCTGCATTTATTCCAGTCCATGATAGTACACATTCATCCTCGAGTTGCCTACACTTTTGGCATCGCAACTTCACTTCCTTTAATTCTCCTGTCTTGCAACTCGCTGCAAATGCTCATTTCCATGATGCCATGATCTTGTTGTACAGGGGTTAATTCACAAAACATATACACACAACTACCTTCATAATTAAACCATAGGATTCTATCTATATTGCATGCATACTCATATTTAAATCATTCAATTGATAATATCATCACCATATTCCATATTAATAATATAGATTCAAGGTCTTGCAAAGTATATAAAAAGACAACATTTAATGATGGTGATGTTGGTAAAGTCTCTGGAGGATCATATGGAAAAGTTCTAAAAGCATATAAAAATAACATAAAAAGAGGTCAATATTTCAACCCATCATTCCCCCCAACTTAGCCTTTTGCTTGCCCTCAAGCAAAGTCACTAAGCTAATCATCTAGGGAAGAAGATTGTAGTGCAAAGTAATCTACCTTAGGTCCATTATTTCTCTGACTCCCTCTCCCTCCTTAAGATAAAAACCATTGTAACAAGCAAGCCTATCCAACCTAACTGATTCTGCATTCCTACATTCGTCACCTTTTTCTCCTGTCCAGTGTGGTACTGGATAAAGGATAATAGGAGGATGAAAAGTAAGTGGCAGCCATCCCACTCCTGTTTGTTTTGAAATCTGGATGTACTTGTGCAGTCTCTCAAACATGTTCATAAAATTATGGAAAGAGTGAGGCTCTTTCCTCTGCAGTGCTGGAGTCAAACTATTCCATCTATCTTGCACATACCTTAGACAATTTTGAAGCATAGGACTTGCTAACTACTATATCATCCTGTGATCTTGCAGTCTCAAATCCATAATTATTTTTCCTAGACCTTTGTGTGAGAGGAGTGATAACCATTGAGGAAGGATTACATCAAGATTTAGTGCTTCCCTTCTGACCTGCTGTGCCACTATTTTCTCTTGTTCCTCATACTTATCCATCAATTCCCCTTTGAGCTTCTCATTCTTGAGATATGATAATAGTGCCCTAACTTGCAAATCCCCAACATAAATTGAAGGGTTCCATTCTGTATCCTCTGTCATTAAGTAGTTATGTAAACAATATTCACACAATTGGTCTTGCTCCTCTAAACTGACTTCTTTAAAATAACTACAAAAAAATATGCCTTGAATGTAAAGCAGGTTGATTATTACTGAACCTATTAAACTGGAAACTGAGAAACTTTTCTTTCAGGAACAATGCATATACCCTAGGTGGAGGTCTACACCCAATGATCTGTATGGCTCTGTCAATTACCTCTATCAACTTATCCTCCAACCTTTTTATCACCAAATTCTTATTTTCTATTGATGCATTGAGATTATATTTTTCCTTCTCCTAATTTTCCTTTTCTTGTTTGGATTTGTCAGTGAGTTTCATTAATTCAAAACCCAAAGACAAAGTGGTGTGGTATACTAGACTCCTTGTTACAGGAGGTTGTGGAGTGAGTAGTTCATTTTCTTTAGTTTTTATTTTACTCACAGCCATCTATGCTAATAGATCCAAATTGGTTCCATGGCCATAAGTTTGAATTTTCTCCTCCAACTCTTGTATTCTTTTCTCCTATTCTTTGTCCTTCTCTTCATATCCTTTCACCTGCTATTCCAATTGTTTTATCCTATCAAGAGCTTCTTGAAGTTATTTTCTCATGTTCCTATCTTCCAACAATTCTTTTTCCTTTGCAAAATTTAGACCTGCATCATCATTATCCCCGGTAATATCAAAATTTTCCTTAGTAGAACTACCAAGAACTAACTTACCCATTTTCTTTGCAATAAACATATCCTTTGAATCAGAATCAGAAGATGAATAAACACACCTTCTCTTTTTAGCAGACACATTAACATTTTCACAAGCATCTGCAGAGACATCTTCAAGGGCAATTCCTCCTTTATCTGAATCTGAATTCAATGGTGTTGGATCATGATGTTGTTGTTCTTCACCTTTTTCATGCCCCTATTCCTCAACAATTATTTCCTTCACACTCTACCTTTTCATCCTTCCTGAGCACCTGGGAGTAGCAATCTCCTATTTGACTTCATTTTTCCTTTTCTTTTTACTCCTCTTTTTCTTCTTTTCCCCTGCATCTTCTCCCTTCACAGTGTTTTTATGCTTCTCAACACTTTTCTTGTTTCTCTTTTTCTTAACAGGTGTTGAATCAGTGCCTCTCATATGTTTAGGGTTAGAAGAGGAGGGTTCCCCTGCTGCCACTGGCCTATCCTCTAGAGTGTTTTTCTCCTATGGCCCATCTTGCTCAAGCTCAATCTCAGGTTCAGGCTCATGTTGGGGTTCCTCCTCTGCTTCAAGTTCTTCCAACAATGTTGTGATATCTACACATTGTTTAAAAGCCTCCCAATTAACCTGTGGGTGTTGAATTCTCAGGCTTCTCTTTATCAATAAGGCTATTAAACAATGATGGGACAATGTGGTGTCCACTTGCTTTTTCTGATATTCAGACGCCATCCTTTTCAACATATTATATAGGAAATTTGGAACGTTGACTAGATTATCATGGAGTAAATGATTAAGAAACTTAAAATGCACAGTATACAACAAATTATGCCGGCCATCACAGGTAATGTATTTAATGATATATGAAGCAAATTTTACCCAAAAGAATGGAAGGAACAATCTCTTTGTACCTTGTGTTGTCGAGTCCACGTTCTCTCCTCGCTCACATAATTCTTCCCTTACTACAGCTGCATCAGCATGAGCTGGATATTTAGATGCTATGCACGACAATCTTGTAACTTGGCCAATGGCCATCTCAGAAGCATCTACAACCAATCCCCTGACCATTGCCTCATCATCCTACAATGTAGCTACAAACTCCTTTGCCATTTCATTATCATATTCTATTAACTTCAAAAAGTAGTCCAGCCATCCTACTTTGGTGAAGAGTGGTAGTACCAACACATCCTCTAATATTTCCTTATGTAGATGGCTCTCGTCGTACCACATCACCCCCATTATCTCTGTGTTCTGTAACCCCTTGAAGTGTCAATTTCTACTAAACTCTAATTCCACCACCTTGAAGAGAACCAATCTATAGTTTACTGCCCTTTCCTATTCTTTCCACTGTAACTTCCTTAGGGTAACAAGTTCATATTCATATTTTGGGCGAAATAGGGGAGGTTTACTATCTTTTAGGAAATGGCATAGAATATTCTATCTAGTATCTCTAAAGACAAAGATGGTGAAAATAAAAAAATTAAACCCCTCCCCCCAACTAATGTGTGAAGTGACCTCACTTCATGTGGCAATTGATATGAAAGGAAGAGTATTTATTAACTAGAATGGTGAAAAATATTTTCACATGCATAAAATAAATAAAAAGTAATAATGAATATAGAAAGAAAGCTAAGTTAATCATTGAAAGTTACCTTATGTACACATGTTATGGAAATAAATGATCAGCATACCTTAGAATTTGAGAACACATACTTGGCATTTTATTTGATATCAGCAAGATGACATGCATGCAGGTGAATGGTAAGAGGACAGGTACAATGGAATGGATGTGAGGTGACAGCTCACAATGCAGGAATGAACAACTCATGAGCTTGAGTTGACACTTTTTGTAGCAGTAATTAATTTATTTCAAAATGAATGAAGCAATGTTTAGAAGATATGGAATGAGCAGGAAAATGGTGTACTGATCACCAAAGTAGTGAATACATATACAGACATTTAGTTGCTATGGATGCCTCCAGCATAGGTCCCGACTAAATAATTACATATGCAATATGTCATGACCCAATTGTAACAGTTCCCAATCTGAGAGTGAAAAATAGGTCCCTTTGAAGTTAACTGTGGTTACCATGGATAGTGTGTTGTGTGTACATGTGAATTATAAAGAAAGAAAAATTAAGTCTCAGTGACAGGGGTTGAGTCATGCAACTCAACCTCTACATCACTAGACAAGATTGGTGGATCATCTTCTGACGGTGTATCAATTTGTGTCACAGAACCTTCATCAGGAGTGCCATGAGTACCATACTGAGTGGCTAGAGAAATGAGAAAATCATCCTTCTGAAGTGGTTTCTTATACAGTTTCAGCCTGTGTCCATTTACTAGCAATGAAACTTAGACCTCATCAATGGTTTGTAATTAGACTGCACCATTAGGGAATACTTGTTTAATCTCATATGTTCCCAACCACCGAGATTGAAGCTTGCCCTTGAAATCCTTGTTTCTGCAATCATAGAGAAGGGCCCAATCACCAACAGTGAATTCTTTAGTCTTGATATACTTGTCATGCCATTTAATTCTTTGTTTTTGTATAACCTCTGTGTGGTGGATGGCTTCTAATCTGATTTCATCAAGAGCATTCAAATGTTGTAGTCTATCCTTCTAAGCTTCTGTCAAATCCATCTCTAATTCCACTGTGGTTCATAGGGTTTTGTATTCAAATTCTAGAGGCAAGACTGATGTCTTGCCATAAACCAATTCATAGGGAGTGAATCCTGTAGTTGTCTTCCATGTAGTTCTATATGCCCAAACAACTTCTGGTAACCTAGAAACCTAATCTCTTCTATGAAGATGTACTATTTTTGTCAATATATTCTCAATCTCTTTGTTTGTGACTTCAACCTGACCATTAGCCTGAGGATGGTAGGGAGTGGACTTCTTGTGTCTAATCTGATATTCCTCCACTAGTCTGGTGATTAAATCTAATGTGAATTGTGGGCATTGATCAGTCACTACCTCCCTTGGTACACCATATCTAGTGAATATTTCCTCATACAAAAAATTTTCCACATTGCCATCTCTAGTAAACTGTAGGGCTTTAACTTCCACCCATTTGGTTAAGTAATCAATACATAGCAGTATATATTCCTTGTTGTTTTAAGTAGGAGAGATCAGACAAAGAAAATCCAACCCCCACTTATCAAAAGGGGCTAATGCTATTTGTGGCTGCAAAGGCATTTCATCACTTCTTGTAGGTCTCCCCATCCTTTGACACTAATCACAGCTTCTAGAATACTTGACAACATCTTTATGAAGTGTTGGCTACTAATATCCTATTGTCAATATTTTGAAGGCTATCCTTTTGGTTGCAAAATGTCCACTAGAGGGTTCATCATGGTAGGCCTTCAATATATCAAATACCTCATCTTCGCTGATACATCTTCTCATAATGTTATTTGGACCAGTACAAAATAGGATTCCAGAAATCCAAGAATAAGGAAAACATTTGTGAACTTGCTGCCTTTTCTCCCTTGGAGAAAAGTAACTTGGAATCTACCCTAAAACCAAATAATTAGCTATGTATGCATACCATGGAGTGTGTATAGCTAGAGAAAATCGATGCTCATCAGGAAAAGAGTCATCAACCACTCCTTCTAATGATTGTGTAGGCAGTCTAGATAGAAAATCAGCAACTACATTAGTTTTTCCTGGTTTGTCAACAATTGTTATGTCAAATTCTTGCAATAACAACCATCTTACAAGTCTACCACCAACTATTGGCTTATTCATCAAATATCTGATTATTGTATAATCTGTATGTATGAACACTTTATAACCAGTAATGTAGTGTCTAAATTTATTAATGGCATAAACAACTACCAACATTTCCTTTTCTGTCACAGTGTAGTTCAACTCATCTCCTTGTAGGTTTTTACTTACATAGTATATTGCATACTCTTTAGTTCCTTCTTGTTGGCCTAGGACTGCTCCAATGGCAAGGTGGATATGAAAAGGCAGTGTCCAATTTGGACCTCTGAGAACTGGATCTTGTGTCAAGAATGATTTTAGCTTTTCAAATGAATTATGATAGTTTGGTGTCCATTCAAATTACTATCCTTTGTCAACAAAGTAAACAGAGGTGCAACAATTTTGCTAAAATCTTGAATAAACCTCCTGTAATAACCTGCATGTCCAAGGAAGCTCCTTACATCCTTTTGTCTCTGTGGAATAGGCAGGGTAGATATAATTTCAATCTTCTTTGGGTTAACTTGTATGCCTGCACTTGAGATAAAATGTCCCAAGACTATACCCCGTGTCATCATCATAAAACATTTTTCATTGCTCAAAGATAGATTGTGCTCTGTGCATCTCTTTAAAACTTTCTCCAAGTTGTGTAAAGCTTCATCATATGTTTCACCATATGTGTTGAAGTCATCCATGTAAATTTCCATGCTGTCATGGGCAAAATCAGTGAAAATATTGAGGACTGCTCTTTGAAATGTGCCTAGAGTGTTGCACAGACCAAAAGGCAAAACATAATATGCATAGGTCCCCCAAGGGTAGGTAAATGTTGTCTTATCTTGATCCTCTGGTGCAATCGTGATTTGGTTACAACCACTAAAACCATCAAGAAATGAGAAATATTTCTTGCCTGCTAAAGAGTCAAGAACTTGATCAATAAAGGGAAATGGGAATTGATCCTTCCTGGTGATAGCATTTAGTTCCCTGTAATTAACACAAACTCTCCATTTGCCACCTTTCTTGGGAACTATGACCAATGGTGAGACCCATTCACTGTCTGAAATGGGGTATATAAACCCTGCATCTAAAAACTTTTTAAGTTCTACTTTCACTATCTCTATGAGAGCAGGGTTCATGCATCACTACTGCTATCTTATAGGTATGTGGCCATCATCAATGTAAATTTTATGCATACACAAAGTAGGATTTATGCCTTTCATATCATTGTAATCCCATGCAAACATTGTTGAGTGGGTTTGTAATACTACCTGTAGGGATTTTTGTTGCTCACCAGTCAATGCATTATTAATAGTCAACATCTTTCCTAGCTTGATTTCTAATGGTTTAGACATTTCTTGCACATAGGACAAATCAAGGCTAGGTATTACTAGCAAGCATTGTTGCGGTAACAAAGTATGAAATATTTGAGATACCTCCTCTGAGGAACTGGTAGGTATTAAGCTTCCTAAGGGATCTTGTAAGCAAGATAAACAGTCTTGTTGTTGTGGGTGCTTTCCACATTCATTTTGTACAATGTGAGCGATCAACTCATCTTCATCCTGAATATCCAGTAAAGGGCTACTTTCAATAGTCATCAAGGTTTGCAAAGAGTAGTTGTCCTCATCTTCCAGGGTAGGCCAAATGGTCTGCTCAAGCTTTGGTATGGTTGGGTTGGTGGATATAAAACCAATTTCTTGGTCACAGTCCCATTGGATATGATCATGTTACCTGACCTACAACCTATATATGCATCTGTTGTGGCAAGCCATGGTCTACCTAGTATAAGAGGATAACTAGCGAGATTAACCTTGGGTTGTAGGACTATGAAACCAGCAGGGTATTCCCAAGAATCTAAAGCAATTGCCAAATCTTCAATGACTCCTTCAGGTTTAACTGTAAACCTATCAGCTAATTGCAAGACTGTCTGAGTATGCCTAAGGTTATTCAACTGGAGTGTCTGCATTATCTCCTTAGTCATTACATTAATTGCAGCACCTAAATCTATCAGAGTATTCTTAATCAGAGTCCCATTGATTTTGACATCCACTACTAGACTACCTAGATCTGTATATTTGGGAACAATTATATTCCCGAACATTATGTCAGTAAGGTTACCCAAAACAAGAACTATCTTTGGGTCTATCCTCTTCCTCCCTACTTTCTTTATGCAGAGATCTCTGATAGTCTTAGTATAGATAGGAATATCTTTGATGGCTTGGATTAAGGGAATCTTTATGCTTATATCTTGTAGCTGGCCTATAAGGTCAATTTCAGACTGTGCTGGTTGTTTCTAGATGGCCAAGCACTCAAGGAACAGAGGCTTATGATGTGAAATGGTTTGAGGTCCCTGAGTTGATTCAAGTTCCAAAGGTGGTTTATCTGAGGCTTCCTCTATGGGTTCTTCTTCTTCAAGTTTTGTAATTAGGGGAGATGAAGGGCCCGCAAGTTGCTTCTCTGATCTGAGATGAACATTACTCACTTCTACCCCATAGGTGGGGTAATGCATCACCTTGTTAGTATAAGCCTATTGAATAGTCTTGTTGTTAGGATTAGGTGTAGGTTGGGCAGGGATTTGGGTAGGTCGAGGAGGTGGATTTTGATGTGTTGATGGAGGCATTATGGCTCGCTACTGTGGTTGAGATGGAATCATAGGTTGCTGGTAATTTGCATTTTGCTGCCATTGTTGGTTCTTGTTCCATTGAGGCTACCATTGAGGTTGCTATGTAGGCCACTGGGGGTTATAGTTGGAACCTTGAAAACCTTGTTGGGGCCATGGGTTTGGCTACTGTTGGCTCTAACTAGGTTGTGGAGTAGGCCATTATGGGTTTTGCCAGAAATTTTGATTACTAGGCCATGGCTGAGTGTTCCAAGCAGAGAAAGTTTGGCTTGCAGTAGGAAAGGGTGAACTAAAATTTAGTGGATCAGAAGGCATACCTTGTATTTGCTGTCAGGGTCTCCTTTGAGATATGAATAACAATTGTCCATCCTCTCCTTCAAATGGCCAAAATTCTGGCCTTTCAACCTTCTCTTGCTAGATGCTTTCCACCCTTTTGCATTTACAATTGTCCTTCCTTTGCCTACAACTGGGATAGTACTCAGCAAGCATTGCATCAGATTCTTCTTGTTTCTTCTTGATGTGAAGAGTGTCTAACTGTGTAGCCATATGTCTGATTATGTCCTCCTTCATGTTGGATTGTAAGTTACTGATTTCTGCTTTTGAAACTCCATTGGTTGCTTTGTTTGTAATTGATGTCCTTTCTCCTCTTGGTCGTCTAGTAAAAGTTCTTGAATAATTTTGGCAAACTTTACAAATTGACTCAAAAGGTAGTTGAGAGATATCACCTTGCCCAATGAGATTCAAAGCATCCATGCAATCATCCTTAACTCCTCTCAAGAAAACTAGTTTTAATGATTCTTCAGACAATCTATTTTGGGGGTTCTTCTTTAACGCAAACTAGAATCTTTCAACATAATCTTCCAAAGGCTCCTCCTCTTTTTGTGACATCTTGAAAATGTCATCTCTCCACCTGTCATTTCCTCAGCAGTAATCTTGGTATTTCTCCAAGAATTTCTCCTTCATTGTATCCCAATCTGGAATGACATCTTTTCCCAATCCCATAAACCATCTCAAGGCTACATTCTTGAGGGTGGCAGGAAAGAGTTTCAGCCTATGAGAATATGAGGTGTAGTCATAGCTCCTACACATGATATCAAACTCAAACAAAAATGTATCTAGGTCTTCTGTCACTAGGCCATAGAAGACTGGTAATATTGATGGTAGAATATTTTTAAGCATTGTAGCCATCTCCTGATCAGTGATAGGAAAATCAAACATTGACTTCTCTGGTGGATCCTCCACCACAGCATCTTCCATGGTTTTGAAGGTCCCTTCTGTAGTTGTGGAAGAAGCTAATGAAGATGTAGAAGGTGTTAATGAAGATGTAAGGACAAGTTATTCCTCCTCAACACTTTCTACTGTATAGTTGATAAAGTCAGCTGGGTCTTCTCTATCCTAAAAATTTGAAGGGAGGAATCTACCTTGGTTGTCTCTCTACCTCCACATACAATAAATTTGGCTTTATATTCCAGCAGTCCTACATAATGTTAGTATAACTTTTGGTGTTTCCTGAAAAGTGAATCTATTAACCCTAATGCTAGAATCAAAATTTAAACTATGAAAGCATGTAAAATGAGCCTATGAAGATAGTACCATCCCCAGCAATGATGCTAAAAATGTAGAGGAAAACTAATGCATTGCAGACTTAACATAATTTAGGGGTAAACCTATCTGAACAGTCCACTCTATCATTGTACTTCCTACATTAAATTATCAACCAAGGAGCATAAGCTTATGATGGCATTGCACTTTATGTGCCTTCAAGGCTCATATTCTTTCTAAACTATCTTATCTAAACCTACTTACTTTACTAGAATTCACATAAATACAAAAATAGTAAAAATGGTTACAAAATCTAGCGGCTACGGGTACCTTCAGCAGAAGCTATAGATAACTATTAACAACATAAAATTACAAAACTAATCCAAAACATTCAAAATGATAAGAGAGCAAATGCTAACCTCTAGAGGACTTAAAGTAGACAAAGCGTGCATTTGTTCATGAACCATACTACTGTAATTTGACAATCAAAGTATTCTAATTGACTCGTAATGTATTTATAAGCTAATGGAAAACAAATTTAATAAGAATGCATAAAGGAATGAGAAAATAAATGAAGTGAGGATTAGTACCTTGAGTGGCCGGCTCAGAGGACTAACTCACTTAACTAGAAATCAAATCTAATTCAAATTCTCACGCATCCTCATAACATATAGTTCCATTCATTTCATGTCATAAACAAAATCTCTTTCAGATTGTATTCAATAATGACATTCTTTAAAACATGTCTAGATCTTCCACTAGAAAAAAATAGAGTAACAACTCAGTAACTGGAAAATAAAGTAGCTAACTTGACATCGAACTCATCCCTCCTAACTTATATAGAAATGGGAGAGTTTAATGCAACTACCAACTAACTTTAATCAATCCATTCCTAGATACTAGGATACAGGTTTTAAGATTGATTTATTAATCTAACTGAACAAAGGAAGTGTTGATGATTGTTTTTACACATTCATAACAAAAGTTAAAATTCACAAAATGAACCTAAACTGTCTTGAAAGATATGAAAAAATCACCTAAGAGTTCTTAATCCCAAGTTTCTGTATGGTCAGGTCTTGACCTTGTGGACAATTCAGCAGGTTGATGTGAAACTGTAATATTCAAGGGGCCTTACTTGATTTAAGATAATCTGCAACTTATTGGACTCAAATTATGCAAACTGTTACAAATATAGACAAATTATTTATTCTTTTTCATAAATTTACTACTGTATCACAAAGCTTTGTATGATTTATAGTGAAACAAGCTTTGCCTTTCAAATTGATATAAAAAATTATCCAATATTAACACAATTCTTCCTGCTTCTTTCAAATGTAGGACAATTTCCTTAAGATTTCTGCGTTTAAGCTAATTATTTCAAATGTTTGGGGAAAAGTTAGAGAAAATTAGGTTGAGAATCATTTCCTATAGGATCTATAAGTTTTGTTACTCACGTTTTTAAGAGATACAACAAATTAATCAAATCAACATACTAAATCTTCAAATGCAGAGTCCTGAGTATTTTCACAAACATACATCAAAGATTGCAAGTTCTCAAAGGATAATACTTCAAATACTAGTAAGAGTCAGAAAACACTCTGTAATAGACACAGAATTCCAAGTTTACTTGTATTTAAAGTACACAGTCATATAGAATTTACAATGTATGAATGACCTTTTGTTTCATTAATCAAATTGCCAAAGAACTGACTGACATTTTTATAGATACAGTAAGGAAACCAAACATTCTGTGCATTCCTTAGTGTAGACACATGTGACCTCCTCTTCTAAACTAAAGAAATACTTCTCTTTTCAAATGTTCAAACAAATTACAAGTGGAAGCTACAACTCAAAATCCCTAAGGAAAACTATACAAGTAGTAGAGCTTCTTATATAGAATTTGAAGCTTCATACTGCTACGACTACAAAACCCAATCTATGGTCAGTATTCATACTTTCTTGATCAAGGGTGTACATTCATTCCTATCCGTTTCTTAAAATATCTTTGTCGTATCTTTTCTGCCTCAAAAGATGCCATTAGAATCTTTTCAAAATAGGATTCCCCCTTTTGACCTCTTCTTTCTTGTTGACCTTGCCCGCAAATACCCTTCAAGTGACTCTTTCATTAGTATTATTTGCCCCCCTTTTATACTTTCCTATTCCTTCAGATATATCTTGAAATTATTTGTTACACCTTCTATGAAGGTGCAATTCCCCCCTAGACTCCTTGTCCATATATATTCTTGCATAGTGACCCCTTCTTTCAATTTCTTCTCTTCTTTACTTGAACCTTCAACCTTCTTCTTATATTTCTTTATCTTGGCACTCGCCTCCATTATTGAATCAATCGTTTGCTTACTTAAATATGCCTTTGGATTCTCCAGACATGGCACAAAGATGGCCTTGAATTCTTTTAATGCCCTTTGGAGTTCATATGCTGGTACATCCATACATTCATGATATATGAGCTTTTCAATTATCCTCTTATTCAACCTGATCATGCTATCTGCTTTCTCCTCTAAACCCTGAGTGACTGTGATACATCTTCTGAGACTATCATCTTCAAACCTTAACTCCAACTTGGCCTGTGGTACTTGATTTGCCATCTAAGGAGTAATGACTCCATTTATTAATTCATCCTCTCTTTCTTCAATTTCTTCTAGTTGTCCCAATTCAAACTTGCATTCTTCTTTTCTAAACTTACAATTATATATAAGCACACTGCATTTATTCTTTTTTGTTGTAGCGAATTCCCATCCGATTACTGCTTGTTTGATCACCTCTTCTCCTTCTTGCATGAATGTCCTGAACCACTCCTCAAAAATATTGGCCTCAAACCTCTTATTTTCCATATCCTTCACTTCATCTTTTGACAATACTGCTATTTCACTTGGCAACTCTGGTATTGTAGTATTGGGATCAAATATCCCCCTAATGAATTGTTGTAACTAGATAATGTGTCCTTTCAAATATTCATGTTTATCCTTGTCTTTCTTTAACATTTCTGTTGTAACTTGGTGCATATCTTCCCATCCACTTATATGTTGCTCCCTTGTTGTGTGTCCTAAGTCAAAATTAAGTATCTTGTAATCATCTACTATTATTTCTCCTTTAGCTTTCTCCTTCTGTGGTATGGCCAAATTTAGTGTTCTGGATCTGTCTGGACCCCTTTGTATTGCCAACATGGTTCTAGCCTTCCTTTTTTCTTTTCTTGGCATTGCATCGCCTAATAAACTTTTGATGTCTATGGGTACTAACTGTACCTCCACCTTTTCTCTCCTTATATTTGTACCCAACCAGGCCGGAGCCTCTTTTGTGCTTTTAGTGGCTTTCTCTTCAGTGATTACCTCTTCTTGAGACTTTTCTACTTCTCCTTGTTCTTGTTGCTATTGATGTTCTTGTTGCTGTGGTTGTTGTTCTTGTTGCTGTGGAGGAGGTTACTATTGAGGGGCTAATTCCTATACTATTGGATTATTTTTCTATTTAGATTCACCCTCATTATCCTTCCTTCAATTTATGTATCTCCTCCACCCTCATCTTCTTCTTTTGGACCTTCTTTTCCTGATGAATCCTTTTCTTGATCTTTCTCTTTATTTTCTTGTTCCATATTTGTCATGTCCTTGTCCTCTATTTGCTTTTTAGATTTAAATTTATCTTCATCAATATTTTCTATGTTCTCTTTGCTTTCAGGTTTATTTGTTGTTTCCTCTATTGTTTCTCCTTTCTTTTGTACCTTTTCAGGCATGTCAACTTGCTCTGCATGTGAAGGTGAACCTACTATCTTATCAGATTCTTTTGTCTCTTTTTCCTATTCATCTTTGCTTTCTACATTCTTTTCTTTTTCACTGTGTTCCCCATACATGTTCAGAATATTCAACACATCCACAACAGAAGTACCAGCTCCTGTTTCCTCTTTGGTTTGAGTAGGTATTTCTTTCAGTGCTTCCTCAGGTGTATCCTCTTTTTTAGATTCTTCTATTTGATGTGCTACATCTTGCACAACTCTTATTATTTCTAGAGGTACCATTGCACCAAATGGATCTACTGCCCCCAATTCTTCTTGTACATTTTCTTGCTCAGACACTGGACCTTGTTCAACTTCCATATAAGCTTGGGTGTCTTGTTCCTCTTATTCACTTGAATATTCACTAGATTCTTCTTCTTCCATGCCAATTTCTCTTCCCGTCCTTGAATCCACTTCCCTAACTTCACTTCCACTGCTATCATCTTCCACGTTGACAGTCTCAGTAGCTTGTTTGGCTTCATACATTTTTGACCCATGCAGCATTTCTTTAGCCAATTTTGTTTTAACCTTAGCATATGTTTGTCTTTTCTCTACTGAGGTAGATGCACCAGGTATGTTACTTAATATAGCACCTACTTGCTGTGCTCCTATAACTTCACTCTATTTTGAAGTTTCCCCTTTTGATATGTCTATTGGTATTGCCTTCATAACCTTCTGCCCTGTTAACTCCTTAGTAGCCTGTGCTTTCTTTGTACTGGTATCATGACTCCATGACTTTGCTTCTACAAATGTTCTTGATGATACCACTATTGTCACCCCTATTGCATAAGGATCCATCAATGTAGCATTTTTGTCTTTCTCAATAATCTTTGCTTCTACAATCTTCCTTTTCTTTTCATAGAAGCATTGGAGATCATCTTGATGCTCCCTCACTCTATTTTTTCCCTTCTTTGGATATGTAGGCTCAATTCCCTTAGCCTTAAGCTCCTCAATTATGTCCTTCAACCATGTCTTGGAGAACAAAATGATAGGTTTGGACAATAGGTACAAAGATGTATTCCATGGTTGCGACCAATCAGGCTCTCTAATAGGAGCAAGCCTAGCACTTTCATAGCTATGGTGTAATAATTTGCCATCATCCTTAACTTCTGGGGGTACATAAATGTCTCCCATGGACCTCATTTGCTCTACTGTCAATCTTTTATGAGCTCTCTTTCTCACCTCTCTATCATTCTCACAATCTGATCAGAAATCCTCAATGTGTACTTGATGTTTAAATTTAGAATCAATAGTATTTTGGATCCTATGAAAAGGATCAAACCTCCTTGCTAACTCAAATTCCTTAAACCCATAATACCTTAACTCCCTCTCTGAGTAACCAGCTACTTCTTCGTTGGAACAGGAATATCTACCAATTGCCCAAGGGAGCTTAAGATTCCCCCTGTCATACTTCTTTTTAGACATTCTGAAGGCAATCAAGTTCTGCCTTGAGAACTCTAAAACAATCAACTTGTTAGAAGGATACCTAGGCAGCATGAAAGGTTTTCCTTCAAAGCCTTCAGTTCTGATATAAGTGAAGTTCTGGAATTGAATGTACCATGAATTGTGCAAACCAATTGTATCCTCTGCATCTACAGACAATCTCTTATCCTCCTGTTCTCTTAAAACTCTGACCATGTATGTATAAAATACATCATTCACTAAAGCATACTTTCTCAATGCATTATCCTCCTATAAATCAGGATAATGGTCATATACAAGATTTTGATCTAGGCCATTCCCTAGGGTTCCAACTTTGTCAATCCCATGTAAATATGGTTGAACCATTGCTGCACATGAATATGATACATACGAGGACAAATAGAAAGGCATCATCTTTTATTTTCTTAGCATTGCCTGTTTCCATATGGCTATGCTAATAGCCTTAGCCCAGTGAATTTATCCTTGTTCCTTCTTTGCTTCCCTCATGAATTGTATAATAGTGAACATCCAATGCTCACACTTAGTGGCATCCCTCAATCCCACTAGTCTGCTTAACATTGTAATCATCAAATATATCTCTTCCTTGAAGTCTATTCTTTGCAGAATCTTATGTACTCTTGCCATGGCCTTGGGCTTATTCTCTACACTATACCAACTGTAGAAGATCTTTCTTCTACAATCCCTCTCATTATCATTGAAATCCTCATTGTACTGGTCAATATCAATATCTACTATTTTTTCATGTATCTCTAGACCAAATGTTCTTGCAATCCCCTCTATAGATAAGTCTGCAATGACCCTATCCCGGTGTATTATTCTTCTGGTAACTGGGTCATATAAGTGTATGCAATCTAGACATAGGTCCTTATCTTCCATAGCTAACAGGAAACCTACAGCTCTATATAATCCACTTTCCCATATACACATCATGTTAGGTGTAGCATCAACTGCTGTGATCTTCTGCAAAATATCATCTACATCATAATTCTCTGTGCTGGTGTCTGTCCCTACTCCACTTGTGCCGAGCAATGAAGGATACCCTCTATATATTGGCAACTCTTCCTTCTTGGTTTCTTTATGGGGCTTTCTTTCCTTTTTAATCTTTTCCTCACCCCCTGTATCCACCTTTTTCTGCTTTGGGCCATGCTGTAAAAAACACATTTTTTAACTTGGCATTTTACTCTCTTACTTAGGGTTTTACTATGAATTTTCTATTTTTTTACATTCACCCTAACCCCTCATTTGTCTTTTCCAGTTTTGACTTTCATATTACTTAACCCAAACCAGCTAATTAACAATCAGACATAGTAATTTAACATTTGCTTACATTTTAAAATGAAATTATTGAAAATCACTTTGCATTTGAATTAATTAAACTATAACGGTGTTTAAGATAAATACCTATATCTTTGACAGCTCAACCTTACAAATGTTGACTCACTTTACCATTTTCTGATCTTTTCCATTTTTGAAATTTTGTCTCACGATGAATTTTTGTATAATTTCTGCAACAATTCCTCTTTCTACAATTTTAATTTTAACAATGCAAATTTGAAAGAAAAACAACCTTTAATTTACCCTAACCTATTAAATTTTACCATTTTTAGTGTTAGTTTAGCATTAATTGCAGCAATTAATGCACCTACGGCTTTGGCCTTTTACTTCAACATTTTATTTTAAACCTTCTATCTATTAGTTTACTTTCTGCATACATCGTATTTTCTTGTATCTCTCCTTGTATATTATTTCTTGTATGTCCATTTGCATCTTTTTAATATACAAGCCTATATCTAATAGGTTATAAACAATATTACCCCCTTTTCTTTATATCTGCCCTTGTATCTTTTGTTTGTATATCGTAATGTATGTAAAATAGATACAAGCATTTATACAATTGCAACCCATACAAACCCTCTTTACCTTTTAGCTCTCTGACGATGTCTTTCCTTTCTTTGTATATCAGGATTGTATATCCTCAACATACAATCGCCCAAACATACAAAGCCTTACTTTTATTTAACTTCTTTTTGAAATCTATCTTGTATCGCGGTTCCTTGCATTTCTACTTGTATATCAACTTGTATATGCTCTTGTATATCCATCCTTCGGTACAATATACAACCTTGAGATACAACCTGTGGGACCCACTTTACCTTCCCACTTGTATCTCGATGAAACAACAACACTTGTATCTACCCCTAGATACAAGCCTCCATACATGCAAACCCTTTTGTACAATTATTCGGACTCTTCATCTTTTCTTAACCGTATTGTATAACCCTTTAGATCCATACATGTATATAAAGCGAATGCATCTTTTCAATATACATTAAGGTATGATGCATCACTTACATCCGATTTAATTATCTTTTGAAATCCGTGTTGTATGTATACCGAAAGGTGTAAACCTGAAATATGTAGTCATACAAACAACGAAACATACCTTAATAAAACCAAATTTTATATTATCTTTGGGTCCGTGACATGTATATCGTGTTGTATATTGCCTTGTATCTTTCCTTTTGACAAACATACAACTCAAGATACAATGTGAACTCAGCCAATTATCCACTCCACTTTTGAAACTCATCGGGTCTGACTTGTATGCAAAGAATAAAACACCAACCACATGCATACAAAGTACCATGATAAATAAACCTGACCACTCCATGTGACTAATACAATGACTCCAAATACAAATGACCTTGTACATGCAACATACAAAACCCTTCTATAATGCATTTTACCAAAAACATGCATATCTTGCAGAATATTGGGAATTTTAAAATGGTTCAAAAAGCAACCTTTATTTATTTTTGACAAAGAATTCACCTCTATTCCACTCTAGTACCTAATGCTAATTTTTTCAATTTTCAACATGGTTTGTAACCTTTACCTCTTTTCCCTTTACCACCAAGCAGGTCCACACACAAGCAAAAAGCCACAGCCACAGTAGGAGTCCTCATTTTGCTAAGAGGTAAAATGGGGCGTGTTGTGAGCATCACAACAGGAAGGAGAGTCCTATTCAAACAAGAACTCTTATGCAATGGCTTGCTTGAAGAACACACATAAGTTGTGTTTGAAACAAGTCTACTTCTTCTGCATTTATTCTAGTCCATGATGGTTCACATTCATCCTCCAGCTGCCTGCACTTTTGGCATACTAACTTCACTTCCTTTAATTCTCATGTCCTGCAACTCACTGCAAATGCTCATTTCCATGATGCCATGTTCTTGCTGTACATGGGTTAATTCACAAAACATATGCACACAAATAACCTTCATAATTAAACCATAGGATTCCATCTATATTGCATGTATACTCATATTTAAATCATTCAATTGATAATATCATCACCATATTCCATATTAATAATATAGATTCAAAGTCTTGCAAAGTATATAAAAAGACAGCATATAATGATGGTGATGTCGGTAAAGTGTCTAGAGGATCATATGGAAAAGTTCTAAAAGCATATAAAAACAACATAAAAAGAGGTCAATATTTGAACCCATCAACAAGGATCCAGAAGATTTTTGATAATGTAGATGATTTGATTGAAAGTGCTCCCGTAGGGGAGGAGAGACCTACATATGACCTAGGCAGTTCAAGCAGGGCATATAGGAAAAGAAGTGATTCACCTAATGCACCTCCTACTAGGAAGGTAAAAATCATTGATTTGGAGCATGAGGAAGAAGTTGAATTGATAGATTTAGAACAAGAAATAAGTAAACAAGAACAAGAAATCTCCCAATAGGTGAATTCACCTGTAAGAATAAGACCCTATGTCTCTCCTGATAATAGATTGGTAAGGTCAACCACTAGGCATCAAATTGATATAGAGGACATTAGAGTACTAGCTTGCTCACAATTTTAAGAAGATGATGCTTTCATAAACACCCCTGAATTCAAGGGATATGTGTTAAAGGTTGAGAATGAGGAGCTCTAGAAGAAGATAGAAGAAGCTAAGAGTGGAGCTAACCCAGAGAAGTATAAGGAAATAACTTAGAGGTTGCTAAATGAAGTCAGTCAAGACATCAACAAGATGACCCCTAATGAGGGAAGAGCTCTAGTAGAAAAAAGTGGCATGCTATTGCTTCCACATTGGACCCTAGCAGATGCCATAGCTTTTGATATAGTCTCAAGGAATGATACTGGTGAATCTAATGATCAAGTGGAGAAGGCACTCTCAGGCGCAAGATTTAATCCTAGCTTTCAAACCCTAGCAATATGGGCATTGGCCCTAAACAATAATAAGCCAAGGGTTGGATTAGGAGAGTTGATAGGGGATGTTATAATAAAGAGAGTGTCAGACACTCCATCCCCTCAAGCTGCAAGCTTGAACATTCAAACAACCCAATTTGTTGAGGCTGTAACAAATAAGTTGCAAAGGGACTATGATGAACTTTTGCTGAAATATGGACAAACCATATCAGAACTGAATAAATATGAGGAATTGATGTTGACTCCAAGTACTTCAGCTCAGAGTGTTCCTATTCTCATACAAACTGTAGAATCATTTCCAACAGACAGGGAGGCTCTACTCTCAGAAATAAAAGAGATGAAAGAGGAGGTGAGAAATTTGAAAGATAAAAAGAAAATTGTTGTCAAGGAGTTAATTATAGTTTTGATAAATCATAGGTTATCTAGGATTATAGCTAGGATTAAGGACACATGGAAGTTATATTCAAGCATAAGAAAAGCCCAGGATCAACATGAGAAAAACAAGGGGAACTTAGACAACATGATTAAGGTATGGCTACCACGAACAAAGGAAGTGAGGAACTTGCATAAATGTTCAAGTTTTTCCCTAGATGCCCCACCAAAAATAAAATTGACTCTTGACATGCTGTTGATATTGGAGGATGTGGTAGCCTTCCAATTGAAATTGGAGAAGGTTTTGAAAGAAAAAAGACAACTCATTGAGGAGATGGACAAGAGGATAATGCCAAGCATTTTGGAAAGTGATGGACAGATAAGATGTATGAATAGGTGAAAAAATGACTAAAAATTTAGCTGGCCAGTTGGTATCCTTGAGTTGTGTAGAGGGAGATCCTAATTTGAGCATTTTGAACTCTACACTAGACAATTTGTATGCCTTGGAACTCAGTTTGGATACATTTTGCAAAGAATCAAAAATTTTATTGGATGCAAGGTACATAGGGCACAATGATAAAATAGCAAAATTAATTCCTTTTCAGTGGCCCACAGAATGGTTATATACAGCTACGATGGAGAAGAATGTCCTAGACGAATGAAGATCCAATCACGTGAAAGGATAATACATTTTTCAATTATTTTTGTAATCTCCAAGATGAAGTGTATTTTGTCTTTTCTCTTTCATATATATATATATGTAATTTGAACTTGTTTTCCCAATGCCTATGGGCAGTGGCTTGTATTGTAAGATTCATGTAGCCGACATAGGATAATGAATATTGAGTACTACATTCTTGTGTCTATAAAAGAACATGTAGTACTACTTTGTAAGGTTGTTGAAAGATTTGGGAAACTTTGATAATGAAAATATAGAGCAATTTTGGAAGTTGGCCATATTTATGAGTTGTGAGTTCATTTTCTTGCATTGTTGAATGTATGTTTTTATGAGCATTTTTATTAGTTTCAGGTTGAGCTTATATGAAAAATGACTTTGAGCATGTGTCTCCAGTAATTGTCTCCTATGTTGCATGCATTTTTTTTTAAGGAAGATACTAAGGGTTTCTGAATTCATAAATATACATTTGCTATATTGCATGTCTAGTTTTCTGCTTATAATCAAGGATTAAATTAAAATGATTTAAGTCAGATATGGGGAAGTTTGTTTTGCAACAAGGATATCTGTAAGAAGAACTATTGGGAATACCCATTCATGGATTGTTTTCTGTAAGGCAGGGAACATAGGAAATCCTCTAAATTTGTATGTTTGAGATGCTTGTGAGAACTAGTCTGCATTTTTATGAGATTGACTCCAAACCCTAGGATTGGCACCGATCAGGGTTGGGCTTATTTTCAAAACATACCCACAATCAGATAATCACACATATTAAAACCATAAAAATCAAAATCAAATTGTTATTTTATAGGAGTAGGGTTTTAGTTTCATGTTCTCTGAGCCATCTAATGAATTAATTTCCAAATCTAGCCACTTTGAAGTAATTATATAGTTTTGGTCTACATATAGGAGAACATATATACTTTAGTTGTCAATATCCAATGAAATAAGGATTTGTCATATAGATATTGAATCAAGGGAACACCCCCGTAGGTCTAGTAGAGCCTAAAGTGTAGAGGAGAATAAATAATTATCTCTTGTTCGTTGGCCATTGACCTGAGAATCCTAATCATAAAAGCTGGCTACTTTTTAGGGAAAATTAGACCATCAGTTGGGAACACCAATAGACATATCCCTTGATTTTTTTGTAGTACCTCGTATGTCCAAGGAATACGTGCACCTCCTTCTATGTTTGTGAACTTCAAGATGAATAATTACTGTACAATATTGGTAGGGTCTACTAGAGGTCATCATAGCAGTTTATGTGTCCTAAAAACAACCCAAAAGGATTTGTGAACACACACTTCTTTAAGTTCAAGGAAATCTAAAGTTGACATCATCTTCAAACATTAGGTGCAAATAATCACAATGATCCTTAACCAACCCAAACACTATCTAGTCATCTAGATAGACTTGAAGGGATTTAAGAATGAAGTCTTCAAAAGTAATCACCAAGATACATGAGAAGATAGTCAGAGCATTCTTTATCCCAAATGGAATTACAATGTAAGAAAAGGAACCCCAGTCTATTGTGTAAGTTATTTTTGGCCTATCTTCTATGATATGCACCTAATGGTATCCTAAAAATCCATTAGTGGAAGTGTAGATTTCTTGTCCTATGATCCCCTCAAGAATTTCTTTAGTAAAGGGTGTAAGAAACAGATCAACTACACACACTAAGTTGAGCTACCAAAAGTCCACACAAATCTGGATACACCGATCCTTCTTGATGCTAATAAATATGGTACTTATCCATTCAGACACCTTGACTAGCATAATTGTTCTAGAAACCAAAATATTGTCAATTTCCTCTTACTTTGGAATGTAGATTGGGGTTCATACAATATGGCCTTTTGCACATGGGCTTCACACCTTCAATCAACTTTATGTGCATCAATCCTAAGGATGGGTGCACACCCTTCATCTCTTTATAGCTTTGCAGGAAGGGATCTTGATATTCACAAAGCAATTCCACAACCTTCGCTACCTCCTCAGTTGACTAGTAGTCACCAATGGTTGCAAGCTTAGGTTCTACTTCTAAACCAATATTCACCTTGATCAGATTCAAGGGCTCATGGTATGGCTCATTTTGCAACTCCTTAGAAACAATCACTTTTCATGACCCAAAAGAACTTTCAACATTAATATGGTTCTTAATCGGTCCTTCCATTTGATACACCATCTTCTCCTTCCTTTTTGTAGCTAGTTTTGCTCCATCAAGACTTGCTCATCCTCTTTGTTGGAATCATTGTTTATGTTTCTCTCATCAAAGGTTTTAGGTAGAGACATATTGTGTTACATCCATAATTTATGACTTGCTATACTTTTACTTTTTACTTGGACATAAGTAAATTTATTGTGGTGTTATAGATTTATGACAAGATATGACATGGTTTTTATTGAATGTCATTTATTGAAATCATGGAAATGATTATGTTATTATTGATTTAATATTTGTATTATGAGATTTGATTTATTAGTTGAATTAATTGAACAATGATGCATTGATCACATATTGTTTGATGACAAGTGAAATAGGATTACAAGTTATTAGATGACTCTCAGAGAAGAGAGAGTATCTTTCAAGAAGAGATATATAGACCTCAAATTATGAGTGGTCTATTTGCCAAATGAGTATAGTGTTAAAAGATAATGTGAACCAATGAGTCTTAAGAGGTAAGTTTTTTCTTGATAGTTTGCTTTTGAATCTAATCGAGAGGTAGTCGATATCTTGATTCTCATCTAGTCAAGTTGATTTTGAGTCGACATAGTCATTTGTGAAGTAAACCACGTTGTCTGAATTAAATTGTGATCATTTACGTTTAACGTAAATATTACAATGTCATTGACATAAAATGATTGCATTATTCCTCTTGAGTCACTTGAGGTTTTATTGTCGATTCTTAACGTCAAAACATTTTTGTCGAGTTAAGATGACGTAAAAATTGTCGACGGATTGTGATGGGGAGGTAAACTTGACCCATTCACATCATCCATAAACCTTAGTGGTCAAATTGAGTTGATAGTCAAATTATTATTAATCACCTTCTATATTATCATGCCTATCTATTCCTTTCTCAAGATATAACGAAGAGGGAATATTTTAAACATTTAGGGGGCAATTACTGCCCACACTTTCTTCATAAGTAGTGCATGTCTTTTATTGTGGAGAAGTCCACGATTTGTGGGCACTTGTTTAAACCAACTCTGAGTGGACGAGAGTGGTTAGGCTCAATTAGAGTTGTTATTAAATATTATAGTTGTGTGTTCTTTATAAGCATTGAGTGGTGCTTCTAAACCGTGAATACCTCTCAATTCGTTGGAGGATCCTTGTGCTATTATTGGCATATTGCTCGCTGCCTTGAGGGGTGCCTTTACTATTTTGGGTAGGTGGTTATTTGGATGTAGTGGAAGTTTTCAGAAATAGGGACTTCCTTGTTTAATGTGGAGAGCATTGAAGCTAGTGGGAACGAAGGAGTCCTTACATTAAATGGAGTTGTTATAACAAATTAAGGGAAAACATAGAGAATGTTGCGACCCAGGGAAATTCAGTCTACCAGTTAGAGTGGAGTTTTAATATGTGGTTAACATATAAAGAAGAAACCGTTATCTGAAAAGTAGGTATTTTTAATGGTAGTGGTCCATTATAGTGAGGGGGTAATATAAGTTTTTGATAAGATTTATGCAGGGAGAGCTCGGTGCCTAAAGGTGAAGAGTCGATAGGCTCTTATACGTGAGCAATAAATTGCTTAGGATTGTTCCACATTGAAAATGCTTTTCCATCACATTGGTGATTCCTATCAGCATATTCCTTGAACCTCTTATGGGTGCGAGTACGTGGGACTTAGGGATGCACATGACTTTTTACAATTGTCTTTAACACCTGGTCATGATGTAAAATCTCCATCCTCACCTTTAGCAAGCCATGCCCATCCTAGCATCGGGCTCAACAGGAGTTAAAAGGATAGGAGTGGTTGTTAGCCATGGCAGTGCTACTCTAAGTAGTAACTATTACATATATCATTTGCCAAGAGGAAGTAGACGCTCCAAGTGATAGAGAAATATGATGTTGAATGGCAACAATATAGATGAAAAGTGGTTCGTAGTCTTTTTGTCATCTTTTGAAGAGAGTAAGTGATGCCAAGTTGATTATCCTCATTAAGTTAGTAAGAATGTACAAAGAAGAAGTTATCTAGACCATGGAAGCACAGGTAAGAGTACCTCATTAAGAATGAATGTATTTAACTTTATTTGCAGTTTCTGTACATTGTATTGTCTACATAGCTTATACAATCGTTGAGGTAGAACAACTCATTTAAAACATAATGTTTAATTCTTATACTATGCTATATGCATTTGCTATAACCTACATGGATATATATTAGTAGGGTTAAAAGCATTTGAAGATACGTAGTCAAGGAGGCTAGATCCTAGCAACTGCTTAATCATGAAGTTGAAAAGTTTAGAACCTTAGAGTTTAAACATTATAAGACTGGTTCATTAGGAAAAATTGAAGATGGTCACCTTTCCATGTCATTACCATATTATCAAGCTCACTAATTTAGATAAGACATCAAGCTCAAAGGTTATTGATTTAAGAGACGACCTTCCTAGGGTCAGAAGAATTATTTTGTATTAACGTGTTCAGAAGGTTAATGATTAAGTGAAATCATAATCTATTAAGCACAGGTATAGTACACTCGTACCATGACTAGTTACCGTGTCAAGAGAAATCATGCTATGAATACCAAGATTACCTAATGGAAATATAGCTTGTTTGTGCAAATGGGCACCTGTTATTAAATAACTGAGTTCAAGATACTTTAGGTATAATATATGTATGTGAAAAATAACTCTGATATTGAAGCTAGGATGACATCAATTTGAATTAGTCTTGATATATCATTATAGCTAATCAATCTTAGACATTAATTAGACTTCTTTAGAAACTAAGGGTTTCCTATTTTAAGATTTCTTTGTAAAAGAGAAGAACAAAAACCCTAAGATAACCTAGTAGGGTGATATCTTTTCTAAATACCTTGTTATTTCCATATTCTGATAGCTATATCAAAAAGAACAATAATGGGGAAATACGAACCCTAGTTATGGAGATATTTTGACTCTTGTCATAAGGGGTATGTACCTCAAGCAATAACATTTCGAGTTGGGTTGAAAACCTATTCAGGATTTGATAGAACAACTTAAGGTTGTAAGTATTGATGTGTTAATGATCCAATCATAGATGGAAAGGTATATTTGATCCTTTGGTCGAAAGAAGACTAATAGATAATTGTTCTTACGATATTCTTACTTCCTAGAAAAAGTTTGTTTGTTATTCCCTTGGGTTGGGATAAGTTAAATAAAACCCTAGTTTAACCTAGAAGGGTTAAAGATTATTTGACGACACTCTTATGGTTATAACCTATTTTAGTTATTACGTGTGGGTAGACATTAAAGGGTCGCGAACCCTAATTTAGTAAATGTTCATATCTATCTTAATGAAAAGAGATTTGTTATTAGTCAACAATGTTTAACCTTAGGTAGGGAAAACTATTTATTGGGCTACAAGTTGACTTGAAACATAAGTCATAAGCTTCAGGTTTTGCAAGCATGCAAGAGGTACTATTAAATGGATAATCAAACATAAAGTTTGTTATACCTTTATAGTCACATCTTTTCTTAGCTATTACTTGTCGATAAGTGGTGAATCTCAAATGTCACAAAGACGCAAAGAGAGACATCCAAGAATTGGATAGTTATTCCATAAGGGTCAAAGGAGCAATGACAGTGTCTTGTGAATGCACCTAAATCAGAAAGACTATGCTTGAGTTAGACAAAAATCTTTAGTTAAACCTTAACTTAACCTAGATATGGTAATTATTTATATTAAATCATTGAGATCATTATATAGATCATGATTGAAGGGACAAGTGCCCTAACTATGTGTAATTATTCTTACTTGTAAGAAGGGAATTAGTTTCCTAGACTATAATGCTTAACCTGGGTAAGGTTATCATCTTAGTCATTATTAATCAATCTATAATTCTTCTGAGACAATAAGTCATGGACCTCAAGTATTGCAATGATGCAATGAGAGTCCTCATAAAGAAAGAAAGTTGAATAGGTCTATGGATTTTAGATAGTGAAAGAAAACATGTATAGGTCGGGAAGACTAAATTGTTGAAATCATCATGACTGCATAAGTTAAACATAGTTGACCAAGTCAAACTGTAGGAATATGATAGTATCCAAGTTGAGTTGGAGTGGGTGAACATTACGACAACGTTCATTGAGAACATCAATTTATATTGAAAACTATGGCCATAGTAATGCATATGTCTCTGCATGCATTGTCGGTTCACTGTATCTGGATTGCACATCCTATCGGAAATCATACTTAGCTAGAGGGTATCTACGGTTGTATATTGATAGAGTTGTGTAGGATACAACACTATGTACTCGGAAAGGCAAATTGCCACTGGTCACCTTTGGTCTATATTCCTCATGAAGGGTAGGGCCACTTCCTATGTGGAAGATGTGTGGGAGACCCTTGGTCTGTGGTTGGAGGTAAATCATTGGAAATATACTCTCTCTCTCTCTAGCAGAAGACATGTCGAGGCTTGTGATAAAGATGTTAGATTTCTGGATGTAGTAATCTATGAGACTTGTGTTTATTGAGACTATGTAAAACATTATCTAATGCAGATATTTGTAATTGATTTACTTTTGTAAGCATTGCACTTGAGAAGGACAATATGGCTTACTATATTTAGTAGTGAGAAATCTTGTAATTGTAGTTACTTGATTTTATTGAAATAAAAGAAAAATTTTCTCTATCTCTTTTTACCTTGTTTAAATTACTTAATGGTAAATATTTGGTTTTTACTATGTATTTTTAATTAGATTTAGTATTCTACCATGGGGTGCACTAGTTATCGTTGTCGAGAAGAAGGAAATAACTCTATAATTGTGTATTTAGTGTCATATGCTCATTAAAACAATGATAAGAAACAAATATCCTTCACCATGTATTGATGACTTCTTTGATTAGATGCATGGAACTGAAGTGATTGATTAGCAATCAATATGTCATCAATCTAGATTGAAGGATGAGGGTACTCTTGAAACAACTTTTGGACAAGAATGGGCACTGTGAGTTTGCAGTGTTGTCTTTTGGACTTACAATTGCCTTGTTGCATTCATGAATCTCATGAGCAGTGTGTTTAGAGATTGTTTAGGCATGTTTGTTCTAGTCTTCTGGAAGATATAAATTATTTTGAAGGAGAACATTACCAACAGGTGCAAGTGGTTCTACAACGGTTAAGAGAAATGATTTGAGTGGACAGATAGATGGCAAGAGGCAATTGATCTATTAAAAAAAATAAAAAATTACAACAACACCAATGCTATGAATTCCTGTTCTGAAGGACAGTTTAAGGGAAAAACTGATGCCTCAGGAAATGGATTAAGGGGTGTACCTATACTTGATGAGCAAGTAAGTAAGCTCTTATGGTAAATCTTAAAGATTTAAGGTATGATAGGTTTTTATTTTGAGTCTCATAAACTATTGAGTTTTAGAGAAAGAATGTGTGTTTCTAATTCTTTTGAAATAAGAAAACTGGTGTGGAAAGAAGTTCATATCGCACCATACCTGGGACATCCAGGGGTAACCAATTACTAACAGCTGTAAAACCTCTTTAATTCTTGAAAGGAATAAAGAATGATACTGCGAGATTTATTGTCTAAAGTACCAAAGGGAAAAGTAGAACATCAACACCTGTAGGATTGTTGTACCCACTTGTTATGCCAAAGTGGAAATGGCAGGTTATTAGTATGGATTTTGTACAAAGTCTTCCCATGTCTGGGAATAGACACGATGCCATTTTATGGTTGATAAACTCTCGAAGGTGGCACATTATATACTAGGGAATTGGACTGATGGAGCATCAGTGTTAACTCACAAATTTGTCCAAGATGTGTTTAGATTGCATGGTTTCCTTAGAAGGTTATCTTAGAAATGCGCATGTAATGACAAGGTTTTGGCAAACTTGTTCTCTATGCTAAGGACTAAAATTTAAAAGAGTATAATTTATTATCCTGAGAACAGATGGTTAAACTAAGAAAGTTATCCAAGGTTTTAGAAGATTTGTTCCAAACATATTGCATGGATTAGCAATATAAGTGCAGAGACTACTTTTCACTTGTGAAGTTTTCAACAATACCTAACTTTTTGCTATTAAAATGGCTTAAATTGAAACATTGGACAGAAAGATGCCAAACTCCTATAAGCTGGGTAAGCTAGAAGATAGGATTAGCATTAGTCTAGAAATGTTATTGGAAATGGACGAAAAGATTTAGCTGATCAGGAAATATTAGCGGAAATTGATAATGAATAGAAAAGTTACGTTAATGTTAAGCATACACCAAGACAATTCTCGGTTAGAGAAGAAAAATTCTTTTAAGGGTTAAACCCCTGAAAATGTTTCATACAGTATGGAATGTATTCCAAACCAGTTCCTAAGTATAAAGAACCCTTCAAAAATTTTAAGGTTAGAAATTTTTATTGATTTCAAGAATCAATCTATTACCAGTTATTGCCAAAGGCATAATGCTTTTTGTGATTTATATAGGAGAAATATATTTATGTAATATATGAATATTATATTCTATGAATGTTTTACAAGTACATAACCTAGGAAAGGTTATGATCAAGCTTCTTAAATGGTTGAAGATTGCAAGCAATGCTTGTGTAACGTAGAGGTTATGTAGTGTAAGGTCCAGTGGGACCAGTATGCATAGAATAGTTTTACATGTAGGAGAAATTACAATGAACTCTACTAGAAATTTCCTCATTTATTTTATGCTTATAGAAGTTAAACAATGAATATGATTTTAAGTTGCATTTTGATGCTTTATGTCATTGAGGAGGATGAATCTTTAGGGGAAGGATATGTTACATCCCTAATTTATGACTTGCTATACTTTTACTTTTTACTTGGACATAAGTAAATTTATTGTGATGTTATAGATTTATGACAAGATATGACATGGTTTTTATTGAATGTCATTTATTGAAATCATGGAAATGATTATGTTATTATCGATTTAATATTTGTATTATGAGATTTGATTTATTAGTTGAATTAATTGAATAATGATGCATTGATCACATATTGTTTGATGACAAGTGAAACATGATTACAAGTTATTAGATGACTCTTAGAGAAGAGAGATATAGACCTCAGATTACGAGTGTTCTATTTGCCAAACGAGTATAGTGTTAAAAGATAATGTGAACCAATGAGTCTTAAGAGGTAAGTTTGTCTTGATAGTTTGCTTTTGAATCTAATCGACAAGTAGTCAATATCTTGATTCTCATCTAGTCAAGTCGATTATGAGTTGACATAGTCATTTGTGAAGTAAACCAAGTTGTCTGAATTAAATTGTGATCGTTTATGTTTAACGTAAATATTACAATGTCGTTGACGTAAAATGATTGCGTTATTCCTCTTGAGTCACTTGAGGTTTTATTGTCGATTCTTAACGTCGATATGTTTATGTTGAGTTAAGATGACGTAAAAATTGTCGATGGATTGTGATGGGGAGGTAAACTTGACCCATTCACATCATCCATAAACCTTAGTGGTCAAATTGAGTTCATTGTCAAATTAATATTAATCACCTTTTCTATTATCATGTCTATCTATTCCTTTCTCGAGATATAACAAAGAAGGAATCTTTTAAACATTTAGGAGGCAATTACTGCCCACACTTTCTTCATAAGTAGTGCATGTCTTTTATTGTGGAGAAGTCCACGATTTGTGGGCACTTGTTTAAACCAACTCTGAGTGGATGAGAGTGGTTAGGCTCGATTAGAGTCGTTATTAAATATTATAGTTGTGTGTTCTTTATAAGCATTGAGTGGTGCTTCTAAACTACGAATGCCTCTTAATTCATTGGAGGATCCTTGTGCTATTATTGGCATATTGCCCGCTGCCTTGAGGGGTGCCTTTACTATTTTGGGTAGGTGGTTATTTGGATGTAGTGGAAGTTTTCAAAAATAGGGACTTCCTTGTTTAATGCAGAGAGCATTGAAGCTAGTGGGAACGAAGGAGTCCTTACATTAAATGGAGTTGTTATACCAAATTAAGGGAAAACATAGAGAATGTCGCGACCTGAGGAAATTCAGTCTATCAGTTAGAGTGGAGTTTTAATATGTGGTTAACATATAAAGAAGAAACCGTTATCCGAAAAGCAGGTATTTTTAATGGTAGTGGTCCATTATAGTGAGGGGGGAATATAAGTTTTTGATAAGATTTATGCAGGGAGAGCTCAGTGCCTGAAGGTGAAGAGCTGATAGGCTCTTATACGTGAGCAATAAATTGCTCAAGATTGTTCCACGTTGAAAATGTTTTTCCATCACATTGGTGATTCCTATTGGCATATTCCTTGAACCTCTTGTGTGTGCAAGTCCGTGGGACTTACAGATGTACATGACTTTTTATGGTTGTCTTCAGCACCTGGTCCTGGTGTAAAATCTCCATCCTCACCTTTAGCAAGTCATGCTCGTCCTAGCATTGGGCTCAACAGGAGTCAAAAGGATAGGAGTGGTTGTTAGCTATGGTAGTGCTACTCTAAGTAGTAACTATTACATATATCATTTGCCAAGAGGAAGTAGACACTCCAAGTGATAGAGAAATATGATGTTAAATGGCAACAATATAGATGAAAAGAGAGATCGGCGAAGACATCAGAACTAGAATGGAGATAATCAAAGAGAAGATATTAAAGAAAACAAAGGAACAACAAGAACACTACCATAGAAGGATGCAAAGGGCACATGATATGGAAAAAGAATGGATAATAGAAGTTTCGGAAGAAAATGAGGAAGAAATCATGGAGCGCACCATGGAGGGTGCTTCCAGAAGGGAAAAAGAAGACAAGTGTGTCAAGGAGGATGTTGCTGAGTGCGCCATTGTGGGTGCTACTAGAGAAAGGAGGTTATAAAGAGAAGAGATAGAGTGTGTTATGGAGGATATTGCTGAGCGTGCCACTGTGGGTGTTGTCAGAGAAGAATGCGGAAGGAAAAAGGAAGAAAGAGGTGAATTAGGGTCTATGCCACAGATTGCTGGAAAACATGAATTAACACTAGAAATTTTGAAGATGGATGAGGAATATGTAGAGGAGCTAACTTACCAAAGCATAAAGGAGATAAGAGGAGGAGGAGATGCGATAAACATTGAGAGGAGTTTTGAGGGTTTTAGAAGGTTATTTCAATTGTCATTGGATGCTAACATGATGTCATTCACAAATGAAAGAGTATCCCCTAATTTGAAGAGACACTATGAAGAGACACAAACTTTGGACCATGAGTCACCCTAAGTGCCATATAAAGTCAAGAAAATTTTAGTTGAGAAGGAAAATAATCAAGCAATTAGAAAACAAGGAAGTGGAGAGAATAGAAGAGACTTGGAGTAATTTTACAGAGGTTTTAGGAGAAGAGTACTTTGATATCTAAATATAGAGAGACAATGGAAGAGAAGGAAAGTAAGTTGATAGAAGACAACCTATCTGGAGGAGTAGACCGGAGGAAACCTACCACAAAGCATCAGAGATTTTGAGAAGACCCATCATGGATATTCATATTGAGTTACCAGTCTTTGAGAAGGACACTACTGAAGTAGCAAAGCACATTTTTTTTTGGAGTCTATTTGGAACTGGAAGGGAGTAACAAGAGATGAAACCAAGTTATTTGACTTTATAGGCAATTTGCAGAATGAAGCATTAAAGTGGTATATGAAGACATGTCCAAACAATGATAAGGAATGGGATGATATCAAGAAACTATTATTGGAGAATTTTGGAGTTCTGAATGTTTCGATAAAGGGGTACGTAAGATGAGAGATTTGATGCAATTTTGATAAAGAATCAATAAAGGACTTTAATAGAATATTCAAGGAGATGACTAGGAAGTTGGAGGAACCACTGGTTGAGAAGCAAAAGATAGAATGGTTTATTTCTAGAAAAAGCCCTAAAATAAGGTCAGCCCTAGATGGAAGAATATTTGAAACATATGTAGAAGTAGTGACACTGGCCTATTGGAAAGAGTCTCAATCTTGGTGTAGACAAGATAAGATGAAGGAAAACCTAGAATTAGAGAAGCTAAAATTAGAATTGGAGCAGTTGAAGCTGAGAAAGGAGGTTTTGGACAAGCAAGAGGAGAATACATAGAAATAAAAACCTAATATTTGGCGCTTATACTATACAAGAGAAGGTCAGTTGAGAAATGAATACCCTAGGATGAAAAAGTTGTCACAATAAAAGAAGAAATCAAAGTAACAACAAAAAAAGTCAATTCAGTATATTGTGGTTTATACGAAGATTAGGATGACCATGAAACACCAGATTGTCCTTCACAGAACTTCCGGAGGAAAAGAGAATTTGTTGATGAAGAAGATGAAACATGGTACACAAACTTGGAAGAGAGGAACAACATGTCATATGTAGGAAGAAACTCACATGATCAAGGCTATAAGCAACCAAATTGGAGAAACTAGAGGAATGTCCACATAATAAAAAATTCAAACTCTGGCGGTCAATCCTATGGGAATAGCTACAATAATAATGATAGAGAAGAATATGATGGTTACAAAGGAGGCATAGGCTATGGAAGAAGACAAAGAAGGAGGGAGGATGCAACATGTTTCAATTGTGGTAAGCTAGGACACTTTGCTAATGAATGTTGTGCCGAAAGGAAATTACACAGTGTTAATTTTGTAGCAGCACAGAGCATGATTTATTTTCTTGTGAGAGAGCACAATAGAACTTTTGGAATGCACAACCACAATCTAAGAGTGATGAGCTACAGAACCTGAATAATCAAAAAGGAGCTAGGGTTATAAGAAGGGAACCAAATGGTCAAGGAGTAAGGAGCAAGAACTTGCCGGAAGAATAGTAGGGAGGAAACATACATATCTTCAACTGAATCCACTGAACAAGAATAGTATTATTTGAGAAGCAAGCCAAAATAGATGGGAAAAGATAGAATAAGAAGGAAGGAGAAAGCTGTGGTACTGACAAGACAATGAACAAATACCGGAAGGCACTATATCACTGAGACACAAGAGAAAGACAGTGAAAAGGAAGAAGAATTTATTCTCACTAAGAAACAACATGAGGAAGTTGTGAAGGAAGCCAAACAAATAATAAGGAAGGAGCAAGAGAAGCAGAAGAAATACAAGCAATTTTTCACCGAAGGAGAAGTAGAAGCTCTCAAGCAATTATTCCAATTGACACAACAACATAAACTCATTGAGAAACTGAAGCAATATTCTAAATATTAGAACAAGGAGCAAGGTCACAAGAGTCAACTCCAGAGGATGGGAAGAATAGATAGAGAATAGAAGACAAAACCACTTATGATGGATGTTCATATCAATCACAGAAAAGTCTAGAATGTCATGATAGATTTGGAAGCAGATGTCAACATGATAACAAAGAAACTATGGGAGCAGTTAGGAAGTCCTAAGTTGATAGAGAAAACTTACAACATAATTTTGGTAGATAGATCCAATATGCAGACAATGGGATCATGGAATCAAGTGGAAGTTAACCTAATGGGGGTTAAATAGGTCTTAGACTTCATTGTTGTATCCATCAAGGGTCAAAGAGAAGATTTCAATGCACTGTTAGGATTGAGATGGTTTATGGATGCAAACAGTATCATAGACTCCCAAAAAGAAGAGCTATCATTTGCTAATGATAACAAGACCTCAACATTCCTTTGGGATCATCAATGGAGGAAACATACATAGAAGAAGTCAGTCAGATTGAAGACAATGATAAGGATGCAAAGAATCTCTACACAATTACAAGGTTGGATGCAGAGGAGACAATAGATGAGGGAAAGTGGAAATAGAAGATGATCACTACAATACATACAATGAGGAGGTATTAGAAGCTTGGATGAGAGAAGAACCAGAACTAAAAACAAGGAAAATGTTGGGTTACCAGAGATATTCATGATCGAGACCAACAAGGAAAACATACTGCAATCCTTTGTATTTCATCAAAACCCACCTCAGACCACTTGTGACACATTGAGGAAGGACAAGAAGTCTACATCTCAGAAATTTTAGAAAATGGAGCAAAGGAAGCAGAGGAATTGATGTATCAAGATGAATGTGTTACCAGAGATATAGGCAAGACAGTCACAAGAAAAGAGGAAGAAGAAAAGGGGAAAAGATGCAAGGAAAACATTGTGGGGAGGTTGTTTTGGATGTCAAGAAGTATCCATGGAAAGCCCTAGAAGTGGATAAAGACAATGTAGTACCGAATGTGACAGTAGATGTCGTCTACACAGAGGATGCAAGGAAGTATATTCACAACATCTTGGTGGAGATTGATCAATATGAAGTTTGAAGAGCTAACGGATACATTGTTGGGTGACACAGGGTATTTGCCTGAGTATGCAAACATACTGGTGAAGAGACTGGATGTATGGAAGGATTACCCTAATTTCACAAAGGCACATAAATGGGTAAGAATCATTCTAAGCCAAGTGCATGATGAATTTATATACTTGGAAAAACCCTATAGAATAATAAAAGAGGCCATTAGGGCAGTCACGAGGTTGATTTTCGTAGGACCCCTACCCGCAATGAAGGCCATAAGAATGGATCAAGTGAGGGAATCGACCAGAGCAATGATAGATGGGAGAAACATACACGTCAAGGATATCACAGATTCAGGAGTGAAATATGCCACCATGGGCATTGTATAAAAGGTCTACTATGCCAACTGAGAGGGCTCAACCATAGCCACTGCAATTCATATCAGCTACCAAATGGTGAAGGAGGGAAAGGATTTTGACCTCTATAAGGTGATGTGACAACAACTGCTAGAGAATTTTTAGAAGATCAAGGATTCAAATTACAAATTATAGTATGGTACCTTAATTCTTTGTCTTACATTTTACTTCTTGAATGAGTTACCAAGGTTTAAGGGGAAACAATGGAATCAAAACATACCAGTAGGGTTAGAGGTGAAAAGGCACATAGCTCAATTCAGGGATACAAAATCATTCAGTGCCACATATTGGGGGTTCTTCAAAACCCTACAAGAGGAAATGAGGGCAAGAGAGAGAATTCTGTAAGGAGTGGTGAAGTAATACATTAATCAAATCACATTTTTGGTAGACAAGGATTTCACATACATGGAGGTAATTAAGCCAAGAACAGCATGGGTACCCTAGTTGCCTTATGAAGTAACTGCAGTAGAGGCAAAAGCCTATGCACAAAACTTATTGAGCAAACCCAAGGACACAAATGTGGAGAAATTTGGCACCTATTTAGAGGTGATGGAGAAACAACATAAAAATCATATTGAAGAACACCTAGAGAAGCATAGAGGGAAGTTGCATAAACAATGGGAAGTTTCAGATAAGGGAACTATCTCAGCTCCAAAAACTTGCCACATCATCTCCACTACCTACCAAGGAGGTTCTGCCAGTTAGGAGGTAAGAGAGGACTACATCACAGGCACCATCATCCTCTACCATATCATCCAGAGGAAGAGTAGCATCAAAATTTTTGTCAGGAATGAAGAAGAATACATAGAAGAAGACTCGCCGGAAGAAACAACAAGCAAAAAGAAAGAAAAGACAGGAAATTCTAAAGGAGATTGAGTCTGAAGAAGAAGGGGATGCACAAGAATGAAAATTGAAAAGAAGGAAAAGAGCACAACATACACCGAAGGAAGAACTAGCTGAGCAACAAGTAGAAGAACTGGCACAAGAGCCCTACAATCTGGATTCATTGCTCAATTCTATGGAGAATGTAGGTATGTTACAAGAAACTTTTGCTTTATATGATGACTCATTTAAAGAAAATAAACAACTGATAGTTCAAGTAATGATAAAGTACACGAGGGATAAGGAAAAGACACTAGATGAAATAATGGAAGGATTTTTGGATAGCTTGGTAGAAGCATTTAGGGAAAGGATAAATAAGGCACCCCAATTAGAGGAGGAAATAAGATAGAATGCCATTGAGAAGCTCAATGACACATTGTCATTGGAGAAGAACAATGAGATGATATACCTACAAGCCATAAAGCTAAAGAGAAAACAAATAGTAGATAAACTCATGGGGGCAAACAAGAAGGAAAAGGAGAAAAGTCAAAAAGAAACTGATGAGATAACAATAAAGATATACCAATCCATCAAGGATCAAGAGCAACAACTGGCACCATCACCTCCGCATAATGCTAAGATACTGATAGGAGGAGAAAACAAAACAAATCCAAGCTAAGAGGGAAGTCAGTTAGAAACTTCTACACAAGGGGCACCTCCTCAAGAGAACACAAGGATGGAGGAGATAAACACATAATAGCAATAAAGGAGCCCACATACACATAATACGGAGGAGAAGGAAGAAGGAACGTAGGAAAATACAGAGGAGCAAAGGGGATCAATACAAGTTGACAATCCAAAAGCCTCTTCATCTTCAATTGAGTCCATCAAGGAGTTCTTGGAGCAACAAAAGTAGATAACGCCCATTCTAACTCCATAGTTGTTACAATTGTTGGTGGTAGAGGGCCAAGTGAATCTTGCCAGAATATCCCCATTATAGAAGCTATAGTTTGGAGATGTGTTTCATTCCTCTTTGAGAGTAGAAATTTTGAAGCAACATGCAGAAGGGAGTGAATTGTTTTAAGATGTAGTAAATACATTGGCTAAGGAGATTCCAGAGACACTAAGGGACACTACCTTACCCTTGTTGGAGTAGTTGAAACAATTGACACAAGGGTTCAAGGATTACTCTAGCCAACTGGAAAAGAAATTCATAGAGCAATTGAATAAGAAAAGACTAGTGGAGATGACAAATAAGTGTGCCAAGGCACACACTCAGCTAGAAACACATATAAAGAACATTCAACAGAGCATTATAGAGGCTAACATCCTTTACCAATTTTGTTTGAAATGGCCACAGTCCACCAAAGCAATAAAAGACCAGATATATGCTCTAGAACTACAAATAACAAACATGGCCTAGCCCAGTAAGATCCCTGTTGGGTGAATATTTTGTTATTAACTAAGTAAGAACAAAATGGTTATATCAACCATAGTACAATGAGATTTAATCTCTCCTCTCAAAAAGAGGAAGCTCCCTTCTTCTTGGTCACTACAATCAACAAGTACTTAACTAGATTTATGTACACTAAAAACTAACCTGTGGATGGTGCCATATCATCTATTTCTCTTTTTTTTAGAAAAGATGTTTTTCTAAATCCTCACAGTGTATAATAAACTTAAAAACCACTTGTTGGAACAATAATAACCAATATCAAGATTGAATAAATGTAAGAATACTTAAATGATATCAGAGTGAAATAACCATGAAACCCACAAAAGTGCAAATTCCTTTGTTGCTTCTTTCGCTGACTTGAAGTTGGAAATGTATCGAATAAAGTGCAGACCAAAGTCTGCACTGTATGCTATCAAGAGATTAATGAACATAGAAAATAAATAGCAGCTCAAAGTCTTCTAATATCTTCAACTCACAAACATATAACATAAACTCCAAAGATAATGTTGTAGCACAGAGACTCCAAAATCAACTTTAGATCACCTCCTAGATTATATGTGTAGACACCCAAAAATGTCCATGTGTTGCAACATCTTGTCATTAGCATGTTTTTCCCTAGGTACCCATGTTATCACCAAATTAATTAAATAAATTTTATTTATTTGACTAATTTATTTTATCCCCTTTCAATCCCATAATCCTATCTTCTATAATTAAATAAATTTTTATTTATTTAATTATTCATGGCCATTAATCCTCTCTAGTTAAATAATTATTTTTAATTGTTTAATTAGTCACTTATTTATTTTTCTGTAATTAAATAATTTTTTATTTATTTAATTATCTTTCCACATCACCTCCCATCACAATCTAAATTAATTAAATAAATTAAATATTTATTTAATTAATAAAATCTTGATAAAATCCTCTTGCTTTCTTTCTAAATTGCAACTAATGTATATCTAATTAATTTATTTAATTAGATAATTCATCTCATCTTTTTAGGATTTAGTTCCTTTAAAACAAAAAATCAATATCTTTCTATCTTTTTAAAAATCGCTATCTTATCTTGTTTTATTTCCTCTTTTGTCTAATAAAACAAAAATCCAATCCTTATCGAATCTTATCAAATCTTCTTCTGTCCACATCAAAAATCAGCCCTTGTCTTAAATATGGCCTTTCACAAGCCATTCAGAATGCATTAAGTTTAATATCCTTATGCTGCCAAAATTCTTCCTCTCATCCATCATCTATCTATTATCTTTACAATCTTCATCTATCTATATTCCTCTATCATCTTCTATCAATCATTATGTTGTGTATCTAAGCAATCAACATTAAATCAGGTACATCAATCAAACAGACTTTCATCGATCATTCAAGAAAATTGAGGTATTCGAAAGGTTTAGGTAAAAAGGTAATTGAATGTGTTGTTTTATCTTTTGTTTTATCCAAATTTCTCATCTACATTTTGGCATGCCTGGTGGGACTCACTTCTCTTGATCAAATCTTATGTTATTTGCAATTTTTTGTTATAGAATTTGTGTTTTTTCTAACCCTTATTTGACAAGTTTTGCAAGTGATTGTTACAAGCGACCTCCTGGGCTAAAACATACATCATAGTTGCATCCCAAGGGCCAAGAGGTGAAGAAAAACATATAATTTGACCCTTTTTAGTGCAGGTGAAATTTGAGCCAATGTTTGTAGGATGATGAATAGTGTTTCCGACAATGAACAGTGCTTTCCGACAATGAACATTGCTTTTCGGCAGTGAACAGTGCTTTTCGACAGTGAACAATGTTTTCTGGCAATGAACAGCATTTCTGGTAGTGAATAATGTTCTCTTGTAGTGAATAGTGTTCTCAAGCTGTGAACAATGTTTTCATGCCGTGAATAGTGTTTTTTTTAAAGCTTAAAAAAGTTCTCTTTTTAAAACTACCATAACTTTTGCAACTCATGTCAAGTTTTTAAGTTTTTATAGTCATTGGAAAGCTAACATAATGAACTACACAGCTGTGAAGAAATTATTAGGTGAATGTTGCATTTTCCATCCTTTTTCATAGTCAAAATCAAAATTAGTTTTAAAACTTCAAACTAGCATATCTTGAGCAAAACGCATCCAATTTCAGCGATTTTTTTTAAATTGCTTAGAATCTTCCAAATTTTCTATTTATGTAGTCAATTTTTCTTTATCAAATCATCCATATCAGATTTTAACATATTGCATCTTTTTGACCTAATCCCTTTTTTGCTTGCAAGTCTGGTTTTTTTCTTGTCTTGATGACTTTTAGGGGCATCTAAGGAGCTGGAGTAGCATTTGGATAAATCAAAATAGCAACTTGGAAAGCAAAAACAATCAGGTGCATGCATTCCATCTATCATCTCTAATCATTGCTTGTCAAGACACTTCAATTTGGGGCTTAAAATGAATCTTGTCTTCAAATCACACATCAAAAATTAGGTCTAAAATTAACCATTGTCTTCATCACATCTTGGCTTTGGGATCTTAAAATGAACAAGTTCTGGCATTGTCTTCTTACTACACTTTTCATTTCTTAAGGGTTAATTAACAACTACGATTTGTCAAACCCTATCTAGGAGGCCTACTAGGGGATTTCATCACCCCTAGGGATGACCTCAACCACATGTTCTGGTGGGGTATATCAAAGGGGGGAGAGCAAAAGTTGTACCTCAATCTAGCTACATAGTCATTGGGACAGACTTGTAGCCCCGGGTGATTCTGGACACAAGGTGAAGTGGTATTCACTTACGCTTATGCCACATCCATTCAACAGGCTAGAGTTCATAGATTTGGGCCCCTCGTACCTTGTGTATATCAGGGACACCTTTATTTAACCCTTGTACAACCTAGATTAAGAATTATGGGCCATACCCTACCTGATTAATCATTAGGACTTCTTGTTGTGTTTGCAGGTGTTTGCTTAATCATAACATCTAATCTTGCAAGGAAATTTGAACATTGTGATTGGTGTGTGTGTTTATGCATTTACATTGTGTTTGATATTCCCCAAGTCAAACTACCAATCTTTCCTTATCATCTAAGCAATCACATCCTAAGAAAACCCTAATTCATCCTAATCATCAATCCAAGTTATCCCATCTTGTTATCCCATCATCATCCTTATCATTATCCTAATACATCCAAGTCACCTAACCCAATCATCCACACCATTATCAAAACCCAAAATCCAAATCAGCCCAATTATAAATCAAGACCTTATTTGATCATTATCAACATTTATCCAAACTTGCTTGAGATCATTAGTCTATCTCAAGTAAGTCATCCAATCAAATCAAACTAATCAACTCTATTACTTAAGTGTCATTAGTCTACCTTGAGTATAGAAAATCAACCAATCAACTCTATTACTTAAGTGTCACTAGTCTACCTTAAGTATAGAGAATCATCCACTCTTTGGACCAAAACAAATCATCCTAAGGTATTGAAATTTGATCTCCAACATTGCAACCACTCCACATCCTCATATCCTACTCTACCACTTGTAAACATGGACATGGCATTTCTAAACAAGACGTATGAGAATGATCCTTACGGCACCAAAGGAATGCTTGATCAACTTAAGTGGTTATATAGAAAGGAAGAAGACCCTGTGCCACCACAACATCAACAATTCCAACATCAAACCCAATCACTGCATCAACAACCTCCATATCAATCCTATGTGTCACCTATATCATTATATCAACCTAATCCATCCACATGTCATGCTACCCCTTCATTGACCTATCACATCCCTTACCCATATCAACCCACATCATAACAACCATTATCCTATGCAACCTCCGCATCATCATCACAACAACAAATCACCCAACAACAACAACCAATCACATTACAACAAAAAGCCCAATCCTATGTGTTACCTTCACCATTATCCCAACCTACTTCATCCACCTATCAGTTCTATGCTACATCAACTCAACAACATCCATCTCAAGATCATCCAACTCATTTCAATGTTCAAACACATCATCCAACCTATCCTCAAGACTAGCAAGTGTCCTTACAAGAATTACATGCAAGCTCAAGTTGTCCTTTGTATATAGACCAAGTGTCCTCACAAGAAGCACAGGCAAGTCCAAGTGGCCCTTTATACATATGTCAAGTGTCCTTAAGTCCACTTTTGCATAACTTAGCATCCTTTGACAAGGGAGAAACCAATCTAGCAAATGCATCTTATGAGTCCTCTTCACCATCCAATCATATGCCAACACATGAGCCAATTACTCCTATCCCAACACCATGTGATCCCAATCCTAGTCCATTGGTCCATCAACCTTCATCACCTTCATCCCCATGTTCCACTAACCTTCCATTAAAGGATTCCATGGAGATACTTTTGGAAAAATTGGTTCAAGCAAATTTGGTTGAGCTACCCCCTCTAAGATCATATTCTCCATCTATTTTTAAACCTAGTTGGTATAAATATGATGAATATTGTACACTCCATAGATATGAGGGTCACACCATATTTGCTTGCATAAATTTTAAAAGATTGGTCAATAACCTAGAAGATTGTGGTAAGATTATGTTAGATCAAACCAATCTATCTAATCCCATTGTCCTTCCATCTAGCCCAAGTCCCAATCATCCAATCCCATTATTCCTCCACCTAATCCTAATCCTAAGCCTACAACACCATCTACCCTAATTATCCATCCCCTATATTGTCCTATCACACATACCCTTGCATAGCATGTGATCCATTGCTTACTAGCTAGGAACAACTTATCCCCATGTCCAAAACCTATCCTTGCTCCTATCTAGGAGCCCTATATTAATATGCCTAGCCCTTCAACCCCATCATGTGATCCACAAGCCATCGAGCCAATTCAAGAGCCTCTTATCATGAGCCCATGTCAAAGTTCATCATACTCTCTCATGGATGAATACTAATAACCCATCAAACTTATCCAATAGGCTCCTACATACCCTTCCATTCAAGCAACCCAAGAGCTATGTCAAGAACATAAACCAATGCATGTGGAAACATCAAGCCCCCATCCTAATCAATATCAAATTACTTCCATGCACCCCATCCATAATATATACCTTCTCTATGATCAAGATGAAACCCATGATGAAGGACCTATCTACGAATACCTTGATCCTATCCTTCCTCCCATACCCATCCATGAGAAAGATATCTAAACTACTCCAATCTATCCTCCATCTAGCCCCATCCATGATCTACAAACATCTAGTCCCCTTGATGAGACAAAGGCCTCCCAAGCAAGCATAGAAGATCAAACCAATAATGATCCTTCCACATCCACCATCAACTCTATTCAAAATACACCATCATATCCTATTGGTCATACCACCTTCATCCATGAGTTTTCCTCCTTTCAACACCAACAACCATTATCCTCTATCTCACCTTCTCCATCCAATAAGAAACTCATGTCTAGTGTTCCACCTACACCTAGTCCCACTATCCATCGCATGCTCCAAAACATGAACTACCAAGGTAAAGGCTTAGGCCTTCATGAACAAGGTATTTTGGAGCCAATCCATGTCAAAGTCCCTCAATGCTCACATGGCCTTTGATACACACCTCAAGGTTAACAATCTAACGATGTTGGTACTTCTTCCATTCATCCAAAATCCACCACTTTCCACCATAAGTCCCATCATACTCCTAAGACATATGTTGCCATTCCACCTCGATCATCTTATAAATGTCAAAAGCATGTGACTTACACCTTCCACCATCAACTTTACCTCCATTACTTCCAAATCCTAACATCCCTCCATCAAACCTACCTTCACTACTTCCAACACCTAATATCCCCATTATCCAATCCCCTTATCCATTTATCCATAAATCCTCTAGAAATCCTAATCATGACCAACGAATGCACACATCATCTAAACATGAAGCTTCCATTCATTCCACCATATCCATGGGATTCAAAAGTAAAAAATTCTAAGGGTCCTCATGCCTTCAGACACAAAAGCAAAGAATCAAAGCAAAAATCATCTAAAAAGCTATCGAAACCCATACCTTCAAAAGTAAAGGAAAAAACTAAAAAGATATGGGTCCTAAAACAAAAAGAAATCAAGTCAAGTGAGGCATCCACCTTTCAAAAATCCCAACCATCCACTTCCACTTGACATTCCCATTCCATTCAAAAATCTCACAATCCTCTGTCCCACAATCAAAACAAAAATCATAAAAATATTATGTCTATGTGGGTACCTAAATCACTAAATCACCCATCCCCTAAGCAAACATCTCCATTACTTCCTACATCACCATCCAATCACAAGCTTCAATGTCTAACATGGTGTGGGCAACCATTGGTCACGATTCATTTTCCATATACCTCCATCTCCCCATCATTCATCCACTATCCTACATATCTCCCCATCATGTTCCTATGGTCCATGCTTTTAGCTAAGCCCTTCCATCCACCTTCCATCCATAAGCCCTCCACAATTCACATCATAATCCACTATTGTTCCTATCATTATCCACCATCTACCTAATCCATCTTTCATGCAATCCCCTACCAACATCTATGAGCATAATGACCTTGACATGGTCAATGCGACGACATCACTCTCTAATGGGACTATCACCTTTCATGGAACTAGACACTTGAGTCCTTTCTATCCATATCCACCTATCCCATCAAAAAGTCAAATTTTTTTTTAAAAGTAAAGAGAAATCTCTTCATCCAACAGTGAAAACCTAGTAAACAAGGGCCTTGGATAAGTACCATGATGAAAACCTGGCAAACAGGCGTCATGTGTAAGTTGATCTTCTATGTCACCTACACTTGGGGTACCTTGTCTTATCCACCCTATCATTTTCAACCTATCTTACCGTATCATTTCCTACCATCCTTATCTATTCTACATACATACACCTATCCCATTGCATCCATTCATCCATCCTTCCTCATCTTGATCTTGATAAAAATTGGGGGGCAAAATGTTGAAACATGCCTTGGATAACTCTTGATATACTGTATCTTTTCCAACAAACTGATCCTATCATTATCCTCTTGTCATTAGCCATCTTTCCATAAGTCCTATCATTATAAGCATTGTCATGAAAAATATAAGCATACTATCTAGAATGGGGCATGTTATTCCTATGTGACATATCCTTTTGAGATCACATCCTTTCTCTTACGCGGACATCCTTTCCACTCCACTATCACCTATCTGTTTATCTATCCATCCTACATCCATCCTTGCACCTAGACTTGGCTTCTCCCTTTGTCATTGGTATTTAGCACTAAGGCTACCCCAAATTGTAAATCCATTAACATCCCAAAACATTAAAAAACCCAAAAAAAATCAATAACATATCAAAAATACAAAAAAACCATATAAAGTCCTAAAAAAATACAAAAAAATCATATAAAGTCCTAAAAAATACAAAAAAATCATATAAAATCTTAAAATAATACAAAAAAATCATATATCCACCAAAAATCCAAAGCAATAGAATCAATCAATGAAATTCAACTCAAATCACTTTTTCAAAACAATCATGCCAAATCAATTCTTCCAAACATTGAATAAAAAATCAATCATCAAACCAATCAATTCATCAATTCTTCAAACTAAATCCAATCATATCATTTCAACCAAATAATCACTCCAAATTATCAAATCAAATCAATCAATGAGAATCACATCAATCAATCCATTCATCACTCATCCCACCATCATCATCACAAATCAGAACTACATCTCATCTCTATCGTTAAATGCCTTGATCTCGTGGATATAGGGTATGTAGGCAATCTGGGATACGAAGAAAGTACCCAAATTCAAACACAAGCGATACTCCTCTTTCATCATTATTCTAATCTTCATCAATCATCATCTTCATCCATCTCCTATTTCTTCTATCATCTATCTCCCCTATCATCAATAAACATCTAAAATCCAATCTATCATATTCATCCATTCAATCATTCAATCAATTCTTCTTCAATCACTTCTTCTATTCATCCTTATCACATCAATTCCAAGCAATAAACTTAAATACAAATCAATCCTTAATCCATACCAATCAAGTTAATCAATCTTGTCAAATTATCCAATCGCAATCAATAGTCTTGATCCTATCCTTGTAAACCCAATCAATTAATCATTCATGCTTGTGTTGATCTAGGGATACATCATTCCCCGCCATGACAACACTGTCATCATTAATCAATCAATATATCAACAATTAATCATTGGTTTACAGCTTGATAGGGGCAATACCTTGTTTTTTTTTTAATCATTTGTGGATGCTTTCTTTCTTGCTTGTATGTGTTATCATTTTTATCTTGCATTTGTATCACATCAGTATCATTCTAGCTAATATTCATATCTTGTGTATGTTGGAATAGCTTGTTGAATTATCCTTTGCATCTAAGGTCACATCATACCTTTTGTGCATATGGACTTTAATGCTCTAAGTTGTCTTCCTCATATGTCTAGACAAAGTTGTATTACGTTGGAGCATGAGACACATCGTCACCTTGGTCCTCATACTCTGGTGCATAATGTCTAGTGCTATATCAAACATCATGATTGCTCACTTTCATTGCAGCATAACAGATCATTCCTTTCTTCTATCCATTCCCTTATCTTTCTTCCTGGACCAATCCATTTCAATTCGAGAGCCTACCCATGTTTGTCCAACCCACCTATCCTCTTGAGGGGGCATCCTTATCCTATCTTTCCTTCACCATCTTTTTTGTTTCAATCCCTACCTTAGCTTCTTTGAAATGATGTTACTCGATACAAGTTTCATCATCTTGAACATCATCTCAAAGAGGGGCAAAATGTAGACACCCAAAAATGTCCATGTCTTGCAACAGCTTGTCATTAGCATGGTTTGCCCTAGGTACCCATGTCATCACCAAATTAGTTAAATAAATTTTATTTATTTGACTAATTTAGTTTATCCCCTTTCAATCCCATAATCCTATCTTCTATAATTAAATAATTTTTTATTTATTTAATTATTCATGGCCATTAATCCTCTCTAGTTAAATAATTATTTTTAATTGTTTAATTAGTCACTTATTTATTTTCCTATAATTAAATAAATTTTTATTTATTTAATTATCTTTCCACATCACCTCCCATCACAATCCAAATTAATTAATTAAATAAAATCCTCTTTCTTTCTTTCTAAAATTGCAACTCATGTATATTTTATTAATTTATTTAATTAGATAATTCATCTCATCTTTTTAGGATTTAGTTCCTTTAAAACAAAAAATCAATATCTTTCTATCTTTTAAAAAAAACCTATTGTTGTCACATAGAATTGCACCTTGCTTGGAGAGAGTCCAAGCATTCTAATGACACAATGAGAATGATCTCGAAGTGTGGGACCTTGCAAACTGAGATCAGACCTCCAGAGAAGACCGGTTCCTCATTCTAAGCCTAATGCTTAGAGGAATATATCTAAACCTAGGGCTAATGCTGCAGGGGAAAAGGGGTAGAAGGAAACATAAATAGAAATTAGGTGATGCACCAGGTTGAATAAAAGAACCCTCACAAAACTGAGAAAATGCACAAAATGACTAGATACCACCAATAAACATACACAGATCAAGCTAATTTTAACAGAGGCAAGGAGCAAGAGATGATTAGAAGGAATTAAACATTCACAAACACATCATTCTTAGATCACACAGAGTCAAAATAGCATGAAGAGGTAAAGTAACCAGCATGTATTTAATCAGAAGGCAAGGTTATAGTAGAGGAATGCTCTGTTTGGAATCAGAAGCATAGATTACTAAATCTTCCAACCCGTTTTATATCTCATGTTTATGCATATATAGCATTTTTTAAATGACCTAAGTTGGTTACAAGGAATTCTCCCCATGGGCTCTATCGAAAAAAATCATCGCCAGAAGGGACGTCCACCTGCAAGAAGTTATGGAATAAAATATCTGGAACAGGGTAGGTGGAAGATATTTTGGGCCTTGAATGTGAGTAGCTCAATCATCTATCCTCAACAATGAATACATAAAATATCTGAAGCATGGTAGCTGAGAGATTGGATTTGTATTGATGGCGGATGGGACATATGGCCCCTTGACAAATCTTTTACAACACTTTAAATCTCTGACCCTTTGAATTCTTTGTATTTTCATCGATTCTGTGTTTAAAGGATCTCTACAAAAATTAATTTGGCCGCTACGATGTCTTGTCGCCAAACACATGAAGATATGCTAGCAAGACACAGAGCCCATACGCATTAAAGAATGAAGCCATCTACAATGAATCCACTTGTAAAGCCTACCAACTGGAATAAATGCAACAATATCAGCCCTTGCATATGCCAAATCGGTTGCTGAAATGTCCAGTCAATCGAGCTTGTAGATTTGCATCAAATTCTTAAAATGAAGATATCCTCCTCAAAGCCTGCCAGATGAAAGAGGAGGCAAAAACAAGCACATTTGCCTCTTGGAGCATATAGAAATTCCTCAAGATGAAGGAGATATCCACAGTCAAAGTTGCGGTCAACTGTACCCCGCACTTGTATATCGCTTTGCATATGCAATTGTATATGCACTTTACACTACTAGGTTCACTTTATGCATTTATGCAATTTCTTTCCTTTTGCATTTTGCATATTGAACTTTTGTATATATCGGGCTATCGGGGAGACCTCAGAAAGTGCCTCACCGATGTGTATTTCATCTTGCATTAGACGTTGTATATGCGACCTGAATCACCATCTGAATCGGCCTCTAAAACTACCTAACATGTGGCATTATCTAATTGGCTCCTGAGCTGAACCTGGGACCCGTCACTGAACATTTGCATCTTTATCAGCCATCGGAGAGACCTCAAACTGAGCCACCGATAAGGTCTGTCTCGCCGAAAATCCTTTGTATGTGACTTTGTATATGCGATTGTATATGAGATACAATCACATGTACATACAATTGCAGAACTCAAAGGATTATTGACAATAATGGAACTTTAGAACAAGTCTAGCCTTGTATCTTTTCTTTTTTGCATATTGGCATATACATGCATTTCAACATACAACTACGGACCGCACCGCTGAGTTTGCCAAATTTAATTTCCTAGTCGAGTCCGCATTGTATATCCATGTTGTATCTAACTTTTGTATATGCAATTGTATATAGGATTGTATATGGGATGATACAATCACATATACATATAATAGGTGGACCCCAACTTGAAAATCCACCACATTTGATTTTTCGTTCACGTCCAGATTGTATGTATCCCCTTCTGCATCACCTTTTGTATATCGCATATACAATGCGAATATACAAACAAAAATGCATACAATCTCTTGTACATACAAACAGTGCATCTGACCTTTGCATGTGACTTTGTATATGACCTTGTATTTGCAAATATACAATGCGAACATACATACAAAGATGCATACAACCACATCTACCTTTCTAAACCAAATTGCATATTCTTTCGGCTCCGGGATTGTATCTCTGGATTGTATATGCCACTGTATATAGGATTGTATTTATAAAGATACAATCACATATACATACAAAAAAAATGGACACACCTTTTGCATATCCCCTTTGTATATTGCTTTGTACATGCATTTGTATATGTAATTGCATATACAAAGATAACTCGATGCACATTCACTTTTGTATCCCACCTTTTGCATCTGACTTTGCATCTTCCTTTGCATATACAATTGTATGTGCAATTGTATATGCAATACAATAGATATACATACAATGATACATACAAAGGTACATACAAAAATGATTAAGTATAAAACTAAGAATTATCTGCAATGGAAAGCACTTGAAGACAAAAGATTTCTAAGTTTTTTACAAGGATTCTCCAAGCAAGATTTTGGGAAATTTTGCAAGGCACAGCATGGGCAAATGTAGAATTTAAGACTTTCCTCTTTCTATTTAGGCTTTCTCTGATCGGATTTCTTTGATAGAAAGAGGGGGACATGAATATTTTGGGGCTAGGAAAAATATGACAACATTTTGGCAACCTCTCAGGGATGTTTACCTGTTAAACAAATTGATCAGTGGCCTTATACATCCATTGTGCAAGGAGTCAAAAGAGATTGCAAGAAGAATAGAGGAGCTGGAACATTGAGCAAGCAACCAAGCCAAAACAAAAAACAACAAGCAAGCATGTATCTCCTAATGAGAATACAACAAAGCACAAGGGCACTTATTGAAAGGAAACCTAAAACTGAAATAAAACCTACTCTAATCCTAAACTAACCAGTTAGAAGTGACCTTAAACAAAGCCATTAACTGGTTCTTGAAAGTAACTGCCCTTCCTTAACAATTTACAATGTTTCTCTTGCATGTGGGTAGTTAAAAAGAGGTGAGGGAGGGATGGACATATAACAAATTGATAAAACACCTCCCCCAAAATGGAGATAAACTCACCTATCCACCTAGATTGATTTCTGATGTTGCTATCTTGTGGTGAATAAATGGGTTGATCCCACTCATTTTGATGCTCAACTTCATGCTTAGAGGTAAGCAGGACAAGTGGTGACTCCTCTTGATGTGTCTCCAGCTGGGCTAAATGCCTGATTAGGCATCCCCTTGAAATGACATGCAAATCATCATGGTTGATCTCATGTCTTTGTTCTGATTCTTTCTCTTCTTGTTGGTTTGAATACTCTAGCTCTTGTATCTCAATTAGAGATATGGTTGTCTCCACCTCATGAACAAGATGTTCATGATTTTCTAACTTAGGCTTAGAAAATGAGCCATGCACATGCTTAAAAGAGAAGACCTCCCCACCAAGAAGCTGATATCCCTACTGGATAATAAAGAACAAATCTTCAATTTGCTTTTGCCCATGTTCAATCTCCTCATTATTTTCAGTAAAGCATGGAAGTACCTCAAGCATATTAGCATCATCAGCCTCTGCATCATCTAGCATAGGGAAACATGCTTTCCCTTCTTTATGGTTTGGAACCTCACTATCATGCTCAGCCTCAACCTGCAACAATCCACCATCATTTTTGTTGTTCTCTTGTTGCTGCATATTCATGACCAGCTGCTCATCCTCCTCATCTTCATCATAACCAGGTAGCTCATGAAGCAAGGCAGTATCATCCACCTCTAGAGTGACCTTAGCCACCTTTTCCCTTATGCCTCCATCCTTTGGCTGTAACTCTTCTAGATTTTGGTTAAGTTGCCTCTGTAGCTAAAGGTTTTCCCCATGCACTCTTTGCATTTCAACCTTGTTTTCTTGATTGGATGCATGAGAAAAGGCTTCAAAAGAACTAAAGTCTAGAAGACTCAATCCCTTATTTGGGTTAACAGTACTCACAGGTGCAATAGGTTCAAACAATTCTATCTCTGTGAGTGTAGGAACAAACTGCTCCTTATTAGTTTTATCTTCTTCCACCTCCTCTTTTGGCTCATCTTTCCAATCATCTTGGTAGACAACAGGTCCACCCTTGAGGATTGAAATAGCATCTAGGAAAGAGGCCTGAATATCTTCTTTAATTTCTTGGAGGGGAGAGGGTTCTAGACAAATTTGTTCCTAGGGAGTGATAATTTGAGTTTGCACAGGAATAGGGGCTTGTGGAGGGATATAGGCTTTGAAGCCTAGAAACTTCTGGAGTCTAGGTTGCTCTTCTATATGCTGAACATGTGCAGAAGAAAGGGACTGCTTGAACTTTGGGATTATAAACACATGCTCTTTCAACTTAGCAATTTCATCATAACTGTCCATGCTAGGTCCATCCGATAAGGGGATTTGAAAGGGCTGCAAATAGGAGATAAGGGGTTGGATTTGTACCAGAATAGGATCCTGGGAAGGCTGAAGGCCTCTGAAACTTGGGATTTTAAAATTAGGAAGCGGTTTTGGAGGTGCAGAGGAATTTCCTTGCCTAAAGCTTGGAATTTTATGTTTGGGGGCTACCTAGGTTTCACACCATTTTTGGCATTGATAATCTGAGTAAGCTTGACTACTTTGCACCCGAGCAGACACAAACTTCATTTGCTCCTTTTTAGCAGCTATCTCTCCTTCAAGATTTCTTTCAAACTGTATTCTTTTTGTCACCCACTCTTGATTATAAATAGCGGATTGCTCAGCCAAATCTTGCTGCTGCAAGATAATCTCTCTTTGCTTCTCAATTTCAACCAACATCCAATACATGTGTGAGAAATTCTTACTAATATCACTAATCTTCATCTGTTCAAGCTTTTGGCTCAAATCCCACAAAAAATAGTCAAACTTTTAGATCAGATCCAATACATTCTGGTAAGGGTGCTCTTGAGGCCGACTGTGTGAATAGTCATGTTGTTTGGCATTAAAAACCTCTTCCTGGGGTTGAACTTGGTCATATATTAGTTGATATTGAGGTTGAGTAGGGATGGGAGGGTTGAAAACATGATAGGACTGCTAGTAATTTGCTATTACAGGGTCATTTGGAATAAAACTAGCAAGCCGTTCTGTGTGATATGATTGGTAAGAGGGTATACATGCATGATGTTCATAGAATGTAGGTGAAAAACCATCATAGTACTGATAACTAGACATTGCAAGAGTAAAACATGAAACATAGGCAAGTCTAGATAGCTGATTTGGAATGTATATAGGTAACATGGTTTTGAGACACTTAGAAATGAGTTATAACACTAAATAGAGTCACCAGGTGCTGAGAAAATAGTTTCAAATGGTAGAAAACTAACAAGTAGCACCAACCTCATTAGCTATTTGTACTTGGACTACTGAAACCAGCTGATTCTTCACTTGTAGAGTCGCCAAGTGTGTGAATATTGCCTCTGATGTTGTTGACATACACACCAAATATCAATAATGAATAAAGGACTTGTGGACTATGATAGTCCAATCTGTCCCATGGGGCATGGCAAAAACTATTGTCACATAGAATTGTACTGATGGGGAGTGCACAGTGGATACCACAGACTGATGCCCTAATTTTTTTTCATAGTCGATACACTAACAGCTGAGCCACTGATTAACTTCATCTGCCAAGTCTCTTCTTCTTCTCCAATGCCCTGATGGCATTTGCCCCTTTGGTGAGGCTCGTTCCGTTAGTGAATGCTCAAAACTTTTGGCCGATTTGCCAAAAACGCTATCGCACAGCTTTCCTCCTGCGAACCCTAGCACATGAAGATGCTAGGACGTTCTTACTGCACGAAACCCTTGGTCTAGAACATCTGCACTATTGAACAGGAAACAGACGGATATGGTACATTGAAGCCATTCCACTAATTTCAACATGGCGACATACAACAACAATGGAAAATGCAAAATGAATGGAAATCTACAGTTGCATGATTTATAGTTATAAGAAATGGAAATCAAATGGATAGAATAGAAATGCTTTATTTCTCTTGAACACACTGCAATCACACTCAATTCCACTACTTCAATCTGATTACATTTGATGATCATTTGATCATTCCTCTGGGTATTTATCAACTCACCCTAAGTAGTACCAAACTAACTCCAAGCGGCTGGGAAACAGTATTGCCTATTTTTGGCATTATTGCTATTTTTAGCATTATGCAATTACAATTTGACAAATGTCCCCTAAGTCACTTGGGACTTACAAAATGAACCTAGACACAAACTAAAATGAAAATACATTGGTCAAAAGAACTTATTACAAAAGAAAACATAATTTTGTAGGTGCTCCTGCACCATACTCCCCGGGTGAAAGTTGTTTCAATTCCTCTTAGAGACTAACTGCTGCAAATCACCACCCTACTTTTTGATGTCTGCTTCCAGCATCCATGTGGCCTCTGAGTCTAGAAGTCCTTGCCATTTGACTAAGTGCTCAAAATATGTTTGATTTCTAGTCTGCTTGGTTGTATTGCTATCCAAAATACACTCCATTGTAGATGGTTCCTTAGGTGGTATGTGTTGTACCCATGCTGCATTGTCTTGGACAGAATCGTCTGCATCTTCTCTTAGATCAGGACTCCTATATAATGTTAGATCAGCAAAATTGAATATAGGTGAAATAGCAATATCATTAGTGAGTTAAATTTTGTAAGCATTAGAACCATATTTTTCTAGAATCTGACAAGGTTCAATTTTCCTCATCATCAACTTGTTGTGGCTTCCCTTGGGTAGTCAGTTCTTGTTGAGATGAACCATGACCATATCTCCTATTTGGTACTACACATCCCTTCATCTTGGATCCACTCAAGCCTTGAGCTTCTAACTGTTTTGGTGTAGAGTATCTCTGACTTGTTGATAGATCTCTTGCATAGCCTCTGTAAATGTATTAGCATGTCCACTTCTTTTGTCCATCCCTTGAACATCTCTTAATTCAAAAATTCCTCTAGGATGACTACCATAAACAACTTCAAAAGGACTTAGACATGTACTTCTATTTGTAGAATCATTAAAGGCATACTCTTCTTGTGGGAGTACCACATCCCAACTACTGCCATGTTCTCTTATCAAACATCTCAGCAGATTACCTAATGACCTATTCACAACCTCAATTTGGCTATCAGTCTAAGGATGATAGGCTGAACTAAAAGACAAATTTGTACCAAATCTTCCACAAGGTTCTCCAGAAATGTCCCACAAATTTGTTGTCTCTGTCAGATAAAATACTCAAAGGTAATCCATGAATCCTGACAATTTCTTTAAAGAACAAACCTGCAATGTAACTAGAATCATTGGTGGTCTTACAAGGAATAAAGTGTGCCATTTTGCTAAATCTATCTACCACAACAAACACACTATCATAACCTATCCTTGTCTTGGACAATCCCATCACAAAATCCATACTCAAACTTTCCCAAGATTTGTTTGGTATGGGCAAAGGTTGGTACACTCCTACATTGGTTGAGACTCCCTTTGCTCATTGGCAAATCATACAACTTTCAACAAACCTTCTGATATCAGATTGCATCCTTGGCCAAAAGTAAAACCTTCTGACAAGATCTAAGGTCTTATTGAGTCCAAAATGTCCTCCTAAGCCACCAGTATGTTTCTCCTTCACTATATTATCCCTCATTGAACACTTAGGGATACATAGTTGACTACCTTTAAACAAAAGTCCATCGTGCAATGTATAATCTGAAAAGTCACTGTGGAAAGCATTGGCAAACTCACTGCATACCTTGTAAATCTCATTGAAATCTTGGTCCTCTTCATACAATCCTTTGAGTGACTCAACACCCATACTTTGTAGCTGCATTTCTTGCACTGTCAACACCCTTCTGCTTAGAGCATTAGCAACCTTATTGGTTATTCCTTTCTTATGTTTGATGATGAAGGTGTATGCTTGAATAATTTCTGCCCATTTCATGTGTCTATGATTGAGCTTTTCCTATCCATTCAAAAAACTAAGAGCACGACTGTCAGTGTATACAATAAATTCCTTAGGAAGCAAGTAGTGCCTCTATTTTTTCAGAGCTTGTACCATAGCATACAACTCTAAATCATAAGAGGAGTATTTCCTCTTGGCTTCATTTAAATTTTCACTTAAGAAGGCTACTGGTCTACCTTCTTGGCTCAACACTGCTCCTATGGCCAACTCACTTGCATCACATTCAATTGTGAAAACCTTATTGAAATCAGGTAACACTAAAATAGGGAATTTAGCAACTTTCTATTTCAGACTTTCAAAACTTTGATCTGCCTCTTTCGTCCACACAAACTTCATCTTACCTCCACCCTTGATGGTCTCTAACATAGGTGCATAGATGTCACTATAGTTCTTAATGAACTTCTTGTAAAATGTGGCCAAACCATGGAAACTTCTGACCTCTCATACTATCCTGGGTGTAGGTCAATTCAAAATAGCTTCTACCTTGGAAGGATCCATTTTCAAATCACCCTTAGAGATGACAAAACCTAGGTACACCAATTCTTGTTTCATGAAGTCACATTTTTCCAAGTTTATCAGTAACTTCTGATCTTGTAGCCTCTTCAAGACTATCTCCAAATGTTTCAAGTGCTCTTCCTTTCTCTTACTAAACACCAAAATATCATCAAGGTAGACTACCACAAATTTTCTTATAAATTCCTGCAACACCTCATTCATCAGCCTCATAAAGGTGCTAGGGGCATTTGAAAGACCAAATGACATCACAAGCCACTCATACAACCCTTCATTGGTTTTGAAAGTTGTCTTCCACTCATCCCCTTCTTTTATCCTAATCTGATGGTACCCACTCTTCAAGTCTATCTTAGAGAAATAGGTATCACCTCCCAAACAATCCATTAGATCCTCTATTCTAGGAATAGGAAACCTATACTAGATGGTTATCCTATTTATTTCCTGAGAATCAGTACATAGTCTCCATTTCCCATCTTTCTTTGGGGCTAAAACAGTAGGTACTGCACATGGACTAAGGTTCTTCCTTATCAATGCTTTGTTTAGGAGTTCTTGAATCTATTTTGCTATCTCTTAATTCTACTGAGGGGTCATCTTATATGCTGCCTTATTAGGAAGTACTGCTCCTAGTATGAGATCTATCTGATGGCTAATATCTCTAATTGGTGGTAGGGAATCACGTATATCCTTTGCAATCACTCCTTTGTAATTCTCAAGCAAATCTCTAACCTCTTTAGGCCCTACTTCTCTCACACTTTCCTTCTTTTCCCCCTTAGGCTTCACAATGAAAGAAAAACCTACTCCATCACCTTCCTTTAGTGTATCCATGAATTCTTTTTCTCCTACCAGCATTACACTAGACCCTACTTGTTGTGGATCCTCTTCTACCAATGATTGTATCCTATAAGTCACACCATCCTTTTGGAATGAATAAGCATTCTTTTCTCCATCATGGTGAGCCTTTCTATCAAACTGCCATGGTCTGCCTAACAAAAGATAGCAATCATCCATTGGAAGGATGTCACACAAAATCTTGTCTCTATACCACTTAATACTCAATTTGACCCATGCCTGTTCATTGATGAGTATGTGATGCCCCTTGTTCAACCAACTAACTTTATATGGACTGCTATGGGGTATCCTTTCTAACTTCAACTTATTCACTGCTTCCAAAGATATAATGTTATTAGTAGAACCAGAGTCAATAATGACTTTAGAAACCTTACCTTGGATCTTATAGTTGATCCTAAACAAAGCCCTTCTTTGTGATGGTTCTGCCTGCACTAGTTCCTTGAGCAGCATCCTCTTGATCATCAGATTCTCTCCCATTTCTGATTCTAGATTCACTTCAGGAGATGTCACACTCCTTGCATCTTCTTGAATCAAAGTGGTTCTCTTCTCACCACCATGAGAAGTTGAGGCCTTCTCTGGACACTTGTATGATGGGTACCCTATCTGATTGTAGTTATAGCATCTCATATTGCAGAATTTGGATCCTCTACCTAATCCACTTGTCCCACCTCTTCCATTAGGCCTTCTTCCTCGGTAGCCTCCTCTGCTACTAGAGTCCCCAGCTTGCTCTTCTTGGCTAGACTCACCACTAGGCCTCTGGTTAGGACTTCTTCCTCCAAAATTGCCTCTGCCTTTGAAATTCCTTCCACCTCTGCCTCTATTGTTCTGCTCACTCTTTCTCTTTATCTTCTCTTCATCCCTTAAGTCCATTTGGAAACACTTGTTCACTGTGTCTAGTGCTAAGATGTTGATCTCATCTTCGATGTTCATCCTTAGGCCATTCAAGTACCTGGCCACCTTCTTTGACTCCTCTTCCTATCTTTTTGATCTGAGATTGATTTTATGAAACTCTTGGGTGTATGCATTCACATCAAGGTCTCTCTACTTGAGGTTCTGCAATTTCTTATACATCTACACATCATAGTCTAGGGGTAAGAACTATGCCTTGCATTTGGTCTTCATCCTTTCCCAGGAGGTTATCATATTCTTCCCCTCCTCGACTCTCTCTCCTTGTTCATAATTCCACCATGCAAGAGCAGATCCCTGTAATCTTGCCTTTGTCAACTTAACCCTCTTATCATCAGGGATTTCTTTATATTCGAAATGATTGTTCAATGCCTCAATCTAGTCAATCACCTCTTCAGCTTCCATACTTCCACTATACATAGGTAACCCATCTATGGTGTCCCTATTGACTGACTTCAATGCATTTAAAAATGCCCTCTGGTCTGTTGGTATCTCCTATGTCTTTTTATTGGTTTCAGCAATTTCTGCATCGCCTTCATCACTGTCACTTTCATCTTCCCTCTCTTTGCCTTTGGACTACTTGAACTCTCCCAACTTAGATGCAAGCATCTCCTCGATCAACTTCTTAATGGCATCCTGTGACATACTTTTGGGAGGCATCCTCTCCGCCTCTATCTCATTTTCTTTGTCTGATATAAACATTCATAGACAACACCCAAACACCAACACTCTTGCAAATCCTCAACTTGATTTGCAGCCCAAATATTTTTTTCAAGCTCTGATACTAATATGATGGGGAACACATAGTGGATACCACAAACCGATGCCCTAATTTTTTTTCATAGTCGATACACTAACAGCTGAGCCTCCAATTTAATTCCATCTTCCAAGTCTCTTCTTCTTGTCCAATGCCCTGATGACATTTGCCCATTTGGTGAGGCTTGTTCCATCAGTGAATGCTTGAAACCTTTGGCCGATTTGCCAAAAACATCATCGCACAACTTTCCTCCTACAAACCCTAGCACATGAAGATGCTAGGACGTTCTTACTATGCGAAACCCATGGTCCGGAACATCTACACTATCGAACAGGAAAATAAAACATGAAATAGATGGATATGGTACATTGAAGCCATTCCACTGATTTCAACAGAAATCTCACCAGTGGAATGCTTCACGGTGACATACGACAACAATAGAAAATGTAAAATGAATGGAAATCTACAGTTGCACAATTTACAGTTATAAGAAATGGAAATCAAATGGACAGAACAGAAATATTTTATTTCTCCTGAACACACTACAATCACACTTGATTCCACTACTTCAATCTGATTACATTCGATGATCATTTGATCATTCCTCTGGGCATTTATCAACTTGCCCTGAGTAGTACCAAACTGACTCCAAGCGGCTGGGGGATCAATCCAAGTGGTTGGGAAACACTACTGCCTATTTTTGGCATTATTTCTATTTTTAGAATTATGCGATTACAATTTGACAAATGTCCCCTAAGTCACTTGGGACTTACAAAATGAACCTAGACATAAACTGAAATGAAAATGAATTGGTCAAAAGACCTTATTACAAAAGAAAACATGATTTTGTAGGTGCTCCTGCACCATGCACCTTGCTTGGAGAGAGTCCAAGCATTCCAATGACACAATGGGAATGATCTCGAAGTGTGGGACCTTGCGAACTGAGATTAGACCTCCAGAGAAGGCTGGTTCCTCATTCTAAGCCTAATGCTTAGAGGAATATATCTAAACCTAGTGTTAATGCCGTAGGGGAAAAGGGGTAGAAGGAAACATAAATAGAAATTAAGTGATGCATCAGGTTGAATAAAATAACCCTCACAAAAATGAGAAAATGCACAAAATGACTAGATACAATTAATAAACGTACACAGATCAAGCTGATTTTAATAGAGGCAAGGAGCAAGAGATGATTAGAAGGAATTAAACATTCACAACCACATCATTCTTAGTTCACACAGAGTCAAAATAGCATGAAGAGGTAAAATAACCAGCATGTATTTAATCAGAAGGCAAGGTTACAGTAGAGGAATGCTCTGTTTGGAATAAGAAGCATAGATTACTAAATCTTCCAACCTGTTTTACATCTCATGTTTATGCATATATAGCATTTTTTAAATGACCTAAGTCAGTTACAATGAATTCTCCCCATGGGCTCTGTCAAAAAAATCATCGCCAGAAGGGACGTCCACCTGTAAGAAGTTATGGAATAAAATATCTAGAATAGGGCAGGTGGAAGATATTTTGGGCCTTGAATGTGAGCAGCTCAATCATCTATCCTCAACAATGAATACATAAAATATATGAAGCATGGTAGCTGAGAGATTAGATTTGTATTAATGACGGATGGGACATATCACCCCTTGACAAAGCTTTCACAACACTTTAAATCTCTGACCCTTTGAATTCTCTATATTTTCATCGATTCTATGTTTAAGGGATCTCTGTAAAAATTAATTTGGCCACTAAGATGTCTTATCTCCAAACACATGAAGATCTACCAGCAAGACACAGAACCCATATGCATTGAAGAGTGAAGCCATCTGCCATGAATCCACCTGCAAAGCCTACCAACTGGAGTAAATGCAACAATATCAGCCCCTGCATATGCCAAATCAGTCGCTGAAACGTCCAGTCGATCAAGCTTGTAGATTTGCATCAAATTCTGAAAGTGAAGATAGCCTCCTCAAAGCCCGCTAGATGAAAGAGGAGGAAAAAGAAAGCACATTTGCCTCTTGGAGCGTGCAAAAATGCCTCAGGATGAAGGAGATATCCACAGTCAAAGTTGCGGTCAACTATACCCCGCACTTGTCTATGGCTTTGCATATGCAATTGTATATGCACTTTACACTGCTAGGTTCACTTTATGCATTTATGCAATTTCTTTCCTTTCACCTTCTGCATATTCAACTTTTGTATATATCAGGCTATTGGGGAGACCTCAGAAAGTGCCTCACTGATGTGTATTTCATCTTGCATCGGCCATTGTATATGTGACCTGAATCACCATCTGAATCAGCCTCTGAAATTGTCTTTGAAACTGCCTGACACATGGCACTATCTAATTGGCCGCTGAGCTGAAACTGGGACCCATTGCTAAATATTTGCATCTTTATCGGCCATCGAAGAGACCTCAAACTGAGCTGCTGATAAGGCTTGTCTCACCAAAAATCTTTTGTATGTGACTTTGTATATGCGATTGTATATGAGATACGATCGCATGTACATACAATTGTGGAACTCAAAGGATTATCAACCATAATGGAACTTTAGAACAGGTCCGACCTTGTATCTTTTTTTTGCATATTGGCATATACATGCACTTCAACATACAACTGCGGACCCCACCGTTGAGTTTGCCAAATTTAATTTCCCAGTCGGGTCCGCATTGTATATCCATGTTGTATCTAACTTTTGTATATGCAATTGTATATAGGATTGTATATGGGATGATACAATCGCATATACATACAATAGGCGGACCCCAACTTGAAAATCTGCCACATTTGATTCTTCGTTCATGTCCAGATTGTATGTATCCCCTTCTGCATCACCTTTTGTATATCGCATATACAATGTGAATAGACAAACAAAACTGCATACAATCACTTGTACATACAAACATTGCATCTGACGTTTGCATGTGACCTTTTATATGACCTTGTATCTGCCCTTTGTATCTACAAATATACAATGCGAACATACATACAAATATGCATACAACTGCATCTGCCTTTCTAAACCAAATTGCATGTTCTTTTAGGTCCGAGATTGTATCTCAAGATTGTATATGCCATTGTATATACGATTGTATGTGCAAAGATACAATCGCATATACATACAAAAAAATGGACACACCTTTTGCATATCCCCCTTGTATATTGCTTTGTACATGCATTTGTATATGCAATTGCATATACAAAGATATCCTGATGCACATTCACTTTTGTATCCCGCATTTTGCATCTGACTTTGCATCATCTTTTGCATAACAATTGTATGTGCGATTGTATATGTAATACAACAGATATACATACAACGATACATACAAAAATGATTAAGTATAAAACTGAGAATTATCTGCAATGGAAGGCACTTTAAGACAAAAGATTTCTAGGATTTTCTGGGATTTTTGCAAGGATTCTCTAGGAAAGATTTTGGGAAATTTTGCAAGGCACAGCATGGGGAAATGTAGGATATAAAACTTTCCTCTTTCTATTTAGGCTTTCTCTGATCAGATTTCTTTGATAGAAAGAGGGGGACATGAATATTTTGGGGCTAAGAAAAATATGACAACACCTATCTTATGTTGTTTTATTTCTTCTTTTGTCTAATAAAGAAAAAATCCAATCCTTATCGAATCTTATCAAGTCTTCTTCCCTCCACATCAAAATCAGCCCTTGTCTATAAATATGGCCTCTCACAAGCCATTCGGAATGCATTAAGTTTAATATCCTTATGCTGCCAAAATTCTTCCTCTCATCCATCATCTATCTATTATCTTCACAATCTTCATCTATCTATATTCCTCTATCATCTTCTATCAATCGTTATGCTACGTATCTGAGCAATCAACATTAAATTAGGCTACATCAATCAAATAGACTTTCATCGATCATTCAAGAAAACTGAGGTATTTGAAAGGTTTGGGTAAAAAGGTAATTGCATGTGTTGTTTTATCTTTCATTTTATCCAAATTTCTCATCTACAATATGAACTCACACTACGATTTGATCAATTGCATAAGAAAGTGCAAAGGAAAAGACATAAGAACATCTCCAATGTACCAAAATTTTATTCCAAAACAAAGTTTGAATGCCCACTTGTTTTTCTTATTATTGATAAAATTATGATTTACAACTTAAACGCAGTCTCAAAATGCTCTTCAATTCAGCAGTGCTTTGCTTCAATAACTAAAAGATAATATTTGCATAAGAGGCCCTCTTTATTTATAGGGAGAGGTCGAGAGAAAAAATAGGAAATCTACAACTACATTGACTTATTCAAAATCAGAGTCATAATTGACTTGTGACTTTGGCTCACAACTCTATGTATTCTAATTATACAAAATGACATGGATTTTGTCAAATACAATTTACAAAGCATGAAAACATATCTAATTGTCCTTGGACACTTCATCATCTTGATCTTTCCACAAGAAATTTTCATATCTTTTCACAGTAGCCTGGACTTCATTATTGTCAAGCCCTAGTGTATGCTTGGAGATGATAAGCACTCAAGTGATCGAATCGGTGAGTGTGTTGGGTATGCTCTTATGCTTATTCAATATCTTTTGCAACTTATTCAGAGTTGTTTGAAACTCCATCAACCTGTCAAGTGAAGCTAATGAAAAGACTTTTGTTTCTACTTCTTTTTGCACCAAGTTGTTGAATTCTTTTAATTGCATCCTCGGAGAGTGTCTACTGGCTGTCATCAGGCATATGACATGGAAGCTTTGCTAGTTCATCTATAGTATCTTAGCCTTATTTTCTCCCCTCTCAAGATCTTTCTTCAAATCTAGTATCAGGCCTTCAATAATATCCTTTTTGTGAATCATGGCCTCCCAATACTCCACATACTTTCTCCTACTGGGGATCACCCCATATTCAATCAACAATTCAATCTTGAAGTCCCACAGCTTGTTCCACAAATCAAGATCCTGTACAATTAGCTACATCTCTTGAGAAAGGATCTCAAGTGTTTGATTGATTTCCTTACCAACTTTGCCCACGTCATTATAAAGTTCAATGGATGACTTTATAAGAAGCGAACCTTGGGCAAGCACTCTATTGATCCAGTCATCAACTGCCTGACCCTTTGCACCAATTCTTTCATCTTTCAGAAAAAAATCATTACTTGTGCTTGTGCTAACAAGTTCAACCTATTTGGATGACTGAGTTATTTTAAGACACACTGATTTCAACTGATCAACCTACACTTTGAGCTGGTCCTTTATGGATTTGTCCCTCTATCATATCTATCTAGCAAGGCATTTAGTTGTGCTAGAAGGTCTTCCTTCGTACTCACATGCATTTGTTTACCCAGATCAACTCTAGTTATGACATAATCAAGATTCTCAAAGTCTATGATACTTTTGTCAGATGAAAGAACATCAATCTCTACAAATTTGTTTTTTGATTCATCGATAAAAACTTTATACAAAATCTTGGCCTTTTTGGTTTCCTTTGACTTTACTGGAACTAACTGACTGAAATCAAAGTCATCAGGTGAAATAGATTGCTTCTTTCTTTTGGGTTGTTGTGTCATAAGCCATGGTGGAAGGATAAAGGTATCACCTCTTATTTCTACAGATGTGGTTTGAGTGGACACAAGTGGAACTATAGCTTCTTGTGATTTGGGTGGAACAGGAGAATTTTGCACTGATACTACCACAAGTGGAGTATGGATGACAAGTGGTGGTGTCTATGTTTGTATGGTGGAGAGATTAACATCAACATTCACTTGAGAAGAAGAACCCAAAAACTTCTCAAACCCTGACTGGGAAATTGAATCAATCATAGACATAGGAATATCACAAAGACTAGGCATAGAAGAAAGAGGAACAAAGATATTATCAACATTATCCAATGGTGTATCAAAAACAAACTAATTTTTAGGTGTTGAAGGGGAAGAATTCACAGAATGGATGGATACACTTGGTAATGGTGATTGAGGGTTATCTGGAATACTTATGATTGATGTGCACTTGATATTATAGGAGCGCCAAGAGTTTACACATTTGAAACCACAAGAGGGGAAGGGGGGATGTCACCTGAGTAGATTCGGCTCTTGGATTCTCAAGTTGTTCTTATGACTCCTCTTCTACTACCTCCTCTTGCTCGACATCTTGTTGTGTAGATGTTCCTTCCTTTTCCTTTCTCTTCCCCTTATCTCCTGTCCTGAAAACAAACTTCATCCTCTTTTCACCAAAAGGGGTATCTTCCTTATTTTTCATCCTCAATTCCTCCTTTCTTAGAGGTCCTTTTGTTTGTTCCTCCTCTGAGTCTATTAAGAAAGGCTTCAATTTTATACCCTTCTTTATCAGCCACATATTGGTGTTTGCAAGAATTTTCTAAAATCTTTGTCTCACAGAAGTCCTCTTTTTGAGACCATTGAGTAGCAGGTAAAGGGGTGTCAACAATCTTGTTGCCCATGTACACAGCCTCTACTATGTCTCCCTCATCTTCATATCTTTTGACACATCAACCAATTGAAAAGTTCTCACTTGGTCAAGAGAGAGCCTATTATAATCCATCCTTCTTACATCTTCATTAGTTCTGCACTCTATCTAGATATCTTCAATCATGTGCAGGGTAAGTGGAAGAAGATGAGTTCACTTTTTGGCCAAAAAGTGGAAGTGTTTTTTCCTATTTTTCAAATTTTGTCGTACTTGGAGTGACAATTTGAAGCACTTGCACATAATAATATTAATATGATGTAAAAATAAGAAATGTAGGATTTTGTTTCTAGTTTTCAAATATGTAATTTTTTCTAATACCCAGATGATGCAAGTTAGTTTTTTATTGGATGTACAAAAAGTAGCTTTTTAAAAGTCCCCTATTTTTGCAAAAGCATGCATGTGTACGACCAACATAATTTGACCTAAATTAATGTATTTTTCTAATTACTTTTGTGTAAATATTCTCAGGATGTTGAATTTTGGTCAGGATATTTGTTTATAATTTTTTGATAAATATATTTTTTTTATTAATTTTTTAATAGCCCTAATTAGTGTTTTTAAAACCCCTCGTGTACGACCAACATAATTTGAGCCGAACTAATCAATTTAGTAAAAAAAAAGTTCATTATGTAGAGAATGATGTTTAGTTTGGTCAAACATAATTTTTTTTCAAGAAACTTTCAAAATCCAAAGTTATTAAAAAATAGTAACGTGTGTTATTTCAATTTTATGAGTTAGTTTGTTTAGAAAATAATTAATAAATAGAAAATTATGTTCAATAGTAAATAAAATTACATAATTGAAAAGTAGACTTTCAGATCTACAATGGGTTTTAATTTTGTTAAAATAGTTTGAAAAAAAAGTTGTCAGCCATAGTGGTGAAACTGGTTTTTTCTCCCATTGTTTTCATGGCTTCTTAGTTGCAGGTCCAAGGCTTAGGATTAGGTTTCCAAGCCTTTACCAAGCCTAAAACCAATGCAAATTGCCAGGTGTCATATTTGAAAAAACAAGAAACGAGTACCCATTTCTAAACAAGTACCTGCTCATAATGGGTGCCAATTACAAATAGGTACCCATTTATTTTTCTTTTCTGTAGAATAGGTACCTATTTTAAAACAGGTATCCATTTCTTATTTTTTAGAATGGGTACCCATTTTAAAATGGGCACCCATTTCTATTTTAGCTTTTTTTTTTCAAAAATTGGTAGTACGACTGAGACCCTACAACATTCCCTTTTACCAGTATGGCCGATAGTGACAGATTCTGTGATTTTTTTATGTGCAAAGTGTCAATTCGAGCTCTCAACGGGGCATATCTTATGCAATTTTTACAGGGATTCAATCATAAGGAGAATTTTCAGATGGAATGAAGTAGAAAATCTACTTTTTACAAGCATTCAATTTCTTGGAGAGACATTCATTTTTACCAATACACCGACAACAATGAATTCTGCAACTTTTTTATATGCAAAGTGTTAATTCAGGCTCTCAAGAGGACATATTTTATGCAATTTTTACAGGGATTCAATCATAAGGAGAATTTTCAGATAGAATGAAGTAGGAAATCCATTTTTTAGAAGGATTCAATTTCTTAGAGAGATCAAACAAATATCAAGCAACTATCATATTGAACAAATGATCTATTTCTACTTGTATTTCATACATTTTTAAAGAAGGGATCCAACACATTTTGGTAATCATGAGTTCAAATAAACGTCAACAAAAAAAGAAGAGAAAGGTTATGATAGTTGAAGAAATTGAAGCACATCGAGAGAAATAGGCAAAATGACAAAGAGATAGGAGAGGGAGAATTAAAAAAATGAAGAATGATGTAGCATCTAGTTCGATGACTATTGAAGAGGACAACATTGAGGAGGAGAACATTGAAGAGGAGAATATTGGAGAGACCAATTTGGATGAAGTGAATGTAGAGTATACAAATGTGGAACAGGTCAAGAACATGGAAAATGCAAATATGAGAACGAATCTAGGTATGTCTTTGAATCCTTTGAATGATAATGAGATTAATTATTTAAAGCAAGTTAGATATAATATTGATGAGATAAATGCTTCTACTACAAATAAGACAATAAAAAATAAAAATAAAAACCCTTGTATGCATGAAAATAAAAATGTTTTTTTTTTAAAATTGAAAGTAATGTTTTTAAGGATCTTCATGGTAAGATATCTTGGAGACAAATTCTAACACATGCAAATAGATTGTACAAATAATTTTGTTATAGAAAAACTCTTGGATTTCAATGCCAACTTGTATTACAATTGATGAGAATGTCAAAAATAAGAAAAGTAATGAAAAAATTAGGCATTTTTGTAAAACCCAAAAAGGTGGATGAATCAATGGAACAAGTTATGTCTAGTGTTGCTAATACTATTGGTTCTATAGGAAAAAGTAGTCGATCTAAGGATAAGAATGTAGCACATCAAGCAATAACAACTACTTTAGTTAATAAATCAGTTGTAAGCAAAAGAATGATACGTAAGACAAGTAGATATTTAAATGTGCATGCTATAACTTTAAGAAGAGGAGCAAAGAGAAGAGTAAGTAATGAAGATGATCCAATCAACCAATGTTAGACTTTTAGTGGTAGACTCCCAAGGTCTGACATGAAATTAAACAATGAAATTAGGTCTTTGATTGAAAAATATTGGCATGATAATACAAGCGTTTCATCAAATGCTAGAGATGTTTTGAAATTAAGGGTGGGGTCAAAAAATCATGATCATCATCCAAAACATCTATTAGACATGACTTAAACAAAATTATATAGAAAATTTCTAGATGATTTAGTTATAGAAAATTTTAGTATAAGTAAAAGATCATTTGAGAAATGCAAACCTTGGTATGTCAAGATTAATAAGCAATGAATCTTTTGGTGTTATAAAACTCATGTGCAATTTCATTATTTTTATGTTGTATTTCAATATATACTTTGCACTTTGCATACTAACCAAATTATGCAAGAATGTGGTATTAATATGCCACCTACAACAATTAAGGATTTTATAACAAATATACTTTGTGAAACAACTGATGGGCAATTCTATTTTTTAAAACCATGTGTTTCTAGACAATGCAATAGAGGTGGTAACATTTCATTGTTAGGAGAATGCATGCATGAAAGTAGTTCACATGATTTTAGACAATAGTTAGTGGACGTGAAGAGGTTCACCAATGTTCAATATCCATTAAAGGATGGAAAAACTAGAAAGCATTTTGAGTTATTCACAAAACAAAGTAGTGTACATGCATTCATCATAGAATTCAAGAATAAGATTGTGTATAAATATGTGAAACATTCTCAATATGCTCAGTGGCTTGATGAAGAATTCCACAGATGTAAGAACACATTTCCAATTGAAACTATACTTTCAGTGGTTGACTTTGCAGAAAACTATACACTTGCTCCACAAGAGGAGATTCAATCACAATATTATAACTTAGTACATGTGGCCATATTTGTTCATATTGTATATAGACATGTACTTGATAGTACAGAAGATGACAGGAAAATTTTGAGAGAGTACCATTTCTATGTGAATATAACCGGTTACATTCATCAAAGTTTGTGCAGTATTGTTTCAAAGTACTTAACAACTTAAAAGAAAGACAAATCTAGATGACACAACATTTCATATGGTTAGACAATTGTATAGGACAATTCAAAAATTCTTGAATGTTTTACTGGTTAAGTAAGGCCCATAAAGAAAATAATATCCAACATATTTGGAGTTTCTTTGAAGCTGGACATGGTAAAGCAAAACATGATGGAGCTAGAGCATGTGTGAAAATGGCTCTTTCTAGGGACAAACTAAAATTTCATGATGTGGCAAAGTTTCAAGATGTGCGTGCAATTGTGGATTGGTGTAATGCAAAATTGACTATAGGATCAAGTGAGAACTCTAAAGTTCAATGGCTTTTTTGGTTGGTTGAAGAAGAAAACATTCCTCCCTGATTTGATTGTGATACAATTAGTGGATCAGAAAAATGGCATTCATTTAAGAGTTCAAATGCAAGCACATGGACTCTATAGACTAGGGAGCTCGCATGTTTTTGTCAGTTTTGTATCACAGGTGAGTGAGAAGCATGTGAAAATACAGATTGGGTTGAAGAATGACAACAAAAGTCCTTAACACCTCTACAAACACATGATCAAAATGAGATAACATTTGAGGAGGATAATCATTTACAAGCATCGGATGACTATGAGCATATTTCAGACCTTGTACAAGAAGGTACATTCATTCAATATTTCTTTTCTATACATTTTTTTGGAAATATATATTTATTAATACATATGTATGTATGTATATTTTTGTGACTTATTGAATTTGAAATTTTTTTGTAGGACATGTGTATGTTGTTATTTCACTCGAGGGTAATGAAGAGGAAACATAGTATTGGTTGGCTTGGTGTGTTGAGGCAAAACAAAAGTTGTTACAACCTAGAGTAGATGATGATAACTTCGAGTATCTAACAAGTTCTGTGGTTGTTACTGGCACTTGGCTACATAAATATTTGATAAGGAGGAATGGTATACCTGCATTTGAAGATTATGAAAGACATAACAAAATTTTGCACTACTCACATCTGATTGTGGCAACAAATATACAATTAGAGAGATATAAAGGGAGACCTGTCACAAAAGAATTATGGACAATTTCTATAGAAGAGCATGAGGCAATCATAGATGCATTACAAAAAAGAGAGGATGCAGATGGTACAATGGAGTAAATGTTTTAAATGATTAACAGGTATGTAGAAATTTTTAAACTTTTAATCTTTGTCTAGGATATGAGTTTAGGATTAATATGATTGATAACTTAACTAATTGATTGCATCTCCCCTTAAGAATCCTCTTAAGTCCCCTAAAGCCATCCTTTTAACTACCCTTAAGCCTTTCCTTATCTATGTTCCATAAGTTAGGTAAACTTAGGATTTAGTTTAATAACTTCAATATAGTTTATTGATATAACTTAGCACACCCTTACCAAAAAACTAGAGTTGATTCCATCTCCCCTTAAGACATTCTCTTAACTCCCCTTAAGCCATCCCCTAGCTAAACGATATAAGTTAGTGCATGTACCCTTACCAAAAATACTATAGTTGATTGGACCATCTGGTAGGGTTAGCCAAAAGAAGATATCAATTAAATGTAAATAAAGATTAAACAGAGGAATGGAAATACATAGAAATAATAACAGCGAGAGACAAGTTTTAACGTGGTTCACCCAAACTTGGGCTACATCCACCAAACAGAGAGTCCAATATTATTATCCAGTAAATCAAACCGATTACAATCAGCAATCCCTGCAACTCAATACCACTGCAAAATGCTACAATACAATACCAAAAACCTAACACTTAGCTACCCCCAAACCCCCGCAAGGGGCGCTGCCCCTTGACCCTATAGGAATTTGGGGGAAAATCGCGTTGATAAAAGTGGGGAAAATTAACCTCTGAGTCTGATTAGGCTCCATATAACAACACCATCTCCCCTTAAGACATTCTCTTAACTCCTCTTAAGCCATCCCCTCGCTAAATGATATAAGTTAGTACATGTACCCTTACCAAAAATACTATAGTTGATTGGACCATCTCCCCTTAAGACATCTTCTAAATTCCCGTTAAGCCATCCCCTAGCCAAATCATATAAGTTAGTGCTTGTACCCTTACCATTTAAATACTACAGTTGATTCCATCTCCCCTTAATCCATCCTCTTAACTCCCCTTTTAAGCCATCCTCTTAACTCCCCTTAAGCCATCCCCTAGCTATGTTCCATAAGTTAGATAAACGGTCATCTCTCCTAATTGATTGCATCTCCCCTTAAGCCATCTCCTAGCTATGTTCCATAAGTTAGGTAAACTGTCATCTCCCCTAATTGATTGCATCTCCCCTTAAGCCATCGTCTTAACTCCCCTTAAGCCTTCATATTAATATTCCTAATTCTCTTAAACATCATGACACATTCTAACCTTTTTACATTTCATTACATGGTGCAAGAGATGTTTTTGGCAGTCATAATAGAGACTGGAAACATAGGTGTTAAATTTCACTTACAATTTATTTCAGGTATTCACTAGACCTATACTATTAATTATTTTAATTTATGCTTCAGTAGTTCTTTCTTTTCATTATAATTTCAATTGAACTTGTTAACAAATTCTATCTTTAATCAAAATGATCTCTAGAGGTTCTATTTTTTTATATATATTTCATCATGGCCTGACCTCTAGATTTGTTTTTGCAATTTCACATGTAGCATTGAAAGGATTCAAATCTATTGTTTCTTGTTGCACAATTATGATCTCTACACATGTTTCATATCTAGAGTCGTCAACTTCTAGGTGTCAAGTATAAAATCTTAGATGATCTAGACTTAGAGAAAAACATTGTATAAAATCTAGGTTTCTCTAGGTGTCTTCAGTTCTAACTATTTAATAGGTGTCTCTACCTATGTCTTAGGTATTCTATATGTCACCTAGGTAGATAGAGACTAGAAAAAAGGCATTTAATCTAATCTAGGTGTCTTAGGTAGATACTATATATCAACTACATGTCGAGATATAATATGGAATCTAGGCACATCTTAGGTAGATACTATTTATCAACTACTTGTCTAGAGACTAGAATAAGGTATAATTTAATCTAGGTGGCTTAGGTAGATACTAGATATGTCAACTAGGTCTACCATGTAATAGGTGTCTAGAGCCTGTGTCTTAGGTAGAATTATAATCTAGGTGTCTAGGTGTCTCTACCTATGTCTTAGGTATACTATATGTCGACTAGTTAGAACTATATAATCTAGGTGTCTAGGTGACTTAGGTCTAGACTACGATAAGGTATAAAGACTATATATGTCTATATATAATTTATCTAGATACATACTACACAATATGTGTCATAGGTGTCCTACATAGAACTAGAATACATGTGTCTTAGGTCTTAGGTGAGGCCACATGAGCTTCCACCTTCACGTGGTTGGCCTTGTCAGTATAGAATATTTATATTTCTTGAAGCTAAGGGAAGCTCTTTTTCTTGTACATAGAAGTTATGAAAAACCAGATAATGCATTGATTAAGTTATTATTTAGTGCTCTTGATGAAATTACATACAAAATGCTAATTTTATTATATTTTTTAGAAATTATAATTTTTAGTTTTTTACAAAATTCTATAAGAAAATCTCAAAAGTTTTAGTAGATAGAACCAAGTATTGTTTATCAGATTTATATATATAACAATTTAGAGTTACAAGTATTTGTTTATTTTTTTTTGATATTTAGGTTACTTGTAAATTTCTCTATTTTTCTTTTGATATAATTTATCTATTTTTCTTTTGATATAATTTAGGGTAGACATAAATTTCTCTAATTTTCTAAATTTCTTAAATTGTATATTTAAAGGGTACATGCATTTCTCTAATTTTCTTTAAATTCTTTTCATAAATTTATAGCGAAGGTATTGATCTATGAAATGTTTAATCTAGATTTAAAAATAAATTGATTAAACATGGTTACTAGATTGACAAGTCTAATCAATAAAATTTTCCTAAATATTTAACTCAATTAAAATTTAACACTTGTCCCAACATTTGACTCATGTAAATCCAAACATATTCATTCTAGTTCAACAAAGTTAATTTTCATTTTATTTTTTAAATTTATTTAGGGCAGGTACATTTAGTCTATATAAATATCCAACCTAGAGTCTGTATCTAATAAATGTTTAATTTAAATTAAATCAATTGAAATTTTTCTCTTATCTAATTAGAATTAGTATTTTACAATTTTATGTAATTAAACACATGATTTAATTTGAAGTGTTAAATATGAGATATATGAAATTAAAGTTTGAATATAGATGCATATAGTGGAAATTCAATAAATAGCAAAATCTAGTCTAGATGAAATAGTCTATAATATATAAATACTGACATACTAACAATCCATGTAAAAATAGTGAAATAGTCACAAAACATATATGTCTAGTCAATACTGAAATAGTCAAAAAATCCTCATGAAATAAACAATCTAATACATCATCATCATGTCCATCCATCATCCATCCATCAATTTGAAACATGTGTGCACACTAAGTTTGATTATCACCCATTTCAAGCCGCATTTTGGACCCATGTAACTGAGAGGGCAACTCATGTTGTGTACAAGAAAAAGAAGTTTCAAATCAATTTTAATGTCAAAACTACATCCTAATTAAATTTAAATCAAATATTTAAAACCAAACCATTAAATTAAATTTTTAAATTTAACTTCAAAATGTCTAAGCATACCAGAATAGGCTCATCATCTCTTCTGTCATGCTCTTGTGCAATAGATGGCACCAATTCAGATGACATATTAAATGTCTGTGTTGCCAATTCTTGTATTTCAATAAAACACATGAATTGTAGGCTCTAGAGTATAGATACAAAATGCAAGGTTGAATGATACAAAAAACTTTGAAATCACATAGGATTTAACTATAGGACCTAAAAGATGAGAGATGACTCGTACATCTATGCACACTCATTAATGATAGGATTAATTGAGCCTACACCTAAACTAATCTCATCCTGCATATATATGTGTACATGTATATATAAATTCAACTTTAAAGACATGAATATAAAATCATGAAATTACACTAGAAATTCAAATTTAAACTAAAAATGTACAATTTTAAGATACAAACCATGGCATATGAAGCAGGCTCCTATATGGATGATGTTGCTACTAGTCTCGGATGACTAGATTGGTTTGACACAAAAGTGCCAGGACCTCCCATCTTCTTTAAATTAAAATGTCACATTTATGTATTAAATTATATATTATTAAATTAGATATATCCAATTAAATAATCTCGAGAGGTCCTGATTTTTATACCTCGACTGTATAAGGTCTACCCAACTCTACTGTCATTGCACTAAATGGTTCAGCTATGATGAAGTGGCAGGAGCTGATGGAGTCATCTGTACCAATGAACATGAACATATATTTATTAATATATATTTAAATTTTTTTTAAATATTGATAATTGAGAAGTGTCCAAATCTATATTAATTTGTATTAATTTTATTTTTATTAAATGTGGCATACATACCGAGTCCATAGGAGCGAATAATGTAGCCAAAAAGGACTCCTCTGAAGTAGATGTAGGACCAAAACATGGATGATGACAATTTTGACAATAATTCATTGTGGACCACGATGGTGTCAATCTAGGTGATGCATTAGGACCAGTATCAGATGCTCCTCTAGGTTGTGCAAGCTCTCTAAGATTGACTTCATTTGCCAAGCAGGTAGCTTGGTCAGTTAAGTTTCCTGAGAGTGACGATAACACTCCGAGTGTTAAGACGACCATTCGTTGGTCAAAGGGCACAGGAACAGAGGGTGGAGAAGGGACAATAGATGCAAGGGCAAACATTGATTTGGATCAACACATGCCCCTAGTCTATGTTGTGGCATTCCACCACCCACACCCTAAAATGATCTCATATCAAAATAATTGGGTTTTTTGCCCATCTCAAACTCTGCCCATAATTTTTCAGAAAATAAAAGGGAACCTCAAAATTAGCATGAGGTGGATGGTCAAAGACCATCCACCATCACTCCTAAAAATTATCAGCTATTTGTTCATGTGTGCACCATTTGATTGAAATTATCTTTTTAGTTGGTGGTATTTGTTCACCTATGGAGGGATCAATGAAATATGGGGCAATTGTATTTTTGGTAATATGTAAATCATTGATCTCTTTATATGAGAGACCATCTACATAAAATTGCTTCCTCTCTTCCTGCCATGAGAGGAATGTGTCTAGATCTGTGTGGATAGCTCTCACTAAATCAATAATAGTTTGCATCGTAGATGCAAACCGTAAAATGTGTGGAGGGGTTTGGATTTGGTTTTACAAGAAATTGATTTTCTTGCAATGTTTGTATATTTTCATCAATTGTTGTTCACAAATGAGCCTCATCATGTAGTGGTGGTGGTGGGGGGGGTGAGTTGGGGTCGGGGGTCCTGGGGGGTCATGGGCTAGATCTACCATGTGTACAAATAAGGTCTACAAGTAGAGCTGCAATTACAAAAAATAATTAAAATCAAATTAGGAATTGAAAATATATATTAAATTGCATGCACAACATATGTTTAAATATACATATACATATAAATTGAAAATTGGAAATATATAAATTTGTGCGGTTTAAACAATATGTATTAAAACATTTGATTTAACATATACATGCATTCAAAATTTAAACTTGTTAGAAAATGTTTAAAATCAAAATTTATGTCCGAGTATCTAGTCAACATTATTTTGTCTTGAGTCCTATAATCTTATTTTACTAAACATGTATGTATGTATGTACATGTATGTATGTGTGTATGTATGTATGTATGTATGTATGTATGTATGTCTAGACAATTTCAAATGATCTTAGTTAATATATCATTCCTAAAAGTTTAATGTATAGCCTAAATGTCAATCCACCTAGACCCATGTTACCATTTCCTAGATTTTGGTAAAATTTAAGTTGATTTTGTTTCCTATAAATTTGTGCAATGTTCGTAGAAATCAAAATCCTAAAAATAATTAACTAGCCAGGCTATTGTTACTTAATATATTACATGTCCACAAACCCTGAATATCAATAGAAGTCCTAATCCTAGAGGTTATGATTAATGAGTGGACAATTTAGTTAGAAATGTTTCCTTGAGGTTTTCAAAAGAAGACAAATAAAGAGAAAAATTTAATAACAACTAGGTTGTTTACAACCACCCTCATGTATTACATTCAAACTCCTAAACATGTCACTAAGGTCATGTCAACCTATTGGCTACAACTACACCTACAATACCCGAACTGAGAAGATAATAAATATTTACATATATGCACCAAAAGATGAACACAATAAATTACATTCTTATGTATGGGATTCCATTTCTACATTATATACAAAAGTACAAGATTTGAGAATACTAATAGGATTTTCTAAACAATATAAAAATTTCAACTTGATATCTAGAGATGTTTGGAAAGTTATATATAATTGAATCAGGAGAGCTTTTCAAACCTAAACTATTAATTTTTACACTATAAAGGATATCCAAGAAATAAGTTCATATGTATGTATATGTATGTATGTATATATGTACAACATGTAAGTATGTACATGTATGTAAGTTCTTAAGTTAACTTGAATTTGATCGATTCACTCTTGGATTTGACTCACTATTTGCTATGTACATGCTGAATTAAATTTTCATTGAACCCATGGTTGGATCTGACTCAGAGGTGAAGAACATAATGGAAGCATGACTTGAGGGATTGTTCTTAATTTGCTTGGCTTTACCAAACAAAATTTGAACTAGTTTAAAACTAGTTGGTATACTATAGAGCTTGGTTATGACTATAATTTAGGATTAAGTGACTTAGAAGGATTTAGAAAATATAGGACTTAGAAAATCATTCATGCATAGAAGGTGGGGATCTAGTCTAGAGATAGGTCTTTATGAATACAATGGTCTTTATATATGCATGTTTAATATGGTAATGATTTCCTTTCTTCTATTCACTTGCAAAATGGATATATAAAATGTATGTTTCCATAAAATCTTGCATAAGGTATATGTCATTTATGTTAAGGTGAAAGTAGTAATGGTATATACATCGTTAATGTTCTATTTGTACAAAATAAGATCCCATGTGATAAAGTTTATTGTATATAGCCTAAATGTCATTCCATCTAGCCATGTTAACATAAATCCTATTTTGTTCCTAATCCATGTTTATCCTTCCTAAGTGTCTCATTTTATTCAATCTTTGAACCCATCCTATGTACACTCAACATTATTTTAAATTCTTTCCATTGTTGTTGTCCCCTTTATCCCTTTGTTAAGCGTCAAGTTGTTATAGATATATGGATATGTTTAAATTAAAGATTTAAACATAATAAAATGAATTCTAGGTTTTAGGTTTAGGTAACTTAATAAGTCATTTAGGTTAGGTCTACAAAAAGATATCAGGGTCCTATCCTATCTAATTTGTAGGTTTTTAGCTTCATGAAAAGAGTTTTACAAATGGTTAAATTAGGACTATGAGACTCATCAGGAACATTAAAAGCCATGAAGACTGAAGAATAATCCTATAGGATGTATAACTAGTTCAAGGTCTAGATATAGGGTAAAAGACCTAATAGGTGAGATAATATGTGTGCATTTAATGCCCAATATTTTTAAAAGTTTAGTAGAGTAGTTCTAACTTTAAGCTTGTTAGTGTTGTACTATAACTACTAAAAATTTAATGACTAAATAACCAATCATACATGATGTTGTATCAGCCCACCAATAAAACATGACTTAATGCACACCTATTAGTCCACCCTTTTTTGGGGGGGAACTATTTGACACCTCAACAAAAAGCACTTAATTTTATCTTTACCCACTATAATTTATAAAGACTTAAAGGTCTTAATAGATGATTATTCAGAGTTCCTTTCATTCCACAATATCAAAAAGACACGAAGTATTCTTCATATTGAAAGACTAGATGATGCTCTTGAGGAGAATAGTCTTGATATTTTAAGGAGGCCTCTAAAGGGAAGAAATTTATTCCTAGTCAAAAGGCCAAGAAAACATATAAGAGGAAAACTATAGGAGCATAAGGAGATGTGGAGGAAGAAGAAATTCCTTTGAGGAAGAAGATGAGAGGGACAACCAAGCCACCTCCTTAGAAACTGTCCACTATTGAACTCCCATCCTCTCTTCCTATGAAAAAGGATCTAACCATGCAGCCCATTCTTCCTCTAGTTATTCCTATCTCCACTAAGGTTAGGATATCAGTCTAGAAAGGCTCTATTCCCAAAGCTTCCACATCTACTATTCCTATCCAATCTCAATCTTTTGAAACCATTCTTACACCTCCAATTGATTCAACCATGCCTATTAATTACAATTTCCATGCCTTCACCTAATAAGGAAGGAAATATAGAACTAGCTTCTCTAACCCCCTCTATTCCAAGGTCTATTCCCTCTTCCCCTCCCAAATCTCCACCTTCACTCTCCAACATTGAAAAAGTTGTTCAGGATTTAGTAGAAGAATAGTTTGAGAATAAATATAAGGAGCAAAGTGAAGCAACTAGCTTTCTTAAGGAGTAAGAGCAACATGAAGAAACAATTCATCTAAGGGGTAACCAAGAAGAGGCCCGAGTTGAAAAGGAAAAAGTCAAAGGATCTCCCCATGAAAAGGATAAAGAGGAGAAAGCCAATGTTATCAATCCTCTCACCATAGAAGAAATAATTAAAGGGGAGAATTTATTGGAGGAAATGGGGAAATTGCCTAATAGGTTGGATCTAGTAGAGAAACAAGAAGAACAAGCCTTCCCACCACCTCATGAAAAAAACTTATAGATCCATCTAATTCCTTGGTTCCAACCTAGCTTTATGTGAACATTCAAAGAAGAAAGTAGACCATAAAGTAATTTTCAAAGGATATGTCTTCCATATTGGTGATAATTGAAGCTCCTTGGCCTAAGAAGACTAGACCTCTTTTGTCTATTAGATTGTATGCTTCTAGGTCTAGGATTACAAAGGTGGCAAGTATAATGGTTAGTAAAGATGACAAAGACATGCTATTCTCATACTATCAAATCATTGCTTATAATTTGGGAAAGTAGACTAGGGAGGAAGAGATACATGGAATGCAAACAATAGTATCTACTATAGTCTCCTAAATGGATGACGACTAAATGATGAAAAGGGATTAAAGATCAAATTTCTTTAGCATAATAAAGGAGGTGTGTGTATCTTCATAGAGTTTTAACAATTTTCTATTAATTATGGCATCACATTTCATCACACAATTCACTACACACCATGGAAAAATGGGGTCATAAATTGGAAGAATCATGTCATTACATGTGTTGATGTGAACCTGAAACCTTATAAGCAGGGGCCTTGCCAAGTAAGCTACTGTAAATTTTTTGGAGTGATTTGAAATTGCCACGTATGATTTTGAGAGGTGTGAAGTTAGGGTGCTCAACTACTGGTTCCTCTCCCCTAACAAATTTGAAATGATCTTGAAATATAATTCCTAAAGGTTTATTGTGAAGCCTATATGATAGAAACCCTATCTAAGTTCTATCAAACCAAGTAGTTCATGGAGGGATTGTCATGTGGCCATAACTATTTGTAGAAATATTATATATATGTCCATATGTTTAAATTAAAGATTTAAACATAATAAAATGAAGCTTCTAGGTTTTAGGTTTAGGTTTAATAAGTCATTTAGGTTTTAAAGAATAGGTCAGTTTATTTTATGAAACCCTAGTTTATGAATTAGGGTTTTACGTTTATGAATTAGTGTTTTACATTTTAGTTTTTATGAATTAGGGTTTACCATTTATGAATTAAAGGTTTATATTTTATACATTAGTGTTTAACACTTGTTTTTAATTTGAGTTTGAATATATACAGTTTAACATTGCAAAAACAACAAAAAACAATAAAATACTAAGCTAAAAATAATGAAAATTGGTAGAAATGGACGGACAACCAACATGGGGCATTGGCTAATCAATTTGAGGAGGCAGGGACATTTTGGAGGTGGAATATGGGGTCAGCCAATGTGGGTACCCATTCTTGGTGTCATTCTCCCTTGTCTTTCGCAGCCTATAGCTGTTAAAATGAAGCTACATGCATGTTTTCTAAAAAAAATAATACTTTTCATGGGTACCCATTCCATAATGGGTGCCCATTTTAGCTTCAAGTGCCTGATCGTAAACGGGAACCCATTTCGTAATGGGCACTCATTTAAGCTCGAGCTCCCGTTCCTAAATGGGTACCTGTTCCAAGTAGCATTTTTCATTCGTGGGAGACTTTCGTGAAATGTATAGTCAACTTTGTGCTTTAACCCAGAAGCCAAATAGACTACACAAACTATACAAATACCAGCAAGTATAACTAAAGCAGAGGATACATACATAAAAATAGAAGGTCAAATAACTATGCTGGCTAAGGCTAAAAAGAAATGGGACACCAATCTGGCACAACTGGAGCAGATATATAAGACTATCTTGCCTAGTAGTTGATTTTGCATGTCTTGAGGACAAGACATAATTTTGAAGGGGGGATGATGTTAGGAAGGTGCAGAGCATGGAGTAGAGCTAATCAGAAGTTCGTGCATATACTAAGGTCAGAAGCTGATAGATAATGCTACAAAACACACTCCTATATGTAATAGACATAGTATTTATAGATATAAGATATGATGATATGGTATAGGAGAATGTAGTAAGGATATGAGATAGATTATGATATGAAGATGACATAGAATTCATGAATGTAATTGGTGAGGCAGAGACTTAGACCTACCAGAGGATGGATGTATATCCTTTGACTATTGTTTATATATATGGAAATCTGTCGGTACTGGGTAATTATGTATTGTCTTATTATTATCTATATGTGATGCTCTATTTTGTTATTCTGTGTTTTGTTATCAATCTATAACTACTTGACTAAGTTATAAACTGACTACAAAGACTTGTCTAAGGATCGGATCTCCAGACTAGTAACCCTCACCATTTCTTGCCAATAGTGGCTCCCCAATCAACAGGGCACACATCTTATTAGCCATGAACAAAACATGGGGAGAGGGTTGAAGTGTTGGGCACTGCATTTTATTCCAAGCATCAACCATTAAGATGTTTACTTTAGTGTCAGTGTCCATTATAATGTCTTTGATGAACCATGGACATTAATGGTTGTGTCAACTACTATCTCTTGATCATATTCTATAATCTGGGCATATTTGACCTCTCAATCACATGCATGCACCTATTTTTTATCTATAGCCAGTTGCTTGACTTGTTGTGAAAGCAATTGCCCAAGTAATGGGAGTATTTATTTAACATGCAAGAGACAACATATCTCCTAGAACTCATCCTTTTCACCATTGTCAAATTCTTGGATGTGTCGATCATGATGACATGCTCGTGCTTCCTCTTTCAAGAATTCAATTTCTCCTTGGAGTTCTTGACTGAGACCCACAGTCTCATGTAGGATTTCCTTTTGATGGTGACTATTTGGATAACCCTCAGCAAGTGGTGGTACCTCATGCTATATGGTATCTAAGGGGTTTTTTGTGGTGCTTGTGTGGGCTACAAAAATTCATGTAGTGATGTTAACACTTGGTCCATCACCAATAAAGGGCACTTCAAGATTTTTCTTCCAATCATTGTGTGGTGTGTGGTCAATCTGGATCATGCTTGTACCCTTCTCATTTTTATCTTTGGCCATAGCAGTATAAATATTAGGGCATTCTTCAACTTTGAGTTCTCCATAATAATACAAGTGGGAAAGTTGAGGCAATCTCATTGATAATGGTCAGGGGAACCACACATGTAATAGAAGCAAGGTGGGAATCTACCACCTCCATATCCTCCTCATCCTCAACCTGGTCGCATACTTCCATTCTGACCTTTCTTGATGTCACCCACTATTTTATGGAAAAGTCCTAGTGTGTTATCTTCATGGATTTGGCTGATAATCCTATAGTCCTGAGTTTTGTATGTGTGCACATCATAAATTTTGTATATCAAGGTATCTTTATCTAGGTGGCATGATATAGTAATGGATAATTTCATACATCATGGTTGTCCATATATATTTCACAATCTTTGAGTAAGGTGTGCACATTCCTCTATGTGAAGTTTGTCTTGGTGTGCCCTTCAACCTCACAATCTATGCACTAAACACCATTGTGTATGTGATAGGAGTTATTAGCAATGAGTTTCTCTAACTATGTAGCCATTACCACAAGATAAGCCTCCATGAAAGGACTAATCCTATTATCAATGCTCCTAACTACTTCTGCACAAAGTGCTACCTCCAATGCTTCACGTGGGTCTGTTAAAGTCTTGCGTGAAAGGGTCCATCAAAAAGGCAACAACAAACCCCCAATGAACCATCGAGCATGCTAAACAGGATGAATCTCATAGGATAATTTGGATATCAAATTTTTCAACCAAGCATCATAGATGCACACATGCTCAGTTAGTTCTTGCTTAATGTCCTTCAGAGTAGAGATATAATGTTGTTCAAACTTTGGAATTTAAAATACCATAATTAAAGTTCCTAAGGCCACATTATTGTTTTATTGCTAGGGACATCCATATCAACAATAAACCATTTATTTCTAGTGATAAACCACATGGTTACAAAATGGTTTATTCCTAATATGGATATCCATAGCAAAAAACCATTTTGTAACCATGGTTTATCACTAGTGTTAAGTTAACATGGAGTTTGAAAATGATAGTTATTTTAATCCCTAAGGCACTAATCAACTAGATTTGGATTGGAAGTTAAGTCATGGATGCCCATCACAATCCAATTTGAATTGGAGCAAACTTTTCCATGCTAATAGGGTCAACTCTATTGGTTAACTTGTCTAAAACTGAGTATAATCACTATTGTTAGGATAACTTATAGTCATGTGATTATAACAATTTAAAGCATATATATAAATCAAATCAAAATTTAATTTTAGGTTCTCTACCTATCCTTACAATTTGAATGACCTTGATGTGATTTTTTTCTAATATCCTACACCTTATAAATATCACCACATCTAGTTATTAATCATGTGTAGTTATCTCCCATGTTGAATTTGGAATCCAAATTTTACATTAAAATCTAATAATGGTTAACCTATGATAGTTAGAGTCTATTGAATCTTTATTTAAGCCTTACATTAATTGGTAGAGACCACTTGGAAAATTAAATGCCTCAAAATCCTAGGGAATGCTTAAACTTTGTTTATCTTAAATCTATAACTTTGTTGAGGGTAATGAAAGTTAGGGTGTATATGAATCTAGTAATGGAGGAGTCTATTCATGTGAACAAACAAAATTTTGTTAGTCATGTTTGATTGTGCAATTGGACTTTAATTAGTACTATAATGATTAATTCATTAAAAAATTAGTTGAATAAATGGAATTTAAATAAAATAACTAAATAGGTTAGTTGTAATTCGATATATCATAATATGTTGTCTTGTATACAACAATGAACAATTTTGCATTAAATATTTTATGAATGGAAATAACAAGAAACAACAAAACAAATTGCAATGGAGTTTGACTAGTACTATAATAACTAAATTATTAACAAACTAGTTGAGTAAATGAAATTTATAAAAGAACTAAATAGGTTAGTTGTAATTGGATATATCATAATATGTCATCTTATATAAAACAATGGCCAATTTTGCATTAAAGATTTTAAGAATGGAAATAATGATAAACAACAAAATGAAATACAATCTATAGCCTAGTGGATCATTTCCAAAGTAAAGCCTTCTCAAGCTTTACCTACATTTATTGCTCTATGTGTGAGATGCTCTACAAACCTCTCACCACTATCACATGCTTGCAAGCACAAATTATATAATCCAGGTAGTAACGAACAAACATCAAAATATCCCAATAATGTAACTTTTAGGTCCCAACAAATTTCTATACTACATGTAGAGTTGAAAATTTGTATACAACTATTAAAACACATATACATAGCAGTAAAAACACATATACAATTGCATATGAAGATTGTAAATAATCTAAGTAGTAGCCAACATGGAGAAAAATATCCCAATAGTGGTAGTGTGTTAACAAACACAAATTCATAGTACAATTCCATGTTTAGTGGTCTATATGATGCACTTGTGTTAAGAAACACAACAAAATAGATAAATTTGGAACTATACATATGTCTTCAATTTTTTGGAGTTATATATAAAAATGAAACCATGAACTGTATAGGATTTTAAAACCATCAATAGAAAACTATAACATATACTATTACAAATAAATTAGAATGGAGGTACATTGTAGGACAGACTAGAGATTATTGCAACAAAAAATCATCTATGATATGCTGGAGTTACAATGTGCACATATGTACATAGTTGTTCACAACTATATATGTATATATAGTTAATATATGTGAACACACACACATCTATCTATCTATTTATCCATATATATAAGTATATAGTTGTATATACACATATACATATATATGTATATGTATATATGTATATACACATGTATACATATATATGTACATATATGATGAAAGGGGTAAATCATAAAACACACGATAACAAAAATTGCACACAGAAAATAGATTGATATTTTATTAATATGGGCAAAATATTACATTACAAAAGCTCAAATACAATCAGAGGATGAATCCCCTATAGGCTGTAGCACATTACAACTCCCTCTCTCAAGACTCTGGAATCTTCAGCCTTCTGTAATTCCCAAATCAACTAGGGTTTCTGATTTTCCCTACCTTTTCTCGACTCTATACCTCCCCCCTTAACTCTACTACCCTAAGGGTTCTCAAAAATGGTTATATATAGCCCTTTTTGGCGACCACTAGCTTAATTTCAAATTTTGCATCTCCCTCAAAAAATAGGTCAACTTTGTGAGGCCATAACTTTCAATCCGACTATTGGGTTTTCAATTATAATACCTTTTCGAAAAGCTCTCGAAAAGATGATGGAGCGATAGTTAGACTACTTGGGTTTCGCACCAAATTTCGGACCCATTCGGAGCCTCTAAGTGCCTCAAATTTGACTTTGAATATTTCAATAGGATTTTTAGAATTTTAAATTTTAATATCTCACAAATGACAAATGATATTGAAGTGATTTCTTCACCATTAACTTCAATTCACCATTCTGGAGGTTTGTGTAAGATTTTCTATCCAACCATGCACAAATGCAAACTTGCTAAAAATAGTAACCCTATCAAATTTAACCCTTATTGAAAAGAAACAACACATTTTTTATGTTTTTTTGGTTGATGAAAGATTGCTCTTACACCCTCGATGCTCCTGCATCAGACACCTGGGGTAATTTGAAAAGTGACCCTGTCACTTCTCATGAGTTAGAGGGAAACCAAAACAGTTAACCTCAGTCTCAGATAACCATGATGAATCTTCAACAGGCCTTCCTTTCCATTTTACCAAGTATTCTATATGCTACCTATTTCTTGTACTCTTACCCACACCGCTATCCAGAATGCCCTCTATCTCCTCCTTCTCTGAAGTAGATGCTGGAATGTCCCATTGTGTTCCTTTATCAAGTCCATCATCATGATACTCTATCAAATCTAAAATGTTGAACACTGGTGAAATATTGATGTCATCAGGCAACTCTACCTCAAATGCATTTCCTAAATCATGCTTCTTCAGGATTCTACATGGTCCAAATTTCCTCATCTTTAGCTTATTATATGTACCAACTAGAAATCTTTCTTTTCTCAAGTGAACCATGAATTCATCACCCTCCTGAAACTCCTTATGTCTCCTCTTCTAATCTTCCTTAGCCTTATACTGAGAATTCATCTTATGGATATGCTTTTTTACCTCTTCGTGCAAATTCTTCATTTGCTCAGCAAAATTTTTAGCTTTGACACTACTCTTCTCCCCTTATCCATCCTCCTCAATTTGGAAGCAGTTCTTGCACTACTCCCATACACAACCTGGAATGGAGATTTACCTATGCTCCCATTGATAGAATTGTTGTAAGCAAATTCTGCCTGTGGTAAAATCAAATCACATCCCTTGGGCTTATCTCCTACTAAGCATCGTAGCAGGTTACCCAAGCTCCTATTCACCACTTATGTCTATCCATCAATCTGTGGATGGTGTGCAGAAATGAACTTCAAATCTATCTTCAACTTCTTCCACAATGTCCTCCAGAAATAACCAACAAACTTGGTATCTCGATCTGAAACTATGCTCTTAGGTAGACCATGTAGTCTCACCACCTCCCTAAAAAATAACTCTGCAATGTGAATAGCATCATTAGTCTTCTTGCAAGGAATAAAATGGGCCATCTTTGAGAATCTATCCACCACCACAAAAATGGAATCATGTCCTCTCTATGTCCTTGGTAAACCAAGAACAAAATCCATAATAATATCATCCCATGGCTTCTCTAGTATAGGTAATGGCTAATATAGCCCTGTATTCTGACTTGTTCCTTTTGCCATCTGACACACTCTACAACTCTACACAAATTTCCTCACATCTTGCTACAATTGTGGCCAGTAATAATGTTCACCAACAATAGCAATGGTCTTATCTCAACCAAAGTGTCCAGCTAATCCTCCACTATGCTTCTCCTTAATCAGGTTCTCTCTCATAGAACTCCTCGGAATGCACAACTGGCTTCCTCTAAACAACATGCCATCTTACATAATGAAATCCAACCATTTTGTCCTATCTAAAGTAACAAGTTCTAGACAAGCTTTCCAGGCCTCTGCAAAATCTGCATCTTTAGGATACAAACTTTTGAGCTCATCAAACCCAACAACCTCTATCTTCATTTCTGTCAACAAATTTTGCCTTCTTCTCAAGGCATCTGTAGCTTTGTTGGACTTCTCACTCTTGTGCTTCAAAACAAAAGTATAACTCTGGAAAAACTCAACCCATTTTAAGTGCCTTTGATTCAACTTTCCTTGACTATTAAGATATTGCAAAGCCTGATGATCAGTATATAAAATAAACTCTTTTGGCAACAAATAATGTCTCCATTTCTTCAAAGCCTGAACTATTGCATAAAACTCCTGATCATAAATAGAATACTTTTTCTTGGCATCATTAAGCTTCTCACTAAAATAGGCAATGTGCTTACCTTCTTGGCTCAGAATAGCTCCTATACCGCTACCACTAGCATCACAATCTACCTGAAATACCTTATTGAAATCTAGAAGTGCCAAAATAGGTTGTTCTATGACTTTCTACTTCAATGTATCAAAGCTCTTGTCTACTCCTTTAGTCCATCTAAACTCTTTTCTATCCCCTCTCATTGTCTCAGTTAGGGGTGCACAAATGCTACTGAAATTCCTGATAAACTTTCTGTAAAAACTTGCCAAACCATGAAAAGATCTTACCTCGAAAGCACTCCTTGGCATAGGCCATTCAATGATAGCCCTCACCTTCTCTGGGTCCATCTTAAGACCTTCCTCTGAGACAACAAATCCTATGTATACCAATTCCTTCTTTGCAAAACTGCATTTCTTCAGATTGATCAATAACTTCTCCTCCCTCAGCTTCTCTAAAACCCTTATGATATGCATAAAATGCTCATCCCAAGTCTTACTAAAAATCAAAATGTCATCTAACTAAACAATAACAAAAATTCCCAAAAATTCCTTTAGTACCTCGTTCATGAGCTGCATGAATGTGCTCGGTGCATTGGTTAGTCCAAATGGCATGACTAACCACTCATACAAACCCTCCTTTGTCTTAAAGGCTGTCTTCCATTCATCTCCTTCTTTGATTCGAATCTGGTGATACCCACTCTTCAAATCAATCTTCGTGAAGTACTTGGCTCCACTCAAACAATCCATTATGTCATCCATTCTCAGCAATGGAAATCTATACTTGATTGGGATCTTGTTGATGGCTCAGGAATCTTTACACATCCTCCACTCTCCATCTTTCTTTGGTGCTAGTACTGTAGGTACCACACATGGACTTAGGCTCTCCCTTATCAGTCCCTGGTGCAGGAGCACCTACCTGACAGCTAGTCTTGATAAGGCAGTTAGTAGTTTTAGGTCTTGTTTATGTTTCCAAGAAGGTCTGATAAGACCAAATGCATGTAATAAGGTCATGCTGATCATGATAAGATCATGCTGACCAGGCTTTGCTATTTTTAGTTAGTTTGTTAGGCCAGTTGTCATGATGTCTGTTCGGTTGGATCTCCCAGCCGCCTGGAGAGTTCCCAGCCGCTTGGAGTCGGGTCAGTAGTACTCGTAGGAAAATCTATTTAATCATGAGGATCGGATGGTATTGTATATCATCGACCAGACTTTGCGAGAGTGAGACAGAGAGAGAAACTGAGCATTGTATTTACATCTTTTGAAATCAAATAAAGTGTTCCTGTTTGTGTTCATCCTCTGTTGAATTCCATTTCTTGATAGATTTGCTGGTTTGGTGGCTGTATGGATTTGCTGATCCATTCCACCGGTTGATCCGTCTGATCAGTGGAATGGCGATGTACAGTAGGTTAGGTTGTAGTTTGTTTGTTTGCATGCAGGTGTGCAGGATCGCCGTCGAGAGATGTTGAAGACCCTAGCATGGGTATGTGCTAGGTCGAGCTGATAAGATAAAGTGTGGAAGATCACCCTGAGAGTGGATCGGGTCATCCCTGGAGGATCGGCGAAGTGAAATTTCGCTAAGTGAAGAATTTCGTTAAAACGGCATCATCAGGATATCTTGGTGAATATCCTGCCGTCAGTTTGGGTATCGTCATCCGGATAAGTGAAGATGAGCATGATGCTTTCGATTGCATGAAGTGCAAGTGCGTCGGGGTGATCATCATCTGGAGGAGCCGAGGAGGAGCGTATCGGCATCAGGTTGAAGATCGGGTTGATCAAGTTGATCGTGGGCCGAAAAAAACTAAGTTTGGCCAACAGCAGGATATGACGTCATCATCATCATGATATACGTCATCAGGATATTTCAGAGCGGCAGGATATTGAGAAGCTGCGGGTGACGTCATCGTCATCAGGATCTACGTCATCAGGATATCGGGTGACGCAAGCATCGAGGAAAGGTGCGAGGAGTTAAGGTTTTGTCATCGTCAGGATAAATGGAAGGAACCGGATGTTCTTTATCCTGTTGAATATCATGATGTCGAATATCATGATGCTGAAGGAAGAGAAGACGGAAGTTGTCGCTGAAATGAACAGTGGACGTCAGGAGGATGTTCGCGCTGGTCAAACATGATGATGCTGCCGAATATGATGATGATGTCGATAATCGAGTAAGGTGATGCTGTTGACAGGCGAAAGTGCGAAGGCTTGTCTGCAGGAGGATATCGGTCGGCAGGTGAAATATGATGATGATGCTGACAGTGAAGTCAAATATGATGATGATGAGGATGAATATGATGATGATGATGGGCTGCAGACGTCCATGCTATGTGTCAATGTTTTAGTGTGGATTCCTCTGCATCATAGTGGTATCAGAGCTCAACAAAACATCTGGGCTGTTGTGTGTTGATTCTGTCACCGAAAGGGCAGAGGTAGAGTTGAATTGTGTGTTGTGTGTTGATTGAGAGGTTGACAAAATGCCTCCGAAAGGTAGTGGTACTGCAAGGGAATTGCAGGAAATGAAGGAGAAACATGCTAGAGAGATGAGGAAGATGAAGGAGCTTGCTGAAGCACTTCAAGCCAGGCTTACAGCCCTGGAAAAGAACAAAAAGAGGGAAGTGGAAGACAGTGAGTCTGAAGAAGATGAAGATGCTGTTGAAGAGTATGAAGAGGTAGCTGAAGATCTGGATGCTGAAGACCAGAGATTGGCAAAACTGTTAAAGGCAGTACAGAGTGATAAACCTAAGGTAAAGGTTGATGTTTCCAAGTATACTGGAAGCTTGAATGAAGATGAGTTGTTGGATTGGATTGCTGCACTTGATAATCACTTTGAATGTGAAGATGTTGCTGAGGATCAGAAGGTAAAGATTGCAAAGACCAAGTTAGGAGGTCATGCTTTGGTATGGTGGGATTATGTACAATCTGAGAGAAGGAAACAAGGAAAGTCAAAGATCACTTCATGGGATAAGATGGTAGCAAGGATCAAAGGTAAATTCTTGCCAAGGGATTATGAAATCCAGATGTTTAAGAAGCTGCAATTTTTAAAGCAGAAGGAAAGGGATGTGAAGGCATATACAGAGGAATTTTATAAATTGAGTATGAGATCTGGTCATCATGAGAATGAGGTAGAAAAGGTGGCTAGGTACTTGGCTGGTTTGAGATTTAACATACAGGATGAGTTAGTTTTAGCTAACCCTAAGAATGTGGAGGATTGTTATCAAATGGCAATCAGGATTGAAGAAAAGATGAATAGAGGACATGATAAGTACATGAGAGGAAGAGGAAACCATAGGGGAAGAGGAGCAGCCCCTACACAAAAGCAAACCAATGAGGGTCAAGAAGACACTGGTAAAGGACAGGGACAGTCTGATTTCAGGGGTGGATGGAAAGGTAATAGAGGAAGATTTGGAGGTGGTAGAGGTTCTACTACATTTTCAGGAAAATGTTACACCTGTGGAGAGTTTGGTCATCCATCTTTCAAATGTCCAGAAAACAAAGGTTCATCATCCAGAAATGATAGAACTAGTGACAAGAGGGTACAACTTGTGCAAGAAGAGAAAGTAGAAGAAAGTGCACAGAGTTCAAACACTTATCAAAAGGATAAGGAGGCTGATAATTATGGATACCCAGAAAGTGGAGAATCACTGATGCTAAGGAGAATTAGTTTGCCGGCATCAAAGGATCTGATGCAAAGAAGAGCTCTTTTCAAGACCATATGCAAGAGCAAAGGTAAAAAATGTAAGGTTGTCATTGATACCGGTTCAACAGACAACATGGTATCTCAGGAAATGGTGGATAAACTGCATTTGGAAAGGATTCCACATCCACACCCTTACAAGGCATCTTGGGTGAGTGATAGTCAATCACTTTTTGTCTCTGAACAGGCATATGTGGATTTTCAGATTGGAGCATATCATGATAGAATTTTGTGTGATATTTTGCCTATGGAATGTTGTCACCTACTGTTGGGTAGACCATGGCAATTTGACAGAAGGGTACTGTATGATGGGTATTCCAATACCTATACCATCAAGAAAGATGGGAAGACTATTAAGTTGATGCCATTGCAGGCAGATGCTGCAGCACAGGGGGCAGCCAAAATCATTTTGATGGGAAAGAAGGAGTATGTGCAGATGCCTAGAGGAGTAGGCATAAAGGCAGTTGAGGACACTGCAGGGAAAGGAGTTGTTACAGACAACAAGATGAAGAAAGTTTCAGTTGTGACTGACAGAGGTCAGCAACAGGTGCAGAAACAGGTTTGCACACAGCAATCAGTTCAGGGGAATGACATGGATGTTGTCATAGTTGGGACTATTGCTTGTCCTATAAAGATTGAAAGGAAGATAGGATTGAACATTTCAGAAGTTCAAGAGGCAGTTCAGACAGAGGTTCTGGTCAGACAACCTGACAAACACAGGGTATGTGAGAAAAAGGCCTACATCAACAGGCATGAGGAGTTACTTGCCAGAAAGCAAGTTACAGTTCAGAAGACTTGGAGCAGCCAAGAGACAACAGAGGACAAAACTGGAATAGTTCAGCATATTGCTAAGGCAAAGTGTAACGGTGGAGGACTTCCACATACTAAACTCATGGGACATGAGTTCTTTTCTGTTGGGGAGTATGGTGCAGGAGCACCTACCTGACAGCTGGTCTTGATAAGGCAGTTAGTAGTTTTAGGTCTTGTTTATGTTTCCAAGAAGGTCTGATAAGACCAAATGCATGTAATAAGGTCATGCTGATCATGATAAGATCATGCTGACCAGGCTTTGCTATTTTTAGTTAGTTTGTTAGGCCAGTTGTCATGATGTCTGTTCGGTTGGATCTCCTAGCCGCCTGGAGAGTTCCCAGCCGCTTGGAGTCAGGTCAGTAGTACTTGTAGGAAAATCTATTTAATCATGAGGATCGGATGGTATTGTATATCATCGACCAGACTTTGCAAGAGTGAGACAGAGAGAGAAACTGAGCATTGTATTTACATCTTTTGAAATCAAATAAAGTGTTCCTGTTTGTGTTCATCCTCTGTTGAATTCCATTTCTTGATAGATTTGCTGGTTTGGTGGCTGTATGGATTTGCTGATCCATTCCACCGGTTGATCCGTTTGATCGGTGGAATAGCGATGTACAGTAGGTTAGGTTGTAGTTTGTTTGTTTGCATGCAGGTGTGCAGGATCGCCGTCGAGAGATGTTGAAGACCCTAGCATGGGTATGTGCTAGGTCGAGCTGATAAGATAGAGTGTGGAAGATCACCCTGAGAGTGGATCGGGTCGTCCCTGGAGGATCGGCGAAGTGAAATTTCGCTAAGTGAAGAATTTCGTTAAAACGGCATCATCAGGATATCTTGGTGAATATCCTGCCGTCAGTTTGGGTATCGTCATCCGGATAAGTGAAGATGAGCATGATGCTTTCGATTGCATGAAGTGCAAGTGCGTCGGGGTGATCATCATATGGAGGAGCCGAGGAGGAGCGTATCGGCATCAGGTTGAAGATCGGGTTGATCAAGTTGATCGCGGGCCGAAAAAAACTAAGTTTGGCCAACAGTAGGATATGACGTCATCATCATCATGATATACGTCATCAGGATATTTCGGAGCGGCAGGATATTAAGAAGCTGCGAGTGACGTCATCGTCATCAGGATCTATGTCATCAGGATATCGGGTGACGCAAGCATCGAGGAAAGGTGCGAGGAGTTAAGGTTTTGTCATCGTCAGGATAAATGGAAGGAACCGGATGTTCTTTATCCTGTTGAATATCATGATGTCGAATATCATGATGCTGAAGGAAGAGAAGACGGAAGTTGTCGCTGAAATGAATAGTGGACGTCAGGAGGATGTTCGCGCTGGTCGAACATGATAATGCTGCCGAATATGATGATGATGTCGATAATCGAGTAAGGTGATGCTGTTGACAGGCGAAAGTGCGAAGGCTTGTCTGCAGGAGGATATCGGTCGGCAGGTGAAATATGATGATGATGCTGACAGTGAAGTCAAATATGATGATGATGAGGATGAATATGATGATGATGATGGGCTGCAGACGTCCATGCTATGTGTCAATGTTTTAGTGTGGATGCCTCTGCATCAGTCCCTTCCTTAATAGCTTGTGAACTTGTCTATTCAACTCTTCATTCTCTGCTAGAGTCATTCTGTGGGCTACCTTATTTGGCAAACTAGCTCCTGGTATCAAATCCATTTGATGACTTATCTTCCTCACTGGTGGTAAACCTTCTGGTACATTATTAGAGACAATATCTTGAAATTCTTCCAAAATTTATGAGACTTCTACTGGTACATCTTCACATTTCTCTTGACTAATCTTAGGAATCAATGCAAAGCAATGATGCTCATGCTTCATACCCTCCAAAAACTTTCTACCATCTACCAAGCAAATTCTGGTAGTACTACATACCTTTTCTTCCACCTCCTTCAAGGGCTTCAACTTATGATGGACTCCATCCTTTGTTAGGGAGTATGTGTTTGCACGACCATCATGGACAGTGCTCCTATCATACTACCATGGCCTCCCCAATAACATATGACATGCATCCATTGGTATGATGTCACACAGCACCTCATCATGGTATTCACCAATCTTGAACTTCACTAGACACTGTTCATTGACCAAAGCCCTATGGTCCTTTTGCAACCATGCAATCTGGTATGGATGCAGATGCTTTCTTCTTGTCAACTTCAACTTGTCAACCATCTCCTCTGAAACAAGATTATCAGTGCTTCCACTGTCAATAATAATATCACAACACTTACCTTCACATTTGCACCTTGTGCAGAATAAACTCTTCCTCTAATTGGGTTCTTTCTCCTCATTCAACAAAGTTCTTCTGACAACTAGAGTTTCTCCCCTTTCTACATCTTCAGAGTGCTTAGACTGTGCATCTTCATCCACATGTGCAACTCGTGCATTACCTTCAGGTCTTCTATTCATCCTTCCTTGATGTTGCAGACACTCGTATGCTCGATGCCCTTCTTCTCCACATTGGAAACATGTTCCTCTGAAACCTCCTCTTCCAAGTCCTTGCCCAGGTCTACCTCTTCCTCTTCCTCTTTGCTCACCATTATTCTAGTCACGAGGGCAGTAGGTATTATCTCCTCTCTGATTTCGACTGGTTCTAGCTTCTTCACTTTTCTTTGGATCTTCATTTTGGCCTCCATAGGGTCTTCTGCCAGTCCTTCCGCCTTGACCTCTTCCCCTTTGCTTGCTTTCAAATCTCTTATTCATTTTCTCTTCCACCTTCAAGGAAAACTAGTATACATCTTCTATGGTGGCCATTCTGACCAAGCTCAACTCTTCTTGAATACTTGGCCTCAACCCATTAATGTAATGGGCCACCTTCTCCTTGTTGGCCTCTCCATGGCTTGTCCTAATAGTGATCTTATAAAAATCTTTTGTATACTCCTTAACAGACTTGTTACCTTGCTTCAATCCTTGCAGCTTCTTCAACAGCTACATCTTATAGTCTAGAGGAATGAACTACTTCTTCAATTTCTCCACCATCTGATCCCATCTAGTAATCTTTGCTTTTCCTCTTCTATTTCTCTCTAACTAGACCTCCTTCCACCAAATACTAGTGTGGCCCTTCAACTTTGTCTTTGCAAACTTAACCCGATCTGGGTCCTCCACATCTTCATACTCGAAATACTCCTCCATGTCATTGATCCAATCAATAAGCTGTTCTAGATTCAAATCTCTAGAATATGTAGAAATGTTGATCCTGGGCCTCTTTCTGATCTTTGAAATGGCCCTCAACAACCTAACTTCTATAGGATCTCCTGTGTCTTCTTGTTCTTCCTCAGATAGCTTCTCTTCTGCTTCATCCTCGCTTTCTTCTCTTGTTCTTGGCTCAAACCCTCTTCGTAGCTCCTCTTGCAATGCATCGATTTGTCTTTGTAGGGCTCTAAAACCCTCTTCTATTAAAGCATTCCTCCCACCATGGTTTCTTCATGGAGGCATCTTGATCTATGCAGTAAACCCACAACCTCAGGTCCTAGTGCAAACTACCTCACGATCAGCGATCTGTCTACACACTCAGGAACCCTTGCTCTGATACCACTTGATGAAGGGGGTAAATCATAAAACACACAATAACAAAAATTACACATAGAAAATAAATTGACATTTTATTAATATGGGCAAAATATTACATTACAAAAGCTCAAATACAATCAGAGGATGAATCCCCTACAGGCTGCAACACATTACAGCTCCCTCTCTCAAGACTCTGGAATCTTTAGCCTTCTGTAATTCCCAAATCAACTAGGGTTTCCAATTTTCCCTGCCTTTTCTCGACTCTATACCTCCCTCCTTAACTCTACTACCCTATTCCCAAAAATGGTTATATATAGCCCTTTTTGGCGACCACTAGCTTAATTTTGAAATTTGCATCTCCCTTCAAAAATAGGTCAACTTTGCAGGGCCATAACTTTCGATCCGACTGTTGGATTTTCAATTATAATACCTTTTGGAAAGCTCTCAAAAAGACAATGGAGTGCAAGTAGTACCAATAGGTAGAGTACTTGGGTTTCCCACCAAATTTTGGGCCCATTCGGAGCCTCTAAGTGCCTCAAATTTGACTTTGAATATTTCAATAGGATTTTTGAAATTTGAAATTTTAATATCTCACAAATGACAAATGATATTAAAGTGATTTTTTCACCATTAGCTTCAATTCACCATTCTGGAGGTCCATGTAAGATTTTGTATCCAACCGTGCACAAATGCAAACTTACTAAAAATAGTAACCCTATCAAATTTAACCCTTATTGAAAAGAAACAACACATTTTTTATTTTTTTTGGCTGATGCAAGATTGCTCTTACACCCTGGATGCTCCTGCATCAATATATGTATATGTATATACATATACACATACATATGTACATATATATGTGTGTGTATATACATATATACATGTATACATGTATGTATATATATAGTTGTGTGAACACCTATATAACAAAATATGTAAAAGAATATAAGTATGTAATTTTCCATGTCATAACTGTGTATATATATAAGCACGTCACTACAAATATTTTTACATCCCTATTAAATGACAGAAGTTGATAAAATTTACAATGTTGTACACAAACTACCTGCATACAATAGTATAGAAATATGAAAATATGCATTTGATAATAGTGAATACACACATTGATTCAAGTTGTATAAAGATAGATAGATAGATAGATAGATAGATAGATATGTGTGTGTATACAAATATATATATAGTAGCTCGCCAATGTCAATGCCTAAGCTTGAGTGGAGGGGATTTCGTAAGCTTCTGGAATAATGGATAACGTAGTGGCTATAAAGGAAGCAACGTAAAAAATGATTAGGGTAAGAAGTTAGGTCTTTCAATAGGTGCATAAGGCAATGTTTATTTAGACCTTAAATGTTATAAACTAGATACTAATTGGAATGTGGTCCATGCTTCAAGGTTGTATATATAAATAATGAAAACCTCAACCCTAAGGTAGTCTAAAACCCATCATTTGAAATACAAGTGGTGATGCAAAATCATTACTTGCAAGTCGAACAACAATGATTGCCTCAACAATTATGGAGGCTACTCGACAATTTGAATTGATGAAAGAAACAAAGGTGAAATCAAAGAGACAAATGATTTAGTCACATGGATCATTGATGGGAAGCCTCAAACTCTAACTTAGTATATGCTTGGTGTGACTTCCTATTACTGGTTCCTGTACCCTGATTCACCGTTATGACCAGTCACCATTTGTATCTGATGAAAGATACATTCTCAACATGTTTTTGTGCTATGCATTTGCAATATACATTCGGTGAGACTCTTGTCTTCCATGTATGCTTCCAACTCTTCTATCGATGTCGCTCCTCTGCCTGATGGCATCTACCTTCAGCGTATCCTTCCCTATCGGTCAGACTTTCTCCAGAACCACCGATAATCTGATCACTCGGATCTGAACCTCAAGCCACGACTTCCATTCAACAGCTTGATCCTCCCTTCGGCCAGACTATCCTCCTCAGTCTGAGTGAGAAATGCTTTGTCGATGGCCTCTGTCTCACCGAAAAAAATCCAACTCCTTCAATCCAAACCCAAGCACATAGAGATGCTAGGCGATCTACTGTGCACAACCAAATTTGGTTCTCTACATTGCCAAATAGGAAAACAAAATAGAAAACGAAACGAGATAACTGTACAATGAAGCCATTCCATTGATTTCGACAAAAATCTTATCAGTGGAATGTTTCACATCGACATAATGCAACAACGGGAAAATAGAGAAAGGAAAAGAGATCTACAACTATGCAATTTTTAATTACAGAGAACAGAAAATAGATTGACGACATAGAATAGTTTGATTTCTCCTTCACAATGCTCGATTACATTCATACAATTGCATTCAATTACAATATCATATATCTAACTTTGTTCATTTCCCTGGGTTTATAAAATCGCCCTGAGTAGTACCAAACTGACTCCAAGTGGCTAGGAGACCAATCCAAGCGGCTGGGAGACAACCATTTTAAATAGCCTCCAACTACCCTACTGCCTATTTTTGGCATTATGCGGTTACAATTTGACAAATGTACCCTAAGTCACTTGGGACTTACAAAATGAACCTAGATACAAACTGAAATGAAAATGCATTGGTCAAATAGATCTTATTACAATGCAAACATGATTTTCTAAACAAACATAAACTTAAATGCCTCATAGAGGCCACCATGTGTTAGGTGCTCCTACACCATACACCCCACCTAGAAAAGAACTCATGTCCCATGAGTTCATTCTTTGTCATGCTCCATCTGTATCCTTTGCTGCCTCATGCCTTTCCCACGATCTCTAGACTGCAACTTGCTGCCATGGAATCAAAACTCATGCCTAGCATTGTAGGCTCTACTCACACCTTGTCACGAGTGAGTGCTTGCAACCAAACCCAAACTTTGCTCACCATTCTTCCTTACTGTCATCTCTGTCTGAACACTTGCATTCAAAACCTTGTTTGATGCTTCTTGTACAGCTGCTATGGTAGAATATGTTTGCCTTGCAACTCTTGTTGCCTCTAGAGGACAAAAATGGTCCCTACAAGAATAACATCCTCTTCTTTCCAATCAACTTGTGGCTACTTGCAAACCTACTCTGTGACCTTCTGCTGATCCATTTTAGACATTACCATCTGATCTCCATCGTTCAAAACTGAAATCGCCTTCAAACTGTGATCTTTGGTAACCTCACTCCTGGAGGTATCCTCAACTTTCCTTGTTTCTTCTTCATTGATCTTCACAAACTCTTTCTTACCCATCAAAATGACCTTGGTTGCCTTCTTTGCTTCAGTATCCTCATACAATGGTGTCATCACAAAAGTCTTTCCATCCTTCTTGATGGTGTATGTGTTAGTATAGCCATCATATAATGCTTTCCTATCAAATTGCCATGGCTTACCTAAAAGTAGGTGACAACACTCCATGGGCAAAATGTCACATAAAATTCTCTCCTTATATTCTCCAATCTAAAAATCAACATATGCATGTTCACTTACCAAAAGTGATTGACTGTCACTTACCCAAGATGCTCTGTAAGGAGTTTGATGAGGAGTTCTGTCTAGGTTCAATTTATCCACCATTTCCCTAGACACCATATTATTTGTTGAACCAGAATCTATGACTACCTTGCATATTTTACCTTTGCTTTTGTAATTGATCCTGAAAAGAGCTCTCCTCTATGATGGTTTAGTCTTCACTGGTTCTTTGAGCAATTTCCTCTTGATCATCAGATTTTCTCCCACTTCTGATGCCAAATTCACTTCAGGAGATGTCACACTTCCTGCATCCTCTTGAGTCAAAGTGGTTCTTCTCTCATTTCCATGAGAAGTTGAGGCCTTCTTTGGACACTTATAGGTCGGATGCCCTATCTGATTACAATTATAGCATCTCATGTTGGAGAACTTGGATCCTCTGTTTGATCCATTTGTCCCACCTCTTTCATTTGGCCTTCTTTCTCGGTAGCCTCCTCTGCTACTTGAGTCTCCAACTTGCTCTTCTTGGCTAGACTCACCACTAGGCCTCTAGTTAGGACTTCTTCCTCTAGAGCTGCCTCTAAAATTTCTGCAACCTCTTCCTCTACTCTACTACTCACCTTTCCTCTTCAGCTTCTCTTCAGCTCTTAATGCTACTTGAAAGCATTTTTCTACGGTTTCAAGGGTAAACAAATTTATCTCATCTTGAATATTGATCCTCAGACCATTTAAATACCTTTCTACCTTGGCTTTTTCATCCTCCATGTACCCATAATGGAGAGTGTATTTGTGAAACTCCTCGGTGTAAGTAGCCACATCCATGTCTTTTTGCTTAAGGTTTTGTATCTTCCTATAAATCTACACCTCATAGTCAGATGGAAGGAACTGAGACTTGATCTTCTCTAGCATTCTGCTCCATGAAGATATCATACTCTTCCCATTCTTTACCCTTTCTCCTTAAGTGTAATTCCACCATGTAAGGGCAGCACATTTGAGTTTAGTTTTTGCAAACTTAACTTTCTTACTGTCAGGAACTTCTTTGTATTCGAAGTAGTTATTCAGAGCCTCAATCTACTCCATAACTTCATCATCATTCATCTTTCCACTAAACATGGGAATATCTATCCGAGCCTCCAAAGAGTCCTTGCCAATTGCCTTGATGGCTTCCAGGAATTACTTTTGTTTAGCTGGTATCTTTGCCTCTTCTTGTTCTTCCGCTTCTTCCTCTTTCTCTTCTTCTCCATCTGAATCTTCCTGTATCCTTTTACCTATCTTCATTGCCTTCAATTCTACTTGGAGTGCTTCCCTGACTCCAATTTTCATCATCTCTTCCATCTCTTGAAATTTCTTGACCACTTCGGTGGTCATCCCCTTTGGAGGCATATCACTATCCTCTCCTTCGCTTTCTCTGTCTGACCTAAACATTCACAGACAACACCCAAATGCCAACACTTCTGCAAATCCTCAATTTGACTACAACACAATGCTCAATCAGCTGTCTATCCTACACGCTGCTTCACAAACCCATTCCTCTCATCCAATAGCAGATCCTGGAGATGAACTACCACTCTCTCTTGTAGTGGCCTCACTCTGCACCCTCTTCCAGTCAAATCTCTATTGGTGAATGGTCACGACAAACTTCATCATTGTCTGCCCACACACTACAGGAATATGATTCATCTACCTTCAGAAATCAAATACACAACACCTCCGCCTAGAGCTTTTGCTAGCTCTGATACCAATATGATGGGAAGCCTCAAACTCTAACTTAGTACATGCTTGGCGTGACTTTCTATTACCCGTTCCTATACCCTGATTCACCATTACGACTGGTCACCATTTGTATCTGACGAAAGATACATTCTCAACATGTTTTTGTGATATGCATTTGCAATATACATTCGGTGAGACTCTTGTCTTCGTTGTATGCTTCCAACTCTTCTTCTGATGTCGCTCCTCTGCCCAATGGCATCTACCTTCGGTGTATCCTTCCCTATCAGTCAAACTTTCTCCAGAACCGTCGATAATCCGATCACTCGGATCTGAACCTCAAGCCATGACTTCTGTTCAGCAGCTCGATCCTACCTTCGGCCAGACTATCCTTGTCAGTCTGAGCAAGAAATGCTTCGTCGATGGCCTCTGTCTCACCGAAACAACTCCAACTCCTCCAATCTAAACCCTAGCACATGGAGATGCTAGGTGATCTAATGTGCACAACCAAATTTGGTCCTCTGCACCACCGAATAGGAAAACAAAATAGAAAACGAAAGCAAATAATTGTACAATGAAGCCATTCCACTGATTTTGATAGAAATCGTATTAGTGGAATGCTTCACATTGACATAATGCAACAATGGGAAAACACAGAAAGGAAAAGAGATCTACAGCTATGCAATTTGTAATTATAGAAAATAGAAAATAGATTGACGACACATAATAGTTTGATTTCTCCTTCACAATGCTCAATTACATTCGTACAATTGCATTCAATTACAATATCATATATCTGACTTTGTTCATTTCCCTGGGTTTATAAACTCACCCTGAGTAGTACCAAACTGACTCCAAGCGGCTGAGAGACAACCATTTTAAATAGTCTCTAACTGTCCTACTGCCTATTTTTGGCATTATGGGGTTACAATTTGACAAATGTCCCCTAAGTCACTTGGGACTTACAAAATGAACCTAGATACAAATTGAAATGAAAATGCATTGGTCAAATAGACCTTATTACAATGGAAACATGATTTTCTAAACATAAACTTAAATGCCTCACGGAGGCCACCTTGTGTTAGGTGCTCCTACACTATACACCCCACATTGATTCAAGTTGTATAAAGACATGGATAGATAGATAGATAGATAGATAGATATGTGTGTGTACAAATATATATATAGTAGCTCGCCAATGTCAATGCCTAATCTTGAGTGGAGGGGATTTTGTAAGCTTCTAGAATGATGGATAACATAGTGGCTATAAAGGAAGTAATGTAAAAAATGTTTAGGGTAAGAAGTTAGGTCTTTCAATAGGTGCATAAGGCATTGTTTATTTAGACCTTAAATGTTATAAACTAGATACTAATTGGAATGTGGTCCATGCTTCAAGGTTGTATATATAAATAATGAAAACCTCAACCCTAAGTAAGTCTAAAACCCATCATTTGAAATACTAGTGGTGATGCGAAATCATTACTTGCAAGTCGAACAACAATGATTGCCTCAACAATTATGAAGGAGGTTGCTCGACAATTTGAAATGATGAAAGAAACAAAGGTGAAATCAAAGAGACAAATGATTTAGTCACATGGATCATCAAATGATGAAACAAAGACCTACTTCAATGGAGATGGTTCGACCACACAGTCGAATAATAAAACAAATAGGTGTGAAATAAAATAGTTGCAAATCAAATGATGGACCTCATACATGATTGGAAGGAGAAAAAATGAATATATATGTAAACCTGTATAAAAAATGAACCTTGAATATATATAAGTTAAGAAATGAAACCCTCAATATATGCAATTTCATTTTATATATAAAATGAGACCTATATATAAAAAATGAACCCTAAATATATACAAGTTAAAAAATGAAACCCTCAATATATACAGTTTCATTGTGTGTGTGTGTGTGTGTGTATATAATGGGAGCTACCTCCTTGGTAGCAGCTATATATATAATCAAACCATATAAAAAATCAAACCTTGAATATATATAATGAAACCCTAAGCCATAAATGAGTTTGAAACCCATCGTTTGAAATATTGGTGGCAATGTGAAATCATTACTTGCAAGTTGAACAACAATGACTACATCAACAACTATGAAGGAGGTCACTCGACAATTTGGAATGATGAAAGAAAAAAAGGTGAAATCAAAGAGTCAAATGATTTAGTCACATGAATGATGAAACAAATACCTACTTTTGTAAGCACTTGAGCTATAGTCCTAATCATGTACATGTAAGCATGAATATATACATAGCTCTCAGTAGAATTCTTCTTGGTGACATGTGGATCAAAGTTCTTCACCTTGTTTGTGTCTCCCTAATCCCTAGAGCTAACCTCCTAAGGTCTTTTTCTTCACAATTCACCCTTTATCGACAAGGAATTTTGTCAATTTCTAACCTTGTCAATTTAACCTACCGACATCACGAGATGGGAAATTCACTTTCTCTTGGCCCATTTCAACCATTTTAACCCTCAAAAAGATTCCAGTTAATCTCCCAAACCATCTCCAACCATCATTTTTAATACATATTTCCTTAATTCTAGGTCGCACCCTTTGAATTCTAGATCTCTGAGGGGAGATCCTAAATCTCCCCAAGGAGATTTTCCATGGTGAAATTGGTCACCAACTCTTCATGTATTTTCAAGAACTAATAGCACCATTGCATAGTGCTAAAAAATTATGGAATTTCAAAAAAATGGCACCCAAAAAGGATTATGTATGTGCTCCAACGAGCTCCCAGAAGTTTTGTATGACCTATTCAAACCTTTGTTTCTGGGTTGCCCCTTTTACAAGGGAAAATCTCCCTAGGTGACCCTAAATCTCCTCATGGGATGACCTTGGATCTCCAAGAGTGACCTTGGATCTCTAGAGCTGACCTTCCCTACTAAAAGGGGTGACCCAGTTGTGTTTTAAAACGTGAGTTTCTCTTCAGTTCTGGCCCAAATTTTCTCCAAATTGAGCCCTAATTATGTGAGTCACCTTCCCTAACTAATCATCAACTTTTCCTTACTAATTCAAGACTCCCAATCACTTCATTTTAACTAAAAATCAACTAATCTTATCTCCCCATCAATCTCATACTAACTCCATTCCTCCTTCAATGATAGGCTATCAAGGCTAGTTCACTCCCAATCAAACTCAGTTCACTGTCCAATCAAGCATGTTAACTCTTAAATCAAATGAGTTAAAGCTACAACCACCTCCACCTCTTTGTGAGCCCTTCCAAGCTATAAATACCCCTCACCTCTTCATTATTTCTCAAGTCTAAGAATTCTCTTCTTGTCTTCACAAGATTTTACAATCTTCTTCACAGGCCTTTGAGCCTCTTAGTTCATTTCTTTACTTTTCATTTTTGTAAAGCTTCAAACCTTTCCCTTGGGAGGAAAATTCATTGTTGCAAATTCTTGCTCAACTTTGCTTTTTTGTTCTCCATAGCATGCTTATGCTCTTCGCAAGATGTATGAGCCTTTTTCTTTCTTAGTATAGTCGTCAAAATTTCCAAAGCTTCAATAGCCTTGTTATGCTCGTAATTTGCCAAGCCATAATGCTTCATAGCTTCAAATAGCTCAATTCAATCAATCATAGCTTCAATAACTCAATCATTCAATTAATTACACTTCATCCCTGTTGCCAAGAGGATTTCCCCACTACTGTAGAGGAAAGAAGGTTTCTACAAGGAGTTCTGAGGATACGCCAGGCTCATGAGCCAAAGAGAAATCCAGTTTCTTTATATGCTTTCATAGTCAATTAAATCACAAATTTTCTCTTGGAGGAAGTAATCTTTATGTTTACTTTTTCCTTGATAGGTGTAGATTTGGTTTGATTAGCATTGATTAGATTAGAATTATTATAATTCATAGATTAGATTTCAATTCTTGAAGTTATTTCATTCTAGCAATTTCAATTCCTATATTAGATTTGAAAATCATCTCACAAAATACCAAAAACATGGTTTAGATTATATTTGGAAAATTCATATTAATTGCATCCATATTTCAATTCTTAGTTAAATAGATAACTTTTGTTATTTGAATTAGAAAAAGAACCAAAAAAATCATTTTGCATTCATATTAGTTGCATTCACACAAAAATACAAAAATATTAGGAAATTAGAAAAACTAAACCCTCAATTTCATCACGAGATACTTATTCACATTAAAGTGAGTTCAAACCCTTGATTCCATCACAAGGTACATATTCACATACAACATTCAATCAAAAGGTGAAACAAATGTTTGACTTCATGTCAAAGTCAAGGAAAGTCAAATTAGGTCAACACTTAGTCAACAAATTCTCTCCCAAGCATTCGATGTGCCCAAGGATAAGAGGAAATTGGATCGAGGCTATTCTCGAAGAGAGTTGAAATCCACCCAAGACACAACACACACAACAAACCATAGAAGAGAAAGAACACACTCTTAGGATCTTCTAATAGAGAGACATCATACAACAAAACATTCCAATGAATGAGGATAGGTTACAACGTGCAAGACTCATCAATGAGCAAAATAGTCTACCCACTAGGCATTGGAACTTGAGAAATCCAAACAGAAGAACTAGGACTAGGGACCCTTCAGGTCATATAATTATCTCAACCACAATAGTCCTAGAACAAGCTCGTCATATAGAAATCCATACTAAGCCTACAGACTAGCCAACCTCTCTCTGTAATGTTCTGCTTCCACGCACATAAAACCACCCCTAGGTCTCACCCCCACTTGACTAGCTCTTGCCACGAGAGCAAGAGTGACTCAGAGGTCACCCATAGCAAGGAGAGGGTTCATGTGTGATATCAAGGCTGACTCATCCATGTTATGCTTGAGTCATGTTTCAGAGCATACAACTTCAATGGAGATGGTTTGACCACACAGTCGAATGATAAAACAAATAGGTGTGAAATAAAATAGTTACAAATCAAATGATGGACCTCATACTTGGTTGGAAGGAGAAAAAATGGGAGACAAGTCGTTATCTACAATTGGCAACTCAGCAATGTCAACACCTGAGATCGAGTGGAGAGGATTCAGTAAACTTATGATATGATGGATAATGTGGTAGCTGTGAAGGAAGCAATGTAAAAAATGATTAGGGTGAAAAGTTAGATCTTTCAATGGGTGCATAAGGCATTGTTTACTTGGATCCCAAATGTTATAAACTAGATACTAATTGGAGTGTGGTTCATGCCAACACAAAACCCTAATGTGGCCTTAGGAACACAATAACATGGCCTTAAGAACTTTTATTATGGTATTTTGATTTATTTAGGTGAAACAATAAATTATTTATTTTCACGTGTGTGTATATATATATATATATATATATATATATATATATATATATATATATATATATATATATATTCGAGGAGTTGTGAAACTTGTTTAGTGGTCATAGCACATGGTTACTAGGGCGTCTATGCACGAGTATCGATCAACACTTTGAAATGACCACTTAAGGATGTATGTGCACATAATGACTCATCTCGCGATTGTTGTTACTACCCAGAAGCCAAAACAATGGCTTTAAGCTCTTAAGTTAGTCATAAAGGTATGCTAAAATCTTTGTGGAAATCTGATGTATTGTTTAGGAGCTTAAGGTGCACAAAGTTAGGGTGGGTGGGTACTAGGTCCTCTCCCTTAGTATGACCCAAAAAACAAAGCAAAAGTCAGATATACAAACCAAACCATTAAGTTTAATTCAATTATTTTGACAAGTTCATCTCTATGTGGAGGTTTATAATAAAAGTGCAGTACTGCAAGCAAACAGAACAACAGTTACAACTCCTTCTGCATTTGTCATTTTCTATCAATTTAAGCATCGATTTAGGGGAGAGAAACTAGTAGTTGTGCACCCTAACTTCACACCTCTCAAAATCATGTGGCAATATCAAATTACTCTTAAATTTTTACATCAACTTACTTGGCAAGGCCCTTTCTTATAACTAAGGTTTCAGGTCCACATCATCAAATATGATGCCACATCATGTTTTTTGTTCAAGTGTCCAAAAAGACCCCCAAAAAAATTAGACTGATAGTTGTGCATTAAGCTATAATAGTTGTGCATTTATTCATGTTTTGTTTCTGCATCACATGATGTGTTGCTTTTTATATCTAACTTATATATTTCATTCAATCATAAGTACTTATGGTCAACACTAACAAGTTCGAAGTCACAACTACAAGTACTATCCTTCTAAAAATATTGGGCATTAAATCCACAAAAAATGGCCATTAAATTCACAAAAAAGATGCACAACTATTGGAACATGCTCAACTAGTGAGTGCTCTCCCCTACTCAATGAAATATCAAAATAGTACTAAAAATTGAACTTTTGAGTTACAACAAGTATATCCAAGAAAAATAAAAGCAATTATACCCCCAAAAGGATTAAAAACTAGCAATCGCACTTGTAGTGTAATAGGCACGTCGATAGGTACTTTGAAAGGTCCCTTATTTCCTAAAAGGTCAATCAATGAAAACAACAATCCCTCTTCTTAAAAAAAAACATCTAGCAAATTAAAAACATAATCAAGCTAACTTTTGGTATCACAACAAGATAGCCAAGGCCAAAAACCCATCCAATATTACATGTCAACCACAACAAATTCAAGGCTAATGAGAGATTGAACAACTATTATAGCAGGCACCCTAGCATGAAACCAATACTTGTAGTAAAGGAAGGGATGGGTGCATTTGCCTTTGCAACAAAAGCCACACCCACCATCTTCATCACAACCACCACTACAACAAAAACAAATTATTTTTCTCCTCCCATTGCTAATAATAATATTATGGAATGACTTTATTATTTAGGGTTTCTAAAGACTAATCTAGCTTTCATTGCAAGCATCCTGTTGCTCAAGGTGCTAACTACCCAACCATATAGGATGATGAAAAAAATCAAGACACAAGTGCCAACCATTGATTTCCCACCATGAATGTACTTGATAAGTGAATGACAAAGATCTCTTCAATTGTCGTCCCTCATCTATTATATATTTGAAACTATCAATTCTCAATTGTATGCGCATGAGAGCTTTCCTTGCTTCACAAGGGAATGCCTATTAGTGTGATGGTAGGGAAATATGACCATTAAATATAACCACATAACAAGATCGCAAACTTTTATATGATGAGAAATATATACAAATGGCAAATGCTCTACTCCTTTTCTCTTGTGAATTCTCATACTTCGTTACATCAATTGGTTTCCTATCCATAAATCTATCTTTAAATCTAAGCCACCTCATTTGCACCTGGCCCTTGCCTCATCCTCAACACCAATGTCACTCCATAGACAAGAATGTTCATGATCATTCATATTGCCTCATTTTTCTTTAGTCACACAAGAAGGCTTTGCCCCTACCCCTCCTCCTACCAGTCGGATAAGAGGCACCCTCCATCACCTAGTGAGGTCAGTCTCAATCTTAGATTTAGGTGCTTCCCCTTTGCACCTTGCACTAAAGCCCTAGAATCCCACAAACAAGATGTCAAAGAAAAGAATGGCAATAAAAACCCTAGATGTGATTTCTTAATATTCTATGCATTCAATGATATTTGGATAATCCTCTATTTTTATTGTTGACTTCATTGCTTTTGATGATGATTTCTATGAAAGATTAAAAAGGAATAAAATGAAAAGTTTAAAGATCGTAGAGTGCATTCATTGCTTGAGTGATACTCTAATGCTTGATGGCTTTGATGCACATGTTTTAATAATGATATTAAGCTTTTAGAGAAAATATATTAATATGTTAAAAAAGGCAATGACAAATGCAAATATTTAAATCTTGGTTGACTATTTTGACAATGAAAAAATATAGTCATTATGAATAATAATTTGATATCTACAATAGTTCAAAGGATTAAATGTTGAATTTGAAGGTTTGGGGAGACTGTTGGACAGACCTAGAAGCATCTTAGGTCAAATTTTATATTATGTCTACATCTGAGATTTTAAAGCCATGAACTTGTAGGCAATTTAGTAGATCTAAACTTATTTGATCATTCAGATTGTATATGCTTCCTTGTGTCCAAGGAACCTTGCATATTGGCCAAAGGACTAAAAACACTTGATAGAGAATGTCATGTGTCTATTCTTGATTCCCTTGGGCCATCATCCATGTCACTACCAAGCCACATGTTAAGTTCTAATTTCCCTAAGCAACAACTTACAATTGTGGACTTGAGAGTACAAATACCAGTGACTCAAGGTTACTCACTAAGCTCTATTGCATAATGTTTCTTGTGTCGATCGAAAACATGGACATGAAGCAAAGTGAGCTTCAAATGAGACACCCCTCTAAAATACGATTAATAAAACTCTTGGGATCGCTAACCTTGGGCTCAATGGACTTCAAATTAATATTTTAGACTTAAAACATTTACACAACTTGATTATATAGGGTAGCTTAGGTTCACAAGAAACAAGACAAGTTAATACCTGTATACACCTAAAATTGGCTAGGGTCGAATTAAGTAAATATTTTAATATTTATCTTAATTCTTATTTTCTTCTGTCAATTAAATAAATATTGTAAATTTATTTGCTTGGTTCATTATCCCATAATTAAATGAAATCATTTTATTTAATTAAAATTTCAAAATCCTTCTAATGTCCTAAGTCCTAAAATCCACCTCACAAAATCCACTTCATCAATCCACCTCACCATGTTGCACATATAATTAAATATTCTTAATATTTAATTAGCTAATATCCTCTGTTATCCAAAATTGAATTCTTAATTCAATTGTCCCCCACTATTCTCCACTCATTGAATTCTTAATTCAATTGTCCCCCACTATTCTCCACTCATTGAATTCTTAATTCAATTGTCCCCCACTATTCTCTGCTCATTGAATTCTTAATTCAATTATCCTCCACTCTTCCCAAAAATGAATTTTTAATTCATCCACTATCCTCCACGCTTCCCAAAAAATAAATTTTTAATTCATCCAATATGAATAAAAGATTCACTTTTATTGCTAGCCATTGATCTCATCTTTTGATCCTCACCCTCCATTCCCTTTTTAGAAAATCTATAAATAAGACTCTTCTCTAAGCAATTAAGGGACTTCTTCTGGCATCCTTATCATGCCCAATTTTCTTTAGGAAATCTTCTTCTGGCATCCTCATAATGCCCAATTTCTTCTCTATTCTCCTCTTCATACCCTCCTAATGCCAAATTCATTCTAGTCTATCCATATCAGTTGAATGTAGTTAATCTATCCATCCCATATCCTTCATTGTCCCTGTGTTTGAAGTTCATCTTCAACACAACAAGTATCACAGCCATTCCGTTCTTGTCACCGTCAACAAGCAAGGAAGCAAGCTCCCTGAGGGCCAATCTTCTTCATCATCAAGGTCGAGAACAGATAGGCGAGCAATAGAAGTCAAAAGGTAAAGGTTGTAAGTATATCTTTGTGGTTATTTATCCTTCTTCCTTCCTATTTCATTGTTGTATTTGGGTTTTATTGTTCTTTATTGATCAAATCTATTTCACCCTTTACAATACCAAATACAAAAATCCTTCTAGATTTCAATTATTAAAAGTATGTTTCAAGTTTGGAAGGTTTAGATGTTTGCAAACCTTGACTTCACATTATTGAAGTTTATTGAGCTTTTTTCGTCTAGTGATGTCTTGCAAGTTCTTTGATAGAATCAAACTCCTATATTTATCATGGCTCACAAGCAATCTCAATTTTGTGGTGGCAAGTTTGTTTCACGTCTAGAGGTGCCCATGGGCCTAGAATTTTATTTCCAAGGAGCTTGGTGAGAAGTCTCATGACAAGTGCGGAGCTCAAGCCTTATGGTCCAAAGGAGTTGACATTAGGCATGTGGTGGTCGAGATCAAATTTCATCATTCCTTTAGAACAATTTTGTGCTTTTTCTATAGTGCATTACATTTTAAAAAAAAGTGTTTCTTTAGATTTATGTAGTTGCTATTTAGACTACACTAAATGAAAGTACCTATGGGAGAGCCTATTACACACGGAGTATTTATTACCCACATTAGAACATGATAGCCCATGCAAGCAAAACCACAATAGTTTGCATCAACCATAGATAAAATTAAAAGCCTCTCAAGTTCTTTGGATAAGAGAGCTCTCTGAAAAGGCAGCAACAAACAGAAACTTCAAAACAAGTGCCACCAAAAAACTTGGTTAAAAGACACAGGTTTTTAATAAGAACATTGTCATTTCCCCTAAGCAAATGAAGCTCCTTGAATTAAAAAAAAACCCAAATCTGGAATCTTTTTATATAACTGAGAACAAGAACACTAAATCTTGGTCACCCAAAAGCGTTAGTTCCCTTAAACTGGAAAGCATGTCTGGCACAAGTTGTCGTGGCCCAAATGCAATTTTTTCTTGTGGCTAGTTGCTCAAAACCGGTGCCTTACTTGGGATAATTTGTGTAAGCATGGTTTCCAAGGCCCTTCTATGTGTGTTTTGTGTCATAACTATGAGGAGAGTGTCTCTCATCTCTTCTTCCAATGTTCCTATGCTAGGGAGATTTGGCATTTTTGGTGGAGGGTGTGGAATATGCCCTGTTGGCATGTCTCCTCCCTGGCTGAGTTTGTGGATCGGTGGGACAAGGCCCCTGTTTCTACTTCCTTTCTTCAAGCTGCTTGGGCTATTGGCCCTTCCTTTATTATGTAGAATCTTTGGTTGGAGTGGAATCGTCAGATTTTTCAGGAGGTGATGTTGGTGGCCCCTCGCTTGTGGTGGAAAATTTTGCATTTTTTGGGTGAAACTGTTGCGGCTAAGTGTGATCTTACGGCATCAGTGTACCCTTGTGATGTTGGTTGTTGTCACTGTCTTCATCTTTCGCCTCTGCAACGTCAGCTCATGCACAACAGATGTAGACATCCTACCCCGAAGGTGAATAGGGAGGGGAGATGGTCTCCTCCACCTCAGGGTATGTTGTTCTCAAAATCAGCTACACTTGTTTTTGTAGACAACCCCCACGAAACTTGTCCATTTCGTGATCTACAATCTAAGTTCACGAATCGAGACAAGATTCTCTTGATCCCATACGAAGTCATATGGCATCCTAAACTAGTTTATGATATTCCCTCGAATCAATCCATCGATGTTTGCGCAAATCAATTCAGTTGTAAATAGACCAAAATATCAGTTTTGGTCATTTTTAGGGTGTTAGTGATTTTTAAGTCTTTACATGTAAAGTCGGCCTAAACCACCGCTTTTGCATCTCTTTTTTTTTTCACTTATGTAAGGTCGGCAAAAAATGCTGCTTTTACATCATTTTTCTTTTCTTACATGTCTGAGCGGTGCTTTTTACCCCCATTACATGTTCTTGTTGAAAAGTTGTTGCACATGTGGGGTCGGCAGTTTTTGCCACCTTTGCCTTTTTGTGGAACATGTGTAAGATCGGCCGAAATTGCCACCTGAGCAAGATCTCCGAGATCTTGAACTTTGAGTAGCATTAATGGCTGCCCGTGCGAGGTGTTAAGGGTTTGTTTAAAAGCTTTTTAATATGTTTCTTCGTTGTTTCTTTTTGTTATTTCTTTTATCCTAAAGTATCCTAGTCGATTCTTGAATCCCTCTTAAAAACCGTTTGATTGTGTTGCTTTTGGATTCAAATAGATTTCAAATTCATCGCCGTCACGCTTAGGTTTTCAAACTTGACAAGTAAGTCATTTCACTGCTTTCAATCTTTTAAAGATGTTGCGTTTCTTTTTTGTATTGTCATTTTTTGGCTCAATCTTTCATATTGAATTCTTGTTCTTTAAAATGCATTGTTAACGCCCTTAAATTAGGTTGTAAGGTCTTCCTATTTAAATGTCCAAACGACAAGAATTGCCGATCAAATACTTATGCCCTAGGTCTTAAGGTGATATGCATTGTTGGTGGTTTGTCCCGACCGCACCAAACCCATCTTTGAAACGTTTGTAATGTCGGCGATAGTTGCCACTTAAAATCTTTCCATGAGTTTGTAGATAAATACGAGGTTGGCAGCTTTCGTTGTTTTTGTATTTGAAGATGTGTCAAAATGGAAGTGTATAGGTGGTGGAATTCGCTGCCCTTACACGAAAACTTTGTAACTCTTGCTATGTGCAGTGTCAGAAAAATCCGCTATCCTTACATTATCTTGCAACCCTATCTTATATGCAAAGTCGGCGATATTCGCCACTTATGTGCTTTCATAAACTTGGTCATTGTAATGTCCTATGCAGCGTCGGTAGTTTTTGCCACTCCAACATACCTTTTCCAAGTGTTCATGTGCAGTAGCAGTGTTTTTCACCAACTTTGCACAATAATCAATTATCTTCCCAAACACATGCGCAAGCGGCCAAAATACCCACTTTTACACATGCAAACACTTCCTTATGCAAGAGTGGTCATTTTGACCGCTCGAGCATATTTTCCTAAATTTTTCCCAACACTGGGAAAATTCACCTTTCAAGACTTTTAGCCCACTTTCGCCTTTGCCTTGATTTGCGCACTCAAGCCCTTCAAATGCATGCTTTCTTGTCCATGATCGTCGAATTGCAGTTGACCCAGTTTACCCAATTTTTCCCCTAACTGCGAGATCATGGCCTTTTGCAGTTTTCAATCAATGTTTGTGGTGAAGTTCAAATTCAAAGTTTTCTCTGGAGCTCATGACAGAACCATCTCCATCAAAGGCCAAAGTCATGAAGTACAAATACCAGGGTGTCTTTCCAGTAACAGCAGTGCAATCAAACATTGATGAAATCAGAGACACAGAAATTGGGCATGTGGACATGGTAGAATTCGTGGATAGAACAAAATAGGCAAATCCATCCAAGCCCATGCAGAAAATCATTGACAGCAATATTCATTTGGTTGCATCATTTCCAGTCTCTACGCACCATCCTAAATTTGTTCTGCAAGTGGCCAATCACTACAACAGAGACACCAGAGTGGTGGTAGATTCTCAGGGAAATATAATCATGAGATTGGATGCAGAATTCCTCGACAAAATCTTCATGTGTCCACCTATTGAAAACATTGGACGGATTGATTTCGCTTAGGGTCAACAAGACTATGATAATGATGTGGAATCTGCTAGGAGGTATATAAACAACAAATGGTTAAAGATTCCTAGAGGTAATTTGACCAGATGGCCAAAGGATCTTCATAGGAGTGACTTTGTAGAAGAGGTCTATGATTTGATTACTCTCTTGAGTCGCATTAGAGGACTCCCTTCTACTTCCAAATTCCAGGACTGGATGTACACTTACATCAAGGTGATTCTATGGGGTAATCAGAAGATATTCTGGGGTGAACAGATCAACAATGCATTGCACGAGCAACTGGTAAGGGTCAATACCACCTTCAAATTTTACATGACCTCTTATCTTGTCTATGCTGCTGCAAGCATGAGAAACTTTCTAGGTTTAACCCAAGTGGGAGACAGGAGATTGATCCCTGTGTATGAATGCTACCCCCAAATCACTTTGAAGGGGTCAATTCATCATTTTAGAAGAGTCAATGATGCGTTCTTCTCAGTTTTCATGTGCTTGTGGGATGGTGAACTGGTTCAAAGAAGAGTTTCTGATGAAGCTTAGCAGGTTGTAAATTCTTTTGGTTGCTTGTTCCTGCAATTTTCCACCTTCACATATCTTTGGGTAGGGTACTATCCTGGTTACCCTTACATGCTGCCACGGTATCCCAGTGATCGCATTGTTCTTATGGAGCTTTGCAGACAGCTGATTGTGGTGCATAACAAGGAAATGGAACTAAAGAAATCAGGAATAAAGTTCCCCGTGGAAATTGGGAGGTACTTGATTCAATCTGCCAACAAAGCAAAGATAATTGACTCTGAGTTGCAATTGGTCACCATGAAGACCTACAAGAAAAGAAATTATTTTGACTTTAGAAGGGTTCAAGATAAAATCAAGAGGAAGTCAACTTTTCATGTGCCAATGGTCGAAGATATACGGGCGGATCTCAAGACTCAAAATGAGATAAGAAAACTAGATTTCTATAGACTTCATCTAAGTCAAATTGAAGAACTAGGACTCGCTGATATTCCAGATGGAATGGAGGATGATCGGAATGTCCTAGACCACAAATATGATGCAGAAAATGCTGAGGCTTCACATCTCCCAAAGGTGAAATTGTCAGTCAAAGAGGAGACATCTATCAGGAAAAGATTCCAACCAATACTGGCAAACACCAACTTATGGTTGGAAAGTAAGGGGATTAAGTTGAAAGAGTTTCTTACAGGATCTGAAGCTGAAACACAGGAGCAAACAAGTAAGAAGGTCAAGAACCGAACTAAAAATAAGAGTGACACCCCTTCTTTCTCCAAGATACACAAACCAAAGATCAAATTTGTATCTAAAGGAGGAAAGAAGAAGGAAACCATAGAGGCTTCTAACGCCACTAAGTTAGATGCTGAAGATACTAATGATGATCAAATGGAAATTGAAGATGTTGAGACTGAAGAACAAAATGTTCAAAAGTCTAAGACAAAGGTATCTGATGAAGCTGAACAAGGTGAAGAAGAAGATATAGAGGTAGAACAACTTGATGGTTCCCCTCAAACTCCTGTGAAAGATCTTCCCTCCGAGACTTGAATTTCTACGCCTCCTCATGTTCCAATTTCTGACAATTTGCCAATGATTTCAAGTGTTCCTCTTTCTCTAATTTTTGTTGTTTCTTCTGATAATACTCCTCCATCCATGAAGGCTAGCTTTGGAACTGTTTTTGATTCTTCTGGTTCCATTCCAAGCTTATCTTCCCCATCTTTTGATATCGGGGAACAAACTATTTTAGAAAACCTTCTAGACGCTTCACAAAAGGTTGTTGATACAGGTGTTGTGTTTACCAACACAAGTCCAATTGTCACCATCACCGGTATAAACATGGAGCTACCCAAGCAAGTAGTGGATCCCTCTTCGGCTATTGGCGCTTCTACACTTCCTCCATGGCTATCTGCCTATACTCCAAAGAGGAAGAAGCAAGCCATCTCACCTGATGAGATTGACATTGAAAAGTTGTTGCCCATGAAAGCAAAGAACTAGATGAAGAAGCCTAAGACTGTTTCTAGGCTGGTCACCGAAAAGGGAATTAGGTACCGGAAATTGCCAAACCTCCTGAAGATGCCACGGTTGACACTTTTGACATGAGTAATTATGTCATCTCAAGGGTTGAGTTGGGTAAAATGACTCATGAGGGTGTCAAGGCAGATTTCCAGACCACTGCCAGTACCCTACTTGAAAAGTATGAGGAAGCCAAGAAGGAGAAGGAGCAGTACAAAGCAAAAGCAGAACAACTGGTTGTTGTCCTTCAAAAAATCATGAAGTCATTAGAAATAGTAGAACCCATGGCAGTGACAGTGGAAGATCCCCTGATACAGAAGGTTGCAAAAGCGCAAGCCAGAGGTAAGATAGTGGGGGATGTAATGGAGCGGTTGTTGGCTCAAGGACGAGTTCTGCTAAAAACCACTGTGGAAAGGAAAGAGAAAATGTACAAAGCTAAAGCTGAGCTGGACAATCTGGTAGATCTACTTTCACAAGAGCTGCAAGATCAAGAAGAGAGCCTAGAAGAGTGGGTAGACATGAAGAAGATCAAGATAAAGAATATGATCGCCATTGGGGTCATCACCAACAGGGAATCATATCTTAAAACCAAGGAGACCCTAGCTCATCGTATTTACATAATAAAGAGTCTACTTGAAGATCTATGCCAAGCTTGAGAAGCCAGTGAAGATAGTGATGTCACACTCCTACACCGGCTAGAAGAACTTCCTTGCACCTTGACAAGGGAAGATCATAGTTTCCTCATAGCATAGGAAATGATAAGTTCTTTTGAAGAAATGGTCCAAAAGAAATTTGAAGAGGAAGTACCCTCATTGTTTTCGATTGATAACCTGTATGACCAACATTCGACTCTAGAGAACTTGAAAAATAATCTGGACAAGCATGAAAAGGCAATAAAGGCGGTGAGAGATTCAATTCTCTGAGCCCGCACCATCTCAGGGAATACAGCAAAACCAGATGCATGCGAGATGTCGGTCGTTCAAACTATGTACCAGAACTTCCTAAGGAAAAAAGATGGAAGAAACTAGTGCCTTAGCTTATTTTTCTTAGATGATATGTAAATTGAATTTTGTTTTGGACATTTACACATGTAATTTTCCAAAATGTAATTACATGTGATACAAGAGAAGTCCCAAGTCAAATAGGACTCTTTTGTTCAATAAGTCAAAGTAGTTGTAGATTTCCTAAATTTTCTCAAGGCCTCTCCCTATAAATAAAGAGGGTCTCTTTTGTAAATATTATCTTTTGTCTATTGCAAGAATACTCTGGCGAATTGAAAAGCAAATCAAGACTTTGTGCTTTTTGTGAAAATCAATTATCAAATATTTATCAATACAAGAAAGCAAGTTCAATTCCAATCTTTGTCTTGGGATTATTTGTGTTGTGATAGTATTGTTCTTATGTCTTGCTATCATAATTTTCTTTGGTAATAATTGAAGTGTGGAGTTTGTTTCAAGTGATTGAAGAGCACTCTTAATTTGATTCTGATAGACTTTGTGTTATCAAATCATTTGTGAGGATTATGTTCATGTTTGTGAGAATACAATAGTTTGGAGACTTTGCGCTGCAAGTTGTTATATTCATTTACTTTTATCATCTTGAAGAGGAGTGAAGACTTTGGGCTGCATTCAACTTCAAATAGTTCTATTTGCAATTAGTAAGTGAGGTAATAGAAAACTTTGTGTTTCTGTGATTTTGTGATAATTTATAAGTCTTTTATCAAGAGTTTGAAGTATAAACATCTATTCTGAAAAAAGAGAATGAGATGAGATGGAACCACCACAAACATAGTTTTTAGTGTACATAAATTTCATGTTGTTTTGTTTGTAAAAGTCAAGTAACTAGAGGGAACCTCCCCTAGCTGAGAGGAGAGAATTTGTCTCATCATAGCTGTGGTTGATATCCCCATTTTGCCGTTAGCGAGTTAACGACAAAATATTCACCCAACAGGGTACACTAAAAATCAACACAGATGGCTCTTCTCGCGAAAACCCTAGTCATGCTGTAATTGGTGGTGTTGGTCGGGATAGCTCTGGAGAAGTTTAGTTTATCTTTTCTGTTTATAAGTGCCTTCATACTAATAATCTTATGGAGGCTCAGGCTATTTTAACGGCTGTGGAGCGTGGAAGTCAATTGGGGTGGCGAAGGATCATATGTGAGTTTGATTCCCAGGTTGTGGTGAACTTGTTGAATAGGAGGCATTTAGATAATGTCAGTTGGCATTTGGCTTTGATTGTTGGTCAGATTCTTAACCTCTGTGCTTCGTTGGAGTATGTTACTTTTACTCATATTCCTAGAGAATGGAATAGTGTTGCTGATTGTTTGGCTAAATGGGCTTCTGAACATAGTCATGATTGGAATTTGATGGACCGTGGTTGTTTACCCCCGGATCTGTCTCAACATTTGCCTCACTTAGTGGAGTTTGATAGGGCTTTGTAATTTTCTTGCTTTGTACTTCTTGTTTTAATAAATTTTTACCCCTCCTTTATGTTACAGTGAAGTTGAAAACTTAGGACCAGGGCATATTTGCTTGGATGGATGGTGGATGGATCCTTTTATAGTCTACAATGTCGGTCGGCCTGTTTTTGGGTCTACAAGTGGCTTATAACATATGAGACTACCTCATACTTCAGTATGCAGGAGGTACCTAACTGTGCTTCAAATATGAGGCATACATACCCTACCCCTACAGGATTTGAACTTGCGACCTCTCTTTACATTTCGAAATGAACCGTAAACACCTGCATCGTTACTGTTCCAATAAAAAAATTCAATTGACAGTTCATACGACATTAGAGCCCAAATGTTTCCGAGCCATTCTTTAAACTGCTGAACAAGAGATCAAAGAAACAACTTCCACAATCATCAGCTTAACAGACTGACCTGCCCTAAAAATGCATCAAATTTAAATAATCTCAACAATCCAAGGCAGAACAAGGTCATGGAGAACCTAGATATCTACTGAAACCTAAATTTGCTAAAAAAAAATGCAGAGCATCTTCAAGTACCGTCTTATGATAAAATTAATCTGTTAACCACTTACAGAGAGCTCGTGTGATTGAGCAGGTGGCATGAAATTTGCATGGTATGTATCATGATTTGAATGGCAATGTGCTCATACCGTTAGCCTCCCGCTCAAAAACTATATGCATTATGGAACAGCAGAAAATATAATTAACAGAGCCTTTAAATTTAGACAATATTTTTTATTTCCAATGATCTGATCCATCACTTAAACATAGCTGTTTTCAATATAATGGAGAAAGAAGAATGAACAGTGGTATAACTAATGCAGCCATGCAGAATGAACCTGCTTAGAAGTTGACAGATGTGCACACCCTGTTCCTAAATGCCGGCTATGTGCTCTGCTTACAAAAAGATTGAAAACATAACATTAGAGAGCGGTGTGATATTGATTGAGTTTGCTCTATTTTTTATTACACCATTTTATTTACTAATTACTAACTACAAATTGTTCTCCCAATGGGGAAAAACATGAAGCAGCCAATCAAAAATTGGGGCTCAATCATTTTCCTGGCAAAAAAAATTGCCCTAAAAAATTGCCAAGAAAATTAAAACCTTAGCATAACCAAAAAAATATTATGTTGATGAAGACAGACAAATATCTCGGAACGAAAACAATAGTATCCCTTTCAACAAAAATACAAGGATCCTGAAGATCTAATTCAAAAGGACAATAGTATCCCTTTCAACAAAAATACAAGGATCCTGAAGATCTAATTCAAAACCTAATGCAAGCTAAGCAATCTACCATAAAAGGAATCAAACATTCATTCCCAATTCATAAACCATATGAAGAAACCAATAATTTAAATCAAATGGCATGAGGTTCAGCCCATAAACAACTCATTTCAGCACAAATAGAACTAGAGTAATGGTAATAGTTATCACATTTTGTATACCCTCTGTAGTGTGTACCAAGGGGAATTGTTAAATTTACTCTGTTAAATTTACTCTGACTCCATAGATTGTAACCAAGGCGAACTGCCATTGAGATCGCATGTTTCAGTTCCTCCCTTGATTCAAACAGTTTATGGACAGCAGGATATTTTACAGTGATGCCCATTAATATACCATATTTCCATTAAAATCACAGTAGTAAAAAACATTTCTGCAACAAAATGCAAAGATGGACAAAGTCATGATACCAGCCATCACATTTTAGTATTAGTTTTGTGTGGGGGCCGCGCGAACACAAGCCCCCTCTGTCACAAATTATGACGTGCACTCTCCACAATGGGAGATGCTAGACAGAGCCCCCTTCCTTGTGCAATGAAGGTGCTCTCTCTAGACCATCGGCCTTCCTGATCACTGATTGACCCCGCCCAGGTAAGTATGCTTCTCTCTTACCCCTCTCCTTCCTCTTCTACTCCCTCTTCTCCCTTCTTTTGTTCTTCCCACACATGTGGGATCAATAACACCCTCGCTGCCTGCCTCTTCTCCCTTCTTTTCTTCTTCTCACGCGTGTTTTGGTTTCTGCGGTCCCATAAGCCGTCTGACCTCATGGACATTATTAAAAACCTTCATTCATTCATTCAATACCAACACTTTTCACCAAACCATTTACTCCACTGGGCAGCGTAGCAGTACCAGTGCTATCTCTATGTATTGCATCTAGCCCCGTCCACTGTACGCTAACGTTCTTTCTCACCCACAAGGGAGACATCAACAATTTCAAATGATGGGGAAAGCTGTTTTAGTGATTGGTATAAGCCTGGTCAGTTTTTCCTTAATCTTTGTTGCAACAACGTTTCTGCTAACATGGTTGTGTAGCCCGAAAGAGCCGCAACTTAAAAGTTTTTGGTTACAAAGAGATCCAGACCGCTACAGGAGGTTTCAGACTGGAATTAGGAAGGCGGGCCTTTTGAAAAGTTTACAGAGACGATTTACCTGATGGAAGGGCGATTGCTGTGAAGTCCGTCTAGTTATAAAAAAGTGCACTTGATAATTACTTGATATGAAACAATCCATCTGAATGGTGTTAGGCACAAAGTGACCAGATCAGTGCATGTGTTTCCCATCACATATATTTGAATTACTTAACTTTATTCAGCGCAGTAAAGAACAGGGGAAAAATTACCTTCAAAATGGTTTGAACATCAGATGTTGCTGGCAAAAAAGTGCAGAGGCCATTCTAGTGAAGAATGTAAAATGGTCTACCATTAAATCCCGTGTGTATGCTTTCTCAAGGGCTTCAATTTTTTAAGATTGTTAGCAACGTTTTCTGTTCTCATAGAGTTATTGTATTAGGGTTTTCGCCCTTACAATTACTTTCTTAGTCAATTTATCAATATTTAATCACAGGGTAAATCTTAGTATTCAAGCAACCACCAACTAAATCTCTTAATCAATTGCCATTTTTCTTTGCAATCATATTAAATATGTCTGCAATTTAGTATGCTTCTGGATTTAGCGGTGGAATACTATCTCTTATTACATGTCTGTGCTTGTAATTCTGAAGACTTTTCACCTTGCTTTTATTCCCAATTGCCAGATGCATAGAAATAAAATGTGAAGAGAAGTATATCGATGCCTCCAAGAGTCCAAACAAGAAAATGAGAAATGTAAGACTAGCAAAATCGTGGATCAAGTTGAGGAGATTCAAAAACAAGAAAATGGAATGTAAGACTAGCAAAATCGTGGATCAAGTTGAGGAGATTCAAAGACAAATAAAGCTGAAACAGAAGTTCAATTTTGCTAATTAATGGTGAAATCTAAACTAATACAGACATAAACTGCAAAATTGTTATAATTTCATATTGAATTAAACCTGGATTACAATTATAAAGGCAATGTTTTTCATGTCGCAAAAAGTAAGGTCTATTGAAGGGGCTAAGCCTAATTTGTGGGAATGATGGTGTCTTACACCAGCTACTAAGATTCAAATCTCTGGAGGTGTGATTAGACCAAACTTAATCTCTAAGTGACTTTGACGGAATTGATCCCTCCACTCATGACAGCTTAACCGAAGGAGGTTTCTAATAAAAATATATACATATCAACATGTTACAGAAATACTGATATCTATGTAGCCTGATTGATTCCATTTAAAAAATAGTGACATCTTACCTAATAGTTCAATGCAGGTCAAAACAGGAGACTTAGGGACAAACATTGTCTTATCATGATGCTAACTACACTAAATTATTGTAAATTATGCTATATGCCAAAGCTTGTCAGCAATCTTCATTAAGATTATCCAACGAACTCAATTAAGGAAAAAATTTCTGACATATTAATTTATAAAATAGGTTGTCACTAGTCTTCGAACTCAATTAGAAAATTTTTTTCTTAACATATTAATTTTTTATAGTCGTCACATGATCATTGTAATTCATCCTAGTTTTAGTTGGGTTTTCTGCATAAAATGACTATCAGTGCCATTTACGAGGGACATACTGAGTATCCAGAGTGGGTTTCCCTTGGAAGGACAGTCTATCTATCCTGAGATAAGATTTCATATTACTAAAATGTTATTCATTTTGCACCATAGTTATTATTGTTAATGACCATTTGAATTTTCAGGTCTCACTATTTGTGAGACATTGTATAAAACTCTAAGCAATCTCTCTATTCTCTATTGGAAAAGCGTTAAAATCAAGACAAATTAAGAAAGACAGAACCTGATATACATTGCTTGTACTATTGCTGAACTTATGATTCCTATGCCAAGTGACTAAAACACTGATATATGAACAACTAGTTGCTTACAGAATGTACGCATTAACATACATAACTCATAAAAATTGGGATCATAAGAGAGACAACTGTCAGAGGCTAATATATAAAATAATATGAAGATTATATATCTATACTTAGAATATATTCAATTTTTTAATCCCAAATATGGAGATTATATATCTATAATTTGAAAATAATTTGGAATATATTCAATTTCTTCAACATAAGTTTCAAAACTTTGAACAGAGGATTGGGAGTTTAGATCCTTAATATGGAGATTAGATATTTAGAATTTAAAAATAATTTGGAATATATTCAATTTCTTCAATAGACAGTTCCAAAACTTTGAACAGAGCACTGTAAGTTTAGATCCCAAATTTAAAAAAAAAAAAAAAAAACTATTTGGATCTGTTTGTCATTTTCATCATACACTCAAATTCAGTAAAATCAATTCTACCATCAGAATTTTTGTCAAATCTTGCTATCATTGTTTCACAATTCTTCAAGTCTTGCCCTTCTCTCTGTTTTAGGTTTAGGAAGACTTCTTGAAGTTCAGATGGTGTGATAAAACCATCACAATCTTTATCGAAAACAGAGAATGCTTCTTTTAACCCTCCTTCATGGGACACTTTCTGCAAGCTTTCTTCAGATTCAGCTTCCTCCCACAGACTCTGGCAAAGTTTGCAAAAATAATTAGAGCTCATATGGTCCTGTAAGCCCATCATGATCTTCATATCATCATCACAAGATGATATTAAACACCATCTTGAGGGCCATATGAAAAGGATTGAATTGAATGAAAACCGGAAATTCTTGCAACCAAATTCACAAAAAAAGGCTTGGGAGCTACTTCTGCTCTGCAGAATTGTGGTTAATGCAATCTACAATTCCTTGTTATAAAGTCCTTTGATTGACTGTTTGGAGTTTCCTTGAAGTAGGCCGGAAACACCCAGTTGGTATCTGTGTTATAATTATTGATCGTTTATAGGAAGGTAATTTCCTTATAAGGATCGATTAAGAAGGTGGAGGGAAGGTGGAGGGAAGGATTATTATCGCCTGCCTTTTATTTGGAATTGTTTTTGGCTGTCCTTGTCAGACCTTAAGAGGACGGCCTAAATTTGACGATGACTGTCAAGCAAATTTTTCAGAACGAAGTTGTCAATCAAATATAGACTAAATATATATATAAATATTCATATAGAAATTTTGAAATCAAATATAGACTAAATATATGTATAAATATTCATATAGAAATTTTGATAGACTGTTTGAGATCTCCCCTTTCAAATGATACAGTCTTCTTAAAATTGTAATTATATTTTACAACTAAAATGACTAAATATGGTCATACAACCATCAAATATAGGCCTTGTAGTTGAGAGAATTGTTTCTCTCTCTTCTTATAATTGAAGGAAAGAACCACACAAATTCAAACAGAAATAAAAATGAAATATAGAAGATGGGATTGCAAGGGCCTAAATTTGATGGTTGTGTGGCCACATTTTTGCCATAAATTATAATCCAAAATTTTTAAGATTGTATGAGGATAGATTTTTGGCAACTGTCTTAGGATAATTTTGTATAATAGAGAGTAACTATGAAAGATAACTATCACAAAATAATTGCTTGGTAAGTAGGGTTGATTGTTAAATTTAGGGTCTAAATTTGTGGGTATTACTATTTTAAAATGGAGTGATGTCTTGGATTTCACGTCATGTGGCTTATTTTTAAAGTTGTATGCACTAAGTTCAGTTTGAAGAAATTGTATTGTATTAAGCTAGGCAAGACTTGAACTACCACCTTGTGGTTTAAAACTCACAATCATTTATTGCATATACTAAATATTTGTAAACAACTAGGTTAAAATTTTGAACTTCCTCAAATTTTGACAAGCTTCATGTAATTTTAGAGTGTTGGGCACTTTTCCCACCAGAAAGTTAGTCTACGTGCATGAGATCACTACATCATTGAGCATGCCTTATTAAACTCCACACTTCCATGCCGGCATATCACTCAAGGAAGTTAACTTGAGAGCTCACTTGAGGCACGAAATTCGACCGGTCCATGTTGGTTTTCGATGTGTCACAATGGTTTTAAGGAATGCTCAAGAACTCAAATCAAACATATAACCATACCAATGAAGAGAGAGACATAATAATCTTAAAAGACATATTGACATAATCAAAACATCAACCATTCATTATATTCATTCAAATTGGTCATATCATTTGTTTCATGCTCTATTCTCCACAAAATTCTCCTCAGCAACAGAAGTAACAATATTTATCTAACCATTGGATCAAAACACTCTATTAGTAACAACTAAAAGTGGCAAATTCATAACTAGTCACCCCTTTCCCAGACCCAAAAGAGAGGTGCATATAGTAGTGGGGCCATTGCCTCTCACTAATTATACTTGCTAACAACCCTCTTAACTTCCCCAAGTTTATCATTGTCATGAGTGCCTAGAAAATCACTCATGATATCCTGTAGTTGCACTCCATGCTTCATTTTCCTAGCACCCCCTAGATCCATGGGAACCTCTTCCTGACATTGGTAATTGTCTTCTACATGCACTGCTAGATTCACACCTCTTTTGTCTGCTTCTTACTCATCTTTGTTATGAGCAGGTCTTTTATTGATTGTTGTCTGGGTCTTATGCGGCAAGTGTAAGAAGGGTTTTCTTTGTCTCATGCCATCTATGAGGTCCTTCATTGGTTCTTTTAATGCCTTTGGATTCTTCAAAACTAGTACCATGTCACACATTCTTGTCAAAACTTGGGTTACTAGCCAAAGTTGTACCTTAACCAAAATTGGGATGAACATTACCCAATACTAATTTGGTTGACTATCCTTGGTCAACTCTGCTCAACTTTTGCAAGAAGCTCAGGAATCTCTACGCAACAATGTTTAAGAATGCCTCCCATTTCAAAATAGTTGGTTGAATGATGCCAATGATTTCACCTATTCTAGCACTCAAGTCTTCTAACTTTTTAAAATCCCCTTCTAACTCAAAGGTAAGCTCCTTTAGTTCTTCAACATTGTTTTCTTCATGCTTGCACTTATCTCCTTAAGTTGTCCCTCCTCATCTAGGATTTGATTATGAATTTCCCCAAACCGCTCTTCAATTTTTATCTTTCATGGCAATGATAGCCTTCCCCCTATCTTCCACATCCTTCAAAATCTTTGAATGAGTTGCCTTATCCTTGAAAACATTTACTATCATTTTTAAGGAATGCTTCTTTTGGATGTCTTCTAGGAGGTGCATGGAAATGAAAGCTTCCTACTGAGAAAAACCCAAAAATGCTTCTTTTTTCACGGTGACCTTTTCATCAATATCTTGTATAAGGTTCATGTATGTACATCAAGTTATTCCTTGAGTCATTCCTTGGCTACCACCCCCTTTATTTGTTCTTCCTCTACATGCTCTGTCTCCTTGCTTCCGTCATCCTTCCTTTGTTTCAACATTGAATCAACCAAGACTTCAAGCTTTTGCATTCCCCCTGATTGGTTGAGTACCACTCCATCTAAAACCTTAGGATCTTCTTGTATGATGTGGTGAAAAAGGTGTACGAATTTTAAACCTATTTCCATCTTTTGGTACTTAGCATCAATACCCCTCTCCTCAATTTCTTGCTTCTCGTCTTTGAGTCACTTATTCTCCTCCCTGAGTTGTTTGTTCTCTAGCTCTAGGTGTTTGATCTTTATCTTTAGTTCTTTTACTTTTTCTAAGATTTGTCACACAACATAATTGTTAGTAAGATTTTGCTTGGCCACCTCTATAGTTATTTTCATCAAGACATTCTTGGCTTGAGTATTGCTTAGGCATAAAGGGTCAAGTAAATCAAGATCCTTCTAGCAAGCTAGCCCATCACACAGTTGGAGAAGAAAGTCCAGTGGAATCTCATATGTGGCACATCAACATAGGAATCTAAAGCAAAAGATAATTCTTGGTAAGTCCTAGGTAGGGTGCTCTCTTGATCAATTAGGTCCCATAAATACAACTCCTCGATAGGGATGCCATACTGATAATGAGCATGCAAAACTAAGTTTTCATAACCATATAGCTTCTTTAGGAAATGCCCCCTTGGCCTATACTTGCTATCTTTCTCTCCTTCCCTTGTCTCTTCCTTGCTTAAAACAAACCTATCTTCCTTTGGAGACTGGGATTCTTCTTCCTTCTGCCTAGGGGATCCATCTCCCTCCCCTTCAACTTTATCTTCTTCTTCTCCTTCTTTGTTTCCTTCAGTTTCTTCTATTTCTATCTTAGGGTGCTCCTTTGCAAGCTCGTGATCTTCTTCATCATGCTCAAGGGTCAGATTGGTGGTTTCTGGCCTCTTTTCTTCTTCTTCTTCTTCTAAACCCTTCTAGAATCTTGCACATTGTCAATGATTTGCTCCATATCTACATCAAGACCTAATTTTGGTGGACCAAAGGTGTCATGAGTGGGCAACTGAACCACTTCTTGTTCTTCATGGCGTTTAGAGTTCTTCCTTCTCCATCCAATGCCTTCTACGATATTTCAACTGATCTTTGCACTTTCTTCCTTCTTCTTGGCCCTCTTCCTCATTCAACCCTTCTTCCTTTGATTCATTGATAACTGAGCACACATTACCTTGTTGTGGTCTCTTCTTTGACCATTTTTGATTGATTGTCATTCACACCAGAGTGCTTAAAAACCTCAATCTCATCCTCCTGCTTGCCACTCTCATCTTTCCTCTTTGGCTCAAGGTAGTAGACTGACTTATGCACAATGTTGTTCACTGCAATGGTTATCTATGGGTCTAACTAAGTTACATTTGATTCAAATTGCTCCACATAGGATCTTTTTCTAGGGTAGACATATGTAGTGTGAAGTAAATGGGTGTCCACATCTACATGTTCAACATCAATTTTTATATCTCTTCAATATTCAAAATCTAGTTTATGATATCTACAAAATAGCTGGTTGTAAACCCATAAGACAATTTTACCCATGGTGACATGTTACCATCCTTCAAATGATTTTTTTCCAAAGAGTAGTGTTGCATAATAGTAAATTCTTCTTGGCTTGCAACTAAGCTAGGAAGGACTCTAGGGATGTGCCACTCATTCTCAAAGATTGTCTTCAAGTGCTCGAACCAATTGTCTAACCTAGTCTTGTACTTGCTTGTGATGATGCATGGCATTTGAACTCCTAAAACCTCTTTGCTGGGGACTTGTCTTCTATAGGAAAACACCATCTCACCATTTATTCTCCCTTGGGCACTCTAATCTCACAGAAGACTATAAGAAGCAAAATTGTTTCCCATATGAATTTGCCCCCAGTCTTATGCATTATTACAACATCTTCTATGATGTTTTCGTCAATGTACTATGATTTGTTTAATTTAACCCCTTTGGCCATTTGCCCTACAATGTGAAGGAATTTCCTAATGATCTCCCCCCATTGTTCAAAACCTACCAATTTGCAGCTTACTAATTGCATGGCTACCCTTGTTGTTGAGTCCTTAATGTTCAAAATTAGAAACATTTGCCCTTCCTTCTTGTATTTGAGATTGACAACAATTTTGTATATGGCCTCCTCATCCTCAAGCACCAATGCCATATCTTCACCAACACATAGCAATCTTGTTACATGGATAATGAACATCAAAGTAAGCCTTATCATGTTCCCTACAAAATAGAAATATCCTTCATCGATGCATGAGAGAAGGAATTTTACCAAATCCTGTGGCCTCCCAAAATACTTAAGCCTTATCATGTTCCCTACAAAATAGAAATATCCTTCATGGATGCATGAGAGAAGGAATTTTACCAAATCCTATGGCCTCCCAAAATAAAGAATTCAAAGATTTGGAGAACTCTTATGACCTCAAGCTTGCACTTGACACTATCGTCGAAGATGACTCCTCCTTTAGGCATCTTTTTATTGGTTTGTTACATGCAGTCCTTTATTAAATTTGATTCATGACCTAGCCCACAATGGTTGAACTTAGAGATCTTGCAATTAGTGATGGAAGAGGTCCATTCTTCTCTTTGTAGCACTGTGTCTAGGTATTGTATCTCTACAAAGATGTTATCAGATGGCACATGGGTCTTTGTTGCCTTCTTAACCTTCTCACTAAGTGTCATTGGCTTCTATCCCTACACATGCTCGCTCCACTTCTTTCCTCTCCACTGCCTATTTCTTCTATGATTATCTTTCCATTGACTTCCTCCTCATTCATGATAAAAACATGGTCTTTTTGCATAGAGTCCACCATGGATATGTTTGTGTTCTTTCTCCTATAAATCTTACATCTTTCCTCTTGTTGGTAAAGACATGGGTGGTTTATCAACCCAAACCTTCTCATTTTGTTAATGGTCAAGCTTAACCCCAACATTAGTGGTGGTTAAACTCTTTTGTTACCTACAACTCAAATATTTAGGTCTTGGATTTATCTCTGTATCATTTTTTCAATGCTTCAAGCTCACGAGGCCATTAATGGCCATCAACTCTTCTTTTCTCTTGCTCTGTAGTTTTCTTCTTCATCTCAAAATTCTTTCAGTGTTCTACAAATTCTCCTTAACCCTTATTTATGATCTTTCAATGCTTGGCTCACTTTACCCACTTGCCTTTATTTTGAAAGTTTCCATGCTTTAACTTTCTTTTCACCATAAAAACCCATTATCACTGAATTTGCATTAACACCCCCCACTACCACTACTTTGCATTTAGAACTCCAATTATTTTAATCTAAATTTAAAACCCACTTGACATAACTTTTTTTCCAACTGTAATTTTCAAACAACTAGGGGGGTTAGGTAGTCATAATGTAACCTTTTGGTGTCATCGCCCTCTTTGCTTGGCATAGTTCTAAGTGCAACCCTATGTAAGTTCTAACCTTTTCTCCCTTCATGTTTTCCTTCCTACAGTCTTGGGTCGTGCACTTCCCTTAGCATGGCCTATTCCACTTCTTTCCTCACGTGCTTCCTTGCCCCATTGATTTTGCACATGCCTTGTGTATGGGCCCTATGTTCTTTAGTGCTCAATTTTGGTGTGCATTCTTATACATTGCATAATCTTATTTGTAGACTCCTCTCCTACCTATAATAAATCTAGTGTTTGGTCCTCCAACATATAAAGACAAAAATATAGATGTTTAATTTTAACAAGAAAAGAAAACTTTTTAGGAAAGTAAGATACATGAGTCAAAGAAGAAACTCTTGTTTGTAGAATTTTTTGTTTAACAAAACCATTACAAAGGCATGCACATGGATTTAGAAAAACATTCATAGAACTAAATCTTAACCTTCTACCCAAAAATTTCTTAGGTTAACTCTAAATTGAAGCCATGTGGTATACTGGTGCCATTAACCCTAGGACATAAGCGTATGGCATAAAGTGGTAGATAGTACCCCTTCGCTCAATTCTCCTAGCTAGAATTCTGTGACAACATAAATATCCTTGTGGTTATCTGAATTCAACACAAACCTACCTAAGCAACTCCAACATTACTCAAACAAAATATCCTAATTAGTACATTGGCACTTGCCTTCTTTATTTGCTTAAAAACTATAACTAAAGATCATATAATTTTAAATGACTCTCATTGAACTACCCGGGGAGCAAATATCCTTTCAAATTTTTGAGCTTATAGGCGCATGATGGTAAAATGTCATGGACCACATATGGTCCCAACTGTTGTGTTTGAAGTTTACCTAAATGGTGCGTGTATTTAGGGTCATATAACAACACGAAGGCATCAATTTAGAAGACTATGTTCTTAATGTGGCAATCATGCTACACCTTTTATCATGCTTTCTTGACATTTTTGCTCTAGCATGTGATGGCATGTCACTCATCAAGTTTTAGCAAAGCATCAAGTCTGGTGGTGAGAGATTCCTCATCATCTAGACATCCAACTTGTGCTTTGCATAAGGATGGGATCATAAATTTGACTAGTAGGACATCCTTTGCACTGAACACAAGTTGGAATGGTGTAGCTTTGTTGACGCCCTTGTACATGGTCTGATATGCTCATGTACGACCATAGAAACCTTATCATCCCAATTGTGCTTGGCTATATCACAAATCTTTGTCAAGGTGTGACTAAGGATTTTGTTGAAGGTCTCCACTGTGCCATTGCCTTAAGGGTGATATGAGGTTGTTTATGGTGGGCAACCTTAAACTCAGATAATAAGATGCACATAGTCTCATTCAGAAAATGGGTGCCTCTACCGACTTGTCAAACTTAACAGGCATCCATACTGACTAAGAATATTTCCCCATAGGAATCTTGTGACCATGGTAGTAGTGCAATCTCATGTGGGTGCAACTTCAATCCAACAAGTTAAGTAGTATGTGGTAGTGATGGTATACCATGCACCTATTCTTCATGTTGTAAGAGAAATAGGCCCTACAAATTCAATCACCAATTTCTCAAAAGGTTCCTAAGACATGATGAGGTGCAATGGCATTTCATCTCATTTATTTGGCTTTCCCTTGCACTAGCAATGGTTGCACTACTAGCATACACCTTTGCATCCTTAAAAATTGTGGGCCACCAAAATTTAGCTAATAATAGCTTATGCTTTGTCACCTCCCCGGTGTAATGGCCTTCAACAATTTTGCCATGCGTTTCTTGTATAATAATCTGTCGTTCATGCTCCAATACACAACATCACACAATCTCATCTCAGCAAAGTTTGTAAAGGTCACCTTGAATGAGCTGGTATAGGGTAGCATGGACTACAAGTTGTTTTCTCTTGACTTGTTTCATTTTTGCCGACGCGTGTCTAGATGACAAAAAGAGGGCTATGTTTGCCAACACATCAGACACTTGTTGGTTCCAAAATAAATGTGCATCAGGGATTCTTTCATCCATGTCATACGCTTCATCACTCATGGTTATGTGCGATAGATCATCATGTCTTGAATTATTCTTCCTAAGTTTGATAATGATCAAGAATTAGAATTATTGAAACAAAACCACCCATCAACATATCCTTTTGTGAAGTATAGCTTTGTTAACCAGATATTTTAATGCCATGTGATCTATGAAGAACACGAAAGGAGTGGCCAATATATATTGGCATAACTTCTAGAGTGTGTAGACCATGGAGTGTCCTTCACATTTGGTTGTGGTGTAGTTATACTCCCCTAAGGTCAATTTCCTACTGGCAAAGTAGATAGGGTAATATATTGAATCACTTTCTGGTTGTGCAAATACTGTGCCAATGGTAGTTTTTGATGCATCAACATGAACATGGAATGGTGTTGTGTAATTTGGAAACTACAATACTAGGGCGCTAGCCATTGTCTCCTTTAGCATCTCAAAAGTTTGTTTTTGAGATGATGTGCACTTGAATAAGCCTTGTTTCTTCAACAGTGCTTCTAATGGTGCAATGATCTTGGCATTGGTGGTACCTACCTAGGTCTAGGGTTTTAAGTGAGTTTTGCAAGCATTCAACTTTATTTTCCCTTAAACCCTAAGTCCCAGAGTTGTATTTTACTTTATGTTATAATTTCCCATTAATTATTTATCCTAGGTTACCGGTCACTTCAGTTATAACCTCGAGTCCTTGAAGTCATAGAGTGACCAACCCTGAGTCCTAATACTTACCTATTATTGCCCATAAATGTCATATCCTTTGTAAAATATTAAGTCATAAGTCTTTGTAGGGCTCAGAGGTGCCACATGGCACGATATCATGAGCATTCATAGTAGCTAGAGGTGACATCATGATCCCGCTACAGGGCTATGAAATGTAGACAACCGTCGAAGACATCTAGGCTTACAGCCATAAGATCAAGGATTTCAAATCAATGAACGAAGTGCTGCCAGGTGTCAGATTGAAAAGTAAGCCACATGAAATGGAAGATCTAATGGTAGCACAGAGGCATAGAGGAATCTTGTCAAGGGCAAAGATTCACTGCGCGACTGTGAGATTGTGACACATGGCCAGCTCTCAAAGGAAGAATAAAGGATTGCATAAGGCAAGATACGTGGAGACTTTAGTGCACTCATGCAGAGCTAAAAGGTGGTGGCCTACTTCCCACCACGCTACTGTGAAATGAAGCCACGTGTCCACATCAGACAAAATGTAGAAGAGTCAACAGGAAAAATGCGTTTGATATGGAGTTATTTCATTGGCTAATGGCTTTTCAATGAAATAGCTCAAATTTTCAAATATGGCAGGCAACTTATGACCGTCGATCTCACAGAAAGAAGTTCAAATTAATGGGTGAAATTTGAACCTATTGCAATGAATGTTGGCAGTCGCTCTGAAACACGAATTGCAATAAAGGCTAAAGTGACGCGCATTGATGCAACTAGCCCTAAATTGAAAGCTTCTTTAAGGGTGAAAAAGAGGGTTTTTCATATCATTTTTATGGGCATGAAAAGAGTTTTGGCACACAACGAAGATTAAACGAGAAAATACAGAGATCCTAAAGCATCTGTAGAGCAAGAAAACTAGTAAGTTGCTTCCACTCATTGTGCCTATTCCAAATTGAATTATCATTCTGTGAATAGTTTTGAGCATCAATAGAAAAAGAAAAACCCTAGTCTATGCAAATAAATTTAAAAATGAGTCAAGTGAGCCAAGCCTCTCCCTCAAAAAGGAGTTTAGATATAGACTTAATGGTCCAACTCCCTAGGTCTTCACAGAGGCCTGCAAATGTGCACGGTCCCAATGGGCAGAATGACAAACTTTTGGACCTGTGCAATGATTGTCAGGATGCCCAATTACATGTGCCAGGACGGATTTTGTTCAAGCACTAGTATAATAGAAGGGAATACAAGGCCCTAGTCTGCAACGCCTGGAACTTAGACTTAGGAATAATACTATCATAATCAAAACCAGAAAAGCCTACATCTCAAGTGTGTTTGGCTTAAACCTTGTTGCTAGCAAGAAAATTAATCTTGGTGCTCTAAAGGAAGAATATAAGAGAGTTAAGTGTGGATATAGAGCCTTTAAGTTTCCCAAGCACAGACTAAAGGTCATTGATGGAAAATTGGTGAAGATATCAGACCAAGAGGAGGAACCATTTGATGTGTCACAGTTCACGCATTACTTTGTGAAGACATATCATACTTTGTGCCAAGTATTAGGAAGAGATGCATTGGATAAAATGATAATTTCCTTGATGATGATGGCAGTAAACATACATGATATGTCAACTACAGAGCCTTTTGACTATGCAATGTATATAGCTGATAAAATGCACAAACAATTGACTGAAATTAAGAACAAGCTATATAATGTAGATGCAAAAGTGGAGTTAACGTGGTATTCAATGATGTGCCACATGCTTTTGTATGCTAGATTAGGATTGTGGCATAAAGACTTGCATGTTAAGGAGAAAGATCCAACTTGTAACTTGCTCCCTGTACAGATGTGGACTTGCATGATGGATATGCATCATATAGATGTAGATTATATTATTTTTAAGGAGCATTTTGTCAGAAGGATGTTGGGATTCCTGGAGCTTAAAGGTGACAGGATGCACCCTGATGTACTTGATTTTTTGAGACCTTTGGACAGGACCCTAGAGTTGGGAATTTAGCACAACTAGGGAGATTGGTTCTTGCATACTAATATCACTTGCATCAGTGATGTAGAGTGCACAGTGGAAGCATTCAGTTGATCAACAAATTTGATCGGTGAGATGTGGCTTATGTCTTGGTGCCCAAACCTTATCGGCCAAACATACCCCGTCGGCCACCTTGCAAACTCTCTACCCAATCTCCCAACTCTCCCTGATGCTTGACTTCCTTATCTTCGGAGAGACTTCTCCTATCGACGGTGTCTTCTTACCTCCTACCGATACTCTGATGGCGGTTAAGCTTCCACTTGCCTTAACTGTGGTAGTTAGTTGTAACCTTGTCGGCCAGACTTTGACCGTTGGCGATCTTTGTATGTCCTCCCGATACGCCGATATACTAACTTGTATATGCAAGACTTGACTTGCTATTACTGGTGGGCCAAAGTATCTCCACCCTGATTTCACCTCTATGGCTGGCCACCATTTGTATTTGACGAAAGGTGCATTCCCAACATACATTCTATTTTACCATTACGGCCAGTCACCTTTTGTATCTGACGAAAGATACATTCCCAACATACATTCTATTTTACCATTACGACCGGTCACCTTTTGTATCTGACGAAAGATACAATCTCAATATACATTCTCAACATACATTTTGCGATATACATTCTCAAGATACATTCTCAACATACATTTGTGGTATACATTCGCAATGTGCATCCGGTGAAACAATATTAAGCTTACGTTGATGATGACTCCCGTGCCTTCGCAACTACGCAGACACTAAGAAAATGTACAAAAACAAAAACTCAACCGAACGAAAGGGGTCTACAATCTACTACAAACACTTGATCACCTCGTCAATTTGGCCACTATTCTCACTTAACAATATCATTTCAATGACTAGTCACATAGAGATGCCTAGTCAACTTATGCCAAACTCCTTGGATCCTTGGGTGTCTGATCTAGAACCATAGAAAACACAAAATACACACTATATTCCTCCATCACACTGAACATGGAAATGTTGCTTTCAGTGGACAGAGGAATAACAATCCATTTGTTCACCAAAACCCTAGTTTTGAGGTTTTAAGAACAATCTATGTAAAAAGAACAAAAACTCACAAACTACAACACTTCTAGACACTAGGCTACTATCAAATGGAAACTACTTCAATGCCTGAACATCTTCAATCAATCTCAGATGATCAATTAACCGTACAGAATGATTGTTACAGTAAATTACTTAGAAAAAGATAATGTTTTAAAACACCAAAAAACTCCAGATCTTTACTCATTCATTCATTCAAGCTCTTCCCCCCAATTACATCCAACTCCTTCGCCTATAGAAGGCTTGGAACATTAGTTACATTCCTCCAACCATGCAAAACTGATTTGAAAAATAGTTAGTCGTTGGTTTTCTACTATCACAAGAAAACTACATGTTTTCCTTATGTGATTACATCAAACATGGTCTACATAGATCTAGTGACCAAATTGACACAAAAATCCTTATTACAAACATGATGTGGCTTAAAAAGCCTTATTGAAAACAAAGCAAAACATGACTCCTGCACCATAGAGAAGGTGCTCCTGCACCAATCAGAGTCTATGGGAGCAAGGCTGCCCCATATATCTTGCCAAAATATGTGCCTAGGAGAATAATATTTTTGGAGATAATCAGACAACTGAATGTGTTTGATAAGGAACATTTGAGACTACACAAGAAAGGTTGTTTCTTTCCTACCTCCATTAAGTTTTGTGATTTTTTGATTGCTAATAAGGATGGCCTGGATCAAATTGATTCAGTACTGATGGTTTATAGAATGGGGTTTGAGTAGCCAAGGGTATTTGACCCTGAGGGATTTATAAATAAGGTGAGGCTTGGCATCAGAAGACCTCAGTTCACCCACCAAGTTTTATTTGATGAAGATATAGTGAGAAATTGTGCCACAATGGGAGAAGTACTTTTTTGAGGAAAAAGTGGGAGACAATAATGGAGGGAGAAAGGATGAGAAAGAATCTATACTCTACATATCTAGGAGGATTTGTAGAAGAGAATGATCCAATAGCAAGTGTAGAGGAAAACTAATGCGTTGTAGACTTAACATAATTTAGGGGTAAACCTATCTGAACAGTCCACTCTATCATTATACTTCCTACATTAAATTATCAACCAAGGAGTGTAAGCTTATGATGGCACTGCACTGTATGTGCCTTTAGGTCTCATATTGTTTCTAAACTATCTTATCTAAACCTACTTCCTTTACTGGAATTCATAGAAATGCAAAAATAGTAAAAATGGTTACCGAATCTACTGGCTACGAGTACCTTCAGCATAAGCTATAGATAACTACTAACAACAAAAAATTATAGAACTAATCCAAAACATTCAAAATGATAAGAGAGCTAATGCTAACCTCTAGAGGGCTTAAAGTAGACAAAGCATGCATTTGTTCATGAACCATACTACTATAATTTGATAATCAAAGTATTATAATTGACTTGTAATATATTTATAAGCTAATGGAAAACATATTTAATAAGAATGCATAAAGGAATGAGAAAATAAATGAAGTGAGGATTAGTACCTTGAGTGGCTAGCTCAGGGGACTGACTCACTTAATTGGAAATCAAATCTAATTCAGATTCTCACGCATCCTCATAACACATAGTTCCATTCATTTCATATCATAAACAAAATCTCTTTCAGATTGTATTCAATAATGACATTCTTTAAAACATGTCTGGATCTTCCAATAGAAAAAAATAGAGCAAAAACTGAGTAACTAGAAAATAAAGTAACTAACTTAACATCGAACTCATCCCTCCTAACTTATACAGAAACGAGAGAGTTTAATGCAACTACCAACTAACTTCAATCAATCCATTCCTAGATACTAGGATAAAGGTTTTAAGATCGATTTATTAATCTAACTAAACTGAGGAAGAAGAGTCCTCTTCAAACAAGAACTCTTATGCAACGGCTCGCATGAAGAACACACATAAGCTATGTTTGAAACAAGTCTACTTCTTCTGCATTTATTCCAGTCCATGATAGTTCACATTCTTCCTCCAGTTGCCTACACTTTTGGTGCCCTAACTTCACTTCCTTTAATTCTCCTATCCTGCAACTTGCTACAAATGCTCATTTCCATGATGCCATGTTCTTGTTGCACAAGGGTTAATTCACAAAATATATGCACACAAATAACCTTTATAATTAAACCATAGGATTCCATCTATATTGCATGCATACTCATATTTAAATCATTCAATTGATAATATCATCACCATATTCCATATTAATAATATAGATTCAAGGTCTTGCAAAGTATATAAAAAGACAACATTTAATGATGGTGATGTTGGTAAAGTCTCTGGAGGATCATATGGAAAAGTTCTAAAAGCATATAAAAATAACATAAAAAGAGGTCAATATTTCAACCCATCATTCCCCCCAACTTAGCCTTTTGCTTGCCCTCAAGCAAAGTCACTGAGCTAATCATCTAGGGAAGAAGATTGTAGTGCAAAGTAATCTACCTTAGGTCCATTATTTCTCTGACTCCCTCTCCCTCCTTAAGATAAAAACCATTGTAACAAGCAAGCCTATCAAACCTAACTGATTCTGCATTCCTACATTCGTCACCTTTTTCTCCTGTCCAGTGTGGTACTAGATAAAGGAGAATAGGAGGATGAAAAGTAAGTGGCAGCCATCCCACTCCTGTTTGTTTTGAAATCTGGATGTACTTGTGCAGTCTCTCAAACATGTTCATAAAATTATGGAAAGAGTGAGGCTCTTTCCTCTGCAGTGCTGGAGTCAGACTATTCCATCTATCTTGCACATACCTTAGACAATTTTGAAGCATAGGACTTGCTAACTACTATATCATCCTGTGATCTTGCAGTCTCAAATCCATAATTATTTTTCCTAGACCTTTGTGTGAGAGGAGTGATAACCATTGAGGAAGGATTACATTAAGATTTAGTGCTTCCCTTCTGACCTGCTGTGCCACTATTTTCTCTTGTTCCTCATACTTATCCATCAATTCCCCTCTGAGATTTTCATTCTTGAGATATGATAATAGTGCCCTAACCTGCAAATCCCCAACATAAATTGAAGGGTTCCATTCTATATCCTCTTCCATTAAGTAGTTATACAAACAATATTCACACAATTGGTCTTGCTCCTCTAAACTAACTTCTTTAAAATAACTGCAAAAAAATGTGTCTTGAATGTAAAGCAGGCTGATTATTAATGAACCTATTAAATTGGAACAATGCATATACCCTAGGTGGAGGTCTACACCTAATGATCTGTATCGCTCTGTCATTACCTCTGTCAACTTATCCTCCAACCTTTTTATCACCAAATTCTTGTTTTCTATTGATGCATTGAGATTCTATTTTTCCTTCTCCCAGTTTTCCTTTTCTTTTTTGGATTTGTGAGTGAGTTTCATTAATTCAAAAGCCAAGGGCAAAGTGGTGTGGTATACTAGAGTCCTTGTTACAGGAGGTTGTGGAGTGAGTACTTCATTTTCTTTAGTTTTTATTTTACTCACAGTCATCTGTGCTAATAGATCCAAATTGGTTCCATGGCCATAATTTTGAATTTTCTCCTCCAACTCTTGTATTCTTTTCTCCTTTTCTTTGTCCTTCTCTTCATATCCTTTCACCTACTCTTCCAATTGTTTTATCCTATCAAGAGCTTCTTGAAGTTATTTTCTCATGTTCCTGTCTTCCAACAATTCTTTTTCCTTTGCAAAATTTAGACCTGCATCATCATTATCCCCGGTAATATCAAAAATTTCCTTAGTAGAACTACCAAGAATTGACTTTCCCATTTTCTTTGCAATAAACATATCCTCTAAATTAGAATCAGAAGATGAATAAACATACCTTCTCTTTTTAGTAGACACATTAACATTTTCACAAGCATCCATAGAGACATCTTCAGTGGCAATTCCTCCTTTATCTGAATCTGAATTTACTGGTGTTGCATCATGATGTTGCTATCCTTCACCTTTTTCATGCCTCTGTTCCTCAACAATTCTTTCCTTCACACTCTACCTTTTCAACCTTCCTGAGCACGTGGGAGTAGTAGTCTCCTGTTTGACTTCATTTTTCCTTTTCTTTTTACTCCTCTTTTTCTTCTTTTCCCTTGCATCTTCTCCCTTCACAGTGTTTTTATGCTTCTCAACACTTTTCTTGTTTCTCTTTTTCTTAACATGTGTTGAATCAGTGCCTCTCATAGGTTTAGGTTTAGAAGATGAGGGTTCCCCTACTGCCACTAGCCTATCCTTTGGAGTGTTTTTCTCCTATGGCCCCTCTTGCTCAGGCTCAATCTCAGGTTCAGGCTCATGTTGGGGTTCCTCCTCTTCTTCAAGTTCTTCCAACAATGTTGTGATATCTACACATTGTTTAAAAGCCTCCTAATTAACCTGTGGGTTTTGAATTCTCAGGCTTCTCTTTATCAATAAGGCTATTAAACAATGATGGGACAATGTGGTGTCCACTTGCTTTTTCTAATATTTAGACGCCGTCCTTTTCAACACATTATATAGGAAATTTGGAACGTTGACTAGCTTATCATGGCGTAGATGATTAAGCAACATAAAATGCACAGTATACAACAAATTATGTCAGCCATCATAGGTAATGTATTTAATGATATATGAAGCACATTTTACTGAAAAGAATGGAAGGGAAAATCTCGTTGTACCTTTTTTTGTCGAGTACAAGTTCTCTCCTCACTCATAGAATTCTTCCCTTACTACAACTACATCAGCACGAGCTAGATATTCAGACCCTGTGCACGGCAATCCTGTAACTTGGCCAATGGCCATCTCAGAAGCATCTACAACCAATCCCCTGACCGTTGCCTCATCATACTACAATGTAGCTGCAAACTCCTTTGCCATTTCATTATCATATTCTATTAACTTCAAAAAGTAGTCCAGCCATCCTACTCTTGTGAAGAGTGGCAGTACTAACACATCCTCTAATATTTCCTTATGTGCAGATGGCTCTCATTGTACTGCATCACCCCCCATTATCTTTGTGTTCTACAACCCCTTGAAGTGTCAATTTCTACTAAACTCCATTTCCACCACCTTGGAGAGAACCAATCTACAATTTGTTGCCCTTTCCTATTATTTCCACTATAACTTCCTTAGGGTAACAAGTTGATATTCATATTTTGGGCAAAACAGGGGAGGTTTACTATCTTTTAGAAAATGGCATAGAATGTTCTATCTGGTATCTCTAAAGACAAAGATGGTGAAAATAAAAAAAATTAAACCCCTCTCCCCAACTAATGTGTGAAGTGACCTCACTTCACGTGGTAATTGATATCAAAGGAAGAGTATTTATTAACTGGAATGGTGAAGAATATTTTCACATACATGAAATAAATAAAAAGTAATAATGAATATAGAAAGAAAGCTAAGTTAATTATTAAAAGTTACTTTATGTACACATGTTATGGAAATAAATGATTAGCATACCTTGGAATTTGAGAACATGTACTTGGCATTTTATTTGATATGTGCAAGATGACATGCATGCGGGTGAATGGTAAGAGGATAGGTACAACGGAATGGATGTGAGGTGAGAGCTTGCAATGCAGGAATGAACAACTCATGAGCTTGAGTTGACACTTTTTGCAGAAACAATTGATTTATTTCAAAATGAATGAAGCAATGCTTAGAAGATATGGAATGAATGGGAAAATGGTGTACTGATTGCCAAAGTAGTGAATACATATACATACATTTAGTTGCTATGGGTTCTTCCAGCACAGGTCTCAACTAAATAATTACATATGCAATATGTTAGGTCCTAATTGTAACAGGTCCCAATCTGAGAGTGAAAAATAGGTCCCTTTGAAGTTAACTGTGGTTACCATGTATAGTGTGTTGTGTGTGCATGTGAATTATAAAGCAAGAAAAAATAAGTCTCAGTGACAGGAGTTGGTCATGCAACTCTACCTCTGCATCACTAGACAGGGTTGGTGGATCATCTTTTGATGGTGTATCAGTTTGTGTTACAGAACCTTCATCAGGAGTGCCATGAGTACCATACTGAGTGGCTAGAGAAACGAGAAAATCATCCTTCTGAAGTGGTTTCTTATACAGTTTCAGCCTATGTCCATTTACTAGCAATGAAAATCAGACCTCATTAATGGTATGTAATTGGAATGCACCATTAGGGAATACTTGTTTAATCTCATATGGTCCCAACCACCGATATTGAAGCTTGCCTTTGAAATCCTTGTATCCGGAATCATAGAGAAGGGCCCAATCACCAACAGTGAATTCTTTAGTCTTGATATACTTGTCATGCCATTTAATTCTTTGTTTATGTATAAGCTCTATGTGGTGGATGGCTTCTAATCTAATTTCATCAAGAGTATTCAAATGTTGTAGTCTATCCTTCTAAGCTTCTGTCAAAATCCAACTCTAATTCCACTGTGGTTCTTAGGGTTTTGTATTCAAATTCTATAGGCAGGACTGCTGTCTTGCCATAAACCAATTCATAAGGAGTGAATCCTGTAGTTGTCTTCCATGTAGTTCTATATGCCCAAACATCTTCTAGTAACCTGGAAACCCAATCTCCTCTGTGAAGATGTACTATTTTTGTCAATATATTCTCAATCTCTCTGTTTGTGACTTCAACTTAACCATTAGCCTAAGGATGGTAGGGAGTGGACTTCTTGTGTCTAATCTAATATTCCTCCACTAGTCTGGTGATTAAATCTGATGTGAATTGTGGGCATTGATCAGTCACTATCTCCCTTGGTACACCATATCTAGTGAATATTTCCTCATACAAAAATTTTGCCACATTGCCATCTCTAGCAAACTGCAAGGCTTTAACTTTCACCCCTTTGGTTAAGTAATCAATACATACTAGTATATATTCCCTGTTGTTTTAAGTAGGAGAGATAGGACCAAAAAAATCTAGGCCCCACTTATCAAAAGTGGCTAATGCTATTTGTTGCTGCAAAGACATTTCATCACTTCTTGTAGGTCTCCCCATCCTTTGACACTAATCACAACTTCTACTATACTTGACAACATCTTTATGAAGTGTTGGCCAATAATATCCTGTTGTCAATATTTTGAAGGCTATCCTTTTGGCTGCAAAATGTCCACTAGAGGGTTCATCATGGCAGGCCTTTAATATATCAAACACCTCATCTTCTTTGATACATCTCATAATGTTATTTGGACTAGTGTAGAATAGGAATCCAAAAATCCAAGAATAAGGAAAACATTTGTGAACTAGATGCCTTTTCTCCCCTGGAGAAAAGTAACCTGGAATCTACCCTAAAACCAAATAATTAGCTATGTCTGCATACCATGGAGTGTGTATAGTTAGAGAAAATAGATGCTCATCAGGAGAAGAGTCATCAACCACTCCTTCTGATGATTGTGTAGGTAGTCTAGATAGAAAATCAGCAACTACATTAGCTTTTCCTGGTTTGTCAACAATTGTTATGTCAAATTCTTGCAATAACAACAACCATCTTACAAGTCTGCCACCCACTATTGGCTTATTCATCAAACATCTGATTGTTGTATGATCTGTATGTATGAACACTTTATAACCAGTAATGTAGTGTCTAAATTTGTTAATGTCATAAACAACTACCAACATTTCCTTTTCTATCGCAGTGTAGTTCAACTCAACTCCTTGTAGGTTTTTACTTACATAGTATATTGCATACTCTTTAGTTGCTTCTTTTTGGCCTAGGACTACTCCAATGGCAAAGTGGATATGAAAAGGTAGTGTCCAATTTGGACCTCTGAGAACTAGATCTTGTGTCAAGAATGCTTTTATCTTTTCAAAGGAATTATGACAGTTTGGTGTCTATTCAAATTCACTATCCTTTGTCAACAGAGTAAACAAAGGTGCAACAATTTTACTAAAATATTGAATAAACCTTCTGTAATAACCCGCATGTCCAAGGAAGCTCCTTACATCCTTTTGTCTCTGTGGAATAGGTAGGTTAGATATAATTTCAATCTTCTTTGGGTTAACTTGTATGTCTGCACTTGAGATAAAATGTCCCAAGACTATACCCTGTGTCATCATCATAAAACATTTTTCATTGCTCAAAGATAGATTGTGCTTTGTGCATCTCTTTAAAACTTTCTCCAGGTTGTGTAAAGCTTCATCATATGTTTCACCATATGTGGTGAAGTCGTCCATGTAAATTTCCATGCTATCATGGGCAAAATCAAAGAAAATACTGATGAATGCTCTTTGAAATGTGGCTGGAGCGTTGCACAGACCAAAAGGAAAAACATAATATGCATAGGTCCCCCAATGGTAGGTAAATGTTGTCTTATCTTGATCCTCTGGTGTAATCTTGATTTGGTTATAGCCACTAAAACCATCAAGAAATGAGAAATATTTGTTCCCTGCTAAACAATCAAGAACTTGATCAATAAAGGGAAATGGGAATTGATCCTTCCTAGTGGTAGCATTAATTTCCCTGTAATCAACACAAACTATCCATTTGCCACCTTTCTTGGGAACTATGACTAATGTTGAAACCCATTCACTGTCTGAAATGGGGTATATAAACCCTGCATCTAAAAACTTTTGAAGTTCTGCTTTCACTATCTCTCTGAGAGCAGGGTTCATGCCTCACTATTGCTATCTTATAGGTCTGTGGCCATCATCAATGTAAATTTTATGCATACACAAAGTAGGATTTATGCCTTTCATATCACTGTAATCCCATGCAAATGCTGCTGAGTGGGTTTGTAATACTGCATGTAGGGATTGTTGCTACTCATCAGTCAATGTATTATTAATAGTCAACATCTTTCTTGGCTTGATTTCTAATGGTTTAGACATTTCTTGCATAGAGGACAAATCAAGGCTAGGTATTGCTAGCAATCATTGCTAGGGTAACAAAGTATGAAATATTTGAGATACCTCCTCTGAGGAACTAGTAGGTATTATGCTTCCTAAGGGATCTTGTAAGTGAGATAAACAGTCTTGCTATTGAGGGTGCCTTTCGTGGTCATTTTGTACAATGTGAGAGATCAACTCATCTTCATCCTAAATATCCAGTAAAGGGCTACGTTCAATAGTCATCAAGGTTTGCAGAGAGTAGTTGTTGTCATCTTCCAGGGTAGGCCAAATGGTCTGCTCAAGCTCATGGTATGGTTGGGCTGGTGGATATAAAACTAATTTCTTGGTCACAGTCCCATTGGATATGATCATGATACTTGACCTGTAACCTATAAATGCATCTGTTGTGGCAAGCCATGGTTTTCCTAGTATAAGAGGATAACCAACAAGATTAACCTTGGGTTGTAGGACTATGAAACTAGCAGGGTATTCCCAAGAATCTAATGCAATTGCCAAATCTTTAAATACTCCTTCAGGTTTAACTGTAGACCTATCAACTAATTGCAAGACTGTCTGAGTAGGCCTAAGGTTGTTCAACTGGAGTGTCTGCATTGTCTTCTTAGTCATTACATTAATTGCAACATCTAAATCTATCAGAGTATTCTTAATCAGAGTCCCATTGATTTTGACATCCACTACTAGACTACCTAGATTTGTATATTTGGGAACAATTATATTTCCCAACATTATGTCAGCAAGGTTACCCAAAACAAGAGCTATCTTTGGGTCTATCCTCTTCCTCCCTACTTTCTTTATGCAGAGATCTATGATAGTCTTAGTATAGATAGGAATATCTTTGATGGCTTGGATTAAGGGAATCTTTATGCTTATATCTTGTAGCTGGCCTATAAGGTCAATTTTAGACTATGCTGGTTGTTTCTAGATGGCCAAACACTCAGGGAAAGGAGGCTTAGGATGTGAATTGGTTTGAGGTCCCTGATTTGATTCAAGTTCCAAAGGTGGTTTATTTGAGGCTTCCTCTGTGGGTTCTTCACCTTCAAGTTCTGTAATTTGGGGAGATGAAGGGTCCACAAGTTGCTTCCCTAATCTAAGATGAACATTGCTCACTTCTACCCCATAGGTGGGGTATTGCATCACCTCGTTAGTAAACGCCTATTGAATAGGATTGTTGTTAGGATTAGGTGCAGGTTGGGTAGGGATTTGCGTAGGTCTAGGAGGTGGATTTTGACGTGCTAATGGAGGCATTATGGCTGGCTACTGTGGTTGAGATGGAATCATAGGTTGCTGGTAATTTGCTTTTTACTGCCATTGTTGGTTCTTGTTCCATTGAGGCTGCCATTGAGGTTGCTGTGTAGGCCACTGGGGGTTATAGTCAGAACCTTGAAAACCTTGTTGGGGCCATGGGTTTGGCTACTATTGGCTCCAACTAGGTTGTGGAGTAGGCCATTGTGGGTTTTGCCAGAAATTTTTATTACTAGGCCATGGCTGAGTGTTCCAAGCAGAGAAAGGTTGGTTTACAGTAGGAAAGGGTGAGCTGAAATTTAGTGGATTAGAGGGCATACCTTGTATTTGTTTCCAAGGTCTCCTTTGAGCTATGAATAATAATTGTCCATCCTCTCCTTCAAATGGTTAAAATTCTGGCCTTTCAACCTTCTCTTGCTAGATGCTTTCCACCCTTTTGCATTTACAATTGGCCTTCCTTTGCCTACAATTGCGATAGTACTTAGTAAGCATTGCATCAGCTTCTTATTTCTTCTTGATGTGAAGAGTGTACAGTTGTGTAGCCATATGTCTGATTATGTCCTCCTTCATGTTGGACAGTAAGTTACTAGTTTCCACTTTTAAAACTCCATTGGTTGCTTTGTTTGTAATTGATGTCCTTTCTCCTCTTGGTCGTCTAGTAAAAATTCTTGAATAATTTTAGCAAACTTTACAAATTGACTCAAAAGGTAGCTAAGAGACATCACCTTGCCCAATGAAATTCAAAACATCCATGTGTTAGGGTAAATTGGATCAACAATGAATATGCAATGATAAACAATATCAAATGCCCAAAACTCAATAGAATAGTGAACTAAGAAGATTAAATCAAATAAGCAATGAATCAACAAAAGCAAACCTGACTTAGATCGAAACTTCCATTGATTACCTATCAAAATCGTCCTTGCTTGTATGAAATAGGCCCTTAGAGAGTGCACTTCTTTACTTTGTTCAAGAATGTCGATTGAGAATGGCTGTGGTAATGTTGCAATGAAGAGGAGCTTCATAATGATGATAGTAGTGCGTAGTGCATAGTAAAAAGTGTGATCACAAGCAATGAAGGAATTGGTGCCAAAGGCATGTTGTAATTCCTACAGAGTAACAATACTTAAAGCTTGAATGATTGAAATGGAAGAATGAGGTTGTACTTATAGACTTGGGAAAGAAGAGATCAACAGTTGAGAACAGTTGAGGAACGTGCAATGAATAAGAAGAAGACATGTGTCTTGCTTTCTTTTGCATGAGAGGATTTGCTAAGAATAGAAGAATGAGTTAAAGCATTTAAAAGAATATAATAATTAGTTAAGTGATTTAAAACAAGAAGAAGGGATTTGCATCAGAATAAGAAGATATTTTTCTTTATTAAATATTAGGAATATTTAATTGCATGTGCAAAAAGATTGAATTATATTTAGAGATAAATCAATTTAGAAGAAAAGGCAACTTAAATAAATAATTGATTTATTTAAATCTAGAGAAGATATTATTGGAAGAAGCAATTAAATAATTGGAATTATTTAATTTAGAAGATAAGAAAGCAAATTAAATAAATAAATTTATTTAATTGTTGTGCATGATTTTAGAAGAATAAATAAAATATTTGATTGTATTTTATTTTTATAGATTGAGAGAATTCAAATAAATTTGATTTGATTTATTCAAATTTGGAAGAATGAATTTTGATTTAATTAAATAATTGAGAATTATTTAATTGTTTGGAAGAACTAAATTAAATAAATGAATTTATTTAATTTTGACCTTAGAAGCGGTAATTAAATATTTTGATATTTAATTAACTTAGAAGAATGTGAATCGTGTCATTTTTAGGCATATATATTTTGCCCCTCTTTGATGTAATGCAGTTTACGACGTTGCTTCAAAGAATATAATTTCTAACAATGATACATGCCCCAGTTTGCCCCTGGTACAGGTTATGATGATAGGATGCCCTCTCGGGAGATTGGATGGGAAGAAGGTAGAAGGAAGAGAGACGGACAATCTCATGAAGATGAAGGGAAACTAGGTTGGGTTTGAAGAAAAACTGAATGATACACGATGCAAGATAGAATGATACCACACACAAGCAAGTAAGCAAGTATGCACAAATGATACAAGAACAATCAAGGTGGGCACCAAAATTGTTAGGGTAAATTGGATCAACAATGAATATGTAATGATAAACAATATCAAATACCCAAAACTTAATAGAATAGTGAACTAAGAAGATTAAATCAAATAAGCAATGAATCAACAAAGTTAAACCTTCCTTAGATCAAAACTTCCATTGATTGCCTATCAAAATCGTCCTTGCTTGTATGAAATAGGCCCTTAGAGCGTGCACTTCATTGATTTGTTCAAGAATGTTGATTGAGAATGACTATGGTAATGTCGCAATGAAGAGGAGATTCACAACGATGGTAGTAGTGCATAGTGCATAGTAAAAAGTGTGATCACAAGCAATGAAGGAATTGGTGCCAAAGGCACGCTATAATTCCTGCAGAGTAACAATACTTAAAGCTTGGATGATTGAAATGGAAGAATGAGGTTGTCCTTATAGACTTGGGAAAGAAGAGATCAACGGTATAGAGAGAATGAGAAGATCAACGGTTGAGAACAGTTGAGGAACGTACAACAAATAAGAAGAAGACATGTGTCTTGCTTTCCTTTGCATGAGAGGATTTGCTAAGAATAGAAGAATGAGTTAAAGTATTTAAAAGAATATAATAATCAGTTAAGTGATTTAAAACAAGAAGGGATTTACATGAGAATAAGAAGATATTTTTCTTTATTAAATATTAGGAATATTTAATTGCATGTGCAAAAAGATTGAATTATATTTAGAGATAACTCAATTTAGAAGAAAAGGCAACTTAAATAAATAATTTATTTATTTAAATTTAGAGAAGATATTATTGGAAGAAGCAATTAAATAATTGGAATTATTTAATTTAGAAGATAAGATTGCAAATTAAATAAATAAAATTATTTAATTGTTGTGCATGATTTTGGAAGAATAAATAAAATATTTGATTGTATTTTATTTTTAGAGATTGAGAGAATTCAAATAAATTTGATTTGATTTATTCAAATTTGGAAGAATGAATTTTGATTTAATTAAATAATTGAGAATTATTTAATTATTTGGAAGAACTAAATTAAATAAATGAAGTTATTTAATTTTGACCTTAGAAGCAGTAATTAAATATTTTGATATTTAATTAACTTAGAAGAATGTGAATCGTGTCATTTTTAGGCATATACACCATGCAATTATCCTTAACTCCTCTCAAGAAAACCAATTTTAATGATTCTTTAGACAATCTGTTTTGGGGGTTCTTCTTTAAAGCAAACTGGAATCTTTCGACATAATCTTCCAATGGCTCCTCCTCTTTTTGTGACATCCTGAAAATGTCATCTCTCCACCTATCATTTCCTCAATAGTAATCTTGGTATTTCTCCAAGAATTTCTCCTTCATTGTATCCCAATCTGGAATGACATCTTTTCCCAGTCCCATAAACCATCTCAAGGCTACATCCTTGAGGGTGGCAGGAAAGAGTTTCAGCTTGTGAGCATATGAGGTGTAGTCATAACTCCTACACAGGATATCAAACTCAAACAAAAATGTATCTGGCTCCTCTATCACCAGGCCATAGAAGGTTGGTAATATTGATGGTAGAATATTTTTCAGCACTATAGCCCTCTCCTGATCAGTGATAGGAAACTCGAACATTTCTTTCTCTGGTGGATCCTCCACCACAACATCTGCCATGGTTCTGAAGGTCCCTTCTATAGTTGTGGAAGAAGCTGATGAAGATGTAAGAACAAGTTCTTCCTCCTTAGCACTTTCTACTGTATAGTTGATAAAGTTAGCTGGGTTGTCTCTATCCTAAAAATTTGAAGGGAGGAATTTGCCTCGATTGTCTATCTACCTCCACATACAGTGAATTTGGCTTTATATTCCAGCAGTCCTACACAATGTTAGTATAATTTTTGGTGTTTCATGAAAAGTGAATCTATTAACCCTAATGCTAGAATCAAAATTTAAACTATGAAAGCATGTAAAATGAGCCTATGAAGGTAGTACCATCCACGGCAACGACGCCAAAATGTAGAGGAAAACTAATGCATTGTAGACTTAAAATAATTCAGGGGTAAACCTATCTGAACAGTCCACTCTATCATTGTACTTCCTACATTAAATTATCAACCAAGGAGTGTAAGCTTATGATGGCACTGCACTATATGTGCCTTCGGGGCTCATATTCTTTCTAAACTATCTTATCTAAACCTACTTACTTTATAGGAACTCACAGAAATGCAAAAATAGTTAAAATAGTTAAAGAATCTAGTGGCTATGGATACCTTCAACATAAGCTGTAGATAACTGTTAACACCAGAAAATTACAGAACTAATCCAAAATATTCAAAATGATAAGAGAGAAAATGCTAACCTCTGAAAGACTCAAAGTAGACAAAGCATGCATTTGTTCATGAACCATACTACTATAATTTGACAATCAAAGTATTCTAATTGACTCATAATGTATTTATAAGCTAATGGAAAACATGTTTAATAAGAATACATAAAGGAATGAGAAAATAAATGAAGTGAGGATCAGTACCTTGAGTGGCCGGCTCAGGGGACTCACTCACTTAACTAGAAATCAAATCTAATTCAAATTCTCACGCATCCTTATAACACATAGTTCCATTCATTTCATATCATAAACAAAATCTCTTTCAGATTTTATTCAATAATTACATTCTTTAAAACATATCTGGATCTTCCGCTAGAAAAAAATAGAGCAACAACTGATTAACTAGAAAATAAAGTAACTAACTTGACATCGAACTCATCCCTCCTAACTTATACAGAAACAGGAGTGTTTAATGCAACTACCAACTAACTTCAATCAATCCATTCCTAGATACTAGGATACAGGTTTCAAGATCGATTTATTAATTTAACTGAACAAAGGAAGGAGAGTCCTATTCAAACAAGAACTCTTATGCAATGGATCGCATGAAGAACACACATAAGCTGCATTTGAAATAAGTCTACTTCTTCTACATTTTTTCTAGTCCATGATGGTTCACATTCATCCTCCAGCTACTTGCACTTTTGGTATCCTAACTTCACTTCCTTTAATTCTCCTGTCCTACAACTCATTGCAAATGATCATTTCCATGATGCCACATTCTTGCTACATAGGGGTTAATTCACAAAACATATGCACACAAATAACCTTCATAATTAAACCATAGGATTCCATCTATATTGCATGTATACTCATATTTAAATCATTTAATTTATAATATCATCACCATATTCCATATTAATAATATAGATTCAAAGTCTAGCAAAGTATATAAAAAGATAACATATAATGATGGTGATGTTGGTAAAGTGTCTAGAGGATCATATGGAAAAGTTCTAGAAGCATATAAAAACAACATAAAAAGAGGTCAATATTTCAACCCATCAGCAAGGATCCAGAAGATTTTTGATAATGTAGATGATTTGACTGAAAGTGCTCCAGTAGGGGAGGAGAGACCTACATATGACCCAGGTAGTTCAAGTAGGGCATATAGGAAAAGAAGTGAATCACCTGATGCACCTCCTACTAAGAAGGTAAAAATCATTGATTTGGAGCATGAGGAAGAAGTTGAATTGATAGATTTAGAATAAGAAATAAATAAACAAGAACAAGAAATCTCCCAATAGGTTAATTATCCTGTAAGAATAACACCCTATGTCTCTCCTGATAACAGATTGGTAAGGTCAACCACTGGGCATCAAAATGATACAGAGGACATTAGAGTACTGGCTTGCTCACAATTTTTAGAAGATGATGCTTTCATAAACACCCCTTAATTCAAGTGATATGTGCTAAAGGTCAGGAATGAAGAGCTCCAGAAGAAGATAGAAGAAGCTAAGAGTGGAGCTAACCCAGAGAAGTATAAGGAAATAACTCAGAGGGTGCTGAATGAAGTCAGTCAAGACATCAACAAAATAACCCCTGATGAGGGAAGAGCTCTGGAAGAGAAAAGTGGCTTGCTATTACTTCCATATTGGACCCTAGCAGATGCCATAGATTTTGATACAGTCTCAAGGGATATTGGTGAATCTAATGATCAAGTGGAGAAGGTATTCTCAGGTGCAGGATTTAATCCTAGGTTTGAAATCCTGGCGATATGGGCATTGGCCCTAAACAATAATAATCCAAGGGTTGGATTAGGAGAGTTGACAGGGGATGTTATAATAAAGAGAGTGGTAGACACTCCATCCCCTCAAGCTGCAAGCTTGAACATTCAAACAACCCAATTTGTTGAGGCTGTAACAAATAAGTTGCAAAGGGATTATGATGAACTTTTGCTAAAATATGGACAAACCATATTAGAATTGAATAAATATGAGGAATTGATGTTGGCTCCAAGTACTTCAACTCAGAGTGTTCCTGTTCTCATACAAACTACAGAATCATTTCCAACAGATAGGGAGGCTCTATTCTCATTAATAAAAGAGCTGAAAAAGGAGGTGAGAAATTTGAAAGATGAAAAGAAAACTGTTGTCAAGGAGTTAATTACAGTTTTGATAAATCATAGGTTGTCTAAGATTATAGCTAGGATTGAGGACACATGGAAGTAATATTCAAGCATAAGAAAAGCCTAGGATCAGCATGAGAAAAACATGGGGAACTTAGACAACATGATTAAGGTATGGCTACCATGAATAGGGGAAGTGAGGAACTTGCATAAATGTTCAAGGTTTGCCCTGGATGCCCCACCATAAATAAAATTGACTCTTGACATGTTGTTGATATTGGAGGAAGTGGTAGCCTTCCAATTGAAATTGGAGAAGGTTTTAAAAGAAAAAAGACAACTCATTAAGGAGATGGACAAGAGGATAATGCCAAGCATTTTGGAAAGTGATGGACAGATGAGAGGTATGAACAGGTGGAAAAATGACTGAAATTTAGCTGGCCAGTTGGTATCCTTGAGTTGTGTAGAGGGAGATCCTAATTTGAGCATTTTGAACTCTACATTGGACAAGTTGTACGCCTTGGAGCTCAGTTTGGATACATTTTGCAAAGAATCAAAAATTTTATTGGATGCAAGGTACATAGGGCACAATGATAAAATAGCAAAATTAATTCCTTTTTAGTGGCCCATAGAATGGTTATTACAGCTTGGATGGAGAAGTATGTCCTAGACAAATGAAGATCCAATTACATGAAAGGATAATACATTTTTCGATTATTTTTGTAATCTCCAAGATGAATTGAATTTTGTCTTTTCTCTTTCATATATATATGTAATTTGAACCTATTTTCCCAATGCCTATGGGCGGTGGGTTGTATCGTAAGATTCATGTAGTTGACATAGGATAATGAATATTGAGTACTACGTTCTTGTGTCTATAAAAGAACATGTAGTACTACTTTGCAAGGTTGTTGAAAGATTTGGGAAACTTTGATAATGAAAATATAGAGCAATTCTGGAAGTTGGCCATATTTCTGAGTTGTGAGTTCATTTTCTTGCATTGTTGAATGTATGTTTTTATGAGCATTTTTATCAATTTCAGGTTGAGCTTATATGAAAAATGCCTTTGAGCATGTGTTTCCAATAATTGTCTCTTGTGTTGCATGCATTTTTTTTTTGAAGGAAGATACTAAGGGTTTCTGAATTCATAAATATACATTTGCTATATTACATGTCTAGTTTTCAGCTTATAATCAAGGATTAGATTAAAATGCTTTAAGTCAGATATGGGGAAGTTTGTTTTGCAACAAGGATATATGTAAGAAGAACTATTGGAAATACCCATTCATGGATTTTTTGTTATGTAAGGCAGGGAACATAGGAAATCTTCTGAATCTGTATGTTTGAGATGCTTATGAGAACTAGTCCGCATTTGTAAGAGATTGACTCCAAACCCTAGGATTGGCACCAATTAGGGTTGGGCTTATTTTCAAAAAATACCCACAATCAGATAATCACACATATTAAAACCATAAAAATCAAAATCAAATTGTTAGTTTGTAGGAGTAGGGTTTTAGTTTCATGTTCTCTGAGCCATCTAATGAATTAATTTCCAAAGCTAGCCACTTTGAAGTAATTATACAGTTTTGGTCTACATATAGGAGAAGATATCTACTTTAGTTGTCAATATCTGGTGGAATAAGGATTTGTCATATAGATATTGAATCAAGGGAACACCCCCCTAGGTTTCGTAGAGCCTAAAGTGTAGAGGAGAACAAATAATTGTCTCATGTTCGTTGGCCACTGACCTAAGAATCTTGAGCATAAAAGCTAGCTACTTTTTAGAGAAACTCAGACCGTCAGTTGGGAACACCAATAGACATATCCCTTGATGATGTTTTTGTAGCACCCCGTATGTCCAAGGAATGCATGCACCTCCTTCTAGGTTTGTGGAACTTTAAGATGAATAATTATTGTACAATATTGGTTGGGTCTACTAGAGGTCATGATAGCAGCTTATGTGTCCTAACAAAACCCAAAAGAAGTTGCGAACACACACTTCTTTAAGTTGAAGGAAATCTGAAGTTGTCATCATCTTCAAACATTAGGTGCAAATGATCACAATGATCTTTAATCAACCCAAACACTATCCAATCATCTAGATAGACTTGAAGGGATTTAAGAATGAAGTCTTCAAAAGTAATGACCACGATACATGAGAAGATAGTCAGTGCATTCTTTATCCCAAATGAAATTAGAATGTAAGCAAAGGAACCGTAGTCTATTGTGTAAGTTATTTTTGGCCTATCTTCTTCTATGATATGCACCTAATGGTATCCTAAAAATCCATTAGTGGAAGTGTAGATTTCTTGTCCTATGATCCCTTAAGAATTTCTTTAGTAAAGGGTGTAAGAAAAGGATCAATTACACACACTAAGTTGAGCTACCAAAAGTCCACACAAATCTGGATACATCCATCCTTTTTGATGCTGATAAATATGGTACTTATCCATTCATACACCTTGACTAGCATAATTGTTCTAGAAACCAAAATATTATCAATTTCCTCTGACTTTGGAATTCAGATTGGGGTTCATGCAATATGGCCTTTTGCACATGGGCTTCACACCTTCAATCAACTTTATGTGCATCACTCCTAAGGATGGGTACACACCCTTCATCTCTTTATAGCTTTGCAGGAAGGGATCTTGATATTCACAAAGCAATTCCACAACCTTCACTACCTCCTCAGTCAACTAGTAGTCACCAATGGTTGCAATCTTAGGTTCTACTTCTAAACCAATATTCACCTTGATCAATTTCAAGGGCTCACGGTATGGCTCATTCTGCAACTCCTTATCTAAACAATCAATTTTCATGACCCAAAAGAAGTTTCAACATTAATATGGTTCTTAATTGGTCCTTCCATTTGATACACCATCTTCTCCTTCCTTTTTGTAGCTAGTTTTTCTCCATAAAGACTTGCTCATCCTCTTTGTTGGAATCATTGTTTATGTTTGTCTCATCAAAGGTTTTAGGTATAGACATATTATTCCATTTGTATATATTTGACATGTGCTTTTCCATTTTTTCTTTAACTCCCGTGATTTTGCACCTAATCCATTGAAGAGATTGATGTAGTCTTATTAAGGGAGAAGAAAAGGAAAATGTGTGAACAAAGACATACTATAGGTTCTCCCAATTGGTCATCTCCTTTTGTAGTTCATAATTGACATACCACATGCACACCCAAACCCACAGGGAAGAGTACAAGGCATGTGTCCATAGAGATGAGGGAATCACCAATGATCTATCCATATAAGTTGCTTCACAATTCTAAATATGCTCCTCAAGTGTTGTGATTCCACTATAGATTAGTAGGTGGCATGTTTGATTATTCTTTTTAAACCTAATGCACATCATCTTGCACTTGTATCCAAGTATTAGAAAATAGGTCAATGGGTTTCCCACTATTGCACCATAATCCCTCTGAGAGAGTGATCCAAGGAGGCCATGGGTTTATTCTCCTAAGGAAAATACATCTCCATTTCTCATAAGAAATTTTGAATATTTTCATCCCCTTGATATTTTGGTCAGTTGGTAGTGTTCATTTTTCCCACACATCTCACATACTTCATCCATGTAGATCTTCATACCTAGGGTGATGTGTGCTTGTTTTCTTGAATGGTTCCATAGTCTTGTCCAACTAACTCATTAGACCTATGCACTCAATTGTCACAAGAGACACTTGTGGTGTCAAATATTGAATGGGCATCATCCCATTGCAAGGTGTCATTAAAAGCAGGCTCTAACTACTCCATGCCTTGAGCAGTGATGTTATAGATACGATTGATCTCTTCACCATTAGCTACAAATTCAACATAGGGTGGCCCATGGTCGCTATCTAAAGAAATGACTACTCTTTGATACTATTTTCAAAGGTGATATAGTGTCTTTTGATCTATAGATTAGCACTATTGGTGTAGCACCACAATCTACTTAGTAGGATTGGGAAGTTGTTTTCTTCAACCAACTCTATGACCTCAAAGTACCCCTTGAAATGGACTCCCATTAGAATTATGGTGTTTGTTAGCAGGGTGTAGAGTATGGAGTAGAACCGACTAGAAGTTGGTGCATCTACTATGCAGAGGCTAGAAGCCAATAGAATATGCTTCAAAACACATCCCTATATGTAATAGACATAGTATATATAGATATAAGATATGATGATATAATATAGCAGAATGTAGTAAGGATATGAGATAGATTATGATATGAAGATGACATAGAAGTCATGAATGTAATTGGTGAGGCAGAGACTTAGACCTACTAGAGGATGGATGTATAACCTTTGATTGTTGTTTATATATATGGAGATTTGTTGGTACCAGGTAATTATTTGTTGTCTTATTATTATCTGTATGTGATGTTCTATTTTGTTATTCTTTGTGTTTTGCTATCAATCTCTAGCTACTTGACCAGGGTATAAATTAACTACAAATACTTTCCTGAAGACCGAATCTCTGAACTGGTAACCCTCACCATTTCTTGCCAACATTTGGTTCCATTTCTGAGACCCTAGAAGAAAGGAGTTAAAGATTGAGGGTGCAAAACATTCAAAAGAGTAGTGTAGTGTTCTAGAGAAAAGAGAAGGTGAGGTTGGCAGAGAAAATTTTCAATTCACAAAGGAATATAGGTCTCCTTAAGTTTCTACCTTTGTGAGAGTGGGCAAACACTTAAGGGGATGGTGAATGGAAAGGGAGTAGGGTCCACATGGACCTTTCAAATTATGTGACTCTTCAAACAAGGATTCCATAAGATATAAGAGGACTAATGAAACATCAAATCAAGAAAACCCATGGCAAAAGGGGAGAAGTGGAAGAAAAGAGAGATTGGCAAAGGCATTAGAACTAGAATGGAGATAAGTAGAGAAGAGAGATTAAAGAAAACATAGGAACAACAAGAATGCTACCATAGAAGGATGGAAAGGGTACACAATATGGAAAAAGAAAGGATAATAGAAGTTGCAGAAGAAAATGAGGAAGAATTCATGGAGTGCACCATGGAGGGTGTTGCCGAAAGGGAAAAAGAAGACAAGTGTGTCAAGGAGGATGTTGTTGAGTGCGCCACTGTGGGTGCTACTAGAGAAAGGAGGTCAGAAAGAGAAGAGATAGAGTGTGTTATGGAGGATATTTCTGAGTGTGCCACTGTGGGTGTTGCTGGAGAAGAATGTAGAAGGAAAAAGGAAGAAAGGTGAATTAGGGTCTATGCCACAGACTATTGGAAAACATGAATTAACACTAGAAATTTTGAAGATGGATGAGGAATATGTAGAGGAGCTAATTTGCTGAAGCATAAAGGAGATAAGAGGAGGAGAAGATGCGATGAACATTGAGAGGAGTTTTGAGGGTTTTGGAAGGTTATTTCAATCATCATTGGATGCTGACATGATGTCATTCACAAATGAAAGAGTATCCCCTAATTTGAAGAGACACTATGAAGAGACACAAACTTTGGACCATGAGTCACCCCAAGTGCCATATAAAGTCAAGAAAATTTTAGTTGAGAAGGAAAATAATCAAGCAATTAGCAAACAAGGAAGTGGAGAGAATAGAAGAGATCTGGAGTAATTTTGGAGAGGTTTTAGGAGAAGAGTACTTTGATATCTAAATATAGAGAGACAAGGGAAGAGAAGGAAAACAAGTTGATAGAAGACAACCTATCTGGAGGAGAAGACCAGAGGAAACCTACCACAAAGCATCAGAGATTTTGGGAAGATCCATCATGGATATTCATATTAAGTTACCAGTCTTTGAGAAGGAGACTACTAAAGTAGCAGAGCACATTTTTGTTTTGGAGTCTATTTGGCACTAGAACGGAGTAACAAGAGATGAAACCACGTTATTTGACTTCATAGGCATTTTATAGAATGAAGCATTGAAGTGGTATAGGAAGACATGTCCAAACAATGATAAGGAATGGGATGATATCAAGAAACTATTATTGGAGAATTTTGGAGTTTTGAATGTTCCAATAAAGGGGTAAGTAAGATGAGAGATTTGATGCAATTTTGATAAAGAATCAATAAAGGACATTGATAGAATATTTAAGGAGATAACTAGGAAGTTGGAGGAACCATTGGTTGAGAAGCAAAAGATAGAATGGTTTATTTCTGGAATAAGCCCTAAAATAAGGTTAACCCTAGATGGAAGAATATTTGAAACATATGTAGAAGCAATGACACTAGCCTCCCGGAAAGAGTCTCAATCTTGGCGTAGACAAGATAAGATGAAGGAAAACCTAGAATTGGAGCAGTTGAAGCTGAGAAAGGAGGTTTTGGCCAAGCAGGAGGAGAATACACAGAAACAAAAACCTGATATTTGGTGCTTATACTATACAAGAGAAGGTGAAAGACAAGTTGTCGCAATAAAAGTAGACATCAAAGTAACAACAAAAAGAGTCAATTAAGTATATTGTGGATTATATGAAGATTGGGATGACCATGAAACACTAGACTGTCCTTCACAGAACTTCCAGAGGAAAAGAGAATTTGTTGATGAAGAAGATGAAACATGGTACACAAACTTGGTGGAGAGGAACAACATGTCATATGTAGGAAGAAACTCTCATGATCAAGGCTATAAGCAACCAAATTGGAGAAACCAGAGGAATGTCAACGTAATACAAAATTCAAACTCTGGTCCTATGGGAATAGCTACAATAATGATGACAGAGAACAATTTGACCGTTACAGAGGAGGCAAAGGCTATGGAAGAAGTCAAAGGAGGGAGGATGCAACATGTTTCAATTGTGGTAAGCTAGGACACTTTACTAATGAATGTTAATTTTGTAGCAGCGTAGAGCATGATTTATTTTCTTGTGAGAGACCACAATAGTACTTTTGGAATGCACAACCACAATCTAAGAGTGATGAGCTACAGAACCTGAATAATCAAAAAGGAGCTAGGGTTATAAGAAGGGAACCAAAGGGTCAAGGAGAAAGAACTTGCTGGAAGAATAGTAGGGAGGAAATAGACATATCTTCAACTGAATCCACAGAAGAAGAAGAGTATTATCAAAGAAGCAAGCCAAAATAGATGGGAAAAGATAGAATAAGAAGGAAGGAGAAAGCTGTGATACTAACAAGACAATGAGCAAATACCGAAAGGCACTATATCACTGAGACATAAGAGAAAGACAGTGAGAAGGAAGAAGAATTTATTCCCACTAAGAAACAACATGAGGAAGTTGTGAAGGAAGCCAAACAAACAATAAGGAAGGAGAAAGAGAAGGAGAAGAGATACAAGCAAATTTTCATTGAAGGAGAAGTAGAAGCTCTCAAGCAATTATTCCAATTAACACAACAACATAAACTCATTGAGAAACTGAAGCAATATTCTAAATATTAGAACAAGGAGCAAGGTCAGAAGAGTCAACTCTAGAGGATGGGAAGAATAGATAGAGAATGGAAGACAAAACCACTTATGATGGATGTTCATATCAATCACAGAAAAGTCTGGTATGTTATGATAGATTTGGGAGCAGATGTCAACATGATAACAAAGAAACTATGGGAATAGTTAGGAAGACCTAAGTTGACAAAGACAACTTACAACATAATTTTGGCAGATAGATCCAATATGCAGACAATGGGAACATGGAATCATGTGGAAGTTAACCTAAGGGGGGTTAAATAGGTCTTAGACTTCATTGTTGTATCCATGAAGGATCAAAGAGAAGATTTCAATGCATTGTTAGGGTTGAGATGGTTTGTGGATGTAAACGGTATCATAGACTCCCAAAAAAAAGAGCTATCATTTTCTAATGATAACAAGACCTCAACATTCCTTTGGGATCATCAATGGAGGAAGCATACATAGAAGAATTCATTCAGATTGAAGACAATGATAAGGATGCAAAGAATCTCTACACAATTACAAGGTTGGATGCATAGGAGACAATAGATGAGGGAAAGTGGAAATAGAAGATGATCACTACAATACATACAGTGAGGAGGTATTAGAATCTTGGATGAGAGAAGAACTAGAACTGAAAACAAGGAAAATGTTGGGTTACTAGAGATATTCATGATCAGGACCAACAAGGAAGACATACCGCAATCCTCTGCATTTCATCAAAACCCACCTCAGACCACATGTGACATATTGAGGAGAGACAAGAAGTCTATATCTCAAAAATTTCAGCAAATGGAGCAAAGGAAGTAGAGGAATCAATATATCAAGATGCCTGTGTTACCAGAGAGACAGGCAAGATAGTCACAAGAAAAGAGGAAGAAGAAAATGGGAAAAGATGCAAGGAAGACATTATGGGGAGGTCATTTTGGATGTCAAGAAGTATCCATGGAAAACCCTAGAAGTGGATAAAGACAATGCATTACCAAATGTGTCAATAGATGTTGTCTACACAAAGGATGCAAGGAAGTATATTCACAACACCTTGGTGGAGATTGATCAATATGAAGTTTGAAGAGCTAAGAGATACATTGTTGGGTGACATAGGGTATTTGCCTGAGTATGCAAACATACTGGTGAAGAGACTGGATGTATGGAAGGATTATCCTAATTTCACAAAGGCACATAAATGGGTAAGAATCATTCTAAGCCAAGTGCATGATGAATTTATATACTTGGACAAACCCTATAGAATAATAAAAGAGGCCATTAGAGCAGTCATAGGGTTGATTTCCATAGGACCCCTACCGGTAATGAAGGCCATAAGAATGGATCGAGTGAGGGAATCAAACAAAGCAATGATAGATGGGAGAAACATACACGTCAAGGATATCATAGATTTGGGAGTGAAATATGCCACCATGGGCATTGCATAAAAGGTCTACTATACCAACTAAGAGGGCTCAACCATAGCCACTGCAATTCATACTGCCTACCAAATGGTGCAGGAGGGCAAGGATTTTGACCTCTTTGAGGTGATACGACAACAGCTGCTAGAGAATTTTTAGAAGATCAAGGATTCAAATTACAAATTCTAGTATGGTACCTTAATTCTTTGTCTTACATTTTACTTCTTGAATGAGTTACCAAGGTTCAAGGGGAAATAATGGAATCAAAACATACCAATAGGGTTAGAGGTGAAAAGGCACATAGCTCAATTTAGGGATAAAAAAACATTTAGTGTCACGTATTGGGGGTTCTTTAAAACCCTACAAGAGGAAATGAGGGCAAGAGAGAGAATTTCGTAAGGAGTGGTGAAGCAATACATTAATCAGATCACATTTCTGGTAGACAAGGATTTCACATACATGGAGGCAGTTGAGCCAAGAACAACATGGGTACCCCAATTGCCTTATGAAGTAACTGTAGTAGAGGCAAAAGCCTATGCACAAAACTTATTGAGCAAACCCAAGGACACAAATGTGGAGAAATTTGGCACCTATTTAGAGGTGATGGAGAAACAACATAAAAATCATATTGAAGAACACCTAGACAAGCATAGAGGGAAGTTGTATAAACAATGGGGAGTTTCAGATAAGTGAACTACCTCAGCTCCAAAAACCTACCACATCATCTCCACTACCTGCCAAGGAGGTTCTGCCAGTTAGGAGGTAAGAGAGGACTACATCACAGGCACCATCATCCTCTACCATATCATCTGAAGTAAGAGTAGCATTAGAAGTTTTGTCAGGAATGAAGAAAAATACACAGAAGAAGACTCCTCGGAAGAAACAACAAGGAAAAAGAAAGAAAACTCAGGAAATTCTAAAGGAGATTGAGTCTGAAGAAGGAGGGGATGCACAAGAATGAAAATTGAAAAGAAGGAAAAGAACACAACAGACACCAAAGGAAGAACTAGCTGAGCAACAAGCAAAAGAACCAACACAAGACCCCTACAATCTGGATGCATTGCTCAATTCTATGGAGAATGTAGGTATGTTACAAGAAACTGTTTCTTTATATGATGACTCATCTAAAGAAAATAAACAACTAATATTTCAAGTAATGATAAAATACATGAGGGATAAGGAAAAGACACTAGATGAAATAATGGAAGGATTTCTGGATAGCTTGGTAGAAGCATTTAGGGAAAGGATACATAAGGCACCCCAATTGGAGGAGGAAATAAGATATAATGCCATTGAGAAGCTCAATGACACATTGTCATTGGAGAAGAAGAATGAGCTGATATAGCTACAAGCCATAGAGCTGAAGAGAAAACAAAGAGTAGATAAACTCATGCGGGGAAACAAGAAGGAAAAGGAGAAAATTCAAAAAGAAATTGATGAGGTAACAGCAAATATATACCAATCCATCAAGGATCAAGAGCAACAACCGGCACCATCACCTCTGTATAATCCTGAGATACCGGTAGGAGGAGAAAACAAAAGAAAGGCAAGCCAAGAGGGAAGTCAGTCAGAAACTTCTACACAAGGGGCAACTCCTCAAGAGAACACAAGGATGGAGGAGATAAAACACATAACAACAACAAAGGAGCCCACATACACATAATACGGAGGAGAAGGAATATAGGAAAATACAGAGGAGCAAAGAGGATCAATACAAGTTGACAATCCAAAAGCCTCTTCATCTTCAATTGAGTCCATCAAGGAGTTCTTGGAGCAACAAAAGTAGATAATGCCCATTCTAACTCCATAGTTGTTACAATTGTTGGTGGTAGAGGGCCAAGTGAATCTTTCCAGAATATCCCCATTACAGAAGCTACAATTTGGAGATGTGTTCCATTCCTCTGTGAGAGCAGAAATTTTGAAGTAACTTGCCGAAGGGAGTGAATTGTTGCAAGATGTAGTAAAAACATTGGCTAAGGAGATTCTAGAGACACTAAGAGACACTACCTTACCCTTGTCGGAGTAGTTGAAATAGTTGACACAAGGGTTCAAGAATTACTCTAGCTAGTTGGAAAAGAAAATCATAGAGCAATTGAATAAGAAAAGACTGGTGGAGATGACAAATAAGTGTGCCAAGGCACACACTCAGCTAGAAACACATATAAAGAACATTCAATAGAGCATTACAGAGGCTAACATCCTTTACCAATTTTGTTTGAAATGGCCATAGTCCACCAAAGCAATAAAAGACTAGATTGATGCTCTAGAATTGCAAATAACAAACATGGCCCAACCTAGTAAGATCCCTGTTGGGTGAATATTTTGTTATCAACTAATTGAGAACAAAATGGTTATATCAACCATAGTATAATGAGATTTAATCTCTCCTCTTAGAAAGAGAAGGCTCCCTTCTTATTGTTCACTATAATCAACAAGTACTTAACTAGATTTATGTACACTAAAAACTAACCTGTGGATGGTGCCATATCATCTATTTCTCTTTTTTTAGAAAAGATAGTTTTCTTAATCCTCACAATGTATAATAAACTTAAAAACTACTTGTTGGAACAATAATAACCAATATCAAGATTGAATAAACGTAAGAATACTCAAAGTGATATCAGAGTGAAATAACCAAGAAACCCACCAAAGCGCAAAGTCTTTTGTTGCTTCTTTCGCTGACTTGAAGTTAGAAACTTATAGAATAAAGTGTAGACCAAAGTCTCCACCATATGCTATCAAGAGATTAATGAACACAGAAAATAAATAGCAGCTCAAAGTCTTCTAATATCTTCAACTCACGAACATATAACACAAACTCCAAAGATAATGTTGTAGCACAGAGACTCCAAAATCAACTTTAGATCACCTCCTAGATTATATGTGTAGACACCCAAAAATGTCCATGTCTTGCAACATCTTGTCATTAGCATGTTTTGCCCTATGTACCCATGTCATTACCAAATTAGTTAAATAAATTTTATTTATTTGACTAATTTATTTTATCTCCTTTCAATCCCATAATCCTATCTTCTACAATTAAATAAATTTTTATTTATTTAATTATTCATGGCCATTAATCCTCTCTAGTTAAAAAAATATTTTTAATTGTTTAATTAGTCACTTATTTATTTTTCTATAATTAAATAATTTTTTATTTATTTAATTATCTTTCCACATCACCTCCCATCACAATCCAAATTAATTAAATAAATTAAATATTTATTTAATTAATAAAATCTTGATAAAATCCTCTTGCTTTCTTTCTAAAATTGCAACTCATGTATATCTAATTAATTTATTTAATTAGATAATTCATCTCATCTTTTTAGGATTTAGTTCCTTTAAAACAAAAAATCAATATCTTTCTATCTTTTTAAAAAATTATAGCTTATCTTGTTTTATTTCCTCTTTTGTCTAATAAAGCAAAAATCCAATCCTTATCGAATCTTATCAAATGTTCTTCCCTCCACATCACAAATCAGCCCTTGTCTATAAATATGGCCTCTCACAAGCCATTTGGAATGCATTAACTTTAATATCCTTATGCTGCGGAAATTCTTCCTCTTATCCATCATCTATCTATTATCTTCACAATCTTCATCTATCTATATTCCTCTATCATCTTCTATCAATCGTTACGCTATGTATCTAAGCAATCAACATTAAATCAAGCTACATCAATCAAACAGACTTTCATCGATCATTCAAGAAAACTGAGGTATTCAAAAGGTTTGGGTAAAAAGGTAATTGCATAGGATAATAGTTTTTATGATGTGGGTTGATATGAGTAAGGGATGTGATAGGTCGATGAAGGGGTACCATGACATGTGGATGGATTAGGTTGATATAATGATATAGATGACACATAGGATTGATATGGAGGTTGTTGATGTGGTGATTGGGTTTGATGTTGGAATTGTTGATGTTGTGGTGGCACAGGGTCTTCTTCCTTTCTATATAACCACTTAAGTTGATCAAGCATTCTTTTGGTGTCATAAAGATCGTTCTCATAGGTCTTGTTTAGAAATGCCATGTCCATGTTTACAAGTGGTAGAGTAGGATATGAGGATGTGGAGTGGTTACAATGTTGGAGATCAAATTTCAATACCTTAGGATGATTTATTTTGCTTCAAAGAGTGGACGATTCTCTATACTTAAGGTAGACTAGTGACACTTAAGTAATAGAGTTGATTGGATGATTTTCTATACTCAAGGTAGACTAATGACACTTAAGTAATAGACTTGATTGGTTTGATTTGATTGGATGACTTACTTGAGATAGACTAATGATCTCAAGCACATGTTCTGGTGGGATATATTAAAGGGGGGAGAGTGAAAGTTGTACCTCAATCTAGGTACATAGTCATTGGAACAACCTTGCGGTCCCAGGTGATTCTAGACATAAGGTGAAGTGGTATTCACTTACGCTTATGCCACATCCATTCAATAGGCTAGTGTTCATAGATTTGGGCCCCTCGTACCTTGTGTATATTAGGGACACCCTTAGTTAACCCTTGTGTAGCTTAGCTTAAGAATTATCAGCCAGACCCTACCTGATTAATCATTAGGGCTTGTTGTTGTGTTTGCAAGTGTTTGCTTAATCATAACATCTAATCTTGCAAGGAAATTTTGTGATTGGCATGTGTGTTTATGCATTTACATTGTGTTTGATATTCCCCAAGTCAAACTACCAATCTTTCCTTATCATTCTTATCATCTAAGCAATCACATCCTAAGCAAACCCTAATTCATCCTAATCATCAATCCAAGTTATCCCATCTTGTTATCCCATCATCATCCTTATCATTATCCTAATCCATCCAAGTCACCTAACCCAATCATCCACACCATTATCAAAACCTAAAATCCAAATCAGCCCAATCAAAAATCAAGACCTTATTTGATCATTATCAACATTTATCCAAACTTGCTTGAGATCATTAGTCTATCTCAAGTAAGTCATCCAATCAAATCAAACCAATCAAGTCTATTGCTTAAGTGTCATTAGTCTACCTTGAGTATAGAAAATCATCCAATCAACTCCATTACTTAAGTGTCACTAGTCTACCTTAAGTATAGAGAATCATCCACTCTTTGAAGCAAAACAAATCATCCTAAGGTATTGAAATTTGATCTTCAACATTGCAACCACTCCACATCCTCATATCGTACTCTACCACTTGTAAACATGGACATGGCATTTCTAAACAAGACCTATGAGAACGATCCTTATGACACCAAAAGAATGCTTGATCAACTTAAGTGGTTATATAGAAAGGAAGAAGACCCTGTGCCACCACAACATCAACAATTCCAACATCAAACCCAATCACCACATCAACAACCTCCATATCAATCCTATGTGTCATCTATATCATTATATCAACCTAATCCATCCACATGTCGTGCTACCCCTTCATCGACCTATCACATCCCTTACTCATATCAACCCACATCATAAAAACTATTAGCCTATGCAACCTTTGCATCATCATCACAACAACAAATCACCCAACAACAACAAGCCCAATCATATGTGTCACCTTCACCATTATCCCAACCTATTTCATCCACCTATCATGTCTATGCTACATCAACTCAACAACATCCATCTCAAGATCATCCAACTCATTTCAACATTTGAACACATCATCAAACCTATCCTCAAGACTAACAAGTGTCCTTACAAGAATGACATGCAAGCTCAAGTTGTCCTTTGTATATAGATCAAGTGTCCTCACAAAAGGCATAAGCAAGTCCAAGTGGCCCTCTTTACATATGTCAAGTGTCCTTAAGTCCACCTTTGCATAACTTAGCATCCTTTGACAAGGGAGAAACCAATCTAGCAAATGCATCTTATGAGTCCTCTTCACCATCCAATCATATGCCAACACATGAGCCAATTACTCCTATCCCAACACCATGTGATCCCAATCCTAGTCCATTGGTCCATAAACCTTCATCACCTTCATCCCCATGTTCCACTAACCTTCCATTAAAGGATTCCATGGAGATAATTTTGGAAAAATTGGTTCAAGAAAATTTGGTTGAGCTACCCCCGCTAAGATCATATTCTCCATCTATTTTTAAACCTAGTTGGTATAAATATGATGAATATTGTACACACCATAGATATAAGGGTCACGCCATATCTGCTTGCATAAATTTTAAAAGATTGGTCAATAATCTAGAAGATTGTGGTAAAATTGTGTTAGATCAAACCAATCTATCTAATCCCATTGTCCTTCCATCTAGCCCAAGTCCCAATCCATCCAATCCCATTATTCCTCCACCTAATCCTAATCCTAAGCCTACAACACCATCTACCCTAATTATCCATCCCCTATATTGTCCTATCACACATACCCTTGCACAGCATGTGATCCATTGGTTACTATCTAGGAACAACTTATCCCCATGTCCAACACCTATCCTTGCACCTATCTAGGAGCCCTCTATTAACATGCATGGCCCTTCAACCCCATCATGTGATCCACAAGTCATCGACCCTATTCAAGAGCCTCTTATCATGAGCCCATGTCAAAGTTCATCATACTCTCTCATGGATGAATACCAAGAACCCATCAAACTTATCCAAGAGGCTCCTACATACCCTTGCATTCAAGCAACCCAAGAGCTATGTCAAGTACATAATCTAATGCATGTGGAAACATCAAGCCCCCATCCTAATCAAGATCAAATTACTTCCATGCACCCCATCAATAATCTATACCTTCTCTATGATCAAGATGAAACCCATGATGAAGGACCTATCTATGAACACCTTGATCCTATTCTTCCTCCCATACCCATCCATGAGCAAGATATCTAAATTGCTCCAATCTATCCTTCAACTAGCCCCATCCATGATCTACAAACATCCAGTCCCCTTGATGAGACAAAGGCCTCCCAAGCAAGCATAGAAGATGAAACCAATAATGATCCTCCCACATCCACCATCATATCCTATTGGTCGTACCACCTTCATCCATGAGTGTTCCTCCTTACAACACCAACAACCACTATCCTCTATCTCACCTTCTCCATCCAATAAGGAACTCGTCTCTAGTGTTCCACCTACACCTAGTCCCACTATCCATTGCATGCTCCAAAACATGAACTACCAAGATAAAGGCTTAGGCCTTCATGAACAAGGTATTTTGGAGCCAATCCATGTCAAAGTCCCTCAACGCTCACATGGTCTTAGATACACACCTCAAGGTCAACAATCTAACGATGTTGGTACTTCTTCCATGCATCTAAAATCCACCACTTTCCACCATAAGTCCCATCATACTCCTAAGACATATGTTACCATTCCACCCCGATCATATTATAAATGTCAAAAGCATGTGACCTACACCTTTCACCATCAACTTTACCTCCATTACTTCCAACTCCTAACATCCCTCCATCAAACCTACCTTCACTACTTCCAACACCTAATATCCCCATTATCCAATCCCCTTATCCATTTATCCATAAATCCTCTAAAAATCTTAATCATGACCAACCAATGCACACATCGTCTAAACATGAAGCTTCCACTCATTCACCATGTCCATGGGATTCAAAAGAAAAAAATTGGATGCCTCTACCTATAAAGAAAAAAATCCTACAGATCCTCATGCCTTCAGACACAAAAGCAAAGAATCAAAGCAAAATTCATGTAAAAAGCTACCCAAACCCATACCTTCAAAAGCAAAGGCAAAAACTAAAAAGATATGGGTCCCAAAACAAAAAGAAATCAAGTCAAGTGAGGCATCCACCTTTCAAAAATCCCAACCATCCACTTCCACCTCACATTCCCATTCCATTCCAAAATCTCAAAATCCTCTATCCCATAAGCAAAACAAAAATCTTAAAAATATTAAGTGTATTTGGGTACCTAAATCACTAAATCACCCATCCCCTAAGCAAACATCTCCATTACTTCCTACACCACCATCCAATCACAAGCTTCAATGTCTAATACATTGTGTGCAACCATTGGTCATAATTCCTTTTCCATATACCTCCATCTCCCCATCATTCATCCACTATCCTACATATCTTCCCATCATCTTCCTATGGTCCACGCTTTTGGTTAAACCCTTCCATTCCATCTCCCATCCATAATGCCTCCACAATTCACATCATAATCCACTATCATTCCTATCATAATCCACCATCTACCTGATCCATCTTTCATGCAATCCCCTACCAACATCTATGAGCATAATGACCTTGACATGGTCCATGTGATGACATCACTCTCTAATGGGACTATCACCTTTTATGGAACTAGACACTTGAGTCCTTTCTATCCATATCCACCTATCCCATCAAAAAGTTTTTAAAAAAAAGTAAAGAGAAATCCCTTCGTCTAACAATGAAAACCTGGTAAACAGGTGCCTTGGATAAGTACCATGATGAAAACCTAGCAAACAAGTGTCATGTGTAAGTTGATCTTCTATGTCACCTACACTTGGGGCACCTTGTCTCATCCACCATATCATTTTCAACCTATCTTACCGTACCATTTCCTACCATCCTTATCCATTCTAAATACATACACCTATCCCATTACATCCATTCATCCATCCTTCCTCATCTTGATCTTGATAAAAATTGGGGGGCAAAATCTTGAAACATGCCTGAATAACTCTTGATATACCTTATCTTTTCCAACAAACTGATCCTATCATTATCCTCTTGTCATTAGCCATCTTTCCATAAGTCCTATCGTTATAAGCGTTGTCATGAAAAATCCTAAGCATACTATCTAGAATGGGGCATGTTATTCCTATGTGACATAACCTTTTGAGATCACATCCTTTCTCTTATGTGGACATCCCTTCCACTCCACTATCACCTATCTATTTATCTATCCATCCTACATCCATCCATGCACCTAGACTTGGCTTCTCCCTTTGTCATTGGTATTTAGCACTAAGGCTACCCCAAATTGTAAATCCATTAACATCCCAAAACATTAAGAAACCCAAAAAAATCAATAACATATCAAAAATACAAAAAAATCATATAAAGTCCTAAAAAATACAAAAAAATCATATAAAGTCCTTAAAAAATACCAAAAAAATCATATAAAGTCTTGAAAAAATACAAAAAAATCATATATCCACCAAAAATCAAAAGCAATAGATTCAACCAATCAAATTCAACTCAAATCACTTTTTCAAAACAATCATGCCAAATCAATTCACCAAATCAATTCTTCCAAACATTCAATCAAAAATCAATCATCAAACCAATCAATTCAATCCCTCAAATCCAACCAATCAATTCATCCATTCTTCAAACTCAATCCAATCATATCATTTCAACCAAATAATCACTCCAAATTATCAAATCAAATCAATCACTTTTTCCAATCCAATCAATCAATGAGAATCACATCAATCAATCCATTCATCACTCATCCCACCATCATCATCACAAATCAGAACTATATCTCATCTCTATCGTTAAATGCCTTGATCCTGTGGATACAGGGTATGTAGGCAATTTGGGATACGAAGAAAGTATCCAAATTCAGGTACAAGTGATACTCCTCTTTCATCATTCTTCTAATCTTCATCAATCATCATCTTCATCCATCTCCTATTTTTTCTATCATCTATCTCCCCTATCATCAATAAACATCTAAAATCCAATCTATCATATTCATCCATTCAGTCATTCAAATCAATTCTTCTTCAATCACTTCTTCCATTCATCCTTATCACATCAATTCCAAGAAATAGACTCAAATACAAATCAATCCTTAATCCATACCAATCAAGTTAATCAATCTTGTCAAATTATCCAATCGTAATGAATAGTCTTGATCCTATCCTTGTTGTAAACCTAATCAATTAATAAATCAATTAATCATTCATCCTTGTGTTGATCTAGGGATACATCATTCCCTGCCATGACAACACTATCATCATTAATCAATCAATCAATCAACAATTAATCATTGGTTTATAGCTTGGTAGTGGCAATGCCTTGTTTGTTTTTGAACCATTTGTAAATGCTTGCTTTCTTGCTTGTGTGTGTTATCATTTTTATCTTGCATTTGTATCACATCAGTATCATTCCAGCTAATATTCATATCTTGTGTATGTTGGAATAGCTTGTTGCATTATCCTTTGCATCTAAGGTCACATCATACCTTTTGTGCATTAGGACTTTAATGCTCTAAGTTTTCTTCCTCATATGTCTAGACAAGGTTGTATTACGCTGGGGCATGAGACACATCGTCAGCTTGGTCCTCATACTCTGGTGCATAATGTCTAGTGCTATATCAAACATCATGATTGCTCACTTTCATTGCAGCATAACACATCATTCCTTTCTTCTATCCATTCCCTTATCTTTCTTCCTATAACAATCCATTTCATTTTGAGAGCCTACCCGTGTTTGTCCAACCCGCTTATCCTCTCGAGGGGGAATCCTTATCCTATCTTTCCTTCACCATCTTTTTTCTTTCAATCCCTACCTTAGCTTCTTTAAAATGATGTTACTCGATACAAGTTTTATCATCTTGAACATCATCTCAAAGAGGGGCAAAATGTAGACACCCAAAAATGTCCATGTCTTGCAACATCTTGTCATTAGCATGTTTTACCCTAGGTACCCATGTCATCACCAAATTACTTAAATAAATTTTATTTATTTGACTAATTTATTTTATCCCCTTTCAATCCCATAATCCTATCTTCTATAATTAAATAAATTTTTATTTATTTAATTATTCATGGCCATTAATCCTCTCTAGTTAAATAATTATTTTTAATTGTTTAATTAGTCACTTATTTATTTTCATCTAATTAAATAAATTTATTTATTTAATTAGCTTTCCACATCACCTCCCATCACAATCCAAATTAATTAAATAAATTAAATATTTAATTAATTAATAAAATCCTGATAAAATCCTCTTGCTTTATTTCTAAAATTGCAACTCATGTATATCTAATTAATTTATTTAATTAGATAATTCATCTCATCTTTTTAGGATTTAGTTCCTTTAAAACAAAAAATCAATATCTTTCTATCTTTTTAAAAAATCCTATCTTATGTTGTTTTATTTCGTCTTTTTTTTAATAAAGCAAAAATCCAATCCTTATCGAATCTTATCAAATCTTCTTCCCTCCACATCAAAAATCTGGCCTTGTCTATAAATATGGCCTCTCACAAGCCATTTGGAATGCATTAATTTTAATATGCTTATGCTGCCAAAATTCTTCCTCTCATCCATCATCTATATATTATCTTCATAATCTTCATCTATCTATATTCCTCTATCATCTTCTATCAATCGTTATGCTACGTATCTGAGCAATCAACATTAAATTAGGTTACATTAATCAAATAGACTTTCATCAATCATTCAAGAAAACTGAGGTATTCGAAAGGTTTGGGTAAAAAGGTAATTGCATGTGTTGTTTTATCTTTTGTTTTATCCAAATTTCTCGTCTACAATATGAACTCACACTACGATTTGATCAATTGCATAAGAAAGTGCAAAGGAAAAGACATAAGAACATCTCTAATGTACCAAAAGTTTATTCCAAAACAAAGTTTGAATGCCCACTTGCTTTTCTTATTATTGATAAAATTATGATTTACAACTTGAACGCAGTCTCAAAATGCTCTTCAATTCATAAGCGCTTTGCTTCAATAACTAAAAGATAATATTTACATAAGAGGCCATCTTTATTTATAGGGAGAGGCCGAGAGCAAAAATAGGAAATCTACAACTACATTGACTTATTCAAAATTAGAGTCATAATTGACTGGTGACTTTGTCTCACAACTCCATGTATTCTAATTTTACAAAATGACATGGATTTTGTCAAATAAAATTTATAGAGCATGAAAACTAAAGCATGAAAAAATATCTAAGTGTCCTTGGACACTTCTTCATCATCTTGATATTTCCACACGAAATCTTCATATCTTTTCATAGTAGCCTGAACTTCATTATTGTCAGGCCCCAGTGTATGCTTGGAGATGATAAGCACTCAAGTGATGGAATTGGTGAGTGTGTTGGGCATGCTCTTATGCTTATTCAATATCTTTTGCAACTTATTCAGAGTTGTTTGAAACTCCATCAACCTGTCAAGTGAAGCCAATGAAAAGACTTTTGTTTCTACTTCTTTTTGCACTAGGTTGTTGAATTCCTGAATAATTGCATCCTCAGGGAGTGTTTGCTGATTGTCATCAGGCATATGACATGGAAGCTCTGCCAGCTCATCTAAAGTATTTTGAGCCTTATTTTCTCCCCTCTCAAGATATTTCTTCAAATCTAGTATCAGGCCTTCAATAATATCCTTTTTGTGAATCATGGCCTCCCAATACTCCACATACTTTCTCCTATTGGGGATCACCCCATGTTCAATCAACACTTCAATCTTGAACTCCCACACCTTGTTCCATGAATCAAGATCCTGTACAATTAGCTACATGTCTTAAGAAAGGATCTCAAGTGTTTGATTGATTTCCTTACCAACTTTGCCTAGGTCATTATAAAGCTCAATGGATGACTTTATAAGAAGTGAACCTTGGGCAAGCACTTTGTCGAACTAGGCATCAACTGGTTGACCCTTTGCACCAATTCTTTCATCTTTTAGAAAAAATTCATTACTTGTGCTTGTACTAACAGGTTCAACTTGTTTAGATGACTGAGTTATTTTAAGAAGCACTGATTGCAACTGATCAACCTGCACTTTAAGCTGGTCCTTTATGGATTTGTCCCTGTCATATCTATCTAGAAAGGTATTCAGTTGTGCTAGAAGGTCTTCCTTCACACTCACATGCATTTGTTTACCCAGATCAACTCTAGTTATGACATAATCAAGATTCTCAAAGTCTATGATACTTTTGTCAGATGAAAGAACATCAATCTCTAGAAATTTGTTTTTTGATTCATCAACAAAAACTCTAGACAAAATCTTGGCCTTTTTGGTTTCCTTCGACTTTACTGGAACTAACTAACTGAAATCAAAGTCATCGAGTGATATAGATTGCTTCTTTCTTTTCAGTTGTTGTGACATAAGCCACGATGGAAGGACAAAGGTATCACCTCTTATTTCTACATATGTGGTTTGAGTGGACATAGGTGCAAAGGCAGGTTCTTGTGATTTGGGTGGAACAGGAGAATCTTGCATTGATACTGCCATAAGTGGAGTACGGATGACAAGTGGTGGTGTCTGTGTTTGTACGGTGGAGAGATTAACATCAACATTCAATTGAGAAGAAGAACCCAAAAACTTCTCAAACTCTGATTGGGAAATTGAATCAATTATAGATATAGGAATATTAGAAAGACTAGGCATAGAAGAAAGAGGAACAAAGATATTATCAACATTGTCTAATGGTGTATCAAACACAGATTGATTTTCAGGTGTTGAATGGGAAGAATTCACAGAATGGATGGACACACTTGGTGATGGTGATTGAGGGTTATCTAGAATACTGATGATTGATGTGCACTTGATATTACAGGAGCGACATGAGTTTACACATTTGAAACCACAAGAGAGGAAGGGGATGTCACCTGAGTAGATTCAGCTCTTGGATTGTCAAGTTGTTCTTCTAACTCCTCTTCTGCTGCCTCCTCTTGCTTGACATCTTGTTGTGTAGATGTTCCTTCCTTTTCCTTTCTTTTCCCCTTATCTCCTATCCTGAAAACAAACTTCATCCTCTTTTCACCAGAAGGGGTATCTTCCTTATTCTTCATCCTCAATTCCTCCTTCTTCCTTGGAGGTCCTTCTGTTTGTTCCTCCTCTGAGTCTATTAAGAAAGGCTTCAATTTTATACCCTTCTTTAACAGCCACACATTGGTGTTTGCAAGAATTTTCTGAAATCTTCGTCTCACAGAAGTCATCTCTTTTTGAGACCATTGAGTAGTAGGTAAAGGGGTGTCAACAATCTTGTTGCCCATGTACACAGCCTCTACTATGTCTCCCTCATCTTGCATATCTTCTGACACATCAGCCAATTGAAAATTTCTCACTTGGTCAAGAGAGAGCCTACTATAATCAATCCTTCTTACATCTTCATCAGTTCTGCATTCTATCTAGATATCTTCAATCATGTGCAGGGTAAGTGCAAGAAGATGAGTTCACTTTTTTTCCAAAAAGTGGAAGTGTTTTTCCTATTTTTCAAATTTTGTCATACTTGGAGTAACAATTTGAAGCACTTGCACATAAAATATTAAGATGATGTAAAAATAAGAAATGTAAGATTTTGTTTCTAGTTTTCAAATATGTAATTTTTTCTAATACCCAGATGATGTAAGTTAGTTTTTTATTGGATGTACAAAAAGTGGCTTTTTAAAAGTCCCCTACTTTTTGCAAAAGCATGCATGTGTACAACCAACATAATTTGACCTAAATTAATGTATTTTTCTAACTACTTTTGTGTAAATATTCTCAGAATGTTGAATTTTGGTCAAGATATTTTTTGTAATTTTTTGATAAATAAATTTTTTTATTAATTTTTTAATGGCCCTAATTAGTGTTTTTAAAAAACCCCTCGTGTACGGCCAACATAATTTGAGCTAAACTAATCAATTTATTAAAAAAAATTCTATTATGTAGAGAATGATGTCTAGTTTGGTCAAACATAATTTTTTTTCAAGAAACTCTCAAACTCAAAAGTTATTAGAAAATAGTAACCTATTTCAATTTTATGAGTTAGTTTGTTTAGAAAATAATTAATAAATAGAAAACTATGTTCAATAGTAAAAGAAATTACATAATTGAAAAGTAGACTTTCAGATCTACAATGGGTTTTAATTTTCTTAAAATATTTTGAAAAAAAAGTCGTCAACCACAGTGGTGAAACTAGTTTTTTCTCCCATTGTTTTCATGGCTTCTTAGTTGCAGGTTGGTTGCAAGTCCAAGGCTTAGGCTCAGGTTTCCAAGCCTTTACCAAGCCTAAAACTAATGCAAATTGGTGGGTGTCATATTTAAAAAAATAAGAAATAGGTACCCGTTTCTAAATGAGTACCTGCTCGTAACGGGTGCCCGTTACAAATAGGTACCTGTTTTAAAACAGGTACCCATTTCTTATTTTTTAGAATGGGTACCCATTTCTATTTTAGCTGTTATTTTTTTTTTCATAAATTGGTAGTATGACTGAAACCCTGCAACATTCTCTTTTACCAGTACGACCAACAGTGACAAATTTTGTGATATTTTTATGTGCAAAGTGTCGATTCGAGCTCTCAACGGGGCATATCTTATGTAATTTTTACAAGGATTCAATCATAAGGAGAATTTTTAGATGGAATGAAGTAGAAAATCTATTTTTTTACAAGCATTCAATTTCTTGGAGAGACATTCATTTTTACCAATACACTGATAATGATGAATTTTGTGACTTTTTTATATGCAAAGTGTTAATTCGATCTCTCAAGAGGACATATTTTATGCAATTTTTACAAGGATTCAATCATAAGGAGAATTTTTAGATAGAATGAGTTAGGAAATCCATTTTTTAGAAGGATTCAATTTCTTGGAGAGATCAAACAAATATCAAGCAACTATCATATTGAACAAAGGATCTATTTCTACTTGTATTTCATACATTTTTAAAGAAGGGATCCAACACATTTTGGTAATCATGGGATCAAATAAACGTTAACAAAAAAAGAAGAGGAAGGTTATGACAATTGAAGAAATTGAAGTACATCAAGAGAAAGAGGCAAAATTACAAAGAGATAGGAGAGAGAGGATTAAAAAAATGAAGAATGATGTAGCATCTAGTTTGATGACTATTGAAGAGGACAACATTGAGGAGGAGAACATTGAAGAGGAGAATATTAGAGAGACCAATTTAGATGAAGTGAATGTAGAGTATGCAAATGTAGAAGAGGTCAAGAACATGGAAAATGCAAATATAAGAACGAATCCAAGTATGTCTTCGAATCCCTTGAATTATAATGAGATTAATGATTTAAAGCAAGTTGGTTATAATATTGATGAGATAAATGCTTCTACTACAAACAAGACAATAAAAAAATAAAAATGAAAACCCTTGTATGCATGAAAATGAAAATATTTTTTTTTTTTTTAAAATTGAAAGTAATGTTTTGAAGGATCTTCATGGTAAGATATCTTGGAGACTAATTCTAACACATGCAAATAGATTGTACAGACAATTTTTTTATAGGAAAGCTCTTGGATTTCAATGCCAACTTGTATTACAATTGATGAGAATGTCAAAAATAAGAAAAGCAATGAAAAAATTAGGCATTTTTGTAAAACCCAAAAAGGTGGATGAATCAATGGAACAAGTTATGTCTAGTGTTGCTAATACTATTGGTTCTATAGGAAAAAGTAGTCGATCTAAGGATAAGAATGCAACACGTCGAGCAATAACAACTATTTTAGTTAATAAATCAGTTGTGAGCAAAAGAATGATACGTAAGACAAGTGGATATTTAAATGTGCATGCTATAACTTTAAGAAGAGGAGCAAAGAGAAGAATAAGTATTGAAGAGGATCCAATCAACCAATGTTGGACTTTTAGTGGTAGACTCCCAAGGTCTGACATGAAATTAAACAATGAAATTAGGTCTTTGATTGAAAAATATTGGCATGATAATACAAGGGTTTCATCAAATGCTAGAGATGTTTTGAAATTAAGGGTGGGGTCAAAAAATCATGATCATCATCCAAAACATCTTTTAAACATGACTTAAACAAAATTATATAGAAATTTCTAGATGATTTAGTTATAGAAAATTTTAGTATAAGTAAAAGATCATTTGAGAAATGCAAACCTTGGTATGTCAAGATTAAGAATCAACGAATTTCTTGTTGTTGTAAAACTCATGTGCAATTTCATTATTTTTATTTTGTTTTTCAATATATATGCTGTACTTTGCATACTAACCAAATTATACAGGAATGTGGTATTAATATGCCACCTACAACAATTAAGGATTTTATAACAAATATACTTTCTGAAACAACTGATGGGTAATTCTATTTTTTAAAACCATGTGTTTTTGGACAATGCAATAGAGGTGGTAACCTTTCATTGTTAGGAGAATGCATGCATGAAAGTAGTTCACATGATTTTGGACAATAGTTAGTGGATGTGAAGAGGTTAAACAATGTTCAATATCCATTAAAGGATGGAAAAACTAGAAAACGTTGTGAGTTATTGACAAAACAAAGTAGTGTACATGCATTCATCACAAAGTTCAAGATTAAGATTGTGTATAAATATGTGAAACATTCTCAATATGCTCGGTGGATTGATGAAAAATTCTACAGATATAAGAACACATTTCCAATTGGAACTATACTTTCAGTGGTTGACTTTGCAGAAAACTATACACTTGCTCCATAAGAGGAGATTCAATCACAATATTATAACTCAGTACAAGTGGCTATATTTGTTCATATTGTATATAAACATGTAGTTGATAGTACAGAAGATGACAGGAAAATTTTGAGAGAGTACCATTTCTATGTGAGTATAACTAGTTACATCCATCAGAGTTTGTGCAGTATTGTTTCAAAGTATTGAACAACTTAAAACAAAGACTAATCTATATGACACAACATTTTATATGGTTAGACAATTGTATAGAACAATTAAAAAATTCTTGAGTGTTTTACTGTTAAGTAGGGCCCATAAAGAAAACAATATCCAACATATTTGGAGTTTTTTTGAAGCTGGACATGGTAAAGCAAAACATGATGGAGCTAGAGCATGTGTGAAAAGGGCTCTTGCTAGGAAGAAACTAAACTTTCATGATGCAACAAAGTTTCAAGATGCACGTGCAATTTTGGATTGGTGTAATGTAAAATTGACTATAGGATCAAGTGAGAACTCTAAAGTTCAACAGTTCTTTTGGTTGGTTGAAGAAGAAAATGTTCCTCGCTGAATTGATTTTGAAACAATTAGTGGATCAGCAAAATGGCATTCATTTAAGAGTCCAAATGCAAGCACATGGACTCTATGGACTAGGAAGCTCACATGTTTTTGTCAGTTTTGTATCGCAGGTGAGTGGGAAGCATGTGAAAATACAGATTGGGTAAAAAAATGGCAACAAAAGTCCTTAACACCTCTACAAACACATGATCAAAATGAGATAACATTTGAGGAGGATAATCATTTGCAAGCATCGGATGACTATGAGTGTATTTCAGACCTCGTACAAGAAGGTACATTCATTCAATATTTCTTTTCTATACATTTTTTTGGAAATATATATTTAATTATACATATGTATGTATGTATATTTTTGTGACTTATTAAATTTGAAATTTTTTTTGCAGGACGTGTATGTTGTTTCACCCAAGGGTAATGAAGAGGAAACATAATATTGGTTGGCTCAGTGTGTTGAGGCAAAACATAAGTTGTTACAACCTAGAGTAGATGATGATAACTTTGAGTATCTAATAGGTTCTGTGGTTGTTACTGGCACTTGGCTACATAAATATTTGATAAGGAGGAATGGTATACCTGCATTTGAAGATTATGAAAGACATAAGAAAATTTTGCACTACTCGCATCTGATTGTGGCAACAAATATACAATTAGTGAGATATAAAGGGAGACCTGTCACAAAAGAATTATGATCACTTTCTATGGAAGAGCATGAGGTAAATCATAGATACATTACAAAAAAGAGAGGATGCAGATGGTACAATGGAGTAAATGTTTTAAATGATTAACAGGTATGTAGAAATTTTTATTTAATCTTTGTGTAGGATGTGAGTTTAGGATTAATATGATTGATAACTTAACTAATTGATTGCATCTCCCCTTAAGCATCCTCTTAAGTCCCCTTAAGCCATCCCTTAGCTATGTTCCATAAGTTAGGTAAGTCATCTCCCCTAATTGATTGCATCTCCCCTTAAGCCATCCTCTTAACTCCCCTTAAGCCATTCCTAGGCTATGTTCCATAAGTTAGGTAAAATTAGGATTTAGTTTAATAACTTCAATATAGTTAATTGATATAACTTAGCACACCCTTACCAAAATACTAGAGTTGATTCCATCTCCCCTTAAGCCATCCCCTAGCTAAATGATATAAGTTAGTGCATGTACCCTTACCAAAAATACTATAGTTGATTAGACCATTTCCCCTTAAGACATTCTCTTAACTCCCCTTAAGCCATCCCCTACCTAAATGATATAAGTTAGTGCATGTACCCTTACCAAAAATACTATAGTTGATTGGACCATCTCCCCTTAAGACATCCTCTTAACTCCCCTTAAGCCATCCCCTAGCTAAATGATATAAGTTAGTGCATGTACCCTTACCATTTAAATACTACAGTTGATTCCATCTCCCTTTAATCCATCCTCTTAACTTTCCTTTTAAGCCATCATCTTAACTCCCCTTAAGCCATCCCCTAGATATGTTCCATAAGTTAGGTAAATTGTCATCTCCCCTAATTGATTGCATCTCCCCTTAATCCATCCTCTTAGCTCCCCTTAAGCCTTCATATTAATATTCCTAATTCTCTTAAAGATCATGACACATTCTAACCTTTTTATATTTCATTACATGGTGCAGGAGATGTTTTTGGTAGTCCTAACAGAGGCTGGAAACATAGGTGTTAAATTTCACTTACAATTTATTTCAAGTATTCACTAGACCTATAATATTAATTATTTTAATTTATGCTTCAGTAGTTCTTTCCTTTCATTATAATTTCAATGGAATTTCTTAACAAATTCTATCTTTAAATAAAATGATCTCTAGAGGTTCTAAATTTTTATATATGTTTCATCATAGCCTGACCTCTAGATTTGTTTTTGCAATTTCACATGTAGTGTTGAAAGGATTCAAATCTATTGTTTCTTGTTGCATAATTATGATCTCTACACATGTTTCACATCTAGAGTCTTCAACTTCTAGGTGTCAAGTATAAAATCTTAGATGATCTAGACTTAGAGAAAAAACATTGTATAAAATCTAGGTGTCTCTAGGTGTCTTGGGTTCTAACTATATAATAGGTGTCTCTACCCGTGTCGTAGGTATTCTATATGTCACCTAGGTAGATAGAGACTAGAAAAAAGACATTTAATCTAATCTAGGTGTCTTATGTAGATACTATATATCAACTACTTGTCTAGAGACTAGAATAAGGTATAATTTAATCTAGGTGGCTTAGGTAGATACTAGATATGTCAACTAGGTCTACCATGTAATAGGTATCTAGAGCTTGTGTCTTAGGTAAAACTATAATCTAGGTGTCTAGGTGTCTCTACCTGTGTCTTAGGTATACTATATGTCAACTACGTAGAACTATATAATCTAGGTGTCTAGGTGACTTAGGTCTAGACTACGATAAGGTATAAAGACTATATATGTCTATATATAATTTATCTAGATACATACTACACAATATGTGTCATAGGTGTCCTACATAGAACTAGAATACATGTATCTTAGGTATTAGGTGAGGCCACATGAGCTTCCACCTTCACGTGGTTGGCCTTGTCAGTATAAAATATTTATATTTCTTGAAGCTAAGGGAAGCTCTTTTCCTTGTACATAGAAGTTATGAAAAACCAATTAATGCATTGATTAAGTTATTATTTAGTGCTCTTGATGAAATTACATACAAAATGCTAATTTTATTATATATTTTAGAAATTGTAATTTTTAGTTTTTTACAAAGTTCTATAAGCAAATCTCAAAAGTTTTAGTAGATAGAACCAAGTATTGTTTATCAAACTTATATATATATATATATATATAACAATTTAGAGTTACAAGTATTTGTTTATTTTTCTTTTGATATTTAGGTTACCTATAAATTTCTCTATTTTTCTTTTGATATAAGTTAGGGTAGACTTAAATTTCTCTAATTTTCTAAATTTTTTAAATTGTAAATTTAAAGGGTACAGGTATTTCTCTAATTTTCTTTAAATTCTTTTCATAAATTTATAGGGAAGGTATTGATCTATGAAATGTTTAATCTAGATTTAAAAATAAATTGATTAAACATGGTTACTAGATTGACAAGTCTAATCAATAAATTTTTCCTAAATATTTAACTCAATTAAAATTTAACACTTGTCCCAACATTTGACTCATGTAAATCCAAACATATTCATTCTAGTTCAACAAAGTTAATTTTTATTTTATTTTTTAAATTTATTTAGGGCAGGTACATTTAGTCTATATAAATATCCAACCTAGAGTCTGTATCTAATAAATGTTTAATTTAAATTAAATCAATTGAAATTTTTCTCTTATCTAATTAGAATTAGTATTTTACAATTTTATGTAATTAAACACATGATTTAATTTGAAGTGTTAAATATGAGATATATGAAAATTAAAGTTTGAATATAGATGCATATAGTGAAAATTCAATAAATAGCAAAATCTAGTCTAGATGAAATAGTCTATGAGATATAAACACTGACATATTAACAGTCCATGTAAAAATAGTGAAATAATCACAAAACATATATGTCTAGTCAATACTGAATTAGTCAAAAAATCCTCTTAAAATCCTCATGAAATAAACAATCTAATACATCATCATCATCCATTTCAAGCCGCATTTTGGTCCCATGTGACTGAGAGGGCAACTCATGTTGTGTACAAGAAAAAGAAGTTTCAAATCAATTTAATGTCAAAACTGCATCCTAATTAAATTTAAATCAAATATTTAAAACCAAACCATCAAATTAAATTTTTAAATCTAAACTTCAAAATGTCTATGCATACCACAATAGGCTCATCATCTCTTCTGCCATGCTCCTGTGCAATAGATGGTGCCGATTCAAATGACAAATTAATTGTCTATGTTGCCAATTCCTGTATTTCAATAAAACACATGAATTCTAGGCTCTAGAGTATAGATACAAAATTCAAGGTTGAATGATACAAAAGACTTTGAAATCACATAGGATTTAACTATAGGACCTAAAATATGAGACATGACTCGTACATCTATGCACACTCATCAATGATGGGATTACTTGAGCCTGCACCTAAACTAATCTCATCCTGCATATATATGTGTGTACAAGTATATATAAATTCAACTTTAAAGACATGAATATAAAATCATGAAATTACACTGGAAATTCAAATTTAAACTAAAAATGTACAATGTTAAGATACAAACCATGGCATATGAAGTAGGCTCCTATATGGATGATGTTGCCACCGGTCCTGGATGAATAGATTGGTTTGACACAAAAGTGCCAGGACCTCCCATCTGCTTTAAATTAAAATGTCACATTTCTGTATTAAATTATATATTATTAAATCAGATATATCTAATTAAATAATCTCTAGAGGTCCTAATTTTTATACCTCGACTGTATAAGGTCTACCCAACTCTACTGTCGTTGACACTAAATGGTCCAGCTGTGATGAAGTGGTAGGAGCTGATGGAGTCATCTATACCAATCAACATGAACATATATTTATTAATACATATTTAATTTTTTTAAAAATATTGATAATTGATAATTATCCAAATCTATATTAATTTCTATTAATTTTAATTTTATTAAATGTGGCATACATATCGAGTCCATAGGAGTGAATAATGTAGCCAAAAAGGACTCCTCCGAAGTAGATGTAGGACCAAAACATGGATGATGACAATTCTGACAATAATTCAGTGTGGACCACAATGGTGTCAATCTAGGTGATGCATAGGGACCAGCATCAGATGCTCCTCTAGGCTGTGCAAGCTCTCCAAGATTGACTTCATTTGCCAAGCAGATAGCTTGGTCAGTTAAGTTTCCTGAGAGTGATGATAACACTTCGAGTGCTGAGACAGTCATCCGCTTGTCAAAGGGCATAGGAACAGAGGGTGGAGAAAGGACAATAGGTGCAGGGGCAACCATCAATTTGGATCGACACGTGCCCCTGGTCTATGTTGTGGCATTCCACCACCCATGCCCTAAAATGATTTGATATCAAAATAATTGGGTTTTTTGCCCATCTCAAACTCTGCCCATAATTTTTTTAGAAAATAAAAGGGAACCTCAAAATTAGCATGAGGTGGATGGTTAAAGACCATCCAACATCATTCCTAAAAATTATCAGCTATTTGCTGATGTGTGCACCATTTGATTGAAATTATCTTTTTAGTTGGTGGTATTTGTTCACCTGTGGAGGGATCAATGAAATATGGGGCAATTGTATTTTTGGTAATATGTAAATCATTGATCTCTTTATATGAGAGACCATCTACATAAAATTGCCTCCTCTCTTCCCGCCATGAGCAGAATGTGTCTAGATCCATGTGGATAGCTCTCACTAAATCAATAATAGTTTGCATACCGTGAAATGTGTGGAGGGGTTTGGATTTGGCTTTGCAAGAAATTGATTTTTTCTTGCAATGTTTGTATATTTTCATCAATTGTTGCTTGCAAATGAGCCTCATCATGCAGTGGCGGTGGTGGGGGGTGAGTTGGGGTGGGGGGTCCTGTGGGGGTTCATGGGCTAGATCTGCCATGTGTACAAATAAGGTCTACAAGTAGAGCTTCAATTAAAAAAATAATTAAAATCAAATTAGGAATTGAAAATATATATTAAATTGCATGCACAACATATGTTTAAATACACATATACATATAAATTGAAAACTTGGAAATATATAAATTTGCATGGTTTAAACAATATGTATTAAAACATTTAATTTTACATTTAATTTAACATATACATGCATTCAAAATTTAAATTTGTTAGAAAATGTTTAAAATCAAAATTTATGTCCTAGTATCTAGTCAGCATTATTTTGTCTTGAGTCCTATAATCTTATTTTACTAAACATGTATGTATGTATGTACATGTATGTATGTGTGTATGTATGTATGCATGTATGTATGTATGTATGTATGTCTAGATAATTTCAAATGATCTTAGTTAATATATCATTCCTAAAAGTTTAGTGTATAGCCTAAATGTCAATCCATCTAGGGCCATGTTACCATTTCCTAGATTTTGGTAAAATTTAAGTTGATTTTGTTTCCTATAAATTTGTGCAATGTTCGTAGAAATCAAAATCCAAAAAATAATTAACTAGCCAGGCTATTGTTACTTAATATATTGCATGTCCACAAACCCTGAATATCAATAGAAGTCCTAATCCTAGAGGTTATGATTAATGAGTGGACAATTTAGTTAGAAATGTTTCCTTGAGGTTTTCAAAAGAAGACAAATAAAGAGAAAAATTTAATAACAAATAGGTTTTTTACAACCACACTCATGTATTACATTCAAACTCCTAAACATGTCACTAAGTTCAGGTCAACCTATTGGCTACAACTACACCTACAAGACCCTAACTGAGAAGATAATAAATATTTACATATATGCACCAAAAGATGAACACAATAAATTACATTCTTATGTATGGGATTCCATTTATACATTATATACAAAAGTACAAGATTTGAGAATACTAATAGGATTTTCTAAACAATGTAAAAATTTCAACTTGATATCAAGAGATGTTTGGAAAGTTATATATAATTGAATCAAGAGAGCTTTTCAAACCTAAACTGTTAATCTTTACACTATAAAGGACATCCAAGAAATAAGTTCATATGTATGTATATGTATGTATGTATATATGTACATGTAAGTATGTACATATATGTAAATTCTTAAGTTAACTTGAATTTGATTGATTCACTCTTGGATTTGACTCCCTATTTGCTATGTACATGCTGAATTAAATTTTCATTGAACGCATGGTTGGATCTGACTCAGAGGTGAAGAACATAATGGAAGCATGACTTGAGGGATTGGTCTTAATTTGCTTGGCTTTACCAAACAAAATTTGAAGTAGTTAAAAACAAGTTGGTATATTATAGACCTTGGCTATGACTATAATTTAGGATTAAGTGACTTAGAAGGATTTAGAAACTATAGGACTTAGAAAATCATTCATGCATAGAAGGTGGGGATCTAGTCTAGAGATAGGTCTTTATAAATACAATGGTCTTTATATATGCATGTTTAATATGGTAATGATTTCCTTTCTTCTATTCACTTGCAAAATGGATATATAAAATGTATGTTTCCATAAAATCTTGCATAAGGTATATGCCATTTATGTTAAGGTGAAAGTACTAATGGTATATACATCGTTAATGTTCTATTTGTACAAAATAAGATCTCATTTGATAAAGTTTATTGTATATAGCCTAAATGTCATTCCATCTAGCCATGTTAACATAAATCCTATTTTGTTCCTAATCAATGTTTATCCTTCGTAAGTGTCTCATTTTATTCAATCTTTTAACCCATCCTATGTACACTCAACATTATTTTAAATTATTTCCATTGTTGTTGTCCCCTTTATCCCTTTGTTAAGCATCAAGTTGTCATAGATATATGGATATGTTTAAATTAAAGATTTAAACATAATAAAATGACTTCTAGGTTTTAGGTTTAGGTAACTTAATAAGTCATTTAGGTTAGGTCTTCAAAAAGATATTAGGGTCCTATCCTGTCTAATTTGTAGGTTTTTATCTTCATGAAAAGAGTTTTACAAATGGTTAAATTAGGACTATGAGACTCATCAGGAACATTAAAAGCCATGAAGACTGAAGACTAATCCTATAGGATGTATAACTAGTTCAAGGCCTAGATATAGGGGAAAAGACGTAATAGGTGAGATAATATGTGTGCATTTAATGCCCAATACTTTTAAAAGTTTAGTAGAGTAGTTTTGACTTTAAGCTTGTTAGTGTTGTACTATAACTACTAAAAGTTTAATGACTAAATAACCAATCATACATGATGTTGTATCAGCCCACCAACAAAACATGACTTAATGCACAACTATTGGTCCACCCTTTTTTTGGGGGGGAACTATTTGACACCTCAACAAAAAGCACTTAGTTTTATCTTTACCCACTATAAGCTATAAAGAGTTAGAGGTCTTAATAGATGATTATTCAGAGTTCCTTTCATTCCACAACATCAAAAAGACATGAAGTATTCTTCATATTGAAAGACTAGATAATGCTCCTGAGGAGAATAGTCTTGATATTTTAAGGAGGAGGCCTCTAAAGGGAAGAAATTTATTCCTAGTCAAAAGGCCAAGAAAACATATAAGAGGAAAACTATAGGAGCATAAGGAGATGTGGAGGAAGAAGAAATTCCTTTAAGGAAGAAGATGAGAGGGACAACTAAGCCACCTCCTTAGAAACCTTCCACTATTGAACTCCCATCCTCTCTTCCTATGCAAAAGGATCCAACCATGCAGCTCTTTCTTCCTCCAGTTATTCCTATCTCCACTAAGGTTAGGATGTCAGTCTAGAAAGACTCTATTCCCAAAGCTTCCACATCTACTATTCCTATCCAATCTCATTCTTTTGGAACCATTCTTACACCTCCAATTGATTCAACCATGCATTCACCTAATAAGGAAGGAAATATAGAACTAGCTTCTCTAACCCCCTCTATTCCAAGGTCTATTCCCTCTTCCCCTCCTAACTCTCCACCCTCCCTATCCAACATTGAAAAAGTTGTTAAGGATTTAATAGAAGAATAGTTCGAGAATAAATATAAGGAGCAAAGTGAAGCAACTAGCTTTCTTAAGGAGTAAGAGCAACATGAGGGAACAATTCATCTAAGGGGTAACCAAGAAGAGGCCCGAGTTGAAAAGGAAAAAGTCAAAAGGATCTCCCCATGAAAAGGATAAAGAGGAGAAAGCCAATGTTATCAATCCTCTCACCATAGAATAAATAATTAAAGGGGAGAAGTTATTGGAGGAAATGGGGAAATTGCCTAATAGGTTGTATCTAGTAGAGCAACAAGAAGAACAGGTCTTCCCACCACCTCATGAAAAAAACTTATAGATCCATCTAATTCCTTGGTTCCAACCTAGCTTTATGTGAACATTCAAAGAAGAAAGTAGACCATAAAACAATTTTCAAAGGATATGTCTTCCATATTGGTGATAATTGAAATCCTTGGACCGAGAAGACTAGAACTCTTTTATCTATTAGATTGTATGCTTCTAGGTCTAGGATTACAAAGGTGACAAGTATAATGGTCAATAAAGATGACAAAGACATGCTATCCTCAGACTATCAAATCATTGCTTATAATTTGGGGAAGTAGACTAGGGAGGAAGAGTTACATGGAATGCAAACAATAGTATCTACTATAGTCTCCTAAATGGATGAGGACTAAAGGATGAAAAGGGATTAAAGATCAAATTTCTTTAGCATAATAAAGGATGTGAGCATATCTTCATAGAGTTTTAACAATTTTCTATTAATTATGGCATCACATTTCATCACACAATTCACTACACACCATGGAAGAATGGGGTCATAAATTGGAAGAATCATGTCATTACATGTGTTGATGTGGCATCATATTTGATGATGTGGCCCTGAAACCTTATAAGCAGGGGCCTTGCCAAGTAAGCTACTATAAATTTTTTGGAGTGATTCAAAATTGCCAGGTATGATTTTGAGAGGCGTGAAGTTAGGGTGCTCAACTACTAGTTCCTCTCCCCTAAATAATTTCAAATGATTTTGAAATAGAATTCCTAAAGGTTTATTGTTAAGCCTATATGACAGAAACCCTATCTAAGTTCTATCAAACCAGGTAGTTCATGGAGGAGTTGTCATGTGGCCATAACTATTTGTACAAATATTATATATATGTCCATATGTTTAAATTAAAGATTTGAACATAATAAAGTGAAGTTTCTAGGTTTTGGGTTTAGGTTTAATAAGTCATTTAGGTTTTAAAGAATAGGTCAGTTTATTTTATGAAACCCTAGTTTATGAATTAGGGTTTAGTGTTTATGAATTATGATTTTATGTTTTACTATTTATAAAATCTTAGTTTATGAATTAGGGTTTAATGTTTATGAATTAGGGTTTTATGTTTTACTGTTTATGAAACCCTAGTTTATGAATTAGGGTTTTACATTTTAGTCTTTATGAATTAGGGTTTTACATTTTAGTCTTTATGAGTTAGGGTTTACCATTTATGAATTAAAGGTTTATAGTTTATGCATTAGGGTTTACCACTTTTTTCCAATTTGAGGTTGAATATATATAGTTTAACATTGCAAAAACAACAAAAACAACAAAATATAAAGCTCAAAATAATGAAAATTGGTAGAAATGGACAGACAACCAACATGGGGCACTGGGTAATCAATTTGAGGAGGTAGGGATGTTTTGGAGGTGGAATATGGGGTCAGCCAATGTGGCTACCCATTCTTGGTACCATTCTCCCTTGTCTTTAACGGCCTATAGCTGTTAAAATGAAGCTACAAGCCTATTTTCTAAAAAAGATATACTTTTCAAAAACAGGTACCCTTTCCATAACAGGTGCCCGTTTTAGCTTCAAATGCCCGATTGTAAATGGGAAACCATTTCATAATGAGCACTAGTTTCATCTCAGGCTCCCGTTCCTAAATGAGTACCCACTCCAAGTGGCATTTTTCATCCATGGGAGACTTCCGTGAAATGTATACTCAACTTTGTGCTTTAACCCAAAAGCCAAATAGACTACACAAACTATACAAATACCAGCAAGTATAACTGAAGCAGAGGATACATACATAAAAATAGAAGGTCAAATAACTATGCTGGCTAAGGCTAAAAAGAAATGGGACACCAATTTGGTACAACTAAAGTGGATCTATAAGACTATCTTGCCTAGTAGTTGATTTTCCATGTCTTGAGGATAAGACATAATTTTCAAGGGATGATGTTAGCAAGGTGCAGAGCATGGAGTAGAGCCAACTGGAAGTTGGTACATATACTATACAGAGGTCAGAAGCTGATAGAAGATGCTACAAAACACACTCCTATATGTAATAGACATAGTATATATAGATATAAGATATGATGATATAGTATAGGAGAATGTAGTATGATGGGCTTGGTTAAAAGTTATAAAATCTAGATCAACAGATTTTTAGCTTTTTGATTATCTATCATGAAATAAACTAATGACTTTGAAGGGAGACAAGATAAGGCTATAGTGAATTTGGCTATTCTTAAAAGGAGATCCCCTTTTGAAGGTAGGTTTGTTCAATAGTTGATTTGATACTAATTGGTCTAGAAGACAAATTAGGAGATTGTATAATCTAGATCTTGGGATTGATAACCAAGTGGATGGAATGAATTGATGTTTTGGGATGACTTTGGAAAATGATGGTGGATGAAGATAGGGGTGATGTTGGTTGTTTTTTGGATTTTGGATTTTTTTAACAAAATGAAGATGCGAAAAGGGGAAGTTTTACACTATGTTTTTTTTTGAATTTTTTGATTTTGACAAGGAAAATTTGATAAGGGAAATTTTTACACTATTTTTTTTGGATTTTGGGGATTTTGACAAATGAAAAGGAAAAAAATAAAGACATACGATATGTTTTTTGGGTTCTTTGGTTTGCTTTTTAGACAAGAAAAACACAAGAGGCAATAGACACAAATGACTGTTTTCAACAAAAATGTGTATGTTCGATGGTCCTAAAAGCCCAAGTTTTCACAGGTATAAACACAATTTGTAAACAAAACAAGCACTTTTTATCCCTAAAGACAAGGCTTCACTGCAATAATATTAGCTCACAACTTGGAATCTTTGTCGACTCAAGTGACATCACACCTAAAATGGGTGTGTACACTATTTCTTCTTTTTGAGAGAGGACAGATAGGGACCTCCAAGACTGGAAGGATGACCCAATCACCCTTTCCCTAGAAAGCTATAAGTAGCTTATCCTATGCCAGGGAGTTTTGTCTCATCTCAAGGGTGTTAGGAATAACATGTAGAAGATACCAATTAAATGCAAATATAGATTAAGTAGAGGAAAGAAAAATACACATAAATGATAACAACGAGAGACAATTTTAATGTGGTTCACCCAAAATTATGCTACATCCACCAACAGATAGTCTAATATTATTATCCAACAAATAGAACTGATTACAACTAGTAATGTCCTGCAACTCAATACCATTGCAATATGCTACAATACAATATCAATGGAAACCCTAACCTACTAAATTTGAGTCCACGTAGCCTACTAAATTAGTATTAGAGCCCCCAAAAAGTAAATGTTTATTGGATGTTCCTCTCAAATACCTGAGAATCTATTTTACTGCATTCTAATACTCCAATATGGGATTACTCATATACTTTCTTACAACTCCTACAACATGTGCTATATCTAGTCTTGTGCATACCATGGCATACATTAAACTTCCTATAGCTGAAGCATATGGTACCTTGGACATTTTATCTTCCTCCTCTTGTGTCTCTGGACACATCTCCTTAGTCAATTTCAAATGACTAGGCAAAGGTGTGTTGACAACTTTTGCATTCTCCATATGGAATCTCTATTGAAATATACTAGACAACTGAGAGGGGGGGTGAATCAGTTGTCACAAAAACTTAGTTTCACATGCATATCAAAACATCAACAGCTTAATTATTCATAATCAGATTTAACCATGAAAGCATGCAACCATTAACTTAATCAAAATCACAAATTCAACATAGTAGACACCAGATTTTTTACATGGAAAACCCTAAAAGGGAAACACCATGGTGGGTGTTAGCCCACAAAAATGTATAAGTTATTACAATAGAAAAAAATAGAGACCCACTACCTAGAGGGCTCACTACCTAAAATGCTCACTACAAAGAATGTCTCATTGCCTAAGGATGGCTCACTACCAAAGGGCGGCTCACTGCCAAGATGGTGAACTGATTGAATAGCATCTACTCCATGCCAGGGTTTAGTTCTATTGAAGCACAATATGACTCCTCTACTCTGCTCTTTCACACTTTCACACTTATGTCTTCATATTCGCAACTCACACACACTTTCACAACTTCATTACATACTTTTATACAATTCATCAACCTTGGAATATACATCAAGGTCGGCATTACATGCATCAACCGTTGGATCAGTCTCCAAGGTTGGCATTACAAACATACATAAAATAGGTCTAGACCTAATACACATTTAGCTAAGGAAAATATGTATGAATGTATGCAGATCACACCACGCCTTAGCTAGGACTCAAACACAATCCTCTACACTACAAAATGCTTCTACAATCTTTGATGTGTTGCAAGTATGGGTTTAACCGGTGTTGTCATTGATGTCAACATACTCATGTTGCATTAATGTGAAGGATTGGATGAGTTGTGTGCTGAGGATATTAAGAAAGTTAGTCTCAATCAGGAACAGTGAAGAACAGTGATGACAACAAGGTAAAAGTCCAAGATAGGTTGCAGATCAGAGGGTATGGTTTAAAGGGTTTGTAGATATAAATCTTGAGATGTTCTAGTCAAGTTTTCAGAGGTCCGCATGAAGATCTGAAGAAGTTATGGTTGCTCAAGTAGAACCGGCTCCTGTAGGTGTCCAAAGGTGATAGAGTGACATAGATAGGTCCGGTGAGGTCCGGTAATGCATTATCCCATTCTGTAGATTTGAGGAAGTGTTGGAGAAGTCTGTGTGGTGTGTCAACTCATTTAGTTCATGGTTTGAAGGTCTGCAAGTATCTATTCCTTTGTGACAGTAATGGAAGACTGTGTTCTTGAGGTTTCGGATGAAGGAGAGAAGGATTTTAGTAAGTAGAGGAAGTGCAGATGTTCTTGGTGTTTCAAGAAAGTTTGTGGAGGTCCTTGGATCATGCTCAATTCATGTTTATGGTCTGCATTAGAATTGGCATCCCAGAAATGAAGAATAACTTCCAGATGATGGTGTTCCTTCTATGACTGGCCGACCGGATGGATTACACGTCTTGTGGATACTTTTGTAGGTGGTTGCCAACTTAGATGTTTGTTCCTAAGTTAATGTCATGTACAAATAAGGGATTGCGAAGTCATTTCAGGATGTGAGTTGTAGAGATGAGTGTGTGGTAGTGAGGAGAAGAGCAAAAAGCAGAGCAGAAGGTTTGGGCTTAAATGGAACTAACTCAAGCATGGTGAAGATGCTTTTTACCAGTTCAAGTATGTAATACTTATTCTTTTGTAGATAGTGAGTCTCTTGTAGGTAGTAAGCCTCTTGAGAGTAGTGTGCTCAGGTAGTGAGCCCTAATTGGCAAGTGCCATCTTGTTCTTTCTATTCTTCTAATAGAGAATACTTTCTTGGGTTAATCATCCTGTGGTTTTTCCCTTAACTAGGTTTTCCACGTCAAAATCTTGGCGTCTCATGTGTTGATGTGTTTCTGCTCTTTATTTGTTACATTGTGCTTTCATGGTTGATCTTCTATTATGCTGCTAATTAACAATGTGGAGTTAAGTATATAAAAAGGAGAAAGTTTTACACAACTGATTCACCCCCCCTCTCAGTTGTGTGCCCTAAATCTAATGATTGGTATCAAAGCTAAGTTCCTCTAAAAGGAGCTTAACCGCTTGAGGAGATCCAGGATGTCGTCATACAAGAAGGATAGTCCGAAGTTTGATGGAACAACTTTTCTTTGGAAAGGTCACATGAAATGTCACTTACAGTGTATGGGATTTGCATACTGGTCCATGGTTACAAAAGCATATGTACCTCCACAGGGTGGTCCAACAGCCCTAAATGAAATCACAGATGCTGAAAACAATTTGCAGAACAAAGAGGCTCTTCTAAGAGCATTATCTGACTCAGAGCTCTCAAATGTTATTGATTTACCAATTGCCTTTGAGATTTGGAATAAACTAGAACTTTTGCATGAAGGAGATCAGTTTGTTAAATGTGCAAGGTTACAAAGTCTAAAAGGGAAATTTGAAAAACTGAAGATGAGAGATGATGAAAATATTACCTCTTTTATGCCAAGAGTGAATGAGCTGGTTTGTGGAACTAGAAATGCAGGTGGAACCCTGAGTGAAGAAGAGATCATTGGCAAAGTTCTTTGATCCCTTCCTACCTCTTGTAAAATCAAGGCTTTTGCAATTGAAGAATTCAGAGCTCGCACAATAGTCACGAGAGATCAATTGGTTGGTAAGTTGGCTACTTTTGAAATGGATGAGTTTGGAGATGATCCTCCAAAGACTAAATTTGCATTCAAAGCTAGTGCCTCTGAAAAAGGGAAACAAAGGTTTGATCTGGGAGAAAACTCTTCAAGGAACCTTTCATGGTATGAAAAAGAAAGAAAAGACTTGGAAGAAGAAGAAGCTGAAACTACTCATCTTGAAGCCCTTATTGCAAAAAGACTGCCAAGAGGATCCGGTAAGTATGAAGGGAAATTACCTTTTAAGTGTTTTAACTGCAATAAAATTGGTCATTTTGCCTCAAGATGTCTAGAAAGATCTTCAAGACCAAATCCTAACAGACCAAGGTTTCAAAAGAATTGTTACTATGTTCATGAAGAAGATGATAATGAAGGAGTAACAGATGATGAATCAGAGATAGGAAACAAATCCGGTAATGAATGGGTGTTTATTGCCATCAAAGAAGAGGAACCAATATCCTTTGTATCTGTCAATCATAAAGTTGAAGAAAGAGCTCTGGCTGCCCAAGTTGAAGTAAAGGATGATTGGGTCATTGACAGTGGATGCTCTCACCATATGATAGGTGACAAGAATAAGTTCTTAAATTTGGAAAAGTATGAAGGAGGAATTGTAAAGTTTGGAGATAATTCTGCTGGCTGAATCAGAGGTAGAGGGACTATTTCTCTTGATGGGAAGAACAAAACTGGTAATGTACTATATGTTGAAGGACTAAAGCACAATCTTCTCAGTGTTGGATAATTGGTGGACAAAGGCTATGATCTCAGATTCAAGAATGGAAAGTGCATAATTTTTGAAAGTTCTGGAACATAGATTGCATCCGATACCCAAACAAAAGGTAACATCTTTAACTTGGCTGGGACTGATACAAGTTGTTTATTTGTTCAAGTTAATCAAAGTTAGTTGGCATAGAAGAATGTGTCATGTGAACTTTGATAATATCATCAAGATAAGCAATACTCAGGCTGTAAGAGACCTTCCAAAATTGGTAAAACCTACAAATAGTTTGTGCAAAGAATGTCATTTGGGAAAACAAAGAAGAATCTCATTCAAAAGCAAGGAACAATCTTCTACCGGATTATTAGACTTGGTTCATATTGACTTATGTGGTTCGGCAAGAATCAGGAGTGTGCAAGGTGATAGATACTTCATGTTGCTAATTGATGACTATTCCCAGATGATGTGGGTAACCTTTCTAAAAGAAAAATTAGAAGCTCTTGAAAAATTCAAAATATTCAAGGCCATGGTGGAGAATGAAATTGGATTAAAATTGAAATGTCTGAGGTCTAATAGAGGTGGAGAATTCACATCTGGTGAGTTCATAGACTTCTGTGAGAAACATGGAATAAAGAGACAGTTGTCTACCCCTAGAACTCCACAGTAGAATGGAGTAGTTGAGAGAAAGAACCAAACCATCCAGGAAGCATCCAGAACCATGATGATGGAAGCAAATGTTCCTCAGATCTATTGGAGAGAAGCTGTCAGCACTGTAGTCTACACTCTCAATCGAGTTCAAATTAGAAACAATACTGGTAAGACTCCTTATGAACTCTGGTTTGGCATTACTCCCACTATGAGATACTTCAGAGTTTTTGGTAGTAGATGTTACATTAAAAGGGATGAAGATCTAGGAAAGTTTGATGCTAGAAGTGATGAAGGAATATTCTTGGGTTACTCTACTCAAAGCAAAGCATACCGATGTTACAACAAGAGACTGAGAAAGATTGTAGAAAGTGTAAATGTGAAGGTTGATGAAGAAATTGAAAGACCCTCAAGAATTCATGAGTATGATGAAGATGATCAGAATGGTGTTCAAATTCAAAGTATCCAAGCCTCTTCTAAGAAACAAAGTCAAGTTGATCTGGTAAGACAAGAAGAAGAGATAAGTCTTAATGAGACTGATCAAGAGTTAGAGGTGCAAGAAACTCCCAAAGTTCCAAGGTATGTAACTCTAAACCACTCTAAAGATCAGATTATAGGTGACAAAAGCAGAGTGCAAACAAGGAGGAGAATTACTCAAAATTCAGATGAGTATTGTCTAATTTCAAAGATTGAACCGAAGACAGTAAATGAAGCCTGCAATGATGAAAATTGGACTAAGGCAATGGAGGAAGAACTGATGCAAATTGAGAAGAATCACACTTGGGATCTTGTTCCTAGACCTAGAAATAAAAATGTGATTGGAACCAAATGGGTCTTCCGGAACAAATTGAATGAAGCTGGTGAAGTGATCAGAAATAAGGCCAGATTAGTTTGCAAAGGTTACTCTCAAATAGAAGGAGTTGATTTTGAAGAAACTTTTGCTCTAGTGGCAAGAATTGAAGCAGTCAGATTATTTCTTGCATTTGCTGCCTTCAAAGATTTCAAAGTGTATCAGATGAATGTCAAGTCTACCTTCCTGAATGGTGATTTAGAAGAAGAAGTGTACATTGAACAACCAGATGGATTTCAATTATTTGAGCATGGTGAAATGGCCTACAAGTTGAAGAAGGCACTGTATGGACTAAAGCAAGCCCTAAGGGCATGGTATGAAAGATTGGACAAACATCTCTTGAAGACTGGCTTCAACAAAGGTACTGCTGACAGTAACTTATATTTCAAAATTGATCATGAAAACATTTTGATTATTGAAGTATTTGTTGATGATATCATCTTTGGAGGAAGAGACAGTATGTGTAAAACCTTTGCAAATCAAATGAAAAGTGAGTTTGAGATGTCAATGCTTGGTGAAATGAATTTCTTCTTGTGTCTGCAAATTACTCAAACAGAGAAAGGAATTTTTATTTCCTAGACAAAATATGTGAAAGAATTGTTGAGGAAATTTGGAATGGAAGATTCAAAGCCAATGCATACTCCCATGGTAACTGGATGTAAGTTAAGCAAAGATGATGACTCTCCTATGGTAGACTAGATAAAGTACAGATCAATGATTGGAGGGTTACTATATCTCACTCAAACTAGACCAGATATAATGCAAGCTGTTGGTCTTGTTGCAAGATTCTAGGCTGATCCCAAAGAATCTCATGTCATGGCAATCAAAAGGATTTTTAGGTATCTAAAAGGAACAGTTGAGTATGGTCTATGGTATCCTAGAGATCATGGTTTCTCTCTTAATGCATATACAGATGCAAATTAGGTAGGAGATGTGGATGACCAGAAGAGTACCAATGTTGGAGCATTCTTTTTGGGAAAAAGATTGGTTTCATGGCTAAGCAAGAAACAATAGGCAATATCTCTATCTACAATTGAAGCAGAATACATTGCAGCAGTAGGTAGTTGCACTCAGGTTTTGTGGATGAAGCAGATGCTAAGAGATATTAAAGTAGAATATGAGGAGCCTATCACAATTTTCTGTGATAATTCAAGTGCAATAAATATTTCTAAGAATCTAGTGTTGCATTCTAAAACTAAGCATATATCTATCAAATTTCACTTTCTGAGAGAGCAAGTGAACAAGGATAAAGTCAGATTGGAGTATGTGCCCTCCAAGGATCAGATTGCAGATATCTTTACTAAACCTCTTCCCAAAGACTCTTTTGAGTATCTCAGGGAGAAGTTAGGGGTTATTGCCCCTCCGGTGATGAACTAGAATACACTGATGTGTATCAATCTGGTGGATATCATAGTCATATCTTGTGATTGAGATTGATGATGGGGAGCTACTACTCAGGGGGAGCAGTAGGTGTGATTCTGAAGTTGCAAGTATGAGCCCTTTGCCATTGATGTCAAAGGGGGGGAGAAGACGTGAAAAATAAGTGGTTGATGATCAAAGGGGGAGCAGTATAGGAAGAGAATACTTGTGAATATTTGTTGTTGATAGGGGGAGTTGTGACAGTAAGGAGAAGTTCTTGTCTTGATGGTTTTTCACATCATATGCTACCATCAATGACAAAGGGGGAGATTGTTTCAAGTATGGGTTTAACTAGTATTGTCATTGATGTCAACATACTCATGTTGCATTAATGTGAAGGATTGGATGAGCTATGTGCTGAGGATACTGAGAAAATTAGTCTCAATCAGGAATAGTGAAGAACAGTGATGACAACAAGGTAAAAGTCCAAGATAGGTTACGGATCAGAGAGTGAGGTTTAAAGGGTTTGTAGATATAAGTCTTGAGATGTTCCAGTCAAGTTTTTAGAGGTCCACATGAATATTTGAAGAAGTTATGGTCACTCAAGTAGAACCCGCTCTAGTAGGTGTCCAAAGGTGACAGAGTGACACAGATAGGTCCGGTGATGTCCGGTAATGCATTATCCCATTCTACAGATTTGAGGAAGTGTTGGAGAAGTTTGTGTGGTGTGTCAACTCATTCGGTTCATGGTTTGAAGGTCCACAAGTATCTATTCCTTTGTGACAGTAATGGCAGACTGTGTTCTTGAGGTTCTGGATGAAGGAGAGAAGGATTTTAGTAAGTAGAGGAAGTGTGGATGTTCTTGGTGTTTCAAGAAAGTTTGTGGAGGTCCTTGGATCATGCTCAGTTTGTGTTTATGGTCCGCATTAGAAGTGGGGTCCCATAAATGAAGAATAACTTCTGGATGATGGTGTTCCTTCTATGACTAGCTGACTGGATGGATTACATGTCTTGCGGATGCTTTTGTAGGTGCTTGCCAACTTAGATGTTTGTTCCTAAGTTGATGTCATGTATAAATAAGGGATTGCAAAGTCATTTCAGGATGTGACTTGTAGAGATGAGTGTGTGGTAGCGAGGAGAAGAGAAAAAAGTAGAGCAGAAGGTTTGGGCTTAAATGGAACTGACTCAAGCATGGTGAAGATGCTTTTTACTAGTTCAAGTATGTAATACTTATTCTTTTGTAGACAGTGAGTCTCTTGTAGGAAGTAAGCCTCTTGTGAGCAGTGTGCTTGGGTAGTGAGCCCTAATTGGCAAGTGCCATCTTGTTCTTTCTATTCTTCTAATAGAGAATACTTTCTTGGGTTAATCACCCCGTGGTTTTTCCCTTAACTGGGTTTTCCACATCAAAATCTTGGTGTCTCATGTGTTGATGTGTTTCTTCTCTTGATTTGCTACATTGTGCTTTCATGGTTGATCTTCTATTATGCTGCTAATTAACAATGTGGAGTTAAGTATATAAAAAGGAGAAAGTTTTACACAACTGATTCACCCCCCCTCTCAGTTGTGTGCCCTAAATCTAACATGATGCATCTCCACAAATGATGAATTCAACTAGGTTAGCCAAGACTGATGGTAACACTGGGTCTCCAAGAACATTCTTCATTCACAATCTAGTTTTCTCTTTACAAACCAATCCAAAGGTAGGAACATGACTAGGAGTCATCCATAAGCACATTGTAATCACCAGGAATAACTGCACAATCTCTAATCACTCTGTTAATAAGATTCTTCAAATTGGAGCACAAGAACACTATCGGCCACCATCATGAGTAAAAGATAGCTTGCAGACCACCAAATCATGAACCATTGCATTTGAAGGCACTTAACATCATCACAGACTTAATTCCATAACCGTAGACCAAAATATTTTTATGTAGAGGAATGCAGAACGTAATACTTTCTCCCTATCGCAACTGAATACACAAAAAAAGTAGGTTTTACTCTGGTGTACACTATTCACTAAAATATTCATACCGAAGGCTCAAACTTGGAATATAACATCTTCAGACAGACTTCTAGATCACTTCCAATCTGTAGGCAAAGATATTCATTCTATAGGAAATGTGAAGCTATCTTCTAGACTATTCTTCAGAGTCTAATACATTATTTCCACTAGAGGGGTTAATTTTCTCAATATCCTCAACATCAGAATCACTTACATAGTAAATACAAAGCATCTTACTCATGAAAAGTAAGTAACAAAATAAGAGCATGGTTGACACCAATGACAACACTGATTAGGCACATACTTGCAACAGTCTCCCCCTTTGTCATTGATGGCAACATCTGATGTGAAAAATTGAAAATACCATCAAGAGAATATTCTCCCCCTTTCTCTTTACAGATCTGCACTCTTTCTCTACTCCTTTGACATTAATGGAAAAGGGCACATACTTGCATGTTGTTTCTTTAATCCACTTAATTTATCAAAAACATCTAGCTACTCCCTATGAGAGGTAGCCTTCAGAAGATAAATCCAAATCAAAAAATGACACTTTGAGCTCCACTAGATTGATTCATTCCTATGCATCTTAGTTTAGCATAGGAGGGGTAATGACCCCTAAATTTTCTCTGAGATACTCAAAGGTATCTACAGGTAGAGGCTTCGTGAAAATGTCTACAATCTGATCCTTTATGGACACATATTCCAACCTTACTTCATTCTCTATCACCTTCTCCCTCAGAAAGTGATATCTTATTGATATGTGCTTCATTCTTGAGTGCATCACTGGATTCTTTGAAATGTTTATGGCACTTGTATTGTCACACAATATTGTAATTGGATCTTCAAACATAACTCTAATATCTTTTAAAGTCTATTTCATCCATAACACTTGAGTGCAAGAACATGTTGCTGCAATATACACTACTTCTGTAGTTGACAAAGAGACTTAATCTTATTTCTTGCTGATCCATGAGACCAATCTATTACCCAAGAAGAAAGCACCTCCACTTGTACTTTTGTTGTCATCAACATATTCGGCCCAATCTAAATTTGTATAAGCATTGAGAGTGAAATCATTGTCCTTTGGATACCATAGGCCATGATCTAGAGTACCTTTTAAATACCTCATAATTCTCTTGACTACCATCACATGTGATTCTCTTGGATCAACTTGAAATCTTGCAACAAGACAAACTGCATGCATAATATCAGGTCTAGTTTGAGTTAGATAAAGCAATCCTCCAATCATGGATCTATATTTGTTTTATCAACCATAGGCGTGTTTAGTAGAAAATTGGATATTTTAATTATTTAATCTATGTGTTTAAATTCACCTCTCCACTAAACATTGAAGGATCTAGGGTTGAGTGGCAAGCACTATCATACCCTTGGTCACTTTTAGATGTAGGGAAATTTAGATTAGGGAATTTAATTATTAATTTTTCTTCTCTTATGTCCAATTAACCATAAAAACCCTAATTATGCAAATACGACAACAAATTGATGAAAAATAGAAAAAGCTCTTATAGACGAGAGTAAACTATCAAATAACAGAATACCTATTTTTGAGGATCTAAAGCGAAATAGTCAGGGACACTGGAGTGGGTGCCCAAGTCCAAGGTATAGGTTTCTTCATAGAATTCAGACCTCTTTTTGACACTGAACAACCCTGTAACTTCTATTTCCTGAAAACTATCTGCGGAGGACACTAGAGTGAGCACCCAAGTCCTGGAAGTGCTCCTATGTCCTTTTCTTCAGATCTTAAATCCTTGATGTTTGTCTATCCTTCCTACAACTCCACTTTTCCCAAATGCAACACCTCTAACCTGCAATCAGAAGACTTGGTTTAGGGGTTGTGGTGTTTAGAGGCTTGCCTTAGTCAAGCCCCGGAGGACACTTAAGTCTTCGAACACCATTGTTAAACAAAGAGTACGTGCCCTTGTGAGGCAGAGGCAAAAACCAAAGGAATCAATGATGAAAAACACAATATTATGTCACCTTGTAGTGAAACTCTCATGGAGGAAGAGGCTCTTCATGCCATGAGGAAATTGATGCTCAAATCTACAAATATCAACACACAAAACATACAAGTTTGCTCTTGCAACACAATAGAAGCCTTGAATCACCTTAGGATGCCAAAAGTTAACAATGATCATCTAATTGAAATCTAGTTTACAAATGAATGCCTAAGTATTTTTATATATGCATCTACAAATACTCCCGCTAAGGTATTTGAAATTTAAACTTACCATGTCAGCAAAGGGACCTAATACCGATCACTAACCGACACCCAAAAATTAGGGCTTGTCATGCCCACATTTCCCATGTGGTCACGACACGCAACACACATGTCATGTCCACATTTGTCATGTGGTCATGATACAAAATATCAAAAAAAATTCCATGTGTCCCTAAAAACCCCCTCGCACGCATCTATGTGCTCAGTGGCAATACACATAAGGTTTAAACATGTCAATCGATGCTCAAGGAAGTGTGTCTACAAACGCAATCTCTTGTGTGATGATAGCCAACTAGGGGGTTAGGCGATACGAAGAGTGCCACTTCTAGGGTTAGAACTGATTTAATCCAAACCCTAAGTTTCTTAGGTGAGTGAGATGATTTTGACTAAATTGAAATCAAACCCTAATGCTAATGCATAATAAAATTAAATAAAGAAATAACGCTTCAATGATATAATGGTCACATGAAGAAATGGAGTGGTAAAATGAATGTCACAAAAATGCCAATAAAATAAAACCCTAAATCCTAAGAAAATTCAGCAACATAACACGTTTTCAACATAAAAAAATATTTTAAAAAGAATTCCAACGTCAAAATAAAATTTGCCACTCAACAAAATATAAAATTCAAAATTTAAATAAGCAACCAAAATGTAATTAAATAATTAAGTCCTTTAATAAATATAACTGCAACAATTATATTAATTAATTAACTCAAATAAAAATAATTAAAAGAGAATAAATTTAAACATCCCCTTCGAAATAAAGTCGATTAAATTAACAAAAATCCAATTAAAATATCTCCCCAATAAATAAAACTAAAACACACTAGATAATTAAAAGAGGTGTCCAAAAGGATTAAAAGGCAAGGGAATAAGACTTTCAATAAATCAAAAATCCTAATGCATCAAAATAAATTCCACATGGAATAAATATTCGAAACCCCAAAGAAAATATTTAAATCAACTTAAATAAAAGAATCACTAGGGAAGGTAAAAATAAATCAAAAAGGTCAACAAGCAAAAGAGAGGGAAATTTAAATTCCTGTGCACATGGGAGAAATAGAAGATTAAATAAAATAACATTATTATTCTCCCATTCACTCTCCAACTAAGCCCTATCTATTATTTTATTTATTTTCTAAAAAGGAAAGCCGTAATCTTATCTTATCATTTTCTTTAACCTAACCCTAACCATCTCTTTCTCATTCTGCTCATTCTTTACTTTTCTATCTTTTTTTTCTTATCTCCATTTTGATTTTTTTTTTCTAAGTTACAGGTTGGTTCCTCAACAATGGCAGCCAAGATACCTCCTCATACAGAGGTATATGTTATTATAATTACATTAGTTTTTTTTTAAAGTATATATATATGATGTTAGTGTAAAATCTGGAGGTGTGTTTTTTTTATATACAGAGAACCATAGAAGAATATATATATATATATATATATATATATATATATAATCGATCTGAAATATATTATAAATAATGAAAACAGTGAACATAAATATTATTGCTGGTAGGTATCCCACAGAGGGGAGCAATGGAAGAGGGCTGGTAGAGATCCCCCACGGCATTGCCTCCGTGGGGGTTTCACCCCATTTTTTTTGTTAACAATTTAAAAAGCTTGATAGGGGGGGGTGGTGCACTCCCCACACCCTGCAACATTAAGGGAATAAGACAGTGGGTGGCGACTATGGCTGCCATCCACTGTCCACTCTAGTTTTTTTTGTTGTTAAACTTTAAACTCAAAACCCTAATAAAAATAGGGTTTAATCCAACAATAACTCAGTCCTCCTTCTATTTGAGTAGTCTAATATTAATTATCATCTGGGGTTTATTTTATTTATTAAAATCTGTGAATCAATCTAATATATTTATACACTATATATTTAGTATTTCCACAGTGAAGTAAAAGTATATTCAATGAACATAAGTATATATATGTGTGTGTGTGTGTGTCTTATATATATATTTATTTACACATACATAATATGAAATATTAAAACCAGATTTGTATCATAAGACAACCAATCATATGTATATATTTTTTTAACATAAATATATAGAGATACAATTTTCCTTGCTTCTCCTTTGAAAGTAAATAAATAGAACAGATTCTTTACTTTCAAACAGCAAGATGATTTAACAATTTTCCAAAATATAAATTTATTGAAACATAATTTTTTTCACATGAGGAATCTAAGCATTACTTTCTTTCTTTCTTTTGACTATAAGAATCATATAAATAACAGAATTGATTTATTTGTCTTTCCAATCTAGCATACCACAAAATCTAACCGCAACCTATATATTTCTTATATATATTTTTTTGAATACAAAAGGCAACAACTATATTTCCTTTTTTTTGTAAACTTTCCACAACTCATAAACATAACAGCAACATAATACACATTGTAAAAATCTATACAAAACAACTTTCACATATAAATTTCTTTTCCACAACAAGTACATGAAGAGTGCAATATTTTTGACAACAATACATTAAGGCCTCCAAGACCATGGCTCTCAAACAACCAATACAAAATAATGCAAATAGGGCTGAAATAATCTTTTCTCCAAAACTCCAAGGGTCTAAAATGACCTGCAAAACATAAAAACACAAAAAGGGGAAACAAGGCCACATAAATTATCCTCCTCCCTACCATAGACCCACTAGTGGGTCACCCTTGAGCTAGGGAGGTAGTAATCACATGGGTTCTCAACCACACCACAACAATGAAATCACCAAACACACAAAAATTACTCCCAAGGATTTGCACAAAACTAAACTCATTAAAATGAGTTTGGAGGGGTAAGGGAGTGGACTCCTCAACTCAAGAGGTCACTCCAAGAACTCCAAAAATCACAATAACTCAAAGCCTCAAGCTAAAATAATTTCTCCACAATACTCAAAGAATCACTATGGCACTCATGCCAAATCAAAATGCTCCCAAACTCCATAGAATGCCCTCAAGGCTATAAATAGATCAACAATGGGAGGTGACTTCGAGGAGGTTCACTCTCCCCCACCCCATATGAGTTGAGCCTTTTCTCCAAATGGAGATGCTCTTACCAACACCTAAATCCACACAAAAATGAAAATAATACCCAACATAAATTTCCAAACACATACACAAAAATGAAAACATGCATAGGAAAATGGCTAGTTCCATAGGGCTTACCTTCAAAAGCCCAACAATGGAAGCACATTTGAAGAAGCACCCACAAGCTCCTTTCAATGCCTCCAACCTTCCAAGTTTCTCCAACACCTTCCTCAAAACATCAAAAGATAGAAAAAATTTCAAAAAAAGAACCCCTAACTCCTATCCAAGAGAAGATAAAATAGGCCTTCAAATTTGGCCCTGAGGAATGAGAAGGTGACACTTGTCACCTTCTCCTTCCTCATCCCATGCCACTTGCAAGGGAGGAGTGTTAGGGTGACAAGTGTCACCCTCTAATCCATTCAAACCCTCACCTTATCAACTTGTTCTCTCACACATGTGTGAGAGACCAAGTGGAGAGGTGGAAACTCTCCTCAAGGCTTCATGAGGATAAGGGATGCCACATGGCATCCTCTTATCCTCCAAAAGAGGCATCTCCCTTCAAGATGCTCTCACACGTGTGTAAGAGTCTTGGAGGGAGATCCCACACACTTGGGGGTCTTGAAGACCCCCCTGGTCTTCTTGGTGGAGGAATCCCCAAGCTTTGGGAAGGGAGATGGGTCTTTTCCAAGGCATGACTCATCTCCCACCCTTAGCCATTTTGAAATTCGTCACATTTACTAAACCCAAGTTTAGAGTGACTAGATGTGAGTTACCCTAGGGTTTAGTAAGTCCAAATGGACCTTAGACCCTAGGGTTACCACCTAGGGTAAGTTTGGGACTCTAATAAACACTTAGGGAGGTGTAAAAACACTTTAAATGACCCAAAAATAAAATAACACCAAATGGTGCAAATCAAAACATAAATTTACAATACATAACATAAATCAATTTAAAAGGGTGAACTAGGCCAAATAAATAAATCAAGCATGTACAAAAACATCATCCAATCAAACGTGATCCTCATCCCTCTTGGGAATGGATTGGCTTCACAAGGGATTACATAAGTGTGAGAACTGCCTCCGATTTCTTGTGGGCTAGGAAAATAACTTGCGTAACTCGATCAAATGGTCAATCCAATCATAGATAAATCATAGCTGAAGCAACAAAAATTAAAGTCATGTCATTGCATACAACATTAATCATTCACATCATAATTAAGATTTAGAATTGCATTTTCTATCTAATATCTCATAATCATCATCAAATTATAAATCCACACAATGAACTCGTAATCACATCAATAATCATCATCAAATGTATCTCGCATGTCTAACATCATAATTGCATCAAAATATTATCTAATCAAATCACCACATGACTAATGAATGCTAATCTAAAAATTAGGAGATATAGTCTAAATCTGCATAATGGAAATCAATAGTCTCTAAATGTCTGATAATGTCGCCAACTATAATGTAAACGATAAAAAATAGAGAATTGAAATAAATCAGCCTCACAGGGCTGCCCCAAAATAGGCCAGGACTAGGGTGCGGGCACCCAAGTCCTCCCCCCTATTTTGGGTAGAGTACAACTTAAAGGGTCCACTTAGGTCCACTTTGCCATGGAACTTAGGTCTCATTCCATAGGGGTGTCAAAATATGAACTAAAATGTCCTAAATGTAAGGTAAAGACCCGAGAGCTAAACCTTATGCAAGAAAAGCCCCCAAGGGGACATTTTCTGACGTTACATTTATCCCCCACTTTAATGTATGTATAAACGTGAGGCCAATACATGCATTAAAGTAAGGTCACAAACATAGCAAACACATCAAACACAGAGAAGACACGCCAATCACATGGAAGATAATAACATACACGTAAAACATGGAGAAGACAGTTACAGTCATGTAGAACACAGAGTAGATAGTCAATGCATAGAAGACACATTAATGCATGGAAGACATAAATGATATCTTTTCTTTTCTCTTTTTCTCATATATATGAAATGAAAATGCAAGTACTATAAAGTAAACAAACCTCCCATAATATAAGATGCACTACCTTAAGGCACATCTCTCTATATAAATAAGGCAACACATAGGCAATACATGCAAAACCTCCCAAAATGCAGGAAGCACTACTCAATGGAACTGGTCTCTACATATGGGGAAACAAACACGCCATACAAAACAAGCATGCCAAAACACACACATTTGAAGACAAGAAGAAAACATAGCAAACAAGCGATGGTGTGTTCCCTATTTCTAGGCTCATCACCATCTTAGGCACATTACAGGCACACACTGACAATTGGGTTTCACCACAACAATAACTGAAAACATGCTTAAGGGTTGATTTAGTCACAGAACCAGTCCCCACCTCTGGAGAGGACTTTTGAAAATGACAGGATGATGCAATCTGCTCTGAGAAATACACCATCCTCGCCTCTGCAAAGGGCTTAAGAAAAAGGATATGCTTGATATCCTGCCTCCATAGATGGCTTAAGAAAAAAGATATGCTCGATATCCCGCCTTCGTAGAGGGCTTACATGATTGATTGATTGATTGCAAACAAACACAGGATGCACGATGCACTACCCTGGGGCACAAGTCTTTGCATCTGAGGTCAAACACATTACTAATGTCTACAAGAGACAACTTACCTTATATATGCCCCCACCTTAAGGTGGTTGATATTAGTTTTTGATATCAAGCACATTAAGGTAGGAAGAAAACACACAAGGGAACACTAACTTTTGCAAAGCCCATGCCCTCCAAAGGTGACATGTACTTTATGATTGCCAAATGTTACCACAAACACATCCTTGCAAGAAACATGTTAGTGTCTACAACATCATGATAAACAACAACATCAATGCATACAATTAACCACAGAAAGAGCTAAGTTTATACAATGAATTTAGAGTTTGAGGATAACTGTAGGGCTATATCACAAAGCTCTCCAAATTGAGTACCACCAAGGATAGATTCAAAGGTAAACAAAGGTGCATAGAGCAGCAATATTTTTTAAGGTTTGTAAATGCGATAAAACATTATGAAATTCACTACGCGGAAAGCACGAGTACTTCCATTAGCCAAGCATTGGATAAGATATACAACCCCATCATCATATTAGGAACTAAGTCCATTTTTTGATTGCTCTTGAAAGGGACACTAGGTCAACATTAGTATAAATGTTTGTCATCATCTGCCTGCTAGGTGGAAACACTAGAGGAAGGGAAACAATAAATAAGAGAGAAGAAACAAGTGTCTAAGGGACAGTCATGTAGGAGGGTGCCCCCAAGTCACCAACCACAATGCTATGTCCGCAAGACACAACACACAACAATCCTAAACCTTATGGGAGAATCTAAGGCCATCCTAGGAGGCCTAAACAACACAACACAACATGAGGGGAGCACATCACGAGAGAGATAAAGGGTTAGAGATACTTACCTATAGGGCCCCTGTTGGGCTAGAGGTTGTCTATAAGTAAATTATCATCGTCATCTTCCCACTCCCGAATTATGGAGGATAGTGGGACATATGGTACCATAGCCAAATTCATATCTTGTTCATCATGTTGTTCATTGCTATGATCATTATTGTTTTGTTGAATGTTGGGCTTAATGTTTTCTTGTTGAGAGGCAAGGTTTATGGTATATTCTTGTCTTCTTTTTCTTCTTTCTCTTGCCTCTCTATTTCTCTTTCTTTGACCACTTATCTCTTGTAAGATAAGGCCTTGCTCTTTCATAGGTTTTTGCAAATTAGAAGATGAAGCACTAGGATCAAACCTCATTTGTCATGGTGGAATTTGTTGTTGACAGTGATCTCCTGATCCTTGTAAGGATTTCAGGGGAGGAACCTCAGCATAGGGACCTTGTCCTTTCAGTCTAAAGTTCTCTTCACATGTAGGTTGTTTCTCTTTTGTCATTTCTTGTGTAGGAGGACTAGGTATTTTAGTTTTATCCCAAAAGTAATTCAACTTGTAATGTGTTTTATGAACCAAAGGTTTATACTTGTTGCGAGGAACGGTGATTATAAAGTTATCTAGAGGGAATTTTAGACAATGGTGTATTGTTGAAGGTATAGATTTCATTTATTTTAGCCAAGGATGTCCCAATTTAATGTGAAAGAAGTTAGAAATAGGTACAACATCAAAACATTGTTCGACATGTTTTCTTGATAGTGTTACTAACAATGATATCTTACCCAAGGGCTTGATAAAGGTTCTGTTATGTGTCATAATCATCATACTCGAGAGGCCATAAGAACCTTACATTAGTCATATAATTAGGATCAATAAGAGTTCCATCTACAGGATTTCCCATATTTTCACAGTGATGTAAAGAGGCCCTTCCTTGTCTCCAGTTGTTCTATCATGAGGTGTGAACACGATTTCAGGTTTAGGTGCTTTTCTTTTCAGGTAGGGTCTAGGAGGGAACCTATCATTGTTATTATGATTATAGGCCATACTTATATTCTCAAATAAATTCCAAATCAGATTTTGAAAGATTTTCAAAATTGGTGCAAAAGACAAGAGCAAAAATAGCCCAAAATGCTTGATTTTTTGATATGTTTTCAATGCCAATGAATGAAACAAAGATTGTTGTTAGGATTTTAGTCAAAAGAAGAAATTTATATGTATTATATCAGTCCACAACAGAAATATGGTCACTCTCAACACAATCTTGATGCGATTTCAAGTTGATGCCAAGTCAAAATATAGTAAAAATATGTCGAAATAGGCACTTTTTTCACCAAAACTCAATGCAAGAGAGCATAACAAAGGTTGTTGTGAGGAAAATGATGATGGAAATCAATTAATATCATTAATAAAATTCACTTAGTTCTAAAATACCCAACACAACATGCTTTTAGTGCCATGTAAGGTCAAACCCTAGTGAAAATATAGCGAAAATAGGCTATTTTTCACTATTTTTCAACTCCAAGACCTAGAAAAAAAGGTGTTGTAAAGAATTTTAGGAGGGTAAGAAAATAATATCAATTACATTAGTCAAATCATACCATAAAACTAATCACCACACAATTGAAGTGCAAACTAGGTCAAACCCTAGGGCAAAAATAGTCAAAAAGTGTAGTTTTTCACCAGATTTTCACTACAAGAGCCCGTTAAAAGGGTGTTGTGAAGATTTTTATGAGGGTCAAAAAATTATTACCCCAATAAAAGAAAAATAATGCAAAAATTCCTTTCACAACACACCTATGGTGCAAGTTTATGAAGTCGATAAGGCCAAATTTAGTGAAAATCATTGTTTTCAAAGCCCTAGGTTTGAGATCTTGGGACAAAATACAATGTGAATGTTTTGAAGTCTGATTTTTTATGGAAATTACATAATCTCAGATCTTAAAATGATTTTCAAGTTTAAACATGCAAAATGCCCATGCAAATTTAATGAAAATGCATCAAAATTGCTAGTTTTTGTTGAAATTTTCTATGCAAAAATGCAAATATTTTAAATCTAAATGCAAATTCACACTAACATAAAAGACTACAGCCAAATTTAAATTTGAATGAGCCTCTAAAATTAGTAGAAAAATCTGATAAAATATTTTGCCTACTAACCCTAGATTTTGGTATTACTAGGTTCTATAAAATTGTTAAAATTTCCACAAAACCCTAGCAATTAAATGATGAAAATGCAACCCAAAATTTTGATTTTTTGTATTTTTCTGTAGTTTATATCAGATCTGATGCAAAAATTATGAATTAGGAAAATTTAGGAAGAATTGATGCAATATAGCAAGCCCAACAATGCAATTTTTTTAAAATTTTTAAAATTTTCAAATTTTTTTGAATTTTTTGTAATGCAATAAAATGAATGACTAAATGAATGAATGAAATCAATCCAAATATGAGGAAAAACACTCAGCAAGTTGTAATTTAAGTCTAAAACATGGGGTCACCAAAATGTTTAGTGGAAAATTGGATTTTTTAATGATTTAATCTTTGTGTTTAAATCTGCCTCTCCACTAAACATTGAAGGATCTAGGGTCAAGTGGAGAGAACTATCATACCCTAGATCACTTTTAGATGTAGGGAAATTTGGATTAGGGAATTTAATGATTAATTTTTCTTCTCTTATGTCCAATTAACCATAAAAACCCTAATAATGCAAATACGACAACAAATTGATGAAAGACAGAAAAAGCTCTTGCAGATGGGAGTAAAATATCAAACCACATAATACCTATTTTTGAGGATCTAAAGTGGAATAGTTAGGGACATTGGAGTAGGTGCTCAAGTTCAAGGTATAGGTTTCTTCATAGAATCTGGACCTCCTTCCGACACTGAACAAACCTGTAACTTCTTTTTCCTAAAAACTATCTACATAGGACACTAGAGCAAGTACCCAAGTCCTGGAAGTGCTCCTGTGTCCTTTTCTCCAGATCTTGAATCCTTAATGTTTGTCTATCCTTCTTACAACTCCACTTTTCCCAAATGCGACACCTGTAACCTACAATCACAAGACTTGGTTTGGGAGTTGTGGTGTTTAGAGGTTTGCCTCAGTCAAGCCCTAGAGGACACTTAAGTCTTCGAACACCATTGTCAGACAAAGAGTGCATACCCTTGTGAGGAAGAGGCAAAAACCAAAGGTATCAATGATAAAAAAAAATAGTATTATGTCACCTTGAGTGAAGCTCTCATGGAGGAAGAGGCTCTTCATGCCGTGAGGAAATTGATGCTCAAATCTGCAAATATCAACACACAAAACATACAAGTCTACTCTTGCAACACAATAGAAGCCTTGAATCACCTTAGGAAGCCAAAAATTCATAATGATCATCTAATTAAAATCTAGTTTACAAATGAATTCCTAAGCATGTTTATATATGATCTACAAACACTCCCACCAAGGTATTTGAAATTCAAACATGCTGTGTCGGTAAAGGGACCTAATAACGATCACTAATCGACACCCATAAATTGAGGCTACCCCAAAATAGGGCAAGACTAGGGGGTGGGTACCCAAGTCCTCCCCTCCTATTTTGGGTAGGGTACAACTCAAGGGGTCCACCTAGGTCCAATTTGCCATGGAACTTAGGTCTCATTCCATCGTGGTGTCAAAATATGAACTAAAATATCCTAAATGCAAGCTAAAGACCCAAGAGCTAAACCTTATAAGGGAAAAGCCCCCAAGGGGACATTTTATGATGTTACAAGGTGATTCGTTAGTTTTACTCAACTTGCAGCTAGTCACCATGGAATTACATACTGGTTTAGAGTCTTCCATCCCAAACTTCTTCAACAACTCTTTCACATACTTAGACTGAGATATTAAGATTCCTTTATCTAATTGATTTATTTGTAGACCTAGAAAGAAATTCATAAACGTGGACATCTCAAGCTCTTTTTGCATTTCACCAACAAATTTTATACACATACTTTCATTGCCTCTAAAGATGATATCATCAATAAAGAATTCAACAATCCAAATTTGATCACCATTTATCTTGAAATAAAGATTACTATTGACAATACCTTTATTGAACCCTAACTACAATAAGTACTTATCCAACCTTGCATACCAGGCTCTAGGGTCTTGCTTGAGTCCATACAAAGCTTTCTTCAACTTGCATACAAAATCACCTTGATTTGATAACTTAAATCCTTCTGGTTGCTCAATGTAAACTTCCTCTTCCAACTCACCATTCAAAAATGCAGACTTCACATCCATCTGATATACTTTGAACTCTTTGTGGGTTGCAAATGCCAGAAATATTCTGAATGCATCAATCCAAGCTACTGGAGCAAAATTCACTTCAAAATCTATTCCTTCAATTTGTGAATATCCTTTGCACACAATTCTTGCCTTATTCCTTACCACTTCTCCATTCTCATTCAACTTATTCCTAAAAACTCATTTGCTTCCAATAACACTTTTGTCAGCATGTTTGGGAACTAATTCCCAAGTATCATTCTTTTCTATTTGCATTAGCTCTTCCTCCATGGCTTTAACCCAGCTTTCATCATTGCATGCTTCAATCATAGTCTTTGGTTCAACCTTTGAAAGCAAACAATAATTCACTTATTCTTCTGCAACTCTTCTCCTTGTCAACACACCTTTGTTTTTGTCACCTATAATATGATCTTTAGAATGATTGATCCTTACATGCTTGGGAGTCTTGGCAACACTTTCTGAAGCCTTTTCTTCTTCTTGATTGTCTTCTTGCCCATCTTTTTCTTTATTCATTATAGTCATAGGTTCATCTGGTTCATAGCAATTTAGATATGATATTCTTTCATTGCCTTCATCTAGCTTCACATTTGTACTCTCAACAATCTTTTGAGTATTTTGTTGTAGCACTGGTAGGCCTTACTCTTGGTGGAGTATCCAAGGAAGATTCCTTTATCACTCCTTGCATCAAACTTTCCTAGATCTTCATCTCTCCTAATATAGCATTTTCTTCCAAAGATTTTGAATTATTTTACTATAGGAATTCTTCCATACCATAATTCACAAGGATTTTGAGTACCATTACCTTTCACTTGAACTCTATTTTGGATGTAAACAATAGTATGAATAGCCTCTTTCCAAAATACTTTTAGCAAATTGACTTCCTTCATCATAGTCATACCGGCCTCTTGAATTGTCCTATTTTTCCTTTCCACAACTCCATTCTTCTAAGGAGTCCTAGGTATAGACAACTATCTTTTTATCCCATGCTCTTCATAGAAAGTATTGAATTCATTTAATGTGAATTCACCTCCTCTATAAGACCTCAAGCAGTTGATTTTCAATTCTATTTCATTCTCAAACATTGCCTTGAAATATTTGAACTTGTCTAGGGATTCTAATTTGTCTCTTAGAAAAGTAACCCAAGTCATTCTAGAATAATCATCAATAAGAAACATGAAGTACATGTCACCTTGTAGACTTCTCACTCTTGTAGGACCACAGAGATTTGTATGCACTAGATCCAGCAAACTGGCAAAAAATTGCTCTTTACTCTTGAAACTTCTTCTTATCTACTTCCCTAACTAATATTCTTTGTAAATTGTTTTGGATGGTTTCACAAGTTTTGGTAAATCTCTCACAATCTGACCTAAACTTATCTTTACCAGATTATCAAAGTTAAAATGACACATCCTTCTATGCCATAACCAACTTTCATCTTTTTGGGCCAATAAATAGTAATCATTAGTTCCTCTTAATTGATATATGTTACCTTTTGTCTTCTTACTGGTAGCAATCATAGTTCCAGAGCTTTCCATGATCTTGTACCCATTGTCTTTGAATCTTAGATCATTTCCTTTGTCACACATCTAACCAACACTCAAAAGATTATGCTTCAAACCCTTCACATATACAACATTGTTAGTATTATACTTTCCATCAAATGAAATAGATCCTTTTCCACAAATCTTAATAGTTGCATTATCTCAAAACCTAACCAGTCATCCATCATACTTTTCCAAACTTACAAACTTACTTTTGTCACTAGTCATGTGATGTGAGCATCCACTATCAATAATCCATTCATTCTTATCTTTCTCAACCTGAACAACCAAAGCACTTTCTTCCACTGGTTTTTCTTCCTTTACACAACTAGTAGAATTAGTAGACATGATCTTCTTTAATAGCAATAAACATGCATTCATTTGCACTAGTACTAGGATAATCATATTCATCATCAACCACACCTTCATCATAAAAATCTCTATCATAGTAGAATTTCTTTGGAACTCTAGGCATGCTCTCATATTTTTTCTTATTTCTTTCAATTCTTTCAGGACATTTGGAAGCATAATGACCTACTTTACCATGAGAGAAACATTTGAAAGGTAATTTACATTTGAACTTACCAGAGCCTCTCTATAGCCTATCAACAAAGTTAGCTTCAATTTCATCAAAGTCATCATCCACCTTGTATCTCTCAGCTATGGAAATCTTTTCTGAAGTACTGGCATTAAAAGTGTAGACACGTAAAATTGATTTGCTCTACAAACCAATTTATCCCTCCTATTAATTAAATAAATTTATTTTATTTAATTAAGTTATCCCTAACCATCTATCTATCCCTTGTGATCAATTAATTCATTTAATTTGTCACTTTTACCTTACAACTATATCCTCATTTGATTAAATAAATATTCACAATATTTATTTAGTTCAATTCTCCTTTTCCCTAATCCTCATTAATTAGATACATCATGCTTATCTAATTAATCTAGCCTACTAATTGACCTACCCTAACCTACCCTAGCCTACCTCATCCTAGATCTAGGATCAATTAAGCAAAACCTCTGTTTAATTAGTCCTGACCTCTCATGTGGGTGGTCAAACCTAGTTTAACACCCTTCCCCACATCCCCCAAATTAAAAATTGAAATAAGTCACACATCACATTTACTTCCCTTACAAACCCATACTCATTCATTACTTCTTATCCCCAAAATGAATTCTTAATTCATTTCCCATTCCCCAAATGAATTTTTAATTCATTTCACATTCTTTCACACCCATACCTCATTTATCACCCCTTTTCCCAAAATGAATAAAAGATTTACTTTTACTCCTAGCCCTTGATCTCATCTTTCAATCTTCACTCTCCATCCTCCTTTCAGAAAATCTATAAATGAAACCCTCTCCAAGCCATTTTGGAGAGACTTCTTCATGCATCAAACCTCTGCCAAAATCACTCCACAATCCTCTTCATCATACCACCATAATGTCAAAATCTTGCCTCATCTCCATCTAATCTATCTAAATCCAGTTGTCTCTCATCTACATTTGTGTTGAAAAGCCTTGAGCAATCCACATCTTCACACTAGTCATTGGTAAAATCTAAGGAGACTATCAGGTGCAACTCCTTCCCTCTTGGATTTGTGAGTCATTATGAAGGTATAATCACATATTTTTTGCATTTGACTAGTATTTAATCTTCATTTTATTCTCATTAATCACATTGGCACACCTGGTGGGACCCACAAGGTCCCAATCTAATTATCTTGAGAGTTTTTTTGGTGAAAAGACATGTTTTTTATAGATTAGCGCCATCTCTCTACGCAATGGCACCATCTTGTGTTTTAGCGCTATTCTCTATCTATTTTAGCACTATTTTTAGCATGGAAATCCCCTCATCTTTGACTCAAATCTAACAGTCTTTTTCTTGTTTTCTATCTTTTCTAGCATTTTACCTCTTGGTTCTTGTAGGTTTTACGTAGAAACAAGGAGAAACTATGGCAAAATTTTCCTAAAATCATCCATTGACCAACTATCAAATCAAATCCAAAGCATGTTGAAACGTCAACCCCTTCTCTTAATCAAGATCTCACCATCCCATCTAATCCCATCCCCAATCCCCTACCATCTATTGATCAACTTATTGATCTCACACCATCTTCTACCACACCTTTACCATCCCACATGACTCCTTCACCTCCATCTACCAATCCCATCCCAAATCCATCCCCTTGCCCACTTGGCATAAGCACTTTCATCCATGGTGACTCCCTTGTAAGAGGTGAACAATTTCCATCCACCACCTATCTTTCTCCAATAAATAATGGACTCGCGTCTTATTTCCAAAATACCAAACATCCCATTGCATGTCGCATACTCCAACACATGAACTATCAAGGCAAAGGCTTAGGCCTTCATGAACAAGGCATCTTGGAGCCCATCCACACAACATTCCATCCATCTTCACATGGCCTTGGCTATACATCCCAAGACAAACAAAATGAACATGTTGGTACCACCCACACACCTTCTAAAATCCATTCATCCAATCCCAAACATGGTGCATCTCATCGCGTTCCAAAAATATATGTCGCCATCCCTCCTCCATCATCCTATCATTTGCAAAAGCATGTGACCATCCATCTCCCTCCATCAAATTTACCTCTAGTACTTCCAACTCCAAATATCTCTATCAAATCCACTTTACCTCCACTCCTACCAACTCCTAATATCCCTATCCTCAAATCTCCTCATCCATTTATCCATAAATCCACTTTTAATTTCTCCACCCATCAACCCCCTAAATTTCCCAATCAAGACCAACAAAGACCCACATCTTTCAAACATGAAGCTTCCCCCAAATCCATGGGATTCAAAAATTTGAATGTCTCAATGCATAAAGAACAAAAGCCTAAAGATGTTATCCCTTCCAAGAAAAATCAAAAATCCCAAAGGTTATCAAAGCCCACACCATCACAAGAAAAAGAAAAAACAAAAATGGTGTGGGTCCCTAAACAAAGATCACTCAACTCTAATGAGGCATCCACCTCCCAATCTACTGCAAACTCCCAAACATCCCCCTCCCCATCTAAAAATCCCACAAATCCTAAGTTCATTTGGGTACATAAAACCCCAAATCGACCATCCAAAAATCCTCCATCCTGATCCCCATTACTCCCAACTCCACATCTAAAATACAAGCTTCCAAATACATCACGGTGTGTGCAGCCATTGGTCTTGGTTCCCTTCCACCACTTAACATTCCCACATACCCCCATCTCTCCATTTTTTGTTCACTATCCTACATATCTTCCCCATCACATTCCTATGGTCCATGCTTTTGCATAGTCCACATCATAATCCGCATAGTTGATGCAGAGGTAGGAGGACCAAAACTATCCTCAATAACATTAACAAATTAAATAACTAATCCAATTTATTTTGTCAGGTTGAAGAGAACATTAATATAGACTTTTCATCTAATTTTCATGAAGATCCAATGGTAGGAGAGAAAGTTATGACTCTTTCCCAAAACTACAAACCCTAGGCAGTGTTCAGACCTGCCCTCACCAAAATTGCAATATCTCTCACAAAACTTAATGAAATTATACCAAACCAAAAGAATTGTAAACTAGAAATGCATATATTTCCATCCATCTATTATATGCATCAATGTGAGGCCGTACCAAGTCGTACCATACATATTTTCAAATTGCATTTTCAGAAAATTAAACTCTGCAGACCTACCCTCAATAAAAATACCATAACTTATTCAAATCTTAATGAAATTTGATGCAACAAAAATAAATGGAAAGTAGACTCAATACTATTTCCAACCATATATGGTTTTCTCCTGTATATGTCTATACAGAACCGTAGAAAATGCTGCAATGGGACTGTTGCAGGAAAAATCAGAAAATTACAGTCCATAAAACACTCATATCTTTCACAAAACTAAATAAAAATGCATGGGACAAGAAGAAACTGGAAGGTGGTTGAAGGATATAACATTTTAAATACATTAGACATCTATTCAATTCTATACAGGGCTGTACAATAGCAAAAGACAACAAATTTCTGAAGGAAAATAAAGGAAAACATTGTTTTTTCTCATTCCATGCTCAAATCTTCAACCACCCACCAATTCTTCATGGTTACAAGGCCTTTTAAAGGCATTAAAACATTTCTCTTCAGTTCATAACTGATTTGGAGTGAACCAAGAGCCAAATGACTCTTCACCTTCCAAGTTTGCATCTTTTTTCCAATTTTACATTGACAGCCTTTACATGGTTTGCAATATTTTGCATTTTTGAAACTCCTAATGACCTAAACACATAAAAATGAATTGATAAACCTCATTACAATGTGGAAGCATATAAATTTAATCAAACTCAAAGATTTGTCCAGGGCAATATTAATTTGCCAAGGTGCTCCTGCACCAATAGTCCACATCGTAATCCGCATAATCCACACCATAATCCATTATCCACCATCCATTCCATCTTCTCCTATCTACCAATAATCCATACAATCATAATCCAAAATTCTATCCAACATGGGACCATCTTCTCTGTGCTATGGAAACAGATGCTAGAGTCCCCACCCCATCAAAAAAGCAAAAAAAATTCAAAAAATCAAGAAAATAGTAAAGAGAAAAATCCATCCAATGGTGAAAACCACTCCTTGTGGCACCTTGGGCAAGTACCTTGTTGAAAACCCCTTGTGGGCATCATTCATAATCCCTTCTCCATCCATTTTGTATCCCTACACTTGGGGGCAAAACCATCTAATCATCCACATCCATAACATCCTTTTGCATATCCTATCCATGTATATTTATCCTATCATTTCCCATCCATCCTATCCATTATATCTTTCTTTTACCATCTCCCACCTTAGATCTTGAAAAGACAAGGGGAAAAATATCAAAAACAACATGCTTTGGAGACCTCTTGGCATACTCCCTTTGTAAGTATATCCTCCATCCATCTATTGCAAAGTTCATCCATTCAAACATGAACCTATCATGCAAAATTCTAAGCAGTGGGGAATATGATTCCTTGCAACCTAGCCCTTGGAGAAAATCCTAAAACCCCCCATCCATATATCATGCATACCTATCCTATCCTTCATCCTTATCTTCCATCTATCTAAATGTGCATCTCTATCACTTGTCCATTCATCTATCATGAATCAGCTATCCATCATCTTTCATCGCCAATCCCTCTATCCAACTCCATCACTTTCATCTCTAGACTTGGTGTTCCCTTGTCATTGGTATGTAGCACAAAGGCTATCCAAATGAAATCCAATACAACCATCATAATAAATCATGCCCTTTACAAGAAATCACAAAATCCAAAAATCTAAAAAAATTAAAAAATCCCAAAAACAACTATCATCACAATCACCCAAATCATCCAACACATTTCATCTTCCAACATCATCACATCTATCATCATCACACATCATCATCACAAATCAGAACTACATATCATCATCACCCGCATCTTAATGTGCCCTGATCCCGTGGATACAGGGTTTGTAGGCAGTTTGGAATATGTAGGAAGTTTCTAGTACTCAGGTACCTAAGATGCACCCATCCAACCTGCTGAGCTTAAACTAGAGCCAAGCATCACATTACCTATGAAAGCATCATCCCTTAACAAAAGTCATCAACTATCAAATCAACATCAACCATAACTTGTCACCATCATATCTTGAGCCAGTCTTACAACATCAACAAAGCATGATCCAATCATCCATCAATTCCTGCCTTAGGATATATCGTTCCTACTATAGGCAGAATCTATCCTATCATAATCCATCTTGGCAAGGGATACAATGATTACTTGTTTGGTTCGTTGGTCTTTTTGTTTTTGATTTTTATCTTTTGTCCTATTCGAAGATCACATCAAAGCTACCTTGATCTCACTATATCATGGTATGTGGCGAAAACATCTAGAATGGGGCATAGTCTTGCTTTTTTGTATGCTGTGCTTGTGGGTTGGTTTCATTACTCCGAGCTAGTATTCATATCTTGTTGATCATAGGGTCGGTTCTAGCATATTGATCCCCTTATGCATCTAAGGTTCATCATACCTTTTGTGTACTAAGGACTTATGCTATGAGTCCCCTTCCCTCGTTAGGACAAGGTTGTACTATCTTGGGCATGCATGGGATCATCCCTTTGTTTGCATGTCTAGTCCATGCAAATGTTGGATAAACATCATCACCCTGGTCTTCTATAGCTTGGTGAAAATATCCACTTTGCTATATCAAACCTAGGATTGCTCTAAATCATTTTTCAGCATAATGATCATCCACCAATCAATCTCCCAACATTATCATGCTTTCATCTCGCCCCTTATCCTCCAACCACTTCTACCAATCTCTTCCATCCATTTCGAGAGCACAATCGTGTTCTTGCAACCCGTCTCTCCTCTCGAGGGGGCATCACCCTTAACAATCATCCTTACCAATTATCCCCAAACCTTACCCTATTCTTCTAAGACAAAATCTTTTTTCTATCAAATCCAACTCTATGTTTTAACTTCTTTGAAATGATGTTACTTAGCCGCAACACCATCTCAAAGAGGGGCAAATGTAAACACCTAAAATTGACTTGCTTTGCAAACCAATTTATCCCACCTATTAATTAAATAAATTCATTTTATTTAATTAAGTTATCCCTAACCATCTGTCTATCCCTTGTGATCAATTAATTCATTTAATTTATCACTTTTACCTTACAACTATATCCTCATTTGATTAAATAAATATTCACAATATTTATTTAGTTCAATTCTCCTTTTCCCTAATCCTCATTAATTAGATACATCATGCTTATCTAATTAATATAGCCTACTAATTGACCTACCCTAACCTACCCTAGCCTACCTCATCCTAGCCCTAGGATCAATTAAGAAAAACCTCTATTTAATTAGTCCTGACCTCTCATGTGGGTGGTCAAACCTAGTTTAACACCCTTCCCCACATCCCCAAAATTAAAAATTGAAATAAGTCACACATCACATTTACTTCCCTTACAAACCCATACTCATTCATTACCTCTTATCCCCAAAATGAATTCTTAATTCATTTCCCATTCCCCAAATGAATTTTTAATTCATTTCACATTCTTTCACACCCATACCCCATTTATCACCCCTTTTCCCAAAATGAATAAAAGGTTTACTTTTATTCCTAGCCCTTGATCTCATCTTTCAATCCTCACCCTCCATCCTCCTTTTAGAAAATTTATAAATGAAACCCTCTCCAAGCAATTTTGGAGAGACTTCTTCATGCATCAAACCTCTGCCAAAATCACTCCACAATCCTCTTCATCATAGCACCATAATGTCAAAATCTTGCCTCATCTCCATCTAATCTATCCAAATCCAGTTGTCTCTCATCTACATTTGTGTTGAAAAGCCTTGAGCAATCCACATCTTCACACTAGTCATGGGTAAAATATGAGGAGACTATCGGGTGCAACTCCTTTCCTCTTGGATTTATGAGTCATTATGAAGGTATAATCGTGTATTTTTGCATTTGATTAGTATTTAATCTTCATTTTGTCTCATCGATCACAAAAAGATGATTCAACTTTCGATAGGGCATCACCAAATTCTCTCATCTCAAATGCTGTAAGATTTCCAAGTAACTAATCTTTGTGAATAGTTTTCATGGTCATAAATTCTTCAATAGCAGCTACCTTGTGACTATAGGACTTTGGTAGTGATCTCAGAATTTTTACCACAATTTCCTTATCACTGAGAGTTCCTCCCATACCTTTTATTCCAGTGACAAGTTCATCAACTCTTTGCATAAAGGTCATTATGTTTTCATCTTCATTCACATTCAAACCCTCATATTTCACTTTCAATCTTTGTAGCTTGCCTTCTCTTATAGAATCATCTCCTTCATACAGATTTTTTAGCTTCTCCCATACCCCATTTGTAGATTCAAGGTCCACAACTTTGTCAACACTAAGTCACTTAAGGAACTTAATAGAGCATCCTTTGCTTTGACATACAACTCATATTTTTTGTTATCATCTTTAGTTGTCAAACCACCTTCAAGAGGCTGAGAGAGGGCTTGGATGAGGGTTTCTATGAACCCTTCTGTGCTTCCCATTTGGGGGCCCTCTTCTTCCTCAAGATTTCTTCGTTCCATTCTAGTTCCATGCTATGTATTGATTGATATTGTTTTGAATGTGGTAATATTCCTAGTTTTCATTATGTTGGCTATGATTGTCCTATCAAATTAATTTCCTTCTTTAATTTTTTGAAATTTGTTCCCTCACCTCTCCCCTTGCCTAGTGTCACTAGAGTGATCCGCTTGTGGGTTGATATCGAGTGGTGGGTGGTACTAGTATGGAGAGAAGGTATTTAATGTAGAAGGCTTATAGAAATGAATTTGGAGTTGAAGAAAGTTAATAATGACCATCAAGGGCAGGAAAAAACCTACAGGGAAATCCAAAGGGTTGAAGATGCCAAAGTTGCACCTGAAGATTCTATTTCAATAGTTGTGGATGTGGTCAGAGGAGATGGTGCAGTCACCAAGAAAGAAGCAAAAGGAGTTGATGTGTTGGGAAAAGAACAAGGTGAGTCCCTCTTTGTGCGTAGAAAAATATCATTATTCCCCAATGTGGAATTGGTTAATGCAGTTAAGAGGAAACTCAGTTGAGAAATGTGGTTGTGTTTTTTACATGCATTAATGTTGAGAAGCTTCCATCGAGGAAATTTTTTGATAACTAGTTGATTTTAGTTTGGAGAAAAAAATTAGGGATTCACTTTGCCTTCTGTAGAATGGTCCAACCAGGGCTATTTGTAATTTTTTCAAATCTCATAGTATGCAAAAATGAGTGGTAGATAAAAGTTTCTAGAATATTGGCCCAACCTTGTTTAAATCTTTTTCATGGTCTTTAAATACCTCTCAAAATGAAATCCAATTCTATTTGGTACCAAGGTGGATCTTGATCAAAGATGTTCCAATCCAATTTTGGAATTTCCTGCCTCAAATCATTAAACCATTTGGCAAAATTCTCAAGGTGGACGAAACTAGGGCCACCCTATCCCATCTAGATGCTCGGCTCCTAGTGTCCTTTGACATCGGGGTTCAAATACCTGATATCTTATAAATTAATTGGGAGAACAAAATTCTTCAATGTGACCTAATAAATTTGGGAAGCCTAAATTCAAGTTTTCTATGCAAAAGAGATGGACATGTAAGGAAGAATTGCCCCATCTTAAACAAAAGAATGAATAGAGACAACATGGAATTTGATATGAATGAAATGGAAGACAACCCAAAAAAAGATAATAACCAAGGTCCATCTGGGGATGTCTCTAAAAAAGGAATTATTAAATCCTCCCATGAAGGGGCTGGGGATCCACTAGGGGATAATCCTATTTTAAACCCTAGGCAAAATGAGAATCTTACTGACGATGCTTTTGTTTCAGAGGAGGATTTGGACTCTGTTGAACCTTTTAGTGACCATCAAGAAGTAAGTGACACAAAAAGCACTCAAGATGATAGTTTGAGCTTATACTCCATGGGCACAAGAGAAGAAAAAATGGAAGTAGAGAAAGACCCCCTAATAGTTTCCCAAATAGAAGAAACACCAATACAGACCAATATAGAATTAAAGTTAGGGGAGAATGAAGCCCCCCCATCGATTGAACCTCATAAAGAAGAAGGAATATTAAATATTGAGGACAAGGCAGATGATGGGTTTATAACTATAAAAAAGAAAAAAATATGCACAAAAACTAGCTTTGGATAAGATAAGAGAAGTTGCTGATCAAAAACAAAAATTAGAAAAACTTAAATAAGAGTTCATAAGGAAAAAAGAAGCAGATCTTCAAGGGTTAGACTTGTCCCAATTCAACCAAAGCATTAGAAGAGATAGGTCTGGTATTGAGGATAGAGAAAGGGTTGGCAAGGAAAATGATAGTGACAAAACTGATGACAAGGGTAGAAAAAGAAAAGACATGAGCAGATCTAATAGCTTAGTCAAGCTAGGGAAGAAAGGGAAAGATGGCCCTATTCCAAAATTATTTGCTTAGTTCAGCTTCTCAAAAGTCTCACCTCATCTCCCTCTTCCTCCTTGTAATGAGATACATGCATTGTTATTCCTGGAATGTCAGAGTGTTGGAGTCTCCTGATAGAAAGTATGTGGTCAGAGATTTTTGCAGTAAGAATAAAGAAATGGATGTTCTATTTATTCAAGAAACTAAATTAGTAGGATTCATGTTAGAAAACACTTTAAGGTTTATATGGAAAGATGCATTTGCCTTCTCCTCTAAGCATGATAAGGGTAGAGGTGGAAATGCCATACTGCTAAATAGAAAATGAGAGAAATACATGAAATAATCTAGTCTTTCCCCTTGTAACAGATGTATTTGGATTACTATGGAATTTGATGGGGTTGAGATGGGGCTTTGCTCTGTATATGCTCCTAATAAATATTCTAGAAGAGCATAATTATGGAATTGGATGGCCACAACTTTGCCTAAAGTCCCATGGATTTTAGGTGGTGACTTCAATATAATTAAGCACTCACAAGACAAAAAAGGTGGTAAAACTATGTAGTGGAAAGGTAATGAAATTTTTTTTGGTTAAGGCTCAAGAAATTCCTCGACCTAGTTGATCCTTTAGAAGGTCAAAAAGATAACAGTGGAGGAATCCAGTACTCTTGGTCCAACTATCAGAAGAACATCAATAGAATATATTGCAGACTAGATCAATTCTAGATGGAAAAATACTCTTTCTTAGTTGTGATGGAGAAAGAAGCTAATAAAATTCAAGTGATCCCCAATCCTCTCTCTAATCATCATCCAATCAATATAGTTGTTACAATGAAAAATAAAAAACAAATAGTAAGGAAGTAGTGTGGATCTTCATTTAAACTTAATTGTGAACTTTTGAAACATCAAGACTGTGATGGAGGCATCAAAACTCTAAGAAGCATTTGAAAAGTGAAATTTAAGGATCAAGACATAATAGAGTATTGGAACAAATTGATAGAGGCTTGCAAATTGATCTTCTAAATTGTAGGTAAAAAGTATGATTTAGATAGTAAAAAGGAGGAATTTTCTCTACAAAATGAATTCCTTAGGTTAGAACAAGAAATCCAAGAAAATTTGAATGAGGAGAATTTGATTGTGGAAATGGGAAAAGTGAAACATAGTCTAAGGAAAGTACAGATAAAGAAAGCTTCGGGAGACAAAGTTAGAGCCAAACTTAACTAGCTGAAAGATGGGGACAAGGGATCCAAATATTTTTTAACCTCCTCAAATACAAAAACATTAAAGAAAATGTCCAATCAATAGTTGAGAATGGTGTTTCTTTAAACAGTCAAGAAGAGATCTTCGAGGTATTTAAAAAATTTTATGAAAATTTGTTTAAAGCGGAAGACAAAAGTCAAGGGTGTCCAGAAGCTCAAGACCTATGTGCACGGATTTGTCAGAAGAAAATAACATTGGAAATGAGTAAGAAACTTAACAGTAGGATAACCAAAGATGAAATAAAAGATGCTATTAAATCCATGAGCAATGGCAAGTCTCCAAGTGCATATGGTATTCCTATAGAATTCTACAAAATAAACCTGGATTGGATTATAGATGACTTGTTTGAAGCATATAATGAAGCCATTGAAAAAGGGATATTGGGGAAATAAATAAACAAAGGTATCATTAAATTATTGCCGAAGGATGGGGATAAAATAGATTTGAGGAATTGGAGACCAATTACACTTCTAAATGTGTCTTATAAGATTTTTCCCAAAGTCTTAGCCTCTCGGTTGAGGGATATACTATCAATTATAACTAGTCTAACCCAGATTAGCTTCATTAAAGGTGGATATTGTAGACACCTAAAATTGACTTGCTCCGCAAACCAATTTCCTGTATCTCTACACCAATTATCCCTCCTACTAATTAAATAAATTTATTTTATTTAATTAATTTATCCCTAACCATCTATCATCTATCCTTTGTGATCAATTAATTCACTTAATTTATCACTATACCTTATAGCTATATCCTCATTGATTAAATAAATATTCCTAATATTTATTTAGCTAATTTGTCCATCTCCCTAATCCCTATTAATTAGATAAATCATGCTTATTGTTGTCACATGAAATTGCACCCTACTTGGAAGGATTCCAACATTCCAATGACACAATGGGAATGATCTCAAGGTGTGGGACCTTGCTCAGAGAGATCAAACCTCCAGAGAAGGTTGACTTCCTTGCCTGATTATCACCTAAAACTACTAAACTTTGAGGGGAAAAGGGAGAAGGAAAGCGTTAAAGTAAAGATGAAACAACCAAACTTGAAACATAAAAGGGTGATGCACCAGACAGATTTAAAGAGACTTTCACAGAACTAAAAAATGCACAACTCAACCAGATAGAGCAAGGATGTATACACAGATTAGATGATTCTAGAAGAGGCAAGAAGCAATATGATTGAGAGGAACAAAGACATTCACAAGAAACCATAGCCAGATTCACATAGAACTAGAAAATTAGTCAAAGAGGTATGATAACTTGCATATATTCAGTAGGAAGGCAAGGTTACAGTGGTAGAAAAAGTTTTGTTTGGAAATAGAAAAGCTTCTTTGCAAAAACATTTCCAACCCTATTTACATCATAAGCCTCTGCTTATATAGCATGTCAACCTAACCTAAGCCAGTTACAAAATTCACTCAGAGAGATGCCACCAAAAATTTCTCTGAAGAGACCTCCCAACTACCGAAGTAATGGTGTCAAATATCTGGAATTGATGCAGATGGAAGATATTTTCAGTCTTTAATGCAAGCTATTGCATCATCAATCTGATCCCTTGAAATAGTGGAAGATATTTTGGTATTAAATGCGAGTAGCCTATGTGTCTATCTTCGACCATGACTGTATACAGCGTCTGAAACAAGGTGGTGGAGAGATATTTTATGATCATCAATGTGAGCTACTTCCTCTTTGTGTAGCAATGAATGCAAGAAATATCTGCATCTACCCCCAAAATGGTCACTGAAACGTCCATTTGGCCAAATATGCAAATATGGATCATGTACCTCTGCTTTTGATGCTTAAACTCCTCTTTGAAATCGCCCCCTGAATATACACCTAGATCTGCATACAATGCAGGCCCCTACCTTTTTTGAATCAGCCTTTGTATACTTCTCCTTATGAGGGATATGATGGTGATGTCACCATCATGGACGCTTGGGGTGATATTTGGAAATCGGGTGATATTTCACATATCAAGGTGATATGGAAAAGATAGGGTGATATTTCAGATATCAGGGTGATATTTGGAGATCGGGTGATATTTCGGATATTGGTGTGATATTTTGCATATCAAGGTGATATGGAAAAGATAGGGTGATATTTTAGATATCGGGGTGATATTTGGAGATCGGGTGATATTTTAGATATTGGGGTGATCTTCAAATATCACCCGATGTTCAGAATATGACCCGATCTGTGAAATATCACCTGATGTTTAAATATCACTCGATGTGTAAAATATCAACCGATGTTTAAAATATCAAGTTTGACCATACATAACTTCCATATTTTAGCGAATCTCAGGGTGATGTAAAAAGTAAACTTGCCTATTTTTTCAAGCTCTTTCACATTGTAAGCTTCAGAACTTGAGATTTGGGTTTAGACCTCAAGATCACAAACATAGTTTACACTGGGGGCATGCACACTAACTAATGTTGCTTGAATTATTTGACTCCTGCTAGAGGAAAAATAGGTCAACAATTTAGCGACTTCTATGGGATGTTTGCCTGCTAAACAATTAGATCAGTGGCCTTGAGCATCCATTGGGTATGGAGTCATACATAGACTAAAAATATATAGATATTTTCTAACTTTAGCAAATTAGTACAATAGTGAAGAACATTGGAAGACCAACCCAAGATAGAAACATTGAAAGCAACCCCCCCAACTGTGCTAGATAGCACTTAGGGAAAGTAAAAGGGATCTAAACTAATGTGCAGTAGCACTTATTGAAAACATAGAGACGTGATCTACTGATTTACAAAGCACTCATACCTTAAAACACCTCTTCAAGTGTATCCCATTGACTGGGATAGGCAAATTTGGTCCATCCATACTTGATAACTGAAATGCATTGTGCTTTTTGCATTCAGTAATGAGAAATGGGCCACTCCACATGTTGTCAAACTTGGAATGCTTTCCTAGTCTGCTTTTCAATTCATCCCATTTGAGTACCATATCACCCATTCTAAGATTTCTGGGGGTGGCCTTCTTGTCAAAATTTCTTTTTGTTTCAAGCTGATGATACTCCATATCTTTCATGGCTTTATCTCTACTCTCTTCAAGCTCCATAAGCTGAGCATATCTAACAACCATGGGGCCTTCTGCTTCAAACATTTCCAGCTAATTCATGATGTCTAGTGCTGGCAATTCCATAGACATAGGCAACCTTGCCTCTTTTCCATACACTAGCAGATATGAGGAGTTCCCAATAGACCTTTAAGGAGTTATCCTATCTTCCCATAATGCATACTTCACATTAGTGTGTCAGGTCCTTTGGTTATCCTCCATTGATCCTTTAATGATCCTTATGAGATTCTTATTTGTAGATTTAGCCAAACCATTACCATGTGGGTAATAATTTGATGAAGTATTCAAATAGATCCCATTCTTAACAGCCCAGTCAGTTATCTTTAGGCCAACAAAGGCTAGAGCATTATCAAAGATGATTGATTCAGGCACTCCAAATCTGGAAATCAAATCTTGATAAAAATTTAAAACAACATTCTCATTTGATTCCTTCAGAGCCACTACTTCAGTCCACCTTGTGAAATAGTCTGTAGCTGTGAGTATCCACTTATGGCCTACACTTGATGGTGGGTTAATGGGACCTATAAAATCAATGACCCATCTCATAAAGGGCTGCTCTACCTGAATTAGCTGTAGAGGTAAAGCTGGCAGCCTTTCTTTGCCTACAAAATGGTACACTTTACACATTTTCTAGCCCATGCATAGGCATCCTTAAATAAGCTGGGCTAGTAATAGCTAGCTCTCATTATTTTCCAAGCTGTAGTCCTTGGGGCAAAATGACTCCTTGCTATTCCATCATGAAATTCATGAAGCACCTTGTCAGTTTGATCTTTATCAATGCACCTTAGCAATACACCATTGAAATCTTTTCTGAAAAGGATGTCATTTATTAAAACATATGGAATGGATTGTAGTCTAAAATATCTTGTTTTAGTTCTATCCAGACCTACTGGACATTCACTAGTCTGCAAAAATTGAGTCATGTCATTAACCCAACTGGTGCCTACTGTTGCTGTATCATTCTGATACTCCTCCTCAATGATCAGAAGCACCTCTTGTTCCTTATCTACCTCATTCTCAAAACTGGCAGCAAGTTGCTCACTGAGTCCTCTACCTCTAACAAGCTTGGTTATCTTGACCTCTACATCATATTCCATGAATTTGGTGATCCAACCAACCCTTTTCTCATTAATATCTTTACTCAATAGGAACTCTTTGACACTAGGGTGAGCTACCATCAAATGTATCTTATTATTAGAAATAAGATGCCTAAACTTTTTTAGACTGCTTACCACTACAAGGGTGTGCTTTTCAATGAAGTTATACCTCTGTTCATACTCCTCTAGTCCTTGACTGAAGAAAGTGATAGGTTGCTCAAAACCTTCACTCTGTTGCTGTACCAAAATCGCAGAGATTGTATCTAGGCCGCCATAAGCATATAAGATAAAGTCTTTGGAGAAATCAGGATTTACCAGCATTGGTGTAGCTGCTAATGCCTCTTTTATGGAGTCGAAACTGAGTTTGGCCTCTCTTGTCCAACTAAAGACTATATTCCTCTTTAACATGGATGTCAAAGGCTTCAATAGAGTTGCAATGTTGGGTATGAATCTTCACAGAAAATCAATTCTGCCAAGAAAACTTTGTAGTCCCTTCTTGTGACTGGGTAAAGGTAGCTCCATAATAGCTCTTACCCTTTCAGCGTCAATGGTAATGCCTTCCTTTGACACAATGTGCCCTAGTAGCTTGCCCTCATGCACGGTGAATATGCACTTCCTGGGATTGAGAGATATCCCAAATTCCTTGCATCTTTCAAATACTAACCTCAGATGGGACAAATGCTCAGATGCATTCTTGGAAAAGACTGTTATGTCATCAAGATATACCAGCACCAATTTATACAGCAAACCCCTAAAGGCCATATCCATGGCTCTCTAAAAAGTAGAGCCAACATTTGACAGACCAAAGGGCATCCTTTTGTAGGCCATGGTGCCCCATTTGCTGGTGAAAGCAGTCTTGAACTGATCTTACTCCTTGACTAACACTTGATTGTAACCAGAAAACCCATCAAGCAAAGAAAATCTTTCAGAACCAACCACTACTTGTAGAATCTGCTTCATTGAGGGCAATGGGCAGTGATCTTTTAGGGAGGCTCTGTTGAGGTCTCTGAAGTCAACACACAGCCTAATCTCTCCATTCTTCTTCCTCATAGGTGTGTATGAGGAAAATTGACTATGATAAACTTAAACAAATCAAAAACCAATAACATAAAGAGAACCGATCTAAATAAAAGTCAGTACTAATAAATCAATAAAACATGAAAGCTTTTATCAAGATTTGTATTGTTCCCTTTGGATGAATGTAGATTGCTCAATAGTATTGCAAAACCATGGTTGCAACAAACAAGTAGTGTGCTCAAAGATCAATGTCAAAAGATCGTGAAGTTGCTCAATCGATGCGATGTATGCTCAAAGCGCTGTTAAGTATGCCTGAGAATAAGTGATCGAAGAGAGATTATGAAGGAGATGAGAGGGGTTTATATAGGTTTCAATAGAGATTGATCAATGGTCCAGATAATTCAGAAGAATCAATGGAGGAGAACAGTTGAGGAATGTGCAATGAATAAGAAGAAGACAAGTGTCACACAAAAGCTATTTTATTTGAGTTAAACACTTTCTTTTTTAAAGATAAGACATGCTTTTCATAAATTAGAAAGCTTTTTTCTAATTTAAGAGAAATTGATAAAAACAAGGTTGAGTGAATAGATAACTCAACTTAAGATTTGCTTTTGCATGATTTGAGAGAAATTAAATAATAAATTATTTAATTGTCTATGCATGGAGAAGAAGACTTATTTTTAGAAGATTTGAAAGATATTTGTAGATAAGAAAGCAAATTAAATAAATAGATTTATTTAATTGTTGTGCATGATTTGGAAGAATAAATTTGATTTAATTAAATAATTAGGAATTATTCAATTGTTTGGATAAGATAGAATTTGTGATGAATTAATTAAATAATGGGATTTATTTAATTAATGGAGACTTGAGATTTAGAAAGAAGATAATGATTTAATTAAATAATATAAATTATTTAATGGAGACTTGAAATTTGAAAGAGGATAATGATTTAATTAAATAATATAAATTATTTAATTAATGGAAGAATAAGGTTGATTTTGCTGAAATTAATTAAATAAAGGGGATTTATTTAATTAATGTTGAATTTTGAAGTTTTGGAAGAATTTGATGAAATTAAGTAAATAATTAGATTATTTAATTAATGTTGAAATGTAGGGGATGCTATAGATTAGACGAAATGCAAGTGATTCGAAGACATGGTCATTTTAGGGTGTCTACATTTTGCCCCTCTTTGATGCAATGCAGTTTACAGCGTTGCTTCAAAGAAATCGATAGTTGAAGACATGATACAATTTTTGATGCCCCAGTGTAGCTAGTTGCCCCAGCGTAGCTGGCATAGGGTGCCCCCTCGAGAGGAAAGATAGGGAAGCGATAGAAGAACTGTGTTAACGCTCGACTAGAAGATTTGTTGGAGATAGGTGAGGTTGAATAGAAGAAAGTGGAGATAGAAAAGAACATAAGAGAAAGACTGTTGATTGATCTTTGCTAGAAAACTATATAAGGCCATGGAAAAATGGATGGTGTAAATGGATGAGCTTGTTGCAATGGTTTCACATTTGTTTATAAAGAGCAATCCTTATTTTTGATATAGCACGTGGATAGGTCACCACCAAGGTATAAAAGACCAAGGTGCAATAATATCCGAGTGCATGGACGTTGACTCTGCAAGCAAGCGGATTGAACTTAGATCCCTTTAGACATAATATGACCTTGTTGGAACATGTGAATAAGCCATAGTCTTGAACATAAAATAAACTTCAATACATGTAAATGCAAGAAGAATTATTAATATGTAAGATGCTAGGTTGTAACACACACAAGATAAATAGAATGCTAAGAAAGATGCTAAAGATCATTCCTCAAACATGGCACACAAAAAACAATGACTATGCCCCCAATCCATACTACATCGCAACATACCAAGATTATAGATAAATCAAGGTAGCCTTGAATAGGTAATGGATGAAGGAACAAAAGATAAACCATAACACAAATTGACTGACTTACAAAGTAAACATACAACCAACATATTATCTTGCCAAAGAGGTTGCTCAGGATAGATTGGACAAGAAAGGTAACATCCTTATCATAGGAAATTTGTGTATGTTTAAGGGTGCTATCTACCTAAAAAGACAATGTCTCATTGCACGAAATGCCACATGTCACAGGAGACGCGTGTGTTGGTCTCGACAATGGAACACTGCACAGAAGACAAGCTTGTTGATCTAGGGCTTTGGTTAAGCAGTACTTAGCTGATGTTGGCAATCTGTATGCAAGACAGTAGATGACTCTGGAAGGAAGCTGCTTTGCTTCAGGTTTGTTAAGGACCTTTGCTTTGAAAGGATGTGCTAGCTTGCTACTTGAGTTAGTCAAGTCGAGGCGAATGGATTTTGAAAAATGGAAGACTAGAAAGGTGACAGTGTTTGATGTATTAAAACGGGTGGAGAATGATGAATCATATGTGCATGAGTACTAGATACATCCTTCATATTCCAGACTGCCTACATACCTTGTATCCATGGGATCAAGGCACATTACAAGGAAAGATGAAAGAAGATAATATGTAGTTCTGGATAGAGTGATGAATGGGTCAAGGTGAAAGGAGGGGATCTTATGTACCTGAGTATTGGATACTTCCTTCATATTCTAGATTGCCTACATACCCATATCCATGGGATCAAGTACCTTAATATTGAAATGATGATAATATGTAGTTCTGGTTGTGTGATGATGTAGGAAAAGTGTTGAGAAGATAATAGCCTTATCATAGGAATGATGTGTCCGTTAAAGGATGCTATCTGCAGAAAGGAGAAAAGATTTGAAGAGTGTGCTGTCCTAGTGTATTCCATGGTAACCACTAGTGGTGCAGGAGCACCAAGGGCTTGGAGCCCATGTACATACCCTCGCATTTTGGTGTGAAGTTTTTGATTTTTCATAAGGAGCGGGAACATGCATTTGGCAATAGAGTGGTGACCGATAGTGGCGGTGAGAAGAACCGGTAGTAAGGAGTCAATCAATACATATGAGGCATATTGGTGTAAGAAGTCTGATCAGGAGACAAGGCTAAAGTTTGGCCGATGGTTATGTCTCACCGATGGGAAAAGTTTGAAGTCAAGCAACGTCGTGACAGTGAAGTTTTGTGTTATGCATTTTGGTGTGAGAAAGACTATCGGGTAAACAAAGTTGTGTCGAACCGATAGCATATAGTCTCACCGATGGGATAGAATGGTCGGCAAGAGTATTGATATCAGAGAGTAAGTGTAAAGTTACACCGATAGGTTAAAGTCTTGGTGAAAGTGAATTTGGTGTTAGGTCATTGGTATGACGAGTGCCATCAGTGGAGAGGTGAAAAGTTTTGCTGATGATGTTAGTCACACTGATGAAGGAGATCCGAAGGCTCATTGGAGTGACTAAGGATATCGGTGGAGAAGTTAAAGGTGTCGCTGATGGGAAAGAGTCTGGCCGACGGAATAGGGCGAAGGCTTATCGGAGTGACTAAGGATATCAGCGGGAGAAGTTGAATGTTGGCCGAAGTTGAAAGTCACACCGACAAGTGTGAAGGGAAGACTCATTGGGGAGAAGATGGGTATCAGCCAGAAATGAGAAGGCACCTCCGATAGAAAATGTCCTGCCGAAGGTAAAGCAAATGTGTATGTTGATAAGATAATAGATTATCTTGCCGATGAAAAAGTGCAGGCATATTTCAATATATGCGAAGGAGCAATACGAATGGAAGAAACCCTAACCGTCTGATAACTGACAAGGGTAGAAATTATATAATGTCAGATTCATTTCTGTGAAGAGGTGGGAAGCCTAAGATGCTGCGAATGTAATAGAGAAACTTCTGATAATAGAAACATTGACAGTTTGAATCCATTTGTATTTTGTCTGTAGAGTACTTGTATAATCTGGTTTTGCAGTAGAGTAGATAGTTTAATTTTTGTTCTTTTGTTTCTGTTTGTGCAAGATGTCTCTGTCTTGATGCCCCTACATTTTCCTTGTACCGTCATGGAGGGTTATCAAATAGAGACCTTGTTTCTTTTGTTTTTGTTTGTGTTAGTGATTGGGTTGCTAGAGAGAGGTCATGTGAACTTGTACTAGGCAAGCTGTGCTATAGTCCGGCTAGTATGCAAGTTACAGTCTAAGAGATAGGGGTGAAAATAGGGTAGAAGAAGTTGAGTACCAAGCAATTAGAACCCTAGACCCAGAGAGGAGGGCTAATAATAGATTCAAGAAGGCTATAAGCCTTGGGAATTGAGAATCTTGGAAGCATTGAGGACAAAGAAGAAAGTCCCACATCAAGAACATAGTGTCTGTATTGGGAATAATAGACTAGTAAGTTTTTCACCTCTGTAATAGACTGTTTAGGTTGAATTAGGCATTTTGGGTAGAAAATGTCTTTAAGCACTTGAATTGGTAGGGAGACTTGGGTATGATTTAGGTCTTGAAGTGTTGGTTCAAGATAGGTTTACTAAACCCATAGGCCTCCCCTTCAAATTGGTGTCAAAGCAAGTTAAAGATTTGGGCTATTCCTAGATTGGAATAGAAGTTGTATGTCATCACCGAGTTCAAGTGAGTCTGTAGGTTCATCCAAGAAGATGGTGACTAATGCAGAATTGGCAAAGAAGGTTGATGATCAAGAAGAGGAGAATAGGCTCCTACAGGAAAGATTGGTAGAAATGGAAAGTAAACTGGGTGTAATGATGGAGAAGACTGAAGAAGTCAGGCAGAAAGTAAACAAGGAAAAAGGTGTGTCTATAGAAGATGAAGAGCCCACACCTAATCCTAAGATGGAAGAAGAACCTTTCTTGAAGGCCTTGAAAGCCATGAGTGGTAAAACATTGGAAGGAGTTCCTCTTTTTAGTGGAAAGATGGAACTTGATTTGGTTATGGAATGGATAGAAGATTTAGAAAATCACTTTGAATGTGATGGAGTGAGTGAAGCACAAAAGGTGAAGGTGGCTAAATCAAGACTCAGAGGCGCTGCCTTGACATGGTGGAAATTTGTTCAAACTGAAAGAGAAAAAGAAGGCAAGAAACCTATAGCCACTTGGAAGGGTATGGTGGCTAAAATCAAAGAAGTATACATGCCTGGAGATTATGAAGTCCAGTTGTACAAGAAATAGCAAAAATTGAGACAAAGAGAATTAGATGTCAGTGCATACACTGAGGAGTTTCAAAAACTATGCCTGAGGTCTAAGGTGATGGAAGATGAAAATGTGAAAGTAGAAAGATACCTCAATGGTTTGAGGTGGAGTATTCAAGAGGAAATCAGCTTAATCAGCCCTACAATAGTGCATCAAAGCTATCAGCTAGCACTCAAGGTGGAGGAGAAGAGCAAGAAGAAATAAGAATCAAATAGTAGATCAAGAGGAAGAGGTAGAGATAGCAGAGGAAGAGGAAGTTATGGTGGTAGGAATACTGATCAAAGACCCCAAGGAGAATCCAAACTCGCAGAGCAGAGTGGGGAGACTAGTAGTAGAGGAAACTACAGAGGAGGGGGATCTAACAAAGGAAGATCAGGAGGATCAGGCAGAGGATCCTACTTTGCCACTATGAAATGCTACAATTGTGGTCAATTGGGCCATCCAGCATATAGGTGTCCTGATAAGGGCACATCTTCTTCTCAAGGAGTTGATAAAAGAAATCATTATGTACAAGATGAAGCTTCAAGCAACAAATCACCTAAAGTTAGTCTAGCCTCAAAAGTGGGAGAGAACATCATGGTCAGGAGAACCTTGATCAAAGAACTAGTGAAAGTTGAACCAAGCCAGAGGAAAGCATTATTCAGAATCAGATGCAAGATTATGAATAAGGTATGTCAAGTAATTATAGACTCAGGGTCTACTGATAACACAGTGTCTGATGAAGCAGTTAGAAAACTAAATTTGCAAAGAATACCTCATGTAAATCCATATAGAGTCACATGGTTAAATAAAGGTCAGCATGTGATAGTCAATGAGCAAACTTGGGTAGAGTTTGGTATAGGTGGATACAAAGACAAGGTACTCTGTGATATCCTACCTATGGATGCATGTCATCTGCTATTGCGCAGACCATGGTAGTTTGACCAAAAGGCCATACATGATGGTGAGAAGAATGCATATTCTTTTCGAAAAGATTGTGTCACCTATAAAATTCAATCTTTGGAAGATGAAGGAGCAAATAAGACTAAGAGTCCTAGTATCTTAGTTGTGAGTGGAAAAGAGTTTTTGAACACTCTTAAGGAGGATGGTATTGGTTATGCTATCATAGTGAAGCCTAAGGAGGAGCAAAAAGACAAAAAGGTAGTGATCCCAAAAGAGGTGCAGACTATACTGGAGCAGTATAAGGACATCATTAGTGATGGAACACTAGCAACACTACCTCCACAGAGGACTATAAGCCATCAGATAGATCTGATTCTAGGAGCATCTTTGCCTAACAAGTCTCCTTACAAGATGACTCCAGAACAACATAAGGAAATAACCAGACAAGTACAAGAATTGCTTGACCAGGGGTTGGTTAGAAAAAGCATAAGTCCTTGTGTAGTGCCTACAGTGTTGGCACCAAAGAAAGGAGGAACATGGAGATTGTGCACAGACTCTAGAGCTATCAATAAGATCACCATAAGGTACAAATTTCCAATTCCCAAAATTGAAGATCTTATGGATTGTTTAGGAGGAGCTAAGTATTTCACTAAGATAGACCTGAAAAGTGGTTATCACTAGATCAGAATCAAGGAAGGTGATGAGTGGAAAATAGCCTTCAAAACCATAGAAGGACTGTATGAATGGCTTGTTATGCCATTTTGTTTATCAAATGCTCCCAACACATTCATGAAGCTCATGAATGAAGTCCTTAAGGATTATACGGGTAAATTTGTAGTTGTTTATCTAGATGACATCTTGATTTTTAGTCAAACTAAAGAAGAGCATCCTGAACATGTAAATACTATTTTGAAAAAGTTACATGATGAACAACTAACCATAAATTTGGAGAAGTGTGAATTAATGAAGCAGGAATTGGTATACCTTGGTTTTGTGTTGTCCAAAGGAGAATTGAAAATGGACAAGTCAAAGGTAGAAGCCATATTGAGTTGGCCTACTCCCAGAGCAGCAACTGAGGTGAGAAGTTTTCATGGCTTAGCTCAGTTTTATAGAAAATTCATAAAGAATTTTAGTGCTATTTGTGCACCCATGCTTGATACAATCAAAGGTGAGATGAAAACAAAGTTTCAATGGACACAAGTAGCTAATAACAGTTTTGAACTATTGAAGAAAGAAGTAGCCACACAGCCAGTGTTAGTGCTACCTAGTTTTGACAAGTTGTTTACTTTAGAATGTGATGCTAGCAATATTGCAGTGGGTGCAGTACTTAGCCAAGAGAATAGACCAGTAGCCTTTTTCAGTGAGAGGCTAAATGAAGCAAAGAGTAGATACTCTTCATATGACTTCGACCTCTATGCTCTAGTCCAAGCACTTAGAAAATGGAGACATTATCTCCTACCTAAGGAATTTGTTGTGTATACAGACAATCAAGCTTTGAGTTTTCTGAACTCATAAGATAAGTTGTGCCATAAGCATATCAAGTGGATGGAGTACTTGCAGTCTTATACATTTACAATTAAGCACAAGAAGGGATAGCTCAACAAAGTAGCAGATGCTTTAAGCAGGAGGCTGCTCATAGTACAAGAAGTGTAGTTAAGAAGTATAGGGATGGAAGAGTTTAGAGCCCTTTACAATGAAGATAAAGATTTTGCTGAAGCATACAAGGTCTGTCAAGACTTTGAAAATCACTTTCATAGTGAATTTGCAGATTACACATTGCAACAGGGATTGCTATTCAAAGGTAGAAAGTTATGTGTACCAAAAGGATCCATGAGAGAAAATCTCATACAGGAGAAGCATAATGGCAGTTTTAGTGGACATTTTGGTCTAAATAAAACATTGGAGTTAGTCCAGAGGTTCTACTATTGGCTAAAGATGCACAAAGATGTCAGAAAGTATGTGGAGCAGTGTATCATCTGTCAGAAGGCCAAGTGAACTTTTTCAAATGCTGGACTGTATCAACCATTACCAATTCCTTCCAGACCATGGGATTGTGTAAGTATGGATTTTGTAGTTGGTCTACCAAAGACTAAGACTGGTTTTGATAGTATTTTTGTAGTTATTGATAGATTCAACAAGATGAGTCATTTCATTCCTTATAAGGTGACTCATGATGCCAGTCATATAGCTCATTTGTTTTTCAAAGAGGTCATAAGGATTCATGGACTACCAGCAAGCATCGTGTCTGATAGAGATGTTAAGTTCATGGGACATTTCTGGAAAACTTTATGGCAGAGGCTAGGGACAAATCTGTCTTTTGGATCAGCATATCATCCACAGACAGATGGCCAAACAAAATTGGTGAATAGGACATTGGGCAACCTGTTAAGGTCTCTGACAAAGAATATGGACAGAGTTGGGATCAAGTCATTTATCAAGCAGAATTTGCCTATAATGACAGTGTGAATAGGACTACTAGAAAAAGTCCATTTGAGATAGTGTATGGAATGCATCCTAGAGGTGTATATGAACTCCGACATCTTGGAGATATGGAGTATATAAGTGGTCATGTAGAGGATTTTGCATAGTCTATGATAGAGATTCATGACCAAGTGAAGTAGCAATTGATGGAAAACACCCTGAAGATCAAAGATAGGGTAGATGCACACAGGAAGGATATTCAATTTGTAGTTGGTGATTTAGTCATGGTTCATTTGAACAAGGCCCGGTTGCAGAAAGGGATACCAACCAAATTGTAGATGAGACGGATTGGTCCTTGCAGAATTCTGAACAAGTATGGCAACAATGCTTATAGAATTGATTTTCCAGTAGACTTGGAAATTTCACCAGTGTTCAATATTCAGGACCTGGTACCTTATAAAGGTCCTCATCCAGCAATAGGGGAATCTAGTTCAGAAGCTGCACAGACAGTGATCTATGTGACCTTGCCACCAAAACTCAAACCACAGGATGAGAGAATTCTAGATTCTCGAGTACAGAAACAGACCAGACATGGCATGTACATCGAGCATCTAGTCAAGTGGCAACAATTGCCTAAAGCAGAGGCTACCTAGATTGTAGAGTCAGAGTTCAAGAAGCGAGGCATTGATTTTGCCTTGTTGTCATCGGAGGTGACTTGACTTCTTCTGCATAGGGGGAGTATGGTGCAAGAGCACAAAGGGCTTGGAGCCCATGTACATACCCTCGCATTTTGGTGTGAAGTTTTTGATTTTTCATAAGGAGCGGGAACATGCATTTGGCAATAGAGTGGTGACCAACAGTGGCGGTGAGAAGAACTGGCGGTAAGGAGTCAATCAATACATATGAGGCGTATCGGTGTAAGAAGTCTGATCGGGAGACAAGGCTAAAGTTTGGCCGATGGTTATGTCTCACTGATGGGAAAAGTTTGAAGTCAAGCAAAGCCATGATGGTGAAGTTTTGTGTTACGCATTTCGGTGTGAGAAAGACTATTGGGTAAACAAAGTTGTGTCGAACCGATAGCATATAGTCTCACTGATGGGATAGAATGGTCAACAAGAGTATTGATATCAGAGAGTAAGTGTAAAGTTACACCAATAGGTTAAAGTCTTGGCGAAAGTGAATTTGGTGTTAGGTCATCGGTATGACAAGTGCCATCGGTGGAGAGGTGAAAAGTTTTGCCGATGATGTTAGTCACGCTGATGAAGGAGATCCGAAGGCTTATCGGAGTGACTGAGGATATAGGTGGAGAAGTTAAAGGTGTTGTCGATGGGAAAGAGTCTAGCTGACAGAATAAGGCGAAGGCTCATTGGAGTGACTAAGGATATTGGCAGGAGGAGTTGAATGTTGGCCGAAGTTGAAAGTCACACCGACAAGTGTGAAGGGAAGACTCATTAGGGAGAAGATGGGTATCACCTAGAAATGAGAAGGCACCTCTGATAGAAAATGTCCTGCTAAAGGTAAAGCAAATGTGTATGTTGATAAGACAATAGATTATCTTGTCGATGAAAAAGTGCAGGCATATTTCAGTATATGCGAAGGAGAAATATGAATGGAAGAAACCCTAACTGTCTGATAACGGACAAGAGTAGAAATTATATAAGGTTAGATTCATTTCTGTGAAGAGGTGGGAAGCCTGAGATGCTATGAATGTAATAGAGAAACTTCTGATAATAGAAACATTGATAGTTTGAATCCATTTGTATTTTGTCTGTAGAGTACTTGTATAATCTGGTTTTACAATAGAGTAGATAGTTTAATTTCTATTCTTTTGTTTTTGTTTGTGTAAGATGTCTCTGTCTTGATGCCCCTACATTTTCCTTGTACAGTCATGGAGGGTTATCAAACAGAGACCTTGTTTCTTTTGTTTCTATTTGTGTTAGTGATTGGACTGCTAGAGAGAGGCCATGTGAACTTGTACTAGGCAAGTTGTGCTATAGTCCGGCTAGTATGCAAGTGACAGTCTAAGAGATAGGGGTGAAAAAAGAGTAGAAGAAGTTGAGTACCAAGCAATTAGAACCCTAGACCTAGAGAGGAGGGCTAATAACAGACTCAAGAAGGCTATACACCTTGGGAATTGAGAATCTTGGAAGCAGTGAGGACAAAGAAGAAAGTCCCACACCAAGAATGTAGTGTCTATATTGGGAATAACAGACTAGTAAGTTTTTCACCTCTATAATAAACTGTTTAGGTTGAATCAGGCATTTTGGGTAGAAAATGTCTTTAAGCACTTGAATTGGTAGGGAGACTTGGGTATGATTTAGGTCTTGAAGTATTGGTTCAAGATAGGTTTACTAAACCCATAGGCCTCCCCATGAACTAGGCTCCAGCAATCTATGAAGCCCAAGCAAGTTGTCCCTAGGAAGTGCAAATCGCCTCCTCGCACACCGCAATCAGGTCGTCTCAACATTACTCCCAAGGTTACTCCTAGAACACCCGCGGAAAGATCTACCAATTCTCCCAACGTGCCGCACCTTGACCACCCTAGCACTCCTCAAGAGGGTAGAGTCCCTTTGGTAAGTACACCTCACTATACCACTGGCATGCCTCTGGATTTTGTCCCACAAGGTTATACTGCAGATCTAGCCCCACCTCAAGAAGAGAGACACTTTGAAATAGGTCAATCCTCTCAAGAAGATGGGCAAGATCTTGACGAATTCATACAAGATCCTAGAGCTGTAGCCGCCTTTGATAAAATCCATAGCGAGAACTAAGATCATTTCTTTCGCTTGCTAGCATAGCAAGGAGCCAAGTTACCTCAAGATTTTGATCTATCCACTCTCAAGGAGACAAACAACACCTTAAGTGCCATACAGGTGGTCCAAACCATGTCAATAGTGACCACGCCTTTACCTAAACAAGGCTCATAGGGGAAAACAATGGTACAATATAAGAATCCCCTTTTTCAAAACCCAATAGGAAAGAGAGCCGTTTCACCTCTTTTGAATCCTATGGAAATCTACAAACACCAACAGGAGACTCTACAACATCAAGCGGAGCTAGCTAAGCAAGCCACCTTAGCTCAATTAAATATATAACAAACTCCTAAAGTGTCCACACCAATCGGAAGTGGAATTTTGGTTACTCCTTCATGAATAGGTTTCCCACCAAATTACAATCTGGGGAACAACTATGTAGCCATGCAACAAGGGTCTCAACAAATGCCACCTCCTATATCATCAAACCTTCATGTCTCTCAACCAACTAGAGTCATGTAACCCCACCCACAAAATTCTTCTATGCTCATCCCTAATCAACCATCACAAATCACTTCTACCTATGTTCCTCCTCCACTATGTTCATCAGTGCTAAATTTCTTTCACACATTGCCTAACCACCCTCAACTTCCCCAACATCAAATTTCCCAAAGCTATGTGCCACCATCGCAACCTAATCCAACAAACTTTAACTTTCCTCCGCCTAATTCTTTTCTCCAACCATCACAAAGCCAACATTCTTACCTAGCGCCACCTCCACCTCTTCCAAATCAAAACATCCAATTCCAAACCAATCCGAATCCAACATACAACACGTATGACCCCAACCAATCTTACGACCCTTATAATACCAATGCTCATGGTTCACACTACAATCTACCATATGGGCAACAACAACCACTTCTAGGACAACAGGAGATGTTTCCAACCCCTCCCATAGAAATAGAGTAAAGATCGTGGAAGTTCAACAACAACTATCTGATCTTACGTTTGGCCACACCAAGAAAACCTTCTCTTTAGAAGAAGTGTGTCCTTATCCTTTTGATTGGTCATTACCTGTGATCCCTTTTACTCAAAATTTTACTATTCCTAAGTTTGATAAATACAAAGGAAAAGGTGACCCAAAAGACCATCTCAGGGAATTCTATCTTGCTTGCTTTGAGGTTTCACATAACGACACATACCTTATGTGTCTCTTTCCTCGCAGTCTTGGAGGTCAAGCAATAGAATGGTTCTCAAACTTGCCTATGGGTATCAAATCTTTTAATGAGCTAGCAGAAAAATATGCCACTCATTTCTCCTACAATGCAGAGCATGAGATCTCCATGACTGATCTATGCAACAATAAACAAAAAAATGGTGAAAGTTTCATTTCTTTCCTTCAACGATGGAGACAAATGGCTAGCAAATTCCCTTTCAAGATTCCTAAGAAATAGCTGGTTAGCATATTTGTGCAGAACCTCAACCAAGAGTTAGGTTTCCATTTGCAAATTCTTAGTGCTACCACCTTCGACGAAATCATGTACAAAGGAATTAATATCAAAAAGGCCCTTATTGCTAAGGGTGTGATCAAAATCTTCAAAGAGACAAAAGACAATGCTCCTCATCAACAATTGAGCGATAAGCCCAAATATTGGAACAAAAACAAAAGCGTGGTCAATGATGGGGTGGTCGATTCTAAACATGTCCAAACTTTACAAACGCTGCTACAGCTTTCCAAATCAAGTCAAGCTCCACCTCAACAATAGCAACAACAAAGGCAACCTTATCAAAACCAATAGCAACGACAACAAGAGCGGCCTCAACAAGATTACCCTCTGCGGTGTCAATTCACTCCCTTGGGAGAGCCCATAGAGATAGTCTTACAGAAGATTTTACACAAAGGTCTGATCACCTTACCCAATGCTCCCCCGTATGAGGAACCTATTTACAAAACTACACAGTATAGAGAAAATGAATATTGTGAATTCCATAGGAGCAAACAACATAGAACTGCATCATGCATGAAACTCAAGCACCTAATCTGAAATCTCATCGAAGGCAATCAAATATCTCTACAAGAAGATCCACCCGCTCAGCACATGAACAAAGATCTCAATATGTACAAGGAACCATTCCCTCATCATGGTCCACCTCCTCCTCAGGATAGAGGTAAAGGTATCAATCATGCTTCCACTTCCTTTGATTCCATTGTAGGTCATTTTGAAGAGAGTCGAGTGTCTACCCTCACAATCAAAGGCAAATCTACGGATTGCACTGTTACAACTCACCATGGTTGTGTCACCATTTGTGGTCCTACACCCAGTCTTCCAGCTCAATCTGATTATAATCTTGTCAAACATTTGGGAAAATGCCAGCACAGATCTCTATCTTGGACCTTCTACGGTCATCACCTGCACATAGAGTAGTGCTAGAAAAAGCCCTCCAAGAGTCTTCGGTTCCTAACAACATAGAAGTCACGGATTTCTAAGCTATAGTAGGTAACATTGCTTCACCCTACAATGTGGTCTTCTCTGAGAAAGATCTCCCATCCCATGATCCTTGTCACAATGATGCCCTTCATATTGAGGTTCTCATCCATAAGCGCAAAATCAAACGTATACTCATAGATGGTGGTGCTTGTCTCAACATTTGTTCTTTAAAGTTACTTAAGCAATTGGGATACTCTAAGGATCATGTCAACACTGATCAAAGTATTACAATCAAGGGATATGATGATGTTGAACACCATTTGAAAGGTATTATCCACTTGCCTATACAACTAGGCCCCGTTATGTTGGAAACCAGATGTCAAGTCCTTGATATTGAGCTACCTTACAACATTATCCTCGGCTGCCCATAGATCCATGCAATGAAAGCTGTTCCCTCCACATACCATCAGTCTCTAAAGTTCCCATACAATGGTACGGAGATAACTATCCCAGGAGACCCCAATCCTTTTGAATTCTGTCATGTCTTGTAGGGCAGTTACAAGAATTGCACCCAAGTGCCTAAAAGTGAAAAAGCCCTTGAATCCCCACTATATGTCGATCCTGAGAATCTGACACAAGCCTCTGCAAGTGAACCTAATCCCATTCCTGAAATCAAAGCACACATTCGTGATATCAGCTTTGGCACTTATGATATCTCAAAATCTTATTGTGTAGGGCGGATGCCTTTGTCTCCTAAATCTTACGGCCAACCACCCATTGCCAAAGTAACTAAAAATGTAGCTATTCCTCCACTAGCATTTCTAACCAAGTTCCAATAGGGAAAATTATTGGAAGAGGAAACTATTGAGGACATTTCTTCTAGGCTTTATAAGGAGAAAGAACCAGTTACAATACCAGTCAAGCAATATGGCAATGGCTTAAGGATAGTAAAAAACATGGGCTATAAAGGCAAAGGTGGCCTTGGGAAATAGAATCAAGGAACTATGGAGCCCATTAGTGTGATAAAGAAACTAGACAAGAAGGGATTGGGATTTGGTAGAAAGGTACCGCACGCCTTCGACATCGAGTATATCCTCGACAAGGTGGCTAAAACTTCTCTCATATATTTGAAATCTAATGAAGATACCATCGATGACTCTTCCCTCCATATGACTAACCTATTTACAGAATCCTCCATATTTATGCTATCATCTGTATCCCTAACATCCACCACAAACACCCAGAATGTCAAACTTGTCTACCCTGAACTTATCGATTGGGACGAACAAGGGTCCCCCGTTACAGATGTATTTCAAAATAACAAAGCTCTAGCTGAGTTCATGGGACTTTAGGAAGGTATCCCTCTTGGTGATCATAAAGCAAGTTTTGTAATGGAACTAGAGCCAACATCTTATTTTGGTGAGAATGCCAAATCATCTAGTCACAAAAGTAAAAATAAAGAAAGATCTCTAGGTGAAAACCACACTGTGGCACCTCCCGATCATAAAATAGTAAAAACAAAGGATGTATCCAAAGGTGAAAACCCAACTGTGGTACCTAAGGATGGAGGATTTGACCTTCCCCTACCATCTAAGTATCAAGAGAAGTCAGCTCTCCTAGTAGAAGATTCTACAGAGATAAACCTTGTCATAGAGCAAAATCCAAAGACCACATTCCTAGCAGCATCATTATCTGAAACAGAGCACATGAGTCTTAAAACATTCTTCTTACAGAGAACCATCAACTTTGTATGGACCCATGCTAATATGCCAAGGCTAGACCCTAAGCTAGTTGTTCACTATCTCACAGTTGATCCAAAAGTCAAGCCAGTCAAGCAAAAGCTGAGAAAGATGCACCCACAGATAGCTCTCTTAGTAAAAGTGGAAATACAGAAGATGTTAGATGCAAAGTTCATACGACCTATTGACTATTCAAACTGGGTATCAAACATTGTACCTATGTCTAAACCCAATGGGTGCATCCACATGTGTAATGATTTTAGAGATCTTAATAAAGCATGTCCCAAAGATGACTTTCCATTACCAAACATTGATATTATAGTAGACTTGACAGCAGGTCATGAGATGCTTTCTCTCATGGATGGATTCTTAGGCTACAATCAGATAAGGATAGTAGAAGAAGATCAACATAAAACAACTTTTACTTGTCCATGGGGTAGCTATTATTGGTGTGTCATGCCGTTTGGTCTAAAGAATGTAGGAGCAACCTATCAGAGAGCAATGACAGTGATTTTCCATGGCCTCTTTCATCATATCATGGAGGACTATGTTGATGACATACTAGCTAAATCTTCTAGGGTAGATCACATACAAGTTCTACGACAGATCTTTGACAGGCTCGAGAAGTACCAAGTAAGACTCAATCCGAAGAAGTGTGTCTTCGGTGTAACATTAGGAAATCTATTGGGATACATTGTATCTCGCAGAGGCATCAAAGTAGAACCAGCAAAAGTAAAGGCTATAGTGGAGATGCCTCCATCAAAGAACCTCAAAGCATTAGGGAGCCTTTAGGGAAGGTTGCAATCCATCAGGCGTTTCATCTCACAACTAGTAGATAAATGTCAACCATTTCAACACTTACTCCGCAAGGATGTCTCATTTCGACGGGATGACAAGTGTCAAGCAACATTTGCTCAGCTCAAAGAGTATCTAGCTACACCTCCTATATTGGTTCCACCAGTTGCTGATAAACCTTTGATATTATACATCTCAACTACAACTTCGGCCCTAGGGGCCTTGCTAGCACAACATGATGAAACAGGAAAAGAGCATGCAATTTATTATATCAGTAGAACCTTAGTGGGATACAAACTTAATTATTTACCAATGGAAATGGCTTGTTTAGCAGTAGTGTTTGCTTCCCAAAAGTTGCGGCATTATATGTTGAACCAACACACAAATCTTACAGCCAAAATTGATCCCTTGAAGTATCTACTTGCAAAAGCAGCTCTTACAGGCAGACTAGCTAAATGGGTCATGATCCTTAGTGAGTTTGGCATTGAGTATATGGATCACAAAGCAATCAAAGGACAAGCCCTAGCAGATCAACTAGCAGAAGCACCCATGACAGATACACACCCTATGGTAGCAGACTTTCTAGATGAGAATCTATTTACACTTTCCAACTCAATAAAGTGGAAGTTATACTTTGATGGTTCCTACACAGAGCATGGATCAGGGGCTGGCATCTTATTTATCACACCTCAAAATGACTATATTCCAAAGTAATATCAGCTTGCATTCCCTTGCACCAACAGCATCGTCGAGTATGAAGCACTCCTCATAGGTCTCAATACAGTAGTTCAATGGGACATCATAGAATTACAAGTATATGGAGACTCACAACTAGTCATTCACCAAGTCATAGATGAGTACCAAACAAAGGATGAAAAGTTGGTCCCTTACAAGCAACTAGTGGATGCATATAAACCACACTTTTCTAGCATTACATTTGAGCAAATTCCTAGAGAACATAAGAAAGCTGTAGATTCTATGGCTTCTATCAGGTCACTGATTGACATGCCTGCTAATACACAGAAATGTGAATTCTTGATCGAGCAATTGGTGATACCAGCCATCGATGTTCCTGTTACTGAAATCATCTGCGAACTTGTTCGTCCCAATTCCCCATGGTATGAAGATATCTATGAATACCTTAAGCACAATACCTTTCCCTCTAACCTATCATCCACCCAGCATAAAACCTTTATCTGTCGATCCTCCCATTACACCATTCTGGGTGATACACTATATCGTCAGAGTCTCGATGGTATCCTCTTACGATGTCTTAACGCGGAAGAAGCCAAAGCTACCTTACGAGACATACATGAAGGTGTCTGTGGCACACATTCTACCAATCCTAATCTCGCAAAGAAGATATTCAGAACATGTTATTACTGGCCCACAATAGAGCAAGATGCTGCACAGTTTGCTAAGAAGTGTCTACAATGCCAGCAGCATGGAGATTTAATTCATGCACCAACTCATGAACTACAACTTGTGACTACTCCATGGCCTTTTTTTCAATAGGGTCTTGACCTCGTAGGACAAATCCACCTTTTGTCATCCAATGGCCATAAGTTCATCATTACTACCACTGAATATTTCACGAAGTGGGTTGAAGCCATTCCCATGACCTATATTACAGGTTTAGTATCTGGTTGTAATTCTATGGTATGCTCGGCAATATGAGGGTCAAAACCTTTTAGGTCTGAGTAATCCTAGGCAAACACATCTTCAAATTCTTGACAAAGAGCAATAAAAGCTCTCCTATCCTCAACTGAGCAGATTTTACCTATTTTAAGAAGCTTACCTTTGAAAATCTCTAGCTCCTCATAATACTCTTCTTTTACCTGCATGCTAGTCTTGATTTTCTTAAGCTGATCATCTGTGCTAAAAATAGACTCCAAGGTTACCAATCCCTTGGGCAGCTTGTTTGTTCTCAACTGAACAATTTGATCATTGCCCTATTATTGTTTGAGTTTATCCTGATTCATCATGGAAAACTCATCCTCCTCCAACAGAAAATGAAGGATCTGCTCATCACTGATGCAGAGGCATCCACACTATAACCTTCGCATATAGCATGAATGTCTGCAGACCAACCTCATCATCATCATCTTCGCCATCATCATCATATTCCCTAAAACTACCAACAGCATCATCATATTTCGCGTTACACAGTCAGCATCATCATGCTTCAGACGATCACCATCATCCTCCTGCCGACTACTGTTCACCTTCTCCGCCAGTCGCCTATCATCATCATGATATTCAGCGGGCGAAAACATCCTCCGGTTGCACTGTTCATCGGGCGCCGAACTCCATCGTCATCATCATGATCTCCGACACTACCTTCATCAGCAGGATAACCAATATCCGGTTGCTCAAATATCCTGATGACGATCACCTTCAGCACCTTCCCTTTGATGCTCCGCTACCCGACGACACAAGCAACAGCATCATGATCTACTTTATCTGGTTCTCTCGAAACCTCCTGATGATGCTCATACAACCTTCTGCCGAAGCCGATACTTAACCACTTAACAACGGCAGGATAAACTCGCATAAGGGGATATCTCAATATCCTGATGACGATGACGTCATATCCTGATGACGATGACGTCACCCAATATCCTGATGACCTCTTCAACACTTAGTCGAAAAACACGAACTTTCTCTCCCGCATCTACTCGCGCTACGCGGATGTTTGGCACTCCTGATATGATGATCCTGATGCCGATACGCTTCTCCTCGGCTCCTCCAGATGATGATCACCCCGACGAACCTGCACTTCATGCGCTCAACTGCATCATGTTCATCTTCACTTATCCGGATGACGATGCCTAACCCGACTGCAGGATATTCACCAAGATATCCTGATGATGCCGTCTTCACGAACTTCTTTACTTAGCGAAATCTCACTTCGCCGATCCTCCAGGGATGACCCGATCCAACCTCAGGGTGATCTTCCAACTCAATCAGCTCGACCTAGCACATGAGGATGCTAGGCTTCTCAACATCTGTCGACCACGATCCTGCACACCTGCATGCAAACAAAACACAAACTACCTACTAACCTACTGTACATTGCCATTCCACCGATCAGTCGGATCAACCAGTGGAATGGATCAGTAAATCCATGAAACCACTCAAACCAGCAAATCAATTACACAAAGGAATCCAACCAGAGCAAGAACACAAATAGGATCTTTATTGATTCAAAGATGCAATACAATATGATGATCCTCACACAGAACACTCAACCTCCTCTGCTTGATGCAACACTAGACTGCCGATCGATGATATCTGTCTGTCTATGAAATATCAACCGATCTCATGCTTATAAAGACTTTCCTACGAGTACTACTGACCCGACTCCAAGCGGCTGGGAACTCTCCAGGCGGCTGGGAGATCCAACCGAACAAACATCATGACAGCTGTTATAACTAACTAGCTAAAAATAGCAAAATCATGGTCAGCATGATCTTATCCTGATCAGCGTGACCTTATTACATGCAATTGGTCTAACAGACCTTCTTGGAAACACAAACAAGACCTAAACTACTAACTGCCTTATCAAGACCAGCTGTCAGGTAGGTGCTCCTGCACCAATCACTTTCAAAAACTTGACAATGAATGTTATTATTAGGGATAAAGGGCCTATCAACTAGTTTTACATGAGGTTGTACCTTCTCCCTTTGAATATCACTGGGGATGTCAAACTGAGCCCTAATTGTAGCTAACCTATCAGCATGATAGTTCCGATTTCTTGGAATAGAGATCAGGTTGAAAGCTTCAAACTCTTCAATCATGTTCCAGACCCTATGCTTAGAGCATTTTAGAACATCACTTTTTGTAAGATGCAGCCCTCTTACCTGATTCAAAATGAGTTCACTGTCACCATAGACCTATAAACAACCTAGTTTCCTCTTTCTTGCCCACTACAAACTTTGGATTAATCCTTCATATTCAACAATGTTATTTGTGCATGCAAAGGCAAAACGGAAAGAAGAATAATACTTTTCACCTTGTGGTGACACCAACATTGCACCACCTCTAGATCCATTCCTGCTCCTTGATCCATCAAAGTACATTTTCCATACTTCATTATGTTGCTCTATTTACTGTTCTGCATCCTTTATAAGGCCTGGTATTGCTGTTTTAGGTTCCTGCAGTATGTAAACCCCCATACCATTTTCTTGGATGTGTCCCTCAGGATCATCCACATTATTTTCTAAGGCCCACTCCCTTAAGAGTACCTCTGGTATGCTTTCAGCTTGTAGTTCTTGAGCAACAACTAATTCAGGATCATTAGAAATAATGCAATTTGCATTAACAACACTTGGTGTGTAAGGCTCTATGTGATGATTTGAAAGCAACTCAGATTTTAAAGTTACTTTGGTGCCATATCTAGTCCTAAAAAACATGTGGGACCAGTCTAAGGATAAATATCCTCCTATCTTGGCTGTAATTTCTCTTGATAAGCACATGGCAAAATAGGGAGGCAAATCTATGATGAACACCTCCTGTGAAATGGAAACATTGGGACACGTATGCAGAGTGAGACCTAGGTCTTTTATTACACCCACAGTATTAACAGTTGTGCCATCTAATTGGAGTACACCCTTCTCAAGGGGCTAGTACTTGAGCCCTAATTGGTTTGCAATCTGCTTAGGCATCACAAAATTGCTTGCTCCACTATCCACCATGCAATTATGTACTAATTTGTCTCCAATTATCAATGATATATAAAATGGGGGTGGTTTGGCACTTTTGTTGGGCTGTTTGCTATTATCCTAGGATGAATTGGTAAGGACAACCTTATTTGGGTCAATAGTTGTATCATTGGATACTTTCAAATCAGATAAGGCAGACTACAACATCTTCTTTTGGCTAGGGATGGCTAGGGAATCCCACATGGACATTGTCACATTGATCTTCTTCATATTTTCAGTAATATTGAAGGGTGGAAAGGCACTTACCTTCTGATTTGATTTTGTAGCAATAGTTTTAGCCTACAAATGAGGCATTTCCCTTACTATTGCTAAAGTATTTCTTTGTAAAATGTGGGCAACATGGGAAGTAGAAGCATCAGCAAGTCCTTTCTCTTTATTTGTTGCTTGCTCAATCTCATAACCCCTCTTCTTGGCTCTTGTATTTGCTGCAACTGAGGTGTTATTGTTGTTCATGCCACAGAAGTCACCTTCCTGCCAGTTCATGAAAGCAGAATCATTTTGAAGTTGCTCCGGTTGTTGCACAGCCCCATCATGAGGTGTATTTGGTTGTGTGGCTGCAACATTTTGCACCATCAGAGATTGATTTATCACTCCATTTGAATAGCCTGCTTGACTGTGTGGCTGATTGCATGGATATCACCATTCATACTTAGCTACAAGGTTGTTCTAAGTAGGGACAAGGTCCCTTACTGCATTAATAGGTGCCGGATTATAAGGCTGAAAAGGCCTTTGATTCACATTTTGCCTGGCACCTTGGTAGTTGCTTTGATAAGGTGGCCTACTAGCTTGGTAAGGCTGATTTTGGCCTTGAAGTTGTGGCTGATAAGGTTGTCTATTATGGGATTGCTGCTTTTTAATGTTTACCAGCTCATTCCCAAAAGTTTGTAGAATATTCTCTATTTTTTGTTGGCTATTTTTGATTTCTTTCAACTCTTGAGATGAACTAGAGGCAACTGGTTCAGAATTGGTAGTGCTTGGTACTACTGCTACTGTAGGTAAAGGGGGCAAAATATGGGATTGGCAATGGCATTGAAGCCTAAATTTTAGGGAAGATGGGCACTGGTGGTCTAGGTGCTATTTTTCTAGCCTAAATTAGACTATTCTCTGCCCTAATAGCTATTTCATAAGCATCAGGTAAAGTAGTGCCTCCTAATGATTGAATCATTACTGAGATATCACTATTTAGGGGTTTCAAAAAATACAAGAATGCATATTCAGCTGGAGGCCTTACCATGGCAGGAATTCTGTCCCATGTCTTATGAAATCTGAAGTTAAAATCCATCATCTGCTCCTAGGGAGCTCTCTTTATAGTGGTCATCTGTTCAACCAATGATAGATTATTTGATTTATCTTGGAACTATTTGTTCAATTTCTCTCCTAGATCATCCCAGGTTCCTATAGTCTACACTAGTAGGCTCCTGAACCATTGCAATGCCTTCCCTTTGAATGAGGCAACCAGCAGCCTGATGGCTACATTCTCCTGAGTGACATGGTGTACACCACACAGAGATGCTATGTCTCTAATGTGCTTAATAGGGGTAGTTTGATTTTCCCCTGTAAAATAGGGTAGACTCTTCAAAGTTACCATGGGTATAACATCATGCACTATTAAGTTTAAAGGGCTGCCCCCATCAAAAGTCACGAATGGCTAATTTCTTGCCATCTGAACAGCTTGGGGTAGATTTGCTTGAGTTGCTACAGGAACTATAGAGGCAACTGGTCTGAATTTGGTGGAGTTGACTATATCCTTTTAAAAACTAGAGTCCTTACTGCAGCTCTACTCTGTCTTCTAGGTGGAGATAGCTGCAAGTAGTCAAATGAGCTTGAACTCCTGGTTTGAATCTTTCTCATAAAAATGTATCAGCAGAACTAATCTTCTTGTTCTTCCTTAGTGTGAGTCGCCAGATATGTAGGTTTAACCTCTTACAGGTCTTAAAATCACTGGCTACACATCAAAACCAGTAATAAAGTTGTACGGTCCCACCGGGTGTGCCAGAAACTGTTGTCACATGAAATTGCACCTGCTTGGAAGGATTCCAAGAATTCCAATGACACAATGGGAATGATCTCAAGATGTGGGACCTTGCTCAAAGAGATAAAACATCTGGAGAAGGTCGGCTTCCTTACCTGATTATCACCTAAAACTACTAAACTTTGAGGGGAAAAGGGAGAAGGAAAGCTTTAAAGTAAAGATGAAACAACCAAACTTGAAAAATAAAAGGGTGATGCACTAGATAGATTTAAAGAGACTTTCACAGAACTAAAAAATGCACAGCTCAACTAGATAGAGAAAGGGTGTATACATAGATTAGATGATTCTAGCAGAGGCAAGAAGTAATATGATTGAGAGGAACAAAGACATTCACAGGCAACCATATCCAGATTCACACAGAACTAGAAAATCAGTCAAAGAGGTATGATAACTTGCATATATTCAGTAGGAAGGCAAGGTTACAATGGTAGAAAAAGCTCTGTTTGGAAACAGGAAAGCTTCTATGCCAAAAAATTTCCAACCCTATTTACATCATAAGCCTCTACTTATATAGCATGTCAACCTAACCTAAGTAATACAAAATTCGCTTGGAGAGCTGCCACCAAAAATTTCTCTAAAGGGACCTCCCAGCTGCCGAAGTAATGGTGTCAAATATCTGGAATTGATGTAGATGGAAGATATTTTTAGTCTTTAATGCAAGTTGTTGCATCATCAATCTGCTCCCCTAAAACAGTGGAAGATATTTTGGTATTAAATGCGAGCAGCCTACGTGTCTATCCTCGACCATGACTATATGTAGCATTTGAAACAAGGTGGTGGAGAGATATTTTATGATCATCAATGCGAGCTGCTTCCTCTTTGTGTAACAATGAATGCAAGAAATATCTACATCTGCCCCTAAAATGGTCGCTGTAATGTCCCTTCGGCCAAATATGCAAATCTAGATCATGTACCTCTGCTTTTGGTGCTTAAACTCCTCTTTGAAATCACCCCTAAATATACACCTAGATCTGCATACAACGTGGGCCCCTACCTTTTTTGAATCGGCCTTTGTATACTTCTCCTTATGAAGGATATGATGGTGATGTCACCATCATGGACACTTGGGGTGATATTTGGAAATCAAATGATATTTCGCATATTAGGGTGATATGGAAAAGATAGGGTGATATTTCAAATATCAAGATGATATTTGGAGATCGGGCGATATTTCAGATATCAAGGTGATATGGAAAAGATAGGGTGATATTTCAAATATCAAGGTGATATTTGGAAATCGGGTGATATTTCAGATATCGGGGTGATATTTTGCATATCAGGGTAATATAGAAAAGATAGGGTGATATTTCGGATATTGGGGTGATATTTGGAGATCGGGTGATATTTTGGATATCAGGGTGATCTTCAAATATCACCCGATGTTCAAAATATGACCTGATCTATGAAATATCACCCGATGTTTAAATATCATCCGATGTGTAAAATATCACCTGATGTTTAAAATATTAGGTTTGACCAGATGTTTGACCATACATAACTTCCATATTTTAACGAATCTCAGTGTGATGTAAAAAGCAAACTTGCCTATTTTTTCAAGCTCTTTCACATGGTAGGCTTCAGAACTTGAGATTTGGGTTCAGACCTCAAGATCACAAACATAGCTTACATTGGGGGCATGCACACTGACTGATGCTGCTTGAATTATTTGACTCTTGCTAGAGGAAAAATAGGTCAACACTTATCTAATTAATATAGCCTATTAAGCAACCTATCCCTATCCTAGTTAATTAAATATCAATTATTTAATTAGCTACCCTAGCCTACCTATCCCTGAGACCTAAATTAATTAAGCTTAACACTTAATTAACCTTGCTTATCCCATCCTCCCACACACCTTTGAATAAAAATCAATTTTTTATTCAAAGGGTCAAATCCTCCTTACAACTCATTTATCACCCTCTTACACATGTAAGTGTACATATGTCCTTCAACCTTCACATCTCCACAGAAAAATAAATTTTTAATTCACACTCCCCCATGAGTTGAATTTTTAATTCACTTGTCATATCCACTCTCCCCAAAAATGAATTTTTAATTCATTTCTATCCTCCACACCTTTTCCCAATGTGAATTTAAAATTCACAAATAATGAGAGCCCTCCAAATCCATTGACCAAATCTCAACCCTTGATCTCTCTCATCCACTCCCCTTGTGACACTTGTCACAAGGCTATGACTTCAATCCAAACCCTAACTCTCAAGCATTTCTAGCCCTTGATCTCATCTTTTAATCCTCACCCTCCATCCATTTGCTAAAAATCTATAAAACCCTCACCCAAGCCATTTGGAACAACTTCTTCTTGCATCCTTACCATGCCCAAATTTCTCTCAAATCTCTTCATCATACCATCATAATGCCAAAATCACTCTAGCCTTATCTCTCATCTCTATCCAATCTATCAATCTATCCTCAAATCTCTCATCATATTGTGTTGAAAGAAAGAGCAATCCACATTTCATCTACTTGGGTAAAATCTAAGGAGTTTGAGTGCAACTCCTTCCACCCTATCAAAGGAGAGGGATCACATTTGAAGATATAACTTGGTGTATTTATGCATTTAGTTTGTATTTCTAACTTTATTTGTCTTCCTTGTTCACATTGGCACACCTGATGGGACCCACAAGGTCCCAATCTAACTATTTTGTGAGTTTTTTTTGTGAAAGATGTGTTTTTTGCAGATTAGCACCATCTCTCTGCGTAGTGCACCATTTTACTTGCATTTTGGCACTATTCTCTATTTGTTGTAGCGCTTTTTTTAGCACGGCAATCCCCTCATCTTTGACTCAAATCTAACACTCTTTTTCTTGTTTTCTGGCTTTTCTAGCATTTTATCTATCAGGTTTTATAGGTTTTACACAGAAACAAGAATAAACTATCACAAAATTTTCCTAAAATCCATCTGTTGACCAACTCTGTGTCGTATTGGCACTATCGATACCCAGAGCAGTGCCTTTGTCTAAGACAAATTGACCAAACCAAATTTTGGTGTAAAGTGGCGCTATCTTTCTATCCTCTGGTGCTATCTTCCTTTTTAGTGCTATCTTCTTTATCAACGCCATCTTATGTATTAGTGCCATCTGTTTCTGTGGCGCCATATTTTTCTGTAGCATCATTTTGTATTAAGGCACCATCCTCTGTTGTAGCGCTATTTATTGTATTGGCACTATATTTCATATTGGCCGCTATGTTTCCTCTTTATTGGTGCTATCTTGTATATTAGCACTATCTTTTGTAGTAGCACTATCTTGCCTTTGGATTGGCACTATTTTTCTGTACTAGCTTAGGGATCTATGCAAGGTTGGGTCTCTATTCTGCGAGATATTTCAAATCATCCTAGGGCACAATCTAGAAGTTACTAACATCTTTTTGCAGGGATTTCTTAGCATAGAAAACATTTCATTTGGTGCACCTAAAAAGAACCTTTATTTTCTAAGCTTAGAAAACACTAGAATTTGGTGCATAAAATCAATCTTTCTTGCAAAACAATCTACAATCAAACATTTCATCTTGGTATATCTAAAAAAAGAATCTTTGTGTGCCTTAGTGTAAAGAACATTTGATTTTGGTGTAACTAAAATTAAGCATTGCTTGCAACAAACAACTTTAGGCACATTCTCGATTTGGGCTTAAAACAAACATTAGCTCTTGTTTGCCATGTCTTGTGCACTTGCATGTTTGTGTTATCCCATAGGGTAGAATCAAAGTATCCTCTCCCCTTTCCTTCAAAAGGATCTTGGGTGAAGAGAAATGGTTCTATTCTATTTTTCTTTTTAGGACATGGGCCTGCCCTTGAGACACATCCATTCAGAGAACTCATTGGTGACCCCAAGTGGTACGTTCATCCGCTCCGCTATAAAAAAAAGGATAAGGTGAAAGCCAAGTCTAATTCGATATGAGCGCTTACCATTTGATGCTAGCTTGAAAGGGAGTAGTACCTTGTGTATATGAAACCCCTAATAGAGCTAGTCAAAACCTTAAGTGGTTTATTGGATGCTCGTAAGGTGCCGATCCCCCAGATATTCCCCCACTACGAACCTTTGTTTTAGTGGCCCAAATCCCTCTACTTGTCCCACAAATATTGTCCTTGCCTCACCTTAGGTTGTACATGCATGATTATCACATTTTTCATAAATCAAACCTTTGGCCATTGTGTTTTCTTGCTTGATTGTTTGTCTACTTGCCAAGAAAAAAACAAATTCATCCATCAATCCAACTATTCACAATCTTTTAGTGCCTTCTTTCCTCTATTAAGTGCCATCTATTCATCCTTTAGCACCATTTTCTATTTGTTTTAGCACCTTCTTTATCCATGTCCAAATATCAAATTTTCCCATCAAAAATATCAATTTTATAAGCCCATTTTTTTAAAAAAATCTAGTTTTCTGGCCCCTCGCACCCCCCCTCATGTCAGGCTGGGTTTTCCTCCCAACACTACTAAACTATCCCCCCATTTATCAAACCCCATAAGTTGAGCTTATCCAATCCCTTTATTTGAGCTTGATCAAATTCTAATCCACTTCCTCTCTAGTCATAATCTATCTTCATCATCCTAATCATTCTTATCCACTTCATCTTAATCCAATCACCCATCTATCCCAATCACCCTAACCACCTATCTTATCCACATCATCATCCAAATCATTAAATACAATATTATCCTAATCACCCTCATCATCCATAATCCAATACATCAACATCATTCTAATCCCATCTCATCCAAATCAAATCCAAAATCCAACCAACATCAATCCATAATCTTCCAAACCATATTCCAAATCCAATCCAAAATCAACATTGATCCCAATCAACATCCAAGTCCCCCAACATCATTATCAAACTCCAAATCTAAATCAACCCAATTAAAAATCAAGACCTTAATTGATCATCCAATCAAATCAACCAAATCAATTCTATTACTTAAGTGCCATTAGTCTACCTTAAGTATCGAGAATCATCCACCCTTTGAAGCAAATTGAATCACCCTAAGGTCTTGAAATTTGATCCCCAACATCGTAATCATCCATCATCCTTCATCATCCCATACCTCCCCAACAAAATGGATCCTTATGTAGCAATGCAACAATTACAAAGACTTAGAAAAATCTATGAGAACATGGATCCTAATGCTAAGGAAAAATGCAAAAATGACATTATAGATATCCCCTTAGCACACCTCATCATTGGAGAATCCCAAGCCCTTACCCAACCTCCATCATATCAACAAACATATTACATATCCACACCATCAACCTCCTATCAATCTTCATCATATCAACCTTTAACATCCTACATATCCACACCATCAACCTCATACCAACTTCCATCATATCAACCTTTACCCTCATATCAATCTCCATCCCCTTACAAATCCATGCCATCGTACCTATCCAACCAATCAATACCTCAAACTCATCCATCCCCCAACCTTTGTCATGCTAACTTTGATCAAGGGAACACCAATCTATCACACCTTATATCTGAAATCCAAAGCTTATATCAACAACCATTTCCCCACGCAAATCCCCAATCCCCATCCTCTAATCCTCCCATCACAATATCCCCCCAACCTTATCAACCTTAATCCATCACCCTATGTATCTCCCAAACCACCAATCCCTATCACCCATCCACCATCTAATCCACCATCAAATCTTCCAAATCCTAACATCATGACATCCAAACAATCCTTGTGGGATTTCCTCCAAAGAACATCACCAAGCAAAGCAAAGGAATCCCCCCAAATCCTCCACCCCTCCAACACCACCATCTAGTCCAAAACCTATCCTTGAACCCATCCATGAACCCATCCATGAACCATCACAACCCAATCCCATCACTCACCTATCCATTCCCAGTCTAAGTCCAATATCATCCACCATCATTATCCATCCATTACATTGTTCTTCAACCCATACACTCATGAAGGATACCATCCATTGGCTAATAGTAAGGAATCAAACACCCTGATGCAATCCAACATCCACCAAACCTCTTGAATAATCTCCTATCATAACTCAAGAACCATCATGCCGCCATGTTCAAGAACCCATAAGTCAAGCACCTATCACATCCATCCAAACACCTATCACATCCATCCAAACACCCACCACATCTATCCAAGTCACTCCCACTACTATCCAAGCACACGATCTATGTCAAGAATCAAATCCAAAGCATGTTGAAACATCAACCCCTTCTCCTAATCAAGATCTAACCATCCCATCTAATCCCATCCCATCTATTGATCAACTTATTGATCTCACACCATCTTCTACCACCCCTTTACCATCCCCCATTAATCCTTCACCTCCATCTACCAATCCCATCCAAAGTCCATCCCCTTATCCACTTGGCACAAACACTTTCATCCGTGGTGACTCTATCGTAGGAGGTGAACAACTTCCATCCACCACCTATCCTTCTCCAACAAATAATGGACTTGCATCTTGTTTCCAAAGCACCAAACATCCCATTGCATGTCGCATGCTCTAACATATGAACTATCAAGGAAAAGGCTTAGACCTTCATGAACAAGGCATCTTGGAGCCCATCCACACTACATTCCATCCATCCTCGCATGGCCTTGGCTATACATCCCAAGGCAAACAATCTAAAAATGTTGATACCATCCACCCACCTTCCAAAATCCATTCATCCAATCCCAAACATCGTGCATCTCATCGCACCCCCAAAGCGTATGTCACCATCCCCCCTCCATCATCATATCATTTGCAAAAACATGTGACCACTCATCTCCCTCCATCAAATTTACCTCCACTACTTCCAAATCCAAATAGCCCTATCAAATCCACTTTACCTCTTATCCTACCAATGCCAAAGACCCCTATCCACAAATCCTCTCATTCTCCTATCCTCCCAACTTCTAACATCCCTATCCTTAAATCCCCTCATCCATTTATCCATAAATCCATTTTCAACCCCTCCACCCATAAATCCCCTAAAATCCCCAATCAAGACCAACGAAAGCGCACATCATCCAAACATGAAGCTTCCATCAAATCCATGGGATTCAAAAGTAATAATTTGAATACACCAACTCACAATGCACAAAAGCCTAAAAATTTTATCCCTTCCAATCAAAATGAAAAATCCAAAAGGCTGTCAAAACCCCCACCATCAAAAGAAAAAGAAAAAACAAAAATGGTGTGGGTCCCTAAGAAAAGATCAATCAAAACAAATGAGGCATCCACCTCCCAATCCACTCCAAACTCCCAAACACCTCGCTCCCCATCTAAAAATCCCAAAAATCCTAATTCTGTTTGGGTCCCTAAAACCCTAAATTGACCATCCAAAAATCCCCCCATCCCGACCCCCATTACTCCCAACTTCACATCCAAAGTACAAGCTTCCAAATACATCATAGTGTGTGCACCCATTGGTCTTGGCTCCCCTCCACCACTTGACATCCCCACATATCCCCATCTCTTCATCTTTCGTTCACTATCCTACATATCTTCTCCATTACATTCCTATGGTCCATGCTTTCGAATAAGCCACATCATAATTTGCATAATCCACATAACCCTATCCACCATCCATTCCATCTTCTCCTATCTACCGACATCCATGCGATCATCATCCATAATGCTATCTAACATGGGACCATCTTCTCCTTGCTATGGAAATAGACACTAGAGTCCCCATTCCATAAAAAAAGCAAAAAATCAAAAAAATCAAGAAAATAGTAAAGAGAAAAAATCGTCCAATGGTGAAAACCACTCCTCGTGGTGCCTTGGGCAAGTACCATGATGAAAACCCCTTGTGGGCATCATGCATAATCCCTTCTCCATCCATTTTGTATCCCTACACTTGGGGGCAAAACCATATCCTTCATCCACATCCATAATATCCTTTGCACATCTTATCCACTATCTTATCCTTATCCTATCATATTCATATCCACCATCCCCTATTTATCCTATCATTTCCCATCCATTCTATCCACTATATCCTCCTCCTTAGATCTTGATAAAGACAAGGGGCAAAATATCAACAACTTGCTTTGGACACCTCTTAGCATACTCCCTTTTCCAAGCCTATCCTCCATCCATCTACTACAAAGTCCATCCATTCAAACATGAACCCATCATGCAAAATCCTAAGCATTGGGGCATATGATTCCTTGCAACATAGCCCTTGGAGTAAATCCTTATCCCCATCTCTCATCCATCTACCTTGCATCCCTATCTCTATCTTCCAATCCATCTATCATGAAACTCCTCTCTATCACCTTCCACTGACAATCCCTCCATCTACTTATCTTGTATCCCAACTAGATCTTTTATCCCCCATCCTACCCCTTATCCGTATTTATCTATCCATTTATTAAAATCTCCTATCCATTATCCTTTCATTGCCAATCCCCCAACCCAATTCCATCACCTCCACTTCTAAATTTGGTGTTCCCTTATCATTAGTATCTAGCGCAAAGGCTATCCAAATGCAATCCAATGCAACCATCATAATAAACCATGCCCTTTCGAAAATCTCAAAAATAAAAAAAAATCAAAAAATCCATAAAATCCCAAAAAAATATCCATCACAAAATCAACATTGTTCCATCAACATCTCATAATCTTCCAACATCCTCAAAATCACCCAAATCATCCAACACATCATGTTCCAACATCACTACACATATCCTCAACCATCCCACATCATCATCACAAATTAGAACTACATATCATCACCACCCGCATCTTAATGTGCCTTGATCACATGGATACAGGGTATGTAGGCAGTATGGAATATGAAGGAAGTTTCCAGTACTTAGGTACATAAGATGCACCCATCCAACCCGCTTGGATGGTCCCTACTCGCTGAGCTTACACTAGATCCAAATGCAATATCCCAAGCATCGCATCACCTATCAAAGCATCATCCCTTAACAAAAATATTAGCTATCAAATTAGTGTCGACCACAACATGTAACCATCATATCTTGAGCCAATCTTACGACATCAACTAGGCATGATCCAATCATGAATCAATTCCTGCCTTAGGATATATCATTCCTATGATAGGCAGAATCTATCCTATCATCATCCATCTTGGCAAGAGATACAATGGCTATTTGTTTGGTTTGTTGGTCTTTTGGTTCTGTACTTTTATCTTTTGACCTATTCGAAGATCACACCAAAGCTACCTTGATCTCACCATATAATGGTATGTGGTAAAAAAATCTAGAATGGGGCATAGTCTTGCTTTGTATGCTGTGCTTGTGGGTCAGTTTCATCACTCCAAACTAGTACTCATATCTTGTGGATCGTAGGGTCGGTTCTAGCATATTGATCTCCTTGTGCATCTAAGGTTCATCATACCTTTTGTGTATTAAGGGTTTATGCTATAAGTCCCCTTCCCTCATCTATACAAGGTTGTACTACATTGGGCATGCATGGGATCACCCTCTTGTTTGTGTGTCTAGTCCATGCAAATGTTGGATAAACATCATTACCTTGGTCTTCTATACCTTGGTGAAAATATCCACTTTGCTATATCAAACCTAGGATTGCTATAAATCATGTTCAACACAATGATCATCCATTTTCCAATCCATCTATCATCTAATCATCAATCCATCATCATTCTTTCATCTCACCCCTTATCTTCCAACCACTTCTACCAATCTGTTCCATCCATTTCGAGAGCACAACCATGTTCTTGCAACTCACCTATCCTCTCGAGGGGGCATCACCCTTACTAATTATCCCCAAACCTTACCCTATTCTTCTAAGAAAAAATCTTTTTTCTATCCAATCCAATTCTATATTTTAACTTCTTTGAAATAATGTCACTTAGTCGCAACACCATTTCAAAGAGGGGCAAATGTAGACACCTAAAATTGACTTGCTCCGCAAACTAATTTCCTGTATCTCTGCACCAATTATCCCTCCTACTAATTAAATAAATTTATTTTATTTAATTAATTTATCCCTAACCATCTATCATCTATCCTTTATGATCAATTAATTCACTTAATTTATCACTATACCTTATAATTATATCCTCATTGATTAAATAAATATTCCTAATATTTATTTAGCTAATTTGTCCATCTCCCTAATCCCTATTAATTAGATAAATCACGTTTATCTAATTAATCTAGCCTATTAATCAACCTATCCATATCCTAGTTAATTAAATATCAATTATTTAATTAGCTACCCTAGCCTACCTATCCCCTAGACCTAAATTAATTAAGCCTAACACTTAATTAACCTTGCTTATCCCATCATCCCACACACCTTTGAATAAAAATCAATTTTTTATTCAAAGGGTCAAATCCTCCTTCCAACTCATTTATCACCCTCTTACACATGTAAGTGTACACGTGTCCTTCAACCTTCACATCTCCACATAAAAGTGAATTTTTAATTCACACTCCCCCATGAGTTGAATTTTTAATTCACTTGTCATATCCACTCTTCCAAAAATGAATTTTTAATTCATTTCTATCCTCCACACCTCTTCCCAATGTGAATTTAAAATTCACAAATAATGAGAGCCCTCCAAATCCATTGACCAAATCTCAACCCTTGATCTCTCTCATCCACTCCCCTTGTGACACTTGTCACAAGGCTGTGACTTCAATCCAAACCCTAACTCTCAAGCATTTCTAGCCCTTGATCTCATCTTTTAATCCTCACCCTCCATCCATTTTCCAAAAATCTATAAATAAAACCCTCACCCAAGCCGTTTGGAACAACTTCTTGCATCCTTACCATGCCCAAATTTCTCTCAAATCTCTCAATCATACCATCATAATGCCAAAATCACTCTAGCTTTATCTCTCATCTCTATCCAACCTATCAATCTATCCTCCAATCTCTCATCATATTGTGTTGAAAGCAAGAGAAATCAACATTTCATCTACTTGGGTAAAATCTAAGGAGTTTGGGTGCAACTCCTTTCACCCTATCAAAGGAGAGGGATCACATTTGAAGGTATAACTTGGTGTATTTGTGCATTTAGTTTGTATTTCTAACTTCATTTGTCTTCCTTGTTCACAAATATATATTAGAGAATCTTATCACAAGCTAGGAAGCCCGTCATTGGGCTAAGGAAACTAATCAAAATGTAGGAATTCTACTACTAGATTTTGAAAAGGCATATGATATGGTTGAGTGGTCCTTTATATTCAAAATGTTAAGGGCTATTGGCTTCCCAGAACTATTTTGTAAAATGGTGGAGATGTTGTTTGTAGATGCCTTGGCTTAGGTAAAGGTTAATGGAGTATTTTCTGTCCCACTTTTGATGGGAAGGTCCATTAGGCAAGGGTGTCCTCTTTCCTTGGCCTTGTTTATTATTGCATTTGAGGCAATACACTATATATTAATAACTAATTTAATTGATGGAAAGGTAGAGGGCATTTCACTACCCAATGGAGATAGAGTGTTGAATGTTCAATTTGCAGATGACATGGCTCTCTTTCCCCAAATCTCCAAAGTTGAATTTGATAACCTGGAGAGAATATTGGATACCTTTTGTTTAGACTCTAGATCAAAAATATCTTTCTCTAAGTCAATTCTTCTAACTTGGCTTAACTCCAAACCCGATTGATTGGATGATGGCAAATCGCAGTGGGGGGGGGACCCATGAAACAAATCTTCTTTTTGGGGATCCCCTTTGCCATTTACCCTTCTCTTAAACAAATGTGGGAATGGATCTTTGCTAAAATTGAGAAGAACCTAAGAAATTGGAGTAGAATGCATGTTTCCCTAGCAAGTAGGACTCAAGTTTACCAAAAAATTCTTTCTAGATACTCTATCTTCTATTCATCTATGTGGCTTTTTGCAAAATACTAGTTTAATGTTATTCAAAAGTTAATTAGAGATTTCGTGTGGTCAGATGGGAAAGGTAAGGCAAAAAGACACCTAGTTAAATGTGAATGGTGCTGTGTGAGTAAGGACTTGGGGGATCTAGGGCTCAAAGACTTGAGACTCCAAGGCATAGCACTAGCTGCCAAGTGGATTATCAACTCCCTCTCTGGGAGCAAATCTTGGAAGATCCTGGTAAGAAATAATATTGGAAAGGTTGTCCCTAGAAATAAAAAAGGCTAGGACAAATTTTTTTTCTATGATGCTTTATTTGGGGACTTTAAGTCTAAATTGGGGGGATTTGCTATATTCTTTAGTATTTGGCAAGCCTGGGAACATGCTAAACCTTTCATTCAAGGTAAGGAGGCTGTCAATCTGGAAAATTGTACTATTTGGGATTAAAGATCAATTTGGTGGAATGTTAAACATAATGGCAAATTTCTTGCTTTAACTCAAGGGTGTCCAGCCAAAAAATGCAGTGAAAAAGGTCTAAACAATCTATGTGATTTATTTGAAGATGGACTGCCTAAAAGTTGGGAAACAATAAAGAATCAATTTTGATTGGAAGGAATACACTCTAAAATCTTCTCAATGCTAAACAGGGATTTGTTTCACAGGCTCAGCTTGAAAGTATCCATAATAGATAAACAAGATATTGAGAATTTGAATTGGGAGGATGGAACTCTATTGTGCAATATAAAATCTTTGTTGATGTATAAAATGTTCACTAAAAATATTGATATCCCTCTCCATATCAGATCCACATCAGGAAACACTCTAGATAGTAAACTCCTAACTATAACCTTTAAAAGCATCAGGTCCAAAGTTCTAGAACCTAAAAAGGTCTGCTTTAGATGGTTGTTGATCTTAAACAAGGTGAATCTTGGTTTTGAATTTGGAAACTTTTTCTTTTGTAATAACCTAGAGTCAGTGTCTCATATATTTCTAGACTATTTGTATGCAAAAATGATCTGGTCTTTTTTCATAGGAAATATAAATCTTTGGTTTACATCTATTTGTAATGTTAGATTAGAAATTATATGTGGGTTCATTAATGGCTTGAATGCTAAAGATAATACCTTTTGGCTTATTTTGTGAACTGAAATTCTTTGGTTTTTATGTAAAAAAAGGAATGATGAAAGATTTCTGGGCAAGAAGAGGGAACCCACTGAGATTCTTGTGAATCTTTTATTGCATCTAATTTTTTTTAGCAGGTATCAGTCACAATGGAAATCTGTTTAGATAGGTTCAAATAGTTGATGGAGATAGGGACTACCTTCTATAAAGAAGATATTAAATAAATTGACTTTTGTTCCTACAACTCAAGGAAATTAGATCATAGGTTCTTCAAATCATACACAGATTTTCAAGAGGTATACAACAAGCTGAGAAAGAAGGAGATAAAGGAAAATGAATTAGGTAAGCTATGGGACAACTTCAACCAAAACTTTAATGTGTCGGTTGACCAGTTAAAGGCTTCTCCAAAATTGGGGGCTATACTGGGAATGGATGCTTGTGAATGCAATGACAACAGGTGCCATATCTGGGATCGAGAGGTTCCTTGGCATGTAGATCTTGGGGTGGAACTGAGGAAAGTAAGTTTGGAGGTATCTAAGTGTGGAACATAATTGGATGATAGCCACGGGCTTTATTATCAATATTGGGAAGTGTAGAAGGATGCATGCCTAAACAGTGATATTAAGATTGCAAGACATGAAATAGAGGATGAAGCAATGTGGCAAGTACCTGAGAACAATGAGAATGTAGAGCATGAAGAAGAGGATGAAGCAATGTGGCAAGAACCTGAGGACAATGAAGACTGAATGACTAATGTGTACCAAGATCCAAATGAGATGAGTGACTTTCACAGTGATGGAAAAGAATCTAAGAATGCTTAATAAAGTGTTAAACAAGATACAGAAAATGCAAAACATATGGAACTATCATGTGCTCAATGTAAATATAGAGTCATGGTTTTTTTTATTGTGGAATCTTAACTCTGATTTGAATTCAGTAAGGAACATTAGTCATTTTTTGGATTGAAGATACAACTTTATGTAGTTTGAAGTGGTCTTCTTGACCACTTATATGCAACTCTCTATATTTTTGGAATGAAATATTAGTGCTAGATTCTCAATCCAAAAAAAACCACCTTCAAGCATGACATTGAATTGTGACTATGTAGTGTTGATGTTAGTTTTATTTAACATACAGAGATAAAATTCACAAAGAATCTTAGCTTATCTTGAAGAATATAGAGAATTATTGTAAATACTTCTCAATTCCAAGTCTACATTAACCAGGTCATGGTTGTGTTGTATTAGCTTAGGGTTCAATGTAAACCTGTTTTAATTAAAGGGGTCTTGCATGATTAAAGTGTCTTGTGATGATTGTACTAGCCTACTGGATGCAAATAACCTCAAATTTCACCAAAGTAAACATTTCTTTGCATGTATTTACTAATTTGTTTCAAAGCTTTGTATGAATATTGACAAAACAAACTTTGCTTCTTATTATATATGAAAACTATCAAATATCTTTACAATCCCGTATTCTTTATTCAAATACATGACAATTTCCCTGAGATTTCTACGTACATGCTATTTATTTATGATTTTTTGGAGAAAAGTTAGAGAAGATATGGTTTAGAAACTTTAATTCTATAGGAATTAGTTTTTTGCTATGCATGTATACAAGTTCAATCAACTATAATGATTCAGAGGAGTAAATTTCATGTATATTTATCTTGAGCAATATCACGAATTAACATAGAGAAATGCGATCATCAAAGGAGATATATTAAAGAATACCTAAATCTAATGCACTCTGGAATAGATGCAACAAAAGATATTTGCATTTAGTAATATATGAAAAGTCTTTCAAATTTACAATGTATTTGGACTTTAGATTCTTTGAAAACATTAACAATCAATCAAAATAACTTACAGACACTTTACAGACACAAGGAGAAATTGGACATGTCACATTATCCTTGTTCTAGACACAGGTGCATTCCACTTCGCATAAGAATTTGCTCAAAATCTATTACTTCCTTTTACCTGAATGTAATGTATGTCTTTTCTACAAAACTCTGTGTAACTAAAATACAAGTAGTAGGGTTCTTTATATAGATTTTAATCCGCTTTTTCTATGGTAACAAAAACCCAATCAATGGTCTTAATTCAAACCTACAAGATTAACGATGGGAATCATTTCCCAACCACCCTTCAAAATATCTACCAGAATATTCCTTTTGGTGCAAAGGATGCCATTAGGATCTTTCAAAATGCAGAATCTTCTTTGACTTTTCCTTTGTTGGCTTTGGCCATAACAACATAACAAAATATACAACAACAAATGCAAATGAAGACATAAAAGAAACAACCACTACCACTGGTACCTTTCCTTCTCACTCCTCTCCAATTTTCTTCAAGTACTCTATGTACTTGGCTATTAAAGCTTCCACAACATTATGATTGTTCCTCTAATTGACTATCCATGTATATTTCTGTAATTCAACTTTCTCTTTTAATGCTTTCATTTGTTCCTCCACTTCATCTTTATGCTTCTAATGTTTCCTTATCCATGCATTTAACTCCATGATGGAATCAATCATTTCAGTGCTTAGAAATGCATTAGGATTCTCCAAGTAGGGTAGATAAATATTCTTGGATTCTTTAACTGCCATAGTTGTATTATAAACTTATACTTCTTGGCATTCATACCCAATAAACTTCTGTATTATTTTCTTGTGTTTCCTAATCACTTCATCAGCAATTCCTTCTAGCTCTCGGGTATTCACAAGGCAACCCTCTAACATGCTACCTTCAATTTTTAGCTACAGTATGATTCGTGGCATATGATCTGTCATTATGCATTACTTGTCTAGTACTCAAATTGTATCTATCCATGCATTCTAATATTAGATCCTTGACCTCCATAGCCAAGGGGAACCCTTTCTCCTAGATCTTTTTCATATCATCAAAGGCATCTGTTTCCATGACCTTTTGTAATGCTTCTTTTGCATCATAAGGCTCAATATTTGTGTCGGTAACTGTTCCTCTCGAGCAAAATATCATAGATGGAAATCCTCTAACCTGTGGAAACTCTTCTCTAATGGGTTCCTTCCGTAGTTTTCTCTCTCTTTTTACTTTCTCTCCTTCCTCAGCCATAATATTTATCTTCTTTTGTGTTGGTGCCATCCTGTAGAAAGAAATTATACCTTTTCCCTTTCCGCTTGTGCACAGTTCTAGGATTTTTACCTTAGTTTCACACCCTTTTTACTATTAACCTTAGGATTAATTCATATTTTTGCTAACATAGATTTAACAGTATCAAATTATGTTTGCATAATTAACTACAGTAATAACTAACAATTTGCATCATTTTCACAATCAAATTACTATAATTAACCCTAATTTCCCTATCTATAATTTAATGGCATTTTACGTACATACCTGTAATTTGCAACCTCCTGCTAATAGTGATTTACCATTTAATACCTTTAACTGTTGGCCATTCCTGTTCTATTCCGCTCCTAAATCATGTTTTTCTGGCTAAGTCAACTCTCTGCAATTTTTACTTCTTGAAATACAATTATAAAAATAATACAGTTTATTTCTACTTTTTATCTCATTCAAATTTTGGATTTTATGTTAGCTGTGCATTGAATACAACAATTAATGCATATAATTCAAATAACACCCTTTTCCCATTTTGCTTTTGCATTTTAGACTTTTGTATGCTTTATTTCCCATACCCATTCTCTTTGCATTTCACCTTTTGTATATTGGGGTTTGTATATCACTTTGCACATACCTTTGTATATCACAAAAAACATGCATGTTTGGACTTGTGCTAGTTTATAGAATGAATTGTATTTTATTCCATGCCCCACCTTGTATTCAACCTTTCGTATTCCACAATGTATATATGATACATACATTTTTACATACAACTGCAGACTTGAAGAAAGTGGCGACTTCGCTTTAATTTAGTGTCCATTCCGCATTTGTATCCTTACCCCTTTTGTATATCATGCTTGTATGTATACAATCTTTCATACATACAAAATCACGGGCAATAGTTAGTTTATACCATGTTTAAATCACCTTCGGGTTTTGCATCTATCTTTTTGTATCTCACAATGTACATGTAACACATACATTTTAATATACAAGTGCGTATTTACTAGATATTTAATTGATTTTAACCTTTTTATTAATTCTGACTTTGTATCTTTGTATCCTCGCTTTTTGTATATCGCTTTTGTATATAACATGACCTACATACAAAATGTATAACCTGCTTTATTATGCATCATTGTTTAATTCATCTTTGGGTTTGGTTTTGTATATATCAATACCTAACCCCCTTTTTTGCCTATCAAGACCCCTTATGATAATAACCTACAGGTTCCACCAACTTTAAACCAATTTTAACCCTTATTTGAAATCTACCATTGTATGTATATTCTTAGATGCAAACATTGATACATACAAACACAATGCAATGTAAAGTAAGATTTCAACTCTTATAAACCATATTGCATATTCTTTTTGGGTTTAGGTATGTATGTTCACCGCTTTGTATTTGAATGCATTAGTCTTGAACATACAATAAAAACTCACATACAAGTGCGGACTTACCATTTTATTCACTCGACCTCTAACTTAGTCAAGTCTGTCCTTGCATATAATAGGTTTGATCATTCAAAATGTGCATGCAACTGACAAGATACAAAAAGCCTGATTAAACATAACATGATAATACAAAGACCTCATATACAAATAAATTTGTCTGACATACAAATACCAAAACAAAGTGTTTTACAAAAACCCTCATATTTCACAAAATACTAGGAATTTCAAGTTGGTTCAAAAAGCAACCCTAAATCATTTTTCACAAAGAACTCACTAGTACCCTTGAATTTTTCCTCTAGCATTGGGTATTTTGATTTTCAACATTTGTTGTACCACCTACCCTTTTCCCTTTACCACCAAGCAAGACCAAACACAATCCAAAAGCAAAACCACAGCAGGGGTCCTCATTTTGCTAAAGGGTAAAATGGGCATGTTGTGAGCATCACAACAACTAGCAACCAAATTTAAACCATTTAAGAAAACAAAATGAAATAAATTCATAACTTCCAACTTCCTCATATGTAAAAGTATTATTCAACCTAGACTGAATGTATTCAATAAGGTGTATGAATCTTTCGATAGAGTTTAAGTGTGTACATGTGATTAATAATCCTCATCTTGAAGATGAGTTGAAAACACTAGTGACTGGTGTTAAACTACATAGTTGATTTCATCCCTCATAGCCAACTAGATAGAGCCATGTTGCCAGCAGGCGTCCATAGCCCTGACAGGTTATTGTTGCAATTCTCCTAAGTAGAGCCCCACTGCCAGCAGGTATCCATAGACCCAGTAGATTTACTTAGATGACTTAATTTGGATTTTCTATATAATCCCTTTTTTAATATTTTAATTCTATATAACATATAAATTCATGAGATATTATCATTGTAAGTTCATAATGCAAGGTGTGGTCACTTGCTAAATTTAGGCTGAGAATTGCAATGGTAGCAAGGGTGACCTCTGATTTTCACTTAACACCTACACTAGTATGTTCAACAAACCCAAGGATTTTAGGTGTGTCATTGTGAGAAACTCTCTTTGAATGTTTCAATTCACAATTATTGAATAAAATCTTTCACAGAATAAACAACACCTCACATTCATGAAAGTCCTAACAAGTTATGCCTAAATTTAAAATGATTAACTTGAATTTCCCAAATTTTGCTATTTTTAGTGGTTTCCAATCTGCTCTTGCATACCCTAAATCAAAACAAACATCCCTGCCAAGGAAACACAACAAACCACCAAACAACAAACAAAGAAAAACCACAAAACAACCAACAAAACAACCAAAAACAAAACCAACAGAAACCAAGAAAACACACAACTGTACAATATTTACAGTATGATACATAGTAGGGCTGACTTACTTTCTAAGCCTTAAAATAATGCTTAAGGTGTTGACTATTAACTAGTAATGGCACCTCTTCGCTAGTTAAGGTTTCAAGCCTAAAAGTATTGTCCCTTATGATTTCTAAAACCTGTAGTAGACCTAACCACAATTTATCAAATTTTCCATGGTTCCCTTTCTTTTCATGGGATTTATCCCAACATAATACCAGATCTAATATCTTGAACGTTTTAACTCTTTCTTTCTTATCAAACCACCTTTTAACTACAGCCTGATGCTTTGCAAATTTATCTATAACTTGGTCCCTTTTCTCATCCAATGTTAACATCTTGACCAACCTAGCTTCTCTATGACCATCAAACCTTAGATATTCATTAGCAAATTTCCAAGTAGGAATTCTTAAGTTCACTGGGAGTATGGGATCAATCTCGTATACTAAGTGATATGGTGCATTGCCTCAGGCTATCTTAACTTTTGTTCTGTCTACCCATTGAGCATATTTCAGCAGTGTATTCCATTCTTTATGATTTTTGACAATTAGTTTTTTGATGATGTCTAACAGGATTTTGTTAGTAGATTCTGCTAACCCATTATCCTGAGGATAATAATTTGAAGAAAATTTAAGGACTATTCAATATTCAAATGCCCTTTTTGTGAGGCCTACTTTTTTCTCTTCTATTCATGAGACTATTTACAGTACTATTGCTATTACTTTTATGTTGGGGGACTGTTGATCCTAGAATCTTGATTATTAAACTTAATTGATTTTTAAGAAAACAAATTTATGCAATGATATATAGATGTTTGCTTTTAAGAGAATAATGAGTGGATAATATTAGAAAGGGAACTTTAATGTGATTTCAGTATGTTTATATGGTAGTATGTTTTAGGAATGCATGTATTTAATTTGCTTCAGCTATGATGTTTATATGTGGTAATAACTTTGAGACTGAGTGTGTAGGTATTGATAATGAAACCACAAATACAGGAGATCATTCCACACCCTATGTTGTATCCCTTGTGAAGCCGATCTAGTTCCATGAGGAACGAAGATCAACTCCATGTTTGGTGAAATGTTGTAATGTTGTAATGTTGCATGAGGTCAAGGGAATTAGGCCTACCCTCTTGTAAAAGTGAATTATGATATGTGTTGTAAGATTTGTTGTTTGAAATTTTATTTTTGAAATTTAAATTTCTGAGACCCTTTACTTGTGCTTTAACTTGACCCTGGGAGTCCTAACTAGGTTAAAATCAACCCTGGGTTATACCCCATGGGTCTAGGGACCCTTTTGAATAGGATAACCTTGGGATGACCTCCATATGGTCACTTTAACTTCACAGTGAAGTTAAGTGACGAATTTGGAGGTATGGGGAAAATAGGATGAGTGGAATCAACACTCAGGCCCATTTCCAAGTCATGGAATGACACCATGATCCACCAATAACGGAGTGGTTTGTCTCTTTGTGCCTCACTTTTTGTGGGAGTGCCCCATAAAGAGGGTGGTGTGTCATCCACTCCCTCTTTAATTCTATCTTACTTATTTTATTTTATTCCTCCATGTGTTGGAAAAGGACTATGGTGGGGGACCTCATGAGTGGGGTTATTTTTTTATTTCCATTAGGGTTAGTGGATAAGGAGTGGGATTAGTTGTTTAATGCCACTTGGGGATAAGAAAAATGGGGGAATTAGTTTTAAAAAGGAGAGGGGGGAGAGTGTAAGGGGGTTGGATTATGTTTGGGAGAAGGAAGAGGAGGAGAGGGGACTAAGTGTGGAGCTCTTCATCAACTACATCCATAATAGGGCTTGTTAAGGTTAGTAAGCAAGTTTCTTCCCCTTGTATTTCCTGTTACTTGTTTGATGATTGTTGTATGCAAATGTTGTCTATGTGGTATTTCTGTTATTGTGGGGAATTTATTGGGTGTTAAAAGAGCTTCTTCCACTTGGAAGACAATGCTCATCATGTAAGGGGTAGGGAAGGTGTGAACCTCCTCAGGTTCATTATTGTTCTTGGTATATGGAAACCTTGAGGGCATGTTTGAGATTTTTGAGCAAATGGATATAGGGCTTGAGAGCCTAATTGTGATATCCCTAAAATTTTGATTATATGTTTGGCTTGAGGCCATGAGAAAAGCTATGATAAAATGTTGAGAAGAGTGGCACTCTTGAGTCGAGAGAGTCTACTTCCCTACCCTCTTTAAACTCACCTTAGTTGAGTTTTCGTGTTGTGAGTATAACCATGGGTGTTTGTGTGTCGTTTGCTTCTATTGTTGTGAATCAATGTTGTGAAGTGTTATTGGACTATTCTTCCCTGGGTGTGTGGATGATCTCCCTAGCTTGGGGGTGACCCTCTTGCAGGTCTATGGTAGGGAGGAGAGCTAGTTGTGTGGTGTATTCCTTCCTTGTTGTCCTGCAGGTTTCTCTTGGAGCATGTTGAAAGGATTGGAGGAGTTTCCTTGTTTAGAGAAAATGTTCTATTTCCCTTACTTGTAAAGAGAGTGTTGGAACTAAAAATTTCCAGTAAATTCTTTCAAATTTTTTGAAAGTTCCATGATGATTAACTTGAGTGAAGTACCTAAAAATTTTATGAATCTGGTGCATTTGTAAACAGGTCATGGAGATTGACTTTTGTAGGCTAAAAGTTACATTCATTTTATTTATATGTTTCATCTGTTGCAAGAACACCATTGACAAAAATCTATAAAGGCTTTCATTTGAGAATTGGGAGGTTTATCTATACATTTTTATTAAAATCAATTTGCTCTTAAGAAATCAACATTACAGGTTTGGATTTAGCATTTGTTATATGGGTGTTTTTAATGTTATCATCTAACTGTATTGTTGGTGCTATTTCCATACAAAGATTTGATTTCCTGTGATCTTTCTAAGATTTCTTCTCACTTCACCCAAAAAAGCTAAATGCCATTCACTTGATAGTTTTTCATCCAAACTATTATCATAACCATTAGTGTAACTGCTTATTATTTTTGCTTCCTAAAGTGTGAGATGACAGCACAAGTTTCTTTTAGTGCAGTTTAAGAAACCTTTAATTATTTTTGATACTTTATCAGCTATCTCTCTCTGCAATTATATTTATATCCCTTACTTCTGCACACATGTTTGTTCTATTCTTGATCCAATCAATGTATTTGGTGAATGTCCTATTAATACAAGTGCAAGTTATATATAGCTGATTTTAGGGTTTTTGTGGCTATAAAACATTCTCACGGTGGAAACAATTGCACTTTATAGGACATTGGTGTTTGTTTTATTCATCTTAGAAAATAAAGGTGTAAGGAATATGTGGATGCCATTTGTGAAGAGGTGTACCATTTTAAGGAAATAACACGAGAATTACAAAGTTGCTCAAGCATATCATTGAATGATTCAAGATCTCTGCTTAGTTTTTATTTTTCCTCCATGGATATTGGTGGTTTGTAAGTTCCACTTTAGGTTTATGTTCAAATAATTCACTCAACTAAACAACCATAATTGCAAACATCATTACTAGGTGGATTATACTTCCTTACATTTGTAAATGTTAGCATAACATCATCACAAAATCCTGCGGGTCTAGATACAAATTTGTATCTATCATCTTTTTAATAATTCCCAAATCCATAGGTTTCTTTATGACCTTAGCATAGTTGAGAATTTCAAGTTAAATAATATCAATAGGCGAGTTGAAAACCTCTAGATATGGGATGCCCTCACTAGAAGGTGACACATCAAATCTCAATGCATCTTTTATCACAACCCTAGGTGCCAATATTAATATCAAGATTTCTTAGGAGCTGCCTAGTAATGCATGAGACAAGAACTGCCGCCACCTTATGTTTTGAGAAAATCGTGGATCTAAGAAATGTTACGTGAGGATTAAGGTGGTATGAGAAGTATAGAGAGTTTGCATTAGTTACACTAACTGGCATAGAGTTGATTATTATATGCGTATAGTAACAATAGAACAGTGACAAGACATACTTCTATATCAGCTTATCTTGTTAGGATTTTAATTGAAATCAGCTACATACTGTATTTACCAGTGGGATTTGTCAATTGGTGGACCTTAGGTCCATTATTTCAGTATGTCAATTGGCTGTAGATTTAGTGACATGCCTTACCTTAGATATATCTCTACATCAACATAATGACCAGTTTAGATTTGGGATCACTACTTAATTGAGGAAGTGAAGGTTATCAATTCACAACGGATTTGGTGTCATAGCATCATTATTGGAGTTGTCAATGCTAATAAAAACTATGCTCAAAGTTTTAACTACTAGCACATGAAATAGTGGGTGTTAACATTTATCCTAGCCATAACATCAAACTGCTAGTTGATAATCACCAAAGTGCCCAATACATCGGAGGGTCTTGAGGAAATAATTGACTGGGATCCAAAATTAAGTACCCAAATTCAGACATGTCTAGTATCAGGCTCAAGAAATTTTCAGATCCTTTGGATCATTTGTTTGAAGATTTTTCATTTGTTTCTTTTCAGCATGCTAGAATTTCCAGAGGCTAAGATAAACCAAGCTTGGCCAATCCATCAAGTCACATTGAATATGCATCAGTATTTCATAATGCTGGAAAGTTAGAAAATACACTTGTTTACACAAATTTGTCAAGAATGAATAGAACAGTGAGCTCAGGGACTATAGATGTGATGGATATATGTGCTGATTTTGATAAAACCAACTCTTTTGGTAAATGTGAATTTCAAATTGAACTTGAAGTGAATAGGAGTGATATTTATTTTCATGACTCTTCCTATATTCTAGCCACCGTTTAGATATACAAATCAAGGACTTCTATTTTCCTTTCTAAGGAAACAGGTTCCTTTGATCTGATGGGCTCTTTTGAGGATATTAAAATCTCATCTTCTTGGGCACCTTCTCTTTTTGGTGACATCCTCTGGGGAGGGACCCTTACTCCACAGGCCATTCCCCATTATGAATATTCTATTAAGTAAAAATGTGCTAATCACAGGATACCCCAAGCTTGAATTGGGTGTAAGCATTCAACATGTACGTTTGCAGTGAATCATACAGATATATATAATCAAAGAACATTGCACACAACTATCTAAAAAATGTGTTTAGGAAGGTGCCGATTCATTGATAAAATAAAATCAGAAATATATAAAGTCTAAAAGTGCTCTAGAAAGTTTACATTATTTTTTAAACTGTTAACAAGCAGTGTGTGCACAATAGTAAAATGATGAGCAAAAATAGAAAGAAAGTATTACATGGATCACAAAATAAAATATTGGTTTTTTGGAATTGTAAAACCAATCAACAAAATGTTATGAAATAAGGAACTACATACCCAAGATGAGCGGTTGATAAAGTGATTAACTCAAAATTACTATTTGGCAGTTGAACCATCGAGATCTACAATGCAACAATAATTTGAATATACAGACAAATCTGATTTATGACTGCGGTTGTCTTTAGAATTGTAAAACCAATAAAAAAAATCCAATCACTCAAGACAATATACGAGGATTTTTGTGTATTTGAAATGTACCAAACTCAAGTAACCTCATATGTAAGACTATTCTTGTAGGAGGTTCTACAATATGATAAAGAGTAATGAAGAGTGTCATTATTTGAAGTGTGTCATAGCCGTTTCTATCAGATTTGGACAGTTTGGAGATTTCCCAACGATAATGGAAGAACTTTTCCTTTATGAGATTTGAATTATGAAGATGGGAAACATGAGCATTATGATCCAACAATAAACCCTAAAGATATTTGTAAATATTGACAATCCTTCACAGTCATCAGAAAGCATAGATCATGACGAATTCAGTCAATTTAGTCTAGTAAAATCACTTACAAGACTACTGGAAGAAATTAACATTTCAGTAAAATTCCTGTGAAGAAATTATTTAATGCCAAATAAAGATTTACTTGATGGTTAAGGCTTGGAGTAAAATGTTACTCATAAGGTAAAGATTTTATTAAGTGCCACAGGAAAAAATATTAAAATGAGTTGGCAAGGACAAGATGTTATAAGTGGTAAAATACCTTCACGAAAAAACTGAAATATTTTCCACTTGAAGGGTTATAAATTGGACATATCCCTTTCATTCAAAGTGAAGTATTTATTACTGAGGAGGTGTAAGCGGGATAATGTTTTACCCAAATTAACATTTTGACAAATGAAGGTGAAAACATATGAGTATAGAATTGAGAGATAAAGGTATTGAGGAATATTTTATTTTCATGATGGCAAAAGATTAATATTAAAAATAATTAATTAAACCTAAAGTCATGCCAAAGAATTTGTTAAATTATTGGAGCCTTAAAAGGAAATATCAAGGCAAATTATTATTAACATTTGGGTATGATAAAGTGACATTTGATAATTGATGATAAAATGTCATGGTGATAAAAACCCTAAATACACATCAGTGAAAAAATATATGAAGGAAATAAGGAAACTATACCGCATGCCACAGGTCCTAAGGATTACCTCAATGTAAGTTATATGTTTATATATGATTTATCTAATAAATGATTTGATTTGTTTTTGCAGGATTATGATTAATATAATAAAGTGATTTCAAGAAGAGGATCGAATTAATGGAAGACACAATGTTTCAAGCCGGAGATGAAAGAATGCAGCTAGATGACTAATTATTTTCTTATCAAGTGAAACCATATATCCATTATATCGGTTATTTAAACTGCAAAATGAATGTAATGGGTCTGAGGCTTGTTGCATCTCTTTAAATAGAGATCCCAGGACTCGGAATAAGAAGTTAGAATTAGATTAGAAATAGATATTTTTACAAAAAGACAATTCAAGCATTTTAGGATTAGATTAGGTTAGATTTGATTCAATCTGATGCAAATTTGATCCTTCTATGCAATTTCATTCTGAGAAAGGCTATGGTGCATGATACATTCTGAGGCAGCAGTTAAGGATTCGAATTCGAAATACATTGTGACGGTATCATCTGTTTGTTGTTTTTAATTCAATCAATTTAATTATCTCCATGTCATTCATTTTCTGATTATTCAATTTGAATGTGTTAAGGATATGTTCAAATTGTCTGGTTATATTTGCTAATTCAGTATAGTTGATTTGACTGGTTTCTCAAGCAGAATTAAATCCTTTCTTATCAATTATAGTAATCTTAGAATGTTGAATGGATTACTAAGTATGATTAATTGATTAGGGTTAGTAATTTGTCTCCAGAGTTGATCTAATTTATTATTTTGCAAAGTTAAATTGGTTCTTTCTAGAAAGATTAAAATCCTTTTAATATTCTGCATTTAATACAATTATGTCCTTTGGATTATTAAGAATGAATTAATGATTTCTTCCTTGCACGTTTGTACAAGTTGCAAACAGTTATATGTGCCAATCAAATCGAGTTATTACCTGATACAAGTTATTTATTTTTGATATCCTGACTCCATTGCCTAAATGGACAAAGCACCAGTCTAACTATTGATTCATTTTATGTTTAAAATCTTTATTCTATTTTATCGCTATAGTTTAGATTTATTTCATGTTATTTATTATTTATTTCTATTAGAATTCAAATTAAATCATTTGCTTTCTTTAGAAATAGTTTACAATATTTCATCTGATTTACAAGTATGCCATTGTAATTGGATAAACTAGCAGCAAACCAACATTGATTTAATCATACAACTTGCTTTAATAATCAAAGGTTCACCCACCTAGGTTGTAGCAGGACCTAAAGCACAGGGAGAAGTTGATCGTTAAGGTCAAACTCCAGTCATTGGCTCAAAAACGTTGTAGATTTGACCATAGGGCTTGGCATCCCCTTAGAATCCACAACCTGCATTTTTGAGACCCAACAAAGAGCTTGGTCTCTTAAAGTTTCATCTTGGATAAGTTTTTTTTTGAGGAGAGATTTACTCCCCCTGAATTTGTAAAATTTGTTATTTGGGGGAAGAGAGTAATTCCTCCCTTAAAGTGTTTGAGAGTTGTGTATTTTTACAGTTGTTTTATACTTGAATAACAAACTTGTAAAGTTGTAAATATTTATCCATTGTATGGTTTAGTGAAAATATTACATTCAAATAATTATATAGGAAGTAAATTTGTCTTTGGAAAAGAATTAAGATTTGATTTAATTATGCAATAAAAATTCTTCAAAAAATGATTTACATGTTTGTTATAATGAATTTTTGAAGTGAAGGATTTAATAATTATCCTATTTTTATTCTTAACCATAATTTCTTCTTTATATTGCATTGGAAAGTACATGTGAAAAGATGAATTTTAATTGTCAATTGTATATTTAAATTTATATTTATTTCTATTTTATTTCAAGTATTTGTTAAATTTATAAACTGAAATATTGAAGAAAATTATGAGTTTGTATAGTTTCTATGACATATAAAAATATATATATAAATATTTATAGGTATATATAAATAAACTGAGAATCTGAGAAAATCACACATTGTGAAGATCTTATGCTATATATATATATAAAAATTTACGAAATAGCAAAAGCGAGGGAGAAAGAAGTTCACAATCCTCATAGATTACATAGTCAGAACTTAATATGAATAATGGTGGGGGTTTAAACCCCCACCGAATCCTAAAGAAAGAAGAGGGTGTGGGGAGGGATGGAGCCCCACCCACACCCACGAAGTGGGATGTAGGTGGGGCTCCGCCCCTCCCCACACCCCCACCATGACACAACTTCTGCGAGCCACGACAGGCCTTCGTAGCCTGTGAAACAATCTCCGTCTGCCACTCCTTGCGGCCACCCCACACCCCTCGTCCACTGTCTTTGTCCCTCCCCACCACTGGCCACTGTGGCCACCTCCATAACCTCACCCTCCACCGGCCTGCGACCCCTTCTCTGCCACCGGACCTCCATCGCCTTCGCCGCTCCACCTTACCCTGCAACACATCAAAAGAAACACAAGATATTAGGGTTACTCATTCCTCAATAACATGAGGTTTATTATATAACAATACCCTCTATTATTTCAGTGGAGCATAACCTAAAATGTTATATAAACAATAACATATATATAAATGTATATATATATATATGTATACATATGTGTGTATATATATATTTATATATACTGATTGATAATAAATGTGAGGTTCATTTAAATAAGAAAATTTATCTAATTAGTTAGATTTATATTTATGTTTATATATATATACATAAATGGTAAATAAATTGTGAGAGGGAGATTTGGAAATATATATATTTAAAATCTTTTTTTACAAAAGGAATAATGGATCAATTTTATTGAACATCAAATTATATATTTAAAATAGCTTGATTGGCAAAATGATTCGTGAGTTCAGAGTTTATTAATTCAAAATGATATACCAAGGAATTGAAACATATTAAATAATTAAATTAATTAATTAATTAATAAATAAACAATTATAATAGAGGAGTTATTGCGTGTCAATATGGAAATAGACTAGGAAAACCAATTAGAGGCTAACTAATTATCAAGTGAATTTAAACGCTGAAATTAAAAATGACGTAAACGTAGTGAACGTCATCAAGCAAATAGTAAGTCCAACATAGTGATTGCACACGTGTGTGAAATATTTCGTAAACAATATTATCGTTGATGCCTTAAATGTACGCAACCGAGCACGCTTACGCGTGCGAGGGGAAATTTAGAGTAGTAAGGGGAAAATTTTTGATAGTTCATATCATGACCACATGTCGCATGTGGACATGACATGCATGTTTGCGTGTTGTGACCGCATGTGAAATGTGGGCATGACATTTGGTATCAGAGCCCAGTTGTTTTAAACATTGGGCTTGTTTAGGCACATTTTCACTTCTGCAACCAAACTGATTGACAGTTACCTCATTTTGTAGGATGCCTCCTAGACGAGTTTGGTGAGCACAGCCCTGTCGCACTCCACCCACCGAGGTGTGCATTGATTCTTCAGCTATGGGACTGGATTAGCTAGTTCCACAGGTTCAGCCAGTTCTACAGGCATAACCAGTTCCTCAGGTACCACAGGCACCACCAGCCCCACCAGATATGGGACCAAAGATATTACCAGCCTTGCAGGCTATCTTGGATAGGCTTCCACCAGCTATAGTTGAGCCACGTGTTGAGCCCCGCGATGTTCTGTGAGAGGAGCCATGCATGGAGCCACAAGCTGAGTCTCATGTCGAGCCACGTGTGGGTCCCTGTGAAGATCCACGAGGGATACCATGTGTGGAACCTTATGTCGAGTTGCCAGAGACATAAGAGGTTGGTTTGGCCGACAGGGCCCATAGCAGGAGCCCCACACATCATGCGAGGCATGACGAGGCAGTGCGAATAGAGCAATTGGGTCCCAAGCCTTATGATTATCATGCAAATGAGCCTATCAGGGGGCACATAGATAGAGGAGATTCCATTAGGGACATATTGAGGTTGAACACTCCTACTTTCATCGGAACCACAAAGGGAGCTGAGGCAGAGGCCTAGCTTATTAGTTTAGATAGGTGCTTCACGTTGCGACCTTACACGGGCAATACGAAGGCTCGTGTGGTAGTACACTTATTATGAGATGTAGTAGCTACCTAGTGGTGCAGTGAGGAGTGCAAGCATCACCTTTCCTTAGACACCCTCTCATGGGAGACCTTTATTGAGTGCTTCAACGCGTGATACCTATCAGACCATTACAAACAGTGTCGTATAGATGAGTTCCATGACCTACATCAGAGGGGACTCTTAGTGGCATAGTATGAGAGTACGTTTACAGAGCTATCTAGATATGCAAAGTATCTCGATGATGAGAAACTCCTAGTGCATAAGTTTATCAAAGGACTGAACCACAGTATAGCAGGACCTGTTTGGATGGCAGATCCCCAAACTTTGAGTGATGCTAGAAGGCTTATATCGCTGAGGAGATTCAGGGACGGGGGCAGAGTTTTTGCCCTCATTTTCAAGATCAGGGACAGCAGCAGCATCAGCAGAGTTTCCATAGACCAACACAGCCACCTCCTAGAGGAGGATTCAGTTTAACATCATTACCCCCTAGGTCCCCACAGCAGCAGCAGTCATAGCAACAGTAGAGAGCTAGAACACAATAGAGGTCACATGGGGGACATAATAGAGGTTGGCAGTAGTAGGGCCCGCACAGAGATTAGAGACAACAGGGACCACTTGCCAGACCTGCGAGGCCACAGTAGTCATATAGGGGCTCACAGGGGTCTACTGGTAGAGCAGGACAATAGCAGTCGAGTAGGACATAGACTATACAAGTACAGGTTAGGGGCCCTTGTTATGTTTGTGGAGAAGCTGGACACCTAGCTAGAGAATGTCCACAGGGTTTTACAGTAGGGGGACAACATCGTGCAGGAGGATCCGAGTAGACTATGGGTGATGTGGGTAAATCCCACCATATGTTTACAGCAGTTGAAAACTGCCAGGCCAATTTTTAGGCTTCAGTTATTGAGACGGCAGGTATGATTGGAGATTTTCCCATCTCTATTCTTTTTGACTCCAGAGCTACCGACTCTTTTATGTCTACATCGTTAGTGGAATGTGTTGACTTTTTCCCAGACTGGATGCTTATTCCCAGATTTCCCTACAAGGTAGCCATCAGTGATCAACAGGATCTCTGGGCCAGGGGCCAATAGTGTAGGAGATAGACTCTGTATTTTATCTCCTCTTCTTCTTCAGGCTCTGCAAGACCTAGGGGGGTATTCCCTACTCAACATCCATGAGGATATGCTTACAAGGCTGGGATGCTGACATAAAGCAGATAAGTCCTCCTGTAAGTAGACCAAAACTGAAAGATAAGAGTAAAGGGGCTAGCTTTGGGCCTATTTGCAGTTGTAGACAGAGGACTGAGGATCCTAAAACTAATTCTAATGTCCTAATGGTTGTTTTAGATTTTGATTTGGATTTTAAGTTTGGATGCAAAGCTGGACATGGTTGTAACACAAACACAAAGCAAGATTGGTGCCTATCCAGGGCCTGGAGTCAGTAGACATACACCTATGAATGATCAACATGAACAGCTAAAACTGGATTTCAGGGGGATATATGTTATACCTGCCTTATAGATATCTCCCAATACAGAGTGTTAAGTTATCTCTACTTATGGCATCCCTACTGCAGTATACCCTTCCCAATGTTCAACCTGAAAATAGTTTAATCTACCCCTTGAGCAGAAGTTAAAAGATCAGACATTCAACATAGGAATTCTATGCTCTAGAATCTAAACATTACCCAAATATCCAGATTCAGAAGAAGAATACATGCAATACTAGAGACAGAATTAACAAAACACATGCTAAGATAGCATTTCTCATATAAGATTAATCATGAAATCAATGGGTTCATGCCAAAACATACAACAAGAGATACATAGACTCACAGGTTTAGCTGTACAGAGTAGCCAGATCAGCTTGTTTTGAATTACAGAGCCAAAAATCTTCAACTTTCAACAACCAAAAATGAGTAACACTTCCTGTTTATAACAGCCAGGTAGTGTACCACAGCAATTAATTACATGGTTGACCAAAAATCCCGCCAGATACACAGTATCAGAAAAATGGCACTCAACGCATTACCAGATTGGCGCCCAAACATGAATGCAGCAGGTAGGGGAGGAGACAGGAAGAAACCTCGAGCCCTGTGCCACTGTCCGTTGATGTACACCTTCAATCGGGTACCAGATCCGTCCATACCTCTGCAACCTTCGCCATTAATGGCGCACCAACCCGTGGCCTGGGGAAAAACATCAACTGTGCATCGCAACCATTTCCCGCCAAGATTCATCGTCATGATATTTGAAAATATGCAGGATATCAATTATCCCACATGCACCCTGCGGTGACCTTTTCAACACTTTATATACTAGGCCACGAGCATATATAATGTCGGTACTTTTGCTCCTGACGACACTAGTATAAGACTTCATCATCATCCTCCAACAGCATGATATCCTGTTGCTTCAAATATCACCCTGACGTCAGCATCATATCGCAATATAACCTGCATGATAATTGCCTTCAGCGGCACAACCTGATCCATCAGAGGAAGATCCTCCTGCTTAGCTGATACCAAAAGTTTGGCCGATGAACATCCTGATGACGTCACCGTCATATCCTGCTGACGTCATCAGCATATCTGCCTACTGCGCACCTCCTCATATCCAGATGACGTCATCATCATATCGACATCAGGATGATATTACAATGAACATGAAGTGATACAACAACATCAGGATGATATTGACTAAGATCATCCTGACTTCCAAAATATGATGACCACGATGAAAAATCGGGTCACACTTAGAACTTTACAGCAACATCATCAGGATGATCTTAACAAAGATCACCCAATGTTAAAATATCACCCCAGCGAAAGATCATGCAGGTAGACAATATGATGACCCTCGCAAGCAACACGGTGATAACTGGAAATATGATCATGATGATGACGACCCTTAAGAAAAAAAAAAGGCCGGGTTGAACAACTTAGAAAATGACCCCCTCGGAAGATCGGGGTGACATCATCATCATAAAAGGGCAGGGTGATAATTGGAAGATCACCGGATATTTGAAAAATCACCCTCCGCAAGAAAATTAAGGCACATTGTAGCTCATCAGCAGGATCGGGATGATATCCAAACATCACTTGATATTGAAATATGATGATCCTGATGAAAAACAAGTCAACAGAAAACATGATGATGCGGACCATCATCGAAGACAAGATGATGATGATGATCTCCTCCTCAAAGAAAATATGATGATGCAGCTGAAAAATGCCGAGGAGGTCCAACACTTAAGAAAATGGGCAAGAAGATATAGGGTTCAAATGAAGAAACCCCCTAAACATGAAAAATCAACCTCCAGGTCGAAATGAGTGCTAACACTGGCTCCGAATGGGGACGTGCAGGTGAAAACCTGCAGCGAGAACCAGATCTCCGGGCAGACCAGGCAAAAAACTAAAAAGCACGAACTGCACAAGACATTTACACTACATACATGTTTTTACAAATGTGCACAGCGACAAGTCATTTATGCAAAATAGAACTTAAGGAATTGGCCATGCACAGGCAATTCCAGAACTTCACCATCTAGGGCCTGGAGGAAATAAGAATCCTCCCCGTGAGTGCTGCAAATCTGATATGGGCCCATCCATAAGGGTTCAAATTTACCATGTTTACCCTTTTCTTGACCTTTTGCATTCCAAATGAGCACCAGATCATTGACTTGAAACTTCCTTTTTATAGCTCTCCTGTCAAACTGATATTTCACATCTTGTTGTCTTTTGAGATTGATATGGTGGGCTTTCCTTCTGTTTTCATCCAATGCAACCAGCTGGTTCACTCTTTCTGTCATGGAGTCTTCAATCTCCTCATCATTTTCCTGAATGAATCTGTAAACTGGTAGGAGATTGTTTATGGGCAATCTGGCTGATGCACCATATACAAGCTCAAAAGGTGACATCCCAGTAGCCCTTTTCACTGTCACTCTGTCAGCCCATATTGCTAAGTTCAATTTTGAGTCCCAAGCTCTCTTGTTCTTGTCCAGTATCCTCTTGATAATTTTCATGATGCTTTTATTGCTTGATTCTACTTGACCATTCCCTTGTGGGTGATATGGTGATGTATATGATAGATTTATCCCATACCTGTTGCAAAAATCAACAAATTCACCTGATCTGAAGCACATAGCATTATCAGTGACTATCTTGAATGGTACTCCAAACCTGATGATAATATTTTCTAGCATGAAATCTGTCACCACCTTACTTGTAGCTCTCTTAGTTGGAATGGCCTCAATCCATTTGGTAAAGTAATCAGTTGCCACCAAAATCCAACTGTGTCCCCCACTTGATTTGTCTGCAATTTCCCCTATGAAGTCAATTCCCCATTGCTGAAATGGAGCATCCACAGTTACAGTTTCGAGGGGTAAAGCACCATCATATTTTAGCTTTCCTGAAAATCTTTGGCAAGGGTCACACTTCCTCACTAACTTTTGTGCATCTGAAAAGAGAGTGGGCCACCAATATCCTGCTCTGAGAATTTTATGAGCTGTTGTTTGGGCAGTATAATGTCCACCACACAATCCTTTATGCATATCAATCAAAACATTGTTAGCCATATCCTCATCCACACATCTCAGCAGCACACCATCAGGGTTTTTCTAGTATAGCTCACCTTGAACAATAACATACCTGATCGCATGTAACTTTAAAGTCCTCTTTTGACTGTCACTGAAATGGGAAGGACAATTCAGATTTTGCAAGTAGTAGATAATATCCTTGTACCATTCAGATCCTGATACATTTACACTCTCATTTTGGACTGCATTAACTTGGCATGCTTCCAAGTTTGACTGTGCCATCATCTTGGTTAATCCTTGTCCTCTTATCAACTTGGTAATCTGTATGTCTATGTTGAACTCTTGCAGTCTGTTTATCCATCTGCACCTTCTTCCAGTCACCTCCTGCTGAGTGAATATATCTTTGACTGCTGCATGGGGTACATATGCAATTATATATGATCCTACCAAGTATGGTCTGAAACTTTTGATGGCTCTAACTAGTGCATATGCCTATTTTTCCATAATATCATACTTCAACTCAGAGGCCTGCAAGGACATACTGAAGAAAGCGATGGGCTGTTCAAAACCATCTTCGTTTTTCTGTAGCAAACATGCAGCAACAGTATGAAAGGAAGCAAATGAAAATACTTGGAATGGCCTAGAAAAATCAGGAGATTTAAGAACAGGGGCCATCTTGATTGCCTCTTTGATACTCTGAAATGATTCTATTGCTTCACTTTCCCAGTGGACAGTTGCATCCTTCTTCATCATCTTGGAAATGTTCCTTGTGGTTTCTGCAAAGTTGGGAACAAATCTCCTAACAAAATTTATCTGTCCAAAGAAGGACTGAACTCCTTTTATAGTTTTTGGCATTTGAATTCTGTCAATAGCAGCCACTCTCTCTGGATCTATTCTGACCCCATCCTTGGAAACAATATGTCCCAGGAGCTTTCCTTCAACTACCCCAAAGGCACACTTCTTTAGATTTAAAGAAATACCATACTCTAGTGCTCTTATGAAAATCTGCTCCAGATGCAAACAATGCTGCTCTTCTTTCTTTGAGTAAGCAGTCAAGTCATCCTGATATACAGCCAGGATTGAATCAATCAACCCTGCAAAAGCAACATCCATTGCTCTTTGAAATGTAGCACCTGCATTGGTTAGTCCAAAGGGCATTCTAACATACACATAAGTTCCCCATGGAGTGGTAAAGGTGGTCTTATACTGTTCTGATTCCTTTACCTTCACCTGATTATAACCTGAAAATCCATCCATCATGGATAAGAGTTCACAACCAGTCACTCTCTGCAACATAGCTTCCATATTAGGCAGTGGATAGTTATCCTTTAAAGAGGATACATTCAAGTTCCTGAAGTCAACACAAAGCCTAATATCACCATTCTTTTTTCTGACTGGGACAAGGTTAGACACCCAAGTTGAATGCCTGATTGGCACAATTATTCCAGCTTCCCTGAGCCTTTTGAGTTCTTCTTGCATCTTGGGAGCTAAGGTAGGATTAATAGGTCTTTGCTTTTGTCTAAATGGCTTAGCTCCAGGCTTCAATGGGATCTCATGCTGGAATAAATCTTCCCTATAGGCTTTTAGGTCCTCATATGACCAAGCAAAAACATGTTTATACTTTTTCAGTAATGCAATCAGCATACTCCTAATGTGTGGTTTGAGCTGTTTACCAATGTATACCTTCTGAGGGGCCTGAGATGTCCCCAAATTTATCTCTTCTAAATCTTCCTTATTTGTGGGAGATGTCCTTGTGACCAATTATCTTTACTGTCAAAAGCTCTTTCCAAAGCTACCAACCCTCTAGGGATTTTATTAGTCCTCAATTGAATTATCTCTTTTCCCACAAGAGTTTCTTTTCCATCTATAGTCTCTACAAAAGCTTGGAAATCAATTTCTTGATTCTCATATTCATCTATGCAGTGCAAAAATTTCAACAAATCCCTATCATCATTAAACACTTGCCAACTGCATATATTTTCTGGTACTGTAGGCCTAATTTTAACTTCTACATTTGTAACACCTGACAGAGTGATGTCATCTGGCCTTATTGCAACATTGGCTAAGAAATCAGCCATAACATTCTTTGACCTCTCTACCCAGCCTATTGAAAATGCATCAAATAGTTCAATGGTATCCCAAACAGCATGCTTGTATTGTTTCAATCTTTTATTTTTTGAAGCATACTTATCTCTAATTTGGGATACAATCAGCTCAGAATCCCCAAATACTCTTAACATTTTAATTCCATGTTTGAGAGCAATATTTAGGCCTAAGAGTAAAGCCTCATATTCTGCAATGTTGTTTGTGCAATCAAACCTCAGCAAGAAAGAGAATTTGAGGAGCTTACCAGTTGGAGACAGGAAAATAACTCCAGCTCCAGAGCCTTCTTTTGCACAAGCTCCATAAAAAAACATGGTCCACAAACCTCGCTGATCCAATTCTTCAATGCAGGCATTTTTCTTTTTATCTTCTGTATCATCTGAGACAACCTTGAAGTTATCACAGTCAGTGTCTACAAAGCATACCTGTTCCTCTGCTTCTTGGTCTTCCACTGTCTCTGATGATCTTTGTTCTCTGATTAGCTTAACATCCCTGCCATTCATTGGAATCATGGCATATGACAGGTCCAGCTGCATACTTCCACCAATTAGTGTTGCCCATCTTCTTGACAACAACATACCATACTGGCTTGATGTCGACCACTGTTATATTCATTTTATATCTCTTTTCAGGAAATGCTGCCAGTTTGAAATCTACATCCTTCATGATTCCAATAACTGGTACCTCTCTGGCATCCATAGCATAACATTTTCCACATGCCTTGTCAATTTTCAATCCAGCTTGTTGCATGATGGCCAAAGGCATGACATTTGTAGATGCTCCAGAGTCAAGCATACAATTTCTAATTATTTTTCCATTTATAACCAGGGAAACATAAAATGGTTCCACTTGTGAAGGACACTTTGTCATAGTCACTCCTAAATAGACTTCAGGAGTCTCATCTTCTTCATTACACATTACATGTTTTTCACCCTGGATCTGAACATTTGGTTTAGCTTGAAAGGGCACCCCTGAAATTAGGGATATTGTCCTATTCTTGATCTCTTCCACTTTCATGAGTTCCATAAGTGGAATAGAGACTTTGACCTGGGAGAGGACTTGAGCTATATCAAATGGAGCATAATTTTGTATAACAGTTGTAGCTTGCTCCACAATCTTGTTTTTATCCTGAGCTGATTTAGCTCTTACTTTCATAGTTCCCTGATCATCATTCTTGTCTTGGGAACCTTTACCTTGATCTTCAGCCTGAGGGATTCTATTTTCTGGTCCTTGAGATTCATGACCTATTCTATGTCTAAAATTCTGTTTATTATTTACCCACTACCTTTTTTGTGGTTCAATTCCTTTATGACCATGCACTAGCTGACCTACAGAAATATCTTCTGGCTGATGTGGGCTACCTACTTGATTTTTACCTCTGAGATTGTAGTTGCTTTTGACTTGAGCAACTGCTGCAGCTGTGAAGGCTCTAATTTCCTCATCAGAAGGTCGTTGTAAGTTACTCAGAAAATTGTGTGAGTTCTGAGCATACACATAGTTATCTTCATTATCTTCATCATATGGGAACTGTTGGCAGGCCTGAATTTGATGATCTGTATTCTCATCAGCATCATAAAAAGTGTATCCATTGCCTATGGACATCATATTAACATCATCATCTTGCACATAATGTGACTCATTGCATTCATTACAAGATGTAGCATTATCATACAAGGATTGAGCAATCATACACTGTAACTGTGAATGTGGCATCTGGCAAATTATACACCATGGAGCATCATCAACAATATTTATAGCTTTCTTTAGAGGATCAGGAGTTTCTTTGACATGTTGAGCCCTCTGATTTGTGTGGTTACGTGGGAAAATAGGCTTACCATCATGCCAATTGGTATTATAAGGCATATCATGCAATGATGGCCTCTTTTCCTACCTTTGATAGACTTGCCTATCAGGACCCATCCCTTTTTCACTTCTAGCTAATCTATAGCTTAGGTCCTTAACAACATTTGCCAATTTGTCTATCTTATCTTTAGGGGCAGATGTATTACCTTGAGTGTTCTGAGGCTTGTTTGGATTCTGCAGAATTTTCATATCATCCCTTCTATTTGTCTTGCCCGATGCTTTCCTGTTGTTTTCAATATTCACTGCAATTCTGAAAGCATCCCTGAGAGTAGCAGGACCTTTATCTCTTAATCCATATGCAGTTTTTGCATCAAAGGCATTGATATACAATATTATGCACATTGGTTCATTTGGCCTCATGTGATGTGGCAATTTGTTTAACACTTTAGTAAATCTTGCATTAAAATCTGCAACCTGCTCATTTGACCCTTTAGTGATACTGGTGAACTCATTTAGAAAAAAGCTAGGGTCAGTTTTGTCACCATATTGCTCCTTGAACATCCTTTTAAAATCATCCCATGATGAAATACTCCGGTCAGGCAGATTCTTGTACCATTCTCTTGCCTCATCTATTAAGGATTGCATGAATGACTTCATGAAAACATCCTCATGTTCAACCTCAAAGTTATCCATGACATTTTGAAAAGCTTTTAGATGATCTTCTCCTGACACAGTGTTGTTTCCTGAAAATTTAGGCACTTGCAGCCTCAGATGCTTATCAATGGGGTTAGGATACCTAGGAATACCATCAAACACCAACTGCCTGAATCTATCTAACTGCATGGGCTGTCTGTTTAACTGATTAACATTAACATTTCTGTTTGCATTCTGGTTTCTTACATTGTTCAGTGGTATCCTAGCATCATTCACATTTTGTCTCTCATCATTATGCTGATGTTGCACTTCATTTCTTTGCTGATGTCTCTGCACATTTGCATTCTCTAGGGTAGGAACTGAATCATTTTGGGCAGTTCTTAAGGCTTGCACTTTCTGCTTCATATCATCTCTGATTTTCATGGCTTGTAGATATTCTAGTTCTGCTCTTAGATTTCTGATTTCTTCAGCTAATTGTTCATCCTTAGGCATGGAGGTAGATGGTCTCATACCATTCTGGTCATCATCTTCATCATCCCTCAGAGACTCTGCCTCTTCAAACCTTTCACTAGGGTCTAGAAATGGGCGTTCTTGGAACACCTCTGACCTCATTCTCATGCTACCACCCTGTTGCCTCTCATATGCACCTTGAATATCAGCTTCTGCATTTGAAAAGTAAGGCACATGCTGTCCTGATGGCCTAGGGTTATCTTGCATATCATCACCTTTTCTGGGGGAACCCTCATGACTAACTGAGACAGCTCCCTTTCTTCTGTACATCATTCTTCTTGTTACTGGTAACTCTTTAAATAAAGGATTTTGTTGGGATCTTCTCCCCTGCATATAAATTTTACTTTGACCGGTTGGGAGATTACTTCGAAGTCACCACCTATTACTAGGAACTATTTTCTTTTGAAAACCAGGGTTCTTTCACAAATTCCCCAGCGGAGTCGCCAATTTCTGTTGACTTTTTCCCAGACTAGATGCTTATTCCCAGATTTCCCTACAACGTAGCCATTAGTGATCAACAGGATCTCTGGGCCAGGGGCCAACAGTGTAGGAGATAGACTTTGTATTTTATCTCCTCTTCTTCTTCAAGCTCTGCAAGACCTAGGGGGGTATTCCCTACTCAACATCCATGAGGATATGCTTACAAGGCTGGGATGCTGACATAAAGCAGATAAGTCCTCCTGTAAGTAGACCAAAACTAAAAGATAAGAGCAAAGGGGCTAGCTTTGCGCCTATTTGTAGTTGTAGACAGAGGACTGAGGATCCTAAAACTAATTCTAATGTCCTAATGGTTGTTTTAGATTTTGATTTGGATTTTAAGTTTGGATGCAAAGCTGGACATGGTTGTAACACAAACACAAAGCAAGATTGGTGCCTATCCAGGGCCTGGAGTCAGTAGACATACACCTGTGAATGATCAACATGAACAGCTAAAATTGGATTTCAGGGGGATATATGTGATACCTGCCTTACAGATATCTCCCAATACAGAGTGTTAAGTTATCTCTACTTATGGCATCCCTACTGCAGTATACCCTTCCCAATGTTCAACCTGAAAACAGTTTAATCTACCCCTTGAGCAGAAGTTAAAAGATCAGACATTCAACATAGGAATTCTATGCTCTAGAATCTAAACATTACCCAAATATCTAGATTCAGAAGAAGAATACATGCAATATTGGAGACAGAATTAACAAAACACATGCTAAGATAGCATTTCTCATATAAGATTAATCATGAAATCAGTGGGTTCGTGCCAAAACATACAACAAGAGATACATAGACTCACAGGTTTAGCTGTACAGAGCAGCCAGATCAGCTTGTTTTGAATTACAGAGCCAAAAATCTTCAACTTTCAATAACCAAAAATGAGTAACACTTCCTGTTTATAACAGCCAGGTAGTGTACCACAGTAATTAATTACATGGTTGACCAAAAATCCTGCCAGATACACAGTATCAGAAAAATGGCACTCAACGCATTACCAGATTGGAGCCCAAACATGAATGCAGCAGGTAGGGGAGGAGACAGGAAGAAACCTCGAGCCCTGCGCCACTGTCCGTTGATGTACACCTTCAATCGGGTACCAGATCCGTCCATACCTCTGCAACCTTCGCCATTAATGGCGCACCAACCCGCGGCCTGGGGAAAAACATCAACTGTGCATCGCAACCATTTCCTGCCAAGATTCATCGTCATGATATTTGAAAATATGTAGGATATCAATTATCCCACATGCACCCCGCAGTGACCTTTTCAACACTTTATATACTAGGCCACGAGCATATATAATGTCGGTGCTTTTGCTCCTAACGACACTAGTATAAGACTTCATCATCATCCTCCAACAGCATGATATCCTGTTGCTTGAAATATCACCCTGACGTCAGCATCATATCGCAATATAACCTGCATGATAATTGCCTTCATCGGCAGAACCTGATCCATCGAAGGAAGATCCTCCTGCTTAGCCGATACCAAAAGTCTGGCTGATGAACATCTTGATGACGTCACCGTCATATCCTGCTGACGTCATCAGCATATCTGCCTACTGCGTACCTCCTCATATCCGGATGACGTCATCATCATATCGACATCAGGATGATATTACAACGAACATGAAGTGATACAACAACATCAGGAAGATATTGACTAAGATCATCCTGACGTCCAAAATATGATGACCACGATGAAAAATCGGGTCACACTTAGAACTTTACAACAACATCATCAGGATGATCTTAACAAAGATCACCCGATGTTAAAATATCACCCCAGCGAAAGATCATGCAGGTAGACAATATGATGACCCTCGCAAGCAACACGACGATAACTGGAAATATGATCATGATGATGACGACCCTCAAGAAAAAAAAAAGGTCGGGTTGAACAACTTAGAAAATGACCCCCTCGGAAGATCGGGGTGACATCATCATCATAAAAGGGCAGGGTGATAATTGGAAGATCACCGGATATTTGAAAAATCACCCTCCGCAAGAAAATTAAGGCACATTGTAGCTCATCAGCAGGATCGGGATGATATCCAAACATCACCCGATATTGAAATATGATGATCCTGATGAAAAACAAGTCGACAGAAAACATGATGATGCGGACCATCATCGAAGACAAGATGATGATGATGATCTCCTCCTCAAAGAAAATATGATGATGCAGCTGAAAAATGCCGAGGAGGTCCAACACTTAGGAAAATGGGCAAGAAGATATAGGGTTCAAATGAAGAAACCCCCTAAACATGAAAAATCAACCTCCAGGTTGAAATGAGTGCTAACAGAATGTTACAGGCTAGTGGCTTCTAGGTAGGACATTAGGGAGGAGGTTGAGTTGGCCTTTGTGGCTAGGATGTCAGTTGATACCGTTGTTAGAAATTGTGAGATTTCCTTGGGTTCTTTCATTACAACATGGGATCTTAGGGTTATGCCATTAGGATCCTACGGCGTAGTTCTGGGTATGGATTGGCTTACGGCTCATATAGCCAAGTTAGATTGTCACCAAAGGATGATTAGTTGCATAGACGATCATGGCACACCAGTCGAGATAGTGGGCATACAGAAGCCCATGACTCCTCATACAATATCCGCTCAACAACTTAAGCACTGCATGTGGAAGGGTTGTCAGATGTTTGCTATCATAGTCAGTGATAGGTCAGAAGAGGAACCTAAGGCTACCTTAGATGATCACCCTATCCTGGGAGAATTTGCCGATGCTTTTTCGCCAGAGTTACTAGGTATGCCTCCATACAGAGAAGTTAATTTCCACATTGACTTGGTACCAAGGGCAGAACTAGTGTCTCCTGCACCTTATAGAATGACTACAAATGAGCTTACAAAACTTAAACTGCAGTTAGAAGAATTATTAGAGAAGGGACACCTTCGACCTAGCGTTTCACCTTGGGGTGCACTAGTTATCTTCGTAAAGAAGAAGGATGGATCTCTTTGGCTATGCATGGACTACAGATAATTGAACAAAGTGACGGTGAGGAACCAATATCCTCTGCCTAGGATTGACAATCTCTTTGACCAAATGCAGGGAGCCAGAGTGTTTTCAAAAATTGATCTAAAATTTGGGTATCACCAATTACGAATCATAGAGGCAGATATTCACAAGACCACCTTTCGAACCAGATATGGCCATTATGAGTTTACAGTGGTACCCTTCGGTTTAACGAACGCCCTTGCAGTGTTCATAAGCCTCATGAATGGGGTGTTCCGCACTTATCTAGATCAGTCCGTGATCATATTTCTAGATGATATTCTTATCTATTCACGGACCAAGGAGGAGCATGTGGACCATTTGCGTCAGGTATTGCAATGTTTGCGTGAGCATCAGCTTTATGGCAACTTGGTGAAGTGTGCCTTTTTCAGGACAGAGGTGTAGTATTTGGGGCACATTTTATCAAGCGATGGCATCTCCGTAGATCCATTAAAGATCAGAGCAATTCAAGATTGGCTAGCACCCACCAGTGTAACAGAAGTTAGGAGCTTTATGGGGTTAGCCACTTATTACCGTAGGTTCATTGAAGGTTTCTCTAAGATAGCACATTCTATCACTTCCCTTCAGTGAAAAGGGAATGGTTTCACTTGGACCAAGCAATGTGAGAAGGCCTTTGGGATCCTTAAGGAACGTCTTACCAGCGCTCCCATATTAGCTGTTCCTGATCCGATAGAAGATTTTGTTGTTTGCACAGATGCATCTTTAGAGGGATTGGGAGCTATGCTTATGCAGGGTGGTAGAGCGATTGCTTATGAATCACGTAAACTTAAAACACATGAGCTAAACTACCCTACTCACGATTTAGAGCTTGTAGCCATTATTCATGCTCTTGTTCGTTGGAGACACTTGCTCTTAGGCTGATGTTTTGAGCTCCATTCGGATCATCATAGCTTATAGTACATTTTCACTCAACCTAATTTGAACGCCCACCAATGGCGTGGGATGGAGTTCATATGTGAGTACAACTTTGATGTCCACTACATGAAAGGAAAGGAGAACATAGTTGCCAACACCTTGAGTCGAAGGCGCTACGAAATCTTGACCCTGACATTGAAGGTGGATTTAAGAGAGTGTATTCTATAGCATATTCTTAAGGATGAGTGGTTTCTTGAGGTGCAACAGGAAATCCAGAATTAGGGGGTTCTAAAGGGCAAATTCGTAGGATATTCCCTTGAGTTGGATGGTTTGCTTAGACATAGGCAGTGCATCTATGTACTCTGTGTGGGTGATCTACGTACAGTGATACTTTTTGAGGCTCATAAAGCACCCTATGCAGGTCATCTAGGAGTGAAGAAGATGCATGCAGATTTGTGGCAATTATATCACTGGGCTGGGATGAGACGTGACATTGTAGAGTATGTTGCTCGATGCCTTAAGTGTCAGAGGGTCAAGGCCGAGCATCAGCATCCAGCAGGACTTTTGTACCCTCACAAGATACCTGAGTGGAAATGGGACACCATTTCCATGGACTTTATAGTTGGTCTACCTATGTCATCGAGACGCCATGATGCCATCATTGTGACAGTTGACAAATTGACCAAGGTGGTGCATTTCTCACCGGTACGCACAACGTACAATGCACCATCGGTGGTAAGAGTATTTATGGATTAGATTGTCAGACTTCATGGAGTACCTCACCACATCATATCTGATAGAGACTCTATATTCACTTCATTATTTTGGAGAGCCTTACATTAGGCCTTGGGCACACAGCTCAACTTCAGTTCCGCTTACTATCCTGAGACTGACAAACATTCAGAAAGAGTTAATCAGGTGTTAGAGGACATGCTTCAAATGTATGTTATGGACCATCAGTCTAGATGGGAGGAGTACCTGTATCTGGTTGAGTTCACCTATAATAATGGGCATCACAGCTCGTTGGGTATGCCTCCTTACTAGGCTTTATACGGTAGACCATGCAGGATGCCTTTGAGTTGGGATCGGTTAGAGGACCGAGTTGACATTGGTACTGAAATAATTCAAGATATGGAGTAGCAGGTCACATTGATCAGATAGATACTTCAAGAGGCATAGGATAGGTAGAAGAAATATGCTGATGTGAAGAGAACAGATCGAAGCTTTTCAGTGGGTGATAGGGTATTCTTGAGAGTGTGACTGCATAAGAGTCCAATCCATTACAGAAAAGGCTCTAAGCTCGCACTCTGGTTTGTAGGACCATTTGAGATTTTGGAAAGGATAGGACCTGTAGCTTATTGTTTAGCCTTGCCACCTAGCCTGTCACGTATCCACGATGTCTTTCATGTTTCAGTTTTACATTGATATATATCTAACATATCTCACATCTTGTATTGGAGTGCTCTTCAGGTACAAGTAGATGGACAACTGGCTTTGGAGCCAATACACATATTGGCTCGTCAGATGCTGGGCCTTTGAGGTCGAGAGCTGGACCAGGTTAGGGTCCAGTGGGATATGTATGATGAGGTCATTGCAACATGGGAAGATGCAATGAGACTGAAGACCCTTTACCCTCACCTCTTTGATGACTTCTAGGAGGAAGTATAGTCTTAGGGGGGAGGATGTGAGGCCTACTTTTTTCTCTTCTATTCATGAGACTATTTACAGTACTATTGCTATTACTTTTATGTTGGGAGACTGTTGATCCTGGAATCTTGATTATTAAACCTAATTGATTTTTAAGAAAACAAATTTATGCAATGATAGATAGATGTTTGCTTTTAAGAGAATAATGAGTGGATAATATTAGAAAGGGAACTTTAATGTGATTGTAGTATGTTTATATGGTAGTATGTTTTAGGAATGCATGTATTTAATTTGCTTCAGCTATGATGTTTATATGTGGTAATAACTTCGAGACTGAGTGTGCAGGTATTGCTAATGAAACCACAAATATAGGAGATCATTCCACACCCTATGTTGTATCCCTTGTGAAGCCGATCTAGTTCCACGAGGAACTAAGATCAACTCCATGTTTGGTGAAATGTTGTAATGTTGTAATGTTGCATGAGGTCAAGGGAATTAGGTCTACCCTCTTGTAAAAGTGAATTATGATATGTGTTGTAAGATTTGTTGTTTGGAATTTTATTTTTGAAATTTAAATTTCTGAGACCCTTTACTTGTGCTTTAACTTGACCCTGGGAGTCCTAACTAGGTTAAAATCAACCTTGGGTTATACCCCATGGGTCTAGAGACCCTTTTGACTAGGATAACCTTGGGATGACCTCCATATGGTCACTTTAACTTCACAGTGAAGTTAAGTGGCGAATTTGGAGGTATGGGGAAAATAGGATGAGTGGAATCAACACTCAGGCCCATTTCCAAGTCATGGAATGACACCATGATCCACAAATAATGGAGTGGTTTGTCTCTTTGTGCCTCACTTTTCGTGGGAGTGCCCCATGAAGAGGGTGATGTGTCATTCACTCCCTCTTTAATTCTATCTTACTTATTTTATTTTATTCCTCCATGTGTTGGAAAAGGACTATGGTGGGGGACCTCATGAGTGGGGTTATTTTTTTATTTCCATTAGGATTAGTGGATAAGGAGTGGGATTAGCTGTTTAATGCCACTTGGGGATAAGAAAAATGGGGGAATTAGTTTTAAAAAGGAGAGGAGGGAGAGTGTAAGGGGGTTGGATTATGTTTGGGAGAAGGAAGAGGGGGAGAGGGGACTAAGTGTGGAGCTCTTCTTCAACTACATCCATAATAGGGCTTGTTAAGGTTAGTAAGCAAGTTTCTTCCCCTTGTATTTCTAGTTACTTGTTTGATGATTGTTGTATGCAAATGTTGTCTATGTGGTATTTCTGTTATTGTAGGGAATTTATTGGGTGTTGAAAGAGCTTCTTCCACTTGGAAGACAATGCTCATCATGTAAGGGGTAGGGAAGGTGTGAACCTTCTCGAGTTCATTCTTGTTCTTGGTATATGGAAGCCTTAAGGGCATGTTTGAGATTTTTGAGCAAATGGATATAGGGCTTGAGAGCCTAATTGTGATATCCATGGAATTTTGATTATATGTTTGGCTTGAGGCCATGAGAAAAGTTATTTTGTTGGCTTGAGGCCATGAGAAAAGCTGTGATAAACTGTTGAGAAGAGTGGCACTCTTGAGTTGAGAGAGTCTACTTCCCTACCCTCTTTAAACTCACCTTAGTCGAGTTTTCGTGTTGTGAGTATAACCATGGGTGTTTGTGTGTTGTTTTCTTCTATTGTTGTGAATCAATGTTGTGAAGTGTTATTGGACTATTCTTCCCTGGGTGTGTGGATGATCTCCCTAGCTCGGGGGTGACCCTCTTGCGAGTCTATGGTAGGGAGGAGAGCTAGTTGTGTGGTGTATTCCTTTCTTCTTGTCCTGTAGGTTTCTCTTGGAGCATGTTGAAAGGATTGGAGGAGTTTCCTTGTTTAGAGAAAATATTCTATTTCCCTTACTTGTAAAGAGAGCTTGGTCTCTTAAAGTTTCATCTTGGATAAGTTTTCTTTTTAGGAGAGATTTACTCCCTCTGAATTTGTAAAATTTGTTATTTGGAGGAAGAGAGTAATTCCTCCCTTAAAGTGTTTGAGAGTTATGTATTTTTACAGTTGTTTTATACTTAAATAACAAACTTGTAAAGTTGTAAATATTTATCCATTGTATGGTTTAGTGAAAATATTACATTCAAATAATTATATAGGAAGTAAATTTGTCTTTGGAAAAGAATTAAGATTTGATTTAATTATGCAATAAAAATTCTTCAAAAAATGATTTACATGTCTGTTATAATGAATTTTTGAAGTGAAGGATTTAATAATTATCCTGTTTTTATTCTTAACCATAATTTTTTCTTTATATTGCATTGGAAAGTACATGTGAAAAGATGAATTTTAATTGTCAATTGTATATTTAAATTTAAATTTATTTCTATTTTATTTTGAGTATTTGTTAAATTTATAAACTGAAATACTGAAGAAAATTATGAGTTTGTATAGTTCCTATGACATGTAAATATATATATATATATATATATATATATAAGTATTTATAGGTATATATAAATAAACTGAGAATCTGAGAAAATTACACATTGTGAAGATCTTATGCTATATATATATATATATACATACATATATATATATATACATATATATATATATACATATATATATATATATATATATATATATATATATATAATTGTAATTAAAATTTTGATCTTATGCTTTAATTATATATATATATATTTTTATTTAAAATTTTATGAAATAGCAAAAGCGAGGGAGAAAGAAGTTTGCAGTCCTCATAGACTACACAGTTGAAACTTAATATGAATAATGGTGGGGGTTTAAACCCCCACCGAATCCTAAAGCAAGAAGTGGGATGTGGGTGGGGCTCTGCCCCTCCCCACACCCCCACCACGACACAACTTCGGTGAGCCACCACAGGCCTTCACAGCCCTTGAAATAATCTCCGTCCACTGCTCCTTGCGGCCACCCCACACCCCTCCTCCACTGTCTTTGTCCCTCCCCACCACTGGCCACTGCAGCCACCTCTAGAACCTCGCCCTTCACTGGCCTATGACCCCTTCTCTGCCGCCGGACCTCCATCGCCGCTGCCGCTCCACCTTACCCTGCAACACATCAAAAGAAACACAAGAAATTAGGGTTGCTCATTCCTCAATAACATGAGGTTTATTATATAACAATAGCATCTATTATTTGAGTGGAGCATAACCTAAAATGTTATATAAACAATAACATATATATAAATGTATATATATATGTATACATATGTGTGTATATATATATATTTATATATACTGATTGTTAATAAATGTGAGGTTCATTTAAATAAGAAAATTTATCTAATTAGTTATATTTATATTTATGTTTATATATATATATATATATATATATATATACATAAATGGATATATTGTTTGAGAATATATATATATATATATGTAATGTATTTAAGTATGTAAATATATAATTAATCGTTTGCACTTTTTCATTTAAACAAATTGTGAGAGCGAGATTTGGAAATATGTATATTTAAAATCTTTTTTTACAAAAGGAATAATGGATCAATTTTATTGAATGTCAAATTATATATTTAAAATAGCTTGATCAGCAAAATGATTCATGAGTTCGGAGTTTATTAATTCCAAAATGATATACCAAGGAATTGAAACATATTAAATAATTAAATAATTAAATTAATTAATAAATAAATAAACAATTATAATAGAGGAGTTATTGCGTGTCAATATGGAAATAGACTGGGAAAACCAATTAGAGGCTAACTAATTATCAAGTGAATTTAAATGCTGAAATTAAAACTAATGTAAATGTAGTGAATGTCATCAAGCAAATAGTAAGTCCAACATAGTGATTGCACACATGTGTGAAATATTCCGTAAACAACATTATTGTTGACGCCTTAAATGTACGCAACCGAGCACGCTTACGTGTGCGAGGGGGGATTCAGAGTAGCAAGGGGAAAATTTTTTATAGTTCTTATCATGACCACATGTCGCATGTGGACATGACACACGTGTTTGCATGTTGTGACCGCATGTGAAATGTGGGCATGACATATTTAGAAAATTTGAAAGAAGAAAATGCAAGGCCATTGTCACATACTAGAGAATAGGGAGCCCCAAACTTGGTGATGATGTTCTCCTTAAGGAATTTGATGACAACTTCAGTAGTGGATAATTTACAACACATTGCTTCTGTCCACCTTGTATAGTAGTCTGTCACAGTCAGTATGAACTTGTGTCCTGCAGATGATGGAGGATTGATGACTCTGATAAAATCCAATCCCCATTGTGCAAATGGCCTAGACTCAATAATTGGCTATAGTGGATTAGCCTAATTTCTCCCTTTATCTACTGTAGTTTGACATATGTGACAGCTTCGAATATGGTTTTCTATATCCTTAAATATTGTTGGCCAATAGTACCCTGACCTCAAAATTTTATGAGTAGTTTCTAAATGGGAACCATGAGTTGTTCCATATTTATCATGCAGTTCTAGCAACACTTTATCTGCTTCATCTATGTTCAAGCATCTTAAGTATATGCCTTCATGATTCTTTTTGAACAATAGACCTCCCTGTACCATATATCTTTGTTCTTTTTTTTTCAGGGCTCACCTCTGAGAAGATTTCATTTTATTGGGATATTTTCCATATATTAGGAAGGTATTCAAGTCATCATACCAAGTTGATGCATCATTAATATTTAGCACATATTATTGTTTCACCAGGTTAGGATCAATATTAGCTATTGTCTGTACTAAAGCCTAGCCTCTAACTATCTTGATTGGAATGATCTCCATGTCAAACTCTTGCAACACAGTGATCCACTTTGCCCTTTTCTCCCCAGGCTCATTTTGCATTAATAACATCTTTACTGCTGCATCAGGCACTATGGCCTTTATTTGACTTCTTAAGATGTAGTGCCTAAACTTTTTAATTGCCCTTACCAATGCAAAAGCTTGTCTTTCTGTATCTAAGTATTTCAACTGAGCATCTTTTAGTGGATCACTCATGAAGGCGATTGGTTTCTCTTCATTCTCTTCTCCTTTCTATGTTAAAACAGCTATGACTGAATGCTCTGAAGCAAATGAATAGATGTAAAAAGGTTTGGTATAATTTGGACTTGCTAATACAAGAGCATAAAAAATTACTTCTTTAATATCTTCAAATTCTGCTCTAGCCACTAGCATCCATTCTATCTTTGCATCCTTCTTTAGCATAGTGTTCAATGGCTCCACTATTTTTGCAAAACTAGAAATAAACTTTCGAACAAAGTTAATCTTACCAAAGAAAGACTTCAGTTCTTTCTTACTACTAGGTAATTGTAATTTCCTGATTCCTTCTACTCCATCTGGGTCAATGGAAATTCCATTCTTAGAAGTGATGTGGGCCAACAATTTCCCTTCAGTCACCCCAAACACACATTTCTTTGGGTTAAGGGATACTCCATACCTTTCACATCTTTTTAATACCTTCCTTATGTCTTCTGCATGTGTCGATGTATCTTTAGAGAACATAGTCAAATCGTCCATATAAATAACAATGCATTTACCTGATAATCCCCTGAATGCAATGTCCATGGCCCATTGAAATGTTGCACCTGCATTAATCAATCCAAATGCCTTTCTCCTATATGCATAGTTTCCCCATTTGTAGATAAATGTTGTTTTCAGTCTATCCTCTTTATCTACTAAAACCTAGTTATAGCTAGAGAATCCATCCAGAAAGGACATCATCCTAGCTCCATTTACTGCCTATAGCACTCCATCTAATGGAGGCAAGGGATAGTTGTCTTTTTTAGATGCCTTATTAAGGTTTCTAAAATCTACATAAAGTCTAATGTCCCCACTTTTATTCCTTATAGGTACTAAGTTACCTACCTAGGTTGAATGCCTCACTGGAAAAATTATTCTAGCTAACAACAATTTCTTGACTTCTGCAAAGATTAAAGGCTCTAATATAGCATTCACAAGCCTTTATTTTTGCCTAAATGATTTTACTCCCAGTCTTAGTGGAATTACATGCATTATAATGGATGTATCATAAGTTTTTAGATCTTCATAAGTCCATGCTATTACATGCTTGTACTCTTTTAACACTTCTACAATTTCTTTTCTCAATTCCTCAGAACAAGATTTTCCAATTAAAACATTCTGAGGGTTCTCTTTTATTCCTAAGTTAAAGGTATCACATTTACCTCCATCAATTTTAGGGAGATATTTTTTTCTAGCCACTCCATCAAAATCAAAGATCTTCTCTAACTCGATTACCCTATAGGTAGGAAATTACTATTTAAATTCACTATGTCTTCCTCATCCCATGATATTTCTGGTCTTTCTTGTTCATCAATAACCTGTGTTTCAAACACTTCATGACTAGTAAGGAAATTAACAATTTGTTGATCTCCCTTGAACACTTGGAAATGAGTCACATTGTTTGGTATGCTTGCCATGTTCACCAATTCTACTGCAAATCATTTGAGACCTGATAAAGTTAGAGGTTCTAATGTACTAGCAACAACTACTAATGCATCTGGTCTTTTATTCAACTATCTAGGAATGTACTCAATGTTAAAAGCATCAAAAGACTTAATTAAATCCCACACCCTATGTTTGTAACTGACCATTTTCCTAGAGTTACATGTATATAATTTCCTGACCTGTCTAACCACTAGCTCAGAATTAGAAAACACCTTGATTACTTTTACTTTTTTCTTAATAGCCATAACTAATCCATAACTCAGAGCCTCATACTCTGCTACATTGTTAGTATAAGGGAATTGGACTCTATATGCTACTAGAAAGGATTTACCATTTGGATCAACAAGATCAACTCCTGCCCCTACCCCTTGCTTAGATTTGGATCCATCACATTTTAATTTCCAGATATTGCTCTTATTCTTTTGACCTGGACCTTTTGTTTTAACAGGGTTCATTTCACCTATCTCACCCTGACAAGATCATGTGTATCCTCACATATTTTTACTTGGGCTATAGGTATCTCTACATCTTTAGTTTGCTTGTGAGACTTAGAATGATTGACATTTTTTACTCCTTCCTCTTCTTTTAGACCCTGTAATGAATCATACACATTTTCACGAAAACATAATTCAGGTCTATCAGGAACAAACTCTCCTTCCTATTGACTCATCCCTTTTATGCATTTTTTATATTGAAACTCTATTATATCCCTGCATATTCCATAATTTTCTTCAGGATGTGCAGTATTTTGAACCCTACACAAGTTTTTGTACAGTCTACATTAGATAGAAGATTCTTGTTGAATGCACTTCTCCATTTCTTGGCTTATGATTTGACTAAAGCTAGCTATGGCATTATCTTCTTCATCAGCAGAATCATGATCAGATTCGATGAACACAACTATTTCATCATTAGTAGGTTTTGTTTTGAAGTCTAAGAATATAATTTCCTCTATTTGAACTCCCTTATTTGATACTCTATAAACACCTGGTTCAATATTAGCATACAAGATCTCATTTGTCTGATTGTATTCTATGATCATATGTTTCATTCTGGGTTCTGTCTCTATTATGATTTGGCTTAGGATACCTCTCCAAGGTAACCACATGTGTGAAAAATCAATAGCCATATACCTGTTCAATGTTTTGGACCAATCTCTACTTAGTAACATACCATAATTGACTAGTATGTCTACTATCTAAATATCAATGAATTGACTTACCCTAGGGTCTAATGCTAGCTGCATATGAATATGCATTAGTTCACCTACCACATTGACCTCTGTTTTGTCTAATTGTGTGACTACCTTGGTAGATATTGTGGGAGTTAGTCCTAATGTTTGGCATATCCCTAGTGGCATGACATTAGTTGAGGCTTCTGAATCCACCATACAATTGTGTAGATTCTTTCCAAACATTCTTACGCTTAATAGAAAAGGAGGAGATTCCTTCTTTTTTGCATACATCACCACATTGGCATTTGCTGACTATTCAACATTTTTACCTCTGTCCTTGGTTTGCACATCTTTAGTATGAGTATCTATATTGATAAATTTTCTTTTGGTGTTGACTCATCTAAAGATTTCATAAAGGTAGTTCATACTCCTGGGCTTTTCAACAATTCATATAGGGGTACACTAACCTTAATCTTTCTTATCTCATTAGACAAGTAATTCATTAATTTCGATGTTTCATTGGCCTCTATCTTCCCTATATGAACCTTCTGTGCTATTTTTGCACGAGTGCCTTAATAATTAGCTTTGGGAGGCACTAGATTATTGCTAGTGTGTTGATCTAGTGGGGTATTGAAGTTATTAGGAGGTGTAGAGGTGGTGAAAGGTCCTCCAGGATTGCTATTACTTCTCAAATTGTAAGTGTGATTCTTACTGGATTGTTGGAAAGCCTAAACTTTCTCTAGTTCACTTAATACCTCATTTTCAGTCTCAAAAGGAAATTGAAAAGCATCTAACACTAAAGTGAATTCTGGATATAAGTTCTCACAATTATAAGGTTCATTTTCTATTGTTTGATTTTCCTCTTTTCTGGTTGTGAAAGTAAAACTTTCTAAGACCATAGTAGACTCAAATCTTGAAGGTACTATTTAATTACCTTTGGGAATTAGGAACTCTGATGTAGGGGCTTGTACTTCTACATTGAAAATACTAGCGACCATGTGAAATTGAGGGCAATCAAGTTTAGCATGTGCATTTGTATTGTGGATTCTGCACCAATTTTTTAGTGCCACATTAGCCATATGAATCCTGGTAGGCTATTTTGGCTCTTGATTATCTAGATTCTCAAATGGAGATGCTAGAGTACCATTATTTGGCCCTGTATTCCATGTCCTAGAGGGTTTGGGTTTATTCTAATTTCTATTGTTGTTACCCCAGACCTTATCATCTCCATTATATCCTTTATTTTGCACTCCATGTCCCTAGTTATGATTTTGATCCTAATTGTGACCTTCATTTTGACCTTCATTTTGACCATAACACTGATTTTGATTTGAGTTTTCACCCTGACTATAATTCTGGTTCTGATTTTGACCCTAATTTTGAGAATTTCTACCATAAAAGTTTTCATTTCTCAACTGAGTCGTCTCTGTGGTTAGTCTCCTCAGATGTGTAATAATCTCTTTTATCTCCTCCCTATCATCTTGTGTTTTAGCCATATACGCATCTTAAGGAGGATGAAAGAAGGACTGACTATTTGTTTAGTTACTGCTAGCACTGTTACCTATGTAAGGAACTATAACCTGAGTTGGAGTGGGGTTATACACTGGTACATAAGTTGGCACTGGATTCAATAATGGAGTGTGATGCATTGGAACATTGTTCTAGGGTTGTGTTCGATTTGATATTCTAGGGTTTTCTACACTTAGAAAAGGACTGTAAGTAGTTTGTCTCATCTCCTAATTTAATTTTACTACTTCTTTGTAAGCTTTTGTCAGACTATCTATATTAGCCTACCTCTTAACAAACATTGAGGTTAAAGGATCCAAGGCAGCATAATAAATTACTAGTATTGCCTCAGGAGTTACAGTGTATGGGTTAACCAATTTAGAAAATGCCTTTTGGAACCTATCATTAAAGTTGTTGATAAGCTCCCCTTCACCTCTTTTGATTGCTGCTAATTTGTGATATAGAAAATGAGGTTCAACTGGTCCTCTAAACCTAGATAAGAATGCCTCTTCCATGAGTTCCCAGGTGGTGATATAGCTATTTGGTAAGTTAACATACCAGTTAGAAGCTTGTTCATTAAATGTGAATGGGAATAGTCTACACACTACAACCTGATGTTCTAATCTTGCCTTGGAGCAAGCTTCTTTAAATATTCTGATATGATCCTCAGGATCTTGATGTAATTGATACTTAGGGAAAATCTTCTCAGGATTCTTAGGCATTTCATGATAATCAATGAATAGGATAGTGGAATTTATGTTAAAGTATGCCATACTTGAACCTCTAGTTGGATTTTAACTTCTAGGAGGGCTGGGGTCTCTCAAAATAGTAGGACTTCTAGGTGGACTAGGATCTCTTGGGGGACCTAAACTAAGATTTAACAGTCTAAATTCAGAACTATCACTACTCACTATATTTGGTATACTCAACAGTGATCCAGGGGGAGTCCTTGATGAATTTCCTATCTGTAGTACTCTGGGATTCCAAATTAAAGGACTCTTATTCTGTCGTCTATCAAGTAACTGTGTAAAGATATCCTTTGAATTATACTTAGACCTAGTCACTTTACTGGTATGATGAGCTAGTGTTACACAAATATCACCTTAATTCCTAACAAGCCATCCTTCTAGCACCAAGAACTGTTGATGTCAGTTTTATTCAACATACAGAGATAAAATTCACAAAGAATCTTCGCTTATCTTGAAGAATATGGAGAATTATTGGAAATACTTCTCAATTCCAAGTCTACGTTAACTAGGTCATGGTTGTGTTGTATTAGCTCAGGGTTCAATCTAAAGCCATTTTAATTAAAGGGGCCTTAAGTGATTAAAGTGTCTTGTGATGACTATACTAGCTTACTGTACACAAATAACTCCAAATTTCACCAAAGTAAACATTTCCTTGCATGTATTTACTACTTTCTTCTAAAGCTTTGTATGAATATTCAAAAAATAAACTTTGCTTCTTATTATATATGAAAACTGTCAAATATCTTTACAATCCCTTATGCTTTATTCAAATACATGAAAATTTCCTTCAGATTCCTATGTGCATGCTATTTATTTATGATTTTGTTTGAGAAAAGTTAGAGAAGATAGGGTTTAAAAACTTCAATTTTGTAGGAATTAGTTTTCTTCTATGCATGTATACAAGTTCAATCAGCTATAATGATTCAAAGGAGTAAATTTCATGTATATTTATCCTAAGCAATATCACAAATTAACATACAGAAATGTGACCATCAAAGGAGATATATTAAAGAACACGTAAATCTAATGCACTCTAGAATAGATGTAGCAAAAGATGTTTGCATTCAGCAATATATGAAAAGTCTTTCAAATTTATAATATATTTGGACTTTAGATTCTTTGAAAACATTAACAATCTTGATAAAAAAAACATACAAACACTTTATAGATACAAGGAGAAACTGTACATGCCATATTATCCCCATTGTAGACACAAGTGCATTCCACTTCACATAAGAATTTGCTCAAATTCTATTACTTCCTTTCGCCTAAATGTAATGTATGTCTTTTCTACAAAACTCTGTGTAACTAAAATACAAGTAGTAGGGTGTTGTTTGGAATCTTTATTGTCTTGCTATTGATGTCAAAAAGTGTTTGTGATTTGGCATAATGGTGCAGTTGGTCCTCATGAAATTAGTATTTGTTCATGATGGTGATGAGTAGTCTTCATATTGGTATTCATTTGTGATGACATGATCTTATTTGTTGAGTTCGCATGGGGGTTAGAGTGTTTGTGATTTTCACTGCATGGAGTTTATATTCCTATGTGTCATTAGTATCTTGTATCAGAAGAATATGGAAGAGGTATGTATAAAGAAGGTATTAGTTTGGTTGATGCAATGTTGAGTTGTTAATGCCTTCAAAAGATGGTGACTTGAGGTATCTAGTTGTTGATGATCTTGATCTTGATCTTAACGATTGATAGTTCTCTGAGCTTGTATGTATCCCATTTTTTTGAAACAAAGAGCTTACATGGTTTGGTTTCAGGGTGCTACCTTTGTTATGTCTCCATTGAAACAGGATTGAGAAGTTGATCTTTATACTACTCAGATCTTCACTTTAATGAAATCAAAGGTTTTCAAAGATTGCAAGTCTTTGACAAAGATAACATGGTTAAGGAAATTCCTATACTTTATGCTTCCAATAGTGAGCTCACCTTGCTTCAATCATTCATGCTAGATGATGGCTATGTGTTATGATAGGGTGCTTCAATGATCTTGTAAGATTGTTTGATAACTTAGAACTTGATGCTACTAGATCTTCTTCATGATGCTCATTTTTATAGGAGTTCATGCAGTGATAGGAGTGCTACAAAGAGGTAGAATGTTGGTTTGATATTGGTGACTTAAGATGGAGTTGATTAAAAGACATCTAAAGTACTAGTAATCTCTTCAATGATAAAATATTCTTTTGATGATATTTTTTTTGAACTTAGATAGATCTAAGGGGTTGATTCATCTAGGGTTTTGTTTACTCAAACCTACATTATCTAAATCCCTATTCCATGTTATTAAGTTATAACCCTAGCCTGTTAAATAAACATGCACTTTATGTTTTAAAGCACAGGTGACTTGGGATAGCAAGTTTATAACTTAAATGTCACCACTTGAAGGGTTTTAAGTCATCAAGGTGACCGGTCCTATCACTTAGCAAACCAGCAATAACAAGTCTATTTTTAAACCTTACGAAGTTTTAAACGTGACCTCTGATCTTGATGGTGGGAAAATGATATCAACGACTCTCATTTAAAGTCGATTAATCTTCCATTGACTATTCTTCATATATAAATTTAATAGTTTCTATTTGTGTCAAGGTTAAAAAGCCTACTTTTTAGGCTTGAAGAATGGATGTCCAAATGCATGCAAGTGTGTGGTTGTTGAATATTACTAATTTGGTGATGTATTGGTGGTTTTATACTATTCATAGGTATTTATAAATGAATTTTTAAGGAAACATGTTATGATTTTAGAAGCAAGGTTTTGAAGGAAAAATGTATGTTTTCAATTGAGGCAAAGATGAAGATAGGTTGCAGAGATTTGTATTAAATTAGAAATGTAAAGATAGATGCAGAGATATGTGTTGATATTTTGTAGACAATAATTGTTGTTATGAAATAGTCAAATTGTTATTCACTTGCTTACATTAAATTTGATCAACTTTATATAAAGTATTGAAAGTTGTTTGTTGCTTGATGTGTATAACAGAGATTGAAGACTATGACATATGCAAAAGAAGCTTTGCAGGGGAGAAGAAGATGTTTGAATTGTAGAGGTCATAATTCTATCTTTCGATTGTAATATGTTGCAGTGATGATAAAATATTGACTCCTTATCAAGTTGATTAGATTGTGATTTTAGTGGATGGACAAAATGTAGCTTTGAAGAGATAATTTGTGTGAGATTTTCAAATTAGAAGATTTGAAGACATAATTATTGTAGATATGTAATTGCAGAGACATTTCATATTGATTCTTGTCAAAATTGAAAGGTTGTGTTCAAGAAAAGTTTATCAAGTGATAGATAAAGGAGGTATAATATTTTGTATTTTAGTGAATCAGGGTAACCCCCTAAATTGAACTCAATTTCTTTTCATCTGATTGGTGATTAGCCAGTGAGACATTGTAATTGTCAGTGAGATATATATTATCCAATGAGGCTTGTAGGTCTGTGAGACCTTGTGTTTTTTAGTGAGACATATATCAGCCAGTGATGCCTTGTAAAGAAGTTTTTCAAAGTTAAACCAGTGAGGCAGTTTATGAGTGGTTTTTCTACCCCTAGAGGGTTTTCCACTCCTAATTCTTTGTGTTCTTGTTGTGTGTTGTTGATTGTCTTTCAAGTCTAAACATTCAATTTTTATTTCCTTAATGCAAAATATGACAATTGATTATTAACATGTTCTCCCTCAATTTTGATAAGTTTTAGATTGTATGATTTTACACAACACTAATTCACCCCCCCTCTTAGTGTTGTCCTAGACTCCAACAAGTGGTATCAGAGCATAGGTTCCCTATTATAGTCTAATCAACTTGGGTAGATCTTGATGGTGGAGTATAATGGGTAAGAGCAAAAGAAATAAGAACATGAGAAATGTCAAGTCTCATTCTGATGAGAAGGTGTAGTCTATATCAATTCTAGATGTTGATACATTATTTGTTGATAGAAATGTCTCCCAAGTTGAAGAGAAAGTGTTTTCAGATGTTCCCTTCTTTGATGGTTCAGACTTTCCTATTTGGTGTTTTAGGATGCAAGCATATCTATTTTCATTAGGATATGGTGTATGGATGTCTGTAGAGAATGACTATTTTACTTCTTCTCTATCACCTAATGATACAAGTCATAAAGAGGTTCATGAATACAATGATATTACAAAGAAGGCTATTTTATCTGGATTATCTAATCACGTTCTCTGTAAAGTGATGTATTACGATACAACTTAGGATATATGGAAGGAATTGAAAAGAATTTATCAAGGTGATGATAAAGAAGAAGACAACTTGTTATCTCAGAAGAATAACAATAGACATTCACATGAAGGAGTTGAGGTCCAATCTCTTTCTGAAGAAGATCACATTATAAGAGATGATGAACAAGAGTTTGAAGTTGATGTTGAAGGAGAGCTTATATGTGCTCTGGGTGAACTCAAGAAATGTAAGAAAGAGAATCAAGAATTAAAATTGTAGCTACAACAAGAAAGAGAATCCAAAGACAAAGCACTCTTTGATCGTGAAGACGCAAGTATTCAGATTACAAATTTAAGGACACAAATTGATAAATCAGACAATTTGATTATTAGTTTGAAGATAGAGGTTGAGAAAGCTAAGAGGATAGCAGATGTTTCAAAATCTAACCTTGAAGTTAGAAGGATTGAGAATCTAAAATTAGAGGGTGATATTATCAATCTAAGAAAAGAGTATGATGGTCTCAAGGCTTTATCTAAGTAGTATAAGGAGTTTGAAGAAAGCACAAGCAACTTACATGAGATACTAGGTAAACAAAAATGTCATTTGAACACAACTAGATTTGGTTATAAAGAAGGGGAGTGTTCCAAAGCTAGAGAGACTCCTAAAAGGAAAATTTATTTAAGTAATCATGTTGCTGCCACAGAAGGTAAAAGGAAGAGTGAAGCTGAACAGAAAGCCAGAGATGAATTTGTGCACAATCAAAGAAGGAATTTCGGAAAACTTGCTCCTATAAGACAAGCATACATGTATAGGTATAACTATTCATTTAATGGTTATTGTTATACTTGTAATCATTTTGGACACAAAGCAATTGATTGCAGAAGGAATACTGATATTATTTGTTACAAGTGCAATAATGTTAGTCACACACAAAGAAATTGCAAAATCAATAGAAGGTATGATCCTTCATGGAAGCATATCATAAATGCTCAAAGGATGTCAAAAAGGTATTATCAATCATTTGATTATGATTACAATAGAATTTGTTATTTGTGCAAATCTTTTGGTCACAAAGCACATAGTTGTAGAAAAGCATCACCTAATTTGATGGGTTGGAAATGGAAAGAGGCAGAAAAGGTTTGGAGGAAGAAAGAGCCTGTTAAGGTTTGGAAGCAGAAACATAGTCAAGAAAAGTCAAATACTAAGCTTGTTCATCTTGCATAAGTATCTTCATCTATTGCATAATACATCATAAAGTAAGGGGGAGTTGTTCATGTTCTATCAATTATTCCCAAGAAGTTTCAGGAAGGAGATCATTTGAATGATGATCTTGTCATATTGTTTCTTGTCAAATGAATTCTATGATGGTATTGCTAACCAAGTTGATCTTCAGTTTGTGACAATGATTCAGGAAGAACTTGTTAATGTAGTTGGTTTGTTGGTATGCAAAATTAATGGACTGGATGTTATGTCATGCTCATATGGAAGTATTCTTGATGTGATAATCTCACATGTTTCTTTGATGTTTTTCATCATTAATATGTTTCAAGGAGGTATGTACAAATTGTGTGGTTCTAGTTTTGAAGTGGTATCAGGTGTTCATGATGAATGACATGTTCATTGGATGCAAGGTGTTGTTAAGTTGTTAAAGGATTTAATACAAAGAGATTGACGATGTTGAATGTCTTGTCCTATTCATATCATGTTGGTGTTCACAAAGTTTAAGTTGTCAAGATATTGCAATTCAAATTTTATTGATATTAATCTTTATGTATTTTGATCATGTGTGTCTTGCATGAGTTTTGGAGCTTTCAAGTGGATTGGGCATAGTGTCAAAAGAAGATGGTGAACTGAAGATGTAAATTCATAATCATTCAAAAGAAGTTCTTATTCATATGATAGTAGCTATACAAGTGATTTATGACAAGTGACTTCTGACTAGAGTAATGAAAGACAGTGCTTTTTGGATTTAAATGTGGTATTGATGTGTAGTTCATTAACAAATCAGAGTTCAAGGGACAAGATTAGAGCACTATTAGTTTCACAGTGCACAATCAAATTTTAGTTGATAGAGTTCTTTTTGTCAAAAAGTTTGATAATAAGGATTTACTGTAGTAAGGTATACAAAGTTTTGGAGGCAATGATATAAGCATGAGTCACGCTGATTGAGATTTATTTTCATGATATTGACCCTTGGATTTATTGTAGCAATTGGTATGGCACCTATTCTCTTAGTATTTTTTTTATGAATATGATGCTCTACAGTTTGATGTTTTTCATTTGACAGTTTTTTTGAGGAATATAGGTCTATGAGTGCATGGATGGGTGACTGTATATAATGCCTTTAGAATTGTTGGGGAGTATACTTAGAGTCAATTGAAAGGACACAATTATGAGTTCATTGTTCTAAAGACAATTGGAGGAGGTTGTCTCAAGGAGATTTGCATTGGGTGCCTACATGAAAGGAAGTTTGGGAGAGAGATTAGAAATGTTTCATGATATGTGTTCTTATTAGATTCAATGACTCATACTTCTAATATGAAGAAATCACTCATGAAGATCAGTAGGGATAGGAGGTTGTAGATAGTGGTATGTGGTCAGCATTCTTACCATCTTGGTTCAGGATCTCTAAGTGATGGTGTAGTGATAGGACTAAATAGTGAGGTAGCTAAAAGGACAATGGTAAGATCACCAATTGTTTTCCTAAAATGGTTATAGTACTTTCTTTGGTGTGTATGCTATTGGTTGTGATATATTAAGAATGGTGCTTGCAAACTTGTTAGTACTAATGCTAGACAATTAGATAGTATTTTGATAGTTCATAGAGTAACAGGTTATATTTGATAGTGGTTTGTGGCCTATGAGTTGTGTTCAAAGAAATGTTTTCAATGCTCCTCTATTGAGATGCAATTGCAAGGTATAGTGAGCCAGTGAACAATGACAACAATTAATGTTGTTGGATTTGGATAGCATCTTTGATAGTGCCTTGGACAGTATTTTTAGACTGAATAAATATTAGGGTCTGCAACTTCAACAGCTGCATCTTCTGTATTCAGTGTTTTACATATGCTAAAGATAGAGTATAGTTTTTGTTTTCTTGAGTATCAAAACAAAAGTTTAGTTCTTGCCATTGATAGTCAAAAAGGGGGAGATAAGTTTGTCACGCTTGTGTTTCATGTTTTGATATCAATGTCAGCCAAAGGGGGAGTTTGTTGTTTGGCATCTTTATTGTCTTGCCATTGATGTCAAAAAGTGTTTGTGATTTGGCATAATGGTGCATTTGGTCATCATGAAATCAGTGTTTGTTCCATGATGGTGATGAGTAGTCTTCATATTGGTATTCATTTGTGATGACATGATCTTACTTGTTGAGTTCACATGGGGATTGGAGTGTTTGTGATTTTCACTACGTGGAGTTTATATTCCTATGTGTCATTAGTATCTTGTATCAGGAGAATATAGCAGAGGTATGTATTAAGGAGGTATTAGTTTGGTTGATGCAATGTTGAGTTGTTGATGCCTTTAGAAGATGGTGACTTGAGGTATCTTGTTGCTGATGATCTTGATCTTGATCTTAATGATTGATAGTTTTGAGAGCTTATATGTATCCATTTTTTTTTAAACAAGGAGCTTACATGGTTTGGTTTCAGGGTGCTACCTTTGTTATGTCTCCATTGAAATAGTATTGAGAAGTTGATCTTTATACTACTTATATCTTCACTTTAATGAAATCAAAGGTTTTCAAACATTGCAAATCTTTGACAAAGATAATATGGTTGAGGAAATTCCTATACTTTATGCTTCGAATAGTGAGCTCACCTTGTTTCAATCATTCATGCTAGATGATGGCTATATGTTATGACAGGGTGCTTTAATGATCTTGCAAGATTGTTTGATAACTCAGAACTTGATGCTACTAGATCTTCTTCGTGATGCTCATTTTTACAAGAGTTCATGCAGTGATATGAGTGATACAAAGAGGTACAATGTTGGTTTGATATTGGTGACTTAAGATGGAGTTGATTAAAAGACATCTAAAGTCCTAGTAATCTCTTCAAAGATAAAAGTTTCTTTTGATGATATTTTTTTTGAAATTAGATAGATCTAACGGGTTGATTCATCTAGGGTTTTGTTTGCTCAAAACTACATTATCTAAATCACTAATCCATGTTATTAAGTTATAACCCTAGCTTGTCAAATAAACATGCACTTTATGTTTTAAAACACAGGTGACTTGGGATAGCAGGTTTATAACTTAAAAGTCACCACTTGAAGGGTTTTAAGTCATCAAGGTGACTAGTCCTGTCACCTAGCAAACTGGCAATAAAAAGTCTATTTTTAAACCTTTCAAAGTTTTAAATGTGACCTCTGATCTCGATGGTAGGAAAATGATATCAGCGACTCATTTAAATTCAATTAATCTTCCATTCACTATTCTTCCTATCTAAATTTGACGGTTTCTGTTTATGTCAAGGTTAAAAAGCCTACTTTTTAGGCTTGAAGAATGGATGTCTGAATGCATGCAAGTGTGTGGTTGTTGAATATTGCTAATTTGGTGATGAGTTGGTGGTTTTATTCTATTCAGAGGTATTTCTAAACAAAGTTTTAAGGAAACATGTTATGATTTTAGAAGCAAGGTTTTGAAGGCAAACTGTATGTTTTTAATTGAGGTAGAGATGAAGATAGGTTGTAGAGATTTATATTAAATAAGAAATGAAAAGATAGATGCAGAGATATGTGTTGATATTTTATAGACAATAATTCTTGTTATGAAACAGTGAAATTGTTATTCACTTTCTTACATTAAATTTGATCAACTTTATATAGAGTATTGAAAGTTGTTTGTTGCTTGAAGTGTATAACAGAGATTAAAGACTATGACATATGTAAAAGAAGCTTTGTAGGGGAGAAGAAGATGTTTGAATTGTAGAGGTCATAATTGTATCTTTTGATTGTAATATGTTGCAGTGATGATAAAATATTGACTCCTTATCAAGTTGATTAGATTGTGATTTTAGTGAATGGACAAAATGCATCTTTGAAGAGATATTTTGTGTGATATTTACAAATTAGAAGATTTGAAGACATAATTATTGTAGATATGTAATTGCAAAGACATCTCATATTGATTCTTGTCAAAATTGAAAGGTTGTGTTCAAGAAAAGTTTATCAAGTGATAGATAAAGGAGGTATAATATTTTGTATTTTAGTGAATCAAGGTAACCCCCTGAATTGAACTCAATTTCTTTTCATCTAATTATTGATTAGCCAGTAAGGCTTGTTGGTCAACGAGACCTTGTAATTGTAGTGAGACATATATTAGCTAGTGAGGCTTGTAGGTCAGTGAGACCTTGTGTTTTTTAGTGAGACATATATCAGTCAGTGAGGCCTTGTAAAGAAGTTTTTCAAAGATAAGCTAGTGAGGCAGTTCGTGAGTGGTTTTTCTACCCCTAGAGGGTTTTCCACTCCTAATTCTTTGTGTTCTTGTTGTGTGTTGTTGATTGTCTTTCAAGTCTAAACATTCAATGCTTATTTCCTTAATGTAAACTATGACAATTGATTATTAACATGTTCTCCCTCAATTTTGATAAGTTTTAGATTGTATGATTTTACACAACACTGATTCACCCCCCCTCTTAGTGTTGTCCTAGACTCCAACATAGGGTTCTTTATATAGATTTGAATCCCCTTTTTCTACGGTAACAAAAAATAATCAATGGTCTTAAATCAAACCTACAAGATCAATGGTGGGAATCATTTACCAACCGCCCTTCAAAATATCTGCTAGAATATTCCTTTTTCCATAAAGGATGCCATTAGGATCTTTCAAAATGCAGAATCTTCTTTGACTTTTCCTTTATTGACTTTGGTCATAACAACATAACAAAATATACAACAACATATGCAAATGAAGACATAAAAGAAACAACCACTGCCACTAGTACCTTTCCTTCTCACTCCTCTCCTATTTTCTTCAAGTATTCTGTGTACTTGGATATTAATGCTACCACAACATTATGATTGTTACTTTGACTCACTATCCATTTACATTTCTGTAATTCAACTTTCTCTTTTAATTCTTTCACTTGTTCCTCCACTTCCTCTTTATACTTCTGATATTTCCTTATCCATGTATTTAACTCCATGATGGAATCAATCATTTCAGTGCTTAGAAATGCATTAGGATTCTCCAGGCAAGGTAGATAAATATTCCTGAATTCTTTAATTGCCATAGCTATATTATAAACTGGTACTTCTTGGCATTCATACCCAATAAACTTATGTATTATTTTCTTCTGTTTCCTGATCACTTCATCAGTAATTCCTTCCAGCTCTCAGGTATTCACAAGGCAACCCTCTAACATGCTACCTTAAAATTTCAGCTCCAGTATGATTTGTGGCATATGATCTGTCATTATGCATTATTTGTCTAGTAGTCAAATTGTATCTATCCATGCATTCTAATATCAGATCCTTGGCCTCCATAGCCAAGAGGAATCTTGCGGCCTTGTATAACCCTTTCTCCAAGATCTTTTTCATATCATCAGAGGCATTGAACACCGTGACCTTTTGTAACGCTTCTTCTGCATCATAATGCTCAATATTTGTGTTGGTAACTATTCCTCCTGAGCTAAATATCACAGATGAAAATCCTCTGACTGGTGGAAACTCTTCTCTAACTATTTCCTTCCATGATTTTCTCTCTTTTTTACTCTCTCCTTCATCAGCTGTAGTATTTATCTTCTTTTGTCTTGGTGCCATCCTATAGAAAGAAATTATACATTTTACCTTTTCGCTTGTGCACAGTTCTAGGGTTTTTACCACAGTTTCATGCCCTTTTTACTATTAACCCTAAGATTAATTCATATTTTTGCTAACATAGATTTAATAGTATCAAATTATGTTTGCATAATTAACTACAGTAATGACTAACAATTTTCATCATTTTCATAATCAAATTACTGCAATTAACCCTAATTTCCCTAACTCTAATTCAATGGTGTTTTACATACATACCTGTAATTCACAACCTCTTATTGATAATAATTTACTATTTAATGCCTTTAATTGTTGAATGATCCTGTTCTGTTCCGCTCGTAAATCATGTTTTTCTAGCTATGTGAACTCTCTACAATTTTTACTTCTTGAAATACAATTGTAAAAATAATACAATTGATTTCTACTTTTTATCTCATTCAAATTTTGAATTTTATATTAGCTATGCATTGAATATAACAATTAATGTATACAATTCAAATAACGCCCTTTTCCTGTTTTGATTTTGCATTTTAGACTTTTGTATGCTTTATTTCCAATACCTGTTCTCTTTGCATTTCATCTTTTGTATATTTGGCTTTGTATATGAATTTGCACATACCTTTGTATATCACAAAAAATATACATGTTCAGACTTGTGTTAGTTTATAGAACAAATTGTATTTTATTTCACGCACCACCTTGTATTCAACCTTTTGTATTCCATAGTGTATAGATGATACATACATTTTGACATACAACTACGGACTTGAAGAAAGTGGCCACTTTGCTTTAATTTCATGTCCATTCCACATTTGTATCCTTACCCCTTTTGTATATTGTGCGTGTATGCATACAATCTTTCATACATACAAAAGCGCGGGCAATAGTTAGTTTATACCACGTTTAAATCACCTTCTAGTTTTACATCTATCTTTTTGTATCTTGTGATGTACATGTAACACATACATTTTAATATACAAGTGTGGATTTACAAAATATTTAATTGATTTTAACCTTTTTATTAATTCTAACTTTATATCTTTATATCCTCGCTTTTTGTATATCAGTTTTGTATTGTTTAGGGGGAAATTGGGATTGTTGGTGTTCTAGTGTTTGATTGTTTGAATCCACCTTTCCACTTTAACATTCAAGGACCTACGGTCGAGTGGAAGGTACTATCATACCCTAGGGTCACTGTGAGATTTGGGGAAGCTTGGATTAGGGTGTTTAATTGCTAATTTTCTCTCTCCTAAGCTTAATTAACCATTAAAACCCTAATTATGTGAAAACAACAGTAAACGAATGAATTATAGGAAATACTGCTACAAGAGGATGTAAAATAACAAATCATAGCATACCTATTTTCAGGGTTCAGAAAAGGAAATGTCAGGGACTAAGGTGTGGCCACCCAAGTCCAAGGTACCAGTTTCTTTGCAGGATCCTGACCTCCTTCTGACACTAATCTTCACTGTAACTTCTATTTCTAGAAATTTAACTGCAGAGGACACTAGTGTGGGTGCCCAAGTCTCGAAAAGCCTCCAATGTCCTGCTTCTCTTCAGATCCTAAATCCTTGATGTCTGTTGATCCTTCTTGCAACTCTTGTTCTTCCAAATTCGACACCTGTAACCTATAATCACAGACTTTGGGAGGGGGTTGTGGTGTTTAGGAGCTTGCCTCAATCAAGCCACTGAAGGACACTTAAGTCTTCCAAACTGCTTTGTCAGATAGAGAGTGCATGCCCTTGTGAATCAGAGGAAAAATCTAAATGAAAACAATGATAGAAAGCATAATGATATCACCTTGTAGTGAAGATCTCATTGGAGGAAGATGATCTTCATTCCATGAGGAGATAAATGCTCAAATTTGCAAATACAAACACACAAACAATACAAGTTTGCTCTTGTGACACTATGAAAGCCTTGAATCACCTTGAGAATGCATAAACATAACAATTCCCATCTAGTTTTTAAATGAATTCCTAATCATGCTTTTATATGCAACTAGAAGCATTCCTACCAAGATTTTGTAAATTCAAACTTATCATGTCAGCCTAGGGACCAAATAATAGTCATAAAATGACACTTCAAATTTGGGCTTGACCCAAAATAGGGCAGGACTAGGGCACGAGCACCCAAGTCCTCCCTCCTATTTTGGGTAGGGTTAAGGTCAATGGGTCCTCCTAGATCCAATTTATCATGAAACCTAGGTTTCATTCCATTTGGATGCCAAAATATGAAGTAAGATGTCCTAAATGCATGCAAAAGACCCGAGAGATAAACCTTCTGAGGCAAAAGCCCCCAAGGGGACATTTTATGATGTTACATTTAGCCCCCACTTTAATGTATGTCTAAACATGAGGCCTATACATGCATTAACGTATGGTCATAAACATAGAAAACACACCAAGCATGGAGAAGACATGCCAATCACATAGAAGATAGTAATAGGCATGTGAAATAGAAAAAGATAGTTACAATCATGCAAAACACAGAGAAGAGAGTCAATGCATAGAAGACACATTTATGCATGGAAGACAAGCATGATTTCTTTTCTTTTCTTTTTCTCATATATATGAAATGCAGATGCAAGTACTGGAAAGTAAACAAACCTCCAATAATATAGGATGCACTAATCAAGCAAGTCTTTAGACTATATATATGGGGCAACACACACACAAGACACACAAAACCTTGTAAAATGTAGGATGCACTCATCGAGCAAGTCTTTAGACTGCATATGGGCTGACAAACATGCCAAACTAAACAAGCACGCCAAACATACACACTTGAAGACATGGAGAAAACATGATAGACAAGCGATGGTGTGTTCCCTATTTCTAGGCTCATCACCATCTCAGGCACATTACAAGCACACACTGATGATTGAACTTCACCACAACAATCATCAAAAACATGCTTAAGGGTTGAGTTAGTCATGGAACCGCTCCCCACCTCTGCAGAGGATTTTTGAAAATGACAGGATGATGCAATCTTCTCTGAGAAATACACCATCCCTACCTCCGCAAAGGGCTTTAGATAAAAAAGGACATACGTGATATCCTGCCTTTGCATAGGGCTTACATGATTGATTGATTGATTGTAAACAAACTCAAGATGCAGGATGCACTCATCAAGCAAGTCTTTAAACTGCACCTGAGGACAAGCACATAGCTAACATCTACAACATATAACTTACCTTATATATGCCCCCACCTTAAGGTGATTGATATCAGGTATCAATATCAAGCACGTTATGGTAGGAAGAAAACACACAAGGGAATACAAGCTCTCACAAAGCCCATGCCCCCCAAATGTGACATGTACTTCATGATCGCCAAATGTTCCCACAAACACATCCTTGCAAGAAACATGTTAGTGTCTACAACATCATGATATACAACAACATCAATGCATATGAAATCTAAGGTATGCAAGATTCAAGGTAGACAAAGTGCATAGAGTAGTAGTATTGTTATGATTTGTAAATGAGATAGAACACCATCAAAATCACTATGCGGAAAGCATGAGTGCTTCCACTAGCCAAGCGTCGGATAAGATATACAACCTCATCATCATATTAGGAACTAAGTCCATTTTTTTATTGCTCTCGAAAGGGACAGTAGGTCTAGATCAGTAAAAATGTTTTTCATCATCTACCCACTAGGTGGAAACACTAGAGGAAGGGAAACAATCAATCAGAGAGGAGAAGTGTCTTAGGGACAATCATGTAGGAGAGTGCCCCCAGGTCACCAACCGTGACGCTATGTCTATAAGACACAACACACAATGATGAAATTAGAGAGAGAGGAAATATAGAAGAATGATAATACAAATAGAAGAAGGTCACAATAGAGGTGGTCTCCTAGTATCTCAAACCTTACGGGAGAATCCGAGGTCATCCCAGGAGTCCTAAACAACACATAACACATCACGGGGGAAGCACATCATGAGAGAGATAAAGAGTTAGAGATACTTACCTGTAGGATCTTCATACTAAGTCTTGTCATCAAGAAAATCATTGTCATTTCCCCAAACATAAGGTATAATTGTCAAGTCATTGTCCTTATTCTTTTGTTCATTCTTAAATGCTTCTTGGTTTGTCTCAATGTTAGGTGGAATGTGTTCTTGTTGAAGTTCATTAGCACACATATGCTCTCCTCTTAGGTGGTGAGAGAAGAAAATTATTTTGAGTGATCTCAACATCTATCCTTGAGGTTTTCAATGTGAAGACAAGTCTTTATTTAGCTGAATGTTTGGATCAATGTTTTCTTATTGAGATGCAAGGTAATCTTGTCGCCTTCTCTTACTCCTTTTTGCATGTTGAATTTGTTGTGCTTTACGGCTTAGTTTTTGGAACATAGGGCTTTGCTTTGTCATGGATTTTTGTGTTGTAGAGGAGAAAACATCATGAGAGACTTTCTCTTCTATTGTAATTGAAGAAGCATGATATCTTGTAAAAGTTCTATTGTAGGGAAAGTGTCATTGATTTCATCATTTTGCACCAACATACTCTCATGGGAAGGTTCATTTTTGAAAGAATGATTAGAGGATAAGTTTATGTCATCATTACATGGAGTAGGTGTTGAATGCATGGGAGAAGTTATATCACCATCATCTTTTTCCTTGCTACTCATGGAGAAAAACTCAGTTAAGCTTTCTAAAATCATAGGATATTCACTCATGAGGGTTAAAATTTGGTAAAAATCAAGATCTTTGATAAATGCATGTAAAGATACCATTGAAAAATGACATGAAGATGACATTTAAATGTAAGATCAGATTTTGAGAAGATTTTTAAATTGATGCAAAAGACAAGTGCAGAATTATATGTAAAAATGGCCTTAAATGCTTGATTTTTATTTTATTTTTTACTTTTTCAATGCAAATGAATGGAAACAAAGGGTATTGTAAGGATTTTTGTCAAGGGAAGAAAGTTATATTTTTTATATCAGTCCAAAACAGCAATAGTATCCTTCTCAACACACTCTTGATGCAATGCCAAGATAATGCTAAGTCAAAATATAGTGAAAATATGTCAAAATAAACACTTTTTCACCAAAACTCAATGTAAAAGAGCATAAAAAAAGGTGTTGTGAGTAAAATGATGATGAACAGAAAATTATATCAGAAAAAAAAGCCACTTAATGTCAAAATAGCCAACACAACATGTTTTTAGTGCCACTTAAGGTCAAACCCTAGTGAAAATATAGCAAAAATAGGCTATTTTTCACAGTTTTTCAATTCCAAGATCTAGCAAAAGAGGTGTTGTAATTAATTTTAGGAGGTGAAGAAATAATATCAATGGTATTAGTCACCTCAATCCATAAAATTGATCACAACACGCTTGGAGTGAAAACTAGGTCAAACCCTAGGGCAAAAATGGTCAAAATGTGTAGTTTTTTGCCAACTTTTCAATGCAAGAGGCCAATTAGAAGGTGTTGTGAAATTTTTATAGGAGGGGAAGAAATTAATTACCCTGATAACAACCAATTTGTTTTAAAATACCCTTCACAACATGCCTATAGTGCAAGTTTGGAGAGTCGATAAGGCCAAATTTAGTGAAAATCATTGTTTTTTAAGCCCTAGGTTTTAGATCTTGACACAAAATGCTATGTGAATGTCTCAAAGTCTAATTTATGATGAAAATAAAATGATCTCAGATCTGAAAATGAATTCCAAGGTCTAATATGCAAAATGCTAATGCAAATCTAATGAAAATGCATGAAAAATGCTAGTTTTTGTTGAAATTTTCTATGCAAAAATGCAAATATTTTAAATCTAAATGCAAATTTACACTAAAATGCAAGACAAAATCTAAATTACAATTTGAATGAGCTTCTAAAATTAGTATAAAAATATGAAAGAAGATTTTGCCTACTAACCTTGGATTTTGGAATTACTAGGTTTAATGAAAATTGTCAAAATTTCTACAAAAGCCTAGCAAATTAATTATGAAAATGCAATGTAAATTATTGAATTTTTGGATTTTTATGTAGTTTATATCAGATCTGATCTAAAAATCATGAATTATGGAAATTTAGGAAGAATTGATGCAATTTAGTAAGCTATATGAAAATGCAAGCTAAGGTTTTCAAATTTTTGCAAATTTTTCAATTTTTTTGTAATTTTTTCAATGGAATAAGATGAAAGACTATATAAATAAATGAAATCAATCCAAATCTGAAGACACATACTCAAAAAGTTGCAATTTAAGTCCAAAAACATGGGTTCACCAAAATGTTTAGGGGGGAATGGGATTGTTGATGTTTTAGTGTTTGATTGTTTGAATCTGCCTTTCCACCTTAACATTCAAGGACCTAGGGTTGAGTGGCAGGCACTATCATACCCTAGGGTCACTGTGAGATATGGGGAAGATTGGATTAGGCTGTTTAATTGCTAATTTTCTCTCTCCTATGCTCAATTAACCATTAAAACCCTAATTATGTGAAAACAACAATAAATAGATGAATTACAGGAAATGCTGCTACAGGAGGATGTAAAATAACAAATCATAGCATACCTATTTTTGGGGTTTGAAGATGGAAATGTCAGGGACTAAGGTGCGGGTGCCCAAGTCCAAGGTACTAGTTTCTTTGTGGGATCCTCACCTCCTTTTGACACTGATCTTCACTGTAACTTCTATTTCTAGAAATTTAGCTGCGAAGGACACTAGTGTAGGCACCCCAGTCCTGAAAAGGCTCCAATGTCCTACTTCTCTTCAGATCCTGAATCCTTTATGTATGCTGATCCTTCCTACAACTCCACTTCTTCCAAATGTGACACCTGAAACCTGTAATCATAGAATCTGGGAGGGGGTTGTGGTGTTTAGGAGCTTGCCTTAGTCAAGCCCTAAAAAGACACTTAAGTCTTCCAAACACCTTTGTTAGATAGAAAGTGCATGCCCTTGTGAGGTAGAGGCAAAATCCAAATGAAAACAATGATAGAAAGCACAAGGATATCACCTTGTAGTGAAGATCTTATGGGAGGAAGATGCTCTTCATTCCATGAGGTGATAAATTCTCAAATCTGTAAATACAAACACACAAACAACACAAGTTTGCTCTTGCAACACTATGAAAGCCTTGAATCACCTTGAGAATGCATAAACATAACAACTGCCATCTATTTTTTAAATGAATGCCTAATCATGCTTTTATATGCAACTACAAGCATTCCCACCAAGATTTCGTAAATTCAAACTTATCATGTTGGCCTAGGGACCAAATAACGGTCATAAACTGACACTTCAAATTTGGACCTAACCCAAAATAGGGTAGGACTAGGGCACGAGCACCCATGTCCTCCCCCCCCTGTTTTGGGTAAGGTTAAGGTCAAGGGGTCCTCCTAGGTCCAATTTGTCATGAAACCTAGGTCTCATTCCATTGGGATGGCAAAATATGAAGTAAGATGTCCTAAATGCATGCAAAAGACCCAGGAGCTAAACCTTATGAGGGAAAATCCCCCAAGGGGACATTTTCTAACATTACACGTATATAACATGACCTACATACGAAATGTGAAACCTTCTTTATTATGCATCATCATTTAATTCATCTTCGGGTCTGATTTTTTATATATTAATACTTAACCCCCTTTTTTGCCTATCAAGACCCCTTATGATAATAACCTACGGGTCCCACCAACTTTAAACCACTTTTAACCCTTATTTGAAATCTGCCATTGTATGTATATTCTTAGATGCAAACATTGATATATACAAACACAATGCAACATAAAGTAAGATTTGAACTCTTGTAAACTGTATTGCATATTCTTTTCAAGTTCAGGTATGTATGTTCACTACTTTGTATTTGAATGCATTAGTCTTCAACATACAATACAAACTGACATACAAGCGCGGACTTACCATTTTATTCACTCGACCTCTAAACTTAATTAGTTTCATCCTTGCATATAATAGGTTTGATCATTCAAAATGTGCATGAAATCAACAAAATACAAAAATCCCAATTAAACATAACAGGATAATACAAAGACCTCATATACAAATAAATTTGTATATGACATACAAATGCCAAAACATAGTATTTTACAAAAACCCTCATATTTCACAAAATACTAGGAATTTCAAGTTGGTTCAAAAAGAAACCCTAAATCATTTTTCACAAAGAACCCACTAGTACCCTCTATTTTTTCCTCTAGCGCTGGGTATTTTGATTTTCAACATTTCTTGTACCACCTACCCTTTTCCCTTTACCACCAAGCAAGACCAAACACAAGCCAAAAGAAAAACCACAACACGGGTCCTCATTTTGCTAAAGGGTAAAATGGGGCATGTTGTGAGCATCACAACATGTAGCTAGCCATACTTTATAACCAAGACAGATTAGATGGCTTTTCATTCATACCTTCCAAAGAGCATAATTTGTCCCATCAAAATGTAGAGCTTCCTTCTTATAAGACATCCTAGATCTTCCTCAAGTTGCTAGGCTTTCTTTAGAGGAAACTGCTCTGATACCATTTGTTGAAATATACTGAACGATTGAGAGGGAGGAGGGTGAATCAGTTCTCACAAAAACTTAGCTTCACATGCATATCAAAATATCAATAGATTAATAATTCATAATCAAATTTAACCATGAAAGCATGTAACCGTTAACTTAATAACAATCACACATTGAACATTGTAGACACCAGTTTTTTTATGTAACCCTAAAAGGGAAAAACCACGATGGGTGTTAGCCCACAAAAATGTATAAGTTATAGCAATACTAAAAATAGAGGCTCATTGCCTACAAGGCTCATTGTCCAAAATGCTCACTACAAAGAATGGCTCACTACCTAAGGATGGCTCACTACTGAACGGTGGCTCACTGCCAAGATGGTGAACTGATTGAATAACATCTACTCCATGCCAAGGTTTAGTTCCATTGGTGCACAATATGACTCCTCTGCTCTTCTCTTTCACACTTTTGCACTTATCTCTTCATATTCACAAATCACACACTTTTACAATGTCATTACATACTTTTACACAATTCATCAACCTTGGAATGTACATCAAGGTTGGCATTACATTCATCAACCGTTTGATTAATTTCCAAGGTCGGCATTACAAACATACATAAAATAAGTCTGGACCTAATACACATTTAGCTAAGGAAAAGATGTAAGAATGTATGTGGATTATGCCATGCCTTAGCTGGGACTCAAACACAATCCTCCATGCTACAAAACGCTTGTACAATCTTCGATGCATCTCCGCAAATGATGAATTCAACGAGGTCATCCAAGACTGATGATATCACCAGGTATCCAATAACATTCTTCATTCATGATCCAATTTTCTCTTTGTAGACCAATCCAAAGGTAGGAACATGATCAAGAGACATCCACAAGCACATTGTAATCACTAGGAACAACCACACAATCTCTAATCACTCTGTCAATAAGATTCTTCAAACTGGAGCACAAGAACAACACTGTCAGCCACTGTCATGAGTAAAAGATAGCTTGTAGACTACCAAATCATGAACCATTATATTTCAAGGTAGTTAACATCATCACAAAATTAACTCTAGAATTGCAGACAAAAATATTTTAATGTGGGGGAATGCGGAGATGAATACTTTCTCCCTGTCACAATTGAATACATAGAAAAAGGAGGTTTTACTCTGGTGTACACAACTCGCTCAAATCTTCATACCAAAGGCTCAAACTTGGAATATAACATCTTCAGATAGACTTCTAAATCACTTCCAATTCGCAGACAAAGATATTCATTCTATAGGAAATGCGGAGCTATCTTCTAGACTGTTCTTTAGAGTCTAATACACTGTTTCAACCAAAGGGGTTAATTTTCTCAATATCCTCAACATTAGAATCACTTACATAGGTAAATACAAAGCATCTTACTCATGAAAAGCAAGGAACAAAATAAGAGCATAGTTGACACCAATGACAACATAGATATGTTACATCAATGACAACACTGATTAGGCACATACTTGCAACAATCACTGCAACACCAATTCAACATAATTAGGTTGAGATAGAGTCAATTTTTTTCCTTCCTATCTCTGTAAATTTTGATACCAAAGATTTTTTTTGCTGCCCCCAAATCCTTCATAGTAAATGATTTTACTAACTTTTGTTTTAACTCACTTATGTGATCCATGTTAGACCCTGCTACAAGCATGTCATCAACATATAAACATGAAATAATGTAGTTGTCGTTATCCAACCTATTAAAATAAACACAATGGTTAGAATTACACTCAATGTATCCTTTCTTAGCCATAAAACTATCAAATTCCAAGTACCATTACTGAGGTGCTTGTTTCAGGTCATATAATCTTTTCTTTAATTTGCACACCAGTTTCTCCTTACCTTTGAACTCAAATCCTTGGGGTTGTTCCATATATATCTCCTCCTCCAAATCACCATGGAGAAAGGTGGTTTTCACATCTAGCTATTCCAAATGCAAATTTTTAGTAGCCACAATACTTAAAATAGTACATATAGAAGTCATCTTAACAACTAGAGAAAATATCTCACCAAAATCAATGTCTTTTTCTGTGCAAATCCTTTTACAACTAACCTAGCTTTAAACCTGTTCTTACCTCCATCTTCCTCTTTCAACCTATAAACCCATTTGTTTTGTAAAGACTTTTTACCTGCAGACAACTTGCATAATTCCCAAGTCTAATTTTTTAGCAAGGAGTCCATTTCTTCTTCCATTTCATGCTTCCACTGAGCTTTTGTATCCACCTTCATAGCTTCATCATACGCTTCTAGTTCACCAGCATATGCTAACAAAATAGAATACAAAGAAGGAGAAAACATGTCGAGAGGTCTACTTATCCTTGTTGATGGTCTAATATTCACTAGAGTTTGTGGTATTTGTTGTTGCTATTGTGGAGCATGAGGAACCATTGGAACATTGCTATCTGGAGTATCATCTAGTACCACACAATCCTTTTCTTTCTTCTCATGCTGCTGCAACTGATCTTTGTACAACACCTTCTCATTGAATACAACATCCCTGCTTCCCACAATTTTCTAATTTTCAAAATCCCAAAGCCTATAACAAAATTCACCAGTGCCATATCCAACGAAGATACATCTTTTTGATTTTGCATCCAACTTGGTTCTATTTTTAGAATCTACATGTGCAAATGCTTCACATCCAAAGGTTTTGAGAAAAGAATAACTCACCTTCTTACCTGTCCATGCTTCCTCTAGAATACCATAACCCAAAGGAATTGAAGGACATCTATTAATTAAATATACAGTAGTATTAACGTCCTCTACCCACATGTTTAAAGTCATCCCAACATGCAATCTCATGCTCCTTGCACGCTCCATTATTGTCTTGTTCATGCGCTCAGCCACTCACTAGTAGAATTTGGGCAAATAAATCACTACGTGACCAAAACTTTTAGTCATTCTACTAATTTTTTGCAACACAACTATAAATGACTAAATAAATGACTAATTTAATCGTCGAGTAAAAAACACAACTAAATAATTAGTCACAAAAATAAAAATTAGAAAATATGAGTAACAATATTCACATTAGCAATATCTTTCTCTTTATTATGCTAAATTTTGAAATGGCCACTCCTGCTCCTCTTCTCGCCCATGCACCTGGTTGTCAAGGTTTGGTTGCTGCTAAGTTAATCACAGGTTTTTCCTTAGCTGTTGGTGTGGTTGCAGCTACTAGAGCGTCATTCATGATAGAGGGCCTTGCTATTGGGGATACGCCTATGACTATGGCTGCTATGGTTGGGGGTTTGTAGGTTTTTCCTAAAACTGTTGCCATTAGAGTGTTGTTCACGTCTGTGACTGTTGCTGCTACTACTAAGTCATCTGTAGAGGTGGCTTCCTTAGAAAAGGGTAAATCTTTCTTAGCCACTACTCAAGGGAAGCGTCAGGGATTACCTTTGCCCTATGCTACTTCTACTATATCTCTTTGGTTTGAGGTTTTGGAGAATGAGGAATTTTATTCCTCTCAAGCCTTGATTTGCAGATTCAGCCATTTTTGGCCACACCTTCATGCCCTAAATAAATGGATCTTAGATTCTTGGGGACCAATTACTAATGGTAAGATTGAAATCTACCCATGTGCTAGAGGTTTCTTCATTGTTACATTTGATGATATTGAGGACCGTAATGTTGTGTTTGAGGGTTCTATTTGGTTGTGGGATCAGCATCCCCTAGTGCTGCATCCCTGGTTTCCACTTTTCAATCCTGCAACTAATTCTTTGAATCTTTTTTCCATCTGGGTTAGGCTTCCTAACCTCCCTCTTTAGTTTTGGAGCAGGTTTTTCTATTCTATGATTGGGAATGCTTTACGATGGTTTATTATGGCTGATCCTACTACCTTACAGGTTACGCATACAACTTATGCTCAGATTCTTGTGGATCTAGATTTATCTAAGGCAATCCTTGCTGAGATTATTTTCAACATTGCTGACCATTCCTGGTGCTAGAGTTTGGACTATGAGGGTATCCCCTTTTGCTGTCGACGTTGCTTTGGCACTAGTCATTTAGCTGAGCAGTGTTTACGCTCCAAACCCAAATCTCATTTGGCTTCTTGGTGGCATGATGTTCAACCCATAGACTTCACTATTCCTCATGTGGCTTCCACTCCCTGCTTTCCTTCAAATGCGACACCCCAGTCCAATGTGCATTCTCCTCTTCCTAGCCTGGAGACATTGGTTGCCGGTGTACAGGTTTCTTTTGCTACTGGGGTGCTACCTATTGCTGCTACTATTGTGCTATCTATTTCAAAGGTTGTTGCTACAACTACTGGATTGCTAATTGCTATTGCTGCTACTGTGCCATCTGTTTTAGAGGTTGTTGTTGCTACTACTACTTGTGCACCATCTATAACAAGGAGTGTTTCTATTGTTGGGGCTGCTGCTGAGACATCCCCTATTATTAGGGAGCTATTTACAATTGGAACTACTGCTATTAGTGTGCCATCTATTGATGGAGCAGATGCTATTGTGAAGTCTTCCTCCTCTCCTCATGTTCCACACCCTTCTATGATTTTGGGGAAAGCCTCACCCCCTTCATCTCCTTTTTCTATAGATGGAGACAATGGTCCAAAGAAGGAAGCGAGGTCTTCCTAAGCATGTCTCACTGACCCGCACTCAAGTCAAGGGTGTTCAAAGATCTGGTTATGATGTTGTTTAGTTTTTTTGTTGTTCCTTGCAGCCTCGCTGTGTTGATGTAGCTTTGTCAGATGTGTTGTAGATGTGCTGTCTCTGACTCGTTTAAGGCCTTATTTTGCCTTGGGGGTTTCTTTGTAAAGGGTTCTGGACCCTCTTTTCCAACTAAACTAATCAAAAACAATATTAACATTAGCAGTTATTTTTTGTCTATATTATTAATATTATATTATCAATTTTTTTTATATTAGCATACATATATATATTTGTCCTAACCTATTCAAAGTTCAATTATAATAATTTCATACTTATATTTAATATTTTGTATTCTATTATTTAATATTATAATAATAGTAAGTAATATTATTTAATTTGATCTATATAGAAATATATGTTATTTGGATTCTATTGTATTTTTATATATTATAATAGTAGTAAATAATATAACCTATATATACTATTATATATATTTGTAATTAAATATATCTATAGTACTAAATAAATAATAACCTATATATTTTTATATTTAAATATAATAGAAAATAATAGTAAAAATAATAGTAAATATAATCATACTTATATTTAATATTTTGTATTCTAACCTATATATATTATAATAGTAGTAAATAATATAACCTATATATTTTTATATTTAAATAATAATAATACAACCTATATATACTATTATATATATATATATTTATAAATATAATTATATTGTATATAATTATATAATTTAATCTATATTATATAAAATATATAATATATTAATTAAATTTTTATTAAAAAAGAATATAATAGTTATTAATATATATATATATAGTTTTGTTATATAATATAATATATAATAATAATTAATATAATTATATATTTATAATTATTTTTTTATTATAAAATATAAATATATTTTTTATTATATAAAATTTAATATATACTTAGGATAAAGGATGCTTTATTTATATATACACATTTGAATTTTAAAAATATAATAAAAATTTAAAAATTTTATTTTAATATAAAAACATTCAAATATTTAATATAAGAATATTAAAATTTGTAAAGAAGTTTCCATTAATTTAATTTAAATATTAAAATATTAATATCTTTAATATAAATTGATAACATAATGTTAAAACCTAAATGTGCTCATTATTAGGATATTTGCTGTAATTTTCATTTTAATAAACATACTCTTAAACCCTCGCCAAAACCATATTTTTAGGTTGCAACTCGTGAAATTGGAGGATGAGCAGTCAATAAGGGAGGATGCGTTTGGAGGGAAATGCAAAAAATAACTGAAAAAATGGTAGAAAATGATGAACAACTGAGATTTGAACAACCAAAAAAATGGTAGAAAATGATGAATGGCTGAGATTCATTTAAATGCATTGAATGTAAATTTCATGTCCATTTCAAAATGTGCACCTAATTTTATTCATTCATTTTGGCTCCAACTCCATAATGCTTCTCACTCTAAAATGCCTGGCTCCACCCCTTATCACTTTTGCAGGGGTTTTTTGTAGTCTCTGAATGGTCTCAGCATTAGACGCATCATGGGAATGGGTTGGCACTGGTAGTCACTCTAAACTAGTCCATGCCAGGCTCAAATGGGATTGTTTTAATGATAGAGGCATAATATCTAGTTTGCTTATCATTTCAATAGGGCACAAAGTTTGGTTTTACTATGAAAGTTGTGGTTGCTCACTATTGTATTAGGGCATGAAGCTGCTCACTCTTTCTAAGGGGTCATGGTGATATTGATGTGAGAATTCTAAGAGTGTAATGACAGAAACTCACAAGGGATAGTCTTCAAAAGTTGTCGACCACTCTATGGCAAAGTTTGAATCAATTTTTTGATTGGTAACACTCTTGAAAACCTTGAACCCTAGTTTGTTTTTCCTTATCGAGAAAGGGTATGCAAAATTGACTTTATGGCATTTGAATGTAGTTTTGTATTACCTGGGGTTTATTGCATATTGTTTCAAGGGTTTATTACTATCGAGTTTCTATTTCAAAGGGTCTAATATATATTGGTTGTCGACTGCACCTAGGGCATTCCAACCTAGCAATGTTTCAATACTATTTTCTAATGGTTTATGGTGACATGTATTTGAAATTGGTTATATGCAGTTATGAAACTGAGTTTGATGGTTTTCTAGTTATGACAATATTTGAAAACAGTTACAAATATGGGTTGTGTGATCAACCACCACGAACACAATATAAGTTTTTTGAACTTCAATCTAGGGCTTCTTGATCACTATGAAAAAGTGATGAGCACAGTGTTAAAGTGTTAAAAAAATGAAAGCTTTCTTGAGTTTCAAATCTAATTGAAATACTCAAGAAATGAAGTACAAATGAAAAGCTATGATATAAATTCACTATTTAAGAGTTCATGAGTTGAGATGGATGTTCTTTTGAATAAGGAGAAACACATTTTATAGTATTCATTGTGTTGCAGGTGTAGAAGTAAAGGTTCTTGAGTTTCAAATCCAAATGAGACTTTCAAGAAAAGAAATTCATTGATACAGAGTGATTCTCTATTTGTATGCCTTTTTGAATTATTCAATTCTTCAATAAATGATGTAAAACAATCAATGAGACAAGTTGCCAGTGAGGCACATCATTTATATGTTTTGACTTGCTAGTGAGGCTGAAATTAGTGAGATTTTTCTTTAGCCAGTGAGGCTATAACCAATGAGGTTTTGCTTTTCTAGTGAGGCAGTTGTCAGTGAGACATTGAATGTAACCAATGAGGTTTTGATTTGCCAGTGAGGCTTAATGAAGTAAATTTTCAGAGTGATTTTTTCTCCCTGCACAGGGTTTTCCACTCATAAATATTGTGTTGTGGCTCCTCTTGATTTGTGATTTATTTATGTCTAATCAATCATATTTGTTCAAGTATTTTAGTCTTCATTTCATGGTGCTTCTCTCAACATTTGAATATTTATAATACTTGAAGTTTATATGCATAAATTTGTGAGGATTAATTAAGTTAGATTTGATTTATAACTTGAATCACCGATTTACCCCCGCCTCTCAGTGATTCTATACTCCAACAACATCATTCTCCAAACATAGGAGTGTACATACACATATGAAATCATTAGTTCATAAATGACTAAATAAGTGACTACCATGACAAAATAAATGACTACCATGACTAAATAAATGACTAAACCATGACTAAATAAATGACTACCATGACTAAAATAAATGACTACCATGTCTATATAATTGACTACCATGAATAAATAAATGTCTACCATGACTAGATAAATGACTACCATGACTAAATAAATGACCAGTTAACAACAATCAATGACTAAATTAATGACTACATATACTTCCAAATTGATCAATCAAAATAATGAATAAATGATTAAAAATAGTTTAGTCCTGAATTTGGTCATGTTATAAATGACTGAGAATAAACTACTAGTGGTTTCGTGACAAAGCTTAGTCACATATATAAAAAATTTAGTAATTTTTTAAGTCATTTATTGTCGTTTTTCTACTAGTGACTCCATTCTCCTGTGGAGTCCCTGGAACCATTTTCTGCCTATGAATTCCATTAAAGGAACAATAATCCTCAAATTCTTTGTTACAATACTCACCACCATTATTAGATCTGAGATATTTTAATCCTTTACCCATCTCATTCTCAACCAAGCTTCTCCATTTCTTAAATGTTTCAAATACATTAGATTTTTACCTAAGGAAATAAGTCCAAACCTTCCTAGTTGCATCATCTATGAATGTAACATAATACTGAAAGCCACTGAGAGAAGATATCTGAGCTGGTCCCCATACATCTGTACACACAAGATCCAACTTTTCATCTTTCTTTTACTTCCCATCCTTGTGAAAACTAACTCTTTTTTGTTTACCATACACACAAATTTCATAAAAATCTATATTAATACATTTCAGACCTGGTAAAACTTTCTTAGAATGAAGTACCTTCATACCTTTTCACTCATATGCCCAAGTCTGTTATGCCACAACGTTGTCTCAAAATCTGCAGCAACTATTTCAGTCTCTACATACGAACTTGCAACAACTATTCCTAAACCTATTTGATTATTTTCTACAACAACTGAAGTAGAAGGAACAATATGACCTATACAAAGATATAAGTTGCCTACTTTCACACCTTTTGCTGCTATTAAGGCACCTCTTGTAACCTTCCAATTTTTTTCAGTAAAAGTAACTGTGCAACCTTCATCACCTAGCTACCTTTCTGAAAATAAATTCCTATTTAGCCTTGGAACGTGCCTTAGCTCTTGTAGTAGCCAATGATTCCCATTCTGCAACTTAATCTTGTTTCTTCCCTTTCCAACAATCTAACAAGGTTCATTATCTCACAAATAAACCAGCCCAAAATCCCCTTAGACATAATCAAGAAAATAACTTCTATGGGGTATAGCATGAAATGAGGCCCTTGAATCTAAAACCCATGAATCATCATAATTATCTAGGGAAATAATCAAAGCATCATCTTTGATTTTATTACTCACCACATTTGCCTCCTTATTACCTTCTTGTTTGTCTCCTTCTTTAATCTTCCAAGACCAAAAATCTCTCTTCAAATAACTCAGTTTCCCATAGTACCAGAAATCCTTCTTTCCTCTATATTGAGACCTCTTGTCCTTTGATTTTCCTCGTGACTTCTCTTGACCTCAAGAACTTTTTCCTCTCCTTTGATCTTCATTTACTTTCTACATTCAAAACATGGCTTGATGTGGATCCACCTAAGCTTTTCCTATGAATTTCCTCACTCTGAATAACACCAACAACATCATCAAATTTTAAGGTATTTGAACTAGAAATAGGGTTACTAAAGGCCATTACCAAACTATTCTAGATTTTAGGAAAAGAACATAATATTAGGAGAGCTCTAACTTCTTCATCAAAAATTACATTTAAAGAAGTCAATTGATTGGTAACTGTGTTAAACTCATTTAAATGATTAGTAACCGATCCACCTTCTACCATTTTCATATTAAATAAATGCTTCATAAGAAATACAAATTTTGAAGTAGAAGGCTTTTCATATAACTTTACCAATGTATCCATCAATTCCACTGTTGTCTTTGATTTTGAGATATTGAATGCCATTGATGGTGCCAAGCACAAATGAATGCTTCCTAGTGCCTTTCTATCCAGAAATTCCCAATCCTCATCCATCATTGCTATTAGTTTCTTGGCTTTTCCTTCCAATGGCCTCCATAAATCCTTCTGATAGAGATAATCCTCCATCTACATCTTCCATAATTGATAGTTCTGCCCATTGAATTTATCTACCTTCAATTTGTGGAGGCCATTGGAAGGAAAATGGGTAGAAATATCAATTATGGAAATTGAGATAATCCTTCTGATAGAGATAATCCCACTTAACTTTGAGGCTCCCACTCAACCGTGAGAGATTCTTGCAAATGATAATGAAACACAACCAACTATAATACCACTTGTTAGGAATAACATGTAGAAGATACCAATTAAATGCAAATAAATATTAAGCAGAGGAAAGAAAAATACACAGAAATGATAATAGCGAGAGACAATTTTAACGTGGTTCACCCAAAATTGGGCTACATCCACCAATAGAGAGTACAATATTATTATCTAGCAAATAGAATTGATTACAACTAACAATCTCCTGCAACTCAATATTGCTGCAATATGCTACAATACAATATCAACAGAAACCCTAACCCTTTACCCTTTTATCAAGCCTTATGTCACTTACAAAAATAGGGTGGGGAAAATTTAACCTCTGAGTTTGATTAGGCTCCATATAACAACAAAGGGAGCCTTATGGTGAGTAATCTTGGGGCTGTCGTGCCCTTGCACTGATAATTACCACAACATTCATAGGTGAGTTAGATGGACACTGACTAGAAGGATGCTAATTACTTCGGGGGACCAATGGCTTACAACCATTAAGCAAGCTACTAAATGCTTTAACCAATTCTACTAAGAGTCTCATATACCTCACACAATACAAAAATTGTTTTCACAAAGTGTTGGTATGCTTCTTTTTGATTTGGCACCATAAGGAAAGGCTAACACTGGTTAAGTCTTGGATTTCACCTTAACCAATTTGTATTGTGGTCCAAAGGAAAGATTGGCTTAGGGTCATCCCTTTTGGATGAAGTGCAATCCAAAAGTAGACCCTTCTAAAGGAGGATAGCATACATGAAAAGTAATAAAATTGAATGACTTAAATGTTTCTAATTCCTAAGATCACGTTGCCGTGTGAAGGAATATCATACACATTTAAAAAATTCCAAGCACAAAAAACACACATAAATTCTCTTAAGTAAATTGAAATGTGAGTTATAAAATTTGAAGCAATTCCAAGTATGGAAAACACATGTAAATTCCCTTAAGTAAAATTGAAATGTGTGCTAAGATTTAGTGATAATCAAGATTACACATGTATCAATTTCAAGTACAACAAACACATGTCAATTCCCTTAAGAAAAATGAAGTGTGAATCCTAAGACTTAGTGATAATCAAGATTACACATTTAAGCAATTTTAAGTGTGGAAAAAACATGTCAATTCCATTAAGCAAAATGAAGTGTGAATCCTAAGACTTAGTGATAATCAAGATTTGTCTTTGGTATACGTCTTGTATTAAATCACATTAGTAGTCTCAGTTATTTAAGTAGTTTTCAAGAAAAGGTGTGGTCTTCGACAAATGATAAGAGGCAAATCTTGATGTCCACTTGTATTCCACCAAAACAAAAAAGAATCAATAAACTTGTAAACCCAATTGTGAGGTGTAAAATGAGTAATCTAGAAATTTTCTAAGAAAGATGATTAGTTATAGAAAAAATAGATATTATGATCAAATTCTACATGAAATTCTATGCAATTTTAAAAAAATCATGAAATTTCATTAAGAAATGCAAAAGTTATAGCAATTTACAGCTTCTAAACAAAGGAGAGGTTTGACTGATAATACCTGATAAAGTTGACTAGATGGGCTGAAGATACCTATACTTCTGCGAAGCTGAGTGAACTAGCTTTCCATTGCAACGAATTTCATGAAAATCTGATAAACCTAAAAAAAGTTATGCAAAAAAGAAAAAAACAACCTATTTGAACATGTAAAAGTGAACGAGGGCAAACTTGGTAGTCACTTAACAGCTAGTGGTTAGGGCTAATTTGGTCACATTGATAGTTTAATGTTGGCATTTAAGTTCGTTATTAAGGTTTTAAAAAGGCCCTTGGCCCTCCATGTGACTAGGGGTTGAGCTCCTTAAAAAAAATTGAAAAAAAATTAAAAATTAAAAGTTAAAAATTAAAAATTTAACATAAAAATTATTAAAGTTTAAATGTATCCTAGGGTTTTTTTTTGTTATGGTTGGCAGTGCAGGTGGGCACAGGGTTTTGTAAGGGTGTGAAATAGGGTTTTGTGAGCAGAGGTGTTTGTGTAGGACAGAGGATTGAGTGAAGCATGGGGTGTCGGGGAGGAGCAGTGGAGCATGGGTGGCGGTGGGGTGCTTAAGGGTGGTGGGGTCAAGGGTTTATTGGTTGAGTGGAGGAGGCAGATCGATGTGGGTGGAGGGTATGAAGAGGTGGTTGACGGGATGGAAGGTTGGAAGGACCAAAGAGTGGTAGTAGGATTGTTGTAGGAAGGCGATAGTGGAAGGGAGGTCGAGGGCCTACAAAAAGGTTCTACTTTTTATTTTTATTTTTAATTTGTTTTGCTAAACAAAAAAATAATAAAACCTAAAGTTATTTTTACTATGCTCTGTGTGATATGCTTTTTTTGTTTCTATTTTATTTTTATTTTTTTAAATGTTTAAAACTAAAAAAATAAAATCTAAAGTTTTGTTACTATGTGGTGTTTTTCCTTTTTTTTGTTTTTTTTTTAAATTTTTTACTTTGAAGTTTAATTGTTTAAAACTAGGCAAAAAATTCAAAAAAAATTCAAAAAAAATTTAGTAATGAAAAGTAGGGGTGTTATATGTCAATTTTTACCTACAAGGCCTCTGAGACTCAATCATGAGATCGATTTTTGTGTAGGAGGTGACCTGTGAAACTTGAGAGAAATGATTTTAGATCAACAAATAAAAAATGCATAAACAAGTGAATGTATAAACTAGCTAATGGCAAGAGTGAGAGTACCGGGCATGCCAAAATGTGATAGGTGAAAACTATAATGCAAACATAAATGAAAGATGAACTAGATCAAGTACAAGTTACCTTCCTTTTGCACAAACAAATTGTCTACACTAATCGAGCGAATTGAAGTTGCACCTAAACTTAATTGATTGCTCCTTGCTCTTATTATGTGGATTGTTCTATTTCCTAATAATATAAATATTGATCTCCATAGGAATGAAAATGACAACATAAGTTTACTAAAATGAGAGATGCCCAAAAATGGAGAATGAAGCTCAATTTATAGACATGTGAGATAGCAGATCTATGATTGAGGATGATCAGAAAGATCAATGGTTGAGGATTGTTGAGAGAATGTGCATGAATCAAAGAAGGAAATGTGTCCTTGTCCTCTCATGCATCAAGGGAGTTAATAGATCTAATTAAGGAGTTAATTGAATTGATTGATTAGATTACTGAATTGATTGGGTAGTTGACTGAGTTGATTGAGTAGTTAACTGAGTTGATTAACTAGTTAACTAGATGGACTAACTTGTTAACTAATTCGATTGATTTAGTTAACTAATTTGATTGATTAGTTATCTAAATTGATTGAGAGTGAAATATGGATGAGAGGGAATAATAGAAAATTAAATAAATAATTTATTTAATTTCATGAGCACATGGGATAAATGAATTAAATATTAAATTTAATTCTTTTTGGAGGAAAAAGACTAATTAAATAAATGATCTGAATTTACTTATTTAAATTGGAAGGAAATTGATTTAATTAAGTAATCAGGGTTATTTAATCAAATATGGAGGATAAATTGATTTAATTAAATAATTGGAATTATTTAATTAACATGGAGGATAAATTGATGATGATGGATAGATGAACCTAATCAAATAATTAAGAATTATTTAATTAAATAAAAGTATGGTAGATGAAATCCTGATCTAGGAACAGGTCAATTTTAGGTGTCTACATTAACCTTGACTTGACCTAGGGTTTCAACTTAGGGTTTGTTTGACCTAAGGTTTGACTTTGTTGACTTTATTTGACCTTTTGATGAAACCAAGGGTTTTGACTAACTATTGACCAAAATTTGACCTTGTGTTGGGACCAAGGGTTTGTAAACCTTCTATGTTGCTAATGTTTTTGTTGTTTTCTATTTGTGTATGCATGCAAGCCTAAATGAGTGCAAAACATTTTTTTTTTATTTATAGAAAGTAAAGTTCTTTTTCCTATTCCAGGAATCATAAAATGAATGCAAACTAGTATGAGATTACCTAATGTAATTGAATCTATGCTTTTGTTTGTTTTTGAATATGTGGATTAATTTTAATCTAAGAATAAAAAAATGTTTTTAATCTATGGAATTTCGAAAGGGAAATTTAACAATGTAAATCTACTTAGCCTATCAAGGAAAAAGAAACATGTATTTACTTATCCAAAGAGCAAAGTTTTGATTATCTAATTACTATGAAATGAAAAAAGTATGAAGGAACCTAGAATAAAAGAAGACATGTGAGCCTACACTACCCTTGTAAATCCTTGTATTGGCAACCTCTAATCCTCTTGCAATAGTGAGGTGATCCTCTTGGCAACAATAAGAAAAAGAAGCAAAATAAGCTTTGAAGCTTTGAAATGAGCTCAATGAGAGCTTGATGAGTACTGTGGCTTGTTATGTGAGTAGTGTATGGATGCAAAACAAGATTTTAGGAAAGCTAGACGAGATAACAAATCAAAGTAAAAGGTTCTAATGTCCTATGTGAGCACATGGATGCTTGATTTGGATAGCAATAACTTGCAAGAACTGTGTGCACACATGAAATTGCAACCCTTTGTGTGCTTGAGGGAGGGGGTATTTATATATTTCAAGAAGGGATGAAAGGTGAAGAAGAAGAAGAGCTAACTCAAATTGATTGAAGAGTTAACTTAGAAGAGACAAGAGTGATCTGGGCTAAAATTAGAGTGATCTACTCAATAAAAGCTTATCACTCAAGAAGAAGTGAAGAAAGAGGAATGCATGAATTGATAACTAAAGATGAAAAGAGATAAATATTCATGTGTGGGTGCATGAAATAGTTAACTCAACCTTAGGGGAAAAATTCCATGCAAGCAAAAGAAAAAATGGTAAAAAATAGAGTTATTTTGGGGTAAAAGTGCAAGTTAAATTGCGGGTAGAAAACATAATAGGGTCACCCATGGCTTGCCCCTTTCACCAGTCAAGGTCACCCAGGGCAACCCATGCCCAACCTTAAGAGGAGGGCACCTGGATGAAAGTGAATGATGGGAGATGGAAGAGGAGGAGGAAAGAAGGGGATCTGCCTAGATAGAAATAGGTCAATCATGTGTCAAAAACCAAATCTCCACTTGCAAAAGTAGGATCTCTCGGGGGAGATCTAGAAATAATAGGAGGAGATTTGGATTGGTTGAGTGAAACTAAAAACCAAAAGTTGGAGATGGCTTGGGAAGACCTCTAAAAAGCCTCTAAAGGGAGGAATGGATTAAAAACAATGGGGAAAGGTGAAAACACACCTACAATATGCATACAAGGCTTAGGAATGAAGTTGTAAGCATAGGAAATGCAAATTGACAAGTGTCAAAAAGTGTCAAAAGTGAAGGGAGAGAGAAAATGACAAAGGGGAAACAACACAAGATGGAAGAAAACACACATCACCAAGGGATTTTCTACTAAGAGGATGTTATTTCATCCTTACATGTACATGACAAGGATTGTGAGTCATCATTGGGGCCCTTGTGGAGGCTATGTGTGATTTTGGTGCTTACATAAACAAGAGATTTCCACTAAAGAAGCCATCTATGACAAATGAAACCCACTAAAAGTGAAGCTCCAACATAATCCTTGTATGAGATTATCAGTAAATATCCTTGGGTGATCTTTCATACCTACTGATATTGATCTCCAAGGTGGTTTTGATCTCCAAGAAGCAAGAAGAAACTAGCTATTCAAACCCTCAAGAGAGAAATAACCATATTCAAGCATACCAAATGAGCACTCAAACTCAACTTTTATTCTCCTTCTCTTTTCTCCATTGCACATCTTAGAAAAATAGAGTTTTCTAATATTTTCACCTTTTTATCCCACTTGAGTGGGGTGCCCAACATTAGGGAATTAAATGACTTTATTTCTTTTAAAATATTTGATGTCTTTTCAATAAAGTCACTTTTATAACTATATAACTAAGTTAAATATTTAATTTAACTTAGGAAAATATCATGTCAATAAAATAATAGATCAAATGAACTCCAAACATGGCTTTTGAAGCACCAACAACAATGCAAATGAAGAATGAGTGAAATCCAAGTCTATTGCACCGAATCACATCAAACATGGGACCACTACAAAAATAGTCAATTTAGGCCACATGTCTGAAATCACCCTAGAAAAGGTTAGAAGTGACATCCCACCAAAATGAATTCAAACCACATCCCCAAATAAACTGACTGAGCACCAAGATGAATAACTCCAAATGGGTTCCTTAACTATCCATGTTAGTCTATGAGAACCCTGGTGATAAACTAACCCAAAGAACTTAAGTTTCTTAGGAAGGGGACATTACAGTTCACCCTTCCCAAAATTGCTTTCCCACAAGCAACTTCAAATCTAACTACTACAAGATTTGTTCATTCTCCCATGTAACACCCTCTACTAGTAAGTTTTCCCACTTCACCAAGTATTCCCTGCTGACTCTCTTCTGCAAGGTACATTCTCTACTATCAATGATGGCCTAAGGTATTAGAATCAACTTACCTTCTTCATCAAGAGGAGGTAGCTACATAGAAGGTACAGCATTGTGTCCCAATGACTTTTTAAGGAGAGACACATGGAAGACATTGTGCACTCTACTCTCCATCGGTAACTCCAACTCATAAGCCACTTCTCGCACTCTATGAAAGACTCCAAACAGTCCATAGTATGGAGGATTTAATTTCTCTACACCACTCTTCTTAAGAGTGGACTGTCTATAAGGCTACAACATCAAGTAAACCATGTCATCGACCTTAAAAGGATGCTCGACCTTGTTTTGCTCTACATATTTCTTTTGTTGGTTATGTGCCTTCTAGATGTTCTCTTTCAAGGAAATTATTATGTCCTGACTCTCCATAAGTAATTCCTTGGCCTTAGGCACTCTACTATCCACAAACAACAAATCTAAGTATTTAGGAGTCTCATATCCATAGAGATCCATGAAAGGTTACATCTAAATAGACATATGATAAGTGGTGTTGTAGAAATACTTGCCAAAATGTGACCACTTAACCCATTTCATTTGCTGCCCTACTATGTAGTTCCTGATGTATCCCTCCACCCACTTGTTAACAATTTCTATTTTCCCATCTGTTTGTGGGTGATATCTAGTACTCAAAGTGAGCTCAATCCCACTTAATCTAAAAAGATTCTACCAAATATGACCTAGGATCCTTCTATCCCTATCACTAACTATGCTCTATGGCAATCCATATAACTTGAATACCTATCTGAAGAACAAATCAGTAACTTGAGTTCCTATATATGTGGTTGAAATCACAAAGAAGTGAGTAAATTTTGTCAATTGATCAACCATCACATATATACAGTCCCTACCTTGGGCCTTGGGTAAGCTTAGGTTAAATTCCATGGAGATGCACTCCCACTTCTGATTAGGAAAGGGTAGTGGCTGCAACAAACCAACAAGAAAGGAATGTTCATGTTTGTTCTACTAGAAAGTAGGACACTCCCTCACTTACTTTAGAAACTTACTTTTGAGACCTTTCCATGTAAACCACTCCTGAATCTACTTGTATGTTTTTAAATACCCTAGGTGACCTACCATAGGAACATCATGAAAGGAATTCAAAAATTTCTTCTTCATTTCTAGTCCTAGTACCAAAAATATTCTCTCTTTGTAAATGATAAGATCATTTTCAATTGCATAACTATCATCCCATATGGTTCAACCAATAATACCCATGGCCGACTTGTCCTTAGCATACTTAGTTGAAATCCACCCTCTCCAATTAGCTATAATCTCTCACAAGGAACATAAGTGAGGTCTATGGGAAAGTGCATTAGCAACCACATTCTTCTTCCCTTTGACATACACAATGTCAAAATCATACACCTGCAATCTACTCACCCACTTATGTTGTCTATCATTGAGATCCCACTGATTTATGAAGTATTTGAGGCTATTCTGGTCAGGTTTTGTAACATGCCATCTCACATTACCCAAAAATAACCACAATTAAACATCTTAACTATGAGTAAGAATACATCATGATTAACGTAATCACAGATAAGAAAAATAAATTAATATCATCATAATAATTAAGCATGTTATTCTTTTCTAGAACATAACAAAACTTAGAATTACAATATCTAAGGATAATTCATTAGTGAATGACCTTCATTATACAGGTACAAAGCTATGCTCAAGGCATCAAATATAGAAATATACATAATAACTGACTATCAAGTCATATAAAGAGTACACTGTATCTAGAACTTTGACATCTATTTTCATAAGCCTTAGCTTGTCTTCTACTTGGGAAGGAGAGCATCATTCGAATGCTTTTCCTCCAATCATAGACCAATGGTCTCCATCACAACTTCCTACCTAGAAGCAACCCTACCCTTCATAGAGGATATAGATAAAAGGAACCATTACGTTTGCCATTTGAGTGTCTGGCGTTGTGTCCTTCATAATGTCTCTCAGTCATAAAACTATAGATCCACTCTAGCTATGTATGATACTACTAGAAACAATGTGCCATTTAGATCACTATGGACTGACTAATACATGCAAAGATAGATGCATTACTTTGGCCAAAGATTTACTTACATACACATTTCACAATGAACGTAGTCGTATGTTCACCACCTCTACTCAACTTAGAATTTGTCTCATCAGTATTCATAGTTCGACCCTCATTTAGGTCTAGGATAGATAAGTTCAATTCACTCTTAGTCTAAATCTTGAACAATCAACTCCTGTCTTGGGAGTACGTTCAAATATGATATGTTTCTTTCACAATGAGGAACCTGTGACTCTATGTCACTCTATTCCATCTTTTCAAAATGGTAATATCCAAATTAGGTTTTCCAACTTATGACCTTCCTAGGTTTATAGTTTCATGTTTGTTGCAAGTATGGGCCTAACTGGTGTTGTCATTGATGTCAACATACTCCTGTTGCGATAATGATAAGGATTGGATGATCCATTTGTTGAGGATATTGAGTAAATTGGTCATATCAGGAACAGTGAAGATAGTAAGGTAAAAGTCCAAGCTAAGACGAGGATCAGAGAATACGGTTTAAAGGGTTTGTAGATATGTGTCTTAAGGTGATCCAATAAAGATTTAAGAGATCCACATGAAGATCTAAATAAGTTGTGGCCGTTCAAGTAAAACCGGTTCCGGCAAGTGTTTAGAGGTGACAGAGTGATATAGACAGGTCCGGTGAGATCCAAAAATGCATTATCCTATTCTGCGGATTTGAGGGAGTATTGAGGAAGTCTTTGTGAATTGTCAACTTGATTGGTTCATAGTTTTAAGGTCTAGAATCATCTATTCCTTTGTGACAATGATGACAAACTGTGTTCTTGAGGTTCCGGATGAAGGAGAGAAGGATTTTAATAAGCAGATGAAGTGTGGATGTTTTTGGTGATTCAGGAAATCCTGTGAAGGTCCTTGGATCATGTCCAGCTCATGTTGGTGGTCTACATTGGAGTTGGAGCTCACACTTGAAGAATAACTTCTAGATGATGGTGTTCTTCCTGAGACTGGCCCACCGGATGAGTTACACATCCTGCGAATGTTCTTGTAGTTGTTTACCGACTTAGATGATTATTCCTAAGTTGATGTCTTGTATATATAAGGGATTATAAAGTCATTTTAGTAGGTGGCTTGTGGAGATATGAGTGTGGTAGCAAGGAGGAGAGCAAAAGGCAAAGCAGAAGTATTGGGCTTAAATGGAACTGACTCAAACATGGTGAAGATGCTATTTTCCAGTTCAATTATGTGATACTTATTCTTTTGTAGACAGTGTGTCTCTTGTAGGTAGTGGGCCTCTTGTGATCAGTGTACTTGGGTAGTGAGCCCTAATTGGCATGTGCTATTTTGTTCTTTCTATTCTTCTAACAGAGAATACAATCTTGGGTTAATCACCCCATGGTTTTTCCCTTAATTAGGTTTTCCATGTCAAAATCTTGGTGTCTTATGTGTTGATGTGTTTCTACTCTTGATTGAATGCATTATGTTTCCATGATTGATTTATTGATATGCTGCTTAATCACTAAGAAGATTTTAAGTGTGTAATTGGAAAGAAAGTTTTGATAACTGATTCACCCCGCTCTCAGTTGTCTGTCTTGAATCTAACAATTAGTATCAGAGCTAAGTTCTTCTAAAAGAGCTTAATCACTTGAGGAGATCCAGGATGTCATCCTACAAAAAGGATAGTCCAAAGTTTGATGGAACCAATTTTAATCTTTGGAAAAGTCAGATGAAATGTCACCTACAATGTATCAGAATGCAGTACTGGAACATGGCTTCAACAAAGTATACTCCTCCACAAGGTGGCCCGAAAGCCCCAAATGAAATCACTAATGCTGAAAACAATCTACGGACTATAGAAGCTCTTCTAAGCACATTATCTGATTCAGATCTTTCAAATGTTGTTGACCTACCAACTGCTTTTGAGATTTGGGAAAAACTAGAACTTCTGCATGAAGGAGACAAGTATGTTAAATGTGCAAGGCTACAAAATCTAAAAGGGAAATTTGAAAATCTGAAGATGAGAGACGATGAAAATATCACTACTTTTATGGCAAGAGTAAATGAGCTTGTTTGTGGAATTAGATGTGCTGGTGGAGTCTTGGATGAAGATGAGATTGTTGGCAAAATTCTCAAATCCCTTCTTGCTTCTTATAAAATCAAGTTTGTTGCCATTGAAGAATTTAGAGCCCATACAACTGTCACAAGAGATCAATTGGCTGATAAATTGGTTGCATTTGAAATGACCAAGTTTGGAGATGCCCCTCCTAAGACTGAATCTGCATTCAAAGCCAGTGCCTCTGTAAAAGGTAAACAAAGGTTTGATCTGGGAGACAACTCTTAAAGGAAACTATCATGGTATGAAAAAGCAAGAAAAGACCTGGAAGAAGAAGCAGAAACTGCTCATCTTGAAGCCCTTATTGCTAAAAGACTTCCAAGAGGATCTAGTAAGTATGAAGGGAAATTGCCTTTTAAATGTTTTAACTACAATAAGATTGGTCATTTTGCCTCAAGATGTCTAGAAAGATTTCAAGTCCAAAACCTAACAAATCAAGGTTCCAAAAGAATTGCTACTATGTTCATGAAGATGATGATGATGAAGGAGTAACAGATGATGAATCAGAATCAAGAAACAAATTTGGAAGTGATTAGGTGTTTATTGCTATCAAAGAAGAAGATCCAATGTTCTCTGAATATGTCAATCATAAAGTTATAGAAAGAGCTCTGGCTGCACAAGTTGAAGAAAAGGATGATTGGGTCATTGACAATGGATGCTCTCACCATATGACAGGTGATAAAAGTAAGTTCATAGATTTGGAAAGGTATGAAGGAGGAGTGCTAAAGTTTGGTGATAATTTTGCTGGTAGAATCAGAGTAGAGGAACTATTTCTTTTGATAGAAAGAACAAAACTGGTAATGTTCTGTGTGTTGAAGGATTAAGGCACAATCTTCTCAGTGTTGGACAGTTTGTGGACAAAGGCTATGATCTCTGATTCAAGAATGGAAAATGCAAAATCTTTGAAAATTTTGGAATAGAGATTGCATCCGGTACTCAAACTAAAGGTAATATCTTCCACTTAGTTGGTTGTGGCATAGAATAATGTGTCATGTGAATTTTGATAATATCATCAAGATAAGCAATACTCAGGCTATAAGAGATCTTCCAAAACTGGTGAAACCTACAAATAGTTTGTGTAAAGAATGTCAGTTGGGAAAACAAAGCATAGTCTCATTTAAAGCAAGGAACAATCTTCTACCAGATTATTGGACTTAGTTCATACTGATCTTTGTGGTCCAACAAGAATCAGGAGTGTGCAAGGTGATAGATACTTCATGTTACTAATTGATAACTATTCTCGGATGATGTGGGTAACTTTTTTGAAAGAGAAATCAGAAGCTCTTGAGAAATTCAAAATATTCAAGGCTATGGTAGAGAATGAAACTAGATTAAAATTGAAATGTCTGAGGTCTATTAGAGGTGGAGAATTCACATCCGGTGAGTTCATAGATTTCTGTGAGAAACATGGAATAAAGAGACAATTGTCTGCTCCTAGGACTCCACTATAAAATGGAGTAGTTGAGAGAAAGAACCAGACCATCTAGGAAGCATCTAGGACAATGATGATGGAAGCAAATGTTCCTCAGAACTATTGGAGAGAAGCTGTCAGCACTACAGTCTATACTCTCAATCGAGTACAAATTAGAAGCAATACTGGTAAGACTCCTTATGAACTTTGGTTTGGCATCACTCCTACTGTGAGGAATTTCAGAGTCTTTGGCAGCAAGTGTTACATTAAAAGAGATGAAGATCTAGGCAAGTTTGATGCTAGAAATGATGAAGGAATATTCTTGGGTTACTCTACTCAAAGCAAAGCATACTGATGTTATAACAAGAGACTAAGAAAGATTATAGAAAGTACAAATGTGAAGGTTGATGAAAGAATTGAAAAACCCTCAAGGTTTTATGAATATGATGAAGATGATCAGAATGGTGTTCTGATTCCTCTTCTGAAAAATAGATTCAAATTGATCTGGTAAATCAAGAAGAAGAGATGAGTTTTAATGAGCCCGATCAAGAATCAGAAGTGCAAGAAACTCCCAAAGTTCCAAGGTATGTAAGACTGAACCACTTTGAAGATCAAATCATAGGTGACAAAAGCAAAGGTGTACAAACTAGAAGGAGAATTGCTCAAAATTTAGATGAGTATTGTCTGATTTCAAATATTGAACCTAAGACAGTAGATGAAGCCTGCAATGATGAAAATTGGACTAAAGTAATGGAGGAAGAGCTGATGCAAATTGAGAAAAATCACACTTGGGATCTTGTTCCCAGACCTAGAAACAAGAATGTGATTGGAACCAAATGGGTCTTCCGGAACAAACTGAATGAAGTTGGTGAAGTAATAAAAAATAAAGCCAGATTGGTCTGCAAGGGCTATTCTCAAATAGAAGGCATTGATTTTGAAGAAACTTTTGCTCTAGTGGCAAGAATTGAAGCAGTCATATTATTTCTTGCATTTGCTGCCTTCAAAGATTTCAAAGTGTATCAGATGGATGTCAAGTCTACCTTCCTAAATGGTGACTTGGCAGAAGAAGTGTACATTGAGAAACTAGATGGATTTCAATTGTCTGATCATGGTGATATGGTCTGCAAGTTGAAGAAAGCACTGTATGGACTAAAGCAAGCCCTAAGAGCTTGGTATGAAAGAGTGGATAAACATATTTTGAAGATTGGTTTCAACAAAGGTACTACTGACAGTAATTTCTATTTCAAAATTGATCATGAAAATATCTTGATTCTTGAAGTGTTTGTTGATGACATCATTTTTGGAGGAAGAGATGGTATGTGTAAAACCTTTGCAAATCAAGTGAAAAGTGAATTTGAGATGTCCATGCTTGGGGAAATGAATTTCTTCTTGGGTCTACAAATCACTCAAACAAAGAAATGAATCTTCATTTCTCAGACCAAATATGTGAAAGAATTGTTGAAGAAATTTGGGATGGAAGACTCAAAGCCAATGAATAGTCCCATGGCAACCGGATGTAAGTTGAGCAAAGAAGATGACTCTCCCAAGGCTGATAAAAAAAAAAAGTATAGGTCAATGATTGGAGGACTGTTGTATCTCACTCAAAATAGACCTGACATTATGAATGTTGTTGGCTTTGTTGCTAGATTCCAAGCTGATCCTAGAGAATCTCATGTCATGGGAGTCAAGAGTATTTTTAGATATCTAAAAGGGACAGTTGAGTATGGTTTATGGTACCCTAGCGATCATGATTTCTCTCTTCATGCCTATATAGATGCTGATTGGGCAGGAGATGTGGATGACTAAAAGAGTACTAGTGGTGGAGCATTCTTTTTGGGGAAGAGATTGGTTTCTTGGATATGCAAGAAACAAGAGGCAATATCTCTGTCCACTATAGAAGCAGAATATATTGCAACAATAGGTAGTTGCACTCAAGTTTTGTGGATGAAACAAATGCTAAGAGACATGAGAGTGGAGTATGAGGAGCCTATCAAAATCTTCTATGATAATTCAAGTGTAATAAATATATCTAAGAATCTAGTGTTGCATTCAAAGACTAAACATATATCCATCAAGTTTCACTTTTTGAGAGAGCAAGTGAACAACAATGAAGTCAGATTGGAGTTTGTGCCTTCCAAGGATCAAATTGCAGACATTTTTACTAAACCTCTACCTAAGGACTCTTTTGAATATCTCAGGAAGAAGTTAGGGGTTATTACCCCTCCAGTGATGAACTAAGGTGCACTAATGTGCATCAGTCTAGTGGATATCATAGTCATATCTTGTGGTTCGGATTGATGATTAGGAGCTGCTAGTCAAGGGGAGCAGCTAGTATGACTCTGAAGTGGTGTAATTGCATGTATGTGCCCTTTTCCATTGATGTCAAAGGGGGAGAGAAGACATGCAAAAAACAAGTGGTTGCTGATCAAAGGGGGAGCAGGAAAGGAAAAGAAGACATGTGAATGGTTGTTGCTGATAGGGGGAGTTGTGATAGTAAGGAGAAGTTCTTGTCTTGATGGTCAAAACAATTTTTCATATCATATGTTGCCATCAATGACAAAGGGGGAGATTGTTGCAAGTATGGGCCTAACTAGTGTTGTCATTGATGTCAACATACTCATGTTGCAATAATGATAAGGATTGGATGATCCATTTGCTAAGGATATTGAGCAAATTGGTCATATCAAGAACAGTGAAGACAGTAAGGTAAAAGTCCAAGCTAAGACAAGGATCAAAGGATACAGTTTAAAGGGTTTGTAGATATGTGTCTTAAGGTGATCCAGTAAATATTTAAGAGGTCCACATGAATATCTGAAGAAGTTATGGCCATTCAAGTAAAACCGGTTCTGGCAGGTGTTCAAAGGTGATAGAGTGACACAGACATGTCCGATGAGATTCGGAAATGCATTATCCTGTTCTGTGGATTTGAGGGATTATTGAGGAAGTCTTTGTGAAGTGTCAACTTGATTGGTTCATGATTTGAAGGTTCGGAAGCATCTATTCCTTTGTGACAGTGAGGATAGATTGTCTTCTTGAGGTTCTGGATGAAGGAGAGAAGGATTTCAGTAAGCAGATGAAGTGTGGATGTTTTTGATGATTCAAGAAATCATGTGAAAGTCCTTGGATTGTGTCCATCTTATGTTGGTGGTATGCATTGGAGTTGGAGCTTGCACTTGAAGAATAACTTCTAGATGATGGTGTTCTTCCTGAGACTGGCTGACTGGATGAGTTACACATCTTGAGGATGTTCTTGTAGTTGTTTGCCGACTTAGATGATTATTCCTAAGTCGATGCCTTGTATATATAAGGGATTATAAAGTCATTTTAGTGGGTGGCTTGTGGAGATGTGAGTGTGGTAGCAAGGAGGAGAGTGAAAGGCAGAGCAAAAGTATTGGGCTTAAATGGAACTAACTCAAGCATGGTGAAGATGCTATTTTCTAGTTCAAGTATGTGATACTTATTCTTTTGTAGACAGTTTGTCTCTTGTAGGTAGTGGGCCTCTTGTGAGCAGTGTGCTTGGGCAGTGAGCCCTAATTGGCATGTGCCATTTTGTTCTTTCTATTCTTCTAACAGAGAATACAATCTTGGGTTAATCACCCTGTGGTTTTTCCCTTAACTAGGTTTTCCACGTCCAAATCTCGGTGTCTTATGTGCTGATGTGTTTCTGCTTTTGATTGAATGTATTATGTTTCCATGATTGATTTATTGATATGCTACTAAATCACTAAGAAGATTTTAAGTGTGTAATTGGAAAGAAAGTTATGACGACTGATTCACCCCCCCTCTCAGTTGTCTGTCCTGAATCTAACAATGTTGACCTATCACAAGGTTCACATTCAACCTCATATCATAAAAGACTTATATCATAGTAGTCTAATAAGATGGTCTTAGTAGAAAGACCCTAACTTAAATACCTATTGTCATTTTTTGCCTGGCCCCAAAATTTTCTTGTTTCCCTCCTTCTATCAAAGAAATATGAATAGAGAAGGCTTAAATATAAGGAGAGAAGGCTTAAATTCTTTGAATACTCATGCTATGCCTTGCAAAAAATCCCAAAATTATGCTTGAAGAATCCTTGCAGAAAACCTAGAAAAACCCAGAAACCCTTGTCTTCAAGTGCTTTCCATCGCAGATAAATCTCAATTTTATACTTAGTATTTGTATATGCATTTTTGAATGTATGTTCACTTGTACATTCGCCATTGTATGTTCACATATGCAAAGGAAATGTACATCAGCAAGATATAAGGTACCATATACAAAGGGCATATGTAAGGGGTGGAATGCATGGATGAGTGTATGTTCGCATTGTATGTTCAAACATACAATTGCACATACAAAGGAAAAGATACAAGGGTAGTGATGCAAAAGGTGGGGTCCACACATACAAAGGCAATTGTATCTCATGTACAAGTCGCAGATACAAAGGTGTTTGTATCTAAAGGATGTAAGTTAGAAATGTACATCAGCGACATGCAAAGGAAACATACAAGGTCTATATACAAGACGGAAGATACAAGGGAAAGTGGGGTCTGCGCAATGTACAAAAGAGAATGTACATCATCGTACATACAACGAAGATGTACAAGATAGATGGACATTGAAAAAATATAAAGACAGAATGCAAAAGGCAGACATACAAGTCAATATATAAGGAGGAGATGCAAAGGATGGGGCCTACCATTTGCATGTATATGCAATTGTATCTTTGAACATACAATCTGCATATACATTGTAATATACATTCCTGATATGTAAGTCCTGGAACCGAAATGAAATATGCTTTTTGGTTGATAAAGGCATAAGAAGTTGTTTGTATCTTTTGTTTGTATGTTTAGACATACAAGGGTCATATACAAAGCAATATGCAAGGGTCACATGTATATCCCAAGATGAAGTGTTTGCGTGTACAGGTTTGTATGCAATTTTCCTTTGTATATTTCGCATTGTATATGTGATATACAAAGGTTAGATTCAACATCAACATACAACTCAGATGCGACTAAAGAATCAAAAGCAGCTGATAATCATTTTGGGGTCCACAGTTTGTATGTTTGAGGTGCATGTATGTGCCAATATGCAAGGGAAAACATACAAGCCGGACCTGACTAGGAAATCAATTTTGGCAAATTCAGTGTTGAGTTCTGCAGCTTGTATGATGAGGTGCTTGTATATGCCAATATACAATGAGAAAGGGTACAAAGGCTGGACCTGTAGCAAAGTTCCAATATAGTCGTTAATCTCTTGAGTTCCACAGTGTATATATATTTGTGATTGTATGTTTACATATACAATTGTGATATACAAGGCCAACATACAGGGGATTTCGGTGTGACCTCTTGCATCGGTGACTCGGTTCATAGTCTTTTCGACGGCCGATAGAGGATGCAGTTTTTTAGCGATGATTCCTAGCTTCAATGCGGTGGTGAGTCAGGTGGTGCCACATGTCAGGGCCGATTCAAAAGGTAGGGACCCATGATTGTATGAAGACATATGCAAGATAGTTTGAATATGCAAAGAGAAAGAAAGTGCGATTGCACCAAGTGAACCTAAAGGTGCAGTTGCATTGTATATACAATGGAACATACAAAAGCATATATAGGTGCAGATATGCAAAGCGATATGCAGATATGGATGCAGTTTGACTAAAACTTTGACCGCTTGTATCTCCCTTATCCTGGCAAATTTCAACACGCTTCAAAAGGCAAAAGTGCTTTCTTTTGCCTCCCCTTTCATCTGGCAGGCTTTTGGGGAGGATATTTTCACTTGCAAATTTGGATTTGGCTTTGCATGCTCGGCCGATAAGACATCTCAGTGGTCTTTTTGGCGTGAGCAGAGGTTTTCTTTTTCACAGTAGCTCCGGTTGGTGAATTTTGTAGGTGCATTCATGGCGTATGGCTTCACTCTTCAATGTGTATGGGCTCTATGTCTTGCAGGACCGATCTTCATGTGTTGGGTGGCAACTTTGGGGGTTTCTTCTTTAATGCCCTATCCTATCTTGCATTCGGGCAACTATTTTCTGTGGTTTTGGGCCTGGCGGTGGCATGGTCCCTGTCTTTTCACCACACCCCTACCCATGCACCCTTGTTCCTGCATTAATGACCTCAAATCCGTGGAGCAGCGACTCCATTCCTTTCTACACAGGAGCCTGACCTATAAATGGTAATGTAACCTCATTATTTCAGAGGATGGTTTTCTTTTGAGCTGTTATGCTGCTAATTTTTCTGTAGTCAGACCTCTTAGTGTAATTACAAGGGTATGGGAATGTGACTCATTGTGCCTGAATCTAGCCTCTGCTATCTTCCTTTTATCCACTAATGAATGTGATTAGCTATGCTGGTATACCTCTGCTATTGAATATTTCTGCATTGTAATGGTTTCTGGCCTTCATGATTAATATATGCATAACTTCTTGTGTCTTGATTTCTATGTTTTAATTGAAGCTATAGTTTGTTCTGTGAGTAAAACGGCTCCTCTACAGGTTTAACCTTCATACCGAAGCCTCAATCATTCATAAATCTGTGTGAATCCTTGTCATTATTGAAATCATTGTTGTGTCTATGCCAAGATCACTATCACTCACTAAATCTAGTGTATCACTCCTTTTCATTTTAGTTTCCTTCTAACCCTTTTCCCCTTGCAAGTATTAGCGCTAGATTTAGTTACATTGCTCTAAGTAATAGGCTTAGAAAGAGGAACCAGCCTTCTTTGGAGGTCTGATCTTAGCTCGCAAGGTCCCACACTGCAAGATCATTCCCATGTTACTCCAGATTGCTAAAGTTTTACAACTGCAGCAAGGGTGCAAATCTGGGTGCTAACAGTTTTTGGCACGCCCGGTGGGATAGTTCAAGTATTAGAGTTTATTGCTAATTTTGATGTGCAGCCAGTGACTTTCAGACTTGTAAGAGGTTAAAATCTACATATCTAGTGACTCAAAGCTTTGGTTTAGCAAATCATTATATTTCTACTTATGAGAAGAATACAAACCAAAAGTAGTTCTTCATCTTTCGAATATTGTAATTATCCCCACCTAGAAGAAGAGGGATGATAGCTGAGAAACCCAAGAAGACTTGTGTCTATTCTAGGAGAGCTAAGTCTACTCCTCCTATTGTGGGAACTCATACTGTCCCAAGAATTCCAAATACAATGATTCCTGCAATCAGAAATTAGCCATTTGTTGCATTCAACCAAGGCAACCCACTGAATTTAGCTTAGCATGATGATATTCCTGTTGCTGCCTTGAAAAGTTTACCATATTTTAGGGGTGAAGATCAGACTACTCTAGCTGAGTACATAAAAGACATTGCAAACTTGTGTGCTATCCATCATGTGACAGAAGAGAATGTTGCAATTAGGTTATTAGTAGCTTCCCTCAAAGGGAAGGCTTTGCAGTGGTTCAAAAGTCTGTCAGTGAACTCCATAGATTCATGGGATCATTTGGGAGAAGAGTTGTGTAGCTTCTTTGAAGACAAATTAGACCATCTATTGTTGGTGGAGCAGTTGTCTACAATTAAAAGGGTTGCTCACGAAGTTATGTCAGACTTCAACCATCGTTTCCAAAAGACGTGGGACAGAATCCCACCAATGGTAAGGCCTATAGCTAACCACACTTTCTTGTATTATTTGAGAGCTTTAAATAGTGACATTTCTATCATGATTCAATCTATGGGAGGAATTTCCTTACCACAAGATTACGCCATAGCCATAAGAGCTGAAAATAGCATCATATAGGCTGGTAAAATTGCCCCCAGGCCTCCTTTGCCAATATTCCTCGCTATTCAGCCACCAATCCCAATACATGTGCCTCCTATAGCTGTCATACCTGCCGTACCAGCATTACTAGCAACTAATAAATAGCCTAATAAATTAGAAAATGTTGCTCAAACTCAATCTTTTGAGTTACAAGAAATCAAAGGATTATTGCAATCTTTTGGTAATGAGCTGACGAATATCAAAAAGCAGCAGTTCTAGAACAGACAGCCTTATCAGCCACATAGCCAAGGGCAAAATCAGCCTTATCAGGGGCAAATTTAGCCATACTAAGCTAATAGGCCACCTTATCAAAGCAATTACCAGGGTGCTAGGCAAAATGTGAACCAGAGGCCCTTCTAGCCTTACAATCTTGCACCCATTAATGTCATTAGTGACCTCGTCCCTGTTCATAACAACCTTGCAACTAAGTATGAATGGTGTTCTCCATGCAATCAGCCACACAGTCAGGCAACCTATCCAAATGGAGTGATAAATCAAGCTCTAATGGTGCAAAATGTTGCAGTTTCATAGCCAAGCACACCTAATGATGGGGCTGTACAGCAGTAGGAGTAGCCTCAGAATGATACTACCTTCCTAAATTGGTAGGGAGATGAGTTTTGTGGTATGAATAGAGATGATACTTCAGTTGTAGCGAATACGAGGGCTAAAAGGAGGAGTTATGAGATAGATCAAGTAGAAAACAAAGAAAAAGGACCTGTTGATCCTTCTACATCCCAGTTTCCCCATGTCTTACAAAGGAATACTCAAGTGACTACCAGGGAAGAACCTCATTTACAGGTTGATATTGTCATTGCAAAGTTGCATCAGAAGGTAAGTGTTACTGCACCTTTCAATATCATTGAGAATATGAAGAAAATGAATGTGACAATGTCTATGTGGGATACCTTAGCGATCCTAGGTCAAAAGGACATGTTACAATCTACTTTGTCTGGTTTAAGAGTGTCAAATGATACAATGGTTGACCCAGCTAGGGCCGTCCTTACCAATTCATCCCAAGACAACAACAAACAACCAAACAAGAGTGCTAAACCACTTCCATTTTATGTGTCATTAATAATAGGAGATAAGTTAGTGCATAACTGCATGGTGGATAGTGGTGCAAGTAGTTCTGTGATGCCAAAACAGATTGTGGGCCAATTAGGATTGAAATACCAGCCCCTAACAAAGGGTGTACTCTAGCTAGATGGCATAGTTGTTAACACTATAGGTGTGATAAAAGACCTAGGTCTCACTTTGCATACCTGTCCAAACGTTTCCATTTCTCAGGAGGTGTTCATCATTGATCTACCTCCTCATTTTGCCATGTGTTTGTCAAGAGAGTTCACAGCCAAGATAGGAGTATATTTATCCTCGGATTGGTCCCACATGCTGTTTAGGACCTGGTATGGCACAAAGGTGACCATAAAGTCTGAATTGTTTGCCCAACATCACATAGAGCCTTATGTCCCAAGTGTTGTTAACGCAAATTGCATTATTTCTGATGAGTCTGAGCTTGTTGTTGCTCAACAATTGCAAGCTGAGAGGATACCAGAAGTGCTGTTAAAGGAGTGGGCCTTAGAAAATATTGTTGATGATCCTGAGAGACACATCCAAGAAACTAGTATGGGGGTTTATATGCTGCATGAACCTGAAACAACAATTCCAAACCTAGTAAAGGATGCAGAACAACAAGTAGAACAACATGATGAAGTATGGAAAATGTACTTTGATGGTTCTAGAAATAGGAATGGATCTGGTGGTGGTGCAATGCTTGTGTCTCTGCAAGGTGATAGATATTATTTTTCTTTCCATTTTTCTTTTTCATGTACAAATAACACTGCTGAATATGAAGGGTTGATTCAAGGTTTGCAATGGGTAAGGAAGAGGGAAATTGGCTACTTGCAGGTGTTTGGGGATATTGAACTTATTGTAAATCAAGTGAGGGGACTGCATGTTACAAAGAATGACGCTTTGAAATTCTATAAACATAGGGTATGGGATATGATTGAGGACTTTGATGCCTTCAATCTAATCTCTATTCCAAGAAATCAAAATCATCATGCATATAAGTTAGCTGCAATTGGGGCTCAGTTCGATATCCCCAATGATATTCAAAGAGAAAAGATATAGCCTCATGTGAAAATATTTGATAGACCCTCTATTCCTAACAATAACATTCATTGGTAGGTTTTTGAGAGTGATGAGAAGGTTCTGCGTTTCCTGTTAGAAAAGGATGAGTTTTCTATGATGAATCAAGACAAACTCAAACAATAATATGATGATGATGAAGTTGTTTAGTTAAGGACAAATAGGCTGCCTAGAGGGTTGGTAACCTTGGAATCCATTTTTGGTACTGATGACCAGCATAAAAGGTGCAAAATTAGCATGCAAGTCAAAGAAGAACATTATGAAGAACTAAAAATTTTCAAAGGCAAACTTCTCAAAATTGGTAAAATCTATTTGCCTGAAGATAGGAAGGCTTTTATTGCTCTTTGTCAAGAGTTTGAAGATGTGTTTGCTTGGGATTACTCAACTAAAAGGGTTTGACCCTCATATTACCCAGCACACTATTGAGTTAGAATCAGGTGTGAAACCTGTGAGGTAGAAACAAAGACCTTTGAATCCAAAGCTCGAGACTCTAATGATTAAAGAATTAACCAAGCTGATCAAGGGAAACATCATCTTTCTGATCAAGCACACGTCTTGGGTCTCAAATCTTGTTCCTGTGAGGAAGAAGAATGGGGAGATTAGGTTGTGTGTTGATTTTAGAGACCTTAATAGAGGCTCCCTGAAAGACCACTACCCGCTGCCCTCAATGGAGCAAATTTTGTAAGTAGTAGCTGGTTCAGAAAGATTCTCCTTACTTGATGGATTTTCTAGGTATAATCAAGTATTAGTCAAGGAGGAAGATGGATTTAAAACTACCTTTACCACCAAATGGGGCACCATGGCCTACAAAAGGATGCCTTTTGGTCTGTCAAACGCTGGCTCTACTTTTCAGAGGCTATGGTTATGGCTTTCAAAGATTTGCTTTATAAATTGGTATTGGTGTACCATGATGACATTACAGTTTTCTCTAAGGATGCAGTTGGGCACTTATTCCACTTGAGGCAAGTATTTGAGAGATGTAAAGAGTTTGGGATATCTCTCAATCCCAAGAAATGCATTTTTGCTGTGCATGAAGGTAAGCTTTTGGGGCACATTGTATCCAAAGAGGGAATTATCATTGATAAAGAAAGAGTAAGAGCTATCCTAGAGATGCCTTTACCTAGTCACAAGAAGGGACTATAGAGCTTTATTGGCAGAATTAATTTTCTGTGAAGATTTATACTTGATATTGCAAATTTATTAAAACCATTGACCTCTATGTTGAAGAAAAATATAGTCTTCAGTTGGACAAAAGAGGCCAAACTCAGCTTTGAGTCCACAAAAGAGGCGTTATCAACGGCACCAACTCTAGTAAATCCTATTTTCTCCAAAGATTTTATTTTGTATGCTTATGGTGGTCTAGATACAATTTCTACAATTCTGGTATAGCAGCAAAATGAAGGCTTTGAGCAGCGAATCACTTTCTTTAGTCAGGGACTGGAAGAGTATGAGAAGAGGTATAGCTTCATTGAAAAACATGTCCTTGCAGTGGTAAGGAGCCACAAGAAGTTTAGGCATCTTATTTCTAATAATAAGATACATTTGATGGTCACTCACCCTAGCGTGAAAGAGTTCCTATTAGGTAAAGATGTTAATGAGAAAAGGGTTGGTTGGATCACTAAAGTCATGGAATATGACGTAGATATCAAGATAACTAAGCTCGTTAGAGGCAGAGGACTCAGTGAGCAGCTTGCTACCAATTCTGAGAATGAAATAGAAAAAGAAGAGGAGGTACTTCTGACCATTGAGGATGCACATCAAGATGATACAACAACAGTGGGCACAAGTTGGGTTAATAACATGACTCAATTTTTGCAAACTGGTAGATGTCCAATAGGTATAGATAGGACCAAGAGAAGGTAATTTAGACTGTAGTCCATTCCATATGTTTTAATAAATGGCATACTTTTCAGAAAAGACTTTAATGGTGTGTTGTTAAGATGCATTGATAATAGTCAGACTGACAAGGTGCTGCATGAGTTTCATGATGGAACAGAAGGGGGTCATTTTGCCCCAAAGACTACTACTTGGAAAATAATGAGAGTTGGATATTACTAGCCTAGCTTATTCAAGGATGCCCATGAATGGGCTAGAAAATGTGTAAAATGTGTCATTTTTGCAGGCAAGGAAAGGCTGCCAGCTTTACCTCTGTAACTAATTCAAGTGGAGCAACCCTTCATGAGATAGGGTATTGATTTTATAGGTCCCATTAACCCACCATCAAGTGCAGGACACAGGTGGATACTTATAGCAATAGACTATTTCACAAAGTGGAGTGAAGTAGTGGCTTTGAAGGAATCCAATGAGAGTGTTGTTTTGAACTTTTATCATGATTTGGTATCCAAATTTGGAGTACCTGAGTCAATTATCTCAGACAATGCTTTAGCCTTTGTTGGATTGAGGATAACTGACTGGGCTGTGAAGAATGGAATCTATTTGAACACTTCATCAAATTATTACCCACAAGGTAATAGTTTGGTTGAATCTACAAATAAGAATCTCATAAGGCTTATTAAAAAATCAATGGAGGGCAACCAGAGAACCTGGCACACCAATCTAAAATCTGCCTTATGGGCAAATAGAATAACTCCCAAGAGATCTATTGGAAACTCTCCATATATGTTAGTTTATGGAAAAGAGGCAAGATTGCCTGTGTTTGTGGAGCTGCCAGTGATTGATATCATGAATCAAATGGAGATGCTTGAAGGAGACCCCTAGGATGTCAGATATGCTCAACTTATGGAGCTTGAAGAAATCAGAGATAAAGCTATGAAAGCTATGGAGTATCATCAGCTTCAGACAAAAAGAGTTTTTGATAACAAGGCCACTCCCAGAAATTTTAGGGAGGGTGATATGGTACTTAAATGGGGTGAGTTGCAAAGCAGGCCAGGGAAGTACTCCAAGTTTGATAGCATGTGGAGTGGCCCATTTATCATCACTGAATGCAAGGAGCATAATGCGTTTTAGTTATCAAATATGGATGGAGAAATTTTACCTATTCCAGTCAATGGGATACACCTGAAGAGGTGTTTTGAGGTTTGAGTTCCCTTGTAAAACCAGTAGTTTAAGTTTCTTTCTTTCAATAAGTGTTGTTGCACCATAGTTTAGTTGCCTTTTTGTTTTCCCTAATTGTTGTCTAGCATAGTTTGTGGGGTTGCTTTCAACATTTTGTTTCGGTCCTTCTGTGTTCATTGCTGATATGCTGGGTTACTAAGGGAAAGATTGATTGTGAAAGGTTTATTTTTCAAAGTCTCTGTGTGACTCCATGCCCAATGGATGTATAAGGCCACTGATCAATTTGTTTAATAGGTAAACATCCTTGAGAGGTCACCAAAGATGTCATTTTTTGCCTAGCCCCAAAATTTTCCTGTTTCCCTCCTTCTATCAAAGAAATCCAATCAGAGAAGGCTTAAACAGAAGGAGAGAAGGCTTAAATTCTTTGAATACTCATGCTATGCCTTGCCAAAAATCCCAAAATTGTGCTTGAAGAACCCTTGCAGAAAACCCAGAAAAACCCAAAAACCCTTTCTCTTCAAGTGCTTTCCATCGTAGATAAATCTCAATTTTATACTTAGTATTTGAATGTATGTTCACTTGTACATTCGCCATTGTATGTTTGCATATGCAAAGGAAATGTACATCAGTGAGATACAAGGTACCATATACAAAGGGCATATGCAAGGGGTGGAATGCAGGGATGAGTGTATGTTCGCATTGTATGTTCAAACATACAATCACACATACAAAGGAAAAGATACAAGGGTGGTGATGCAAAAGGTGGGGTCTGCACATACAAAGGCGATTGTATCTCATGTACAAGTCGTAGATACAAAGGCGTTTGTATATAAAGGATGCAAGTCTGAAATGTACATTGGCGACATGCAAAGGAAACATACAAGGTCTATATACAAGGTGGAGTCTACAAGGGAAAGTGGGGTTTGCGCAATGTACAAAAGAGAATGTACATCATGGTACATACAATGAAGATGTACAAGACAGATGCACATTGAAAAGATGCAAAGATAGAATGCAAAAGGCAGACATACAAGTCAATATACAAGGAGGAGATGCAAAGGATGGGGCCTACCATTTACGTGTATATGCGATTGTATCTTTGAACATACAATCTGCATATACATTGTAATATACATTCCTGATATGCAAGTCCTGGAACCAAAATGAAATATACTTTCTAGTTGATAAAGGCACAAGAACTTGTATGTATCTTTTGTTTGTATGTTTAGACATACAAGGGTCATATACAAAGCAATATGCAAGGTTCACATGTATATCCCAAGATGAAGTGTTTGCATGTATAGGTTTGTATGCAGTTTTCTTTTGTATATTTTGCATTGTATATGCGATATGCAAAGGTTAGATACAATGATGACATACAACTCGGATGCAACTGAAGAATCAAAAGCAGCTGATAATCATTTTGGGGTCTACAGTTTGTATGTTTGAGGTGCATGTATGTGCCGATATGTAAGGGAAAACATACAAGCTGGACCCGATTAGGAAATCAATTTTGGCAAATTCAGCGTTGAGTTCCGTAGCTTGTATGATGAGGTGCTTGTATATGCCAATGTACAATGAGAAAGGGTACAAATGCCAGACCTGTAGCAAAGTCCCAATATGGTCGTTAATCTCCTGAGTTCCACAATGTATATATATTTATGATTGTATGTTTGCATATACAATTGCGATATACAAGGCCAACATATAGGGGATTTTAGTGTGACCTCTTGCATTAGCGACTCAGTTCATAGTCTTTCTGACGGCTGATAAAGGATGCATTTTTTTAGCGATGGGTCCTAGCTTCAATGCGGCGGTGAGTCAAGTGGTGCCACATGTCAGGTCCAATTCAAAGGCCGATTCAAAAGGTAGGGACCCGCGATTGTATGAAGGCATATGCAAGACAGTTTGAATATGAAAAAAGAAAGAAAGTGTGATTGTACCAAGTGAACCTAAAGGCGTAGTTGTATTGTATATACAATGGAACATACAAGAGCATATACAGGTGCAGATATGCAAAGTGATGTAGATATAGATGCAGTTTGACCAAAAATTTGACTGCTTGTATCTCCCTCATCCTGGTGAATTTCAACATGCTTCAAAAGGCAAAAGTGCTTTCTTTTGCCTACCCTTTCATCTAGCAGGCTTTTGGGGAGGATATTTTCACTTGCAAATTTGGATCTGGCTTTGCATGCTCAGCCGATAAGACATCTCAGTAGTCTTTTTGACATGAGCAAAGGTTTTCTTTTTCACAGTAGCTCTGATTGGTGAATTTTGTAGGTGCATTCATGGCATATGGCTTCACTCTTCAATGCATATGGGCTCTATGTCTTGCAGGGCTGATCTTCGTGTGTTGGGTGGCAACTTTGGGGGTTTCTTCTTCAATGCCCTATCCTATCTTGCATTTGGGCAACCGTTTCTGTGGTTTTGGGCCTGGCAGTAGCATGGTCCCTATCTTTTCACCACACCTCTGCCCATGCGCCCTTGTTCCTACATTAATGACCTCAGATCTGTGGAGCAGTGACTCCATGCCTTTCTACACAGGAGCTTGACCTATAAAAGGCAATGTAACCTCATTATTTCAGAGGATGGTTTTATTTTGGGTTGTTATGCTACTAATTTTTCTGTAGTCAGACCTCTTAGTGTAACTACAAGGGTATGTGAATGTGACTCACTATGCCTAAATCTGGCCTCTGCTGTCTTCCTTTTATCCACCAATGAATGTGATTAGCTATGCTGGTATACCTCTGCTATTGAATATTTCTACATTGTAATGGTTTATGGCCTTCATGATTAATATATGCATGACTTCTTGCCTCTCTTGTGTCTTGATTTCTATGTTTTAATTGAATTTATAGTCTGTTCTATGAGTAAAACAGCTCCTCTACAGGTTTAACCTTCACACCAAAGCCTTAATCATTCATAATTCTATGTGAATCCCCTTCATTATTGAAATCATTGTTGTGTCTATGCCAAGATCACCATCACTCACTAAATTTGGTGTATCAACTCCTTTTCATTTTAGTTTCCTTCTAACCCTTTTCCCCTTGCAAGTATTAGTGCTAGATTTAGTTACATTGCTCTAAGTAATAGGCTTAGAAAGAGGAACTAGCCTTCTCTAGAGGTTTGATCTTAGCTCGCAAGGTCCCACACTTTGAGATCATTCCCATGTTACTCCAGATTGCTAAAGTTTTACAACTGCAGCAAGGGTACAAATCTGGGTGCTAACAATACCTACATGAGTTTTTGATATTTTATACTCCATTCATGGAGTATGGCCATTCAAAAGAAGATGGATTTCATTTATATTACAATGTAAGAGTTTCACACTAAACTTAGTATTCAATATCATAAGGAAATAATTATCAAGAAGAGTAATCTCTCCAATAAACCTAGAATGCATTTAATGCTTCCTTGATAATAATACTATTTATCATTTATTAAAATCTCCATTTTCAACAAGGGGTCGATACATATATTCTTTTAAATTCATGAACTGCACCATGGTTATCATAATAACCATCATTAAAAGTTGAACACTATGATTGTAGTCCTCAAGACTGCTTGCTAAGTTCCTCATGCACAGTCAAAGGTTTAAAGATTCATGATAAATGTTATCATGGCTTGAGTAAATATCTCGGCCTACTCCCAAGTTGGCTTTCCAATACACATACTCAGTCTTAATGGTTCTTAATACTTTCATTATTGAGCCCAGTCAGCTTGAAAATAACAATGAGTACTTTAGGAATAATAATAAATAGTTTAAAACCCTTGCCATATTGAAACACAGGGATTCTTGCATGCTATAGCAAAGTACAAGATTGACTTCATGGCCTCAAGAAGCTTAGTTATCAACAGTGCTTATAAGCTTCACAATATAAATTCACATATGTCCTTGAGGATCTTCAATGATTACACTAGAGTGTATGGGATAACAAAGTTAATCAAAACAAAGTCTATGACCTTGAGGCTCCTAAAACAATAATCATAGCAAATTCTTTAGCCTCGAGGGCCTTCAAACAATAGTTGCAACAAGTTTTACTACTATATGTTAACATAGTCGACCCCATACACAGCAGTAGAAACATTTATTTGACATGCCAAGTGATAAGAGTCTTTCAAAGACTATGATTCATACCTAAAAGATATATATATATATATATATATATATATATATATATATATATATATATATATATATATATATGTATACTGGAGTCATCTTATCAAGGGACACTCCTGAAAACCTGGTGATGGCTCTAAAACAAAGAGCTATCGTATTCCTAGCTCACTACTATTGTAGCAGTCTCTTCACACAGAGAAAACCCCATTCAAAAACTTCTTTCTTTCTCTTTTAGAGCACATCAAAAGATACCCTACAAAACAAGATTAAGGTCAGCATTACATTCATCAACCATTGGAACAATTTCCAAGGTTGGCATTACAAACAAGCATAGAAATAGGTCTGGACCTAAACTAAATTTGCTAAGGTAAAGATGTATGTGGATCATGTTATGGCTTAGTTAGGACATAAATACAATTGTCCACACCACAATATGCTTCCACAAACTTTGATGAATCTCCACAAATAGTGAAAATAACCAAGTTGGACAAGAATGGTGTTAACATTGAGTCTTCTAAGAATAGTCTTCATCCATTATCCAAATTTGTCTTTGTAGACCAATCCAAAGGTAGGAACATGATTAGGAGACATCCACAAGCATAATATAATCATCAAGAACAACCGTATAACCTTTACCTACTTTCTCGAGAAGATTCTTCAATCTAGAGCACTTGAACATAACCACTATCCATTGTCATAAAAAAAAAGATCACTTGCAGACCACCAAATCATGACCGATTGTAGTTGAAAGCACTTATCATTAATACAAACTTAATTCCAAAACTACAGACTGTGAAACTTCAATGCAGAGGAATGCGGAGCAAAATACTTTCTCCCTGTCACCACTGAATACACATAAAAAGTAGTTTTTAGTCTAGTGAACACAACTCTCTCAAATCTTCATACTGAAGGCTCAAACTTGGAACATGGAATCTTCAGACATGCCTCTAAATAAATTCCAATCTACAGACAAAGATATTCATTCTACAAGAAATGCAAAGAAAACTATTTGACTGTTCTGTTGTAAGCAAAGATACTCTCTTTAACACTATTTCCACCGAAGGAGAAAATTTTCTCAAAAGCACTTGGAAACTCAATATCAGGATCACTTACACATTACATAAGTAACCAATCAAGCATCAAAATCAAGAGGACAATTGACACCAATGACAATGCTGATATGTTGACATCAATGACAACACCGGTTAGGCACATACTTGCAACAATCTCCCCCTTTGTCATTGATGGAAACATATGATGTGAAAAACTATAAAGACCATCAAGACAAGATTCTCCCCCTAAGTTTTTCACATGATTTCTCTCCCCCTTTGACATCAATGGCCAAGGGTACATACTTGCACTCCACTACTCTGATCAAATTGAAATTTACTACTTATTATCAGGAACTTATATCAATAACATCTATCTACTCCCTCTAAGAGGTAGCTCTCAAAACATCAATCCAAATCAATGAATGAGGCTCTAGGCACCACTGGATTGATGCATTCCTATGCATCTTAGTTTAGAGAAGGAGGGGTAATAACCCCTAACTTCTCTTTGAGATACTCAAAAGTATCCTTAGGTAGAGGCTTAGTGAAAATATATTCAATCTAATCCTTTGTAGATACATATTCCATCTTTACTTCATTCTATGTCATATTTTCTCTCAAAAAGTGATATCTTATAGATATATGCTTTGTCCATGAATGCATCAGTAGATTCTTTGAAATGTTTATAGCACTTGTATTGTCACAAAAGATTTCAATTAGATCTTCATACACAACTCTTATGTCATTCAATGTCTGCTTCATCCATAACACTTGAGTGCAAAAACAAGCTACTACAATATACTATGCTTTTGTAGTTGTTAAGGAAATTGAATCTTGCTTTTTGCTCAATCATGAAACCAATCTATTGCCCAAGAAAAAAGCACCTCCACTTGTACTTTTCCTATCATCAACATCTCTGGCCCAATCTGCATCTATATAAGTACTGAGAGTGAAATCATTATCCTTTGGATACCATAGGCCATGATCTAATGTGCCTCTCAAGTATGTTAGGATTCTCTTGGATGCTCCTTTTCTGATCAGTCTTAGGTGATTCATTAGTTTTTCTCAACTTGCAGCTAGTCACCATGAGAGTACATACTAGTTTAGAATACTTCATCTTAAACTTCTTCAATAACTCTAAAAAGGAAGATTCCTTTATCTTATTTGAGTAATTTGCAAACTTTTTCTTTTGCACAACTTATCCTTTATCCTTCATAATCACAATCTCTATCCTAATTTAAACCTTTGCTGCTAATTTTTTATGTTGTATTTTCATGTTGAGACACCAGCACCAATCCTTTGGTAGGGGAGAAAAGATATTTCATTAAACCTCCTCCTATGCTAAAGCACCCAATTTACTTCCCGGAGGAAGTATCTGCACCAGAGTCTAGTGTGGACCCATCTTTGACTTCATTCATTTCCTTCTTGATCCAAATTTTGCTCATTTCTTTCTTGGTTTCAACCAGATCAACTTTACTCTTTCCTTTATCTCCCCTTTACTCTGTTTTCTTCTCACCTGCATAGTAGTTTCTTTTCACATTCTTGCTTCTACAAAAATTTTCCATATATCTAGGTTTGTTGTAATTGTAAGACACAATATTCCTCTGTCCTTGATTCTTTGATCTACATTGGTTAGCCATATGCCCAAATCTAATGCATGCAAAACATTTTCCATTGAAGGACTGAGTGTTCCTTACTTTGTTGAAACTATTCTTCATTACATTCCTACATTTACTTGCCATGTGACTAATTATTTTGCAATTCAAACATTGGCAAGGGAATAATAGAACATTTTGAATTATTCTACTCCCACACTGAGTAGCTCTGTGACCAAATTTACTACATGAATGAAAGTAACCATTGAAAGATGGGTACCTATTGGTCATGATGTTAGTCATAAACAAACATAGAATAAAAGTACACATTAACCTTTATTCATCTTGAAAGATACAATGAATTTGTAGAATTCATGATCCCAAGTCTCCGGTGATTAGGTCTTAATCGTCTGACGGTACTCAAAGGTTGACGTGTTGTTGTTTCCATTTTGGGGACTTACGTGAAATTTATCATCATTACTCAGTTTTTGCAAAGACTCTTTACAGGGAGGTTATTTCATATAGTAATTTGATCAAATGATACAGTTATACTCAAATATTTGCATGATATTCATCAATTACACATGCTTTCTCTAAATATGCTAAAGATATACAATTATCTATGAGATGTCTACATATTTATGCATTTGCTTAAGATTGCCAATTATTTGCAATTGTGTTGGTGAAATGCTCTGAAATTTAAAAGAAATTGAAAGAAATGCTTCAAATTAAAGTTGAACCTATAGCTATTGAACCACATATACATTAGATATAGTCATGAAGAGAAGAAAACCAAACCATATGTTCACCAGGACATTCCACAGCTAGATACAGTTGATGCTAACTTCAAAGGAATTGTATGAACACAAAATATGTAGGTAGATATGCACTCCAAGGGATGCAACAAGTCATAGCATATATCAAGAATTCACACACTGATTACTCAAGATTTACTATGAGTTGTAATCAAAGCAAGTCTTCTCATTCATTAAGTATGCAAGAAAATATATGTATACAAAAAGCTTTGAAATAAGCCCTGAATATTTCAGTAGACAGATTTCAATTAAGTTTTGAATGTTTCAAAAGAGGCATTCCTGCACCTTTTATAGAACAAGGTGAGGAATCCATTACAAAAAGATCTACGATCTAGATTTGTCTATGAATATCTACAGTGAATATTCTCTTTGACTTTGTCAACTCTATCAAATGGCACAAGTTGCCAGCTGGCAACCATCTGAGATACTTATTTTCATTAAATATCAGATGCTGATATTTGTTTCATGATGCATCATCATATACTTCATTGGATTCATGCGCTCCATCATCAGGTGCATCGCTTTCTATATCCTCATCGTCCTGATGATCTCGACCCTGTCTATGAGCCTGCATGACTACCCTGACATTCTCATACAACTACACTATTTTATCTATTTCTCCACCATCTTGGGTCTTTGCTTTGATAATGGCATGTTTATGTGCTTGGTATTTATTTCGGATGTTATCCAGTTTATTCCTTCTGTTGTATAATGTCTCATTATAATTTTCCATTTTCACCTTGGTCCTCACCCGTCTATCCATGACTTTTTATATCATTTGGCCTAGTGGATAAACAGCAATGAATTGGAAGTTATTATGTAGAGCTTGGATTACAAACTCCTCGTCTTGATTTTCTATCTTTCCTTCCACTTTTCCTTCCAACATTTCTAGAATTTCTGCCTCAAAAGACATCATATCATGTAACTTCATGCTGATTTCTCTCAACTTATTGTTGCATCTCTTGAGTACATCACATTCAAATTGGATGTCTTTATACCATATATCTATCAATAATGCATTATTATTATTCAGTACTTGCTTATGTATAAGTATCTAAGGATTGATCCTCCTTATTTCTCCTAGGACATACAATATCTTCTCCAATTGGAAGGACCTTTTCCCTATCTCCATTTGCAATTTATCTACCTTCTTCCTAGAGCTGCTAAGAGAACTCCACCTCTTCAAAGAGGCCTTTACTACTTCTGCTATGTCAAATGTGAAGTACATCCACCTTCTCAATATGGATGACTCATGCTTCATGAGATCCAACTTATATACCTCCTCTTGGGAAATAGCAGTCAATGGGACCACATGATCAGTAGAATTATCTTTAGGATTGGTTAACCTCCTTATATATGTATGCAACTCAGCAATGTGCTCTTTGTGTTGCTTATTTTTCTCCTTTTCTCTCTTAACCTTTTGAATTAAAGAATCTATAATGTCTTTGCCTTCCTGACCCTCTTGGTCTTCATTAGCAAACCTTAAGTCCACTGTGCTAATCTGAAATTCATCCAAGCTAATTTTACCTTTCTCTTTATCTACAGTAGGGATTGCTATCTGTGTAGTTCTTCTTCCCGTTGTAGGATCTCTTTTAATGGCCGAAGTCATTCTGGCCTTCCTCTTTGGTTTTATTAGGTTCTCCAAAAACAAACTAGATATATCAAATTCTTGCATCTGCATACCTGATTCCATGCCAATTTCAGTCTCTAACCACTGAGGAACTTGATCCTTGGGTCCTTGGTTTCCAGCATCATCATCATGATGATCACTTTGATCTCCTGTGTCCACCGCCATATTTGATGGGGAGGGTGATTTTCTTTTCTCTTCCTCATGATGTTCATCATGAGGGGGATCTTTTGATATATCCTCCTGATGAGGAGCTTCCTTCTTTGGAGGTTGATCTTGTTGATCATCAGCATGCACATTATGATCTTTATCTTTTATTTCCTCCACTCTGACTTCATCTACTTTATTTTTTTCCTCCTCTCGAGGCATATTAGTATCTATGATTACTATTTCATCCTCCTTAGGTGCTTCTATTTGATCTTTTATCACATCTTTCTCTGCACCTATGACGATTGTTTCTTGAGCGTTGGGAGTAGGATCAGCTAATGCATCCTTTTCTTCTTCTCCCTTATCTTTTACCTCTACTATCCCAGGTTCAGCTGATGTATCATGCTACTACTGACCCATATCTAAAGCTTTGCTCTCTACTTCTTTCTGTTTCAGCTTTTCAATATTTTCCATTTTATCAGGTGTTCATGCCACATCCTGAGGATTCACATCCTTTACATATGCCAAATCTACACTTGCAGGACTTGTCACCTATTCAATTAATGTATCTAGCCCTATCTATTCTACGATTTTCTCTGGGCTTTTTTCTTTCTCTGACTCCACTTGCTTCATTTCCTCTAACACCATTTGCACTGATGGAGTTCCATGAGGAGTTGCCCAGGTGTTAGCAACAAGGGTTTCCATCCTCTGTGAAGCTACTTCCTTCACCACCTCATCATTGGATAGGTCTACTATCTCATCCAATGAGACAATGCCACTTTGGAATATCCTAGAGCTTTCTTTTCTTTGCTCTTCTGCAAGTTCAGTCTTGAACTTCACAATGGTGGGAAGTGGAACATTGTGCTGCAATTCCTTATTGAACACTTCACTACCTACCCCTTTCAATATTATAGGGGATTGTCTTATTTTAGCTCTCATAGAGGTCCTTGTTTTCTTTGGTGTGGCAGCTACTACTTGAGGTGCCTTTCTTTTCCTCTTGAACAATAAAGGGCCTTCTTCTTCCTCAGGCTCCTCTTCCAGAGGTATATCCTCTTCTATTTGTTTCTATGAGGCTTGACCCTCCTCATGGGTCTCAGTAACTACTGCCTCTGCCCTCTAAATTTTCTTAGACTTCTATCCATCTCTTGGAGGAGGTGCAGCTGATGTTGAAGCATGTCCTGCATGTCCTGAAGCTGATGCTTCTCCTGATGCTGGTGCCTATGCAGTAGCTTCTACTATTCTCTCAATAATAACCCCTTTGGGTTCATTTTCAGTTCTCTTGCCTCTTTGAGGCCTTTTACTTTGTTTTTGTGGAGGTGGCACCCTGTCTCCTTTGAATTTCCTCTTCTCATTTAGGAAATCATCATATTCATCAGCAGAGAGTTCTTGTCCTTTCTTTTTGTTATCTATTGTAAGCGACACACCCTTTTTCTTCATTATATTTACTTTTTTATCAACCCAAGCTTGGGTTACCTTTAATATCCTGCCCATGAATGGATCCAAGGAGATGTCCTCCTGCATTGTAAGGTCCAGGGCTGATATGGTATCATTGTATATCTTCTTCTCTTCATATTCTTCAGCCATTATCTTTCCATCATCCTTCTTCATTTGCATTGGGATGGAAATGCAACCAAAGGTTTTGATTTGATTCAAGGTTAACTTTTGATACCTTCTTCTTCTTGCCTCAGGCTCATCCTCATTGTCTGCCCAAAAATCTTTAAGATGCCTCTTGTGGATGGGCTGCCCCATGATTTTCTGCATCTTGCCATAAGGATCATATGACCTTACAAATGGGAAAAGCTGTAACTTCATCATTGTCAAGCTAGCTATTGCTTTCTTAATATTTTCACTATCTGGGCACATGTAATAGCCCATTGTCACTGGAAACAATACTGGTGGAATTTTGTTGCTGGATTTGTAAGCATCCAGTATAGTTACAATTTGCCTCATGAACTCCATGAGCACTACTACATCAATTGGATATCTTGGGAGCATGAGGGGTTGTCTTGCAAATCCTTCAATCCTAATATAGGAGAAGGTTGCAAACTGTATATACCAGGCTCCATGCCTGTAGATGACTTCCAGAGCTTCCATGCTCAGTCTCTTTGTTCTGTCTTCTTCCATGGTTCTTACTAGATGCATTCAAAATGCATCATTCACCAGCTTATAGTCCTGGGGATAGTTCAGTCATTGCAATTAGGGATAGTGATCCCAGATATGTGCATGATTAGTGGTGCCACCAATCTTCCCCACTGATGTCAGTGCATTGAATGTACCTTTGTATGCACATGCATAAACCAAGTATGAGGTCATATAAAATGCACAATCTGTACCTCCCAGATTCGACAGCTGCTCATCAATAGCATCACTTATTATTTTGACCCATAATGGCCTCTTATCAGTATATACACACATTAGGATGATCCCATACATCCAGTCCTTAAAACTTCCAGCTGTTGGCTGACCTATAGCCTGACTGAGTAAGGTGATCATGAACTGATATTCATCATCAAAATCATATTTGTATAAATGAACAGGGAGCTTGGCTATAGCTGGATATGTACTATTCTTAGCTCTCCAACCATACATTCTTTTTCTAGCAGTCTTCTTATCAGCTTCATATTCTACTTCTAGCTTCTTTAGGTTTATGCTGACCACATCTTTACCCAATGGCAAACCAAACATGGTGGACAGACTCTTTATGGAGAAGTCTACATACACCCTTCCGTGTTTCTCAACTCTTCTTGTCTGTGAATTATAGTTTCTAGCACATTCTATAACCAGTTCAGGAGCTTCCATGTTGTATGGAAAACCAACGGCATTTCCCATTCTGGACACTAAAACAGCCTCAAGCAGAGGATTATCTTCTTGATTATGCATCCTGTCTGTCCATGTAGCCAGATCTATGCTTCCTTGGTGTGTGTCCCCAATAATTCCATATTTGAATTGCACCCCATCAGGCTGTGCAAACATCGGTTTAACGAATTCTGCTTCAGATTTCATCAATTGCCTATCCGCCATGGATTCCTGCACTGACAAGAATGGGTCTCACAATTGTGCACCTCATCTCATACATGCATATATATATATATATACTACATTTTATGACTTGAATATAGTGTTTGCAAGCATTACTTCATCATGATATGTAGAACCTACAATTTCAAACCAATAACATCATATTACTTATATATGCCTATAAAACACAGCAGAAGGGATCCGTTACTTACTTGATGCATTCACCCTTTGAATTATGCTATTGATGATTTTATGGAATTATGCTTGAGATTGATCGTAATCACGTTCTTTGCTTTGTTCAGCATGTGTACCTCCGCAAATGACTCGTAACAGGGTTTGGACGTTCGGCTCTGTGTAAACACTTAATTCTTCACAAGGTAAATGTATAATGATGTTACAAATCCACTTTAAACCTATTTATCAGGTCAATTAGGGCATAATCTGACTACATCAATCCTAATCATTAATTTTATGCATAGAAACCCAGAATCTTGCCAGGTGTGATCATCGCGGCGACAATCGGTGGGAAGCACCTACCGCATTAATGGGCATTCAATATTCGCATGGCGGGACGAGGAGGAGGATCTTTTGAATTATCGGGTGATGTTTTAAATATCATGTGATATTTAAAACATGATCGTCCCTCGTAATATGACCATCTGCACCATGGCGGGAAAACATGTCAGGTTATTTTTGGACCATCAGGTCATGTTATACAGATCGGGTGATGTTCAAAATATCGAGTGATATTTTGAAAAGGATGATGACCCTAAGCATTCTTTAAGTGACCTTTCTCAGAATGTCATGATGATGTCACCATGATAATGGTTGAGTCTATTGCTGAAGTACTGTGACGTCATAGTCATGTTTTGGTGAAAAGATGATGTTATGAAATATACCTTCGCGAGGTAAAATGATAATGACTACATCATCATGTTAATTTTCTTTTGTTATCAGGATCAGATGATGTCATCATGATAATTTCTTCAGGGTGATATTTTGAGACCAGGGGATATTTGAAATATAGGGTGATATTTAGAATATTGGGTGATGTTTTGAAATATCCCCCCTGCGAACTATATGATGTTGTTGACGGGTAAGTATCACTACCACTTAAGTTTGACATCCACATGTCGTGAATCAAATGATTTATCAGGTGATAAATTGGATCAGGGTGATCTTTGGAAAGATGATTGATATTAAGAAATATGATCCTCCCCCCTTGTGAATATCAAGTTTGACTAGGATTTTGACCATTCATAACTTTCACATCCTAATGAATATCAGGGTGATGTAAAAAACAAACCTTCATGAATTTTAATGCTTTTTCCAAATATGAGGTTAATATCATGAAACAAGAACTTTGACAAACTGACCTCATGATGATGACTTACCACATCCTCCTATAGAGGGCTATCTGCATGACTTACTTTTACCAGACTGCCAGGAAGCAGAAAACACAAGCCAAGCCAATAGTTGGGTCCCTATTTTGCCAAGTCAAAATGGGGTGTGTTGTGTAACCACACAACAACTTGCCACCAAAGAAAACATCAAAATTCCAATGATTCAAGTAATGTGATCACATTCTTATATAGTATTCTAATTCTTCCTAAGCATAAGCATCATAATCTTTCTGAATAATAAAGCTTCATCATGGTAACAATGCTAACAAAGGATTAGGTGTGTGCAAATGATTAATTATCCTCATCTTGAAAGCAAGTTGAAAACATAAGTAACTGGTGTTAAACTACATAGTTGGAGATCATCCCTCATAGCGAACCTGGATAGAGCCTTGCTACTAGCAGGTGTCCATAGCCCTGACAAGGTTATCTATACAATCTCCCTAAGTAGAGCCCCACTACTAGCAGGCATTCATAGCCCTAGTAGAGTATAATCCCATGATCAAAAGCCCAACTTGACAATTTGGTTGAAGTGAAGGCAGAACCATTATCACTTACCAGAGCATAAAGAATTCCATACCTGGTAACAATATTGCTTTCTAGAAATTTAATAACATCATCTGCAGTACAAGTCTTGCTGCTGACAGCTTTAGTCCATCTGGTACAATAATCAGTAATTGTTAAGACATACCTATGGCCTGAAGATGACAGAGGATTGATTGGTCCTATGAAGTCCATGCCCCATTGTGCAAATGGGTGCTCTTCCATCACTGGCTACAAGAGTTGGGCAGCATATTTCTCTCTGTTGGCAGTAATCTGGCATACATGACAACATTTAACATGTTCAGCCGTATCTTTAAAAACTATGGGCCAATAGTATCCTGCTATGAGGATTGCATGTGTTGTGGCCAAGGCTGATCCATGTGCTATTCCGAACTTGTCATGTAATTCTGATAAAACCTTATTTGCTTCTGGCTTCTCTAAGCATCTCAGGTATATTCCTTCATAATTCTTCTTGAATAGGGTTCCTCCCTTCATCATATATTTTTGTGACCTTATCTTCAATGCTCTTCTCTGTGAAGCTTGCAGTCTTGGAGGACATCTTCTAGTGATCAGGATGTGCCTGATATCTTAATACCACTCTTTATTATCTCTTGCATTGATTACATATTGTTATCTCATAATGTTTGGATCAGTTTCTGATATCATTTGGCTCAAAGCCTATCCTCTTACCAATTTCATTGGTGTAATCTCCATGTCATATTCTTGTAATACAGTGATCCACTTGGCTCTTTTTTCACCAGGTTCACTCTGCATCAACAGCATCTTCATTGCTGCAATAGGCACGACTGCAATTACTTTTCTTCTTAGTATATAATGCTTGAATTTCTTTACTGCCATGACCAATGCAAGTGCCTATCTTTCAACATCTACATATCTCAGTTTAGCATCCTTGAAGGGACATCTCATGAATGCAATTGGTTTCTCTTCTTTTTCTTCATTCCTTTGTGTTAACACTACTGTAAAAGTATGTTCTAAAGCAAATGAATAGATGTAGAAGTTTCTTGTGTAATCCAGACTAATCAGGACTAGAGCATCTGATATATCTTTTTTTATGTCTTCAAAGGCAGCTCTAGCCTCTGCTGTCCACTCAATCTTTGCATCCTTTTTCAGCATAGCATTTAAAGGTTTGACTATCTCTGCAAAACCAATGATGAATTTTCTTACAAAGTTAATCTTACCAAAGTAAGACTTAAGTTCTTTCTTGCTTCCAGGGAGTTACATTTTCATAATAGACTCCACTCTGTCAGGATCAATGATGATTCCATCCTCTGTGATTAGGTGGCCCAATAGTTTTCCTGTTGTTACCCTGAATATGCATTTCTTGGGGTTCAAGGATATTCCATATTCTTCACATTTCTTCAGCACACTTCTGAGATCTGCTACATGGTTCCCCCTTTCTTTAGAGAATACTGTCAAGTCATCCATGTATATGACTATACATTTTCCTATTAATCCTTTCAAGGCTATGTCCATTGCTTGCTGGAATGTAGCTCCAGCATTTACCAGCCCAAATGGCATACGTCTATAAGCAAATATCCCCCACTTGGTGGTGAAGGTAGTTTTTAATCTGTCAATCTTGTCAACCATCACTTGGTTATAACCTGAGAAACCATCCAAGAAGGACATCATCTTGGCTTCATTAACAATCTACAAGACTTCATCTAGAGAAGGTAAAGGATAATTATCTTTTTTTGATGCTCTATTCAGATACCTGACGTCTACGCATAGCCTAATGTCTCCATTCTTCTTTCTAACTGGGACTAGATTAGCCACCCAAGTGGAGTGCCTTACAGGAAATATTATCCTGACATTTAACAGCTTCTTGACTTCTTCAAAAATTATTGGTTCAAGCAAAGCATTGACTAGCCTTTGCTTTTGTTTGAAAGGTTTAGCATCTAGCTTGAGGGGAATAGTGTGAGTTATAACTGATGTGTCATATGTCTTCAATTCATCATACGTCCATGCAATAACATGGATGTAGTCTTTAAGGGCTTGAGATATCCCTTTGAACTCTTCTTTTGTGCAAACCTTGCCTATCAAAACATTTCTTTTGTCTTCATTTTGTCCAATATTCACTTGTGAATATTGACCTCCATCAGCTTTGGGAAGATCCTTCTGTTTTAGCATATTATCCAAATCAAAGGCTCTTTCTAATTCATTCATACCTTTGGGAATCTTGTTGCTAGGCAACTCTAATATTTCATCTTCTTCCCAAACGTGATCTTCCACACTGTTCTCATCTATGATCTGGGCATCAAATATATCCTTCTTAGAGATGAAATCAAGGATATGTTGATCATCATCAAAGACCTGAAGATTAGTAACATTATTAGGTATTGATGGTACTGATACTAGTTCTACTAAAAATTTCTTTAGGCCCGATATAGACAAGGGCTCTAATGTACTGGTAGCCTAAGTTAAGGCATCTGCCCTATGGTTCTGTTCTCTAGGTATGTGAGTGATATTAAATGTATCAAAGTCTTCAATCAAATCCCACACTCTGTGTCTATAATTTGACAATTTATTATAGTTGCAAGATTAGATTCCTCTTACCTATCTGACAACTAATTCTAAGTCTCCAAAGACATGCAAAATTTTTACCTTCTTCTTGAGAGCAAACGCTATCCCATGAATCAAAGCTTCATACTCTATCACATTGTTAGTGCAGGGGAACCGTAATCTATAGGAGGCTAAGTAGGACTTTCCTAATGGATCAATGAGATCAATCCCTACTCCAGCTCCTTGTTTGGACTTAGATCCATCAAATCTTAGAGTCCAAGATTTATCTTCAGCAAGAGACTCAGCTGAACTTTCTCTTTTCTTTGCAGCTCTGGCAGCTGCTCCACCTGATATCCATTTTAGTTTTGGTATTTCAACTTTCTCAGATCCCTTAATCTTCACTTTCTCTTTCTTTCGTGGATCAAATGATTCTTCTTTCTTTTCATCACCAGCAGGATGATGATTCTTTGTAGTGCACAATCTATGTCTTTTTACAATATGCAAGCATAACGAACAGGTTGTTTCTAAGTGAGGTGCTTCATGCAACCTACACCAGCCTTCAATCAAGACATCCTAGGGAAGTCTTTGCTACTATGTCATCTTTTCTATCTCTTTTGCTAAAAATTCTTCAAACTTAGTGAGGTCACTACCTCTGTCTTCATTAGACAATTCATAGTCTAGCTCCATAAAACAATCACTCCCTGGAGTGATTTTTTCTTTCTTCTTATCATTTATCTGGTTGCTCATCAGTATCTCTTCTGTTATCTAAACATGACCTTCATGTTTGCATTTATCTTCTCCCATTCCTGCAAGAAACAAATATAAATCAGAATCACTGTCATTATCACTATCTGATGAACTTACCTCTGATGATGATGATGATGCATCATTGTATGTTTGTTCTAACTCCATCATGTCCTTGCATGCTTTGCAAGTCTTTTCTGAATGTGGCTCATTTTGCAACCTGCACCATCCATCAATCAAAATATCATTAGCAGGTGTATCTAACAATTGACAACGATTTCTCTACTTGGACAAATGCATCTCAAAGTTTCTGAAGTGTTCTATTTCATTCTCATTTTCAAAATTATTATCAAGCTCTACAACCGGTATGTCCTCCTGAAATCATCATCATGATGATGAAAATCTACCATCAAGATCTCCTCTATCCTAACAGTCTGTGGCCTAACAGAATAAACTCCAGGCTCAACATCTACTTACATTATCTCATTTGTTTTGTTATACTCAGTTATCATGTGTTTCATTCTAGGTTCGGCATCTATTCTTATCTAGTTAGGTATACCTTTCCAAGGCAACCACATGTGACTGAAGTCAGTAGACATATATCCATTCAAAGTTTTTGACCAGTCTCTACTAAGCAGCATCCCATATGTGTCAGGTATGTCAACTACCTAGATATCAATGTAATATTGGATCCTGGGATCAGATGCTAGCTACATGTGTATATGAGTCAATTCTCCTATTACACTCACTTCTGTCTTATCTAGCTGTGTCACCTTCTTTAGGGATTTAGCAGGATGCAGTCCTAAAGCATTGCATATAGACAAGGGCATCACATTTGTAGATGCACCTGAATCCACTAAACAGTTGTGTAAATTCTTTCCAAACATCCTTATGGTAAGGAGGAAAGGTGGTGACTCACTCTTATCTCGATATAATGTCATATGTGAGGTTTCTATAGCTTGGACAGTAGCTGGCACTTTATGTTTGATATTATTATCTCTAGCAACATGATCTTTACTACTAGATTGGTCTAGAGAATGAATATCCTCTTTAGGACCAGGATCATCAAGTGATTTCATGAATGCCTTCTTAATTGCAGGGGTTTTCAATAATTCTGACAGAGACAGGCTGATCTTTATCTTCTTCATGTCATCCACCCAGTATGTAACAAGCTTATCAGACTCATGAGGTAAGCTAACAGCCTTTGATGCTACATTCTAAGGTGACAGATATTGGGCATTCACCTTGGGAAATCCCAGATTATTGTTAGCTTTTGGATCAGGAGGTGTGTTGAAGTTATTTGGAGGTAGAGAAGATGTCAATGGGCCAGGAGGTCTGTTGGCATTATTTCTTAGATTGTAAGTGTGCTTACCCTAATATTGCTGCTGGTAAGCATGCACCTCCTCATGTTCAGTGGATGGCTCATTCTCATCTTCAAAGGGGAAAACATAATTTGACTCAAAAGCTAAAGTAGATTCTTCACATGCTTGGGGACAATTCTGATGATCAGTATAACTTTCTAGTACTAGGGCTGAATCATATCCACAGGGAACAATTTCATTTCCTTCCACCTGAGGTAGATTTCCTGTAGTATTAGATACTTCTATTTGAAAAATGCTAGCAGCAATTTGAAATTGTGGACAATCTAGCTCTGCATGAGTATTTGTATTATGTATCCTACACTAGTTAGTGAGGGCTGCCTCAACAAGATTAACTCTAGTAGTTTGTTTGTTCTCACTGGGTGATTGATTGTCTAATAGTGATGGTAATGAACCATTATTTGGCCTAGAGTTCCATATTCTAGGCTGTCTCTGAGGATTATTGTTATTTCCACCACTATTATTGAAATTACTATTGCTATATCCTTTGTCAGGATAATTTGGTCTGTCATTGGAATAACTTCTATTCTAATTTGACTAGGAATAGAAGTTCTAATTTCTCAAATGAGTCACTTCTGTAGTGAGTTTTCTTAACTAAGCAGAGATTTCCTTGATTTCTTCCTTCTCCTCCTGAGCTTTGGCTACTACATTTTCAATTTGAGGCTTGAAGAAAGAGGATCCATGATTATTGTTGGATAGGTCAGCACCCTGAGGTGTCTGAGTTTGTGTAGGATATTGTGGCGTCTAGCCATTCCCATTAGGAGGTGGCATGATACTTAATGGAGGAATTTGCAAGGGTGCAGGCATGACTGCTAGAGGCATCATAGCTCCATTAGGATATTGTGCAGGATATTGTGGAAACATGCCAGGCAGTGTGGGAAAGGCAATATTTGGAGTAGGAGCAGGTATTAGCTGCTAACTGACCTTCATAGCTTCCTAAAAAGCTTGTGTCAAAGTTGTAATCAGTGGATGAGCTCTTCTAATGAACATGGAGGTCAAAGGGTCCAAAGCTGAATAATAGATGCTTCTAGCAGCTTCATCTACTACAGTATAAGGAGTCACTAGCTTAGATAGCATCTTTTGGAATCTAGCATTGAAATTAGCAATAGGCTCATTCTCAAATCTTTTGATTGTAGAAAACAAGTGATAATTCATGGATGGATCAATAGGAACTTCGAACCTATCAAGAAAAGCTTTCTCTAGGACGTCCCAGGAACCTACAAAACCCTAACCAAGACTGATGTACCAATTATAAGCCTCCTCCCCTAAGGAAAAAGGAAATAACTTGCACACCACATCCTGATGTTCTATTCTAGCTCTACAACAAGCTTCCTTAAAAGTTCTGATATGATCTTCAGCATCTTGATAAGGATGATACTTTTGTAACTCATGATATGCAGTGAAGGTTAAAGGTGATTCTACCTTGAAGAAAGACATTGCAACCAGAGGAGGTTGAGTTTGAGGTATAACTGGTTGAGGTTGGACTAAAGGTGCACTCTGAGGAGATCCTATAGGTATATTGAAACCAATAGGAGTCACAGGAGGATGTTCTGGGGGTGTTCTTGATGCACTGGAACCAGGAGTGTGATGAATATCAATAGTCCTGGGTCTAAAGCCCCTAACAGGTAGTTCTTCAAAAGGTTTGGTGGATCTTGACCTGGTATTTATCCTATGAGCCAAGATTTCTCAAATTTGATGGGAAACTAGTTGGATGATTGTAAATATTGGTTGAAATTCACCAGCTGAGGCAATATTTATGGTCAGATGACTGATCTAACTAGATATTTACAAAATATTTGCAATGACACTGCAAATATGAGACGATACTAAGGTATGGTTACCTTTACCACAAGATATCTGGTTTCTTAACACATATTTCTTCAAAGCTTTGGCAAATCTGCCTGAAATCGGCCGATCCTTGCAAATTTAAGATACTCTACCACGAAGCTTGCAATATTTATGGTTAATCTTGAAAACTTTACACAAGATGAGCATCTACAAGCTTGCTACAGTAAATATTTAAGCAATATTTGAAATCAGCGAGTCATTCAGGGTTACCTTACTCTCTGTTTCATCAAACCTAAAAATAATGATGATGAACATCCTCTTTCAGATAAAGGCCCTCCTTCTAGCACCAATTTATGTTGGTCATGATGTTAGTCATAAACAAACATCAAATAAAAGTACACATTAACCTTTATTCATCTTGAAAGATACAATGAATTCAGAGAATTCATGATCCCAAGTCTCCGGTGATTAGGTCTTAATTGTCTGACATTACTCAGAGGTTGATGTGTTGCTATTTCCATTTTGGGGACTTACATGAAATTTATCATCATTACTCAGTTTCTGCAAAGACTCTTTACAGGGAGGTTATTTCATATAGTAATTTGATCAAATGATATAGTAATACTCAAATATTTGCATGATATTCATCAATTACACATGCTTTGTCTCCAAATATGCTAAAGATATACAATTATATACATCAGATACAGTCATGAAGAGAAGAAAACCAAACCATATGTTCACCAGGACATTCCACAGCTAGATATAGTTGATGCTAACTTCAAAGGAATTGTATGAACACAACATATGCAGGTAGATATGCACTCTAAGGGACGCAACAAGTCACAGCATATATCCAGAATTCACACACTGATTACTCAAGATTTACTATGAGTTATAATCAAAACAAGTCTTCTCATTCATTAAGTATGCAAGAACATATATGTATACAAAAAGCTTTGAAATAAGCCCTGAATATTTCAGCAGATGGATTTCAATTAAGTTTCGAATGTTTCAAAAGAGGCATTCCTGCACCTTTTATAGAACAAGGTGAGGAATCTGTTACAAAAAAAGCTACGATCTAGATTTGTCTATGAATATCTACAGTGAATATTCTCTTTGACTTTTTCAACTCTATCAAAAGGCACAAGTTGCCAGCTGGCAACCATCTAAGATACTTATTTTCATTCAATATTGGATGCTGATATTTGTTTCATGATGCATCATCATCTACTTCATTGGATTCATGTGCTCCATCATCAGGTACATCACTTTTTGTATCCTCATCATCCTGATGATCTCGACCCTATCTATGAGCTTGCATGACTACCCTGACATTCTCGTACAACTGCACTATTTTATCTATTTCTCCACCATCTTGGGTCTTTGCTTTGATAATGGCATGTTTATGTGCTTGGTATTTATTTCGGATGTTATCCAGTTTATTTCTTCTGTTGTATAATGTCTCATTATAATTTTCTATTTTCACCTTGGTCCTCACCAGTCTATCCATGACTTCTTCTATCATTTGGCCTAGTGGATCATCAACAACAAATTGCAAGTTATTATGTAAAGCTTGGATTACAAACTCCTCATCTTGATTTTCTATCTTTCCTTCCACTTTTTCTTCCAACATTTCTAGAATTTCTGCCTCAAAAGACATCATATCATGTAACTTCATGTTGATTTCTCTCAACTTCTTGTTGGATCTTTTGAGTACATCACATTCAAATTGGATGTCTTTATACCATATATCTATCAATAATGCATTGTTATTATTCAGTACTTGCTTATGTATAAGTATCTGAGGATTGATCCTCCTTATTTCTCCCAGGACATCCAATATCTTCTCCAATTGGAAAGACCTTTTCCCTGTCTCCATTTGCAATTTATCTACCTTCTTCCTGGAGCCTGGTGCAGGAGCACCTACCTAACAGCTGGCCTTCATGAGGCAGTTAGTAGTTTAGGTCTTGTTTATGTTTCCAAGAAGGTCTGTTAAGACCAATTGCATGTAATAAGGTCATGCTGATCATGATAAGATCATGCTGACCAGGCTTTTGCTATTTTTAGCTAGTTGGTTATAACAGCTGTCATGATGTATGTTCGGTTGGATCTCCCAGCCGCTTGGAGAGTTCCCAGCCGCTTGGAGTCGGGTCAGTAGTACTCGTAGGATAGTCTTTATAAGCATGAGATCGGTTGATATTGGAGAGACAGTTAGATATCATCGATCGGCAGTATAGTATTGCATTAAGCAGAGGAGTTCAAGTGTGCTGTGTGAGAAGCAGTATATTGTATTGCATCTTTGAAATCAATAAAGATCCTGTTTTGTTTTCTGCTTGATCTCCTTTGCATAATCGATCTGCTGGTTTGAGTGGTTTCATGGATTCATGGATCCATTCCACCGGTTGACTCATTTGATCGGTGGAATGGTAATGTACAGTAGGGTAGGTTGTAGTTTGTTTGTTTGCATGCAGGTGTGCAGGATCGCGGTCGACAGATGTTGAAGACCCTAGCATGGGTATGTGCTAGGTCAAGCTGATAAGACAGAGTGTGGGAGATCACCCTAAGACTGGATCGGATCATCCCTGGAGGATCGGCGAAGTGAAACTTCGCAAAAGCTGAAAGTTCGTGAAGACGGCATCATCAGGATATTTCTGCAAATATCCTGCAGTCAGGTTAGGCATCATCATCCTGATAAGTGAAGGAGAGCATGTTGTTGTCGATTGCATGAAGTGCAACTGCGTCGGGGTGATCATCATCTGGAGGAGCCGAGGAGGAGCGTATCGTCATCAGGATCATCTATCGGGAGTGCCAAACATCCGCGTATCGCGAGTAGATGCGGGAGTGAAAGTTCAGTTTTTTTGGCTAAGTGTTGAAGGGGTCATCAGGATATGACGTCATCGTCATCAGGATATTGAGATATCCCCCCTATGCGAGTTTATCCTACCGTCGTTAAGTGCTAAGGTATCGGCGGAAGTCCATGGCAGAAGGTTGTATTAGCATCATCAGGAGGTTTCGAAGAGAACCGGATAAAGTAGATCATGATGCTGTTGCTTGTGTCGTCGGCTAGCGGAGCATCGAAGGGAAGGTGCTGAAGGTGATCGTCATCAGGATATTTTGGAGCAACCGGATGTTGAATATCCTGCTGACGAAGGAAGTGTTGCATATCATGATGCCGATGGAGTTCGGAGCCCGATGAACAGTGCAACAGGAGGATGTGTGCGCCCACTGAATATCATGATGATGATGTTAGGCGACTGGCGGAGGAGGTGAACAGGAGTCGGCAGGAGGATGATTGTGATCGTCCGAAATATGATGATGCTGACTGTGTAATGCGAAACATGATGATGTTGTTGGTGGTTTTAGGAAATATGATGATGATGGCGAAGATGATGATGATGATGTTGGTCTGCAGACATTCATGCTATATGCGAAGGTTATAGTGTGGATGCCTCTGCATCATAGTGGTATCAGAGCTCAGCAAAACATCTGGGCTGTTGTGTGTTGATTCTGTCACCGAAAGGGCAGAGGTAGAGATAGAGTTGAATTGTGTGTTGGGTGTTGATTGAGAGGTTGACAAAATGCCTCCTAAAGGTAGTGGTACTGCAAGGGAATTGCAGGAAATGAAGGAGAAACATGCTAGAGAGATGAGGAAGATGAAGGAGCTTGCTGAAGCACTTCAAGCCAGGCTGACAGCCCTGGAAAAGAACAAAAAGAGGGAAGTGGAAGACAGTTAGTCTGAAGAAGATGAAAATACTGTTGAAGAGTATGAAGAGGTAGCTGAAGATCTGGATGCTGAAGACCAGAAATTTTTAAAACTGTTAAAGGCAGTACAGAGTGAAAAACCTAAGGTAAAGGTTGGTGTTACCAAGTATACTGGAAGCTTGAATGAAGATGAGTTGTTAGATTGGATTGCTGCACTTGATAATCACTTTGAGTGTGAAGATGTTGCTGAGGATCAGAAGGTAAAGATTGCAAAGACCAAGTTAGGAGGTCATGCTTTGGTATGGTGGGATTATGTACAATCTGAGAGAAGGAAACAAGGGAAGTCTAAGATCACTTCATGGGATAAGATGGTAGCAAGGATAAAAGGTAAATTCTTGCCAAGGGATTACGAAATCCAGATGTTTAAGAAGCTGCAAAATTTAAAGCAGAAAGACAGGGATGTGAAATCATATACTGAGGAATTTTATCTGTTAAGTATGAGATCTGGTCATCATGAGAATGAGGTAGAAAAGGTGGCTAGGTACTTGGCTGGTTTGAGGTTTAACATACAGGATGAGTTAGTGTTAGCTAACCCTAAGAATGTGGAGGATTGTTATCAAATGGCAATCAGGATTGAAGAAAAGATGAATAGAGGACATGATAAGTCCATGAGAGGAAGAGGAAACAATAGGGGAAGAGGAACAGCCCCTGCACAAAAGCAAACCAATGAGGGTCAAGAAGACACTGGTAAAGGACAGGGACAGTCTGATTTCAGAGGTGGATGGAAAGGTAATAGAGGAAGATTTGGAGGTGGTAGAGGTTCTACTACATTTTCAGGAAAATGTTACACCTGTGGTGAGTTTGGTCATCCATCTTTCAAATGTCCAGAAAACAAAGGTTCATCATCCAGAAATGATAGAACTAGTGACAAGAGAGTACAACTTGTGCAAGAAGAGAAAGTAGAAGAAAGTGCACAGAGTTCAAACAGAGAACCTGATAATTATGGATATCCAGAGAGTGGAGAATCATTGATGTTAAGGAGAATTAGTTTGCAGGCATCAAAGGATATGATGCAAAGAAGAGCTCTTTTCAAAACCACATGCAAGAGCAAAGGTAAGGTATGTAAGGTAGTCATTGACACTGGTTCAACAGACAACATGGTATCTCAGGAAATGGTGGATAAACTAAAGTTGGAAAGGATTCCACATCCACACCCTTACAAGACATCTTGGGTGAGTGATAGTCAATCACTTTTTGTCTCTGAACAAGCATATGTGGATTTCCAGATTGGACCATATCATGATAGAATCTTGTGTGACATATTGCCTATGGAATGTTGTCACCTACTGTTGGGTAGACCATGGCAATTTGACAGAAGGGTACTGTATGATGGGTATGCTAATACCTACACCATCAAGAAGGATGGGAAGATTATTAAGTTGATGCCATTGCAGGCAAAAGCTGCAGTACAGAAGGCAGCTCAAATAATTTTAATGGGAAAGAAGGAATTTGTGCAGATGCCTAGAGGAATAGGCATAAAGGCAGTTCAGGATACTGCAGGGAAAGGAGTTGTTATAGAAAACAAGCTGAAGAACGTTTCAGTTGTGACTGACAGAGGTCAGCAGCAGGTTCAGAAACAGGGGTGCAAACAGCAACCAGTTCAGAAGAATGACACGGATGTTGTCATAGTTGGGACTATTGCTTGTCCTATAAAGATTGACAGGAAGATAGAGTTAAACATTTCAGAAGTTCAAGAGGCAGTTCAGACAGAGGTTCTGGTCAGACAACCTGACAAACACAGGGTGTGTGAGACAAAGGCCTACATCAATAGGCATGAGGATTTACTTGCCAGAAAGCAAGTTACAGTGCAGACGGCTTGGAGCAGCCAAGAGACAGCAGCAGACACAGCTGGAACAGGGCAGAACATTGCTAAAGCAAAGTGTCAAGGTGGAGGACTTCCACATACTAAACTCATGGGACATGAGTTCTTTTCTTTTGGGGAGTATGGTGCAGGAGCACCTACCTAACAGCTGGCCTTCATGAGGCAGTTAGTAGTTTAGGTCTTGTTTATGTTTCCAAGAAGGTCTGTTAAGACCAATTGCATGTAATAAGGTCATGCTGATCATGATAAGATCATGCTGACCAGGCTTTTGCTATTTTTAGCTAGTTGGTTATAACAGCTGTCATGATGTATGTTTGGTTGGATCTCCCAGCCGCTTGGAGAGTTCCCAGCCGCTTGGAGTCGGGTCAGTAGTACTCGTAGGATAGTCTTTATAAGCATGAGATCGGTTGATATTGGAGAGACAGTTAGATATCATCGATCGGCAGTATAGTATTGCATTAAGCAGAGGAGTTCAAGTGTGCTGTGTGAGAAGCAGTATATTGTATTGCATCTTTGAAATCAATAAAGATCCTGTTTTGTTTTCTGCTTGATCTCCTTTGCATAATCGATCTGCTGGTTTGAGTGGTTTCATGGATTCATGGATCCATTCCACCGGTTGACTCATCTGATCGGTGGAATGGTAATGTACAGTAGGGTAGGTTGTAGTTTGTTTGTTTGCATGCAGGTGTGTAGGATCGTGGTCGACAGATGTTGAAGACCCTAGCATGGGTATGTGCTAGGTCAAGCTGATAAGACAGAGTGTGGGAGATCACCCTAAGACTAGATCGGATCATCCCTGGAGGATCGGCGAAGTGAAACTTTGCAAAAGCTGAAAGTTCGTGAAGACAGCATCATCAGGATATTTCTGCAAATATCCTGCAGTCAGGTTAGGCATCGTCATCCTGATAAGTGAAGGAGAGCATGTTGTTGTCGATTGCATGAAGTGCAAGTGCGTCGGGGTGATCATCATCTGGAGGAGCCGAGGAGGAGCGTATCGGGATCAGGATCATCTATCGGGAGTGCCAAACATCCGCGTATCGCGAGTAGATGCGGGAGTGAAAGTTCGGTTTTTTTGGCTAAGTGTTGAAGAGGTCATCAGGATATTGGATGACGTCATCATCATCAGGATATTGAGATATCCCCCCTATGCGAGTTTATCCTGCCGTCGTTAAGTGCTAAGGTATCGGCGGAAGTCCGTGGCAGAAGGTTGTATTAGCATCATCAGGAGGTTTCGAAGATAACTGGATAAAGTAGATCATGATGCTGTTGCTTGTGTCGTCGACTAGCGGAGCATCGAAGGGAAGGTGCTGAAGGTGATCGTCATCAGGATATTTTGGAGCAACCGGATGTTGAATATCCTGCTGACGAAGGAAGTGTTGCATATCATGATGCCGATGGAGTTCGGAGCCCGATGAACAGTGCAACAGGAGGATGTGTGCGCCCGCTGAATATCATGATGATGATGTTAGGCGACTGGCGGAGGAGGTGAACAGTAGTCGGTAGGAGGATGATTGTGATCATCCGAAATATGATGATGCTGACTGTGTAACGCGAAACATGATGATGCTGTTGGTGGTTTTAGGAAATATGATGATGAAGGCGAAGATGATGATGATGATGTTGGTCTGCAGACATTCATGCTATATGTGAAGGTTATAGTGTGGATGCCTCTGCATCAGAGCCACTAAGAGAACTCCACCTCTTCAAAGAGGCCTTTACTACTTCTTTTGTTGTGTCGAATGTGGAGTACATCCACCTTCTCAATATGGATGATTCATGCTTCATGAGATCCAACTTATTTACCTCCTCTTGGGAAATAGCAGTCAATGGGACCGCATGATCAGTAGAATTATCTTTAAGATTGGTTAACCTCCTTATATATGCATGCAACTGAGCAATGTGCTCTTTGTGTTGCTTATTTTTCTCCTTTTCTCTCTTAACCTTTTGAATTAAACAATCTATAATGTCTTTGCCTTCCTGACCCTCTTGGTCTTCATTAGCACACCCTAAGTCCACTGTGCTTATCTAAAATTCATCCAAGGTAATTTTACCTTTCTCTATATCTACAGTAGGGATTGCTATCTGTGCAGTTCTTCTTCCTATTGTAGGATCTCTTTTAATGGCTGAAGTCATTCTGGCCTTCCTCTTTGGTTTTATCAAGTTCTCTGAAAATAAAGTAGATATATCAAATTCTTGCATATGCATACCTAATTCCATGCCAATTTCAATCTCTAACCACTGAGGAACTTGATCCTTGGGTTCTTGGTTTCCAGCATCATCATCATCATGATCACTTTGATCTCCTATGTCTACCACCATATTCGATGGGGAGGGTGATTTTCTTTTCTCTTCCTCATGATGTTCATCATGAGGGGGATCTTTTGATCTATCCTCCTGATGAGGAGCTTCTTTCTCTGGACGTTGATCTTGTTGATAATCAGCATGTGCATTATGATTTTTATCTTTTATTTCCTCCACTTTGACTTCATCTACTTTATTTATTTCCTCCTCTTGAGGCATATTAGTATCTGTGATTACTATTTCATCCTCCTTAGGTGCTTCTGTTTGATCTTTTATCACATCTTTCTCTGCACCTATGATGACTGTTTCTTGAGTGTTGGGAGTAGGATCAGCCGATGCATCCTTTTCTTCTTCTCCCTTATCTTTTACCTCTACTATCCTAGGTTCAACTGATGTATCATGCTGTTGCTGACCCATATCTAGAGCTTTGCTCTCCACTTCTTTCTATTTCAGCTTTTCAATATTTTTCATTTTATCAAGGGTTCCTGCCACATCTTGAGGATTCACATCCTTTACATATGCCAAATCTACAGTTGCAGGACTTGTCACTTGTTCAATTAATGTATCTAGCCCTATCTATTCTACAATTTTCTCTGGGCTTTTTTTCTTTCTCTGACTCCACTTACTTCATTTCCTCTAACATCGTTTGCACTAATGGAGTTCCATGAGGAGTTGCTCGGATGTCAGTAGCAAGGGTTTCCATCCTCTGTGAAGCTATTTCCTTCACCAGCTCATCATCGGATAGGTCTACTGTCTCATCCAATGAGACAATGCCACTTTGGAATATCCTAGAGCTTTCTTTTCTTTGCTCTTCTGCAAGTTCAGTCTTGAACTTCACAATGGTGGGAAGTGGAACATTGTGCTGTAATTCCTTATTAAACACTTCACTACCTGCCCCTTTCAATATTATAGGGGATTGTCTTATTTCACCTCTCATGGAGGTCCTTGTTTTCTTCAATGTGGCAGCTACTACCTGAGGTGCCTTTCTTTTCCTCTTGAACAATAAAGGGCATTCTTCTTCCTCAGGCTCCTATTCCAGAGGTATATCCTCTTCTATTTGTTTCTGTGAGGCTTGACCCTACTCATGGGTCTCAGTAACTACTACCTCTACCCTCTAAATTTTCTTGGACTTCTATCCATCTCTTGGAGGAGGTGTAGCTGATGCTAAAGCATGTCCTGCATGTCCTGAAGCTGATGCTTCTCCTGATGCTGGTACCTGTGCAGTAGCTTCTACTATTCTCTCAATAATAACCCCTTTGGGTTCGTTTTCAGTTCTGTTGCCTCTTTGAGGTCTTTTACTTTGTTTTTGTGGAGGTGGCACCCTGTCTCCTTTGGATTTCCTCTTTTCATTCAGGATATCATCATATTCATCAGCAGAGAGTTCTTGTCCTTTCTTTTTGTTATCTATTGTAAGGGACACACCCTTTTTCTTTAGTATATTTACCTGTTTATCAACCCAAGCTTGGGTTAGCTATAATATCTTGCCTGTGAATGGATCCAAGGAGATGTCCTCCTAGATTGTAAGGTTCGGGGCTGATATGGTATCATTGTATATCTTCTTCTCTTCATATTCTTTAGACATTATCTTTCGATCATCCTTCTTCATTTGCGTTGGGATGGAAATGCAACCAAAGGTTCTGATTTGATTCAAGGTTAACCTTTGATACCTTCTTGTTGTTGCCTCAGCCTCATCCTCATAGTCTGCCCAAAAATCTTCAAGATGCCTCTTGTGGATGGGCTGCCCCATGATTTTATGCATCCTTCCATAAGGATCATATGACCTTACAAATGGGAAAAGTTGTAACTTCATCATTGTCAAGCTAGCTATTGCTTTCTTAATATTTTCACTATCTGGGCACATGTAATAGCCCATTGTCACTGGAAACAATACTGGTGGAATTTTGTTGCTAGCTTTGTAAGAATGCAGTATAGTTACAATCTGCCTCATGAACTCCATGAGCACTACTGCATCAGTTGGATATCTTGGGAGCATGAGGGGCTGTCCTGCAAATCCTCCAATCCTAATATAGGAGAAGGTTGTAAACTATATATACCAGGCTCCATGCCTGTAGATGACTTCTTGAGCTTCCATAAAAAGTCTATTTGTTCTATCTTCTTCTATGGTTCTTACTAGATGCATTAAGAATGCATCATTCACCAGCTTATAGTCCTAGAGAGAGTTCACTCTTTGGAATTGGGGATAGTGATCCTAGATATGTGCATCATTGGTGGTGCCACCAATCTTCCCCACTGTTGTCAGTGCATTGAATGTGCCTTTGTATGCACATGCATAAACCAAGTATGAGGTCATATAAAATGCACAATCTGTACCTCCTAGATTCGACAGCTGCTCATCAATAGCATCACTTATTATTTTGGCCCATAATGGCCTCTTATCAGTATATACACACTTTAGGATGATCCCATACATCTAGTCCTTAAAACTTCTAGCTGTTGGCTGACTTGTAGCCTAATTGATTAAGGTGATCATGAACTAATATTCATCATCAAAATCATATTTGTATAAATGAACAGGGAGCTTGGCTGCAACTGGATATGTACTATTCTTAGCTCTCCAACCATACATTCTTTTTCTAGCAGTCTTCTTATTAGCTTCATATTCTACTTCCAGCTTCTTTAGGTTTATGCTGACCACATCTTTACCCAATGGCAAACCAAACATGGTGGACAGACTCTTTATGGAGAAGTCTGCATACACCCTTCCATGTTTCTCAACTCTTCTTGTCTATGAATTATAATTTCTGGCACATTCTATAACCAGTTCAGGTGCTTCCATGTTGTGCAGAAAACTAGTGGCATTTGCCATTCTAGACACTAAAATAGCCTCAAGTAGAGGATTATCTTCCTTATTGTACATCATGTCCGTCCATGCAGCCATATCTGTGCTTCCTTGGTGTGTGTCCCCAATAATTCCATATTTGAATTGCACCCCTTCAGGCTATGTAAACATTGGTTTAATGAATTCCACTTCAGATTTCATCAATCACTTATCTGCCATGGATTCTTGGAATGACAAGAACGGTTCTCACAATTGTGCACCTCATCTCATACATGCATATAGATATACTACATTTTATGACTTGAATACAGTGTTTGCAGGCATTACTTCATCATGATATGCAAAACCTACAATTTTAAACCAGTAACATCATATTACCTGTATATGCCTATAAAACATAGTAGAAGGGATCCGTTACTTACCTGATGCGTTCACCCTTTGAATTATGCTGTTGATGATTTTATGGAAATACCCTTGAGATTGATCGTAATCATGTTCTTCACTTTGTTCAGGATGCGTACCTCTGTAGATGACTCGTAACAAGGTTTGGATGTTCGGCTCTGTGTAAACACTTAATTCTTCCCAAGGTAAATGTATTTAATGACATTGCAAATCTGCTTTAAACCTATTTATTGGGTCAATTAGGGCATAATATGACTGCATCAATCATAATCATTAATTTTATGCACGGAAACCCAGAATCTTGCTAGGTGTGATCATCGCGGCGACAATCGATGGGAAGCACCTACCACATTAATGGGCATTCAATGTTCGCATGGTAGGATGAGGAGGAGGATCTTTTGAAATATCAGGTGATGTTTTAAATATCAGGTGATATTTAAAACATGATCATCCCTCGTAATATGACCATCTGCACCATGGCTGGAAAACATGTTAGGTTATTTTTGGACCATCGGGTCATGTTATACAGATCGGGTGATGTTTAAAATATCAGGTGATATTTTGAAAATGATGATGACCCTAAGCGTTCTTTAAGTGACCTTTCTCAGAATGTCATGATGACGTCACTATGATAATGGTTGAGTCTATCGCTGAAGTACTATGACGTCATAATCATGTTTTGGTGAAAAGATGATGTTATGAAATATACCTCCGTGAGGTAAAATGATGATGACTACATCATCATGTTGATTTTCTTTTGTTATCAGGATCAAATGATGTCATCATGATAATTTCTTCAGGGTGATATTTTGAGACCAGGGGATATTTGAAATATAGGGTGATATTTAGAATATCGGGTGATGTTTTGAAATATCCCCCCCCACGAACTATATGATGTTGTTGACGGGTAAGTATCACTACCACTTAAGTTTGACATCCGCATGTCGAGAATCAAATGATTTATCAAGTGATAAATTAGATCAGGGCAATCTTTCGAAAGATGACTGATATTAAGAAATATGATCCTCCCCCTTGTGAATATCAGGTTTGACCAGGATTTTGACCATTCATAACTTTCACATCCTAATGAATATCAGGGTGATGTAAAAGACAAACCTTCATGAATTTTAATTCTTTTTCCAAATATGAGGTTAATATCATGAAACAAGAACTTTGACAAACTGACCTTATGATGATGACTTACCACATCCTCCTATAGAGGGCTATCTGCATGACTTATTTTTACCAGACCGCCAGGAAGTAGAAAACACAAGCCAAGCCAAAAGTGGGGTCCCTATTTTGCCAAGTCAAAATGGGGTGTGTTGTGTAACCACACAACAGTACCTTTGAGCATTTGGTTGCCTAACTAGTGGTCTTCTTAATCAGTTCCTTTGATTCTGAATCTTTTTGCCTTTGTCCTCCTTGGTTACAACATCCTCTTCTTGACTTGCTCTAGAGCTTTCACTTACCTCATTTATCACATCCTCTTTATCATCATGCTTTTCCTGACTTGCCATAGCCATTAGCCTATCAAATATGGCAGCACTCACACTGAGGTTGTCTCGTTCAACCATGAATGTTTTAGATTAGTTTTCAGATCCACAATTGCTTTTTCAAGCTTTATGCAGTCTTTAGTTTTGCCTTTCATACATTCCTCAACTTTTTCTTTCTCTTCATTAGCTAACCTAAATTATTCATAATTTTCTTTAAGTCTTTGCTTGATATCCTTGATTTTCTTTCTTAACTCTTTGATGTATTCATTTGCTTCTGTTAAGTTTTCTTCAAGTCCATATTTTCTTCTTCTGATTTCTCAAGGTTTGTAAGAACAATCTTGGATCCTTCACTATTAGTGGACAAACATTTATCTTCAGAGGTTTTCATTGTACTGCAGGTTTGTGTCACTAATTTAGATTCAATATTGGTAATTAAACACCAATTTGTTTATTTTTTAGTAGATTTGTTTCCTTTGGTTTGCATTTCCTTTTCTTCAGTCTCATCTTCTTCAACCTTAACATTTTCACTATCAATGATCCTTTTCAATCTCATGTTGTAGCATCGATATGCCTTACTCCTAATAGAGTATCCAAGGAAAATCCCTTCATCACACTTAGCATCACATTTACGTAATTCTTCTTGTCTTCCAATATAGCATTTGCTCCCAAAAACTTTGAAATATTTCACTGTAGGAATTTTTCCATACCATAATTTATAAGGAGTTTTTGTATCATTTCCTTTGACTTAAATTCTATTCAAAGTGTACATAACAGTCTATATAGCTTCTTCCCAATAAACTTTTGGTAGGTCAGCTTCCTTTATCATTGTCTTGGCAACTTCTTGAGCCCTTTTGTTTATTGTTTCCATCACTCTATTCTCTTTATATAGTTGTCTTTTTATCCCATGAGTCTCATAGAACACATTGAATTTATCAGAGGTGAACTCTTCTCCTTTGTCAGTATTTAAACATTTGAGTTTCATATTCAATTCATTTTCAACCATTGTTTTGGAAGCTTTAAATGTATCTAGAGCTTCTGATCTTTCTTTAAGAAAACTCACCTAGGTCATTTTAGAATAATCATCAATAAATAACATAAAATACCTATCATCATGAAGACCTCTTACTCTTATGGAACCATAGAGGTTTGTATGAACCAATTCTAGTAGTTAGGTTGATGACTTTTCTTCATCCTGTAAGATTCTTCTTGTAGTTTTTCCATCTTGACACTTTTTGCAAATGATATTGTTAGAGTGTATAGTTTTTGGTAGATCTTTTAGAACTTGAGTTGAGCTTAACCATACTAGATCATCAAGATTGATATGACATAACTTCCTATTCGAAAGTGAACTGTCATTGTTCTGAGCCATGGATATTAAAGTCACCTTATGTGCGATTATACATATTTTCTTCTACTCTTTTTCCACTGGCTATTATAGCTCCTAATTTATCTCTGATTTCAAAAGCATCATTCTACAATATGAGACTGTATCCTTTTCTACACAACTATCCAATACTCAAGAGATTTTTCTTTAAGCTTACAGCGTAAGGAACATCATTAGTATGTTGTTTTCTATCAAGACTTATTGACTCTTTTCCACATAACTTACCAGTACAGTCATTTTTAAATCTAACTAATCCTTTATCATATTTTTCAAGATTAATGATCTTACTTTTATCACTAGTCATGTGATTTGAGCAGCTACTATCAATAATCCAATAGTTCTTTTCTTGAGACATGTCTTCACTATTAGTGCTTCCTTCTGGATAAAGATATTCTTCATCATCACAATTAGTGAAAGAGCAATCATCATCTTCATTGATTTTGACATCATAATATGTTCTCTTGGACACTTTGTCTTTATCTCCTTCAGCATTATTTCTTAATTTTCTTTTGGGACATCTAGATGCATAGTGACCTATTTTGCCACATATGAAACAATTGAAAGATAGTTCATCCTTGCGTTCCATCTGGGATCTTCCTCAAGTTGTTAGGCCTTCTTCTAAGGAACCTTGCTCTAATCCCAATTGTTGAAATGCACCAGATAACTAAGAGGGGGTGAATCAGTTGTCTCCAAAAATTTAACCATTCATGAACATTAACACTGTTGGCAAGAGACAATATGGCTTCATGAATGTTGTCATTGATGGCAACAAAGCTCATCCCATCCATCCGCAGGGCATGATATGTCTATGCCAGAAGTCAGGTTGAAGAATGTTGTGGTCCAATAAATAAGAATAGAGTATGTGGCAAGGTCTGACAATCAGGTCCGGATCTCTCAGAGGAACTATCTCAGTAAAGTGCAGATTTTGGGAAGTCAAGAGGAGTACCTTGACTGATAGATTCCAGGGATTAAGCCTTAGATGATGGAAGAATGAAGAGACATGAGCACTTGAGTGTTGAGTTCCTGTTTGGCAGAGTAGACAAAGGAAGAACTGACTGATATCATTCATGATTGGCTGACATAATTGATGACTTCTATAAGCATCTCCTTGATATACATCACTTGGCAAGAAAGGATTCAGCCGATAGATCAAAGTTTGGGATAATATTGACTATTCTGGATGCCGACTAGAAAGGTGTTGAAATCATTTGTGTGGATATATATATACTAGATGGATTTAGATGTGAAGGTGTATGTTGGAAGTGGTGTTGTGCAAAGAAAAGCAGACGAGTAGAGTAACAATAGTAATACATGTTCGGTATGTGACATGACAGCAACACCAGAGAAGAGGAAGAATGAAGTGCAGTAGATCAGTGTATTGAGCCTAATCAGAACTAAACCTCAGCATATGTGGATGCTTCTTATTAGTTCAAATATCTAGTTTTCTTGTATAAACTATTGTAGGTAGTGAGCCTCTTGTGAGCAGTGTGCTCAGGTAGTGAGCCCTAATTAGCAAGTGCCATTTTGTACTATCTTATTCTTTTAATAGAGAATATAATCTTGAGTTAATCACCCTGTGGTTTTTTCCCTTAACAGGGTTTTCCATGTCAAAATCATTGTGTCATGTGTATTGATGTTATTTCCATTTCATGGTTATGTTTTCTTATATGATCTAATGTTGCATTAATTGTTAAGGAAGATCAGAAAGTAGAAGTAATTAAGATAACTAATTCACCCCCCCTCTCAGTTATCAACAATTGGTATCAGAGCCAAGTTCCTCCAAATAGAGCCTAACAGCTTGAGGAAGATCTACAAATTCAAATGGATGTGTATGGTATGAGGGAACAACTTCAGTCTACCCTAGATGATCTTGAGCAATCTAACTCTGAAGTTAATGAATTGAAGGAAAGACTCAAACAGGCTAATGATTTCATAAATGAACTAAAAGGGAAACTGAGTATATCTATGAAAAAGAGAAAGGATCTACTTCAGCAATTGGCAAGTTAAGGTGAAGATAATGATACAAATGAAGATCTAAAGGAGAAAACCAAGTTATGTGAAAAGTTATCAAAAGAGGTCATTATGGTAAGACATAAAATGGAATCAGGAGTTATAAAATTTACCCAAGAAATTGAAGACAAAAGGAAAACTGAAGATGATTTAAGACAATCACTCAAAGAGAAATTAGAAGAATGCCACAAAATGGATAGAATAATTAGGCATCTTAAATCTGATCTTGAAGAATCTAGGGATAATGAAGAACAACTTGAGAATCAGATTGATAATCTTAAAAAGGATCTTCAAACAACAAATGAATACAAAGAGAAATTCAAGATAAGATCTATCCAACTTGAAGTTCTTCTTCAAAGTCAAAAGAGGGTAGATGACAAGCAAGGCTTGGGGTATGAGAAAGGTGAAAGCTCCAAATCCGGTCAGAAGAACTCCAGATCATAAAATCCAAGAAACAGGCCTAGAAGACCTCTGGTAAGGCAACCAAATGCTCAAAGATATCTAGCTTTCAATGGATACTACCACAACTGCAATAACTTTGGTCATAAAGCAAATTAGTGTAGAAGAAGAATGAATTAGACTAATACATCCTTCTTTGGATAGTGCTTCAATTGCAAAAGGTATGGTCACAAATCCCATGAGTGTAGAAACATGCAAATGAACAATTCATTCAATGGTAGATGATTTGCATGCAATAGAATGGGACATATGGCTCATCAGTGTAGATCAAGAGGATATCAGTCAAATATGCAAAGAAATGTTGTTTGCTACAATTGCAATAGATCCGGTCATATTGCCAAATTTTGTAGAAATAAGAATCAAGACAAAAGGGGTCTGGAACAGCATAATCATAACCAAGACAAAGGAAAAGGAAAAGTGAACACGGATGAAATTCAAAGGGAGATGAATAAGATTTGGGTGAAGAGAAGCACAGAGAATGTTGGGGATGGATCCGCACCAGAATCTGGTGCTAATAATCCTTCCAGAAATTGAATAGATGAGCTCTGGCTCAGGGGGAGTCACTAAGAAAAACCAATTCCCCCAGCTAGTCAATTGGTGCCTGAAATTGGCACATGGGAAGTTATGGATTAAAGGGTTCTTAGAGAAACATCTAAAGTAGGTTTGGTAAAGATATGAAAGATTTGCAAGAAGATTTGAAGAGTCTAATCTACGAAGATTGATCCAGTTTGATAGTCATCGGTATAAACAGGATTCTCACAGTTAGATCTAGCTTGATTCTAAAATTATGGAATCTTGATCTGCGGATAGATCAAATGATTAGGGAAAGGAATATAGATTGTAACTGTTCACTGAGAATAACTCTAAGTGTATCTCAGTGATCCAGAAAAGATCTATCTTAGAATAATAAGAACAAGGAAACCAAAATGTTTGAAGTTGTGCATTTATTACAATGTGAAATTAGGGTTTTCCCATAAATAAAAGGGTTCATTCATTCGTCATTTGCACATTTGCATTCAAGAAGAAAAGAAAAGGAGCTCTGCAACAAATTGTTTCAAATTTCTCAAAGATCAACCATTGAAATCGATTCATCCAACAAATTAATCTGGCTCATTCAGTGAACCCTAGAAGTGTAAGACGCTATTTAAGATCACTAAGGATGCCATTAGGGTAGTAACTTGATTACACTCAACCGGTGGGTTACCTACTCTAAAATCAGTCAAAAATTAAACTGTGAATGATGCTACTGGATCTAAATTTGATAAAAGAGCAATGACAGTTGAGGATATCATAGATCCGGACATCAAGTTTACCTCCATGATTATTGGCTACAAGATATATCACTCCAGCAGAGAAAATTCTATATCTGAAACAACAATCTACACTGCTTATGAAATGTTGAGAAATAATGCAGATTATGATCTTTGTGAACTCCTTCTGAACCAACTGATGGAAAACCTACAAAAGATCAAGAAGGAGAAGAACTCCTTCAAGTATGGTGGGCTGATACTGTGTTTGTTCTTCTACTTTATGAATGAGCTGCTTGGATCTAGTGGTTGGGTATGGCAGAATGACAGACCTATTGCAATTCAAATTAGAGATTACTTGCATGGACTTGGTGATGCCAAGGCACAAAACATAGCACTCTAGGGCTACTTTAAGAACTTTCAGAATATGATGCAAGCCAGAGAGAGAATCCCCCAATCTCTAGTTGAAAAGTATAAGGATACAATTTGCTTTATAGTAGAAACTGATCAATTCCTAATGGAGGCAATGGAGCCAAGGGTAGTATGGATCATGCCAATGGGGTATGAAGTAGATGAGAAAATAGTAGAGCTACATGTTCAACACATGCTCAGTCAACCCAAGGATCCTAAGGTAGAAAGGTTTGGAACCTTTGAAGAACTGAGTGTGAAGATTCATGTGGAACTAAGGAAACCAGAGATGAAAAGAAAAGTGAGAAAAGAAGTAGAGGATGTTGCCAAAAGGTATGGCATCTCAAAAGAGGCACTTGATGCAAACAAAGAAAATATGGAAAGGGTAGAAAAAGAAAAGGAAGAGGCAAAAAAAGAAAGTGCTCCGGTAGAAGCCCCCTCCTAGACCAGATCCTCTAAGAGCTCAAAGGCATCAAAATCGGAAGCAAAATCATCCGGTAAAGGAGAAAAGAGAACAAAGACAAAGGAAACAAGGTCTTATATCAGTCAGAAGGATGAAGAAGAGACAAAATCTGATGAAGAGATCAAGAAGATGAAGAAGAAGAAGAAAGTATCTAGTAAAGACAAGAAGGCAGAGGTAGAAGAGTTTGTTGAAAGGCCCACTTTGTCCTTAGATGATGTAGTTAAAGCAGTTACTATGGATGGGAACCTGCAACCAATAACAGAATTCTATGATGCATATAATGATGCAGATAGAAAGATCTTGGAGGAAGCCATAGTTAAGTACTTGAACATATACAATAAAGCATTTATTGAAATAATTTCTCTAATTCCCAAAAGTTTAGAGAAGGAACTTGAAATGAGAAAAGAAAATGCCAAGGCTAAGGACTTAGAGATTAGAGAATAGATATCTATTTAGCTCTATCCTTCAATTACTCTGAAACAAATGGATATGATCTTCAAAGATTGTAAGGATGAGTTCCAGAGTAAGGCTAGAATGAATCAGCTCATTCTTGGAGAAACTAAAAAAGTGGCAAAATAAACAGAAGAAATCCTCCGGAATGCCTATAAAAGATTCAATATTCCTGTTATAGAAGATTTAGGTGATGATCCCTCAGGAATGGATAACAAAGAAGAATCTACTCAGAGTGTAGCAGAAGAGGTAAAGGAGACAGGTGAAGAAAAAGATAAGGACTTAGAATCTTCTACTCTGGAAGAGAAGATCCATGAACAAGCAAACATCTCTCCTCTGGTTTCCCCTGCAAACTCTAGATCTAAAGAAGAAGCAAGAGTAGAAGAGAGGATCAGTCAAGAAGAAGAGGAGAAGGAAAAAGAAGATGACAGTAGTAAGGCTACAGAAGGAGAGAAAAATCCAACAGAAAAGACCACAGATGATAGTGGTAAGGCTATAAAAGGAGACAAAACCCTATCACCGGCAAGAGACATAGTAGAAGCAATCAAAAAATTCTTAACCAAGGAGATGATGGAGTTTGATGAACTAGAACTTCTTCAAGGACCATTCAATTTTGACTATCTCTCCCCAGTTCAAACCATGAAGCTAGCATCCTTTACTTCAACAAATGCAAAAGAAAAACATCTAAAGTCTCACACGGAAGACTGCAAGCTCATAGAAACTGCATCTGGTGTATTGGAGAAGATCATGCCATCTTTTCAGAAGGATCCCTTAGGCTCTTCATCTAGTAATCTCAAATCTCTAGTTAATAGTGTTAGCATACATTTTGATTCCTTAGAGAAGTCAGCAAAAGTAAAGTTTAGAAGGAGTTTTTGGAAAAGAGATTCTCCAAAGTACAAGGACTAATAACCCATGATAGGAGAAATATGGATATAGGGATAAAGTGCTTAGAAAATGCTCTTAAAGATGGCGGGGAAATGTATAAATTTTGTCTATCATGGTCCAAAGTAACAGTGGAAATTGAGAAGAAAGTGAAAGAACAGGAGGATAAACTAACAAGACTATCTCAGAATTTTGATCCTCTTACCACTTCCATAATAAATCAAGATTGTCAGACTATTGCAGTCTTGAATGAAATTAAGAAGCTTGAGAATGAGAAGAAAAAAAAATAAGTAGGTTGAGTGAAATTAGAAGGATAATTATCCCTAAGTTAGAGGCCATGCATGAAGCCCTAAATGATGCTCAAACCATAGCCCGAACCAGTGATCCAACATATCTGAAGAGGGCAGAAGCTTTTGCATTCCTGTTGAGTGGCCACATCTCAATTTTGGATAGGATGCGGCTGAGTTGGGTGACATAAGTTGTACAACTAAAGAATACTTTTGCAGATATACTAAAGTATATGTAAAGTATAACCAGATAATATACTTATGTGATTAAGAATAGATTGAGTTTTGAAAATTTCAGTGTGTGGACCCCACCCTTTTCCATTGATGTCAAAGGGAGAGTGAGGAGTAGTGAAAAATGAGGAATCTAGCTAAGGGGGAGCTCCAGAAAATATACATAAGAATAGAGAATTAGCCAAGGGGGAGTATAGTGTGACAGTCATTTTTCACTAAGTGTTGCCATCAATGCCAAAGGGGGAGATTGTTGGCAAGAGACACTATGGCTTCATGAATGTTGTCATTGATGGCAACAAAGCTCATCCCACCCATTCGCAGGGCATGATATTGTAAGGCTTGCCCTTGTCTCACAGGTACATATCAGTTCATTTTATGGTTATAGAATAAATGACAAAATAAGTTGATTATTTTATGATGCAATTATATGGTAGAAATGAACCTAGCTAGATTTTGCATCCTCATTGGTCATTATATGTTACTTCAGCTATGATATCTGTTTGTTGGATTTGATGTGGTGGCTTAGTGTGTAGGGCATTCATCCACAGGTATTGACCAATGGGTGGATGTGGAGGAGGAGACATGGGATCATTAACCACATGACTAATCCACCTTACCTAGCTAGTGGTTGAGTTACCTACCTTGTTCTTGTGTGGTATGTCAGTCACCTACACATCTCTATTTGATTATGAGTCGAAGGTTGTACTAGTGTCCACCCTATTGCCTCTAATTTGAATCGTTATGATTCTAGAGCCTTGTGTGTGAATAGACCCATGATGTGCGTGTCACCCCTGCATGTGTGTAGTTTAACAATTGTTCCATTTCATGTGTTTATTTTGACTCTTCCCTCTGTTTCTTTGAAGTGTTGCAATTGAACCTTATGTGCCACTGATGAGATCAATCTAGATTAGTAGTTAGCCTAGCTTGGTCCTACATGCTCGATTTGGGGTGCCATTTGGAAATGCAAGATGAACTTAAAGGTGTGTTGGTTCTAATGACGTTGGCACAACTATTAATGTCATAGGTACTCTTGTTGTTCTTGGGGCCCTATAGCTTACTTACCTAAGGCAATATTTGAGTTAAAACCAATATTGCTAAGCCGTACCTAGGAGTTTTTGATGGTATGGTTGTTTTGAGGCTAATAGAGGTTATGGATATTTATTATTGTTGATCACGCTATAACCTCGATCGATTAGGTTGAGGCATACTAGTGTTATTGTATCTAGACTATAGTAGTCACTCGTCAAGGTGTGTGTGTCTTGTGAGTAACTAATTATTACCTTTAGCCTCATCTCATGTCAAATAAACTTAATCCATACATAAGCCCTATGATTGGATGGTCGACCCTTCTTGCCAAGCAACTTCTCTTGTATGGAAAATAGCTATTCTATAATGCCTTTATAATACATTGACATATCTTACTATGAGAAATATTATATATATATAATATGTATGTATATCTCAATAGGGAGTTTGTCTTGAATCTTCTTATGATGCAGAAGGTTTAGAGTTTTGATTGTACTGGTCTAGCCTTTTAAGGTATTGTTGTGATTGGAGAGTATTTGTTCTAACAAGAATTGCTTCTAATTCTTAGTTGGGGACAACAGTTTTGGGTTGGGTTAAAAGTTGTTCTCTTCTTGATATAAGGGAAAAGACCCTATAGGTGGGATAGTTCCTATGGCTGAGATAGTATTTGTGCATTTAAGGCCCTATATATATATTTTAAGGTTAAGTACTATTAGTTGTGACCTCAAGGTCGTTAGTGCCATTTTAAGTACTAATAATGGAATGAAGTGTGCCCTCTAAATTGCAACCAATAATGTGATGCCACATCAGCCCACCAACAAAACAAGACTTAATGCACACCTATTGGTTTGCCCCCCCTTTGTTGGGGAAACTATTTGACATCTGACGTGGCATCACATTTGATGATGTGGCTCTAAAACCTTAGTTTTAAGTAGGGGCATTGCCAAGTAGGCTACTACTGAAATTTTGGAGTGATTCAAAATTGCCACGTATGACTTTTGAGTGACGTGAAGTTAGAGTGTACTGCTGGGTCCAGTTCTAGAGTAGGCAGGTCCTTTACTAGCGGAGGGGGCGGGAATTCATTTTTTGGTTTTACCTTTTCACAAAAAGTATGGTGAGCAGATATCTTCTCAGGGATGAGCCCTGGCTAATGTGAATTGACGGATTTGAAATTGTACTATCAACAAAGGAAAAGAACATCAGAATCGTCGAATGAGATGGGAGGGGGGAGAGAAGTAACCTAAGTTTTGGGTTGTTGGAGGGGGCAGGTAGGAAGTAGGAGAAGGGAGCACCATGGTGAAGAGGGCGCAATAGAGGTCCCATCTGGCACCGACCAGCGATATGTCACTAGGATTCTGATAACAGTTTCGGTGCCTCCTTTGTGCATTTGCTTATCGCGTTTATGTCTGCATGAGCGTACTAGTGTGCAACAACTGACCCAGGTTCGTTCCCTCTATGCCTTTATGGATCTATGTACTCTGTTCCTTGGCCGCCATTTAAGAGAACATAGTAATAGGACTTATATTTGCATATAAACTTGTCGGTTGCATTTGCAAGAAGTTTCTAAGGTCTTTCAACTAACCCATTTGGAGCATTTCCTGCAAACATGATATTCATTGAGATCATGTTTCTGTTAGGATGAATGGGAGATAATACCTGTGCCTCACCCTTTCTTCGACCTCTCCTTGAGAGTCATAGACTAATAATAAACAAACAAAGAAAGAGGGATAGAGAGATGGAGCATCTTAACCAGATGTTGCCATAGCCTTTTTGTGGGTTGTTCATCACAGCTCACGGCCTGGAGGTAGGGCCCCAATAGCACAGAAATAAGAGACACAGTTGAGGTAGTGCAAACTATGACTCAAGGGGAGTTGAATAATAGGAGAATAGATAGATAGTTTCAAAGTTATCTATTCTCTTGGCTGTCATCGAAGCCTCATGGGTGCTCACATTCCCCTCTACCTCCTCCCTATTTTGCCCATTCTATGAGTGTCTGAGCAACTATGGCTAACCAGGTTGGAGCCGAGAGCAGGTATTGGTTTCTTTGTAGAGGGAGAGTTCCACAAACCAATTGTATCATTTCATTCTTGAGTTCATTAGATAGTTCATTTGACCATAGTTATTCCAGTTTATTTCCATCAACAACTTGTAGTTGTTCTCATATTTTATAGTCGCTAAGAGTAATCCCGATGCAACAATTGACTCCCTCCATTATGATAGTAGTATCTTTTAATATTTGACCTTGTCAAGTCACGATGCCTAATTCTTATGTACTTATCCCCTTTATTTTATGGTTGTTACAGGAATAGTACATTTTATATTTATTGCAGTGTGATAAATTTGCTAAGATAATTTTTATATAAGCTCATATCAATGTTTTAGGGGAATTCATATTTTTGGTTCCTCGGAGTATTTTCTTTCATGTGAACTCATGCAGATGGAAGATACTTACGTGTTTTATATACATATATACACAAGACCAACATGAGACTTTACTGATATGGGTGTGTAGATAAGTTTTATCAGATTGTTAAGGTTATTGTAGTTCACCTTAAACACTCTAAGTTCTTCTCTTGTAATTGTTAGGAAATTTCCATTTACATGAAGTTACCTTCCCCTTGATGTGATATATAAAAAAAAACCTAGAAATCATATTGTTGGGACTTGAAAATTGTCTTGGATTCCTTTTCCCATTTCTAGATTACAACGAGTATGGGGCGGGTAGTATTAGTGAGCATTACATGGATATGTACGAAATTAGAAGCATTGATAAGTCCTTGCATTATCTTTCTTTCCCTCCTACCTATTGGGCCATGAGTGTCCTTATGTTTAGATCTAAGTTGAAATCATGCTTCTGTTGTATGTTGCCCTTTGAGTGTTTTTATTCCTGATGATGTTCCCTTGGAGAGTTGTTGGGTGTTCATGTGTTGAGTTATATTTTTTTGTGTTGGACCGGGTGTTTTGCTTGATTTTCTTGTAGTGAAGGTTGGCCAGTCTAGCAATGGCTCCATGATCTCCTTGCTCTATAGCTCGGGGGTTGCCTAGGGTGCAATGGACATCCATTGCGCTTGACAATGGCAATATGGTTGGGAGGACAGCAACATCCCCCATTGGTCTTCCTACGGGCAAATCCTATATCAGTCTTCGTTGAACCTTGGCCTCCATCTATTGGAAGAATCATTGAGTTATTCACCTCTATTGGTGTAAAGCAGAAACTATTGTTGAATTTAGCTCTAGTGATGTTCTAGATTTCCTCTCTTGATGTATTCTAGGAAATGAATATTGTATTCAGCTTGTTTTTTTTTTAATCCAAAGAAGTAATGGATGTAATCTTAATCCTTTTGATGTATTCAGGATAATTAGATTAATGTGTATTTTACCCTACTGATGTAGGTAAAAGGATAATGTATGCATTTAATATTTAGATTAAATTTATGGATGCAAGAAAAAAATTAAAAAAATTAATGAATAGTATATCTTGTTGTAAAGGAAAGTAGTAGTTATCGCTCTTTAGGTTAAGAGATACATTATTGATTTGTTTAGTCTCTTGTTGCAAAGGAAATTATTACTGAATAGTTATCTCTCTTGTATAATAGGTGTATAGGTAATTAATGTATAGTTACCTCCTTAATGTTCTCAGAGAAGTCCAATATTGTTATTTAATTCTACTGACACATAGATAAATAATGGATGTATATTTGTCTTCTTGATATACTCAGAGAAATATAATAATGTTTAATTAATTCTACTGTCACGTAGGAAAAAGAATGGATGTATATATTCGTCTTCTTCAATATACTTAGAGGAATATAATAATGTTTTATTATTTCTACTTTCACATAGGAAAAGGATGGATGTATATATTTACCTTCTTGATGTACTCAGAGAAGTTAAATATTGTTTAATTATCTATTGACACATAGGACAATGCTGGAAGTATATTTACCTCCTGGATGTAATCAGTAAACTAGTTATGTCCCTTTGCTCTACTAAGGAGTAGGAAAATAATTTAAGCATGTTTATCCTTGATGTACTCAGGAAAATAATTATTGTTTGTATGTTAAGGAAAACGATTGTCATTTTGACGTTCTCCTTGATGTATTAATTTATGGACTAGATGTGGTAATTCCCTCTGTCCCATTTTGTAGCCATGTCATAGATTAGTAATGGAAGAGAATCTTGTCTTGCTGTCCACTTCTGCTCTGGTAGGATAGAATGACTAGATCGTACCACAACTGCCTCTGAGTGTAATATCCTATTTTGTCGATGGATGTTGAATCACATTATTCTTGCATGGTTGTTGTTTGGGTCTCTTAATGTTGTTATCCCATCAATTTTAGTTTTTGACAAGGCGTCAAGAGTGCTTCATCCTTGCCTCATCTTCCTTCCCCACCTTGAGAGATGGGGATTTAGGAAGTCAGGTTGAAGAATGTTGTGGTCTGGTAAACAAGAATAAAGCATGTGGCAAGGTCTAACAGTTAGGTTCGGATCTCTCAGAGGAAGTATCTCATTAAAATGTAGATTTTTGAAAGTCAAGAGTAGTACCTTGACTGATAGATTCCAGGGATTAAGCCTCCAGTGATGGAAGAATGAAGAGACATGAGCACTTGAGTGTTGAGTTCCTGTTTGGTAGAGTAGACAAAGGAAGAACTGACCAATAGAGCATCAGACCTAAATATGGATGAGATATTGATGGTGATCAAGCTTCCTGAGGTATCATTCATGATTGGCTAACATAATTGATGACTTCTATAAGCATCTCCTTCATACACATCACTTGGCAAGCAAGGATTCAGCCGATAGATCAAAATTTGGGATAATATTGACTATTCCGGATGTCGACTAGAAAGGTGTTGAAATCATTTGTGTGGATATATATATACGAGATGGATTTAGATGTGAAGGTGTGCATTGGAAGTGGTGTTGTGTGAAGAAAAATAGAGGAGCAGAGTAACAACAGTAATACAGGTCTAGTATGTGACAGGACATCAGCACCAAAGAAGAGGAAGAATGAAGTGTAGTAGATCAGTGTATTAAGCCTAACTGGAACTGAACGTCAACATATGTGGATGCTTCTTATCAGTTCAAATATCTAGTTTTCTTGTATAAACTATTGTAGGTAGTGAGCCCTAATTGGCAAGTGCCATTTTGTACTATCGTATTCTTTTAATAGAGCTTACAATCTTGGGTTAATCACCCCATGGTTTTTTCCCTTAACAGGGTTTTCCACGTCAAAATCATTGTGTCATGTGTATTGATGTTATTTCCATTTCATGGTTATGTTTGCTTATATGATCTAATGCTACATTAATTGTTAAGGAAGATCAGAAAGTAGAAGTAATTAAGATAACCGATTCACCCCCCCTCTTAGTTATTAACAAACACATCAAACACTTATTTACTGTTATTCAGATTAATCATGAAAGTATGAAATAATAAACTTCAATGCAACAAGATAATCAACACATAAGACACCATATTTTTTTGGTGGAAAAACCTGTAAGGGAAAACCATGATGGGTGTTAGCCCACAAAGATAAATATGTTATAGCAATACCAAAAAATAGAGGCTCACTGCCCAAAATGCTCACTACAAAAGTTAGGGCTCACTACCAAGATTGGCTCACTACCAAGCGGTGGCTCACTGCCAAGTGTTGGTGAACTGATTTGATAGCATCTACTCCATGCCTAGGTTCAGTTCCATTGAAGCACAGTATAGCACCTCTGCTCTACTCTTCTTACACCTATTTATTTATCTTTTCATTTTCACACACGGGTCTATTTTTGCAACTATATTCCATGCTTTTATACAATTTATCAACCTTGGAATGTACAGTAAGGTCAACATTACATTTATCAACAATTGGAACAATCTCCAAGGTCAGCATTACAAACATACAGAGAAATAGGTCTAGACCTAAACTAAATTTTCTAAGGTAAAGATGTATGAAGATCATGTTATGCCTTAATTGGGACTCAAATGCAATCTTCCACACCATGACATGCTTCCATGCATTTTGATGAATCTCTACAAATAGTGAAAACAACTAAGTCAGCCAAGACTGGTATTAACATTGAGTCTTCTAAGAACAGTCTTCATCCATGATCCAAATTTCTCTTTGTGGACCAATCCCAAGGTAGGAACATGATCATGAGACATCCACAAGCACAATTTAATCACCAAGAACAACCACACAAGATTTAACTACTCTATCAAGAAGATTCTTCAATCTAGAGCACTTAAACATACCTGCTATCTACTATCATAAAGAAAAGATCGCTGATGGACCACCAAATCATGAACAATTAGAGTTGAATGCACTTATCACCAATACAAAATCAATTCCAAAACTGTAGAGTGTGAAACTTCAATGCGGAGGAATGCGGAGCAAAATACTTTCTCCTTGTCACCACTGAATACACAAAAAAAGTAGTTTTTACTCTAGTGAACACAACTCTCTCAAATCTTCATACCGGAGGCTCAAACTTGGAACATAGCATCTTCAGACATGCCTCTATATAAATTCTAATCTATAGACAAAGATATTGGTGCAGGAGCACCCCTACAAGGCAGGACATAAGTTCATTGTTCGTATGTCAGGACATCAGTCTATTTTTTGTATGTTTGCCTTCATGCTGTAATAAGGTCCATGGGACCAATGCGTATGTGTTTGATCCACCTAGGAGAATGTGCAGGTAGTTAGCGTTCGTTATCAGGTTGTCTGAGCTGTCTTCTCCCAGCTGCTGGGAATCGAGTTGGTAGTACTCGTAGGATATTGCTATATATAACTCAGATCAGTTAGGGTTTGAGATCAGAGTAGTAGTTATGTTATGTTGTACTGGTGATTGAGTGAGATCCAGAGATCAGTCCAGACATTGTGAAACATTGTTGTTCGATAGTATTGTAGAAACAGGACATTTGTGTTTCATCTAAATAAGATCTCATCAATTGCATTATCTGGTTTATCAGCTGTTTATGTTTTGATTTCTGTTCTGATTACAGGTTAATGGATTCTTTCAACCCTTCCACCGGTTGATTCTGTGAATCGGTGGAATGGTCATGCATGTTAGTTTAGGTTGTATTTTAGTTTTCTGTTTATGCATTTAATTGTGTGGGAGATCGATTGGTAGCATGCTATGAATCAACCTAGCATCCTCATGTGCTAGGGTTTAGGAAGATAAACTGTTAAGTTTTGATCTGAAGGTGATCCGGCCCAATCATCATGTTTTCTTTGTAAAATTGTGCGGTTCTGTGAGTTTGCATGCAGCTGACGGATATACAGGGATCTGCATGTGCTTTTCCAGACGGAGTGAATCGTATCGTCATCTACGAGTATATCGCTATCAGGATCAGGTTCTGAAGTTGGCAAAAATTGCATGCTTCAAGTGCATCAAGATGATATAGGTTGGATATATACTCAGTGTATATATCATCATCAAGATCACCTTTCGTGTGTATCCATCGTCCGCATATCGCTATCGCATGCAGAAGTGAAAGTTCACTTTTTGGCTAAGGACCGGAAAGGTCATCATCAGGATATTGAAAAGGTCACCGGATATTCATTATCATGTTGCAGAGGATATAAGTGTCTTATATCCTGTTGACATCATCATCAGGTGCATTGACATCAGCATCGGGTGCAAGTGACGTCATCGTCATCAGGATATTGCGAATATCACCCTATGCAAGTTTATCCTGCTGTCGCTAAGTGTTTTGGCATCGGCGTAAGTCATCGGCATAAAGTTTGGTTAACATCATCAGGATGTTTCAATATGACCTGATAAGTCATATCCTGATGCTATTTGTTTAAAGAAGGTCGATATCAGGGTGACGTAAGCATCGAAGAAAAGGTGCATAAGGAATATCGTCATCAAGATATATGAGAGGAACCGGATATTTCATATCCTACTGACGAAGGGTGAAGATGATGCTAAACCTCATGATGCTGCCGATAGAGTTTGGCGCTAAGTGAATAGTGATCATCAGGAGGATAATTGTGTTCGTCGAGTATCATGATGCTGCTGACAGGTGAAAGGCAAAAGGCGATAAGGAAGTGAACAGTAGTTAGCAGGAGGATATTTCATGCCTCTTCGAAATATGATGATGCTGTCTGTGTTAGCAAGAAATATGATGATGATGATAAGCCGATAGGTATTACATACTGCATGTCCAGGATTTTAACATGCTAGTGGATTAATGGCTTTTCCATCCTATTTGTAAGCTTCTGTTGCATTTCCTCTGCATCATAGTGGTATCAGAGCAAAGGAAGGATCTTCTGGAAAAGATCAGGATATAGCAGGATGTCAGATGAAGAAGGAACATCTGAGATTCCGGCAAGGATGACCAACGTTGAGTTGGCAATTCTGGTTAAGAAACAGATTGCAGAGAGCAAGGCCGTGAAGGCTCAGAATCAGGAATTGAAGGATGAGTTAGAGAAGTTGAGGAACAGAGTAGGTTCTGGTAGAGAAGAAGATAGGGAAGAAGAAGAGATCCCTAGTTGGAACGAGGAGGTCGTTCCTGCAGACCAGAGACCACTGTTGAATGCCCTCAAGGCCATGGAGAGGAGAACCATGGATGTGAAATTAGATTTGCCAGTGTTTACAGGAAAGATGGAACCTAATTCATTGATGGAGTGGATAGACTCCTTGAACAATTTCTTTGAAATAGAGGAGACACCAGAACAACAGAGGGTGAAAATAGCCCAATCAAAAATGAAAGAAGCTGCCTTGACATGGTGGAATTTCATCCAAGATGATAGAGTACAGGAAGGAAAGCATAGAGTCACTACATGGAAGAAAATGATGGCATTAGTAAAGGAAGCTTATGTCCCATTGGATTACAGTATCCAATTACACAAGAGGAAGCAAAACCTGAAGCAGAAGGAGCTAGATGTCAGCTCATATACAGAAGAATTCATGAAACTTTGTATGAAAACAAAGGTAAAGGAAAGTTAAGAAGAGAAGGTAGCCAGATACCTTAATGGATTGAGGTTCAACATTCAGGAAGATTTAAGTCTGCATAATCCAGATACAGTTCAGAAATGCTTTCAGTTGGCATTGAAAGTGGAAGAGAAGTTAAAGAGAAAACAAGAACAACACAATAGAGGAAGAGGAAGACAACAAAGGGGTGGAAGAGGTCCTTTTAGAGGTAGAGGACATGGACATGGATATCAAGGAGAATCCAGTCATGACAATAGTAAGGGAAACAATAGTCAGAACCAGGGGGAAAATTATAGTCAGCAAGGAAACTTCAGAGGTAGAAGACCTTTCAGAGGAAGATCCCAGGGCAGAGGATCCATCAGATGTTATAACTGTAACAAAGAAGGCCATATAGCCAGCAGATGTCCAGAAAAGGCCACAAGCTCAACAGGAGAAAGGAGAACAAATCTGATCCAAGAACCTGATAATCAAAGTATGACAGGCTCTAATGCTTTTCAGAGTGTGAATGCTCCTGATAATTATGGATACCCAGAAAGTGGAGAGTCTCTAATGATGAGAAGAACAGTGACTACCATGAAGGTACCTGACAAAGAATCCCCTCAAAGAAAGTCTCTTTTCAGGACTATTTGCAAAGCAGGAGGTAAGGCATGTAAAGTTTTGATTGAATCTGGTTCTACTGAAAATTTTGTGTCTGAAGAAATGGTGACAAAGCTTAAGCTTAGGAGATTGCCTCACCCATCCCCATACAAAGTCTCATGGCTTACCCAAGGTCAGCAGACAATTGTAGAAGAGCAGGCTTGGGTAGAATTTCAGATTGGAGCATATAAGGATAAGTTGTTGTTTGACATTACCACGATGGATGCTTGCAATCTTTTATTTGGTAGACCATGGCAGTATGATTTGAAGGCACAACATGATGGTGTTAGAAACACCTATACAATCACTAAAGATGGTAAGGTTATAAAGTTACTACCATTGACGGAGAAGGAGGAGAAATCTAAAGGAAAAGAGGTGAAGGTAATGTTGATGGAAGGTAAATAGTTCATGAAAGAAGTAGCAGCAGAAGGTGCAGTTGCATATGCCCTAATCCCATGTATGAGGGTGAATAAAGAACAGCAGCAAGAAGTCAAGGAAGAGAAGAAGCAAAGGTTCATAGACCCAGCTATCCAAGAGCTATTGGATAAGTACAAAGGTATCATCTCAGAGGGAATGCCAAGATCCCTACCACCTGTCAGGGATATTAGTCACCGCATAGACTTAATTCCAGGGTCAACACTTCCAAACAAAGCAGCCTATAAGCTAACTCCAGAACAGAATGCAGAAGTAGCCAGACAAATTAAAGAATTATTGGATTCAGGTCTGATTGGAAAAAGTTTAAGTCCATGTGTAGTACCAGCTGTACTAGCACCAAAGAAGGAAGGTACTTGGAGGCTTTGCACAGATTCCAGAGCTATTAACAAGATCACAATCAGGTATAGGTTTCCAATCCCTAGGATAGAGGATTTACTTGACTATTTGGGAGGTGCTAAGTATTTTACAAAAATAGATTTGAAGAGTGGATATCATCAGATTAGGATTAGGCCAGGAGATGAATGGAAAACAGCATTCAAAACTAATGAAGGGTTATATGAGTGGAAGGTTATGCCTTTTGGTTTATCTAATGCACCTAGTACTTTTATGAGGTTGATGAATGAGGTTTTGAAAGAGTTCATTGGTAAGTTTGTCATAGTATATCTAGATGACATTCTAATTTTCAGTAACACAAAAGAAGAACATCTCAGACACATAGATTTGGTTCTTAAGAGGTTACATGAAGAGCAGCTGATGATAAATTTAGACAAGTGTTTGTTCATGCAAGAGGAGATCACATATTTGGGTTTTGTCATTTCACAAGGAAAGTTACAAATGGATAAGGAGAAGGTAAGTGCCATATTGTCTTGGCCAACCCCAAAGACTATGAATGATGTCAGAAGTTTCCATGGGTTAGCAACCTTCTACAGGAAGTTTATAAGAGGGTTTAGTCATATTTGTGCACCCATGCTTGATACCATCAAAGGAGGACAGAAGTGCAGATTTGTTTGGACTCAAAGAGCAGATGATTCTTTTGAGACATTGAAGAAGAAGGTGGCACAGCAGCTAGTCCTTGCACTTCCAGACTTTAACAAAATCTTTCAGGTGGAATGTGATGCCAGTCACATGGCCATTGGAGCAGTACTCAGCCAAGAAGGTAGACCTATTGCATTTTTCAGTGAGAAGCTCAATGATGCTAAAAAGAGGTATTCCTCATATGATTTGGAAATGTATGCTTTAGTCCAGTCACTCAAGAAATGGAGGCATTACTTGATGCCAAAGGAATTCATAGTATTCACAGATAACCAGGCTCTGAGTTTCATAAACAGCCAGGAAAAGCTGAAACATTGTGGAGCTATGGCAGGTCATTTTGGTCTAGATAAGACTCTTGATCTTGTCTGAAGACATTACTTTTGGCCTAAGTTACAATCAGATGTCATAAAGTTTGTAGAGACATGTGTGATATGTCAGAAAGCTAAAGGCAGGTCGACTAATGCAGGTTTATATCAGCCCTTACCCATTCCTTCCAGACCATGGGAAAGCATAAGTATGGATTTTGTCTTGGGTTTACGAAGGACAAGGAAAGGGTTTGACAGTGTTTTTGTTGTAGTGGATAGATTCAGCAAAATGGCACATTCCTTGCCATGCAAAACCACTGCTGATGCTTCATACATTGCAGATTTGTTTTTCAGGGAGATTGTCAGGATCCATGGATTGCCCTTGAGCATAGTGTCAGATAGGGATGTGAAGTTTATTGGTCACTTCTGGAGAACTCTTTGGAAGAAACTTGGAACAAATTTGTCTTTTTCCTCTGCATATTATCCTCAAACGGATGGACAGACTGAAGTAGTGAACCGTTCCTTAGGAAATTTGCTTAGATGTTTGACAAAACAACATGGAGAAAAGTGGGATAATATTCTATCTCAAGCTGAATTTTCCTATAATGATACTGTCAATAGGAGCACAGGGAAATCACCTTTCCAGATAGTTTATGGTGTGCATCCAAGAGGAATTTTGGAATTGAGAGATCTACCTACAGTAGACCCTGTTAGTGCAGAAGGAGAAGCTTTTGCAGAAGCCATAAAAGAGGTTCATGATCAAGTCAAGACCCAACTGCAACAAACCACCTTGAAGTATAAGGAATATGCTGATAAAAAGAAGAAGGATGTACAGTTTGATGTTGGCGACTTGGTATGGGCTCATTTAAAGAAGGACAGACTTCCTAAGGGCAAATATACTAAACTCATGCAGAGAAAAGTTGGACCATGTCAGATTTTGCACAAGCATGGACAAAATGCTTATGAGATACAACTTCCCCCTGATCTTGGTTTGTCCCCTATATTCAATGTATGTGATTTAACTCCCTACAAGTCTAATCCAGATGCAGACCAGGAACTCCTCCAGGATACAGTCAATGATGACATTCCCAAGCATGATCCTCCACAGTTGCAGAAGGTTTTGGACACTCGGGTGGTCAAACAGACCCGGAACAAACAGTACTTGGAGTATCTAGTATCTTGGCAGGGAAAACCTAATTCCGAAGCAGTATGGATGACTGAAGAGCAGATCCAGAACCATGGTGTAGATCTCCATACTCTCATCTCAAGTGGACTTGAGATTTCTTCTTCTGGGGAGTATGGTGCAGGAGCACCCCTACAAGGCAAGACATAAGTTCATTGTTCGCATGTCAGGACATCAGTCTATTTTTTGTATGTTTGACTTCATGCTGTAATAAGGTCCATGGGACCAATGTGTATGTGTTTGATCCACCTAGGAGAATGTGCAGGTAGTTAGCGTTCGTTATCAGGTTGTCTGAGCTGTCTTCTCCCAGCCGCTGGGAATCGAGTTGGTAGTACTCGTAGGATATTGCTATATATAACTCAGATCAGTTAGGGTTTGAGATCAGAGTAGTAGTTATGTTATGTTGTACTGGTGATTGAGTGAGATCCAGAGATCAGTCCAGACATTGAGAAACATTGTTGTTCGATAGTATTGTAGAAACAAGACATTTGTGTTTCATCTAAATAAGATCTCATCAATTGCATTATCTGGTTTATCAGCTGTTTATGTTTTGATTTCTGTTCTGATTACAGGTTAATGGATTCTTTCAACCCTTCCACCGGTTGATTCTGTGAATTGGTGGAATGGTCATGCATGTTAATTTAGGTTGTATTTTAGTTTTCTGTTTATGCATTTCATTGTGTGGGAGATCGATTGGTAGCATGCTATGAATCAACCTAGCATCCTCATGTGCTAGGGTTTAGGAAGATAAACTGTTAAGTTTTGATCTGAAGGTGATCCGGCCCGATCATCATGTTTTCTTTGTAAAATTGTGCGGTTCTGTGAGTTTGCATGCAGCTGACGGATATACAGGGATCTGCATGTGCTTTTCCAGACGGAGTGAATCGTATCATCATCTACGAGTATATCGTTATCAGGATCAGGTTCTGAAGTTGGCAAAAATTGCATGTTTCAAGTGCATCAGGATGATATAGGTTGGATATATACTCAGTGTATATATCATCATCAAGATCACCTTTCGTGTGTATCCATCGTCCGCATATCGCTATCGCATGCAGAAGTGAAAGTTCACTTTTTGGCTAAGGACCGGAAAGGTCATCATCAGGATATTGAAAAGGTCACCGGATATTCATTATCATGTTGCGGAGGATATAAGTGTCTTATATCCTGTTGACATCATCATCAGGTGCATTGACATCAGCATCGGGTGCAAGTGACGTCATCGTCATCAGGATATTGCGAATATCACCCTATGCAAGTTTATCCTGCTGTCGCTAAGTGTTTTGGCATCGGCGTAAGTCATCGGCATAAAGTTTGGTTAACATCATCAGGATGTTTCAATATGACCTGATAAGTCATATCCTGATGCTGTTTGTTTAAAGAAGGTCGATATCAGGGTGACGTAAGCATCGAAGAAAAGGTGCATAAGGAATATCGTCATCAAGATATATGAGAGGAACCGGATATTTCATATCCTACTGACGAAGGGTGAAGATGATGCTAAACCTCATGATGCTGCCGATAGAGTTTGGCGCTAAGTGAATAGTGATCATCAGGAGGATAATTGTGTTTGTCAAGTATCATGATGCTGCTGACAGGCGAAAGGCGAAAGGCGATAAGGAAGTGAACAGTAGATAGCAGGAGGATATTTCATGCCTCTTCGAAATATGATGATGATGATAAGCCGATAGGTATTACATAATGCATGTCCAGGATTTTAACATTCTAGTGGATTAATGGCTTTTCCATCCTATTTGTAAGCTTCTGTTGCGTTTCCTCTACATCAGATATTCATTCTATAGGAAATGTAGAACAAACTATTTGACTATTCTGCTGGAAGCAAAGATACTCTCATCCACATTGTTTCCACCGGAGGAGCAAATTTTGTCAAAAGCACTTGGAAACTCAATATCAAGATCACTTACACATTACATAGGCAACCAAGCAAGCATCAAAATCAAGAGCACAACAGACACCAATGAAAACAATGATATGTTGACATCAATGACAACACCGGTTAGGCACATACTTGCAATAGGTATCACAGATACTTTTGCATGCTTTGCATGCAATATATGGTTCTCCACCTTTTGTGCTCCATGATGTCGTAAGATAGTTAACTAACTCTACCACCCCATGGCATTTTTGGGCTTCAATAGTCCATTATTTGCCATCATGGACTGGACAGCGAGTGTGGGGATAAAGATGGGTTTAACTTGGCCTCCACTCATCCCACTCATCATGGGTGGTGGTTGGCCTATTAACCTATGACATATACATTAATGAAAGTATGGTGCCCAACCACAAGGTTAAAAAGATTCTATAACATTAAGTTTCCCTTGCATCTACATGATGTTTAAGGGTAAACATAACAATCCAAGATGTCATCAAATGACATCATCATCAATTTGGTGGGACAAACAAAATATGATTTAAGGGTTGAGTACCACTCCCCCTTCTTCCCTATAAACCATAAGTAATATATAAAAAGAAATAATAGATTCAAAACCCTGATACTGAAAAAAATAAATAAATAAGGAAGTACTCGACTACCTAACAAGATTATCTCTCGACTTACGTTGACATTCTAGGAACATTGTTTAGTCAAATTGACGTAGATGACATCGAGATAACCCAAATCGTCATGACGAAACAAAAAGGAAATGATTAGAAAGGAAAAGACATAAACTCACTCTACCTTGCAAGGGTTTACAAGGACTTAATCCAATACTTAGATGGTAATCTGACCCTTTTGCAAATCTATCTCCTCCTCCTAGATGATACTCTCCTATTTTTGAAGGAAGATTATTTTCCTAATCACACTTACAACCATATAACCATGATTAGTGTATCATCATTTATTCACAAATCATAATAATTAAATAGTCATATCAACATGTAATCTCATGTCTAACTAACATTAGTTAGTTCTCACATAATCAATGATTAAATCTGATATTTTCCACAAACATCTAATCATTAAACTATGATTAATCATCATGATTACCACACAAAAGCAAGATTAATCTAAATCATAAGTTGGGGATGTAACATATCTTCCCCCATAAGAATCATCGTCCTTGATGATTAAATGTTTTCAATATCATTTAACATAATAAGAAAAGTGTTGTGTGAGCATAATAAAGAGTTTTTCAAAAGAAATGGGGAAATCTCACATGAGTATCCTCATAGTTTTCCCAGGTGGAATTTTCCTGTACATACTGGTTCATTGGACCTTGCATTGAGTTATCTCTTTGTTACAAAAGTGTAGCTTATGCATTTCAAGCACCTTGATGGGCTTGATCACTACCACTCCTTAGTCCTTCACTTGTATAGGATTCCAATCAAGAATAGGGATATGATTATCTCCTGCATTAAACTTTTTAAAATAAGAAACATGGAAAACCTTATGCATCATGGCAAGAGCTAGTGGTAGAGTAATTTTGTATGTGACTGAGTTGACCTTTCTGAGAACTTCAAAGGGACCCACATATCTAGGAGCTAGTTTGGATGTCTTCTCAAACTTAATGGAGCTCTTTTGAGGTTTTACCCTTAAAAGGACTTTTTCTCCCAATGAGAAATACATTTCTATGCATTTAACATCCACATAACTTTTCTACCTATCATTGGCTTCCACTAACTTTTTCTTGATCAGATGGAATTGCTCTTCCATTTTTGATAGCATATTTGGAACAAGGCTAACCCTATCTTCTATCTTGTCCTAGCTTATAGGGGTTTGACACTTTCTTCCATATAATGCTTCAAATGGAGCCATCTTAATTGCAGAATGATAGGAATTATTATAGGCAAATTCCACTAGAGGAAGATAATCTTCCCATTTGTATTGCTTATCCATGCAATATATTCTCAACAAATCTTCTAGAACCTAGTTTACCCTTTTAGTTTGACTATCTATCTTAGGATGATAAGCAGAGCTTATATTTAACTGAGTTCTAAGTGAGGACAATAAGGTTTTCCAAAACCTTGATGTCATTCAAGCATCCCTATCTAAGATAATCTTCTTAGGAATGCCATGTAATCTAAAAATTTCTTGAACAAATTTGTGGGCTATGATAGGTGCCCCATCCATCAAGTTATCAGGTATAAAATGAGCCACTTTGGTGAGTCTATCCACCACAAACAAAATAGCATTGTGCCTATTTCTTGACATAGGAAGCCCTTGCAAAAAGTCCATGCTTATGATTTGCCATTTCCACTCTAGAATTTCATGAGGGTATAAAAGTCCTACCGAGTAATTGTGTTCTACCTTCACCCTTAGGTATTCTATACACATAGATACAAAACTTGTAGCGTCCCTCTTCATTCCTTTCTAGAAATATAAGGGTTTCACATCAACAAGTAACTTTGTTACTCTAGGATGTCCTAAATACATTGAAAAGTGAACCTCCTTCCACACCATATTTCTTAAGTCCACGGAGTTAGGTACATACATCCTTCCCTTATAACTTAATAACCCATCTGGTTTAAGGTTAAATCCAACATATTTCAAATTTTGGGGATTCTCCAAAAGGGATTGTTTTACCTGCTCATAAAACTCATCTCCCTTAGACTTTTGGAGTACCTAATTCTTAAAATCAGAATGTATGGAGATCATTGAGGAGATATGTCTTATCCTACTTAAGGTATCAACCACTAGGTTTTCATTACCTTGTATATATTTAATCTTAAAATCATAATTTGAGATGAAATCCAACCACCTTCTTTGGCGAGAATTTAAATATGGTTATTAAGCCCTTGATGGTCTATTTTTAGCTCAAAGGACTTTCCAAGCAAGTAGTGTCTCCACATTTGCAGTGCACGAATGACTGGTACTAGCTCTAAATCATGAGGCGCATAATATTGTCATAAGTTTTCAATTTATAGGATTCATATGCAATGACTTGTCCATCTTGGACTAGTACACCACCTATGCCTTCCCCTGAGGCATCAGTAATGACTACAAATTGACCTTCTGGGTCAGGTACTTTCAAAATTGGTGCTAAAGTCAATTTTTCCTTCAGTTGGTCAAAAGCCTCCTAGCACTTGTCTGACCACTCAAACCTCTTGCCTTTCCTCTGCAAAGAAGTTATAGGATAAGCAATTTTTGAAAAGTTCTTCACAAATTTCCTATAATATCCTACAAGGCCCATGAAACTTCGGACCTCATGTACATTCCTTGTTACTAGCCTTTCTAATATGGCTTTAATTTAAGTTGGGTCCATAGATATTCCCTTAGCTAAAATTATGTGGCCCAAATACTATACTTCCTTTTGAAAGAAAGTACACAGAGAGCTTGCCATATAGTTTATGCTCTCTCAACTTCTAGAAAACAATCCTTAAATGTTGAAGGTGTTCCTCGTCATTTTTAGAGTATATTAGGACGTCATCAAGAAAAACTAGGACAAACTTGTTCAAGAAGTCTCTAAACACAATGTTCATTAAATTCATAAATGTGGCATGTGTGTTTGTTAATCCAAAAGGTGGGACAGTGAACTCATAATGCCCATACCTTGTTCTGAAGGTTGTTTTGTGGATGTCCTCATCCTTTAATCTCAATTGATGGTACCTAGACCAAAGATTGATCTTAGAAAACATAGTTGTTCCTCTCATTTGATCGACTAGATCATCAATACGAGGCAATGGATATTTATTCTTAATTGTTGCTTTATTTAACATGCAGTAATCTATGCATAACCGCAAGGTACCATCTTTCTTTTTCACAATATTATTGGTGCTCCCTAGTGTGACACACTAGGTCTTATGAGTCCTTTATCTAACAATTCTTATAATTAAGCCTTTAGCTCAATTAACTCTATAGTGATCATTCTATATGGAGCTTCAGATATAGGTTATGACCCTAGAATTATATCCATAGAGAAATCAAAAGCTCTTTTAGGAGGTAATCCTGATAGTTCATCCATAAATACATCCTCAAAATCTAAGAAAAGGGTATCTACCCATATCTGATACCTCCTAATTAATGGACTCCTTCCCAACTCCATTGACTTTTTGAGATTCGTAAAACATTAAATAGTCTTGGAAGTTGGTCTCCTCAAAACCATTTAGTTTTTCCATCTTGACAACAGAAAATTGGCATCTCTTTTATTCAGCTCTTTTCATTTGCAGGGTAGAAATTTGTCTTAGTTTGACTTCTCTAGGGTTCCCTTGCAGAAAGACTTTATTCCTTAAGTCTTCGAGACAATCTACTATGTTGGCATAACAATCCACTTTGGCTCGATGTCTCTATAAGCAATTTTCCCCAAGGATAACATTGTATGAGCCTAGTTAGGCTACATAAAGGTTCACTTCAGTGGAGAAACTTAGAAGTTCAACCCTAGCCTCAAAAAAAAATTACTCTACCTAAGCCTTGATCTAGACTCTAATTTACATATTCAACTAACCAAGTATTTACCATGTATCTAGCCTTTCTATAAATTTTTCTTAATTTTTTTGGGGAAACATAACATTTGGTAGCACCAGTATCTATCAAAATTGAAATTCGAAGACCAGATAAAATACTTGTGGTTTCAATGGGAGTAATTTGGTATTCAGCCTACCTATTGTCCAAGGCTACATGAATGTGTCACTGGAATGCTACCTGCTGAGAGGGAAGAGGGTTTTCTCATGGCTATTCTCCCTGTATCTTATTAGGACACTGGTTGGCATAATGATCTTTGCCACATGTATAGCACCATCCCACGGGACCTCGGCTTTCATGAGGTTTCCTAGAATTGTCTCCATTTTTATTAGAGTGGTTATTATCCTTCTTCTCCCATTTAGATTTAGTTTGCTTATTCTTGGCCCATTTATCATTTTTCTCAATAAAATCCTACTTTTTCTCCTTTTTCTTCTAAGATTGGGAGGATTGGGACCAATTATACCTCTTTCGGTTCCTTTCCCTATAAGTAGACATAGCTTTCAATTTTTGGTCCTATTTGATGGCCTTCTCATAGACCTGGTGCATTGAAGTGTGACCATGCACATCAACCTCACCCCCAATCTGGGTGTTTAATCCCATTATAAATTTTTAGATGCGAAATCTCTCATCTTGCTAGTATTATGGCACATACTTAAGTAGGCAAGTGAACTTTTCTTAGTATCCATTCATAGATAATTCACCCTATTTCAGATTCTAAAAATCTATAAGCTTCTAGTCATAAAATAGCTAAGGCAACCATCTTTTCCTAAAGAGTTCCATGAACCTGTCCCAAGATAGACTTGTAGAACTGAAGCCCAATTCCATTTTCTTTTTCATCCACCATGTGGATGCTTCACCCACCAACTAGTATGCTCCCCATACCACTTTGGTGACTTCAGTATTATTTTTTATTCTGAAATACTTTTCCATTTCCATAAGCCATGCCTCCATGGCATCTCCGCTTATAGACCCATCGAACTTGGGAGGCATAATCTTTTTCATGTCCAGGGATAATTCCAAAGCCAAATGACTTCTCTCCACTTCTTATCTAGCCTTAGAGTTATTCGCTTCATGCTCACTTTGGGTGGTGTCATCATGATGTGCCTCATCATCACCCCCATAATAGGCTTCTCACCCGGGTCCATGCTGACCCCTAACCTCCTAATCAAGAGTCCCAATTCTCGCTCTCGTCTCTTGAGGCATAGGAAGGATCTAGTCAAGTTTAGATTTAGAATGGCCTTAAGGTTACCTTTCATCTTGGCTATCTCCCACCCTAGTTCTTATCTGAACCTTGCTACAATCTACTTCTCTTGAAGTTTGCAGAAAAATCATGTAGTTTTTCATATCATTGAATCCATTCAAAATATAAATTTATTCTCATTAATCTTTAACAAGAAAGGAAAGATTTACTAGATTTTTCCAAATGCATTATAGTTTTCCATTGATTACATATAATCCATCCCAAAATTACAAAAAAAAAAATTTACATCTTGCTACTGCAAGTCATTATCAAATTGGGATACCTTCTCATGTTCATTTCTCAACCTTGAGATATATCACATTAGTTTGGGAGGTGGACGTAGTCGTAGGTACTCATCCACAACCTTGTTATTAACAATAGGATCCTTAGGATTACTTTCTGTGATTGGTTCCTTAGGTGCAGAGGGTTCTACTGATTCAATTTCAAAGTTAGGAGCAGTAATCCTAATTTCTTTCCTCAACTCCTCCTTGATGCGTTTAATATCATCAGTGATAGTCTCATCATCAACCAACTATGCACCTATCAAGCAACCAGTTTGTTCAAGGCATTTCATTCTTGAGGCTCACTCCCTCAAGGCCTTAAGGTAGTGCCCATTTCCCATTACCTTCTTTCTGGGTGTCATTCTTATTCCTACCATTTTGGCATAAGAACATCGAAACATTAGCAACCATTAATGTTGGATAAAGAAAATCATTATGTAGTAAGCTCATAGGTCCATGTATTGAACCAGGTAACTCTGATACCATATGTAACATGACATCTCACATTACCCAAAAATAACCATAATTAACCATCTTAACTAAGAGTAAGAATACATCTTCATTAACATAATCACAATTAAGCAAAATAACTTAATATCATCATAATATTTAAGCATGTTATTCTTTTCTAAAACATAACAAAACTTAGAATTACAATATCCAAGGATAATTCATTGGTGAATGACCTTCACTATACATGTACAAAGCTATGCCCAAGGCATCAAATATAGAAATATACATAATAACTAACTATCAAGTCATATAAAGAGTACACTGTATTTGAAACTTTGACATCTATCTTCATAAGCCTTGACTTCTCTTCTGGTTGGGAAGGAGAGCATCATCCGAGTTCTTTTCCTCCAACCATAGATTGGTGGTCCCCCGCACAACTTCCTACTTAGAAGCGACCCTACCCTTCACGAAAGATATAGATAAAAGGAACCATTAGGTTTGCCATCTAAGTATTTGGTATTGTGTCCTTCATAATGTCTCTTGGTCATACAACTATAGATCCACTCTAATGATGTATGACACTACTGGAAACATTATGTCATCAAGATCACTGTGGACCGACTACTGCATGTAGAGATGGATGCATTACTATGGCCAAAGATTTACATACATATATGTTTCACAATGAACAGAGTCATATGTTCACCACCTTGACTCAATTTAGAAGCTATCTGATCCTATAGTATTCATAGTTTGACCCTCATTTAGGTCTAGGATAGATAAGTTCAGTTCACTCTTAGTCTTTATCTAACAATTCTTATAATTGAGCCTTTAGCTCCATTAACTCTATAGTGGTCATTCTATATGGAGCTTCAGATATAGGTTATGACCCTAGAATTATATCCATAGAGAAATCAAAAGCTCTTTTAGGAGGTAATCCTGATAGTTCATCCATAAATACATCCTCAAAATCTAAGAAAAGGGTATCTACCCATATCTAATACCTCCTAATTAATGGACTCCTTCCCAACTCCATTGACTTTTTGAGATTCGTAAAACATTAAATAGTCTTGGAAGTTGGTCTCCTCAAAACCATTTAGTTTTTCCATCTTGACAATAGAAAATTGGCATCTCTTTTATTCAAGTCTTTTCATTTGCAGGGTAGAAATTTGTCTTAGTTTGACTTCTCTAGGGTTCCCTTGCAGAAAGACTTTATTCCTTAAGTCTTCGAGACATTGTACTATGTTGGCATAATAATCCACTTTGGCTCGATGTCTCTATAAGTAATTTTCCCCAAGGATAACATTGTATGAGCCTAGTTAGGCTACATAAAGGTTCACTTCAGTGGAGAAACTTAGAAGTTCAACCCTAGCCTCAAACAAAAATTACTCTACCTAAGCCTTGGTCTAGACTCTAATTTACATATTCAACTGACCAAGTATTTACCATGTATCTAGCCTTTCTATAAATTTTTCTTAATTTTTTTGGGGAAACATAACATTTGGTAGCACCAGTATCTATCAAAATTGAAATTTGAAGACCAGATAAAATACTTGTGGTTTCAATGGGAGTAATTTGGTATTCAGCCTACCTATTGTCCAAGGCTACATGAATGTGTCACTGGAATGCTACCTGCTGAGAGGGAAGAGGGTTTTCTCATGGCTATTCTCCCTGTATCTTATTAGGACACTGGTTGGCATAATGATCTTTGCCACATGTATAGCACCCTCCCACGGGACATCGGCTTTCATGAGGTTTCCTAGAATTGACTCCATTTTTATTAGAGTAGTTATTATCCTTCTTCTCCCATTTAGATTTAGTTTGCTTATTCTTGGCCCATTTATCATTTTTCTCAATAAAATCCTACTTTTTCTCCTTTTTCTTCTAAGATTGGGAGGATTGGGACCAATTATACCTCTTTCGGTTCCTTTCCCTATAAGTAGACATAGCTTTCAATTTTTGGTCCTATTTGATGGCCTTCTCATAGACCTGGTGCATTGAAGTGTGACCATGCACATCAACCTCACCCCCAATCTGGGTGTTTAATCCCATTATAAATTTTTAGATGCAAAATCTCTCATCTTGGTAGTATTATGGCACATACTTAAGTAGGCAAGTGAACTTTTCCTAGTATCCATTCATAGATAATTCACCCTATTTCAGATTCTAAAAATCTATAAGCTTCTAGTCATAAAATAGCTAAGGCAACCATCTTTTCCTAAAGAGTTACATGAACCTGTCCCAAGATAGACTTGTAGAACTGAAGCCCAATTCCATTTTCTTATTCGTCCACCATGTGGATGCTTCACCCACCAACTAGTATGCTCCCCATACCACTTTGGTCACTTCAGTATTATTTTTTATTTTGAAATACTTTTCCATTTCCATAAGCCATGCCTCCATGGCATCTCCGCTTATAGACCCATCGAACTTGGGAGGCATAACCTTTTTCATGTCCAGGGATAATTCCAAAGCCAAATGACTTCTATCCACTTCTTATCTAGCCTTAGAGTTATTCTCTTCATGCTCACTTTGGGTGGTGTCATCATGATGTGCCTCATCATCACTCCCATAATAGGCTTCTCACCCGGGTCCATGCTGACCCCTAACCTCCTAATCAAGAGTCCCAATTCTCACTCTCGTCTCTTGAAGCATAGGAAGGATCTAGTCAAGTTTAGATTTAGAGTAGCCTAAAGGTTACCTTTCATCTTGGCTATCTCCCATCCTGGTTCTTATCTGAACCTTGCTGCAATCTACTTCTCTTATCATTGAATCCATTCAAAATATAAATCTATTCTCATTAATCTTTAACAAGAAAGGAAAGATTTGCTAGATTTTTCCAAATACATTATAGTTTTCCATGGATTACATATAATCCATCCCAAAATTACAAAAAAAAAATTTACATCTTGCTACTGCAAGCCATTATCAAATTGGGATACCTTCTCATGTTCATTTCTCAACCTTGAGATATATCACATTAGTTTGGGAGGTGGACGTAGTCGTAGGTACTCATCCACAACCTTGTTATTAACAATAGGATCCTTAGGATTACTTTCTGTGATTGGTTCCTTAGGTGCAGAGGGTTCTACTGATTCAATTTCAAAGTTAGGAGCAGTAATCCTAATTTCTTTCCTCAACTCCTCCTTGATGTGTTTAATATCATCAGTGATAGTCTCATCATCAACCAACTATACACCTATCAAGCAACCAGTTTGTTCAAGGCATTTCATTCTTGAGGCTCACTCCCTCGAGGCCTTAAGGTAGTGCCCATTTCCCATTACCTTCTTTCTGGGTGTCATTCTTATTCCTACCATTCTAGCATAAGAACATCGAAACATTAGCAACCATTAATGTTGGATAAAGAAAATTATTATGTAGTAAGCTCATAGGTCCATGTATTGAACCAGGTAGCTCTGATACCATATGTAACATGACATCTCACATTACCCAAAAATAACCATAATTAACCATCTTAACTAAGAGTAAGAATACATCTTCATTAACATAATCACAATTAAGCAAAATAAATTAATATCATCATAATATTTAAGCATGTTATTCTTTTCTAGAACATAATAGAACTTAGAATTACAATATCCAAGGATAATTTAATAGTGAATGACCTTCACTATACATGTACAAAGCTATGCTCAAGGCATCAAATATAGAAATATACATAATAACTAACTATCAAGTCATATAAAGAGTACACTGTATTTGAAACTTTGACATCTATCTTCATAAGCCTTGACTTCTCTTCTAGTTGGGAAGGAGAGCATCATCTGAGTTCTTTTCCTCCAACCATAGATTGGTGGTCCCCCGCACAACTTCCTACCTAGAAGCGACCCTATCCTTCATGAAAGATATAGATAAAAGGAACCATTAGGTTTGCCATCTAAGTATTTGTTATTGTGTCCTTCATAATGTCTCTTGGTCATACAACTATAGATCCACTCTAATGATGTATGACACTACTGGAAACATTATGTCCTCAGGATCACTGTGGACCGACTAATGCATGTAGAGATGGATGCATTACTATGGCCAAAGATTTACATACATATATGTTTCACAATGAACAGAGTCATATGTTCACCACCTTGACTCAATTTAGAAGCTATCTAATCCTATAATATTCATAGTTTGACCCTCATTTAGGTCTAGGATAGATAAGTTCAGTTCACTCTTAGTCTAAATCTTAGACAATCGACTCATGTCTTGGGAGTATATTCGAATATGTTATGTTTCTTTCGCAATGGGGAACCTATGACTCCACATCACTCTATTCCATCTTTTAAAAATGGCAATAGCCAAATCAAGTTTTCCAACTTATGACCTTCCTAGGTTCACAGTTTCATGTTGACGTATGACAAGGTTTACATTCAAGCTCATATAATCAAAGACTTATATCATATTAGTTTAATAAGACAATCTTAGTAAAAAGACCCTAACTAAAATACTTGCAAGAGTTTTTTATAATTTATACTCCATTCATGGAGTATGGCCATTCGAAAGAAGATGGCTTTAATTTATATTACAATATAAGAGTTTCATACTAAACTTAGTATTGAATCTCATAAGGAAATATTTATCAAGAACAGTAATCTCTCCAATAAACTTGGCATGCATTTAATACTAGCTTGATAATAATAATGTTTATCGTTTATCAAAATCTCCTTCTTCAACAAGGGGTTGATACGTATATTCTTTTAAATTCATGAACTGCACCATGGTTATCATAACAACCATTATTAACAGACAAACACTATGATTGCAGTCCTCAATACTGGTTGCTAGGTGTCTCATGCATAGTCAAAGGTTTAAAGATTCATGATAAATGTTATCATGGCTTGAGGAAAGCTCTTAGCCTACTCCCAAGCTGGCTTTCTAATACACATACTCTCATAATGGTTCTTAATACTTTCATTGTTGAGTACAGTCGGCTTGAACATAACAATGAGAACTTTAGGAATAATAATAAATAGTTTAAAATGCTTGCCATATCAAAACGTAGGGATTCTTGCATGCTATAACAAAGTACAAGATTGACTTCGTGGCCTCAAAAATCTTAGTTATCAATAGTGCTTATAAGCTTCACAATATAAATTCACATACGGCCTCAAGGATCTTCAATGATTACACTAGAGTATATGGGTTAACAAAGTTAATCAAAACAAAGTCTATGACCTTAAGGCACCTAAAAAAATAATCATAGCAAATTTTTTAGCCTCGAGGGCCTTCAAAAAATATTCATAGCAAGTGCTTTGGCCTCTAGGGCCTTCAAACAATATTTGCAGCAAGCTTTACTACTATATGTTAACATAGTCGACCCCATACACAGCAGTAGAAACATTTATTTGACATGCCAAGTGATAAGAGTCTTTCGAAGACTATGCTTCATACCTGAAAGATATATAAATGTATACTAGAGTCATCTCATCAAGGGATACTCCCAAAAACTTGGTGATGGCTCTAAAACAAAGAGCTATCATATTCCTAGCTCACTACTATTGTAGTAGTCTCTTCACATAGAGAAAACCCCATTTACAAACTTCTTTCTTTCTCTTTTAGACCACATCACAAGATACCCTACAAAACAAAGGTATCGTGGATACTTTTGCATGCTTTGCATGCAATAAGGTTCACCACCTTTTGTGCTCAATGATGTGGTAAGACAATTAACCAACTCCATCACCCTACGGCCTTTTTGGGCTTCAACAGTCCATTATCTACCATCATGGAGTGGACAGTGAGGGTGGGAATAAAGATGGGTTCAAATTAGCCTCCACTCATCCCACTCACCATGGGTGGTGTTGACCTATTAACATATGACATATACATGAATGAAAGTAAGGTGCCTGACCACAAGGTTAAAAACATTATATCACATTAAGTTTCCCTTGCATCTACATGACATTTAAGGGTAAACATAACAATCTAAGATGTCATCAAATGACATTGTCATCAATAGGGTGGCACAAACAAAATGTGATTTAGGGGTCGAGTACCACTCCCCCTACTTTTCTATAAACCATAAGTAATATATAAAAAGAAATAATAGACTCAAAACCCTAGTACAGAAATAAATCAAGAAACAAGGAAGTACTCAACTACCTGACGAGATTATCTATCGACTTACATTTACGTTCTAAGAACATCATTTAGTCGAATCGATGTAGACAACATCGATATAACCCAAACTATCATGATGACACAAAAAGGAAATGACTAGCAAGGAGAAGACATAAACTCACTCTACCTTGCAAGGTTTCACAATGACTTAATCTGATACTTAGATGGCAATTTGACCCTTTCCCAAATCTATCTCCTCCTCTTGAATGATATCCTCCTTACATTTTTTAAGGAAGATTCATTTCATGATCACACTCACAACAATATAACTATGATTAGTGTATCATCATTTGATTTGCAAATCATAATAATTAAATAGTCATATCAACATGTAATCCCATGTCTAACTAACATTAGTTAGTTCTCACATAATCAATGATTAAATATGATATTTTCTACAAACATCTAATCATTAAACTATGATTAATCATTCTGTTTACCACACAAAAGCAAGATTAAGCTAAATCACAAGTTGGGGATGTGTTGTGATGTTCACAACATGCCCCATTTTACTCCTTAACAAAATGAGGACCCTTGTTGTGGCTTGCTCCCTTATTTTTGTGTTCTAGGTGATAATGGTAAAAAGTAGCATCAGTCAGTATGTATGTGCATCATGTCAGGTGCATTTGTGATCTTCATGTATGACCCCAATTTCAAAATTTGAATCTTGCCTCAAGAAGCCTGCCATGTGAAAGAGTGTGAAATTCTAAGTAGGTTTGCCTTTTACATCACCCTGAAATTCAACCAAGTAAGAAAGTTATGATGGGTCAAAGTTCTGGTCAAACCTGATATTCTGGGGGGGTCATATTTCAAACATTAGTCACCTTGTGAAAGATCACCCCGATGTTAGAATATCACTCAATGTTCACTTTGTCCACAAGCTCTAGACGTTAAATTTATGTGATAACTACATCTGCTAGTCAAACAGCCTTATATATTTTGTGGGGGTCATATCCTGAATATCACCTGATCTTTTGAATATCACCCTCTCGCAAAGTATCACCCCCTATACCAATATCTTGATGATGTCACCTAGGCCCGATAAATAAAGGAGACCAATATGACGATGACATCATCACCCGTGCACCTCAAGGAGGTCATCTTCTGAATATCACCCGATCTTAAAACATGACCAGGTATACAAAGCCCGACATAACAATGACATCATCCTTTCAGAGGGTGATATTCTTCAGGGTTCCTTCCTTGAGGTCATATTTCTTAGACCTTGATTTTCTTCAATATGACCATGGCATCATCCTTCCACACTTTAATAAAGCTCGCCCATGATGATGACATCATCATCATATCCTGACTTAATATGAAAGTGCCCAGAAATCTACATGCAGGTGGCAGAACCGAAAGGTTATCAAAAGGAATTAAATACTTGTATGCATGCGGATTTTCACGAAATCATGACCTGATATATACGTTTGCACTTTCAAAGCATGATTTAATATAAGTGTTTCTCCTCCTGTTGATTATGTAAATGATGGTGCCTAACTTCTATACGATGACCACAGGTGCGCAGGTTAGAAAAGGAGGTGCATCGGCCAGAAAGATGAGGTCGATGAGACATTATTGGCTTTCTCTGATCAAGGGTGTTCATGCTGATGACTAGCATGATGTGCAATCACGATACAAGGCAGAAATGTAGGGTAGGTGGATTTCAAACCCATTCCAGAACCTGATGGTGTGCAGGTGGAGACACGATAGAGCTTTAATGGTGGGGGACATCCCAGGCAGCGGACTGGATCCCGAGAGGTTGAAAACACACTAAGAAGGGACAATGCTTTAAATGCAAAGGTTTGCAGGTGGAGACTTTATTGAGGGAGCGGTACCTTGTCTGGGGGCCATTCGAATTCTTGGAAGGATCTATTCTCCACCGTCTGATGCTGCATTTCACGATGCGGACTGTTGTTTTGCTAGGGTTTTCCTAGGCACTATACTGGAGGGGAAAAGTAAGAAACATATATTCAGCCCCTACACTCTGTAGAAAGGGGAGGCCAATCAAACAATATCTAACTTGTAGGAATTTTGTGTAGAAGATCAGATTACTGAGACTACTGAGGACTAAATTGTTGAAACATTCAAGGTTCTTTCCTTAGATCACTGTAAATATACTTGTTTTATGAATATACTATATGGAAATGAAGCTTTAGATTACATCTTGATTATAAACCTTAAGTAATCTTCAAGTTGACTTCTGGATATGTACTGGTGAATGTTGTGTTCTATAGAAGTACTTTCATTTCATTGCATGTTGTTGTCAACTCTACCTCTGAAGATTTGCACTGGATCATGTTGATTTGTGGAATGTCCTGGTAAAGTATGATTCTAGTTTTCTTCTCTTCATTGTTGTATGGGAACATGTATGTGGATCAGTGATCTTAGTCAAGTAATTTTAGGAATCTCTCTCTCTAACCCTTTTTTCTCATTTTAATTTCATAGAAATCACTTCCATAATTGCATATCATGATAAATATTAAGCAGAACAGAGGAATATGCTGACATCCTGTAGATAATTGAATATCATTAGCATATTTTTTGAGCTAGATGCATGTACTGTTGAAAATATCATGCAAGGAATCACTGATAAGGGTAGAACTCATGCAAATATCCACTTAGACACAGCCTTTGAATGAATATTTTGTGTAGAGTACCCCCTTTGTATGAAAGCATTATTGCAGAGGTAGAATCTACAGATCTACATAAGACCCCAAAATGGAAAACAACAATACACATCAATCACTAAGTAACATCAATACATTATGAACTAATCATCGGAGACTTGGGATCATGAATTCTTTGAAATCATAATATCTTTCAAGATAGACAAGGGTTGTTGTGTAACTTTTGTTTTGCCTATTTGTATGTGACTAACATCCACATCAACACCCAAACCAGTGCTAGAAGGAGAGCCTGAACAAAGAAATTGTAGATTTCTACAAACATTGCTTTAGTATCCAGTCAGTTCAAATCTGACCGTAAACCAGCCAAGTTCCCTGAAAATTTGAGAAATCTTGGCTTTCAGGCCAAATACCAGTTCTAGAACTAGTTGACTCTTCGAAAAACTACCTATCAGGGGATTTAGACCTATGACTGTGGACATTCATCACTCCCCCAATCCTAGTGCATCTGGGGCTTCACCAGAGCGTGCTCCTGTAACTCCTATTGGCTTACAAATACCTACAGGGCCACATGTCACACCTCAAGTCCAACCTCAACCTATTATACCTCAGGTCCACCCTCCACCAGTTCCAATGTCAATCTTTGCTGCAGAGTCACCACTGGCCTTCAATGCACATCATGCTTTGCCTAAGAATCCTAATAAAATCTGTTCTAGTTATCATCCATATCAAGATGTTGATGATCATATTAGAACATTCAAGGAAGCTTGTTGTAGGGCTGGGTATGAACATGAGGATGTGGTATGCAGGTTATTCCCATTTTCCTTAGGGGAAGATGCCTATAACTAGTATGTTAGTCTTGGACAAGGTTTAGTCAGTTCATGGGATGTCCTGGAAAAAGCTTTCAAGGATAGGTTCAAGATACCTATAGATCCTTCAATGAACTATCATTTATTTGCCACCATCAAGAGATCTAAAGGAGAACCTATTGCAAACTTCAATGCAAGGTTCCAAAAGATGTTGTCTAAGGTAGTTGTTCCCTATGTTATAACAAATGAAGCTGCTAGAAGCATTTATTACTCAGCTTTGGACCCTTTGACTTCCATGTTTATCAGAAGAACACATCCTGGTGTAACAACTTTAGCATAGGCTTTTGAAGAAGCCATCAAAGTCAGCCAACAATTAGCTCCTGCTCCCACACCAAATGTTGCCTTCCCTACACTTCAGGGCTACCCAACATACCCTGTCCCCCAACAGACCAGTAGGGTCATGATACCTTCAACAGTGATGCCGGCCCCTTTGCAGATACCCCCACTTAGTATCATGCCTCCACCAAATGGGAATGGCCAGATGTCACAACATCTAGGACATACATAAGTGCCCCAGTCTATGGAACAATCCAACAATAACAATGGATCTTCTTTTTTCAAGCCTCAAATAGAAAATGCAGTGGCCAAAGTTTAGGAAGAAAAAGAAGAAATCAATGAAATATCATCCCAGTTAAGGAAACTTACTACTAAGGTCACCCACCTGAGAAATCAGTACTTCTATTCTTAGTCCAATCAAAATAGAGGCTATGCTAATGACAGACCTAATTATCTTGATAGGGGGTATAACAATAATTATAACAACAATCCTCCTAGACAACCTAGAGTGTGGAACACTAGGCCAAACAATGGTTCCCTGCCATCACCCCTAGACAATTAGCCCTCTAGTAAACCTAGGTAGACCACCAAAGTAAACCTTGCAGAGGCAGCACTTACAAACTGCTGTAGAATACATAACACCAATGCTCATGTAGAGCTAGATTGTCCTCAATTCAAGATTGTTGCCAGTATTTTCCAAGCTGAAGTGTCCAGTACCTCAGGAAATCCACTTTATGCATAGGGAAATGAAATTGTCCCCTGTGAGTATGATTCTGCCTTAGTGCTGGAAAGCTTCATGCATTGCCCTTATCAGGAGACAATTTCATCTCATTAGGATTACACCTCAGCATGTGAAGAATCAGCCAAGGCTTTTGAGTCTAACTATGTTTTTCCCTTTGAGGATGAGAATGAGCCATTAGCTGAGCATGAAGAAGTCAATGCTTATCAATAGCAACCTCAAGGTAGACACAACTACAACTTGAGGAATAACTCAAGTAGGCCTATTGGTCCTTTGACCACTTCCTTGCCTCCAAACAATTTTAATACACCTCCTGATCCCAAGGCAAGTAATAACCCTGGATTCCCCAAGGTAAATGCTCAGTATTTGACACCACAGACCATAGCACCAAAAGCCGCAAATCTGCCTCCTGAATCTAAAAAGTTGGTTTCATAATAGACTGATGAAATGAAAAAGATCAAAATCAGCCTACCATTGTTAGAATTACTTGGAACCCCCACAATCAATAAAGCCTTCATGAGATCATTGGATCATCCTTCTCAAAAGGAAGATAGCCATACCTTAGGTTAGTCTAGTAGTAAGGATCATGCTGCCAGGGATGTTAATGTCAAACCTAAAACCTCAACTACTGTTCAAGCTGTAGAGACCTCCTACATGGCCCTATACAAAGACAAAAGTGAGTCACCTCCTTTCCTCCTGACCATAAGGATGTTTAGTAAAAATTTGTACAATTGTTTAGTAGACTTAGGAGCATCTACCAATGTAATGCCCCTATCCATATGCAATGCTTTAGGATTACATCCTGCTAAATCCTTAAAGAAAGTGACACAATTGGATAAAATAGTGGTAAGTGTGGTAGGAGAGCTAACTCACATCCACATGCAGCTAGCATCGGATCCTAGAATCCAACACTACATCAATATTCAGGTAGTCGATATACCTGATACATATGGGATGTTGCCCAGCAGAGACTGGTCAAAGACTCTTAATGGATACATGTCGACTAATTTCAGTCATATATGGTTGCCCTAGAGGGGGATACCAAATCAAATAAGGGTAGATGTTGAACCCCACATGAAGCACATGATCACTGAATATAACAGAACTAATGAGATCATGTATGTGGATGTGGAACCTAGAGTTTACTCCATTAGACCCCAAACTACCAACATAGAGGAGATCCTGATGTTTGACGTGCATGATCATGATGATGGTCCTCAGGGTGATGAAGTAAAATTGGAGTCTGATTGTGATCCTAAGAGTGAAATAGGAGTAGATCATTTCAAAAGTTTTGAGATGCATTTGTCTAAAGAGGTGCGAAGGTGTTAGATATTAAATGTACCTGTTCATGATATTCTAATTGATGACTGGTGCAGGTTGCATAATGAGGCACATTCTGAGAAAACTTGTGATGCATGTTTAGACATGCTGGAGCTAGAATGAGCATACAATGAGGCATCTTCGTCATCATCAGTATCATCATCACCCGTGGTGAGTTCTGCAGATAGTGATTATGATACTGATTTCTGTTTGTTTCCCGCAGGAACAGGAGGATGCACACAGCAGGATGAGGGTCCTATTCGGATGCTAGAAGAGATACTGGTGTGCAATAGTAATGCTAAAAATAAGAAGAAGATCACTCCAGGGAGTGATTGTTTAGTGGAGTTAGACTATGGGTTATCTGATGAGGATAGGGGCAGCAATCTGTCCAAATTTGAAGAGTTTTTGTCTAAAGAAATCCAAAAGGCAACACAACAGCATAGGCCTCCTCAGGACGTCTTGATTGAAAGCTGGTGCAGGTTACATGAAGCACCTCATTCAGAAATGTCCTATTCATTATGTCTGCATATTTTGGGAAAGAAGACGCTACCTAGTCTAGAGGATGTTCCTCCTAATGATAAAGGAAAAGAAGAAATATCAGCTTCCCATGAGGCTGATAAGGTGATGTCTAAGAAGGTTGGGATACCAAGGTTAAAGTGGATATCCAATGGTGCCACTACCAGAGCCAAAAGGAAGAAGGAAGCCCCAGACAAGATTTTAGATGAAGATAAGCCATGGATCCTCAGGTTTGATGGATCCAAGTCAAAACAAGGAGCTAGAGTAGGAATAGACCTCATTGATCCATCTGGAAAATCCTATTTGGCAGTATACAGATTACAGTTCCCATGTACAAACAATGTGACAGAGTATGAAGCTCTAATTCATGGGATGCTATTTGCACTTAGAAAGAGGGTGAGAATTCTACATGTCTATAGAGACTCAGAATTAGTTGTCAGATAGGTAAGGGGTATATACTCCTACAATTACAAAAGGCTGTCCAATTACAAACACAGGGTGTGGGACCTAATAGAAGATTTTGATGCATTCAATATCACCCATGTCTCTAGAGAATAGAACTACAGAGTAGATGCTTTGGCCCAGGATGCAAGTACTCTAGAACCTCTAGCCATATCAGGTTAAAGAAGATTCTCAGTTGAATTAGTATCAGTGCCTTCAATACCTGACAATGTAACTAATCTTCAAGTATTTGATGATGATCAGCATATATTGGATTTTATTTCCAACAAAAATGTTTTTGAAGCACAGATCATAAATGAAATAAATATGGAAGATCATGTTTGGGAAGAAGAAGAAATCCTAGAACTACCTAGTAATAGGATTCCTAGGGGTATGATAGAGCTGGAAAGATAGTTTGATCTAGATAACATACTAAAATAGAGGGATCTTCCAGAAGCTGATGGATAGTACTCATAGGTGGACATTGGGCAAGGTGATAAAAGAAGAAACATTCTGATTGGGAAGATCTATATAGAGGAGGAATTGAAAGGAATAACCCAAGCCCTCGAAGATTACATTCATGTCATTGCCTGGACATATGATGAGCTAAAAACTTATGACACATCAGTCATCACTCACACAATCCCCTTGAAGCTGGATGCCAAGCCCTTCAGGTAGAAGCAAAGACCTATCAATGCCTTGCTGGAGCCCCTCATCTTTGAAGAAGTTAAAAGGTTGCTTGATGCTAGGATCATATTTCCTATGAGACACTCCACGTGGGTGGTGAACTCGGTCCCAGTGAGGAAGAAAAACGGTGACATCAAATTGTACGTGGACTTCAGAAACTTAAATAGGGCTTCTAAAAAGGACAACTACCCTTTGCCTTCCCTGGATGAAGTCCTACAGATTGTGAACAGTGCCAGGATGATGTCCTTCTTGGATGGTTTCTCTGGTTTCAACTAGGTGATGGTGGACATAATTAACAGATTGAAAACCACATTCACCACCAAGTGGGGGATCTTTGCCTATAGGCACATGCCATTTGGGTTCATAAACGCTAGAGCCACATTCCAGCAAGCAATGTACATAGCCTTCAGAGGCTTAATTGGTCAATGCATAGAAATATACATGGATGACTTGACGGTGTTCTCCAAAGAAAGAGGAAATCATGTAGAGGACCTGAGAAAGGTACTAAAGAAGTGCGAGCAGTACGGGATATACCTGAATCCCAAGAAGTACATATTTGGGATGACCACCGGGAAATTGCTAGGCCACCTGATAATTGAAAATGGGATCATCATTGATCCTGACAGAGTGGAATCCATCATGAAAATACAACTATCAGAAAGCAAGATAGAGCTCAAGTCTTACTTTGGTAAGATTAATTTTGTTAGGAAGTTTATCACTAGCTTTACAGAGATTATCAGGCCCTTGAACACCATGCTCAAGAAGGATGCCAAAATTGAATGGACACCGGAGGCTAGAGTAGCTTTCAAAGACATTAAGAAAGCCATATCAAATGCTCCAGTCCTGACCAATCCAGATTACGCCAAGGACTTCTACATCTACTCATTCGCTTCAGAACATACTTCTGCAGCTGTGTTGACACAAAGAAATGAAGAAAAGGAAGAAAATCATATAGCCTTCGTGAGCTACCCTTTCAGAGATGTAGAGCTCAAGTACATGGACATTGAAAGGCAGACACTTGCTCTAGTTCAAGCAGTAAAGAAATTTAGGCATTACATCCTGAGAAGCAAGGTGATTGCTATAGTACCTAATGCAATAGTGAAAATGCTACTAATGCAAAGTGAACTAGGAGAAAAGAGAGCTAAATGGATCACTGTCCTCCAAGAGTATGATATGGATATTACACTCATGAAGTTAGTAAGAGGATAGACAATGAGCCAAATGATATTAGAGATTGATCCTAATATCCTGAGCCAGTAGTATGTTGTGAATGCAAAGGAAGAAGGAGCATGGTACTCAGACATCAGGCACATCCTGCTCACTAGAAGATGCCCCTCAAGATTGCAGGCCTCACAGAGGAGAGCCTTGAAGATAAGGTCACAAAAATATATGGTGAAAGGAGGAATCCTTTTCAAGAAAAATTATGAGGGGATATACCTAATGTGCCTAGAAAGATCAAAAGTAGATAAGGTGCTAGAAGAATTGCATGATAAGTTTGGGACTGCACATGGATCATCCTTAACCACCACTCATGCTATCCTCAGGGCAGGGTATTATTGGCCCACAATTTTTAAAGACACTGCTGAACACACCAAATGCTGTCATATGTGTCAGGTTGCAGCAAACAGAGAAAAATATGCTGCTCAACCTTTGCAGCCAGTGATGGAGATGCGCCCATTTGCTCAATGGGGAATGGACTTCATAGGACCTATCAATCCTCCATCATCCTCAGGACACATGTATGTTTTAACTATTACTGACTACTATACCAGGTGGACTGAAGTTGTCAGCAGTAAGACATGTAATGCTGAGGATGTCATTAAGTTTTTGGAAAGCAATATAGTGACCATGTATGGAGTTCCTTATGCTTTAGTATGTGATAATGGGTCTACTTTTGCTTCAATGAAACTATCAATTTGGGTTTTTGATTATGGGGTCATCTTAAAATTCTCCTCCAATTACTATCCCTAAGGGAATGGATTAGCAGAATCCACAAACAAGAACCTATTGAACATCATAAAGAAATTAATAGAGAAGAACCCAAGGGAATGGGACACTTTGTTGAAATATGCCTTGTGGGTAGATAGAACCAAGAATAAGGCTGCATTAGGAATTTCTCCTTTCCATCTATATATGGGGTGGATCCCATCCTCCCTGTCAACTTAAAGATTCCTACACTGCAGTTTGCACAAGAATACCTAGGCATAGAAAATAAGCCAAAAGTTAGGTTGCTGCAACTGATGCACCTAGAGGAAAAAAGAAGTGTAGTAATTAATTAATTTGCTAAACATCAAGCTATTGTCAAGCACCAGTTTGACAAAAGAGCCAGAATTAAGGCTTTCAAGATCTCAGACCTAGTCCTGATGTGGGACAAAGCACATGAAAGAAAGGGTGATCATGGTAAGTTTGATAAACTCTAGATAGGCCCGTTTCAAATGTTTGAAATTTTAGGAGACAACACCTTCAGGATTAAGACCTTAACAGGTGAGGATGTTCCATATATAGTTAATGGATAGTTCCTCAAACACTATTTTCAGGCCTGAAGCTGCACCATGACAGTCATGTGTATCATAATGTTTATTCTTTGTATAGTTTGCCTATTTTGTTTGGTTGCTTTGCTTTGTTTCCTTAGCAGGGATCTTCATTTTGATTTAGAGTATGAAGGAGTGGATTAACAACCATTGAAAACAATAGAAAATTTAGATCAGTTAGGTTAATTCTTTGAAATTTATGCATAACTTGTTATGACTGTCATGAATGAAGAGAGTCAGTTGACTTGTGAAATTTTGTATTCAATAAGAATGGGTTGAATATTCAAGGAATGTTTCTCACAATGGCACACCTAAAATCCTTGGGTTTGTTGAACTTACCAGTGTAGATATTAGGTGAAAAATCAGAGGTCACCCTTGCTACCATTACAATTCTCAGCTTAATTTCAGCAAGTGACCACTCCTTGCATCATGAAGTTACAAATGCAATATCTTATGAAGTCCTATCAAATTAAAAAAAATATGTAAAGTAATATAATGGATTTTACTAAAAATCCAGGTTAAGCCATCTAAGTAACTCTACTAGGGCTATAGATGCTCGCTGGTAGTGGGGCTCTACTTAGGAGAATTGTAACGATAACCTTGCCAGGGCTATGGACGCCTGCTGGCAGCAAGGCTCTATCCGGTTGGCTATGAGGGAACATCCTCACCTACGTAGGCTAATATCAGTCACTTGTTCAACTGATCTTTGAGATGAGGATCATTAATCACATGCACCCACTTAAACTGAAAGGAAAATTCATGCACCTTATTGAATACATTTAGTCTCAAGTTAAATGATGATTTGTAGGAGAGATAGCTGGAAGTTCTATTTCTTTTAGTTTTCCTTAATGGTTTTAGCTTTTGGTTGTTTTGTTTGGTTGCTATTTGTTGTGATGTTCACAACACACCCCATTTTACTCCTTAGCAAAATGAGGACCCCTGCTGTGGCTTGCTCCCTTATTTTTGTGCTCTGGGCGGTAATGGTAAAAAGTAGCATCAGTCAGTATGTATGTGCATCATGTCAGATGCATTTGTGATCTTCATGTATGACCCCAATTTCAAAGTTTGAATCTTGCCTCAAGAAGCCTGCCATGTGAAAGAGTGAAATTCTAAGCAGGTTTGCCTTTTACATCACCCTGAAATTCAACCAAGTAAGAAAGTTATGATGGCTCAAAGTTCTGGTCAAACCTGATATTCTGGGGGGGTCATATTCCAAACATTAGTCATCTTGTGAAAGATCACCCCGATGTTAGAATATCACCTGATGTTCACTTAGTTCACAAGCTCCAGATGTCAAATTTATGTGATAACTACATCTGCCAGTCAAACAGCCTTATATATTTTGCGGGGGTCATATCCTGAATATCACCTGATCTTTCAAATATCACCCAATCTTTCGAATATCACCCTCTTGCAAAATATCACCCCCTATACCAATATCCTGATGACGTCACCTAGGCCCGATAAACAAAGGAGACCAATATGATGATGACATCATCACCCTTTCACCTCAGGGGGGTCATCTTCTGAATATCACCTGATCTTAAAACGTGACCTGATCTACAAAGCTCGACATAATGATGATGTCATCCTTTCAGAGGGTGATATTCTTCAGGGTTCCTTCCTCGGGGTCATATTTCTTAGACCTTAATTTTCTTCAATATGACCATGGCGTCATCCTTCCACACTTTAATGAAGCTCACCCATGATGATGATGTCATCATCATATCTTGACTTAATATGAAAGTGCCCAGAAATCTACATGTAGGTGGTGGAACCGAAAGGTTATCAAAACGAATTAAATACTCGTATGCATGCAGATTTTCATGGAATCATGACCTGATATATACATTTGCACTTTCAAAGCATGATTTAATATAAGTGTTTCTCCTCCTGTTGATTATGTAAATGATGGTGCCTAACTTCTATATGATGACCGTAGGTGTGCAGGTTAGAAAAGGAGGTGCATCGGCCAGAAAGATGAGGTTGATGAGACATTGTTGGCTCGCTCTAATCGAGGGTGGTCATGCTGATGACCAGCATGATGTGTAGTCATGATACAAGGCATGAAATGTAGGGTAGGTGGATTTTGAACCCATTCCAGAACCTGATGGTGTGCAGGTGGAGACACGACGGATCTTTAATGGTGGTGGACATCCCAGGCAGTGGACCAGATCTTGATAGGTTGAAAATGCACCAAGAAGGGACAATGCTTTCAATGTGGAGGTTTGCAGGTGGAGGCTTTATTGAGGGAGTGGCACCCTGTCTAGGGGCTGTTTGAATTCTTGGCGGCATCCATTCTCCACCATCTGATGCTGCATTTCTAGATGCGGACCTTTGATTTGCTAGGTTTTCCTAGGCACTGTACTAGAGGGGAAAAGAATGAAACATATATTCAGCCCCTGCACTCTGTAGAAGGGGGAGGTCAATCATACAATATCTGACCTGTAGGAATTTCATGTAGGAGATCAGATTACTGAGACTACTGAGGACTGAATTGTTGAAACATTCAAGTGTCTCTCCTCAGATCATTGTAAATGTACTTGTTTTATGAACATACTGTATGGAGATGAAGCTTCATATTATATCCTGATTGTAAACCTTAAGTAATCTTCAAGTTGACTTCTGGATATCTACTAGTGAATGTTGTGTTCTATAGAAGCACTTTCATTTCATTGCATGCTGTTGTCAACTCTACCTTTGAAGATTTGCACTGGATCATGTTGATTTTTGGAATGTCCTGGTGAAGTATGATTCTAGTTTTCTTCTCTTCATTGTTGTATGGGAACATGTATGTGGATCAGTGATCTCAGTCAAGTAATTTTAGAATCTTTCTCTCTCTAACCCTTTTTTCTCATTTTAATTTCATAGAAATCACTTCCATAACTACATATCATGATAAATATTAAGCAGAATAGAGGAATATGCTGACATCCCATAGATAACTGAATATCATTAGCATATTTTTTGAGCTAGATGCATGTACTGTTGAAAATATCATGTAAGGAATCACTGATAAGAATAGAACTCATGCAGATATCAACTTAGACACAACCTTTGAATGAATAGTTTGTGTAGAGTACCCCCTTTGTATGAAAGAATTTTTGTAGAGGTAGAATCTACAGATCTACCTAAGACCCCAAAATAGAAAACAACAGTACACATCAATCACTGAGTAACATCAGTAGATTATGAACTAATCATCGAAGACTTGGGATCATGAATTCTTTGAATTCATCGTATCTTTCAAGATAGACAAGGGTTGTTGTGTAACTTTTGTTTTGTCTGTTTGTATGTGACCAACATCCACATCAATAGGATGTAATAGTTGTAATAGTGAATTTGCCTCCCTCAAGATACAATCTAAACTTGGCCAATGCATGCATAATGGCCAACATCTCCTTGTCATAAATAGAATAATTCCTCGCAACTTTCAACTCTCAAAAGCAATGGGATTCATGTCTTGCATCAAAATAGCTCCTATCCCATCTCTAAATGCATCACACTCCAAATCAAATGGTTTGGAGAAGTCTAGAATGGCTAGGACTGGACAAGTACATATTACTTATTTGAATCGATCAAAGCATCTTTGTGCATCATCTCACCAAGAAAAAGCACCCTTCTTGTTTAAATATGTGAGTGGACTAGCTATTGTGCCTTGCACACACACCCCATTTTATCAAATGGACACACCCTCTCTTGCACTTCGCCTTTGATTCAGCTTAATCTCAGTAGTTTTCTTGAGAAGTGAGGTTGTAATATCAAGATCAAATCTATTCGCATTTGGGTCTAATTTGCATAAGTCAGGTGTGATGATGTACTTGAGCCCTTTCGAATTAAGTCAAAATTAGGAGAAGCACCTTCAAGAGAGATTCAAAGTCCTTAAAGATGTTTTGTGCTAAAAATGTAGGTCACTGCATCTATGCTGATATTTTGCACCACTCGATATCAGCACTAAGTCAACTATATGTAGGGTTGAGCTAATTCTCCTCAGTACCAGACTTGCAAAAAAATCACCTTTCATTGGATATGTCTGGTGATAGCCAAAATCACCTCTAGTCTGGTAGATGTCATAAGCCCTACTAAAGGGTATTTGTCTAGTCTTTGTGCTAAAAGGCACTACCACTAGATTTGTGGAGAAACCAAGCATCACTAGATATATCCCATCCACGGTAAAAACCCCGCAAAAGTGTAAATTTGTAGAGTGCATGTAACTCTATCTCGTACACTAGATTAATGGCAGATTGCTATGGAATATAAAGGGGTCTAAATTCCCCATTTGACTGCATATTATATTTAAACTTTAAAAGAGAGCTCTACAATTTGACTAAGGTGATTCAAGGGCACCTGCAACATGAGGTAATTGATTATGAACACATTCAACATGTCACAAACTTCATTTTTCTAGCTTTGTGATCACAAGTTGATCATATTAACATGCCCTCGTATGTTATACCCTAGGGCTTAATGTTTTTTGTTTGTTGAGCTTGCATAGTAGAAATCCTTATGGTTGGTTTGTTTTCAATAAGAATATTTTAGAAAAATAAAGATTGGGTTTCAACTTGGGTTTTCATGCAAAATGGAGGTATATACATTTGTTTATGTATATATGTTAGTGTAAGGTGGGTTTTAATATTGCCAATTAAAAGCTTTAGCAGTGCTTTAAATACTTATAGAGGATGCCCTTTGAGTCTTTATGCCTCTAACATCTTAGATTCACCTTGTGTTTATCATGTTGAATTCCCCAAATGATAGGTGCGTCAAAATTTAGTACATGAGAATATACACATCAAAACCCTAAATTTCCATTGGTAGCCTCCATCAAAATCATTGAATGTTAGTGATAAAATATTTATCTACCGGATACATCCTATCGACATTAAAAACTCTGTAAATCTTGTTAACCTTAAAAACTCCACCAAACTCTTTTTAAGAAGTTATCCCTAAAATCATTCTTGACAGGATTTGAACTCAAAAAGGCTCAATTAGATATGTATGGCACCCCTCAAAACTCGTGCAATCTAGTCATCACCAAAACTCCCACTAATGAATTCATTAAGGTGTTAGCACTAAAATACATGATCATGATATATGCGCTAAAAGAAGCCCCAACATGATATATCAGGTAGCGATGGAAAACCCCACTAATCACGTGACCCATAGAAGCCCTGCTAACTAAATATGAGACATCATGATATCCTAGCACTAAAATTAGTCCCTACTTGACATGTCTGGTAGAGGGTGAAAACCCCGCATCTGATGATAGGCAAAATCACTGCAGAAGGAACATTATACACTTGGCACTAAAAACTCTCATTACCTGACTTGCATTATAACTCATGGTCACTGGATATATCTAGTAGGTGGTGTAAACTCCACAAATCTCGTCATACCCTAAAGCTCCGCTATCTAGCAGTTTTCCACTAAAGAGAAGATCTACTAGATATATCCCCTGATCCCTCATTTTCTTGCTATCTAGTGGCATCATAAATTCCCACAATGTCCCATGACTGCTAAAAATTGTGAACCTCCTATGATGACCAAAAGACCCACTAAGTCTAGTAAGTGCATAAATCCCCACTGATTCTTTACAAGATGGACTAACAAGGCTTTTATGGGAATTTATAAGTTTTTGATTAGTCAGATTAATGAATTACATGATATCAATTGTAACTCACATATTTTATCTTAGTTTTATGCAAGTAATTTAGCATTTATTTCATATGTTCAATAGGGCCCCAAAAGCCCATTGATTGTATTTTTTGTGTGTATTACTCATGATTTAATGTAATAAGTGCTAGGGGAATAGAATGTGATATAACTTTGTAATTCTTGAAATGAATTACGATTTGATAAAAAGTTTTCGAGATGTAATACCTTTAGGATTCTTGACTTATAATATGAATTGAAAAACATGTAAATGTCTCAAATCTAAGTCTAGGTGAGTAGGACAACTAGATCTATAAGGGTTACTCATTAGGTCGTATCTTGAAGGATAAATGTCTTCCCGAGCAATCAACATGAAGTACGAGTTTAAGGGAATCCCTCCTATGACCAAGATTACATCAACATGGACAAACATTAGAGATACTAACTTGGGACACATAGACATAGGGGAATTCAGGGTCAGGTTCCTAGGTCCTAATCACACTCCATTGGCCAAGAAGATTAGAGACAATGGGATAGCCCAAGCTGCTGCATTCCCCACTTCAATACAATGCACAGTTTTCATTGTAGCCTATCCTAACAACTATGATCAAGTTACAAGAACTAAACAAACTCAAGGTTGACAGATCTTGGTATATATTAGTGCACAATCCATTGCAAAAATCTTTGATATCCCTCCATTCCCCAAACTCACCATGCTAGACAAAGAGGAGAATGAGAAAATGTAAAAGCAGGATCCAGAGACCTATAGCAATAAAATAAATGAAGGGTGGATGAAGAATAAAAGGTCAGCCATGTCTAAGTTACCTCACACCCTATATAGGAGTGACTTCAAGGAAGAGGTGTAGGATCTAGTAATCCTCCTTAGTAGGATCATGGGGTTGCCCACTACTTCCACATTCGAGGGGTGGATGTTTGTATACATTGAGAAAATTTTGCATGGAGATAAAAAGATATATTAGGCCCAGATTCTTAGCAACAACATCTATGAGGCTTTTGTTGCCTTCCATACTAAGGAAACTTTTAGATGGACATCATATGTTGTGTATGCTCTAGCAAGGCATGTAGTATAAATTGGATTGTCTAGACTTGGTAATGTTTGTAATGCAGATAGTCAATTCAAAGTATATGAATGTTACTCACAATTTGAGGTCTACTAGTCTTTGGTGCATTATAAATGAGTTAATGATGCATTCACCATGCACATTACTTGAATTCTACAAAATTACATGGCTAGGAGATTATCTCCCAAGGCTACCAATGTTGTACAATTGTATGGGAGATGGTACATTAAATTTCAAAAGTTTACTTATTTGAGAATACAAGGCTTTATAGGAGCACTAGACAAATTACCATGCTATCCTATAGATAAGGTGGTACTCCTTGAGCTTACAAGACAACTCCTCACTTGTGCATACAAATTGAAACACCTGGACCAAGCCTCCATCAAATTCCCCATTCTTTTGGGAAGAGGCAATTATTCCTACACTACTCTTGGGGCAACTGAACATTCTAATATAGAGTTACAATTGTTAAACCTCCATTTGAACCATAAAATAAAACATTTTGATCCATTTGGTATCATGGAAAGGCATGTAAGCAAGAGATTGTTTCATAAAGAACACCTTGAAGATTTTGGGCTAATTGTCCATATGATTATGAGGTGTTGAAGAGGAGTTATTCTAGATTGTCTCTAGACTACATCAAGAGATTCCACATTACGTAAGTCCCTGATCAAGTGGTGGAAGATAATAACATGATCCAAATGGGGCCATGGGAAGCATTGTTTAATCAACCAGTTCCTTTTCCTAACTGGGATGATTCAAAAGAAAGTTCACTAGATGAAGCCATGAAACATCCAATAAAGTTTAGTAAGAGCTGGGTTAGGGGTCACATTGCCAACTTGACACAAATAGGAACAACTCTAACCTATACAAAACAACCCCAAGATAGAACAAGTAGTGATGAGGAGGACGAGCCCATGGAAATTCAGGATGCAACACAAGGGGCCATAAAGGACACTGTTGCAACAAATGTGCCTAAAGATAGTGAAGAAGATGTCCCTTTGGTTGACAAGGGAAAAGGTAAGAGAGACCTCATCAAGAAGAAAGAAAATTCCCTGGCATCAAGGACAAGGGGTATGAAGAGAAAAGATATACCAAGTGGAAAGGGAGAAACTTCCAAGTCAAAGAAACCCAAAAAGCAAATTCTAGTAGTTTCCCTTCTTCCCACCTCTGCCACAATTCCCTCTATTGTAGTTGCACCTTCATGATCCACTTCATCATCTATCACTATAGCAACATCCTCTCCTACTATGGCCACTTCCATTTCACTCATCCCACCTACTCCACCTATCACTTACTCTACTATTCCTGTCACTCCCTCCATTTGCTCCTTAACATCTATTTCATCTATCGCCACATCACCCACCTCCTCAACCTCTTTTCTCATTGCAGACATTAGCCTTCCTACACTCTCTCTTACATCTTTATCTACCACTTTTGTACCCTCTTTCATTTTATCCTCCTCATCCTTTACATCTTTCTCCCTACATCCTATTTCTACAATTTTTTTACCTTACATTCCATTACTATCACATCTTCTTTCCGCCCCCATCTTCATCTCTTCCATGCTTTCTTCTGCCCTTATTCCACCATCCTTGGGCTTTGCTTCTTTTGCCAATATGTCTCAAGTGTATTTTCCACCCATCACTATTGATTCTCCTTTTATGGTGAATAGCTTCCTGTCTCATCGTATTAACCCCATTAAGGATTCAACCCAAATGTCCTTACTTGTTCCTCAACTACCTGGTATAGAGAAAGTATGTGTTGAATTAGAGTCTCAAGAGAAGATGATTGTCAAAGACATAACACATGAAACTCTCACTAATGCCAATACAATTGAAGTATTTGATATTGAGGATAGTCCAATAGAGGGGGTAATTACAAACTCAATTTTGGAAATTTCTCAGAAAGCAATCATTGAAAATCTAGAGTATATAGAGCAACTAGAGTCTCCTCATGATAATATAATAGATGGTGAGCAAAATGCAAGTGAGGATAAAGGGGAAAAAAAGGTTTAGAAATAGAAAACATTCATGAAGATTCTTTGAATAAAGGAGATAGTCATATTGACTCTCCTGAGGATACTTTGATGGCACCAGATTGGTTGCAACAAAGACTGAGCAATAAGCCTCCCAAGGTAGAGGTAATGTCCTTGAATTTGGACAACTTCTTGGCTAGATTGGCAAAGCCAAAGAAATAAAAAAAAAAGCCAAGGTCCAATCTAGAATTTATAAAGATATCATAGGCTCTCACATTGTTGAGGCAGTAGTTCCCCCGGAACAAGCCAATAAGGAAGGGATACAACCTGAAGATTATACTATCACAACAATAAATTTGGGGCCAGCCTCCAAGGAATAAGAAATTAAAGAATTCAAAGGCTCTGTATCTAGTATTTTAGATAGATTAAATAAAGATGAGCTGACCAAGTAGCAGCCAAGGCAATAGACTAAAGAGCTCAGGACCCGTATAAAGTTCTTAATGAAACCCATGAATTTAGATGGAGAGCCAAAGGCAACACCTCTTCTTTCTAAGGAAGAGATGACAAATTTTGACAATATCAAGACCACTGCAATAGCTATAGAAGAATGATTTCTTAAGGTTTATGCAGAACATTGTGAAACAATTGATGTGGCATCAAAATTACATAAGGATTTTATATCTTGAAATCTAAATGGGAAGAAGTTAGTAATGACTGTACTAGTTATGAAGACAATTACTCCCATATATATCCTAGAGTGTGGGCTATGAGTAATCTCTCAGATGCGACCCTGTTAGCAAAGGGAATTTAGACTCAGGAAAGATTGGAGAAGTTGGAGCAATGGTTAGAGCTAATAGGGTTAAGAAAAGAAGTCTTTGACAAAGCTAGGAATTATTTTGAACTAGCCAGAGCCCAAGTTTTGGAAGTTATTTATAAAATAAATGATGTACTGAGAGCTTGTATAAATTTAGATCTTGATGATAATACTATAGTGAATGCACATGAATGCAAGGACAACTCATACCATATTATCTATGGAGAATCACCACTCAATATGATTGGGAAACTAGAAAGAGTTAGTGACCTTAGGGAAGAATTTAGGGAATTTAGAAGAAATAAAACATCCAAAGATGCAGTTTACCATAAATTTTCATAGGAGGTTGATCGACTTAAGTTCAAAATGGATTATATCAAGGATTTGGATCTAGCTCATATTAATCTAACATTATCAGCTCTTACAACATATGGGTTTAGAGAAGATGAAAAGAACAAAGTTAATTCAGATGGTGATGAGTGATGAGATGTCTGAGTCAACATTTTAAATCTTGTCACTCCACTTCATGTTAGAAATGAAAGCAACACTACTTCAATGGAAATCTAATTCAAATAAATTTCTGCAATCTTTTAAGTGTGTATTATTCATGGAGATTGTAACAAGAATGAAACTATGCTTCACAGGAATGCAAAATTAGAAAACTAAACACATAACACAATGTTTAACATGGAGAAAATCCTTTTGGGTAAAAAACTCCACACAAGAAAGAGGCCCAATCTTTGTATTAACCTAGAAATAATTTACAATACAACAACACCACCAATCTTTCCTTCAATCTTCAATATGATAGCATTCTGATAACACCTGAGTACCTATAAACCTGTTATGCATCTCATCTACTATGCCATGTATTTATAGAATTTACACAACCTCAAGATGGGTGTCCAGCTTGGAATCTTCACCCATGTAGCATTCAACAACTTCTTACAAGCTCATAACACTTGTCAATAGTCAACAATACAACCTTGGGCGTCCATGAATAAGGATAGGCTCTTACGATGTTATAAAAGTTATCATACATGCATCCTACACTTGGCTAAAGATGCCCATGTAATGTTGAACACCTTGTTAGAATCAACCTAGACAGCTGAGAGGGGTGTGAATCAGTTGTTACCAAAATTAATCTTTACCTTTCTTTAAAACTTCTTTTACTACTATCAATTTGATTAGTGATGCAAACATCAAAGCATATTACATTAACAGAGAAGCAGAAACATAATAAACACATTTGACACCAAGATTTTTGACATGGAAACCCAATTAAGGGAAAAACCATGGTGGAGGTTAACCCATAAGAATTAATACCCTGTTAAAAGTATTCTAGAAATGGGAATGCACATGCATTTGGGCTCACTACCCAAAGCTCACTACTCAAATGGAGGCTCACTGCCCATGGAAATATTACAAGAGAATAATAGAGATTTGAACTGATTAATAGTATCTTCCCATGCAAGAATTTCAGTTCCGATTAAGTACAAAAACTGATCTTATACATTTCATCTTTGCTCTACTCTTCTTACTGTTCTGCCTTCATTCACACTTTAGATTTCTGTTCTTCTCACATACACCTTATTTATATACCACACACATACAAAATCATCCACAACAATCAACTATATATATACTCATCTTGATTTGCAATCACTTACCAGTTGGCTACAACAACACTTAGAACTTTTATGAATGCTCTGCTCTGTCAGCTAGATCTATGCATAACTTAAGGTGCGGACCAAAACTTGCTATTGAAAAACATCACTCATGTTGGCCACTATCACTGATCATCACCATTTGTCCAACAAACAACTTCCATACATTTGGAATCAAGATTTTTTTGCAAGGTTAGCCTATTCTTCTTCTGTTTGCTCTGTCAAACTAGAACCCGGTACTCAAAGACTAATATCTTTTGAATCCTTCTTCACTGGAGGAAAAAAATTTGGATTCAGAGTGTCTTGACAATACTTTCAACTACCTTAGATCCACAACAAACCATGCCTTTCTACCGGAGAGATCTGGACCAAAATACCGGACCCTGTCACTGCTCTGTTCTTGACTACCTAGACTTAGACAAGTTCTGATTTTGACTTTTAGTTTGACCAAATTATGTTATGTGGATGATTGGGATGATCTTAGTTGACATCAATGACAACACCTATTAATGCAAAGTAGTGTCTCTTGCCAACAATCTCCCTCTTTGGCATTGATGGCAGCACTTAGTGAAAAATGACTAAGTGTCTAATGTAGCTCCCCCTTTGTACACTTGTGCTTCTGTATTAGTTCTGAAGCTCCGCCTTTGCTAGATTCCTCATTTTTCACTACTCTTCACTCCCCCTTTGACATCAATGGAAAAGGGTGGGGCCCGCAAGCCAAGATTCTCCAAAAATCCAATATATACTGCCGCATATGTGCATTTAATCATTAATTCTTATTTACATAAACTTGAGAATGTCTGCAAAACTGGTTTTTATTTGCACAAGTTTGGAGGCCCAAGAACTCTTCATTCCATCCAAAATTGTGATGTGCCCACTCAACAGAAATGAATATGCTTCTGCCTTTAATAGATCTGATGGATCACTAGTATTAGCTATAGTCTGGGCTTTAGATAGAGCAGTATGCATTGTCTCTAACTTAGGGGTAATCAATCCCCGGAGCTCACACATTCTCTTCATGATGTAACCCTTTTCTTTAACAAGCCTCTTTATCTCATCTGTCAGGCTGATTACTTGACATTCTTGAGTTATAGGTGAAAATATTAGAGGATCAAAATTTTGAGAGAGATTTGACAATTTTTGTTCTTGCTTCTTTATCTTTTTCTCAATATCCTCATTAACTTTGGGCCATGATAGATATAATTCATACATATCACTTCCATCATTTAGAGCATTCTGAATACTCTTTATTCTAATACCAAGTATTCTTCTATCATTTGTTATCAGGTTTTTTATTTCACAAAATTTCTTATCTAGGATTTCTTTCTAAACTTTTGCCTCTGCAAACTTCTCAAAGGACTCAAAATGAGTATTTACAGAACTTACAAGATTTTTTAGATGGTTAGAGGGGGAATCAAATGGACTCTTCTGGTAGGTAGGCATTAACTTTTCCAAAATTTTTGAAGCAAGCCCTAGTAGCTCATTGTTCTACATGTGGAACTTTAACATCTTTTCTCTAGCCTTTACTTGCATGAATGATGCTATTTTCATCAGTTGAATTGGAGAGAGAGCATCTGGATTGGTTAGACCTTGGAGTAGTTTAGGTTCATTAAGCTCAATCAAATCTTTTTCAAGAAGACTTTTCACTACATTTGCAGTGTCTCTTACAACATTTTCTCAACCATCCTTTTGTTCATCAGATTTCTTAGTATCTGCTTTATGTGCTTCAACATTTGCACCATCTTCTTCTACTTTCTTTTCTCTTTCTTCCTCTTTCTCTACTTTATTTTTCTCTGTGTTCTTTGCAGAGGGGCTCTTTCCAGTTTGTTCACTACTTGCTATCTAATCCAGAGGGCTCTGAGAAGTAGTAATATTAACTTCTTTTCTTGACATATCAGGTGGATTAGGAGTATCTCCTACTTCAACTACTTTATCCATCATTTCTGTATCCTTTTGATTTACTTGTCCTACTTTTGGAATAGAGGCTTCACCCAACTCAAATTGATGTTCAATGATGTTCTCTTCTTCACAATCCGGAACTTCTTCTGTAACTATGGGAAAATTGTGCCTTTTTAATGCTTTCAAAAGAATTTATTGAGTTTCTCCAACGATTTCACTTGTTTCTCCAAGCATGATTTTGTTCATTCTCTTTTTGCTTCTAAATTCAACTTTGACTTCCTTAATATCATATTGATTTGATCAGGTGAAATTTGAGGACACAAATTTATTAGCCCATGTTCCCTAATCTCCATGTCCTTGCTCTTTGCATTTTCTTTTCTTAACTCCAAAATATTTGCCAGACTTTGTGGCAACTCAGAAGTTATCTCAATTAGTGCCTTGTTGTAGATGTTGAGATATATGATAGTTGCTTCCTCCAACACCCTTTTATCCATATCGTTGTATTCATCATAGAATTCAATCATGGGTTTTAGATTACCATCTACAGTGATTGACTTTATCACATCTTCCAGGGAGAGTGTGGGCTTCTCAACATATTCCTCATATGCTTCTATCTTTTGATTTTTACTGGTCCTTTTGCTTCTGGAGGACTTCTCTTTGCTTACTTTTGTAGCTTTTGTTCCAGTGGCCTCCTTGATTTCAATGTCAGAATCTATGTCTTCTTCTTCTTTTCTTATGCTTACATAGATCTAGGATGCTTTTGTTTTCTTCCTTTTCTCCCATTTTTTGGATGATTTTGCTTCCAGTTTTGTAGTTTAGGAAGGAACAGGGGCAGAAATAGAGCTCCTAGTAGTTCTTGAAGTGGAAGAGAGTTCCACCAAAGGACCTGTTTGTTTCCTATCTTTTTTCTCTTTTCCTATCTTTTCAATTCTTTCTCTAAATTTCATCATAGCCTCCTTAGTTAGGCCAAGATTTTAAGCTAACTGTTCAACTTCTTTTCTTACTTTCCTATTGCTTTCAGGTTCTCTCTACTCAGTATGCAATCTTAAAGTAAGCTCCTCATAAGTTCCAAATCTTTCAACCATTGTGTCTTTAGGCTTGCTTAGAAGATGTTGAGCATACATATTCAAGGTTTTTCCATCCACTTCATACCCCATGGGCATGATCCAAGGAGTTTTGGGTTCCACTGCTTCCATTAGACACTGATCAATATCAACCATGAAGAATATTACATTTTTGTACTTCTCAACAATTGATTTAGGGATTCTTTCCCTTAAGTGCATTATACTCTAAAAATTCTTGAAGTAACCCCATATTGCAGTTTTCTAAGCCTTGGAATCACCAATGCTATGAAGATGATCTTTGATTTGAATGGGAACTAGCTCATCCTTAGTCTAGTGCACACCTTTTACCCTAGATACCTCATTCATAAAGTAAAAGAATAGACATAAAACCAATGTACCATACTTGAAAGTGTTTTTCTTGTCTTTCTTGATTTTGTTTAAGTTTTCAATTAGTTGATTCTGCAGTAATTCACACAAGTCATAATCAATATTTTCCTTTAGCATCTTGTATGTAGCATATATGGTTGTTCCTAAAACATAATTTTCTCTACTAGAGTGGTAAATCTTGTACCCAATCACCATGGAGGCAAATTTGACATATGGTTATATAATATCATTAATAGTCATTGCCCTTCTGTCAAACTTGGCACCGGTAGCATCAGTCACTGCCTGGTTTTTCATAGCTTTCAACATGGGCAATCCTCTAGTTGTGTTTAATATAGTTACAATTTTGATAGCATCCTTTGTAATCTTGAATGGTTTTAACAACCAAATGAATTCATCATGCATCCGAATCAAAACATATCAGACCCATTCATCCTTATCAAATGTTGGAAACCCCATAATTTGAATAAAGTGTTTATCCTATAGTGCCTTATACTCGAGTTTAAGTTCAAGATTTTCATCCATGAGTTTTTTCTCAAACAAGTCTACATACCTTGAATCTCCAAATTCATCTATGTTAGTATGAATATAAACCTTAATGTCTTCAACATGCATCACACCATGCAAAACACTTGAAAAAGCACCTAACGGGTCGACTTTTATTGATTTGTGAGGATGCTTCTTAAATTTGAGTCGAGGTCTCTCAGTAATGTCAACAACATGAGGAGTAGCCATCTCAATGGATTTTAAATTTAAGGCTTTACAAAGATGTACCTTTTTCTTTCACGGGGTTAGGGTTGATCAATTTTTGGTTGAATTCACTCTTTGTGCCTCAGTCTTCTGGATTTGCAGTTCAAATGCTCTTCTTGTTTCCTCTATATGCAAATTGATTCAAATGAGCATCCAAGTGACCTTTTATCTTTTGTAAAACCTAATTTTGGCATTGTAATAAATGCATTGCCCTAACTATACCTGGTTACTCTATTTTTTACAGTTCTTCATGAATCACTCCACAAGTTTTCATATCAACATCTTTTCTTTCGAAAATTCTTGCAAGGGTTCTAAAATACTAAAGGATCTCTTTTCTCATTAGGCTAGATTTATGCACTCCCTTGATGGCTAGGGGAATTTAATTTCCAATGTTGGTCCCCCTGAGACAAGGCTCCCAAATCAATTCCCAGAGGAATTTTCAGCACCAAATTCTGGTGCAGACCCATCACCATTATTTATTGTATCTTTCTTTGCCCAAGTCTTGTTCATTTTGTTCCATATCTCATTCACATCAATTTTTATTTTGCCTTTATCTTGTCTCTATTCATCTAGTTTTATGTTGACTAGACCTCTTCTTCCATTGTTCCTACTTTTACAAAATCTTGCAATATGACAAGATTTATTACAATTAAAGCACACAACATTCCCTTTCTTATAAACTTGATTTCATCTTGATATGCATTGATTAGCCATGTGTCCAAATCCATTGCAAGCAAACTAGTAGCCATTGAAAGAATTGCCATTAGAGTTATTCATTATCATACTTCTACATTCATTGGATTTGTGACCATACCTCTTGCATTTGAAGCATTGACTAGAGAAGGATGGACCATTTTGATTTGCTCTTCTTTTGCACTGAGTAGCCCTACGACAAAATTTATTGCAACTAAAATAATTTCCATTGAATGATGGATATCTTTGAGCATTAGGTTGTCTTACCAGAGGTTTTCTAGTTCTGTCACTCCTATTCCTTGGTTGAAAATTTCTTTGTCTGGATCTGGAGTTTTCACCTTTCTCATATCTAGGATTATGCTTGTCATTATCCTTTTTCTATTCTTCGATCAGCGGTTCAAGTTTAGCTAAGCTTATTTTGAACTTCTCCTTATACTCATTTGTAATTTCTAGTTCATTTCTGTGAGTGATAATCTATCTCTCAAGTTCTCTCTCATTGTTTATGCTTTCTTGTAGATTAGATTCTAGGAGGCCAACTATTCCATTCAATCTGCAACATTCTTCAATTCTCTCTTTTAGATTTTGCTTTATCTCTTCTTCAATTTTCTTCCTATCTTCAATTTCATTGGTTAGTCTCATTACCCCAGTTTCCATCTCATGTTTTAGGACAACTTCTTTAGCTAACTTTTCACATTCTTTTGTCTTCTCTTTTAGGGCCTTGTCTTCTAGTTGAAGAGGTTGCTCCTTTCCTTTTGCATTGGATTTTCTCAATTTTCCTTTTAAATTCTCAATGAAGTCTTCAGCCTTTTTGAAGTTATCTTGCAGCTCCTAGACTTTTGCCTTGGATTGCTCAAGATCATCTAGTGTGAGATTAAGTTACCCTTGAAGGTTATATTCATCCATTTTTTACTACCTTCCAAGATCTTCCTTAAGCTGTCAAACTTTTCCAAATGAACCTTGCTCTAATACCAATTGTTAGAATTAACCCAGACAAATGAGAGGGGGAGTGAATTAGTTATTACCAAAATTAATCTTTTTCTTTCTTTAAAACTTCTTTCACTACTATCAATTTGATTAGTGATGCAAACATTAAAGCATATTACATTAATAGAGAAGAAGAAACATAATCAACACATTTGACACCAAGATTTTTGACATGGAAACCTGGTTAAGGGAAAAACCACGACGGGGGTTAACCCACAAGAATTAATACCCTGTTAAAAGGATTTTACAAATGGGAATGCACATACATTCGGGCTCACTACCTAGAGGTCACTGCTCAAATGGAGGCTCACTACCTATGGAAATATTACAAGAGAATAACAGAGATTTGAACTGATTAATAGCGTCTTCCCATGCAAGAATTTTGGTTCCAATTAAGTACAAAAATTGATCTTACACATTTCATCTTTGTTTTGCTCTTCTTACTATTCTGCCTTCATTCACACTTTGGATTTTTTCTCTTCTAACATACACCTTATTCGCTACCACACACATACAAAATAATCCACAATAATTGGCTATATATATACTCATCTTGATTTGCAATCACTTACCAGTTAGCTACAACAATGCTTAGAACTTTTATGAATGCTCTGCTCCGTCGGCTAGATCTGTGCATAACTTAAGGTACGGACCAAAACTTGCTTATGAAAAACATCACTCATGTTAGCCACTATCACTAATCATCACCATTTGTAAAAAAAACAACTTCCATACATTCGGAATCAAGATTTTCTGCAAGGTCGGCCTGTTCTTCTTTTGTCTGCTCTGTCAAATTGGAACCCGATACTCAGAGGCTAATATCTTTTGACTCCTTCATGACCAGAGGACAAAACTTTGGATTTAGAGTGTCATGACAATACTTTCAACTACTTTAGATCTGCAAAAAACCATGTGTTTCCACTAGAGAGATCCGGACTAAAATACCAGACCCTGTCACTACTCTGTTCCTAACTGCCCTGACTTAGACAAGTTCTGATTTTGACTTCCATTTTGACCAAATTATGTTATGTGGATGATTGGGATGATCTTAGTTGCCATCAATAACAACACCTATTAATCCAAAGCAATGTCTCTTGCCAACACACCTACGTGCCAAAAATAGCCACTTATAGCATCTTATGACATGTTATATGCTATCATAAATGTCATAGATTCTTATCGCAACTTACAATTGTCATAGATTCTTATGACAACTTAAAGTTGTCATAGAATCTCTTACGCCTTCTTATAGCATCTATGATGTGCATCATAACACTAAAAATAGGTGATTCCTCCATATGTGCACCCCACTTTTACCAATTACCATTTACCATAGTAAATTTTATCCCATAACTATTGCCGGTAACTCTGGAACTTACCGTGCAGTAACTCTGTAATTAGCGTGGACAATAAATAATTTTTACCACTGCTGGTGAAACTTGTACATCTCCTTATGGGTAATTACAAATTAGAAATAATACATGGACTAATACAATATTGGGATTTACAAGGTTAATGGCACCTTATCCCAACATTCTCCCACTTGACATTATACATTGTAAATCAACCCATAGGAAATCAAATGAAAAATAATCAGACACTAGAAACAAGGCCCATGGTCCCTCTACTCCACACAAACTTCTTTATGCTCATAGGCTTGGTTAATGAATCTGCAACATTCTCCTAAGTGTCTATCTTCTTCAGCTCAATTTGTCCATTTGCAACCAACTCTTGAACAAAGTGATATTGAACATCAACATGCTTAGTCTAAGCATGATATATGGGATTCCTGGCCAAATAGATAACACTCTAGCTATCACAACCAATTTGAATGATCTTACATTCAAATCCAATACCTATATACAGTCTCCTTAACCAAACTACCTCCTTAGACACATGAGTTACAGATATTTACTCTACTTCTATGGTGGACAAAGCAAATGTGATCTGCCTCTTACTCATCCAACTCACTCCACCTCCAAATAGAGTAAACACATAGCACTAGTGGACCTTCGACTATCCAAGTCACCTACCTAATCTGCATCAGTAGAACTCTATATGTCCAAAGATTTATCAGCACTATCAGTACTAGAATAAACCAGACAATGATCAGGAGTACCTACAAGATACTTAAACACCATCCTCGCATAATTCTAATGCTGGCTACCAGGGTTAGACATAAATATGCTCAAAACTCCCACTGCTTGGGCAATATCTAGTCTAGTGCAAACCATTGCATACATCAATCTCCTTACAACACTAGCATATGGCACATTAGACATATCCTCAAAAGCATCCTCAGTCTTTGGACACAAATCTAATGAAAGCTTAGTACAAATGGGTAAAGGAACTCTAACTAGGTTACACTCCTGCAAACTAAACCTCTACAAAATAGTATTCACATACTAACTTTGTGACAACCAAAGTTTTCTGTTACCTCTATCTCTTCTGATCTCCATTCCCATTATATACATGGCAACTCCAAGATCATTCATATCAAATGCACCTGAAATTTGGGTTTAAGCTCATTGATCATACCCTTAGTATTGCTAAAAAATAACATGTCATGAACATACAATGCAATAACCAATATAGAATCACCAACACAATAAATGTAAACATAGTGATCCTCGTCACTTCTAACAAAACCCAATTTCAAAATAAATGAATCAAACTTTTGATACCACATTCTCTGGGACTGTTTTAAACCATAGAGAAACCTCTTCAACTTGCAGACCCAATGTTCTTTTTCTTTTACCTCAAAACATATAGGTTGTTGCATATATATTTCTTCCTTAAGATCTCCATACAAGTACGCAGTCTTAACATCTATTTTCTCAATTTCCCAATCATAAGCTACAACAATGGATAAGAGAAATCTAATAGAAGTCAATTTAGAAATAGGAAAGAATATCTCACCAAAATCAACTCCCTCTCTCTGGGAGTAGCCCTTGGCTACCAGTCTAGCCCTGTACTTCTCTAATGACCCGTCTGCTCCAAACTTCTTCTTGAAGACCCACTTACAACCTATGGCCTTTCTTCCTTTGGGCAAATGAGCGAGATCCCAAGTGTTGCAAGAGTGTAAAGCCATCATCTCCTCCTGCATTGATAATTGCCAAGACTCACTATCATCTGCAAAACTAGATTCCCTATAGGATCTAGGTTCATCGTTAGTACTCAAAAAAGAATATACACAATGGAAATCTGGTGGGAAAAACCTGTCAACTAGATTCTGTGTCTCGTGGATCTCCTCAAGGGTGGAGTAAGAGTCTCAACTTGTTTTTATGCATTGTCATCTATACCAACTTCTTCTATAACAACAGACTAATCTTCATCAGAACTACTTGAATCTTCTTCTTCTACTTCACCCCCCAATCTATCATTTTGTTCTCCCTGAGGTGCATCTTGCTACTCTAAATCAAAGTGCACCTTCTTTACCTTTTCTTCTTTTACTTTTGGCTTCTCAGGTTTAGAAATAGCTTTAAATTCCCTGAAAATAACATCTCTAGAAAAGATAATATTGTAGGTTAGTGGATTCCAAAGCTTATAACCTTTAACATTATCACCATATCCAATAAATTTACACTTTTCATCTTTTGGATCCAACTTACATCTCTTTTCCTTAGCATAAGGTTTCTTACCTATCCTCACTTCATAAGGTGTCAAATAAAGAGCCTTACAAGGAGGTTTATTTATCAAGTAGAAAGTAGTACACATAGCCTCTACCCAAAAGAATTTATCCAACTGTGCATCACTAAGCATACTTTTGGCTCTTTCCATAATTGTTTGGTTCATCTTTTCTACAATACCATTCTGATGTGGTGTATATAGAGTTGTCTTTTATTTGATAATACCCTCCTGCTTGAAAAACTCATCAAATTTCTTATAGAAATATTCCCCTCCATTGCCAGATATTAATACTTTTATCTTTAAACATAAGATCTGCAAAACATACACAACCAAATCTCCCACTACAGGGACAACTTCCATACTACCACCCAAGAGTCAAAGTTGGCCAAGCTCCGATACCAAATGATAGAAATGAAAGAAACACTACTTGAATGGAAATCTGATTCAAATAAATTTCTGCAATCTTTTAAGTGTGTATTATTAATGGAGATTATAACAAGAAATGAAAGTATGCTTCATAGAAATACAAAATTAGAAAACTGAACACATAACACAATGTTTAACGTGGAGAAAACCCTTGTGGATAAAAAACTCCACACAAGAAAGAGGCCCAATGTTTGTATTAATCTAGAAATGATTTCAAATACAACAATACCACTACCGGTGAAACTTGTACATCTCCTTATGGGTAATTACAAATTACAAATAATACATGGAATACTACAATATTGGGATTTATAAGGTTTATGGTACCTTATCACAACACTTCAGCTTTAATTTTTGAGGGTCACATGACTTTATTTTGACTATACTTTGTCTTGAAAATTGGCTCTTTGTCATATATATCCAAATGGGTACTCATTTTGTCCAAATTCAATGTATTTGCAAGCTGTATTTTGTCCTTTTCCTAAAGGACAAATGCAAATCTAAAAATGTAATTAACTGTTGTATCTCATTAAATGCTACGTAAATCTAGACCATTGGAGTTGAGTTAATCTCCACCGTCCATGAAAAATTTAGTACGGTGCCTTCTCCATAAAAGGGCCATCCTTTTCTCTCATTTGTAATAGATCTTTGATAGTGAATTGTTAAGACTCTGCCAAAGTGATCAATACAAATAGATTATGTAGGATTATTGGGAATTTGTCTATTATGTTATCCCTTTTGCTTTGCATAGTTCACATCAATCTGGAATTAGTTAAATGTGCTTTTGCAATGTTGGATGAATGTTGAAGATATTCAATGAATGCTTTAGTCCATACTATTAGTGCTTGTTGATTGTAAGTTGTTGTGTATAGTTAGCCTAGGCCTTATTGCTGAATTTATTTCGATTGGATTTTACAAATTAAACTATACTATAATCTAGGTGTTTAATGAGTAGATGAAATTTGAAAATCATAAGTTTCCATTGAAGATCACATTATCTCTTATAGCATTGTGGTTTTGTAACTTGGTAAAGAGGCAATTTCATTGAAGGTATTTGTCTATCTGCAACATTTCATCTAGTTGTGATTGTCACTTAGGATTTCACATTTTCTCAAAACCCTTTACCTTTTTCATTTTATTTAATTGAGCTTTTTTAGATTTAGGTTATAAGTAGCAATCACATTTACAAATCTGCTGAGAATACCATAGGGTTTTGCACACTTTGTTGTCATAGTTTCATCAAACCCTACCCATTGCATATAAGTCCCCCTCGTTGGTACAACTGATACATTCCACTGAAGTTATTCCTGCAGGTTAAGACCTAGTTGTATAAACCTTGGAGTAGTCTTATCTAGGATAGGATGCCTTTCAAGAGAGGTGAGCTATCTAATATTCTACTTGCATTGTTGCATGCTAAAACCACCATCAATAGAATTGGTGCTACAAGGAGGGAAAACTAGCTGAAACCTCATATAAACCCTCTTGTTTCCAAAAGTAAGGATGGGGACTAGACAGAGGCATACTAGATCTAGTTCCAATGGAGAAAAACTACTATCTTTGGCCTAGTTTAAAAGAACTAGGAGAGACCAAGGGGTGCCTGGGACTCCTAGGAAATCCAACTATAGTTCTAATAAACATCCCCAATATGGATATATTTGCCACCAATAACCCTTCTCTAATTAATTTTCCCAACTACCATGATTTACCCAAAAACCCTGACAAATGTTGCACCAAGTTCTATCCTAATGACCATGAGAAGATTACTAATGAGCATAGAAATTTTTTTGAAGGTAATATGTATATGTAGTAGGTGTAGTATGAGGACATGGTTTGTAGGTTATTTCCTTATTCGCTACAAGATGAAGCATATTACTAGTTTGTCAATCTGCGTACAACCTCCATTAGTTCGTGGTTGACTTTGAAGGATGCATTCTTGAGTCAATTTTGGGTGCCTTCTACCCCTGTAGATCTGTACAGGTCTTTTGTGGAAATTTTTAGATCTGAAGGGGAGCTAATAAGTTCCTTTAACAATTAGTTCCACAAAGCTTGTAGCCACCTATAGGCTCCTTTCACTTTGAGTCAAGTGGCTACTCTCCCAATTTATTATGCAACCTTGGACAGGCTTACTTCCATGTTTGTTTGGTGGGCTAATCTAGAACTAACAACCCTAGCCCAAGCATATGCTAAAGTAGTTATGGTTAATTCACAATTAGGGCAGGTTGCAATAGGACCTCTGAATCACATGGGTCCCACGGCAATGCCAAAACAAGTACCTCTGATCAACCAAGCTTTGAATAACCAAACTTTTGTACTAAACTCCTACATCCACCCAAGATTTAGTTGTTCATCCTAGGACACCAATCTTAGAACTACCACCTACACAAATGCCTTTTCTTTAGTTAGCTGAGGTTACAAAAGCTAAGGATTGTAGGGATGACATCAAGGAGTTGGCAGAATAGATGAAGAAACTCATACTTGAGATGACGCATTTAAGGAATTAGAATGCATACTTGTGACAAAGAAATTAGGGTCAGTGTGAGTACTAGAATCTGAAATACTAAAGGCCCAATAGAACATGGAATACTTGGCCGAACAATGGTGGAGTCCCCTCACCATTAGAGAATTAGAATATAGAAAATTGCCCGCTAGGGCGAGTAATGTTGATAGAAGAAGCATTATCTTAATGGTGTAGGATCCACAACATGAACGTATACTCTGAGTTGGACTATCATGAATTCTAGATCTCATCCAGTGTTTTCTAGAGGGAACTCTAGAATCTGGAAGCACAAGAAGCTCCACCTATAGGGTACAAATTGGTACCTAATCAAAGGTACAACACTACCCTAGTGTTAGATAGCTACATCTTACCTTTCCAAGATGAAAATCAACTTGAGGAAGAGGAGGCTGATGAAGTACATGCCTATTAATAGTATAATAAAACCCCATACAACCTCAGAAGTAACAAACTGAAGGGTCCTTTTACCACTTCCATACTTCTAAATAATTACCAAGTCCCACCTGATCATAAGGACTCCAATAACCCTAAGCTTCGTAAATTTGTAGCCTAGGGTGCAAATCAGAGCCAACCAGCTAAATCTTCTCAGAGCTCTAAAGTAGCTAAATTAGGGCAGTATGTAGCAAATGAGCTAAAAAGATGAAGGTTAGTCTGTCGATATTTGAGTTGATGAAAGTTACAAAGTTAGGGAAGCCTTCCTTCAAGACATTGGGGCAAATGTTAGGACTGACCCTTCCCCCAAAGAAACCCTAGAGAAGGATAGTTTGGATAAAGGAAAAGATTGAGTTCATGTTACTGAGACAGAACAAAAGGTGACTTTGTACAAAGAAAAGAGAGAATCTCCTCCTTTTCTACTGACCCTCAGGACATTTGGTAAAGAACCTCCACAACTATCTAGTAGACTCAGGGGCCTCCACCAATGTAATGCTTTTATTAGTTTGCAAGGCACTAGGTCTAACTCTTGTGAAATACTCTAGAGAGGTTACTCAACTAGACAAAACAAAAGTCAGTGTGATGGGAGAGCTTAATCAAATTCACATTCAATTGGCATTAGACCCAATAGTGCAACAATACATACATATACAAGTTGATATTCCCAACACATATGTCACGCTGCTAAGTAGAGACTGGTCCAAAACATTGAATGGTTACATGGCTATTGACTTTTCTCATATGTGGCTGCCATGGAAAGGGTTGGCTAATTGAATTCATATTGAGAGAGAGCCCAAGATGAAGCATATGATTATAGAGTACAACTAGACATACGAAATATTATACTTATAAGTGGATTTGGGAGTATATCTTCCTCAGATAAACCAAGTGGAAGAAGTGCTTATGCTAAGTTGCAATCAGTTCCTGAACCTGCTACTTACTACATGTCAAGAGAGTATAGAGGAATGTGTTAAATCTGATTAGGGGTCTTCCTCTAATGATGAACCAAGGATTTTTGAGGAATTTAGGAGTTTTGTAGCTAAGTTTATGTTTGATTAGTTAGTTTTTGGGAGAAAAATACAAATGGAAGAGCTTCTACTACCAAGTTGGTTTCATATTCATGAGGCATCACATTAAGAGTTTACCTTCTCCTTATGTTAACAAGTTGTATATCAAGTCCACAAATGTTTGAAGTTGACTATTGCTCTAGGTAAACAAAAAACTAGACCTATTCCTGTAGTTAGTCATGAGACTACATCACAAGTTAGAGAGAAGGTCGCCTTTGGGAAAGAGATTACAGATCCCCAAATTTGGACATTGAGATTTGATGGGTCAAGGTATAGACAAGGATCTGGTGCAAGTTTTGAGTTAATTGGCCCTACTAGGAATTCTTATCTAGTTGCATATAGGTTGTAGTTCCCTTGTACCAACAATGTTGTAGCGTACAAATCATTAGTGTATGGGCTATTAATGGCACTCCAAAAAAAAAGTTAATGTAATTTTGGTGTTTGGTGATTTAGAATTAGTGGTCAAGCAAATTAGATGGTAGTATTCTTGTCATGATAAGAGACTAAACCAATACTGAAATTAGGTTTGGGATCTTGTGGAGTGTTTCAATAGTTTCAATTTTCAAGTGATCCCAAGGAAACAAAATAATGTTGTTGACACCTTAGCATAGGTTGCCAGTTCATTGGAACTCTTTCCATGTCTGATCTAAAGAAATTCACTATTAAATTGATCCCAACTCCTTCTATACCTAACAAAATCACTCACTTTCATGTCTTTGAAGATGACAAACATATCATTGATTCTCTTACATCTTTAGATGTGTTCGTTGCACAGATAATTGATGAAGAAGATGCAAAGCTAGTTGTAATAGACATAGAAGGAGTTTTAAATATGAAGACCAACATGATTCCTCATGGTATGGTAGAGCTAAAAAGTTTATTTGACTCAGATCAGTTCAGGACTCATAAAAAACATGTTGATTCCATTGGAGGAAAGTGTGAACCATACAACTTGGGTATGGAAGATGAAGTTAAGAATGTATTTATTGGGAAGATATGTACCCCTAAGGAAAGGGAAGGATCTATTCAGGCATTAAGGGATTATCATGATGTCATTGCTTGGAGCTATGAAGTCCTAAAGACATATGATACCTCCATCATACCTCTCAAGCCAAGAGTCAAGCCATTCAGGCAAAGACAACGACCAGTGAATGCTCTTTTAGAACAATTGATCTTCAAAGAAGTTTAGAAATTGCTGATAACAAGAATTATATTTCTGGTGAGGCACTCCATGTGGGTAGCTAATATGATACCAGTATGCAAAAAGAATGGTGAAACATGACTATGTGTAGACTTTAGAACTTTGAACAAAGCTTCAGAAAAGGACAACTATCCACTGCCATCTCTTGATGAAGTGTTGCAAATAGTCAATGGTTCATAGATGATGTCATTTTTTGATGGGTATTCAAGTTATAATCAGGTGATGGTGGAATATGCTAATAGACATAAAATTGCTTTCACATGTAAATGGGGAATTTATGCATATTGTAGGATGCCATTCAGATTGATAAATACAAGAGGAACATTTCAACCTGCCATGGATATTACTTTCAAAGGCTTAGTAGGTAAATGTATTATCATTTATATGGATGATCTAATCATATTCTCCAAGAAGAGGGGAGACCATATTTCTAATTTGAGAAAAGTACTACAATCATGTAGAGACTATAGAATTTCATTAAACCCCAAGAAATGTATCTTTAGCATCACTGAAGATAAGTCGCTAGGGCATGTAATTTTTCAATAGTCCTTGACAGGGTCAAGGATATTCTTAAGATTCAACCTCCAGCCAATAAGAAGGAGCTAAAATCCTACTTTGGAAAGATTAACTTCGTTAGGAATTTTATTACAGGATTTGTTGAGATCATCCGACCCTTGAATGCAATGTTAAAACAAGATGCTAAGATTGAGTGGACACCCAAAGCCAAGGCAACATTTCTAGAAATTAAGTAGGAAATAGTTAATGCTCTAGTACTGGTAACTATAGATTATTCTTTTCCATTTTGCATATACTCCTTTGCTTCAGAACACACATGTGTAGCCATGTTGACATAGAGAAGGGGGATCGATGATGAATGTCCTATTGCTTTCATGAGCACCCCATTAAAAGATAATGAACTTGGATACCCAAATGTAGAGAAACAGGCCTATGCTCATCAAACTAGCCAAGAAATTTTGTCATTACATCCTAAGAAGTAGAGTGATTGTTGTAGTTCTTGATGTTGCAATTAAGGCATCGCTGATGCAAAACAAATTAGATGAAAGAAGAGGAAAGTGGGTCACGATACTATAGAAGTTCAATTTGGAGATACAACCTATGAAGCTAGTGCAAGGACAAGCATTCACTAAGACCATGGCAGAGATAGATCCAAAGTTGGTGTCTCAGTAGTATGTGTTGGAGGACATCTCAAAAGATGAATGGTACGGTGACATCTTGTTCAACCTCCTTAACTAGCACCGCCCACCTCAATTAAATTTAGTTCAAAAAAGAGATTTAAGGATGAAAAGTAGTAGCTTCATGGTTAAGGGATCAGTCTTATACAAGAAGAATCATCAAGGAATCTAGATAAAATAGAGGTGATGCAGGTTTTAACAAGTTTTCATGAGAAATTTGGGACAAGCCACGATTCAACATATTCCACTACAAATTAGATTCTTTAGGCTAGTTATTATTAGCCTACATTGTTCAAATACACCCATGCACACACAAACTATGATAGAAAGAAATGGTGCTATGCCATTACAACCAGTGGTGGAGGTATGCCCATTTGCACAGTGGGGACTCAACTTCATTGGTATGATCAATCCACCTTGTTCTACGGGCCACATGTATATTCTAATCACTATTGAATATTGTAAAAGATGGTCTGAAGCTCAAGCTTGTAAACAATGTACAACTGAGGTGGTAATTAAATTTGTTGAAAAGCACATCATTACAAGGTTTAGTTGCCCCTTTTCTCTTGTTTGTGATAACAATCTGGTATTTTCTTCCTTGCACTTTTCAAACTACACTTTTGATTATGGTATTGTGCTGAAATTTTTATCTAATTAATCTCCCTAAGGGAATGGAGTTGCTGAGTCTACAAATAAAAACTTGGTTGAGGTCATCAATAGACTACTTGATAAAAAATCTAGAGACTGGCATACCCAACTTAGATTTGCCCTATGGGCATATAGGATCAGACACAAGGCTGCTCTAGGAACATCACCTTATCACCTAGTCTATGGGTTGGAACCTATTTTTCCCCATACATTTACAGATCCTTGTATTGCAATTCATACAAGACTATCTAGAACTATATGACAAGATTTTAGACCACTTAATCTAGCTGCTACATCTAGAGGAGAAATGTGATGCTACCATTGAAAACTTTGCTAAACATCAAGGTGTAGTGAAATGCTATTTCAACAAGAGGGCCAAGGTCAAGGCCTTTCATATCTCTGATTTTGTCTTGTACTGGGACAAGGCTCATGACAGAAAGGGTGTACGTGGGAAGTTTGATAAGCTCTAGTTAGGTCCCTACCAAATAGTTGTAATCTTAGGGGACAATACCTATAGATTGAAAACTCTTACTAGTGAGGAACTCCCATTGCCTATTAACAGGAAGTTCCTAAAGCAGTATTTTCAAGCTTAGGAGACACCTTCACCTTCTTTTGTGTACATAATTAGTCTTTTAGTTTTCTTCTCCTATATTGCTTTGGTTAGGTTACTTTGTTGTTTGGTTTAGTTCCCACATTCCATTGCTTTTCCTTAGCCTATTAGTTGTCTAGGTTAGTTTGTGTTGCTTAGGTTAGTTGTTTTGTTTTCTCTGCTTTTGCTTCCTACATCTATTTTTTTTTGGGGTTCTCTATTTCTTGAATATGGTGATAGTAGTTCAGCCCTACAAATGGTCCTCTCTAGGTAAGTGATCTAGAGGATATCCTTGAGAAACTTTGGTTTTCCACAAAGATGTTCTTGTGGGTCCCATTGTTATCCTTAGATAGTATGATGCTTGTTCCTAGGAAAGGAGTCACTGGTTTGGTCCACTTGAAATATTTTTGGGTCTCATATCTCTCACATCTTTAAATAATCCTGATGCCTCCAAAGGTATCTTTGTGATCTTGGGATAGGTGAAAATCCTAATATCTCAGATCATGAACTATCTTATTCCTTCCACTATTTCATGTAGACAACAATAGCCTCCATCCACTCCACTTTCTTCATCGAATAATGAACTCAAGTCTAGTATCCAAACCTTTAATAGTCCTATTGTCCATTGCATACTTCAAAGAATGAACTATCAAAGTCAAGGTCTGGGCCCTTTATGGGAAAGATATTTGGAATTCATATCTCTTCATGCTCATCCCACCTTGGGTATTCATCCCAAGGTAAATAGTCTTAAGATGTTGGTACTTTTTCCATTCTTCCTGGGCCCATGACTTTTCAATCATGTATCCTATCATATACTCATAACATGTATGGCCATTCAACTTCTATGACTGTCCATATTCCAAAAGCATGTGACCACAAGCACCTCACCTCATTTACTTTACTATTGCTACCCCTAACACCTCATATCTCCATTTCCCAGCCTCTTTATCCATTTGTCCATAAACCTGCCTTTGATCCCTCCAACAAATTCCTAGTCATGGTAAACAAATGTGCACAGAATTTAAATGAGAAGCTTCCACCAATCCCATGAGATTCAAAAGCTCCCATTTCAATGCCCCTAGCCATAAAGTAGAGGCTCTAAGATTCCTCTTGCCTTAGAATACAAATACAAAAAAGTGAGAGAATGTCGGGGATCAAATCATAGTACATTCAAAAGGAAATCCATGCCTCCAAGAAAAAAATAGTCAAAGAATAAAATGATTTTAGTACCTAATCAAGGGAAAAATCAAGTCAAAAGGGGCATCCATATTTCTAAATCCCAAATAATCCTCATCCATTCCATTCCTCCAAAATCTCATCCCATTCAAAAAGTCTTAAGTTCCTTCATCCCATGGGTAAAAGAAGAGTAAAGAAAATCATGAAAAATCTTAAGTCTATGTGAGTCTCTTAAATCTCATGCCCTCCATTCCACTAGTAAGGTTTTCCATTATTTTTTGCATCCCCTCCGAACCTAGGCTTCAGTGTTTATTTCAGCGTGTGCATCCATTAGTCATGATCTTCTCCCATTTTATAATAGTTCCACACTGCCTCATCTCCTTATCTTCTAGCCATTATTCTGCATATTTCTTCTCCCACTTTCCTGTGGTCTATGCTTTTGGATCTACTTTTCATTCATGATTTTGCATAATCCCCATTATAATCCATAGCATAATCCATTACCTCCCATTTGACCTTTCATGATGCATTTTCTAATCCATTATTACCTAACAACATTAATGACCATGATTTAACATGACATGATGTATATGCGATGACAATTGATACTCGACATGGACTATCACCCTTCATGGACCTAGATATTTGAGTCCCTTCTTTCTGTATTCACTTCTCCCACCCAAATCAAAAAGGCAAAAAAAAAAAGTGAAATCCTTTTATCCAAAGGTGAAAACCACCTCTGCTAGCACCTTGGATAGGTACCATGATGAAAACCTGGTAAACAGGAATCATGGTAGGTTGCTCAAAGTGTGTCACCCAACTTACCACCCCATCATGTCACTTCCATACTATATCCACTCTATCCATACACACACTTATCTTGTTTCATCTGTTCATCTTCCCTTCTAGGAAAGTTAATGAGGTTATGATTATTTGTGTATCTTGACACAAGTTCATATGGATGATCTTGGTTTCTGATAGATGGAAATTAATGCATTTGCACACATAGACTTATGGGATATGGATACTCATATTGGATCATATCACGTTGTCCAGTTTAATAAGTGGGAAACACAAAGATTCTGGGTTTGAAACTATCATTTATCTTTGAAATTATTTGGAGCATTTCCCTCGTAGAGCCACCATTTATTGTGCCTTGCACACATGCCCCATTTTATCAAATGGAGACCCCTTTCTTGTGCTTCACCTTTGACTCAACTTGATCTTGATAGTTTTCTTGAGAATTGAGGTTGTAATATCAAGATCAAATATGTTCACATTTGGGTCTTATTTGTGTAAGTTAGGTGTGATGATGTACTTGAGCCCTTTGAAATTAAGTCAAAATTAGGAGAAGCACCTTCAGGAGATATTCAAAGTCCTTAAAGATGTTTTTCACTAAAAATGTAGGTCACTACATCTACACTGATATTCTGCACCACTTGATATCAGTGCTAAGTCCGCTATATATAGGGTTGCATTGATTCTCCTCAGTACTAGACTTGCGTGAAAATCGCCTTTCATTGGATATGTCTAGCAATATCTAAAAGCCTTGCTAAAGGGTATTTGTCTAGTCTTTGCACCAAAAGGCACTACTACTAGATTTGTAGAGAAACTAAGCATCACTAGATATATCCCATCCACAGTAAAAACCCTACAAAGGTCTAAATACATGGAGTGCATGCCACTCTATCTCATACCCTGCATTAGCAGATTACCAAGGGATATAAAGGGCTCCAAATTTGCCATTTGACTACACATTGTATTTAAATGTTAAAAGAGAGCTTTGTAATTTGGCTAAGGCGATTCAAGATTGAGACATGAGGGAATTGGACGTGAGTGCATTCAATAGGTCACAAACTTCATTTTTCTAGGTTTGTGATCATAGGTTGGTCATATTAACATGCCCTTGTCAATTATACCGTAGGGTTTAATTTTATTGATTTGTTAAGATTGCACTATATAAATCCTTATGGTCAGTTTGTTTTCAATGAAAATATTTTAGTAGAATGAAGATTAGGTTTCAACCTGGGTTTTCATGCAAAATTGGGGTATATACATATGTTTGTGTATTTATGTTAGTGTAAGGTGGGTTTTGATATTGCCATTTAAAATCTTTAAGGGTGCCTTAAACACTTACAAATGATGCCCTTTGAGTCTTCATGCATGCGATGTCTTAGATTCACCCTATGTTTATCATGTTGAATTCCCCAAATGACAAGTGCATGAAAATTTAGTAGAGAAGAATATACACATCAAAACCCTAAATTTCCAGTGGTAGCCTCCATCGAAATCAATGAATGTTAGTGCTAAAATCTACATCTACTGGATACATCCTATCAGCATCAAAAACTCCACAAATCCCATTGACCTTAAAAACTCTGCCAAAGTCCTTTTAAGCAGTTAGTGCTAAAATCATTCTTGACAAGATATGTGCTAAAAATAGGCTCAACCAGATATGTTAGGTACCTCCCAAAAATTATACAATCCAGTCATCACTAAAGCTCCCACTGACAAATTTATTAAGGTCTTAGTGCTAAAACACGTGATCATGGGATCTACGCTAAAAGAAGCTCCAACATGATATATCCGGTAGCGATGGAAAACCCTGTTGATCATGTGACCCATAAAATCCCTACCAAATGAATATGAGACATCATGATACCCTAGCACTAAAATTAGTCCCTACTTGACATGTTCAAAAGAGGGTGAAAGCCCCACATATTTGGTGATAGGTGAAATCACCACCCAAGAAACATATACACTTAGTGATAAAAACTCTCATTACCTAGCTTGTACTAAAACTTGTGCTCACTGGATATATCCAATAGGTGGTATAAACTTCACCAATCCTATCATGACCAAAAGCTTCACTATCCGGCAGTTGGTCGAATCCTTATTAGGCTTGCTATACTAGTTTTGCGCTAAAAATAAGATCTATCATATATATTCCATGATCACCAATTTGCCTGCTATCTAGTGGCATCATAAATTCCCACAATGTCCCATGATTGCTCAAAACCCCACACCTCCTATGATGATGAAAAGGCTTGCTAAGTCTAGTAAGTGCATAAATCCCCACTGATTCTTTACAAGATGGACTGATAATGCTTTTAAGGGAATTTGAAAGTTTTTTATTAGTTAAATTAATGAATTGCAAGATATCAATTATAACTCACACGTTTTATCTCAGTTTTATGCAAGTAATTTAGCATTTATTGGATATGTTCAGTATGGCCCCAAAAGCTAGCTGATTGGATTTTTCTATCTATTACTCATGATTTCATGTAATACGTGCTAGGGGAATAGAATGTGATATAACTCTACAACTCTTGAAATGAATTAGGATCTGATAGCAAGTTTTCATGATGCAATATCTTTAGGATTGTTGACTTAGAATATGAATGGAAAAGCATATAATTGTGTCAAATCTAAGTCTAGTTCAGTAGGACAACTAAAGCTATAAGGGTTACTCATTAGGTCTTATCATATAGGACAAATGTCTTCCTAAGCAATCAACATGAAGTATGGGTTTAAGGGAATCCCTCCAGTGACCAAGATTACATCAGCATGGACTAACATTGTAGATACTAACTTGGGACACATACACTAACTAGAATTCAAGCTCAGGGTCCTAGCTCCTAATCGCACTCCATTGGCCAGTAAGATTAGAGACAACGTGATTGCCGAATCTACTGCATTCCCCACTTTAGTACAATACCCAAAACTAATTGTAGCCTTTGCTAACAACTATGATCACAAGAACTATACAAACTTAGGGTGGATAGATCTTAGTAGATCTTAGTGCATAATCTATTGTAGAAATCTTTTATATCCCTCCATTCCACAAATTCACCATGCTAGACAAAGAGGAGAATGAGAAAATGTAAAAGTAGGATCTAGAGACCTGCAGAAAGAAAATAAATGAAGGGTGAATGAAGAATAAAAGGCTAACCATGTTTAAGTTGCCTCACACCCTGTATAGGAATGACTTCAAGGAAGAGGTAGGAGATCTAGTAACCCTCCTTAGTAGGATCATGGGGCTACCCACTGCTTCCACATTCGGTGGGTGGATGTTTGTATACATTGAGAAAAATTTGCATGCATATAAAAAGATACATTGGGCCTAGATTCTTAGAAACAAAATCGATGAGACTTTTGTTTCCTTCCATACTAAAGAAACTTTTAGATGGACATCATATGTTGTGTATGCTTTGGCAAGGCATGTAGTATATCTTGGACTATCTAGACTGGGTAACATTGGTAATGAAAATGGTCAATTCAAAGTATATGAATGTTACCCACAAGTGGAGGTGTACCAGTCTTTGGTGCATTATAAAAGAGTTAATGATGCATTCACCATTCACATTAGTCAAATTATACAAAATGACATGGCTAGGAGGCTATCTCCCAAGGCTGCCAATGTTGTACAATCATATGGGAGATGGTCCATTTAGTTTCAAAAGTTTAGTTATTTGAGAATACAAGGCTTTACAGGAGCACCATACAAGTTACCATTCTATCCTATAGATAAGGCGGTACACCTTGAACTTATAAGACAACTCCTCACTTGGGTAGAAAAGTTGAAACACCTGCACTGAGCCTCCATCAAATTCCCCATTCTTTTGGGAAGAGGCAGTTATTCCTGAACTATTCTTGTGGAAGCTGAACATTCTGATAAAGATCTACAATTATTAAGCCTCAATTTGTACCATAAAAGAAAACACTTTAATCCATTTGGTATCATGGATAGGTATGTGAGCAAGAGATTGTTTCATAAAGAACATAGGAGCCTTGAAGTTTTTTGGGCTAATTATCTAGATGATTATGAGGTGTTGAAGAGGAAGTATTCCATACTGTCTCTAGACTTCATCAAGAGATTCCACATTATGGAAGTCCCTGATCAAGTGGTGGAAGATGTAATGTGATGAAAAGGGGGCCATGGGAGTCATTATTTAATCAACCAATTCATTTCCCTAACTAGGTTGATTTAGAAGAATGCTCACTAGATGAATCCATGAAACATCCAATTAAGTTTAATAAGAGCTTAGTTAGGGGTCAGATTTTAAACTTGACACAAACAAGAATAGCTCTAACCTATAAAGAACATCCCCAGGATAGAATAAGCAGTGATGAGAAGGATAAGCCCATGAAAATTCATAATGCAACACAAGGGACCATAAAAGACACTACTGCAGCAAATGTGCCTGAAAATAGTGAAGATGTCCCTTTGGCTGACAAGGAAAAGGTAAGAGAGACATCCTCAAGGAGATAGAAAATTGCCCAACATCAAGGACAGGGGGTATGAAGAGAAAAGATTTGCTGAGTGGAAAGGGAGAAACATCCAGGGTGAAGAAACCCAAAAAGCAAACTCCAATAGTTTCCCCTCTTCCCACCTCTATGATAATTCCCTCTGCTAGAGTTGCACCTTCACCATCCACTTCTTCATCTATCACTATAGCAACATCCTCTTCTACTATGGCCACTTCCATGTCACTCATCCCACTTGCTCCACATGTCACTTCCTCTACTATTTATGTCACTCCCTCCATTTCCTCCTTAACATCTATTTCCTCTATCTCCACGTCACCCACCTCCTCAAACTCTTTTCTCACTACATCCATGAGCCTTCCTACACTCTCTCTTACATATTTGCCTACAACTTTTGCCCCCTCTTCCATTTCATCTTCCTCATCTGTTACATCTTTCTCCCTACCTCCTATGTCTACAATTCTTTCGCCTTTCGTTCCATTACCATCACATAGTCTTTCTACCCCCATCTTCATCTCTTCCATGATTTCTTCTCTCCCTGTTCTACCATTATTGGGCTTTTCTTCTTTTGCCATTCTATCCCAAGTGTGTTTTCCACCCATTTGTACCGATTCTCTTATTGTGGTCAATATCTCCTTGTCTTATTCTATTAGCCCCATTAAGGATTCAACACAAATGTCCTTACTTGTTCCTCAACTACTTGGTATAGAGAAAGTATGTGCTGAATTAAAGTCTTAAGAGAAGATGACTATTAAAGACATAACACATGAACCTCTCACTGATCCCAATACAATTGAAGTATCTAATATTGAGGATAGTCCAACAGAGGGGGAAACTACAGACTTAGTTTTGGAAATTCCTCACAAAGTAGTCACTGAAAATCTAGAGTATATAGAGCAACTAGAGTCTCCTCATGATAATACAATAGATGGTGAGCAAAATGCAATTGAGGATAAAGGGGAAGAAAAATATTTAGGAATAGAAAACATTCATGAAGATTCTTTGAATAAAGTAGATAGTCATATTGATTCTCCTAAGGATACTTCCATGGCACTAGATTGGTTGCAATAAAGACAAAACAATAAGCCTCCCCACATAGAGGTGATGTCCTTGCATTTGGATAGCTTCTTAGCTAGATTGGAAAAGCCAAAAAAATAAAAGAAAGCTAAGGTCCAATCTAGAATTTATAAGGACATTATAGGCTATCACATTGCTGAGGTGACAGTTGCCCCAGAACAAGCCAATAAGGAAGGGATACGGCCAGAAGATTATACTGTCACAACAATAAATTTGGGGCCAACCTCCAAGGAACAAGAAATTGAATAATTCAAAGGATTTGTAGCTAGTTTTTTAGATAGATTAAATAAAGATGAGCTAACCAAGGAGTAGTTAAGGTAAAAAAATGAAGAGATCAGAGCCTGTATAAAGTTCCTAATGAAATCCACGAATCCAGATGGAGAACCAGATGCAACGCCTCCTCTTCTTTCTAAGGAAGAGCTAACAAATTTTGACAATATCAAGACCACTGCAGCAACTACAGAAGAATGGTTTCATAAGGTTTATATAGAAGGGTGTGAAGCAATTGATGTGGCATCAGAATTACTCAAGGATTTTTGTATCTTGAAATCTGAATGGGAAGAAGTTAGTAATGACTGCACTAGTTATGAAGACTATTACTCCCATATATATCCTAGAGTGTGGGCTATGAGTAATCTCTCAGATGTGACCTTGTTAGCAAAGGGAATTTTGACTCAGAAAAGATTGCAGAAGCCAGAGCAATGGTTAGAGCTAATAGGGTTGATAAAAGAAGTCTTTGGCAAATCCAGGAATTCTTTTAAACTAGCCAAAGCCCAAGTTTTGGAAGTTATTTATAGAATTTAAATGATGTATTGAGAGCTTGTACAAATTTGGTTCTTGATGATACTACTCTAGTGAATGCATAGGAATACAAGGGAAGGCTACACCATATTATCCATGGAGAATGCCTGCTCAATATAATTTGGAATCTAGAAAGAGTCAATGACCTTAGGGTAGAATTTAGGGAATTCAGAAAAAATAAAAGGTCTAGAGATGCGGTTTACTATAATTTTTTGGAGAAGGTTCATCAACTTAAGTTTAGAATGGATTATGTCAAAGATCTAGATCCATCTAATATTAATCTAGCATTAGTAGCTCTTACATCATATGGCAATAGGGAAGCTGAAAATAACAAGTCTAACTTGGATGGTGATGAGTGATGAGATTTCCCAGTTAGCATTTGAAATCTCGTCACTCTGCTTCAACTTCAATTTTTAAGGGTCTTGTGAGTTTATTTTGAATATATTTTGTCTTGAAAATTGCCTCTTTGTCAAATATATCCAAATGGGTACTCATTTTTTCCAAATTCAATGTATTTGCAAGTTGTATTTTGTCTTTTTCCTAAAGGACAAATGCAAATCTAAAAATGTAATTAATTGTTGTATCTCATTAAATGCTATGTAAATCTAGACCATTGGTGTTGAGTTAATCTCCACCGTCCATGAAAAAATCATTATGGTACCTTCTCTATAAAAGGGCCATCCTTTTCTCTCATTTGTAATAGATCTTTGATAGTGAATTATTGAGACTCTGTCGAAGTGATCAATACAAATAGATTTTGTAGGATTACTGGGAATTTATCTATTGTGTTATCCCTTTGGCTTTTCATGGTTTACATCAATCTAGAATTAGTTAAATGTGCTTTTACAATGTTGGATGAATGCTGAAGATATTCGATGAATGCTTTGGTCCATACTATTAGTGCTTGTTGATTATAAGTTGCTATGTATAGTCAGCCTAGGCCTTATTGTTGAATTCAGTTTGATTGCATTTTACAAATTAAACTACACTATAATTTGGGTGTTTAATGAGTAGATGTAATTTAAAAATCATAAGTTTCCATTGAAGATTACATTGTCTCTTATAGCATTGTGGTTTTGCAACCTACTAAAGTAAGAGGTAGTTTCATTGGAGGTATTTGTCTATCTACAACATTTCATCTAGTTGTGATTGTCACTTAGGATTTCACATTCTCTCTCAAAACCCTTTACCTTTTGCATTTTATTTAATTGAGCTTTATTAGATTTAGGTTATAAGCATCAATCACATTTACACATTTGCTGAGAATATCATAGGGTTTTGTACACTTTCCTATCAGAGTTTAATTAAACCCTAATGATTGCATGTAAGTCCCCCTTGACTAATACATTCCACTGAAGTTATTCCTGCAAGCTAAGACCTAGTTGTATAAACCTTGGCATAGTCTTATCTAGGATAAGATACCTTTCAAGAGAGGTGGGGTATCTAATATCTTACTTGTGTTGCTGTGTGCTAAAACCACCATCAACAAAATTAGCACTAGAAGGAGGGAAAACTAGCTAAAACCTCATATAAGCCCTCATTTTTCCAAAAGTAAGGTTGGGGACTAGATAGAGGCATACTAGATCTAGTTTAGCTAGAGAAGAATTTCTATCTTTGACCTAGTTTAGAAGAACCATGATAGACCAAGTGGTACCTGGGACTCCCAAGGTATAGTCTACCCCAATAAATCCAATTACAATTCCAATCAACATCTACAATATGGATTTGTTTGCCACCAATAACCCTTCTCTAATTAGTTTCTCCAACCACCATGATTTACCCAAAAATCCAAATAAATGTTGCACCAAGTTCCATCGTAATGACCCTAAGAGGACTGCTAATGAGCATAGAAAGATTTTTGAAGGTAATATGTATATGTAGCAACTATAGTATGAGGATGTGGTTTGCAAGTTATTTCCTTATTTGCTACAGGATGAAGCATATTACTGGTTTGCCAATCTACCTACAGCCTCCATCACTTCGTGGAAGACATTGAAGGATGCATTCTTGAGTCGATTTCGGATGCCTACTACCTCTATAGATCTTTACAGGTCTTTTGTGGAAATTCGTAGAGCTAAAGGGGAGCTAATAAGTTCCTTTAAAAATTGGTTCCACAAAGTTTATATCCTCCTATAGGCTCCTTTCATTTTGACTCATGTGTCTACTCTCCTATTTTATTATGCATCCTTAGACAGGCTTACTTCCATATTTGTCTGGCAGGCTAATCTAACCCTGACAACCCTGTCCCAAGCATATACTGAAATAGTTATGGTCAATTCATAGTTAGGGCAGGTTGCAATAGGGCTTCTGAATCATATGGGTACCATGACAATGCCAAACCAAATACCTCTAATCAATCAAGCTTCGAATAACCAAACTCTAATATTGAACCCCATTCCAATTACTACATCCACCCAAGCTTTAGTTGTTCACCCTAGGGTGCCAATCTAATAATTGCCACCTACACAAATGCCTTTTATTTAGTTAGTTAAGGTTGCAAAAGCTAAGGATGATAGGGATGACATCAGGGAGTTGGCAGAATAAATGAAGAAACTCACAGCTGAGGTGACACATTTAAGGAATTAGAATGCATACTTGCAACAAAGAAATCAAGGTTAGAGCCAGTACAAAAATGAGAATTACCAAAGGCCCAATAGAACATGGAATACCCAGCCAAATAATGGTGGAGTCCCCTCACCATCAGAGAATTAGAATATAGAAAATTGTCCACGAGGCTAAGTAATATTGGTAGAACATGCATTATCTTCATGGTGCAGGATCCACAACACAAATGCATACTCTGAGTTTGACTATCATGAATTCCAAATCACGTCTAGTAGTTTGTAGAGGGAAGTCCATAATGTGGAAGTACAACAAATTCCACCTACAAGGTATGAATTGGTACCTACTCAAAGGTACAACACTGCCCTAGTGTTAGATAGTTACATCTTTCCTTTCCAAGATGCAAATCAACCTGAGGAAGAGGAGGCTGATGAAGAACATGCATATCAACAGTATAATAGAACCCCATACAACCTTAGAAGTAACAAACTAAAGGATCCTTTTACCACTTCCATACCTCTGAATAATTACCAAGGCCCACCTAATCCTAAGGCCTCCAATAACCTTGAGCCTCCTAAAGTTGTACCCCAGGGTGCAAATTAGAGCCAACCAGCTGAATCTTCTTAGAGGTATGAAGTAGATAAATTAGGGCAGTATGTGGTAGACAAGCTTAAAAAGATGAAGGCCATTCTATAGATATTTGAGTTGATTTAATTTCCAAAGGTTAGGGAAGCCTGCCTTCAAGACATTGGGGCAAATGTGAGGACTGACCCCCCCAAAGAAACCCTATAGAAGGATAGTCTTGATAAAGGAAAAGATAGAGTTCATGTTACAGACACATAACAAAAGGTGACTTTGTACAAAAAAAGAGAGAATCTCCTCCTTTTCTGCGAACCCTAAGGATATTTGGTAAAAACATCCACAACTGTCTAGTAGACTCAGGGGCCTCCACCAATGTAATGCCTTTATCAGTTTGCAAGGTACTAGGTCTAACTCCTATGAAAACCTCATGAAAGGTTACTCAACTAGACAAAATAGAAGTCAGTGTGATGGGAGAGATGAATCAAATTCACATGCAATTGGCATTAGACCCAAGAGTGTAGCAGTAATAGATATACAAGTGGTTGATATTCCTGACACATATGGCATACTGCTAAGTAAGAGACTGGTTCAAAACATTAAATGGTTACATGGCTAGTAACTTTTCTGATATGTGGCTACCATGGAAAGGGCTAGCTAATCAAATTTGTTTTGAGAGAGAACCCAAGATGAAGCATATGATTATAGAGTAAAACTAGACAAATGAAATATTATACTCAGAGGTGGATTTGGGAGTATATCTTCCTCAGACAAACCAAGTGGAAAAAGTGCTTATGCTAAGTTGTAATCAGTTCCCAGACTCGCCACTTACCAAGTGTCAAGAGAGTACAAAGGCATTTTGTTCAATCTAATCAGGGGTATTCCTCTAATGATGAACTAGGGATTTTTGAGGGATTTAGGAGCTTTGTAGCTAAGTTTATGTGTGATGAGTTAGATGTTGGGATAAAAAATACAAATGGAAGAGCTGCTACTACAAAGTTGGTGTTGTATTCTTGATGCATCACATTTAGAGTTTACCTATTCCTTGTGTCAAAAGGCAGTATATCAAGTCCAAAAATATTTGAAGTTGACTATTTCACTGGGTAAATACAAAACTGGACCTATTCTTGTAGTTAGTCATGAAACTACATCACAAGTCAGATAGGAGGTCACCTCTAGGAAAGAGATTATAGATCCCTAAATCTGGACATTGAGATTTGATTGGTCAAGGTCTAGACAAGGGTCTGGTGCAGGTTTTGAGTTAATTATCCATACTAGGAATTCCTATCTCACTATGTATATGCTATAGTTCCCCTGTACCAACAATGTTGTAGAGTATGAATCATTAGTGCATGGGATCTTAATGATACTCCAAAAAAAGGTTGAGATTATTTAGGTGTTTGGTGATTCAGAATTAGTGGTCAAGCAAATTAGACAACAGTATTCTTTTCACAATAAGAGGCTGAACCAGTACCGAAATCAAGTATGGGATCTTGTGTATTCTTTTGATGATTTCAATATTCAAGTGATCCCAAGGAAACAGAACCATGTCGCTGACATCTTAGCACAGACTACCAATTCATTGGAACCTCTTGCCATGTCTGATATGAAGAAATTCACTATTGAACTGGTCCCAACTCCCTCTATACACAACAATATCACTCAATTTCATGTCTTTGAAGATGACAAACATATCATTGACTTTCTTGCATCTTTAGAAGTGTTCACTACATAGATAATTGATGAAGAAGATGCAAAGCTAACTAAAATAGACATAGAAGGAGTTTTAAATCTGAAGACCAACATGATTACTTATGGTATGGTAGAGCTAGAAAGGTTATTTGACTTATATTAGTTATGGACTCATAAAAAATAAGCTGATTCCATTGGAGGAAAGTGTGAACCATACAACTTGGGTATGGAAGATGAAGTTAAGAATGCATTTACTGGGAAGATATGTACCCCTAAGGAAAGGGAAGGAATTATTTAGGCATTAAGAGATTATCATGATGTCATTTCTTGGAGCTATCAAGACCTAAAGACATATGATACCTCCTCCATAACTCACACCATACCTCTCAAGCCAGGAGTCAAGCCATTTAGGCAAAGACAACAACTAGTGAATGCTCTTTTAGAACCATTGATCTTCAAAGAAGTTTAGAAATTGTTGACACTAAGAATTATCTTTTTTATGAGGCACTCTACGTGGGTAGCTAATCTGGTACCAGTACACAAAAAGAATGGAGAAATACAACTATGTGTAGACTTTAGAAATTTGAACAAAGCTTCAAGAAAGAGCAAATATCCACTAACATCTCTTGATGAAGTGTTGTAAATAGTCAATAGCTCATAGATGATGTCATTTTTGGATGGGTATTTAGGTAATAATTAGGTGATGGTTAAATATGCTGATAAACTTAAAACTACTTTCACATGTAAATGGGGAATTTATGCATATCATAGGATGCCACTCGGACTGATAAATGCAGGAGCAACATTCCAATGTGTCATGGATATTTCTTTCAAAGGCTTAGTAAATAAATGCCTTATCATTTATATGGATGATCTAACTAAATTCTTCAAGAAGAGGGGAGACCATATTTCTGATTTGAGAAAAGTATTGCAACGATCTAGAGACTATAGAATTTCATTAAACCCCAAGAAATGTATCTTTGGCATCACTAAAGGTAAACTTCTTGGGCATGTGATTTCAAAATAAGGTATATCAATAGTCCCTGATAGAGTTTAGGATATCCTTAAGATTCAACCTCCATCTAGTAAGAAGGAGCTAAAATCTTACTTTGGAAAGATTAACTTCATTAGGAATTTTATTACAGGATTTGCAAAGATCATTTGACCCTTGAATGCAATGTTAAAAATAAGATGCTAAGATCGAGTGGACACCTGAAGCCAAAGAGGCCTTTGCAAAAATTAAGTAGGTAATAGCTAATGCTCTAGTACTAGTAAGTCCAGATTATACTTTGCCATTTTGTAAATATTCCTTTGCTTCAGAACACACATGTGTAGCCATGTTGACACAAAGAAGGGGGATCGATGATTAACATCATGTTGCTTTCATGAGCACCCCATTAAAAGATGTTGAACCTAGATACATGAATGTAGAGAAACAGGACTATGCTCTTGTCAGAGCAGTCTAGAAATTTCATCATTACAATCTAAGAAGCAGAGTGAATGTTGTAGTTAAAGCATTGTTGATGTAAAATGAATTAGGTGAAAGAAGAGGAAAGTGGGTCATGATACTGCAGGAGTTTGATCTAGAGATACAACCCATGAAGCTAGTGCAGGGACATGCACTCACTAAGACCATGGTAGAGACAGATCCCAGGTTGGTGTCTCAGTAATATGTGTTGGAGGACATCTCAAAAGATGAATGGTATGGTGACATCTTGTTCTACCTTCTTAACCAACAATGCCCAGCTCACCTAAATTCGGTTCAAATAAGAGCTCTAAGGTTGAAAAGCAATAGCTTCATGGTTAAGGGATTAGTCTTATACAAGAAGAATCATGAAGGAATCTACTTGAGATGTCAGTTTAAAATAGAGGTGATGTAGGTTTTAACCAATTTTCATGAGAAGTTTGGGACAGGACATGGTTTAGTACATTCCACTACAAATTAGATTCTTTGGGCTAGTTATTATTGGCCTACATTGTTCAAAGACACCCATGTGCATACACGAACTTATCATATTTGCCAAACTACTACTATGAGAGAAAGAAATGCAGATATGCCATTACAACCAATGGTGGAGGTACGCCCATTTGCACAATGGGGAGTCGACTTCATTGGTATGATCAATCCACCTTGTTCTGTAGGCTACAGGTATATTCTAACCAGTACTGACTATTGTACAAGATGGTCTGAAGCTCAGGCTTGTAAATAATGTACAACTGAGGTGGTAATTGAATTTGTTGAAAAGCACATCATTACAAGGTTTGGATGCCCCTTTTCTCTTATTTTTGATAATGGTCCAACATTTTCTTCCTTGTGCTTTTCAAACTAGGCTTTTGATTATGATATTGTGCTAAAATTTTTATCTAATTACTATCCCCAAGGGAATGGATTTGTTTAGTCCAAAAAAAAACTTGCTTGAGGTCATCAAATATTTTCTTGATAAAAACTCTAGCAACTGGCATACCCAACTAAGATTTGCCCTAGAGGCATATAGGATTAGACACAAGGCTGCTCTAGGAACATCACCTTATCACTTGGCCTATGGTTTGGAGCTTGTTTTCCCCATCCATTTGTGGATCCCTGTACTACAATTCATACTATCATTAGGGAAAAAATGGGTCTGTAACTAAAACAACAAGATATCAAACCCTAACTAGCACAATAGAGTACAAGATAACAAAAAAATCAAAATAACAATGCAAATACAAACTAATCTCCTTGCTAAACTTGATTTATCTACATTTCTCTTCTCAATATTTCATAGGCATGCAATATTTTGAAGGATTGATATGGGAGGAATGTTGGTTGCTCACTATTTTAGTAGCATAACAAAGGCATGAGGATGAATGATGAGAGGATCTAATCACATTTCGATAGAATGAGGCTACTCAAAAACTAGATGTGATGCAAATAGCTTGTGAAAGGGTTGATTTATAGGAAAGGGTTGATTTGAATTGATGGTTGTGATTGAAAGGCTAATTAAATGATGTGGATGACTAGGATCAAATAGGGTTTCCCACTCCTTAAGGAGTTGTCATGTGACAAGTGTGTGAAGGAGGATAAAGGAGACTTAACTCAAATATTTTATTTGAATTAGTTTAGACATTTGAAGTGTGTTAAATGAAAGTTGTACTACCACACATGACTCAAGTGAGAGGTGGACTAGTAATGGAATGTGGTGAGAGGTGAGGACAAATTTAAATATTTTATTTGAATTAATTGTGACATGTTAAATAGAAATTAATTAAATAAATGGGATTTATTTAATTAATTATCTAGGTGATTAGGATGGGATTAGGAGTGGGATTTAGGACAAAATTCCATATGATGTCTAAGTAATGTGTTGACTAGGTAATGGTCAAGACATGAACAAATTTATGTGTCTACATTTTTCCCCTCTTTGAGATGATGTTGCGAGTTGATGAGATTTATGTCAAGTAACATCATTTCAAAGAAGCTAAGGAAATGGGATGACGATGAAAGAATATGATGATGATGCCCCCTCGAGAGGATAGGTAGGTTGGAGAAACAAAAGTAGATGATGCAAACTTGTCATTAACATCAAGTGGAGGGATAAGAGAGATGGATGGTGTTGTAGGATTAGGGTTTGGACTGTGATTAGGTGGAGTGTCAAAGGGATTAAATGGATTAGTGGATATGGACAACCCCTTAGGCTTGCTTTTGTAATGTTTGATTCTAGGACATGGAGTTTATGTAGGATTAGAGTGTCATGGTAGAATGTACCTATAGGATAGATGAGGTAGACTTGTGTTCCCCTGGTCAAAGGTAGAATGAGAATTTAAAGGCACTTTGTCTTATTGTCTAGGTGGACTTGGGCTCACATGTTCTTGTTGGGAAGTGAATGGATAGGTTGATGTGGCATGGAAAGAGTGGGATTGGTTGACATAGCATTGACTTGACATCTGGATGGACTAGGTTGGTATGAAGTGGAGGGTGATAATGATGGAGGTGACACATAGGATTTGTCCATGAGACTTGGATCACCAATAGAATTTGGAGGGCCTCTTTGAAGTATAAGTTTAGGTCTTGGATTATTCATAGGCTTGTTAAGGATGACCACCATGTTGACAAGTGAACAAGAATGAGGATGATGATGTGAAGTGGCTAAGAATGATTAGGATGTGAAGTAATTATGATATGATTGATTGGATATGATTAGGGATGAGGTGATTAGGATGAGGTGTAATGATTAGGAATGATGATTAGGATATGACTAGGATGTGGTTGATTGGATATGTGGAATGACGAGATCAAATGACTTGGATGTATTAGGAAATGCTTAGGATGAAGGTTGAATGATGAAGATATAGTTAGAATGTGATCAGTTATGATGACTTGGAATGAATATGTTGACAATAATTTTTAGGGTAATGATTAGGAAAGCACTTGAAGAAGAAACATCAAACATAAAAGACACTTGGCAATAAAATTGGCTATTTTTGGTGACTCTTGATTTGGTAACCATAATGTGCATGTTCAGGTGCGTTCCAACCCCAAATTTCCATGAGTCTTATCACAATTCAAAAATAATTCTTATCCCTAAGGTCAATGGCCAATGGCAGCTTGTTAAGCCCACAACTTGGAATCTTTGACTCAAATATCATCACACCTAGAGTGGTTGTGTATATTATCTTGTCTTTGTGAGAGAGGATGGATAGGGGCCTCCAGCATTGGAAGGATGATGTAATCACCCTTTCCCTAGAAAGCTACGTATAGCTTATGCTAAGTTGAGGATTCTTATCTCATCTCTAGGGAGCCAAATGGTGAGTAATCTTGGGGGTTTATATTGATTTCCCTTGCACTAAAAAATATGCCAAAGATCAGAAGGGTAGGCCTTTAACTAAATTGTCTTCTAGTTGCAGCTCGGGGACTTACTACCTCGCGAGTAACTAGCAAGCCACTTAGGATTTAACCAATCCTACTTGTGGTACTAACAAATACCTAATGTAAATGTGGGTAGCTTGCACTTTCAATTGGCACTATGTGGTGAAGGCTAATGGTAGTTTAGACTTGGCTTTCCCTTATCTATTTGTATAGCAGCCCTAGGGAAATACTACTTGGGATTGCCAATGAGTTCTTGTGGATGTGTCTCGAAAGTAGGCCCACTCTAAAGGGTAACAAAAGTGGCACAAGTGATAATGCTTTTGATCTCCAAGTTCATACAGTGATGCGAGGAGAGAGAATATGCATTTTACTTGGCCACTCTAGACGAAGTCCATTTACCTTTAGAAATCTAAACTATGTGTGGTGTGACAATGAAAGTGTTGAGAGATGCTTTTGATTCCCAAGATCACATAACGTGGAAGGGAAGAGCATACACACCTCAAAAACACAAGCAAAGTCACCAAGAAAAGAAGACAGATGATTCTTTTTTAAGCCCCAAAATAAGTGTGAAAACAATAAGCTAATGGTCTTTTTAATGCACCAAATCGAAGTGTTCCTATGATACAAAATCACGAACATAAGAATGAAAGGAACCCTATATCAAACTTGTTAGTAGTTTTAACTTGAATTCTTTTCCCAGCAAATGCCACAAAGCTCCAAATCAGAAATTACGAGCATTAAATCTCTATGATAATGTTTAAAACATGAAACATGAAGCAAAATACCCCCTTTGCAAGCCTCGAAGATCAAAGAGGCCAAGAAAGTGAACCTAGAAAATATCTAAAAAATCTTATCAGTTATAGTAAAACAAGCAGAAGCATTAGATTGTTCAAGAGATTCTAAATAATTTGAAAAAAAATTGTTGAAATCTGATGAAAAAAGCAAAAGATGTGTGTTTGAAGTTTAGATGTAATGTTGACTTTGACCAAAAATTTACCTAATAAAATGATGTCGTTACTTGATCAAACCTACACCATTACATATTTGGTGGAATCCTCTTTCCAATACCACAAATTTTGTAAAATTTCGTTACCGTATGCAAAAGTTATGACAGTTTGAAGAAAACTACCCAATTAGGGCATGTAGAATGAAAAGGTGATTCTGGCAATTATAAGGTAGACCACTAGTGGTTAGTTATAGTTTAGTCACATGTAACCATTTTGTCTGCTAGTAGTTATAGTTATAATTAAAGTTTTAAATCAGCCCTTGGTCAGCCATATGACTAGGGGCAAAGTTTAGACAAAAAATAAAAAGGAACTAGAGAAAGGGGGCATATAAGCCCCCCTTTCCTATACCCTCAGTCATGAATGTGACCGCAGGTTAAGAGAATGGGTGCAAACCTTGAAGAATGGATGCTGAGTTTTAGCTAACAACTTTCACCTGTTGTGTCTTAACAACTAATTTCACATTTAATAAAGGAAATTGATTAAGCAAAAAGATTTTGAACTTTAGGACTTTAAAAGTAAGAAAAAAAACATTAAAATTTTTTGATCCCCTCCATTTGAGCTGAAATCATCCCTATGTGTTTGCTGCAGAGTGTTCCTTAGAGAACCGGCACATACTTTGAAGAATGACATGGACCAGGGGGTGTCAACATCTAGCATCTACAGAGGTGAAATGGAGGCGATTAGGGGTGCTATGATCACAGGCCAGTGGCAACCAAAGACATAGACTGAAGACTTACCATGGGCGGACTAAAGCATTATAGAGGTCAATCGACCATGCGGTGATAGGAGGATAAGGGTTTTAACTAGGATTTCAAATGGCAAGCTGAGGGTTCAAAATGGGCGACAACACCTAGGCGGGTGTTGACAGAGTGGTAGGAGAGTAGTAGTCGAGGTTTGGAAACATGGCTCTAGGGACGATGACCTTGGCTTGAAGTAGTGACCAAGTAGTTATGCATTTTAACAAGTGATAGTGGATTTGAAGCTAGGGTAGATGGTGAGTGTAGAGGTTAGGGTCTCACAAAGATAATTCAGGGAACGGCGGTAGAATGTTTCCCAGTGGCAGTGGAGCTAAGAATAGTGCTTTGATAGGTGGTGAGAGAGTTAACAATAGTGGTGTCGACCCAGTTGTAAAGGGGAGGCGACTTAGAGGATTCTATGGAGTTTTGGAGGTGGCAACCACTAGTGGCGGCAGTGGATTTTTGAGGGCCGAGTAAGAGTTTTGGGCAGTCTGAGGCAATGGCATTATGGGGTTTCAACTAGTAGAGGGAAGACTTCGTAGGGTGGTGACATACTTCTGTAGGTGGTGACCAGATGATGTTTATGGTTTTAACAATGGAGGAGAATCTTTATGAGGTGATAGGGGCTCAAAATGCATGTGATAGAACTTGGTGGTGATAATGCTTATGCTAATGGTGACTCACAGACTGAGGATTTCAATGGGATGAAGCATAGGGTCGACAGAAGATTTAGACAAAGAGTCTGATGACGAGGAATGGGTATTTATGTAGGTTGATAGGGTTAGCAGATAACAGTTAGGGTTTTAAGATTAGATGAAAACATAGTTGACCAAATTTGTATAAAACAATGACAACAAACCCTAGCTCCAAATAGAGTGTAAACTAGCTAAAAAATCAATCAAATAATAATGAAATAAACTATGATACTAAGATAGCTATTGACTAATCTCCATTGTCCTCCTCAATCTCACCATTATGTTCTTAAATTTTGTAGGTTTTACAATAATCTAGAGAAGATCAAATGAGTGATTAGAAAGATTTTGGAGAGTGTACAACAGATTAGGGTTAGGTTCTTAGAGATAAGAGAGATGTCTAAGAGATGAAAAAATGGTTGTAGAAGTTGTTTTATAAAAGAGCATGTCTGAATGGATGGCTTAGATTCAATGTTGACTTGAGAGCAAAATGAAGGGTGGAGACCGATTAGGGTTTCCCTCCACTACAAGACAAGAGTGAATTTAAAATTCAAAAATATGATGAGGCGTGAGGGAGTTTAGATTAAATCAATTTGCCCAATTTATTTAATTTATTTGAAGTGGGACATGTGAACCCTTAATTAAACAAATGAGATTTATTTAGTTAAGTGAGGGGTATTTAAACACATGTTTATTTGTTTAAATCAATTGAGTGAAGAGGGACACTAGAGTATGAATAAATAAATAATCAATTAATTAAACTTAATTATTTAATTATAGAAGAAACATAGACGAATAATTAGTAAGGATGAAATTGAATTAATTAAATAATTAAAATTATTTAATTAATAGTTGAAATTGACATGAATGTGATGCCTACGAGTGAAGGGGACATTTTTAAGTGTCTACACATACAAGACTATCTAGAACCAGATGACAAGATTTCAGACTGCTTAACCCAGCTGTTGTATCTAGAGGAGAAACATGATGTTGCCATTTAAAACTTTGCTAAACATCAAGGTATAGTGAAATGCTAGTTCGACAAGAGCGCTAAGGTCAAGGCCTTTCATATCTCTGAATTGGTCCTATACTGGGACAAGGCTCACAAGAGAAAGGGTGAACATGGGAAGTATGATAAGCTCTGGGTAGGTCCCTACCAAATAGCTAAAATCTTAGGGGACAATACCTATAGATTGAAAACTCTTACTGGTGAGAAACTCCCATTGCTTGTTAACGGGCAATTCCTAAAGCACTATTTTTTAGGCTTAGGAGACACCTTTGCCTTCTTTTGTGCAAATAATTAGTCTTTCTATTTTCTTGTTTTGTCTTTCTTTGGTTGAAATTAGGTCATACAACTGAGAGGGGGGGTGAATCAATTGTCTCAAAACATTAATGCTTGCTACAGTTAATTCTTCTTTACCACTTATTAACAATTAAATTATACAACCATGAAAAGTAAGAATCAATAACACGAGCAAAAGGATAATTGAAAAATTTGAAACCAAGATTTTAATGTGGAAACCTGGTTAAGGGAAAAACCATGGTGGGGGTTAACCCACAAAGATTATACTCTGTTAAAAGTATTACAAATGGGAAGGCACATGCCTTCAGGCTCACTGCCTAGAAATCATTGCTCAAAGATGCTCATTGCCTACAAGAATGTTTAAAAGAAGATTACAGATTGCTTGAACTAATGAATAGCATCTACCAATGCAAGAATTAAGTTTCAGTTAATCACAGAATACTGACTTTGTACACTTCATCTTTATTCTGCCCTATTTTTCTGTTCTGCCATAATCCAGACTTTAGATCTCTTCTTTTTCCTTCTTCTTTCTATCTTTTTCACACTTCATATCACATCACATCACTTCCACACCCAATTCACTTGAATCCATCGGCTATATGTATGCACCTCAAGGAATTCAATCACCTTTCTATCGGCCTTGTGAGGAACTTGACAAACAATACAAGTACTATGTTCTGTCGGCTGAATCCATATACCATTATTAATGCGTACCAAAAAAAATACTTGTAGGTCACCATACATGTCAGCTACTAACATTATATCCCCTACGCAACTCACTAAAACACTTCTACTAGATCTGTACAATGATATAACACAAGTCGGCCTGTTCTTCATTGAATTGTTCTGTCATATTAGGACCCGGTACTCAGATTCTCATAACCTTTAATCCCTTTGTAACTAGAGGTTGAAATCTTAGATTTAGATTATCCTGAAATTCCTCTACACTCCCTCAGATCTGTAACACATAATGATTAACTGGAGAGATCTATTGACCAACATACTAAACTATGTCATATACCCTATTTCTAGCTACCTAGACTTAGATAAATTCTCATTCTATCTTTTGGTATGAACCAATTATGCTATGCAGATGTGTGGAATAGTCTTAGTTGCCATCAATGACAACACCTATCATAAGTAGAAGTGTCTCTTGCCAACAATCTCTCCCTTTGGCATTGATGGAAACACTTAGTGAAAAATGACTAAATGTTGGAGCTACTCCCCCTTACTCTATTCACTTTTGCTTTCCACTGTTTCCAAATCTCCCCCTTTGTTGGATTCCTCATTTTTCACTGCTCTTCACTCCCCCTTTGACATCAATGGCAAAGGATGAGATCCGCAAACCAAAACTTACCCAAATATTCTATAAACAATGTCATATATGTACAACCAATCCTTAAGATATATTTATAAATACTTAAGTACATCTCCAAAAATATTCTTCAATAGGGCCAACTCTATATCCCAACTCTTTTTCATACTATTCAAAACTAAAATGTGGCCATTGAACAAAAATGCTTGTGATTAAACTATCCAGAGGTCAATGGGATCAATTGTTTGTGCAGTAGTTTGGGCTTCTGTCACAACATTGAACATTGCTTCTATCTTAGGGGAAATTAGTCCCTGGAGCTCTCCCATTCTTGCTTCAATGTTCTCCTTTTCTCTTATCAATTTCTTTATTTCTTCCATTAGGCTGATTGCTTGACACTCCTTACTTACCACTAATATTATCAACGGATCAAAAGCTTGGACATATTTGATAATTTCTATTTGGAGTCCTTTATTTGATCTTCTATATCCTCTATGACTTAAGGAGTAGATAAACAAACCTTATATATAGTACCTCCTTCTAAAAGAGCATTTTGAATACTCTTTATACTGTTATCTAGCACCAATCTATCTACCCCAATCATGCCTTTAAGTGCATCAAATCTTTTTCTATTAAATTCATTATGAACTTTAATCTCTGTAGACTTCTCAAAGGACTCAAAGTGTGTACTTATAGAATTTACAAGGCTCTTCAAATTTCCAGAGGGAGAATCAGATGGATTCTTCTAGAAAGTTGGCATTATCTTCCCCAATATATCTGTTGCAAGACTTAACAGATCATTGTCCTTTAAGTGAGATTTCAATATCTTTTCACTTGCCTTTGCTTGTATGAAAGATGCTACTTTCATCATTTGGACTAGAGAGAGAGTAGCCAGGTTGATTGGTCATTTAATTAGTTTTGGTTCATCAAACTCTAGCATCTCTTTATTCAAGAAACTCTTCACTACATCTGCAATGTCTCTTGCCACAATTTCTGGACCACCTTTCTTTCCTAGAGTTTCCTTAGAGTCAATATCAGGACTATTTTGTTTGGGTACATCAACATTTGCACCATGATCTTCTGCTTTATCTTCCTTACCATCTTCTTTCTCTTCCTCTACCTTAGCTTTCTCTATGTCATCTGCAGGGGGGTTCATTCTTTTGTCCTCACCATTTGCAATTTGTTCTAGAGGATCTTGTGTAGCAACAACATTATCTTCTTTTCTAGATTGATCAGTAGGAGTTAGAGTATCTCCTGCATCATTAGTTTTCATTTCTTCAACATCCAAAATTGATGGATTAGTCTCATCATTAACCTCTTCTTTGGCAATGGGAAGATTATGCTTTTTCAATGCTCTTAAAAGAATTTCCTGGTATCCTTTACTATTGTTAGTGTAGGTTTTTTATTTTCCTTAGGGATATTTCTTTTTCCTACACATTATTAAGCTTGCTTAGGTTTATTATAAGTGGTTAATATGAGGACACGTGGCGAAATACATCAGCTACATGTGTAACTCTCTCCCACACATGGGTAGTTGAGTTACACATCCTTTTTTGGCTTTTTGTGCCACCTCTCATAACCACTGGTTTGCATATATGTGTTCTTGTGAGATCTAGGTGATTGCAGCTTTGTGGTAATATTGGAGGCATCTTTCAGTACTTCCAGAGTGTCCAGAAGGCTTGAAAAAGTCAAAAGTAAATTTTACTCTACCAAAATCAGAAATTGGAGGACACGGTAACAAATCGAGATTATTTTTTTTTTTAAATTTTATCAGAGCCATTTTCATTTGTGCTTCACATTTCTAGCTTCTACTCATTTTCAAAAAAAAAGATTTCTAGGTTTTGTTCCTAGGGTCGAAAAAATTTCTGGGTATATGTTAGTTTTTGCATACAACTTATATATTTTGTAGAAACAACGTTAGAAAGATATAGCAAAACCCCTCTCCATTGGTGTTTTGGAAATTGCAGTTCAACTTCCAAAGGCCATAACTCGAGCTTCCAATCTCGGATTTGTGAAATTCTTTTTTTGATTTTGGCTAATTTTTTGTGCTCTACATGTTGGTACAATCATTTTTTGATTTTATTGTATAGATTTTTTAGAAATTACAGATTCTCAGTCGTGACATTGCACAGTTTTCATTTTTGGGAACTTCAGAGGATCATAACTTTCACATACGACCTCGTATCGAGGCAATTCTTTTTTTGAAAGTGCATGATTTTTTGAGTAGATCACAATGGTACTATTTATTTATCTAAGTATTGTGCCAAAGTTGTATTTTTAGCATATGCTCTTTGTGAGGGTTTTGCAATGCACTGAAATCAAGACCTCTTAGTATTTCTTGCTAGTGGCAGCTGTAAATGCACTAAATATAAAGTGCCAAATCATATTTTCTTGGGGGGGTTCTTTGATTGAGTGGAAAAGGGGGTGTCTTATGTGCTCTCTTTGAGTCACATCTTTTATGGGGTTATTGTAATCATTTTGGGGGTTTATCATGGATTTTGGTTATTTCCATCCTTCTATTGTTAAGCTAACCTCAGAGAACTATTTGTCTTGGAAACAAGGGATAAAGAATCAATGCCTTGAGGAGGATCTATTTCCCTATCTCCTTGGACTCGTTCCTGAGCCAAGTGACTATGAACAGAAGAATGCATGGTTTAACAATAATGACATGGTCTATGGACTAATATGTATTACTATTTCTGAGGATACTCTACATCACATAGAGCACACTGAGTGCCCTTTCACTACTTAGACCATCATCCAGTAGTTGTATGGAGACTTTGGATCTTCATCTGATAATGATGTTTCCTTGGATGACCAAGCTATGGTGGATGATACTAAGTCTTCTTTTACCCCATCTTGTGTGACATGCATTGATACCCCATCTTTAGATACATCACCTGTTGCTTCATCAGATTCTAGAGATGCTTCTTTGAGAGCTTCCAGTGATTCTTTGCAGCAGGATTATTACAGCCTTCCTGATTGGGATTCCTATTTATCAGACATTGCATCTTTGTTTGTGGAGTCTCACATTTCAGATTTGGAGGGCACATTTGAGGGGCTATCTCTCCTCTTTCATGACAATTATTTTGTCCTTGCACCTGTTGTTACTTTAGAGTTCAGAGTTGCTTCTTTGAGGGCTTCCAGTGATTCTTTGCAACAGGATCAGATATGTCTTCTAGATTCACTTCATTGGGACCAATTTATACCAGACATCTCTTGTTTGTTTGTAGAGTCTCACATTTCGGATCTAGATGACACTCTTGAGGACATTCAACTCCTCTTTGATGACAGTCATTTCATCACTGTTATCCCATCTTCCTTGTCTTTGGATCTTGTACCTCCTGGTTGTACACATGGGATTGGATTACTTCTACCTTCGTGCATTGAGGCATCTTTTGATATTCACATGGGGACACTTGAGTAGAGTTCTGAGATAGGATACATCTTGAGACTTCCTTCCTCACCTTGCTTCTTTGAGTGGGAGTTACTTCGACATTCACCATTGGAGTTTTTTCTTCCTAAGGGGAGAAATGTCATTTGTCACAAATGGATCATCTTCAGCATTCATATATGGGCATCCTCTTTTGGCACATGAGCTACTTTGTTGTGGGGGGGTTTCATAGTCTCTTTCACTCTCTCTATTTTGGGGAGGGCGGGCTTTTTTCCATTTGTGAGAAATTTTTCTTTGTACATGGGTACCTAACATGGCCTAGTAGCTGGGACCCATCTTTTCACCCACCTAAGCTACGCTTAAGGGGGGTGTTAGTGTAGGTTTTTTATTTTCCTTAGGGATATTTCTTTTTCCTACACATTATTAAGCTTGCTTAGGTTTATTATAAGTGGTTAATATGAGGACACGTGGCGAAATACATCAGCTACATGTGTAACTCTCTCCCACACATGGGTAGTTGAGTTACACATCCTTTTTTGGCTTTTTGTTCCACCTCTCATAACCACTATTTTGTCCTTACCTAAGTAGGTTATGGGGTAGTTAGAGTTCTCACACTCTTTTGTCTTTATGTGCCACCCCTTATAACTCCTTTTTTGTTTTCATGTAAGGAGGTTATGCCACATGTTTTGGCATTTACCAAGTAGGTAAGATCTCCCACCTTTTATGGGATATGGGAGTTATTACACCTCTTGGATGTATATGCCCTATTTTTGCTATATATACAATACTCTCCTCTCACCACAAGCTAGGACAAGCAAGTTCACAAGATTGAACATGAGTTCACAAGCTTGAATATCAATTCAGTGATAGCTTGGTGAGAGTATTGAGAGTCTTCTCAAAATTCTCTTTCTTTGTCTCTATTTTTCTCTCATTTCAGATATCTCTTCATTCTACTATTTTGATCTTCGATCATCTGTTGAGTGGAGGTGCATATGGTCTATGACCGACATTAGATCCTGGCTCAATTCTTGCTTCTCGTAGAATCTAACATGGTATTAGAGCGCAGGTCATTGGTTCGAGTCCCTCGAGCCCTCGACCCTTCATCCACGTAAGCTTGGCTTATCGACGTGGTACATAGTGGGTATGAATCCCACATGGTACATGGTTGTATCTGGCTCTATCGTGTGGGGGGTGTTGGCTCACAGAATCTAACAACTATTTCACCTGTTTCACCAAGCATGAGTTTATTCATCCTTTTCTTGCTTCTGAAATCATCTTTTACTTCCTTGAATATCATATTTATTGGGTCTGGAGTAATCTGTGGGCACAAGTTTATAGCTCATGTTCTCTAAGCTCTATATCCTTGCTTTTTGCATTTTCTTTCCTTAACTCCAAAATGTCTGCAAGACTTTGAGGGATCTCAGAAGTTATTTCAATCAGGGACTTATTATAGATATTCAGATATCTAATAGTTGCTTCGTCTAACACCTTCTTATCTGCATCACTATATGCATCATAGAATTCAGTCATGGGTTTCAAATTTCCAATCCACAGTGACTATTTTTATTACATCTTCCATAGGAAGTGTGGGCTTCCCAACATATGTATCTGTCTTCTACCTCTTTCTTGTTCTTTTGCTTTTGGAGGGTTTCTCCTTAGTTACCTTGGTATCTTTTGTTCTAGAGGCTTTCAACTCCTTTACCTCAACATCTGAATCTATTTCTTCTTCATCAACTTTTGTGCTCTTATAGGTTCTTGTGGCCTTTGTTTTCTTTCTCTTTCCTCCTTCACTGGATGGTGTGGCTTCTAGTGTCTTAGTGAGAATGAACTTGGATTGTTCAAAGATAGTTGTAGAACTTCTTGTTTTTCTTGATGAGCTAGGTGTGACTTCCTGAGCAGCCGCTGGTTCACTTTCTTCCCTCTCTACTAAAGCTTGCTCAGTTCTTCTCTTCATATTTTTAATTCTTTCTCTATTCTTTCTTACAGCTTCTTCTGTGATGTCAATGTTTTCAGCATACATCTCAACTTGCCTTTGAGCTTTTCTCTTGGTCTCTAGTTGCCTGAGCTCAACATGCAATTTTTGACTTAGTTCCTTATATGTTCCAAATCTCTCAACAGAGGTGTCTCTTGATATTATCAGGAGATGTTGAACATACATGTCCAAAATCTTCTCATCAACTTCATAGCCCATAAGCATAATCCATATAGTTCTGGGTTCCACAGCCTCCATTAGGCCCTGATTAGTGTCAACCATAAAACATATTTCATCTTTATACTTCTCCACAACTGACTTGGGAATTCTCTCCCTTGCATGCATCATTCTCTAAAAATTCTTGAAGTATCCCCAGATTGTAGTTTTCTGTGTATTAGAATCTCCAATGCTGAGTAGATGATCTCTTATTTGCCATGCAACTAGCCTGTCTTATGTCCAGTGCACACCTTGTACTCTAGGCACTTCATTCATGAAATAGAAGAACAAACATATGACCAGGGAACCATATTTGAAGGTGTTTTTCTTATCCTTCTTGATTTTTATCAAATTTTCAATCAGTTGGTTCTATAACAGCTCACATAGGTCATAATCTGCATTCTCTTTTAATATTTGATATACTGCATATATGGTAGTTCCAGAGATAGAATTCTCCCTGCTAGAGTGATAAATCTTAGAGCCATTCACCAAGGAAGCAAACTTAACATCTGGTTCTATAATGTCATTAATGGTCATTTCCCTTTTGTCAAACTTTGCATCGGTCGCATCTGTAACAGCTTGGTTTTTCACAGATTTCAACATGGGTAATCCACTGGTTGAATTTAACCCAGTCACAATTCTGATAACATCCTTAGTGATCTTGAATGGTTTTAACAACCATATAAATTCATCATGCATCTAGCTCAAAACATACCGAACCCACTCACTTTCATCAAATGTTGGAAATTCAATCACTTGTAGTAAATGTTTGTTTTCCAGGGTTTTAAATTTAGGTTTCAGTTCATAGTTATCATCTTTTAGATGGTTCTCAAATAATTCCAGCAATCTCAAATTTCCAAATTCATCTACATTACAATGGATGTATGCCCTAATATCTTCAACATGCAATACTCTGTATGAGACACCAAAAAATACACCTAACGGTTTGACTTTGACAAACTTGTAAGGATGCTTCTTAAATTTAGGATGGGGCCTTATAGTAATGTCAATGACTAAGGGTTTAGCCATTTGCAGTGATTGAAATTTCAAAGAGATTTCTCAGAAAATGGAAATACCTTGTTCTACAGGTTAGGGTTTTTCTTAGAAATCCTCTTCGTGCTTCAACTCTTGGAAATTCTCATCTCAGAACTTGTTCACCACTTTTCTTCTTGGTCTATTTTAATGTAAAGTGATTCAAATGAAGAATGAATGACCTTTTTATTCTCTGCAAAACCTAACTTGGCTTTGTAATAAATGCTCTTCCCTAACACATCTAGTTATACTATTTATGCATACAGTCAACCTTCAGTTGCTCCTTAAATCATTAAATCCACTTCTTTTCTTCTAGTAACCCTTTCAAATGATCTGCAGTGATCCAAATTATCTTTTCTCATCATGCCAGATTCAGGCACCCACTTACTGGCTAGAGGAATTTGGTTTTTAATGTAGCTCCCCCTTAGCCAGAGCTCCAAATTCAGTTCCCAGAGGAATTATTAGCACCGGATTTCGGTGCAGACCCATCACCATTGTTCATTACACCTTTCTTCACCCAAATTTTGTTCATTTCATTCTGAATCTCATTTGCATCCACTTTTCCCTTTCCTTTGTCTTGTTTTTTGTCTCTATTTACCAGACCTCTTTTTTCATTATTTTTGCTTCTGCAGAATCTTGCAATATGACTAGATTTGTTGCAGTTGAAACACACAATCTTATTTTTTCTGACAATCAGATGTTGGAGCAAGTTTGGATTTGCACTGTATTGCAATATGCCTAACCTTACTGTAGGCAAAACATCTTCCATTGAACACTTACTTGTTCTTATGAGGATTCATTAATCCATTTCTACATTCCTCAGCCTTATGACCTATTCTCTTGCAATTAAAGCATTGACCAGAGAAGGATGATGTATTTTGATTTACTTGACTTCTACATTGATTGGCTCTATGACCATATCTATGACATTTGACGCAATTGTCATTGAAAGATGGATAATTTTGAGCATTAGGATATCTTACCAGAGGTCTTCTAGGTCTACTTCTCCCATTTCTTGATTGAAATTTTTTTGTCCAAATCTGGAGCTTTCACCTTTTTCATACCCAAGACCATGCTTAACATCAGCCTTCTTTTGACTCTCAAGTAGCACTTCAAGTTTAGTTGAGCTTATCTTGAACTTCTCCTTATATTCATTTGCAACTTCTAGGTCATGTTTGAGAATAACAATTTGTCTTTCAAGTTCCTCCTCATTAAATCTACATTCTTGTAGGTCAAATTTAAGGTGGCCAATTGTTCTATCCATTCTGTAGCATTCTTCAGTTTTTTCCTTCAGAGTTTGATTCAATTCTTCTTCAGTCTTCTTCCTTTGTTCAATTTCTTTGGTTAGCCTCATTACCCCAGATTCCATTTCAAGTTTTAGAACAAAAAATTCTTTTGTCAGCTTTTCACATTCCTTAGTCTTTTCTTCCAAAGCTTCATTCGAGCCATTATCTTTAGTAATATTAGGTATCTACTAAAGTAGTTCCTTCCTCTTTAACATCTCAATGCAGTCATCAGTATCTTTAAGGTTCTCTTTTAGATCTCTTACTTTTGCTTTGGACTGATCAAGATCTTCTAATGCCAATTGTAGTTGATCCCGAAGTGAACCCATTGGACCTCCTTCCCAAATCTTCCTTCAACTCTTAAGCTTCTTCCAAGGAACCTTGCTCTGATACAAATTGTTGAAATTAGGGCAGACAACTGAGAGGGGGGGTGAATCAGTTGTCTCAAAACTTTAATGCTTGCTGCAATTAATTTTTCTTTACCACTTATTAATAATTAAATTATACAACCATGAAAAACAAGAATCAATAACACATGAGTAGAAGCATAATTGCCACACTTAACACCAAGATTTTAATGTGAAAACCCGGTTAAGGGAAAAACCATGGTGGGGGTTAACCCACAAAGATTATACTATGTTAAAAGTTTTACAAATGGGAAGGCACATGCCTTCGGGCTCACTGCCCAGAGCTCACTGCTCAAAGAGGCTCAATGCCTACAAGAATATTTACAAGAAGATTACAAATTGCTTGAACTGATGAATAGCATCTATCAATGCAAGAATTTAGTTCCAGTTAAGCACAAAATACTTTGTACACTTCATCTTTATTCTGCCCTATTTTACTATTTTGCCATAATTTAGACCTTAGATCTCTTCTTTTTCCTTCTTCATTCTACCTTTTTTACACTTCATATCACATCACATCACTTCCACACCCATATCACTTGAATCCATCGGCTATATATATTCACCTCAAGGAATTCAATCACCTTTCTGTCAGCCTTGTGAGGAACTTGACAAACAATACAAGTCCTCTATTTTGTTGGTTGAATCCATACACCAATATTGATGTGTACCAGAAATAACACTTGTAGGTCACCATACATGGTAGGTACTAACATTATATCCCCTACGCAACTCACCAAAACACTTCTACTAGATCATCACAATGATCTAACAAAAGTCAGCCTGTTCTTTACTGAACTGTTCTATCATATTAGGAGTCAGCACTCAGATGCTCATAACTTTTAATCCATTTGTTACCAGATGTTGAAATCTTAGATTTAGATTGTCTTGACATTCCACTACACTCACTCAGATCTGCAACATGTAATGATTAACTGGAGAGATCCTTTGACAAACATATTGAACTTTGTCATATACCCTGTTTCTAGCTACCTGGACTTAGATAAATTATCATTCTGTCTTTCGGTATGAACAAATTATGTTATGTGGATGTGTGGAATAGTCTTAGTTGCCATCAATGACAACAACTATCATGCGTAGTAGTGTCTCTTGCCAACAAGTTTGTTGTTTGTTTTAGTTCCCACTTTTTGTTGCTTTTACTTAGGTTGTTAGTTGTCTAGGTTAGTTTGCATTGCTTAGGTACTTGTTTTGTTTGTTATTATTTTGCTTCTTGTGTCTCTTTTTGTTGAGGTTCTCCATTTCTTGAATATGGTGGCAATAGTGTAGTCTTGCAAATGGTCCTCTCCAGGTACCTAAGTGATCTGGAGGATTTCCTTGAGAAACTTTGGTTTTCCACTCGGGTGTTCTTGTGGGTCCCATTGTTATTCTTAGATAGTTTGATGCTTGTTCATAAGAACGGAGTCACTGGTTTGGTCCACTTGAAATGTTTTTAGGTCTCATATCTCTCACATCTTTAATTTATCCTGATGCTTCAAAAGGAAACTTTGTGATCTTGGGTAAGATGAAAATCCTAAAATTTCACATTATGAACTATCTTATTCCATCCACTATTTCATGTAGACAACAATAGCCTCCATCCACTCCACTTTCTTCATCAAATAATGAACTCAATTCTAGTATCCATGCCTTTAATAGTCCCATTGTCTATTGCATACTTCAAAAAATGAACTATCAAAGTCAAGGTTTTGGCCCTTTATGGGAAAGATATTTGGAATTCATATCTCTTCATGCTCATCCAGCCTTGGTTATCCATCCCAAGGTAAATAGTCTTAAGATGTTGGTGTTGTTTCCATTCTTCCTGGGCCCCCCACTTTTCAATCATGTATTTTATCATATACTGATAACATGTATGGCCATTCAGCTTCCATGACCCTCCATATTCCAAAATCATGTGACCACAAGCACCTCCCCTCATTCGCTTTACTGTTGTTGCCCCCAGTACCTCATATCTCCATTTCCCAGCCTCTTTATCCATTTGTCCACAAACCTCCCTTTAATCCCTCCAGCAAATTCTTGGTTACGCTCAACAAATACAGACACCATTTAAACGAGAAGCCTCCACCCATCCCATGAGATTCAAAAGCTCCCATTTGGATGCCCATGGCCATAAAGCAGAGGTTCTAAGATTCCTCTTACCTTAGAATACAAATGCAAAAAGCAAGAGAATGTTAGGGATCAAATAACAGTACATTCAAAAGGAAATCCATGCCTCCAAGAAAAAATAGTCAAAGAGTAAAATGATTTCAATACCTAAGCAAGGGAAAAATCAAGTCAAAAGGAGCATCCATATTTCTAAATCCCAAATAATCCTCCTCTATTCCAACCCTCCAAAATGTCGTCTCATTCAAAAAGTCTTAAGTTCCTTCATCCTGTGAGTAAAAGAAGAGTAAACAAAATCATGACAAATCTTAAGTCTATACAAGTCTCTTAAATCCCCTGGCCTCCATTCTACTAGTAAGGTTTTCCATTATTTTTTGCATCCCCTCTGAACCTAGGCTTTAGTGTTTATTTTGGTATGTACAGCTATTGGTCATGATCTTCTCCCATTTTATAATAGTTCCACACTCCCTCATCTCCTTATCTTCCAGCCATTATTTTGCGTATTTCTTCTCCCACTTTTCATTAATCATTTTGCATAATCCCCATCATAATCCATTACCTCCCATTCTACCTTTCATGATGCATTTTCTAGTCCATTATTCCCTACCAACATTAATGAGCATGATAACTTGACATGATCTATATGCGATTACAATTGATAGTCAACATGGACTATCACCCTTCATGGACCAAGATATTTGAGTCCCTTCTGTCTGTATTCACTTCTCTCACCCAAATCGAAAAGTAAAAAAAAAAAGAGAAATCCTTTCATCCAAAGTTGAAAACCACCTCTGGTGGCGCCTTGGATAAGTACCATGATGAAAACCTAGTAAACAAGCATCATGGTGGGTTGCTCAAAGTGTGTCACTCACACTTACCACCCCATCATGTCACTTCCATACCATATCCACTCCATCCATACACACACTTATCATGTTTTGTCTATTCATCCTCCCTTCCAAGAAAGTTCATGAGGTGTGATTATTTGTCTAGCTTGACACAACTTCATGCTGATGATCTTGGTTGCTGATGGATGGAAATTAATGCATTTGGACACACATAGACCTGTGGGATATGTATAGTCATACTGGATCAATGATCTTTGCTTCTTTGATATTGTATCATGTTGTCCAATTTAATAAGTGGGAAACATAGAGATTCTAGGTTCAAAATTGTCATTTATATTTGAAATTCTCTGGAGCATTTCCCCAGTAGAGTCACCATTTATTGTGCCTTTCACACACACCCCATTTTATCAAATGGTGATCCCCTTTCTTGTACTTCACCTTTGATTCAACTTAATCTTGACAGTTTTCCTTAGAAGTGAGGTTGTAATATCAAGATCAAATCTATTCACATCTGGGTCTAATTTGCGTAAGTTGGGTGTGACAATGTACTTGAGCCCTTTGTAATTAAGTCAAAATTAGGAGAAGAACCTTCAGGAGAGATTCAAAGTCCTTCAAGATGTTTTGCATTGAAAACATAGGTCACTACATTTGCACCGATATCCTACACCACTAGATATCAGCACTAAGTTCACTATATGTAGGGTTGTGCTAATTCTCCTTAGTATCAGACTTGCATGAAAATTGCCTTTTGCTAGATAAGCCAAGCGATAGCCAAAAGCCTCGCTAAAGGGTATTTTTCTAGTCTTTGTGCTAAAAGGCACTACCACTAGATTTACAGTGAAATCAAGCATCACTAGATATATCCCATCCACAATAAAAACCTCGCAAAGGTCTAAATCTATGGAGTGCATGCCACTCTATCTAATACCCTGCATTAATGGGGGATTTCCAGGGGATATAGAGGGCTCCAAATTCCTCATTCAACTACACATTGTATTTAAATGTTAAAAGAGAGCTCTGTAATTTGGCTAAGACAATTCAAGGGCACCTACGACATGAGGGAATCGATCGTGAGTGCATTCAAAAGGTCACATACTTACTTTTTCTAGCTTTGTGATAATAGGTTGGTCATATTAACATGCCCTCATCTATTATACCCTAGGTTTTAATGTTATTTGTTTGTGGAGCTTGCATAGTAGAAATCCTTATGGTCAATTTGTTTTCAATGAAATTATTTTAGCCGAATACAGATTGGTTTTCAACTTGGGTTTTCATGCAAAATGGGTGTATATACATATGTTTGTGTATATATGTCAGTGTAAAGTTGGTTTCATTATTTCCACTTAAAATCTTTAGCAATGCCTTAAACACTTACAGAGGATGCCCTTTGAGTTTTCATGCCTATAACATCTTAGATTTGCCTTGTGTTTATCATGTTGAATTCCCCAAATGATAGGTGAATGAAAATTTAGTAGAGGAGAATATACACGTCAAAACCTTAAATTTCTATTGGTAGCCTCCATCAAAATTATTGAATGTTAGCACTAAAATCTGCATCTACTGGATACATCCTACTAGCATCAAAAACTCTGCAAATCCTATTTACCTTAAAAATTCTGCCAAAGTCCTTTTAAGTAGTTAGCGCTAAAATAATGCTTGATAGGATTTGCACTAAAAATATGCTCAACCAGATATGCCTGGCACCCCCAAAACTTGTGCAATCTAGTCATTACTAAAACTCCCGTTGACAAATTCATTAAGGTGTTAGCACTAAAAAACATGATCATAGGATTTGCACTAAAAGAAGCCCCAACATGATATATCCGGTAGCGATGCAAATCCCCGCTGATCATGTGACCCATAAAATCCCTACCAAGTGAATATGACACATCATGATACCCTAGCACTAAAATTAGTCCCTACCTGATATGTCTGGTAGAGGGTGAAAGCCTTATATATCTAGTGATAGGCAAAATCGCCATCGAATGAACATTATACACTTGGAGCTAAAAACTCTCATTACTTGACTTGCACTAAAACTCATGCTCACTAGATATATCCAATAGGTAGTATAAACTCTATCAATCCTGTCATGTCCAAAATACCCACTAATCTGGCAATTGGTCGAATCCCTGTCGGCCTTGATATACTAGTTTTGCACTAAAATTAAGATCTACTAGATATATCCCCTGATTTCCAATTTCCCCACTATCCAGTGGCATAAAAAATTCTCGCAATGTCTCATGACTACACAAAACCCCACATCTCCTATGATGACCAAAAGACCCACTAAGTCTAGTAAATGCATAAATCCCTGTTGATTCATTACAAGATGGACTAACAAAGCTTTTAAGGGAATTTGAAAGTTTTTGATTAGTTAGATTGATGAATTGTATGATATTAATTGTAACTCACATGTTTTATCTTAGTTTCATGCAAGTAATTTAGCATTTATTGCATATATTTAGTAGGGCTCCAAAACCCTACTGATTAGATTTTTTCTATCTATTACTCATGATTTCATGTAATAAGTGCTAGGGGAATAGAATGTGATATAACTCTGCAATTCTTTAAATGAATTAGGATCTGATACCAAGTTTTTGTGATGCAATATCTTTAGGATTCTTGCCTTAGAATATGAATTGAAAAGTATGTAATTGTCTCAAATCTAAGTCTGGGTCAGTAGGACAACTAAAGCAATAAGGGTTACTCATTAGGTCTTATCCTATAGGATAAATGTCTTCCTGAGCAAGAAACATGAAGTATGAGTTTAGGGGAATCCCTCTTGTGACCAAAATTACATTGACATGGACAAACATTAGAGATACTGAATTGGGACACATAGACATAGAGGAATTTGGGCTCAGAGTCATAGGTCTTAATCCAACTCCATTGGACAAGTAGATCAGAGACAATGGGATAGCCCAAGTTGTTGCATTCCCCACTTTAGTACAATGCCCAGAAATAATTGTAGCCTATGCTAACAACTATGATCAAGCTAAAACAACTATACAAACTTAGGGTGGATAGATCTTTGCATATCTTAGTGCACAATCCATTGTAGAAATCTTTGATATACCTCCATTCCCAAAACTCACCATGCTAGACAAAGAGGAGAATGAGAAAATATACAAGCAGGATCCAGAGACATGGAGAAAGAAAATAAATGAAGGGTTGATGAAGAATAAAAGGTCAGCCATGTATAAGTTGCCTCACACCCTGTATAGGAGTGACTTCAAGGAAGAGGTAGGGGATCTAGTAAACCTCCTTAGTAAGATCATGGGGCTGCCCATTGCTTCCACATTCAAGGGCTGGATGTTTGTATGCATTGAGGAAATTTTGCATGGAGATAATGAGATACATTGGGCCCATATTCTAAGCAACAACATCCATGAGGCTTTTGTTACCTTCCACACTGAGGAAACTTTTAGATGGACATCATATGTTGTGTATGCTCTGGCAAGGCATGTAGTATATCTTGGACTATCTTGACTAGGTAATGTTGGTAATGCAGATGGTAAGTTAAAAGTATATCAATGTTACCCACAACAGGAGGTCTCCTAGTCTTTGGTTCACTATAAATGAGTTAATGATGCATTCATCATGCACATTAGTCAAATTCTACAAAATGACATGGCTAAGAGGTTGTCTCTCGAGGCTGCCAATGTTGTACAATCATATGGGAGATGGTACAATTAGTTTCAAAAGTTTACTTATTTGAGAATACAAGGCTTTATAGGAGCACCATACAAGTTACCACATTATCCTACAGATAAGGTGGTACTCCTTGAACTTACAAGATAGCTCATCACTTATGCAAAAAAGTTGAAACACCTGTATCGAGCCTCCATCAAATTGCCCATTCTTTTGGGAAGAGGCAATTATTCTTGCACTACTCTTGGGGTAGCTGAGCATTTTAATATAGAGGTACAATTATTAAACCTCCATTTGTACCATAAAAGAAAACACTTTGATCCATTTGGTATCATGGAAAGGCATGTGACAAGAGATTATTTCATAAAGAACACCTTGAAGATTTTTGGGCTATTTTCCTAGATGATTATGAGGTGTTGAAGAGGAATTATTCCAGACTATCTCTAGACATCATCAAGAGATTCCACATTATGCAAGTCCCTAATCAAGTGGTGGAAGATGATAACATGGTGGAAGATGATAACATGATCCAAAGGGGGCCATGGGAGGCATTGTTTCATCAACCAATTCCTTTTCCTAACTAGGCTAATTTAGAAGAAAGCTCACTAGATGAAGCCATGAAACGTTCAATTAAGTTTAGTAAGATTTGGGTTAGGGGTCAGATTACCAACTTGACATAAATAAGAATAGCTCTAACCTATAAATAACAACCCTAGGATAGAACAAATAGTGATGAGGAGGATGAGCCCATGGAAATTCATGATGCAACACAAGGGGCCATAAAAGACACAGTTGCAACAAATGTGCCTAAAGATAGTGAAGAAGATGTCCACTTTGCTAACAAGGGAAAAGGTAGGACAAACCTCCTCAAGAAGAAATAAAATCCCCTGGCATCAAGGAAAATGGGTATGAAGAGAAAAGATATGCCGAGTGGAAAGGGAGAAACTTCTAGGTTGAAGAAACCCAAAAAGTAAACTCTAGTAGTTTTCCCTCTTCCCACCCCTACCATAATTCTCTCTGTTACAGTTGCACCTCCACTTCTTCATCTGCCATTGTAGCAACATCCTCTTCTACTATGGCCACTTCCATTTCACTCATCCCACCTACTCCACCTATCACTTCCTCTACTATTTCTATCACTCCCTCCATTTCATCCTTAACATCTATTTCCTCTATCTGCACGTCACCCACCTCCTCAACCTATTTTCTCACTACATCCATGACCCTTCCTGCACTCTCTTACATATTTACCTACCACTTTTGTCCCCTCTTCCATTTCATCCTCCTCATCCATTACATCTTTCTCCCTTCCTCCTATTTCTACAATTCTTTCGCCTTCCATTCCATCACCATCATATAGTCTTTCCACCCCCATCTTCATCTCTTCCCTGCTTTCTTCTCCCCCTATTCCACCATCCATGGGATTTGCTTCTTTTGCCAATCTATCTCAAGTGTATTTTCAACCCATCACTACTGATTCTCTTGTTGTGGTGAATATCTCCCTATCTCATCCTATTAGTGCCATTAAGGATTCAACCCAAATGTCCTTACCTATTCCTCAACTACCTACTATAGAGAAAGTATGTGCTGAATTGGAGTCTTGGGAGAAGGGGATTATCAAAGACAACACATGAACATCTCACTGATCCCAACACAATTGAAGTAGTTGATATTGAGGATAGCCCAATAGAGGGGGTAACTATAGACTCAGTTTTGGAAATTGCTCATAAAATAGTCACTAAAAATCTATAGTATATAGAGTAACCAGAGTCTCCTCATGATAATATAGCAAATGGAAAGAAAAATGCAAGTGAGGATAAAGGGGCAGAAAAATATTTAGAAACAAAAAACATTCATGAAGACTATTTGAATAAAGAAGACATTCATATTGACTCTCCTAAGGATACTTCGATGGCACCAGATTGGTTGCAATAAAGACTGAGAAATAAACCTCATGAGGTAGAGGTAGTGTCCTTGGATTTGGATAACTTCCTAGCTAGATTGGAAAAGCCAAAGAAATAACATAAAGCCAAGGTCCAATCTAGAATTTATAATGATATCACAGGTTCTCACATTGATAAGGTGGCAGTTCCCCTGGAACAAGCCAATAAGGAAGGGATACGACTAGAAGATTATATTGTCACAACAATAAATTTGGGGCCAGCCTCCAGGGAACAAGAAATTGAAGAATTCAAAGGCTCTATATCTAGTATTTTATAAAGATTAAATAAATATGAGTTGACCAGGAAATAGTTAAGGCAACAGAATGAAGAGCTTAGTGCCTATATAAAGTTCTTAATGAAACCCATGAATTCAGATGGAGAGCCAGAGGCAACACCTCCTCTTCTTTCTAAGGAAGAGCTGAAAAATTTTGACAATATCTATTGGCAAGAGACACTGCTAGGCATGTTAGGTGTTGTCATTGATGGTAACTGGATCTATCTTACACATCCACATTGTATCTTTTGATCATACAAAAAATCAAATTGCAGATTTATCTAAGTCTGAATAGACAAGAACATAACATATGACAGGGTTCAGTATATTGGTCTTCATTTCTCCACAGGTAATCATATTGTGTTGTAGATTTGAGGGAATGTTAATGGATGTCATGGCTACCTAAATCCAAGGTTTTAGCCTCTGGTGATGAAGGGACTGAAAGTTACAAGCATCTAAGTATCAGGTTTTTGCTAGACAGTTTAGTCCAGTGAAGAATAGGCTGACTTGGTGTTTGATCCTTGTGTGGATTAAGATAAGTGGTTGATTGAGTAATTTATGAGATCCAGTGGTATTGGCTAACATGAATGATGACTTGAATAGATAAGTTTTGATCTACATTGATGTTTGTGCATGGATTCAGTTGACAGAACAATGATCTTGAAAAACTTTTTAAGTTTTCTTGAGGCTGACTGCAGTTGATGTAATTTCATGTTGCAGATACATATAATGGATGGGTTCACACATTTTGGTAGAGAGTTGTGGGAATATGATGTAATAGGTGAAAATTGTGGTAGTATAAAGTGTGAAGCAATAAATCAAAGCATCAGATCATGGAAGAATAGTGATATAGGGCAAAGAGAGATGAAATGTGTGAAGCTAGTATATTGAGCCTAACCGAAACTGTAATCTTGCATTGTTAGATGCTATTGTTGAGTTCAAGTATTCCAGTGAAATTTTTGTAATTGATCTTGTTGGCAGTGAGCCTCCTTTTAGCAATGAGCTCTAGGTAGTGTGCTTGAAGGCATGTGCCTTCCCATTTGTAACACTTTTAACAGATTAGAAATTTTTGTGGGTTAATCCCCACTGTTGTTTTTCCCTTAACTGGGTTTGTACATAAAAATCTTGGTGTTCATGTGTGATGATCTTGTTGTTTCTATTCTTAAGTTCATGCTTCTTTCTTTTGAATGTATGTAACAAATTAATAAAAGAAAATAACAGCTTGAGGAAGATCTAGGAAGGTGTTTCAATGGGTTCATTCAGGTATTCTGATGGTATGAATGAACAACTTCAAGTTGGTTTAGAAGATCTTGATCAGTCCAGAGCAGAAGTCAAAGAGCTACAAGAGAACCTTAAAGATGCTAAGGATTTCATTCAGACTTTAAAAGAGCAACTGAGAAAATCTATTGAAAAGAGGAAGGAGCTACTTCAATAGTTATCAAATTAGAAGGAAGACAATAACATGGATGAGGCTCTGAAGGAGAAGACTAAGGAATGTGAGAAGCTGTAAAAAGAAGTTGTTGTCCTAAAGCATGATATGGAATCCAGGGTGAAGAGGCTAACTAAGGAAATTAAGGAAAGGAAGAAGATTGAAGAAAACTTGAATTAGTCTCTAGAAGAAATAATAGAAGAGTGTTACAAATTGGATAGAATAATTGGCCATCTAGAGTCTGATCTATAAGAAACTAGGTATAATGAAGAACAACTTTAAAGGCAAATTGTTATTCTCAAACATGACCTAGAAGATGCAAATGAATACAAAGAAAAGTTCAAGATAAGTTCAGTTAAACTTGAGGTGCTGCTTGATAGTCAAAAGAAGACAAATGATAAGCATGGTCTAGGATATGAGAAAGGTGAAAGCTCTAGATCCAGGAATCAGAGAAATAGACCTAGAAGACCTCTGATTAGATAGCCTAATGCTCAAAGGTATCCATCCTTCAATGGAAATTGTTTCAGTTGCAATAAATTTGGTCATAGAGCTACTCAGTATAGAAGTAGAGTGAATCAAAGTGGCCCATCCTTCTCTGGTCAATGCTTTAATTGTAAAAGGTATAGTCATAGATCCAATGAATGCAGAAGTATGATAATCAATAACTCTAACAACAGAGGAAATGTCAATTCTTTCAATGGCAAATGTTTTGCATGCAATAGTTTTGGACACATGGCTAATCAGTGCAAATCAAGAGCAAATCACGTAAATGGGCAAAGAAATGTTGTGTGCTTTACTTCCAACAAATATGGTCATATTGCAAGATTATGTAGAAGTAGGAATGATGATAGAATGGGTCCAGCAAATAGAAATCAGAATATGTAGAGACAAGAAAAGGCAAGGGCAAAGTAGATGTGAATGAGATCTAGAATGAAATGAACAAGACATGGGTGAAGAAAAGTGTAATGAATAATGTTGATGGGTCCGTAAAAGAAGTTGGTGCTAGTAATTCCTCCAAGAATTGAAATAATGTTACATCCCCTTTTTGGATTTAGTTTTACTACTTACTTTTACTGATTTCATAGATAGAATAGACATGTGAATACGTTTAAGATTATGGGAAAACAATGTTATGGTTAGAATAATTAATTTTATAAAATCATGGTTTTATCACTTAAGTATGATCAATTTGATGTTATGAATTAAAATGCCTTTTCAATATGGAAAAAATGAAATGATGTGATGCTAATATGTTTTGACTGGGATATCAATACTTTGACCACAAGTTATATGTAAGAATGTTTCTACAGGAATAGGTGGAACAAGCTCTCTGTGAAACAAAGAGGAGAGAAGGTATCTTTGGGGAAGGGGAGAATAAACCTTGGAATATCAATGGGTATTTTCCACTGAGTACACATTAGATAGATCAACCTAGTTAACTCAAGGTAAGTCTTGATTTTTAGTTAAGTCAAGGTTATCGATGAATTCGTTATGAGTTGTAAGGGTAAGTCACTCTTTGTTACGTCATTGTGGAAAAACAACATTGTTTATCCAAACATCATTGTCACAACGAGTAAGATTGATCGACAATTGCGTCATAATATCATGAGTTCATGTTGCCAATTATGGATGACAGATATAAATGTCAGGAATTTGTCGAATGTTATGTCTTGTTAAGTTTACTCAATGCAAAACATCGACAGTGGTTCATAGAGGGGGAGATAGAACTCAACCTCAAAATGTCAATCATACACTTTGTCATTGCAATCATGTATTAGCTCCAAATCACCATTGTTGTAACATCTTACGTGCATGTGACGTAAACGTACTTAATCCTGTCGAGGATAACATCGTGAAATAGGTTTCAATAACATCTTAAGTTTATATGAACATCAAGTGTTATACCATCATTTCAATCATAATGATAAGGTATAAATAAAATATATATATTTATGTCTTTGATTGCCACGAGAGCAAAGGCAAAGATTAAAAAAAAGTTGTTATTAATCGAGCATTAGTTCCTTGGACTATGTTATTGATCATTACTTCTTAATGTCACTATATACCATAATATTATAATATTTCTAAGCTTTGATGGAGGTCGATAAGACCAAGAGTCGATGGCAAGCCATTTCACGATAGCAATATTTGTCCTCAACTCATAAACTCGATTTAAGTGGAGTGGCAAAAGCCAATAAGTATTCTTGCCACCTTGCTGACCATTTCATCATTTAACCAAAAATAATGATGGCTTGTAAGATAGAGAATAGACACCATTGTGAGTGGACTGACGTGGAGGTAATCGATACTTGAGTATGTTTTAAGCTTATTGAAAAGGATAAGCCATGGGTAGTTAGGGTTAGTAAAAAAGTAGTTATCTTCCCACTTGCCAACCTTAAGAGCATTTGGAAGTCTTGAGACATAGGAGAATGGGATTAGTTTGAAGGAGTATGTAGAAGCATAAGGAGCAATGTGATTCAAGAGCTGGTGAGGACGTCAGAACCAAGCGGGAAGCTACAGTGAGAAGTTTAACCATCAATTTCCCATTCTCTTCTATTTTAATCTATTATCATTTATATAGGTTTTTATTGAAACAAGCCAAAATCTGAGTATCATTTGCTAATGTAATATGATTAGTAATCAATCTGGAGTGTAAACGAAAGTCTTGTTTTATGCCATATTCTCCATTCAAAACAAATTATAGCTGATGTCTTCTTTTCACATGATGACTTATGTGTTAATCGACTACTGATATCAGTGGAAATCATCACCATTATGCAAAGTCTATAACGTCAAATCAAGGTCTAAAAGGACGTATTATCTGTGTAACAAGTCTTTAATTATTGAGCATTGTTTTAAATGTTTATACAAGCCATATTCAATTATATACGAGGAAAGATTTTAAGTCATGATATTTATAGAAAAGAGAAACCTATGTCGTTCCTGTGTTTGGGATGCCATCAGATATCTTGTTTACGCTTCATTTCAAATAGTATATTATTGTATTACAACAAGATTGAAGTCTTGTGCAGCATTTTAAAGCAATAAGTATGGTAAGGCTAGAATGTTATTGCATTAAGAGATTTAGGCCGTGAGTTCATTCTATTAAAATTAGTTTATAATTCCTTAAAAACTCAATGTAAATAAGATATCTTATCCTGCTAGATAACTCAACATAGACTGCTACCTATGAGAATAAATGTACTTCGTAATCTCAGTAGATACAATTATATTCTGTCAAAAATAGAGTTTCAAAAACAACTTGTTAAACCCATTAGGATAAGAATAAAGTAAAGATATTTTCAAACAGATTATAGACTCTTAGGAGCAAAAAGGAATATGTCTATTAGAATCTTATTTAAATTCTTATACTTGGAACTATTAGACTTAGGGCACACAACTAAGAGGGGGGGTGAATCAGTTGTGCAAAACTTTCTCAAATTCCACACTTAAATCTTCTTAGTGATTAGCAGTATTTCAATCATGAAACATAATGCATTCAAATTAAAAGTAGAAACACATCAACACATAAGACACCAAGATTTTGACGTGGAAAACCTGGTTAAGGGAAAAACCACAGGGTGATTAACCCAAGATTGTATTCTCTGTTAGAAGAATAAAAAAATGCCACATGCCAATTAGGGCTCACTACCTGAGCACACTGCTCACAAGAGGCTCACTACCTACAAGAGACACACTGTCTACAAAGAAATAAGTATCACCTACTTGAACTGGAAAATATCATCTTCACCAGGCTTGAATCAGTTCCATTTAAGCTCAATACTTATGCTCTGCCTTTCACTCTCCTCCTTACTACCACACTCTCATTTCTACAAGGACAACTTTGAAATGACTTTGCAACCCCTTATTTATACAAGACATCAACTTAGGAATAATCATCTAAGTCGGCAAACATCTGCAAGAACATCCACAAGATGTGTAACTTATCCGGTCGGCTAGTCTTAGGAAGAACACCACCATCTAGAAGTTATTCTTCAATAGCAAGCTCCAACTCCAATGCAAACCACTAACATGTGCTGGACACAATCCAAAGACCTTCACAAGGTTGTCTGAATCACCAAGAACATCTGCACTTCATTTACATATTGAAAATCCTTCTCTCTTTCATCTGGAACCTCAAGAACACAGTCTGTCACCACTGTCACCAAAGAATGGATACTTTCAGACCTTCAAGCTATGAACCAATCATGTTGAAACATCACAAGGACTTCCTTAAAACTCCATCAAATCCGCAGAACATGAAACTGTACTTCTGGATCTCACCGGACCTGTCAGTGTCACTCTATTACCTTTGAACACCTAATAAAACTGGTTTTACTTGAGCGGCCACAACTTCTTCATATCTTCATGTGGACCTCTAAAATCTCTACTGGACCACCTTAAGACACATATCTACAAACCCTTTAATCTGCATCCTCTAATTCTCATCCTATCTTGGACTTTTTCCTTACTGTCATCACTATTCTTCACTGTTCCTGATTGAGACTAATTTTCTCAATATCCTCAGCTCACAGCTCATCCAAACCTTATCATTAATCCAATAGGAGTATGTTGACATCAATGGCAACACCAGTTAGGCCCATACTTGCAATAATCTCTGCCTTTGTCATTGATGGAAACATATGATGTGAAAAACTATTTTAACCATCAAGACAAGAACTTCTTCTTACTGTCACAGCTCCCACTATCAGTAACAACCATTCACATGTCTTCTCTCCCTTTACTACTCTCCCTTTGATCAGCAACCACTTTTTTTTCACATGTCTTCTCTCCCCCTTTGACATCAATGGCAAAGGGCACATACTTGCAATTTCAACACTTCAAAATCATACCTGCTACTCCCCCTGAGTAGCAGCTCCTCATCATCAATCCGAATCACAAGATATGACTGTGATATCCACTAGACTAATGCACATTGGTGCACCTTAGTTCATCACTGGAGGAGCAATAACCCCTAACTTCTCCTTGAGAAAATCAAAGGAGTCCTTAGGTAGAGGTTTATTAAAGATATCTACAATCTGATCCTTGGAGGGCAAAAACTCCAATCTGACTTAATTCTTGTTCACTTGTTCTCTCAGGAAGTGAAACTTGATAGATATATGCTTAGTCTTTGAATGCAACACGGGATTCTTAGATATATTTATTGCACTTGAATTATCACAGAAAATTGTGATAGGCTCCTCATACTCCACTCTGATGTCTCTTAGCATCTACTTCATCCACAATACTTGAGTGCAACTACCTACTACTGCAATATATTCTTCTTTAGTTGTGGACAGAGATATTGCCTCTTGTTTCTTTCTTAGCCAAGAAACCAATCTCTTCCCTAAAAAGAATGCTCCACCACTGGTACTTTTTCGGTCATCTACATCTCCTGCCCAATCTGCATCTGTATATGCATGAAGAGAGAAATCATGATCTCTAGGATACCACAAACCATACTCAACTATCCCTTTTAGATATCTAATAATCCTCTTGATTTCCATGACATGAGATTCTCTCAAATCAGCCTAGAATCTAGTAACAAGACTAACAACTTGCATAATGTTAGGTCTAGTTTGAGTAAGATACAATAGTCCTCCAATCATTGACCTATACTTTGTCTGATCAGCCTTAGGAGAGTCATCATCTTTGCTCAACTTACATCCAGTTTTCATGGGAGTATTCATTGGTTTAGTGTCTTCCATCCCAAATTTCTTCAACAATTCTTTCACATATTTTGACTAAGAAATGAAGATTCCTTTCTTTGTTTGAGTGATTTGCAGACCCAAGAAGAAATTCATTTCACCAAGCATGGACATCTCAAACTCACTTTTCATTTGATTTGTAAAAGTTTTACACAAACTATCTCTTCCTCCAAAAATGATATCATCAACAAACACTTCAACAATCAAGATGTTTTCATGATCAATTTTGAAATACAAATTACTATCAGCAGTACCTTTGTTGAAACCAATCTTTGAAATATATTTGTCTAATCTTTCATATTAGGCTCTTGGGGCTTGCTTTAGTCAATACAGTGCCTTCTTCAACTTGCATACCATATCACTATGATCAGACAATTGAAATCCATCTGGTTGGTCAATGTACACTTCTTCTTCCAAGTCACCATTTAGGAAAGCATACTTGACATCCCTCTGATACACTTTAAAATCCTTGAAGGTAGCAAATGCAAGAAATAATTTGATTGCTTCAATTCTTGCTACCAGAGAAAAAGTTTCTTCAAAATCAACTCCTTCTATTTGAGAGTAACCCTTGCAGACCAATTTGGCTTTATTTCTGATTACTTCACCAACTTAATTCAGTTTGTTCTGGAAGACCCATTTGGTTCCAATCACATTCTTATTTCTAGGTCTGGGAACATGATCCCAAGTGTGATTTTTCTCAATTTGAATCAACTCATCCTTCATTACTTTAGTCTAGTTTTCATCATTGTAAGCTTCATTCAATGTCTTAGGTTCAATCTTTGAAATCAGACAATACTCTTATGAATTTTGAGCAATTCTCCTTCATGTTTGTACTCCTTTATTTTTGTCACCTATGATCTGATCTTTAGAGTGGTTTAGTCTTACATACTTGGGTACTTTGGGAATTTCTTGTACCTCTGATTCTTGATCAAGCTCATTGAAACTCATTTCTTCTTCTTGATTTACTGGATTAGATTGAATCTAACTTGCAATGGAGGCTTGGGCTCCTTGAATCAAAACATCATTCTGATCATCTTCATCATACTCATAAAACCTTGAGGGTTTCTCAATTCCCTCATCAACCTTCACATTTGTACTTTCTATCATCTTTCTCAGTCTTTTGTTATAACATCGGTATGCTTTGCTTTGAGTAGAGTAACCCAAGAATATTCCTTCATCACTTCTAGCATCAAACTTGCCTAGATCTTCATCTCTTTTGATGTAACATTTGCTACCAAAGACTCTGAAATATCTTACAGTAGGAGTAATGCCAAACCAGAGTTCATAAGGACTCTTACCGGTATTGCTTCTGATTCGAACTCGATTGAGAGTATAGACTGTAGTGCTGACAGCTTCTCTCCAATAGATCTGAGGAATATTTTCTTCCATCATCATGGTCCTAGATGCTTCCTGGATGGTCTAGTTCTTTCTCTCCACTACTCCATTATGCTGTGGAGTCCTAGGAGCAGACAACTATCTCTTAATTCCATGTTTCTCACAGAACTCTATGAACTCACCGGATGTGAATTCTCCACCTCTATTAGACCTCAGACACTTCAATTTTAATCCGGTTTCATTCTCTACCATAGCCTTGAATATTTTGAATTTCTCAAGAGCTTCTAATTTCTCTTTTAGAAAGGTTATCCACATCATCTGGCAATAGTCATCAATTAGTAGCATGAAGTATCTATCACTTTGAATACTCTTGATTCTTGTTGGACCACAAAGATCAGTATGAACTAAGTCCAATAATATGGTAGAAGACAGTTCCTTACTTTTCAATGTGACTCTACTTAGCTTACCCAACTGACATTCCTTACACAAGCTGTTAGTAGGTTTCACCAATTTTAGAGGATCTCTTACAACCTAAGTATTGCTTATCTTGATGATATTATCAAAATTCACATGACACATCCTTCTATGCCATAACCAACTCTGATCAACTTAAACAAATAAGCAACTTTTACCAGTACCAACCAAGTGGAAGATATTACCTTTAGTTTGAGTACCGGATGCAATTTCTATTCTGAAACTTTCAAAGATTTTGCATTTTCCATTCTTGAATCAGAGATCATAGCCTTTGTCCACCAACTATCCAACACTAAGAAGATTGTACTTCAAACCTTCAACATACAGTACATTACCAGTTTTGTTCCTTCCATTAAAAGAAATAGTTCCTCTTCTTCTGATTCTACCAGTAGAATTATCACCAAACTTTACCACTCCTTCATACCTCTCCAAATCTATGAACTTATTTTTGTCACCTGTCATATGGTGAGAGCATCCACTATCAATGACCCAATCATCCTTCTCTTCAACTTGGGCAGGAAGAGCTCTTTCCATAGTCTTATGATTGACAGATACAGAGGACATTGGATCTTCTTCCTTGATGGCAATGAACACCCATTCATTTCTGGATTTGTTTCCTATCTCTGATTCATCATCTGTTATTCCTTCATTATCATCATCTTCATGTACAAAGTAACAGTTCTTTTGGAACCTTGGCTTGTTAGGATTTTGCCTTGAAAACCTTTCTAGACACCTTGAGGCAAAATAACCAATCTTATTGCAGTTAAAACACTTAAAAGGTAATTTTCCTTCATACTTACCGAATCCTCTTGGCAGCCTCTTTGCAATAAGGGCTTAAGTTGACCAGTTTCTACTTCTTCTTCCTCCAAATCTTTTCTTGCTTTTTCATACCATGATAGCTTCCTTGATGAATTCTCTCCCGAATCAAACCTTTGTTTACCTTTAACAGAGGCACTGGCTTTGAATGCAGATTCAGTCTTGGGGGGTCATCTCCAAACTCTGTCATTTCAAATGCTGCCAATTTTCTAGCCAATTAATCTCTTGTGACAGTTGTATGGGCTCTAAATTCTTCAATGGCAGTAGCCTTGATTTTGTAAGAAGTAGGAAGGGATCTAAGAATTTTGCCAACAATCTCATCTTCATCCAAGACTCCACCAGCATTTCTAATTCCACAAACAAGCTCATTTACTCTTGGCATATAAGTAGTGATGTTTTCATCTTCTCTCATCTTCAGATTTTAAAATTTTCCTTTCAGACTTTGTAACCTTGCACTTTTGACATACTTGTCTCCTTCATGTAAAAGTTCTAGTTTTTGCCAAATCTCAAAAGCAGTTGGTAGGTCAATAACATTTGAGAGCTCTGAATCAGATAATGCACTTAGAAGAGCCTCTATAGTCTGCAAATTGTTTTCAGCGTCTGTGATTTCATTTTGGGTTTTCGGACCACCCTATGGAGGTACATACTGTGTTGTAGCCATGGTCCAGTATGCCATTCCCATACATCTCAAGTGACATTTCATGCAACCTTTCCAGAGATTAAAATTGGTTCCATGAAACTTCAGACTATCCTTCTTGTAAGATGACATCCTGGATCTCCTCAAGCAGTTAAGCTCTTTTTAGAGGAACTTAGCTCTGATACCAATTGTTAGACTTAGGGCACACAATTGAGAGGGGGTGAATCAGTTGTGCAAAACTTTCTCAAATTCCACACTTAAATCCTCTTAGTGATTAGTAGTATATCAATCAAGAAACATAATGCATTCAAATTAAAAGCAGAAACACATCAACACATAAGACACTAAGATTTTGACGTGGAAAACCCGGTTAAGGGAAAAACCACAGGGTGATTAACCCAAGATTGTATTCTCTATTAGAAGAATAAAAAAATGGCACATGCCAATTAGGGTTCATTGCCTAAGCACATTAATCACAAGAAGCTCACTACCTACAAGAGACACACTATCTACAAAGAAATAAGTATCACCTACTTGAACTGCAAAATAGCATCTTCACCATGCTTGAATCAGTTCCATTTAAGCTCAATACTTCTACTCTGCCTTTTGCTCTCCTCCTTACTACCACACTCTCATTTCCACAAGGACAAATTTGAAATGACTTTGCAACCCCTTATTTATACAAGACATCAACTTAGGAATAATCATCTAAGTCAGCAAACATCTACAAGAACATCCACAAGATGTGTAACTTATCCAGTCGGCCAGTCTCAGGAAGAACACCACCATCCGGAGGTTATTCTTCAATAGCAAGATCCAACTCCAATGTGGACCACTAACATGCACTGGACACAATCCAAAGACCTTCACAAGGTTGTCTAAATCACCAAGAACATCTGCACTTCATCTGCATACTGAAAATCCTTCTCTCTTTCATCTGGAACCTCAAGAACATAGTCTGTCACCACTGTCACCAAAGAATGGAGACTTCTGGACCTTCAAGCTATGAACCAATTGATTTGACACATCAAAAGGACTTCCTTAACACTCCCTTAAATCTGCAGAACATGAAATTGTACTTCCGGACCTCACCGGACCTGTCAGTGTCACTCTATTACCTTTGAACACCTATCGGAACCAGTTTTTCTTGAGCGGCCACAAATTCTTCATATCTTCATGTGGACCTCTGAAATCTCTACTAGACCACCTTAAGACACATATCTACAAACCCTTTAATCCGCATCCTCTAATGCTCATCCTATCTTTGACTTTTGCCTTACTGTCATCACTGTTCTTCACTGTTCCTGAATGAGACTAATTTTCTCAATATCCTCAGCTCACAGCTCATCCAAACCTTATCATTAATGCAATAGGAGTATGTTGACATCAATGACAACACCAGTTAGGCCTATACTTGCAACAGGAACCATATAAAGAATGAATTTAGTTTTACCAATGATTACCTTAAAAGATAATCATAATGATTGTTATAGCCAACCCCTTTTCATAATTTTACTTGTCATACCAAGTTATCAAGTAGGTTTTACCCCTCGAATATGAAAATGAAAGTTAATATTTGTTTTTATCATAGTCTTAGGGGTCAAATTGTTATTCTAACCTGTATATTTAGGCCAAAAACTAAATTATCATGCCCACAGTTTTATGCACAATAGTAACTTTTAAGATGACAAGATAGGTTTGTTATTTGATTAGTCGAGTTAGAAGTTGAGTTAAGGATTGGTGTCTCCATGCTACTAGGAATAATGTTGAAGGGACAATATCATGAGGAATGACTCCATTAAGTCCTTCGATACTAAAGATACTACGACTTGTTTTCTAGTGTACTGACAAAAAACTTTTTAGAACCAATGTCTATATTCAAAAGATAAATGGCATGTGGATTAATTAGACCCACTCAAAAACTAGTAACAACTAGAGATATTTTAGTAACCTAGATTTCTTATCTTTTCTCAAAGGCAATAAAGATTCCAAAAATTCTATCATACCTAAGCTTATGCAACAAATCATACCATTATGTGTAAGTAATTATCGAGCCGATAGGGCTATACTATTACCTTGCTATATCAAATGTAGGATTTCAATGTAATTCAAGTCAAGTTGGGGTGGGTGAATGTAATCATTGCATTGTTCACAATGCTAAACACCATTAAAAGCCTTTAGCCAAGGTAATGCACTTGCCTCTAGTGCATTGTCAGTTCACCATGACTAGATGGTGTAACTTGTGGATGGTCATGCTTGACTAGAGGGTATCTAGGGGTGCATGATAACAAGTTGCGAAAGTCACAACACCAGTATTTAGATGGTAAACACCATTGGTCATCCTAAGTCTATCCTCCTCAAGCAAGGTAGGGCCACTTCTAATTAGGAAGGTGTACGGGAGATAGATGGTCTATGGATGGAGGTAAAGCTCTCTGAAGATTCTTTCTCTCCCATCAATCAGAGGCTTGCTGAGGCTTGAAATCTGAATGTTGACAATCAAGATGTAGTGAATCATGGTAAGATTTGAATTGATAAATTCTTCCTTTGAAAATATTGTCATATTGTTAAATCTTAGAAAAGAATTAAACTTGTGGTGAGAAGAACTAGATGATTTCTATTTAATGGATAGTTTTACTTCTTTAATTTTCAAAAAAAATTATACTACCTATTAAACCCTTTTAAATTGCTACTTGGTAATAACTAAGATTTGAGTTGAAATTTTATTTTAGATATTACATATGGTATCACAGCTAAACTAGGTTCGGCACTAGGGCTTATGAGTCCACTAAGATGACCTAGAATCAACATTATGTGGGTAGCTAATGTTTTGATTTACTGTGCCAGGATGGTATGTCTTAAACAAACTGCAAGGAAATCCTTGGCTTGTAAGGAATGTTACTTGCAAGCCAATTAGAAATGTCTTGCGATGATTAAGACTATTAAGGGGATGAATGATGCAAATGACATTTGGTTAGATGATATGGAAACCTTGGCCGATGCTCTAATGTGATTTAAGTGAGTCAAGAAGGAATTCCTAGAAACTCCCAGGATGGTAGCCCAGTTTATGAGTGACTCATGCCCTGATAGCATACCAAAGGTCATGAGGGATTCTCGTATACCACCTAAAGATAAAATCATTGTACTTTCATCTAATACTAAATATGAGGGTTATACACCCCATGAATATGTGTCAGACAATGAATCTGAATGTTACACCCCTCTTGTAAATATTGAGTGAAACATGAAAATGTACCTACCCACAAAGAATGTATATAGTTTTGTGTAAATTATAATAAAAACAATTTTGTTTTTTTTGTAATTAACCATGGTTATGATCAATTGTTATGTTATGGTTTTATAAGAAATGTTAAATTATAGGAACTAACTGGTAACTTGTTAATATCAAGTGTGAAATCATACAAATATGGATCAATCAAGATTTAATGAGAAAGATGATCGGGAAGATCACAACTCTTAGGCCCACTCTACTTATAAACTGGATAGAATTCTCAATATGCTTGCCAAAACCAAGGAAAGGTTGGGCAATTTAGAAAATAAAGTGAACAAAACTGGAAACACGGAGGGTAAAAATGAATACTCTTACAATTTGAGTGGAAGTAGATATCGAGAACATGGCACAACTAGTGAAAGCCATGAAGATACTGAGTCCCAGAGAGAAACCAAGGAGAAACTTGCTCTGGAATTATCAAAGGACATGAAAAATATTATTCATCCAAAGTTTAATTGAACAAAAACATGAGATACGACAAAAGCATGGCTAATGGAGATGGAGAAATACTTTGAGATCAGGAAATATTCAGAGGTAACCAAGGCAGTCTAGGGGGCATGTCAACTTTCAGGAGAGGCATCCACATGGTGGATGAAAAAAAAAGATGGAGTTGAATTTAAGCTCCTTAAAGGTGACATGGAGTGAATTTGTAGAACTTTTTAAAAAAGGTGGTTTCCACAGCTTTATTTTGATAAAAAACTAATGGATTTCTAGAATCTCCGACAGGGAGATCTATCGATGGTTGAGTATGTAGAGAAGTCCACTTGTTTGTTGAAATATGTTCCTCACTACCAAAATGATGAAATATTTAGGATCAGGAAATTCATTATGGGTCTAAATCCTCACATTGGCGAGGAGGTAGAAGTACATAGTTTGACTACAATGGCCCAGGTATATGAGAAAACAATTAAGCAGGAATAGAAGATAAAGTCCATTTCTGCTTGTAGTGAAAGGAAGCATAAGAGATTTAATAATAATTCAAATGAATAGTTGTGTAAGAAGAAGAATGACAAAGGATATGGAAACAAAAGAAATGACAACGGAAATCAAAAAAGTAAAGGAGGATTTGGTAATGATCGAAGAAAAGAAGACTATAAAAAGAATGATAATTTTAAGAAAAATGACGATGCTATGGGTAGACCAACTAAGAAGATAGCTCCACTTGGAGGTTGCTTTTCTTGCGGTGGAGATCATTATGATAACCACTATCCTAATAAATAGTAGAATGGGGAGCAAAGGAACACGATACTTCCTTCGCAATAGGTAACTTTTTAGTAGAGGATTCACACCGCCCTTGACAATCAACAAGCTGAGTATCAGATTACTCCCATTGAGATGTCAATTATTTTATTTGGAGTCCTTGTTTCTATTCTAATTGATACTAGTGCAACTGAAAATTTTGTGTCACCTAGAGTCTTAAGTAAATTTCCTAGAAGAGCTAGCTATATGTCTAAACCATGGACTGTAGAATATGCAAACCAAACCAAGGCTCAAGTAGAGCAATGTTTGTTTGAAGCCAGGGTTGAATTCCCAAGTTTCTCAACTGAAGTGAACCTGTATGTAGCACCTTTAGGTTGTTATGACATCATTATAGGAATGAATTGGTTGTGGAAGCATAAGACCAAAGTGGACTATTTTTCTAAATCAATTGAATGTTTAGATGATGTGGGGAATAAATTTAACTTTCAAGGTATCTAAAGGGAAGTAAAGATCAAGTCTATTTCATCCAAACAGTTGAAAATGGCTAGGCGTAAGGGATGTTAACTTTTTGCAGTCAAAATGGAACAAGTTGAAGAAAGATTCAAGAAACAAATATAATCTTTTGAGGAAAAATACCCCTACCTCCATAATTTTCAAGATGTGTTCCCAAAAGAATCACCTGGTTTGCCTCTAAAAAGGATTTTTGATTTTGCCATAGACATCAAACCAGGATCTGAGCCAATTTCCAAAGCTCCATATAGAATGACAACCATCGAGCTAATGGAATTAAAAGCTCAACTACAAGAGTTACTGGCAAAAAGTCTAATTAGACCAAGTGTATCACCGTGAGGAGCTCTGATTATTTTTGTCAAGAAGAAAGATGAAACCATTACGCTATTTATAGATTATCGGATGCTTAATAAAGAAATGATAAAGAACAAGTACCCACTACCATGTATAGATGATTTGTTTGAACAAATGCGCGGTGCTGTAATATTTTCAAAGATAGATTTGAGATCGGGATATCATCAGTTGAAGACATTCATAAGACAACATTTAGAACAAGGTATGGACATTATGAGTTCACTGTGTTGCCATTTGGGTTATCAAATGCCCCACCTGCCTTCATGAATCTCATGAATAGTGTATTCAAAGATTCCCTTGACATGTTTATTTTAGTTTTTCTTGATGATATTTTGATATATTCCAAAAACGAGGAAGAACATAGACAACACCTTCAAATTGTATTACAATGGCTGAGAGAACACAAGTTGTATGCGAAACTCTCCAAATGTTCTTCCTTTCAAAGAGAAATGTAGTATTTAGGGCATATTATATCTGGAGAAGGGATATCATTTGACCTAGCTAAGATAAAGGCTATTCTAGACTGGCTAGTACCTACCAATGTTCAAGAAGTGCGAAGTTTTATGGGTTTGGCTAGCTATTATAGGAAAATTGTTTTGAATTTTTCAAGTATTGCAAGTCCAATTACTTCATTGCAGAGAAAAGGAAAATGGTTTGAGTGGTCAAGTGAATGTTAGAAAGCATTCAACTTATTGAAAGAAAATTTAACAATAGCCCCAATCTTGAAAGTTCCTGATCCTAAAGGACAATTTGAAGTTATAACGGATGCCTCTAGAGAAGGATTAGGAGGTGTACTCATGCAAGATGTATGCGTAATAGCCTATGAGTCAAGAAATTTAAAACCTTATGAAAAAAATTATGCCCCACATGATTTAGAATTAGCACCAGTGATTCATTCTCTTCAGATGTGGCGACACTATTTATTAGGAAAGACATTCATACTGAAATCAGATCATCAAAGTGTTCGATTCATATTCTCACAACCCCATCTTAATGCATGACAAAGAAGGTGGTTAGAGCTAATATCAGATTATGATTTTGAAATAAGTTACATTAAAGGTAAGGAAAATCAAGTAGCTGATGCTCTGAGTAGAAGAAGACACATAGCTTCTATAGTCTCCATTCATGCTAATTTCAAGAACCTAGTATTGCAAAGGTTACCTAGAGACAAATACTATGAATAGGTTAAGCAAGCTCTACAAATCAATCCCATGGACTCAAGATATGATGGATTCCATATTGAGTCAGATGGATTAATAAGATTTAAGGGAAGAATCTATGTTCCTAATTCTGAGGAACTAAGAAACCTAGTATGGAAGGAATTCCATTGTGCACCTTATTCTAGAAATCTAGGAGTAACAAAACTCTTAGCAGATGTGAAACCACTATACTTCTGGAAAGGGATGAAAGGTGGTGCTGCAAGGTTTATGGAAAGTTGTTTAGAGTGTTAAAGAGTAAAGACGGAACATCAACATCTTGCTAGATTGTTGATCTTGTTGGATTGTTGTACTCTGATGATATTTGAGAATGGAAATGGCAAGTTATAAGTATGGAGTTTATACAAGGATTGCCAATGTCAAGAAATAGACATGATGTAATTTTGGTTGTAGTGGATAAACTGACTAAAGTTGCACACTTTATTCCTAGAAATTTCACCAATGGAGCTCCTTTGTTGGCTCGCAAGTTTGTTCGAGAAGTGTTTAGGTTACATGGGGTAGCTAAAAAGATTATATCAAATAGAGATGCTTGAATAACCTCTAGGTTCTAGAAAACCTTATTTTTAGCACTTGGGACTAAGCTCAATGTGAGTATTGCTTATCATCAGTAATATAGGTGGGTGGAATATTTACCTCTAGTAGAATTTGCATACAATAATTCCTATCATTTTGCCATTAATATGGCACCATTCGAAGCATTATATGGAAGAAAATGTAGAACTCCTATAAGCTAGGACAAGCTGGAAGATAGGATAAGCATTGGTCCAGAAATGCTAGCAGATATGGAAGAAAAAGTGAAAATGATTAGGAAAAGGTTGGCAGAAGCCAATGACAAGCAAAAGAGTTATGCAGATTGTAAATGTGTGCCTAGGCAATTTTCTACTGGAGGGAAAGTTCTCTTATGGGTTAAGCCCCATAAAAGATCTATCAGGTTTGATAAATCTTCAAATCTACCTCCTCGATATGTGGGAGCCTTCGAAGTCCTTGAGATTATCAATCCAGTGGCATACAAAATTGCTCTACCTCGAGCCTTATCTAAGATGCATAATGCTTTTCATGTTTCGTATCTAAAGAAGTATTTTGTAGGAAATGAGCACATACCTAACTGGAATGCTTTACAAATGCAAGAGCCAAGAGTGGTTGTGATCAATCCACTCAATGTGCTTGAAACACGTAAGCTTGGCTTGCATAATCAGGAAGTCTTGCAATGCAAAGTTCAGTGGGATCAATATGGCGAGGATAGCACCACTTGGGAGGACTATAGTGAAATCCACCAAAAATTTCCTTATCTTTTTTTAAATCATTAATTTTAAACTATAAAATCTTGTATCTTGTTAAAATTATGTTTTGATAAACTCAATCATCGGAGACGATGATTCTTTAGGGGAAGGATATGTTACGTCCCCTTTTTGGATTCAGTTTTACTACTTACTTTTACTAATTTCATAGATAGAGTAGATATGTGAATACATTTAAGATTATGGGAAAACAATGTTATGGTTAGAAGAATTAATTTTATGAAATCATGGTTTTATCACTTGAGTATGATCAATTTGATGTTATGAATTAAAATGCCTTTTCAATATGGAAAAAAATGAAATAATGTGATGTTAATATGTTTTGACCGGGATATCGGTACTTTGTCCACAAATTGTATGTGAGAATGTTTTCACAGGAATGGGTGGAATAGACTCTCCATGAAACAAAGGAGAGAGAAGGTATTTTTAGGAAAGGGGAGAATAGGTCATGGAATATCAATGGGTATTTGCCACTGAGTACACATTAGACAAATCATCCTAGTTGACTCGAGGTGAGTCTTGATTTTTAGTTAAGTCAAGGTTATCAATGAAGTTGTTATGAGTTGTAAGGGTAGGTCATTCTTTGTTATGTCATTGTCACAACGAGTAAGATTGATCGACAATTGCGCTATAATATCATGAGTTCATGTTGCCAATTATGGATAATAGATATAAATGTCAGGAATGTGTCGTATGTTATGTCTTGTTAAGTCTACTCGACATAAAACATCAACAGTGGTTCATATAGGGGGAGATAAAACTCAACCCCAATATGTCAATCATACGCTTTGTCATTGCGATCACATATTAGCTCCAAATTGCCATCATCATAATGTCTTATGTGTGTGCAACGTAAACGTGGTTAATCTCGTTGAGGATAATGTAATGAAATAAGTTTCAATAACATCTTAAGTTTATATGAATGTCAAGTGTTATACCATCATTTTAATCATAATGATAATGTCTTCGATTGTCACCGAGAGCAAAGGCAAAGATTAAAAGAATGTTGTTATTAATCGAGCATTAGCTCCTTGAACTATCTTATTAATCATTACTTCTTAATGTCACTATATACCATAATATTGTAATCTTTGTAAGCTTTGATGGAGGCTGATAAGACCCAGAGTTGATAGCAAGCCATTTCATGATAGCAATATTTGTCCTTAGCTCGTAAACTCAATTTAAGTGGAGTGGCATAAAGCCAATAACCATTTTTCCCACCTCGCTGACCATTTCATCATTTAACCAAAAACCACAATGGCTTGTAAGATAGAAAATAGATGCCATCATGACTAGACCAACGTGGAGGCAATCGATAGTTGAGTATGTTTTAAGATTATCAAAAAGGATAAGCCACGTGTAGTTAGGATTAGTAAAAAAATAGTTATCTTCCCACTATTTAGAGTAAAATTGGGATTGTTCAATGTTTTAAATTGTTTAGATGTTTGAATCCTCCTTTCACCCTTAACATTCAAGGACCTAGGGTCGAGTGGCAATGCACTATCATACCCTAGGTCATTATGAGATGTAGGGAAAGTTGGATTAGGGTGTTTAATTATCAATTTTCCTTCTCTTATGCTCAATTAACCATTAAAACCCTAATTTTGTGAAAACAATAGTAAACAGATGAATAACAGAAAATGCTCTTGTAGAGGGCTGTAAAATATCAAATCACAGAGTACCTATTTTAGTGGCTCCAAGGTGGAAAAGTTGGGGACACAAGAGCGGGAACCCAAGTCCAAGGCTCTAGTTTCTGTCGAGATCTAGAAAATTAGTTTGCAACTCTTTCCTACTATTCCAAAGATTTTCCCATCATGGAAGTTGGGGGACTAATGAACGGGTGCCCAAGTCTAGGGTGCCCAATGTCATGATGCCTTCTTGCAACTTCACTTTGTCTAGCTCCTCAACCTATAACTTGCAACCATGAAAACTTTGAGAGAGGGTTGTGGTGTTTAGGAGCTTGCCTCAGTCAAGCCCTAGAAGGACAATTAAGTCTTCCAAACACCTTTGTCAAATAGATAGTGTGTGCCCTTGTGAGGCAGAGGCAAAATCCAAAGGAAATAATGATTGAAAACACAATGAATGTCACCTTGTAGTGAATATCTCATGGGAGGAGGATGCTCTTCATTCCATGAGGAAATGGATGCTCAAATCTGCAAACACAAACACATAAACAACACAAATCTACTCTTACAACAATGAATGCCTTGAATCACTTTCACAAGAATGCTCAAACATTACAATGATCATCTAGTTTCTAAATGAATGCCTAAACATGCTTTTATATGCAACCACAAGCACTCCTACCAAGATTTCATAAATTCAAACTTACCGTGTCAGCCTAGGGACCAAATAATGGTCCTAAACCGACACTTCAAATTTGGGCCTAACCCAAAATAGGGCAGGACTAGGGCACGGGCACCCACGTCCTCCCCCCTATTTTGGGTAGGGTTAAGCTCAAGGGGTCCTCTTAGGTCCAAATTGTCATGATACCTAGGGCTCATTCCATCAGGATGCCAAATTATGATGCAAGATGTCCTAAATGAACACTAAAGACCCAGGAGCTAAACCTTATGAGGGAAAAGCCCCCGAGGTGGCATTTTCTGACGTTACATTTAGCCTCCACTTTAATGTATGTATAAACATGAGGCTAATACATGCATTAAAGTATGGTCACAAACACAACAAACACACCAAGCATGGAGAAGACACACCAATCACATAGAAGACAGTAATAGGGACTCAAGACACGGAGAAGATAATTACAGTCACACAGAACACAAAGAAGACAATCAATGTATAGAAGACACATTAATGCATGGAAGACAAGCATGATTTCTTTTCTTTTCTTTTTCTCATATATATGAAATACAAATACAAGTACTAGAAAGTAAACAAACCTCCCATAATGTAGGAAGCACTCATCATGCTGGTCTTTAGACTACATATATGGGGCAACACACATGCAAGACACGCAAAACCTCCCAAAATGCAAAAAGCACTCATCGTGCTAGTCTTTAAACTGCATATGGGGCAACAAACATGCCAAACAAAGCAAGCACACCAAACACACACACTTGAAGACACAGAGAAAACATGGTAGACAAATGATGGTGTGTTCCCTATTTCTAGGCTCATCACCATCTCAGGCACATTACAGGCACACACCGATGATTGGGCTTCACCACAACAATGACCAAAAACATGCTTAAAGGTTGAGTTAGTCACAGAACCACTCCTTGCCTCCACAGAGGACTTTTTAAAATGACAGGATGATGCAATCCGCTCCAATAAATACACCATCCCCGCCTCTGTAGAGGGCTTAAGATGAAAAGGATATACGCGATATTCACCTCTGTAGAGGGCTTACATGATTGATTGATTGCAAACAAACTTAGGATGCAGGAAGCACTCATCACGTTGGTCTTTAAACTGCATCTAAGGAGACACACATAGCTAACATCTATAGTAGATAGCTTACCTTATATATGCCCCCACCTTAATGTGGTTGATATCAGGTATCGATATCAAGCACATTAAGGTAGGAAGAAAACACACAAGGGAACACAAACTATCACAAAGCCCATGCCCCCTATAGGTGACATGTACTTCATGATCACCAAATATTCCCACAAACACATCCCTGTAAGAAACATGTTAGTGTCTACAACATCACGATAAACAACAACATCAATGCATATGAAATCTGAGGCATGCAAGATTCAAGGTAGACAAAGTGCACGGAGTAGTAATATTTTTATGATTTGTAAATAAGATAGAACACCATCAAAATCACTAGGTAGAAAGCACTGAGTGCTTCTACTAGCCAAGCATCAGATAAAATATACAACCCCATCGTCATATTAGGAACTAAGTCCATTTTTTGATTGCTCTCAAAAGGGACACTAGGTCCGCATCAGTATAAATGTTTTTCATCATCCGCCCGCTAGGTAGAAACACTAGAGGAAGGGAAATAATAAATTAGAGAGGAGAAACAAGTGTCTTAAGGAAATTCACGTAGGAGGGTGCCCCCAAGTCACCAACTACAATGCTATGTCCGTAAGAGACAACACACAACATTGAAATTAGAGAGAGATGCAATATAGAAGAATGATGATACAAATAGAAAGTCACAATAGAGGCAGTCTCCTGGTATCTTGAACCTTACAGGAGAATCAAGGGTCATCCCAGAAGGCCTAAACAATATAGAACACATCACGAAGGAAGCACACCACGAGAGAGATAAAAAGGTTAGAGATACTTACTTGTAGGGCCCCTACCGGGCTAGAGGTTATCTATAAGCAAATCATCGTCATTATCCTCCCACTCCCTAATGTTGGAGGAAAGTGGGACATAACGTACCATAGGCAGATTCTTGTCTTGCTGAACATGTTGTTCATTGTTAGGATCACTATTGTTTGGTTGAATGTTGGGATCAATGTTTTCTTATTGAGAGGCAAGGTTTATAGCATAAGCTTGTCTTCTTTTTCTTCCTTCTCTTGCTTTTCTATTTCATTTTATTTTACCACTTATCTCTCGTAAGATAGGGGTATCCTCTTTCATAGGCTTGTGCAATTTAGAAGATGAAGCACCAGGATCAAATCTCATTTATCGTGGTGGAATGTTTTGTTGTCGACTATGACCTCCCGATCCTTGTAAGAATTTTGGGGGAGGAAACTTAGCATAAGGACCTTGTCCTTTTGGTCTAAGATTCCCTTCACATGCGATTTGTTTATCATTTGTCATTGCTTGTATAGAAGGACTAGGTATCGGATATAAAAGTTTTGCTTTGTAGTTTCTATAGCTCAAAAAAGTAAAGTTTGTTTGTAGTTCTAGTTTGTTGTTAGTTTTTTTGCAAAAGTAATCCAATGTAAAATGTTGTTGTGTACTTAAAGGCTTGTATGTATTTCAATGAATGGCATGCACTTGTCCGTTCAAAGGAAATTTTACGCATTTATAGATAGTTGAAGGGATAGATTTCATAGCCTTTAACCAAGGGATACCCAGTTTGATTTCAAAGGTATCAGAAGCAGGGGTGACATCAAACCATTGTTCAACATGTTTCTCAAATACAGTTACCAATAAAGATATCTTTCCCAATAGTTTTTCCAAGTTCTCATATGTGTCTTAATCGTCAAGTTCGAAGGGTCATAAGAACCTTGTATTAATTGATTTGATAAGAGGAAATCTTTAGTGGTGACATTATTCATGCAATTAGGATCAATGAGAGTTCCATCTACATGGTTTCCCATTATTTTCATAGAGATGTAAAGAGGTCCTTCAGAATCTCCAATTGTTCTATCACGAGGTGTAAACACAATTTCAAGTTCAGGGGCCTTTCTTTTCATGTAAGGTCTAGGAGGGAACCTATTATTGTTGTTGTGATTAGAGGCCATGTTCATATGCTTAATCAATGAAAATCAGATTTGAATCTTCTCCAAAAGTATGTCAAAGACAAGTGCAAAACTGTATGCAAGAATGGCCTTAAAATGCTTGGTTTTTGTACTTTTTTAATGCAAATGAATAAAACAAAGGGTGTTTTAAGGATTTTAGTCAATGGAATCAATTTATATGTCTGATATCAGTCCAAAACAGAAATAGGATCCTTTTCAACACACTCTTGATGCAATTTCAAGTTAATGCCAAGTCAAAATATAGTGAAAATATATCAAAATAAGCACTTTTTTCACCAAAATTCAATGCAAAAGAGCATAACAAAGGGTGTTGTGAGGAAAATGATGATGGAAATAAAATTATATCAGTAATAATAGATGATTAATGTCAAAATACCCAACACAACATGATTTTAGTGCCACTTAAGGTAAAACCCTAGTGAAAATATAACAAAAATAGGCTATTTTTCACAATTTTTCAATCCCAAGACCTAGAAAACGGGGTGTTGTAATCAATTTATGGAGGTGAAGAAAATAAAATCAATGATATCAATCACCTCAATCTATAAAATTGATCACAACATGCTTGGAGTGCAAACTAGGTCAAACCCTAGGGCAAAAATAGTCAAAATGTGTAGTTTTTCGCCAAATTTTCAATGCAAGAGGCCAATCAAAAGGTGTTGTGAAGTTTTTTAGGAGGGAAGCAATTAATTGAACTAATAGAAACTAATTAGTGCAAAAATACCCTTCACAACATGCCTATGGTGCAATTTTAGAGAGTCGATAATGCCAAATTGGATGAAAATCAATGTTTTTGAAACCCTAGGTTTGAGATCTTGACACAAAATGCTATGTGAATATTTTGAGATATGATTTATGATGAAAATGAAATAATCTCAGATATGAAAATTAATTCCAAGGTCTAATATGCAAAAATATCAATGCAACTCTAATGAAAATGAATGAAATTTGCTAGTTTTTGTTGAAATTTTCTATGCAAAAATACAAATATTTTAAATCTAAATACAAATTTACACTAGAATGCAAGACTACAGCCAAATTATAATTTGAATGATCCTATAAAATTAGTGAAAAAATCTGAAAGAAGATTTTGCCTACTAACCCTAGATTTTGGAATTACTAGGTTATATGAAAATTGTCAAAATTTCTACAAAAGCCTAGCAAATAATGGTGAAAATGCAATGCAAATTATTGAATTTTTGTGTTTTTCTATAGTTTATATCAAACCTTATGCAAAAATCATGAATTATGAAAATTTAGAAAGAATTGATGCAATTAATTAACCTATATGAAGATGCAAGCTAGGGTTTTCAAATTTTTGCAAATTTTTCAATTTTTTTGTAATTTTCTCTCAATGCAATAAGCTGAAATACTATATGAATGAATGAAATCAATCCAAATCTAAAGACACACACTCATAAATTTGTAATTTAAGTCTAAAAACATGGGTTCACCAAAATGTTAAGAGTAAAAATGGGATTGTTCAATGTTTTAGTTGTTTAGATGTTTGAATCCTCCTTTCACCCTTAACATTCAAGGACCTAGAGTTGAGTGGCAATGCACTATCATACCCTAAGTCACTGTGAGATGTAGGGAAACTTGGATTAGGGTGTTTAATTATCAATTTTCCTTCTCTTATGCTCAATTGACCATTAAAACCCTAATTTCGTGAAAATGACAGTAAACGAATGAATAACTGAAAATGCTCTTGAAGAGGGCTATAAAATATCAAATCACAGAGTACCTATTTTTAGGGCTCTGAGGTGGAAAAGTCAGGGACATAGGAGTGGACACCCAAGTCCAATGCCCTAGTTTCGGTCGAGATCTAGAAACTCAGTATCTAACTCTTTCCTTTTGTTCTAGAGATTTTCCCCTCACGAAAGTTGGGGGGCTAATGAGTGGATGCCAAAGTCAAGGGTGCTATTTTTCCTTCTGTTCTGCAATTGTGACACCTCTAGATACCTTCCTACAACTTCATTTTGTCTAGCTCCTCAACGTTTAACCTACAACGATGAGAAATTTGGAAGGGGGTTGTGGTGTTTACGAGCTTGCCTCAGTCAAGCCCTAGAAGGACACTTAAGTCTTCCAAACACCTTTGTCAGATAGAGAGTGCATGCCCTTGTGAGGTAGAGGAAAAATCCAAAGGAAACACTGATTGAAAACACAATGAATGTCACCTTGTAGTAAAGATCTCATGGGAGGAAGATGATCTTCATTCCATGAGGAAATGAATGCTCAAATATGTAAACACAAACACATAAACAACACAAATCTGCTCTTGCAATAATGAATGCCTTGATTCACTTTCACAAGAATGCTCAAACATTACAATGATCATCTAGTTTCTAAATGAATGCCTAAACATGCTTTTATATGCAACTACAAGCACTCCTGCCAAGATTTCATAAATTTAAACATATTGTGTCAGCCTAGGGACCAAATAATAGTCATAAACTGACACTTCAAATTTACGCCTGACCTAAAATAGGGCAAGACTAGGATGCGAGTGCCCAGGTCCTCCCCACTATTTTGGGTAGGGTTAAGCTCAAGGGGTCCTCCTAGGTCCAAATTGTCATGATACCTAGGGCTCATTCCATTGAGATGTCAAATTATGATGCAAGATGTCCTAAATGAACACTAAAGTCCCATGAGCTAAACCTTATGAAGGAAAAGCCCCCAAGGCAACATTTTTTGACGTTACACCCACTCGCTAACCTTAAAAGCATTCAGGAGTCTTGAGACATAGGAGAATGGGATTGCTTTGAAGGAGCATGCAGAAGCATAAGGAGCAACGTGATTGAAGAGCTAGTGAGGATGCAAGAACCAAGCAGGAAGCTATAGTGAGAAGTTTAACCATCAAGTTCCCATTCTCTTCTATTTTAATCTACTATCATTTATATAGGTTGTTATTGAAATGAGCCAAAGTCTAAGTATCATTTGCTAATGTAATATGATTAATAATCAATCTGGAGTGTAAATGAAAGTCTTGTTTTATGCCATATTCTCCATTCAAAACAAATTATCACTGATGTCTTCTTTTCACATGATGATTTATGTGTTAACCGACTACTGATATCAGTGGAAATCATCACCATTATGCAAAGTCTGTAAGGTCAAATCAAGGTGTGAAATGTCATATTATCTGTGTAACAAGTCTTTAATTATTGAGCATTGTTTTAAGTGTTTATATGCGCAATATTCGATTACCTGCGAGTAAATATTTCAAGTCATTATACTTATAGAGAAGAGAAACCTATGTCATTCTTGTGTTTGGGATGCTATCAGATATCTTGTTTAGGCTTTGTTTCAAACCTTATATTATTGTATTACAACAAGATTGGAGTCTTGTGTGGCATTTTAGAGCAAACTGATAGGTATGGTAAGACTATAACGTTATTGCATTAAGAGGTTTAGGTCGTGAGTTCATTCCATTATCATTAGTTTATAATGCCTTAAAAACTCAATGTAAATAAGATATCTTATCTTGCTGGATAACTCAACATAGACTGCTACCTATGAGAATAAATGTACTTCATAATATCAGTAGATACTGTAAGGGTAAAATGCGGATCAATCAAATTGAATTATATAAGACCCAAACATCAACAGAATAGGAGATAACAAGAAAGATTAAATGAAAATAGCAATGAATAACACAAAGCAAACCTTCCCTGAAATCGATGCTTCTGTTGTTTGCCTATTACAATCGTACTTTTGCAAATGAAGTGAGCCCTCAGAGAGTGCACTCTTTTAAGCTATGTAGGAAGTCGATGGTAAATGGCTATTGTGATATGCAATGAAGACGAGCTTCAAAGCAAGTATGTGATCTCAAGCTTGTGGATGGTAAAAGGGTGCCAAAGGCGTGCTGGTGATATTTCTGTAGAGTAACGATGCCAAAAGCCTGGATGAATAAAATGGAGGGATGAAGCTTCATTTATAGACTTGGAAGAATGGGAATCAATGATTGAGAAGAAGTGTGAAGATCAACGACTGAGGATGGTTGAGGAATGTGCAACCAGTAGAAATGTGACAAGTGTCCCAGCTCCATCATGAAAGAGGGGATGTGACAAAATTGATTGGAGAGTTAACTCCATTGATTGAACAATTAACAGACTTGATTGATCAGTTAGAAGAGTGGATTATGGGATTGATTGAATTGATTGACCAGTGAACTAGGTTGATTGAGGAGTCAACAGAATAGATTGACCAGTGAACTCAAATGACTAATTAGTTAATAGATTTGATTGATTAGTTAACTAACTTCTGATTTGAGAAGAAATAGGCCATGTGGGTGAGAGAAAAATAGGTAATTAAATATTAAATATATTTAATTATATGTGCAACCTGATGAGGTGGACAAGGTGAGGTGGAAAAAGGTGAGGTGTAAAGGTGAGGTGGATTTTTGAATTTAGAACTTAGGATAGAGGAATTTGGATTAATTAAATAATTTATGATTATTTAATTGTGTAGGACATTTAGAAGAATTTTAATTAAATAAATTGAATTTATTTAATTATGGAACAGTGAATTGATTAAATAAATTTAGAATATTTATTTAATTGGTAGAAGAATAGAATAAATATTTAGAATATTTATTTAGGATGATTTGTGTCATTTTTAGGCATATACATTTTGCCCCTCTTTGATGCAATGCAGTTTACAGCGTTGCTTCAAAGAATAAATAGTCTAACAGTGATATATGCCCCAGTTTGCCCCTGGTACAAGTTATGACGATAGGATGCCCCCTCGGGAGATTGGACGGGAAGAAGCCAGAAGGGCATGAGATGGACAATCTCACGAAGAAGGTTAGGTTTGAAGAAAATGGGTGAAGAAAGAGCTGAATGATATGTGAAGCAAGATAGACTGATAACACACACAAGCAAGTTAGCAAGTATGCACAAGTGATACAAGAACAAACAAGGTATTGCCCCTATCAAGCAGTAAACCAACGATATACTGATAACGATATACGACAGTGTTGTCATGGTGGGGAACGATATATCCCTAGACCAACATGGCAGGTGTGTTATCATGGCGGGGAATGATAGATCCCTAGAGCAACATGAAGGATAGTGTCTGGTTTCAGGAAATGAAGCATGTCGTGTAAGACACGTGTGTTGGTCTGATTTCGACAATGTTACATCCTGTATAAGACAATTGATTGATTAACTGATCAAGTTGGTTTACGACGAGACAAGGATCAAGACCACAGATTGTGATTAGATCATTTGTGCAAGATTGACTTGGCTTGATTGGTATGGATTAAGGATGGACCTATATTTTGATCATTGCTCAGACTGACTGGACAAGGATGAAAGATATGATGATAGATAGAAATATGATTGATAGAAGAAAGACTCGATAGAAGGACTCGCAAGCTTTTGTAAACATTGATACTCTGCATTGTTGGATCTTTATTGCATGGGATATGGATGTATGGATGTATAAATGGATGTATAATGGATGCGAATGGTGTTTGCTTTTAGAGTGCTTTATTTCATCATTGGGCATTGTGTTTTTGGTACATTTTCTGAAATGTTGTAAGTGAATACAAGCATCTAGGTATAATGGAACTGAGATGACCTGAGTACCGCTTACATAGATTTTGATTTAGCAAGTTAATACAAGCATCTAGTTGAAATTGTATCTAGATGACCTAAGTACTTCTTGCGTTTCAACAAACAAGGATTACCCCTGTTCATGTTATACCTTTGATGTCCTCGATGATCGTTTGCTGATCATGTCTTTAGACAAGGCTTCACATTACTAAAGTTTAATCCACAAACAACAAACAAAGAAAGTAATCATGCCCCCCATCATAGCATCTCTAGCTTTTGGCATCCTTGAGTAGCATAGGAAGGTATGATAGCAAAAATCAGGACTCGAACTGTTAACCATGTTTCCGATCTACAAAGCATATGTGCGTTGATATGTGTTTAGTTCTTACCTTAATTTGCATAAAATCATTTAGAAGACCTTGGGTATTTTCTTTGCATTGGATAGGTTAAGATGCTTACAGTCAAGATTTCTGCTTGAGGCATGGGTTCTACTTGTATTTGCTAGCTTGGTGAGAAGATTGCACAATCCTTATTGGGGAGACAGACCCTAAGGGACTGACTTAGTGCCTCGGGGACTCATTGCTAAATGGCCTTGCCTACGTGACGACACAAAGGCAATGTAGTTCAGGGTAAACCCTAATGGACCATGGATGGACTAGAAGAAAGATGACAAGAATGAAGACAAGAAAGGTGGCAAACGGGAGAAAAGGAAGAAATGGAAGCCTCGGGGGCGCATTAGAATAATGGCCTTGCCTACGTGACGGCGCAGAGGCAACGTAGTTCGGACTTGGACCATGGACCTAAGATATGGATCAGATGAGACATGATATGGATTAGACATGGATCAAACAAGATATGAAATGGAACAGATAAGGATCAGATATGGATTAGGCAAGACACAATATGGGACAGATGATACCAATGACAAGGAAACACCACAGATAGGTAGATGTACGGGTGATAAAGAATGGAATGGGTAGGTATGAGGATGGGCAATAGTGGATAGAAGGAACAAGGATGTGATCTCCAAGGACTATGTTGCATAAGAATAACATGCCCCATTGTAGGTAGAGTACCTAGGATTTTTCATGACAATGCTAATGATGATAGGAGGATGAGAGGGTAATGAATGATTTGCATGGTTTGGAGGGGTAAGGTATGCCAAGAGACATCTAAAACATTTGTCAACATTGTGCCCCCAATCTTTATCAAGACCAAAGAATAGAGGAAAGGAAGATTAGATGGATGGATGGGACAGTATAGTTATGTAATGGATAGAGGATAGGATAGGAAATGGTATGAAAGGAAACTGGTAGAGAAAAGTGATATGCTGATGAGACAAGGTGCCCCCAAGTGTAGGGGACATAGAAGATCAACTTACACATGATGCCTGTTTGCCAAGTTTTCATCATGGTACTTATCCAAGGCACCTATTTGCCAGGTTTTCACCATTGAATGAAAGGATTTTTCTTTGCTTTTTTCTTTTTTTCCTTTTTTTTTTTGAATAGGATAAGATGAATGCAGAAGGAAGAGACTCAAGTATCTAGTTCCTTGAAAGGTGATAGTCCCGCTAGAAGGATGTTGTCGCATGGACTATGTCAAGTGTGCTCATAGATGTTGGTAAGGGAGTGCATGAAAGTGAGATATGAGTATGTAGATAGCGGATTATGGAAGGTGCGATAGTGGATGATGATGCAAAATATAGAAGGACTTATGCAAGGATGGAAGGAAGGTTTATGCAAAAGCATGGACCATAGGATGAGGGAGATATGTAGGATAGTAGTGGAGGGGAGGGGAGAGGGAGTTATATGGAAGTGTTGTGGAATGGAAGGGAACCATGACCAACGGTTGCACATACTATGATAAGCATTGAAGCGGATGATGGGAAGGTGGTGTAGGAAGCAATGGAGAGTTTTTCTTGGTGGATGAATGATATAGGCCTTTAGGGACCCACATAGACTTTGCATTGTTTTGATTTTTGTTTGTCATGTGGGATGGAAGGATTTGATACTTGTGGATGGAATTGGAGAAAGTGAATGGTTGGAATTCTTGAGAGGTGGATGCCTCATGTAACTTGAGGGCTTTTTGCTTAGGTACCCAAACTATTTTGTTTTTAGATAGTACCTATGAAGGTATGGGTTTGGGTGTATGCAGCGTTTGTGCAGCTTCTGAGATAATTATTTGTTGCTTGGGGACCCACACTTTTTTCAATTTGGCATTGAGGTGTGTGGGTGTATGCAGCTTTTGATATGGATAATTCTTTGATTCTTGGCTTTTATATCCTAGGTCATGAGGACTCTTAGGATTTGTGACTTTATAGGTAGAGGCATCCACATATTTGTCATTGAATCCCCATGGGATGGTGGAAGTGAGGTTGGTGAAAGCTCCTTGTTTAGACAATATGTGCATTTGTCGGCCATGATTGGGATATTTAGAGGAGTCATAGATGGATGGATAAGGTGTTGGAAGAAGTGGTGGTAAAATGTATGGAGGGATATTAGGAGTTGGAAGTAGCAGAGGTAGATTGGATGGTGGAAGGTGTATGGTCACATGCTTTTGACAATTGTAGGATGATGGAGGTGGAATGGCGACATATGTTTTGGGGATATGATAGGTTTTGCGATGGAAATTCACGAACTTTGGAGGAGTGGAGGAAGTACCAACATCTTGAGATTGTTCACCTTGGGGTATGTATCCAAGGCCATATGAAGGAGGAGAAACATTGACATGGACGGGCTCCAAAATACCTTGTTCATGAAGGCCTAAGCCTTTACCTTGATAGTTCATATGTTGGAGTATGCGGTGGACAACGGGATTATGTGTAGGTGGAACACTAGACACAAGTTCTTTATTGGATGGAGAAGATGAGATAGAGGATAATGGTTGCTGATGTTCTAAGGAGGAACACTCATGAATGAAGGTGGTAAGACCAATGATATATGGTGGGAGATTTGCAGCATGGTCGATAATAGATGGCGGAGGAGTATTACTGGTTTGATCTTCTATGCTTGCTTGGGAGGCAGGTGTCTCATCAAGGGAAGTGGAAGTTGTTGGAACTTGGATAGGACTAGATGGGGTTATAAGCTCAGGACCATGGAATGCATAAAGTGGGCTTAGAGGATCATCATGGTTTGCTTGATCATAGATAGGCTTGTCATCATAGATGGGATCTTGATCATAGATAGGATTTAGCGTGATGGAATTAAGATGCTCTTGTATATGTTCTTCATCAACGATAATATCTTGATCATGGAAAGGATATAGGTTATGGAGAGGTTGGAATTGGATCTCTAGCTCATGTCTAGGATCAAGTTGCTCATGGATAGCTTCTTCATCAAAGATAGTATCTTGATCGTAGAAAAGATAAAGGTTATGCATGGGACAGAATTGGATTTCCTTCTCATGTATAGGTGGTGGGAGATGGATAGGATCAAGTGGCTCATGGAGAGGTTCATTATTATGGATATCATCTTAATCATGGAAAAGATACATGTTATGGATAGGTTGCAAGAAAGTGATTTGATCTTGACTTACACTAGGGATTAATGTTTCCTCATGCTTAGGATTAGACTCTTAACATACCTCTTGGGTTGCTTGAATGGAAGTGGATAGCTCTTGGATAGCTTCTTGGTTGACAACATAGATGTTTGATGGACCACGACTTTGGTTCATGGTAGGAGGTTCTTCGATAAGCTCAAGGGGTTACGAATGACATGAAAGATTTTTGGTAAGGTCAAGGACTAGAATTTGGGGACATGGTTGACTCTCTGCTAGTAGCCCTTGGATCACATCATTGGTAGGTGTATGGATAGGTGAATGAGGGGATTTAACTTTCTCTCTAGCTTTTCTCCAGTTGTATAAATTTGGAAAAACTCTTTCCCACCACTCATCTAATTCTTTTTGGGTCATCCATTTAGAGTTTGAGGAACTAGATGGTGGTGTTGGTGCAGAACTGGTATGCTTTGGGATATGGGTCTTAGAAGACAGTGAAGGAGGACTAGTAGATGGAGTGGTATATGATTTCCAACTTAAGGTGGTGCTTGCCTTGTCATGAGCATCATTAGATGGGAAATAGATGTATGAGTTCGGGGCGAGGCGTAGCTAGTACTGGCACATTCGGCTTGCAAGATTGCCATTTCTTGTTGTAAGACTTGGATTTGTTGAGAAATTGCTATACACTCTTCGAGTGAGGGACCTGAGTTTATTTGTAATTGTAGATATTGGACTTTTTGAGCAAATGCTTCTATTGGTTTGTCATCTTGACAAAAACTGGCAGAAGGCCGAAAAAGCCTACTGTTTTGGATACGTAGCTTCAAAGGCACAATTTTAGAAGGTAAATGCACAACAAGTCAAGGTAAATGCACAATTCTGGCAGAGGATAAATGTGCAACTCTGGTTTCTTTGAATGATTTTGCAAGGTGCATCCTTTTATCCAGCGTAAGGGTAAAATGCAGATCAATCAAATTGAATTATATAAGACCCAAACATCAACAGAATAGGAGATAACAAGAAAGATTAAATGAAAATAGCAATGAATAACACAAAGCAAACCTTCCCTGAAATCGATGCTTCTGTTGTTTGCCTATTACAATCATCCTTTTGCAGATGAAGTGAGCCCTCAGAGAGTGCACTCTTTTAAGCTGTGTAGGAAGTCGATGGTAAATGGCTGTTGTGATATGCAATGAAGACGAGCTTCAAAACAAGTATGTGATCTCAAGCTTGTGGATGGTAAAAGGGTGCCAAAGGCGCGCTGGTGATATTTTTGCAGAGTAACGATGTCAAAAGCCTGGATGAATAAAATGGAGGGATGAAGCTTCATTTATAGACTTGGAAGAATGGGAATCAATGATTGAGAAGAAGTGTGAAGATTAATGGCTGAGGATGGTTGAGGAATGTGCAACCAGTAGAAATGTGACAAGTGTCCCAGCTCCATCATGAAAGAGGGGATGTGACAAAATTGATTGGAGAGTTAACTCCATTGACTAAACAGTTAACAGACTTGATTGATTAGTTAGAAGAGTGGATTATGGGATTGATTGAATTGATTGACCAGTGAACTGGGTTAATTGAGGAGTCAACAGAATAGATTGACCAGTGAACTCAAATGACTAATTAGTTAATAGATTTGATTGATTAGTTAACTAACTTCTGATTTGAGAAGAAATAGGCAATGTGGGTGAGAGAAAAATAGGTAATTAAATATTAAATATATTTAATTATATGTGCAACCTGATGAGGTGGACAAGGTGAGGTGGAAAAAGGTGAGGTGTAAAGGTGAGGTGGATTTTTGAATTTAGAACTTAGGATAGAGGAATTTGGATTAATTAAATAATTTATGATTATTTAATTGTGTAGGACATTTAGAAAAATTTTAATTAAATAAATTGAATTTATTTAATTATGGAACAGTGAATTGATTAAATAAATTTAGAATATTTATTTAATTGGTAGAAGAATAGAATAAATATTTAGAATATTTATTTAGGATGATTTGTGTCATTTTTAGGCATATACAGATACAATTATATTTTGTTGAAAAGAGAGTTTTGAAAATGACTTCTTGTTAAACCCATTATGATAAGAATAAAGTAAAGATATTTTCAAATAGATTATAGACTCTTAGGAGAAAAAAGGGATATGTCTATTAGAAGCTTATTTAAATTCTTATACTTGGAACCATATAAAGAATGAATTTAGTTTTACCAATGATTACCTTAAAAGTCAATCATAAAGATTGTTATAGCCAACGCCTTTTCATAATTCTACTTGTCATACCAAGTTATCAAGTGGGTTTTACCCCTCGAATGTGAAAATGAAAGTTAATCTGTGTTTTTATCATAGTCTTGGGGGTCGACTTGTTATTCTAACCTGTACATTTAGGCCAAAAACTAAATTGTCACCCCCATATTTTTGTGCACAATAGCAACTTTAAAGATGACAAGATAGGTTCATTATTTGATTAGTTGAGTTAGAAGTTTAGTTAAGGATTGGTGTCTCCATTCTACTGAGAACAATGTTGAAGGAATAATATCATGGGAAATGGCTCTATTAAGTCTTTCAACACTAAAGATATTGTGATTCATTTTCTAGTGTACCGACAAAAAACTTTTTCGAACCAATGTGTATATTCAAAAGATAAATGGCATGTAGATTAATTAGACCCTCTCAAAAACTAGTAACAACTAGAGATATTTTAGTAACCTAGATTTCTTATCTTGTCTCAAAGGTAGTAAAGATTCCAAAAATTACATTATACCTAAGCTTATGCGACAAATAATACCATTATGTTTAAGTAACTGTCAAGCCAGTAAGGCTATAATATTATCTTGCTATATCAACTATAGGATTTCGATGTAATTCAAGTCAAGTTGAGGTGGGTGAACGCAATGACTGTTTTGTTCACAACGTTAAACACTATTAGAAACCTTTCACCAAGGTAATGCACTTGCCTCTAGTACATTGTTAGTTCATTGTGATTGGATGTCGTAACTTGTCGATGGTCATACTTGACTAGAGGGTATCTAGGGGTGCATGATAATAAGTTGCAAAAGTCACAACTCTAATACTCAGATGGCAAACAACATTGGTCATCCTAAGTCTATCCTCCTCGAGTGGGGTAGGGCCACTTCTAGTTAGGAAGGTGTACAAGAGACCGACGGTCTATGGATGGAGGTAAATCTCTCTAAAGATACTTTCTCTCCCATCATTCAGAGGCTTGTGGAGGCTTGAAATGTGAAGGTCGACAATTAAGATGCAGTGAATCATGGTAAGATTTGAATTGATAAATTCTTCCTTTGAAAATATTGTCATATTGTTAAATCTTGGAAAAGAATTAAACTCATGGTGAAATGAAGAAGTATATGATTTCTATTTAAGGGATAGTTTTACTTCTTTAATTTTAAAAAAAAATTATACTACCTATTAACCCCTTTTAAATTGGTACTTGGTAATAAGTTAGATTTGAGTTGAAATTTTATTTTGGATATTACATATGGTATCAGAGCTAAACCAAATTTGGCACTAGGGCTTATGAGTCCACTAAGCTGACCTAGAATTGACATTATGTGAGTAGCTAATGTTTTGATTTATTGTCCCAAGATGGTACGTCTTAAACAAACTGCAAGGAAATCCTTCATTGGTAAGGAACGTTACTTGTAGGCCAATCAGAAACATCTTGTGATGATTAAGACTATTCAGGGGATGAATGATGAAAATGATATCTGGTTAGATGATATGGAAACCCTTATCGATGCTCTAAGGTGATTTAAATGAGTCAAGAAGGAACTCCTAGAAACTGCTAAGATGGCAGCCTAGTTTATGAGTGACTCATGCCCTGATAGCATACCAATGGTCATGAGGGATTCTTGTATACCACCTAAAGCTGAAATCATTGTACTTTCATCTAGTAGTGAATATGAGGGTTATACACCCCATGAATATGTGTTGGACAATGAATCCAAAGGTTACACCCCTCTTGTAAATATTGAGTGAAACGTGAAAATGTACCTACCCACAAAGAATGTATATTCTTGTGTAAATTATAATAAAAACAATTTTGTTTTTTTGTAATTAACCATGGTTATGATCAATTGTTATGTTATGGTTTTATAAGAAATGTTAAATTATAGGAACTAATTGGTAACTTGTTAATATCAGGTGTGAAATCATACAAATATGGACCAATTAGGATTTAATGAGAGAGAAGATCAGGAAGATCACAACTCTGAGGCCCACTCTACTGATAAACTAGATAGAATTCTCAATATGCTTGCTGAAACCAAGGAAAGGTTGGGCAATTTAGAAAAGAAAGTGAACGAAACTGGAAACATAGAGGGTGAAAATGAATACTCTTATAATGTGAGTGGAAGTAGACATCGAGAACATGGCACAACTAGTGAAAGAAGTGAAGATACTGAGTCCTAGAGAGAAACAAGGATAAACTTACTTTGGAATTATCAAAGGACATGAAAAAGATTATTCCTCCAAAGTTTGATGGGACAAAAACATGAGATGCGATAGAAGCATGGCTAACAGAGATGGAGAAATACTTTGAGATTAGGAACTATTCAGAGGTAACCAAGGCAGTCTGGGTGGCATATCAATTTTCAAGAGAGGCATCCACATGGTGGATGAACAAAAAGATGGAGTTGAATTCAAGCTCCTTGAAGGTGACATGGAGTGAATTTGTAGAACTTTTTCAAAAAAGGTGGTTGCCATAGCTTTATTTCAATCAAAAACTAACAAATTTCTAGAATCTCTAATAGGGAGATCTATCAGTGGTCGAGCATGCAAAGAAGTTCACTTATTTGTTGAAATATGTTCCTCAGTACCAAAAGGATGAAAGATTTAGGATCAAGAAATTCACTATGGGTCTAAATCCTTAGATTGGCGAGGAGGTAGAAGTACATGGTCCGACTACAATGGACCAGGTATATGAGAAAGAAATTAAGCAAGAACAAAAGATAAAGTCCATTTTTGCTTATCGTGAAAGGAAGTGTAAGAGATTTAATAAGAATTTAGATGAATAGTCGTATAAGAAGAAGAATGACAAAGGATATGGAAACAAAAGAAACAACAAGGGAAATTAGAAAAATAAAGGAGGATTTGGTAATGATCGAAGAAAAGAAGACTATAAAAAGAATGATAATTTTAAGAAATGACGATGCTATGGGTAGACCAACTGAGAAGAGAGGTCCGCTTGGAGGTTGTTTTTCTTGTAGTGGAGATCATTATGCTAATCGTTATCCTGATAAAAATTAGAATGGGTAGCAAAGGAACACGGTACTTCCTTCACAGTAGGCAACTTTTCAATAGAGGATTCACACTGCCCTTGACAATCGACAAGACAAGTATCAGATTACTCCCATTGAGATGTCAAGTACTTTATTCTGAGTCCCCATTTCTATTCTAATTGATACTAGTGCAACTAAAAATTTTGTGTCACCTAGAGTCTTAAGTAAATTTCCTAGAAGAGCTGGCTATATGTCTAAACCATGGATTGTAGAATATACAAACCAAACCAAGGCTCAGGTAGAGAAATGTTTGTTTGAAACCAGGGTTGATTTCCCAAGTTTCTCAATTGAAGTGAACCTGCATGTAGCACCTTTAGCCTCTTATGATGTCATTATAGGAATGAATTGGTCATGGAAGCATATGGCCAAAGTGGACTATTTTTCTAAATCAATTGAATGTTTAGATGATGTGGGGAATAAAGTTAACTTTCACTATATCCAAAGTGAAGTAAAGATTAGGTCTATTTCTCCCAAACAGTTAAAAAGGGCTAGGCGTAAGGGATGTCAAATTTTTGCGGTCAAAATGGAACAAGTTAAAGAAAGATTCAAGAAACAAATAGAATCTTTTGAGGAAAAATACTCCTACGTCTACAATTTTCAAGATGTGTTCCTAGAAGAACTACGTGGTTTGGCTCTAGAAAGGATTTTTTATTTTATCATAGACATCAAACTAGGATCTGAGCCAATTTTCAAAGCTCCATATAGAATGACAACCATCGAGCTAATGGAATTAAAAGCTCAACTACAAGAGTTACTAGAAAAAGGTCTAATTAGACCAAGTGTATCACTGTGGGGAGCTCCAGTTATTTTTGTCAAGAAGAAAGACAGAACCCTTAGGCTATGTATAGAGTATCAGATGCTTAATAAAGTAACGATAAAGAACAAGTACCGACTACCATGTATAGATGATTTGTTTGATCAAGTGCATAGTCTTGCAATATTTTGAGGAAAAATACCCCTACCTCCGCAATTTTCAAGATGTGTTCCCAAAAGAATCACCTGGTTTGCCTCTAAAAAGGATTTTTGATTTTGCCATAGACATCAAACTAGGATCTAAGCCAATTTCCAAAGCTCCATATAGAATAACAACCATTGAGCTAATGGAATTAAAAGCTCAACTAAAGAGTTACTGGCGAAAGGTCTAATTAGACCAAGTGTATCACCATGGGGAGTTCTGATTATTTTTGTCAAGAAGAAAGATGAAACCGTTACGCTATTTATAGCTTAATAAAGAAATGATAAAGAATAAGTACCCACTACCATGTATAGATGATTTGTTTGAACAAATGTGCAGTGCTGAATATTTTCAAAGATAGATTTGAGATTAGGATATCATCAATTGAGACTAAAGGATGAAGGCATTCATAAGACAATATTTAGAACAAGGTATGGACATTATGAGTTCACTAGGTTGCCATTTGGGTTATCAAATGAGTCAGCTGCCTTCTTGAATCTCATGAATAGTATTTTTAGAGATTACCTCGACAAGTTTGTTTTAGTTTTTCTAGATGATATTTTGATATATTCGAAAAATGAGGAAGAACATAGACAACAGCTTCAAATTCTATTACAATGGCTGAGAGAACACAAGTTGTATGCGAAACTCTCCAAATGTTCTTTCTTTCAAAGAGAAATTCATTATTTAGGGCATATTATATTTGTAGAAGGGATATTAGTCAACCCAGCTAAAATAAAGGCTATTCTGGAATGGCCAGTACCTACCAATGTTCAAGAAGTCTGAAGTTTTATGGGTTTGTCTTGCTATTATAGGAAATTTGTTTTAAATTTTTCAAGTATTGCAAGTCCAATTACTTCATTGCACAGAAAAGGAAAATGGTTTGAATGGTGAAGCAAATGTTAGAAAGTATTTGACTTATTGAAAGAAAAGTTAATAACAACCCCAATCTTGAAAGTTCCTGATCCTAAAGGACAATTTGAAGTTATAATAGATGCTTCTAGAGAAGGATTAGGAGGCGTACTCATGCAAGATGGGTGCATAATAGCCTATGAGTCAAGAGAGTTAAAACATTATGAACAAAATTATGCCCCACATGATTTAGAATTGGCAGCACTGATTCAAACTCTTCAGATGTGGTAACACTATTTATTGGGAAAGACATTCATATTGAAATTAGATAATCAAAGTCTTCGATTCATATTCTCACAACCCCATCTTAATGTGTGACAAAGGAGGTGGTTAGAGCTAATATCAAATTATGATTTTGAAATAAGTTACATTAAAGGTAAGGAAAACCAAGTAGTTGATGCTCTAAGAAGAAGAAGACACATAGCTTCTATAGTCTCCATTCATGCTAATTTCAAGGACCTATTATTGCAAAGGTTACCTGGAGACGAATACTATGAATAGGTTAAGCAAGCTTTACAAATCAATCCTGAGGACTCGAGATATGATGGATTCCATATTGAGTCAGATGGATTAATGAGATTTAAGGGAAGAATCTATGTTCCTAATTCTGAGGAACTAAGAAACCTAGTATGGAAGGAAGTCCATTATGAACCTTATTCCAGACATTCAGGAGTAACAAAACTCTTAGTAGATATGAAACTATTGTACTTCTAGAAAGGGATGAAAGGTGACACATCAAGGTTTGTGGCAAGTTTTTTTAAGTGTCAAAGAGTAAAGGCAGGACATCAACATCCTGCCAGATTGTTGTACCCTCATGATTTTCCAGAATGGAAATGGCAAGTTATAAGTATGAATTTTGTACAAGGATTACCAATGTCAAGAAATAGATATGATGCAATTTTGGTTGTACTTGATAAACTAACTAAAGTTGCATACTTTATTCCTAGAAATTTGACTGATGGAGCTCCTTTGTTGGCTCACAAGTTTGTTCAGGAAGTGTTTAGGTTACACAGGGTACCTGAAAAGATTATATTCGATAGAAATGCTTGAATAACCTCTAGGTTCTGGCAAACCTTATTTTCAGCACTCAGGACTAAGCTCAATGTGAGTACTACTCATCATCTTGAAATTGATGGATAAACAGAAAGGGTTAACCAAGTCTTAGAGGATCTACTGAGAATGTATTGCATGGATTAGCAATAAAGGTGGGAGGAATATTTACCTCTAGTAGAACTTGTATACAATAATTCCTATCATTCTGCCATTAAGATGGCACCATTTAAAGAATTATATGGAAGGAAATGTAGAACTCCTATAAGCTGGGATAAACTAGAAGATATGATAAGCATTGGTCCAGAAATGCTAGCAGATATGGAAGAGAAAGTAAAAATGATTAGGAAAAGGTTGGCAGATGCCAACGACAAGAAAAAGAGTTATGCAGATTGCAAACAGGTGCTTAGGCAATTTTCTATTGGAGAGAAAGTTCTCTTATGGGGTAAGCCCCATAAAAGCTCTATCAAGTTTGGTAAATCTTCAAAGCTAGCTCCTCGATATGTGGGACCCTTCAAAGTCCTTGACATTTATCAATCCAGTGGCATACAAAATTTCTCTACCTCCAGCCTTATCTAAGATACATAATATTTTTCATGTTTCATATCTAAAGAAGTATTTTGTAGGAAATGACCACATACTTGGCTGGAATGCTTTATAGATGCAAGTGCCATGAGTGGTTGTGATCGAACCACTCAAGGTGCTTGAAACATGTAAGCTTGGCTTGCATAATCAGGAAGTCTTGCAATGCAAAGTTCAGTAGGATCAATATGGTGAGGATAGTGCCACTTGGGAGGACTATAATGAAATCCACAAAAAAATTCCTTATCTTTTTTTAAATCATTAATGTTAAACTATAATTTCTTGTTTCTTGTTAAAATTATGTTTTGATAAACTCAATCATCGGGGATGATGATTCTTTAGGGGAAGGATATGTTACATTCCCTTTTTGGATTTAGTTTTACTACTTATTTTTACTAATTTCATAGATAGAATAGACATGTGAATAAGTTTAAGATTATGGGAAAACAATGTTGTGGTTAGAAGAATTAATTTGATGAAATCATGGTTTTATCACTTGAGTATGATCAATTTGATGTTATGAATTAAAATGCCTTTTCAATATGGAAAAAAATGAAATAATGTGATGTTAATATGTTTTGACTGGGATATCGGTACTTTGACCACAAATTGTATGTGAGAATGTTTTGATAGGAATGGATGGAATAGGCTCTCTATGAAACAAAGAGGAGAGAAGGTATCTTCGGGGAAGGGGAGAATAGACCCTGGAATATCAATGGGTATTTTCCACTGAGTACACATCAGACAGATCAACATAGTTGACTCGAGGTAAGTCATGATTTTTAGTTAAGTCAAGGTTATCGATGAAGTCATTATGAGTTGTAAGGGTAAGTCACTCTTTGTTACGTCATTGTGGAAAAACAACATTGTCTGTCCAAACGTCATTGTCGCGATGAGTAAGATTGATCGATAATTGCATCGTAATATCATGAGTTCATGTTTCCAATTATGGATGATAGATATAAATGTCAGGAATGTGTCATATGTTATGTCTTGTTAAGTTTTCTCAACATAAAATGTTGACAGTGGTTTGTAGAGTGGGAGATAAAACTTGACCCTGAAATGTCGATCGTACACTTTGTCGTTGTGAGAGGAACCTCCTACAACAATATAATGAAAAATGAATGAAATAACAGAAATAGCAGAAATATAGAAGGAATTTATTGATCGCAGGCCACTTCAAGGGGGCAACCTCCTTTGAGCAAGCTCAATATAATAAATTTGTGGATGCCTTCATTGGCCTCAACACGTACTTATATACTAAATCTAATCTAAACAACTATTACTTCCCATGAATGTGGGATAATACAATATGCTCAATATGCTCACGGGACTACTTACAAAGCATATGCATCCAACTGTAATATACTAAAAAAGTAAAGAGAAGGGATAAACATGGGTTCCTAACATCCCTTCCCTCTTAGAAAAGCTTTGTCCTCAAAGCTTAAGATGTAGAAATTGTTACTGATTCTGAAGGAGTAATTCCCATGTATCATCCTCTAGTTGTATTCCGTGCCACTGAATTAAGACCTCTATGATGGATTTGGAGTGCAGCTGATGAGTGCATCTGTCTAGGATTGCCTCTAGCTCTAGAATGATGGATCCTTCATTATCCAGTTCTAGTAAAATAGTTTGTGCTCTGACATTGGTGCCAAGAACTTTCTTTAGACAAGAGACATGAAATATTGGATGAATGCGGGAAGAAGGAGGAAGCTCCAATTTATAGGAAACTGACCCAATCTTCTATAGAACCTTATATGGCCCATAGAACTTTGGAACCAACTTATGACACCCTTTTAGTTTCATGGATGATTTCTTGTATGGTTGTAGACAAAGAAAAACCATATCACCTACTTGAAAAGTGCACTTAGAATGGTGCTGATTAGCTTGTTGTTTCATGCGATTTCTTGCCATGCGAAGATTTTCCTGCAAGATGCAAAGAATTTGATCCTGGGTTCAGAGAACCATGTCAACTGCTTGAACTGGTGAACTACTGGGGGTGTATGGAAGGAGCACTGGTGGTGCCTGACCATAGACTTCTTCATATGGAGTCATTTTAGATGTAGTGTGGTAGAAGGTATTGTACCACCATTCAGTGAGAGTGAGCCACTTTGCCCATTGATGTTCTTGTTATGAGGTGAAGCAATGAAGATAAGTTTCCAAACATTTGTTGATAATTTTAGTCTGATCATCTGTTTGTGGGTGATACCCAGAACACATCTTCAGTTTGGTGCCAGTGAGTCGAAATAGTTTTGTCCAAAAATGACTGGTGAAAGTTGCATCATGATCTGAGACAATGGAAGAAGGGATGCCATGAAGATGGAAGATTTGGTCCATGAAAATTTGTACGACTGAGGAGGTTGTATAATGATGGCTAAGGGCACAAAAATGACTATATTTGGAGAGGTGATCAACCACAACTAAGATCACTATCTTTCATCCAGATTTAGGGATCCCTTCAATGAAATCCATAGAAATATCTATCTAAATCCATGTAGGGATGGACAATGGTTCGAGCAATCCAGGAATGAGGTTCATTTCACCTTTGTTGCATTGGTAGGTATCACATTCAACCACCATTTATTGAATTGCCCTTTTCATTCCCTTCCAAAATAAGTTACACTGTGCTCGCTCATAAGGTTTGAGAAACCTAGAGTGCCCTGCTGAGGGAGAAGCATGGAGTTCATGGAAGACAGCCTGCTGAAGATCTGTGCTTTGGGGAAGCACCAGATGACCCTTGTATCACAGAGAAGAACCATCCCAAGAGTAATATAGTACAATAGAAGGGTTAGTGGTGAACTGTTGAATGATTTGAGATAATGAAGAGTGATTGACATAGCCCTATTGGACAAATTCCAACAAATTTGGAACAAGCATAGAAATAGTTGAAAGGGAAGCTTGGTCATCAAATGTGCGAGAAAGAGCATCTACCATAATATTGTCCTTACCCTTCTTATAATTGATCTTAACCCATGAGTTTTTTGACCCATTTCTGTTGTGCTGGGGAGGAGACCCATTGTTCTAGGAAATATTTTAGACTCTGGTGATCAGTCTTCATTCAAAAATGATTCCCTAGTAGGTATGGCTGCCAATTATGTACTGCATGGAAAATAGCCATCATTTCCTTCTCATATGTAGAGAGTACTAACTTCTTGCCAGAAAGGGCTTTGCTACTGAATGCAATGGGATGTTCTTCTTGAAGGAGAATAGCACCAAGTCCATTGCCGCAAGCATCAGTCTCAATAGTGAAGGTCTTGGAAAAATCTGGCATAGCTAGAACAGGTGTAGTACACATAGCTTGTTTTAGTTTTTCAAATGCACACTCAGTAGCTTGTGTCCAGATAAAAGCATCTTTTTTTAACATAGCTATTAATGGAGCTACAATCTTCCTGTAATCCTTGACAAACTTATGATAGTAGCCAGTAAGCCCCAAAAAACCCCAGAGGCTATTGAGTGTCTGAGGATGCAGCCAATTTGTCATGGCATCTATTTTTGTAGGATCCACACAAACCCCTTGGGCTGAAACAATATGCCTGAGATACTCCACTTCCTTCTAGTTAAAAACACATTTAGACTCCTTTGCAGAGAGATGATGATCATAGAGAAGATGCAGTATGAGATCCAGATGTTGGAGATGCTCAGCCCATGTTTTATTATAGATGAGGATATCATTAAAGAAGACTAGAATGAATTTCCGTAGGTAGGGCCAAAATATTTTATTCATCAATGCCTGGAATGTTGAAGGAGCATTAGTGAGGCCAAAGGGCATGACCAAAAACTCATAGTGGCCATCATGTGTGCTAAAAGCTGTTTTAGGGATATCATCTTCATGAACCCAAATTTAGTGATACCCAGAATGGAGATCCAACTTGGAGAAAAAATGAGTGCCATGAAGCTCATCAACAATAGGAATTGGAAACTTATCCTTGAATGTGATGTGATTAAGTGCTTGAAAGTCAATGCAAAGGCACCATGACCCATCTTTTTTCTGGATAAGAAGAACTAGTGAAGAAAATGAACTAGTACTAGGGCGAATAATACCTTGCTTTAGTAAGTCTCGAACAAGCATCCCAATCTCTATCTTTTGATGAAATGCGTAGTGGTAGGGCCTAATGTTGGGAGGAATGCTTCTAGGAAGGAGCTAAATACGGTGGTCCTCTGGTCATGAAGGTGACAATCCCACTGGTTTAGCAAAAACACATGCATACCTATCCAAAATTTGTTGTAGATCTGAAGGAGTAGTGGAGACCACTGATGGTTGCATCTAAATGGAATGGAGCTGAGCGATGACACCATGTGAATTCTTCTTAAGAAGATTTTCCAGGCGATGTGAATTTATGATGCTGAGAGACCCTGGTTGTAAGCCCTTCAATGTGTGTTTTTGTCCCTTGTCAGAAAATTGCATCCAAAGTTTAGCAAAATCCCATAAGATGGGTCCAAGTGTGTGTAACCATTGGGCACCCAAAACCACATCACATCTGCCTAAGGGCAAGGAAAACATGTTAGAGCGCAGGCTATAATCTCCCATAGAGATACGCACATTGTGACACTTCCCTTTACAAGGTAATGTGCTCCCATTGGAAATCATGACTTCAAAGATGGAACAAGGATGGACAAAACAATCAGCCTATTTGGCAATCTGAGGGTGCATGGAGTTATGAGTGCTACCAGAATCAATGAGTATTGTAAGAGGGAGCTTCTTGAAGAAACCTTTCACCTGCATGGTTTGTGGGGTGGTGACTCCTGCTAAAGCATGGAGAGAGATCTCTGGGTGGTCTTCCTGAGAAGTAGGGTCAACAAGTAGCTACTGAGTGTCGACCTGATCATCCACTGTATCCTGAGCATCTGCATAAACTTTAGTTTCAGGCAGAGAATCCACATCTAAGAGATAGAGTTTTTTCTCAACATATCTATGTCCCCGAGTTAATTTCTCATCACAATTATAACAAAGCCCTTTTTATCTACGTGCCCTCATCTTTTCTTCAGTCAAATGCTTGATAGGTCTTGTTCTATGAGCTGGCGTTATTTGAGGTCATTGGGAAGCTATATTTCTGAATGGAACAAAACTGGATTCAGATTGTTGTTGAGCTGTGATCTTGTCCTCTGCCAACTTAGCCAATCCTAGGGCTTCCATCATTGTACTGGGACAAAACATTTTAACCTCAGAGTGAATTGCATCGTTCAGACCACTAACAAAACAACTCCTAAAGAATTCATCAGACAATCCCTCTATGTGATTGGTCAATTTTTCAAATTATGTTTGATATTCTCTCATAATGCCTGTTTGGTGCAGTTTAGTGAGTGCTCCTGTGAAGTCATCAAAAGCACTAGGGCCAAATCATTGCAAAACAAGTTTGCAAAATTCTGTCCATTTTGGCTCTTCATGAGCCTTGATGTACCAACAGAACCATTGAAGGGCTTCATGTTTCAAATGAAAGGAGGCAAGTGGGACTTTGTTGACATCAAAAGTATTATGTAGACTGAAATATTGTTCTACCTGGTATATCCATCTAGTCGGATCATCACCATTTTAGCGAGGAAAATCAAGCTTTGACCCATGAAAAATTGTTGGAAGAAGAAAACTCTGTAGAAGACTCTGGCTGCCATCTATTATTCATGGTTGAATGCTGAAGATTGAGGCTGAGAATTTTTTCATCCAAATCTTGGAGTTTGGTCTTTAGGTCTGCAAGTTCATCCTCCATGCTTTTTGCTCCTACGCGAGTGACAACCATAACCAGAAGTTTTTTTTTTTTTGCAAATGGGTAGAAAAACAAAAACAAAAACTTTTTTAGTAAAGGAAAATTTGGATTTGGGAAAAAAATCTGATGGGTAATTGGGGTTTGACTAGGTTTTTGACACTTTCTAAGGGACAGGGAAGTAGAAAATGGGGATTTTAGAAGTGAGGTAAAAGAATGGGAAAATTTGTCCAAGAGGGACAAAGGAGCAGAAATATGAAATGAACACTATGGCAAGATTTGAAGGTTATTGGGTGAGAATCGAAGAAGTTACGACAAACCCTAAATTTAGACAAATATGGGATTTCTGGCTTTGATAAGTGGAATTTGGGATAGGGCCCTTAGGGAAGGAAATATGCAGAATGGAATTTCAGGGGTTCCAGCAGAGTTTGAGAGGAAACGGAGCTAAAGAAAGAAAGATATGGCGAAAAAATGGGATTTTTTTTTAAACGATCTACAAACTACTTTGGACGGATTCAATCTACAATTTTTTGGTTGTTAATAGACATGGGCCCCAAGTATATTTGGCTTCCTAAAGGTTTAGGTAAAACTAATAACTGCTTTTCCACAAACGACAACTCTTGGTTTACCTCATGGATGAGAACTAGTCAATCAGGTAGGGGCCATTGCCCTTTTCGCTAGCAAGTCCTCTCAATGGGCTAGCTACTTCAGGGTTCCTGTGGTACTCCTCACAATGCATTTTAGGGCTATGCCCAGGCACTTCCCATAGTTAAGTAGATTTGGATTATTCCCTGATCTGAACCTGCAATTGAAATGAACAATACAAATGCAAAAAAAGAGCTACTATAATAATCAAAATGCCTGGAGGCTACTGCAAAAGAAAAATTTGATAGAAATTCCACCCAGCTAGCCCAAGAAAGTGCTTTGATACCAGATGATAGGAACCTCCTGCAACAATATAATGAAAAATGTATGAAATAATAGAAATAACAGAAACATAGAAGGAATTTATTGATCGCAAGCCACTTCGAGGGGGCAACCTCCTTTGAGCAAGCTTAATATAATAAATTCGTGGATGCCTTCATTAGCCTCAACACGTACTTATATACTAAGTCTAATCTAAACAACTATTACTTCCCATGAATGTGAGATAATACAATATGCTCAATATGCTCACAGGACGACTTACAAAGCATATGCGTCCAAATGGAATACACTAACAAAGTAAAGAGAAGGGCTAAACATGGGTTCCTAACACGTTGCAATCTCATATTAGCTCCAAATCACCATCGTCATAACATCTTATGTGCGTGCAACGAAACATGGTTAATCCCATCGAGGATAACGTCGTGAAATAGGTTTTAATAACATCTTAAGTTTATATGAATGTCAAGTGTTATACCATTGTTTTAATCATAATGATAAGGTATAAACAAAATATATATTTATGTCTTTGATTGCCACTGAGAGCAAAGGCAAAGATTAAAAAAATGTTGTTATTAATCAAGCATTAGCTCCTTGGACTATGTTATTAATCATTACTTCTTAATGTCACTATATACCATAATATTTTAATCTTTCTAAGCTTCGATGGAGGTCAATAAGACCAAGAGTTGATACCAAACCATTTCACGATAGCAATATTTGTCCTTAGCTCGTAAACTCAATTTAAGTGGAGTGGCATAAAGCCAATAACCATTTTTGCCACCTCGCTAATTGTTTCATCATTTAACCAAAAACCATGATGGCTTGTAAGATAGAAAACAGATGCCATCATGAGTGGACCAACATGAAGGCAATCTATAGTTGAGTATGTTTTAAGCTTATCGAAAAGGATAAGCCACGGGTAGTTAGGGTTAGTAAAAAAATGGTTATCTTCCCACTCACCAACCTTGAGAGCATTCAAGAGTCTTGAGACATAGGAGAATGGGATTAGTTTGAAGGAGCATGCAAAAGCATAAGCAGCAACGTGATTCAAGAGTTGGTGAGGACACAAAAACCAAGCGGGAAGCTACAGTGAGAAGTTTAACCATCAGGTTCCCATTCTCTTCTATTTGAATCTGCTATGATTTATATAGGTTGTTATTGAAATCAACCGAAGTCTAAGTATCATTTGCTAATGTATTATGATTAATAATCAATCTGGAGTGTAAATGAAAATCTTGTTTTATGCCATATTTTCCATTCAAAACAAACTATAGCTGATGTCTTCTTTTCACATGATGATGTTGGCAAGAGACACTATATGGATTCATGGTTGTTGTCATTAATGGCAACAAAGATCATCCCACATATCCCCAAGTCATGGTGTGTCTCTACCGGAAGTCAGAATAAAGATTGTTGTGGTCCGGTGAACAAGAACAGAGCATGTGGCAAGGTCCGACAGATTGGTCCGGATCTCTCAGAGGAAGTGTCTTGGTGTAGTGCAGATTTGGGGAAGTCAAGAGGACTACCTTGAGTGGTATATTCCAAGGATTTAGCCTCCGGTGATGGACAAGGAAAAAGATATGAATAGTTGAGTACCAGATTTCTGAGAGACAGTGAAAACAGAGGATGAACTGACTGACAGAGTATCAGACTACTTTCCAGATGTGTTACTGTTGATGATAAAGGTTGTGAAGGCAGGAATCATGTTTGGCCGACATGATTAATGATATCTACAAGTATATGCTTGATCCGCATTGCTTGGTGAGCAAGGATTCAGCCGACAGAACAGAGTTTGTAAGAAACTAGACTGTTCCGGATGCCGACTAGAAAGGTGATGAAATTACTTGTGCGGATATATATAGAGGATGGATTTAGTTGTGAAGTGTGTGACTATGTCAAGAATATATACGAAGAAGAGCAGAACAGAGCAGAAGTACCAAGACAGATCCGGTATGTGAAAGGATAGCAGAATAAAGAACAGAGAAAAGATGAAGTGCAGCAGATTAGTGTACTGAGCCTAACCGGAACTGAACTCCAGCATATGCAGATGCTTCCAATCAGTTCAAGACTATGATTCTTATCACTTTGTAGATAGTGTGTCTTCTTGTAGGCAGTGGGCCTCTTGTGAGCAGTGTGCTCGGGCAGTGAGCCCTAATTGGCAAGTGCCATTTTGTAATTTCCTATTCTTCTAACAGAGAATAATTTTGGGTTAATCACCCCGTGGTTTTCTCCCTTAACAGGGTTTCCACGTCAAAAATACTGTGTCATGTGTTTCTTATTTCATGGTAATGTTTTTGTGTTTGATTCAATGCTACATTAATTAATAAGAAAGTTCAAAAAGGAAATAATTAGGATAACTGATTCACCCCCCCCCCCTCTCAGTTATCAACAATTGGTATCAGAGCTAAGTTCCTCCTAATAGAGCCTAACAGCTTGAGGAAGATCTGGGAGTTCAAATGGATGCATATGGTTTAAGGGAGCAACTCAAGACTGCTCTTGAGGATCTTGAATAGTCAAATTCTGAAGTCAATGAACTAAAGGAAAGACTCAAACAGGCTGATGAATTCATGAGAGAATTAAAAGACAAATTAAGTCTCTCTATGAAAAAGAGAAAGGAGCTGCTCCAACAGTTGGCAAGACAAAGTGAAGAAAGCAATACAAATGAAGAATTGACTGAGCAAACCAAGTTATGTGAAAAGTTATCAAAAGAAGTCATTATGATAAGACATGAAATGGAATCAGGAACTATAAAGTTTACTCAAGAGATTGAAGAAAAAAGAAAGGCTGAAGACAATCTAAGACAATCTCTTAAAGAAAAATCAGAAGAATGCCACCAGATGGACAGGATTATCAGACATCTTGAATCTGATCTTGAAGATGCCAAAGATAATGAAGAAAAACTTGAGGATCAAATTGCCTCTCTCAAAAGAGACCTTCAAACAGCAAATGAATATAAAGAGAAATTCAAGATAAGTTCTGCTCAACTTGAAGTTCTTCTTGGAAGTCAAAAAGGGACAGATGACAAGTATGGTTTGGGATATGAGAAAGGAGAAAGCTCCGGATCCGGTCAAAAGAATTTTGCATCATAAAATCCAAGAAACAGGCCTAGAAGACCTCCGGTAAGACAGCCCAATGCTCAAAGATATTCATCTTTCAATGGATACTGCCACAGCTGCAACCACTTTGGTCACAAAGCTAATCAGTGCAGAAAGAGAATGAATCAGATTAATTCATCCTTCTCCGGACAGTGCTTCAACTGCAAAAGGTATGGACACAAACCCCATGAATGCAGAAATATGCAAGTAAACAAATCATTCAAAGGTAGATGCTTTACATGCAATAGAGTAGGTCATATGGCTAATCAATGCAGATCAAGAGGATATCAGTCAATTATGCAAAGAAATGTTATTTGCCAAATCTGTAATAGGTCCGGTCATAATGCTAAAGTCTGCAGAAGCAAGAATCAGGACAAAAGAGGTCCGGTGTATAATCAGAATCAAGACAAGGGTAAACAAAAGATGAATGCGGATGAAGTTAGGAATCAGATGAGCAAGATTTGGGTGAAGAAAAGTTCAGAGAATGTAGAGGTTGGATCCGCACCAGACTCTGGTGCTGATATTTCTTCCGGAAATTAAAAAGTTAGCTCTGGCTTAGGGGGAGACTTAAAGAAAATCCTGTTCCCCCAGCCAATCAAGTGGTGCCTGATGTGGCACAAGATGCGGAGTAAAAAGTTTAAAGATATAAGTCTTGAGACGATCCAAATAAGATTTCAGAGGTCCGCATGGAGTTATAAAGAAGCTGTGATCGATCAAGTAAGACCTGTTCCGGGAGATGCTCCGGTATGACAGAGGATTACAAAAAGGTCCAGAGAAATCTGGAAGTGCACTATCTTATTCTGTAGATTGGACAGAGTGTTTGGGATGTTCTTTCAATGTGTCACCTTGATTTATTCATGATTGAAAGATCCGGATGATGTTCACAGATCAGGACTGATCCGGGATGCTCCAAGCTATCCGGACAAGGCAAACCGGAATAATATAGGTGAAGCATTTATTGCAAACAGATATTAGGGTTTGCGGAGCAATATAAGGGATTTCTCAAAGATCATTTGCTCATTCTGCACTCAAGAAGAAGCGAAAAGTGGAGCTCTGCAACAAGATTCATCAAGCACACCAAAGATCTCCTGCCGAAGTCATTGCATAAAGAAATCAATCCCACCACTCCGTGCAAACCGAAGGTGCATAAGGTATTCTCCGTTTTTCATTATCTCACTGCAAATCTTTGAAGAATGGCTACTCCAAATATAGTTAAGATCTCTGATAGACCTCGCCCCACATTCAAGAAACAGCCTTACAAATCATTGGAGGTAGATCCACTAGGAGCCTTCTCTAGTGTTCCTCATGGTGTATTGCATACGGAAGATATTAGGGTTTACATCCATGCGAATCTTGAAGACTTTGGAGAATCAAAGCTGATGGATATCTATCACAAACAATTGGTAGATGACTCCTTTGAGATCAAACCTCAGTACAAAGCCATCTGGGACAAACACTTTGCACAGTGCATTCATTTCCCCTGTTTTGAAGAAGATGAATGGGTCCGGTATGTACTAAGTAGAGTACATGACAACTTCCTATGGTTGAACCAGCCCTTCAAGATCACCAAAGATGCAATTAGGGCTGTAACCGGTCTGCACTCATCCGGTGGTTTACCTGTTCTCAAGTCTGTCAAAAATCAGACAGTTAGTGATGCAACCGGATCCAAGTTTGACAAGAGAGCTATGACAGTTGATGACATCACTGAACCAGATGTCAAATTTGCAGCTATGATAATTGGTTACAAAATCTATCATTCCAGTAGGGAAAATTCAGTACCGGGAACTGCAATCTACACAGCTTATCAAATGTTAAAGGAGAATGCAGACTATGACTTGTGTGAGCTTCTTGTGAACCAACTCTTTGAAAATCTGCAGAAGATCAAGAAGGACAAGAAAAACTCCTTCAAGTATGGCAATCTGATCCTTTGTCTCTTCTTTTACTACATGAATGAGCTTCCCGGATCCAGTGGATGGATATGGCAGAATGACAGACCGGTTGCCATCCAAATCAGAGACTATTTGCATGGACTTGGGGATGCTAAAGCAAGAAATACAGCTCTATGGGGATACTTCAAGAACTTCCAAAGCATGATGCATGCAAGAGAAAGAATACCCCAATCCCTTGTTGAAAAGTACAAAGACACAGTATGCTTCATGGTTGAAACAGATCAGTGTCTAATGGAGGCAGTGGAGCCAAGGACTGTTTGGATCATGCCCATGGGGTATGAAGTGGATGAACAGATAGTAGAGCTGCATGTTCAACACATGCTAAGCCAGCCCAAAGATCCTAAGGCAGAAAGGTTTGGAACCTTTGAGGAACTGAGTGTAAAGATACATGTAGAACTCAGGGAACCGGAGATAAAGAGGAAGGTAAGAAAAGAAGTTGAGCATATTGCTCAAGGCCTAGGCATCTCAAAAGAGGCACTTGATGCCAGCTGGGAAAAGAGGAGGAAGGCTGAGGAAGAAGAGAAAAGTAAAGAAAGTGTTCCGGTTGAAACTCCCACCCGGACCAGATCATCAAAAAGATCTGCACCTCCCACAACCAAAAGTTCAAAACCGGAAGTCCAGGCATCCGGTAAAAGATCCAAGACAAAAGCCACAAGGGCTTATGAAAGTCAAAAGGATGAAGAGGAAACAGAGTCAGATGAGGGAGTAAAAGAAATAAAGAAGCAGAAGAAGAAAGGATCCGGTAAACCCTCCACAGGCCAAGACAAGGATGAAATGGCAGAGGTATCTGTTGAAAAGCCCACTCTGTCTCTAGAGAGTGTAATCAAGTCGGTCACGGTAGATGGAAACCTTCAACCAATGACTGAATTTTATGATGACTATAGTGAGGCTGACCAAAAGATTCTGCAGGAAGCCACAGTCAAATATCTGAACATATACAATAAGGCTTTCATTGAGATCATATCTCTTATTCCTAAAAGCCTAGAAAAGGAATTAGAAATAAGAAAGAATAATGCTCATGCAAAAGATCTTGAGATCCGGGAGCAGATAGCTATTCAGCTATATCCTCAAATTGATCCCAAGACAATGAACATAATCTTCAAAGACTGCAAAGATGAGTTCAGAAGTAAAGCCAGGATGAATCAACTCATGCTTGGTGAGACTGACAAAGTGGCCCAAGAGACAGAAGAGATCCTCCGGAAGGCCTTCAAAAGGTTCAATCTTCCTGTTGTAGAGGACTTAGGTGCAGAAACAGCTGCGGATTTGGAATCATCTGTTCCGGAAGAAGTGGGCCCTGAACAGACAAACATCTCTCCTCCGGTTTCCCCTACAGTCTCTGGATCCAAAGAAGAAGAGAAATTACAGGAGAAGGAAGCAGGGGTGGAAGATAAAGAGGTTGACAGTTCCAAGACTGCAGAAGAAAAGAAACATCTGTCTCCGGCAAGAGACACTGCACAAACTATTCAACAATTTTTGAGCAAAGCCACTATAGAAATTGATGAACCGGACCTGCTAAAAGGACCATTAGATTTTGACTCTTTGTCACTGGTGCAAACAATGAAAATAGCCTCATTTGCAAATGAGAAAGTCAAAGAGAAGCTGCTGAAATCTCACATGGAAGACTGTGAGCTTATGGAGGTAGCATCTGGAGTGCTAGAAAAGATCATGCCATCCTTTCAAAAGGATCCCATAGCCTCCTCTTCCGGTAATCTCAAAACCTTAGTCAGCAGTGTTAGTACACATTTTGAATCTCTAGAAAAATCTGCTGAAGAAAAGGTCCGGAAGGAATTTTTGGATAAAAGATTTTCAGAAGTATTAGAATTAATCTCTAAAGATAGGAAGATTGTGAGTATTGGAATAAAGAGCTTAGAGAATGCTCTTAAGGATGGCGGTGACATTTACAAATTTTGTATATCCTGGTCAAAGGCAACAGCAGCAATTGATAAGAAAATAAAAGAGGAACAGGACAAGCTACAAAGCTTATCTCAAAGTTTTGATCCTCTCTCTTCCTCCATAATAAATCAAGAATGTCAGACTATTGCAGTCTTGAATGAAATAAAGAATCTTGAGAAGGAAAGGAAGAACATCACTAACCGGATGGGAGAACTTAGAAGGATTATAATCCCTAAGTTGGAAACTATGCATGAGGCCATCAGTGATGCTCAGACCACCGCCCAAACAAATGATCCGACAGATCTCAAGCAGGCAGAAGCTTTTGCATTTTTGTTGAGTGGTCACATTTCAATTTTGGATAGAATGAAGCAAAGTTGGGCTACAGAAATGATCCAATTGCAGACATCCTTTGCAGACATTCTTCAGTATATGTGAGTATGTAAATATGCGGCTATGTATAGAAAATTTTTAAAAATTTTGATGTGCGGACCCTACCCTTTGCCATTGATGTCAAAGGAGGAGTGAGGAGCAATGAAAAATGAGGAATCCAATTAAGGGGGAGTTCCAGAAATTGTATATAAAGACAGAGCATCAGCAAAGGGGGAGCATAGTGTAAACACTTAGTCATTTTTCACTAAGTGTTGCCATCAATGCCAAAGGGGGAGATTGTTGGCAAGAGACACTATATGGATTCATGGTTGTTGTCATTGATGGCAACAAAGATCATCCCACATATCCGCAAGTCATGGTGTGTCTCTACCGGAAGTCAGAATAAAGATTGTTGTGGTCCGGTGAACAAGAACAGAGCATGTGGCAAGGTCCGACAGATTGGTCCGGATCTCTCAGAGGAAGTGTCTTGGTGCAGTGCGGATTTGGGGAAGTCAAGAGGACTACCTTGAGTGGTATATTCCAAGGATTTAGCCTCTGGTGATGGACAAGGAAAAAGATATGAATAGTTGAGTACCGGATTTCTGAGAGACAGTGAAAACAGAGGATGAACTGACTGACAGAGTATCAGACTACTTTCCGGATGTGTTACTGTTGATGATAAAGGTTGTGAAGGTAGGAATCATGTTTGGCCGACATGATTAATGATATCTACAAGTATATGCTTGATCCGCATTGCTTGGTGAGCAAGGATTCAGCCGACAGAACAGAGTTTGTAAGAAACTAGACTGTTCCGGATGCCGACTAGAAAGGTGATGAAATTACTTGTGCGGATATATATAGAGGATGGATTTAGTTGTGAAGTGTGTGACTATGTCAAGAATATATACGAAGAAGAGCAGAACAGAGCAGAAGTACCAAGACAGATCCGGTATGTGAAAGGATAGCAGAATAAAGAACAGAGAAAAGATGAAGTGCAGCAGATCAGTGTACTGAGCCTAACCGGAACTGAACTCCAGCATATGCAGATGCTTCCAATCAGTTCAAGACTGTGATTCTTATCACTTTGTAGACAGTGTGTCTTCTTGTAGGCAGTGGGCCTCTTGTGAGCAGTGTGCTCGGGCAGTGAGCCCTAATTGGCAAGTGCCATTTTGTAATTTCCTATTCTTCTAACAGAGAATAATTTTGGGTTAATCACCCCGTGGTTTTCTCCCTTAACAGGGTTTCCACGTCAAAAATACTGTGTCATGTGTTTCTTATTTCATGGTAATGTTTTTGTGTTTGATTCAATGCTACATTAATTAATAAGAAAGTTCAAAAAGGAAATAATTAGGATAACTGATTCACCCCCCCTCTCAGTTATCAACAGATGATTTATGTGTTAACCGACTACTTATATTGGTGGAAATCATCACCATTACACAAAGTCTATAATGTCAAATCAAGGTCTGAAAGGCCATATTATCTGTGTAACAAGTCTTTAATTATTGAGCATTGTTTTAAACATTTATACGGGCCATATTCGATTATCTACGAGTAAAGATTTCAAGTCATGATATTTATAGAAAAGAGAAAATTATGTCATTCATGTGTTTACGATGCCGTCAAATATCTTGTTTAGGGTTCGTTTCAAATAGTATATTATTGTATTACAACAAGATTGGAGTCTTGTGCAACATTTTAGAGAAAACTGATAAGTATGGTAAGACTATAATGTTATTGCATAAGAGGTTTAGGCTATGAGTTCATTCTGTTATCATTAGTTTATAATGCCTTAAAAACTCAATGTAAATAAGATATCTTATCCTTCTAGATAACTCAACATAGACTGCTACCTATGAGAATAAATGTACTTCGTAATCTCAGTAGATACAATTATATTTTGTCGAAAAAAGATTTTCAAAAATGACTTCTTGTTAAACCCATTAGGATAAGAATAAAGTATTTAGATATTTTCAAACAGATTATAAACTATTAGGAGCAAAAAGGGATATGTCTATTAGAAGCTTATTTAAATTCTTATACTTGGAACCATATAAAGAATGAATTTAGTTTTACCAATGATTACCTTAAAAGTCAATCATAAAGATTGTTATAGCCAACCCCTTTTCGTAATTTTACTTGTCATACCAAGTTATCAAGTGGGTTTTACCCCTCGAATGTGAAAATGAAAGTTAGTCTTTGTTTTTATCATAATCTTGGGGGTCGACTTGTTATTCTAACCTTTATATTTAGGCCAAAAACTAAATTGTCAACTCCATAATTTTTTGTACAATAGAAGCTTTTAAGGTTTCAAGATAGGTTTGTTATTTGATTAGTTGAGTTAGAATTTGAGTTAAGGATTGGTGTCTCCATCCTACTAAGAACAATGTTCAAGGAATAATATCATGGGAAATGACTCCATTAAGTCTTTCGACACTAAAGATACTACGACTTATTTTCTAGTGTAACAACAAAAAACTTGTTCGAACCAATGTGTATATTCAAAAGATAAATGGCACGTGGATTAATTAGACCCACTCAGAAACTAGTAACAACTAGGGATATTTTAGTAACCTAGATTTTGTATCTTGTCTCAAAGGTAGTAAAGATTCTAAAAATTGTGGCATACCTAAGCTTATGCGACAAATCATACCATTATGTTTAAGTAACTATCGGGCCAGTAAGGCTATAATATTACCTTTCTATATCAACTATAGGATTTCGACATAATTCAAGTTGAGTTGCGGTGAGCAAATGCAATGACTGTGTTGTTCACAATGCTAAACACCATTAAAAACCTTTGGCCAAGGTAATGCACTTGCCTCTAGTGCATTGTCAATTCACCGTGATTGGATGGCATAACTTGTGGATGGTCATGCTTGACTAGAGGGTATCTAGGGGTGTGTGATAACAAGTTGTGAAACTCACAACACCAGTACTCAGATGGCAAACACCATTGGTCATCCTAAGTCTATCCTCCTCGAGTAGGGTAGGGCCACTTCTGGTTAGGAAGGTGTGTAGGAGATTGACAGTCTGTGGATGGAGGTAAAGCTGTCCGAAGATACTTTCTCTCCCATCAATTAGAGGCTTGTCGAGGCTTGAAATGTGAAGGTCGACAATCGAGATGCAATGAATCATGGTAAGATTTGAATTCATAAATTCTTCCTTTGAAAATATTGTCATATTGTTAAATCTTGGAAAAGAATTAAACTTGTGGTTAAATGAAGAACTAGATGATTTCTATTTAATGGATAGTTTTACTTCTTTAATTTAAAAAAAAAATTATACTACCTATTAACCCCTTTTAAATTGCTACTTGGTAATAACTGAGATTTGAGTTGAAAATTTATTTTGGATATTACAAATAAGAGATCTGGCTCAAGGGGACCTGCATTGAAAATCTAATTCCACCTACTAATTAGTGGGTGCCTAAATCTGACATGATCAGAGAAGATAGAATGGTCTATTATAGATCATCTGAAGGAATTTTTGGAAGAAAAGAGGTTGATGTGGCAATTTGTAGATCAATCTATGAGAAACTGAATCAAGAAATAAGGTATCCAAAAGAGTTAGGGCAAAAGAATTTATTACATCAAAAAGTTAGGTGTGCAAAGGTTAAAAGGTAACTCAAGTGACTTCAGAATCACTTTGCATCCAAGAAGAAAGAAGAAAGGTGAGCTCTGTGCAAAGATTTCCAAGAGACTGAAGTGTGAAGAAGATTTCCAAGCTTAAACCCTAACTGATGAAACAAGGTATTCTCTGTAAAACTTTCTAAATTTGTAATTTATGGATATGGCTACTCCATTGGTTGTTGACATCACCAAAAGGCCCCAACCTAAATTCAAAAAGTATCCATACAAATCTAGAGAGGTCAATCTGTTAAGTTCCTTTTCAAATGTTCTACATGGTGTGTTTCATGTGGAAGATATTAGGGCTTACATTCATGCTAAAATAGATGAGTTTGGGAATTCGAGAGTGCTAGATTTGTTTGATAATCATCTGAGGAATGAGATTTATGATCTTAAACCTGATTATAAGGTGCTAGAAGACAAACATTTTATTCAGGTTATTGAGTTCTCGTCCTTCAATGAGGACGAATGGGTCTGGTATGTACTAAGTTGGATGCATGATGAATTTATATGGTTGAAGAAACCTTTCAAGACCACTAAGGATGCCATCAAGGCTGTAACATGATTGAACTCATCCAGTGGACTACCAATGCTAAAATTAATGAAGAATCATACTATAACTAAAGCTACTAGTTCAAAGTTTGATAAGAGGGCAATGACAATAAATGATATAACTAATCTGGATGTCAAATTCACTTCTATGGTGATTGGGTATAAAATATACCACTCTAGCAGCGAAAACTCAGTGTCTGGTACAACCATTTATGCTTCTTACCAGATGTTAAAAGAAATGCTAACTATGATTTGTGTGAGCTACTAAAAAACTAGCTAATGGAGAACTTGAACAAGATCAAGAAGGATAAGAAGAATACATTCAAGTATGGTTCGTTGGTCTTGTGCTTGTTCTTTTATTTCAAGAACGAGTTGCTCGGGATGAAAAATCTCCATTGGACCAGTGACAAGCCTAGTGCCATACAAATAAGAGAGGAATTGCGCAATATTGGTGACTCCAATGCCCAAAGGACTGCTCTTTAGGGATATTTCAAGAATTTCTAGCTTATGATGAAATCAAGGGAAAGAATCCCTAAGTCTATGGTTGAAAAGTACAAGGATACAATTTGTTTCATGGTGGAAACAGATCAATGCTTGATCGAAGCAGTCGAGCCAAGGACTGTATGGATCATGCCCATGGCATATGAAGTTGATGAACAAATACTAGAAATGTATGCTCAATACCTTCTGACCAAACCAAAAGATACCTCAATTGAGAGTTTTGGTACATATGATGAGCTTAAGTTGAAATTGCATGTTGAGCTCTGGAAACCTGAAATTAAGAGAAAGGTCCAAAGGCAAGTTGAAATGTATGCAAAAAGTATTAGAATAACCAAAGAAGCCATGAAAGAAGTCAGGAAGAGAGCTGAGAAAGCTGAAGAAGAAAAGCCAGACAATGAACAATCTTATGCTTTGGAAGCCTCCCCTAGCTAACAAAGAACAAGAAGTTTTGTTGCTACCTCTAGTCACTCAAAGTCTGCTAGCACAATAAAACTAGAAGATAAACCATTTGGTAAAGAAGGAAAGAGAAAGAAGACAAAAGTCTCCAGAATGTATGTGAGCATAAAAGATGATGAAGAGACAGAATCAGATGAAGCAGTGAAAGAAATAAAGTCAAAGAAAGTAGAAGCATCAAAAGTTGCCAAAGACAAGCCATTTGGAAGTATAAAGGTGAGTAAAAGATAAAACACTGAGACTCATGTTGAAAAATCCACTTTGTCAGTTGAAGATATTGTGAATGCAGTAACTGTTCATGGGAATTTAAAGCCCATAATAAAATATTATGACAAATTTGATGTGACAACAAGAAAATTTTGGAGGATGCTACTGTTAAGTACTTGAACACATTCAACAGAGCACTTGTAGAAATTTTGTTAGAAATTCATAAGAGTCTAAGTGACATTTTGGAGATGAGAAAAGAAGCTACTAACGCAAAGGATTTCAAACTAAGAGAACATGTGTTGTCCACTCTATGTCCGGTAATTTCTAGAAAGGAAGCAAATAAAATTTTCAAAGAAGCTAAAAATGAATTGAAAAGCAAAATTAGGATGAATAAGCTAATGATTGGAGACATTGATGAAGTTGTAAAAGAAATAGAACAAATTCTGAAGAAATCCCTGGACAAGAATAAGTTTTATGTGATCACTAAAGAACCTATTGATGTTGATAAAACATTCCTTCCAAATGATGAAGAATTGAAGAAAAATGAGCAACAAGTTGGGGTAGATGATTCCTCTATTCCAGAAGAGGAAATATCAAATAAAGGAGATGAAGAGATGGTAAAGGAAGATAATGTTGATTGTGCAGAGGATACTCAAATTCCTCTAGACCAATCTAGTGAAGCAAATGCAGATATGAATATGGAAACAAATGATCCTACTATTGCACAACATTCAAGAATTTCTACACATATTTCATCTTCATGGTCAAACAGTTAGAGATTATTCTCTAAGCTCATGCTAGAATTTTCATTGTCCATTATTCACTACCAACCAATTATGATTTTTACACCAACCAACAAGGTTACTCCATATTGAGATCTCTACATATTATATTACTATTTATGGCTTCCTCAAACATTTAAGTGACTAATTTTAGTCATAATCAAGGGAGTAAGACTACACTTTGCTTGGATTTCAAAATCCATACTAAGTAAGAGATCATACTCAAGCATCGTCTAACAAGTGAGTATTTTACGAGTCCATTCTCATCTTAATCATGAGACCATATGGTACCATGCAAAAAAGGAGGAAATGAACAAGGCTAGGCAAGAGATACATAATGATTCAACATAAAGCAATGCTCAAGTAATGCACAACACTACATTGAATGGTTTCCCAACATCATCATTTGTTCCTAGAACTCTAAGCTCTTCTACCATGATGCCTAATACATTTCACACATTTTCAAGTAAATTACAACTTGCAAACACTTCTGATCAAGAATGGACAAGCTATAAATCATGCCTACATGTTCCATTTGTAAAGCGAATTACCCAGGAATTCAAGTTAGAAAGTCAAACAATGTGACTAATTGCTATAAAAGCTCTGCTAAGCAATGTGGAAACTATTTTTCCAAGTGGTATAACATGACCCTGGGGAGTATTCCTCTTGTTTTCCAAAACCTCATTCAAGTAGAAGAGATGCTAATAGAAAGGGTAAATCTATTTCTTTAAGTTAGGCATGCACAAGGAGGACAATTAAAATATAGTGGTCAAACCATTAGCTTCCCACAAGAAATTACTACTCTTGCAAAATGTTTACCTAGATGTATCAATCAATTGGACAAAATCATTATTAGAAGACAATTTGTAGAACATATGATTTTTATGTTACTCACTCATGAGTTCTCAAAACCTTAGAGTAAAAATTTGCACATGATCTATACTATAAGGATGCTCAACTTGGTGAATTTGTACTCTTGAGCTTGCCTTCCAATCCTACAAATATGTCATACATGCTTCCCCATGACTACACAAATATTGCAAAACCTATAAACAACTCCATGTCCCCCAACACTAATGAGTTTAACAATTTTGAATGAAGACTCTTCTTTTGCAGTTGTTCTCCCAATAGCACAAAGAGAGGTTGAATAAATATGTAGCTTATTACAAGTTAACCAAGCTCACCCCACATATGTTTTGGAATGGTCTCCTATTACTTTTTCACCAATCAATGAGTACAACGTAGTGGTATTTCTCGCAATGGCTTTCCCTACTCTCTTACCTACTGGTGTAACACTTTTCAAACAAATATTGTACATCAAAGATGTTGAAATGAAAAAATATGGTCTACATCTTATGTGATACCATTATAATACATTTGGCCATCATTCACAATTATGATGTACTTCTTGTTAAATGTTATGATGTGACATAGAAGCCAAGCAACAACATTGGTGTTTTTCAAGAAATCCTTTCATGAAAAAGTAGCAAATACACTTGTTGACCTATGTCTTCACATGTAAGATTTGCATGATGAAAAACTTGCTAATCACTTTATCTGTTATGTCTCAAATTTACATGGGACAAGACCCTTTTGGACAAGGTTTAGATAGATACTATTAGATATGGCCATACCCATTGGTTGTCCTACTTTATTCTTCATTCTTAGCGTAGTAGATACCAAGTGGCTAGATTTACATAATGTAATGCCTAGTATACCACCCACTAGACCAAAACAAGCCTACAAATGGAGGATCCAAAGCATTATTAGGAATCCACATCTAACTACGCTCTATACATGCATAATAGGTTTGCATTTTTTCATAAAGGGATCTTGTAGAAGCTTTTACTTTCGCAAGACTATTGCTATAAGTAAGTGAGTATTATCATCATTTAAACATTATAATATACCAAATACTTACTCATGCACTATAATTCTAGCTCTAATGCTATCTCACATATATGAGTGGTAACATAGAGGATCTTTCCATATTCATGGATTCCTTTGGTTACAAAGAGCACCAACCATTAAAATCATGGATGTGAATAGTCTAGAAGTAGTTGACAATGTTGTCAATACATAAATACATATGTTTTAGCATGGAATCCATGAGAAAATAGCCAAATGGAACAAATGTTGCACTACTCCATCCTTGATGACCCTTTCTCATTGGACACACCAATAATCCTTGCATGCAACACCTTTGTAGACTACATAGAGTTGGTAAATCAAATTCAATGACACAAAATATATAAACAAACTTGGTTGCAGAGAAAGGGGTCAATTTTGGTATGCCATTACAAAGTGCCTTGGAATTTACAAGAATTGTCTACTTTTATTGAAAATGATAGTGGCCATGCATCTTTCCTAGATACCTAAAATGATGATAGGCCGAATATCTAGAACCTAATAATTTTATCAATTTTGGGCTTGCAAATATTGATTTCCAACCTCTTGTGTCTTTCCATATTGTGCTCAAATATATTGGAAAGTATGTAGCAAAAGTAGAGAATTGTTTTAAAAGTTATCACCAACTTCTGACATGCATATTTTGAAATATTGATCCAGATAAGATAGCTTCTATTACATTTTTCAAGTTTATAACTGAGAGTATTTTTTATTTTAATATTTGAAGATAGGGAAAAAGCTAGCTAATCTATAGAAAACAAATAATAGCTAACCCTAGCTCCCAATGGAGTGCAATCTAGCCTAGGAAACCAATCAAACAAACAAAAATAAACTACAAATCTAAGCTAATATCGACTTCTCTCCATTGTCCTCCTCATCTTGCCTTATTGTTCTCAGACTTGTTGATTCATGCAACCTCTAGAGAAGCTTATGTGTGTGTTAAGCAAGATTTTGGAGATTGTACGCTAAGAGATGAAAAAAGAACTAAGAGAGATCTAGAGAGGACTAAAAAATGAGCTAAGAGAGAAAAATGAGCTGGAGAATGATGTTTTATAGAAGATCTGATTTGAATGGAGGGCTAGGATTAAGAGTTGACTTTAAGGCCAAATCAAGGGTGGAGGTTTATTAGGGTTTCCTCACCACAAGAGGACAAAATTGAATTTTAAATTGAGATAAATGGTGAGGTGGAGGACGTTTAAATTAAGTAAACTTGGTTAGTTTATTTAATTCATTTGAAGAACAAGATATGTGAACCTTAGTTAAACAAATGAGATTTATTTAACTAAGTGAGGGGTATGATTTATTTGTTTGAATAAATCAAGTGAAGGGGACATTAGGAAAATGAATGATTAAATAATTAATTAATTAATCATAGAGGAAAATTAGGGAAAATCAGTAGAACATGGAAGTGATTAGGGATTTGTGACATGAGGACACTTTTAGGTGTCTACATTTTGCCCCTCTTTGAGATTATGTTTGAGATGATGAGATTTATGTCGAGCATCATCATTTCAAAGAATCTAAGGAAATTGATAGAGGAAAAGGATGATGATGGAAATATAGGCTAATGATGCACCCTTGAGAGGATAGGCGGGTTGGACAAACATGGGTAGGCTCTTAAAATGAAAGGGATTGGTCAAGACATAAAGATAGGGGAATGGATAGAAGAATTGAATGAGATGTTAAGCTACAATGAAAGTGGAGCAGTGAAGATGTGAGAGAAAGATGGCAGGAGAATGAAAGATTGGCTAGAAGAATGGAAATGGAAAGGAGATCTTGCTTTGATAGATTTTTAAGCTTCTCACTTGTAGTTACTGCTTATCATCATAGAGCTTATTATGTCATGGGATGACAAACACAATGGCATGATAGAGTCCAAAGTGAGAAAATGTGATCTCTTACGAAATAGGCACATGATAGACAAAGAATGCCTGACTCAGACTAGTAACTATGGTACCTTCTTAGAACATGCAATGAGATAATTTCTGAGGTGTGCAAATCCTTATGCAAGGAAGCATGCATTCTTTCCAATGCATAGGATGTCGTTGATTCACACCCAATGGAATCTTGATCACATGCAAGGCACCAAGTTGCCCCAGTCATTTTGCCAAGGAAAACTGCAAACAACAATTAAATAAAAAGGTCTCGCTCTATCATCGCTTCTCTTCATCACTTAGGGATTGCCTCGAGAAGCATCAGAATGAGACTACAAAACAATCCAATAAGAGATAAGACAAACTAGACCAACAACCATTTGGACCTTTTGCCAAGTGATATGTGTGTTTTGATTGATTGATTAATCGATTAGATGAATAGATGAATAGAGCCTAGTTTCAGGAAATGAAACATGTCATATAAGACACCTAGTCTAGTTTGGACAATGCAACATCTTGTATAAGGCAAGTGATAAGATGGATACATCCTATATAAGACATGTGGTCTAGTTTTGAGAATGTCGCAAGTTGTGAAATGATTGGTTTGTGATGATTTTTGATGTTTGATTTTACAAATGATACGTTGTATAAGGCCTAGACTCCTGGTTTCGATGATGCCCCATTCCGTATATGGTATGTGATAGCTGATAAGGATTGTTGATAGTGACATATGATTATCATAAGGCAATTTATTGGTTTGACTAATTGGAGAGCTTGTCTTGTTAATTTTGGGATTCATGTCAAGTGCAAATTTCTTGAAACATTGATTGTTTTGTCTGATCAAAGTGTCCATTTCACCAAAGGATGACTTATTATGATGGTTGACTCAATGGGCCCTAAGGGACTGACCTAATGCCTTGGGGGTGCATCGAAGATGACCTTTCCTACGTGAAATCTCAAAGGCAATGTAGTTCGACCATGTGAAATGTGGATGATGATGTGATGATTTGAAGAATTGATTTGAATGATATGATGATGTGATTGATTTGAATGATTTGAAGAAGTGAGCTTGGTTTGATTAGAATGTTTGAATGGATTGATTAAGGAATTTGATTGAGTGATTTGGTTAAGGATTTGAATGATTAGAAGAATTGTTTGAAGAATCGATTCGATTGGAATGATGTGGTGAATTGAATTGGTTTGAATAAATGGATTTGGTGGATTGAAGATGAGTTGATTGATTTTATTGCTTGGATTTTTGTAGGATATTTAATTTTTTTTAAATTTTGGGAATATGTTGATTTTTCGGGTTTTGACATATTTTGATTTTTTTGGATTTTTGAATGTTGTGATTTCTTTTGTATTTTGATATGTTTGTATTTTTTAATGTTTTTATTTTTTGTATTTTGAAATGTTTTGATTTTTTTGGGTTTTTTTGGAATGTTCCATTTTTTTTGGATTTTGGAAATGTTTTGGGAAATGGCATTGGATGACAATTTGGGTAGCCTTTGTGCTAGATACCAATGAGAAGGGAAAACCAAGTCTAGGTGCAAGGGAATGAATCGGATTGGATGAATGGATAACATGGGTGGGCAATAGTGAATGGGAGGAACGCATGCGTAAGAGGGCAAGGATGTGATCTCCAAGGACTATGTCGCATAGGAATAACATGCCCCATTCTAGGTGTAGCACTTATGATTTTTCATGACAAGGCTTATGACAAAATGATAATGAGATGGATTGGTTGGATAGGGTGAGGTATATCAAGGGATATCCATGACATGTGTCAACATTGTGCCCCCAATCTTTATCAAGATCTAAAGGAGGAAAGGAGGATGAATGGATGCAATAGGATAGGTATATGTATGGAAATGGTATGATGAGGATGATAGTGTGGATGAGAGAATGTGCTCCCAAGTGTAAGTGACATAGAAGACCAACCTACACATGACACCTATTTGCTAGGTTTTCATCATGGTACTTATACAAGGCACCACCAAGGGTGGTTTTCACCATTAGACGAAGGGATTTCTCTTTACTTTTTTTTTTGTCTTATTGATTTTTTGAGTATGATAGGTGGATATGGATAGGAAGGGCTCAAGTGTCTAGTGTCATGGAAGGTGATAGTCCCACTAGAGGTGGATGTCATCACAAATGGACCATGTCAAGTGTGCTCATAGATGTTGGCAAGGGATTGCATGAAAGTGAGATGGAGTAGGCGGATAGTGAATTATGGAGGGAACGATAGTGGATTATGATGTGGATTATGAATTGAAGGATAGTGGATTATAAAATGTTTATGCAAAAGCATGGACCATAGGAAAGTGATGGGTGAGATATGTAGGATAGTGGATGAAAAATGGGGAGATGGATGCATGTGGGAACATCGTAGAATGAAAATGAACCATGACCAACGGTTGTACACATCATGATAAAAGTTGAAGATTTTAATGTGGAGGGGGTGTAGGAATCAATGGCGATGTTTTCTTAGGAGATGGGTGATGGAAGCCTTTAGGGACCCACATGTACTTTGCATTTTTATGATTTTTGTTTGACATGTGGGATTTTTGGGATTTTTGAATGGAAGAGGATGGTTGGGATTTTTTTTGATATGGATGCTTTATTTGACTTGCTTTCTTTTTGCTTCAAGACCCAAACCATTTTTCTTTTGGACTTTTCTTGTGAAGGTATGGGCATAGATAGCTTTTTAGATGTACTTTGATTTGACTTTTTGCATTTGTGCTCTAAGGCATGAGGATCCTTAGGATGTTTAGCTTTATGAAAGGAGGCATCCAAATGTTTATTTTTGAATCCCTTAGAATGGGTGGAATGAGTGGAAGCTTCATGTTTAGACAACATCTGCATTTGTCGGTCATGATTAGGAATGTGAGGGAATTTATGAATGATAGGGACATTAGGTATTGGAAGAAATGGTGGTAAAGTGGATGGTGGGATATTAGGGGTTGAAAGGAGTGGTGATAAAGTGGATGGTGGAAGGTGTATGGTCACATGCTTTTGACATTTGTAGGATGATGGAGGCGGAATGGTGACATATGTTTTAGGAATGTGATGTGATCTGTGATGGAAAGTGGTAGACTTAGGAGGCATGAAGGAATTAACAACATCTTGAGATTTCTTACCTTGGGGTGTGTATCCAAGGCCATATGAGAGTGGAGGGACTTTGACATGTATGGGCTCCAAAATTCCTTGTTCATGAAGGCCTAAGCCTTTTCCTTGATAGTTCATGTTTTGCAGCATGTGATGGACAATGGGACTAGGAGAGTTTTGTGAACTAGACACGAGTGGATTATTTGATGTAGAAGGTGAAGTGGAGGACAATGGTTATTGTTCCCCTAGGGAAGAACATTCATGGATGAAAGTGGTAAGACCAAGTGGATATGGTGGTGGATTTCAAATGGGATCAATAGTGAATGAAGCTGGATCATTAAGATCTTGATTATGCTCATTAATATCCAAGTTATTTGTTTGATCTTCTATGTTTGCTTGGGAGGCATGTGTCTCATCATGACAAGTGGATGTTTTCTCATTAGGGCTAGATGGAGGATGGATGGATGGAGTGATAAGCTCTTGACCATGGAATGCATAGAGTTCACTAAGAGGATCATCATGGCCTTCCTAATCATAAAGGGGATCATGATCATATATGGGAGCTTGATCATGAAAAGGATTGAGGTTATGGATGGATTGAATGGAAGTGATTTGATCTTGATTAGAAGGAGGGCTTGATGTTTCTATGTGCTTAGGATCATACCCTTTACATAACTCTTGACTTGGAATGGAAACAAAAGCAAAAGGCTCCTAGAGAGGTTTGATGTGTTCTAGAGGGTTGACAACATGGAGGCATGATGGACTTTGACCTGGACATATAGGATCAATAGGTTGTGGACCACACGATGGAATTGGAGGAATAGGCATGATATTCAAAGGCTCTTTGGTAGGCTCAAGGATAGGACTTTGGTGGCATGGTTGACTCTTTGCTAGTAGCCCTTGGATCACATCCTTTGTAAGGGTATGGGTGGATGAAGGGGTAATGGGAGAGGAAGGTAAAGGCTTAGGACTAGATGGAATGGAAGGTTCCCATGGTGGAAGGACAAGAGGGGTATTGGATGGATTAGACTTAGGGCTTGAACTTTGGTTGGATGGAGGGTCAAAAGGATTGGATGAAGTGGAGGATTTGGATGACTCCACATGTTTACTTTTGTATTGTTTAAACTTAGGGCAATGAGTTAATGGGGGATTAAAGGATGGTAAGGATAGTGAGTGGCTTGCATGGACCAGGTTGATGTCTCCCTCATTAAAGGTGGAACTAGAATTCAAAGGCATTTGATTATGTTGCCAAGGTGGACTTGGGTTCACATGTGCTTGTTGGGGTGTGGATGGATATGTTGATGTTGCATTGAATTGATGTGTGGATTCATCCTTGTAACTAAAGAGATAGCCTCCTCGAAGTATGAACTTAGGCTTAGGAGGAGGGGCTTCTTTGAGTACAAGTTTGGGCTTTGGTTTGGACATAGGATTGCCAAGGATTAGGACCATGTTGACAAGTGCTTGACTAGGATGAATGATGATGTGAAGTATGATTAGGAATGTGATAGTGTATGAGATTGATTGGATGATTAGATGGGTGATTGGATGACGTGATTAAGAATGATTAGGGTTGTGATTAGGATGACTTGGAAATGATTAGGATATGATTAGGGTGAGGTGATTAGGATGAATTTTATTGAACGATGAAGGTTGAATAATGAAGATATGAGTAGGATGTGATTATGATATGATGTAGAATGACAAGAATAAGGAGTAGGATGAAAATTGATTGGGATATGATATAATGATGTTGATTGACAAGGATGAATGTGTTGGAAGGAATATTATGAATGATGTGAATGAGGGATGACTAGGAGGATCTATTTCCTTTCTCTTCTTTTTGAAACTGTGTCTACCAAATGAGACGTGTGAATTGTGGGATGCTATGTGGATGTCAATACAAAGTGATGAGGCCTAGACTATGATAGAGGCTAATGATATTAGTCTTTAAAAAGTCTAGCTCCAAGAGGGTACTCCCGTCTACTAATGACCTTATCAAAGTATAAATTAGATTTATCGAGACTTGAGGTGCGCAAGAAATGATTGATTAGAGTGAACCCATGAGTTTCAAAATTCACTTGGAAGGATGGACTTAAACTAGCCTTGAAGTATTAAGCCCAAGTTGTGATTGATTTGAAAAAGATGTCAGAGTCTCTTGGTCTAGATTTGTACTTGTGATATAGTCAAGCTTTGAAAATTTCTCCCTATGTTTCAACCTTAGGAAGACTAATGTTTAGGCTGCTCTATAGATGTCAAGGGTTGAATGAAATTGAATGTGTAGTGGAATGAAATTGACTATGTAGTGGGTGAGATTGAATATGTAGTGGGTGAACAAAACTAACAAGTCTATAATGTCGTGACACGGTTGCAGTCAAATTTGATAAGGAGAGTAGATGCTCCACTGTTTCCCTATGGTTGTGGTGTGTTGTGATTGGATATGATTAGGATGAAATTGATTGGATTGGAATGAATGGTTAGGATATGATTAAGATGTGATTGATTGGATTAGAATAAGGATGATGATGTGTAGTGATGAGATTAGATGACTTGGATTGATTGGGATGAAGTAGATTAGATTATGAATGAAGATGGTGATGTGTAGAACGATTAGGATGCATAAGATGAAAGGGGTGATTAGGGTTTGATATGAATGACTTGAATATGATTAGGAGAATGATTAGGATATGGTTGATTGGATGAGAAAGGGGATGATGTGGAATGACAATATTGGATGACTTGGATATGATTAGGATATGATTAGGATGAGGTGTAATGATGAAGAATGATGATTAGGATATGTGGAATGACAAGGATAATGGTTAGGCATTGGTTTGGGATGACTTGGATCTTATTAGGAATGGCATGATTGTATGAATTGGATTGATTAGGATGATGACTAGGATGATTAGGGTTTGATTAGGAAGAAAGCACGATTTGGAATGATTAGGGTTTGAATCATGATGACTTGGATAATATTAGGATATGAAGTGGCCAAGGGTGATTAGGATGTAAAGGTTGGATGATGGGGATATGATAAGAATGTGATGGGGATATGATGATTTGCAATGAACGTGTGGACTAGGGTGTTTGGAATGATGATTAAGCAAGCACACACATCAATCATAGAAAATAATTGGTAGTCAGATTGACAATTTTTAGTGACTCTTGACAAGTTCAAAAACATTTGTAAACACGTACAATCCTAGGCTAGGAAAGGACAATATTTGTTGAGTTCCCACTTGGATTGCTCCATCCACACTTATTTAAAGCAAATAACTTAGAATCTTGGTGGCACTGGCTCCCCCTTACATAGCACTCACCTCTTGGGCACACCAATCTTTGAATTCCTAAAGACCTGAAGATCTCAAGAAATTTGTTATCTCTACTTTAAACTACAAGACATGAACCCTCTTCAATGACAAGCTCTATCTACTTACCAAGAAATCGTATATTCCATTGATTATATTCTAATTGATTAAATGAGCTTCATTGGACCAAGGTTGTTAGAATGAATTGATAGCAGACCACATGAAGCATTCCAATATGACAATCAATGCCCATTTGGTGGGTGCTATATTATGCTTATTGGTGACCTAGGACAATTGCACCTCTATGTAACATTCCAATGTATGCTAGATCATCATATGGAACAACATAAGTTGGAGAAGCTTTCAAATAGTGGTCACCTGGACACAATTTTTTGACAACATGGTGATGAACTTTCCCAAATAAAATTTACTAACCTCCTTAAAAATATAACGAATTGCTTAGCCAACACAAGCAGATTGGCAACTCCTCATGTTATGCACTAATGGAAACTTATCTAGAAATAAACAAGATACATTTTATTTATCCATACATTTGTTTATAACAAATGATTTGATTGAAATAGGTAACAATAAAATGTTTAAAGAATTGACCACACTAGTAGCACACTGCATTGCAGAGAAAAAAAGGAGCACAATAAATTCATATTCAAATGATGAAAAGTATAAATAAAAGTGTTTTTGTGCATTAGACAACAAGTTATACTAAATACATATTTATGGTTTGCAGTTGGACTTGTCAATGGTGCTCTTGGTAAAATAATTGCTATTGTCTACAATAATGAAAGCAATCCACATAATTTACCTCTATTTGTTGTAGTCAACTTTCAATATTACATTAGGCTTGCATGGAATAAAAAGGAAAAAATGGTTCCAATTTCTCCAGTCACACATGGTGGATGCTCCCAAATCCCACTAAAAATTGCTTGGGCACTAACAATCCATACAACATAACATCTAACTATAAACAGAGCAACAATAGACAATGGAAACACTAATCATCAAGGATTTACCTTCACAACAATGTCAAGAGTAAGAAGTTTGTCAAATCTGCATGAATTTTGCCTAAATTTTCTTTCCAAAGATACAAACATATTGAAAAATATGTATGTAATCCTACATAAAAATAGGAGGAATGTCACAAAGTATGTCTATAAAATTCAAACTAATAACTACTTTTAAATGATTTTGAATTTATTGTCTACATTTAAATGTGATATTACAATGAAGTTTTCTTGGCTTTCAAAAACAAAATTCTAAGGAATGAATGCATTTGTAATCAATCCTTGTAATAAATTGCATAAATATCATAACATGCCCAATTTAAATAAAACAATATGCTAGTTTTATTTAACTCTAACAAAAAATTGATTTATTCACAAAATTATCAATATGCCCATTGAACTTATGGGTCCAATTGCTAGTTATCAATTAACTAAAAATAAACTCAAGTAGACTATGGTCCTCAATGAAAAGATATTACAAATTATAAACACATGAATTTCTATTTTGGAACACACCACCAAACTCCATTTTCATGCTATAATCCCACACTATTTGTGTTAAATAGATGAAACTTAAAACATTTTACAAATGAATAATAAACTAGGTAGTTAACTAGTGGATGTGGATGTAGGTGGTTGAAATGAAAAGTGAGGGTTGTAATAAATACTACAAGTACAACTTTGGGATTTTGCAAGTCCATAAAAACCACTTCTTTTGAGGACCCTAATCCAATGCCCAAGATTATCCCCATGGACAATCACCAACATTGTTCTGCCAAATGCAATCCCCAACCCTAGCCCCATAATGATCACTAGCATGTACTCATCTACTATGCTCCACATCAAATTCTTCCCTTTTTTGAAGGACAAACCAATGCCACGTTTACATTTCCTAACATGGGATGAATTTATTGTCACATGAACACAGATAGATTACTTGGTATGATCTCTTATCAAAATTTATAAACAAATATTGTCTAGGTGTATGCCCACAAAAACATGTTGAAAGAAACATTGAAATAGGCCAAGAGGAACAAGTTAGATAGCTCCTTGGGTATCTCTCCATTGAAATTCTTCTGAGACAAGCTCAATATTCCAGGGTTGATATTTACTCCAAAGATTTTGCTATTCTACCTTTCAGATGATTTTTAGACATATATCCTTAGGGTATTCAGATTCCCAATATTTTCTAGTATTTCCCTAATAAGATTATTGTATAGTAGGTCCAATATAATGTTTGTTACTAACACATAAGAAATTTATACTATGTTCCTTTCATTATTATGGGATTTTTTTCATATAATGTGTTGCCTATCACTTGAGAAGATTCTAAGTTTTGAAATCCCTCAAGACCCTTCAAATGAAAGGGAATTCTTATGTTGAATTAATTATTGGATAAATCTAGCACCTACAAATTGGTGAGGTTTGTGATCCATAAAGGAATTCTACCCACAAGTTCATTAGGGCCAAGGGTTAGAACTCTCAACTCTTGACAAATTTTAAAGAGGCTTGAAGGAAACTCACTTGTCAATTGATTCTTGTTGAAATCTAAAACTTTATAATGTGTATAATTGACCAAGGAGGCAAAAAAAGATACTAAATTGGTCAATTATTTTAGGCATTCACTAAAATGACTCATGTAAATCTCCATTCCAAAGAGCATGAACCAAATGTACATTGTTCTTTATATTATTTATTTGAGATTTTTCTTGGAGTTTTATAAAATTTAAAATGAAAAATAAAAAAATATGGGAAATATTAAACTAAAATTTCTATGATTGATTATTTGATAAATTATATAATTGAAATTAAAAGAATCTCAAATATTCCTTTATTTTGTTGAATAGAAAGACACCAAAAAACTAAAACTATACTGTAAGTATATAAAATAAAAATAATAATAATATTATTTCATCAAATAACATTACATCTTAACATATTAACATATATTAAATAAGTTAAGGTCACTTTTCCATTCTTATAGCTTTACTATTATGTTTTTATCAATGCAATATGTTAATGTGTTGGTTTAGTTTGTTATAACATTACTATTATGTTCTAATATATTAATATACCATTGGTGCAACAAAGGGCTTGTGGGTGAGAGATTTCGCATTCTCTTTCATCCTTGCATGCATGCATTTTTGCTCTAACTTGAAGTTGTATTTAGGTGTGAAAGTAGATTTAGATTCTATAGTTTGAATCTCTTATTTGTGTTTCACATTTAGGTAAGATACCTCCAAAAGCATAACAAAAAAGAAGGCCTCTTTGTGCACTCACCATAATTCCCATAAATTCCAATAAAAGAATCCTCTTACTTCATCTCTTAAATATAGGCCTACCATATCTATTGCACATGTTATTTGATATTCTCTTGTGGATATTAGAAAGAATGTGAGGAGGGGAGCAAGGTCTATAACCTAACAAATACACCTTCCTTATTTGAATACAATAGCTTTTCAAATTGTTATAAACATAAAATAAAACGAGAATAAAAATAAATAATTTTTTATCAAATGGGATTGTAAACTCAATGAGAATAATTTATATCCTTCAAAGAGGGAAAAGAGGCTCAAGAGTGTAAAAAGTAGATCCTATTTAATGTTCCTTAAATATGAAATCCCTCAAACTTCTTATGGTGAGAGATTAAAAATATTAGAATTCCCTAAAGTAAGTATTGTCACTTATGCATTTTCATACAAGTTTTTGTATATTAAGGTATAGTTTAAAGAACATTTTATTTTACCATGTGATCACTCTTTCACTCATTCATCCACCTCCTAAAGTTTTAACAAGAAAAAATAACATAATTTTTTGAGAAGAGAATGGAATTATGCTACATGATATTTCATCACATAAAGGAAGAAATAAAGATAATTAATTAGCCAATTATTTTTAGGTTTCATTAAAATAGCTGATATAACTAGGTAATATAAGGTATAGTCGATTCATTCCAAAGAGGTTGGAGTAAATGCACATTGCTCCATACATTAGTTATTTGAATTATTTTGAGATTTTTTTCAATTAAAAAAAGTCAAAAAGTGATTGAAAAACATTACAACTTAAAATTTTATGATTAATAGATTATTAATTAATTTGTATATAATTAAATAAATTACTTGAAAGATTGTACATCTGAAACCAAAATAATATCAAATATTACTTCTTTTCATTGGATAAAAACATTAAACAAAAAAACATAAAACTACACTATAATTATATAAAATAAAAATAATATTATTACTTTACTAAACACTAATACATTCCAATATATAAACTTATAAAACCATTCTTTACTTTACTAAACTTATTATAAAGACATTACTTTACTAAAAATAATATTATTACTTTACTAAACTTATAAAGATATCACTGAGGGGATCACAAAGATGGATACTATTCCTTCTGCTACTAAGAATCAAGTACACAATCAGTTAAAAACCTTCTTCTAAACCCTAGTTTTATTTTTATAAAAAATATCATGAATGTGTCTATTTTTGTCAATTTTTCTTGTTCCATTGTGTTAGGTTTGTCATTTAGAGTAGAATTGGGCTTTCGTTTGTTGAAATCAGTCAAAATTTGTATTTTTTAGAGTTTTTTTAACATGTGGAGATGTGGGACAAGGTCACCCCTTTCACCAATCCATATCATCTGGGAGAGATTTGGTTGTGCATCAGTGTCGCTCAAGGGAGATCCTGTTGTACATCTGGGTCACCCAAGGGAGATTTGACCTGGTAAAAGAGGTGACCTAGCCAGTTGAATTCTGACTGAAATTTGACATTTTCTAACATTCATGGTACTCTATTTTGGTCTAACTTGAACATTGAATTCGTCAATTTATTGCAATTTTCTATGTCTTATATGCTTTTTTTGTGAAATTTATGTAAGTTTTATAAAAAAAATTAGATTTTTTATGTTTAACAAGATCTAAAGAAAGTTATTTTCTGATGACAGGATATGTGCATTCGCTAAAATATAAACTATGAGAAGTTGTGGTTGTTTGAGATGTATGATGATTTATCTTCTGGTGATCTTGTTGTCCTAAAGATCAAAAAAAACAAGTGGCCACTTTTGACCCCCTTTTGGTCCCCCACTTCCATGCACATACCCTTAGCTTAGGATACTGTATAAGGATCCAATCTTTCAATCCCAGAGATTGTCCTATGGACCGTTCCTTGGAATTTTGGCTCTTGAGGAAGGATCTTCGAAAACTCCTCCACTTGAAATGACTAGTAGTTTCTATCATGCCCAATGTGACCTTGAGATCACAATGGAAATTCACCAACACTAACTTCATCATTATCTAATTATTTTTCAAAGGAATCACTAAATCTTTCCTTCTTTGTAGATATATTCTCCCTTTTTATGTTATGTCTCTTGCCATAGTTCTAGATTTTTACTTTATATTTGCTAAGAATTTTAGACCTGCCCTTTGACTTGGATTTACCTTTATCTCGTTTCTTCTTTTATGTCCTCTATCTCTTGATTGACCCCTTATAAAAAAGGAATTTTTAGAGTAATCAACCATATATTTTCTCCTAATCTCTTCACTAATAAAAAAACCTTACAATATCTTCAAGTTTAGGTGAACAATAGTTTCCACTAGTTGTCATAATTAGATTTTCCAATGAATTAGCCAATGATAAAAGTAAAATCATCCACTTATCCTTTTCTTCTAATTTTTCACTAAGGATTAGATTAATGGAAATGAGATCTTATCATTTATAAAGTCCCCTTTTTTAATTTTCAATGAATACACATTCCTCTTCAGAAATAATTTATTCACTAGACCTTTGGCTTTATGGTACATAGCATTATATTGAGTAGTCAAAGTAGAATCTATAGGTCTATGATATTTTCGTAAACAACATCCCATAGATCACAATCTATTAATAGATCTTCCATCTTCAACTTTCCGTGGTCTCAAAATTTGTGTCCAAAAAAATTTCCACCTCAAAAACTTCCCTAATGTTCTTGCCATCTTTACTTCCTACAATAATGATCACAAAGTTCTTCTACACAAGCTCCCACTCAAAATGGATTAGCTTAGAAAACCCTCTACCCAACAGCTAGAACCAAAACTAGCTAGGCTCTAATACCACTTGTAAGGAAGAAAGGTGTGCGGAAACAACTTCCAATGCTAATCTATGAGAGGAGTGTTATGAAAATGGATTCAAATCTAATTTAAACTTATTACAAAAAGGAGAGAAACACATATAAATCAGAAATAGACAATAAACCATAACATAGTGTGTTGGTATTTGGTTGTCATTGATGTCAACACTATCATGGATGTGTGATGGTGTTCATGGTTGGATGTCATGTCTAAATCAGATACATTAAGATGAGAATTAGAAGTTCATGGTTGGTTGTCATGTTCTCATGATGAAACATTAAGATGGGAATTAGAAGCACCAAGATGAATGATGATATATTAAGCTATGGTGAGGATGAGGAGATGTTGTTGATGGCCTATGGCATGTTGTTTGATCCTTCTTGTTGTTCTCAAGGTTGTATATGCTATTATATGAAGGTTTTGGCCTCCAGAAGTTGGTCAAAGTTTCTGCTACAAGAAAACTATTTTGAACACTATCTGGGAAATTTCTCCGCATTTTCATGCTTTTGATGTTGTGCCTCTGTGGATTGGAAAATAGCTTCATATAGTATCAAAGCATGTATGTTCCAAGTTTCATGGTGTTTGGATTACCGGAAGGGTGTTTTGCAGTTGACAGTTTGAAGATAGTGTTGGTTCTAAAAAGATACTCACTATGCAACAATGTTTGGCTCTGCATTCCTCTGTGTTTGAAGATGAGGTCCTGCGATTCAGAAGTTAAGCTCAGTGTCTTGTGAAGGTACTATTTCCAAAGTTTCAAGTCTCTACACCTTCTGTAGTGAAAGTTATAAGTGGTGGAGTTCCGGTCTATATTATGTCTGAGAAAAGTTGTGTTGAAAGCTTGTTGAAATGCTCCACAATCCTCTGGAAGAAAAGAATTGCCTATGTGGTTTTGTGGACATGTTTGGGGAAGTGTATTACATGCATATTTTTAGTCTCAGGTGTTCTGGTGCTCTACAAAGTTAGTTTCTCAATGACAGTGTGTTACAATGTGTTACAGATGGCTGTTTGATCTTAGTATGCATGGTTTATGGTATGTGGCACAATGTATTTGTTGTATGGAGTTAGAGGTGTATCTAAAGGTGTTATATGAGTCATGAAGAGTCAACTGGAATAATTTCATGAAGATCTTGTATGTTTCTAGTACCGCACAAGGTTTTTCAAGTGGTGGTGTCTGTTATACTTCAAATTTCATGTCTTCCTACTTAAGACCATCCTATTTCAAATGAGATATGTGTGCGGAGGTGATTCCTTGATGAATGATGTTGTGAAGGATGTTGTGAAGGATGTTTAGGACCAGACTAAGCATCTATTTGGATCCGCAAGGCGTTTGTTTTCTCCTAGAGTAGTGTGTAGTTCATGATAGGGCTTGCCTTATGCATGCTTCATGTAGTGTGATCTCTGGCTGACTTGTAAAATGTAATATTATTATTGTATTGGTTGACTTGTTATGTAATCAATGAAATGTCATGTATATATTGTAAACCTAGTTGGTCTAGGTGAGGTATGATTGCAAAAATGAAAATATAAAAGTGTGAAGAATAGAATATGAAAATCATATGCATTGTGATGTCTAATTGAAGGAGAAATAGAAGATGTGTTAGAAGCTGTCCTGATTCATCTTGAAGTCATTTTTGTGATAGGAGGGACGTGAAGAGTGTGCCTAATTGATTCAATCATCAGAAGAAGTAGAAGTGCAATCATCAAATGTGTGAGCTTCATTGTCAGTTTTTAGGCAGTAGAAGGACTATCATATTGTAATCTTTTCTAAGTTTGTTCTCAATTTAGGGAGTAGTTGCTTCCTTGGGAGTGACCCTAAACCAAAGTCAGCAGGGAGTTGTAGCTTCCTTGGGAGTGACCCTAAATCAAAGTTTTCAGGGAGTATTAGCTTCCTTGGGTTGTAGCCCTAAAACAAGGTTGTTATTTTTAACTTCATATATTGTGATTTAATCCTCACCATGGTTTTTCCCTTCTTGGGTTTTCCATGTATATCTAGTGGTATGTGTTGATGTGCATTATGTTTATCTTTCATGTTTATGTTAATGATGTAATGCTTAAGGTTTAAACTGCTCTAGAGAATTTGAGGTTTGTTTAGATACTGATTCACCCCCCCTCCTCTCAATATCCTAGTGTGTTCAACATAGTGATGTTAAGTGCAGAAAACTCTTTTTGGATAATAACCCCACACTCCAAAACCTACAAATGTATTATCAAATTAACAAAGGATTGAAATACACTTACAATGCAATTCTTTATAGGAGTAATACACAATCATTTAAATACAGATTAATTTCAGAAGCATTCCAACAACACCTGTGTACCTACAACTCTCATACTACAAACTACTCCTCAATCCTTCAATTTATAGACTTTTGGCAACATGCAAACCAAAAGCACTGTGGTTTTGAAAAACCATGCACAACTAAAAGTATCTTATTCTCTTACACTCTTATAACTATTAGAAATCATTAACTACATCCACCCAATATGAGTGCCCAATTTGGTCAAGATACTTGTCTAAAATTAGGCTCTTATAGATGCTCTTACACATTTTACAGTTGGTCATTGATTTCAAAATAACTCCCTCTATTCTTGGCTCTTGTATGTGTCATAGAATCTGTCATAGTATTTTCTAAAGATAATGTTAAAAATAAAATATTAATATTCATCGTTCCAAGGCATTAACAATTGGCATAACTACCACATCAAATTCCAACATCCCAATTATGCTAGAGATAAATAAACTAAACCAATAATATGAAACTAACTATGGGAAAATATTAAATGATAAATAAATAATAATAGGAAATTCGCAAGGTTGAGACACCTAATTCCCCAACAACACTCCCATGGTTTTTTGTGCACAAGAGGACCTTCCAAATTATTCACCTATCTTTCTCATATGTTGCAAATATAATAATATCACACTTACTTCAGTAGTGGTACAAAACGTTTTGCATAAGATGTGGTAACGATACTACATACAAACCTTATGTGGTTTCTATGATGGCTTTAAACAATAAAGGCCAACACAACTCCAAGCCAAACTGCTAATGCTAACTCATATGACACGTTGCTATATAGTCCATGTGGTGATCCATGTATTTTCCATTTGCATATGTACATGATTTTGATGTTTGTGACCAAAATTTTGTGATCAACGAACTCTCTATTGATGAACGTAACACCATAGTTGCACCACATTAGAGTGGTCCATTTGGGTTGAAAAGTGATACACATTGTTATGCTATCACTCTACAACCCATAGGTTGTGACATGGATTCATTCATTCTTTAAAGCAATAATCTTCTTGAGTCACTAAGTGTGTAGTATTCAAAGAACACTTCGTTGCAAGACACATATTCCAAATAAAATTTCAAGACTCGCCTTAAAGTTATAAATTAGTAAACTTCACCTTATTTGAATGTATCCAAATCTTGAAAGACCGCCCATTGCATATTCAAGTACATCTAACAACCCACAATATATAGATAAATATGTGCCTCGTACCAAATTAAAATATGACCACTCCTACCACAAGTCCCCATGATGATATTTGAGAAGAGGTAAATTTTGACACCACTTGGAGCCTCCCCCACTGTTCATTGACATATGATCAAGTAGTGTTGATTAAATGAAAATTTGGCTTATAAATATTTCGTTGTGCTACTAATCACATTTTATGGGGCCCATTGCCTTTCAAGAAGGGAAGAGATCAGAGACATGCACAATGTTTGGAAGATTCTAATTCAATCTATCTTGTATCGATAGCTTTCCTCTCCACTATGCGCACCAACAATCTGTCTAATATTATGATCTAATGATTGTAGTACTATGACTAAAAGCCCTTAATGAATGAAATCATGTTTTTTTTGCCTCTCTTCTATAGGACCAATAGAAATCTTTGGATATTTAAAGTCTTGTTTTGAGTTTAATGATTCCACTTGTAGCCTCATTCATCATTTGCTGGAAATCAAGACTCAACCCACCTTAGATCAAGATAAAGTGTGTGCCTTCATAATTGTTCCAATTAATCTGATGTATGCATTGATGCCTCAATAATATTCAAAACTATAATGATTCAAGATATAGACATGGAGATTAAGTTGTGAAGTATCTATGAATGGAGAAGATATACCATTGATCAAGTGTCATCACATTTTATCAAGTAAATTCAGTGTCCAAAACATGTGTACTTTATGCTTATATTGAGCAATTTTGATTAGTTCATATGGTCCATTCCACCACAACTTTTATTCTATATATTTGAGAATGTACTCACTATTGATCATTAATTTTTAAAACATTTTAATTTCTTTTAAAGCTCTAATAGAATTACCATTACGAACTAGATGAAATTAAATAAACTCAATACACATTATTACTGTATACCAAAAGTTAACATTAAAAACAAACAATCATAATAATTGTGCCTGCTAGAGATCCAGATTCCATTTTGAGGCTTTCCAAACTGCATGTTTTACCATGGCTCTGTCTATGGGGCCATCAGAATGGATATGCCCATTCTGATGGCTCATGCCTTTGTAACAGTTTTGCATGGGTGTGCTCTGCTATGCCATTTTACCATATGCTAGAGTAAATTATTGCATACGTGGGAACAAGACGATGTTTTCCCACTTCAATTGACTTGACGGTGTTTCCTTTGTTTCGTCAGTCACTACAAAATTTAATGCTATGCTACTCTTGATGAATATCCCGACAAATTTAACTACTTTTGATGTAGTATCCTGCAATAGAAGTCGTTACTAAAGTTTTCCACAGTCACGTGTATGCTAGTTTTTCTTTGTTTCAGTGCGAACATCAATCTTGGAATGGTTGTTGTTACCTCGTCATTAATTTTTTCTTTTTGTGAACTCTATTTGAATATCTCCAATGGAATGGTTGTGGTTGCTCTTGATGTCATTTTTTGCAATACAAGTCACTAGTGAAGTTTTCCATAGTTACATGTATGCCAGCTTTTTTTTTCAGTGTGAACATCAATCTTGGAATGGTTGTAGTTACGTCTTCATTAATTTTTTCTTTTTTGGACTATATTTGAATATCCCCAATGGAATGGTTGTGGTTACTCTTGATGTCATATTCTGCAATACAAGTCGTTACTGAAGTTTTCCACGGTCAAGTGTATGCCAGTTTTTCTTTGTTTCAATGAGAACATCAATCTTGGAATGGTTGTAGTTACGTCTTCATTAATTTTTTTCGTTTTGTGGACTATATTTAAATTTCAAAATCTTATCTTTGAAACTACTTTTGAATTCTCAATCCAACAAAATAGTTGTAGTTACGTCTACATTGATTTTTTCTTTTTGTTGAGTTTCAGATATTTTTAAATTAGTATGAAACTACTTCTAAATTCCCAATCCAACCAAATAGGTCACTTTTTGAATTATTTCCCTAATTTGAGTCCACAAATAGAAATCTCAACCAAATGCTTATCCCTTCTCTTTCAATAATTGAATGGTCAAAATTGGAAGTTTCATAGCCGGTGAGTCTTTCAATTAAAGTTCAGTCAAAATCTTTGGGATACTATTAATTTAATTTCCCAGGGAATGAATGCTCCACATATTTTTTCTATATTCTTTCCATCTTCCTTCTTTAATTTAAAAGAGGCTTGTATGAATTTCATTTTTTAGCTTCAGGTGAACAATTTGTAATAAGAGGAAGACAAATGGAGGCACATGTTCTACTGAAAATGTTTGACTTGCAATTCTTATTTATCTACACAACAATTTGTAATAAGAAGAAGACAAATGGAGGCACATATTCTACTGAAAATGTTTGACTTACAATTCTTATTTATCTACACTGCTATCCTAATATCGAATGATAATAAAGGAAGCAAATATTATTTTATGGGTAAAAATACTTCTATATTAATTTATTTAAGTTAATTAAATACATCTAATTATAAATATACAAATTAATTTAGAAAAACATAATTGGAATTGATAATTTATCATGTATTTAAAAATTAGAACAACTTTTTTGTAAATAACCATTAAAGTACGACACATATTTGAAGTTATTTGTTTCAGGGTGAAGGTTCACAATTGAATGTTCCTACATTCAACATGTTACAATTTTATAAGTTAAATAGTTCAACTAGTACATTTTGTGCACTCAACTTAAGGAGATTTAAGCTTTTGCAGTGCTATTTATGCACTTGCAATCAAGCTATGTGATGGGCCATTTACCATCCCTCTTGTACAATGAACCTATTTCTAACTAATTAATTTGTTTACCATAACATGTAATGCATTAGTTTCAAAAGATACTTCATCATTCTTAGTTTAATTCTTTTAAAGGAATTGCCCCAACTAACCAGTTTGTATTCAAGAAAAAATCCATTAATGTTACCAATTTGTTCTTCATAAACTCCTTAAGTAATAGCAAATTAATTATATGTTTTTGCATATCTAGATGTTAATTTTGTAGTTGTTTAATGCAATAATATATAAAGTTTGTAGATTTAAATCTTTCCTGCTCCAAATCTATAATTTTAACCATCATATAGTCCAATAGAATCTTCTATATTTATGGAATTACATAACAATGATGTTTTATTAGGATTCAATTGTGAACTTTTGAGTCAAACTTAGTGACCCATTTTTCATGAGTAGTGATTCACATGAATCCATCTCTCATGAGCATGAATAGTCCATTTAACACTCATTTCATCTAGATGATCTTCTCATAGGAGTGAAGCATCGAGATTATCAAGGATGTCCCCCATTTAAGTGCTAATTTGACTCAAACATTCTTAACCATGGAGTTTATCCCAAGATTGAAACCACTTTGTTTTCTACCCCATTTTCTATGTGGGTTCAATTTCTTGAGGGGAACTCCATGGTTAACCATGATTTAGTTGGATTAGTACTAGGATGGGTGACCTCTCAAAAAGACCCAATGCTTCAATCTTGTCAGCATCACCTAGATGCAATGGGTACTAAGTGGACCATTCTGTTAGAAATGAAAGCAACACTACTTCATTGGAAATCTGATTCAATATAATTTTCAACAATCTTTAACTATGTGTTATTAATGGAGATTGTAACACATAAACAAAACTATGCTTCACAGAAATGCAAAATCAGAAATATGAACACATAACACAATGTTTAACATGGAGAAAACCCTTTTGGGTAAAAAACTCCACACAGGAAAGAGGCCCAATGTTTGTATTAATCTGAAAATAATTTACAATACAACAACACTTCAACTCTCTCCACCAGTCTTCAATCTAACAACATTTCGGCAACACCTGAGTACCTAAAATCTGTATTGCAGCAAGTAATACATGGCAAATACTTATAGAAACATTTTCTAACTCATCATATGCATTCATCTTCTCTCTCCTAAGATTCTCCAACTTGTAAACATTAATTACCATCTTACAAGCATCTTACACTTGTCCAAAAATAGCCATGCAAAGGTTGGAGGCCCAAGACTAAATCTGGCCTCTTACAACATCTTATGATAGGTCATAACCATCATAGATTCCACAAAAGATTATCTTTCCAAGATAGGAACCTTGGGCTAAATATAGAAAATATACAACTAACATATCTGTCATATGCGTCATAGAATCACAAAATCTTATGACAACTTGCAGTTGTCATAGATTTACTCACTAAACATTATGACAGTTGTCATACATGCCAAAAATAGTATATTCCTCAAGGGAGCACTCCTATCCTCATTTACTATGAGTTTTTATATTCGCCAACTGTAAATGTCACTCCGTAACTGCCGCCGGTAACTCTGAAATTATAAATGTCAATGAGACTACCTCATTCCCTTATGGGTAATTACAAATAACAAATAATAAATAGAATAAAATACAATATTAGAATTTACAAGGTTAATGGCACCTTATTCCAACATTCTGCCACTTGACATTATACATTGTAAATCAACCCATAGAAAAACAAATGAAAAATAATCAAGCACTAGAAACAAGGCCCATGGCCTCTCTGCACCACATGAACTTCTCTGTGCTCACATGCTTGGTCAATGAATATGTAACCTGATTGTCTATCTTCTTTAGCTCAATCTGTCCATTTGCAACCAACTCTCGAACAAAGTGATACTAAACATCAACATGCTTAGTTCAAGCATGATACATAGGATTTTTGGCCAAACTTATAGCACTCTGGCTATCACAACCAATCTGAATGATCCTGCAATCAAAACCAATGCCTATACACAATCTCCTCAACCAAACTAACTCCTTAGAGACATGAGTAGCAGCCATATACTCTGCTTCTGTAGTGGACAAAGCAATGGTGGGCTGCCTCTTACTCATCCAACTCACTGCACCTCCAAACAGAGTAAACACATAGCCACTAGTGGCCCTTCGACTATCCAAGTCACCTGCCCAATCTGCATCAACAAAACTCTGTATGTCCAAAGATTTATCAGCACTATCAGTACCAGAATAAATGAAACAATGATCAGGAGTACCTGCAAGATATTTAAACATCCTCTTCATATAGTTCCAATGCTATCTACCAGGGTTAGACATAAATCTACTCAAAACTCCCACTGCTTGGGCAATATCTAGTCTAGTGCAAACGATTGCATACACCAAACTCACTATAGCACTAGCATATGGCACATTCGACATATCCTCAAGATCATCCTCAGTCTTTGGACACATATCTAATGAAATCTTATTACCAATGGGTAAAGGAACTCTAACTGAATTACAGTCCTGCAAACTAAACCTCTACAAAATAGTATTCACATAGTTACTTTGTGACAACCAAAGCTTTCTGTTAACTTTGTCCCTCCTGATCTCCATTCCCAAAATATACCTTGCAGCACCAAGATCCTTCATCTCAAATGCATCTAAAAGTTGGCCTTTAAACTCACTGACCATACCCTTAGTATTGCTAAAAACATGTCATCAACATACAAAGCAATAACCAGTATAGAATCATCAACACAATGAATGTAAACACAATGATCCTCCTCGCTTCTAACAAAACCCAATTTCAAAACAAATGAGTCAAACTTTTGATACCACATTTTGGGGGATTGTTTTAGACCATAAAGAGACCTCTTTAACCTGCAAACCCAATGTTCTTTTCCTTTTACCTCAAAACTTGTAGGTTGTTGCATATAAATTTCTTCTTCAAGATCTCCATGCAAGAACATAGTCTTAACATCCATTTGCTCAATCTCCCAATCATAAGTTGCAGCAATGGATAAGAGAAATCTAATAGAAGACAATTTAGCAACAGGAGAGAATATCTCACCAAAATCAACTCCCTCTCTCTGGGAGTAGCCCTTGGCTACCAGTCTAGCCTTGTACTTCTCTAATGACCCATTTGCTCCAAGCTTCTTCTTGAAGACCCACTTACAACCTATGACCTTTCTTCTTTTGGGCAAATGAACAAGATCCCAGGTGTTATTATGGTCTAAAGCCATCATCTCCTCTTGCATGGCTAGCTGCCAAGACTCACTATCATCTGTAGAAATAGCTTCCCTGTAGGATCTAGGTTCATCGTTAGTACTCAATAAAGCATATACACAATGGAAATCTGGTGGGCTATACCTGTCAACTAGATTCTATTGTCTTGTGGATCTCCTCAAGGGTGGAGTAAGAGACTCTACTTGTTCTTCTGCATGATCATCTGTACCAACTTCTTTTGTCACAACAGATTCATCTTCATTAGGACTACTTGAATCATCTTCTTCTTCTTCACCCCCTAATCCATAATTTTGTTCTTCTTGAGGTGCATCTTGCTGCTCTAACTCAAAGTACACCTTCTTTACCTTTTCATCTTTTTCTTTTGGTTGCTCAAGTTCATAAATAGCTCTAACTTCCCTGATAATAACATCTCTAGAAAGATAATCTTGTGGATTAGTGGATTCCAAAGCTTATAACCTTTGACATTATCACCATATCTAATGAATGTACTCTTTTCAGCCTTTGGATCCAACTTAGATCACTTTTCCTTAGGCACATGAACAAAAGCCTCACAACCAAAAACCTTTAAATGTGAAATAGAAGGTTTCTTACCTATCCACACTTCATAAGGTGTCGAATCAAGAGCCTTACAAGGAGATATGTTTATCAAGTAGCAAGCAGTACACACAACCTCTACCCAAAAGCATATATCCAACTGTGCATCACTAAGCATACTTCTGACCCTTTCCATAATTGTTCAGTTCATCCTTTCTGCAACACTATTTTGTTGTGGTGTATATAGAGTTGTCTTTTGTCTGATTATACCTGCATGCTTGCAAAACTCATCAAATTCCTTAAAGCAATATTCCCCTCCATTGTTAGATCTTAATATTTTTATCTTTAAACCTGATTGGTTCTCTACTAAGACTTTAAATTCCTTAAACTTAGTGAAAACTTTAGATTTATGCTTCATAAAATAAATCCATGGAAATCTGGATACATCATCAATGAAGGTTACAAAATAATGAGATTTTATGATAGATTCATTATCCACAGGTCCAAACACATCCATATGAATAATCTCTAATTTCTCTTTTACTCTATTACTTCCTGAAGGAAATGATTTTCTATTTTGTTTACCAAACACACAATGCTCACAGAAATCAAAGTGCTCATCAGAATAGGAGAAACCATCCAACAAATTTTTATTCTTAATATTTTTTAATACATTATTACTTGTGTGGCCCAATCTACAGTGCGACAACATACATGTATTTTCAGTAGTGGCCTCAAATACATTGGAGGCATTACAAATTGTAGTGGCTTCAAGCTTAAATAAGTTCCCGAATCTCTTCCCTTTTACTACCACCAAGTTCCCTCTCACCAATCTGCAACCATGCTTGTCAAATGTCACATGCATTCCCAAATCATTCAACTTCAAAACTGAAATCAGATTTCTAGCTAATCCAGGAACATGCAAAACACCAGGGAGGGTTTTAATCCTCTCATCACTAAAACACAACAATACCTTTCCTTTCTCGACAATTGGATATGTAGAGTTGTCACCAAGGTAGATATTACTTCCATCATATTCTTCATATGAGGAGAACCATTCCTTATGCGGGGTCATATGAAATGAGCATCCTAAGTCAATCAACCAGTGATCATTAGAAACAAGATTACATGCAGAAAGTAAAACTTCTTCACCTGCATTTGAGGACTTATCCAAAGTACTCTCCCACTGTTTCTTGGGATTTCTGCACTCCTTCTTCACATGTCCCCTTTTACTGCAGTTCTAACACTTAACTCTGTTCTTTTTACTAGGAATCTTAGACCAGCCCTTAGACTTGTCCGTAGCCCCTTTTTGATCTCCTTTAGGTCCTCTTTCCTTAGACCTTCCCCTGACACTGAGAGCATCCCCTGAACTATCTAAACTTTTCTTCCTTAATTCCTGTGACAGTAGCACTGAAACAAGAGCATCCAACTTTAGATCCATGAGGTTAGCAGTGATAGCAAGGATAACATTCTCCCAAGACTCAGGTAAAGAACAAAGAAGTAAGATACATTAATCTTCCTCACTAACCTCAACATCTACTAAATCAAGTTGACTCACTAACAAATTAAAATAATTTAAATGCTTTGCCGCTGATTCACCTTCTTGCATTTTCATAGAAAATAATTTTTTTTTTTAAATAAAGTTTATTTACCATACTCTTGGCTTGATAGTTCTCATCCAACCATTTCCACAACTTGTATGCAGTCTCTTCCTTTGTGAAATTCAATAGGATAGATTCTGAAAGACACAACCAGATGGTTCCCCGTGCCTTCTTATCCAATCTATCCCACCCATCTTGAGAGACATCGTTAGGTTTCTTCTCTTTTTGGACAGCCAACCATTGGTTTCTTTCTTCCAACAAATCTTCCATTTTCAGCTTCCACAAATCATACCCCATTCTGTTGAACTTCTCAATATCCATTTGAGAGGTTGATGTAGTGGTGGATGCAGCCATAATAACAACACAAGATCTACAAAACAAATGCAAACAAATCTCCCATTGCAGCTACAGCTTCCACACTACCACCCAAGAGTTAAAGCTGGCCAGGCTCTGATACCAAATGTTAGAAATGAAAGCAACACTACTTCAATGGAAATCTAATTCAATATGAATTTCAGCAATCTTTAACTGTGTGTTATTAATGGAGATTGTAACACAAAAATAAAACTATGCTTCACAGAAATGCAAAATCAGAAATATGAACACATAACACAATGTTTAACATGGAGAAAACCCTTTCAGGTAAAAAACTCGACACAGGAAAGAGGCCCAATGTTTGTATTAATCTAAAAATAATTTACAATACAACAACACTTCAACTCTCTCCACTAGTCTTCAATCTTACAGCATTCCGACAGCACCCGAGTACCTAAAATCTATGTTATAGCAACTAATACATGGAAAATACTTATAGAAACATTTTCTAACTCATTTTAGGCATTCACCTTCTCTCTCCTAAGATTCTCCAACCTGTAAACATTAATTACCATCTTACAAGCATCTTACACTTGTCCAAAAATAGCCATGCAAAGGTTGGAGGTCCAAGACTAAATTTGGCCTCTTACAACATCTTATGATGTGTCATAAACGTCATAGATTCCACAAAAGAGTATCTTTCCAAGATAGAAACCTTAGGCTAAATATAGAAAATATACAACTAACATATCCGTCATATGCGTCATAGAATCATAGAATCTTATGACAACTTGTAGCTGTCATAGATTTACTCTCCAAACATTATGACAATTGTCATACATGCCAAAAATAGTATATTCCTCAAGGGAGCATGCCTATCCTCATTTACTATGAGTTTTTACATTTGCCAACTATAAATGTCACTCCATAACTGTCGTCGGTAACTCTGAAATTACAACTGTCAATGAGACTACCTCATTCCCTTATGGGTAATTACAAATAACAAATAACAAATGGAATAAAATATAATATTGGAATTTACAAGGTTAATGGCACCTTATTCCAACAAATTCATGATCATGAGAAAGGTTCATGTGAACTACTACTCATGGAATATGGCTCTATGAGTTTGACTCAAAAAATTCATAGTTCAAGCATAATAAAACAACATAATTTGACAGATTACAAAAAACACCTCCTACTTGTAAAGTACATAACTATCAAATAAAAAATTATAGGGGCAATATGTATATTTAAACATTAAATAATATAAATTGAAACTAATTCCTCAATGATAATGCAGATTGAATAATAAAGAACCAATTCAATCAATTTAGATTTATTATTGAAAGAAATAATAAGTTTAATCCTTCAAACAAAGTCTACTCAAAACTAAATGAAATAATTAGTTTTAAGAACTTTATACATTTTAAGTACAATATGTAATCAGTACAATCATTATACATATGCATACTTATGAAAATAAGATCACATTATGACTTTCAATTAATGACCTCTAAAAATGAACTACAAAATAAGTTGTTCAATAACCAAATGATCTACAAGAGTTGTTATTCATCATAGGACTCCATATATGAACCGAATTCTTTCTTGCCACCCAACACTCAAGTCCTAGGCTCAAAGTAGTACCCAACAAGATATGGCAAAAAATAATTGTAATTTACAACTTGACTCCCTTGAACTATATTAGTTGGAAGAAATCAAGACACATAATTATTGTTATGTTACTAACTTCTAAGTATATACTTAAAACCCTAAATTTTTTAGAATTTAATTAATACTTGTCCATAAAATAATTAAATTTGATGGTTAAATAGAAGATGATTCTCAGTCAAATGAATCATAAACAATTATAAAATGACTAGTAGTCAATTAACTTACAATCTAAAACACATGTTTCAACAATACCCTATGTTTATTTTTCACTGCATGACATGGTCTTCACATAGTCAAACAACTATAGGGAAAATAATAAACACCTTAAATTAAATATTGACAACACTATAAGCTACACCCATGAATGAACTTTATAAAATGGAACTATTTATAGTGGATCTTCAAACACATATGTTGGTGGAAAAGCTTTGACAAAGAGAAAATAGCCAAGAATCCTCATGTTCAAAGATGGGCATGGAAAGAAACTTTCTTCAGTGTATGGGTAAGTGCAAAAAGATGGGGCGCCAAAAAGTGGCCAAATGGTTTAAAAAAAATCATACATAATGCAAGCGCGCTATTAACTATTATAAATTAAAAAAAAGGCTTGTCATTTCATTTCATTTCTATTTTTCTCCTCTATCCCCGCAGCTTGCAAACCCTAGGAAGCGCGCTTGCATTTCGGAAAAGACAATTCAACACCAAAATCTTGCTGATTTGTCGCCAAAATGCTGCCACGATGTCGAGCATGCCAAAGGAGTGAGTTTTATTTTTTTTTTTTGAATTTGCTTCTAAATAGGTAGGTTTGAGTTTTTTTATGTATATTTCATTAATTGTCAGGAAATGTTAATGCACCTCCTCCTCCTCCTCCTCAAAATCCACAAAATCCTAAGGAGGAAATACCTGCGGAACAAACTCCTCCATCTATTCCTTGACATGCCCCTGGAACACAAGAAAATATAATGGGGCAAATTGAAAACAACAAAAAAGAAATTGAAGATATAATTGCAAGGTTGAAAGATCCTTCCACTTCAACCTTGCATAGGTCCACGCTTGCTGAATCTCTTGAATCTATGTTATCAAATGTAGATTCAATTAGCAAGCAAATAACTAGTTGGACGGATAAGAGGAGAGAGTTTAGAGATTATTATGCAGACAAGCTGTCATACCAAGATGTGAAAAAATTACAAATCACAAAATTAGACTTGTGTTCGATTTTCACAAACCCACAAACAAATCAACCTCCACCCATTACATGCAAGAGGTTCCCTATCCATTGGTACAACAACCAAGCGATAAGGGACAATTTTGGGCAGAGGTGGTGGATGGTTTTTGACCATCCTCCATGCAATAATAATGAGGTCCCACAATACTTTTTGAGGAAACTCTACTGTGAGTTTGTCCTCAATAAAGTGCCAAACTATTTTGATATGCGGGACTTCCAGGGTAGAGGTGGGGGGTCAGCACAAGATAGACCATGGGCACGTCTTGACCCACATTAGGTAGTGAGACAAGTAATCAACAGACCAGCCCATGAGCATGTTTCTATCCCTTCCATTATGAAGGAGAGTGTTGAGGTCAATACACTTAAGTTCATTAGTGCCTTGACCCAAAGCATCATAGACCATGCCAGTCCTGCAGCACATAGTGGGTTGGGAGATAGTGCGAGGAGTAGGGTCCCACCCCATGCTTGTCAGGCTTGCGGGTCAGCTTGTGGTTATGACCCCATGGATAGTCAGGACACAGGTGCACATGCTACATCTGCAGCTGAGCAGATGGTGATGATAGATACCCTCCTGAGTGAGACTTTCGGCCTTGATACTCAGGTAAATATTAGAAAGTTTATTAAATTTAATTTATTAAATTTTATTTTTGAAATGCAAGATTAACTAATTTAAATTGATGATTTTAATAAAATTTCAGGGTCATAGCGTCGATGCAGTTTTCAGTGGTTCGCCACCTGCATTTTACACTAGATCATCTATTGTCGGGGTATGTAACTAGTAAACAATTATAAATATTACATGTGAATAGCATCGTTATATGAATGGTATTCTAATATCTGATTTTGGATGTTGAATAGGTTAATATTGTAGATTTCATGGCAACACCTGCCAGCGGTGGTGGACTTCAAAGCTTTACAGAGGTAATAAAATAAATAGTTTAATGAATGAATTGTACTTACTAGATTTTTGCATGTGACTTGTGTGCTTTATTGTGTGCACTTCCATGTATAGATGAACGTGTGTGTATGTTAGGAGCCATGATTTGCATCACCAGGGCCTATTCCTACTACTGAGACAAGTGAGGAGACAAATTATATGTTAGCGGTAAGTGATTATTTTGTTAAATGTTTCATTTTTTATAACATGTAATTTCTATACATTAATGTATATACTTTTTATTGTAATAGCTAAAGATGCAGGAAGAACTAAATAGGAGTAGCCCTCAGGTTCGTAGTAGACTACCCACATGCGCGTCTCCATCCCCTAGAAGATCAAAGGCTGCTCGTGATCTATTCTCTTCACCAGCCACAGGGGAATGACTTTTTATTGTGTTTCTTTGTTGTATGCCTATATGGCATTTGTGGACATATATTTTGTATTGTATATAGTTGACATTGTATGCCTATATGGCATTCTTGTAAGCCTATATGGCTATTTTGTATATATGTTATATTTATATCGACATATATTGATGTATGCCTATATGGATATTTGGTTAATACAAATCTTTTTTATTGATGGTGTCCATACTTGCATTATAAATCCACATTTGAATGGATATTTGTAGATGGCTACTTCAAATATTTAAAGTCCAATTGTATTACATAGGATGTTTGTTGATCTAATAAGCTAGCTATTGTTATTCAAGTATCACCTAAACCTCATTTTGGAACTAAAAGATAAAAGTTGTATTTAAAAAAAAATGAATCATCATGTTGAACATAAAATATCAATATTCTTTATGAGTAGCATAGAATGTCAACTATATGCAATACAAAAAAATGAATCATCATGTAATTCTTTATGTTTGAGATCTTGAAAATGACTAAGTCTGGTAGCTTGATATCCTGAAACACTTGGATGAATATCCAAGTCATTAAAATGAGCGCCTAAAGGAGACTTTCTTAAACATTCAAACATTGAGCAATAAGCATGAAGGGTTAAGGCTCAATTTGCAACTCATAAAACCTCAAAAGGGCACCCAACTTAGAGAGAGCATTCATTTAAGACAAGGCACCCATTGACACCTATTCCACCATAAAAGTGTGCCTAAGGTGGAAGGAGAACAAGCCTCTAGTAGGTGAAGCACACCTATTGTCTAAACCACTTCATTATGGCACCCTAGAATGAGGAGGAGTATATAAGTCAATAGGAAATGGTGCCTAGAATGTAAATGAAGGACTAAGTGGCATTTTCAATAAGCATCAATTCACCTTGAGCTTTCAATAAATACATCAAATTGAGCCCCATAAGCCTAGGCACCCTTTGCCTTCAAAAGAACCCTGTATCGACATCAAGATTTGATTGTATCAGCGTATCAGTAGACCTTGGTTAGGCTTTGCTGATAGTGGTCTGTCTTCTCGATCAGTGTGGTTCAAAGTCGAAGACATCGGTGTATCGGAAGATAATCCCATCGGCGCATCAGAAGAGCAGTTGAGAGATTCACAGATGAAGGGGGTCAAACCGACAGTCAAAATCCATTGGTGTATCATCCCAACGAGATTAGAGTTCACTGATGTTTCGACTCACCGACAGGTGTGGTCTGAAGGTTGTCATTAGAGAGATCAGTGTGTCAGCAGAAGAGTTTTTGAGTGTACGGATGGTATCAAGTCCTACCGATAGGCGAGGGACTTAGAGTCTTGTAATGAAGTGACAAAGACATCAATGTGAAAGGATATAAAGTCACCGATAGTGGTCTGTCTGACCGATAAGAGTCAATGATGGGATGTTTGTCAGAAGTGAAATCAAACGGAGTCATGGTCGCATCAGCCTATCGATCGATGAAATTTTAAGCTCACCGATGGTATGTTGTCTCGCCAATAGTGAGTTCAAAGGTTCAAAAGTTGATAATTCTATGCTTCCACTATGTGCTTTGCATCAGACACTCATCCCTACTACAGTCTAGCATTCTCTAGTTGTGTTCTCCCCTTTGTTTTTGTGAACGCCTCTGGATGTAATGTTGAGTTACTTGTGATGTCCTTATTGACTGGTGTTGTTTTGGATTCATGTGTAGTCCTTGTTCCTTATAGTCTATTGTCTACCTGACTGTTTGTTGTAACTTATTGAACCACTATGATTCATGTGCAGTCCATGTTGTTTATCAAGTTGAATGATCTATGACACATCATGTATCATTAGAAAATATTCTCGAAGAGAAAGCAAGTGAAAATACTCAAAACAACCCATAACAAGGTGGAGAAGTTTAAAGGATGGAGGTTGCAACACTTTCCAACCTCATAGCCACACTAGTCCAATGGATCAGGATAATACTATCAAGCATCCACATAATAGTAGATAATCTTATCAAAAGTCACAGAGAAATTTCTAAGGACCATAGTGTTATCCCTATGACTTGACACATACTGCTTGTTTCATAAAGCAAAGGGACATGATATAAATATTGTTGTTATATGGAGCCTAATCAAACTTGGAGGTTAAATTTAACCAACTTTTATCAGCATGGTTTCCCCCCAAATATTTTCCTACTAGTTTTGGCGCCTTGAAATCTAAGTGCATGAAAATCATTCTGAGTTGGCAACCTAATCCAATGACTTGACACGGATCCCAAAACCACCTATTGGACCAATAGGATCCTAGGTGCTCACTTCATGCATTATGATTTCTAGGTGCCAGTTTGATGCTCCATCACAAGGAAAGTGCGCCCACACTTGCAAGTGTTTTTCTTTAGGATCTAGGTGCCAGTTGAAGGTTGTAGTTGCCAAGAAGAGTGCCTAGCAAGAGAAAGTCTTTTGGAGTCTCCAAAACACATCAAACACTTGACTAACAACAAGATAACTTTTTCCCAAGTTAGGCGCTTCAAGAGGGAAGTTAAAACATGAATAAGCGCCAACTTGTGTAGGCGCAAACTCAAGCTTGTTGAGGATACACATGGCGCCCAACATTCCTTGGTGATGGCATTAGGCACTATCTAGAGTATGCTACTCCATCGAAATTTGCCTTCTTGCTTAGAGTAATTCAAACACTCCAAGGTCTTCAGTGATCAATTCCCCAACTTATGAAATGTCCTCCTTCATTTTAAAACACATTGTAATGCTCCAGAGAGATGACTATGCCTAGGCATCAATCTGGGTTATAAATGCCTCCAAACTGCACCTTCTCTTTTAGAATGCAAAACAAGGTCCAAAGGTGCTAATAAACTGAAGCGCTTCTTTGGAAAAGTCCTGGAGGTTAAGATGCGCCTTGTCTTAATGAGGTGCAACTCTTGGGTAAGAAAGCTTGTAAAGTGTGCCTAACTTAGTGAAGAGGTTGATGACTTCTAAACCCTTCCTGGAACTTAGATTGCTTCAACTAAAGATCATCTTGCACCAATACATCACCAAACTTTTAATCACTAGATCAATTCAAACTTAAGCGCTCATTAAGAGTCTTTCCAATGTTGGCGCATCTGAGAGGTTGAACTGGCAAGAGTTGGTGCCTAGCTTCCTAGACCTTGTTTCAATATGTTTGAGTTCCAAAGTTGACTCAATGGTATCAAGATGGTGCCATAGAGTCTTTGGACTAGTTCCTTAGAGTTTAAAAAACATTCTGGCTCCTTGAAAATTCCTCCTACATGCTTGGGTGCCATTTCAAGGTCCTGGAACTATGATGTAGCGCCTTATTGCTCTAGGCACCCATTCATGATTTTGCAACCTGAGATTGGCACCTAGAGTGAATAGGCTTTCATCCTAACTTAATACATTGCCTCCTTCTGACGATTTTTGGGGCAATAGAAAACCTTTCACCACGGGCAAATGTCTTAGAGATATAAAAAACTGAGAGAGGTTATTGTAGAGGCACTCTACATGATCACGTTGCCTTAGACAGAATGTTTCTAAGTGACACAGTTTTCGAGTAACATCTCGTCAAAGATTGCTACCCTTTTGCACTTTGGACTCTTCAGGGATATCGTCGGTACAATGTAGCTCGGACTATTTCGACCTGTTTGGGTGAAAAATAGGACCATGCCTAGCGTACATGTACCCATCTAGAAGTGTTGGAATAGTCAGTTTGGTCACATCAGGAGCAAGACGAAAGTTACACCCCTTTGCAACTTTACACTACCTCCTAATAATTTTTGGGGCAGCAAAAAACCTTTCACCATGGGCAAATGCCTCAGAGATATAAAAAATTGAGAGGTTATTGTAGAAGCACTCTACATAATCACGTTGCCTTAGACGGAATGTTTCTAAGTGACATGGTTTTCAAATAACATCTCGTCAAAGATTGCTGCCTTTTTGCACTTTGGATTCTTCAAGGATATTGTCGGTACAATGTAGCTTGGACTGTTTTGACATGTTTGGGTGAAAAATAAGACTATGCATAGTGTAAATGTACCCATCTGGATGTGTTAGAATAGTCAATTTGGTCACATCAGGAGTAGGATGAAAGTTACGCCCCTTTGCAACTTTACACTGCCTCCTTCTGACAATTTTTGGGGCAGCAGAAAACCTTTCACCACAGGCAAATGCCTCAGAGATATAAAAAACCAAGAGAGGTTATTGTATAGGCACTCTACATGATCGCGTTACCTTAGACAAAATTTTTCTAAGTGACATAGTTTTCGAGTAACATCTCGTCAAAGATTGCTGCCTTTTTGCACTTTGGACTCTTTAGGGATATCATCGGTACAATGTAGCGCGGACTGTTTTGACATGTTTGGGTGAAAAATAGGACCATTCTTAGTGTAAATGTACCCATCTGGACGTGTTGGAATAGTCAGTTTGGTCGCATCAGGAGCAAGGTGAAAGTTACATCCCTTTGTAACTTTACACTGCCTCCTTCTGATGATTTTTGGGGCAGCAGAAAACCTTTCACCACGGGCAAATGCCTCAGAGATATAAAAACCTGAGAGAGGTTATTGTAGAGGCAGTCTACATGATCGCGTTTCCTTAGAAAAAATGTTTCTAAGTGACATGATTTTTGAGTAAAATCTTGTCAAAGATTGCTGCCTTTTTGCACTTTGGACTCTTCAGGGATATCGTTGGTACAAAGTAGCTTGGACTGTTTCGACATGTTTGGGTGAAAAACAGGACCATGCCTAGTGTAAATGTACCCATCCAGATGCGTTGGAATAGTCAGTTGGTTGCATCAGGAGCAGGATGAAAGTTACACCCCTTTGCAACTTTACACTGCCTCATTCTGACAATTTTTGGGGCAGCAGAAAACCTTTCACCACGGGCCAATGTCTCAGAGATATAAAAAATTGAGAGAGGTTATTGTAGAGGCACTGTATGTAATCGTGTTTCCTTAGACAAAATGTTTCTATGTGACACAGTTTTTAAGTAACATCTTGTCAAAAATTGCTGCCTTTTTGCACTTTGGACTCTTCAGGGATATCATCGGTACAATGTAGCTCAGACTGTTTTGAAATGTTTGGGTGAAAAATAGGACCATGCCTAGCATAAATCTACCCATACGAATGCATTGGAATAGTCAGTTTGGTCGCATCAGGAGTAGGACACGAAAAATGTAAAAGTTGCTTTGTGCAACTTCACAACATTGACACTTTTTTGCAACATGACTCAAAGTGACTTAAAATCACATTGATTTTGGCACCCAATGTACATTATAGAGGTCTAGGTGCTCCTTATCATTCAAACATATTAGATGAGCACCTAGGAAAGGAAAAAACTCTAAGTTTCATCATCATGAGCGCCTAATATCAAGAGATTTTAATGGCTCAAACCTTAGCATGGAGTCCTAAGGTGCATTTCATGTCTCCTTTCATCCATTTTAGTGCCCTTGTGTAGATTTTTCAACTTGATTTGGCACCCTGTATGTGAAGGAAGATCTAAAGGCATGAAAGTGGATGTTGTTTTGCAAGAGTTTGGATCATCAAAATTGAAAGAAATAAGTCTTAAGCTTGGGTGCCCTTGGTCTTCTTTTCATTCATTATGAGCGCCTTAGGAGAATGGTATATAGGTCATCATCATGATTGGGCACCCTAGATCCAGAGTGTTGGAGAGATCATCAAATGGTGTCTAGAGGAAGTAGGGTAAGTTATGAGTTTGGTCGCATCAGGAGTAGGACACCAAAAATGCATAACATGATGATGTATAAATGTGTATATGTGTAAAAATGCAGGAGGAAATAAAAAAAAGACAAACCTTACAATTTAATGTGCATACTTACAACTCAATGTAACATGACTTTACAAAATCAATGTGCATACTTACAAATTAATCCAATGAACCATCTGGGTCTGCTCTACTCTTTATTGTGTCAAGTATTGCTTCATGGTCAAACTCATGCACCTTCCACAAGATTTTATTCAAAGGTCTACCCCGATACTTTATCAAATGAACATTGGATGCCACGACAAGGTTCGAGTAATGAAGAATCTTCCGATGCATGTCAAAGTCCTGAAATAGTTAAATATTAACACTCTTATGGGGGTACCTTCTAAGCCATGTTCCAATAATAACCACTGAGCATGTAGGGTATTCGATGTTTTCTCCATCTGTAACAGGGACCTCCAATTTATTTTTGGCCTCAACACAATGACATAAGTAATAATATGTTCCCTCTTCATTATCTTCATCTACAATAACTGCATATATGTGTAGCAAATTAGATGAAATTAGTCAACATTACAAAAACACTACAAAGTAAGGTGACATTACCTAGTTGAACTAGATGAAATTAGATGCATATACGTGCCCTATATTACCTGGTTAAACTAAATCTGATATGTGGTCAATGTCAACTGATGATTCCATTTGTGTTAGTTCCAGTGTCGTCGGGGGTCGATACGTGTCAAGTGGGCTAAGATAACTTAACTGTCATTCGTCAACCCATTCCTTTGACTCGCACTCATCCCAGACTTGAATTGTACAGGAAGAACAAAAGCATGACATCTTTTGTGTATGGATACTCCATGAACCTACAATTAAGCTTTTGAAAGAGTGCATCTAATTTGATCCTGTCAGTGTACAACAGTCCTCATATGGTGCAATGTTAGTATCATCTATCAACCAAAAAAATCTATGAACTGAAGACTTACCTTCATTACCTGGACCCATGGAAGCATTACACCACTCGACAAATTGATTTTGCATCTATCAACTTTGAATTGTCTTTATACTTTAAATCTTCTCATGCTATGGCTCTTTTGATACATGCTCCTGCACCATCATGCTCCCCCTTTCCATGTCTGGCCTCACAAAAGTTCCACATATGCTGAATACCTGTAAAATTATGCCTCCTACTCAGCCAATAGAAATTTTGTGAGTTCTTGAATTGTGACGCATAGTTATCTGACCATATGATATGCTGACTGAATGATATGCCCCTAAACCCTCAACCCTTAACTCTGATCCCTCGACCCTCAACCCTATCCCTAAACCCTAAACCCTAAACCCTCAACCCTCAACGTCAAATCCTAATCCTTCAACCCTTCACTCTAATCCCTCAACCCTAAAACCTATCCCTAAACCCTCAACACTATACCTTAAACCCTAATCCCTCAACCCTCAACCCTAAACCTTATCCCTAAAGCCTAATCCCTCAACCCTCAACCCTAATCCACCATCCCTCAACTCTAATCTCTCATCCCTAAACCCCAAATGCTATCCCTATTCCTAAACCCTCAACAGACTCGATACTATACCTTAAACCCTAATCCCTTATCCCTAAACCCTCCAACCGTATCCCTAATCCTTACACCCTCCACACTCTACTTTAACCCTAATCCCTCAACCCTCAACCCTATCCCTAAACCCTTGACCCTCGAACCTCAACTCTCAACCCTCAACTCTAAAAGGGAAGCTTGGTCATCAAATGTGTGAGAAAGAGCATCTGCCACAATATTGTCCTTACCCTTCTTATAATTGATCTTAACCCATGAGTTTGCTGACCCATTTCTGTTGTGCTGGGGAGGAGACCCATTTTTCTAGGAAATATTTCAGACTCTGGTGATTAGTCTTGATGCAAAAATGATTCCCTAGTAGGTATGGCTGCCACTTATGTACTGCATGGAAAATAGCCATCATTTCCTTCTCATATGTAGAGAGTACTAACTTCTTGCCAAAAAGGGCTTTGCTAGTGAATGCAATGGGATGTTCTTCTTGAAGGAGAATAGAACCAAGTCCATTGCCGCAAGCATCAGTCTCAATAGTGAAGGTCTTGGAAAAATCTGGCATAACTAGAACAGGTGTAGTACACATAGCTTGTTTCAGTTTTTCAAGTGCACACTCAGCAGCTTATGTCCAGATAAAAGCATCCTTTTTTAACATATCTATTAATGGAGCTACAATCTTCCTGTAATCCTTGACAAACTTATGATAGTAGCCAGTAAGCCCCAAAAAACCACAGAGGCACTTGAGTGTCTAAGGATGTGGCCAATTTTTCATGGCATCTATTTTTGCGGGATCCACACGAACCCCTTGGGCTGAAACAATATGCCCAAGATACTCCACTTCCTTCTAGCTAAAAACACATTTAGACTACTTTGTAGAGAGATGATGATCATAGAGAAGATGTAGTATGAGATCCAGATGTTGGAGATGCTCAGCCCATGTTTTACTATAGATGAAGATATCATTGAAGAAGACTAGAATGAATTTCCATAGGTAGGGCCGAAATATTTTATTCATCAATGCCTGGAATGTTGAAGGAGCATTAGTGAGGCTGAAGGGCATGACCAAAAACTCATAGTGGCCATCATGTGTGCTGAAAGCTGTTTTAGGGATATCATCCTCATGAACCCAAATTTAGTGATACCCAGAACGGAGATCCAACTTGGAGAAAAAATGAGCACCATGAAGCTCATCAACAATAGGAGAACAGACCATGATGGCTTGTAAGATAGAAAATAGACACCATCATGAGTGGACCAACATGAAGGCAATCTATAGTTGAGTATGTTTTAAGGTTATCAAAAAGGATAAGCTGCAGGTAGTTAGGGTTAGTAAAAAAATGGTTATCTTCCCACTCGCCAGCTTTAAGAGCATTCGAGAGTCTTCAGACATAGGAGAATGAGATTAGCTTGAAGAAGCATGCAAAAGCATAACGAGAAACGTGATTCAAGAGTTGGTGAGGACACAAGAACCAAGCGGGAAGCTACAGTGAGAAGTTTAACCATCAGGTTCCCATTCTCTTCTATTTTAATCTACTATGATTTATATAGGTTGTTATTGAAATGAACCGAAGTCTGAGTTTCATTTGCTAATGTAATATGATTAATAATCAATCTAGAGTGTAAATGAAAGTCTTGTTTTATGCCATATTTTCCATTCAAAACAAATTATAGTTGATGTCTTCTTTTCACATGATGATTTATGTGTTAACTGACTACTTATATCGGTGGAAATCATCACCATTACACAAAGTCTGTAACGTCAAATCAAGGTCTGAAAGGCCGTATTATCTGTGTAACAAGTATTTAATTATTGAGCATTGTTTTAAACATTTATACGAGCCATATTCGATTATCTACGAGTAAAGATTTCAAGTCATGATATTTATAGAAAAGAGAAAATTATGTCATTCCTGTGTTTACGATGCCAACAGATATCTTGTTTATGCTTCGTTTCAAACAATATATTATTGTATTACAACAAGATTGGAGTCTTGTACGACATTTTAGAGAAAACTAATAATTATGGTAAGAGTATAATGTTATTGCATTAAGAGGTTTAGGCCGTGAGTTCATTCTATTATCATTAGTTTATAATGCATTAAAAACTCAAGGTAAATAAGATATCTTATCCTTCTAGATAACTCAACATAGACTGCTACCTATGAGAATAAATGTACTTCATAATCTCAATAGATACAATTATATTCTATCGAAAAGAGAGTTTCAAAAATGACTTCGTGTTAAACCCATTAGGATAAGAATAAAGTATTTAGATATTTTCAAACAGATTATAGACTCTTAGGAGCAAAAAGGGATATGTCTATTAGAAGCTTATTTAAATTCTTATACTTGGAACCATATAAAGAATGAATTTAGTTTTACCAATGATTACCTTAAAAGTCAATCATAAAGATTGTTATAGCCAACCCCTTTTCATAATTTTACTTGTCATACCAAGTTATCAAGTGGGTTTACCCCTCGAATGTGAAAATGAAAGTTAGTCTTTGTTTTTATCATAATCTTGGGGGTCGACTTGTTATTCTAACCTTTATATTTAGGCCAAAAACTAAATTGTCACCTCCACAGTTTTGTGTACAATAAAAACTTTAAAGATTTCAAGCTAAGTTTGTTACTTGATTAGTTGCGTTAGAATTTGAGTTAAGGATTGGTGTCTCCATCCTACTAAGAACAATGTTCAAGGAATAATATCATGGGAAATGACTCCATTAAATCTTTCGACACTAAAGATACTACGACTTGTTTTCTAGTGTATAGACAAAAAACTTGTTTGAACCAATGTGTATATTCAAAATATAAATGGTACGTAGATTAATTAGACCCACTCAGAAACTAGTAACAACTACAGATATTTTAGTAACCTAGATTTTGTATCTTGTCTCAAAGGTAGTAAAGATTCCAAAAATTTTGGCATACCTAAGCTTATGTGACAAATCATACCATTATATTTAAGTAACTGTCGGGCCGGTAAGGCTATAATATTACCTTGCTATATCAACTATAGGATTTTGAAGTAATTCAAGTCAAGTTGGGGTGAGCAAATGTAATGACTGTGTTGTTCACAATGCTAAAAACCATTAAAAACCTTTGGCCAAGGTAATGCACTTGCCTCTAGTGCATTGTCAGTTCACTATGATTGGATGGCATAACTTGTGGATGGTCATGCTTGACTAGAGGGTGTCTAGGGGTGCATGATAACAAGTTGTGAAACTCACAACACTAGTACTCAGATGGCAAACACCATTGGTCATCCTAAGTCTATCCTCCTCGAGTAGGGTAGGGCCACTTCCGGTTAGGAAGGTGTGTAGGAGATTAATGTTCTGTGGATGGAGGTAAAGCTCTCCGAAGATACTTTCTCTCCCATCAATCAGAGGCTTGTCAAGGCTTGAAATGTGAAGGTCGACAATCGACATGCAATGAATCATGGTAAGATTTGAATTCATAAATTCTTCCTTTGAAAATATTGTCATATTGTTAAATCTTGGAAAAGAATTAAACTCGTGGTTAAATGAAGAACTAGATGGTTTCTATTTAATGGATAGTTTTACTTTAATTTTTAAAAAAATTATACTACCTATTAACCCCTTTTAAATTGCTACTTGGTAATAACTAAGATTTGAGTTGAAAATTTATTTTGGATATTACAAATAAGAGATCTAGCTCAAGGGGAGCTACATTGAAAATTTAATTCCACCTACTAATTAGTGGGTGCCTAAATCTGACATGATGAGAGAAGATAGAATGGTCTATTACAGATCATCTGAAGGAATTTTTGGAAGAAAAGAGGTTGATGTGGCAACTTGCAGAGCAATCTATGAGAAACTGAATCAAGAAACAGGGTATCCAAAAGAGTTAGGGCAAAAGCATTCATTACATCAAAAAGGTAGGTGTGCAGAGGTTAAAAGGTAACTCAAGTGACTTCAGAATCACTTTGCATCCAAGAATAAATAAGAAAGGTGAGCTTTGTGCGAATATTTCCAAGAGACTGAAGTGTGAAGAAGATTTCCAAGCGTAAACCCTAACCGACAAAACAAGGTATTCTCTGTAAAACTTTCTGAATTTGTAATTTATGGATATGGCTACTCCATTGGTTGTTGACATCACTAAAAGGCCCCAACCTAAATTCAAAAAGCATCCATACAAATCTGGAGAGGTCAATCCATTAGGTGCCTTTTCAAATGTTTCGCATGGTGTGTTGCATGTAGAAGATATTAGGGCTTACCTTCATGCTAGAATAGATGAGTTTGGGAATTCGAGACTACTAGATTTGTTTGATAATCATCTGAGGAATGAGATTAATGATCTTAATCCTAATTATAAGCTGCTAGAAGACAAACATTTTATTCAGGTTATTGAGTTCTCATCCTTCAATGATGACGAATGGGTCTGGTATGTACTAAGTTGGATGCATGATGAATTTATATGGTTGAAGAAACCTTTCAAGACCACTAAGGATGCCATCAAGGCCGTAACATGATTGAACTCATCCGGTGGACTACCAATGCTAAAATCAGTGAAGAATCACTATAACTGAAGCTACTACTTCAATCTTTGATAAGAGGGCAATGAGAATAAATGATATAACTAATTTGGATGTCAAATTCACATCTATGGTGATTGGGTATAAAATATACCAATCCAGCAGTGAAAACTCAGTGTCCAGTACAACCATTTATGCTTATTACCAGATGTTAAAAGAAACGCTGATATGATTTGTGTGAGCTACTAAAAAACTAGCTAATGGAGAACCTGAACAAGATCAAGAAGGATAAGAAGAATACATTCAAGTATGGTTCGTTGGGTCTTGTGCTTGTTCTTTTATTTCAAGAATGAGTTGCTCGGGATGAAAAATCTCCATTGGACTAGTGACAAGCCTGTTGCCATACAAATAAGAGAGGACTTGCACAATATTGGTGACTCTAATGCCCAAAGGACTGCTCTTTGGGGATATTTCAAGAATTTCTAGCTTATGATGAAATCAAGGGAAAGAATCCCTAAGTCTATTGTTGAAAAGTACAAGGATACAATTTGTTTCATGGTGGAAACAGATCAATGCTTGATCGAAGCAGTTGAGCCAAGGACTATATGGATCATGCCCATGGGATATGAAGTTGATGAACAAATACTAGAAATGTATGCTCAACACCTTCTGACCAAACCAAAAGATACATCAATTGAGAGTTTTGGTACATATGACGAGATTAAGTTGAAATTGCATGTTGAGCTTTGGAAACCTGAAATTAAGAGAAAGGTCCAAAGGCAAGTTGAAATGTATGCAAAAAGTAGTAGAATAACTAAAGAAGCCATGAAAGAAGTCAGGAAGAGAGCTGAGAAAGCTGAAGAAGAAAAGCCAGACAATGAACAATCCTGTGCTCTAGAAGCCTCCCCTAGTTAACAATGAACAAGAAGTTTTGTTGCTACCTCTAGTCACTCAAAGTCTGCTAGCACAGTAAAACTAGAAGATAAACCATCTGGTAAAGAAGGAAAGAGAAAGAAGATAAAAGCCTCTAGAATGTATGTGAGCATAAAAGATGATGAAGAGGCAGAATCAGATGAAGCAGTGAAAGAAATAAAGTCAAAGAAAGTAGAAGCATCAAAAGTTGCCAAAGACAAGCCATCTGGAAGTATAAAGGTGAGTAAAAGGCAAAAGACTGAGACTCATGTTGAAAAATCCACTTTGTCAGTTGAAGATATTGTGAATGTAGTAACTGTTCATGGGAATTTAAAGCCCATAATAAAATATTATGACAACTTTGATGATGACAACAAGAAAATTTTGGAGGATGCTACTGTTAAGTACTTGAACACATTCAATAGAGCACTTGTAGAAATTTTGTTAGAAATTCCTAAGAGTCTAAGTGATATTTTGGAGATGAGAAAAGAAGCTAGTAAGGCAAAGGATTTGGAACTAAGAGAACATGTGTTGTCCACTCTATGTCTGGTAAATTCTAGAAAGGAAGCAAATAAAATTTTCAAAGAAGCTAAAAATGAATTCAAAAGCAAAATTAGGATGAATAAGCTAATGTTTGGAGACATTGATGAAGTTGTCAAAGAAATAGAACAGATTCTGAAGAAAGCCCTGGACAAGAATAAGTTTTATGTGATCATTGAAGAACCTATTGATGCTGATAAAACATTCCTTCCAAATGATGAAGAATTGAAGAAAAATGAGCAACAAGTTGAGGTAGATGATTCCTCTATTCTGGAAGAGGAAATATCAAATAAAGGAGATGAAGAGATGGTACAGGAAAATAATGTTGATTGTGCAGAGGATACTCAAATTCCTCTGGACCAATCTAGTGAAGCAAATGCAGATATGAATATGGAAACAAATGATCCTACTATTGTACAACATTCAAGAATTTCTACACATATTTCATCTTCATGGTCAAACAGTTAGAGATTATTCTCTAAGCTCGTGCTAGAATTTTCATTGTCCATTATTCACTACCAACCAATTATGATTTTTACACCAACCAACAAGGTTACTCCATATTGAGATCTCTACATATTCCATTACTATTTATGGCTTCCTCAAACATTTAAGTGACTAATTTTAGTCAAAATCAAGGGAGTAAGACTTCACTTTGCTTGGATTTCAAAATCAATACTAAGTAAGAGATCATACTCAAGCATCATCTAACAAGTGAGTATTTTACGAGTCCATTCTCATCTTAATCATGAGACCATATTGTACCATGCAAAAAAGGAGGAAATGAACAAGGCTAGGCAAGAGACACATAATGATTCAACATAAAGCAATGCTCAAGTAATGCACAACACTACATTGAATGGTTTCCCAACATCATCATTTGTTCCTATAACTCTAAGCTCTTCTACCATGATGCCTAATACATTTCACACATTTTCAAGTAAATTACAACTTGCAAACACTTCTGATCAAGAATGGACAAGCTATAAATCATGCCTACATGTTCCATTTGTAAAGCGAGTTACCTAGGAATTCAAGTTAGAAAGTCAAACAATGTGACTAATTGCTATAAAATCTCTGCTAGGCAATGTGGAAACTATTTTTCCAAGTGGTATAACATGACCCTGGGGAGCATTCCTCTTGCTTTCCAAAACCTCATTCAAGTAGAAGAGATGCTAATAGAAAGGGTAAATCTATTTCTTTAAGTTAGGCATGCACAAGGAGGACAATTAAAATATAGTGGTCAAAACCATTAGCTTCCCACAAGAAATTACTACTCTTGCAAAATGTTTACCTAGATGTATCAATCAATTGGACAAAATCATTATTATAAGACAATTTGTAGAACATATGATTTTTATGTTACTCACTCATGAGTTCTCAAAACATTAGAGTAAAAATTTGCACATGATCTATACTGTAAGGATGTTCAACTTGGTGAATTTGTACTCTTGAGCTTGCCTTCCAATCCTAAAAATATGTCATACATGCTTCCCCATGACTGCGCAAATATTGCAAAACCTATAAATAACTCCACATCCCCCAACACTAATGAGTTTAACAATTTTGAATGAAGACTCTTCTTTTGCAGTTGTTCTCCCAATAGCACAAAGAGATGTTGAATAAATATGTAGCTTACTACAAGTTAACCAAGCTCACCCCACATATGTTTTGGAATGGTCTCCTATTGCTTTTTCACCAATCAATGAGTACAACATAGTGGTATTTCTCACAATGGCATTCCCTACTCTCTTACCTACTAGTGTAACACTTTTCAAACAAATATTGTCCATCAAAGATGTTGAAATGAAAAATATGGTCTACATCTTATGTGATACCATGATAATACATTTGGCCATCATTCACATTTATGATGTACTTCTTGTTAAATGTTATGATGTGACATAGAAGCCAAGAAACAACATTAGTGTTTTTCAAGAAATCCTTTCATGAAAAAGTAACAAATACACTTGTTGACCTATGTCTTCACATGTAAGATTTGCATGATGAAAAACTTGCTAATCACTTTATCTATTATGGCTCAAATTTACATGGGACAAGACCCTTTTGGACAAGGTGTAGAGAGATACTATTAGATATGGCCATACACATCTTCATTCTTAGCGTAGTAGATACCAAGTGGCTAGATTTACATAATGTAATGCCTAGTATACCTCCCACTCGACCAAAACAATCCTACAAATGGAGGATCCAAAGCATTATTAGGAATCCACATCTAACTATGCTCTATACATGCATAATAGGTTCACATTTTTTTGTAAAGAGATCTTGTAGAAGCTTTTACTTTCACAAGACTATTGCTATAAGTAAGTGAGTATTATCATCATTTAAATATTATAATATACCAAATACTTACTCATGCACTATAATTCTAGCTCTAATGCTATCTCACATATATGAGTGGTAACATAGAGGATCTTTCCATATTCATGGATTCCTTTGGTTACAAAGAGCACCAACCATTAAAATCATGGATGTGAATGGTCTAGAAGTAGTTGACAATGTTGTCAATACATAAGTACATATGTTTTAGCATGGAATCCATGAGAAAATAGCCAAATGGAACAAATGGTGCACTACTCCATCCTTGATGACCCTTGCTCATTGGACACACCAATAATCCTTGCATGCAACACCTTTGTAGATTACATAGAGTTGGTAAATCAAATTCAATGACACAAAATATATAAACAAACTTGGTTGCAGAGAAAGGGGTCAATTTTGGTATGCCATTACAAAGTGCTTTGGAATTTACAAGAATCATCTACTTTTGTCAAAAATGATAGTGGCCATGCATCGTTCCTAGATACCTAAAATGATGATAGGTCGTACATACAGAACCTAATAATTTTATCAATTTTGGGCTTCCAAATCTTGATTTCCAACCTCTTGTGTCTTTCCATATTGTGCTCAAATATATTGGAAAGTATGTAGCAAAAGTAGAGAATTGTTTTTAAAGTTATCACCAACTTCTGACATGCATATTTTGAAATATTGATCCAGATAAGATAGCTTCTATTACATTTTTCAAGTTCATAACTGAGAGTATTTTTTATTGTAATATTTGAAGATAGGGAAAAAGCTAGCTAATCTGCAAAAAACAAATAACAGCTAACCCTACCTCCCAATGGAGTGCAATCTAGCCTAGGAAACCAATCAAACAAACAGAAATAAACTACAAATCTAAGCTAATATCGACTTCTCTCCATTGTCCTCCTCATCTTGCCTTATTGTTCTCAGACTTGCTGATTCAATCAACCTCTAGAGAAGCTTATGTGTGTGTTAAGCAAGATTTTGGAGATTGTCGGCTAAGAGATGAAAAAAAGAACTAAGAGAGATCTAGAAAGGACTAAAAAATGAGCTAAGAGAGAGCAAAATGAGCTGGAGACAGGTGTTTTATAGAAGACCTGATTTGAATGGAGGGCTAGGATTAAGAGTTGACTTTAAGGCTAAATCAAGGGTGGAGGTTTATCAGGGTTTCCTCACCACAAGAGGACAAAATTGAATTTTAAATTGAGATAAATGGTGAGGTGGAGGATGTTTAAATTAAATAAACTTGGTTAGTTTATTTAATTCATTTGAAAAATCAGATATGTGAACCTTAGTTAAACAAATGAGATTTATTTAACGAAGTGAGGGGTATGATTTATTTGTTTGAATAAATCAAGTGAAGGGGGCATTAGGAAAATGAATGATTAAATAATTAATTAATTAGTCATAGAGGAAAATTAGGGAAAATCAATAGAACATGGAAGTGATTAGGGCTTTGTGACATGAGGACACTTTTAGGTGTCTACATTTTGCCTCTCTTTGAGATTATGTTTGAGATGATGAGATTTATGTCGAGCATCATCATTTCAAAGAATCTAAGGAAATTGATAGAGGAAAAGGATGATGATGGAAATATAGGCTGATGATGCACCCTTGAGAGGATAGGCGGGTTGGACAAACATGGGTAGGCTCTCAAAATGAAAGGGATTGGTCAAGACATAAAGATAGGGGAATGGATAGAAGAAATGAATGAGACGTTAAGCTGCAATGAAAGTGGAGCAGTGAAGATGTGAGAGAAAGATGGCAGGAGAATGAAAGATTGGCTAGAAGAATGGAAATGGAAAGGAGATCTTGCTTTGATAGATTTTTAAGCTTCTCACTTGTAGTTACTGCTTATCATCATAGAGCTTATTATGTCAAGGGATGACAAACACAATGGCATGATAGAGACCAAAGTTAGAAAATGTGATCCCTTACGAAATAGGCACATGACAGACAAAGAATGCCTGACTCAGACTAGTAACTATGGTACCTTGTTAGAATGTGCAATGAGATAATTTGTGAGGTGTGCAAATCCTTATGCAAGGAAGCATGCATTCTTTCCAATTCATAGGATGTCGTTGATTCACACCCAATGGAATCTTGGTCACATGCAAGGCACCAAGTTGCCCCAGTCATTTTGCCAAGGAAAACCGCAAACAACAATTAAATAAAAAGGTCTCGCTCTATCATCGCTTCTCTTCATCACTTAGGGATTGCCTCGAGAAGCATCAAAATGAGACTGCAAAACAATCCAATAAGAGATAAGACAAACTAGACCAACAACTATTTAGAGTTTTTGCCAAGTGATATGTGTGTTTTGATTGATTGATTGATTGATTAGATGAATAGATGAATAGAGCCTAGTTTCAGGAAATGAAACATGTCATATAAGACACCTAGTCTAGTTTGGACAATGCAACATCCTGTATAAGGCAAGTGATAAGATGGATACATCCTGTATAAGACATGTGGTCTAGTTTTGAGAATGTCGCAAGTTGTGAAATGATTGGTTTGTGATGATTTTTTATACTTTGATTTTACAAATGACACATGTTGTATAAGGTGTAGACTCCTGGTTTCGATGATGTCCCATTCTGTATATGGTACGTGATAGCTGATAAGGATTATTGATAGTGACATATGATTATCATGAGGTAATTGATTGGTTTGACTAATTAGATAGCTTGTCTTGTTGATTTTGGGATTCATGTCAAGTGCAAATTTCTTGAAACATTGATTGTTTTGTCTGATCAAATTATCCATTTCACAAAAGGATGACTTATTATGATGATTGACTCAATGGGCCCTAAGGGACTGACCTAATGCCTCGGGGGTGCACTGAAGATGACCTTTCCTATGTGAAATCTTAGAGGCAATGTAGTTCGACCATGTGAAATGTGGATGATGGTGTGATGATTTGAAGAATTGATTTGAATGATATGATGATGTGATTGATTTGAATGATTTGAAGAAGTGATTTGATTGATAGAAGAAGTGAGTTTGGTTTGATTAGAATGTTTGAATGGATTGGTTAAGGAATTTTATTGAGTGATTTGGTTAAGGATTTGAATGATTAGAAGAATTGTTTGAAGAATCGATTCGATTGGAATGATGTGGTGAATTGAATTGGTTTGAATAAATGGATTTGGTTGATTGAAGATGAGTTGACTAATTTTATTGCTAGGATTTTTGTAGGATATATATATTTTTTTAATTTTGGGGAATATGTTGATTTTTTGGATTTTGACTTTTTTTTTTTTGGTTTTTTGAATGTTGTGATTTATTTTGTATTTTGATATGTTTGTATTTTTGAATGTTTTTATTTTTTGTATTTTGAAATGTTTTGATTTTTTTGGGGTTTTTTAGAATGTTTCATTTTTTTTGGATTTGGGAAATGTTTTGGGAAATGACATTAGATGACAATTTGGGTAGCCTTTGTGCTAGATACCAATGAGAAGGGAAAACCAAGTCTAGGTGCAAGGGAATGAATGGGATTGGATGAATGGATAACATGGGTGAGCTATAGTGAATGGGAGGAACACATGCGTAAGAGGGCAAGGATGTGATCTCCAAGGACTATGTCGCATAGGAATAACATGCCCCATTCTAGGTGTAGCACTTATGATTTTTCATGACAAGGCTTATGAAAAAATTATAATGAGATGGATTGGTTGGATAGGGTGAGGTATATCAAGGGATATCCATGACATGTGTCAACATTGTGCCCCCAATCTTTATCAAGATCTAAAGGAGGAAAGGAGGATGAATGGATGCACTAGGATAGGTATATGTATGGAAATGGTATGATGAGGATGATAGTGTGGATGAGACAATGTGCCCCCAAGTCTAAGTGACATGGAAGATCAGCCTACACATGACACCTGTTTGCTAGGTTTTCATCATGGTACTTATCCAAGGTGCCACCAAAGGTGGTTTTCACCGTTAGACCATAATAGTGGATTATAAAAGGTTTATGCAAAAGCATGGACCATAGGAAAGTGATGGGTGAGATATGTAGGATAGTGGATGAAAGATGGGGAGATGGATGCATGTGGGAACATCATGGAATGAAAATGAACCATGACCAACAGTTGCACACATCGTGATAAAAGTTGAAGATTTTGATGTGGAGGGGGTGTAGGAAGTAATGGTGATGTTTTCTTAGGAGATGGGAGATGTAAGCCTTTAGGGACCCACATGTACTTTGCATTTTTATGATTTTTGTTTGACATGTGGGATTTTTGGGATTTTTTTGGATATGGATGCTTTATTTGACTTGCTTTCTTTTTGCTTCGGGACCTAAAACATTTTTCTTTTGGACTTTTCTTGTGAAGGTATGGGCATAGATAGCTTTTTAGATGTACTTTGATTTAACTTTTTGCATTTGTGCTCTAAGGCATGAGGATCCTTAGGATGTTTAGCTTTATGAAAGGAGGCATCCAAATGCTTATTTTTGAATCCCTTAGAATGGGTGGAATGAGTGGAAGCTTCATGTTTAGACAACATGTGCATTTGTCGGTCATGATTAGGAATGTGAGGGAATTTATGAATGATAGGGACATTAAGTATTGGAAGCAATGGTGGTAAAGTGGATGGTGGGATATTAGGGGTTGGAAGGAGTGGAGATAAAGTGGATGGTGGAAGGTGTATGGTCACATGCTTTTGACATTTGTAGGATGATGGAGGTGGAATGGTGACACATGTTTTAGGAATGTGATGTGATTGTGATGGAAAGTGGTAGACTTAGGAGGCATGGAGGAATTACCAACATCTTGAGCTTTCTTACCTTGGGGTGTGTATCCAAGGCCATATGAGAGTGGAGGGACTTTGACATGTATGGGCTCCAAAATTCCTTGTTCATGAAGGCCTAAGCCTTTGCCTTGATAGTTCATGTTTTGCAGCATGTGATGGACAATGGGACTAGGAGTGTTTTGGGAACTAGACACGAGTGGATTATTTGATGTAGAAGGCGAAGTGGAGGACAATGGTTATTGTTCCCCTAGGGAAGAACATTCATGGATGAAAGTGGTAAGACCAAGTGGATATGGTGGTAGATTTCAAATGGGATCAATGGTGAATGAAGATGGATCATTAAGATCTTGATTATGCTCATTAAGATCCAAGTTATTTGTTTGATCTTCTATGTTTGCTTGGGAGGCATGTGTCTCATCATGACAAGTGGATGTTTGCTCATTAGGGCTAGATGGGGGATGGATGGATGGAGTGATAAGCTCTTGACCATGGAATGCATAGAATTCACTAAGTGGATCATCATGGCGTTCTTAATCATAAAGGGGATCGTGATCATATATGGGAGCTTGATCATGAAAAGGATTGAGGTTATGGATGGATTGAATGGAAGTGATTTGATCTTGATTAGAAGGAGGGATTGATGTTTCTATGTGCTTAGAATCATACCCTTTACATAACTCTTGACTTGGAATGGAAACAAAAAAAAAAGGCTCCTAGAGAAGCTTGATGTGTTCTAGAGGTTTGACAACATGGAGACATGATGGACTTTGACCTAGACATATAGGATCAACAGGTTGTGGAACACATGAAGTAATTGGAGGAATAGGCATGATATTCAAAGGCTCTTTGGTAGGCTCAAGGATAGGACTTTGGTGGCATGGTTGACTATTTGCTAGTAGCCCTTGGATCACATCCTTTGTAAGGGTATGGGTGGATGAAGGGGTAATGGGAGAGGAAGGTAAAAGCTTAGGACTAGATGGAATGGAAGGTTTCCATGGTGGAAGGACAAGAGGGGTATTGGATGGATTATACTTAGGGCTTGAACTTTGGTTGGATGGAGGGTCAAAAAGATTGGATGAAGTGGAGGATTTGGATGACTCCACATGTTTACTTTTGTATTGTTTAGACTTAGGGCAATGAGTTAATGGGGGATTAAAGGATGGTAAGGATAGTGAGTGGCTTGCATGGACTAGGTTGATGTCTCCCTCGTTAAAGGTGGAACTAGAATTCAAAGGCATTTCATTATGCTACCAAGGTGGACTTGGGTTCACATGTGCTTGTTGAGGTGTGGATGGATATGTTGATGTGGCATTGAATTGATGTGTGGATTCATCCTCATAACTAAAGAGATAGCCTCCTCAAAGTATAAACTTAGGCTTAGAAGGAGGGGCTTCTTGGAGTACAAGTTTGGGCTTTGGTTTGGACATAGCATTGCTAAGGATTAGGACCATGTTGACAAGTGTTTGACTAGGAGGAATGATGATGTGAAGTATGATTAGGAATGTGATATTGTATGAGATTGATTGGATGATTAGATGGGTGATTGGATGATGTGATTAGGAATGATTAGGGTTGTGATTAGGATGACTTGGAAATGATTAGGATATGATTAAGGTGAGGTGATTAGGATGAATTTTATTGAATGATGAAGGTTGAATAATGAAGATATGAGTAGGATGTGATTATGATATGATGTAGAATGACAAGAATAAGGAGTAGGATGAAAATTGATTGGGATATGATATAATGATGTCAATTGACAAGGATGAATGTGTTGGAAGGAATATTATGAATGATGTGAATGAGGGATGACTAGGAGGATCTATTCCCTTTCTCTTCTTTTTACAACCGTGTCTACCAAATGAGACGTGTGAATTGTGGGATGTTATGTGGATGTCAATGCAAGGTGATGAGGCCTAGACTATGATAGGGGCTAATGATATTAGTCTTTGAAAAGTCTAGCTCCAAGAGGGTACTCTCATCTACTAATGATCTTATCAAAGTATAAATTGGATTTATCGAGACCTTGAGGTGCGCCATAAATGATTGATGAGAGTGAACCCATGAGTTTCAAAATTCACTTGGAAGGATGGACTTAAACTAGCCTTGAAGTATTAAGCCCAAGTTGTGATTGATTTGAAAAAGATGTCAAGGTCTCTTGGTCCAAATTTGTACTTGTGATACAGTCAATCTTTGAAATTTTCTCCCTATGTTTCAACCTTAGGAAGACTAATGTTTAGGGTGCTCAATAGACATCAAGGGTTGAATGAAATTGAATGTGTAGTGGAACAAAATTGACTATGTAGTGGCTGAGATTGAATATGTAGTGGGTGAACAAACCTAGCCATTCTATAATGTGGTGACACGGTTGCAATCAAATTTGATAAGGAGAGTAGATGCTCCACTATTTCCCTATGGTTGTGGTGTGTTGTGATTGGATATTATTAGGATGAAATTGATTGGATTGGAATGAATGGTTAGGATATGATTAGGATGTGACTGATTGGATTATAATAAGGATGATGATGTGTATTGATGAGATTAGATGACTTGGATTGATTGGGATGAAGTAGATTGGATTATGAATGAAGATGGTGATGTGTAGAACGATTAGGATGCATTAGATGAAAGGGGTGATTAGGGTTTGATATGGATGACTTGGATATGATTAGGATATGGTTGATTGGATGAGAAAGGGGATGGTGTGGAATGACATTATTCGATGACTTGGATATATTTAGGATATGATTAGGATGAGGTGTAATGATGAAGAATGATGATTAGGATATGATTAGGATGAAAATGGATTAGGATATGTGGAATGAAAAGGATAATGGTTAGGCATTGGTTTGGGATGACTTGGATCTTATTAGGAATAACATGATTGTATGAATTGGATTGATTAGGATGATGACTAGGATGATTAGGGTTTGATTAGGAAGAAAGCATGATTTGGAATGATTAGGGTTTGAATCATGATGACTTGGATAATATTAGGATATGAAGTGGCCAAGGGTGATTAGGATGCGAAGGTTGGATGATGGGGATATGATAAGAATGTGATGGTGATATGATGATTTGCAATGAACGTGTGGACTAGGGTGTTTGGAATGATGATTAAGCAAGCACACACATCAATCATAGAAAATAATTGGTAGTCAAATTGATAATTTTTAGTGACTCTTGACAAGTTCAAAAACATTTGTAAACATTTACAATCCTAGGATAGGAAAGGACAATATTTGTTGAGTTCCCACTTGGATTACTCCATCCACACTTATTTAAAAAAAATAACTTAGAAGCTTGGTGGCACTGGCTCCCCCTTACATAGCACTCACTTCTTGGGCACACCAAGCTTTGAATTCCTAAAGACCCAAAGATCTCAAGAAATTTGTTATCTCTACTTTAAACTACAAGACATGAACCCTCTTCAATGACAAGCTCTATCTACTTACCAAGAAATCGTATATTTCATTGATTATATTCTAATTGATTAAATGAGCTTCATTGGACCAAGGTTGCTAGAATGAATTGATAGCAGACCACATGAAGCATTCCAATATGACAATCAATGCCCATTTGGTGGGTGCTATATTATGCTTATTGGTGACCTAGGACAATTGCACCTATATGTGACATTCCAATGTATGCTAGATCATCATATGGAAAAACATAAGTTGGAGAAGTTTTCAAATAGCAGTCACCTTGGACATAATTTTTTGACAACATGCTGATGAACTTTCCCAAATAAAATTTACTAACCTCCTTAAAAATATAACGAATTGCTTAGCCAACACAAGTAGATTGGCAACTCCTCATGTTATGCACTAATGGAAACTTATCTAGAAATAAACAAGATACATTTTATTTATCCATACATTTGTTTATAATAAATGATTTGATTGAAATAGGTAACAATAAAATGTTAAAAAAATTGGCCACACTAGTAGCACACTGCATTGCAGAGAAAAAAAGGAGCACAATAAATTCATAGTCAAATGATGAAAAGTATAAATAAAAGTGTTTTTTTGCATTAGACAACAAGTTATACTAAATACATATTTATGGTTTGCAATTGGACTTGTCAATGATGTGCTTGGTAAAATAATTGCTATTGTCTACAATAATGAAAGCAATCCACATAATTTACCTCTATTTGTTGTAGTCAACTTGCACTATTACATTAGGCTTGCATGGAATAAAAAGGAGAAAATGGTTCCAATTTCTCCAGTCACACGCGGTGGATGCTCCCAAATCCCACTAAAAATTGCTTGGGCACTAACAATCCATACAACATAACATCTAACTATAAACAGAGCAACAATAGACATTGGAAACACTAATCATCAAGGATTCACCTTCACAACAATGTCAAGAGTAAGAAGTTTGTCAAATCTACATGAATTTTCCCTAAATTTTCTTTCCAAAGATACAAACATATTGAAAAATATGTATGTAATCCTACATAAAAAGAGGAGGAATGTCACAAAGTATGTCTATAAAATTCAAACTAATAACTATTTTTAAATGATTTTGAATTTATTGTCTAAATTTAAATGTGATATTACAATGAAGTTTTCGTGGCTTTCAAAAACAAAATTCTAAGGCATGAATGCATTTGTAAACAATCCTTGTAATAAATTGCATAAATATCATAACATGCCCAATTTAAATAAAACAATACGCTAGTTTTATTTAACTCTAACAAAAAATTGATTTATTCACAAAATTATCAATATGCCCATTGAACTTACAGGTCCAATTGCCAGTTATCAATTAACTAAAAATAAACTCACGTAGACTATGGTCCTCAATGAAAAGTTATTACAAATTATAAACAAATGAATTTCTATTTTGGAACACACCACCAAACTCCATTTTCATGCTATAATCCCACACTATTTGTGTTAAATAGATGAAACTTAAAACATTTTAAAAATGAATAATAAACTAGGTATTTAACTAGTGGATGTGGATGTAGGTGGTTGAAATGAAAAGTGAGGGTTGTAATAAATACTACAAGTACAACTTTGGGAGTTTGCAAGTCCATAAAAACCTCTTCTTTTGAGGACCCTAATCCAATGCCCAAGATTATCCCCATGGACAATCACCAACATTGATCTGCCAAATGCAATCCCCAACCCTAACCACATAATGATCACTGGCATGTACTCATCTACTATGCTCCACATCAAATTCTTCCCTTTTTTCAAGGACAAACCAATGCCACGTTTGTATTTCCTAACTTGGGATGAATTTGTTGTCACATGAACATAGATAGATTACTTGGTATGATCTCTTATCAAAATTTACAAACAAATATTATCTAGGTGTATGCCCACAAAAACATGTTGAAAGAAACATTGAAATAGGCCGAGAGGAACAAGTTAGATAGCTCCTTGGGTATCTCTCCATTGAAATTCTTCTGAGACAAGCTCAATTTTCCAGGGTTGATATTTGCTCCAAAGATTTTGCTATGCTACCTTTCAGATGATTTTCATACATATATCCTTAGGGTATTCAGATTCCCAATATTTTCTAGTATTTCCCTAATAAGATTATTGTATAGTAGGTCCAATATAATGTTTGTTGCTAACACATAAGAAGTTTATACTATGTTCCTTTCATTATTATGGGATTTTTTTCATATAATGTGTTGCCTATCACTTGAGAAGATTCTAAGTTTTGAAATCCCTGAAGACCCTTCAAATGAAAGGGAATTCTTATGTTGAATTAATTATTGGATAAATCTAGCACCTACAAATTGGTGAGGTTTGTGATCCATAAAGGAATTCTACCCACAAGTTCATTAGGGCCAAGGGTTAGAACTCTCAACTCTTGACAAATTTTAAAGAGGCTTGAAGGAAACTCACTTGTCAATTGATTCTTGTTGAAATCTAAAAACTTAAGATGTGTACAATTGACCAAGGAGGCAAAAAAAGATACTAAATTGGTCAATTATTTTAGGCATTCACTAAAATGACTCATGTAAATCTCCATTCCAAAGAGCGTGAACCAAATGTACATTGTTCTTTATATTATTTATTTGAGATTTTTCTTGGAGTTTTATAAAATTTAAAATGAAAAATAAAAAAATATGGGAAATATTAAACTAAAAATTTCTATGATTGATTATTTGATAAATTATATAATTGAAATTAAAAGAATCTCAAATATTCCTTTATTTTGTTGGATAGAAAGACACCAAAAAACTAAAACTATACTATAAGTATATAAAATAAAAATAATAATAATATTATTTCATCAAATAACATTACATCTTAACATATTAACATATATTAAATAAGTTAAGGTCACTTTTCCATTCTTATAGCTTTACTATTATGTTTTTATCAATGCAATATGTTAATGTGTTGGGTTAGTTTGTTATAGCATTACTATTATGTTCTAATATATTAATATACCATTGGTGCAACAAAGGGCTTATGGGTGAGAGATTTCTCATTCTCTTTCATCCTTGCATGCATGCATTTTTGCTCTAACTTGAAGTTGTATTTAGGTGTGAAAGTAGATTTAGATTCTATAGTTTGAATCTCTTATTTGTGTTTCACATTTAGGTAAGATACCTCCAAAAGCATAACAAAAAAGGCCTCTTTGTGCACTCACCATAATTCCCATAAATTCCAATAAAAGAATCCTCTTACTTCATCTCTTAAATATAGGCCTACCATTTCTATTGCACATGTTATTTGATATTCTCTTGTGGATATTAGAAAGAATGTGAAGAGGGGAGCAAGGTCTATAACCTAACAAATACACCTTCCTTATTTGAATACAATAGCTTTTCAAATTGTTATAAACATAAAATGAAACGAGAATAAAAATAAATATTTTTTTATCAAATGGGATTGTAAACTCAATGAGAATAATTTATATCCTTCGAAGAGGGCAAAGAGGCTCAAGAGTGTAAAAAGTAGACCCTATTTAATGTTCCTTAAATATGAAATCCCTCAAACTTCTTATGGTGAGAGATTAAAAATATTATAATTCCCTAAAGTAAGTATTGTCACTTATGCATTTTCATACAAGTTTTTGTATATTAACGTATAGTTTAAAGAACATTTTATTTTACCATGTGATCACTCTTTCACTCATTCATCCACCTCCTAAAGTTTTAACAAGAAAAAATAACATAATTTTTTGAGAAGAGAATGGAATTATGCTACATGATATTTCATCACATAAGGGAAGAATTAAACATAATTAATTAGCCAATTATTTTTAGGTTTCATTAAAATAGATGATATAACTAGGTAATATAAGGTATAGTCGATTCATTCCAAAGAGGTTTGAGTGAATGCACATTTCTCCATACACTAGTTATTTGAATTATTTTGAGATTTTTTTCAATTAAAAAAAGTCAAAAAGTGATTGAAAAACATTACAACTTCAAATTTTATGATTAATAGATTATTAATTAATTTGTGTATAATTAAATAAATTACTTGAAAGATTGTACATCTGAAACCAAAATAATGTCAAATATTACTTCTTTTCATTGGATAAAAACATTAAAAAAAAAAACATAAAACTACACTATAATTATATAAAATAAAAACAATATTATTACTTTACTAAACACTAATACATTTCAATATATAAACTTATAAAACCATTCTTTTTCTTTTACAGTACAACCAACCAACCATCTAAACCTCCAAATTATAACTAAGAAACATAACAGATTAACATATCAGATATAACATTAACCCTGATAAAACTAATAAACATATTAGCATGACTTATTGCATGGGTAGAAGTAACTGAGATAGACCGAGGTCCTCAGTAAAAAAGCTATTATAAACTATACACACAAATACCTACTTTAGAACACACCACTACAGTGCTTAGTCTTTTCAGATCTCTATGCTCACAATCTAATGTTGCAATCCCAGATGAATAGATGAAATCAAAACATTTTGAAAATGAAGAATAGAGTGGGCATCTAACCAGCGGATGCAGATGTGGATGGGTGAAATGAAAAGCGAGGGCTGTAATTCAAACTCCAACTGCAACTTTGGGAGTCTGCAACTCCATAAAGTCCTCTTCTTTTGAGGGCCCTAATCCAACGCCCAAGACTCTGCCCCCACACAATCACTGACATTGTTCCGCCAAATCCAATAACCAACCCCATCCCCACAGCGACCACTGACACGTACTCATCTACCCTGCTCCACACTGACTTCTCCACCTTTTCTGAAGGTGAAACTACTGCCACTTTTTTCTTGCACTTACTGACATTGAATCTATTGGTACATAAACACGGTGGATTTCCCTGATATGATCTTTCATCAAAAGTCACAAACTGCGGTCCTCCTGGTATATGCCCACAAATATTGTTGAAAGAAACATTGAAATAGGCCAAGAGGGACAAGTTAGACAGCTCCTCTGGTATCTGCCCACTCAAACTATTCTGAGACAAGTCCAACTGTTCCAGGGTTGATATTTGCCCCAAAGATGCCGGTATCCTACCTTCCAGATGATTTCCAGACAGGTTTAACAGCCTCATGCCAGACAGACACCCAATGCTTTCTGGTATTTGCCCAATAAGATTATTGTATGACAGGTCCAGTATAGTGTTTGCTGATAGCACATAAGTAATTGTATACTCGATTCCTTTAATTACTATGGGCATGTCTTCATATAGCGTGTTACCTGTCACTTGAGAAGATTCTGAGTTTCGGAATCCCTCCAGGCCATTCAGACGAGAGGGAATTCTTCCACTGAAATTATTATTGGAAATATCCAGCACCTGCAAACTGGTGAGGTTTGTGATCCACAGAGGTATTCTACCCTCGAGTTCATTAGAGCCAAGGCTTAAAATTCTCAATTCTTTACAATTTGCAAGGAGGCCTGAAGGAAACTCACCTGTCAATTGATTCTTGCTGAGATCCAGAAGCTGAAGATGGTTACAATTGGCCAAGGAGGCAGGCAGAGTCCCAAAGAAATTATTAGAATGAGCTGAAATAACTTCAGTGGAAGAAGAAAAATTAATATGGAGATCCCCATAGAACTTGTTGTTGGATAACTTTAGCCTCTTCAAGGCTGTGCAGTTAATCAATGTTGCCGGGATTCTTCCGGTCAAAAAATTGTCGCCCAATACCAAATCGGTTAAAGACTTGCAGTTGCCTATGGATTGCGGAATTTGTCCCATCAACTGATTATCAGATGCATCGAAATTCTGAAGTGAATCCAACCTGCCAATGCTGTCAGGAATAGACCCAGAAATTTTGTTTTTGTAGATGGCAAACTGGCTAAGATTCCTGAGTTGCTCAATACTCCACGGTATAGGTCCAGTTAAATTGTTTGAAAATAGAAACAAAACCTTCAAAGATTGTAGTTCTCCTATGCCCTTTGGAATTTCTCCCGTCAGAGTGTTATTCTCAAGGTGAAGCTCTTCAAGCTTGCTCAAATTTGTTATTCCTTCAGGTAGGAGACCTGTTAACCTATTTGTACCTAGACTTAAAACGGTCAACTCTGCGAGCTTTCCAATGCCCTGGGCAATGGTTCCGCTGAACTTGTTTGAACCAAGATGTAAGTAGGTCAACTGGGTCATGTTGAAGAGGGCTTCTGGTAGCCTCCCATAAAACAGATTCCCAAGCAAAACTATATTGGCCAACTTTGTCAGCTTTGTAAGGCCCTGGATGGTTCCCCTGAATTTGTTTTCACCGATATTTAAGTAAGTCAATTGGGTTATATTTAAGATGACTTCTTGTAGTGTTCCTTCTAACTCGTTTCCAAATAAATTAATGGTGGAGAGAGGAAGCATGGCAATACTCATGGGCAATGATCCACTAATATTGTTGTATCCTACATCAAGCCACTCAAGATTGCTACAATTTCCTATTTCTGCAGGGATAGAACCTCTAAGATCGCCTGGGCCATAGAGTGTTAATTGGACAAGCTGCTTCAAGTTTCCTAGTTCAGGCGGTATATTGCCATACAGCGGAGCATACCCCAAAAACAATACTTCCAGCGATGAACAATTGCCTAGAGCTGCAGGGATTTGGGTCGTCAAGTTGTTATACTGTAGGTAAAGGTATTGCAATTTGCCCAACCTCCCTAGTTCAGGGGGAATGCCTCCTTTTAAGCTGTTGTAAGAAAATGCAATATAGTTCAAGTCAGAGCAATTACTGAGAGAAGGAGGGATGTTACCAGTTAGCAAGTTCTCTTCAAAGTAAAGATTTGACAGACCTTTTACCAACCCCAAAACAGAAGGAATCGAACCTGTGAGATTGTTATAGCCAAGGACCAAATCAAGGAGAGACGTGCAGTTCCCCAGAGAATTCGGAATTCTTCCACCTAGACGATTGTAGGACAGGCGGAGATGCTGCAAGTTGCCCAGGCCACCAAATTCTTCAGGTATTCTCCCCGTCAAGTTGTTTTCTGAAAGTCTGATCCACTCAAGGTGCGTGCAATTAGAAAGAGATGTGGGGATGGAACCCATCAGAATATTTCCTCTGAGGTCGAGAACCCTCAACCCTTTCAGTTCGCCAAGCTGAGATGGAATCCTTCCAGTGAAAGAATTGAGAGAGAGATTCAAAGTGTGTAACAAGGAGAGGCTTCCTATGGAAGGAGAAATGGTACCTTCCAATCCCAACTGAGGGAGAATGATGGCCACCACTCTGTGGGTATGCTTTCTGCACCAAACACCATTCCACAAGCACACCTTTTCTGAATTGGCAGAAGTCCAGTTGGAAAGCGATTGCATGGTGTCGGCTGTAATGCCTTTTCTGAAGGAAAGTAGAGCTTCCACGTCCCTCTTCTCAAAAACATCTTCATCGCCTCCGTGGAGTAGCATACGATCTTTCACAACAGGAAACCTTTCATCCATGGTAGGGTGATGTAAAGCAAAGACATGAGAAATTGAGATGTTGTGATCATCAGGCATTGCAGTGGTAGTGGTTAATGTGAATGCCACAGCCAAGCTTAAGCACAGCATTTGGATCAACATTCCTCCAGTAATTTGCGTGCCCCCCATTTCTAAACAAAGCATCCGACGCTAATCATACCTCTTCACGGCCACCTTTATATAGATAAGGCAGTGTGTTGAACGCTAAGAGAAAACGGCAAAAATTAGTGGGAGGCATTCTTCAATCGGGATACCACCATTTCGTAACTAAATTTGACGGTCTCTCCTGCCTCCCATGCAATGCGGTCTCCCAAATACGATCTATTGTATTTTAAGTTAGTAATCGATAAATACGGTCATCTGCCTATGCGTATGCAACCTAACCCTGATTACAGAGTAACCATATTGAACGATTTGTCCGAAAGATCACGTCTCACACAATAAATATACGGGAGGATTTGTGATTTCATGATCATATTGACTCAAATAGCCAATATTGATCATATTGTTTTTTGATAGTGCAGTGAAATTTTTATTTCCTAAATTTACTGTGAGATATTTTGATAGTGGAGTGAGTTTCTCTCACATTGACTCAACTAGTCCAATAACTTAAGACATAGAGGTGGTATGAATAAGGGGTCACCGTTGATTTGCTACGCGTAGTCCAAAGCAATAATTGTTGGCAGTGTTATGTTTTTATGTGCTCTAATCATACACATTTGTTATGGCAAAAAGGTCGTTTGGCTCGTAGGGTGCTCTAGGCTATCTTTCTTATTAATTGAAAAAAAAAATCATATTTTAATGGTTACATTTGCATACACATGACATTTTTCATTTAATTTTTCATTTAATTGTGTGTTTGAGGAGAGTATTTTTTCCTTTTAAGTTTCCAAATGGAATTCACTAACAACACTCCACTTCAAATAAAGCTTCAATGAGTTAAAAGGCATTTGCTACAATCATCAATTTCCTATTAGTTCACTTTTTTGTCAAGGTTTAATAACACATGTCAAACTAGTTTTGCAAGTACACATATTTGTTTTGTAGGCACAAATATGAATAAGAAAAAAGTATAATCAATTCATAAATTCTATGACATTCACCTAGACAAGTTCCTATTTTTCAACACATGGGTAAATAAATTCTTTGTAGCTTTAGCTTGATATATTTCCCCATAAAAATTCAAGTAAATATTATATTTCATTTATTTAAATTCTATTTGATTTTACAGTTGTCATTCTAATCCAACTCCTTATACTAACAAAATATTATTTTAGGGATTTATGTGTGAGGGTGATGATATAACATTCTTAAAAACCTTATAGGTTTCCAAAAAGGAGAGTCTATGATCTTTCACCTTAATACACTCACTAACTATTGATGTCCTTCAATGAAAAATGAATAAAGGATAAATTTATTATCAGTGATTTCGAGAAGACGCATTGTTTATGGTGCTAATCCTTGTTGCATTCAAAGTATTCTATACTATTAAATTCCAACAAATGTACTAAACTAGGTTTAATGTTCAAAATTTCTATTAGATTTGTTGATTCAATTATTCATATTCTAAGGTGTATTGCATGTAGAAACAAAGAGTAGTTTGTTTGGCTTCAAAATGGGTTGAAATATTTCGATTTGAGAATCTAGAGGGCACATATGTTTTGATATGTTGAATGGCATGCAAACATTTTTTATCCATTTTTACATGTTTATATTATGAAAATATTTGCTCTCAAACTAGATGTCTTATTGTTAAGGACTTGTATTTTTTTCAAATATTTTGAATTATTAACTTATTTGCCTTAGGGTTTGAAGGTTTCACCTAATTTTATATTACCATTTTGCCATGGCATTCTTGCAAATATTTTTTTTCTAGATTGAGCATTAGGGTTTGAAGGTTTGTTGTCATTTTATAGAGTTGTGTGTTACAAGTATTTTTTTATGGATGTGTGTTGAGCACTCTATGTGACAGAGGTTTTGTTGTTTGTATTTGTGTTTTCTTTAAGGGAACCAACATAGAGAAATCATACAATTTATCTCTAAAAAATTGAACCATATCTCAAATAACTAAAACATAGCAAGGACCAAAACTCTCATTTTCTTATTTTCCTAGCAAATGCACACATCTAACAATTAGGTGTCAAAATCATATCATGAAAATATTAGAGACATCATTTCCTTCTCTATCCAGCAAATGCAAACATCTAACAAGCTTATGAAAACCATACCATGCAAATGTGTAGCTCCACATTTCAAATTAATCACATGTCTATCGACTACTAACCACAAAAATATGACTAATAGAAGAGAAAGAAATCTAACCACATATTTGTATAAAAACTCCACACTAAATGTGTTTTTTGAACAGTAAAATAACTTTGTAGTCTTTATTTGTATAGACAAATTGCAATAGGCATACCACACCACATAAAACTATAGCTCCATGTTTTGAACCAAACACACACACTAGAACTACTAGTCACAACAAAAGAAGGATTAGAACACCATCAAAGACAATTGTAAATAATGACATTTGGTCAAAAGTACTTGTAGCATATTAAGGTTCAACAAATTACAAAATTATTTTAAGGAATTTCCAAGTTTCCCAATTAGGAATTATATTTCACTCTGCTCAAGAAACTACATAAATATAATATATATCTCAACTGAACAAAGAGGCCCAAATGTGACTAAAAAGCACCAATGATCAAGATTAACATTAATAAATTGTAAGAATAAAATGACTATAATGGTTTACAGAATAAAGGACCATGTATTTGTCAATGATATTTCATTTTATTCTATAGAATTATATTCTCTAAAGCCCTAGATCATGCAAAGTATTAAGATCTCATGAACTAGGCATGACAAGTGCAGACTGCTAACAAATATTCCTTGATACTTTTGTAGTTGTAGTTAGATCAAATTATGGTTAGGATAGAAACAACTATGTTTCAAAAATAATAACACCATTGCATAGAGGGTTATGTTATCTCAAAGGTAAATGAATATGTTGAATGGAAAATTATAGGGCTTCTTTGTGTCACTAACTACTGTTGCTGGAGTAAGAGAAATTTGGTTGATAAATTAAATGCACTGAAGATAAATTAATGTGTTTAATGAAAATTTCTAATAAGTTAATAACTCATAAGTTTTAAAAAAACTACAAGTGCTTAGCAACAAGGTATCTAGTTTGAGAGAATATTTTTGCAATATAACAATAGGAAAATGGATAACAAATGTTTGCATGTCATTCAATATACAAAAACAAAAGCGCCCTCTAGAATCTCAAAGCTAAAATGTTTTCCACCCATTTTCAAACCAAATAAATTACTCTTTGTTTCCACAAGTAATGCACCTTAGGATATGAAGAATAATCAATAGCTTTAACATAGATCCTTAATGTTTTGTAAATATCCATTTCAAAAGTAGGATCAAACAACCCATGCATATCTTATAAAAATGAAGAGAAACATAATATTTCTGATATGTATATATATTCTTGTTCATGTACATACACTATGTATGTACACATGTATGAGGTCAATCTATATACATATGTACATAGTTTTGTGTTTATGTTTGTTATCGCAATTCAAACTATGACATTTATGTAAAGTCACTCAAATTACATTAATGTGCGTTAGAGTTTGTATAGACTATAAAATAAATTTAGTTTTTTGTGGTTGATGCAAATTTGATTTTTTTTAAAATAACTCTAATTAGATTTGAGCTTGTGAAATATTAATTGGAAATAGCTTAATTGTTTACAACCTATAGCAATTTTGATAGATATTCTGACCAATACTCTAGAGCTAACTTTGTGTTCTTACCCATTTCACTATTTTTAACACAAGTGTTAAATATTTGCACTCACATAGTGAGTTATGAGGTCTTGAATATTCATTGTCATTTGGTAGACTAGCTTTTCTCATGTCAAGTTATGGATTTTCCTAAAGTTCACATGACCTCATACATACATATGTATAAATTATATGTACATGTACAAAAAATACATGCATACATACATACTGTGATGGGTAAAATGGGATAATCAAAATGAATAATAAAACCCAAAAACATCAATGGAATGTTCAAGCAAATAAGGATTTAAAATAAGAAGAAATGATACTCACAACCTTTTTACCTTGCGATTTCCATTGTTCGCCTATTCTCTTTTGATCTTTTGGTGATGAAGATGGCCCTCAGGAAGCTTGCTTCCTTGCTTCGATTCCTCAAGATGACAAGGAGGAATGGCTTGGATACTTATTGTGTAGAAGGTGAGCTTCAACACAAATGTGGAATGGATGATGAATGGTATGAAAGTGGGGTGACAATGGCGCCCTATGGATTCTGCAGCATAAGTTTACTCAAAATTTTGATATTTGAAATAGAAGAAAAGGGTCGTATTTATAGAGTTGTGTGAGAGAAGATCAATGGTGGAAGAGAAATAAGAAGATCAATGAAGGAGAATGTTTGAGAGAACATGCACGAATAGAAGGACATGTGTCATTCAAAAAGATGCTTTGTTGAGTTAACTACTTTCTTGATGAAGATGAGTTTTTATTTCTTAAATTAAAATATATTTTTCTAATTTAAGAGCTTTGTTGATAGCTTTAAATTAGTTAACTCAGCTTTTGCTTTTGTATGACAAGAAGAATTTATTTTTTGAAGATTTGAAGATTTTTTAGAAGATAAGAAAACATAATTAAATAAATATTTTTTTTAATTACTTGCACATGATTTTGGAAGAATAAATAAAATATTTAATTATATTTTTTTTTTAGAGTTTAAGATTTAATTTAAATAAATTTACATTTTATTTAAATTTGGAAGAATGGATGATTTAATTAAATAATTAAAATTATTTAATTATTTAGAAGAATAAAGTTGATATGATGAATTAATTAAATAAATGTAATTTATTTAATTAAATGGGAGAAAATGAATCAAATAGATAAATTGATTTATTTATTTATTGATAGAGAAATATGAAGATGAAATAAATATTTAAAATATTTATTTAGGTAGAGTCATGTCATTTTTAGGTGTACACACACACACACACACACACACACACACACACACACACACACACATATATATGTTTATTTATTTTTATTTTTTTGATGCGTAAAATGCTACCTTGGGGGCAACTCCCATTGTATTAAAAGAAAAAAGAGGTAATTACTTAAGGCAGATAGGCGTCGTTACAAAGGCCATGAGGGCATTACAAAAAAAATCCACCAGGGTGGTAACTGATCATTTGGGGAGTTTGTACACCACAAACCTAACCCCAGCTGCAAACTCACTTAGCCTTTCCACCTGTTCAGGAGATAAGGGAGACACCATGTGACCAACATAGAATAAAAATGTTTCCATATTGTCATGGATGATGCCATCCCTGAACAAGGAAATGGCCTACTTAATGTCCTCCTTTAGAGCATCCACTACGTTGAATGCACCACACCAATTGTCTATTTTGGGTTTTTTGTTGAAGGAAGATATCGCTTTGACAATGGCCTGTTACTGTACACTAAAAAACATGACTCAATTGCATGGGACAGTCAAGTCACCTTTGACAGAGCATATGGGACCCTCTCCTTGCCATGGGTGAACCCTTTCACTCTCGTGGTAGAATCCATTCGAGAGGAGGTGAGACACGAGGTGATCTTGCTCGCTTGAGAGTTGGACTTCACAAAGAGTGGTCGGTCGGTCTTGGGGCCTTTCCTGGGTATTGTTTCATATGTGGTGTTTAGTGAATGTGGTAGTTGAGATAATTATATGACTCGAAGGGTCACTGGTTATTGTTCTCCTGTTTGGATTCTAAAGATTCCAATGTTGAGTGGGTTTTCAATTGTTTTCATTTATGTTTTTATCAAGTTGTAGTCACTCTTCAAATCACTATATGATGACTCATGTTTGAAGTAACCTTAGCCTATGTTCTTGGATTGTTAATTGATCATGTTGAGCCCTAGGGTGTAACTCTTTAATCTCCTCTAGTATCTCCCTCACGCACTCACCTCTAAGTCTAAGGCACATTTGTGAGTCTAAACCAAGAGAGTTGGTTAGAGTTAACCTCGAGTTGACTTACATCTGACTTAGGGTGATGACCTAAGGTTTGCTTTGCTTTTCTTTGAGTTGATTGATCCTGTGTTGACTTGTGTTGACTTGTGTTGACCTCAAGATGAAATTGAGGGTTTACTTGAGTTTTCACTTTGTATTAACCTTGGTTGACCTTGTGATGAAATCAAGGGTTTATGAACTTTGTGTAATACTTGTGTTTTTGTTGTTTTTTTTATTTTTTTGTATGTATGCACTCTATATGTATGCAAGATAATGTTTTTGTTCTTTTTATGTATTTTTGAAAGGAAAGTGCTTTAATAATCTAGAATTCAAATATGAATGCAATTTTAAAATGAGTTTACGTAATACAATCTTAATCTATGTTTTTAGTATTTTCTTGTGTTTTGATTTCAATTACTCTAGGAACTGAAAGTACTTGGAAACAAACTAATCTAATAATCCAAATTACTTGAAATAAAACAATTTAACAATACAATTTTATCTAGCCTAGCAAGGAAATTACAATATGAAATTACTATCTGCAAGAGCAAATTTGAGATTGTCTAAATTCTAAAAAAAGCATAAAAGAACCTAGAATGTGTCGACGCACGAACCTCTGATACCCTTAGGAATCCTTGTATCGGTAACCTCTTCATCCTCTTATAGCAGTGTGGATCTCCTCTTGGAAACAATAGGGAAGGGATGCAAAAATGGCTTGAGAAAGCTTCAAAATATGAGCTCAATCTGAATTAAAAGAGAACTATGGCTTGCAAAATTAGCATCATAATAGAACAATAAGAAGCTTTTGGCAAAGCTTTGGCATAACAACACTAAAATAAATGCCTCATAAGTCCTGCGTGAGCAAAAGAATGCTATGTGGAGAGCAAAATCTTGCAAAGCTTGGTTGGAAAAATGAAATTGCCTCCCTTTGTGCTTGAGAGAGGGGGGGTACTTGTAAGTCTAAATGACATAAGGAAGGTGAGAAGGATTGAAGAGTTAACTCCCTTGATTGGAGAGTTAACTCATTAGATTGGACAGTGAACTAGGCTAATTAGAGAGTGATGAAGTAAAGATAGCTTATCATAGAAGTAATAATGGAGTCATCAAGAGTTAAAGAGGTGAAAAATTAGATCAACAAGAGCTAATTAATCCAATTTGGAAGAGATAAATAAGCTAAGAATAGTTCACTCCATGTTTGGTTCAAAATTACATGCAAATAGAAAGAAAAATGGAGCAAAATGAAGCTTTTTCGCGTCCAAACTCCAAGTTAATCCAAAAATAGAAAGACAACAAGGTTTCCCATGGGTCACCCCTTTTACCAATCCAAATCACCCAGGGATGACCCATGGGCGACCCACAAAGGAGACGGTCTAGGTTGGTATGCAGGGTTGGAAGTTGTTAGTCAAGGGATGAAGAATTGATCTATCTCTTGAATCAGGTCAAAAGGTGATCAAAAACCAAATCTAGACTTACAAATGTCAAATCTCTTAGGGGAGATCCTAAAATAATAGGGGGACATTTTTCTTGGCAAATCATAATTGAAAACTAAAAGTTGGAGATGGATTGGGAGGTCCCTTGGAGGGCTCCAATGGGTGGGGTGAGTTGAAAAACACTAGGGAAAGGCCAATTTACAACAAATAGACAAAAAAGAGGCTTAGGGATGAAGTCGCAACCACAGAAAATAAAAAATCGACAAATGTCAAAAGTGAGGTAAAAGTTAGTATGACAAAGGGGAAACAAAGAAAGAAATAAAAACCCATGTGTTTCGAAGAGAAATGTTGCCGAGAGGGTATTATTTTCATGCTTACATGTACATGACAAGGATTACACATTATCATGGGGTCCTTGTGGAGGCTATGCATGTTTTTAGTGCTTACATATTTACCCCCTTGGGAACAGTAGTCTACATGAAGGGTAGGTACCATTCCCAAAATGGGCCTTACCTGTTGTCGATTTCCTGCAATAGTACATGTAATAACTAGCATTAGTTTGACATTTTAATTGTATCAAGATATATAATGAAATCTGAAATGATTAAACATACCATAGATCACATCGTGAGTTCACCTAGTTGTTTACATTCTCAAGGAGTCCTGTAGGGATGAAAGCACAAAAAATGAGAGCACAAAAGGTGCATACAAGAAAAAACTACTCTAAAATTCATAAAACAAACTAAGATAAGAAAGGAAAAGAGTGGAGAAATCAGAGTGAATAGAGTGAAACGTTGACATAATTAGTCACAAAAGTAGTCATTGGAAAGATATCACTGAGGGGATCACAAAGATGGATACTATTCCTTCTGCTACTAAGAATCAGGTACACAATCAGTTAAAAACCTTCTTCTAAACCCTAGTTTTATTTTTATAAAAAATATCATGAATGTGTCTATTTTTGTCAATTTTTCTTGTTCCATTGTGTTAGGTTTGTCATTTAGAGTAGAATTGGGCTTTCGTTTGTTGAAATCAGTCAAAATTTGTATTTTTTAGAGTTTTTTTAACATGTGGAGATGTGGGACAAGGTCACCCCTTTCACCAATCTGTATCATCTGGGAGAGATTTGGTTATGCATCAGTATCGCTCAAGGGAGATCCTATTGTACATCTGGGTCACCCAAGGGAGATTTGACTTGGTAAAAGAGGTGACCTAGCCAGTTGAATTCCGACTAAAATTTGACATTTTCTAACATTTATGGTACTCTATTTTGGTCTAACTTGAACATTGAATTCGTCAATTTATTGCAATTTTTTATGTCTTATATGCTTTTTTTGTGAAATTTATGTAAGTTTTATAAAAAAAAATTAGATTTTTTAAGTTTAACAAGATCTAAAGAAAGTTATTTTATGATGACAGGATATGTGCATTCGCTGAAATATAAACTGTGAGAAGTTGTGGTTGTTTGAGATGTATGATGATTTATCTTCTGGTGATCTTGTTGTCCTAAAGATCAAAAAAAAAAGTGGCCACTTTTGACCCCCTTTTGGTCCCCCATTTCCATGCACATACCCTTAGCATAGGATACTGTATAAGGATCCAATCTTTCAATCCCAGAGATTGTCCTATGGACTGTTCCTTGGAATTTTGGCTCTTGAGGAAGGATCTTCGAAAACTCCTCCACTTGAAATGACTAGTAGTTTCTATCATGCCCAATGTGACCTTGAGATCACAATGGAAATTCACCAACACTAACTTCATCATTATCTAATTATTTTTCAAAGGAATCACTAAATCTTTCCTTCTTTGTAGATATATTCTCCCTTTTTATGTTATGTCTCTTGCCATAGTTCTAGATTTTTACTTTATATTTGCTAAGAATTTTAGACTTGCCCTTTGACTTGGATTTACCTTTATCTCTTTCCTTCTTTTATGTCCTCTATCTCTTGATTGACCCCTTATAAAAAAGGAATTTTTAGAGTAATCATCCATATATTTTCTCCTAATCTCTTCACTAATAAAAAACCTTACAATATCTTCAAGTTTAGGTGAGCAATAGTTTCCACTAGTTGTCATAATTAGATTTTCCAATGAATTAGCCAATGATAAAAGTAAAATCATCCACTTATCCTTTTCTTCTAATTTTTCACCAAGGATTAGATTAATGGAAATGAGATCTTATCATTTATAAAGTCCCCTTTTTTAATTTTCAATGAATACACATTCCTCTTCAGAAATAATTTATTCACTAGACCTTTGGCTTTATGGTCCATAGCATTATATTGAGTAGTCAAAGTAGAATCTATAGGTCTATGATATTTTCGTAAACGACATCCCATAGATCACAATCTATTAATAGATCTTCCATCTTCAACTTTCCGTGGTCTCAAAATTTGTGTCCAAAAAAATTTCCACCTCAAAAACTTCCCTAATGTTCTTGCCATCTTTACTTCCTACAATAATGATCACAAAGTTCTTCTACACAAGCTCCCACTCAAAATGGATTAGCTTAGAAAACCCTCTACCCAATAGCTAGAACCAAAACTAGCTAGGCTCTAATACCACTTGTAAGGAAGAAAGGTGTGCAGAAATAACTTCCAATGCTAATCTATGAGAGGAGTGTTATGAAAATGGCTTCAAAATTAATTTAAACTTATTACAAAAAGGAGAGAAACACATATAAATCAGAAATAAACAATAAACCATAACATAGTGTGTTGGTATTTGGTTGTCATTGATGTCAACACTATCATGGATGTGTGATGGTGTTCATGGTTGGATGTCATGTCTAAATAAGATACATTAAGATGAGAATTAGAAGTTCATGGTTGGATTTCATGTCTTATCCAATGACATCAGAGAAGATATATTAAGATGGGAATTAGAAGTTCATGGTTGAATGTCATGTCTTATCCAATGATATCAGATAAGATATATTAAGATGGGAATTAGAAGTTCATGGTTGGATGGCATGTCCTATCTACAAGTGAAGATACAGTTCATGGTTGGATGTCATGTTCTCATGATGAAACATTAAGATGGGAATTAGAAGCACCAAGATGAATGATGATATATTAAGCTATGGTGAGGATGAAGAGATGTTGTTGATGGCCTATGGCATGTTGTTTGATCCTTCTTGTTGTTCTCAAGGTTGTATATGCTGTTATATGAAGGTTTTGGCCTCCAGAAGTTGGTCAAAGTTTCTGCTACAAGAAAACTATTTCGAAGACTATCTGGGAGATTTCTCTGCATTTTCATGCTTTTGATGTTGTGCCTCTGTGGATTGGAAAATAGCTTCAATAGTATCAAAGCATGTATGTTCCAAGTTTCATGGTGTTTGGATTACCGGAAGGGTGTTTTGCAGTTGACAGTTTGAAGATAGTGTTGATTCTAAAAAGATACTCACTATGCAACAATGTTTGGCTCTGCATTCCTCTATGTTTGAAGATGAGGTCCTGCGATTTAGAAGTTAAGCTCAGTGTCTTGTGAAGGTACTATTTCCAAAGTTTCAAGTCTCTACACCTTCTGTAGTGAAAGTTATAAGTGGTGGAGTTCCGGTCTATATTATGTCTGAGAAAAGTTGTGTTGAAAGCTTGTTGAAATGCTCCACAATCCTCTAGAAGAAAAGAATTGCCTATGTGGTTTTGTGGACATGTTTGGGGAAGTGTATTACATGCATATTTTCAGTCTCAGGTGTTCTGGTGCTCTACAAAGTTAGTTTCTTAATGACAATGTGTTACAATGTGTTCCAGATGGCTGTTTGATCTTAGTATGCATGGTTTACGGTATGTGGCACAATGTATTTGTTGTATGGAGTTAGAGGTGTATCTAAAGGTGTTGTATGAGTCATGAAGAGTCAACTAGAATAATTTCATGAAGATCTTGTATGTTTCTAGTACCGCACAAGGTTTTTCAAGTGGTGGTGTCTGTTATACTTCAAATTTCATGTCTTCCTACTTAAGACCATCCTATTTCAAATGAGAGATGTGTGCGGAGGTGATTCCTTAATGAATGATGTTGTGAAGGATGTTGTGAAGGATGTTTAGGACCAGACTAAGCATCTATTTGGATCCGCAAGGCATTTGTTTTCTCCTAGAGTAGTGTGTAGTTCATGATAGGGCTTGCCTTATGCATGCTTCATGTAGTGTGATCACTGGCTGACTTGTAAAATGTAATATTATTATTGTATTGGTTGACTTGTTATGTAATCAATGAAATGTCATGTATATATTGTAAACCTAGTTGGTCTAGGTGAGGTATGATTGCAAAAATGAAAATATAAAAGTGTGAAGAACAGAATATGAAAATCATATGCATTGTGATGTCTAATTGAAGGAGAAATAGAAGATGTGTTAGAAGCTGTCCTGATTCATCTTGAAGTCATTTTTGTGATAGGAGGGATGTGAAGAGTGTGCCTAATTGATTCAATCATCAGAAGAAGTAGAAGTGCAATCATCAAATGTGTGAGCTTCATTGTCAGTTTTTAGGCAGTAGAAGGACTATCATATTGTAATCTTTTTTGAGTTTGTTCTCAATTTAGGGAGTAGTTGCTTCCTTGGGAGTGACCCTAAACCAAAGTCAGTAGGGAGTTGTAGCTTCCTTGGGAGTGACCCTAAATCAAAGTTTTCAGGGAGTATTAGCTTCCTTGGGTTGTAGCCCTAAAACAAAGTTGTTATTTTTAGCTACATATATTGTGACCATGTATATCTAGTGTTATGTGTTGATGTGCATTATGTTTATCTTTCATGTTTATGTTAATGATGTAATGCTTAAGGTTTAAACTACTCTAGAGAATTTGAGGTTTGTTTAGATACTGATTCACCCCCCCTCCTCTCAATATCCTAGTGTGTTCAACATAGTGATGTTAAGTGGAGAAAACTCTTTTTGGATAATAACCCCACACTCCAAAACCTACAAATGTATTATCAAATTAACAAAGGATTGAAATACACTTACAATGCAATTCTTTATAGGAGTAATACACAATCATTTAAATACAGATTAATTTCAGAAGCATTCCAACAACACCTTTGTACCTACAACTCTCATACTACAAACTACTCCTCAATCCTTCAATTTATAGACTTTTGGCAACATGCAAACCAAAAGCACTGTGGTTTTGAAAAACCATGCACAACTAAAAGTATCTTATTCTCTTACACTCTTATAACTATTAGAAATCATTAACTACATCCACCCAATATGAGTGCCAAATTTGGTCAAGATACTTGTCTAAAATTAGGCTCTTATAGATGCTCTTACACATCTTACAGTTGGTCATTGATTTCAAAAAAACTCCCTCTATTCTTGGCTCTTGTATGTGTCATAGAATCTGTCATAGTATTTTCTAAAGATAATGTTAAAAATAAAATATTAATATTCACCGTTGCAAGGCATTGACAATTGGCATAACTACCACATCAAATTCCAACATCCCAATTATGCTAGAGATAAATAAACTAAACCAATAATATGAAACTAACTATGGGAAAATATTAAATGATAAATAAATAATAATAGGAAATTCGCAAGGTTGAGACACCTAATTCCCCAACAACACTCCCATGGTTTTTTGTGCACAAGAGGACCTTCCAAATTATTCACCTATCTTTCTCATCTGTTGCAAATATAATAATATCACACTTACTTCAGTAGTGGTACAAAACGTTTTGCATAAGATGTGGTAACGATACTACATACAAACCTTATGTGGTTTCTATGATGGCTTTAAACAATAAAGGCCAACACAACTCCAAGCCAAACTGCTAATGCTAACTCATATGACACGTTGCTATATAGTCCATGTGGTGATCCATGTACTTTCCATTTGCATATGTACATGATTTTGATGTTTGTGACCAAAATTTTGTGATCAAGGAACTCTCTATTGATGAACGTAACACCATAGTTGCACCACATTAGAGTGGTCCATTTGGGTTGAAAAGTGATACACATTGTTATGCTATCACTCTACAACCCATAGGTTGTGACATGGATTCATTCATTCTTTAAAGCAATAATCTTCTTGAGTCACTAAGTGTGTAGTATTCAAAGAACACTTCATTGCAAGACACATATTCCAAATAAAATTTCAAGACTCGCCTTAAAGTTATAAATCAGTAAACTTCACCTTATTTGAATGTATCCAAATCTTGAAAGACCGCCCATTGCATATTCAAGTACATCTAACAACCCACAATCCATAGATAAATATGTGCCTCATACCAAATTAAAATATGACCACTCCTACCGCAAGTCCCCATGATGATATTTGAGAGGAGGTAAATTTTGACACCACTTGGAGCCTCCCCCACCGTTCATTGACATATGATCAAGTAGTGTTGATTAAATGAAAATTTTGCTTATAAATATTTCGTTGTGCTACTAATCACATTTTATGGGGCCCATTGCCTTTCAAGAAGGGAAGAGATGAGAGACATGCACAATGTTTGGAAGATTCTAATTCAATCTATCTTGTTTCGATAGCTTTCCTCTCCACTATGCGCACCAACAATCTGTCTAATATTATGATCTAATGATTGTAGTACTATGACTAAAAGCCCTTAATGAATGAAATCATGTTTTTTTTTTGCCTCTCTTCTATAGGACCAATAGAAATCTTTGGCTATTTAAAGTCTTGTTTTGAGTTTAATGATTCCACTTGTAGCCTCATTCATCATTTGCTGGAAATCAAGACTCAACCCACCTTAGATCAAGATAAAGTGTGTGCCTTCATAATTGTTCCCTGATGTATGCATTGATGCCTCAATAATATTCAAAACTATAATGATTCAAGATATAGACATGGAGATTAAGTTGTGAAGTATCTATGAATGGAGAAGATATACCATTGATCAAGTGTCATCACATTTTATCAAGTAAATTCAGTGTCCAAAACATGTGTACTTTATGCTTATATTGAGCAATTTTGATTAGTTCATATGGTCCATTCCACCACAACTTTTATTCTATATATTTGAGAATGTACTCACTATTGATCATTAATTTTTAAAACATTTTAATTTCTTTTAAAGCTCTAATAGAATTACTATTACCTATTAAACCATTGAACTAGATGAAATTAAATAAACTCAATACACATTATTACTGTATACCAAAAGTTAACATTAAAAACAAACAATCATAATAATTGTGCCTGCTAGAGATCCAGATTCCATTTTGAGGCTTTCCAAACTGCATGTTTTACCATGGCTCTGTCTATGGGGCCATCAGAATGGATATGCCCATCCTGATGGCTCTGTCACGTACTTTGGATGGTAGAGCACGCGCACGTCATTTCACGGCACATCTCTTTTTTGTTTCATTCAATCACGTCCTTCGCTAAATAGCCTACGGTTAGGTCAGATTTTGTATGTAGTATTTTAAGATTGCTGTGTATTATCCCCAATCATTCTCCAGCACTAATAACAAAATGGATTATAATATATATATTTTTAAGTATAAAATAAATATATATTTAAATAAGAAATGTATTTAATTAAAATATACAACTTTATAATATAATATTATATTGAAATAATTAATAATTTATATTATAAAAATGAAATATTATAATAATAAATATAGTTTTAAATGTATATTATCTTTCCCATGGGTTCCATAGCCAAAATTATGGTTAAAATTATTTTAAATAGGGTTAGATTTTGAAATGTGGTAATAAATATTATTGTATTTAATAATATTATACCATATAATTATATATTAATTTAATCAATGTATTACATGTTATACATATAATTATATATTAATTTTATTAACTTTTTATAATAATGTAATAATTACTATTAGCATAATCCCAACCCTAATTTGAACCCTAATTATATTTCTAACCCTAACCCGAACCCTAACCTTAATCCTAACACTAATGCTTACCCTAACCCTAATTATAATAAATAAATTAATTACGCTGAAAAGTGTAACTACATTGGTAGGAAGGGGTGGAGTGTAATGGCCTGAGTGTGTTAACAAAAACTTTTAAAGAGCCAACATATAAAATAATTACATGAGAGGAGTTATTAGTATAAAAAATAAAATCAAATAGAAGAAAAAATTGAATTGGGAGAAGAAGTTTAATTGATAAGCAGAGAAGTTTAATTGGTAAGGGCACTATGCAGCCATTCTTTTGTATTTTTCTTACAAAATGAATTTATGAAGTGATGCAATGATATGCTACTCATTAAAATAAAAAGAAGATTGCCATTAAAGTGCAGTTTAAATTATGGAACCTATAATTTACTTTAGTTTAGTTTAATGAGAGGTAGGGTTAGGGTTTTGCCACCAAAAAATAAAAATATTTAGTTTAATGACCTTTGTTTTACATTTTTACTATGTAATTAATTTCTATAAAAAAATTATAATTAAGTTTTTTTTCCATTAAAAACTAATTGTTAGAGATTGCCACATCTCACAAAGAAAAATAAGAAAATCAATGGTAGGTTAAATTATTTATCAAGGTAAATTACTTAATTTTAGTTTAATGAGAGTTAGGGTTAGGGTTCTTCAATCTTTAAAATCCATAAAGAAAATTAGAAAATTAATATTTAGTTAATGACTTTTGTTTTAGATTTTTACTATGTTAATTCTATTAAAAATATATAATTAATTTTTTAGTATCATTTGGATTAAATTATTGAAAAATATTCTATTAAAAACTAATTCCTAGAGCTAAGAATTGTCTTGCATCCCACAAAGAAAACTAATTGCAAGGTAAATTATTTTAGTTTAATGCTGGGTAGGATTGTACTTCTTGGTGTGAGTGTGTTAACAAAAAAATTTAAAGAGCCGACATATAAAAATAATTAGATCTAGAAGAGTTAATTTTTTTATCACGATAAATTATTTTATTTTAGTTAAATGAGGGTTAGGGTTATGATTCTCCAATCTTTAAAAGTCACAAAGAAAATTAATAATTAGTTTTAATGATGATTTTTACTATGTTAATTCTATTAAAAAATTATTGAAAAATATTCCATTAAGAACTAATTCTTAGAGCTAAGAATTGTCTTGCATCCCACAAAGAAAACTAATTATAAGGTAAATTACTTTAATTTAATGTAGGGTATGATTATACTTCTTCAAAATTAATAAAATTATTAAACTAGAATGGATATCTTAAATTCATCTATTTAAAAGATGCCCAGAGTTGTCTCGAGGCCCCTATCTATTCTCAATAACAATGATATCTCTTGGCGTCTTTTAGATAAATGTATTTAAGATATCTATTCTAGTTATTAGATTAATTGTAACTCTAACTCTAACCTAAACACTAACTAATGCTAACCCTAATTGTAATGAGTGCTTCAGGATTAAACTGTGTATTAGTTTTTCCCTGAACGTTTCAGATCACACTCCATGATCCATCATCAGGAGAAAAGAAAGCAAGAGAGGAGATTTAGAATGATGGATCATGGAGTGTGATCAGTTTGAACTTGAAGCACTCATTACTCTAACAATAATATTTATTTTAGTAATGTGAATTTGAAAGATTTTTTCCGTTGAGATTTCCATCATTTAATTACGGTTCATGTGGATTTTAGATGTTTTTACAGTAGAGGGAGTAGATAAAAGATTCGTCAACAAATAAAATTAATATATAATTATATGTATAATATGTAAGACATTGATTAAATTAATATATAATTATATCGTATAACATTATTAAATACAAAAATATTTATTACCGTATTTCAAAATCTAACCCTATTTAACATAATTTTAACCATAATTTTGACGATGTAACCTACCCAAAAGATAATATACATGAAATAAAACAAAATAAAATGTATCATTTTATAATTTATTATGCTATATATTTTATATATAAAAAAATTATATATTAAGACTATATGTATTATTATGAAATTTCATTTTTATAATATAAATTATTAATTATTTCAATATAATATAATATTATAAAATATATTTTAATTAAATACATTTATTATTTAAATATATACTTATTTTATACTTAAAAATATACTACCATCTAAAGTACGTGACGGCGCAGCAGCGTACACCCGTGGAAAACCGTTGCGAAGGCCCCATAGACACAGCCGTTTTACCATATGCTAGAGTACATTATTGCATACGTGGGAACAGGACGATGTTTTCCCGCTTCAATTGACTTGACGGTGTTTCCTTTGTTTCGTCAGTCACTACAAAATTTAATGCCGTGCTACTCTCGATGAATATCCCGACAAATTTAACTACTTTTGATGTCGTATCATGCAATAGAAGTCGCTACTGGCACATCAATCTTGAAATACTTGTAGTTACGTCTTCATTAATTTTTTCTCTTTTGTGGATTATATTTGAATATCCCCAATGGAATGGTTGTGGTTATTCTTGATGTCATATTCTGCAATACAAGGTTTTCCACGGTCAAGTGTATGCCTGTTTTTCTTTGTTCAATGAGAACATCAATCTTGGAATGGTTGTAGTTACGTCTTCATTAATTTTTTCATTTTGTGGACTATATTTAAATTTCAAAATCTTATCTTTGAAACTGCTTTTGAATTCTCAATCCAACAAAATAGTTGTAGTTAAGTCTACATTGATTTTTTCTTTTTGTTGAGTTTCAGATATTTTTAAATTAGTATGAAACTACTTCTAAATTCCCAATCCAACCAAATAGGTCACTTTTTTAATTATTTCCCTGATTTGAGCCCACAAATAGAAATCTCAACCAAATGCTCATCCCTTCTCTTTCAATAATTGAATGGTCAAAATTGGAAGTTTCATAGCTGGTGAGTCTTTCAATTAAAGTTCAGTCAAAATCTTTGGGATACTATTAATTTAATTTCCCAGGGAATGAATGCTCCACATATTTTTTCTATATTCTTTCCATCTTCCTTCTTTAATTTAAAAGAGGCTTGTATGAATTGCATTTTTTAGCTTCAGGTGAACAATTTGTAATAAGAGGAAGACAAATGGAGGCACAAGTTCTACTGAAAATGTTTGACTTGCAATTCTTATTTATCTACACTGCCATCCCAATATCGAATGATAATAAAGAAAGCAAATATTATTTTATGGGTAAAAATACTTCTACATTAATTTATTTAAGTTAATTAAATACATCTAATTATAAATATACAGATTAATTTAGAAAAACATAATTGGAATTGATAATTTGTCATGTATTTAAAAATTAGAACAACTTTTTTGTAAATAACCATTAAAGTATGACACATATTTGAAGTTATTTGTTTCAAGATGAAGGTTCACAATTGAATGTTTCTACATTCAACATGTTACAATTTTATAAGTTAAATAGTTCAACTAGTACATTTTGTGCACTCAACTTAAGGAGATTTAAGCTTTTGCAGTGCTATTTATGCACTTGCAATCAACCTATGTGATGGGCCATTTACCATCCCTCTTGTATAATGAACCTATTTCTAACTAATTAATTTGTTTACCATAACATGTAATGCATTAGTTTCAAAGGATACTTCATCATTCTTAGTTTAATTCTTTTAAAGGAATTACCCCAACTAACCAGTTTGTATTCAAGAAAAAATCTATTAATGTTACCAATTTGTTCTTCATAAACTCCTTATGTAATATCAAATTAATTGTATGTTTTTGCATATCTAGATGTTAATTTTGTAGTTGTTTAATGCAATAATATATAAAGTTTGTAGATTTAAATCTTTCTTGCTCCAAATCTATAATTTTAACCATCATATAGTCCAATAGAATCTTCTATATTTATGGAATTACATAACAATGATGTTTTATTAGGATTCAATTGTGAACTTTTGAGTCAAACTTAGTGACCCATTTTTCATGAGTAGTGATTCACATGAATCCATCTCTCATGAGCATGAATAGTCCATTTAACACTCATTGCATCTAGATGATCTTCTCATAGGAGTGAAGCATCGAGATTACCAAGGATGTCCCCCATTTAAGTGCTAATTTGACTCAAACATTCTTAACCATGGAGTTTATCCCAAGATCAAAACCACTTTGTTTTCTACCCCATTTTCTATGTGGGTTCAATTTCTTGAGGGGAACTCCATGGTTAACCATGATTTAGTTGGATTAGTACTAGGATGGGTGACCTCTCAAAAAGACCCAATGCTTCAATCTTGTCAGCATCACCTAGATGCAATGAGTACTAAGTGGACCATTCTGTTAGAAATGAAAGCAACACTACTTCATTGGAAATCTGATTCAATATAATTTTCAACAATCTTTAACTGTGTGTTATTAATGGAGATTGTAACACATAAACAAAACTATGCTTCACAGAAATGCAAAATCAGAAATATGAACACATAACACAATGTTTAACATGGAGAAAACCCTTTTGGGTAAAAAACTCCACACAGGAAAGAGGCCCAATGTTTGTATTAATCTAAAAATAATTTACAATACAACAACACTTCAACTCTCTCCACCAGTCTTCAATCTAACAACATTTTAGCAACACCTGAGTACCTAAAATCTGTATTACAGTAACTAATACATGGAAAATACTTATAGAAACATTTTCTAACTCATCATATGCATTCACCTTATCTCTCCTAAGATTATCCAACCTGTAAACATTAATTACCATCTTACAAGCATCTTACACTTGTCCAAAAATAGCCATGCAAAGGTTGGAGGCCAAAGGTTGGAGGCCCAAGACTAAATCTGGCCTCTTACAACATCTTATGACAGGTCATAACCATCATAGATTCCACAAAAGATTATCTTTCCAAGATAGGAACCTTGGGCTAAATATAGCAAATATACAACTAACATATCTGTCATATGCGTCATAGAATCACAAAATCTTATGACAACTTCCAGTTGTCATAGATTTACTCACTAAACATTATGACAGTTGTCATACATGCCAAAAATAGTATATTCCTCAAGGGAGCATGCCTATCCTCATTTACTATGAGTTTTTATATTCGCCAACTATAAATGTCACTCCGTAACTGCCGCCGGTAACTCTAAAATTATAAATGTCAATGAGACTACCTCATTCCCTTATGGGTAATTACAAATAACAAATAATAAATAGAATAAAATACAATATTGGAATTTACAAGGTTAATGGTACCTTATTCCAACATTCTGCCACTTGACATTATACATTGTAAATTAACCCATAGAAAAACAAATGAAAAATAATCAAGCACTAGAAACAAGGCCCATGGCCTCTCTGCACCACATGAACTTCTCTGTGCTCACATGCTTGGTCAATGAATCTGTAACCTGAGTGTCTATCTTCTTTAGTTCAATCTGTCCATTTGCAACCAACTCTTGAACAAAGTGATACTGAACATCAACATGCTTAGTTCAAGCATGATACATAGGATTTTTGGCCAAACTTATAGCACTCTGGCTATCACAACCAATCTGAATGATCCTGCAATCAAAACCAATGCCTATACACAATCTCCTTAACCAAACTACCTCCTTAGAGACATGAGTAGCATCCATATACTCTGCTTCTATAGTGGACAAAGCAATCGTGGGCTGCTTCTTACTCATCCAACTCACTGCACCTCCAAACAGAGTAAACACATAGCCACTAGTGGCCCTTCGACTATCCAAGTCACCAGCCCAATTTGCATCAACAAAACTCTGTATGTCCAAAGATTTATCAGCACTATCAGTACCAGAATAAATGGAACAATGATTAGGAGTACCTGCAAGATATTTAAACACCATCTTCGTATAGTTCCAATGCTATCTACCAGGGTTAGACATAAATCTACTCAAAACTCCCACTGCTTGGGCAATATCTGGTCTAGTGCAAACCATTGCATACATCAAACTCACTACAGCACTAGCATATGGCACATTAGACATATCCTCAAGATCATCCTCAGTCTTTGGACACATATCTAATGAAATCTTATTACCAATGGGTAAAGGAACTCTAACTGAATTACAGTCCTGCAAACTAAACCTCTACAAAATAGTATTCACATACTTACTTTGTGACAACCAAAGCTTTCTGTTAACTTTGTCCCTCCTGATCTCCATTCCCAAAATATACCTTGCAGCACCAAGATCCTTCATCTCAAATGCATGTGAAAGTTGGGCTTTAAACTCACTGACCATACCCTTAGTATTGCTAAAAACAACATGTCATCAACATACAAAGCAATAACCAGTATAGAATCATCAACACAATGAATGTAAACACAATGATCCTCCTCACTTCTAACAAAACCCAATTTCAAAACAAATGAGTCAAACTTTTGATACCACATTTTGGGGGACTGTTTTAGACCATAAAGAGACCTCTTTAACCTGCAAACCCAATGTTCTTTTCCTTTTACCTCAAAACTTGTAGGTTGTTGCATATAAATTTCTTCTTCAAGATCTCCATGCAAGAACATAGTCTTAACATCCATTTGCTCAATCTCCCAATCATAAGTTGTAGCAATGGATAAGAGAAATCTAATAGAAGACAATTTAGCAACAGGAGATAATATCTCACCAAAATCAACTCCCTCTCTCTGGGAGTAGCCCTTGGCTACCAGTCTAGCCTTGTACTTCTCTAAAGACCCATTTGCTCCAAGCTTCTTCTTGAAGACCCGCTTACAACCTATGGCCTTTCTTCTTTTGGGCAAATGAACAAGATCCCAGGTGTTATTATGGTCTAAAGCTATCATCTCCTCTTGCATGGCTAGCTGCCAAGACTCACTATCATCTGCAGAAATAGCTTCCCTGTAGGATCTAGGTTCATCGTTAGTACTCAATAAAGCATATACACAATGGAAATCTGGTGGGCTATACCTGTCAACTAGATTCTATTGTCTTGTGGATCTCCTCAAGGGTGGAGTAAGAGACTCTACTTGTTCTTCTGCATGATCATCTGTACCAACTTCTTTTGTCACAACAGATTCATCTTCATTAGGACTACTTGAATCATCTTCTTCTTCTTCACCCCCTAATCCATAATTTTGTCCTTCTTGAGGTGCATCTTGCTGCTCTAACTCAAATTACACCTTCTTTACCTTTTCATCTTTTTCTTTTGGTTGCTCAAGTTCATAAATAGCTCTAAGTTCCCTGATAATAACATCTCTAGAAAGATAATCTTGTGGGTTAGTGGATTCCAAAGCTTATAGCCTTTGACATTAACACCATATCCAATGAATGTACTCTTTTCAGCCTTTGGATCCAACTTAGATCACTTTTCCTTAGGCACATGAACAAAAGCCTCACAACCAAAAACCCTTAAATGTGAAATAGAAGGTTTCTTACCTATCCACACTTCATAAGGTCTCGAATCAAGAGCCTTACAAGGAGATATGTTTATCAAGTAGCAAGCAGTACACACAACCTCTGCCCAAAAGCATATATCCAATTGTGCATCACTAAGCATACTTCTGGCCCTTTCCATAATTGTTCAGTTCATCCTTTCTGCAACACTATTTTGTTGTGGTGTATATGGAGTTGTCTTTTGTCTGATTATACCTGCATGCTTGCAAAACTCATCAAATTCCTTAGAGCAATATTCCCTTCCATTGTTAGATCTTAATATTTTTATCTTTAAACCTAATTGGTTCTCTACTAAGACTTTAAATTCCTTAAACTTAGTGAAAACTTTAGATTTATGCTTCATAAAATAAATCCATGTAAATCTGGATACATCATCAATGAAGGTTACAAAATAATGAGATTTTTTGATAGATTCATTATCCACAGGTCCAAACACATCCATATGAATAATCTCTAATTTCTCTTTTGCTCTATTGCTTCCTGAAGGAAATGATTTTCTGTTTTGTTTACCAAACACACAATGCTCACAGAAATCAAAGTGCTCATCAGAATAGGAGAAACCATCCAACAAACTTTTATTCTCAATATTTTTCAATACATTATTACTTGTGTGGCCTAATCTACGGTGCCACAACATACATGTATTTTCAGTAGTGGCCTCAAATACATAGGAGGCATTACAAATTGTAGTGGCTTCAAGCTTAAATAAGTTCCTGAATCTCTTCCCTTTTGCTACCACCAAGTTCCCTCTCACCAATCTGCAACCATGCTTGTCAAATGTCACATGCATTCCCAAATTATTCAACTTCAAAACTGAAATCAGATTTCTAGCTAATCCAGGAACATGCAAAACACCAGGGAGGGTTTTAATCCTCTCATCACTAAAACACAACAATACCTTTCCTTTCCCAACAATCGGATATGTAGAGTTGTCACCAAGGTAGATATTACTTCCATCATATTCTTCATATGAGGAGAACCATTCCTTATGCGGGGTCATATGAAATGAGCATCCTAAGTCAATCAACCAGTGATCATTAGAAACAAGATTACATGCAGAAAGTAAAACTTCTTCACCTACATTTGAGGACTTATCTGAAGTACTCTCCCACTGTTTCTTGGGATTTCTGCACTCCTTCACATGTCCCCTTTTACCGCAGTTCTAACACTTAACTCTGTTCTTTTTACTAGGAGTCTTAGACCGGCCCTTAGACTTGTCTGTAGCCTCTTTTTGATCTCCTTTAGGTCCTCTTTCCTTAGACCTTCCCCTGACACTGAGAGCATCCCCTGAACTATCTAAACTTTTCTTCCTTAATTCCTGTGACAGTAGCACTGAAACAAGAGCATCCAACTTTAGATACATGAGGTTAGCAGTGATAGCAAGGATAACATGCTCCCAAGACTCAAGTAAAGAACAAAGAAGTAAGATACATTAATCTTCCTCACTAACCTCAACATCTACTGAATCAAGCTGACTCACTAACAAATTAAAATAATTTAAATGCTTTGCTGCTGATTCACCTTCTCACATTTTCATAGAAAATAATTTTCTTTTTAAATAAAGTTTATTTACCATACTCTTAGCTTGATAGATCTCATCCAACCATTTCCACAACTTGTATGCAGTCTCTTCCTTTGTGACATTCAATAGGATAGAGTCTGAAAGACACAATGGGATGGTTCCTCGTGCCTTCTTATCCAATCTATCCCACTCATCTTGAGAGACATCGTTAGGTTTCTTCTCTTTTTAGACAGCCAACCATTGGTTTCTTTCTTCCAACAAATCTTCCATTTTCAGCTTCCACAAATCATACCCCGTTCTGTTGAACTTCTCAATATCCATTTGAGAGGTTGATGTAGTGGTGGATGCAGCCATAATAACAACACAAGATCTACAAAACAAATGCAACCAAATCTCCCATTGCAGCTACAGCTTCCACACTACCACCCAAGAGTTAAAGCTGGCCAGGCTCTGATACCAAATGTTAGAAATGAAAGCAACACTACTTCAATGGAAATCTGATTCAATATGAATTTTAGCAATCTTTAACTGTGTGTTATTAATGGAGATTGTAACACAAAAATAAAACTATGCTTCACAGAAATGCAAAATCAGAAATATGAACACATAACACAATGTTTAACATGGAGAAAACCCTTTCAGGTAAAAAACTCGACACAGGAAAGAGGCCCAATGTTTGTATTAATCTAAAAATAACTTACAATACAACAACACTTCAACTCTCTCCACTAGTCTTCAATCTGACAGCATTCCGGCAACACTCGAGTACCTAAAATCTATGTTACAGCAACTAATACATGGCAAATATTTATAGAAACATTTTTTAACTCATCTTAGGCATTCACCTTCTCTCTCATAAGATTCTCCAACCTGTAAACATTAATTACCATCTTACAAGCATCATACACTTGTCCAAAAATAGCCATGCAAAGGTTGGAGGTCCAAGACTAAATTTGGCCTCTTACAACATCTTATGACATGTCATAAATGTCATAGATTCCACAAAAGAGTATCTTTCCAAGATAGAAACCTTGAGCTAAATATAGAAAATATATAACTAACATATTCGTCATATGCGTCATAGAATCACAGAATCTTATGACAACTTGTAGCTGTCATAGATTTACTCACCAAACATTATGATAGTTGTCATACATGCCAAAAATAGTATATTCCTCAAGGGAGCATGCCTATCCTCATTTACTATGAGTTTTTATATTTGCCAACTATAAATGTCACTCCATAACTATCATCGGTAACTCTAAAATTACAACTGTCAATGAGACTACCTCATTCCCTTATGGGTAATTACAAATAACAAATAAGAAATGGAATAAAATATAATATTGGAATTTACAAGGTTAATGGCACCTTATTCCAACACATTCATGATCATGAGAGAGGTTCATGTGAACTACTACTCATGGAATATGGCTCTATGAGTTTGACTCAAAAAATTCATAGTTGAAGCATAATAAAACAACATAATTTGACAGATTACAAAAAGCACCTCCTACTTGTAAAGTACATAACTATCAAATAAAAAATTATAGTGGCAATATGTATATTTAAACATTAAATAATATAAATTGAAACTAATTCTTCAATGATAATGCAGATTGAATAATAAAGAACCAATTCAATCAATTTAGATTTATTATTGAAAGAAATAATAAGTTTAATCCTTCAAACAAAGTCTACTCAAAACTAAATGAAATAATTAGTTTTAAGAACTTTATACATTTTAAGTACAATATGTAATCAGTACAATCATTATACATATGCATACTTATGAAAATAAGATCACATTATGACTTTCAATTAATGACCTGTAAAAATGAACTACAAAATAAGTTGTTCAATAACCAAATGATCTACAAGAGTTGTTATTCATCATAGGACTCCATATATGAACCGAATTCTTTCTTGCCACCCAACACTCAAGTCCTAGGCTCAAAGTAGTACCCAACAAGATATGGCAAAAAATAATTGTAATTTACAACTTGACTCCCTTGAACTATATTAGTTGGAAGAAATCAAGACACATAATTATTGTTATGTTACTAACTTCTAAGTATATACTTAAAACCCTAAATTTTTTAGAATTTAATTAATACTTGTCCATAAAATAATTAAATTTGATGGTTAAATAGAAGATGATTCTCAGTCAAATGAATCATAAACAATTATAAAATGACTAGTAGTCAATTCACTTACAATCTAAAACACATGTTTCAACAATACCCTATGTTTATTTTTCACTGCATGACATGGTCTTCACACAGTCAAACAACTATAGGGAAAATAATAAACACCTTAAATTACATATTGACAACACTATAAGCTACACCCATGAATGAACTTTATAAAATGGAACTATTTATAGTGGATCTTCAAACACATATGTTGGTGGAAAAGCTTTGACAAAGAGAAAATAGACAAGAATCCTCATGTTCAAAGATGGACATGGAAAGAAACTTTCTTCAGTGTATGGGTAAGTGCAAAAAGATGGGGGGCCAAAAAGTGGCCAAATGGTTTAAAAAAAAATCATACATAATGCAAGCGCGCTATTAACTATTATAAATTAAAAAAAGGGCTTGTCATTTCATTTCATTTCTATTTTTCTCCTCTATCCCCACAGCTTGCAAACCCTAGGAAGCGTGCTCTCATTTCAGAAAAGATAATTCAACACCAAAATCTTGTTGATTTGTCGCCAAAATGCCGCCACGATGTCGAGCACGCCAAAGGAGTGAGTTTTATTTGTTTTTTTTTCTAATTTGCTTCTAAATAGGTAGGTTTGAGTTTTTTTTATGTATATTTCATTAATTGTCAGGAAATGTTAATGCACCTCCTCCTCCTCCTCAAAATCCACAAAATCCTAAGGAGGAAATACCTGCGGAACAAACTCCTCCATCCATTCCTTGACATGCCCCTGGAACACAAGAAAATATAATGGGGCAAATTGAAAACAACAAAAAAGAAATTGAAGATATAATTGCAAGGTTGAAAGATCCTTCCACTTCAACCTTGCATAGGTCCACACTTGCTGAATCTCTTGAATCTATGTTATCAAATGTAGATTCAATTAGCAAGCAAATAACTAGTTGGACGGATAAGAGGAGAGAGTTTAGAGATTATGATGCAGACAAGCTGTCATACCAAGATGTGAAAAAATTACAAATCACAAAATTAGACTTGTGTTTGATTTTCACAAACCCACAAACAAATCAACCTCCACCCATTACATGCAAGAGGTTTCCTATCCATTGGCACAACAACCAAGTGATAAGGGACAATTTTGGGCAGAGGTGGTGGATGGTTTTTGACCATCCTCCATGCAATAATAATGAGGTCCCGCAATATTTTTTGAGGAAACTCTACTGCGAGTTTGTCCTCAATAAAGTGCCAAACTATTTTGATATGCGGGACTTCCAGGGTAGAGGTGGGGGGTCAGCACAAGATAGACCACGGGAACGTCTTGACCCACAGTAGGTAGTGAGACAAGTAATCAGCAGACCAGCCCATGAGCATGTTTCTATCCCTTCCATAATGAAGGAGAGTGTTGAGGTCAATACACTTAAGTCCATTAGTGCCTTGACCCAAAGCATCATAGACCATGCTGGTCCTGCAGCACAGAGTGAGTTGGGAGATAGTGCGAGGAGTAGGGTCCCACCCCATGCTTGTCAGGCTTGCGGGTTAGCCTGTGGTTATGACCCCATGGATAGTCAGGACACAGGTGCACAGGCTACATCTGCAGCTGAGCAGATGGTGATGATAGATACCCTCATGAGTGAGAGTTTCGGCCTTGATACTCAGGTAAATGTTAGCAAGTTTATTAAATTTAATTTATTAAATTTTATTTTTGAAATGCAAGATTAACTAATTTAAATTGATGATTTTAATGAAATTTCAGGGTCATAGCGTTGATGCAGTTTTCAGTGGTTCGCCACCTGCATTTTACACTAGATCATCTATTATCGGGGTATGTAACTAGTAAACAATTATAAATATTACATGTGAATAGCATCATTATATGAATGGTATTCTAATATCTGATTTTGGATGTTGAATAGGTTAATATTGTAGATTTCAGGGCAACACCTGCCAGTAGTGGTGGACTTCAAAGCTTTATAGAGGTTATAAAATAAATAGTTTAATGAATGAATTGTACTTACTAGATTTTTGTATGTGACTTATGTGCTTTATTGTGTGTACTTCCATGTTTAGATGAACGTGTGTGTATGTTAGGAGGCATGATTTGCATCACCAGGGCCTATTCCTACTGCTGAGGCAAGTGAGGAGACAGATTATATGTTAGCGGTAAGTGATTATTTTGTTAAATGTTTCATTTTTTATAACATGTAATTTCTATATATTAATGTATATACTTTTTTATTGTAACATCTAAAGATGCAGGAAGAACTAAATAGGAGGAGTAGCCCTCGGGTTCGTAGTAGACTACCCACATGCACGTCTCCATCCTCTAGAAGATCAAAGGCTGCCCATGATCTATTCTCTTCACCAGCCAGAGGGGAATGACTTTTTATTGTGTTTCTTTGTTGTATGCCTATATGGCATTTGTGGACATCTATTTTGTATTGTATATAGTTGACATTGTATGCCTATATGGCATTCTTGTAAGCCTATATGGCTATCTTGTATATATGTTATACTTATATCGACAGATATTGATGTATGCCTATATGGATATTTGGTTAATACAAATCTTTTTTATTGATGGCGTCCATACTTGCATTATAAATCCACATTTGAATGGATATTTGTAGATGGCTACTTCAAATATTTAAAGTCCAATTGTATTACATAGGATGTTTGTTGATCCAATAAGCTAGCTATTGTTATTCAAGTATCACCTAAACCTCATTTTGGAACTAAAAGATAAAAGTTGTATTTAAAAAAAAATGAATCATCATGTTGAACATAAAATATCAATATTCTTTATGAGTAGCATAGAATGTCAACTATATGCAATACAAAAAAATGAATCATTATGTAATTCTTTATGTTTGAGATCCTGAAAATGACTAAGTCTGGTAGCCTGATATCCTGAAACACTTGGATGAATATCCAAGTCATTAGGATGATTGCGCCTTGAGAAAAAGTCATTAAGATGAGTGCCTAAAGGAGACTTTCTTAAACATTCAAACATTGAGCAACAAGCATGAAGGGTTAAGGCTCAATTTCCAACTCATAAAGCCTCAAAAGGGCACCCAACTTAGAGAGAGCATTCATTTAAGACAAGGCACCCATTGACACCTGTTCCACCATAAAAGTGTGCCTAAGGTGGAAGGAGAACAAGCCTCTAGTAGGTGAAGCACACCTATTGTCTAAGCCACTTCATTATGGCACCCTAGCATGAGGAGGAGTATATAAGTCAATAGGAAATGGTGCCTAGAATGCAAATGAAGGACTAAGTGGCATTTTCAATAAGCATCAATTCACCTTGAGCTTTCAATAAATACATCAAATTGAGCCCCATAAGCCTAGGCACCCTTTGCCTTCAAAAGAACCTTGTATCGACGTCAAGAGTTGGTTGTATCAGCATATCGGTAAACCTTGGTTAGGCTTCGCTGATAGTGGTCTGTCATGCCGATGAGTGTGGTTCGAAGTTGAAGACATCGGTGTATCGGAAGATAATCCCATCGGCGCATCAGAAGAGCAGTTGAGAGATTCACCGATGAAGGGGGTCAAACCGACAGTCAAAATCCATCGGTGTATCAGCCCAATGAGATTAGAGTTTACTGATGTTTGGAGTCTCACCGACAGGTGTGGTCTGAAGGTTGTCATTGGAGAGATCGGTGTGTCGGTAGAAGAGTTTTTGAGTGTGCCGATGGTATCAAGTCCTACCGATAGGCGAGGGACTTAGAGTCTTGTATCGGAGTGACAAAGACATCAGTGTGAAAGGATATAAAGTCACCGATAGTGGTCTATCTGACCGATAAGAGTCAATGATGGGATGTTTGTCAGAAGTGAAATCAAATGGAGTCATGGTCGCATCGGCCTATCAGCTGATGAAATTTTAAGCTCACTGATGGTATGTTGTCTCGCCAATAGTGAGTTCAAAGGTTCAAAAGTTGATAATTCTATGCTTCCACTATGTGCTCTGCATCAGACACTCATCCCTACTACAGTCTAGCATTCTCTAGTTGTGTTCTCCCCTTTATTTTTGTGAACACCTCTGGAAGTAATGTTGAGTTACTTGTGATGTCCTTATTGACTGGTGTTGTTTTGGATTCATGTGTAGTCCTTGTTCCTTATAGTCTATTGTCTACCTGACTGTTTGTTGTAACTTATTGAACCACTATGATTCATGTGCAGTCCATGTTGTTTATCAAGTTGAATGATCTATGGCACATCATGTATCATTAGAAAATATTCTTGAAGAGAAAGCAAGTGAAAATGCTCAAAACAACCCATAACAAGGTGGAGAAGTTTAAAGGATGGAGGTTGCAACACTTTCCAACCTCATAGCCACACTAGTCCAATGGATCAGGATAATACTATCAAGCATGCACATAATAGTAGATAATCTTATCAAAAGTCACAGAGAAATTTCTAAGGACCATAGTGTTATCCCTATGACTTGACACATACTGCTTGCTTCATAAAGCAAAGGGACATGATATAAATATTGTTGTTATATGGAGCCTAATCAAACTCAGAGGTTAAATTTACCCAACTTTTATCAGCATGGTTTCCCCCCAAATATTTTCCTACTAGTTTTGGCGCCTTGAAGTCTAAGTGCATGAAAATCATTCTGAGTTGGCAACCTAATCCAATGACTTGACACGGATCCCAAAACTACCTATTGGACCAATAGGATCCTAGGCGCTCACTTCATGCATTATGATTTCTAGGTGCCAGTTTGATGCTCCATCACAAGGAAAGTGCACCCACACTTGCAAGTGTTTTTCTTCAGGATCTAGGCACTAGTTGAAGGTTGTAGTTGCCAAGAAGAGTGCCTAGCAAGAGGAAGTCTTTTGGAGTCTCCAAAACACATCAAACACTTGACTAACAACAAGATAACTTTTTCCCAAGCTAGGCGCTTCAAGAGGGAAGTTAAAACATGAATAAGCACCAACTTGTCTAGGCGCAAACTCAAGCTTGTTGAGGATACACATGGCGCCCAACATTCCTTGGTGATGGCATTAGGCACTATCTAGAGTATGCTACTCCATGGAAATGTACCTTCTTGCTTAGAGTAATTCAAACACTCCAAGGTCTTCAATGATCAATTCCCCAACTTATGAAATGTCCTCCTTCATTTTAAAACACATTGTAATGCTCTAGAGAGATGACTATGCCTAGGCATCAATTTGGGTTATAAATGCCTCCAAAGTGCACCTTCTCTTTTAGAATGCAAAACAAGGTCCAAAGGTGCTAATAAACTGAAGCGCTTCTTTGGAAAAGTCCCAGAGGTTAAGATGTGCCTTGTCTTAATGAGGTGCAACTCTTGGGTAAGAAAGCTTGTAAAGTGCGCCTAACTTAGTGAAGAGGTTGATGACTTCTAAACCCTTCCTGGAACTTAGATTGCTTCAACTAAAGATCATCTTGCACCAGTACATCACCAAACTTTCAATCACTAGATCAATTCAAACTTAGGCGCTCATTAAGAGTCTTTCCAATGTTGGCGCATCTGAGAGGTTGAACTGACAAGAGTTGGTGCCTAGCTTCCTAGACCTTGTTTCAATATGTTTGAGTTCCAAAGTTGACTCAATGGTATCAAGATGGTGCCATAGAGTCTTTGGACTAGTTCCTTAGAGTTTCAAAAACATTCTGGGTCCTTAAAAATTCCTCCTACATGCTTGGGAGCCATTTCAAGGTCCTGGAACCATGATGTAGCGCCTTATTGCTCTAGGCACCCATTCATGATTTTGCAACTTGAGATTGGCACCTAGAGTGAATAGGCTTTCATCCTAACTTAATACACTGCCTCCTTCTGATGATTTTTGGGGCAGCAGAAAACCTTTCACCATGGGCAAATGTCTCAGAGATATAAAAAACTGAGAGAGGTTATTGTAGAGGCACTCTACATGATCACGTTGCCTCAGACAAAATATTTCTAAGTGACACAATTTTTGAGTAACATCTCGTCAAAGATTGCTACCTTTTTGCACTTTGGACTCTTCAGGGATATCGTCAGTACAATGTAGTTCGGACTGTTTCGACATGTTTGGGTGAAAAATAGGACCATGCCTAGTGTAAATGTACCCATCTGGAAGTGTTGGAATAGTCAGTTTGGTCACATCAGGAGCAAGACGAAAGTTACACCCCTTTGCAACTTTACACTACCTCCTAATGATTTTTGGGGCAGCAAAAAACCTTTCACCATGGGCAAATGCCTCAAAGATATAAAAAACTGAGAGGTTATTGTAGAAGCACTCTACATAATCACGTTGCCTTAGACGGAATGTTTCTAAGTGACATGGTTTTCAAGTAACATCTCGTCAAAGATTGCTGCCTTTTTACACTTTGGACTCTTCAAGGATATCATCGGTACAATGTAGCTTGGACTGTTTTGACATGTTTGGGTGAAAAATAAGACCATGCATAGTGTAAATGTACCCATTTGGATGTGTTAGAACAGTCAATTTGGTCACATCAGGAGCAGGATGAAAGTTACGCCCCTTTGCAACTTTACACTGCCTCCTTCTGACAATTTTTGGGGCAGCAGAAAACCTTTCACCACAGGCAAATGCCTCAGAGATATAAAAAACCAAGAGAGGTTATTATATAGGCACTCTACATGATTGCGTTACCTTAGACAGAATTTTTGTAAGTGACATAGTTTTTGAGTAACATCTCGTCAAAAATTGCTGCCTTTTTGCACTTTGGACTCTTCAGGGATATCATCGGTACAATGTAGCTCGGACTGTTTTGACATGTTTGGGTGAAAAACAGGACCATTCCTAGTGTAAATGTACCAATCTAGATGTGTTGGAATAGTCAGTTTGGTCGCATCAGAAATAGGATGAAAGTTACACCCCTTTGTAACTTTACACTGCCTCCTTCTGATGATTTTTGGGGCAGCAGAAAACTTTTCACCACGGGCAAATGCCTCAGAGATATAAAAACCTGAGAGAGGTTATTGTAGAGGCACTCTACGTGATCACGTTTCCTTAGAAAAAATATTTCTAAGTGACACAATTTTCAAGTAAAATCTTGTCAAAGATTGGTGCCTTTTTGTATTTTGGACTCTTCAGGGATATCGTCAGTACAATGTAGCTTGGACTGTTTCGACATGTTTGGGTGAAAAAAAGGACCATGCCTAGTGTAAATGTACCCATCTGGATGCGTTGGAACAGTTAGTTTGGTCGCATCAGGAATAGGACAAAAGTTACACCCCTTTGCAACTTTACACTGCCTCATTCTGATGATTTTTGGGGCAGCAGAAAACCTTTCACCACGGGCCAATGTCTCAGAGATATAAAAAATTGAGAGAGGTTATTGTAGAGGCACTCTATGTGATCATGTTTCCTTAGACAAAATGTTTCTATGTGACACAGTTTTCAAGTAACATCTTGTCAAAGATTACTGCCTTTTTACACTTTAGACTCTTTAGGGATATCATCGGTACAATGTAGCTCGGACTGTTTTGAAATGTTTGGGTGAAAAATAGGACCATGCCTAGCATAAATGTACCCATACGAATGCATTGGAATAGTCAGTTTGGTCGCATCAGGAGTAGGACACCAAAAATGTAAAAGTTGCTTTGTGTAACTTCACAACATTGACACTTTTTTGCAACATGACTCAAAGACTCAAACTAACCCCAAATGACTCAAAGTGACTTAAAATCACATTGATTTTGGCACCCAATGTACATTATAGAGGTCTAGGTGCTCCTTATCATTCAAACATCTTAGATGAGCGCCTAGGAAAGGAAAAAACTCTAAGTTTCATCATCATGAGTGCCTAATATCAAGAGACTTTAATGGCTCAAACCTTAGCATGGAGTCCTAAGGTGCATTTCATGTCTCCTTTCATCCATTTTAGTGCACTTGTGTAGATTTTTCAACTTGATTTGGCACCCTGTATGTGAAGGAAGATCTAAAGGCATGAAAGTGGATGTCGTTTTGCAAGAGTTTGGATCATCAAAATTGAAAGAAATAAGTCTATTAAGCTTGGGCACCCTTGGTCTTCTTTTCATTCATTATGAGCGCCTTAGGAGAATGGTATATTGGTCATCATCATGATTGGGCACCCTGGATCTAGAGTGTTGGAGAGATCATCAAATGGTGTCTAGAGGAAGTAGGGTGAGTTATGAGTTTGGTCACATCAGGAGTAGGACACCAAAAATACATAACATGATGATGTATAAATGTGTATATGTGTAAAAATGCAGGAGGAAATAAAAAAAAAGACAAACCTTACAATTTAATGTGCATACTTACAACTCAATGTAACATGACTTTACAAAATCAATGTGCATACTTACAAATTATTCCAATAAACCATCTGGGTCTGCTCTACTCATTATTGTGTCAAGTATTGCTTCATGGTCAAACTCATGCACCTTCCACAAGATTTTATTCAAAGGTCTACCCCGATACTTTATCAAATGAACATTGGATGCCACGACAAGGTCTGAGTAATCAAGAATCTTCCAATGCGTGTCAAAGTCCTAAAATAGTTAAATATTAACACTCTTATGTGGGTACCTTCTAAGCCATGTTCCAATAATTACCACTGAGCATGTAGGGTATTCGATGTTTTCTCCATCTGTAATAGGGGCCTCCAATTTATTTTTGGCCTCAACACAATGACATAAGTAATAATCTGTTCCCTCTCCATTATCTTCATCTGCAATAACTACATATACGTGCCCTACATTGATATGTGTAGCAAATTAGATGAAATTAGTCAACATTACAAAAACACTACAAAGTAAGATGAAATTACCTAGTTGAACTAGATGAAATTAGATGCATATACGTGCCCTATATTACCTAGTTGAACTAAATCTGATATGTGGTCAAAGTCAACTGATGATTCCATTTGTGTTAGTTCCAGTGTCGTCAGGGGTCGATACGTGTCGAGTGGGCTAAGATAACATAACTGTCATTCGTCAACCCATTCCTTTGACTCGCACTCATCCCAGACTTGAATTGTATAGGAAGAACAAAAGCATGACATCTTTTGTGTATGGATACTCCATGAACCTACAATTGAGCTTTTGAAAGAGTGCATCTAATTTGATCCTGTCAGTGTACAACAGTCCTCATATGGTGCAATGTTAGTAGCATCTATCAACCAAAAAAATCTATGAACTGAAGACTTACCTTCATTACCTGGACCCTTGGAAGCATTACACCACTCGACAAATTGATTTTGCATCTATCAACTTTGCATTGTCTTTATACTTTAAATCTTCTCATGCTATGGCTCTTTTGATACATGCTCCTACACCATCATGCTCCCCCTTTCCATGTCTAGCCTCACAAAAGTTCCACATATGCTAAATACCTATGAAATTATGCCTCCTACTCAGCCAATAGAAATTTTGTGAGTTCTTGAATTGTGACGCATAGTTATCTGACCATATGATATGCTAACTGAATGATATGCCCCTAAACCCTCAACCCTTAACTCTGATCCCTCGACCCTCAACCCTATCCCTAAACCCTAAATCCTAAACCCTCAACCCTCAACGTCAAATCCTAATCCCTCAACCCTTCACTCTAATCCCTCAACCCTAAAACCTATCCCTAAACCCTCAACACTATACCTTAAACCCTAATCCCTCAACCCTCAACCCTAAACCTTATCCCTAAAGCCTAATCCCTCAACCCTCAACCCTAATCCACCATCCCTCAACTCTAATCCCTCATCCCTAAACCCTAAATGCTATCCCTATTCCTAAACCCTCAACAGACTCGATACTATACCTTAAACCCTAATCCCTTATCCCTAAACCCTCCAACCCTATCCCTAATCCTTACACCCTCCACACTCTACTTTAACCCTAATCCCTCAACCCTCAACCCTATCCCTAAACCCTTGACCCTTGAACCTCAACCCTCAACCCTCAACTCTGAAAGGGAAGCTTGGTCATCAAATGTGTGAGAAAGAGCATCTGCCACAATATTGTCCTTACCCTTCTTATAATTGATCTTAACCCATGAGTTTGCTGACCCATTTCTGTTGTGCTGGGGAGGAGACCCATTTTTCTAAGAAATATTTCAGACTCTGGTGATCAGTCTTGATGCAAAAATGATTCCCTAGTAGGTATGGCTGCCACTTATGTACTGCATGGAAAATAGCCATCATTTCCTTCTCATATGTAGAGAGTACTAACTTCTTGCCAGAAAGGGCTTTGCTAGTGAATGCAATGGGATGTTCTTCTTGAAGGAGAATAGAACCAAGTCCATTGCCGCAAGCATCAGTCTCAATAATGAAGGTCTTGGAAAAATCTAGCATAACTAGAACAGGTGTAGTACACATAGCTTGTTTTAGTTTTTCAAGTGCACACTCAGCAGCTTATGTCTAGATAAAAGCATCCTTTTTTAACATATCTATTAATGGAGCTACAATCTTCCTGTAATCCTTGACAAACTTATGATAGTAGCCAGTAAGCCCCAAAAAACCACAGAGGCACTTGAGTGTCTAAGGATGTGGCCAATTTTCATGGCATCTATTTTTGCGGGATCCACACGAACCCCTTGGGTTGAAACAATATGCCCAAGATACTCCACTTCCTTCTAGCTAAAAACACATTTAGACTACTTTGTAGAGAGATGATGATCATAGAGAAGATGTAGTATGAGATCCAGATGTTGGAGATGCTCAGCCCATGTTTTACTATAGATGAAGATATCATTGAAGAAGACTAGAGTGAATTTCCATAGGTAGGGCCGAAATATTTTATTCATCAATGCCTGGAATGTTGAAGGAGCATTAGTGAGGCCGAAGGGCATGACCAAAAACTCATAGTGGCCATCATGTGTGCTGAAAGCTGTTTTAGGGATATCATCCTCATGAACCCAAATTTAGTGATACCGAGAACGGAGATCCAACTTGGAGAAAAAATGAGCAACATGAAGCTCATCAACAATAGGAGAACAGACCATGATGGCTTGTAAGATAGAAAACAGATGCCATCGTGAGTGGACCAACATGAAGGCAATCTATAGTTGAGTATGTTTTAAGCTTATCGAAAAGGATAAGCCGCATGTAGTTAGGGTTAGTAAAAAAATGGTTATCTTCCCACTCGCCAACCTTAAGAGCATCTGAGAGTCTTGAGACATAGGAGAACAAGATTAGCTTGAAGGAGCATGCAAAAGCATAAGGAGAAACGTGATTCAAGAGTTGGTGAGGACGCAAGAACCAAGTGGGAAGCTACAGTGAGAAGTTTAACCATCAGGTTCCCATTCTCTTCTATTTTAATCTGCTATGATTTATATAGGTTGTCATTGAAATGAACCGAAGTCTGAGTATCATTTGCTAATGTAATATGATTAATAATCAATCTGGAGTGTAAATTAAAGTCTTGTTTTATGCCATATTTTCCATTCAAAACAAATTATAGTTGATGTCTTCTTTTCACATGATGATTTATGTGTTAACTAACTACTTATATCGGTGGAAATCATCACCATTACACAAAGTCTGTAATGTCAAATCGAGGTCTAAAAGGCCATATTATCTGTGTAACAAGTATTTAATTATTGAGCATTGTTTTAAACATTTATACGAGCCATATTCGATTATCTACGAGTAAAGATTTCAAGTCATGATATTTATAGAAAAAAGAAAATTATGTCATTCCTGTGTTTACGATGCCATCAGATATCTTGTTTAGGCTTCATTTCAAACAATATATTATTGTATTACAACAAGATTGGAGTCTTGTGCGACATTTTAGAGCAAACTAATAATTATGGTAAGACTATAATGTTATTGCATTAAGAGGTTTAGGCCGTGAGTTCATTCTGTTATCATTAGTTTATAATGCCTTAAAAACTCAATGTAAATAAGATATCTTATCCTTCTAGATAACTCAACATAGATCGCTACCTATGAGAATAAATGTACTTCGTAATCTCAGTAGATACAATTATATTCTATCAAAAAGAGAGTTTCAAAAATGACTTCGTGTTAAACCCATTAGGATAAGAATAAAGGATTTAGATATTTTCAAACAGATTATAGACTCTTAGGAGCAAAAAGGGATATGTCTATTAGAAGCTTATTTAAATTCTTATACTTGGAACCATATAAAGAATGAATTTAGTTTTACCAATGATTACCTTAAACGTCAATCATAAAGATTGTTATAGCCAACCCCTTTTCATAATTTTACTTGTCATACCAAGTTATCAAGTGGGTTTTACCCCTCGAATGTGAAAATGAAAGTTAGTCTTTGTTTTTATCATAATCTTGGGGGTCGACTTGTTATTCTAACCTTTATATTTAGGCCAAAAACTAAATTGTCACCTCCACAATTTTGTGTACAATAGAAACTTTTAAGATTTCAAGCTAAGTTTGTTACTTGATTAGTTGAGTTAGAATTTGAGTTAAGGATTGGTGTCTCCATCCTACTAAGAACAATGTTCAAGGAATAATATCATGGGAAATGACTCCATTAAGTCTTTCGACACTAAAGATACTATGACTTGTTTTCTAGTGTATCGACAAAAAACTTGTTTGAACCAATGTGTATACTCAAAATATAAATGGTACGTGGAATAATTAGACCCACTCAGAAACTAGTAACAACTATAGATATTTTAGTAACCTAGATTTTGTATCTTGTCTCAAAGGTAGTAAAGATTCCAAAAATTCTGGCATACCTAAGCTTATGCAACAAATCATACCATTATGTTTAAGTAACTATCGGGTCGGTAAGGCTATAATATTACCTTGCTATATCAACTATAGGATTTTGAAGTAATTCAAGTCGAGTTGGGGTTAGCAAATGCAATGACTGTGTTGTTCACAATGCTAAACACCATTAAAAACCTTTGGCCAAGGTAATGTACTTGCCTCTAGTGCATTGTCAGTTCACTGTGATTGGATGGCATAACTTGTGGATGGTCATGCTTGACTAGAGGGCGTCTAGGGGTGCGTGATAACAAGTTGTGAAACTCACAACACCAGTACTCAGATGGCAAACACCATTGGTCATCCTAAGTCTATCCTCCTTGAGTAGGGTAGGGCCACTTCCGGTTAGGAAGGTGTGTAGGAGATTGATGTTCTGTGGATGGAGGTAAAGCTCTCCAAAGATACTTTCTCTCCCATCAATCAGAGGCTTGTCAAGGCTTGAAATGTGAAGGTCGACAATCGAGATGCAATGAATCATGGTAAGATTTGAATTCATAAATTCTTCCTTTGAAAATATTGTCATATTGTTAAATCTTGGAAAAGAATTAAACTCGTGGTTAAATGAAAAACTAGATGATTTCTATTTAATGGATAGTTTTACTTTAATTTTTAAAAAAATTATACTACCTATTAACCCCTTTTAAATTGCTACTTGGTAATAACTGAGATTTGAGTTGAAAATTTATTTTGGATATTACAAATAAGAGATCTGGCTCAAGGGGAGCTGCATTGAAAATTTAATTCCAACTGCTAATAAGTGGGTGCCTGAATCTGGCACGATGAGAGAAGATAGAATGGTCTATTATAGATCATCTAAAGGAATTTTTGGAAGAAAAGAGGTTGATGTGGCAACTTGCAGAGCAATCTATGAGAAACTGAATCAAGAAACAGGGTATCTAAAAGAGTTAGGGCAAAAGCATTCATTACATCAAAAAGGTAGGTGTGCAGAGGTTAAAAGGTAACTCAAGTGACTTCAGAATCACTTTGCATCCAAGAATAAATAAGAAAGGTGTGCTCTGTGCGAATATTTCCAAGAGACTGAAGTGTGAAGAAGATTTCCAAGCGTAAACCCTAACTGACAAAACAAGGTATTCTCTATAAAACTTTCTGAATTTGTAATTTATGGATATGGCTACTCCATTGGTTGTTGACATCACTAAAAGGCCCCAACCTAAATTCAAAAGCATCCATACAAATCTAGAGAGGTCAATCCATTAGGTGCCTTTTCAAATGTTCCGCATGGTGTGTTGCATGTAGAAGATATTAGGGCTTACCTTCATGCTAGAATAGATGAGTTTGGGAATTCGAGACTGCTAGATTTATTTGATAATCATCTGAGGAATAAGATTTATGATCTTAAACCTAATTATAAGGTGCTAGAAGACAAACATTTTATTCAGGTTATTGAGTTCTCATCCTTCAATGATGACGAATGGGTCTGGTATGTACTAAGTTGGATGCATGATGAATTTATATGGTTGAAGAAACCTTTCAAGACCACTAAGGATGCCATCAAGGCCGTAACATGATTGAACTCATCCGGTGGACTACCAATGCTAAAATCAGTGAAGAATCACTATAACTGAAGCTACTACTTCAAACTTTAATAAGAGGGCAATGAGAATAAATGATATAACTAATTTGGATGTCAAATTCACATCTATGGTGATTGGGTATAAAATATACCAATCCAGCAGTGAAAACTCAGTGTCCAGTACAACCATTTATGCTTCTTACCAGATGTTAAAAGAAATGCTGACTATGATTTGTGTGAGCTACTAAAAAACTAGCTAATGGAGAACCTGAACAAGATCAAGAAGGATAAGAAGAATACATTCAAGTATGGTTCATTGGGTCTTGTGCTTGTTCTTTTATTTCAAGAATGAGTTGCTCGAGATGAAAAATCTCCATTGGACTAGTGACAAGCCTGTTGCCATACAAATAAGAGAGGACTTGCACAATATTGGTGACTCTAATGCCCAAAGGATTGCTCTTTGGGGATATTTCAAGAATTTCTAGATTATGATGAAATCAAGGGAAAGAATCCCTAAGTCTATGGTTGAAAAGTACAAGGATACAATTTGTTTCATGGTGGAAACAGATCAATGCTTGATCGAAGCAGTTGAGCCAAGGACTATATGGATCATGCCCATGGGATATGAAGTTGATGAACAAATACTAGAAATGTATGCTCAACACCTTCTGACCAAACCAAAAGATACGTCAATTGAGAGTTTTGGTACATATGATGAGCTTAAGTTGAAATTGCATGTTGAGCTCTGGAAACCAGAAATTAAGAGAAAGGTCTAAAGGCAAGTTGAAATGTATGCAAAAAGTATTAGAATAACGAAAGAAGCCATGAAAAAAGTTAGGAAGAGAGCTGAGAAAGCTGACGAAGAAAAGCCAGACAATGAACAATCCTGTGCTCTAGAAGCCTCCCCTAGTTAACAAAGAACAAGAAGTTTTGTTGCTACCTCTAGTCACTCAAAGTCTGCTAGCACAGTAAAACTAGAAGATAAACCATCTGGTAAAGAAGGAAAGAGAAAGAAGATAAAAGCCTCTAGAATGTATGTGAGCATAAAAGATGATGAAGAGGTAGAATCAGATGAAGCAGTGAAAGAAATAAAGTCAAAGAAAGTAGAAGCATCAAAAGTTGCCAAAGACAAGCCATCTGGAAGTATAAAGGTGAGTAAAAGGCAAAAGACTGAGACTCATGTTGAAAAATCCACTTTGTTAGTTGAAGATATTGTGAATGCAGTAACTATTCATGGGAATTTAAAGCCCATAATAAAATATTATGACAACTTTGATGATGACAACAAGAAAATTTTGGAGGATGCTACTGTTAAGTACTTGAACACATTCAACAGAGCACTTGTAGAAATTTTGTTAGAAATTCCTAAGAGTCTAAGTGATATTTTGGAGATGAGAAAAGAAGCTAGTAAGGCAAAGGATTTGGAACTAAGAGAACATGTGTTGTCCACTCTATGTCTGGTAAATTCTAGAAAGGAAGCAAATAAAATTTTCAAAGAAGCTAAAAATGAATTCAAAAGCAAAATTAGGATGAATAAGCTAATGTTTGGAGACATTGATGAAGTTGTCAAAGAAATAGAACAAATTTTGAAGAAAGCCCTGGACAAAAATAAGTTTTATGTGATCACTGAAGAACCTATTGATGCTGATAAAACATTCCTTCCAAATGATGAAGAATTGAAGAAAAATGAGCAACAAGTTGAGGTAGATGATTCCTCTATTCTGGAAGAGGAAATATCAAATAAAGGAGATGAAGAGATGGTAAAGGAAGATAATGTTGATTGTGCAGAGGATACTCAAATTCCTCTGGACCAATCTAGTGAAGCAAATGCAGATATGAATATGGAAACAAATGATCCTACTATTGCACAACATTCAAGAATTTCTACACATATTTCATCTTCATGGTCAAACAGTTAGAGATTATTCTCTAAGCTCATGCTAGAATTTTCATTGTCCATTATTCACTACCAACCAATTATGATTTTTACACCAACCAACAAGGTTACTCCATATTGAGATCTCTACATATTCCATTACTATTTATGGCTTCCTCAAACATTTAAGTGACTAATTTTAGTCAAAATCAAGGGAGTAAGACTTCACTTTGCTTGGATTTCAAAATCAATACTAAGTAAGAGTTCATACTCAAGCATTGTCTAACAAGTGAGTATTTTATGAGTCCATTCTCATCTTAATCATGAGACCATATGGTACCATGCAAAAAAGGAGGAAATGAACAAGGCTAGGCAAGAGACACATAATGATTCAACATAAAGCAATGCTCAAGTAATGCACAACACTACATTGAATGGTTTCCCAACATCATCATTTGTTCCTATAACTCTAAGCTCTTCTACCATGATGCCTAATACATTTCACACATTTTCAAGTAAATTACAACTTGCAAACACTTCTGATCAAGAATGGACAAGCTATAAATCATGCCTACATGTTCCATTTGTAAAGCAAGTTACCTAGGAATTCAAGTTAGAAAGTCAAACAATGTGACTAATTGCTATAAAAGCTCTGCTAAGCAATGTGGAAACTATTTTTCCAAGTGGTATAACATGACCCTGGGGAGCATTCCTCTTGCTTTCCAAAACCTCATTCAAGTAGAAGAGATGCTAATAGAAAGGGTAAATCTATTTCTTTAAGTTAGGCACGCACAAGGAGGACAATTAAAATATAGTGGTCAAACCATTAGCTTCCCACAAGAAATTACTACTCTTGCAAAATGTTTACCTAGATGTATCAATCAATTGGACAAAATCATTATTAGAAGATAATTTGTAGAACATATGATTTTTATGTTACTCAATCATGAGTTCTTAAAACCTTAGAGTAAAAATTTGCACATGATCTATACTATAAGGATGTTCAACTTGGTGAATTTGTACTCTTGAGCTTGCCTTCCAATCCTACAAATATGTCATACATGCTTCCCCATGACTGTACAAATATTGTAAAACCTATAAACAACTCCACGTCCCCCAACACTAATGAGTTTAACAATTTTGAATGAAGACTCTTCTTTTGCAGTTGTTCTCCCAATAGCACAAAGAAAGGTTGAATAAATATGTATCTTATTACAAGTTAACCAAGCTCACCCCACATATGTTTTGGAATGGTCTCCTATTACTTTTTCACCAATCAATGAGTACAACGTATTGGTATTTCTTGCAATGGCATTCCCTACTCTCTTACCTACTGGTGTAACACTTTTCAAACAAATATTGTACATCAAAGATGTTGAAATGAAAAAATATGGTCTACATCTTATGTGATACCATGATAATACATTTGGCCATCATTCACATTTATGATGTACTTCTTGTTAAATGTTATGATGTGACATAGAAGCCAAGCAACAACATTAGTGTTTTTCAAGAAATCCTTTCATGAAAAAGTAGCAAATACACTTGTTGACCTATGTCTTCACATGTAAGATTTACATGATGAAAAACTTGCTAATCATTTTATCTATTATGGCTCAAATTTACATGGGACAAGACCCTTTTGGACAAGGTGTAGAGAGATACTATTAGATATGGTCATACACATTGGTTGTCCTACTTTATTCTTCATTCTTAGCGTAGTAGATACCAAGTGGCTAGATTTACATAATGTAATGCCTAGTATACCACCCACAAGACCAGAACAAGCCTACAATTGGAGGATCCAAAGCATTATTAGGAATCCACATCTAACTACACTCTATACATGCATAATAGGTTCACATTTTTTCGTAAAGAGATCTTGTAAAAGATTTTACTTTCGCAAGACTATTGCTATAAGTAAGTGAGTATTATCATCATTTAAACATTATAATATACCAAATACTTACTCATGCACTATAATTCTAGCTCTAATGCTATCTCACATATATGAGTGGTAACATAGATCTTTCCATATTCATGGATTCCTTTGGTTACAAAGAGCACCAACCATGAAAATCATGGATGTGAATAGTCTAGAAGTAGTTGACAATGCTGTCAATACATAAATACATATGTTTTAGCATTGAATCCATGAGAAAATAGCCAAATGGAACAAATGGTGCACTACTCCATCCTTGATGACCCTTTCTCGTTGGACACACCAATAATCCTTGCATGCAACACCTTTGTAGATTACATAGAGTTGGTAAATCAAATTCAATGACACAAAATATATAAACAAACTTGGTTGTAGAGAAAGGGGTCAATTTTGGTATGCCATTACAAAGTGCCTTGGAATTTACAAGAATCATCTAGTTTTGTTGAAAATGATAGTGGCCATGCATCGTTCCTAGATACCTAAAATGATGATAGGCCGAATATCCAGAACCTAATAATTTTATCAATTTTGGGCTTGCAAATCTTGATTTCCAACCTCGTGTCTTTCCATATTGTGCTCAAATATATTGGAAAGTATGTAGCAAAAGTAGAGAATTGTTTTAAAAGTTATCACCAACTTCTAACATGCATATTTTGAAATATTGATCTAGATAAGATAGCTTCTATTACATTTTTCAAGTTCATAAATGAGAGTATTTTTTATTGTAATGTTTGAAGATAGGCAAAAAGCTAGCTAATCTACAGAAAACAAATAACAACTAACCCTAGCTCCCAATGCAGTGCAATCTAGCCTAGGAAACCAATCAAACAAACATAAATAAACTACAAATCTAAGCTAATATCGACTTCTCTCCATTGTCCTCCTCATCTTAACTTATTATTCTCAGACTTGCTGATTCATGCAACCTCTAGAGAAGCTTATGTGTGTGTTAAGCAAGATTTTGGAGATTGTAGGCTAAGAGATGAAAAAAAGAACTAAGAGAGATCTAGAGAGGACTAAAAAATGAGCTAAGAGAGAGCAAAATGAGCTGGAGAAAGGTGTTTTATAGAAGCCCTGATTTGAATGGAGGGCTAGGATTAAGAGTTGACTTTAAGGCTAAATCAAGGGTGGAGGTTTATTAGGGTTTCCTCACCACAAGAGGACAAAATTGAATTTTAAATTGAGATAAATTGTGAGGTGGAGGTTGTTTAAATTAAATAAACTTGGTTAGTTTATTTAATTCATTTGAAGAAGCAGATATGTGAACCTTAGTTAAACAAATGAGATTTATTTAACTAAGTGAGGGGTATGATTTATTTGTTTGAATAAATCAAGTGAAGGGGACATTAGGAAAATGAATGATTAAATAATTAATTAATTAATCATAGAGGAAAATTAGGGAAAATCAGTAGAACATGGAAGTGATTAGGGCTTTGCGACATGAGGACACTTTTAGGTGTCTACATTTTGCTCCTCTTTGAGATTATGTTTGAGATGATGAGATTTATGTCGAGCATCATCATTTCAAAGAATCTAAGGAAATTGATAGAGGAAAAGGATGATGATGGAAATATAGGCTGATGATGTGCCCTTGAGAGGATAGGCGGGTTGGACAAACATGGGTAGGCTCTCAAAATGAAAGGGATTGGTCAAGACATAAAGATAGGGGAATGGATAGAAGAAATGAATGAGACATTAAGCTGCAATGAAAGTCGAGCAGTGAAGATGTGAGAGAAAGATGGCAGGAGAATGAAAGATTGGCTAGAAGAATGGAAATGGAAAGGAGATCTTACTTTGATAGATTTTTAAGCTTCTCACTTGTAGTTACTGCTTATCATCATAGAGCTTATTATGTCAAGGGATGACAAACACAATGGCATGACAGAGGCCAAAGTGAGAAAATGCGATCCCTTACGAAATAGGCACATGACAGACAAAGAATGCCTGACTCAGACTAGTAACTATGGTACCTTGTTAGAACATGCAATGAGATAATTTGTGAGGTGTGCAAATCCTTATTCAAGGAAGCATGCATTCTTTCCAATGCATAGGATGTCGTTGATTCACACCCAATGGAATCCTAGTCACACGCAAGGCACCAAGTTGCCCCAATCATTTTGCCAAGGAAAACTGCAAACAACAATTAAATAAAAAGGTCTCACTCTATCATCGCTTATCTTCATCACTTAGGGATTGCCTCGAGAAGCATCAGAATGAGACTGCAAAACAATCCAATAAGAGATAAGACAAACTAGACCAACAACCATTTGGACCTTTTGCCAAGTGATATGTGTGTTTTGATTGATTAATTGATTGATTAGAAGAATAGATGAATAGAGCCTAGTTTCAGGAAATGAAACATGTCGTATAAGACACCTAGTCTGGTTTGGACAATGCAACATCCTGTATAAGGCAAGTGATAAGATGGATACATCTTGTATAAGACATGTGGTCTGGTTTTGAGAATGTCACAAGTTGTGAAATGATTGGTTTGTGATGATTTTTTATGTTTGATTTTACAAATGACACATGTCATGTAAGGCGTAGAGGCCTAGTTTCGATGATTCCCCATTCTATATATGGTATGTGATAGGTGATAAGGATTGTTGATAGTGACATATGATTATCATGAGGTAATTGATTGGTTTGACTAATTGGATAGCTTGTCTTGTTGATTTTGGGATTCATGTCAAGTGCAAATTTCTTGAAACATTTATTGTTTTGTTTGATCAAAGTGTCCATTTCACCAAAGGATGACTTATTATGATGGTTGACTTGATGGGCCCTAAGGGACTGACCTAATGCCTCGGGGGTGCATCGAAGATGACCTTTCCTACGTGAAATCTTAGAGGCAATGTAGTTCGACCATGTGAAATGTGGATGATGGTGTGATGATTTGAAGAATTGATTTGAATGATATGATGATTTGATTGATTTGAATGATTTGAAGAAGTGATTTTATTGATAGAAGAAGTGAGTTTGGTTTGATTAGAATGTTTGAATGGGTTGATTAAGGAATTTGATTGAGTGATTTGGTTAAGGATTTGAATGATTAGAAGAATTGTTTGAAGAATCAATTCGATTGGAATGATGTGGTGAATTGAATTGGTTTGAATAAACGGATTTGGTGGATTGAAGATGAGTTGACTGATTTTATTGCTTGGATTTTGTAGGATATTTAATTTTTTTTAATTTTAGGGAATATGTTGATTTTTTGGATTTTGACATATTTTGGTTTTTTTGGATTTTGGAATGTTGTGATTTCTTTTGTATTTTGATATGTTTATATTTTTGAATGTTTTTATTTTTTGTATTTTGAAATGTTTTGATTTTTTGGGGGTTTTTTGGAATGTTTCATTTTTTTTGGATTTTGGAAATGTTTTGGGAAATGACATTGGATGACAATTTGGGTAGCCTTTGTGCTAGATACCAATGAGAAGGGAAAACCAAGTCTAGGTGTAAGGGAATGAATGGGATTGGATGAATGGATAACATGGGTGGGCGATAGTGAATGGGAGGAACGCATGTGTAAGAGGGCAAGGATGTGATCTCCAAGGACTATGTCGCATAGGAATAACATGCCCCATTCTAGGTGTAGCACTTATGATTTTTCATGACAAGGCTTATGACAAAATGATAATGAGATGGATTGGTTGGATAGGGTGAGGTATATCAAGGGATATCCATGACATGTGTCAACATTGTGCCCCTAATCTTTATCAAGATCTAAAGGAGGAAAGGAGGATGAATGGATGCAATAGGATAGGTATATGTATGGAAATAGTATGATGAGGATGATAGTGTGGATGAGACAATGTGCCCCCAAGTGTAAGTGACATAGAAGATCAACCTACACATGACACCTGTTTGCTAGGTTTTCATCATGGTACTTATCTAAGGTGCCACCAAGGGTGGTTTTCACCATTGCACAAAGGGATTTCTCTTTACTTTTTTTTTTTGGCTTTTTGATTTTTTGAGTATGATAGGTGGATATGGATAAGAAGGGCTCAAGTGTCTAGTTCCATGGAAGGTGATAGTCCCACTAGAGGTGGATGTCGTCGCAAATGGACCATGTCAAGTGTGCTCATAGATGTTGGCAAGGGATTGCATGAAAGTGAGATGGAGTAAGCAGATAGTGAATTATGGAGGGAACGATAGTGGATTATGATGTGGATTATGAATGAAAGGATAGTGGATTACAAAAGGCTTATGCAAAAGCATGGACCATAGGAAAGTGATGGGTGAGATATGTAGGATAGTGGATGAAAGATGGGGAGATGGATGCATGTGGGAACGTCGTGGAATGAAAACAAACCATGACCAATGGTTGCACACATCGTGATAAAGTTGAAGATTTTGATGTGGAGGGGGTGTAGGAAGCAATGGTGATGTTTTCTTAAGAGATGGGTGATGTAAGCCTTTAGGGACCCACATGTACTTTGCATTTTTATGATTTTTGTTTGACATGTGGGATTTTTGGGATTTTTGAATGGAAGAGGATGGTTGGGATTTTTTTGGATATGGATGCTTTATTTGACTTGCTTTCTTTTTTCTTTGGGACCCAAACCATTTTTCTTTTGGACTTTTCTTATGAAGGTATGGGCATAGATAGCTTTTTAGATATACTTTGATTTGACTTTTTGCATTTGTGCTCTAAGGCATGAGGATCCTTAGGATGTTTAGCTTTATGAAAGGAAGCATCCAAATGTTTATTTTTCAATCCCTTAGAATGGGTGGAATGAGTGGAAGCTTCATGTTTAGACAACATGTTCATTTGTCGATCATGATTAGGAATGTGAGGGAATTTATGAATGATAGGGACATTAGGTATTGGAAGCAATGGTGGTAAAGTGGATGGTGGGATATTAGGGGTTGGAAGGAGTGGAGATAAAGTGGATGGTGGAAGGTGTATGGTCACATGATTTTGACATTTGTAGGATGATCGAGGCGGAATGGTGACATATGTTTTAGGAATGTGATGTGATATGTGATGGAAAGTGGTAGACTTAGGAGGCATGGAGGAATTACCAACATTTTGAGATTTCTTACCTTGGGGTGTGTATCCAAGGCCATATGAGAGTGGAGGGACTTTGACATGTATGGGCTCCAAAATTCCTTGTTCATGAAGGCCTAAGCCTTTGCCTTGATAGTTCATGTTTTGCAGCATGTGATGGACAATGGGACTAGGAGTGTTTTGGGAACTAGACATGAGTGGATTATTTGATGTAGAAGGTGAAGTGGAGGACAATGGTTATTGTTCCCCTAGGGAAGAACATTCATGGATGAAAGTGGTAAGACCAAGTGGATATGGTGGTGGATTTCAAATGGGATCAATGGTGAATGAAGATGGATCATTAAGATCTTGATTATGCTCATTAAGATCCAAGTTATTTGTTTGATCTTCTATGTTTGCTTGGGAGGCATGTGTCTCATCATGACAAGTGGATGTTTGCTCATTAGGGCTAGATGGAGGATGGATGGATGGAGTGATAAGCTCTTGACCATGGAATACATAGAGTTCACTAAGAGGATCATCATGGTGTTCTTAATCATAAAGGGGATCATGATCATATATGGGAGCTTGATCATGAAAAGGATTGAGGTTATGGATGGATTGAATGGAAATGATTTGATCTTGATTAGAAGGAGGGCTTGATGTTTCTATGTGCTTAGGATCATACCCTTTACATAAATCTTGACTTGGAATGGAAACAAAAGAAAAAGGCTCCTAGAGAGGCTTGATGTGTTCTAGAGGGTTGACAACATGGAGGCATGATGGACTTTGACCTGGACATATAGGATCAATAGGTTGTGAACCACATGATGGAATTGGAGGAATAGGCATGATATTCAAAGGCTCTTTGGTAGGCTCAAGGATAGGACTTTGGTGGCATGGTTGACTCTTTGCTAGTAGCCCTTGGATCACATCCTTTGTAAAGGTATGGGTGGATGAAGGGGTAATGGGAGAGGAAGGTAAAGGCTTAGGACTAGATGGAATGGAAGGTTCCCATGGTGGAAGGACAAGAGGGGTATTGGATGGATTAGACTTAGGGCTTGAACTTTGGTTGGATGGAGGGTCAAAAGGATTGGATGAAGTGGAGGATTTGGATGACTCCACATGTTTACTTTTGTATTGTTTAAAATTAGGGCAATGAGTTAATGGGGGATTAAAGGATGGTAAGGATAGTGAGTGGCTTGCATGGACTATGTTGATGCCTCCCTCATTAAAGGTGGAACTAGAATTCAAAGGCATTTGATTATGTTGCCAAGGTGGACTTGGGTTCACATGTGCTTGTTGGGGTGTGGATGGATATGTTGATGTGGCATTGAATTGATGTGTGGATTCATCCTTGTAACTAAAGAGATAGCCTCCTCGAAGTATGAACTTAGGCTTAGGAGGAGGGGCTTCTTGGAGTACAAGTTTGGGCTTTCATTTGGACATAGGATCGCCAAGGATTAGGACCATGTTGACAAGTGCTTGACTAGGATGAATGATGATGCGAAGTATGATTAGGAATGTGATAGTGTATGCGATTGATTGGATGATTAGATGGGTGATTGGATGATGTGATTAAGAATGATTAGGGTTATGATTAGGATGACTTGGAAATGATTAGGATATGATTAGGGTAAGGTGATTAGGATGAATTTTATTGAACGATGAAGGTTGAATAATGAAGATATGAGTAGGATGTGATTATGATATGATGTAGAATGACAAGAATAAGGAGTAGGATGAAAATTGATTGGGATATGATATAATGATGTCGATTGACAAGGATGAATGTGTTGGAAGGAATATTATGAATGATGTGAATGAGGGATGACTAGGAGGATCTATTCCCTTTCTCTTCTTTTTGCAACTGTGTCTACCAAATGAGACGTGTGAATTGTGGGATGCTATGTGGATGTCAATGCAAGGTGATGAGGCCTAGACTAAGATAGAGGCTAATGATATTAGTCTTTGAAAAGTCTAGCTCCAAGAGGGTACTCTCATCTACTAATGACCTTATCAAAGTATAAATTGGATTTATCGATGATTGATTAGAGTGAACCCATGAGTTTCAAAATTCACTTGGAAGGATGGACTTAAACTAGCCTTGAAGTATTAAGCCCAAGTTGTGATTGATTTGAAAAAGATGTCAAGGTCTCTTGGTCCAGATTTGTACTTGTGATACAATCAAGCTTTGAAAATTTCTCCCTATGTTTCAACCTTAGGAAGACTAATGTTTAGGGTGCTCTATAGATGCCAAGGGTTGAATGAAATTGAATGTGTAGTGGAATGAAATTGACTATGTAGTGGGTGAGATTGAATATGTAGTGGGTGAACAAAACTAACAAGTCTATAATGTGGTGACACGGTTGCAGTCAAATTTGATAAGGAGAGTAGATGCTCCATTGTTTCCCTATGGTTGTGGTGTGTTGTGATTGGATATGATTAGGATGAAATTGATTGGATTGGAATGAATGGTTAGGATATGATTAGGATGTGATTGACTGGATTAGAATAAGGATGATGATGTGTAGTGATGAGATTAGATGACTTGGATTGATTGGGATGAAGTAGATTGGATTATGAATGAAGATGGTGATGTGTAGAATGATTAGGATGCATAAGATGAAAGGGGTGATTAGGGTTTGATATGGATGACTTGGATATGATTAGGAGAATGATTAGGATATGGTTGATTGGATGAGAAAGGGGATGATGTGGAATGACAATATTGGATGACTTGGATATGATTAGGATATAATTAGGATGAGGTGTAATGATGAAGAATGATGATTAGGATATGTGGAATCACAAGGATAATGGTTAGGCGTTGGTTTGGGATGGCTTGGATCTTATTAGGAATGACATGATTGTATGAATTAGATTGATTAGGATGATGACTAGGATGATTAGGGTTTGATTAGGAGGAAAGTATGATTTGGAATGATTAGGGTTTGAATCATGATGACTTGGATAATATTAGGATATGAAGTGGCTAAGGGTGATTAGGATGCAAAGGTTGGATGATGGGGATATGATAAGAATGTGATGGTGATATGATGATTTGCAATGAACGTGTGGACTAGGGTTTTTGGAATGATGATTAAGCAAGCACACACATCAATCATAGAAAATAATTGGTAGTCAGATTGACAATTTTAAGTGACTCTTGACAAGTTTGAAAACATTTATAAACATGTACAATCCTAGGCTAGGAAAGGACAATATTTGTTGAGTTCCCACTTGGATTGCCCCATCCACACTTATTTAAAGCAGATAACTTAGAAGCTTGGTGGCACTGGCTCCCCCTTACATAGCACTCACTTCTTGGGCACACCAAGCTTTGAATTCCTAAAGACCCAAAGATCTCAAGAAATTTGTTATCTCTACTTTAAACTACAAGACATGAACCCTCTTCAATGACAAGCTCTATCTACTTACCAAGAAATCGTATATTTCATTGATTATATTCTAATTGATTAAATGAGCTTCATTGGACCAAGGTTGCTAGAATGAATTGATAGCAGACCACATGAAGCATTCCAATATGACAATCAATGCCCATTTGGTGGGTGCTATATTATGCTTATTGGTGACCTAGGACAATTGCACCTATATGTGACATTCCAATGTATGCTAGATCATCATATGGAAAAACATAAGTTGGAGAAGCTTTCAAATAGCAGTCACCTTGGACATAATTTTTTGACAACATGCTGATGAACTTTCCCAAATAAAATTTACTAACCTCCTTAAAAATATAACGAATTGCTTAGCCAACACAAGTAGATTGGCAACTCCTCATGTTATGCACTAATGGAAACTTATCTAGAAATAAACAAGATACATTTTATTTATCCATACATTTGTTTATAATAAATGATTTGATTGAAATAGGTAACAATAAAATGTTAAAAAAATTGGCCACACTAGTAGCACACTGCATTGCAGAGAAAAAAAGGAGCACAATAAATTCATATTCAAATGATGAAAAGTATAAATAAAAGTGTTTTTGTGCATTAGACAACAAGTTATACTAAATACATATTTATGGTTTGCAATTGGACTTGTCAATGATGTGCTTGGTAAAATAATTGCTATTGTCTACAATAATGAAAGCAATCCACATAATTTACCTCTATTTGTTGTAGTCAACTTGCACTATTACATTAGGCTTGCATGGAATAAAAAGGAGAAAATGGTTCCAATTTCTCCAGTCACACGCGGTGGATGCTCCCAAATCCCACTAAAAATTGCTTGGGCACTAACAATCCATACAACATAACATCTAACTATAAACAGAGCAACAATAGACATTGGAAACACTAATCATCAAGGATTCACCTTCACAACAATGTCAAGAGTAAGAAGTTTGTCAAATCTACATGAATTTTCCCTAAATTTTCTTTCCAAAGATACAAACATATTGAAAAATATGTATGTAATCCTACATAAAAAGAGGAGGAATGTCACAAAGTATGTCTATAAAATTCAAACTAATAACTATTTTTAAATGATTTTGAATTTATTGTCTAAATTTAAATGTGATATTACAATGAAGTTTTCGTGGCTTTCAAAAACAAAATTCTAAGGCATGAATGCATTTGTAAACAATCCTTGTAATAAATTGCATAAATATCATAACATGCCCAATTTAAATAAAACAATACGCTAGTTTTATTTAACTCTAACAAAAAATTGATTTATTCACAAAATTATCAATATGCCCATTGAACTTACAGGTCCAATTGCCAGTTATCAATTAACTAAAAATAAACTCACGTAGACTATGGTCCTCAATGAAAAGTTATTACAAATTATAAACAAATGAATTTCTATTTTGGAACACACCACCAAACTCCATTTTCATGCTATAATCCCACACTATTTGTGTTAAATAGATGAAACTTAAAACATTTTAAAAATGAATAATAAACTAGGTATTTAACTAGTGGATGTGGATGTAGGTGGTTGAAATGAAAAGTGAGGGTTGTAATAAATACTACAAGTACAACTTTGGGAGTTTGCAAGTCCATAAAAACCTCTTCTTTTGAGGACCCTAATCCAATGCCCAAGATTATCCCCATGGACAATCACCAACATTGATCTGCCAAATGCAATCCCCAACCCTAACCACATAATGATCACTGGCATGTACTCATCTACTATGCTCCACATCAAATTCTTCCCTTTTTTCAAGGACAAACCAATGCCACGTTTGTATTTCCTAACTTGGGATGAATTTGTTGTCACATGAACATAGATAGATTACTTGGTATGATCTCTTATCAAAATTTACAAACAAATATTATCTAGGTGTATGCCCACAAAAACATGTTGAAAGAAACATTGAAATAGGCCGAGAGGAACAAGTTAGATAGCTCCTTGGGTATCTCTCCATTGAAATTCTTCTGAGACAAGCTCAATTTTCCAGGGTTGATATTTGCTCCAAAGATTTTGCTATGCTACCTTTCAGATGATTTTCATACATATATCCTTAGGGTATTCAGATTCCCAATATTTTCTAGTATTTCCCTAATAAGATTATTGTATAGTAGGTCCAATATAATGTTTGTTGCTAACACATAAGAAGTTTATACTATGTTCCTTTCATTATTATGGGATTTTTTTCATATAATGTGTTGCCTATCACTTGAGAAGATTCTAAGTTTTGAAATCCCTGAAGACCCTTCAAATGAAAGGGAATTCTTATGTTGAATTAATTATTGGATAAATCTAGCACCTACAAATTGGTGAGGTTTGTGATCCATAAAGGAATTCTACCCACAAGTTCATTAGGGCCAAGGGTTAGAACTCTCAACTCTTGACAAATTTTAAAGAGGCTTGAAGGAAACTCACTTGTCAATTGATTCTTGTTGAAATCTAAAAACTTAAGATGTGTACAATTGACCAAGGAGGCAAAAAAAGATACTAAATTGGTCAATTATTTTAGGCATTCACTAAAATGACTCATGTAAATCTCCATTCCAAAGAGCGTGAACCAAATGTACATTGTTCTTTATATTATTTATTTGAGATTTTTCTTGGAGTTTTATAAAATTTAAAATGAAAAATAAAAAAATATGGGAAATATTAAACTAAAAATTTCTATGATTGATTATTTGATAAATTATATAATTGAAATTAAAAGAATCTCAAATATTCCTTTATTTTGTTGGATAGAAAGACACCAAAAAACTAAAACTATACTATAAGTATATAAAATAAAAATAATAATAATATTATTTCATCAAATAACATTACATCTTAACATATTAACATATATTAAATAAGTTAAGGTCACTTTTCCATTCTTATAGCTTTACTATTATGTTTTTATCAATGCAATATGTTAATGTGTTGGGTTAGTTTGTTATAGCATTACTATTATGTTCTAATATATTAATATACCATTGGTGCAACAAAGGGCTTATGGGTGAGAGATTTCTCATTCTCTTTCATCCTTGCATGCATGCATTTTTGCTCTAACTTGAAGTTGTATTTAGGTGTGAAAGTAGATTTAGATTCTATAGTTTGAATCTCTTATTTGTGTTTCACATTTAGGTAAGATACCTCCAAAAGCATAACAAAAAAGGCCTCTTTGTGCACTCACCATAATTCCCATAAATTCCAATAAAAGAATCCTCTTACTTCATCTCTTAAATATAGGCCTACCATTTCTATTGCACATGTTATTTGATATTCTCTTGTGGATATTAGAAAGAATGTGAAGAGGGGAGCAAGGTCTATAACCTAACAAATACACCTTCCTTATTTGAATACAATAGCTTTTCAAATTGTTATAAACATAAAATGAAACGAGAATAAAAATAAATATTTTTTTATCAAATGGGATTGTAAACTCAATGAGAATAATTTATATCCTTCGAAGAGGGCAAAGAGGCTCAAGAGTGTAAAAAGTAGACCCTATTTAATGTTCCTTAAATATGAAATCCCTCAAACTTCTTATGGTGAGAGATTAAAAATATTATAATTCCCTAAAGTAAGTATTGTCACTTATGCATTTTCATACAAGTTTTTGTATATTAACGTATAGTTTAAAGAACATTTTATTTTACCATGTGATCACTCTTTCACTCATTCATCCACCTCCTAAAGTTTTAACAAGAAAAAATAACATAATTTTTTGAGAAGAGAATGGAATTATGCTACATGATATTTCATCACATAAGGGAAGAATTAAACATAATTAATTAGCCAATTATTTTTAGGTTTCATTAAAATAGATGATATAACTAGGTAATATAAGGTATAGTCGATTCATTCCAAAGAGGTTTGAGTGAATGCACATTTCTCCATACACTAGTTATTTGAATTATTTTGAGATTTTTTTCAATTAAAAAAAGTCAAAAAGTGATTGAAAAACATTACAACTTCAAATTTTATGATTAATAGATTATTAATTAATTTGTGTATAATTAAATAAATTACTTGAAAGATTGTACATCTGAAACCAAAATAATGTCAAATATTACTTCTTTTCATTGGATAAAAACATTAAAAAAAAAAACATAAAACTACACTATAATTATATAAAATAAAAACAATATTATTACTTTACTAAACACTAATACATTTCAATATATAAACTTATAAAACCATTCTTTTTCTTTTACAGTACAACCAACCAACCATCTAAACCTCCAAATTATAACTAAGAAACATAACAGATTAACATATCAGATATAACATTAACCCTGATAAAACTAATAAACATATTAGCATGACTTATTGCATGGGTAGAAGTAACTGAGATAGACCGAGGTCCTCAGTAAAAAAGCTATTATAAACTATACACACAAATACCTACTTTAGAACACACCACTACAGTGCTTAGTCTTTTCAGATCTCTATGCTCACAATCTAATGTTGCAATCCCAGATGAATAGATGAAATCAAAACATTTTGAAAATGAAGAATAGAGTGGGCATCTAACCAGCGGATGCAGATGTGGATGGGTGAAATGAAAAGCGAGGGCTGTAATTCAAACTCCAACTGCAACTTTGGGAGTCTGCAACTCCATAAAGTCCTCTTCTTTTGAGGGCCCTAATCCAACGCCCAAGACTCTGCCCCCACACAATCACTGACATTGTTCCGCCAAATCCAATAACCAACCCCATCCCCACAGCGACCACTGACACGTACTCATCTACCCTGCTCCACACTGACTTCTCCACCTTTTCTGAAGGTGAAACTACTGCCACTTTTTTCTTGCACTTACTGACATTGAATCTATTGGTACATAAACACGGTGGATTTCCCTGATATGATCTTTCATCAAAAGTCACAAACTGCGGTCCTCCTGGTATATGCCCACAAATATTGTTGAAAGAAACATTGAAATAGGCCAAGAGGGACAAGTTAGACAGCTCCTCTGGTATCTGCCCACTCAAACTATTCTGAGACAAGTCCAACTGTTCCAGGGTTGATATTTGCCCCAAAGATGCCGGTATCCTACCTTCCAGATGATTTCCAGACAGGTTTAACAGCCTCATGCCAGACAGACACCCAATGCTTTCTGGTATTTGCCCAATAAGATTATTGTATGACAGGTCCAGTATAGTGTTTGCTGATAGCACATAAGTAATTGTATACTCGATTCCTTTAATTACTATGGGCATGTCTTCATATAGCGTGTTACCTGTCACTTGAGAAGATTCTGAGTTTCGGAATCCCTCCAGGCCATTCAGACGAGAGGGAATTCTTCCACTGAAATTATTATTGGAAATATCCAGCACCTGCAAACTGGTGAGGTTTGTGATCCACAGAGGTATTCTACCCTCGAGTTCATTAGAGCCAAGGCTTAAAATTCTCAATTCTTTACAATTTGCAAGGAGGCCTGAAGGAAACTCACCTGTCAATTGATTCTTGCTGAGATCCAGAAGCTGAAGATGGTTACAATTGGCCAAGGAGGCAGGCAGAGTCCCAAAGAAATTATTAGAATGAGCTGAAATAACTTCAGTGGAAGAAGAAAAATTAATATGGAGATCCCCATAGAACTTGTTGTTGGATAACTTTAGCCTCTTCAAGGCTGTGCAGTTAATCAATGTTGCCGGGATTCTTCCGGTCAAAAAATTGTCGCCCAATACCAAATCGGTTAAAGACTTGCAGTTGCCTATGGATTGCGGAATTTGTCCCATCAACTGATTATCAGATGCATCGAAATTCTGAAGTGAATCCAACCTGCCAATGCTGTCAGGAATAGACCCAGAAATTTTGTTTTTGTAGATGGCAAACTGGCTAAGATTCCTGAGTTGCTCAATACTCCACGGTATAGGTCCAGTTAAATTGTTTGAAAATAGAAACAAAACCTTCAAAGATTGTAGTTCTCCTATGCCCTTTGGAATTTCTCCCGTCAGAGTGTTATTCTCAAGGTGAAGCTCTTCAAGCTTGCTCAAATTTGTTATTCCTTCAGGTAGGAGACCTGTTAACCTATTTGTACCTAGACTTAAAACGGTCAACTCTGCGAGCTTTCCAATGCCCTGGGCAATGGTTCCGCTGAACTTGTTTGAACCAAGATGTAAGTAGGTCAACTGGGTCATGTTGAAGAGGGCTTCTGGTAGCCTCCCATAAAACAGATTCCCAAGCAAAACTATATTGGCCAACTTTGTCAGCTTTGTAAGGCCCTGGATGGTTCCCCTGAATTTGTTTTCACCGATATTTAAGTAAGTCAATTGGGTTATATTTAAGATGACTTCTTGTAGTGTTCCTTCTAACTCGTTTCCAAATAAATTAATGGTGGAGAGAGGAAGCATGGCAATACTCATGGGCAATGATCCACTAATATTGTTGTATCCTACATCAAGCCACTCAAGATTGCTACAATTTCCTATTTCTGCAGGGATAGAACCTCTAAGATCGCCTGGGCCATAGAGTGTTAATTGGACAAGCTGCTTCAAGTTTCCTAGTTCAGGCGGTATATTGCCATACAGCGGAGCATACCCCAAAAACAATACTTCCAGCGATGAACAATTGCCTAGAGCTGCAGGGATTTGGGTCGTCAAGTTGTTATACTGTAGGTAAAGGTATTGCAATTTGCCCAACCTCCCTAGTTCAGGGGGAATGCCTCCTTTTAAGCTGTTGTAAGAAAATGCAATATAGTTCAAGTCAGAGCAATTACTGAGAGAAGGAGGGATGTTACCAGTTAGCAAGTTCTCTTCAAAGTAAAGATTTGACAGACCTTTTACCAACCCCAAAACAGAAGGAATCGAACCTGTGAGATTGTTATAGCCAAGGACCAAATCAAGGAGAGACGTGCAGTTCCCCAGAGAATTCGGAATTCTTCCACCTAGACGATTGTAGGACAGGCGGAGATGCTGCAAGTTGCCCAGGCCACCAAATTCTTCAGGTATTCTCCCCGTCAAGTTGTTTTCTGAAAGTCTGATCCACTCAAGGTGCGTGCAATTAGAAAGAGATGTGGGGATGGAACCCATCAGAATATTTCCTCTGAGGTCGAGAACCCTCAACCCTTTCAGTTCGCCAAGCTGAGATGGAATCCTTCCAGTGAAAGAATTGAGAGAGAGATTCAAAGTGTGTAACAAGGAGAGGCTTCCTATGGAAGGAGAAATGGTACCTTCCAATCCCAACTGAGGGAGAATGATGGCCACCACTCTGTGGGTATGCTTTCTGCACCAAACACCATTCCACAAGCACACCTTTTCTGAATTGGCAGAAGTCCAGTTGGAAAGCGATTGCATGGTGTCGGCTGTAATGCCTTTTCTGAAGGAAAGTAGAGCTTCCACGTCCCTCTTCTCAAAAACATCTTCATCGCCTCCGTGGAGTAGCATACGATCTTTCACAACAGGAAACCTTTCATCCATGGTAGGGTGATGTAAAGCAAAGACATGAGAAATTGAGATGTTGTGATCATCAGGCATTGCAGTGGTAGTGGTTAATGTGAATGCCACAGCCAAGCTTAAGCACAGCATTTGGATCAACATTCCTCCAGTAATTTGCGTGCCCCCCATTTCTAAACAAAGCATCCGACGCTAATCATACCTCTTCACGGCCACCTTTATATAGATAAGGCAGTGTGTTGAACGCTAAGAGAAAACGGCAAAAATTAGTGGGAGGCATTCTTCAATCGGGATACCACCATTTCGTAACTAAATTTGACGGTCTCTCCTGCCTCCCATGCAATGCGGTCTCCCAAATACGATCTATTGTATTTTAAGTTAGTAATCGATAAATACGGTCATCTGCCTATGCGTATGCAACCTAACCCTGATTACAGAGTAACCATATTGAACGATTTGTCCGAAAGATCACGTCTCACACAATAAATATACGGGAGGATTTGTGATTTCATGATCATATTGACTCAAATAGCCAATATTGATCATATTGTTTTTTGATAGTGCAGTGAAATTTTTATTTCCTAAATTTACTGTGAGATATTTTGATAGTGGAGTGAGTTTCTCTCACATTGACTCAACTAGTCCAATAACTTAAGACATAGAGGTGGTATGAATAAGGGGTCACCGTTGATTTGCTACGCGTAGTCCAAAGCAATAATTGTTGGCAGTGTTATGTTTTTATGTGCTCTAATCATACACATTTGTTATGGCAAAAAGGTCGTTTGGCTCGTAGGGTGCTCTAGGCTATCTTTCTTATTAATTGAAAAAAAAAATCATATTTTAATGGTTACATTTGCATACACATGACATTTTTCATTTAATTGTGTGTTTGAGGAGAGTATTTTTTCCTTTTAAGTTTCCAAATGGAATTCACTAACAACACTCCACTTCAAATAAAGCTTCAATGAGTTAAAAGGCATTTGCTACAATCATCAATTTCCTATTAGTTCACTTTTTTGTCAAGGTTTAATAACACATGTCAAACTAGTTTTGCAAGTACACATATTTGTTTTGTAGGCACAAATATGAATAAGAAAAAAGTATAATCAATTCATAAATTCTATGACATTCACCTAGACAAGTTCCTATTTTTCAACACATGGGTAAATAAATTCTTTGTAGCTTTAGCTTGATATATTTCCCCATAAAAATTCAAGTAAATATTATATTTCATTTATTTAAATTCTATTTGATTTTACAGTTGTCATTCTAATCCAACTCCTTATACTAACAAAATATTATTTTAGGGATTTATGTGTGAGGGTGATGATATAACATTCTTAAAAACCTTATAGGTTTCCAAAAAGGAGAGTCTATGATCTTTCACCTTAATACACTCACTAACTATTGATGTCCTTCAATGAAAAATGAATAAAGGATAAATTTATTATCAGTGATTTCGAGAAGACGCATTGTTTATGGTGCTAATCCTTGTTGCATTCAAAGTATTCTATACTATTAAATTCCAACAAATGTACTAAACTAGGTTTAATGTTCAAAATTTCTATTAGATTTGTTGATTCAATTATTCATATTCTAAGGTGTATTGCATGTAGAAACAAAGAGTAGTTTGTTTGGCTTCAAAATGGGTTGAAATATTTCGATTTGAGAATCTAGAGGGCACATATGTTTTGATATGTTGAATGGCATGCAAACATTTTTTATCCATTTTTACATGTTTATATTATGAAAATATTTGCTCTCAAACTAGATGTCTTATTGTTAAGGACTTGTATTTTTTTCAAATATTTTGAATTATTAACTTATTTGCCTTAGGGTTTGAAGGTTTCACCTAATTTTATATTACCATTTTGCCATGGCATTCTTGCAAATATTTTTTTTCTAGATTGAGCATTAGGGTTTGAAGGTTTGTTGTCATTTTATAGAGTTGTGTGTTACAAGTATTTTTTTATGGATGTGTGTTGAGCACTCTATGTGACAGAGGTTTTGTTGTTTGTATTTGTGTTTTCTTTAAGGGAACCAACATAGAGAAATCATACAATTTATCTCTAAAAAATTGAACCATATCTCAAATAACTAAAACATAGCAAGGACCAAAACTCTCATTTTCTTATTTTCCTAGCAAATGCACACATCTAACAATTAGGTGTCAAAATCATATCATGAAAATATTAGAGACATCATTTCCTTCTCTATCCAGCAAATGCAAACATCTAACAAGCTTATGAAAACCATACCATGCAAATGTGTAGCTCCACATTTCAAATTAATCACATGTCTATCGACTACTAACCACAAAAATATGACTAATAGAAGAGAAAGAAATCTAACCACATATTTGTATAAAAACTCCACACTAAATGTGTTTTTTGAACAGTAAAATAACTTTGTAGTCTTTATTTGTATAGACAAATTGCAATAGGCATACCACACCACATAAAACTATAGCTCCATGTTTTGAACCAAACACACACACTAGAACTACTAGTCACAACAAAAGAAGGATTAGAACACCATCAAAGACAATTGTAAATAATGACATTTGGTCAAAAGTACTTGTAGCATATTAAGGTTCAACAAATTACAAAATTATTTTAAGGAATTTCCAAGTTTCCCAATTAGGAATTATATTTCACTCTGCTCAAGAAACTACATAAATATAATATATATCTCAACTGAACAAAGAGGCCCAAATGTGACTAAAAAGCACCAATGATCAAGATTAACATTAATAAATTGTAAGAATAAAATGACTATAATGGTTTACAGAATAAAGGACCATGTATTTGTCAATGATATTTCATTTTATTCTATAGAATTATATTCTCTAAAGCCCTAGATCATGCAAAGTATTAAGATCTCATGAACTAGGCATGACAAGTGCAGACTGCTAACAAATATTCCTTGATACTTTTGTAGTTGTAGTTAGATCAAATTATGGTTAGGATAGAAACAACTATGTTTCAAAAATAATAACACCATTGCATAGAGGGTTATGTTATCTCAAAGGTAAATGAATATGTTGAATGGAAAATTATAGGGCTTCTTTGTGTCACTAACTACTGTTGCTGGAGTAAGAGAAATTTGGTTGATAAATTAAATGCACTGAAGATAAATTAATGTGTTTAATGAAAATTTCTAATAAGTTAATAACTCATAAGTTTTAAAAAAACTACAAGTGCTTAGCAACAAGGTATCTAGTTTGAGAGAATATTTTTGCAATATAACAATAGGAAAATGGATAACAAATGTTTGCATGTCATTCAATATACAAAAACAAAAGCGCCCTCTAGAATCTCAAAGCTAAAATGTTTTCCACCCATTTTCAAACCAAATAAATTACTCTTTGTTTCCACAAGTAATGCACCTTAGGATATGAAGAATAATCAATAGCTTTAACATAGATCCTTAATGTTTTGTAAATATCCATTTCAAAAGTAGGATCAAACAACCCATGCATATCTTATAAAAATGAAGAGAAACATAATATTTCTGATATGTATATATATTCTTGTTCATGTACATACACTATGTATGTACACATGTATGAGGTCAATCTATATACATATGTACATAGTTTTGTGTTTATGTTTGTTATCGCAATTCAAACTATGACATTTATGTAAAGTCACTCAAATTACATTAATGTGCGTTAGAGTTTGTATAGACTATAAAATAAATTTAGTTTTTTGTGGTTGATGCAAATTTGATTTTTTTTAAAATAACTCTAATTAGATTTGAGCTTGTGAAATATTAATTGGAAATAGCTTAATTGTTTACAACCTATAGCAATTTTGATAGATATTCTGACCAATACTCTAGAGCTAACTTTGTGTTCTTACCCATTTCACTATTTTTAACACAAGTGTTAAATATTTGCACTCACATAGTGAGTTATGAGGTCTTGAATATTCATTGTCATTTGGTAGACTAGCTTTTCTCATGTCAAGTTATGGATTTTCCTAAAGTTCACATGACCTCATACATACATATGTATAAATTATATGTACATGTACAAAAAATACATGCATACATACATACTGTGATGGGTAAAATGGGATAATCAAAATGAATAATAAAACCCAAAAACATCAATGGAATGTTCAAGCAAATAAGGATTTAAAATAAGAAGAAATGATACTCACAACCTTTTTACCTTGCGATTTCCATTGTTCGCCTATTCTCTTTTGATCTTTTGGTGATGAAGATGGCCCTCAGGAAGCTTGCTTCCTTGCTTCGATTCCTCAAGATGACAAGGAGGAATGGCTTGGATACTTATTGTGTAGAAGGTGAGCTTCAACACAAATGTGGAATGGATGATGAATGGTATGAAAGTGGGGTGACAATGGCGCCCTATGGATTCTGCAGCATAAGTTTACTCAAAATTTTGATATTTGAAATAGAAGAAAAGGGTCGTATTTATAGAGTTGTGTGAGAGAAGATCAATGGTGGAAGAGAAATAAGAAGATCAATGAAGGAGAATGTTTGAGAGAACATGCACGAATAGAAGGACATGTGTCATTCAAAAAGATGCTTTGTTGAGTTAACTACTTTCTTGATGAAGATGAGTTTTTATTTCTTAAATTAAAATATATTTTTCTAATTTAAGAGCTTTGTTGATAGCTTTAAATTAGTTAACTCAGCTTTTGCTTTTGTATGACAAGAAGAATTTATTTTTTGAAGATTTGAAGATTTTTTAGAAGATAAGAAAACATAATTAAATAAATATTTTTTTTAATTACTTGCACATGATTTTGGAAGAATAAATAAAATATTTAATTATATTTTTTTTTTAGAGTTTAAGATTTAATTTAAATAAATTTACATTTTATTTAAATTTGGAAGAATGGATGATTTAATTAAATAATTAAAATTATTTAATTATTTAGAAGAATAAAGTTGATATGATGAATTAATTAAATAAATGTAATTTATTTAATTAAATGGGAGAAAATGAATCAAATAGATAAATTGATTTATTTATTTATTGATAGAGAAATATGAAGATGAAATAAATATTTAAAATATTTATTTAGGTAGAGTCATGTCATTTTTAGGTGTACACACACACACACACACACACACACACACACACACACACACATATATATGTTTATTTATTTTTATTTTTTTGATGCGTAAAATGCTACCTTGGGGGCAACTCCCATTGTATTAAAAGAAAAAAGAGGTAATTACTTAAGGCAGATAGGCGTCGTTACAAAGGCCATGAGGGCATTACAAAAAAAATCCACCAGGGTGGTAACTGATCATTTGGGGAGTTTGTACACCACAAACCTAACCCCAGCTGCAAACTCACTTAGCCTTTCCACCTGTTCAGGAGATAAGGGAGACACCATGTGACCAACATAGAATAAAAATGTTTCCATATTGTCATGGATGATGCCATCCCTGAACAAGGAAATGGCCTACTTAATGTCCTCCTTTAGAGCATCCACTACGTTGAATGCACCACACCAATTGTCTATTTTGGGTTTTTTGTTGAAGGAAGATATCGCTTTGACAATGGCCTGTTACTGTACACTAAAAAACATGACTCAATTGCATGGGACAGTCAAGTCACCTTTGACAGAGCATATGGGACCCTCTCCTTGCCATGGGTGAACCCTTTCACTCTCGTGGTAGAATCCATTCGAGAGGAGGTGAGACACGAGGTGATCTTGCTCGCTTGAGAGTTGGACTTCACAAAGAGTGGTCGGTCGGTCTTGGGGCCTTTCCTGGGTATTGTTTCATATGTGGTGTTTAGTGAATGTGGTAGTTGAGATAATTATATGACTCGAAGGGTCACTGGTTATTGTTCTCCTGTTTGGATTCTAAAGATTCCAATGTTGAGTGGGTTTTCAATTGTTTTCATTTATGTTTTTATCAAGTTGTAGTCACTCTTCAAATCACTATATGATGACTCATGTTTGAAGTAACCTTAGCCTATGTTCTTGGATTGTTAATTGATCATGTTGAGCCCTAGGGTGTAACTCTTTAATCTCCTCTAGTATCTCCCTCACGCACTCACCTCTAAGTCTAAGGCACATTTGTGAGTCTAAACCAAGAGAGTTGGTTAGAGTTAACCTCGAGTTGACTTACATCTGACTTAGGGTGATGACCTAAGGTTTGCTTTGCTTTTCTTTGAGTTGATTGATCCTGTGTTGACTTGTGTTGACTTGTGTTGACCTCAAGATGAAATTGAGGGTTTACTTGAGTTTTCACTTTGTATTAACCTTGGTTGACCTTGTGATGAAATCAAGGGTTTATGAACTTTGTGTAATACTTGTGTTTTTGTTGTTTTTTTTATTTTTTTGTATGTATGCACTCTATATGTATGCAAGATAATGTTTTTGTTCTTTTTATGTATTTTTGAAAGGAAAGTGCTTTAATAATCTAGAATTCAAATATGAATGCAATTTTAAAATGAGTTTACGTAATACAATCTTAATCTATGTTTTTAGTATTTTCTTGTGTTTTGATTTCAATTACTCTAGGAACTGAAAGTACTTGGAAACAAACTAATCTAATAATCCAAATTACTTGAAATAAAACAATTTAACAATACAATTTTATCTAGCCTAGCAAGGAAATTACAATATGAAATTACTATCTGCAAGAGCAAATTTGAGATTGTCTAAATTCTAAAAAAAGCATAAAAGAACCTAGAATGTGTCGACGCACGAACCTCTGATACCCTTAGGAATCCTTGTATCGGTAACCTCTTCATCCTCTTATAGCAGTGTGGATCTCCTCTTGGAAACAATAGGGAAGGGATGCAAAAATGGCTTGAGAAAGCTTCAAAATATGAGCTCAATCTGAATTAAAAGAGAACTATGGCTTGCAAAATTAGCATCATAATAGAACAATAAGAAGCTTTTGGCAAAGCTTTGGCATAACAACACTAAAATAAATGCCTCATAAGTCCTGCGTGAGCAAAAGAATGCTATGTGGAGAGCAAAATCTTGCAAAGCTTGGTTGGAAAAATGAAATTGCCTCCCTTTGTGCTTGAGAGAGGGGGGGTACTTGTAAGTCTAAATGACATAAGGAAGGTGAGAAGGATTGAAGAGTTAACTCCCTTGATTGGAGAGTTAACTCATTAGATTGGACAGTGAACTAGGCTAATTAGAGAGTGATGAAGTAAAGATAGCTTATCATAGAAGTAATAATGGAGTCATCAAGAGTTAAAGAGGTGAAAAATTAGATCAACAAGAGCTAATTAATCCAATTTGGAAGAGATAAATAAGCTAAGAATAGTTCACTCCATGTTTGGTTCAAAATTACATGCAAATAGAAAGAAAAATGGAGCAAAATGAAGCTTTTTCGCGTCCAAACTCCAAGTTAATCCAAAAATAGAAAGACAACAAGGTTTCCCATGGGTCACCCCTTTTACCAATCCAAATCACCCAGGGATGACCCATGGGCGACCCACAAAGGAGACGGTCTAGGTTGGTATGCAGGGTTGGAAGTTGTTAGTCAAGGGATGAAGAATTGATCTATCTCTTGAATCAGGTCAAAAGGTGATCAAAAACCAAATCTAGACTTACAAATGTCAAATCTCTTAGGGGAGATCCTAAAATAATAGGGGGACATTTTTCTTGGCAAATCATAATTGAAAACTAAAAGTTGGAGATGGATTGGGAGGTCCCTTGGAGGGCTCCAATGGGTGGGGTGAGTTGAAAAACACTAGGGAAAGGCCAATTTACAACAAATAGACAAAAAAGAGGCTTAGGGATGAAGTCGCAACCACAGAAAATAAAAAATCGACAAATGTCAAAAGTGAGGTAAAAGTTAGTATGACAAAGGGGAAACAAAGAAAGAAATAAAAACCCATGTGTTTCGAAGAGAAATGTTGCCGAGAGGGTATTATTTTCATGCTTACATGTACATGACAAGGATTACACATTATCATGGGGTCCTTGTGGAGGCTATGCATGTTTTTAGTGCTTACATATTTACCCCCTTGGGAACAGTAGTCTACATGAAGGGTAGGTACCATTCCCAAAATGGGCCTTACCTGTTGTCGATTTCCTGCAATAGTACATGTAATAACTAGCATTAGTTTGACATTTTAATTGTATCAAGATATATAATGAAATCTGAAATGATTAAACATACCATAGATCACATCGTGAGTTCACCTAGTTGTTTACATTCTCAAGGAGTTCTGTAGGGATGAAAGCACAAAAAATGAGAGCACAAAAGGTGCATACAAGAAAAAACTACTCTAAAATTCATAAAACAAACTAAGATAAGAAAGGAAAAGAGTGGAGAAATCAGAGTGAATAGAGTGAAACATTGACATAATTAGTCACAAAAGTAGTCATTGGAAAGATATCACTGAGGGGATCACAAAGATGGATACTATTCCTTCTGCTACTAAGAATCAGGTACACAATCAGTTAAAAACCTTCTTCTAAACCCTAGTTTTATTTTTATAAAAAATATCATGAATGTGTCTATTTTTGTCAATTTTTCTTGTTCCATTGTGTTAGGTTTGTCATTTAGAGTAGAATTGGGCTTTTGTTTGTTGAAATCAGTCAAAATTTGTATTTTTTAGAGTTTTTTTAACATGTGGAGATGTGGGACAAGGTCACCCCTTTCACCAATCCGTATCATCTGGGAGAGATTTGGTTGTGCATCAGTATCGCTCAAGGGAGATCCTGTTGTACATCTGGGTCACCCAAGGGAGATTTGACCTGGTAAAAGAGGTGACCTAGCCAGTTGAATTCCGACTAAAATTTGACATTTTCTAACATTTATGGTACTCTATTTTGGTCTAACTTGAACATTGAATTCGTCAATTCATTGCAATTTTTTATGTCTTATATGCTTTTTTTGTGAAATTTATGTAAGTTTTATAAAAAAAAATTAGATTTTTTAAGTTTAACAAGATCTAAAGAAAGTTATTTTATGATGACAGGATATGTGCATTCGCTGAAATATAAACTGTGAGAAGTTGTGGTTGTTTGAGATGTATGATGATTTATCTTCTGGTGATCTTGTTGTCCTAAAGATCAAAAAAAAAAGTGGCCACTTTTGACCCCCTTTTGGTCCCCCATTTCCATGCACATACCCTTAGCTTAGGATACTATATAAGGATCCAATCTTTCAATCCCAGAGATTGTCCTATGGACTGTTCCTTGGAATTTTGGCTCTTGAGGAAGGATCTTCGAAAACTCCTCCACTTGAAATGACTAGTAGTTTCTATCATGCCCAATGTGACCTTGAGATCACAATGGAAATTCACCAACACTAACTTCATCATTATCTAATTATTTTTCAAAGGAATCACTAAATCTTTCCTTCTTTGTAGATATATTCTCCCTTTTTATGTTATGTCTCTTGCCATAGTTCTAGATTTTTACTTTATATTTGCTAAGAATTTTAGACTTGCCCTTTGACTTGGATTTACCTTTATCTCTTTCCTTCTTTTATGTCCTCTATCTCTTGATTGACCCCTTATAAAAAAGGAATTTTTAGAGTAATCATCCATATATTTTCTCCTAATCTCTTCACTAATAAAAAACCTTACAATATCTTCAAGTTTAGGTGAGCAATAGTTTCCACTAGTTGTCATAATTAGATTTTCCAATGAATTAGCCAATGATAAAAGTAAAATCATCCACTTATCCTTTTCTTCTAATTTTTCACCAAGGATTAGATTAATGGAAATGAGATCTTATCATTTATAAAGTCCCCTTTTTTAATTTTCAATGAATACACATTCCTCTTCAGAAATAATTTATTCACTAGACCTTTGGCTTTATGGTCCATAGCATTATATTGAGTAGTCAAAGTAGAATCTATAGGTCTATGATATTTTCGTAAACGACATCCCATAGATCACAATCTATTAATAGATCTTCCATCTTCAACTTTCCATGGTCTCAAAATTTGTGTCCAAAAAAATTTCCACCTCAAAAACTTCCCTAATGTTCTTGCCATCTTTACTTCCTACAATAATGATCACAAAGTTCTTCTACACAAGCTCCCACTCAAAATGGATTAGCTTAGAAAACCCTCTACCCAACAGCTAGAACCAAAACTAGCTAGGCTCTAATACCACTTGTAAGGAAGAAAGGTGTGCAGAAACAACTTCCAATGCTAATCTATGAGAGGAGTGTTATGAAAATGGCTTCAAAACTAATTTAAACTTATTACAAAAAGGAGAGAAACACATATAAATCAGAAATAGACAATAAACCATAACATAGTGTGTTGGTATTTGGTTGTCATTGATGTCAACACTATCATGGATGTGTGATGGTGTTCATGGTTGGATGTCATGTCTAAATAAGATACATTAAGATGAGAATTAGAAGTTCATGGTTGGATGTCATGTCTTATCCAATGACATCAGAGAAGATATATTAAGATGGGAATTAGAAGTTCATGGTTGAATGTCATGTCTTATCCAATGACATCAGATAAGATATATTAAGAACGGAATTAGAAGTTCATGGTTGGATGGCATGTCCTATCTAGCAGCGAAGATACAGTTCATGGTTGGATGTCATGTTCTCATGATGAAACATTAAGATGGGAATTAGAAGCACCAAGATGAATGATGATATATTAAGCTATGGTGAGGATGAAGAGATGTTGTTGATGGCCTATGGCATGTTGTTTGATCCTTCTTGTTGTTCTCAAGGTTGTATATGCTGTTATATGAAGGTTTTGGCCTCCAAAAGTTGGTCAAAGTTTCTGCTACAAGAAAACTATTTTGAAGACTATCTGGGAGATTTCTCTGCATTTTCATGCTTTTGATGTTGTGCCTCTGTGGATTGGAAAATGGCTTCATATAGTATCAAAGCATGTATGTTCCAAGTTTCATGGTGTTTGGATTACCGGAAGGGTGTTTTGCAGTTGACAGTTTGAAGATAGTGTTGATTCTAAAAAGATACTCACTATGCAACAATGTTTGGCTCTGCATTCCTCTATGTTTGAAGATGAGGTCCTGCGATTTAGAAGTTAAGCTCAGTGTCTTGTGAAGGTACTATTTCCAAAGTTTCAAGTCTCTACACCTTCTGTAGTGAAAGTTATAAGTGGTGGAGTTCCGGTCTATATTATGTCTGAGAAAAGTTGTGTTGAAAGCTTGTTGAAATGCTCCACAATCCTCTAGAAGAAAAGAATTGCCTATGTGGTTTTGTGGACATGTTTGGGGAAGTGTATTACATGCATATTTTCAGTCTCAGGTGTTCTGGTGCTCTACAAAGTTAGTTTCTTAATGACAATGTGTTACAATGTGTTCTAGATGGCTGTTTGATCTTAGTATGCATGGTTTACGGTATGTGGCACAATGTATTTGTTGTATGGAGTTAGAGGTGTATCTAAAGGTGTTGTATGAGTCATGAAGAGTCAACTAGAATAATTTCATGAAGATCTTGTATGTTTCTAGTACCGCACAAGGTTTTTCAAGTGGTGGTGTCTGTTATACTTCAAATTTCATGTCTTCCTACTTAAGACCATCCTATTTCAAATGAGAGATGTGTGCGGAGGTGATTCCTTAATGAATGATGTTGTGAAGGATGTTGTGAAGGATGTTTAGGACCAGACTAAGCATCTATTTGGATCCGCAAGGCGTTTGTTTTCTCCTAGAGTAGTGTGTAGTTCATGATAGGGCTTGCCTTATGCATGCTTCATGTAGTGTGATCACTGGCTGACTTGTAAAATGTAATATTATTATTGTATTGGTTGACTTGTTATGTAATCAATGAAATGTCATGTATATATTGTAAACCTAGTTGGTCTAGGTGAGGTATGATTGCAAAAATGAAAATATAAAAGTGTGAAGAACAGAATATGAAAATCATATGCATTGTGATGTCTAATTGAAGGAGAAATAGAAGATGTGTTAGAAGCTGTCCTGATTCATCTTGAAGTCATTTTTGTGATAGGAGGGACGTGAAGAGTGTGCCTAATTGATTCAATCATCAGAAGAAGTAGAAGTGCAATCATCAAATGTGTGAGCTTCATTGTCAGTTTTTAGGCAGTAGAAGGACTATCATATTGTAATCTTTTTTGAGTTTGTTCTCAATTTAGGGAGTAGTTGCTTCCTTGGGAGTGACCCTAAACCAAAGTCAGCAGGGAGTTGTAGCTTCCTTGGGAGTGACCCTAAATCAAAGTTTTCAGGGAGTATTAGCTTCCTTGGGTTGTAGCCCTAAAACAAAGTTGTTATTTTTAGCTTCATATATTGTGACCATGTATATCTAGTGTTATGTGTTGATGTGCATTATGTTTATCTTTCATGTTTATGTTAATGATGTAATGCTTAAGGTTTAAACTACTCTAGAGAATTTGAGGTTTGTTTAGATACTGATTCACCCCCCCTCCTCTCAATATCCTAGTGTGTTCAACATAGTGATGTTAAGTGGAGAAAACTCTTTTTGGATAATAAACCCACACTCCAAAACCTACAAATGTATTATCAAATTAACAAAGGATTGAAATACACTTACAATGCAATTCTTTATAGGAGTAATACACAATCATTTAAATACAGATTAATTTCAGAAGCATTCCAACAACACCTGTGTACCTACAACTCTCATACTACAAACTACTCCTCAATCCTTCAATTTATAGACTTTTGGCAACATGCAAACCAAAAGCACTGTGGTTTTGAAAAACCATGCACAACTAAAAGTATCTTATTCTCTTACACTCTTATAACTATTAGAAATCATTAACTACATCCACCCAATATGAGTGCCCAATTTGGTCAAGATACTTGTCTAAAATTAGGCTCTTATAGATGCTCTTACACATCTTACAGTTGGTCATTGATTTCAAAAAAACTCCCTCTATTCTTGGCTCTTGTATGTGTCATAGAATCTGTCATAGTATTTTCTAAAGATAATGTTAAAAATAAAATATTAATATTCACCGTTGCAAGGCATTGACAATTGGCATAACTACCACATCAAATTCCAACATCCCAATTATGCTAGAGATAAATAAACTAAACCAATAATATGAAACTAACTATGGGAAAATATTAAATGATAAATAAATAATAATAGGAAATTCGCAAGGTTGAGACACCTAATTCCCCAACAACACTCCCATGGTTTTTTGTGCACAAGAGGACCTTCCAAATTATTCACCTATCTTTCTCATATGTTGCAAATATAATAATATCACACTTACTTCAGTAGTGGTACAAAACGTTTTGCATAAGATGTGGTAACGATACTACATACAAACCTTATGTGGTTTCTATGATGGCTTTAAACAATAAAGGCCAACACAACTCCAAGCCAAACTGCTAATGCTAACTCATATGACACGTTGCTATATAGTCCATGTGGTGATCCATGTACTTTCATTTGCATATGTACATGATTTTGATGTTTGTGACCAAAATTTTGTGATCAAGGAACTCTCTATTGATGAACGTAACACCATAGTTGCACCACATTAGAGTGGTCCATTTGGGTTGAAAAGTGATACACATTGTTATGCTATCACTCTACAACCCATAGGTTGTGACATGGATTCATTCATTCTTTAAAGCAATAATCTTCTTGAGTCACTAAGTGTGTAGTATTCAAAGAACACTTCATTGCAAGACACATATTCCAAATAAAATTTCAAGACTCGCCTTAAAGTTATAAATCAGTAAACTTCACCTTATTTGAATGTATCCAAATCTTGAAAGACCGCCCATTGCATATTCAAGTACATCTAACAACCCACAATCCATAGATAAATATGTGCCTCATACCAAATTAAAATATGACCACTCCTACCGCAAGTCCCCATGATGATATTTGAGAAGAGGTAAATTTTGACACCACTTGGAGCCTCCCCCACCGTTCATTGACATATGATCAAGTAGTGTTGATTAAATGAAAATTTTGCTTATAAATATTTCGTTGTGCTACTAATCACATTTTATGGGGCCCATTGCCTTTCAAGAAGGGAAGAGATGAGAGACATGCACAATGTTTGGAAGATTCTAATTCAATCTATCTTGTTTCGATAGCTTTCCTCTCCACTATGCGCACCAACAATCTGTCTAATATTATGATCTAATGATTGTAGTACTATGACTAAAAGCCCTTAATGAATGAAATCATGTTTTTCTTTTGCCTCTCTTCTATAGGACCAATAGAAATCTTTGGCTATTTAAAGTCTTGTTTTGAGTTTAATGATTCCACTTGTAGCCTCATTCATCATTTGCTGGAAATCAAGACTCAACCCACCTTAGATCAAGATAAAGTGTGTGCCTTCATAATTGTTCCCTGATGTATGCATTGATGCCTCAATAATATTCAAAACTATAATGATTCAAGATATAGACATGGAGATTAAGTTGTGAAGTATCTATGAATGGAGAAGATATACCATTGATCAAGTGTCATCACATTTTATCAAGTAAATTCAGTGTCCAAAACATGTGTACTTTATGCTTATATTGAGCAATTTTGATTAGTTCATATGGTCCATTCCACCACAACTTTTATTCTATATATTTGAGAATGTACTCACTATTGATCATTAATTTTTAAAACATTTTAATTTCTTTTAAAGCTCTAATAGAATTACCATTACCTATTAAACCATTGAACTAGATGAAATTAAATAAACTCAATACACATTATTACTGTATACCAAAAGTTAACATTAAAAACAAACAATCATAATAATTGTGCCTGCTAGAGATCCAGATTCCATTTTGAGGCTTTCCAAACTGCATGTTTTACCATGGCTCTGTCTATGGGGCCATCAGAATGGATATGCCCATCCTGATGGCTCTGTCACGTACTTTGGATGGTAGAGCACGCGCACGTCATTTCACGGCACATCTCTTTTTTGTTTCATTCAATCACGTCCTTCGCTAAATAGCCTACGGTTAGGTCAGATTTTGTATGTAGTATTTTAAGATTGCTGTGTATTATCCCCAATCATTCTCCAGCACTAATAACAAAATGGATTATAATATATATATTTTTAAGTATAAAATAAATATATATTTAAATAAGAAATGTATTTAATTAAAATATACAACTTTATAATATAATATTATATTGAAATAATTAATAATTTATATTATAAAAATGAAATATTATAATAATAAATATAGTTTTAAATGTATATTATCTTTCCCATGGGTTCCATAGCCAAAATTATGGTTAAAATTATTTTAAATAGGGTTAGATTTTGAAATGTGGTAATAAATATTATTGTATTTAATAATATTATACCATATAATTATATATTAATTTAATCAATGTATTACATGTTATATATATAATTATATATTAATTTTATTAACTTTTTATAATAATGTAATAATTACTATTAGCATAATCCCAACCCTAATTTGAACCCTAATTATATTTCTAACCCTAACCCGAACCCTAACCTTAATCCTAACACTAATGCTTACCCTAACCCTAATTATAATAAATAAATTAATTACGCTGAAAAGTGTAACTACATTGGTAGGAAGGGGTGGAGTGTAATGGCCTGAGTGTGTTAACAAAAACTTTTAAAGAACCAACATATAAAATAATTACATGAGAGGAGTTATTAGTATAAAAAATAAAATCAAATAGAAGAAAAAATTGAATTGGGAGAAGAAGTTTAATTGATAAGCAGAGAAGTTTAATTGGTAAGGGCACTATGCAGCCATTCTTTTGTATTTTTCTTACAAAATGAATTTATGAAGTGATGCAATGATATGCTACTCATTAAAATAAAAAGAAGATTGCCATTAAAGTGCAGTTTAAATTATGGAACCTATAATTTACTTTAGTTTAGTTTAATGAGAGGTAGGGTTAGGGTTTTGCCACCAAAAAATAAAAATATTTAGTTTAATGACCTTTGTTTTACATTTTTACTATGTAATTAATTTCTATAAAAAAATTATAATTAAGTTTTTTTTCCATTAAAAACTAATTGTTAGAGATTGCCACATCTCACAAAGAAAAATAAGAAAATCAATGGTAGGTTAAATTATTTATCAAGGTAAATTACATAATTTTAGTTTAATGAGAGTTAGGGTTAGGGTTCTTCAATCTTTAAAATCCATAAAGAAAATTAGAAAATTAATATTTAGTTAATGACTTTTGTTTTAGATTTTTACTATGTTAATTCTATTAAAAATATATAATTAATTTTTTAGTATCATTTGGATTAAATTATTGAAAAATATTCTATTAAAAACTAATTCCTAGAGCTAAGAATTGTCTTGCATCCCACAAAGAAAACTAATTGCAAGGTAAATTATTTTAGTTTAATGCTGGGTAGGATTGTACTTCTTGGTGTGAGTGTGTTAACAAAAAAATTTAAAGAGCCGACATATAAAAATAATTAGATCTAGAAGAGTTAATTTTTTTATCACGATAAATTATTTTATTTTAGTTAAATGAGGGTTAGGGTTATGATTCTCCAATCTTTAAAAGTCACAAAGAAAATTAATAATTAGTTTTAATGATGATTTTTACTATGTTAATTCTATTAAAAAATTATTGAAAAATATTCCATTAAGAACTAATTCTTAGAGCTAAGAATTGTCTTGCATCCCACAAAGAAAACTAATTATAAGGTAAATTACTTTAATTTAATGTAGGGTATGATTATACTTCTTCAAAATTAATAAAATTATTAAACTAGAATAGATATCTTAATTTCATCTATTTAAAAGATGCCCAGAGTTGTCTCGAGGCCCCTATCTATTCTCAATAACAATGATATCTCTTGGCGTCTTTTAGATAAATGTATTTAAGATATCTATTCTAGTTATTAGATTAATTGTAACTCTAACTCTAACCTAAACACTAACTAATGCTAACCCTAATTGTAATGAGTGCTTCAGGATTAAACTGTGTATTAGTTTTTCCCTGAACGTTTCAGATCACACTCCATGATCCATCATCAGGAGAAAAGAAAGCAAGAGAGGAGATTTAGAATGATGGATCATGGAGTGTGATCAGTTTGAACTTGAAGCACTCATTACTCTAACAATAATATTTATTTTAGTAATGTGAATTTGAAAGATTTTTTCCGTTGAGATTTCCATCATTTAATTACGGTTCATGTGGATTTTAGATGTTTTTATAGTAGAGGGAGTAGATAAAAGATTCGTCAACAAATAAAATTAATATATAATTATATGTATAATATGTAAGACATTGATTAAATTAATATATAATTATATCGTATAACATTATTAAATACAAAAATATTTATTACCGTATTTCAAAATCTAACCCTATTTAACATAATTTTAACCATAATTTTGACGATGTAACCTACCCAAAAGATAATATACATGAAATAAAACAAAATAAAATGTATCATTTTATAATTTATTATGCTATATATTTTATATATAAAAAAATTATATATTAAGACTATATTTATTATTATGAAATTTCATTTTTATAATATAAATTATTAATTATTTCAATATAATATAATATTATAAAATATATTTTAATTAAATACATTTATTATTTAAATATATACTTATTTTATACTTAAAAATATACTACCATCTAAAGTACGTGACGGCGCAGCAGCGTACACCCGTGGAAAACCGTTGCGAAGGCCCCATAGACACAGCCGTTTTACCATATGCTAGAGTACATTATTGCATACGTGGGAACAGGACGATGTTTTCCCGCTTCAATTGACTTGACGGTGTTTCCTTTGTTTCGTCAGTCACTACAAAATTTAATGCCGTGCTACTCTCGATGAATATCCCGACAAATTTAACTACTTTTGATGTCGTATCATGCAATAGAAGTCGCTACTGGCACATCAATCTTGAAATACTTGTAGTTACGTCTTCATTAATTTTTTCTCTTTTGTGGACTATATTTGAATATCCCCAATGGAATGGTTGTGGTTATTCTTGATGTCATATTCTGCAATACAAGGTTTTCCACGGTCAAGTGTATGCCTGTTTTTCTTTGTTTCAATGAGAACATCAATCTTGGAATGGTTGTAGTTACGTCTTCATTAATTTTTTCATTTTGTGGACTATATTTATATTTCAAAATCTTATCTTTGAAACTGCTTTTGAATTCTCAATCCAACAAAATAGTTGTAGTTAAGTCTACATTGATTTTTTCTTTTTGTTGAGTTTCAGATATTTTTAAATTAGTATGAAACTACTTCTAAATTCCCAATCCAACCAAATAGGTCACTTTTTTAATTATTTCCCTGATTTGAGCCCACAAATAGAAATCTCAACCAAATGCTCATCCCTTCTCTTTCAATAATTGAATGGTCAAAATTGGAAGTTTCATAGCTGGTGAGTCTTTCAATTAAAGTTCAGTCAAAATCTTTGGGATACTATTAATTTAATTTCCCAGGGAATGAATGCTCCACATATTTTTTCTATATTCTTTCCATCTTCCTTCTTTAATTTAAAAGAGGCTTGTATGAATTGCATTTTTTAGCTTCAGGTGAACAATTTGTAATAAGAGGAAGACAAATGGAGGCACAAGTTCTACTGAAAATGTTTGACTTGCAATTCTTATTTATCTACACTACCATCCCAATATCGAATGATAATAAAGAAAGCAAATATTATTTTATGGGTAAAAATACTTCTACATTAATTTATTTAAGTTAATTAAATACATCTAATTATAAATATACAGATTAATTTAGAAAAACATAATTGGAATTAATAATTTGTCATGTATTTAAAAATTAGAACAACTTTTTTGTAAATAACCATTAAAGTATGACACATATTTGAAGTTATTTGTTTCAAGATGAAGGTTCACAATTGAATGTTTCTACATTCAACATGTTACAATTTTATAAGTTAAATAGTTCAACTAGTACATTTTGTGCACTCAACTTAAGGAGATTTAAGCTTTTGCAGTGCTATTTATGCACTTGCAATCAACCTATGTGATGGGCCATTTACCATCCCTCTTGTATAATGAACCTATTTCTAACTAATTAATTTGTTTACCATAACATGTAATGCATTAGTTTCAAAGGATACTTCATCATTCTTAGTTTAATTCTTTTAAAGGAATTACCCCAACTAACCAGTTTGTATTCAAGAAAAAATCTATTAATGTTACCAATTTGTTCTTCATAAACTCCTTATGTAATATCAAATTAATTGTATGTTTTTGCATATCTAGATGTTAATTTTGTAGTTGTTTAATGCAATAATATATAAAGTTTGTAGATTTAAATCTTTCTTGCTCCAAATCTATAATTTTAACCATCATATAGTCCAATAGAATCTTCTATATTTATGGAATTACATAACAATGATGTTTTATTAGGATTCAATTGTGAACTTTTGAGTCAAACTTAGTGACCCATTTTTCATGAGTAGTGATTCACATGAATCCATCTCTCATGAGCATGAATAGTCCATTTAACACTCATTGCATCTAGATGATCTCCTCATAGGAGTGAAGCATCGAGATTACCAAGGATGTCCCCCATTTAAGTGCTAATTTGACTCAAACATTCTTAACCATGGAGTTTATCCCAAGATCGAAACCACTTTGTTTTCTACCCCATTTTCTATGTGGGTTCAATTTCTTGAGGGGAACTCCATGGTTAACCATGATTTAGTTGGATTAGTACTAGGATGGGTGACCTCTCAAAAAGACCCAATGCTTCAATCTTGTCAGCATCACCTAGATGCAATGAGTACTAAGTGGACCATTCTGTTAGAAATGAAAGCAACACTACTTCATTGGAAATCTGATTCAATATAATTTTCAACAATCTTTAACTGTGTGTTATTAATGGAGATTGTAACACATAAACAAAACTATGCTTCACAGAAATGCAAAATCAGAAATATGAACACATAACACAATGTTTAACATGGAGAAAACCCTTTTGGGTAAAAAACTCCACACAGGAAAGAGGCCCAATGTTTGTATTAATCTAAAAATAATTTACAATACAACAACACTTCAACTCTCTCCACCAGTCTTCAATCTAACAACATTTTAGCAACACCTGAGTACCTAAAATCTGTATTACAGTAACTAATACATGGCAAATACTTATAGAAACATTTTCTAACTCATCATATGCATTCACCTTCTCTCTCCTAAGATTCTCCAACCTGTAAACATTAATTACCATCTTACAAGCATCTTACACTTGTCCAAAAATAGCCATGCAAAGGTTGGAGGCCAAAGGTTGGAGGCCCAAGACTAAATCTGGCCTCTTACAACATCTTATGACAGGTCATAACTGTCATAGATTCCACAAAAGATTATCTTTCCAAGATAGGAACCTTGGGCTAAATATAGCAAATATACAACTAACATATCTGTCATATGCGTCATAGAATCACAAAATCTTATGACAACTTCCAGTTGTCATAGATTTACTCACTAAACATTATGACAGTTGTCATACATGCCAAAAATAGTATATTCCTCAAGGGAGCATGCCTATCCTCATTTACTATGAGTTTTTATATTCGCCAACTATAAATGTCACTCCGTAACTGCCGCCGGTAACTCTGAAATTATAAATGTCAATGAGACTACCTCATTCCCTTATGGGTAATTACAAATAACAAATAATAAATAGAATAAAATACAATATTGGAATTTACAAGGTTAATGGTACCTTATTCCAACATTCTGCCACTTGACATTATACATTGTAAATTAACCCATAGAAAAACAAATGAAAAATAATCAAGCACTAGAAACAAGGCCCATGGCCTCTCTGCACCACATGAACTTCTCTGTGCTCACATGCTTGGTCAATGAATCTGTAACCTGAGTGTCTATCTTCTTTAGTTCAATCTGTCCATTTGCAACCAGCTCTTGAACAAAGTGATACTGAACATCAACATGCTTAGTTCAAGCATGATACATAGGATTTTTGGCCAAACTTATAGCACTCTGGCTATCACAACCAATCTGAATGATCCTGCAATCAAAACCAATGCCTATACACAATCTCCTTAACCAAACTACCTCCTTAGAGACATGAGTAGCATCCATATACTCTGCTTCTATAGTGGACAAAGCAATCGTGGGCTGCCTCTTACTCATCCAACTCACTGCACCTCCAAACAGAGTAAACACATAGCCACTAGTGGCCCTTCGACTATCCAAGTCACCTGCCCAATTTGCATCAACAAAACTCTGTATGTCCAAAGATTTATCAGCACTATCAGTACCAGAATAAATGGAACAATGATTAGGAGTACCTGCAAGATATTTAAACACCATCTTCGTATAGTTCCAATGCTATCTACCAGTGTTAGACATAAATCTACTCAAAACTCCCACTGCTTGGGCAATATCTGGTCTAGTGCAAACCATTGCATACATCAAACTCACTACAGCACTAGCATATGGCACATTAGACATATCCTCAAGATCATCCTCAGTCTTTGGACACATATCTAATGAAATCTTATTACCAATGGGTAAAGGAACTCTAACTGAATTACAGTCCTGCAAACTAAACCTCTACAAAATAGTATTCACATACTTACTTTGTGACAACCAAAGCTTTCTGTTAACTTTGTCCCTCCTGATCTCCATTCCCAAAATATACCTTGCAGCACCAAGATCCTTCATCTCAAATGCATCTGAAAGTTGGGCTTTAAACTCACTGACCATACCCTTAGTATTGCTAAAAACAACATGTCATCAACATACAAAGCAATAACCAGTATAGAATCATCAACACAATGAATGTAAACACAATGATCCTCCTCGCTTCTAACAAAACCCAATTTCAAAACAAATGAGTCAAACTTTTGATACCACATTTTGGGGGACTGTTTTAGACCATAAAGAGACCTCTTTAACCTGCAAACCCAATGTTCTTTTCCTTTTACCTCAAAACTTGTAGGTTGTTGCATATAAATTTCTTCTTCAAGATCTCCATGCAAGAACATAGTCTTAACATCCATTTGCTCAATCTCCCAATCATAAGTTGTAGCAATAGATAAGAGAAATCTAATAGAAGACAATTTAGCAACAGGAGATAATATCTCACCAAAATCAACTCCCTCTCTCTGGGAGTAGCCCTTGGCTACCAGTCTAGCCTTGTACTTCTCTAAAGACCCATTTGCTCCAAGCTTCTTCTTGAAGACCCGCTTACAACCTATGGCCTTTCTTCTTTTGGGCAAATGAACAAGATCCCAGGTGTTATTATGGTCTAAAGCTATCATCTCCTCTTGCATGGCTAGCTGCCAAGACTCACTATCATCTGCAGAAATAGCTTCCCTGTAGGATCTAGGTTCATCGTTAGTACTCAATAAAGCATATACACAATGGAAATCTGGTGGGCTATACCTGTCAACTAGATTCTATTGTCTTGTGGATCTCCTCAAGGGTGGAGTAAGAGACTCTACTTGTTCTTCTGCATGATCATCTGTACCAACTTCTTTTGTCACAACAGATTCATCTTCATTAGGACTACTTGAATCATCTTCTTCTTCTTCACCCCCTAATCCATAATTTTGTTCTTCTTGAGGTGCATCTTGCTGCTCTAACTCAAATTACACCTTCTTTACCTTTTCATCTTTTTCTTTTGGTTGCTCAAGTTCATAAATAGCTCTAAGTTCCCTGATAATAACATCTCTAGAAAGATAATCTTGTGGGTTAGTGGATTCCAAAGCTTATAACCTTTGACATTAACACCATATCCAATGAATGTACTCTTTTCAGCCTTTGGATCCAACTTAGATCACTTTTCCTTAGGCACATGAACAAAAGCCTCACAACCAAAAACCCTTAAATGTGAAATAGAAGGTTTCTTACCTATCCACACTTCATAAGGTCTCGAATCGAGAGCCTTACAAGGAGATATGTTTATCAAGTAGCAAGCAGTACACACAACCTCTGCCCAAAAGCATATATCCAATTGTGCATCACTAAGCATACTTCTGGCCCTTTCCATAATTGTTCAGTTCATCCTTTCTGCAACACTATTTTGTTGTGGTGTATATGGAGTTGTCTTTTGTCTGATTATACCTGCATGCTTGCAAAACTCATCAAATTCCTTAGAGCAATATTCCCTTCCATTGTTAGATCTTAATATTTTTATCTTTAAACCTAATTGGTTCTCTACTAAGACTTTAAATTCCTTAAACTTAGTGAAAACTTTAGATTTATGCTTCATAAAATAAATCCATGTAAATCTGGATACATCATCAATGAAGGTTACAAAATAATGAGATTTTTTGATAGATTCATTATCCACAGGTCCAAACACATCCATATGAATAATCTCTAATTTCTCTTTTGCTCTATTGCTTCCTGAAGGAAATGATTTTCTGTTTTGTTTACCAAACACACAATGCTCACAGAAATCAAAGTGCTCATCAGAATAAGAGAAACCATCCAACAAATTTTTATTCTCAATATTTTTCAATACATTATTACTTGTGTGGCCTAATCTACGGTGCCACAACATACATGTATTTTCAGTAGTGGCCTCAAATACATAGGAGGCATTACAAATTGTAGTGGCTTCAAGCTTAAATAAGTTCCTGAATCTCTTCCCTTTTGCTACCACCAAGTTCCCTCTCACCAATCTGCAACCATGCTTGTCAAATGTCACATGCATTCCCAAATTATTCAACTTCAAAACTGAAATCAGATTTCTAGCTAATCCAGGAACATGCAAAACACCAAGGAGGGTTTTAATCCTCTCATCACTAAAACACAACAATACCTTTCCTTTCCCAACAATCGGATATGTAGAGTTGTCACCAAGGTAGATATTACTTCCATCATATTCTTCATATGAGGAGAACCATTCCTTATGCGGGGTCATATGAAATGAGCATCCTAAGTCAATCAACCAGTGATCATTAGAAACAAGATTACATGCAGAAAGTAAAACTTCTTCACCTACATTTGAGGACTTATCTTAAGTACTCTCCCACTGTTTCTTGGGATTTCTGCACTCCTTCACATGTCCCCTTTTACCACAGTTCTAACACTTAACTCTGTTCTTTTTACTAGGAGTCTTAGACCGGCCCTTAGACTTGTCTGTAGCCTCTTTTTGATCTCCTTTAGGTCCTCTTTCCTTAGACCTTCCCCTGACATTGAGAGCATCCCCTGAACTATCTAAACTTTTCTTCCTTAATTCCTGTGACAGTAGCACTGAAACAAGAGCATCCAACTTTAGATACATGAGGTTAGCAGTGATAGCAAGGATAACATTCTCCCAAGACTCAAGTAAAGAACAAAGAAGTAAGATACATTAATCTTCCTCACTAACCTCAACATCTACTGAATCAAGCTGACTCACTAACAAATTAAAATAATTTAAATGCTTTGCTGCTGATTCACCTTCTCACATTTTCATAGAAAATAATTTTCTTTTTAAATAAAGTTTATTTACCATACTCTTGGCTTGATAGATCTCATCCAACCATTTCCACAACTTGTATGCAGTCTCTTCCTTTGTGACATTCAATAGGATAGAGTCTGAAAGACACAACGGGATGGTTCCTCGTGCCTTCTTATCCAATCTATCCCACTCATCTTGAGAGACATCGTTAGGTTTCTTCTCTTTTTAGACAGCCAACCATTGGTTTCTTTCTTCCAACAAATCTTCCATTTTCAGCTTCCACAAATCATACCCCGTTCTGTTGAACTTCTCAATATCCATTTGAGAGGTTGATGTAGTGGTGGATGTAGCCATAATAACAACACAAGATCTACAAAACAAATGCAACCAAATCTCCCATTGCAGCTATAGCTTCCACACTACCACCCAAGAGTTAAAGCTGGCCAGGCTCTGATACCAAATGTTAGAAATGAAAGCAACACTACTTCAATGGAAATCTGATTCAATATGAATTTCAGCAATCTTTAACTGTGTGTTATTAATGGAGATTGTAACACAAAAATAAAACTATGCTTCACAGAAATGTAAAATCAGAAATATGAACACATAACACAATGTTTAACATGGAGAAAACCCTTTCAGGTAAAAAACTCGACACAGGAAAGAGGCCCAATGTTTGTATTAATCTAAAAATAACTTACAATACAACAACACTTCAACTCTCTCCACTAGTCTTCAATCTGACAGCATTCCGGCAACACTCGAGTACCTAAAATCTATGTTACAGCAACTAATACATGGCAAATATTTATAGAAACATTTTTTAACTCATCTTAGGCATTCACCTTCTCTCTCATAAGATTCTCCAACCTGTAAACATTAATTACCATCTTACAAGCATCATACACTTGTCCAAAAATAGCCATGCAAAGGTTGGAGGTCCAAGACTAAATTTGGCCTCTTACAACATCTTATGACATGTCATAAATGTCATAGATTCCACAAAAGAGTATCTTTCCAAGATAGAAACCTTGAGCTAAATATAGAAAATATATAACTAACATATTCGTCATATGCGTCATAGAATCACAGAATCTTATGACAACTTGTAGCTGTCATAGATTTACTCACCAAACATTATGATAGTTGTCATACATGCCAAAATAAAATGTATCATTTTATAATTTATTATGCTATATATTTTATATATAAAAAAATTATATATTAAGACTATATTTATTATTATAAAATTTTATTTTTATAATATAAATTATTAATTATTTCAATATAATATAATATTATAAAATATATTTTAATTAAATACATTTATTATTTAAATATATACTTATTTTATACTTAAAAATATACTACCATCTAAAGTACGTGACGGCGCAGCAGCGTACACCCGTGGAAAACCGTTGCGAAGGCCCCATAGACACAGCCGTTTTACCATATGCTAGAGTACATTATTGCATACGTGGGAACAGGACGATGTTTTCCCGCTTCAATTGACTTGACGGTGTTTCCTTTTGTTTCGCCAGTCACTACAAAATTTAATGCCGTGCTACTCTTGATGAATATCCTGACAAATTTAATGACTTTTGATGTCGTATCCTGCAATAGAAGCCGTTACTGGTACATCAATCTTGAAATGGTTGTAGTTACGTCTTCATTAATTTTTTCTCTTTTGTGGACTATATTTGAATATCCCCAATGGAATGGTTGTGGTTATTCTTGATGTCATATTCTGCGATACAAGGTTTTCTGCGGTCAAGTGTATGCCTGTTTTTCTTTGTTTCAATGAGAACATCAATCTTGGAATGGTTGTAGTTACGTCTTCATTAATTTTTTCTTTTTATGGACTATATTTGAATATCCCCAATGGAATGGTTGTGGTTACTCTTGATGTCATATTCTACAATACAAGTCATTACTGAAGTTTTCCACGGTCACGTGTATGCCAGTTTTTCTTGCCAGTTTTTCTTTGTTTCAATCTTGGAAACAAAGAAAAACTATATTTAAATTGGTTTTGTGGACTATATTTAAATTTTGAAATCTTATCTTTGAAACTGCTTTTGAATTCTCAATCCAACAAAATAGTTGTAGTTACGTCTACATTCATTTTTTCTTTTTGTTGAGTTTCAGATATTTTTAAATTAGTATGAAACTACTTCTAAATTCCTAATCCAACCAAATAGGTCACTTTTTGAATTATTTCCCTGATTTGAGTCCACAAATAGAAATCTCAACCAAATGCTCATCCCTTCTCTTTCAATAATTGAATGGTCAAAATTGGAAGTTTCATCGCTGGTGAGTCTTTCAATTAAAGTTCAGTCAAAATCTTTGGGATACTATTAATTTAATTTCCCAGGGAATGAATGCTCCACATATTTTTTCTATATTCTTTCCATCTTCCTTCTTTAATTTAAAAGAGGCTTGTATGAATTGCATTTTTTAGCTTTAGGTGAACAATTTGTAATAAGAGGAAGACAAATGGAGGCACATGTTCTACTGAAAATGTTTGACTTGTAATTCTTATTTATCTACACTGCCATCCCAATATCGAATGATAATAAAGGAAGCAAATATTATTTTATGGGTAAAAATACTTCTACATTAATTTATTTAAGTTAATTAAATACATCTAATTATAAATATATAGATTAATTTAGAAAAACATAATTGGAATTGATAATTTGTCATGTATTTAAAAATTAGAACAACTTTTTTGTAAATAACCATTAAAGTATGACACATATTTGAAGTTATTTGTTTCAGGGTGAAGGTTCACAATTGAATGTTTCTACATTCAACATGTTACAATTTTATAAGTTAAATAGTTCAACTAGTACATTTTGTGCACTCAACTTAAGGAGATTTAAGCTTTTGCAGTGCTATTTATGCACTTGCTATCAACCTATGTGATGGGCCATTTACCATCCCTCTTGTATAATGAACCTATTTCTAAATAATTAATTTGTTTACCATAACATGTAATGCATTAGTTTGAAAAGATACTTCATCATTCTTAGTTTAATTCTTTTAAAGGAATTGTCCCAACTAACCAGTTTGTATTCAAGAAAAAATCTATTAATGTTACCAATTTGTTCTTCATAAACTCCTTAAGTAATATCAAATTAATTGTATGTTTTTGCATATCTAGATGTTAATTTTGTAGTTGTTTAATGCAATAATATATAAAGTTTGTAGATTTAAATCTTTCCTGCTCCAAATCTATAATTTTAACCATCATATAGTCCAATAGAATCTTCTATATTTATGGAATTACATAACAATGATATTTTATTAGGATTCAATTGTGAACTTTTGAGCCAAACTTAGTGACCCATTTTTCATAAGTAGTGATTCACATGAATCCATCTCTCATGAGCATGAATAGTCCATTTAACACTCATTGCATCTAGATGATCTTTTCATAGGAGTGAAGCATCGAGATTACCAAGGATGTCCCCCATTTAAGTGCTAATTTGACTCAAACATTCTTAACCATGGAGTTTATCCCAAGATCAAAACCACTTTGTTTTCTACCCCATTTTCTATGTGGGTTCAATTTCTTGAGGGGAACTCCATGGTTAACCATGATTTAGTTGGATTAGTACTAGGATGGGTGACCTCTCAAAAAGACCCAATGCTTCAATCTTGTCAGCATCACCTAGATGCAATGAGTACTAAGTGGACCATTCTGTTAGAAATGAAAGCAACACTACTTCATTGGAAATCTGATTCAATTTAAATTTCAACAATCTTTAACTATGTGTTATTAATGGAGATTGTAACACACAAACAAAACTATGCTTCACAAAAATGCAAAATTAGAAATATGAACACATAACACAATGTTTAACGTGGAGAAAACCCTTTTGGGTAAAAAACTCCACACAGGAAAGAGGCCCAATGTTTGTATTAATTTAAAAATAATTTACAATACAACAACACTTCAACTCTCTCCACCAGTCTTCAATCTGACAACATTTTGGCAACACCTGAGTACCTAAAATCTGTATTGCAGCAACCAATACATGGCAAATACTTATAGAAACATTTTCTAACTCATCTTATGCATTCACCTTCTCTCTCCTAAGATTCTCCAACCTATAAATATTAATTACCATCTTACAAGCATCTTACACTTGTCCAAAAATAGCCATGCAAAGGTTGGAGGCCAAAGGTTGGAGGCCCAAGACTAAATCTGGCCTCTTACAGCATCTTATGACGGGTCATAACCGTCATAGATTCCACAAAAGATTATCTTTCCAAGATAGGAACCTTGGGCTAAATATAGCAAATATACAACTAACATATCTGTCATATGCGTCATAGAATCACAAAATCTTATGACAACTTGCATTTGTCATAGATTTACTCACTAAACATTATGATAGTTGTCATACATGCCAAAAATAGTATATTTCTCAAGGGAGCACGCCTATCCTCATTTACTATGAGTTTTTATATTTGCCAACTATAAATGTCACTCCGTAACTACCGCCGGTAACTCTGAAATTACAAATGTCAATGAGACTACCTCATTCCCTTATGGGTAATTACAAATAACAAATAATAAATGGAATAAAATACAATATTAGAATTTACAAGGTTAATGGCACCTTATTCCAACATTCTGCCACTTGACATTATACATTGTAAATCAACCCATAGAAAAACAAATAAAAAATAATCAAGCACTAGAAACAAGGCCCATGGCCTCTTTGCACCACATGAACTTCTCTGTGCTCACATGCTTGGTCAATGAATCTGTAACCTGAGTGTCTATCTTCTTTAGCTCAATCTGTCCATTTCCAACCAACTCTCGAACAAAGTGATACTGAACATCAACATGCTTAGTTCGAGCATGATACATAGGATTTTTGGCCAAACATATAGCACTCTGGCTATCACAACCAATCTGAATGATCCTACAATCAAAACCAATGCCTATACACAATCTCCTCAACCAAACTACCTCCTTAGAGACATGAGTAGTAGCCATATACTCTGCTTCTGTAGTGGACAAAGCAATGGTGGGCTGCCTCTTACTCATCCAACTCACTGCACCTCCAAACAGAGTAAACACATAGCCACTAGTGGCCCTTCGACTATCCAAGTCACCTACCCAATCTGCATCAACAAAACTCTGTATGTCCAAAGATTTATCAGCACTATCAGTACCAGAATAAAAGAAACAATGATCAGGAGTACCTACAAGATATTTAAACACCCTCTTCGTATAGTTCCAATGCTGTCTACCAGGGTTAGACATAAATCTGCTCAAAACTCCCACTGCTTGGGCAATATCTGGTCTAGTGCAAACCATTGCATACATCAAACTCACTATAGCACTAGCATATGGCACATTAGACATATCCTCAAGATCATCCTCAGTCTTTGGACACATATCTAATGAAATCTTATTACCAATGGGTAAAGGAACTCTAACTGGATTACAGTCCTACAAACTAAACCTCTGCAAAATAGTATTCACATACTTACTTTGTGACAACCAAAGCTTTCTGTTAACTTTGTCCCTCCTGATCTCCATTCCCAAAATATACCTTGCAGCACCAATGTAACATCCACGTTCTAAAACATAGTAAAAACCAAAAATTTCACCATAAAGTAACTTTACAAGGTAAAAATGAGACAAAAAATTTTTCTTCTATTCAACATAAAGTCGAGTAACTACAATTACAAGATATCTCATTACAAATTCAATAAACCATATTGACTTACTCTAGTACAATGTTTACAATAATAAATCAATCATAAATACCTGAATCAGATAATGTTTTACTTAGTCTCAATAAACACAAGTCTCAATAATATACTGCATCCGGAATTCTGACATTCTTATCGCAAGCCTCGACATGTCTTCTGCTAGAGAGAGAGAGAGAGTATCTTTCCAGTGATTTACCTCCAACCACAGACCATCGGTCTCCCGCACTCCTTCCTAACCGGAAGTGGCCCTTCCCTTCACAAGAAGTATAGACCAAGGAGACCAGTGGTAATTTGCCTTTCCGAGTACATAGTGTTCTATCTTACACAACTCTATCTATCATACAACCCTAGATACCCTCTAGCTAAGTATGATTCCCGATAGGATGTGCAATCCAGATATAGTGAACCGACAATGCATGCAGAGACATATGCATTACTATGGCCATAGTTTTCAATATAAATTAACGTTTGCAATGAACGATGTCATACTGTTCACCCACTCCAACTCGACTTGGATACTATCATATTCCTACAGTTCGACTTGGTCATCTTTGTTTAACTTATGAAGTATGATGTTTGAACAATTGAGTCTTCCCAACCCATACATGTTTTCTACACTGTCTATAATCCATAGACCTGTTCAACTTTCTTTCTTTATGAGGACTCTCATTGCTTCATCGCAATTCCTGAGGTCCATGACTTTTGTCTCATAATAAATATAGATGGACTAATTATGACTAAGATGATAACCTTACCTAGGTTAAGCAATATAGTCTTGGAAACTAATTTCCCTTAAGTAAGACTCATTACACATAGTCAAGGCACAAGACCCTTCCATCACGGTCTAAATAATGATCTCAATGTCGTAATATAAAATTACCATATTTAGATTAAGTCAAGGTTTAACTAAAGAGCTTTATCCAACACCAATCTAGTCTTTCTGACTTAGGTGAAAACACAAAACGCTTTCGTTGCTCGATTATTCATTATGGATTGACTATCCACTCTTATGTTTCTCTCTTTGGATCTTTGTAACATTTGAGATTCACTCCTTGTTGACAAGTAATAGCTTAGAGAAGTGGTGATATAAAGATATAATGATTTTAATGTTTGCCTAACCGTTTAATGGTACCTCTTGCATACTTGCAAAGTCTGAGGCTTACGACTTGTATTTCAAATCGACTTGTATCTTCACAAATAGATTATCCCTTCCTAAGGTTAATCATGGTTGACTAGTAACAATTCTCATTCCAACAAGATAGATATGAACATTTACTAAATTAGGGTTCCCGACACATTAATGTCTACTCACGAAATGAGTTCACCCACTTGTAAGCTCAATAAAACATCCTTGATAACCTCAAGATGTTTGAAAATCTTCATGCATTAACACATGGCGTTGGGGTTTACTCATCTTTCTACAAGCTCATGGGAACATCTCCATTTACATGATGAATGAACGGTTTCCTAGCATATCAATTTTTCAAATAACGCTATACCTTGTTATAACAATCTCTAAATTATACCATTGTTTATTTCACCCATTCATGAGTGGGCACTAATCCAAACCTTGTTGTTTTCAGAAAGAGGTTACTACAAACCAATTTATGGAACAAAAATATTCTCGCACCTAAGTTTATAATTAAACAATCTAAGGAGTCTTCTTCGACTGTCGCTCATCGACTGTTGATCCATCGATTGTCGATCCTTCGACATAGCTTCCTCTATGACATTATGAATGGTTTTCACAATAAACCAAAACATAGACTACGAAAACTCGAAGGCCCCAAGTTAAAGTTTAAGGATTCATAAAGGCCTTCTAAGAACTATGCCCTTGAGACTTGATCTTTCTAAGCTAGAGCTTCTTTGGGCTTTGTTGAGCTTGCAATTGAGCTAGTGCCCATAACAGAAAATGGCAATCTTTTCTTTACAGAACAAAAAAAAAATTGTAGAAGAAAAATATATTTCTTCTAGAGTTTAAAACATCTCATAACCTTTCCCATGTTATAGATGAGGTCATAATAAGGAATAGTTTAGATAAAAGTAGAGAATTTGACTCAAAGTTTTACATCTGAGGTCGTCTTTCTCACTGACTACTCACGTACCTAATGGCCTCTAATTATTGGCTTGTATTCACATGAATACTATTAATAAAACAAAACATACTTAAATAATGGTTTGCTTACAATGATGATCTTATTGTTCATAAGAAAAACTCGAGGTATCATACTCATACTAGGCCCTCTCTGTATGAGATTCAAGGCCTCTTTGGTCTGAAGACATTTGGCCCGTATTTGTAAGACTTAAGTGCAAATATATACAGAGTTATGTTATTATGTTTTAACACGAAAACAATGCATAATCTAAATCTCTTTTTGCTTGCCCATTAAGACAAACAAATCCTCATTAGCTATCTAACTCCTTATGCCAATAAATTTTTTTTTCTAAAAACTAGAATAAAAAGTCGACCTTTTAGTCTTATTAAGAGGGCAACTCCATAGTCTTTCACCTCTAATTTTATCGACTAAAATGAAGGGTTTTAAAAACGTAAAAACTTACAAACCCATGAAGAATATCATATATTTCAGATTACCCTTATCACGGCATGGTAAGTTTTCTCTGTCAGATTTCAGGTTGTAAAGATATTCACAGTCACTCATAGTAAGCTTTATTAAACCTAGAATTCTTAACCTTTACTCAGCATAACAATAGGCTTTGAGAATTCATTACGGGGTGCAGTACAGCGTTGGGTGGAAAATGTGTCATTGCACCATTATAAAACGTTCAACACACAGCTTTAGTTATCAACAAATAACTCCCTACATTTTTGGCAAAACTACAATTCAATATAGTGTAGAAAAACGCAGCTTATAACTTTACAACAGAAATCTAAGTCTGCACAATGAAAACAGAAGAGAACCTGAAAACGAACTCTACAGATCGCTTACAAACTAGCCCGGATACAAGATAATCCTCAGTCGTTCCTCTTCAGCTTTTTCCTCAGTCGTTCCCCCTTCTCTATTCTTCGAACTCCTCCCCTTAAGCCTACCCCTGGCGTAGGAAAGTCACCGCTTGGCAAAAACATCCGCCATGTCTAAAAAAAAAATCCCGTATATCCCCCATATCAGCCTCGATTTCTAGCTTTTCTTTTCCCCATACAACAGCAGAACCGACGCCATTTAAGCACTCTCCACCATCAGTAAATGCAGTTTTCTCCACCGTTTCAAACTTTAGAAAAGACGGCACAGTTCTACAGAGTTAAAAATTGTAATCCCCAAAAACTCGCATAGCTCTGATTATTACGAAGTATCCAGATGTGTATTCCCCTCTCACAGTTCGAAGCCACCCATTTGGAAAAATGGTCTCCTTCCTCCCAAACACACAACGATCCCCTATCTTCCCCCTTCTACCGCGTCATTTCTCCACGACCCAACACTTAATATCCACTCACACAGTCAGAGTGAGTTTCCTCCCATTGCGGCATCCTCTGTGGAGTTTTTGTTTAAACAACCTCACTGTCTTCCGTCTCTCTTCAAACAGAATGGCAACCTCTAAGATTCCCATCGTGAAGAAAACATAAAAAATGGTCTTTTTCAGTGGTTTACTAGTTTCTAACAACAGCAGAACCGATGCCTCCCCATGCCCACGATGAAGAAGCACTCGAGCATTTACTCTGCCGTTCCACTTTATCCTCCCGTTTAACCTCCTACCGTCCACCGTAAGGAGGTTTCCCTACCAACCTTTCTGCCATTTTTTTTGCTCCTAAACCACCGCATCACTACTGCCCATGAACAACTGACATAACTCCCCCTTGAGGCTCACAAAACGTTCCTCTTATTACTCCTTCCCACTCTCACCGCTAGCAGCAATGAAAATAGGAAATGATGTGGTCCATTCTCATTCAGTTTTCAACCGAATCCCCCAAATTACTAGCAATGTCTGACACCTATTTTTTTTGAAAGGCACCAAAATGCGGGGAAGTTACTAAGTGAAGAATTAATACCTCATTCCCTCTTTGAAAGAGGTCAACACCCACATTAACCACTCATTGCTCCTTTTAATAAACACTTAAAGTGGTTCGCCCCCACCACTCAAAGTAATGAAAGCTCTCCTACACTTAAGCTTATGGTTTAATGGTTAAACAATTATGTCCTCATCATGGATTTCTCCTATGAATAGATAGGAACATTTTAGAGGACATTGAGGTAGTAATAGCCACAATATGTTAGCAGATTCCCTCTTCATTATATCCCTAATTTAGAATAAATAGTCATGATATGAACAATAATAGTCCTTGTCTATATTTAATCTTTGATCAAAATCTATTAATAATAATAAATAGTCAAAAAGCTTACGAGCGATGTGATAGGGTCGAGCTTGTCTCCCCTTCACAGGCCCCCAATAAATCATGACTACTTGACTTGACAAAATCATCGTAAGTCGCTTATTGTGGACAAAACTCATGTATTCTTTACTTGACGAAACCGTCTTGACGTAAAGATTCGTTTATATCACATCAAGAGACTCTAATAAAATAAAAGAACCATTTTACAACGATTACAACGTAATATCTACGTAAAACGTAAATAACCATAGTTCATGTCCAAATGACGTCGTTAATGCTTCTAACGACTATGACGGATTACTACGACTTTCGAATATTCGAAAGGTATCGAATACCTAATGATTGGGTTCAAGTAAACTGACGAGTTAAGGCTTACCTCTCACAACACGTTGGTTCACACTTTTGTTACACATCATACTCATCTTGGCAAATAGACCACTTGTAATCCATGGTCTATCTTTCTCTTCTCGAAAGATACTCTCTCTCTCTTCTCTGAGAGTTGATAACCTGTAATCCTGTTTTCACTTGTCATCACACAATAAGAGATCAGTGTATCATTAATCAAAATAAATCAAATCTCATCATATAGATATAAAATCGACAATAACATAATCAGTTCCATGATTTCCTAAATGATATCCAATATAATTCCATGTCAAATCCTGTCGTAAGTCTATAACATCACAACAAATTTACTTATGCCCAAGTAAAAAGTAAAAGTAAAGCAAGTTAGAAAATAGGGATGTAACAACCAAGATCCTTCATCTCAAATGCACCTAAAAGTTGGGCTTTAAACTCACTGACCATACCCTTAGTATTGCTGAAAAATAACATGTCATCAACATACAAAGCAATAACCAATATAGAATCATCAACATAATGAATGTAAACACAATGATCCTCCTCACTTCTAACAAAACCCAATTTCAAAACAAATAAGTCAAACTTTTGATACCACATTCTGGGGGACTGTTTAGACCATAAAGAGACCTCTTTAACCTGCAAACCCAATGTTCTTTTCCTTTACCTCAAAACCTGTAGGTTGTTGCATATAAATTTCTTCTTCAAGATCTCCATGCAAGAACATAGTCTTAACATCCATTTGCTCAATCTCCCAATCATAAGTTGCAACAATGGATAAGAGAAATCTAATAGAAGACAATTTAGCAACAGGAGAGAATATCTCACCAAAATCAACTCCCTCTCTCTGGGAGTAGCCCTTGGCTACTAGTCTAGCCGTGTACTTCTCTAATGACCCATTTGCTCCAAGCTTCTTCTTGAAGACCCGCTTACAACCTATGGCCTTTCTTCTTTTGGGAAAATGAACAAGATCCCAGGTGTTATTATGGTCTAAAGCCATCATCTCCTCTTGCATGGCTAGCTGCCAAGACTCACTATCATCTACAGAAATAGCTTCCCTGTAGGATCTAGGTTCATCGTTAGTACTCAATAAAGCATATACACAACAGAAATCTGGTGGGCTATACCTGTCAACTGGATTCTATTATCTTGTGGATCTCCTCAAGGGTGGAGTAAGAGACTCTACTTGTTCTTTTGCATGATCATCTGTACCAACTTCTTTTGTCACAACAGATTCATCTTCATTAGGACTACTCGAATCTTCTTCTTCTTCTTCACCCCCTAATCCATAATTTTGTTCTTCTTGAGGTGCATCTTGCTGCTCTAACTCAAAGTACACCTTCTTTACCTTTTCATCTTTTTCTTTTGGTTGCTCAAGTTCATAAATAGCTCTAAGTTCCCTGATAATAACATCTCTAGAAAGATAATCTTGTGGGTTAGTGGATTCCAAAGCTTATAACCTTTGACATTATCACCATATCCAGTGAATGTACTCTTTTCAGCCTTTGGATCCAACTTAGATCGCTTTTCCTTAGGCACATGAACAAAAGCCTCACAACCAAAAACCCTTAAAAGTGAAATAGAAGGTTTCTTACCTATCCACACTTCATAAGGTGTCGAATCAAGAGCCTTACAAGGAGATATGTTTATCAAGTAGCAAGCAGTACACAACCTCTGCCCAAAAGCATATATCCAACTGTGCATCACTAAGCATACTTCCGGCCCTTTCCATAATTATTCAGTTCATCCTTTCTGGAACACTATTTTGTTGTGGTGTATATGGAGTTGTCTTTTGTCTGATTATACCTGCATGCTTGCAAAACTCATCAAATTCCTTAGAGAAATATTCCCCTCCATTGTTAGATCTTAATATTTTTATCTTTAAACCTGATTGGTTCTCTACTAAGACTTTAAATTCCTTAAACTTAGTGAAAACTTTAGATTTATGCTTCATAAAATAAATCCATGTAAATCTGGATACATCATCAATGAAGGTTACAAAATAATGAGATTTTATGATAGATTCATTATCCACAGGTCCAAACACATCCATATGAATAATCTCTAATTTCTCTTTTACTCTATTGCTTCCTGAAGGAAATGATTTTTTGTTTTGTTTACCAAACACACAATGCTCACAGAAATCAAAGTGCTCATCAAAATAGGAGAAACCATCCAACAAATTTTTATTCTTAATATTTTTTAATACATTAGTACTTGTGTGGCCCAATCTACGGTGCCACAACATACATGTATTTTCAGTAGTGGCCTCAAATACATAGGAGGCATTACAAACTGTAGTGGCTTCAAGCTTAAATAAGTTCCTGAATCTCTTCCCTTTTGCTACCACCAAGTTCCCTCTCACCAATCCGCAACCATGCTTGTCAAATGTCACATGCATTCCCAAATCATTCAACTTCAAAACTAAAATCAGATTTCTAGCTAATCCAGGAACATGCAAAACACCAAGGAGGGTTTTAATCCTCTCATCACTGAAACACAACAATATATTTCTTTTCCCGACAATCAGATATGTAGAGTTGTCACCAAGGTAGATATTACCTCCATCATATTCTTCATATGAGAAGAACCATTCCTTATACGGGGTCATATGAAATGAGCATCCTAAGTCAATCAACCAGTGATCATTAGAAACAAGATTACATGCAGAAAGTAAAATTTCTTCACCTACATTTGAGGACTTATCCGAAGTACTCTCCCACTGTTTCTTGGGATTTCTACACTCCTTCTTCACATGTCCCCTTTTACCGCAATTCCAACACTTAACTCTATTCTTTTTACGAGGAGTCTTAGACTGGCCCTTAGACTTGTCCGTAGCCCCTTTTTGATCTCCTTTAGGTCCTCTTTTCTTAGACCTTCCCCTGACACTAAGAGCATCCCCTGAACTATCTAAACTTTTCTTCCTTAATTCCTGTGACAGTAGCACTGAAACAAGAGCATCCAACTTCAGATCCATGAGGTTAGTAGTGATAGTAAGGATAACATTCTCCCAAGACTCAGGTAAAGAACAAAGAAGTAAGATACTTTAATCTTCCTCACTAAACTCAACATCTACTGAATCAAGCTGACTCACTAACAAATTAAAAGAATTCAAATGCTCTGCCGCTGATTCACCTTCTCGCATTTTCATAGAAAATAATTTTTTTTTAAATAAAGTTTATTTACCATACTCTTGGCTTGATAGATCTCACCCAACCATTTCCACAACTTGTATGCAGTCTCTTCCTTTGCGACATTCAATAGGACAGAGTCTAAAAGACACAACCGGATGGTTCCCCGTGTCTTCTTATCCAATCTATCCCAATCATCTTAAGAGACATCGTCAAGTTTCTTCTCTTTTTGGACAGCCAACTATTGGTTTCTTTCTTCCAACAAATGTTCCATTTTCAGCTTCCACAAATCATACCCTGTTCTGTTGAACTTCTCAATATCCATTTGAGAGGTTGATGTAGTGGTGGATGCAGCCATAATAACAACACAAGATCTACAAAACAAATACAACCAAATCTCCCATTGCAGGTACATCTTCCACACTACCACCCAAGAGTTAAAGCTGGCCAGACTCTAATACCAAATGTTAGAAATGAAAGCAACACTACTTCAATGGAAATTTGATTCAATATAAATTTCAGCAATCTTTAACTGTGTGTTAATAATGGAGATTGTAACACAAAAATAAAACTATGCTTCACAGAAATGCAAAATCAAAAATATGAACACATAACACAATGTGTAATGTGGAGAAAACCCTTTCAGGTAAAAAACTTGACATAGGAAAGAGGTCTAATATTTGTATTAATCTGAAAATAATTTACAATACAACAACACTTCAACTCTCTCCACTAGTCTTCAATCTGACAGCATTCCGGTAGCACCCGAGTACCTAAAATCTATGTTACAGCAACTAATACATGGTAAATACTTATAGAAACATTTTCTAACTCATCTTATGCATTCACCTTCTCTCTCCTAAGATTCTCCAACTTGTAAACATTAATTACCATCTTACAAGCATCTTACACTTGTCCAAAAATAGCCATGCAAAGGTTGGAGGTCCAAGACTAAATCTGGCCTCTTACAACATCTTATGACGTGTCATAAACGTCATAGATTCTACAAAAGAGTATCTTTCCAAGATAGAAACCTTGGGCTAAATATAGAAAATATACAACTAACATATCCGTCATATGTGTCATAGAATCACAGAATCTTATGACAACTTGCAGCTATCATAGATTTACTCACCAAACATTATGATAGTTGTCATACATGCCAAAAATAGTATATTCCTCAAGGGAGCATGCCTATCCTCATTTACTATGAGTTTTTACATTTGCCAACAATAAATGTCACTCCATAACTATCGCCGGTAACTCTGAAATTACAACTGTCAATGAGACTACCTCATTCCCTTATGGGTAATTACAAATAACAAATAACAAATGGAATAAAATATAATATTGGAATTTACAAGGTTAATGGAACCTTATTCCAACACATTCATGATCATGAGAGAGGTTCATGTGAACTACTACTCATGGAATATGGCTCTATGAGTTTGACTCAAAAAATTCATAGTTGAAGCATAATAAAACAACATAATTTGACAATTTACAAAAAACACCTCCTACTTGTAAAGTACATAACTATCAAATAAAAAATTATAGTGGCAATATCTATATTTAAACATTAAATAATATAAATTGAAACTAATTCCTCAATGATAATGCAGATTGAATAATAGAGAACCAATTCAATCAATTTAGATTTATTATTGAAAGAAATAATAAGTTTAATCCTTCAAACAAAGTCTACTCAAAACTAAATGAAATAATTAGTTTTAAGAACTTTATACATTTTAAGTACAATATGTAATCAGTACAATCATTATACATATGCATACTTATGAAAATAAGATCACATTATGACTTCCAAGTAATGACCTGTAAAAATGAACTACAAAATAAGTTGTTCAATAACCAAATGATCTACAAGAGTTGTTATTCATCATAGGACTCCATATATGAACCGAATTCTTTCTTGCCACCCAACACTCAAGTCCTAGGCTCAAAGTAGTACCCAAAAAGATATGGCAAAAAATAATTGTAATTTACAACTTGACTCCCTTGAACTATATTAGTTGGAAGAAATCAAGACACATAATTATTGTTATGTTACTAACTTCTAAGTATATACTTAAAACCCTAAATTTTTTAGAATTTAATTAATACTTATCCATAAAATAATTAAATTTGATGGTTAAATAGAAGATGATTCTCAGTCAAATGAATCATAAACAATTATAAAATGACTAGTAGTCAATTAACTTACAATCTAAAACACATGTTTCAACAATACCCTATGTTTATTTTTCACTGCATGACATGGTCTTCACATAGTCAAACAACTATAGGGAAAATAATAAACACCTTAAATTACATATTGACAACACTATAAGCTACACCCATGAATGAACTTTATAAAATGGAACTATTTATAGTGGATCTTCAAACACATATGTTGGTGGAAAAGCTTTGACAAAGAGAAAATAGACAAGAATCCTCATGTTCAATGATGGGCATGGAAAGAAACTCTCTTCGGTGTATGGGTAAGTGCAAAAAGATGGGGGGCCAAAAAGTGGCCAAATGGTTTTAAAAAAAAAATCATACATAATACAAGCGCGTTATTAACTATTATAAATTAAAAAAAAGGCTTGTCATTTCATTTCATTTCTATTTTTCTCCTCTATCCCCGCGGCTTGCAAACCCTAGGAAGCACGCTCGCATTTTGGAAAAGACAATTCAACACCAAAATCTTGTTGATTTGTCGCCAAAATGCTACCACGATGCCAAGCACGTGAAAGGAGTGAGTTTTATTTGTTTTTTTTTTTGAATTTGCTTCTAAATAGGTAGGTTTGAGTTATTTTTTGATGTATATTTCGTTAATTGTCAGGAAATGTTAATGCACCTCCTCCTCCTCCTCCTCAAAATCCACAAAATTCTGAGGAGAAAATACCTGCGGAACAAACTCCTCCATCCATTCCTTGACATGCCCCTAGAACACAAGAAAATATAATGGGGCAAATTGAAAACAACAAAAAAGAAATTGAAGATATAATTGCAAGGTTGAAAGATCCTTCCACTTCAACCTTGCATAGGTCCACGCTTGCTGAATCTCTTGAATCTATGTTATCAAATGTAGATTCAATTAGCAAGCAAATAACTAGTTAGACGGATAAGAGGAGAGAGTTTAGAGATTATTATGTAGACAAGCTATCATACCAAGATATGAAAAAATTACAAATCACAAAATTAGAATTGTGTTCGATTTTCACAAACCCACAAAAAAATCAACCTCCACCCATTACATGCAAGAGGTTCCCTATCCATTGGTACAACAACCAAGCGATAAGGGACAATTTTGGGCAGAGGTGGTGGATGGTTTTTGACCATCCTCCATGCAATAATAATGAGGTCCCGCAATACTTTTTGAGGAAACTCTACTACGAGTTTGTCCTCAATAAAGTGCCAAACTATTTTGATATGCGGGACTTCCAGGGTAGAGGTGGGGGGTCAGCACAAGATAGACCAGGGGCACGTCTTGACCCACAGCAGGTAGTGAGACAAGTAATCAGTAGACCAGCCCATGAGCTTGTTTTTATCCCTTCCATTGTGAAGGAGAGTGTTGAGGTTGATACACTTAAGTCCATTAGTGCCTTGACCCAAAGCATCATAGACCATGCCGGTCCTGCAGCACAGAGTAGGTTGGGAGATAGTGCGAGGAGTAGGGTCCCACCCCATGCTTGTCAAGCTTGCGGGTTAGCCTGTGGTTATGACCCCATGGATAGTCAGGACACAGGTGCACAGGCTACATCTGCACCTGAGTAGATGGTGATGACAGATACCCTCCTAAGTGAGACTTTCGGCCTTGATACTCAGGTAAATATTAGCAAGTTTATTAAATTTAATTTATTAAATTTTATTTTTGAAATGCAAGATTAACTAATTTAAATTGATGATTTTAATAAAATTTCAGGGTCATAGCGTCGATGCAATTTTCAGTGGTTCACCACCTACATTTTACACTAGATCATCTATTGTCGGGGTATGTAACTAGTAAACAATTATAAATATTACATGTGAATAGCATCGTTATATGAATGGTATTCTAATATCTAATTTTGGATGTTGAATAGGTTAATGTTGTAGATTTCACAACAACACCTGCCAGCGGTGGTGGACTTCAAAGCTTTACAGAGGTAATAAAATAAATAGTTTAATGAATGAATTGTACTTACTAGATTTTTGTATGTTACTTGTGTGCTTTATTGTGTGTACTTCCATGTTTAGATGAACGTGTGTGTATGTTAGGAGCCATGATTTGCATCACCAGGGCCTATTCCTGCTACTGAGGCAAGTGAGGAGACATATTATATGTTAGCGGTAAGTGATTATTTTGTTAAATGTTTCATTTTTTATAACATGTAATTTCTATATATCAATGTATATACTTTTTATTGTAACAACTAAAGATGCAGGAAGAACTAAATAGGAGGAGTAGCCCTCGGGTTCATAGTAGACCACCCACATGCGTGTCTCCATCCCCTAGAAGATCAAAGGCTACCCGTGATCTATTCTCTTCACCAGCCAGAGGGGAATGACTTTTTATTGTGTTCCTTTGTTGTATGCCTATATGGCATTTGTGGACATATATTTTGTATTGTATATAGCTGACATTGTATGCCTATATGGCATTCTTGTAAGCCTATATGGCTATTTTGTATATATTTTATACTTATATCGACAGATATTGATGTATGCCTATATGGATATTTGGTTAATACAAATCTTTTTTATTGATGGCGTCCATACTTGCATTATAAATCCACATTTGAATGGATATTTGTAGATGGCTACTTCAAATATTTAAAGTCCAATTGTATTACATAGGATGTTTGTTGATCCAATAAGCTAGCTATTGTTATTCAAGTATCAACTAAACCTCATTTTGGAACTAAAAGATAAAAGTTGTATTTAAAAAAAAATGAATCATCATGTTGAACATAAAATATCAATATTCTTTATGAGTAGCATTGAATGTCAACTATATGCAATACAAAAAAATGAATCATCATGTTATTCTTTATGTTTGAGATCCTAAAAATGACTAAGTCTGGTAGCCTGATATCCTGAAACACTTGGATGAATATCCAAGTCATTAGGATGATTGCGCCTTGAGAAAAAGTCATTAAGATGAGCGCCTAAAGGAGACTTTCTTAAACATTCAAACATTGAGCAACAAGCATGAAGGCTTAAGGCTCAATTTGCAACTCATAAAGCCTCAAAAGGGCGCCCAACTTAGAGAGAGCATTCATTTAAGACAAGGCGCCCATTGACACCTATTCCACCATAAAAGTGTGCCTAAGGTGGAAGGAGAACAAACCTCTAGTAAGTGAAGTACACCTATTGTCTAAACCACTTCATTATGGCACCCTAGCATGAGGAGGAGTATATAAGTTAATAGGAAATGGTGCCTAGAATGCAAATGAAGGACTAAGTGGCATTTTCAATAAGCATCAATTCACCTTGAGCTTTCAATAAATACATCAAATTGAGCCCCATAAGCCTAGGCACCCTTTGCCTTCAAAAGAACCTTGTATCGATGTCAAGAGTTGGTCGTATCAGCGTATCGACAGACCTTGGTTAGGCTTTGCTGATAGTGGTCTATCTTGTCGACGAGTGTGGTTCAAAGTCGAAGACATCAGTATATCGGAAGATAATCCCATCGGCGCATCGAAAGAGCAGTTGAGAGATTCACCGATGAAGGGGGTCAAACCGATAATCAAAATCCATCGGTGTATCAGCCCAACGAGATTAGAGTTCACTGATGTTTGGAGTCTCACCGACGGGTGTGGTCTGAAGGTTGTCATTGGAGAGATCGGTGTGTCAATAGAAGAGTTTTTGAGTATACCGATGGTATCAAGCCCTACCGATAGGCGAGGGACTTAGAGTCTCATATCGGAGTGACAAAGACATCAGTGTGAAAGGATATAAAGTCACCGATAGCAGTCTGTCTGACCGATAAGAGTCAATGATGGGATGTTTGTCAGAAGTGAAATCAAACGGAGTCATGGTCGCATCGGCCTATCGACCGATGAAATTTTAAGCTCACCGATGGTATGTTGTCTCACCAATAGTGAGTTTGAAGGTTCAAAAGTTGATAATTCTATGCTTCCACTGTGTGCTCTGCATCAGACACTCATCCCTACTATAGTCTAGCATTCTCTAGTTGTGTTCTCCCCTTTGTTTTTGTGAACGCCTCTGGAAGTAATGTTGAGTTACTTGTGATGTCCTTATTGACTGGTGTTGTTTTGGATTCATGTGTAGTCCTTGTTCCTTATAGTCTATTGTCTACCTAACTGTTTGTTGTAACTTATTGAACCACTATGATTCATGTGTAGTCCATGTTGTTTATCAAGTTGAATGATCTATGACACATCATGTATCATTAGAAAATATTCTTGAAGAGAAAGCAAGTGAAAATACTCAAAACAACCCATAACAAGGTGGAGAAGTTTAAAGGATGGAGGTTGCAACACTTTCCAACCTCATAGCCACACTAGTCCAATGGATCAGGATAATACTATCAAGCATCCACATAATAGTAGATAATCTTATCAAAAGTCATAGAGAAATTTCTAAGGACCATAGTGTTATCCCTATGACTTGACACATACTGCTTGTTTCATAAAGCAAAGGGACATGATATAAATATTGTTGTTATATGGAGCCTAATCAGACTCGGAGGTTAAATTTACCCAACTTTTATCAGCGTGGTTTCCCCCCATATATTTTCCTACTAGTTTTGGCACCTTGAAGTCTAAGTGCATGAAAATCATTCTGAGTTGGCAACCTAATCCAATGACTTGACACGGATCCCAAAACCACCTATTGGACCAATAGGATCCTAGGCGCTCACTTCATGCATTATGATTTCTAGGTGCCAGTTTGATGCTCCATCACAAGGAAAGTGCGCCCACACTTGCAAGTGTTTTTCTTCAGGATCTAGGTGCTAGTTGAAGGTTGTAGTTGCCAAGAAGAGTGCCTAGCAAGAGGAAGTCTTTTGGAGTCTCCAAAACACATCAAACACTTGACTAACAACAAGATAACTTTTTCCCAAGTTAGGCGCTTCAAGAGGGAAGTTAAAACATGAATAAGCGCCAACTTGTCTAGGCGCAAACTCAAGCTTGTTGAGGATACACATGGCGCCCAACATTCCTTGGTGATGGCATTAGGCACTATCTAGAGTATGCTACTCCATGGAAATGCACCTTCTTGCTTAGAGTAATTCAAACACTCAAGGGTCTTCAGTGATCAATTCCCCAACTTATGAAATGTCCTCCTTCATTTTAAAACACATTGTAATGCTCCAGAGAGATGACTATGCCTAGGCATCAATCTAGGTTATAAATGCCTCCAAAGTGCACCTTCTCTTTTAGAATGCAAAACAAGGTCCAAAGGTGCTAATAAACTGAAGCGCTTCTTTGGAAAAGTCCCGGACGTTAAGATGCGCCTTGTCTTAATGAGGTGCAACTCTTGGGTAAGAAAGCTTGTAAAGTGCACCTAACTTAGTGAAGAGGTTGATGACTTCTAAACCCTTCCTGGAACTTAGATTGCTTCAACTGAAGATCATCTTGCACCAATACATCACCAAACTTTCAATCACAAGATCAATTCAAACTTAGGCGCTCATTAAGAGTCTTTCCAATGTTGGTGCATCTAAGAGGTTGAACATGCAAGAGTTGGTGCCTAGCTTCCTAGACCTTGTTTTAATATGTTTGAGTTCCAAAGTTGACTCAATGGTATCAAGATGGTGTCATAGAGTCTTTGAACTAGTTCCTTAGAGTTTCAAAAATATTCTGGCTCCTTGAAAATTCCTCCTACATGCTTGGGTGTCATTTCAAGGTCCTGGAACCATGGTGTAGCACCTTATTGCTCTAGGCACCCATTCATGATTTTGCAACTTGAGGTTGGCACCTAGAGTGAATAGGATTTCATCCTAACTTAATACACTGCCTCCTTCTGACGATTTTTGGGGCAGCAGAAAACATTTCACCACGGGCAAATGTCTCAGAGATATAAAAAATTGAGAGAGGTTATTGTAGAGGCACTCTACATGATCGCGTTGCCTTAGACAGAATGTTTCTAAGTGACACAATTTTCAAGTAATATCTCATCAAAGATTGCTACCTTTTTGTATTTTGGACTCTTCAGGGATATCGCCGGTACAATGTAGCTCGGACTGTTTCAACATGTTTGGGTGAAAAATAGGACCATGCCTAGCATAAATGTACCCATCTGGAAGTGATGGAATAGTCAGTTTGGTCACATCAGGAGCAAGATGAAAGTTACACCCCTTTGCAACTTTACACTACCTCCTTCTAACAATTTTTGGGGCAGCAAAAAACCTTTCACCATGGGCAAATGCCTCAGAGATATAAAAAACTGAGAGAGGTTATTGTAGAAGCACTCTACATAATTGCATTGCCTTAGACGGAATGTTTCTAAGTGACATGGTTTTCAAGTAACATCTCGTTAAAGATTGCTGCCTTTTTGCACTTTGGACTCTTCAAGGATATCATCGGTACAATGTAGCTTGGACTGTTTTGACATGTTTGGGTGAAAAATAAGACCACGCATAGTGTAAATGTACCCATCCAGACGTGTTAGAATAGTCAGTTTGGTCACATCAGGAGCAGGATGAAAGTTACACCCCTTTCCAACTTTACACTACCTCCTTCTAACAATTTTTGGGGCAGCGGAAAACCTTTCACCACAGGCAAATGCCTCAGAGATATAAAAAACTGAGAGAGGTTATTGTATAGGAACTCTACGTGATCACGTTACCTTAGATAGAATTTTTCTAAGTGACACAATTTTCAAGTAACATCTTGTCAAAGATTGCTGCCTTTTTGCACTTTGGACTCTTCAGGGATATCGTCGGTACAATGTAGCTCAGACTGTTTCGACATGTTTGGGTGAAAAATAGGACCATTCCTAACGTAAATGTACCCATTTAGATGTGTTGGAATAGTCAGTTTGGTCGCATCAGGAGCAGGATGAAAGTTACACCCCTTTGTAACTTTACACTACCTCCTTCTGACGATTTTTGGTGCAGCAGAAAACCTTTCACCACAGGCAAATGCCTCAGAGATATAAAAACCTGAGAGAGGTTATTGTAGAGGCACTCTACGTGATCACATTTCCTTAGAAAAAATGTTTCTAAGTGACATGGTTTTTGAGTAAAATCTCATCAAAGATTGCTGCCTTTTTGCACTTTAGACTCTTCAGGGATATCGTCGGTACAATGTAGCTTGGACTGTTTCGACATGTTTGGGTGAAAAACAGGACCATGCCTAGTGTAAATATACCCATCTAGACACGTTGGAATAGTCAGTTTGGTCGCATCAGGAGCAGGACAAAAGTTACACCCCTTTGCAACTTTACACTGCCTCATTCTGACGATTTTTGGGGCAGCAGAAAACCTTTCACCACGGGCAAATGTCTCAGAGATATAAGAAATTGAGAGAGGTTATTGTAGAGGCACTCTATGTGATCATGTTTCCTCAGATGGAATGTTTCTATGTGACACAATTTTTAAGTAACATCTTGTCAAAGATTGCTACCTTTTTGCACTTTGGACTCTTCAGGGATATCATCGGTACAATGTAGCTCAGACTGTTTTGAAATGTTTGGGTAAAAAATAGGACCATGCCTAGCATAAATGTACCCATACGGATGCATTGGAATAGTCAGTTTGGTCGCATCAGGAGCAGGACACCAAAAATGTAAAAGTTGCTTTGTGCAACTTCACAACATTGACACTTTTTTGCAACATGACTCAAAGACTCAAACTAACCCCAAATGACTCAAAGTGACTTAAAATCACATTGATTTTGGCACCCAATGTACATTATAGAGGTCTAGGTGCTCCTTATCATTCAAACATCTTAGATGAGTGCCTAGGAAAGGAAAAAACTCTAAGTTTCATCATCATGAGTGCCTAATATCAAGAGACTTTAATGGCTCAAACCTTAGCATGGAGTCCTAAAGTGCATTTCATGTCTCCTTTCATCCATTTTAGCGCTCTTGTGTAGATTTTTTAACTTGATTTGGCACCCTGTATGTGAAGGAAGATCTAAAGGCATGAAAGTGGATGTCATTTTGCAAGAGTTTGGATCATCAAAATTGAAAGAAATAAGTCTATTAAGCTTGGGTGCCCTTGGTCTTCTTTTCATTCATTATGAGTGCCTTGGGAGAATGGTATATAGGTCATCATCATGATTGGGCACCCTGGATCCAGAGTGTTGGAGAGATCATCAAATGGTGTCTAGAGGAAGTAGGGTGAGTTATGGGTTTGCTCACATCAGGAGCAGGACACCAAAAATGCATAACATGATGATGTATAAATGTGTATATGTGTAAAAATGCAGGATGAAATTAAAAAAAGACAAACCTTACAATTTAATGTGCATACTTACAACTCAATGTAACATGACTTTACAAAATCAATGTGCATACTTACAAATTAATCCAATGAACCATCTGGGTCTGCTCTACTCTTTATTGTGTCAAGTATTGCTTCATGGTCAAACTCACGCACCTTCCACAAGATTTTGTTCAAAGGTCTACCCCAATACTTTATCAAATGAACATTGGATGCCACGACAAGGTTTGAGTAATGAAGAATCTTTCGATGCATGTCAAAGTCCTGAAATAGCCAAATATTAACACTCTTATGTGGGTACCTTCTAAGCCATGTTCCAATAATAACCATTGAGCATGTAGGGTATTCAATGTTTTCTCCATCTATAACAGGGGCCTCCAATTTATTTTTGGCCTCAACACAATGACATAAGTAATAATCTATTCCCTCTTCATTATCTTCATCTGCAATAACTGCATATACATGCCCTACATTGATATGTGTAGCAAATTAGATGAAATTAGTCAACATTACAAAAACACTACAAAGTAAGATGACATTACCTAGTTGAACTAGATGAAATTAGATGCATATACGTGCCCTATATTACCTGGTTGAACTAAATCTGATATGTGGTCAAAGTCAACTAATGATTCCATTTGTGTTAGTTCCAGTGTCGTCGGGGGTCGATACGTGTCAAGTGGGCTAAGATAACTTAACTGTCATTCGTCAACCCATTCCTTTGACTCGCACTCATCCCAGACTTGAATTGTACAGGAAGAACAAAAGCATGACATCTTTTATGTATGGATACTCCATGAACCTGCAATTGAGCTTTTGAAAGAGTGCATCTCATTTGATCCTGTCAGTGTACAATAGTCCTCATATGGTGCAATGTTAGTATCATCTATCAACCAAAAAAATCTATGAACTGAAGACTTACCTTCATTACCTGGACCCATGGAAGCATTACACCACTTGACAAATTGATTTTGCATCTGTCAACTTTGCATTATCTTTATACTTTAACTCTTCTCGTGCTATGACTCTTTTGATACATGCTCCTGCACCATCATGCTCCCCCTTTCCATGTCTGGCCTCACAAAAGTTCCACATATGCTGAATACCTGTAAAATTATGCCTCCTACTTAGCCAATAGAAATTTTGTGAGTTCTTGAATTCTGACGCACAGTTATCTGACCATATGATATGCTGACTAAACGATATGCCCCTAATCCCTCAACCCTTAACTCTGATCCCTCGACCCTCAACCCTATCCCTAAACCCTAAACCCTAAACCCTCAACCCTCAATGTCAAATCCTAATCCCTCAACCCTTCACTCTAATCCCTCAACCCTAAAACCTATCCCTAAACCCTCAACACTATACGTTAAACCCTAATCCCTCAACCCTCAACCCTAAACCTTATCCCTAAACCCTAATCCCTCAACCCTCAACCCTAATCCACCATCCCTCAACTCTAATCCCTCATCCCTAAACCCTAAATGCTATCCCTATTCCTAAACCCTCAACAGACTCGATACTATACCTTAAACCCTAATCCCTTATCCCTAAACCCTCTAACCCTATCCCTAATCCTTACACCCTCCACACTCTACTTTAACCCTAATCCCTCGACCCTCAACCCTATCCCTAAACCCTTGACCCTTGAACCTCAACCCTCAACCCTCAACATCAAACCCTAATCCCTTAACCCTCAACTCTGAAAGGGAAGCTTGGTCATCAAATGTGCGAGAAAGAGCATCTGCCACAATATTGTCCTTACCCTTCTTATAATTGATCTTAACCCATGAGTTTGCTAACCCATTTTTCTAGGAAATATTTCAAACTCTGGTGATCAGTCTTGATGCAAAAATGATTCCCTAGTAGGTATGGCTGCCACTTATGTACTGCATGGAAAATAGCCATCATTTCCTTCTCATATGTAGAGAGTACTAACTTCTTGCCAGAAAGGGCTTTGCTAGTGAATGCAATGGGATGTTCTTCTTGAAGGAGAATAGAACCAAGTCCATTGCCGCAAGCATCAGTCTCAATAGTGAAGGTCTTGGAAAAATCTGGCATAACTAGAACAGGTGTAGTACACATAGCTTGTTTCAGTTTTTCAAATGCACACTCAGCAGCTTATGTCCAGATAAAAGAATCCTTTTTTAACATATCTATTAATGGAGCTACAATCTTCTTGTAATCCTTGACAAACTAATGATAGTAGCCAGTAAGCCCCAAAAAACCGCAGAGGCTCTTGAGTGTCTAAGGATGTGGCCAATTTTTCATGGCATCTATTTTTGCGGGATCCACACGAACCCCTTGGGCTGAAACAATATGCCCAAGATACTCCACTTCCTTCTGGCTAAAAACACATTTAGACTACTTTGTAGAGAGATGATGATCATAGAGAAGATGCAGTATGAGATCCAAATGTTGGAGATGCTCAGCCCATGTTTTACTATAGACGAAGATATCATTGAAGAAGACTAGAATGAATTTCCACAGGTAGGGCCGAAATATTTTATTCATCAATGCCTGGAATGTTGAAGGAGCATTAGTGAGGCCAAAGGGCATGACCAAAAACTCATAGTGGCCATCATGTGTGCTGAAAGCTGTTTTAGGGATATCATCCTCATGAACCCAAATGTAGTGATACCCAGAACGGAGATCCAACTTGGAGAAAAAATGAGCACCATGAAGCTCATCAACAATAGGAGAACAGACCATGATGGCTTGTAAGATAGAAAACAGACGCCATCATGAGTGGACCAACATGAAGGCAATCTATAGTTGAGAATGTTTTAAGCTTATCGAAAAGGATAAGCCGCAGGTAGTTAGGGTTAGTAAAAAAATGGTTATCTTCCCACTCGCCAACCTTAAGAGCATTCAAGAGTCTTGAGACATAGGAGAACAAGATTAGCTTGAAGGAGCATGCAAAAGCATAAGGAGAAACATGATTCAAGAGTTGGTGAGGATGCAAGAACCAAGCGGGAAGCTACAGTGAGAAGTTTAACCATCAGGTTCCCATTCTCTTCTATTTTAATTTGCTATGATTTATATAGGTTGTTATTGAAATGAACCGAAGTCTGAGTATCATTTGCTAATGTAATATGATTAATAATCAATCTGGAGTGTAAATGAAAGTCTTGTTTTATGCCATATTTTCCATTCAAAACAAATTATAGTTGATGTCTTCTTTTCACATGATGATTTATGTGTTAACTGACTACTTATATCGGTGGAAATCATCACCATTACGCAAAGTTTGTAACGTCAAATCAAGGTCTAAAAGGCCGTATTATCTGTGTAACAAGTCTTTAATTATTGAGCATTGTTTTAAACATTTATACAAGCCATATTCGATTATCTACGAGTAAAGATTTCAAGTCATGATATTTATAGAAAAGAGAAAATTATGTCATTCCTGTGTTTACGATGCCATCAAATATCTTGTTTAGGCTTTGTTTCAAACAATATAGTATTGTATTACAACAAGCTTGGAGTCTTGTGTGACATTTTAGAGAAAACTAATAATTATGGTAAGACTATAATGTTATTGCATTAAGAGGTTTAGGCCGTGAGTTCATTCTGTTATCATTAGTTTATAATGCCTTAAAAACTCAATGTAAATAAGATATCTTATCCTTCTAGATAACTCAACATAGACTACTACCTATGAGAATAAATGTACTTCGTAATCTCAGTAGATACAATTATATTCTATCAATAAGAGAGTTTCAAAAATGACTTCTTGTTAAACCCATTAGGATAAGAATAAAGTATTTAGATATTTTCAAATAGATTATAGACTCTTAGGAGCAAAAAGGGATATGTCTATTAGAAGCTTATTTAAATTCTTATACTTGGAACCATATAAAGAATGAATTTAGTTTTACCAATGATTACCTTAAAAGTCAATCATAAAGATTGTTATAGCCAACCCCTTTTCATAATTTTACTTGTCATACCAAGTTATCAAGTGGGTTTTACCCCTCGAATGTGAAAATGAAAGTTAGTCTTTATTTTTATCATAATCTTGGGGGTCGACTTGTTATTCTAACCTTTATATTTAGGCCAAAAACTAAATTGTCACCTCCACAGTTTTGTGTACAATAGAAACTTTTAAGATTTCAAGCTAGGTTTGTTACTTGATTAGTTGAGTTAGAATTTGAGTTAAGGATTGGTGTCTCCATCCTACTAAGAACAATGTTCAAGGAATAATATCATGGGAAATGACTCCATTAAGTCTTTCTACACTAAAGATACTACGACTTGTTTTCTAGTGTATCGACAAAAAACTTGTTTGAACCAATGTGTATATTCAAAATATAAATGGCACGTGGATTAATTAGACCCACTTAGAAACTAGTAACAACTACAGATATTTTAGTAACCTAGATTTTGTATCTTGTCTCAAAGGTAGTAAAGATTCCAAAAATTCTGGCATACCTAAGCTTATGCAACAAATCATACCATTATGTTTAAGTAACTGTCGGGCTGGTAAGGCTATAATATTACCTGGCTATATCAACTATAGGATTTCGAAGTAATTCAAGTCAAGTTGGGGTGAGCAAATGCAATGACTTTGTTGTTCACAATGCTAAACACCATTAAAAACCTTTGGCCAAGGTAATGCACTTGCCTCTAGTGCATTGTCAGTTCACCGTGATTGGATGGCATAACTTGTGGATGGTCATGCTTGACTAGAGGGTGTCTAGGGGTGCGTGATAACAAGTTGTGAAACTCACAACACCAGTACTCAGATGGCAAACACCATTGGTCATCCTAAGTCTATCCTCCTCGAGCAAGGTAGGGCCACTTCCGGTTAGGAAGGTGTGTAGGAGATTGACATTCTGTGGATGGAGGTAAAGCTCTCCGAAGATACTTTCTCTCCCATCAATCAGAGGCTTGTCAAGGCTTGAAATGTGAAGGTCGACAATTGAGATGCAATGAATCATGGTAAGATTTGAATTCATAAATTCTTCCTTTGAAAATATTGTCATATTGTTAAATCTTGGAAAAGAATTAAACTCATGGTTAAATGAAGAACTAGATGATTTCTATTTAATGGATAGTTTTACTTCTTTAATTTAAAAAAAAATTATACTACCTATTAACCCCTTTTAAATTGCTACTTGGTAATAACTGAGATTTGAGTTGAAAAATTATTTTGGATATTACAAATAAGAGATCTGGCTTAAGGGGAGCTGCATTGAAAATCTAATTCCACCTGCTAATAAGTGGGTACCTGAATCTAGCACGATGAGAGAAGATAGAATGGTCTATTATAGATCATCTGAAGGAATTTTTGGAAGAAAAGAGGTTGATGTGGCAACTTGCAGAGCAATCTATGAGAAACTGAATCAAGAAATAGGGTATCCAAAAGAGTTAGGGCAAAAGCATTCATTACATCAAAAAGGTAGGTGTGCAGAGGTTAAAAGGTAACTCAAGTGACTTCAGAATCACTTTGCATCCAAGAATAAATAAGAAAGGTGAGCTCTGTGCGAATATTTCCAAGAGACTGAAGTGTGAAGAAGATTTCCAAGCGTAAACCCTAATCGACGAAACAAGGTATTCTCTGTAAAACTTTCTGAATTTGTAATTTATGGATATGGCTACTCCATTGGTTGTTGACATCACTAAAAGGCCCCAACCTAAATTCAAAAAGCATCCATATAAATCTAGAGAGGTCAATCCATTAGGTGCCTTTTCAAATGTTCCGCATGGTGTGTTGCATGTAGAAGATATTAGGGCTTACCTTCATGCTAGAATAGATGAATTTGGGAATTCGAGACACTTAAGAGTATATGATGGTTCCTTTTCCCATCAAAGTTTCTATTGGATTCAATATTCAAAGCAACTCCACGTGTCTCCGCAGAACATCCTCTAAAGTTTTTATAGTCACAATTGACTTCCTTGTGCGTCATTGATTAGAACCTTCCACACATCACATTCGTGCATCATTCTAGACTAATAGGCATTGGTAGTATTTCCTATTGCTCTATTCATTGGGTCATGAAAGTGGAATCCACATGTTTGTCTCCCACACCATTGTAGAGTTGACAGTTCTGACACTATTTTCTTTTGTGCCATTGGACCTAGGTTTACACATGGCATCATCACACATAAAGATAAAGTTTTGAGAGGTAAAGCAACATACATTTAGTGGGCCCGTTAGAGTATGCAATGTGTCAAATGTTTAGTGTCATTTGGTGGAGCCCGATGAAAGAAAGAAAAGAATGGACATGTGACATCACTGCACATCTCTAAGGGGAAAGGTTTTTTACAGATATTTCCTATTGCACCATTGGTCGAAGCCTCTTCTTCATGCGAACTCTCTTCATCATGCAAATTCTTGTGTTTCATGTAAAGCTAGAGAGTCTCTAAGCTGTAATTTGAAATAATATTGGTATTTTCTATGCTTTTGAAGTTTGAGTTAGCTGTTGGTCTTCTTTTGTGATTTGCGGCTGAGGGGTTAGTTTAAATAGGTTCGCAATTGTTGTTATCAAATAGAGGAAATTCAATGGAATAATAAGGACTGAAAGGCCTTGACATACATTTCTCAGGCAGGATAGAATATTGTATGTATGTGCAAACTTTAGCCTTGTATACTTTGTTCTCCAATCAACAATCAAGAGAAATGATGTTCTGTGCCAATTTGTTTGGATTCTTATTTAACATAGATGAGGTATTGTGGCTAATGTGATCTATTATTGAGTTATAATATTTAGAATTTGCTATGAAATCATGCATGTATGCTCTTTGAAAGTTATGATTCATTTGTTGTTATTAATAGCTGAAAGCATTGAGTCTTTTCATTTCAAAGTCTGAGATCTTTTTTGGAACATCACCATAGTTTAGATTCTATTTATGGTGTTTACTATTCAGTATTTATTTCTCTTTTCACATATTGAAGAGTCAAGGAAGAGCCAACTTCTATAAAATCCAAAGGTTATCTCATAAATCAAGTCCCACATTTTGAGATTTCCCATTGTTGTTAGTTATATGAAAATTTAATTGTCAACCATTTTTGGCATGCTTAGTGGGACCTCTTTAGTTGCCCAGTTAGAGGTCTAATTGCATGAGCCAAGGACCTACTATAGGGACTCGTTCAATCATTAACCTAGGACTTCTAGTTCTGCCATGGTTGATTGTTACTCGAAGAAGGACAACTAGAGCAGGCACATCGATAGTACACATGGTTACACCAACACCTCCTTATTCCCCACTTATTCCCCCAACAACCCTAGATACATGGGATTCTATCCTAGCCAATGGTCTAAAGGCACTCCCAAAATTCACGGGAGAAGATTTTAAGACTCTGGCTAAGCATTTGCAGGATGTGGCAGATGTATGCACTGTGCATCATGTGACGGAGCAAAATGTTGCTTTGTGATTACTCACTGCATATTTTAAGGGAAAATCTCGAGATTGGTATCAGTCTCTCCAGCCAAATTCTATCAGCACCTGGGATCAAAGGGAGATCTATTTTTTAACAGATTCAATGAGAAGGGAGATAGGTCATCCATGTTGCAACAATTGATTACTATCAAAAGAGCTCCCCAGGAGGCTATAATGGATTTCAACACGAGATTCCAAAAGACATGGAAAAGGATTCCAGTGGTGGCCTAACCCCCAAGAGGTATGGAAATTGTCTTTTACTTAAAGGATTTTAGTTCAGATATAGCAGTTATGATTCAATCATTGGGAGGGTAGACTCTTCTAGCTGCCTAGGATTTAGCTATAAGAGTTGCTCGAATAGTTTGATAGATGTCAGAAAACTTCCTCCAAGACCCCCTATGCCTATATTCCCTAGGTTGTCAATACCCACTCAAGCAAAAGTTCCTAACCCACCATAGTCAAGCCCTTCCATGTATATATATCCTTTATCTCAAGTCCCGCCAGCCTTAGTATCAGTGCCTCAAGCATTTGAAATGGAAGATATGAAGAATATCCTGTAGAGTTTTTCAAATGAAATTATAAACTTGAAAAGGCAATAGGACACTTATCTAAGGCACCCTTACCAAGGTTTTCAAGGATCAAAACCTCCTTACCAATCCAATCATTATCAGGAATCCCAGAGGCTAGGGCCATCTCAACCATCAAATCAGATTGTCCCAATTCCAAAACCAATGCAAGAAATTGTGCCTAACTCTCATCGAGAATTAGTCATGGGCCAGAACAATTTAGTAGAGAAATCAAATGCTTGGTGTTTCCCTTGTAATAACACTCATATGCCCAAGGATTTCCCCAGGGGAAACTTGCAGTAAAAAGTGACAAAACAAAGGAGACAAACAATGCAAACAAAAATGCCACTAGTGCAATATCAATACCAATTACCTGACATGCAAAATGCAGTTCTAGTAGATAAAATGCAAGGAATTTCTATAGAGAAAGAGGAGGAAATCACTCCAGAACACACACTGTTTTCATGGGTTGAAGAATCTAAGATATGGTGTTTACAAAAGAGGCTTCCACTTCAAAGGCCCCACAAGTACAATCTGACTACTATACTCAGTCTAAAAGGAAGATCATTGAGGTTCTAAAAAACACACCATGTCCTGAAGTTACATTTAGAAAGATTCTAGTGATTCAGGCCCCTAACTCACAAATGTCGAAGCAAGATACAATTGTAATAGCATCAAGTAATAGTATAATAAATTAATCAGTTCAAAGGATGAAATATCTTGGGTATCTCTAGAGATCACAACCACCAGGTCTGTTGAATGTAGTAGAGAATTTAAAGACAGTACCTGCTAATGTTTCACTATGGGATGTTTTATCCATCCCAAAATAGAAGACTTTGCTTCAAGAAGCAAATGCGTAGAAAAAACCAGTGACCACAATTCATGTAGGAAGTTTGGTAAAAACAAAGGATTGACCGAAGAACAACCAAGGACTTCCCAGCCAAATTGAATAGCTTCTCTGGTGATTTGGAAGGTGGAGGGAGGTAAAACTAAACCTACCCGCTTTTATTTGACTCTCATAGTAGGGAAGAAATTATTGCATAATTCTATGATAGACTCAGGCACAATCACCACTGTGATGCCCAAACAAATAGTGGATGCCCTTCAAATAAAATATGAACCCATGGAAAAGGAAGTGATGCAATTAGATGGGAAGAAGATCCAAATAGTAGGATTTGTCAAAGAACTCCCACTTACATTGTATGCATACCCAAATTTATCACTGTGCTATAGGAGGTTTTTGTAATAGATATTCCCCCGATCTTTGGCTTATGTTTATCTAGCAATTTTAAAGCCAAATTGGTGGGTATCTTTCTTTAGATGGTCCCATCTAGTTCCAAGATGAAAGTGTTATCAAAACCATTACATAAAGAGCATATTACTAAAAAAGTGATGGTAAATTTTGAAGTGACGTATGCTATGGTCACTAAAGATGAGAGGCTGGACATGGAAATGCTTGATGAGGAAGATACACTAACTGGTAGAAATGAAGAGGAAGAGGTGATTCTATTAGAAGCTATGCAAAATGATCCTTTTAGGAATTATGATTCCACTGGGTTAGGAACATATGTGATCTCTGAAGAGGATTTTCTGATTCCAAAAGTGACTAGGGCATTAGGGAAAGAAGAGAAAACCCCAGAGGGGATTTCTACTCTTTGGATTTTGCACTTTGATGACACCAAATGCAGAAATGGTTTAGGGGTGAGAGTATGTCTTGTATCACCCAAAGGAGAAAAGATTCTTAGAGATTTACATTTCTAGTTTAGTTGTACCAATAATGATGTAGAATATGAAGCATTAGTCCATGGTTTAATTCTAGATGAGAAACTCAGAATCAAATAGTTGAAGGTGTTTGGGGACTTCAAATTGGTGATCAAATAGGTCTAAGGAATGAAAGTGGATAAGAATGTAAGGATGAGGTCTTATCACCATCGAGTGTGGGATCTAATTGAAGGAATTAACAGTTTTAACATTCACATAATCCTGAGGGCTCAGAACACTAAAGTTGATAAGATGGCACAAATTGGAGCATAGTTTGATCTGACGAATGATATTTGGGTCAATGAAAATGCTTTAAGGATGATTATTTGACCAACTGTCCCAGATAATGAAGATCATTGGCAAGTTTTTAATAGTGATGCTTAGATTGCATCATTCGTACAACAATCATGTGAGTTTACTGACCAATTCCCACCCAAAATTGAAGAATCTTATGGTGACCAGATAGTTCAATTGAAGTCGAATAAACTTCCCAAAGGACTTATAACACTGGAGAGTCTCTTTGATTCAGATGATGCTAAATTGGACAAGAGAAGATTTGTAGCAAATAAAGATGATTATTCTGAGTTAGAGGTTAGTGAGGGAAAGAAAATCAAGGTGGGAAATGTCACTACTTAGAATGAAAGAAACATGTTAATTTCCTTGTGTGACAAATATGATAAGGTGATAGCTTGAAATTAGAAGGATCTTTGGGGTTATGACAAAGAGATAGTTCAACATACAAAAGAATTGGTTGAAGGAGCGAAGCCAGTTTGACAAAAGTAGAGACTTGTGAACCCAAAAATTAAAACTCTTATGGCCTAGGAACTCAAGAAGATGATTGAATCTAGAATTATGTTTTTGATCAAGCATTCAATGTGGGTGTCAAATTTGGTCCTAGATAGAAATAAAAATGGAAAAATTAGACTTTGTGTTGATTATCAAGATTTGAATCGTGCATCTCTTAAGGATCATTATCCTCTTCCTTCAATGGAACAGATTCTCCAAATAGTAGCAAGGGAGGAAAGGCTCTCCTTTGGATGGATTCTCAGGATACAATTAGATTTGGCTGAAGGAAGAAGATCAAGACAAGACTGTACTTTTACTACAAAATGGGGGACTTTCACTTATGCAAAAATGCCTTTTGGACTTTCAAATGCCTCAGCTACCTTTTAGCATGCTATGGATATTGCTTTCAATAGGTTAATAAATAAAATTATTCTTGTTTATCTTGATGATCTCACTGTGTTCACCAAATCGAAACATGATCATTTTGATCATGTTGAGATGATTTTTCAAAGGTGTCAAGAGTTCAAAATATCTCTGAATCCAAAGAAGTGTGTTTTTGGTGTACTGCAAGGTAAGTTACTCATGCATATATTTTCTAAGGAGGGAATCTCAATAGACCCAGATAGAGTCAAGGCCATGATAGATTTACCTCTACCAATGAATAAGAAGAGAATGCAATATTTCTTAGGAAAGATCAATTTTGTAAGTCATTTTATTTCAAATTTTGTTGGATTGGTCAGTCCTATCACTGTAATGTTGAAGAAAGTCCTGAATTTCAAATAGACTCTAGAGGGTAGACAAGATTTTGAAAAGGTTAAAATGACTATCTCTACAACCCCAGTTTTGGTTAATCTGGAATTCTCCAATGACTTCATGATGTATGCATATGGAGGAGAGCACAACATAGCCGTAGTATTGACTCAAAGGGATAGTATTCAGTTTGAAGAGCACCTGATTGATTTATTTTCAAGAACCTTGTGAGGGTATGAATCTAAGTATAAATTTGTAGAAAAGAAAGCCTACGCAGTGGTAAAAGGCTTGAAGAAGTTCTGACAATTGGTAACTAGGAATAAGATCATAATATTTGTTGCTCATCCAAGTGTCCATGAAAACATAATGGAAGGAGAAATTACTGAGAAAAGATTGAACTGGATTACTAAGATATTGGAATATGTTGTGGAAACTAAACCAACTAAACTTGTCAGAGGGAGGGTACTCTGCGAGTACATGGTTTAGATTCTTGATTCTACAACAAAGCAAGAGGAAGCTTTAGCAATGGTACTGGTGAGTCAAGAAGGTTACTCGAGCTCATGGATAATGGATAGAGTGTATTTTATGGAGATAGGGCAATATCTGAGTCAGCTACCCCTTCATAAAAGGAGATGCTATAGGTTGCAAGGATCCAACTATTCTTTGATTGATGGTTTTATTTTTAGACACAACTTCAATGACATTTTATCCAAGTGTGTGGAAAGAGAAGAAGATGATAAGATTCTGTATGATCTGCATTATGGGACATTTGGAGGGCATTTCTTAGCCAAAAGTACAACTAAAGTACTGTGTGTAGGGTATTATTGGCCTACCCTTTTTTCAGATTGTCATGAGATGGTGAGAAAATGTCAATAGTGCTAGTTCTTCTCAGGGAAAAGGAGAAACACAACTATGCATCTTAGTCCAATTATGGTTGAAGAACTATTCGTCCAATGGGGTCTAGACTTCATAGGAATGATTAACCCTATGTCTAATGTGGGTCACAAGTGGATCTTTACAGTGATAGATTATTTCACAAGATGGAGTGAAGTGGTGTTGTTAAAGGAAGCCATAGAGAATGTTATTTTGAGTTTTCTAGAAGAAATTGTTACCAGGTTTGGTCCTCCAAACATGATCATATCTGATAATGCTAAGGAATTCCTGAGGTCAAAAATTTTAGAACTCACCCTGAAAAATGATATTTTCTTAAAGACATCATCAAATTATTATCCACAGGAAAATGGTTTATCAGAATCGACAAATAAGAACTTGATTCGACTCATTAAAAGGATGGGTGCAGATCACTAGAAGGAATGGCACAAGTATCTGAAAATAACATTATGGGTAGACTGAATCATTCCAAAATAGATCACCAAGTCATCTTTGTATGAGATGGTTTATGGAAAAAGAGCCTTAATGCCCATATCAATTGAGATTCTGGCATTACAGCTTATTAAGTGACTTGATATCAAGGAAAATGGAGCAATCCAGGTGAGATTTGAAGAACTGATGGATCTTCAAGAGAAGAGAGAATCAACATATGATATGATGTTTGATCACCAATCAATAGTAAAATAGTGGTTTGATCAAGGAGTTACAGAGCTAGGTTTCTAAGTGGGAGATTTCATTCTGAAGTGGGAAGAGAGAGTTGTCAAACCAAGGCAACATGCAAAGTTTGATTCCCTATGGATAGGCCCCTTCAAGATTGTTTCTTGCAAACCAAGTAGTGCATATGATTTGGAATATGCAAATGGGGAGGTCTCAAAGATTCCTGTCAACGGTATCTTCTTGACACCTTATACAGTTAGTCCTAGTTGCATTGTTTTTCTATGAGGTTGTTATTTCCTACCTTTTTTTAATAAGTGTCACTTGCACATTTTAGTTTTCAAGAAAACCGTTGATAGATGCCACATGTCTATTTCTTGGCAAGAGTTTTGAGTTGTAGTGTGAAGAGACAGCTCAACTACCAGAAGTAATGAAACATTACATGAAAGAAACTTCTCAAAGCCAGTGCCATCATGAGAATCTTCAAAATCTCCAATGACAAGAGGTTCAAACATGTGAATTTAGGTCAGTTGTGAGGAGGCTCCAATGGTAGGGTTAGAGTCATAAATGTGCACAAGAGGAGCATCTATATAAATGGAATCTCAGAGCTGAATGGTCATTAGCAAGAATGACAAAGCCTAGAGTCTTTGAAGAGAAAGGGAAAGCATTTTGTGAGCTACATTGTGATTGTTCAGATTTTTCTTGAATGGCATTGTTGATTCAAGGTTTAAGACTTTGTCGTAGAATGGAATCATTAGCCCCATCTTCCAAAAGAAAAGCTCCTAGGAGAGCAAGGTCTTTAATGGCAAAGAAAATGTAGGAGATTCCCCTAGAATGGGTGAATAGCAAATCATACTCTTCTACTCCAGCTCAACCAAAACACAAACCCCCAAACACCAAGGAGCTCAGGAAATGTAAGTGCCTTGATTCCACTCTAGTTTTTGATCATGCGGATCACATATTTGAGCCTGTGTTGTCAAAGAATCCCAATAATTTGAGAGAGGGGACACATGCACACATGCTTGAGAGAATCAAGGAAAGAGAGTCATAAACATTTGGTATAAGGATATGGAGCTCAAGGCTGGCCCAATTCATGGTTCCTCTGGTTCACCCTTGCCTTGAATTGGTTGATGCTTGCATTCAAAGTTATGATCAAAGCACCAGAACTGCTACCGGGAGGAATCTTAAAGTAATGGTAAATGCGCAAGCTGTGAGGGACATGCTTCGAATTGAATATGACCCAATAGTTGATTTCAGTAATCTGGTCAAGTTGCAAAAGATTTAGGAGACATAGGAGAATCAACTTAGTTTTCTGAACTCAAAACTCCATCTTGAACCAACCAATATGGTGTTTCTGCCACTACCTATTTCAATATCTAGTTTTACCCATGATGTTCAAGATGCATGCTCAATGTTGGCCTTCATTTTTGGCCTTGATTATGACATTAATGTTCACAACTTTGAGTTGGCTATTATCTTTCACCTCAAAACAATTACTAGGAAGTAGGATTATAAGTTAGACTTCTCAGAAGTGATCGTTGACATGCTATCTTATCATTTAGCCAATTTTGGTCATCAACAATTTTTTAGGTATTCATATTTTTTATTGTATTTGTTGCTTTTCCAAAATCCACAATTTTTCTAGCCTTGCATGTAATTGGTGATGACTGATGATTCAGTCGACGCACAAAAGATAAGCCCAGTCTTGGCATGGACTCATCTCCTATCGGCTACTGGTGATTATTATGATTTTTCTGAGTGTTTCATGGCTCCAACCCTCATTGACCTCAACCTAGATCACATAACCTTTAGGGTGAGTAATAAACAAAGGGGCATATTATCTAGCACCTGAGTACCCTATGATTGGTTCTTTCGGGCTTACTATACAATACTCAGAGTCCATGGTTTCAAAGAGTAACCATTAGGTTGTCCAAATTTTTGACTGACAAGATTGTCACAATTAAATTGGCTTGCCAATTGGATGTGGTAGATTTTGAGTTTGGGGTTTGGAAAAATAAAAAGGCTATATATGACATTCCCTTCTCCAAGGGAGACCTATTACAATGATTAAGAGGCAGACTAAACATTTGTTGATGCTAAAATTGGTAGATTACATCTTCATCAGATAAAAGACGAGTGGTAATATGACCCAGATGGTTTTATGAAGAAATGGTTATCCCAATCAAAGTCTCTGATTCCTTTTGAGCATCAAACTTGCCCATTGTTTGAAGCTAAGAGATTGCCTATGGTTGATACAAATGATGTTTATGTTGAATTGTATCAAATTCTGACCAAATCTTAGCCTCCATGGGAAGCATTCTATGAGTCTGAGAGGTCTTATGATCCTTCAAGATTGATGACTCATGGCCTCAGGGTTACTCTTTTAAAGGAAGATTGGAGTACTAAGAAAATAAATGCCTATTGGAAGTATAGGCAAGAGATTTTTGAGATGGAGAGGAATTTTGGTGATGTTCCTACCGATGAAACTTGGCAGTGGATATGGGATGAAGAAGATGTGGAGCCTGCTTCACCTTATGATGTAAGTAGTATTTTTAGAGAGGAGGAGGAACAAGAGATGGATTTAGATAAAGAGCCAGAGGAATCAGAGAAGGCACAAGAACTAGAAAGAAAGAGGCGGAAGCTCAAGTTGCAAGCAAAATATGAGGAAGAAGAAGATGTGCTTATTATTTCAATGCCATCATTGGTGCCAACATTAGGTGCCACAATAGCTAGAGGTATTCAGGTAAGTATTCCTATGAATTCTTCTTCTTCTTCTTCTTCTTCTTCTTAGTCTTTCCAAGATCCTCTAATCACTCCCCTTGCCACTCAAGTCCCTCCATTATTTGCTAGCTCACCTATAGCTCCATTGCTTTCCTTTTCTTCACCTTCTGTCTCACAATTATCTACCCCTCCTCTATTAAATTTGCCACCATTTTCCCCTTCTGTTCTTATGATACAATCACCATTGCCACCTAGTCTTGGTACCAGTTTGGTGCAACAATAGGTGACCATTCCGTATGGATTGCCACAAGGTTTTCCTTTCACTGGTGGGGTGATTCAGTCCCCATCAAAGTTTCATCAATAGGTAGAGACTACTTAGAAGGCCAGAGAGGCTCATCTATAGAAGAAGAGAAAGAAGGAAGGAAGAACCCCTATAGTTCCCTGCATGCGGTCCCTATATGATCATTCATAGTGGTCATTGATGATCTCCCATATGACCCTACCTGTGATCAATCCATAAGAGCAAATGAAGCTTGAGGATTATTCCATACATGCTGTGGGTTTGAATCTACCACAAGTGAGTCTGCAAGATAAAGTTGAGCTCATGGAGGAAACATAGAAATAGGATCACCATAGATTTTATCAAAATGGACAAAAAGCTTGAGAAATAGGGAATTGAACTATCTCACGTAAAAGGAATTGTAGACAGACTCAATGCAGAGATGAAGGCCAAAGATATAGAAATTTTAAGGCTAACTCTTGAATTGCAAAGTCAGGTGTTCAGGGAGGCATTACAAGAAGAACATGCCAAAAGCACATGCTTGCAGTCAGAGTTAGATTTATCTAGGACTTTGGTTGAGTCACTGCAATAGGAGAAGAGTGTGGAAGAAAATAATCTCAGTGATAGTTAGGATGAATTAAATTAATTGCATAAGAGTCTTTTAGACTGTAGAGATTCAAATAAGAAACTGCATGATGAAATTTAGGTCAAGGAACAGAAGATTTTTCATCTGAAGTAGGAGCTCACGTAGAGGCCCTCAACATCAAGAGTGTTGCCTATGGTCCAATAATTGTATGTGTCTTATTGGGGGCACATTTCTAAAGATACCTCCAAGCTCAAGCCTACGCTAAAGTTCATCTTAGATGCATAGAGTCTTAGTGCATAAGTGGGTGTAGTAGTAGAACAGACTCTCTTCTATTTCTCCAAAGGCAGCTGAATCCCAATTATTGGTACAGAAGCTATACAACTCTTCTGAAGAGACTGTCTAAGCGGCAAGGGTTAAAAATAGAAGGACAACCGGGGTGAAGGTCAATGAATTCCTAAGTCAGAATAAAGCTGCCCCAAAATGCAAAGTTCATCTTGACATTTTGAAACAAGGAGTAGAAGAAATGAAGGGACACATTGAACATTTGGTCTAGTTAGGACTCCCCTCTCCATTTCTTGATGATTCTAGTATGTTGATAGAAGACCAGATTAAAGCCCTATTAATGAATAGGCAAAATGATCAAGCATCTTTTTTGGCATTGAGTCAAATGCCCTATGTTACAGAGGTAGAAACTATTTTGTAACCACTTGCATAGTTAGAGTTCCAAATCAAGGTTGCAGTTCAAAGCTTACAGAGTTTATCCTATAAGGAGATCATTGATTTGGATAGGGTGTTTGAGGCTCTGAAGAAGAAGGTTCATCCTTTTAAAATGAATGGGGCACTCTACAACTCACACTTTAGAAGCTTTGAGTTAGGCATGAGTTGTGTTTGTACATTTTTGTTGTTTTCTCCTTTTTGTTGTTAGAGATTTTGGATTCTTCTCTGCAAGCATAGATACCCTCGTGAGTCACCAAGAACTGTAGATCAAAAGCCCTACATTTTGTTACATTCTTTGTTTTTCTAAGGAGATGAGTCACGATTCGATTTTGGTAATATATGTGTTGATACGCATTGGGAAGCATCAATAGAAATAATAGATAAAAATTGAACAAGGGATTAGACAATTAAGAGTTTGTGATGGTTCCTTTTCCCATCAAAGTTTCTGCTAGATTCAATAATGAAAGATGCTCCACATGTCTTCATGACACATCCTTAAAGTTTTGATAGTCGTAGCTGACTTCCTTGTGCACCATTGGTTAGAACCTTTCATGCGTTGTAACCACACATCATTCTGGACTTATAGGCATTGGCAGTATTTCTTGTTGCACTATTTTATCGGTCATGAAAGTGGAATCCACATGTTTGCCTCCCATATCTTTGTAGAGTTGACAGTTCTGACACTATTTTATTTTTTTCCATTGGCCCTAGGTTTACACATGACATCACTGTGCATAAAGATAAATTTTTGAGAGGTAAAGTAGCGTACATTTGGTGGGCTCGTTAGAGTCTACAATGTGTCAAGGATTTAGTGTTATTTAGTGGAGTCTGATGAAGGAAAGAAAGGATTGGACACATGGCTTCACCACACATCTCTAAGGGGAAAGGTTTCTGACAGATATTTCTTGTTGTGCCATTGGTCGAAGCCTCTTCTTCATGTAAACTCTCTTCATCATACAAATTCTTGTGTTTCATGTAAAGGTAGTGAGTCTCTAAGCTACAGTTTGAACTAATATCGACATTTTCTATGCTTTTAACGTTTGAGTTAGTTGTTGGTCTTATTTTGTAATCTCTAGCTGGGGGATTGGTTTAAATAGGTCCATGATTGTTGTTATCAGATAGAGGAAATTCAATAGAATAGTAAAGACTAAAAGGCCTTGATGTGCATTTCTTAGGGAGGATCAAATATTGTATGTCTGTGCAAAATTTAGCCTTGTATACTTTGTTCACTAATCAACAATGAAGAGAAACAACATTTGGTGCCAATTTGTTTAGATTCTTATTTAATATATGTGAGGTATTGTGGGTAATGTGATCTATTATTGAGTGATAATATTTAGAATCTACTATGAAATCATGAATGTATGCTCTTAGAAAGCCATGATTCATTTGTTGTTATTAATAACTAAAAGCTAATGATTCTTGAATTCTTGTCTTCATGAGTTTATTCATGTCAAAATCCATGACAAAATCTCCTATCAATGGCTTGAATGAGTGTATTGAAGCCTCTAGCAGATGGTAGTACCAATTGAAGGCTATTCCTTCTAATGTCATTGGAAAGATTTTTGTGGTGACTCTGTTGCAAGGGAGATCTCTTATAGTAGTTGTATATGCCTTGATATGAGAATTAGGATCTCCTTCTCCTTTAAAATTTGGGAGATCTAGCAAAGTTCGTGGTAAATTCACACTTCTTATGGCCATGTCAAGTGGCCCTTTCAAATACTCCAAATATGTCCCTAAAAAGGAACTTTACAATTGTAGGGTTGATAACATCAACCCCATGGGTGTGTTGAACCCCCAAAGTAGTGAGAGGGGGGGTTCAAATCAACACTTTATTAAACTTCTTTATTGAACTCAAAATCCATTTACCACATGCAATAACAAAGCAAATTAAACATAAAACAAATAACCAAAATCATTCATGCATGCACACTAGGATTTTTACGTGGAAAACCCAAAACTAGGAAAAACCATGGTGAGTGTTAGCTCACAATATATTATGTAGGATCAATACTAAATTACAATAAAGGTTCACTGCCTTAGGGCTCACTGCCCAAAAGAAGTGCTCACTACAAGAAGGCTCACTGCCTAGAGAAAGAAATAAAGAAGGAGATGGCTCACTGCCAAAATGAACTGCTTAGTTTGCATCTACACATACATGAATGCAGCTTCAATGTATGCTCAAAATACTATCTCAAAACTTTTCATCTTGACTGCTCTATTTCACTGCTCTGCCTTTACATTAGACAAGATCTCTCTTCTTCTGCTTTTTGTCACCTACTCTGTTGTTCACATTCTACTTACATTTACATTCACACCACACACTTATCAAACATTGAATTGAATCCCATATATATATGCAACAAACAAAATCTTCATATTAGGTCAGCCTAATAAAGTGAACCGTGTAGTCATGCATTATGTGCTCTGTTGGCCAAATTTATTCTCCAAAATCTATGGCAGACCTAAACAATATTTAAAACACCTTCACACATGTCGTCCTTAACTGTTTCACCACTTAGGATTAAGTTCCAAACATCAAAACTTACCACACACATCATACTATTATGTCGGCCTTATTTATAGACTATTCAATAGTTCAGTTCAACTGTCAGACAACATCTTCCAGTACGGACCACAAGACCTAATCAAATCCATATCAAAGACTCTTTACCCATCATAGATCATACCTCTAGAACTGCAGAGCAAAATATTCTTCTGCGGTAGAATGTGGACCACAAGAACACATGGTCTATCACAGTCAAATTGTACCATATCAAGTAGCGATACTCAGATAGTCCTAACTGACTCTCCAGTGGAGCTAAAAACTTGCAAATTTGGATTTGGATACTTCAAACAAGTGTTTAAAACACCTCAACTCTGCATAGAAAGATATGTAATAGCGGAGGAATGTGGAGCAAAATAGTTGAGTGTTATGTTATCATTTCCTCTACTCACTGCACTGCCAGACTTAGGCTTCTTGAAGATGAACTTTTGGTACACATCAAAGACTGAAATCTTGGAGAATTGATCATCTGTGGACTGTGAACAATATACCTGATCCACATGATATGATCTTCTACTATGGACCAATGTCATCCATTATACTGGTGCTCTATTGTTATTTCCTATATACTGCTAACACTTAGCCAAAATAGCTAAGTCTTCTTCTCCAGATCAAAACATTGTTCCAATCTTGTTCCTTTGCTTGTTTCCATCAATGAAAACATCTTCAGACATCATACACAAGTTGCCAACAATCTCCCCCTTTGGCATTGATGGCAACACTTGATGTGAAAAACTTGTTACAATGAGCCCCCTATCTCTTTATACATTGCTCCCCCCGTCTTCATGCTTCCTTTATTGTTTTTCAAAATTGTTTTTCACATGCTTCATTTCTTCTCCCCCTTTGACATCAATGGCAAAGGTGTATGATACAAGGATATGTACAAGTTGCCAAAAATTATTTTTCTATTGTACCACATATATACAAATGATGTAAAAAATGCTTACTATTGTTGTTGTTCCGAAAGAATATATTTATAGATTGTCTTCAGCTGCACCATTTATTCATCCCAACTGGTCTTAGCATCACTCAACATTAGTATGTGCCCATTAATCTGGGCCACCAAGTTTTTTGCTTTCTTCACTGTATCAGGGACTTCAGTGCTTTGCCTTGTTTTGTTTGCAGCTACTATTAAAACACGGTCAAGGATGCAATTTTGAAACTTGCTACTTCCCTAAGCTGACTCATTCCATGAATTATGATTTCCCTCTAGGTCTGCAACTTATGTATATTAGAATGAATGGTTTCAACTTGAGCCCTCTGATTACCAATAGCATCTTTTGTCATATCATAAGATCTAGATATCTTCATTATCTAAGCTTCCCATTTATCTATTTTATCTTTTATATCTTTAGTCTTAACCATCCATGTGAGACAAAATTGATACAATTCACTGGATTCTTTGAGGGCTAACTGTGCATATTCTATACTTTAATCTAACAAAATTTTGTCTTGAGAAGCCTTATCTTTTAGTTCCACTAATCTCTTGTTGTCTATTTCATCTCTTACCCTTTTATCAGCAGCTTTCTCAATTGATTCAAAATGGGAATTCATAGACTCTATAAACTTTTCCATTTGCTCTGTGGGAGAGAGTGTTCTATCTCTCTGAACTCTAGGCATGATCTTTTCAAAAATATTTATTGCTTCTCCAAGTAGCTCACTGCCTTTCATGTGAGACTTTATTATTCTTCTTGAGCAGTTGCTTGAAACATTGTGCCCAATTTTAATTTCTGCAACGGAGACATAGTGGTCAAGTCTATTTGTCCTTATCTACCATGAACACTATTTCCTTCTCGTATTTCTTTACAACATTTTCGGGGATCTGGGCCCTATTCTGCATTTTCATTTGAAAATTCTTGAAATATCCCCATAAGGCTAATTCTATTTGTCCGCATTTCCCAAACTACTCAGGTGATTTCTGATTTGTGCAGCTATAGGTGCATGATCAAGCCAACCAATGTTCCCCATGCCAGGTAGCTCTCTCAGGAAGTAGAAGAATAGGCAACTGATCAAAGTTCCATATTTGAAAGGATATTTTGTTTCCTTTGTTCTTTTCAAATTCTCCATTAGTTCACCATGGAGCAATTCACATAGGTCATAATCTGTGTTATTTTTTACCATGTCATATGCTATGTATATAGCAGTTGCATAGACAGAATAGTCCCTATTGGAGAAGCACACGTTATATCAAATAACCATTGATGCAAACCTGACTGCTGGATCTTCAATGTCATTTATGGTGAGAGCTCTCTTATCAAATTTATCTTTAGTTAGCTGCATTACCACATTGTTCTTCATTTTCTTCAAAGCCGGAACCTTCTCTGTAAGCTCTATCATTCAGTCTTATACCCTTATCTCTTTGTGTTGGATATCAACACCACAATTCTGGCTAGGGGAGTAAGATTTTGCATTAAGCTCACCCTAATCCAGGGCTCTCAATTTACTTCCTAGAGGAAGTACCAGCACCAAAGTCTGGTGTAGACACATCCTTGACTTCTTGTATATCTTTCTTGACCCACATTTGATTCATCTCTTTCTTGATCTCTATGAGATCTATCTTTTATACTGGTTTCTTCATTTCATTATGATTATCCTTCTTCATATTCCTGCTTCTACAGAATCTTGCAAAATGTCTAGGCCTGTTGCAATTGAAGCATACAACATTGTTTCTTTCATTCATCCTTGATCTATATTGGTTAGCCTTGTGACCATATTTATTGCATGCAAAACAATTCCCATTGAAAGATTGAGCATTCCTTCCATTATAGTTGTTCCTTATCTGATTTTTGCATTCACTAGCTTTGTGACCAAACCTCTTACATATAAAGCAGTTACCTTTGAAGGTTTGAGCATTCCTTCTATTGTCATTCCTTATCTGACTTCTACAATCACTAGCCTTGTGGCCTACTTTGTTGCAAGTGAAATATAGACCAGAGAATGATGGAACATTTTGATTTACTCTGCTCCTACATTGAGTAGCCTTATGACCAAAGTTATTGCATGCATTACAATAGCCATTGAAAGAAGGGTACCTTTGAGCATTTGGTTTCCTGACCGGTGGTCTTCTAGGTCTATTCCTTTGATTTTGAATATGTTTTCCTTTGTTCCTTTTGACCCCAACATTCTTTTCTTGACCAGTTTTGGAGCTTTCACCTTTCTCAAATCCTAAACCTTCTTTGTCATCAGGACTCTTCTGGCTTGCAATCATCTCATAAAGTTTTGCAGATCTTATCTTAAATTTTTCTTCATATTTTTTTTCTTTTTCCAAATCAGACTTCAGGTTCCCAACTTCCTTGGTGCAGGAGCACCAAGGCTCAATGCAGCCGTACATAGTTGTTTTGATTTTTCAATTTTGAGTTTGCAGCATGTAGTTTTGTTTTTGGAGTTTTTCTAGTTTCTGAAAATGCATTGGCGGGAGAAACATTTTGTTTGTGATCGGCCTTTGAGCCAAGTAAAATTCAAGTCAAAGAATGTATATGAAGGTGTTCGGCATTTGTTCAACAGTTGAACCACGCCGTTGAACCTCTTCATTGAACCCCACGGTTGAACCTCATGCCAAGGTTCAATGGTTCAACAGGTTTATAATTCCATTTGGTAAAGTTGGAGTTGTCGGTCTTTTTGTTCAAACGGTTGAACCTTGCCGTTGAACCTCTTTGTTGAACCCCGCAGTTGAACCTCGGGCCAAGGTTCAAAGGTTCAATAGGCTTATAATTCTAATTTGTAAAGAATGAAATGTTGGTCTTTTTGTTCAACAGTTGAACCGCGCCATTGAACCTCTTCGTTGAACCCTGCGGTTGAACCTCACTGTTGAAGTTCAACGGTTCAACGTGTTCATGCATAGTGGATGGCGGAGTTGAAATTATTGGTCATTGTGTTGAAGGTTGAACCTCACCGTTGAACCTCGTGATTGAACCTCGTGGTTGAGGTTCAACGGTTCAACAGTTTGCCATTTTGAAATAGTGAAGTGGGTGTTGGCATAAAAAGCATTATCGGTGAGCGAATGGAAAGCTACACCGATAGTTAAGGTCTGGCCGATAATTGTTATATCAATGGATGAAATATGATCAGCAGAAATGATGAAAATCTGACCGATAGACATGATGGTTTGGCGACGGAAATGAAAAAGGCAACGGTGAGAAATGTAACAGCTAAGAAACTGCAGAAATGAACCGACAGTTAGAAAACGAACAGTTCTGGTAACTAAACCGTCCTGTAATGGACATGAGCACATATATATATGTTATTGCATTCTTTCTGTAGAGAGTTCAACAGAAGAATCGAAGAAGGGAATTTTGATGTAAGAAGCATTTTTGATGTAAGAACAGTTTTTGAATAAATATCAAATACAACAGTTCGATCAATCTGTGTATTTCTTTTCTATTTTCAGTTCGCTATTCTGAAGTAGATTAGTCATTTCTTTTTCTACAATTTTGTTTTCTTTTGCAAAACATGACTCTACATTGATGTTCCTCGAGTTCTTCTGTACAGTATGGAGGTCATCAAGCAGAGCCATGCTTTTTGTTTGTTTTTCTTTTGTGGGGTGGTCGGATTGTCTATTAGAGGTAATGCATGCTTGTTCTAGGCGAGCTCAGTAAGGGGTCCAGCTAGATAGACAAGTAGGAAAATAGACTTGCAGGGGTGGAAAATAGAGAGGAAGAAAGTGAGCACCAAGCAGTCCAGACCCTTGAATAGAGTGAGAAGGGTGGGCAACGGGCTCAGAAAGTTATGTGCCTTTGAGGCAGTATATTGGAAGCAGTGAGGACAAGGTATGTGTCCCACACCAAGTAGGGAGATAGAGTTTTTCCATCTCTGTAGAGTGTTGAGGAATTTAGTTCACATTTTTGTGTAGAAAGATGTCTGTTAGCAGTTTGAATTGGTAGGAAGGCTAGAGTTGTCAAACAGTCTTGTACACCTATAGGATGCAGAAGCAGGCAGCCTAGAGTCCTCCCTATCAAATTGGTATCAGAGCAGTTAGATTTGGGTTATTCCTAGATAGGAATAGAAGAGTTGTATGTCATCACCGAGTTCAAGTGAGCCTGTTAGTTTATCCAAGAAAATGGTGACTAATGCAGAGTTAGCAAAGAAGGTTGAGGATCAAGAAGAGGAGAATAGACTCCTATAAGAAAGACTAGCAGGAATGGAGAGTAAGCTAGGTGTAATGTTGCAAAAGACTGAAGAAGTTAGCCAGAGAGTTAAATATTCTGAGGATAAGGGAAAAGGTGTGTCTGTAGAAGATGAAGAGCCCACACCTGATCCTAAGTTGGAAGAAGAACAATTCTTGAAAGCTTTGAAAGCAATGAGTGGTAAAACATTGGAAAGAGTACCACTTTTCAGTGGGAAAATGGACCCAGATTTGGTCATGGAATGGATAGAAGGACTTGAAAATCACTTTGAATGTGATGGTGTAAGCGAGGCACATAAAGTAAAGGTGGCCAAATCCAGACTCAGGGGGGCTGCCTTAACCTAGTGGAAATTTGTGCAGACTGAAAGAGCAAAAGAAGATAAGAAGCCCATAGCTACTTGGAAGGGAATGGTAGCCAAAATCAAAGAAGCATATATGCTAGAAGATTATGAAATATAGCTGCACAGGAAGAGATAGAATCTGAGACAGAAGGAATTAGATGTCAGTGCATATACTGAAGAATTCCAAAAGTTATGCTTAAGATCCAAAGTAATGGAGGATGAAAGCATAAAGGTAGCAAGGTACCTTAATGGTCTGAAGTGGAATATACAAGAAGAAATTAGTTTGTTGTGTCCTACAACAGTGCAAAAATGCTATCAGCTGGCACTGAAAGTGGAGGAAAAGAATAAGAGGAAACAAGACTCAAATAGCAGAGGAAGAGGAAGAGGCAGAGATAACAGAGGACATAGAGGAGGTTTTGGTGGAAGAAATGCTGATAATAGATCCCAAGCAGAATCCAAACTCACAGAGCAGAGTGGGGAGTCGAGTGGTAGAGGAAACCACAGAGGAAGAGGACCTAATAGAGGAAGGTCAGGAGGATCAGGCAGAGGATCCTATTTCACCAACATGAAGTGTTACAATTGTGGCAATCTAGGTCACCCAGCGTATAGGTGTCCAGAAAAGGCCACATCCTCTTCTCAAGGAGGTGATAAGAGAAATCACTATGTCTAAGATAATGCATCCACCAGCCAGTCACCTGAGATCAATCTGAACTCAGAAGATGGAGAGAACCTGATGATAAGAAGAACCTTGATGAAGGAACCAGTAAAGTCTGAACCAAGCCAGAGGAGAGCACTATTCAGAATAAAATGCAAGATTTTGAATAAGGTATGTAAAATTATCATAGACTCAGGATCTACTGATAATATTATTTCTGATGAGGTAGTTAGGAAACTGAATTTGAAAAGAATTACTCATGCAAACCCATATAGAGTCACATGGTTGAATAAGGGTCAACATGTGGTAGTGAATGAACAAAGTTGGGTAGAGTTTAGTATAGGTGGCTATAAGGATAAGGTATTATGTGATATACTACCCATGGATGCATGCCATCTCTTATTGGGTAGACCATGGCAGTATGACCGAAAAGCAGCACATGATGGTGAGAAGAATGCCTATTCTTTTCAGAAAGATGGTGTCACCTATAAGATTTAGTCATTGGAGGATGAAGATGCAGTTCAGACAAAGAGTCCTAATATCTTGGTTGTGAGTGGAAAAGAGTTTCTAAATACTCTTAAGGAGGATGGTATTGGTTATGCCATCATAGTGAAACCAAAAGAAGGACAGCAGGATAAGAAGACAGAGATTCCCAAAGAGATGCAGCCTATACTGGAGAAGTATAAAGGTATAATCAGTGATGGTACACCAGCCACATTGCCTCCAGAGAGAGCAATAAGCCATCAAATAGACCTGATTCTAGGAGCATCTTTGCCAAATAAGGCACCTTACAAGATGACTCCAGATCAGCACAAAGAGATTTCCAGGCAAGTGCAGGAATTGCTAGATCAAGGATTGATCAGAAAGAGTATTAGTCCTTGTGCAGTGCCCACAGTGTTGGCACCCAAGAAAGGAGGATCATGGAGATTGTGCACAGATGCCAGAGCCATAAACAAGATAACTATAAGGTATAGATTCCCAATTCCCAGAATTGAAGATCTCATGGACTGTATTGGAAAAGCAAAGTATTTCACCAAGATAGACCTGAAGAGTGGTTACCACCAAATAAGAATCAAGGAAGGTGATGAGTGGAAGACAGCCTTCAAGACCATAGAAGGACTGTATGAATGGCTTGTTATGCCATTTGGTCTATCAAATGCACCCAGTACCTTTATGAGACTCATGAATGAAGTCCTAAAGGATTACATTGGTAAATTTGTTATTGTTTTTCTAGATGATATTCTAATTTTTAGTCAGACCAAGGAAGAACATCTAGAACATGTAAATATTGTTTTGCAAAAATTACATGATGAACAACTAACCATCAATCTGGAGAAGTGTGAATTCATGAAGCAGGAATTGGTATACCTTGGTTTTGTGGTGTCCCAGGGAGAATTGAAGATGGACAAGTCAAAGGTAGAGGCAATCTTGAGCTGGCCTACTCCCAGAGCAGCCACAGAGGTGAGAAGTTTCCATGGCTTAGCCCAGTTTTACAAAAAAATTATCAGAAATTTCAGTGGAATATGTGCACCCATGTTGGATACAATTAAGGGTGGAATGAAAGCAAAATTCAGATGGACACCAGCCGTAGATAGAAGTTTTGAAAGGTTGAAGAAAGAGATAGCAACCCAACCTGTTTTGTTGTTGCCTAGTTTTGATAAGCTATTTACTATTGAATGTGATGCAAGTAATATAGCTGTAGGAGCAGTGCTAAACCAGGAAAACAGACCTGTAGCCTTTTTCAGTGAGAGGCTGAATGAAGCAAAGAGTAAGTATTCTTCGTATGACTTAGAGTTGTATGCTCTAGTCCAAGCATTGAGGAAGTGGAGACATTATCTCCTGCCTAAAGAATTTGTTGTCTACACAGACAACCAAGCTCTGAGTTTTCTAAACTCACAGGATAAGTTAAGCAGTAGGCATATCAAATGGATGGAGTACCTGCAATCTTATACCTTTACAATTAAGCATAAGAAGGGGCAGCTGAACAGAGTTGCAGATGCTTTGAGTAGAAGATTGCTCATAGTGCAGGAAGTGCAGTTGAAGAGCATTGGGATTGAAGATTTCAAGAATCTCTATAGAGATGATGAAGATTTTGCTGAGGCATACAAGGTATGTCAAGATTTTGAGAATCACTTTCATAGTGAGTTTACAGATTTCACCTTACAGCAGGGATTGCTATTCAAAGGTGGACAATTATGTGTGCCCAGAGGATCTATGAGAGAAAATCTCATACGGGAGAAGCACAATGGTAGTCTGAGTGGCCATTTTGGTCTGAACAAGACACTGGAGCTAGTCCAAAGGTTCTATTATTGGCCAAGGATGCACAGAGACATCAGAAGGTATGTAGAGCAGTGTATCGTATGTCAGAAGGCCAAGGGAACCACTTCAAATGCAGGACTGTACCAACCCTTACCCATTCCTTCCAGGCCATGGGAATGTGTAAGTATGGATTTTGTAGTTGGTTTGCCTAAGACTAAGATTGGTTATGATAGCATATATGTAGTTGTGGACAGGTTTAGCAAGATGAGTCATTTCATTCCCTGTAAAGTGACTCATGATGCCAGTCATATAGCACACTTGTTTTTCCGAGAAGTGATAAGGATTCATGGACTTCCAGCCAGTATTGTGTCTGACAGAGATGCTAAATTCATGGGGCATTTCTGGAAAACATTGTGGCAGAGATTGGGAACAAATTTATCTTTCAGTTCAGCATATCACCCACAGACAGATGGTCAGACAGAGGTGGTAAACAGGACATTGGCCAACCTGTTAAGGTGTATAACCAAAGAATATGGACAGAGTTGGGATCTTGTCATTCATCAGGCAGAATTTTCCTATAATGACAGTGTAAATAGGACTACTAGCAAGAGTCCATTTGAAATAGTCTATGGAATGCATCCCAGAGGTATATGTGAGCTCAGAAATATGGGAAACATGGAGAACAGAAGTGGACATGCAGAGGATTTTGCACAATCCATGAAAGAAGTGCATGAGCAGGTAAAGAAAACTTTGATAGAGAACACACAGAAGATCAAGGACAGAGTAGATGCCCATAGAAGGGATATTCAGTTTGAGGTTGGTGATCTGGTTATGGTGCACTTGAACAAAGCCAGAATGCAGAAAGGAATGCCAACCAAACTGTAGATGAGGAGAATTGGTCCTTGCAGAATTCTGAACAAGTATGGAAATAATGCCTACCAAATTGAATTGCCAGAAGATTTGGCAATCTCACCAGTGTTTAATGTCCAAGACCTGGTACAATACAGGGGTCCTCAGTCAGCAGCAAATGGATCCATTTCAGAGAAGAAACAGACAGCAATAGATGTGACTTTGCCACTACAACCCAAACTACAAGCAGAAAGAATATTGGATTCAAGAGTACAGAAGCAAACTAGACATGGTGTCTACATGGAGCATTTGATCAAGTGGAAGCAGTTGCCTGAAGCAGAAGCTACCTGGGTTGCAGAGTCAGAATTCAAAAAGAGGGGCATTGACTTTGCCTCATTGTCACCAGAGGTGACTTAGTTTCTTTCCGTACAGGGGGAGTATGGTGCAGGAGCACCAAGGCTCAATGCAGCCGTACATAGTTATTTTGATTTTTCAATTTTGAGTTTGCAGCATGTAGTTTTGTTTTTGGAGTTTTTCTAGTTTCTGAAAATGCATTGGTGGGAGAAGCATTTTGTTTGTGATCGGCCTTTGAGCCAAGTAAAATTCAAATCAAAGAATGTATATGAAGGTGTTCGGCATTTGTTCAACAGTTGAACCACGCCGTTGAACCTCTTCGTTGAACCCCGTAGTTGAACCTCGCGCCAAGGTTCAATGGTTCAACAGGTTTATAATTCTGTTTGGTAAAGTTGGAGTCATCGGTCTTTTTGTTCAAACGGTTGAACCTTGCTGTTGAACCCCGTGGTTGAACCTCGGGCCAAGGTTCAAAGGTTCAACAGGCTTATAATTCTGATTTGTAAAGAATGAAATGTTGGTCTTTTTGTTCAACGGTTGAACCGCGCCGTTGAACCTCTTCATTGAACCCCACGGTTGAACCCCACTGTTGAAGTTCAATGGTTCAACGGGTTCATGCATAGTGGATGGCGGAGTTGAAATTGTTGGTCATTGTGTTGGAGGTTGAACCTCGCGGTTGAGGTTCAACGGTTCAACAGTTCACCATTTTGAAATAGTGAAGTGGGTGTCGGCATAAAAAGCATTATCGGTGAGCGAATGGAAAGCTACACCGATAGTTAAAGTCTGGCCGATAATTGTTATATCAGCGGATGAAATATGATTAGCAGAAATAATGAAAATCTGACCGATAGACATGATGGTTTGGCGACGAAAATGAAAAAGGCAATGGTGAGAAATGTAACAGCCAAGAAACTGCAGAACTGAACTGACAGTTAGAAAATGAACAGTTCTGGTAACTGAACTGTCCTGTAACGGACATGAGCAAATATATATATGTTATTGCATTCTTTCTGTAGAGAGTTTAGCAGAAGAATCGAAGAAGGGAATTTTGATGTAAGAACAGTTTTTGAATAAATATCAAATACAGCAGTTCGATCAATCTGTGTATTTCTTTTCTATTTTTAGTTCACTATTCTGAAGTAGATTAGTCATTTCTTTTTCTGCAATTTTGTTTTCTTTTGCAAAACATGACTCTGCATTGATGTTCCTCAAGTTCTTCTGTACAGTATGGAGGTCATCAAGCAGAGCCATACTTTTTGTTTGTTTTTCTTTTGTGGGGTGGTTGGATTGTCTATTAGAGGCAATGCATGCTTGTTCTAGGCGAGCTCAGTAAGGAGTCTGGCTAGATAGACAAGTAGGAAAATAGACTTGCAGGGGTGGAAAATAGAGAGGAAGAAAGTGAGCACCAAGCAGTCCAGACCCTTGAACAGAGTGAGAAGGGTGGGCAACGGGCTCAAAAAGTTATGTGCCTTTGAGGCAGTATCTTGGAAGCAGTGAGGACAAGGTATGTGTCCCACACCAAGTAGGGAGATAGAGTATTTCCATCTCTGCAGAGTGTTGAGGAATTTAGTTGACATTTTTGTGTAGAAAGATGTCTGTTAGCACTTTGAATTGGAAGGAAGGCTAGAGTTGTCAAACAGTCTTGTACACCTATAGGATGCAGAAGCAGGCAGCCTAGAGTCCTCCCTATCATTCCTTTTCAAGCTTTGTGTAGTCTTCAGTTTTTCTTTTCACCAAATGATTTAGGTCTTCTTCTGCTTTTACTCTTTTTATAGCTTCCACCTTTAGATTACTTAAGTTGTCTTCTGTAGATATCAATTGTTCATTAACATCCTTGTATTTTTCTTTGAGTCTCTTGACTTGCTCCCTTAATTTCTTGATACACTTATCTGCTTCCTTGACATTATCTTTCAGATCCTTGTTTTCCAATTCAACTTTTTTAAGGTCTTCTAGTGCAAGTTTAAGTTCTTCTTCATTGACAAGTGTGCATTCATCTTTAGTCTCAGTTGCATCAATTTCTTTAGGGGGAGTAGGACATTTTTTACCTGCCATGTATTCACTTCCCAGGATCTTCCTCAAGCTGTTAGGCTTCTTCAAAGGAACTTGGCTCTGATACCAATTATTGAACACCCAAAGTACTAAGAGGGGGGGTAAATCAATACTTTATTAAACTTCTGTATTGAACTAATAATCCATTTACCACATGCAATAAGAAAGCAAATAAAACATAGAACAAATAACCAAAATCCATCACGCATGCACATCAGGATTTTTACGTGGAAAACCCAAAATTGGGAAAAACCACGGTGAGTGTTAGCTCACAATATATTATGTAGGATCAATACCAAATTACAATAAAGGCTCAATGCCTTAGGGATCATTGGCCAAGGCTCATTTCCCAAAAGAAGTGCTCACTGCAAGAAGGCTCACTGCCTAGAGAAAGAAAGAAGGAGATGGCTCACTACCAAAATGAACTACTTAGTTTGCATCTACACATGCATGAATGTAGTTTCAATGTATGCTCAAAATACGATCTCAAAACTTTTCATCTTGATTACTCTGTTTCACTACTCTGCCTTTACATTAGACAAGATCTCTCTTCTGCTTTTTTCCGCCTACTCTGCTGTTCACATTCTACTTACATTTGCATTCACACCACACACTTATCAAACACCAAATTGAATCCCATATATATATCTGCAACAGACAAAATCTTCATATTAGGTCGACCTAATAAAGTGTACCATGTAGTCATGCATTAGGTGCTCTGTCGACCAAATTTATTCTCCAAAATCTATGGCAGACCCAAACAATATTTAAAACACCTTCACACATATTGGCCCTAACTATTTCACCACTTAGGATTAAGTTCCAAACATCAGAACTTACTGCACACACATCATACTATTATGTCAGCCTTATTCACAAACTGTTCAATAGTTCAGTTCAACTATCAGACAACATCTTCCACTGCGGACCACAAGACCTATTCCATTCCATATCAGAGACTCTTCACCTATCATAGATCATACCACTAGAATGGCAAAGAAAAATATTCTTCTATGGTAGAATGCGGACCACAGGAACACATGCTTTGTCACTGTCAAACTATACCATATCAAGTAGGGATACTCAGATAGTCCTAGCTGACTCTCTGGTCGAGGTAAGAACTTGCAACTCTAGATTTGGATACTTCAAGCAAGTGTTTACAACACCTCAACTCCGTATAGCAAGATATGTAATAGTAGAGGAATGTGGACCAAAATAGTTGAGTGTTCTGTTATCATTTCCTCTACTCACTGTACTGCTGGACTTAGGCTTCTTGAAGATGAACTTTCGGTACACATCAAAGACTAAAGACTTGGATAATTGATCACCTGAGGACTGTGAACAACATACCTAATCCACATGATATGATCTTCTACTGTGGACCAATGTCATCCATTATACTGATGCTCTGTCGCTATCGCCTGTATACTGCTAACACTTAGCCAAAATAGCTAAGTCTTCTTCTCTAGATCAAAACACTATTCCAATCTTATTCCTTTGCTCATTGCCATCAATGACAACATCTCCAAACATTATACACAAGTTGCCAATAGGGTGGACATTGATAGTCGAATGTCATAGCTTGATTTACTTGACTTCCTTGCACTATTTAATCATTTTGAATTAGAAGATTCCCATTTGGGAATGTTTCATTACTCTTGTTTCATGAGTAGTAGTTAAAGTAAGGGGGATTCTAAGATGCCCCCTAGTCTTGTTTGACTCTAATGTGTTCTTGTAACTTTATCCTTCTCTCTAGGATGTGTTGTTCTACTTCCAAAGTCTTAATTCTTTGCACTAATGTTGTGATGAGATCTATAGGTGTAGGGCCTCTTGGCATTTCCTCATTTCTAGGGATCTCATTTCGTGTGTTGTCATGGTTTAGTGCTTATTCTCACATAGCGTTCTCACATTACTCTCCTCATAAAGTGACTTTCAAGGTCTCTTGAGTATCTTTGGCCTCTTGAAAATTTCTTTTGAGTCACCTTACTTCATCATCCAGGTGTGTGCTTGAATTTCTCGTTGATGGTTGGTCCATGTGATCTATATCCAACCTCACTTGTACTCTTCTTGCCTTATGAGGTGTAGTTTGAATTATAGGATTGTGTTCACGTGTAGGATTGTTAAATGATAGAGAATGCCTAGGTTCTCTTCTATCATGTTCATAATCTGAGTCTTCATAATCATAACAATTTCAGACTGGTGCATTTGGATCAGGCGGCACATGCCTGTCGAAAGAGGGAGTTTCAAGCTCCCTTGAGGGAATGTTCCCTAAGTTTAAGTATGGGTCTGTCATATTTGGGGGTGTCATAAACACCGCAAAATAAATGGAACGAGCAAAGGTGAAGATGAAAAGAATGAAGATGAAAGTGGTGACAATGACAAAGATGGTCATGAAAGAAAGAATGTTTGAAAGTGGGATCTTGTAAGGACATGCGGAAAGCTCAACAAAAGTTTTTTCTCTTCACATTGGGTTCACCAAAATATGTGGTGAATCTAACATTAGATGTGAAAGTGGCGATGAATGAATTTTCGAAGTTGAAATGTAAACAACTCATCCTAGAAGGATTTGTAGTTCATGTCAAGTTTACCAAAATATGTACACTAAAAAACATGACTTGGTTGCACGGGGTAGTCGAGTTAGCTTTAGTGGAGAACACGAGACCCTCTCCTTGCCATAGGTGAACCTCCATGTCACTCTCTCTCTCTTGTGGTAGAATCCAGTCAAGAGGAGGTGAGACATGGGAGTAGTCTTTCTCGCTTGAGAGTTAGACTTCGTGAAGAGTGGTCGACCGGTCTTGGAGCCTTTCCTCGGCATTCTTTCTTATGTGGTGTTCAATGACCATTGTAGTTGAGATAATTATATGACCTAAAGGGTCACTAGTTAATGTTCTCCTATTTGGATTCTAGAGATTCCAACGTTGAGTGGAATATCGATTGTTTTCTTTTACATTTCTATCAAGTTGGAGTTGCTCTTCAAATCATTGTATGATGACTCGTGTCTGAAGTAACCTTAGCCTATGTTCTTGTTCTTGGATTGTTAATTAATCGTGTTGAGGCCTAGGGTATAACTCTTCGATCTCTTCTAGGATTGCCCTCACCCACTCACCTATAAGTCCAGGGCACATTCGTGAGCTTGAATCGAGAGAGTTGGTTAGAGTTAACCTCGAGTTGACTTACATTTGACTTAGGGTGATGACCTAAAATTTGCTTTGTTTTTCTTTAAGTTGATTGATCTTGTGTTGACTTGTGTTGACCTCATGATGAAATCGAGGGTTTACTTGATTTTTCACTTTGTTTTGAGCTTGTTTGACCTCATGATGAAATTGAGGGTTTATGAACTTCGTGTAATGCTTGTGTTTTTGTTGTTTTTTTTTGTTTTTAGTATGTATGCACTCTATATGTATGCAAGATAATGTTTTTGTTCTTTTTATGGATTTTTGAAAGGAAAGTACTTTAATTAATCTAGAATTCAAATATGAATGCAATTCTAAAATGAGTTTACCTAATGCAATCTTAAGCTATGTTTTTGGTATTTTCTTGTTTTTTGATTTCAATTACTCTAAGAAATGAAAATACTTGGAAAAAAACTAATCTAATAATGCCAATTGCTTGAAATAAACTAATTTAACAATACAATTCTATCTAGCCTATCAAGGAAATTATAATATGAAATTACTATCTCTAAGAGCAAATTTGAGATTATCTAATTACTACCAAAAACATAAAAGAACCTAGAATGTGTCAACGCATGGGCCTCCACTACCCTCAAGAATCCTTATATCGGAAACCTCTTCATCCTCTTGCAGCAGCTAGGATCTCCTCTTGGCAACAATAGGAAGGGATGCAAAAATGGGTTGAGAAAGCTTCAAAATATGAGCTAAAAGAGCACTATGTCTTGCAAAATGAGCAGTGTAACAATGCAATGAGAATATTTTGGAAAAGATTTGGCATGACAACACTAAAGTAAAAGGCTCATATGTCCTACATGAGCATAAGAATGCTATGTGGAAAGAAAAAACCTGCAAATCTTGGTTGCACAAATGAAATTGCATCCCTTTGTGCTTGAGAGAGGGATTATAGGTCTTAATGACACATGAAAATTGGGAAGGATTGAAGAGTTAACTCCCTTGATTCAAGAGTTAACACATTAGATTGGACAGTGAACTAGGCTAATTAGGGAATGATGAAGTAAAGATAGCTTATCACAGAAGTAACAATGGAGTCATCAAGAGTCAAAGAGGTGACAAGTATAGATCAACAAGAGCTAATTAAGCCAATTTGGAAGAGATGAATGAGCTAAGAATAGTTCACTCCAAGTTTGGATCAAAAGTATATGCAAACAAGAAGAAAAATGGAGAAAAATAGAGTTTTTGTGTCCAAACTCCAAGTTAATCCATGATTGGAAAGACGACAAGGTCACCCATGGGTTTTCCCTTTTACTAGTCGAAATCACCCAGGGGCAACCCACAAAGGAGAGTGTCTAGGTTGATATGCAGGGTTGAAAGTTGTTAGTCAGGGGATGAAGAATTGACTTATCTCAAGAACCAGGTCAAAAGGTGATCAGAAACCAAATCTCCACTTATAAAATGTCAAATCTCCTGGGGGAGATCCTGAAATAATAGGGGGAGATTTGTCCTGGTAAATCACAACTAAAAATTGAAAGTTGGAGATGGCTTGGGAGGTCTCTTGGAGGGCTCCTATGGGTGGGGTGGGATTAAAAAACTAGGGAAAGGTCAATTTAGGATAAATAAACAAACAAGAGGCTTAGGGACGAAGTCGCAAGAATAGAAAATGAAAATCAACAAGTGTTGACAAATGTCGAAAGTGAGGAAAAATTTGGTATGACAAAGGGAAAACAAAGGAAGAAACAAAAACCCATGTGTTGCAAAGAGAAATGCAACTGAGAGGGCATTATTTTCATTCTTACATATATGTGACAAGAATTACATATCATCATGGGATCCTTTTTGGGGTTGTGTGTTTTTCATACTTACAGTTGCAAGTGACAAACAACAAGTTTCTTCACTTCTAGCTTTGATAACCCCTTGTGGCATTGTGGAAGAGTAAGATCAACTAGAAACTTGCCCAACAAATGATGGTCATGTACATGCTTGGTTATTGCTTGTGCATTCACCACCTATTGGAGAGTCATTTCCACTTCCTTGTTCTGCACCAGGAAGACCCACTAGAGTTGGATTGTGAGGTCATTGGTATCACATGGAGAGTCGACACCATTGACATGTATAATCACAATTATTTTGCTCTGCTCTACTTGGCTGTTGAACTTGGTTTGAAATAGTGAAGCATCAGGCTTGTTTAAAGGTAGTGGAGCTATAATCCCAAAGCATCATGATTTGTCTTATAGAAGCCCTAGGATTTAATGTACATATAATCTCTTTCCTTAAGGTCAAAAATCTTGGTAGCACCAGATCTTCCAAGGGTAGTCAGTCTGCAAGCATTATTCCTAGAAGATTACACCACTAGCATACCCCACACATGTGCATTGCAGTCAGTGATCTTGGGCTCAAGTTGGACACATGAGTAATTGGAAAGTTGATCTGTTTCTCAATTGCCTTCATGAAAGAAATACATTAGTATAAAATCTTTGAAGTCTCCTAGCACTTCCCAAACTGATTCTGCAATGTTCTTGAGTTTCCAATTCTGTATGTTATGGCTAGAAATTGCATTGATGCAAAGTTGTAAGTCTCCCTTAATGTTGAGCGTGAAAACATTCCTATTCTTACACATTCGAAGGCCTGCCAAAAGGGTATGGAACTCTGCTTTATTGTTATTTCTGGGCACTAGATTTTGGACAAGGCCTATATTACTTTCCCTTCGTCATCCCTCAAGATACACCCCATGCCAAAAATCCTAGGGTTTCCTTTGGCTGCTCCATCAAAGTTTAATTTCATCCTTCCTTTCGGTGGTGGGAACCATTTTATGTTTTCCCATTTGATCTTTGTAGATGCATATGGGCTTCCTACCACATATGAAGGTGAAGCTTTGAGGAGCTTCCATTTCTTCATGATGGATTCATCCCAACTAGTAAACAGTCTAGGGTGATCATTCAAAGATCTCTACTTGGACATGATGGTTTCACAAATGCTTCCCTTAATTTTCTTTATCATCTCTTCAATCAGATGCTCTTCATCCTTGAAAATTCTACCATTCCATTCTCTCCAAAGGTGCCATATGACAAGGGATGGGCTAGCCACCCATATGCCTTCCCACAAGGAATTCTACAACATTGTCTAGCAAAGGAAGAGATCCAATAAGTCATTTGGTAGAGCCCGATGCCAGGCAAATCTATTAAAGAGCCAAGTGCAGCATGCCATGGCAAATTCACAATTCAATAGTAAATGGTTCATAGTCTCCTCCTCTTTCTTGCAAAGAATGCATCTTGAAGAGCCCATAATACCAATGGTATATAGTCTATCATCGGTTAGAATTATTATATGGAGAGTAGTCCAAGCGAAAGTACCAGCTTTGTGGAGGCACCATTGACTCCAATAAATCTCAGTTGGCCAATTTCCCTTGGAGGTTATAGATTTCTATATTTTTTAGCCCAAATTCACCATATATGAGCTAGATCTTGCTCCCATCCAAATGATACGGTCCTCCTTATGGTTTATGAGTATATCTCTTGAAGTGAGTATCTACTTTAAGATGACTTTCTGATCCTTCGGTGCTTGGATTGGTTTAATGTCTTTCCACATCCACCCAGTTGAACCATTCTCAAGGGGGTAAGATAGTCCACCACCCATGATCCCCACATGGTGGTGAGTATCTCCATAATATATTGAAGTATTTGGTCTTCACAAAGTGCAGGATTGGCATTCCACGAGTCCTCCTAGAAGGATGTTGAGATCTCATTGTTTATGGTCCACAATAGGTGGTTTGTGATGATTGGATTGCATTGAATTAAAAAATACAACTATGCGAGCCTTTGGGGAGATTAGGGGTAGTGAAAATTTGGTAGGGATCCATGTTGTTGAGGTACTTACATTGAAGAAGTCTACACCAGTGGGTAGGAGACTCCTCATACATCTTCTGGACCAGCTTGGCCCCCAAAGCATAGCTCCATTGTTTGATCCTCTTGCAACCCAGTCCACCATCACTCTTGTCCTTACAAAGGAACTTCTTGATGATGCCTTTGATTAATCCATTCACCTTCCCTGTTATCTTCATGTTGGAAAGGAGGTAGATTGGAATTATAGAGAGAACAACCTTTACCATTATGATTTTCCCTGTCATGGTGAGCCACTTCCCTTTCCATGAGGTAGCCTTGGCATGACATTTCTCTATAGTTTCTTCCCACAAGTTTGACCACATAGCACCTTTGAAGAGTGGGACCCCAAGGTACTTACCTAGAAAAGTATTAATGTTGTATCCCAACAGTGTCTCTATCCTCCTTTTAATGTTCCTCTTGGTATTCAAAAGTCTATGAAAGATTTTATTTTGTTTATGCTCTATCCTGAAGCCTGAACTTATCTCTCCAAAGTCTCTTTTATTGAAATGGCCTCCTTCGTGCATGATATAGCATATAGGATAGTGTCATCAGTAAATTGTTGACGAGTAATGGGGGGAAGATATCAGATATATAAATACCATTCCATCTTCCCATTATAGTTTGAGCTTTGATTACCTTCCCCAATGCTTCATCCATTATGACAAAGAGAAAGTGATAAAGTGGGTCCCCTTGTCGGAGATCCCTTGGTTCAAAGAAGCCAACTGGACTGCCATTTACTAGGACTGAGTATCAAACCATTGAGATACATCTATAAATCCATTGAGAGAGGAATCCACATTTCTTCAGAATGGATAGTAGAAAATGCTAGTCAATGCAGTTGTAGGCCTTGCTAATTTCAAGTTTAATTGCCATGCATGATTGGTTGGATGTGCATATTGAGTGGATCACTTCATGGGAAATGATTGTGTTGTCCATGATGGTGTGGCTAGGAGTGAAACTGCTCTAGTTCTTGAAGATAATATTTGGCATGATTGTCTTCAGTCTATTTTCTGTGACCTTGGAAATAATTTTGTATGTGATGTTGCATAAAGCTATCGACCTGAAATGTGATAAGGAATCCACATAATTTTAGGTCCTTCACAATGCCAGTGGATGTCCTTGATTCTTCCACCATATCCCAAATATCATTTCCTAAGATATCCCAAAGATATTGGAAAAAGCCAGCCAAGAAGCCATCCGGACCTGGTGCCTTATCCGACTACAATTGGAACACCATGCTTCTAACTTCCTCAAGGCTAGTTGGAGTACAAAGCATCAAGTTGTCCACCTCACTCACCTCTTTAGTTATTAGGTCTAGGAAATACTTCTAACTATGGAAATTGGAATCTTCCATTCTTTCTTAAAAGTCTTGGAAGTACTTCATAGCCTCATTTTGTATGTCAAATGGATCCGATATGATAGATCTATCCTCAAGTTTAAGCGAAGAGATTTTGTTCTACACCCATCTAGATTTGGTGGAGTTGTGGAAGAATTTTGTATTGAGATCACCTTCCTTAAGCCATGTTTCTCTAGAATTAGAGCTCCAATAGGTTTCCTCACACCTAAGGATTTTGTGGTATTCATTGAGCAACTCCTTTTCTTTTGTGAACTCCAACTATGCCATGCCTTTCTCTAAGATTGTTTCATTTAGGGCCGCTTATTCAACTTTGATTCTCTCTTTTTCATCAAAAATGTTTTTGAAGGTTGACCTATTCCATTCCCTAAGGTAATTTTGATAGAAATAAGCCTTTTCACCATCATGAACATTTTAGTCCCTCTTTTAATTTGTGCCTCAGACCATCATTTTTCCATCAATCCTTTTATGGATTTGTGCCTAAGCCACATTTCGTTCAAATTTGAATGGGCACTTTGTAGGAGCATGATCATTTGATATTGTAAGAATGACCTGATAATGATCCGAGCTAGAAATAGGGGTGATCAAGAACTCTAGTAATACATTCTCATTGAGCCAAATAGGACAAAAAAATAATTGATCTAATCTCTTGGCAATATTGCTGAATCCTTGCTGCCTTTTTTTGCTTAGTGAATACTTTTGACCGGAGCCATGAACCGGTGAGGCCACAACACGGGGGTCCTCATCTCCAAGCATGAACACTTAGAAATTAGAACACATCCATATTAGAAGCCAAGAGTTACAACTTAGAATCCCACTAACTATGGAAGACCAAGAGTCACTTAGTTGCCCCTATGGGGATTTGAACTTCGGTCTCCTCAACAAAAACCCAATGTTTCAACCAATTAAGCTCAACCCCTTGGACCAAATCCTTGCTGCCTATTGGTCCAAGTAAAACTTCCATTTTTTAGGGTGGAGTCCACCAGACCAAGGGAATTGACAAAATTTGGAAAAAAAATTGTGCCCTACTAACATGTGATCTTCCCCCTCTTTTTTCTAGATTTGATAGAACTATATTGAAATCACTACCAAGAATGTCCAACTTTGGTTTGAATGAAGATATGAAGTTGAGTAGATTCTCCTAGTCCTTTACCTTCTCATTAGTTTGGATCAACTCGTAGATGTTGAAGATGTGAAAGGATAATCTGGAATTCTAGAAATGAAACTTAGCCACCATACAATTCAAGTTTTCTGATAGCATCTCAGTTTGAAATCTATTTGGTCTCCAAAGAATCCCTAGGCCACCAGAGGCCCCTACCACAGATACAAAGTAGCCATCCCAACCAGTGCAATGAGATAAGAATAATTTTGATTCTTAAGCCTTGAGTTTGGTTTCTTGTAGCAAAATAATGTCAGATTTTATGGATTGCAATTGACGCTTGACTAAGCATTATTTGTTAGGGGCATTCAAGCCCCTAACATTCTAAGGAGAGACCTTTGTGGCTCTACAAGGGAGGAATTACCTCCCTTGAATTTTAGAAATTTATTGATTGAAACTTGTCAATGTGCCCCTGCATCCAATTCTCTTTTTTGTTTATTAGTCTTCCTACCTTTTTTCCTACCCACATGGAGATTTGGTTTGTCGATCTTGGAAGCAACTTGATTGATAACCCTGGAATCAACTATCTCGAGCGCATCATCTTCCAATGATTCATCCCTTGACCAAAAAAGACCTCTAATTCTACTATAGTCTTGAGCATAGAAAGCAAAGAGGATAGAGAGAAATTCAAAAATAAACACATATGTAAAAAAGCACGTTTACAATAGACAAATTGCAAGAAAAACTATATTAATATTACAATACCATTATATAATTTTAATTTTTCCTTAAGCATTTACTAAAATGACATGAAAAGAACAACTCTATAGAATGACAAATGACTTCTAAATATGACATGCAAAGAATAATTTCATAGATTGAAAGTAAACCTTTAAACCCTTGTCCTCAATAAAATGACAAATGACTTCCAAACATTACATGCAAAGAACAATTGCATAGAATGACAATAAAACTTTAAACCCTTATACTTAACCCAAGAAAAATTATTTGCAACAATTACATGGGTTGGGCCCCACCCAAGTTCTAACCAATATGATGACACACAAACATTATCTAAAATAATTTACATTTTGCTACATCACATTTGATTCTTGAAGCATTAGAAAGCATTTTTTTTTGTTTTGCTACATTAGACATTAGCACTAACCAAGTTGCCCTCAAGACACATACACATAGACATTAGTAATTTTATTTCTAGATGCACTTCATTTCTACTACTATTTCTACTTGATGTTGCACTTGTAGAGATGCATGCAGAATGTAGCTTTTGCTTTGCTCACACTACTTTTTTTCATCATTTATTTTTAATTATTTTACAATATAGTATCTATTATTGTAAAATTTATCTAACTTAAATACATGTCTTTATAAAATTTAAATTCACTAGAAAATAAAGATATATGGAACATAGTTTATATAAAGGAGAAAGATAAGCTACTACATAAATATGCTAATATTAATGCTAATCATTTCAAATATTTGAACTCTGCATAAATTTTGCTAAAATCAATGCTAGTGATTTCAAATATTTGAACTCTATATAAATTTTGCAACTTCATCATGCACTCATTTGTTTGCCAAAGCATATTACATTTTTTTGGAATGCAATTGCTAATTATTTTTTATAAAATACCACATAAAAATCTAGTATCAATACGCCTATGAAGTGTGTTTGTACAATATGTCCAAAGCTAGAATACCTAATGTATCTATAAAGACAATTCACCCTATAGCCAACTATATTGTATCTTGATCTTGTTTTGTTAAACAACAATCTAATATTGGATGTTCCAATGGTAGGGCAATTGCATACGTTGCTTCAAGGTCAAATGGAATAGATCGAAGGCCAACACATTTTTCATAGTCTTTTGCAATTACAATTCCTATGAATTTCTTTGTACTAGTCACTTACCAATAACTTCATATAGAAGCCTTCGAGGAGCACAATGTTTTGGGTAGATCTCTGTGTGTTTTTGACATATACACTATTCTAGTGCAAATTACAATTGCTATAATCTCTACAAAGTAGTTTTTATGGACATCACTAGAAACAAGATGCTCCTCTTTTTGTTGTAATGCTTCTAGTGTAAATGACATGTGTTGGTTTCAAAATAAACTAAGTTGAAAATGTGATTTGGCACTTGGCAATTGCAATAACGAGAACAACATTTCATTGTGTTGTCCAAACATGAATTGTAACATCAAACATATTCGAAAGAAACATCAAGAAAAAGAAGAAACCCTCTATTTTTCTCTTCTCATATGGCAAGCCAATTCTAGCTAATGATGTAATTAGAAAGAATTCCAAGTATTTCTCTTTCCTACCAATAGAGATTATGAAAATTCCTCTACACATGTAACTACAAAGCTACCCTTTTGAACAAGTATGTTGGTCAAGGATTGTGCCATAAACAAGTGCAAGGTTACTACATTAAACTCTAACTTAAGGAGATTAACTCCATTTTAGGTTAATGGTTCAATTGTATCATTATGTGCCATGGTCATTGTCCATGGAAAGATAAAACAAAATTTTAAAGGGAACCAACTTAGAGTAGTTTTAAAACTCTTACGTTGTGTTTTTAATGGTTAAACTCAATGAGGAAAGAAAAAAAGAAAATAAAATTGTTTTTTTTGCATCCTTGATCCTCTAAAATGTGAATAGAGGGCGTGTGCAAAAAGATGGGTCACCAAAAAGTGGCCAAACCACTTTTTGGTCCAAATAATAATAATGCGAGCACGTTATAACATGCTCATTTTTTTTCTCCTATACATAAAAAAAACACAGACTTGCAACTCATTTACAAGACCATCTAGCTAGACCCTTAGTGAGGCCATCCTTTCAGCATATCTTAGTCCCTTCTACTTTGAAGAAGAGTGTTGAGGTGGAGACACTACATTCTATTAGTTCCCTTAGTCTTTACTATAGCATGGTAACCATCTTTCACAGGCTACTGAGGGTGAGACTAGTAGACATCGTTGGTCTCCACATATTTATCATTCATGTGGAGCTTTATGTGATTATGGGTCAGAGGACACTTAGACTGATACAAATATTGGAGAGGATGTTGCACACTTTGAGAACTATGCCACACAAGGACAACAATAGGAACATGACACCTCCATATTGTATAATATCATAATGATAGATGACTTGTTGGATAGGACCTTTGGTATTGATAGATAGGTAAATTTTTATAAGGATTTGTAATTTATTATATTTGTATTTGAAATATCTAATTAACTATACTAACATATTATAAGTCAAAGTTAATCTAGGTAATAATATGCTTATGAAATTCTAGGGTCAAAGTACTCATCCTACATCTGTTGGTCATCCAATGCAAGCTTATGAGGTGACATCAAGTGGACAAGTATACAATTTGTAACAAGATAGTAAATATAGTACATGTAAAAAAAAATCATATATTAATGGTAATCTTATTTAATGATAATTTGATGATGAATAGGTGGATGTTGGACCTCCAACATTAGGAGTTGGTGGGGTGGGTCATAGATCTAGTTTCATAGAGATAAATTTTTCTATTTTTAGTCATTATGCATTTAAATAATGTTATGTAGATTTTTGTCAAATAAAATGTTTATATTATCAATTGATGACAACAATTCAGATGCTTGCTAATATTCATGATACCAAGGATGTGGGCATTATTGTAGCTTTTTTATCTGTAATGTCTTTGACACAGGTATGAACTAGTAACATGTAAATGTAATTATGTATTTCTTGTTTTATCTCATGTTATTTAATGTACATAAATGATATTCATTTTTACTCTAATTTGCTTATTCATTCTTCTCATAGGAGGTCACAACTCCAACCCATCCATCTATAGATGAAGAAAGACAACAAATGATTGAGATTGATTATCAGTTTGTGGTAAGTGATTGATTACTTATGTCATGTTGTATATTTTATGTTTTACATATTAATGTGGATATTTCTTAATTGTATTAATAGGTAGAGGTTAAAAAATCTTATGAGAGCAAGTCCATTCAATGGTTGAGAGAGCATGAATCATCAATTGCTTCTCCACCTTCACAACAAAGCAACCTCCACCCGCCCAAAATAATGGGTTACACTTTTTGGCCAAACTTGACATTGAAATCAATATTTTGAACTAAATCTTCACTTTTTGACACCTATAGCCGCTAAACCGTTAGGAATTTGAAGATGATGCGAACTTGTGATTTGTGAGATTTTGTTTGTAGATTCTAAAAATATTTATCTAGAGGATGCATTTGGTTTCATAATGTTTTGTTGAATATTTTTTTTAATTAAGTTTTGAAGTCAAACCAATTATAATTTAGACATAGGTGTATTCTGTCGAACATAACTTTTTTTGTATGTATCGAAATTCAATTTTTTTTTGTTGAAACAAGGACATCAATACCTAGGGTGTAGATATTTTTCAGAAATTTTTTTCACTAATTTACTAATTTTCCACATGTGTAGAACAGAGAACTTGATGCTTGGTGAAAAACCCATGTTTAGTAAAACTAAAAAAAAATCATAATAAAATCAAAATATATCAAAACTATACTTGTTGGAAAGCTTATTTCGAGGACTACGATCCTACAACTTGGTTTGGCAAGGTGATTCCATTTGGACCTTCAACTAGGCTTTGAAAGCCAAAATTTTGTAGAAGAAGAGGGAAGGGAAGGAGGGAAGGTGTCTAATGAGGGTCTTCATTCGAAGACCCCTTCTAATGAAGGTAGGTGACGTCCTTCATTCGAAGTTGATTGATCTTCATTTGAAGATGTAAACATGGTGCCAACATCATCATAACGACCATCTTCGTTCGAAGGTTCCTTGTATTAAAAAAATAATTAATTTTTTTAATGACTAACCTTCATTCAAAGGTACAGCCGACTTTTGTTTTTTTAAATGTTTTAATTTTTTCCTATTGCATATAAATAGGAAGTTTTATTTCATTTTTTAAAATCAATATAATAAGATAAATTCGTATTTTTTTCTACAAGGGAGGAGAAGATCTTTGAGAGAAGAATTTTCAAGTCATATTGTACAAAGAAGGAGATGGGAAACAAAAAAGCCATGACAAAATAAGAGTGCACGAAAGCATTCCACAGAAAAGACACAAAGATTAAATGAAGAAAGATTGCAAAAATATTATTAACTAAAACAAGGTATGCATCTTTTCTTTTCTATTTAATCTAGGTCATTTGATTTATGCTTAAATATATACACATTGATGAATCATGTAGTAGGATGTCAAATTTAATCACGGGTTGTCGACTATTTCATAGCATGCAATAAGACTTTTGATGTTGGGACATTGTGTTGTATGCCTATATGACTTTGTAAACATGCATTTCTATTTTACCAATGTATATTGTTGTACATGCCTATATGGTTTTATTTTTACATGCCTATATGACATTATATATACATCATATGGAATTTTCATGACATTATGTATATGAGATTTTACATTTAATATGATGATCAATTATATGTTTACAGGATAGAGAATGTATCATGCTCAAAAATTGTGATATTGTGTACTTTTTCTTCAAAGTTTCCATAGAATGTCTCACATGCATTAAGAAAAAGATTATTGTGAAGTATTTACAACATTTTATAGTTCTAGAAAACTAAAATTCTTGAAGCATACATATCAATAAATGTGACATGATTTCAAAATAGTATCACAAGATCCCTTAAGAAATTCTTAATAGTTATGGAGACATTGATCATTAATGTAAAATAATAGTTACAATAAGAGTTACACGTGTGATGGAAGTATGTACATCCCTCATCCACTAAACTTGCATGGCTGTATGCAAATATAACACAAGCCAAGCATACAATGTTAGGATATGTTCTATAGTGCTTCATTAATTCAAATATTTTGAGATCATCCTTGCAAAATCTATTTTGTACATATCGTGCAATCATGGAATTCCATGAGACCATATTTCTTTGAGGCATTATGTCAAACAATTCACGCACCTTTTCTATGCTTCCACATTTTGCATACATGTCTCCTAGGGTAGTTGCAACTACATCTGATAAAATTCCCATATCCTTTATGCTTTGATGAATGTCCATACCCTATTCCAAAGATCCCATTTTGGCTCAAGCAGGGAGGATGCTGACAAAGGTTGTGGAATTTGGATTTACACCTACCAATTGCATTTGCTTGAAAGAACTTTCTAAAGTCTTATCAACAAATCTATTTTGTGCATATCCTGTAATCATGGCATTCCATGAGATAGCATTTCTTTGAGGCATTATGTAACACAGTTCATACACCTTGTTTATGCTTCCAAATTTTGCACACATGTTTCCCAGGGTAGTTGCAACTACAACATCTGACAAAATTCCCATATCCTTTATGCTTTTATGGATGTCTATACCTTGTTCCAAAGATCCCATTTTGGCACAAACAAGGAGGATGCTAGAAAAGGATGTGGAATTTGTCTTTACACCTGCCAATTGCATTTTCTTGAAAGTTTCTAAATCCTTTTCAACAAATCCATTTTTTACATATCTTGTAAACATTGCATTCCATGAGATGACATCTCTTTGAGGTGTTCTATCAAAAAGTTCACATTCCTTGTATACTATGCCTCCACATTTTACATACATGTCTTCGAAGGCAGTGACAACTACAACATTTAAAAAAAATTGCATATCCTTTATGCTTTGATGGATGTCCATACCCTATTCTAAAGATCCCATTTTGGCACAGGTAGGGAGGATGTTGGAAAAGGTTGTGGAATTTGGATTTACACCCACCAATTGCATTTGCTTGAAAGTTTCTGAAGCCTTATCAAGAAATCCATTTTGCGCATATCTTGCAATCATTGCATTCACTGAGATGGCATGTCTTTGAGGTGTTTTGTCAAACAATTCATGTGCCTTGTCTATGCTTCCACATTTTGCATACATGTCTACTAGGGTAGTTGAAACTAAAATATTTGACTAAATTCCCATATCCTTATGATTTGATGGATGCCCATACCTTGTTCCAAAGATCCCGTTTTGGCACAAGCAGGGAGGATGCTAGAAAAGGTTGTGGAATTTGGCTTTACACATGCTAATTGTATTTACTTAAAATATTATAAATCTTTATCAACAAATTCTACTAAATAGTCCATGAAACTACATTTGAGATTCTAAAAGAGTGGAACTCACACGATCCTATCACTATACAATAATATTCATATTTTACAATGTTATCTTCTTCTATCAACCAAAAATATATATGAACTATAGTCTTACCTTCATTACCTAGACCCATTTTAGAGTTACACCATTTGACTATTGATGCTACATCTGTCAAATTTGCATTGTCCTTGTACTTCAGCTCTTCTCATGCTAAGGCTTGTTTAATACATACTCCAACACCATCATGCTCCCCTTTTCCATGCCTAGCCTCAAAGAAATTCCATATATGTTGAACACCACCCAACATATGCATCAGGTACTCAACCAATAGAACATTCATGAATTCTTAAATTGTGATGCACGATTATTTGACCATATGATATGCTGACCAAACACGATGTTCCTACTACTCAAATGACCATAGAACATTTGAAATAAACCATACACAAACCCTATAGAATGTATGCAATCATAACTAATATAAAAATGATAGTCCCTCAAGATCTTTCTATCTTCCTCTATACTGTTAGGTGTATGAATGAATGCTATAGCAACCTGAGTGGAGTTGTAGTACTGTGATTAAACCTCATTATGTGGTTGTAGTGTATAATTCTCTGCAAAGTCTACAATTGACATGATCATATGAAGAGGAAATGTGTCCTTTTATAACTTGAATTGCAAGTCCAACCATTGAGCTCTATATGTATGACTTTCATAATCATAAACTATCTTTTCTAAAAAATAGGCATAAATGTAGATACTGGTATTTCTTCACTCATCAATTCACACCATTTTGCTTATTTACCATCTTTTAGACTGTATGCCACTGTCTTATATTTTCCAAAAGGTACTAATTCATTTCCAATTGCATGTGTATTCTCCAAGTGTACACAAGTTCTCAAACATTGCAAACCACTACAATTATTACAAGTTCCATCCAAACATGAAATCTTCTAAAACATTTTCCCATCTACTCTTTCATAAAAAAATTTTGAAAAAAAAATCTCTTTCCGATTTAGGTGGAGCTTTTATCATACACTACTACAAAATATTATTACTATGCAAAGATACACATAAACATCATAATGCATAGAAAATTCCATGTGAAATCTAAAACAAGTTGTGCATCTATGATTTATTTTGACATAAAAAGGGTTTTCTATTTCAAAATACCTTTGACTAATTTAAATTTGAGGATGACTCAAGTTACAAATTTAGAGAAAAATTGTGTTTGAGTCATCTAAAAATGCTTTGGATGTGGCTCACAACTTTGACAACCAGTTCTCCTTTTTACAACATCCCTTTGATTAGGAAACACTCTTGTGTTATTTCTCCAAAACCCCTCAATTAGGGATTTTAAAGCTTCAACTATGGCTTTATCTTTCCGTGGGAGTCTACTAGAAAATTCCCATAGTTCATTGCTATTTGGGTCCTCAACTCTTTCATGCCTCCCAACAACTTTCATCAATGCTTTTCTACTTATCTTTAGTGCTTGACTTGTTTTTATTATCAAGAAAGATTTCTTTATTTGATTTCTCACAATAGTTGATGTAATGACATGTCATGTAGCATTACTATATTTGGTACATGAGGTGGAACCAATGCTTGATATGCATTGATTAGATTTTTTACAATAGGTTTTTAGTATTGTTATTTGATATTCTTAGACCAAGAATCTTCATGATTGGCCTAAGTTTAAAAATTTTCATCATTTCAACAAAGAATTGATAGCTTCCAATTTCACTTATGTTTTCAAGAAACATGTTCCATATCTTATTCACATTTCTTCTACAAGTACATTCATGAATCTTATCAATCATTGGTTTTAGAATATTCTCATCAATTTCAATCAAAAACTTATTCTTTTTACACAAAATTCTAGGAGGTGTTCTTAATGGAAAACTTGAATCATTAGATAAATTTTTCTCATTCAGTAGTTGATCAATTGGTGTAACATCTATATTCACATTCGCAAATGCATCATAATTTTCAATCGATGATTGAACATTTTCTACAATATCAATTTGAAATGGCAAATATGGCATACCTTCAACTCTTGCATTCGATTTCTTATTTGCATGAATTTTTTGCATTCATTCCCTTTGTTTCTCCAAATTATTTTCTCTCTTGGATGCTTCATGATCCATTTCAATTGGCAAAGATAGTTTACCTTAATTTGTGGATGTAAATTTCTTATTTTCATGAAGTTGTCTCATTCGTTTTCTTTTCTTTGCATTCTCGGCTTCACACTCCTTTGATGTTTGAGTTTTTGGTCATTTCCTTGGAATAGTATTGAATTATATATCAATCTAAAACAATGGTCAAAAGAACACAAAAATAGCTGATAATTTATCAAATTATAATACAAAACATGCACAATTAGAATGTTTTTTTGTCAATGTAAGACAAAAAACTAATTTATTTGTTCAATCAAGTGTTGCAATTCCTCCAAACATGTAAACAATGATTTTCAATATCAAATTTGATTAAAAAACATGTAATTAGAATCTTCTATATCAATAGAAGAACAAAAGTGAACTAATTTTCTCAACCAATCATTGTAGAACCTTAAAAGCATCAAAAGTGTCTTTGCATGTTAGAAAAAGTGTAAAACAAGAGAATAAAACATAACATGTGTGACAAAATCACATGATATGTCATTTTGTAGGTCATTAGTTAGCATTTAATCTAGTTTTAAACGTGATCATGTCATAACGTGGTCACATTACAACATGAGTGCACATGAGTGCATTTATTAAATCTTTTGGTCTCTCTATCATCTTCTCTTCTCTTCTTTCCCAAACTCTCTTTCTCTCCCCAAACTAAATATATAATGTCAAATGTATATAGAAGGTAAAACTAAGGTGAGGAAAAATGGAAAACATATAGAAGGTGAAATGTTACTCTCTCTCTCTCTCTCTCTCTCTCTCTCTGGTAGACCAATAGAATATGAAATTAGGATAACCAATCTATATAGTTTCTTCTTGGTTCTTTTCATTCACAAGCTCTAGAAATTTGTCATGTGGGAAAACTTTTTGGTTCTCATTTAGTGGTGAGGGAAATCCCTACTAGACTGATTGATGAATATAGGTCTACATACCCTTTATTGTTTATCTAGGTAAATCTAAGTGTGCTTACATTCCTCATTGGCCTTATGAGTTTCTAAGATGTCATTGATTTTCCATGCTATGTTAGTTCTACTCATAATTTGCACCATGACTAGCTCAGTTGAGGGGAAGCTATAGAACTTCTTCACATAAGACCAAGCATCTTCAATTATTGGAGAGAGGGTGGTCTGCAACATATCAATCTCTTTCTTCATCATATTACACCATATGGTCAAGCAACAAGATAAAGATAGAGAAACAAGGTATTAATATGGTCAAGCAACATAGAGAGAGAGAGAAGGGGGGATAGATCTAGATAGATAGATAGATAGAGAGAGAGAGAGAGAGAGGGGGGGGGGGAGATAGAGAGATGGGCATAGAGAGGGAGAGAGAGAGAGGGGGAGAGTTAGAGAGAGGGGAGAGAGAGATGGAGGAGAGGGGAGATAGAGAGATAGGGATAGAGAGGGAGATATAGAGAGAGTAGGAGAGAGAGGGGGAGTTGGGGGAGAGGGGAGATAGAGAGATAGGGATAGAGAGGGAGAGATAGAGAGGAGGAATGAGGTAGGTGGAGAGAGATAGGGAGAAGAGAGAGAGAGGGGGTGTTTGAGAGATATAGAGAGTGGGAGAGATAGAGAAATAAAAGGGAGAGAGAGGTGGGGATATAGAGAGGGAGATATACATAGAAATAGAAAGGGGGAGAGAGGGGTAGGGAGAACAAGAGAGAGAGATATGGAGAGAGATGTAGAGGGATGGAGAGGGATGGATGGAAAGATAGAGAGATAGAGATAGAGGGAGAATCGATAGATATATCTAGAGAGGATGAGAGAGGGAGATAGACTTATATGTCCATAGAGAGAGGGAGAGAGAGGGAGATAGATATATTTCTATATCTTTATATATCACTTTCTCTCTCTCTCTCTCTCCCTCCCTCCCTCCCTCCCTCTCTTTCTATCTCCCTCCCTCTCTCTCTCCCTCTCTCCATCTCTTTATCTCTCCCTATCTCTCTCTATCTCCTATCTCTCTATCACTTTCTCTCTCTCCCTCTCCCTCTCTATATCTCTATCCACTCCTCTTTCTATATTTGTCCCTCTCTCTAACTTTATCTCCATCTCTTTCTATCTCCCCCCTCTCTCCCTCTCCCTCTCCCTCTCCCTCTCCCTCTCCCTCTCTCTATGTCCCCCTCTCTCTATCTCTCGAGCTATTTCTCCCTCTCCCCTTCCCTCTTTCTATGTCTCCCTATCTCTAACTCTATCTATCTATCTTTCTCTCCTCTCTATCTCTCCTCTCTCTATCTTTCCCTCTCTAATGCTCTATATATATTTCTATCTATTTCTCCCTCTATCTCTTTATCTCTCTATCATCCCTCTCTATATATATATATATATATCTCTCTCTCTATCTCTCTGCCTCTCTATCTATCTATCTCTCCCTTTCTATCTATCTCTCCCTTTACCTCTTTATTTCTCTATCCTCCCTCTCTCCTTATCTATCTACCTCTCTCTATCTCTATCTCTCTCCCTCTCTCTATCTTGCTCTCTCTATCTACCCCCTCTCTGTAACTCTATCATTCTATCTCTCCCTCCATCTCTATCTCTCTTCCCCTCTCTATCTATCCCATTCTCTATCTTTGTCTCCTATATCTCTCTCTCTAACTATATCTCCTCATGTAACAAGGTGCATATGATGGTACTTATTCCAATATTGCCTCTTCTATTTGAAATTATGGAGGCCTTGAATCTTCCTCCTCACCATCACCTAATAATATAATGGTTGTCTCTTCCTAGACATGAGGCTACTCTAGAGTAAAAGAAGATAGAGGGGTGACATTAGTTTTCTAAATAATTTTAACTAATCATCCAAAGGATTTTAACTGATCTAAAATGCAAGCACATTATAATGTGCTTGCATTATAATGCCGGTGTGTTTTTTCCTACTTTGGAAAATTCCAACCCTAAGGGTTAGATTTTCCTTGGCCATCCAACCCAAAGGGTTGGACCTACCTTTTGAATGCTAAGTACATGTTTTCAACAAAACTTAAAAAATCAACCAAATCTCGAGCATGCTCTCCATTAGGTTTACACATTTTTCAATATCAATACAAAAAATGCTAGGATGACTTCAAATTTTTTATTAGCTTTCTAACCATGTATTTTTTCAAAAATATGATAACATTAAGGTTTCCATCTTGAATTTATTTTTCTAATGTGTTCTTTTTTAGACAACATATGCCTAGTATTTCTGGTGTCATTTTTTATGCATTTATCAAAATTTGAAAAAAAATACATTTTTAGATTCTAGACTCTATTCTATACACATTGAATTTTTTTAATATTTTTGATTAGTTTTCAAAAAAATTAGGAGTGAGCATGCTCAAATTTTAATTTTTCAAGATGTCTTCACTTTGAAAATTCATAAAAAAATATATTCACTAAAAATTAACAAAAACATTAGGCATAAATTACATGATGTTAGCTAATTTTCCACTGAAGTGATTTGTGAAATACTTAAAAAGTCAACATTTTAGGGGGAGCACACCAGACGCTATGTTATATTTTCTGACAAAAATTGGAGCACTTTGTGTGCTCCCCCAATTTGAACCTCTTAATCTCCACCATTTTTAGACAAAAATAGTAGCTTAGAAACTAGATTTTGAGAACTATAATTCTTGTTCTTATCACATATTCTAATTTTGAGCATGACTATCTTCAATTTCTCATCCAAGATCAATTTTTACAGATTTTAAAAAAAAAGTGGCCACTTTTGACCCCCATTTCCATGCACATACCCTTAGCTTAGGATACTGTATAAGGATCCAATCTTTCAATCCCAGATATTGTCTTATGGACCGTTCCTTGGAATTTTGGCTCTTGAGGAAGGATCTTCAAAAACTGCTCCACTTGAAATGACTAGTAGTTTCTATCATGCCCAATGTGACCTTGAGATCACAATGGAAATTCACCAACACTAACTTCATCATTATCTAATTATTTTTCAAAGGAATCACTAAATCTTTCCTTCTTTGTAGATATATTCTCCCTTTTTATGTTATGTCTCTTGCCATAGTTCTAGATTTTTACTTTATATTTGCTAAGAATTTTAGACCTGCCCTTTGACTTGGATTTACCTTTATCTCTTTCCTTCTTTTATGTCCTCTATCTCTTGATTGACCCCTTATAAAAAAGGAATTTTTAGAGTAATCATCCATATATTTTCTCATAATCTCTTCACTAATAAAAAACCTTACAATATCTTCAAGTTTAGGTGAACAATAGTTTCCACTAGTCATAATTAGATTTTCCAATGAATTATCCAATGAGAAAAGTAAAATCATCCACTTATCCTTTTCTTCTAATTTTTCACCAAGGATTAGATTAATGGAAATGAGATCTTAACATTTATAAAGTCCCCTTTTTTAATTTTCAATGAATACACATTCCTCTTCAGAAATAATTTATTCACTAGACCTTTGGCTTTATGGTCCATAGCATTATATTGAGTAGTCAAAGTAGCATCTATAGGTCTATGATGTTTTCATAAACAACATCCCATAGATCACAATCTATTAATAGATCTTCCATCTTCAACTTTTCGTGGTCTCAAAATTTGTGCCCAAAAAAATTTCCACCTCAAAAACTTCCCTAATGTTCTTGCCATCTTAACTTCCTACAATAATGATCACAAAGTTCTTCTACACAAGCTCCCACTCAAAATGGATTAGCTTAGAAAAACCTCTACCCAACAACTAGAACCAAAACTAGCTAGGCTCTAATACCACTTGTAAGGAAGAAAGGTGTGTGGAAACAACTTCCAATGCTAATTAATGAGAGGAGTGTTATGAAAATGGATTCAAAACTAAATTAAACTTATTACAAAAAGTAGAGAAACACATATAAATCAGAAATAGACAATAAACCATAACATAGTGTGTTGGCATTTGGTTGTCATTAATGTCAACACTGTCATGGATGTGTGATGGTGTTCATGGTTGGATGTCATGTCCTAAATAAGATACATTAAGATGAGAATTAGAAGTTCATGGTTAGATGTCATGTCTTATCCAATGACATCAGATAAGATATATTAAGATGGGAATTAGAAGTTCATGGTTGGATGGCATGTCCTATCTAGCAACGAAGATACAGTTCATGGTTGGATGTCATGTTCTCATGATGAAACATTAAGATGGGAATTAGAAGCACCAAGATGAATGATGATATATTAAGATATGGTGAGGATGAAGAGATGTTGTTGATGGCCTATGGCATGTTGTTTGATCCTTCTTGTTGTTCTCAAGGTTGTATATGCTGTTATATGAAGGTTTTGGCCTCTGAAAGTTGGTCAAAGTTTCTGCTACAAGAAAACTATTTTGAAGACTGTCTGGGAGATTGCTCTGCATTTTCATGCTTTTGATGTTGTGCCTCTATGGATTGGAAAATAGCTTCATATAGTATCAAAGCATGTATGTTCCAAGTTTCATGGTGTTTGGATTATCGGAAGGGTGTTTTGCAGTTGACAGTTTGAAGATAGTGTTGGTTCTAAAAAGATATTCACTATGCAACAATGTTTGACTCTGCATTCCTCTGTGTTTGAAGATGAGGTCCTGCAATTCAGAAGTTAAGCTCAGTGTCTTGTGAAGGTGCTATTTCCAAAGTTTCAAGTCTCTACACCTTCCGTAGTGAAAGTTATAAGTGGTAGAGTTTCGGTCTGTATTAGGTCTGAGAAAAGTTGTGTTGAAAGCTTGTTGAAATGCTCCACAATCCTTCGGAAGAAAAGAATTGCCTATGTGGTTTTGTGGACATGTTTGGGGAAGTGTATTACATGCATATTTTCAGTCTCAGGTGTTCTGGTGCTCTGCAAAGTTAGTTTCTCAATGACAGTGTGTTACAATGTGTTCCAGATGGCTGTTTGATCTTAGTATGCATGGTTTACGGTATGTGGCACAATGTATTTGTTGTACGGAGTTAGAGTTGTATCTAAAGGTGTTGTATGAGTCATGAAGACTCAACTGGAATAATTTCATGAAGATCTTGTATGTTTCTAGTACTGCACAAGGTTTTTCAAGTGGTGGTGTCTGTTATACTTCAAATTTCATGTCTTCCTACTTAAGACCATCCTATTTCAAATGAGCGATGTGTGCGAAGGTGATTCCTTGATGAATGATGTTGTGAAGGATGTTTAGGGCCAGACTAAGCATGTATTTGGATCTGCAAGGTGTGGTTTTCTCCTAGAGTAGCATGTAGTTCATGATAGGGCTTGCCCTATGCATGCTTCATGTAGTGTGATCACTGGCTGACTTGTAAAATGTAATATTCTTATTGTATTGGTTGACTTGTTATGTAATCAATTAAATGTCATGTATATATTGTAAACCTCTAGTTGGTCTAGGTGAGGTATGATTGCAAAAATGAAAATATAAAAGTGTGAAGAATAGAATATGAAAATCAGATGCATTGTGATGTCCGATTGAAGGAGAAATAGAAGATGTGTTAGAAGCTGTCCTGATTCATCTTGAAGTCATTTTTGTGATAGGAGGAAAGTGAAGAGTGTGCCTAATTGATTCAATGATCAAAAGAAGTAGAAGTACAATCATCAAATGTGTAAGCTTCATTGTCAGTTCTTAGGCAGTAGAAGGACTATCATATTGTAATCTTTTTTGAGTTTGTTCTCAATTTAGGGAGTAGTTGCTTCCTTTGGAGTGACCCTAAAACAAAGTCAGCAATGAGTTGTAACTTCCTTGGGAGTGACCCTAAATCAAAGTTTTCAGGGAGCAATAGCTTCCTTGGGTTGTAGCCCTAAAACAAAGTTGTTATTTTGAGCTTCATATATTGTGATTTAATCCTCACCATGGTTTTTCCCTTTTTGGTTTTTCCATGTATATCTGGTGTTATGTGTTGATGTGCGTTGTGTTGATCTTTCATGTTTATGTTAATGATGTAATGCTTAAGGTTTAAACTGCTCCGGAGAATTTGAGGTTTGTTTAGATACTGATTCACCCCCCCTCCTCTCAGTATCCTAGTGTGTTCAACATAGTGATGTTAAGTGGAGAAAACTCTTTTTGGATAATAACCCCACACTCCAAAACCTACAAATGTATTATCAAATTAACAAAGGATTGAAATACACTTACAATGCAATTCTTTATAGGAGTAATACACAATCATTTAAATATAGATTAATTTCGGAAGCATTCCAACAACACCTGTGTACCTACAACTCTCATACTACAAACTACTCCTCAATCCTTCAATTTATAGACTTTTGGCAACCTGCAAACCAAAAGCACTGTGGTTTTGAAAAACCATGCACAACTAAAAGTATCTTATTCTCTTACACTCTTATAACTATTAGAAATCATTAACTGCATCCACCCAATATGAGTGCCCAATTTGGTCAAGATTCTTGTCTAAAATTAGGCTCTTATAGATGCTCTTACACATCTTACAGTTGGTCATTGATTCCAAAATAACTCCCTCTATTCTTGGCTCTTGTATGTGTCATAGAATCTGTCATAGTATTTTCTAAAGATAATGTTAAAATAAAATATTAATATTCACCGTTGCAAGGCATTGACAATTGGCATAACTACCACATCAAATTCCAACATCCCAATTATGTTAGAGCTAAATAAACTAAACCAATAATATGAAACTAACTGTGGGAAAATATTAAATGATAAATAAATAATAATAGGAAATTTGAGACACCTAATTCCCCAACAACACTCCCATGGTTTTTTGTGCACAAGAGGACCTTCCAAATTATTCGCCTATCTTTCTCATATGTTGCAAATATAATAATATCAAACTTACTTCAATAGTGGTGCAAAACGTTTTGCATAAGATGTGGTAACGATACTACATACAAACCTTATGTGGTTTCTATGATGGCTTTAAACAATAAGGGCCAACACAACTCCAAGCCAAACTGCTAATGCTAACTCATATGACACGTTGCTATATAGTCCATGTGGTGATCCATGTATTTTCCATTTGCATATGTACATGATTTTGATGTTTGTGACCAAAATTTTGTGATCAAGGAACTCTCTATAGATGAACGTAACACCATAGTTGCACCACATTAGAGTGGTCCATTTGGGTTGAAAAGTGATACACATTGTTATGCTATCACTCTACAACCCATAGGTTGTGGCATGGATTCATTCATTCTTTAAAGCAATAATCTTCTTGAGTCACTAAGTGTGTAGTATTCAAAGAACACTTCGTTGCAAGACACATATTCCAAATAAAATTTCAAGACTCACCTTAAAGTTATAAATCAGTAAACTTCACCTTATTTGAATGTATCCAAATCTTGAAAGACCGCCCATTACATATTCAAGTACATCTAACAACCCACAATCCATAGATAAATATGTGCCTCGTACCAAATTAAAATATGACCACTCCTACCGCAAGTCCCCATGATGATATTTGAGAAGAGGTAAATTTTGACACCACTTGGAGCTTCCCCCATTGTTCATTGACATATGATCAAGTAGTGTTGATTAAATGAAAATTTGGCTTATAAATATTTCATTGTGCTACTAATCACATTTTATGGGGCCCATTGCCTTTCAAGAAGGGAAGAGATGAGAGACATGCACAATGTTTGGAAGATTCTAATTCAATCTATCTTGTATCGATAGCTTTGCTCTCCACTATGCGCACCAACAATCTGTGTAATATTATGATCTAATGATTGTAGTACTATGACTAAAAGCCCTTAATGAATGAAATCATGTTTTTTTTGCCTCTCTTCTATAGGACCAATAGAAATCTTTGGATATTTAAAGTCTTGTTTTGAGTTTAATGATTCAACTTGTAGCCTCATTCATCATTTGTTGGAAATCAAGACTCAACCCACCCTTAGATCAAGATAAAGTGTGTGCCTTCATAATTGTTCCAATTAATCTGATGTATGCATTGATGCCTCAATAATATTCAAAACTATAATGATTCAAGATATAGACATGGAGATTAAGTTGTGAAGTATCTATGAATGGAGAAGACATACCATTGATCAAGTGTCATCACATTTTATCAAGTAAATTCAGTGTCCAAAACATGTGTACTTTATGCTTATATTGAGCAATTTTGATTAGTTCATATGGTGCATTCCACCACAACTTTTATTCTATATATTTGAGAATGTACTCACTATTGATCTTTGATTTTTAAAACATTTTAGTTTCTTAAAGCGATCAGAATGGATATGCCCATCCTGATGGCTGATGCCTTTGTAACGGTCTTGCACGGGCGTGCTCTGCTACGCCGTCACGTACTTTGGATGGTAGAGCACGCGCACGTCATTTCACGGCACATCTCTTTTTTGTTTCATTCAATCACGTCCTTCGCTAAATAGCCTACGGTTAGGTCAGATTTTGTATGTAGTATTTTAAGATTGCTGTGTATTATCCCCAATCATTCTCCAGCACTAATAACAAAATGGATTATAATATATATATTTTTAAGTATAAAATAAATATATATTTAAATAAGAAATGTATTTAATTAAAATATACAACTTTATAATATAATATTATATTGAAATAATTAATAATTTATATTATAAAAATGAACTATTATAATAATAAATATAGTTTTAAATGTATATTATCTTTCCGGTGGGTTCCATAGCCAAAATTATGGTTAAAATTATTTTAAATAGGGTTAGATTTTGAAATGTGGTAATAAATATTATTGTATTTAATAATCTTATACCATATAATTATATATTAATTTAATCAATGTATTACATGTTATACCATATAATTATATATTAATTTTATTAACTTTTTATAATAATGTAATAATTATTATTAGTACTGTTCTTGGAGCGAGGAATCCTTCTTGGAGCAGGGAACGAGGAATCTTTTATCTACTCAACTTAAAAATACTTGAAATCCACATGAGCCATAATTAAATAATGAAATTTCAACCGAAAAATTCTTTCAAATTCACATTACTAAAATAACTATTATGTATGACATGTAAGACATTAATTAAATTAATATATAATTATTAAATTAACCATAATTTTGGTTGTAACTCTAATAATAACACTAACCCTAATGTCAAGCATAATCCCAACCCTAATTTGAACCCTAATTATATTTCTAACCCTAACCCGAACCCTAACCTTAATCCTAACACTAATGCTTACCCTAACCCTAATTATAATAAATAAATTAATTACGCTGAAAAGTGTAACTACATTGGTAGGAAGGGGTGGAGTGTAATGGCCTGAGTGTGTTAACAAAAACTTTTAAAGAGCCAACATATAAAATAATTACATGAGAGGAGTTATTAGTATAAAAAATAAAATCAAATAGAAGAAAAAATTGAATTGGGAGAAGAAGTTTAATTGATAAGCAAAGAAATTTAATTGGTAAGGCACTATGCAGCCATTCTTTTGTATTTTTCTTGCAAAATGAATTTATGAAGTGATGCAATGATATGCTACTCATTAAAATAAAAAGAAGATTGCCATTAAAGTGCAGTTTAAATTATGGAACCTATAATTTACTTTAGTTTAGTTTAATGAGAGGTAGGGTTAGGGTTTTGCCACCAAAAAATAAAAATATTTAGTTTAATGACCTTTGTTTTACATTTTTACTATGTAATTAATTTCTATAAAAAAATTATAATTAAGTTTTTTTTCCATTAAAAACTAATTGTTAGAGATTGCCACATCTCACAAAGAAAAATAAGAAAATCAATGGTAGGTTAAATTATTTATCAAGGTAAATTACTTAATTTTAGTTTAATGAGAGTTAGGGTTAGGGTTCTTCAATCTTTACAATCCATAAAGAAAATTAGAAAATTAATATTTAGTTTAATGACTTTTGTTTTAGATTTTTACTATGTTAATTCTATTAAAAATATATAATTAATTTTTTAGTATCATTTGGATTAAATTATTGAAAAAATTTTATTAAAAACTAATTCTTAGAGCTAAGAATTGTCTTGCATCCCACAAAGAAAACTAATTGCAAGGTAAATTATTTTAGTTTAATGCGGGGTAGGATTGTACTTCTTGCCCTGAGTGTGTAAATTATTTAAGATATCTATTCTAGTTATTAGATTAATTATAACTCTAACTCTAACCTAAACACTAACTAATGCTAACCCTAATTGTAATGAGTGCTTCAGGATTAAACTGTGTATTAGTTTTTCCCTCAACGTTTCAAATCACACTCCATGATCCATCATCAGGAGAAAAGAAAGCAAGAGAGGAGAATTAGAATGATGGATCATGGAGTGTGATCAGTTTGATCTTGAAGCACTCATTACTCTTAACAATAATATTTATTTTAGTAATGTGAATTTGAAAGATTTTTTTCGTTGAGATTTCCATTATTTAATTACGGCTCATGTGGATTTTAGATGTTTTTACAGTAGAGGGAGTAGATAAAAGATTCGTCAACAAATAAAATTAATATATAATTATCTGTATAATATGTAAGACATTGATTAAATTAATATATAATTATATCGTATAACATTATTAAATACAATAATATTTATTACCGTATTTCAAAATCTAACCCTATTTAACATAATTTTAACCATAATTTTGACTATGTAACCTACCCAAAAGATAATATACATGAAATAAAACAAAATAAAATGTATCATTTTATAATTTATTATGCTATATATTTTATATATAAAAAATTATATATTAAGACTACATTTATTATTATGAAATTTCATTTTTATAATATAAATTATTAATTATTTCAATATAATATTATATTATAAAATATATTTTAATTAAATACATTTATTATTTAAATATATACTAATTTTATACTTAAAAATATACTACCATCTAAAGTACGTGACGGCGCAGCAGCGTACACCCGTGCAAAACCGTTGCGAAGGCATGAGCCATCAGGATAGACATGCCCCATAGACACAGCCGTTTTACCATATGCTAGAGTACATTATTGCATACGTGGGAACAGGACGATGTTTTCCCGCTTCAATTGACTTGACGGTGTTTCCTTTTGTTTCGTCAGTCACTACAAAATTTAATGCCGTGCTACTCTTGATGAATATCCCGACAAATTTAATGACTTTTGATGTCGTATCCTGCAATAGAAGCCGTTACTGGCACATCAATCTTGAAATGGTTGTAGTTACGTCTTCATTAATTTTTTCTCTTTTGTGGACTATATTTGAATATCCCCAATGGAATGGTTGTGGTTATTCTTGATGTCATATTCTGCAATACAAGGTTTTCCGCGGTCAAGTGTATGCCTGTTTTTCTTTGTTTCAATGAGAACATCAATCTTGGAATGGTTGTAGTTACGTCTTCATTAATTTTTTCTTTTTATGGACTATATTTGAATATCCCCAATGGAATGGTTGTGGTTACTCTTGATGTCATATTCTACAATACAAGTCATTACTGAAGTTTTCCACGGTCGTGTATGCCAGTTTTTCTTGCCAGTTTTTCTTTGTTTCAATCTTGGAAACAAAGAAAAACTATATTTAAATTGGTTTTGTGGACTATATTTAAATTTTGAAATCTTATCTTTGAAACTGCTTTTGAATTCTCAATCCAACAAAATAGTTGTAGTTACGTCTACATTGATTTTTTCTTTTTGTTAAGTTTCAGATATTTTTAAATTAGTATGAAACTACTTCTAAATTCCCAATCCAACCAAATAGGTCACTTTTTGAATTATTTCCCTGATTTGAGTCCACAAATAGAAATCTCAACCAAATGCTTATCCGTTCTCTTTCAATAATTGAATGGTCAAAATTGGAAGTTTCATAGCGGGTGAGTCTTTCAATTAAAGTTCTGTCAAAATCTCTGGGATACTATTAATTTAATTTCCCAGGGAATGAATGCTCCACATATTTTTTCTATATTCTTTCCATCTTCCTTCTTTAATTTAAAAGAGGCTTGTATGAATTGCATTTTTAAGCTTCAGGGGAACAATTTGTAATAAGAGGAAGACAAATGGAGGCACATGTTCTACTGAAAATGTTTGACTTGCAATTCTTATTTATCTACACTGCCATCCCAATATCGAATGATAATAAAGGAAGCAAATATTATTTTATGGGTAAAAATACTTCTGTATTAATTTATTTAAGTTAATTAAATACATATAATTATAAATATACAGATTAATTTAGAAAAACATAATTGGAATTGATAATTTGTCATGTATTTAAAAATTAGAACAACTTTTTTGTAAATAACCATTAAAATATGACACATATTTGAAGTTATTTGTTTCAAGGTGAAGGTTCACAATTGAATGTTTCTACATTCAACATATTAAAATTTTATAAGTTAAATAGTTCAACTAGAACATTTTGTGCACTCAACTTAAGCAGGTTTAAGCTTTTGCAGTGCTATTTATACACTTGCAATCAACCTATGTGATGGGCAGTGTAATCAACCTATGTGATGGGCCATTTACCATCCCTCTTGTACAATGAACCTATTTCTAACTAATTAATTTGTTTACCATAACATATAATGCATTAGTTTCAAAAGATACTTCATCATTCTTAGTTTAATTCTTTTAAAGGAATTGCCCCAACTAACTGCCCCAACTAACTAGTTTGTATTCAAGAAAAAATCTATTAATGTTACCAATTTGTTCTTCATAAACTCCTTAAGTAATATCAAATTAATTGTATGTTTTTCATATCTAGATGTTAATTTTGTAGTTGTTTAATGCAATAATATATAAAGTTTGTAGATTTAAATCTTTCCTGCTCCAAATCTATAATTTTAACCATCATATAGTCCAATAGAATCTTCTATATTTATGGAATTGCATAACAATGATGTTTTATTAGGATTCAATTGTGAACTTTTGAGTCAAACTTAGTGACCCATTTTTCATGAGTAGTGATTCACATGAATCCATCTCTCATGAGCATCAATAGTCTATTTAACACTCATTGCATCTAGATGATCTTCTCATAGGAGTGAAGCATCGAGATTACCAAGGATGTCCCCCATTTAAGTGCTACTTTGACTCAAGCATTCTTAACCATGGAGTTTATCCCAAGATTGAAACCACTTTGTTTTCTACCCCATTTTCTATGTGGGTTCAATTTCTTGAGGGGAACTCCATGGTTAACCATGATTTAGTTGGATTAGTACTAGGATGGGTGACCTCTCAAAAAGACCCAATGCTTCAATCTTGTCAGCATCACCTAGATGCAATGAGTACTAAGTGGACCATTCTGTTAGAAATGAAAGCAACACTACTTCAAGGGAAATCTGGTTCAATATAAATTTCAACAATCTTTAACTGTGTGTTATTAATGGAGATTGTAACACAGAAACAAAACTATGCTTCACATAAATGCAAAATCAGAAATATGAACACATAACACAATGTTTAACGTGGAGAAAACCCTTTTGGGTAAAAAACTCCACATAGGAAAGAGGCCCAATGTTTGTATTAATCTGAAAATGATTTACAATACAACAACACTTCAACTCTCTCCACCAGTCTTCAATCTGACAACATTCCAGCAACACCCGAGTACCTAAAATCTGTATTGCAGCAACTAATACATGGAAAATACTTATAGAAACATTTTCTAACTCATCTTAGGTGTTCACCTTCTCTCTCCTAAGATTCTCCAACTTGTAAACATTAATTACCATCTTACAAGCATCTTACACTTGTCTAAAAATAGCCATGCAAAGGTTGGAGCCCCGAGACTAAATCTGGCCTCTTACATCATCTTATGATGCATCATAACCATCATAGATTCCACAAAAGATTATCTTTCCAAGATAGGAACCTTGGGCTAAATATAGAAAATATACAACTAACATATCTGTCATATGCGTCATAGAATCACAGAATCTTATGACAACTTGCAGTTGTCATAGATTTACTCACCAAACATTATGACAGTTGTCATACATGCCAAAAATAGTATATTCCTCAAGGGAGCATGCCTATCCTCATTTACTATGAGTTTTTACATTTGCCAACTGTAAATGTCACTCCGTAACTACCGCCGGTAACTCTGAAATTACAACTGTCAATGAGACTACCTCATTCCCTTATGGGTAATTACAAATAATAAATAATAAATGGAATAACATATAGTATTGGAATTTACAAGGTTAATGGCACCTTATTCCAACATTCTCCCACTTGACATTATACATTGTAAATCAACCCATAGGAAAATAAATGAAAAATAATCAGGCACTAGAAACAAGGCCCATGGCCTCTCTGCACCACATGAACTTCTCTGTGCTCACAAGCTTGGTCAATGAATCTGTAACATTCCCCTGAGTGTCTATCTTCTTCAACTCAATCTGTCCATTTGCAACCAACTCTCGAACAAAGTGATACTGAACATCAACATGCTTAGTCTGAGCATGATACATAGGATTTTTGGCCAAACATATAGCACTCTGGCTATCACAACCAATCTGAATGATCATGCAATCAAAACCAATACCTATACACAATCTCCTCAACCAAACTACCTCCTTAGAGACATGAGTAGTAGCCATATACTCTTCTTCTATAGTGGACAAAGCAAGTGTGGGCTACCTCTTACTCATCCAACTCACTACACCTCCAAATAGAGTAAACACATAGCCACTAGTGGCCCTTCAACTATCCAAGTCACTTACCCAATCTGCATCAACAAAACTCTATATGTCCAAAGATTTATCAGCACTGTCAGTACCAGAATAAACCAAACAATGATCAGGAGTACCTGCAAGATATTTAAACACCCTCTTCGTATAGTTCCAATGTTGTCTACCAGGGTTAGACATAAATCTACTCAAAACTCCCACTGCTTGGGCAATATCTAGTCTAGTGCAAACCATTGCATACATCAAACTCCCTACAACACTAGCATATGGCACATTAGACATATCCTCAAGATCATCCTCAGTCTTTGGACACATATATAATGAAAGCTTATTACCAATGGGTAAAGGAACTCTAACTAGATTATAGTCCTGCAAACTAAACCTCTGCAAAATAGTATTCACATACTTACTTTGTGACAACCAAAGCTTTCTATTAACTTTGTCCCTCTTGATCTCCATTCCCAAAATATACCTTGCAGTACCAAGATCCTTCATCTCAAATGCACCTGAAAGTTGGGCTTTAAACTCATTGACCATACCCTTAGTATTGCTGAAAAACAACATGTCATCAACATACAAAGCAATAACCAGTATAGAATCATCAACACAATGAATGTAAACACAATGATCCTCCTCGCTTCTAACAAAACCCAATTTCAAAACAAATGAGTCAAACTTTTGATACCACATTTTGGGGGACTGTTTTAGACCATAAAGAGACCTCTTTAACCTGTAAACCCAATGTTCTTTTCCTTTTACCTCAAAACCTGTAGGCTGTTGCATATAAATTTCTTCTTCAAGATCTCCATGTAAGAACGTAGTCTTAACATCCATTTACTCAATCTCCCAATCATAAGCTGCAGCAATGGATAAGAGAAATCTAATAGAAGACAATTTAGCAACAGGAGAGAATATCTCACCAAAATCAACTCCCTCTCTCTGGGAGTAGCCCTTGGCTACTAGTCTAGCCTTGTACTTCTCCAATGACCCGTCTGCTCCAAACTTCTTCTTGAAGACTCACTTACAACCTATAGCCTTTCTTCTTTTGGGCAAACGAATAAGATCCCAGGTGTTATTATGGTCTAAAGCCATCATCTCCTCTTGCATGGCTAGCTGCCAAGACTCACTATCATCTGTAGAAATAGCTTCCCTATAGGATCTAGGTTCATCGTTAGTACTCAATAAAGCATATACACAACAGAAATCTGGTGGGCTATACCTGTCAACTAGATTCTGTTGTCTTGTGGATCTCCTCAAGGGTAGAGTAAGAGACTACTTGTTCTTCTGCATGATCATCTGTACCAACTTCTTTTGTCACAACAGATTCATCTTCATCAGGACTACTTGAATCTTCTTCTTCTTCTTCTTCACCCCCTAATCCATAATTTTGTTCTTCTTGAGGTGCATCTTGCTGCTCTAACTCAAAGTACACCTTCTTTACCTTTTCATCTTTTTCTTTTGGTTGCTCAGGTTCATAAATAGCTCTAAGTTCCCTGATAATAACATCTCTAGAAAAGATAATCTTGTGGGTTAGTGTATTCCAAAGCTTATAACCTTTGACATTATCACCATATCCAATGAATGTACTCTTTTCAGCCTTTGGATCCAACTTAGATCACTTTTTCTTAGGCACATGAACAAAAGCCTCACAACCAAAAACTCTTAAATGTGAAACAAAAGGTTTCTTACCTGTCCACACTTCATAAGGTGTCGAATCAAGAGCCTTACAAGGAGATCTGTTTATCAAGTAGCAAGCAGTACACACAACCTCTGCCCAAAAGCATATATCCAACTATGCATCACTAAGCATACTTCTGGCCCTTTCCATGATTGTTCGGTTCATCCTTTCTACAACACCATTCTGTTGTGGTGTATATGAAGTTGTCTTTTGTCTGATTATACCTGCATGCTTGCAAAACTCATCAAATTCCTTAGAGCAATATTCCCCTCCATTGTCAGATCTTAATATTTTTATCTTTAAACCTAATTGGTTCTCTACTAAGTCTTTGAATTCCTTAAACTTAGTGAAAACTTTAGATTTATGCTTCATAAAATAAATCCATGTAAATATGGATACATCATCAATGAAGGTTACAAAATAATAAGATTTTCTGATAGATTCATTATCCACAGGTCCAAACACATCCATATGAATAATCTCTAATTTCTCTTTTGCTTTATTGCTTCCTAAAGGAAATGATTTTCTATTTTGTTTACCAAACACACAATGCTCACAGAAATCAAAGTGCTCATCAGAATAGGAGAAACCATCTAACAAATTTTTATTCTTAATATTTTTTAATACATTATTACTTGTGTGGCCCAATCTATGGTGCCACAACATACATGTATTTTCAGTAGTGCCCTCAGATACATAGGAGGCATTACAAACTGTAGTGGCTTCAAGCATAAACAAGTTCCCAAATCTCTTCCCTTTTGCTACCACCAAGTTCCCTCTCACCAATCTGTGAGCATGCTTGTCAAATGTCACATGCATTCCCAAATCATTCAACTTCAAAACTGAAATCAGATTTCTAGCTAATCTAGGAACATGCAAAACACTAGGGAGGGTTTTAATCCTCGCATCACTAAAACACAACAATACCTTCCCTTTCCCGACAATCAGATATGTAGAGTTGTCACCAAGGTAGATATTACCTCCATCATATTCTTCATATGAGGAGAACCATTCCTTATGCGGGGTCATATGAAATGAGCAACCTAAGTCAATCAACCAGTGATCATTAGAAACAAGATTACATGCAGAAAGTAAAACTTCTTCACTTGCATTCGAGGACTTATCCGAAACACTCTCCCACTGTTTCTTGGGATTTCTGCACTCCTTCACATGTCCCCTTTTACCGCAGTTCCAACACTTAACTCTAGTCTTTTTACTAGGAGTCTTAGACTAGCCCTTAGACTTGTCCTTAGCCCCTTTTTGATCTCCTTTAGGTCCTCTTTCCTTAGACCTTCCCCTGACACTGAGAGCATCCCCTGAACTATCTAAACTCTTCTTCCTTAATTCCTGTGACAGTAGCACTGAAACAAGAGCATCCAACTTCAGATCCATGAGGTTAGCAGTGATAGCAAGGATAACATTCTCCCAAGACTCAGGTAAAGAACAAAGAAGTAAGATACATTAATCTTCCTCACTAACCTCAACATCTACTAAATCAAGCTGACTCACTAACAAATTAAAAGAATTTAAATGCTCTGCAGCTGATTCACCTTCTCGCATTTTCATGGGAAATAATTTTCTTTTTAAATAAAGTTTATTTACCATACTCTTGGCTTGATAGATCTCACCCAACCATTTCCACAACTTGTATGCAGTCTCTTCCTTTGCAACATTCAATAGGACAGAGTCTGAAAGACACAACTGGATGGTTCCCCATGCCTTCTTATCCAATCTATCCCACTCATCTTGAGAGACATCGTTAGGTTTCTTCTCTTTTTGGACAACCAACCATTGGTTTCTTTCTTCTAACAAATTTTCCATTTTCAACTTCCACAAATCATACCCAGTTCCATTGAACTTCTCAATATCCATTTGAGAGGTTGATGCAATGGTGGATGCAGCCATAATAACAACACAAGATCTACAAAACAAATGCAACCAAATCTCCCATTGCAGCTACAGCTTCCACACTACCACCCAAGAGTTAAAGCTGGCCAGGCTCTGATACCAAATGTTAGAAATGAAAGCAACACTACTTCAACAGAAATCTAATTCAATATAAATTTCAACAATCTTTAACTGTGTGTTATTAATGGAGATTGTAACAAAAAAACAAAACTATGCTTCACAGAAATGCAAAATCAAAAATATGAACACATAACACAATGTTTAACGTGGAGAAAACCCTTTTAGGTAAAAAACTCCACACAGGAAAGAGGCCCAATGTTTGTATTAATCTGAAAATAATTTACAATACAACAACACTTCAACTCTCTCCACCAGTCTTCAATCTGACAGGATTCTGGCAGCACCCAAGTACCTAAAATCTGTATTGCAGCAACTAATACATGGAAAATACTTATAGAAACATTTTCTAACTCATCTTAGGCATTCACATTCTCTCTCCTAAGATTCTTCAACCTGTAAACATTAATTACCATCTTACAAGCATCTTACACTTGTCCAAAAATAGCCATGCAAAGGTTGGAGGCCCAAGACTAAATCTGGCCTCTTAAAACATCTTATGACGTGTCATAACCGTCATAGATTCCACAAAAGAATATCTTTCCAAGATAGGAACCTTGGGCTAAATATAGAAAATATACAACTAACATATTTATCATATGCGTCATAGAATCACAGAATCTTATGACAACTTGCAGTTGTCATAGATTTACTCACCAAACATTATGACAGTTGTCATACATGTCAAAAATAGTATATTCCTCAAGGGAGCATGCCTATCCTCATTTACTATGAGTTTTTACATTTGCCAACTATAAATGTCACTCTGTAACTGCCGCTGGTAACTCTGAAATTATAACTGTCAATGAGACTACCTCATTCCCTTATGGGCAATTACAAATAACAAATAATAAATGGAATAAAATATAATATTGGAATTTACAAGGTTAATGGCACCTTATTGCAACACATTCATGATCATAAGAGAGGTTCATGTGAACTACTACTCATGGAATATGGCTCTATGAGTTTGACTCAAAAAATTCATAGTTGAAGCATAATAAAACAACATAATTTGACAGATTACAAAAAACACCTCCTACTTATAAAGTACATAACTATCAAATAAAAAATTATAGTGGCAATATCTATATTTAAACATTAAATAATATAAATTGAAACTAATTCCTCAATGATAATGTAGATTGAATAATAGAGAACCAATTCAATCAATTTAGATTTATTATTGAAAGAAATAATAAGTTTAATCCTTCAAACAAAGTCTACTCAAAACTGAATGAAATAATTAGTTTTAAGAACTTTATACATTTTAAGTACAATATGTAATCAGTACAATCATTATACATATGCATACTTATGAAAATAAGATCACATTATGACTTCCAAGTAATGACCTGTAAAAATGAACTACAAAATAAGTTGTTCAATAACCAAATGATCTACAAGAGTTGTTATTCATCAGAGGACTCCATATATGAGCCGAGTTCTTTCTTGCCACCCAACACTCAAGTCTTAGGCTCAAAGTAGTACCCAACAAGATATGGCAAAAAATAATTGTAATTTACAACTTGACTCCCTTGAACTATATTAGTTGGAAGAAATCAAGACACATAATTATTGTTATGATACTAACTTCTAAGTGTATACTTAAAACCCTAAATTTTTTAGAATTTAATTAATACTTGTCCATAAAATAATTAAATTTGATGGTTAAATAGAAGATGATTCTCAGTCAAATGAATCACAAACAATTATAAAATGACTAGTAGTCAATTAACTTACAATCTAAAACACATGTTTCAACAATACCCTATGTTTATTTTTCACTGCATGACATGGTCTTCACATAGTCAAACAACTATAGGGAAAATAATAAACACCTTAAATTACATATTGACAACACTATAAGCTACACCCATAAATGAAGTTTATAAAATGGAACTATTTCTAGTGGATCTTCAAACACATATGTTGGTGGAAAAGCTTTGACAAAGAGAAAATAGACAAGAATCCTCATGTTCAAAGATGGGCATGGAAAGAAACTCTCTTCAGTGTATGAACCTTAAGTAACAACCACCACCTCCTAGATCTAGCACAAATATAGATGGCACCCATAGATTTTGTTGGTACCTAATAAGTTTTAAGAAATTAGGAACTTGCACATAAGTAGTTTTTCAAACAATATATATTAGAACCTCTAAAAATGTTGACTTCCTCTACTATTATACAACTAAGTTACTAAAACAATTCAAAAAATATGATATCACAATGGAACAATGTAGAATAAAGACTACTTTGAAGACTAGCCTACCCTAAGCTAACTAGTAAAAGAAAAATGGCATCAAGGAGGATAATGTTAGAGAAATAAAATAAAAGGTTGGGAAAAAGAGTGTCAAAGAAGGCCAACCAATTAACTTTTAGTTTAGCACAAAACCAACTCTCCTCTATGAATAAGCATACACTAGTGGTGGGGTGTAACATCCCTCATTTCTGGTTTCTTTGTGAGTCTATGATATTTTAATTCTATGTTAAAATTAGATAAGGTCTGTTAATTTATTTTGAGTGTAAAGTATTCATTTAATGCATTGTGAGCATAATGTGTGAATTCATTACCGTAGTTAATTGTATAAAGGTGATTATATGATTTTATTATTTCCTAACAATTCTCCTAAGGTGTGTGTGGAAAGATTATGTTATGTGACAGGTATAGGTATTAGGGAAGGTGAACTAGGTCTTGGTGCTGAAGTGTCTTGAAATGATCCAATGGTGTGGGCAATTATATAATAAGTTAAATTAAGATAAATAATTAATTGGAAATAAATTAATTAGTGGCTTAATTAATTTATTTGAGTGCATAGAAGTAAATCTATTTATTTATTTGATAATTAATTCTTAAGGGTAATTAGAAAATAAAATAAATAGATAAAGCTAATTATTTAATTAAATCAATTATCTAGTTAGATAATTATAGTTTCTAATATTTTTAGAAATAAAAATTAATGCAATTTGTATTTCAATTATTTATTATTATAATTGAAATATATTTTTATGTGCATTTTTTATTTTAGAATTTAGAAATAAATAACAATTTTTTTTATAGTTGAATTGGGCTTAAGGGAGCCACACCCCATTAAAACAAAAGAGAACAAAAAAAGTGCATGCCCTATAATTAGGGGTGTGTAAGGACAAATATTGTCCACCTATATGATGGTAATCACCCTACAATCTATTATCCCTATAATTCTAACCTACCCATCTTAACATGGTAATGCAAAGTCATATTGCATTTCTCACTTCCTGCTGATTTCTTTTTCTATTTGACCATTGTCCACTAGTTGTTTTCACCCTCTAGCTTATTTGTTTCTATTTTGCATGGGAAAAGATGGGTGAATTTGTGAGGTGTGGTTTTAGTTGTTTATGTGCAATCCTCCTTTCCCAACAAACATTCCAAGGGCTTATCAATTGAGTTGAATCTCCACTAAGCGAGAGCAATCACCTATCATGTTGGGAACCCACTTGGGAAGCTGTGGACTCTTGGATGTGTCAAATAATGTCTCTATCTAATGTTCAATTATGCTTAGAAACCCTAATTATGCAAATCAGTAAGCAAATGATCAAATTACAGCAAATCCTTTCAGACTGAGGCAAAGGACAAAGATACTTAACTTATTGTTTTTCAAAGTTCAAAAGGTGGAAAAGTCAGGGACATGGGGACTCATGCCCAAGTCCAAGGTACCTACTTCTTTGAGGGGTTTTGAGCTCCTTTCAACATTGATCTGCACTGCAACTTCAATTTCTAGAAATTCCAATGCGGAGGACACGGGGACTAGTGCCCTAGTCCAGGAAAAGCACTAGTGTCCTACTTCTTTCCAGATCCCAAATCCTCTGTGTCTGCTACTCCTTCCTGCAACTCCACTCCATGAGACTTGACATCTGTAACCTGCAATCACAAGGAGTGTGGGCCTGGGGTTGTGGTGTTTAGAGGCTTGCCTCAGTCAAGCCCTAGAGAGACATTCAAGTCTTCTGAACACCATTGTCAGATAAGAGTGCGTATCCCGCGGGATAGAGGCAAAAATCCAAATGATAAATGATTGAAAACACAATTGATATCACCTTATAGTGAAGATCTCATGGAAGGAAGATGCTCTTCATGCCATGAGGAGATGGATGCAAAATCTGCAAATGCAAACACAATGAATGCCTTGAATCACTTTCACAAAATGACAATGTTCTTCTAATTTCCATCTAGTGTCCATCTAGTTTGCAAATGAAACCTAATCATGCTTATATATGCAACTACAAAGATTCCCACTAAGAATTTCATAATTCAAACTTAGGATGTCGGCATAGGACCTAATTAACAGTCATAAAACTGACATTTGAAATTAGGGTGGATCCAAAATAGGGCTGGACTAGGGCGTTAGCGCCCAAGTCCACCCTGCCATTTTTGCTCAGGATTCATTAAAGTGCAACCCCCTAGGTCCCATTTGTCACAAGACCTAATGGTTTTCTCATCGAGAGTTAGAAATAACATGCAAGATGCTCTAAATACAATTACAGGACCTGGGAGCTAAACCTTAATAGGAAAGAGACCCCAAGGTTACTTTTTTAGACATAACATTTAGCCCCCACTTTAATGTATGTATAAGCACAAGGCCAATACATGCATTAAGGTACGGTCAACAAACACAACAAACATGCCAAGCACGAAGAAGACACACCAAACACATTGAAGACAGCAACAGGCATGCAAAACACAGAGAAGACAATTACAGTCATGCAAGACATGGAGAAGACAGCATTGAAGACACACAAAACACAGTGAATGCAGTGAAGATAGTAATGATTTTCTTTTCTTTTTCATTTTCTCATATATGAAATGTAGGATGCAAGTACAAGGAAAGTAAACACACAACCCAAAATGCAGGAGGGACTCATCGCCACCGGTCTTTAGACTGCACATGGGGTAACAGACATGCAAAACAAATCTTAGAGTGCAAGAGTGACTTGTCGCCACCAGTCTTTAGATTTCACTTGAGAACAAACATGACATACAAAACAAGCACACCAAACAAATCCAAAAGCATAGGAAGGACTCATTGCTACCGGTCTTTAGATTATGTTTGGGAACAAACACGCAATACACACAAACTTAGAAGACACGGAGAAAACATGACAGAAAAGCGATGGAGTGTACCTATTTCTAGGTTCATCACCATCTCAGGCACACACTGACAATTGGGCTTCGCCATAATAATTGTCAAAGACATGCTTAAGGGTTGGGTTAGTCACAGAACTGTTCCTCACCTCCGCAGAGGACTTTTGAAAATGATAGGATTGTACACTCTCCTCAAGAAATACACCATCCTCGCCTCGCACGGAGGGCTTAAGATAAAAAGGATATGCACGATATCCCACCTCCGTAGAGGGCTTAAGTGATTGCAATAGATTCAAGATTCACAAACACACATTGCTAACATCTACAACAGACAACTTACCTTATATATGCCCCCACCTTAAGGTGGTTGATGTCGTGTATCGATACCAAGCACGTTAAGGTAGGAAGAAAACACATAAGGGAACATGAGATCTCACAAAGCCCATGCCTCCTAGAGGTGACATGTACTTTAAGATCACCAAATGTTCCCACAAACATTCTTGCAAGAAAAGTGTTAGTGTCCATATAATCATGATAAACAACAATGCATATGATCAATCACATAGAGAACCGAGGAATGCAAGATTCAAGATAGACAAAGTGCATGGAGCAGTAGTATTGTTATGTTTTGTAAGTGCAATAAGACAACATCAAGATCACACGGAGTGATTCTACTAGCCAAGCGTCGGGTAATATATATCAACCCCATTATCATGTATGGACTAGGTCCATTTTTTTATTTCTTGCCGAAGGGACACTAGGTCTGTATTAGTATAATATGTTTTTCATCATCCACCTACTAGATAGAACCACTAGAGGAAGGGAAAGAATAAAGCAAGAAAGGAGAAACAAGCGCCTTAGGGACAGTCATGTAGGAGGGTGCCCCCAAGTCACCAACTACAATACTATGTCTGTAAGACACAACACACAACAATGAAAATAGAGGAGAAGCAATATATAATAATGATGATACAAATAGAAGAAGGGTCACAAAAGAGGTGATCTGCTAGTATCCTTGACCTTATGAGAGTATCAAGGGTCATCGTAGGAGGCCTAAACAACACATAACAAATCATAGGGGAAAACACATCATGGAGGTAAAGGGTTAGAAATACTTACCTATAGGGACAACCATACTAAGGGTTGTCATTGATAAAATCATCCTCTTCCAAATCTCGGATGCTAGAGGAAAGATGTGTGTAAGGTACCATAGCCCAACTTTTGTCTTTATCTTCCAATTCTTCAGTGTTGATGTTTTCTATGTTTGTTTCAATGTTAGGTTGAATGTTTTCTTGTTGAGTGGCAAGTCGTCAGGGAAATGCTTGTCTTCACCTCCTCCTTTCTTTTTCTTGTCTATTCCTTCTTGTTTTAGTACTTACTTCTTCAAGGAATCATTATGCTTTTCCATAGGGTTTTGCACATTAGAGGAGGAAACACCATGTTAAAATTTCATTGGTCTCGGTGGAATGTTTTGTTATTTATGAAAACCTCCCGATCCTTGTAAGGATGTCAGAGGAGGGACCTCAACGTAGATACCATCTTTTCGTTGACGAGGTGAGTTATGAAACTTTTCCTTATCTAATTTATCACAGCAATTATCTCATCATATCCATAGTAGTCTTGTGTTCATTTTCCTTTTTCCCTAAGGAGATCCTCAAACACATGTTGTTCATCCCTCATTGTTTGTAAAGGAGGCATGGCCACTCTAGCTAGTTGTTTTGCTTTGTATCATCTATAATTTAGAAAAGATTGGTCTCTTCATGGCTCAGGTCCCATTTTAGGTTGTGGCCAAAAGTAATCAAGGGTGAAATTCTTGTTCTTGGATGGAGGTTGGTATGTGTTACAATGGATAGTATGGATCTCTCCATGCAAAGGGAATTTTAAACATTTATGAATAGTTGAAGGGACAACATTCATAGCCTTAAGCAATGGGTGTCCTAGTTTTACATGAAAGAGGTCAGATAAAGGAATAACATCGAATAACTGATCCACAACTTTGTCATAAACCGAGACTAACAGTGTTACCAATCCAAATGTTTCCATCAAAGATCCATTGTGTGTTTTAATTCTCAAATCCGACGGGTCATAATAGTTTTGTGCCAAATCATGTTTAAGAAGGAACTCTTCTGTAACCACATTTGTCATGCAATTAGGGTCTATGAGTGTTCCATGCATAGGTATTTCCATTATTTTCATTGTAATGTAAAGAGGCCCTTCAGTATCTACCATTTCTTTGTCATGAGGTGTAAATGTTATTTCAAGTTCAGGGGCTTGTCTTTTCAAATGCATCCTAGGAGGAAGCCTAGCATTATTTTTGTATTGAGAATCCATGTATATGTTTTAAAATAAGTGCTAGATCAGATTTCAAAAGGTTTTCAAAACTTATGCAAGAACAAATGCAAAAGTATGTATGAATATGACCTAAAATGCTTGATTTTTCAACTTTTTTCAATGCAAATCACTAGGAGAAAAGGTGTTGTGAAAATTTTCAAGAGGTAAAGCAAATAATATGTCTAATAATAGTCCAATGATGCAGCAATATCTTTCACAACATGCTTTTGAAGCAACTCTAGAGTGATGATAAGTCAAAACCTAGTGAAAATAGGCCCAAATATGCAATTTTTCACCAAATTGTAATGCAAAAGAGTATGAAAAAGGTGTTGTAAGGAAAATGATGATGGAAATAAAATTATAATAGTAATAACAGCCACCTAATTCCAAAAAATCCATCACAACATGCTTGTAGTGCCACTCAAGGTCAAACCCTAGTGAAAATATAGCAAAAATATACAATTTTTCACATTTTTTCAATGCAAAGGCCTACTAGAAAGGGTTTTGTAAGGAATATGAGGAGGGGAAGAAGATAATAACCCTAATAAAATCCAATTAATGCAGAAAAATCCCTTACAACATGCCTATGGTGCAAATCTAGAGAGATGATAAGGCCCAAGTCTAGTGAAAATGCAAGGTTTTCAAACCCTAGGCATGAGATTTTGCAAGAAGACCACTATGATGCAATACTACTATTAAAAATAAGTCCTAATGAGTGTTTTAAAATGGTAGTAAAATCTAAAACAAGATTTTGACTACAAACCCTAGTTAATGCAAAACTAGGTTTTCATGAAAAGTGCATAATTTCAAGTAACTTTTTGTCAAAATAAGCACACAAATGCAATATAAGTGTATTCTAAATGATGAATTTATACACTTTAAATAATATCTATTGAAAATTATAGAAATTTAATGAATTTGAATGCCAAATAATTCAAATTATGGTAAAATGCAAGCCTAAAATGCCTATGTTTTCAAAATTTTCATTTATTTGCAATTTTTTGAATGCAATAAGATGAATAAATGAAAATCTATCAAACAACACTCAACAAGGTGCCAAAAAGTTCAAAAACATAGGTTCACCAAAATGTTTTGTATGGGAAAAGATGAGTGAATGTGTGAGGTGTGGTTTTAGTTGTTTATGTGTAATCCTCCTTTCCCAACAAACATTCCAAGGGCTTATCAACCGAGTTGAATGTCCACTAAGCGAGAACAATCACCTATCATGTTGGGCAGCCACTTGGGAAGCTATGGACTCTTGGATGTGTCAAATAATGTCTCTATCTAATGTTCAATTATGCTTAGAAACCCTAATTATGCAAATCAGTAAGCAAATTATCAAATTACAGCAAATCCTTTCAGACTGAGGCAAAGGACAGAGATACTTAACTTACTTTTTTTCAAAGTTCGAAAGGTGGAAAAGTCAGGGACACATGGACTCATGCCCAAGTCCAAGGTACCTATTTCTTGGAGGGGTTCTGAGCTCCTTCTGACACAAATATGCACTGCAACTTCAGTTTCTAGAAATGCCAATGCGGAGGACACGGGGACTAGCACCCTAGTCCAAGAAAAGCACCAGTGTCCTGCTTCTTTCTAGATCTCAAATCCTCTATGTATGCTACTCCTTCCTGCAACTCCACTCCACAGGAATCAACACCTGTAACCTGAAATCACAAGGAGTGTGGGAGGGGGTTGTGGTGTTTAGAGGCTTTCCTCAGTCAAGCCTCAGAGAGACATTCAAGTCTTTCGAACACCATTGTCAAATGAGAGTGCGTATCCCGGTGGGATAGAGGTAAAAATCCAAATGATAAATGATTGAAAACACAATTGATATCACCTTGTAGTGAAGATCTCATGGAAGGAAGATACTCTTCATGCCATGAGGAGATGGATGTCAAATCTACAAATACAAACAAAATAACAACAAAGTACTGCTCTGCAACACAATGAATGCCTTGAATCACTTTCACAAAATGAAAATGTTCTTCTAATTTCCATCTAGTGTCCTTCTAGTTTGCAAATGAAACCTAATCATGCTTATTTATGCAACTACAAAGATTCCCACTAAGAATTTCATAATTCAAACTTAGGATGTCGGCATAGGACCTAATTAATGGTCATAAAACTAACATTTGAAATTAGGGCAAACCCAAAATAGGGCTGGACTAGGGCGCTAGTGCCCAAGTCCACCCTACCATATTTGCTCGAGATTCATTAAAGTGCAGCCCCCTACGTCCCATTTGTCACAAGACCCAAGGGTTTTCTCATTGAGAGTCAAAAATAACATGCAAGATGCTCTAAATGCAATTACATGACTTAGGAGCTAAACCTCAATAGGAAAAAGCCCCAAGGTTACTTTTTCTAACATAACAGTTTCAACAAATCTATTGCTTTGTGATGGATCCTCTCTAGATGTATTGGCCTCCTTATATTCTGACTCACATGTATTATTGGCATCCTAGGCTCTTGCACTGTAAGTATTTGAGGAATTAACATCCTATGAAATTTTTTAACTGATACTTCTGAAAACTTTGTATTTTTATCACTTTTATTCACCTTCATACCTGTAGCTTTATCACTTCCCTCCATGGAAGGAGAAGATCCCTTAGTGGTGGAAGATATAGATTTTTCTTTTTATCTGCCCATATTTGGAATCCTTATTTTTTTTTGGGGGGGGGATTCCTTTTGAGTTGATTCCATAGAATCTTGTTGGGATGCTGAGTCCCCTTTTTCTATAGAGTAATGATGGTGAGCCACATCTTTCCACCATGTTGCTTGTCCATCTAGTCTATATTTGGAGCAATTTATTGCAATGTGGCCAGTGTTGTAGCACCTGTAGTAGCGAAAAGGCAAACCCTCATAATCTAGGATATGATTTCCAGCTATGGTTAGATCTTTTCAAAAGGATATCAGATGGGAGATTCTTAGTGACATCTAGATGAACCAAGATGTGAGCAAAAGTAGTATGATAGAAATTTGATGAACCTTCGTCAACAGCCAAGAACTTCCCCAATTTGTTACCAATTGCTTCAAGATAGGATTCAAACCAGAATTGGAGTGGGAGGTTAGGGAACCTAGGTAGGCATTACAGTGAAAGATTCAGAAATAGGGTTAAAAAATGGATGCCATGGTTTGAGCATGAGTAAGTTCTCATAACAACTCCATTTATAGTCATAGAGAATTGCATTTCTATCCTATAAATTGTCAAAAACCATAATAAAAAATCCATGGGCGGAAGGGTAAATTTGAATGTCACCTTTCAGTATTGGACTCCATATGTTTGTGATCCATTTGTGTAACTCTACTAGACTAGGCCAAAGCTTAATAAATCTACTAATTAAACCCTTCTCTACGAAAAAAACTTTGTTTTCAACCACTTCTTCCTCTATCTTCTCTTCCAAATCTAAGATTGGAGACTCAATGGTGCATTGCAGGGCCCTAATCATCTGAGATTTGTGGTTGGGTGCAACATACTTGGCCACCTGAGGTGAAAATGGTTTCTCACCCAATGAGAAACCCTTATTATCCATGCATTTACTATCCTTCATCACAGCATAGTGGCCACCATACCTGTGTAAATCAGGCTACCATCTAGGCTCCTTAGGTGACAGTGGAATGGAAGCAGGAGTCGAAGTTTGATCCCCAAACTATAGGGAAAGGTCATTTCTTCCAATCTGATTTGGGTGATCATCACCAAATGCTAAAACCTCGTACCCATAGCCTTCATAGTTCCTATTCATGATAAGGCGATTCTCATCCATACATGTGCATGGATTGGAAACCCTACATGCAAATATCTTCAACAACGAGTGGAAAAGATGAAATAAATAATAATATGTATTTCAATTTAGGAAAAATATTAATTAATATACGAAGAATTAATTTAATTTAAAATAAATAAATAATTAGTGTTGGTTAATTATGTGAGCATTATTTAATATTATTTCTTTTATTTATTTATTTTGGTAATTAAATTCGTTTGGGAAAAAAATAAGTTTAATTATTGAATGTGCATGTCTATTTTAAGGATTTAGTAAATAAATTGTTATATTTATCATATTTGTGAATTAGAAAATTATATTTTCTAATATTAGTTTTTTAAGTGAATTCTTTTAATTGGATGGAATTAGAAAGAATAATACTTTAATATTATTTTTTATAGAGAATAAAATATTATAATTTAATTTTTAGGTTTTGGAAGGAAAAGGAAGAGCTATTAATTTAAGAAGAAATTTAGTTTTATTTTTATTCTTTTTGGGTTATGAATTTGAGTATGCAATTTAGAAGAAAATGAAAATAAGTTATTGAAGCTTAAGAATTTGGAAATGCTTTTTGTGAAGGATGGAAGAAATGTTGTTTGTGGATTGTTTTCAAATGTAGCTCAATTGATTACCAAATTGCTACAGGGAATGAGGTAGGATTCTTGTCAAGGAAGACTTTAAATAATATTTACTTTGGTTAATCAATGAATTTAGGTTTCTTTGATGAACATGAATTTATTTGTTAATCATTTTTTACTTTTAAAACCAATAGGTAAATTTGAGTCTAAACAATTAGGTTTCACATGGTTCAAAATGAGAAGCAACTAGTTGTAGGTTGAAAGCTAGGGTTGCTTGGGGAAGAAGAAACCTACTGAAATTTAGGAGAAATATCTGATTTATGGAATTTCAATATAGATATGATTCTAGATTAAACTTATATGTTAATAGGATTCAAATTATATTTTTTATGATATGTATTTGTTATTGAACTTCTATTTAAATATGGGTTTTTGGGAAAAGTCAAAATGGTAGTAAAACTATCATGAGGAGAAAAATATCAGTCTATTACATCTTGAATAAATTTAGTTTTAAGAACTAGGTTTCTCTAAAAAATTATAGATGGTGCATAACTAAGTTTCTTAAATCATATAAAAAGTTTGTCCTTACCCAGTTTGTCAATTCTGAGATATGTATTAATTAGTGACTATCTATCTCTATTGCTATTTTTAGAATGATGTTTTACTTGTGATTATATTGTCATTATAATAGTATGTCAAAGAAATTTAGTATGAAAATATTTTTGGGTTTTTATAGATCTTTATATTATCTTTCTAACACATTTAAAAAATTATAAAATTATTATGTTTGGAGAAAGTTATGGTTTTTTTAGTGAAAATTGTTTCTATGTAATTTAGATAGAAATAGTTGGCATGAAGGTCATGTTTTTTATTAGTAAATGAAGTCATGCGGACCGGTCTGGTACAGTCATGGATGGAGGTTCCAGGGAAGGTCTGTCCAACCGTGCAGCCTTAGAGTAAACACAACAGAATAAACACAATGAATGAACAACAAATTAGAATTTCAATTGATTCACTTTGCAAATGATTAAAATAGGGCTCACAAGTATACCGCAGGGGCATTACCATCCTCCTTACAAATAGTTATGTGAAAGATATGACAATTAGGCACATTCTCCTTTTAGAACTTATAATTCTAGGACTTCAAACTCAAAACTATCCTATCTATCAGAACTATGAGAACTATTTCCAAATGAATCTAGGAGATGTTTATATATCCTTTCCAAGCTCTTGGAGCGATCCATGTCAATCGCAAGAGGCTCCAAATCCCAATGCTTGATGAAACGTGGAGGTTGACCTAATTCCAATGGTGAAGCTCCCAATGTTGAAGATACACGATGTAGTTCTAAATGAAGGTGCCTCTAGTCCCATAATGCCTTGTTATATGTTCCATCTAGTACCACAAGTCATAGGAAGGTGTTGTAAACTTCATATTCTCAAACTGAATGTTGAATGCTCTAAACAATGAATCCTGATGAAGTTTCTAACAATGATAACTTTCTGTAGACAATTGCAAATCTCCTAAAATCTAGATATGATGTAGATGAGATATTGTAGAATATTTCTCTTGTTCCATAAGCTATGAAATGATCATGTGATAAAATATAGTGCAATCTACTAAGATTGAATTGACTGAAATGTAAGAAAAGAAAAAGAAACAAAATGTTTTTGGTTGATGCAAGATTGCCTTTCAACTTGGGATGCTCTTGCATTAGACACCTGGGGTTGTTTAAAAAATGAATCCCTCACTTTCCTAGGGCAAGAGGAAAACCAATGCGGTCTACCTCAGCCTGAGAAATCCATGATGAATCTTCCTCCGGTCTTCCTTTCCACTTAACCAAGTACTCCTTATACTTCTTACCTCTGGTGTTGCACCCAACTCTGCTATCTAGAATCTTTTCTATCTGCTCCTATTGTTGATGCAGTGACTTATCTTCTAAACAATCTCCTACGATGTTGTCACTTGACTGTCCTTCATGATACTGATAGATCTGCAATATTGAATATGGGTGATATGCCAAATTCTTGGTAACTCCACTTCATATTCATTTCTTGAGTCAAACCTCCTAAGAACTTTACATAGTCCAAACTTCCTCATCTTCATCTTGTTATATGTCCCTAATGGAAATCTTGTCTTTTTGAGATATACCATGACTTCATCCCCAATAGAAAATTCATTATGTCTCCTCTTCTCATCTGCTTGTCCCTTATACTTGGTGTTCATCTCTTCCAAATGCTTATGGAGCTAAATGTGTATATGGTGCAATCATGGATGGAGGGTCCAAAGAATGAACTGCCCAAACCATGCAACTAGAGTAAACACAACGGAAACAACATAAATATAGAATGCAATGGAAGATTCAAATACTCAATATATCAGATAATCAAAATGTTTATATGTCAACAACATGTGGGCTACAATCAAAGGGCTTACAGGCCTACTTTCTGGGTTACAACAGATTTGCAAGATATGGCAATGAAGTGCCTTCCCAGAACAAAATTCTTTATCTAAACTATCATAATCACATTATAGCTACTAACTTCCTAATGTATCTAAGAGATCTATCTATATCATCTTGAAGCTCATAGAATCCTCTTCATCAACCACAAGAGGTTACAAACTCTAATGAAAGGTGTAGCGTGTAGAAACATGTAGGTCAGCCTTCAACATATGGCATTGCTCCGCAAATGAATGAAACTTGGTGCAAACCTCAAGGAAGGTCTATCTAGTCCTTATGTTCTATGAATGCTATTCCATTAGGCTCCACAAGTCACAAAATTTCTCCACAAACCTTCTCCTCTCAATTGTCTACCTGAATGCTCTGCTCTATGAAAGTTGATGATCTTTTGATATCGATAAGTCTCAGGAAACAAATCCAAATCACTTGAAATCTTGATATGATGTAGATGACATTATGTAGATACTAAGTCCTGCTCCATGAGCTCTGATATGAAGATGTGGCAAAATACAGTAGAAAATATTGAACTGTAAATTACTGAACTGCAACTGGAATGAAAGAAAAGAAAAGAATGCAAATATTTTTTTGGTTGATGCAAGATTGCTCTACAACCTGGGATGCTCCTACATTAGACACCTGAGGTTGTTGAAAAATTGAGTCCCTCACTTTGCTGGGGCTAGAGGAAATCTAAGGTGGTCTACCTCAGCTTGAGAAATCCATGATGAACCTTCTTCTAGTCTTCCTTTCCACTTAACCAAATACTCTTTGTATGACTTGCGTCTGGTACTGTGTTCAACTCTACTATCCAAGATGTTCTCTATCTACTCCAGTTGTTGTTGTGGTAACTAATTATTCAAACCATCTTCAATGCTGTCACTTGAATCTCCCTCTTGATACTAATATAGATCTGCAATGTTGAATATAGGTGATATACCAAATGTCTCCAGTAACTCCACTTCATATGCATTCCCTGAATCAAACTTCCTAAGAATCTTACATGGTCCAAACTTCTTCATCTTCAGCTTGTTGTATGTCCCCACTAGAAATCTCTCCTTTCTTAGATATACCATGACTTCATCTCCAATTCAAAATTATTTATGTCTCCTCTTCTCATCTGCTTGCTCCTTATACTTACTATTCATCTCCTCCAAATGATTTCTAACTTGATTATGTACTGTCTCCATGTATGTTGCAAATTCTTCTACTTCTGCACTTCTCTTGTTTTCCATACTGATGTCTCTCAGCTCTGTAACTCCTCTAGGTTTTATTCCTATCACAACTTCAAATGTGTCTTCCCTGTACTCCTATTCACTGAATTATTGTATGCAAACTCTGCTTGCGGTAGAATTAGATCCCAATTTCCTGCCTTGTCTCCTATTAAACATCTCAACAAGTTACCCAAACTCCTATTTACCACTTCAGTTTGTCCATCTATCTATGGGTGAAATGTTGAACTAAACTTTAGGTCTATCTTCATCTTCTTCCACAATGTCCTCCAAAAATATCCAATGAATCTTGTATCCCTATCTGAAACTATACTCTTAGGTAATCCATGCAATCTCACAATTTCCTTGAAAAATAGGTTAGCAACATGCACTGCATAATTTGTCTTCTTACAAGGAATGAAATGTGTTATCTATTAAAATCTGTCAACTACTACAAATATAGAATCATATCCCCTCTGTGTTCTTGGCAAGCCTAATATGAAATCCATGCTTATATCTGCCCAAGGTCTCTGCAGTACTATCAAAGATTTATACAATCCAGTATTATGACTACTCCCTTTTACAACTTGACATATTCTACAACTCTAAACAAATTTTCTTAGATATTTATATATCTGAGCCTAAAAATAGTGTTCACTTACCAAGGCTACTATCTTGTCAATCCCAAAGTGTCTTGCCAATCCACCACTATGCTTCTCCTTGATCAAATTATCTCTCATTGAACTCCTAGGTATACATAACTGATTTTCTTTGAACAACATATCGTCCTAAATGAAATAATCTAACCACTTACTTCTATATGTCACAACATGTTCCTTACATGCTTTCCATGCTTCTACAAAATCAAGATCCTCTTCATACATATGCTTCAGTTCTTCAAATCCTAATACTTCTACTCTCATATTTGTCAACAAATTCCTTCTTTTGCTCAATGCATTTGCAACTTTGTTTGATTTCCCACTCCTATGCTTCAATACAAATGTATAACTCTGCATGAACTCTACCCATCTCATATGTCTCTGATTTAATTTTACCTGACTGTTCAAATACTATAAAGCTTGATTATTAGTGTACAACACAAATTCCTTAGGCAACAAGTAATGTCTCCACTTCTTCAAAGCTTGAATTATGACATAGAACTCTTGATCATAAATCGAATATCTTCTCCTTGCATCATTCAACTTCTCACTGAAATATGCTACTAGTCTCCCTTCTTGACTTAACACTGCTTCTATTGCATTTCAACTAGCATCACAATCTACTTGAAATACTTTGTCAAAATCTGGTAATTCTAACACTGGTTGCTCTATCACCTTCTGATTCAATAATTCAAAACTCTTCTTTTCTCCTGATATCCACTTAAAGTCTTTTCTATCACCTCTCATTGTCTCTATCATTGGTGTGCATGCTATACTGAAATTTCTCATGAACTTTCGGTAGAATATTGCTAATCCATGAAATGATCTTACCTTTGGGGATGTTCAAAGGTGTTGGCCACTCAACAATTGCTCTAACTTTCTCAGGGTCCATCTTCAATCCTTCCGTAGAAATCACAAATCCCAAATATACCACTTCTTCCTTCATGAAACTACATTTCTTGATGTTTATCAACAATTTCTCTTCTCTCAACCTCTGCAATACTTGTCTAATATGCCACAAATGTTCCTCCTTTGTCTTATTGAAAATTAGAATATCATCCAAGTATACAATAATAAACTTACCCAAGAATTTCTTCAAGACCTCATGAAAGTACTCAGTGCATTAGTTAATCCAAAAGGCATCACTAACCATTTATACAATCTTTCATTTGTCTTAAATGTAGTCTTCCACTCATCTCCTTCTCTGATCCTGATCTGATGGTATCCACTCTTCAAGTCTATCTTTGTGAAATATTTTTCTCCACTCAAATAGTCCATGATGTCATTCATCCTTGGCAATGGAAATCTATACTTAACTATGATCTTATTGATTTCTCTAGAGTCTGTACACATCCTCCATTCTCCATCTTTCTTTGGTGCTAGTACTATAGGTACCACACATGGGCTCAAACTTTCTCTGATCAATCCTTTCCTCAATAGCTCATGTATTTGTCTATTTAGCTCTGCATTTTTTGTTGGTGTCATTTAACATGCTAATTTGTTAGGCAAACTTGCTCTAGGTATAAGGTCCATATGATGACTAATACTCCGGATTGGTGGCAATCCTTCAAGTACATTCATACTCTGTCAACAATTCAATTATTTCCTCTGGCGGTGGTTCTTCTTCTTTTCCAGTAACAGTCTCTACACTTAGTGTTCCACACTTCTTTGGAATTAAAGCATAACACATATTCTCATGTCTTAATCCATCCAAAAATTTCTTTCCATCTACCAAACAGATTCTAGCATTCCTACATACTTCACTTTTAGGCTCATCTTCCAAATGTATCAAGATATGTTTCTTCCAATTAGATGTTATAGTATAGGTATTCTTCCTCCCATCATGTATTGCCTTTCTATCATACTGCCATGGTCTTCCCAAGAATATATGACATGCATCCATTAGCATAATATCACACAATACCTCATCAACATAAGATCCTATATGAAATTTCATCAAACATTGTTCACTCACCAGGACCTTGTGTTCATCTTGAATCCATGCTATCTTGTAGGGATTAGGGTGTTTCAATATCTCTAGATTCAGCTTATTCACCATCTCTTCTAAAACCAAATTATCAGTACTACCACTATCAATGATAACCTTACAACATTTACCTCCTAATTTGCATCTGGTCCGGAACAAACTTTTCCTTTGTGGTGGTTCCTTAGTTGTCTCTTCTTGAATTAATGCTCTCCCCATGACTAATTATTCTCCTTTCTCTAGCTTTCCCACTGAACTAGGTGATCCAATAGGTTCTTCCTCAACATAAGCTGCTCTTGAACTGTTCTCTGTCCTCTTGCTTATACTTCCCTAATGACATTCAAATGCTCAATGTCTTTCACCTCCACACTTGAAACAAGTTCCTCTTAATTATCTTTTGTCAAACCCTCTTTCATTTCCTCTGTATCCTTCATTGCGGTAAGAATTATGATTCCCTCTACTTTTGTGGTAGAAACTCCTATCATCCCTCCGGTATGAATTGTTATCTCTATCTTCCTTCTTGTATGGATTACTTTCCTTGCTTTGCTTTGGATAAGGTCTTTCTCCTCTGGAATATGTTCTACCTCTTTGGATTTTACCTCCTCTACCTCTCCATCTTTGTTCATGCCTTTTATTCAACTTGTCTTCAACTTTCAATGCAAACTAATATGCTTCTTCTACTGTTGTCATCCTTACCAAACTTAGTTCTTCTCACCCTTAATCCATTTATGTATCTTGCCACTTTCTCCTTGCTTGCTTCACTATGTCCATTTTTTATGACCATCTTATGAAATTCTTCAGTATACTCCACAGATTTCTCTGTTTGCCTTAGGTTTTGCAATCTCTTCAATAATTCCAACTCATAGTCAGTAGGTATGAACCTATTTTTCAACTTTGTCACCATTCTATCCCATTTTATGGTTTTCTCTTTTCCTCTCCTATTCCTATCTAATTGAACTTATTTCCACCAAATAGCAGCATATCCTTTCAACTTAGTTTTTGCAAATCTTACTCTCTCCGGATCTTCAATTTCTTCATATTCAAAGTATTCCTCCAAGTCATTTATCTAGTCAATCAACTCCTTGGGATTCAAATTTCTAGTAGAGTTTGATACTTCCACTCTAGGTCCCTTTCCCATCTTATAAATAGCTTTCAACATCTTCACCTGATCAGATTCCTCTTCTTCTAGGGCTTCTTCATTTTGGTCAGTAGCTTGAATCTCATCATCATCACTTTCATCTTCATGTCTAGGGTTTAGTCCTTTTCTATCTTCTTCTATAGTATCCAATCTAACTTTCATTGTCCTCATCATCTCTATCATTTCTTCTGTTCTTCTAGCAACATTGGCCATAGCAGGCATCCTCCTTGGTGGGATCTCTTCCTAGGATCTAGTGCAACTGCCTCAATTCGACGATCTGACTATAAGGTAACAGCTACCTCACAATCGATGCTCTGTTGACAAACACAAGTAGACTACCTCAGGTCAGCACTCTGTTCACCACAAGATCTTCTGGAATGCCCTAACTTCCCAAAGGATTCACAACTTCTCTCTGATACCACTTGGTGCAATCATATATAGAGAGTCCAAAGAATGAACTTTTCAAACCATGCAACTAGAGTAAACACAACGAAAACAACACAAATATAGAATGCAATGGAAGATCCCAATACTCAATATATCAGATAATCAAAATTTTTATATGCCAGCAACATGTGGGCTACAATCAAAGGGCTCGCATGCCTACTTTCTAGGTTACAACAGATCTGCAAGATATGGCAATGAAGTGTCTTCTCAGAACAAAATTCTTTATCTAAATATCATAATCACATTATAGACTACTGACTTCCTAATGCATATAAGAGATCTATATATATCATCTTCAAGCTCATAGAGTCCTCCGCATCAGCCACAAGAGGTTACAAACTCTAATGAAAGGTGTAGCATGTAGAAACATGTAGGTTGACCTTCAACATATGGCATTGCTCCGTAAATGAACGAAACTTGGTGTGGACCTCAAGGAAGGTCTATCTGGTCCTTATGTGCTATGTATGATGTTCCATTAGGCTCCACAAGTCACAAAAGTGCTCTTGAAATCTTCTCCTCTCAATTGTCTACCTGAATGCTCTACTCTGTGAAAGATGATGATCTTCTAATAGTGATAACTCTCAGGAAACAAATCCAAATCACTTGAAATCTTGATATGATGTAGACAAAATTATGTAGATGTTAAGTCCTACTCTGTGAGATCTGATATGAAGATGTGACAAAATTCAGTAGAAAATGTTGAACTATAAATTACTGAACTACAACTGGAATGAAAGAAAAGCAAATAATGCAAATATTTTTTTGGTTGATGTAAGATTGCTCTGCAACGTGGGATGCTCCTGCATCAGAATATTTTCCATGTATCCTACAAATTCTTTTGCTTCCACACTTTTTTTATTCTCCATGCTGATGTCTCTAAGCTCCAGAACTCCTCTAGGTTGTAATCCAGTCACAACTTCAAATGGTGTCTTTCGTGTACTTCTCATTGAATGATTGTATGCAAACTCTATTTGCGGTAAAATTATATCCAAAGTTCCTACATTATCTCCTACCAAACATCTCAACAAGTTGCCCAAAATCCTATTTACCACTTCCATTTGTCCATCTGTCTGTGGGTGAAATGTTAAAACTAAACTTTAGATCTGTCTTCATCTTTTTCCACAATGTGCTCCAAAAATATCCTATGAACTTTGTATCCCTATCTAAAACTATACTCTTCGGTAATCCATGCAATCTCACAATCTCCCTAAAAAATAAGTCAGCAACATGTACATCATCATTTGTCTTCTTACAAGGAATAAAATGTGCTATCTTTGAAAATTTATCCACTACTACAAATATAGAATCATGTCCCCTTTGTGTTCTTGGTAACCCTAATATGAAATCCATGCTTATATCTTCCCAATGTCTTTTCGGTATTGTTAAAGGTTTATACAATCCAGTATTCTAACTACTCCCTTTTGCAACTTGACAAGTTCTGCAACCCTAAACAAAGTTCCTTACATTCTTATATATCTGAGACCAAAAATAATGTCCATTCATCAAAGCTACTATTTTATCAATACCAAAATGTCCTAGTAATCCGCCACTATGCTTCTCCTTGATAAATTATCTCTCATTGAGCTCCGCAGAATACATAATTGATTCCCTTTGAACAACATATCATATTGAATGAAGTAATCCAACCACTTTCTCTTGTCTATCACAACTAGTTCTCTACATGATTTCCATGCTTCTACAAAATCAAGATCTTCCTCATACATGTGCTTGAGTTCTTCAAAACCTAGTACTTCTACCCTCATTTCTGTCAACAAGTTCCTTCTTTTGCTCAATGCATCTGCAACTATGTTTGACTTTCCACTCTAGTGTTTCAACACAAATGTATAAATCTGTGTGAATTCTACCCACCTCATGTGTTTCTGATTCAAATTACCTTGACTGTTCAAATACTGCAAAGCTCGATGATTAGTGTACAACACAAATTCTTTTGGAAACAAATAATGTCACCAATTCTTCAAGGCTTGAATTATGGCATAGAAATCTTGATCATATATTGAATATCTCTTCCTTGCATCATTCAACTTCTCACTGAAATATGCTACTAGACTCCCTTCTTGGCTTAACACTGCTCCTATTGTATTTCCACTGGCATTGCAATCAACATGAAATACTTTGTCAAAATTTGGTAATGCTAACACTGGTTGCTCTGTCACCTTTTGCTTCAACAATTCAAACTACTATGTGCTCCAGATGTCCACTTAAAATCTTTCTGGTCTTCTCTCATTGTCTCTGTCATTGGTGTATAAATGGTACTAAAATTTCAGATGAACTTCCTATAGAAACTTTCCAATCCATGAAAAGATCTTACCTCTCCAATATACACATGTGTTGGCCATTCAACAATTTCTCTTACTTTCTAGATCCATCTTCAATCCTTCTATAGAAATCACAAATCCCAAATATATCAGTTTTGTCTTCGTGAAACTACATTTCTTGATATTTATTATTAATTTCTCTTCTCTCAACCTCTGAAATACTTGTCTAATATGCCACAAATGTTCTTTGGTTCTACTGAAAATTAGAATATCATCCAAGTAAACAATAACAAACTTACCCAAGAATTTCTTCAGTACACCATTCATCAATCTCATGAATGTACTTGGTTCATTAGTTAATCTAAAAGGCATGACCAACCACTCATAAAATACTTCACTTTTTTGAATGCAGTCTTCCATTAATCTCCTTCTCTGATTCTGATATGATGGTATCCACTCTTTAGGTCTATCTTTGTGAAATATCTTGCTCTGCTCAAACAATCCATAATATCATCCATCTTTGGAAATGGAAATCTATAATTGACTCTAATCTTATTGATTTATCTTGAATATGTACACATGGACTCTATTCTCCATCTTTCTTTGGTGCTAACATTGTTGATACCGCACATGGGCTTAAGCTTTCTCTAATCAACCCTTTCCTCAACAACTCATGTATCTGTCTGTTTAGCTCCACATTTCCTACTAGTGTCATCCTATGCACCACTTTATTTGGTAAACTAGATCTAGGTATGAGATCCATATGATGATTGATACTTTGGATTGGTAGTAATCCTTTTGGCACATTCTCCAATACAATATCTTGGTATTTTGTCAACAATTCTGCTACTTCCTTCTACGATAGTTCTTCTTCTTTTGTGATGGCATTTTTTGCACTTTGGGTACCATACTTCTTTGGAATTAATGAAAAACACATGTTCTCATGTCTCAATCAATCCAAAAAATTCCTTCCATCTACTAAACAAATTCTAGCATTACTGCATACTTCACTCTTGTTCTCTTCTTCCAAAGGTATCAAGATATGTCTTTTCCCATTTGATGTCTAAGTATAGGTATTCTTCCTCCCATCATGTATTGCCTTTATATCATACTACCATGGTCTTTCCAACAATATATGACATATATCCATTGGCCTAATATCACACAATACTTCATCATTATAAGATTCTATATGAAATTTCACCAAACATTGTTCACTCAATAGTATCTTGTGTTCATCTTGAATCCATGCTATCTTATAGGGTTTTGGATGTTCTAACCTCTTTAGATTTAGCTTCCTTACCATCTCTTCTAAAACCAAATTTTTAGTACTACCACTGTCAATGATAACTTTGCAACACTTACCTCCTAATTTGCATCTTGTCCTGAACATACTTTTCCTTTGCACTGGCTCCTCAATTGTTTTTTCTTGCAACAAAGCTCTCCTCATAACCAATGATTCAGGTCCTTTTCTATTTTCCCTACTGATCTTGGTGATCCAACCAGTTCTTCCTCTGCATATGTTTCCCTTGCATTATTCTCTACCCTTTTGTTAGTACTCTCTTGATAGAATTCAAATGCTCAGTGTCCTTCACCTCCGCACTTGAAACAGATTCATTTGAATGATCTCTTGTCAATTCCTCTTTCATCCCTTTGGTATCCTTCATTGCAGTAAGAATTATGACTTCCTTTGCTATTGCGGTAGAAACTCCTATCATCTCTCCTTCGGTGATACGAATTGTTGTCTCTTTCTTCTTTGCGGTATGGGCTACTTTCCTTATTATGCTCAGCATATGACCTTCCTTCGCTGCATTGTGTTCTACCTTTCTAGAATCTTCCTCCTCTACCTCTCTGTCTATTCTCAAATATTTTCTTCAACCTTCAATGCAAATTGATATGTCTCTTCTACTGTTGTCATCCTTACCAAGCTTAGTTCTTCTTGAATGTTTGTTCTCAGGACATTAATGTACCATGCTACTTAATCCTTGCTTGCTTCTCTATGTCCAATCCTAATAATCATTTTATGAAATTCTTCAGTATACTCCTTTACCATTTTCTCCTTTTGCCTTAGGTTTTGCAATCTCTTTAATAGTTCCAACTCATAATCAATAGGTATGAATTGATTCTTTAATTTTGTCACCATTCTATCCAATTTTGTGATTCTTTATTTTCCTCTCCTATTTCTATCCAACTAAACTTTTTTCCACCAAATAGTAGCATGTCCTTTCAACTTAGTTTTTGTAAATCTCTCTTTCTGGATCTTCAATTTCTTCATACTCAAAGTATTCTTCCATGTCATTTATCCAATCAATCAACTCATTAGGGTTCAAATTACCTGCATAGTTTGAAATCTCAATTCTAGGTCTCTTACCAATCTTAGAAATAGCTTTCAACATCTTCTCTTGATCTGAGTCTTCTTCCTCTAGGGTTTCTTCATTTTGATCTATAGCTTAAACTCCTAGTTCATCATCATCACTCTCATCCTCATGTCTAGGGTTTATGCCTCTCTTTCTATCATCTTCTACAACATCCAATCAGACTTTCATTGTTCTCATCATTTCTAATATTTCTTCCATCCTTCCAGCAACATTGGTCATATAGGAATCCTCTTTGGTGGCATCTTTTCTTCAGATCTGATGCAACTGCCTCAATTTGGTGATCTAGCTACAAGGTTGCAACTGCCTCACAATCGACACTTTGTTGACAAACACTTGCAGGTTGCCTCGGGTCAGAGATCTGTTTACCCTAGGATCTTTCGAAATTACTTCTCTCCCAAAGGATTTGAAAACTTGACTTTGATACCAATTGTGCAAACATTCCCCAATTTCACATATGCTTTGACCTACAAACTACACATTAACTTCTAATTTCTACAACTTTACAACTAATACTACTTGTGGAACTTCAATCTTTTTTTACAGGGACCTTTGGGCATGAAAGGTCATTTGCATTTTATGCTCACTCGTGTGAACAAAAATATTTATATTTACATATTTTTCCTATTTATTCACATAATTTCTCACATCTATCTACACCCAAAAGTCATAGATGGATGGTTCGAGGAAGGATTGTCCAACCATGCAGCCTTAGAGTAAACATGATGAAATAAACACAATGAATGAACAAAAAATTGGAATTTCAATTGATTCACTTCACAAATTATTACAATAGGGCTCACAGGCCTCCTACAAGGGCATTACCATCCTCCTTACAAACAGTTATGAGAAAAATATGACAATTTGGCACATTCGCCTTTCAGAACTTCTAATTTTAGGAATTCAAACTCAAAACTATCCTATCTATCATAACTATGAGAACTATTTCCAAATGAATCTAGGACATGTTTATATATCCTTTCCAAGCTCTTGGAGTGAACCACGTCGGCCACAAGAGGTTCCAAATCCCAATGCTTGATGAAACATGTAGGTCAACCTAATTCCAATGGTGAAGCTCCTAATGTTGAAGATACATGTTGCGGTTCTAAATGAAGGTGCCTTTGGTCCATAATGACTTTTTAGATGTTCCATCTAGTACCGCAAGTCATGGGAAGGTACTGTAAACTTCATATGCTCGAACTGGATGTTGAATTCTCTGAACAATGAATCCTGATGAAGCTTCTGACAATGATAACTTTCTGTAGACAATTGAAAATATCTTGAAATCTAGATATGATGTGGATGAGCTATTGTATAATCTTTCTCCTATTCTGTGAGTTGTAAAATGATCATGCGGTAAAATGTGGTGCAATCTACTAAGACTAAACTGATTGAAATGCAAGAAAATAAAAAAGAAACAAAATGTTTTTGGTTGATGCAAGATTGCCTTTCAACTTGGGATGCTCTTGCATCATGCTCTCTTTGTTTAAATAACCAATAAAATAGAATTAAGTGCATCAAACCCATGAAGAGGGGTGCATCAAAATAAATATCTAAGACTAAAAGTTCCTATCTGGCCATGACCTGTCTACCCATTTCATCATGGGAGTGCAAAGTCATTGGAAAGTTTGATGATTTTGCCTTCTTCCCTCGCTTGACATGGGTCCATTCATCAGAAAGATCCTTACATGGATCTTCTAAGCTTAAATTTTGGCTAATTTCCTCGACGGGTTTCTTTATGCCACTAGAAATTACTTTCTCTAATTCAATAGTAGTATTGACTTTCTTTTCACCATTGGAAGCAGGAGAGGCCTTCTCTGAATCCACTGAAGCTTTCACACCATTGAGAATTTTTTCTACAACCCCCATTTCAGATTTATTCCTTAGAGAGGGCTCCAACATTTGAGACAGATTTGAAGCTTTAACAACTGACTATGACTTGCTGGACAACTTAGATTTTGCTAGGGCAGCGGCATCAACACCCTCTTGTGTCATAGGAAAAAAATGCTGATGATAGAGTTTTTCCCCTACCCACTAGGTAGCTTGCTTTCATGAGTCAACATAATTTGTTGAATTTTTTGAACATTCCTCTACTCTATGTCCTATCGCATAACAACATCTACACCTGATAGCATTCCCTTCATAGTATATCATTTGAGTCCAAAATTTGGAACTAGATTTAATTTTCACTTCAAAAGGAAGAGGATGTGCAAGATCCATTTCCACAAGGATTTGTGCATATATGAAGGAGGAGCATAAAGTGAAGGAGGTATGATCTTCTAGTGAACTCGATCTTGAAATGTATTTCCCAATGGAGTTACCGATGGAGCGTAAACATGAAGATCCCCAAAAATGTAGAGGTAGATTTGGAAGCCACTCCCACACCAAGGTGATAGGGAAGGTTTTAGTAAAGGAGTTGAAATATGGAAACCAAGGCTTCATTCCCAAATATGACTTATTCTAGATCCAAGGACCTTTCTATAGAAGTTTTTCCCTATCCTTAGAGAGTTTGTGGGTAACTTAAAAAGAAACCCTTGGCACATGGGCCAATGCAAAGTTCTTTCTCTAGAAAGGGTTTCTAGTGCTTAAATACCCATTCATTCAATTATGTCATGCTTAGCTAGAAATTGTGAAAACGGTAGATTAGGGTATGAATCTTGTGGAGTTGCTCCTCCTTTGAAGCAGCCTCACCAAGATTGACCATGGGAGAGTGGTCGTTAGGGATCCATGATTGTTGACTACCCTACATAGTTAAGTGCCCTGATTCTTCCAACCCGGTTGCCTCCAAACATGTATTCCTTCCCTTCCCTGTCGTGCTAGATCACGAGTCTATTAATGTATTTTTGAATGAATACTACCCTATGCTTTCCACTATACCACCAACTTTACTAGAAGCTAGAAAGCCACCATCCCTAGGAGGGATTCCCTGCATGGAGAGGGGGCGGCTTAAAATTTCATAAGAATTGCCAAGGTTTGGGAAGCCATCTTTTTGCATGAAGGTCATGTTCGGTGTATATGATTTCTCATGTTTTTTACTTCTTATTGAGTATATTAAATTGTTATGAGGATACTAGTTATGAGGGTGTGAGTTACCCATACACCTAAGTATAGTGATCTTATGTTTGAGAGTCCTCGGTGGATTTAGTATGATAGTTTTGATGTCATGGTTGGAATATGATTGGAATGGTTGACTTCCATTGTTATTTTATTTGTTTTCCCAACTTAGTTTGGGTAGAGATCATCTCTTTGTCAGGATAATGTTATTATGTGTGCAATGTTTTCTTTATTATATGTGTGGGATGAGATTATCCTATTTATGCTCATGTAAATCCAGCTTGGGTTGGTAAGGTATTATCTCCTTGGGGAGAGATTTCTACTTGTTTGTGACATCCTTTGTGTCATGGTTGATTATATTTATGTGACATCCTTTGTGTCATGATTCTACTCATGAGATTAGGAGGTGGTCATATGAGAAAGTGATTTATGGGAGTGATCCCAAAGCTTCTTGACACCTAATTATCCTAAGGTCTAGGATGGTTGATATATTGACTTCTGTTGGAGGTGAGAAGACTAAAGGAGCAAGAGAGGTTGGATGTCCTAGTCATGGGCAGATACATCCTAGCATCATCTTCTCTACTTCAGTCCCAATTCATCAAGAGATCATCCCCTTGAGAAAGTTGGCCGAGGAGTTGAGCTTTCCCTTTCTCGCTATAGGCACCACATCATGTGAAGCTCTATCTCTTTCGATGGCAAAAGGTTCACATGCTATTTATGCATTATTTTCATCATCCATTGACACTAGTAGCTAGGAGATCTCTGAGGGTAAGACCTGTGGCATGTTTATTAGCATGCATGTTGTTCTACCCTAAGGGTTTGGGGTAGGGTGCTCTATGGTGGTATAGTTAACCTTCTTGTCTTATGTGAGGTAGTGGTACTTGGGTACACTACACAGTTGGGAGATGCCCTCTTGATGGGTTGTGGGGACCAAGTGTGAGTGTCATGGTTGTAGATTCTTTGTGTAATTTTATTTTATATGAGTGAATTTGTTATTGTGATCTTGTAATGTATGATGTGCTTGTATTCTATGCTTGTCTTATGTTCTTTCTTTATGTGTGTTTGTTCTATGTGTGTGACTTGAGTATTCAAATTTTGAATGCATGGATTTATTGGGATAAGTTGTCATTAAATTTGCAAGCCTAACCATTTTTATGTGTCTCCAAATTTCTTGGAAAGTGTTCTTGAACACATAGGGACTTGAGAGATAAAATATTATTTAATAATATCACTTGGACATATAGTTACTTCCTATGTGGTAGGACCCAATATGGGTATCCACTTTGGAAGTGGAGCCCATGAAGACTTGGAGTTGACTTCTTGAAGTCCATCTTGACTTGGTGATAATTCCTAGGAGGTGGGACCCATCTTGGGTGCTCATTTTGGAGGAGATTCCAATGTAGACTTGGATTTTGCTTTTTTATTTGCATGAGTGGATAATATTGACATACTTTGCATAAATATGATGTGGGAGTTAACAGTGGAGTTAGAGATGCATGATACTTGTATGGACTTGCATGTTGTTGCATGTCACTTGTATGAGCTTTCATGGAATTTTATGTTGTTGCATATCACTTGTATGAGCTTGCATGGACTTGCATGTTGCTTGCATGGACTTGCATGTTGTTGCATGTTACTTGCATGGACTTGCATGTTGTTGCATGTGAGTTGCATGTACTTGCATGTGATTGCATGTTGTTGCATGTCAATTGCATGTACTTGCATGTACTTATATGGTGTTGCATGTGTTTTGCATGTCACTCTAACTCATGTTTAGTTTTGCATGACTCTTACATGATGCGACAAGTTGTTGCATGTCTCTTGCATGATACAAACAGGTTGTTACAGATTCATATTAGGGACATCAATTATGCATGTTGTTTTCATGACATTAGTGTGTGTTGGAGCACTTTAGTTAACTGAAATAGATTGGGACAAATTGGGCGTCCATCTTGAGACTTCCAGTTGTGCCTTGTTATTGTCATATAACACTTTAGTTGACTAAGTTTGAATGGGATTACTTGGGTGCTCATGTTTGAGACTTGCAGTTAACAGGATGATTTCTACTATGCAACTTTGGAGTTCACTATATTGGGTGCTTGGTTTTTGCATGAGGATTTGTCTCATGTTATTGGATACAATTGATTGTATTTTGAGATCCATGGCTTCTATATAATGATTCCTTGAGTTGGTAGAAATTATGATAGGGTTTTAAGTTGAAGGAGTAATGAAGTATGGCCGGAATTTAGAGAGGATTCTGTATTAAATGTAAACTTGATTATAAGATTTAATACAAGCATAACATCTCTTTGGGTGTAGAGTTTTTCCCATAAAGAGTTCTCCATGTAAATTCTATGTCAACTTCTTTGATGTTTTTTTCTTCTCTACTACATTGATTGAAAGTGCAAAATCACTTACACATAAAATTGAAACTCATTAAGCTAATTTGTAGATTTGAACACAGATAATTAAAGTTTTATAGTGTATCAGTTTCACCTTGATTTTCAACATTTGTTATCAGAGATAATGATTCTATTAAGTGAGGTACACCTTTCTCTTAAAGTGTTGAAGGTTTTGTGGCTGCAGTGGGAGCTTTTGCTTTGTGGGTTTTACATATTTGTGAAGAAGATTGTTACAATGGGTTCTACCTCTTGTCTAGATAATGAGAATTTCAATGGATCTAGATACGAGATGTGGAAATTGAAGATGGAAGATCTCTTAGAAGAAAGAGATCAATAGTTAGTTGTTTCCAATGAAAAGAAGCCATCCACAACTATGTCTAATGAAGATTAGTTAAAAATTGACAAGAAGGCACGAGGAACCATAAGGTTGTGTCTTGCAAATGTTATCCTCTTGAATGTTTTTGATGAACCTATCGCATACAAGTTGTGGAAGAGGATAGGTGATATTTATCAAACCAAAAGTCTAACTAATAATTTATATCTCAAAAGACAGTTTATTCTTTAAAGATGAAGGATGGTGGTTCTGTTGTAAATTATTTAAATGCTTTTACTTTGATTTTAAGTCAACGTACATCTGTAGATGTTAAGCTAGAAGATAAAGATAAATGCATCTTGTTACTTTGTTCTTTACCAGAATCTTGGAAAAATTTAATTGTTGTTATCAATGGTAGTGGTGCAAATCCAAAGATGGACAATATCATTGCTACTCTTCTTTTAGAAGGAATGAGAAGAAAGTCCAAAACTGGTGGATCCCAAGATGCCATGCATGTAAGAGGAAGGTCTAAAGAAAAAACATCTAAATGGGATAAGAAGAAGGGTAAGTCTAAAGGACATTCTAAAACCTCGGTAAGAGCAGAGTAAAGTGTTGGAACTGTGGGAAACAAGGACATGTGAAGAAGGATTGTAAAAAAAGAAAAAGAGTTCAAATTCCTCCATAGAAAAATCCTCAGATGATGGTGACAATGATGCTTTAATTATTTCAGCTAACACTATAAGTAATGATGCTTGGCTTATTGATTCAAGTTACTCTTATCATATAACTCCCAACAAGGAGTGGTCTACCAAATATTCAACATATGATGGAGGAGAAGTTTTCCTTGGTGATAACAATACTAAACAGATTGTTGGCAAGGGAAAGGTAAAGTTATGTATTTTAGTGATGGAAGGATTAAAACCCTTAATTTGATGTTTTAAATATTCCAGGGCTTGCAAGAAATTTACTTTCTATATCCAAGTTGAATGATTCTGGAATGCATGTGACATTTGAAAAGTCTAGTTGCAGGTTTGTAAGAGGGAATTGGGTGGTTGCTAAAGGATCTCAAATTGGAACCTTGTTTAGGCTTAATGCCTCCACTTTGAATAATTCATCCAATGTAACTGACACTGAAAATGCATGTATGTTGTGGTACCATAGATTGGGTCACATAAGTGAAATAGGTCTTAGGACCATTATTGATAAAAAATTGGTTGACATTATTTCTGATTATTCTGTTGGCAAAAATGATTTTTGTGAACATTGTGTGTCTAGAAAATAGAATAGATCATCATTTCCTATTGGAACTAATAAAGATAAGAGTTTATTAGAGATTATTCATTCGGATGTGTTTCGAGCAGTGGATATCGACTCTTTTGTAAAATCTTGATATTATGTTACATTCATTGATGGTGTCTCATGATACACCTAGATTTATTTTATGAATGCTAAATCTGAAGTCTTCACTAAGTTTAAGGAATTTAAAGCCTTAGTTGAGAAACAAACAAATTATAAGATAAGGGTGTTAGGATTAGATAATGGTGGTGAATATTGTTCTAAGGAATTTGATGAATTTTGTAAGCATGCAGGTATTGTTTGACAAAAGACTACTCCTTATACTCCCCAACAAAATGGGGTAGTAGAAAGAATGAACCGAACCTTAATGGAAAGAGCTAAGACCATGTTGAGTAGTGCTAAGCTAGATCAATGCTTTTGAACTGAGGTTGTAAGTTCTTGTACTGATTGTAATTTGATTAATAGATCTTCTTGTTCAACTCTTGAAGATAAAACTCCTTATGAAATTTGGGTAGGTAGAAATCCTTCTGTTTCACATTTAAGAATATTTGGTTGTGAGGTTTACGTTCATGTGCCTAAAGAAAAGCGTACTAAACTAGATCCAAAAGCTCAGAAATGCATCTTTGTAGGTTATGGTGAGAATGTAATAGGTTACAAGCTTTGGAATCCTCTAACCCAAAAAATGATTTTATCTAGAGATGTGATTTTCAGGGAGTTTAGAGCTTATTTAGGTGAAGGACAACCAAAGGAGAAAGAAAAGACTAAAACAATGCACTTTGAGACTGTACACTCAAAAACATGACTCAGTTGCATGGGGTGGTTGAGTCATCTTTAACGGAGCACACGGGACCCTCTCCTTTCCACAGGCAAACCTCCACGTTAGTCTCACTCTCATGGTAGAAGCCAATCGAGAGGAGGCGAGACATAGGGCAGTCTTGCTTGCTTGAGAGTTGGACTTCACGAAGAGTGGTTGGCTGGTCCTGGGGCCCTTCCTGGGCATTGTTTCTTGTGTTATTCAATGACCATTGTAGTCAACATAACTATTTGACCCAAAGGGTCACTAGTTATTGTTTGTTATTGTTCTCCTATTTGGATTCTGAAGATTCCAATGTTGAGTGGGTTGTTGATTGTTTTCGTTTATGCTTCTATCAAGTTGGAGTCACTCTTCAAATTGTTGTATGATGACTCATGTTTGAAGTAACCTTAGCCTATGTTGTTGTTCTTGGATTGTTAATTGATTATATTGAGGCCTAGGATGCAATTCTTGTATTTCCTCTAGGATCGCCCTCACCCACTCACCCCTAAGCCTAGGGCATGTTCATGAGCTTGAACTGAGAGAATTGGTATAGTTAACCTTAAGTTAACTTGAGTTTGACTTAGGGATTATGACCTAAGATTTAATTTGCTTTGTTTTTCTTTGATTGATGTTGTGTTAACTTTGGTTGACTAGTGTTGACTAGTGTTGACCTCATGATGAAATCGAGGGTTTACTTGAGTTTTCACTTCATTTTAACCTTAGTTGACCTCATGATGAAATCGAGGGTTTTCAAACTTCGTGTTATGCCTATGTTTTCATTGTTTTTCTATGTTTAAATGTATGCAAGATAGTGTTTTTGTTCTTTTTATGGATTTTTTGAAAGGAAAGTTCTTTAATTAGTCTAAAATCTAAATATGAATGCAATTCTAAATGAGTTGCCTAATGCAATCTTAATCTATGTTTTTGGTATTTTGAATCTAATTATTCTAGGAAATGAAAGAACAAGCTAATCTAAGAATGAAAAAGAACTTGGAAGTAAACTAATTTATCAATGCAAATTTTATTTAACTTATCAAGGAAATTGTAACATGTATTTACTATTCCCAAGAGAAATTTTGGATTAATTAATTACTAGCATAATGAAAAAAAGCATAAAAGAACCTAGAATATGGTGATGCATGAGCCTCCACTACCTTTAGGACTTCTTGTGTAGGCAACCTCTTCATCCTCTTGCAACAGCGAGGATCTCCACTTGGCAACAATAGGGAAGGGATGCAAGATATCTTAAGAAACATTTGAAATATGAGCTTAATGTGAGATAATAAGCACTATGGCTTGCAATATGGGTAGTGTAATGATGTAAAGAGAAGCTTTTAGCAAAGCTTGGCATAACAACAATGAAATAAAAGGCACATAAGTCCTGTGCAAGCATAAGAATGCTATGTGGAGAGAAAAAACCTACAAAGCTTGGATGACCAAATGAAATTTCCTCCCAAAAGGGGGAGCTTTGAATCTATAAAATAATGAAAACTAATGAAAGATTTGAAGCTTTAGAAAAGTAATGACAAAAATGAAGAAAGAGGCTCAAAGGCCTATGAAGAAGCTTGAAAAAAATGTGAAGGGAAGAGCATTCAAAGATCCAACTTGAGAAATAATGAAGAGGTGAGGGGTCTTTATAGTTTGGATGGCACACAAGAGGAGGAAATTGATTGAAGAGTTAACTCATTTGATTGAAGAGTTAACAGGTTTGATTGAGGAATGAACTGGATTGATTAGGGAGTGATGGAGCAATGACAACTTATCATAGAAGTAAAAATGGAGTCATCAAGAGTCCATGAGGTGACAATTAGAGATCAAATGGAGCTAAGTATGCATTCTTGAAGGATTATAAAGGTTCACTCTATGTTTACACCAAAAAATCATGCAAATAGGAAGAAAAATAGGTCAAAATGGAGCTTTTTCACGTCCAAACTTAGTTTTTCCATGGCTAGAAAAGATGGAAGGGTCTCCCATGGGTCGCTCATTTCACCAATCCAAGTCACCCAGGGGTGACCCTCAAGGCTTATCACTTTGTGCTAAATGGATTTTCAAGGCTGTAAAAGATGAGGATGTCTGAAAATTCATCATTCAAACTTATATTTCCTCTAGAGTGCCATTTTGTTGTCTAACTTGGAAAGGCCTTGGGATTCATACTTTTCTCACTATGAAGGAATGCATTCAAATATAGGGAAAACATGTTATCAAAAAACATCTTTAAGGTTTGGGAATCCATCAAGCACTAGATTTTGTGGGATAGCAATAATTTCTAGAATGACCTTTATGTTAATCAATAATATATTAATGGTCTCTAACTTTTTATTGGCAAGATTGACCTCTCGCCAAAGCCCCTTGGGTTCAATATTTGGAGTTTTATAATAGAGGAGTTAAAACATTAATAGATCTTCTAAATAGAGTCATAAAGAATATTTTAACTTGGTTTGAGGTTAAGTTGAAATTTTGGCTATCCAAATAGGATCATGAGACATACCAGATAGTTATTGATATGATTCCTCCCCACATGGATTACAAAATTGGGGCTAGGAATTTCAAGCCTTGCTGGAAAGATTAGAAATGGTATCTTGATACACCATTTCATAATTATAGACCCCACAAGGGATATTTGTGGCTCACACCTCATCTCCTCATGGTAGCCCAACTAAATCTCCATTGGCACCTCTACTCCACACTAGGCACTTGGTGCCACAAATTCCAAACTATATGGTTGGCTATTCTTGAGCCCAAGCTAGCTCATTTTGCCTATTGTATTATTTATCAAGGTCTTTCGCTAGGATTTCACCTATCTAATCTAGGATTTCTTAATCCCAAATATCCATTTTGTGGACAAAATTAGATTCTCAAGCACCTTTTTTGGTTCTAGACAAAAGCATAGGAAGCTTGGACTTGGATTCATGACTTCTTGAAGCCATTCAGGCTTCACCAATTTTAATGGCATATCATTTTGCTAGGAGACTAGCCCCAACTCACTTTCAAATTTACCTAGATTTGGCATGCTTTCTAGGTGGATATTCTTTGTATCATTTAGAAACATAAAAAAGTTTCTATTTTCACTAGTTGTATAGTTGATATTCATATTTTATTTTACACTAAAGCCATGATTTTCTCTAATTTTCTTATGTAGATTTATGTGCAAGAAAATAAGTTACACTTGAATTTTCCCATTTGTTAATGCTTTTAGATCATTGGGCTAGTGCCTCTTATATGATCACTAGATTGTTATGTCCCTCTACCTACCACCAAGGTCACTCCCCTCTAGATGGGTACAAACATGGACATAACCAACTTTCTATAAAAGATCATGACTCCCAATAACATGGCTCTTAACCTTCTAAACAAGATAGGGATCATGCTACTCATGGATTGCCTCATCGTTCTTGAATACCATCAATATCTTCACATGGGTGAGGTGGTTTTCATTAGTCAAATCCTGGAAAGTTTACTTGAACCTAGATTTAGTAATTTCAACTATTTTTGTTTAGTTTAGTCTACACATGAAGACCAAGAAGAAGAGGGTTATCACACCGATTGGGAACCGATTGATGATGGTTCCATCCATTCTAATGTATGTGGTAAACTAGATGGTTCTTATCCACACTTGATGGTGTATCTCTCACCACCTAATAACTTTGTAGTTCTTATTATTTGGGCTTGGGTCTACTAGACTTTGTTTGATATCTTCTCTTGTTGTTTAGGCTTGGCCCCGCTAGAATTTGTTTTGATTTCTTTTATTTTTGTTTATGTTTGTCCTTACTTATACTTTGAGGGTGTCCCTTCTATCATCCACCTCTTTTTTTTGAATAATAAATTATTCTCATTTTACTATATAAAAATTAATAAACCATTATTCATAAAAATATAGAAAAATAAATAAATTATCAATTGTGATTTCTATTTTATAGAATGTTAAATTAGTGAAATAATTTAGGTTTCTTGAGAGATGATAATGAGAATGTCATTAATGGTTGAATGATTTTTGAAGTAAATGACATGTTATGTACCTAGGGATAAGATATTATAATGTATTTAGGTGGATGGAGGTGCCAACATGTAACACACATCTCTTAAGTTAGTTATATCTAGGGTCTTGTGGATAACTTGTGTAATTAATTATATTAGGTGATGAGTAGGGTGACATTGGGTTTACCCCTCCATTATGTTATTATGAGGAGGCCTATATAAAGGAGGTGATTATCATTGTATTTGTGGAGTATGATATTGTGTTTGGGATCTCTTGGAGATATAGAGCAGGGTGTGTGCAAAAAGATGAGAGACAAAAAAGTAGCCAAAACCACTTTTTGGTCCAAATATGACATAATCCAAGCAAATTATAACACGCTCATGTTATGTTTCAGTAATTACCCAGCCTAGTGTGAGCCATAATTCACTCGTGTTATTTTCTGCTAGACATAAAAATAAAAAAGTAGACCCATGTTTCCATTTTTCTCTAGCATTCCTTGAAAACAAGAAAACATGAGTAGGTTTACTGTGTGACCATGTTTTGGAGAAATTGAAGGAGAATCCACTCAAACATGATGCCTCCATGACATTTTCACACTCCACAACATCATGCACAAGCTCCATGGGGTGAACAAGTTGAACAAGGTAAGATTTCCATGTTTTTCTAATTTTGAAAACAAATCATTTATTTTGTAATTGTTTTGTTTCAATTTTTTTCAATTTTTAGCAAATTAAGCCCTTGAAATACCCCAAACCCTAATCCACCAAATAGAGGGGATGATGAGATTCCAATTGAATAGGGGCACAAAATAAAACTCGCTAAATTCCTTCAATTCCTCGACATCCTTTTGAGACACAAAGAAACTTTTTAGGGCAAATTGAGGAGAATAAAAGACAACCTGAAACCTTGATTGAAACATTAAAAAATTAGAATGCAACCAATCCTCACCTAAGATCCCTTACTACATCCCTAGAGTCAATTGTTTCTCAAATAGATTCTGTGACAAGAGAAACCAACAAATTGGAAGATTATAGGGAGAGTTGCCAATATTTCTATGTAGTGAAATTGTCACACAAATAGGTGAAAGAAACAAATGAAATCCAATCTATGTCCCTTATTTGTTGATCCTAGAACTAATGAGCCATTTCATGGGAGTTGTAAAAGATTTTCCATTCATTGGTGTCAACAAGTAGGAATCCCAAAAAATTTAGGATAGGTGGTGGATGGTGTTTAACAATCCACCATGCAACAATAATGAGGTCCCATAGTATTTTTTAAGGAAACTATATTGCAAGTTTATACTCAATGAAATTCCAAACTATTTTGACATGCAAGATTTCTAGGGAAGAGATAAAGGCTTTGCACAAGATAGGAAGGGGGTACATTGTGCCTAGGACCATTTAGTGAGACCCTTAATGAGGCCATACTTTCAGCATGTCACACTCCCTTCTACTTTGAAGGAGAGTGTTGAATTAGAGATGCTACATTCTAGTAGTTCCCTCACTTAGTCTTTATTACAGCATGGTAGCTATCTTTCATAGGCTGGTGAGGGTGAGACTAGTAGGCATTGATGATCTCCACATATTTGTTGTTCCTGTGGAGCTTTATGTCATTATGGGTCCAAGGATTCTCTCGATACAGACATTGGAGAGGATGCTCCACACTTTCAAGACTATGCCACATAAGGGTAGGAGTAGGAGTAGGAGTAGGACACATCCATATTGGATAATATGGTAATAACATATGAGTTGTTGGATAGGACCTTTAGTATTGATATATAGGTAATTTTCTATAAGGTTCTACAATTTATTATATTTTTATTTGAAATATCTAATTAACTATATTAATCTATTATAAGTCAAAGTTAATGTAAGGAATTGTATGCATTGCAAAATTCTAGGGTCAAAGTACTCATCCTACATATGTTAGCTATTCAATGGAAGCTTATAAGGCAATGTCAAGTCGATAGGTATCTAATTTGTAGAAAAATAGTAAATATAATACATGTAAAAATTTTATATCATATATCAATGGTAATCTTATTTAATGACAATTTGATGATGAATAGGTGGATGTTGGACCTCCAACATCAGGAGGAGTTGGTGAGGCTGGTCATAAACCTAATCTCATTGAGGTAAATTCTACCATTTTTAATCATTATGCATTTAAATAATTTTATGTTTATTTTGGTCAAATAACATTGTTCTATTTTCAATTTATAATAATAATTTAGACTCATCTTGGTATCCTGACACAACGGAGGTGGGCATTGCTATAGTTGTTTTGTCTTCAATGCCTTTGACATAGGTATGAGCTAGTAACATGTAAATGTCATTGCGTATTTCTTGTTTTATCTCACATCATTTAATGTACATAAATGATATTTATCTTTATTGTAATTTGCTTCTTCATGCTTCTCACAAGAGGTCACAAATCCAAATCGTCCATCTATAGATGAAGAGAGGCAATGAATGATTGAGATGGATTATCAATCTACGATAAGCGATTGATTACTTATGCCATGTTGTATATTTCATGTTTTCTGTATTAATGTGGATATTGTTTAATTGTATTAATAGGTGGAGGTTCAAAAAACTTATAAGAGGAGGTCCAGTCGAGAGATGAAAGAGCATGAGTTGTTGACTGCTTATCCACCTTCACAGCTAAACAAGGGTCATTGACTATTTGATAGCACTTCATATAACTTTTGATGTTGGGACATTTTGTTGTATTCCTATATGCTTTGTAAACATACATTTCTATTTTACCGATGTATATTGTTGTACATGCCTATATAGCATTATATATACACTATATGGCATTTTCATGACATTATACATATGACAATTTGCATTATATATATGATGATCAATTATGGTTACATGATAGATAATGTATCATGCTTAAAAGTTTTGATATTGCCTACTAACACTTCAATGTTTCCATGAACCTCTCTAGTAAAGAATGTCTCACATGCATTAAGAAAAAGATTATTGTAAAGCATTTATAAAATAATTATAGTTCTAGAAAACTAACTAATTCTTGAAGCGTACATTTTTTTTTCTCGGTAAACTGCACTAGAGTGCACAAAATTGTATTAATATCATCTATAAACTTTACATATTACTTGTGATATATTTCTCAAGGAAATTTCAAGATTTTCATTACAATCACAGGCTATAAAAAATGATTTTGCAAAAAAGGAACTAACTTCTTGACCTCCTTCCTACTTAGCAAACTCCTCGATCACAAACCCACGACAGCATCCATCAATATACATTGTAAAAATCCCTTGTGGCTACCATAGCAGAAAAAATTTCAATCCATGCAGAGGATTCCTCATGAACCATCCCAATCACACGATAGATAAAATATCGACCTCTCATAGCCGAGATGCTATGGTGCAAGAGTCATGGTCCTACTAGGTCGAGAAGAAAGGGGATCCTCTCTACTATTGCCTCTGGGTCTAAGAGTTTATGTAAATCCCCTACCCAAGGTATGCCTAGTACCAAAGATGCAAAGACTAAAATTTCCACATCATCACCTATAATATAATCCTTAAATGTCTCCCATAGGCACACTAAGGCATCTGCTTTAGTGCTACCTGAATCCAAGAGAGAGGCTAACAAGTGAGAGGAGATATCAGTGTTTACTCGATATCGATCCTTCGACACCAAAAAAATTCTCCCCAGAACCATTTTAACCACCTCTGTGAAAAGTTTACTTTTGATCAGATTGCAAATGACCTGTAAATGTGTGTCGATAATCCTCCCAAGGAATGCTACTTGGAGATGGGAGCACTTCAATCTGATTGGGGTCTCCATAACTGCAACACTTGAGAAGATCTTGGTATGAAACAACTACTCGTGCCATGGGTTTAAGTAGACGATTGAAGGCTTGGCCACTAAATAGCTCTAAATTCAGAGAGCAGATGAATTAAATGTAAATCTCATCCTTCAAATTTTGTACCTATTCACACAGGTGTGAATCATCCTACTCTCCTCCTTAAGGATGGGAAATGTCAACCAAAGTACTAATGATGCCTACCAGGAAAGGATGGCAATGACGTCACCAAACTAAACAACCTTCCTGCATGAGGGAGAAATAAAATTTCCACCTTAGCTACTATCGAGAGGGATCACTGCCCTAAGAAGACACCTGCCACATGGAAATTATGATGGTCTTGGGAGCTGGGAGGAATCATTCTCCATTTCTAATCGAGGGCCAATCTTGCAGAGTTCAATTCCGTCGGCTACCATGTTTGCCAATTCATCTACCTCAAAATTAGCCTCCCTATAGATGTGATTCAACATGAAAGCTTAAAAAAATTTAGCATATCTAAAGCCCACTCCAAAAGAGATCTCAACTTCCAGTTTGATATAGATTTTGACCTCATAGCATTGATCACTAGAGTGGAATCTCCTTCAATTTCCAATTTTCCATAGCTAAATCCTTACAAAAAAGAATGCCATGGACGAGGGCCTTAAATTCTTCTATATTATTGGTATCCTCTTCCAAAGGCATGGCCAATCTCCCTACAAACTCCCCATTCGATAGTTTGATGACACATCCAGCTCCAGACGAACCCAAATTGCCTCTAGAGGCTCCATCAAAATTGATCTTGTACCAACCCTTTTCAGGAGAAACCCACTTAGTATTCCTACATTTAGCCACTGAATATTTTTCTCCACTACCAACATGAGGAGGAATCTTTAAACCATGCCACCTAAGCCTCATCTGTCCATCTCATTCTGTGAACTTCCCTTTCTGGCTCAAGCCTCTTCCAGCCCAGCAATTAACCACCTCCACTAAGGCTGCTTCTACTTTCTTTTTGAAGGAGACCAATGGCAAAACCTTATCTTCAAAGATCCATCTATTATGTTCTTTCCAAATTTCCTAGACAAGAAGAGAGGGACTAGTAATCCAAAGGTTGTTTAGCAATCCTGACCAGTGTCTAATAGGCCAAACATGGAAAAGGCTCATTATATCATTAGGTAGGGCTGTTATCCACCCATATTTGGTGCATAGCCATCTCCAACACTCTTGTGAGAAAGGGCAGCCTAAAAAGAGATGGTCAATGCTCTCCTATGCTTTCCTACATAGGACACACCAAGAAGTCCCTTCATAGCCCAATCTTTTGAATTTTTTTGTTGTTAAAATCTTTTTTTGAAGCGTTGCCCAAGAAAAACTTCCTGCTCTTAGGACACATTATTTGTTCCAACAGAGGGAAATGGGGAGCGCTATGTTCTCCATCTCTGCAATACCATAAGCTACTTTGTAACCATCCTTAGCATTGAATAGTCCACTTTTGGAACCTGCCCATATAAGTTTATTTGTCCCTCTCCTGAAAAACACTTTTCTCTGATCCAAAGTCCTCTTTAGGATGTTTGCTTCACCAATAGGAATGGGGAGAGAAGAGAATTCTTTCCATTTACAACCAATGGATGGATCATTCTGGGAGACGATCACATAATCCTTCACCCTATCACCCCACCGACCTTTAAGATGGGTCTTTGTGAGGTCTATTGATATCACACTGTCAAGACTGGGATAACCCCCCCAAAAATCCACCCAAAACAAAGCCATGCCTTCATCCTGAACATCCCAAGTCACATGGTCTGAAATGATTGATCTGCAGCTCAACATGAAGTTCCATACCCTAGGGCCTTTGGGTGGGTAGACAATTTTCACTATTTCTGAGTATTCACCACTATTTAAGTACTTTGCTTGCAATATTTTTGCCCATTTCAAATTAGGTTCCTGAATCATCTTCCAAACTAATTTAGCTCCTAATGCCTTGTCTTGGTGAATTTGATTTCTTAGTGCCAATCCTCCTTTATCCTTAAGTTTACATACCTTGTCCCATGCAATGAAAGCCAATTTATCCTTGTTTGTTGTCCCTTGCCAGAAAAAGCATCTCATTCTGTGAATCATTTCATTGTTGGCTCCCGACGAGAGCACCAAATAGGACATCAGATATATTTGAATGGAAGAAAGGAATGTTTTCAACAAAAGTAACTTGCCTGCCCAAGAGAGCCATCGTCCTTTCCAAGTATTCAATCTTTTATCCATTTTATCCTTAAGTGGGTCCCATAACTTCTTGTTTTTAAGGCCCTTATCTATTGGCAGACCCAAATAAGCACATGATAGTGACCCCTTCTTAAATTTTAGGATGTTTAGAATTTCCAATTCCTTCCTCAGTGGAGTTGAGAGGAAAAATACTTTTGACGTGGTTTCGTTGACTTCTTGGCTGGATGCTTTGGCATATGATGCTAGAAAACTCAAAAAGGACCAAGCCTCTACCTTCTTAGTAGCACCGGACAACATTGTGTCATCTGTGAACTGTTGGTGAGTTACTCGAAAGTTTCTTGCAACTGTAATTCCATCCAACTGTCCCAAGCTTTGAAGATTTCAAATTACCCTTCCAAGAGCTTCAACCATTATAATGAACAAGAATGGGGAGATTGGATCACCTTGTCTCAAGCCTCTAGAGGCTTCAAAGAAGCCTTCAAGAGAGCCATTGATGGGGACCGAGTATCTGGGACCTAAACTACATTCAAAGATCCAACTGACCCACTTCCTGTCAAATCCAAAAGCCTCCATTACCTTGCATAGGAATCTCTAGTCCACCTTGTCATAAGCCTTCCTAATATCTAATTTGATAAGCATCCCTAAATCCTTGGTGTTTTGTAAGGTATGAATGACCTCCTGAGCAATAATAACCCCATCCAAGATGGATTTGCCAGGAACAAACCTTGTTTGTTATTCTGATATGATACTGGGAAGCAAGAGTTTAAGCCTATTAGCTAGGACCTTTGTCATGATCTTGTAGAGTGTGTTGCAAAGGGAAATGGGTATAAAGTCTTCCAGCTTAGACACTTTTTCTTTCTTGGGGATAAGGACAATTAATGTGTTGTTGACCTCTTTAAGCAAATTTCCTGAATTCCTGGCCACTTCTAGAGCATCAGTTAGTTCTTGGCCAAGGAAATGCCAACATACCTATGAAAACCAGTGGGAAAGCCATCTGGACCTGGAGCTTTATCTAGGTGAAGTTGCTTAAGAGCCCCTTCCACCTCTTCTAAGGAAAATTTTCCATTTAACACTCCATTGTTAACTTTGTTAACTATTCTAGGAATGTGTTGCAACAAGTCTTGTTGATTAGTAAGAATGGAGCCTTCACTATTATTTAGAAGGGTGTGATAGTATTCAAGGATGTGAATTATGATTTCTTGAGGGTCTTCAATGTGGGAACCATCATCTCTATCCAAACTATGAATCTTCTTGACACCCCTACGCTGCTTAGTGATGTTATGAAAGTATTTGGTGTTCTTGTCTCCCACCTCTATCTAGTTTTCTCTAGACTTTTGCTTCCAAAAAAATTCCTCTTTTGAAAGAATATCTCCGTATTCCCCCAACAACTCCTTCTCCCTTAGAAAACTATCTTGAGACATCCCATTCTTAATGACCTCTTCCTTGAGCTTGGACAAATTCTCTTCAACCCTCTCCTTTGACTGAAAAATGTTCTTAAAATGTTGTCTGTTCCACTCTAAAAGTCTCTACTTTACATGTTTTAGTCTTGACAGAAAACAAAACAATTTGGAACCCTCAAAAACTTCTTCAAACTACCATCCTTGCACCAAGGACAAAAAAATTTCATCCTTTAGCCACATATTCTTGAATTTGAAAGGAGATCTTATATGCTTCTTATCTCCAATGATATTAAGTAAGATGGGAAAGTGGTTGGAGCCTAAACAAGGTAATATGTTTGCTTTTAAAATGTGAGAAAAGGAAGATAGATCCCCACCAAAAAAGAACCTATCCAATTTTTCTGCAATGTTGATGAACCCAGATCTTCTATTATTCCAAGTGTAAGTCTCTTTCCCAGAATCGATCTCCAACAAATTATTCCTATGCACCCATTCACTAAAGTCATTCTGATATTGCCCAAATATTGAAATCCCACTTTTTTGTGCCAACTATGTAGATTGGTGTTGAAGTCACCCCTGATGATTATATGAGGAAGACAGTGGGCTCTCAAAAAGATATCCAAATCTGTCCATGGCTCCTGCTTGCTTATGCGAGTTGTAGGCCCATACACATTAATTAGTAGAAGTTGGGATTTTGAAGAAAGAGATCCAATCCTACCTCCCAAAAAAAATTTCCCCGACCCTAAAGGTTCAAAAGTCACCTCTATTTAATTCCAAAGAATGGCCAAGCCACCAGAAGCCCCTTCTGCTTGGACTGCTGCATGTTTCCAATTTCTAAGACTATTCAAAAAGGAATCCATTTCATTTGTTATATGTTTTGTTTCTTGAAGTAGGATAAATTCTATCTTGGTTAAGCGAATCCTACGCTTAACAAAGTGCCTTTTGTTAGAGGCATTAAGGCCCCTAACATTCCACAATAAGATCCTCATGCCGCCTTGGGAAGGGGAGCTCCCTTCCCATAATCTATCAAATTTGTTATTTTAAGCTGCCCCTCTGCTTTGCCATCCTAACTCCTAAGTTCACTCAAGGATCTTCTCCCCCACTTTTTTATTTAAACTGCTCCCAAAATCTGTTTTGGACTTATTGGAAGTGATTTGATGAATGCCTAACTTGGTTTGATCCATTTGAACATTGCCAATTGAAAAAAGTTCATTTTCTTTTGCCTCAAGCTCCCCTTCCTCCAACATCTTCTGTAAGAGAATTTGTCTATTGATTTGCATTCCTGAATTGAAAAGTGGCCCCTGCTCCCCTAAGTTGTTATCTTCTCCAAAAATTCCAAGGATTTCATTAACAGTGCCTAACTTAGAGGTCTCCTCAACCCCTCTAGGGATTTCTTGAAGTGTACATATTAATAAGTTTGACATGACTAAAATTGTATCACAAGATCCCTTAAGAAATTCCTAATAGTCATGGATACATCTGATCATGCAACTACCCAACTTGACAATACCTTCCTATAGTTCATACAAAGAAAACTCTTGCTTTATAGTACTACAACTTGTAATGTTTGATTCCATAAATTACATTTAGACTATAGGTTGAAAAATTAGATATCGATTATGGCCTCAAGTTTGAATAATATCTCTAATTTAGAAGACTCCCCTTGCTCTACACCTACCTTTTCAAATTCACCTTCTTAGTGATCCTTGAAATGTCTATTCTTTCTATTAAGGCATGGATCATGCCCTCCAGCCTATCAAGCTTTCCTTCAATAATGTATATTTTGGCCACATCTTCAAACATTTAGAATTTATCTTCTCCATTATCTTCTCTCACCATTTTCGTTGTCCTTAACCAATTCATTGATTCAATTTTGGGCTTGAAATGTACTAGATTCCTTTCCCACTCAATCTAGTAGATCACATAAACTTGTAACTTTTGAAACAAATAAATACCCAAAGATACAATTATTTTTATACCACTTGATCCATAAACTATTGAACACCCAGAATACTAAGAGGGGGGTGAATCAATATTCTGTTAAACCATTTACATGTATCAAACATTTAATCCATTTAACATAGTTAACTATAGTAAAGGAAATTAAGCATAAAGTAAACAACCACAACTCATAACACATGAACACCAGATTTAATGGAAAACCCAAGAAGGGAAAAACCGTGATGAGGATTAGCTCACAATATAAAGTAGTATCAACACCAAATTACAAAAGGCTCAGTGTCGAAGGGCTCACTACCCAAAAGAAAGGCTCACTACCAAAGGGCTCACTACCCAAGGACTCACTATCCTGAAGGAAAGAGATAGAAGAGGTGGCTCACTGCCATAGTTGAACTATTATAATTGCATCTAACATATGCAAGGAGTACAATTCCAATGAAGCTCAAAGTACTGAACTAATAACCACCACAACACCAACATCATCTCCGCAACGTTACTGAAGAATTGTAGACACCTTCTACTCACTGCATCCAATAGTCTAACACATGAAAGCTTATAATGCACCACATATTTAACCATAATGTTATTCTCAGCACATTAATCACACCCACGCACCCTTGATCACGATCCCTTGACACTTATTTATACTATCTACAACCTTGATAATGTTCTCCAAGGTCAGCAACACACCTTAACTAATAAAATTCAAATTAGGTCTAGACCTAAACATTTCCATGGTGGAAAAGAATGAAGGCGGGCCACAACACACCTTAGCTCAAACTTAAATTCATCCAAGCATGCCACTCCACACTACTACAATCACTGAAGCAACTCCGCAATTAGTGTAAACACCCAAGGTTGCTCAAACCTGTGTTAACAAAATGAACTTTTAAGTACAGGCTTCCTCAAACCCAAAGATGACTTGCAGACCACATGCAAGGCTTCAACATAGTCTAGAGTATTCTACAAACATCCTGAAACATCCAGAAATCCAACAAATTCCTTCGCAACAACTTTCACCTGATTGAAGTTCACACTGGGGCACTCAAACAACTCTGGCATACATTATAACTCAAGGAATAAACTTGTGAAGAACCAAACCCTGAACAAATTGAACTAAAGAAATATATAAACATTATAAGCACAAATCTAGAACTGTATGACCAGAAAAAAAACTTTGCAGAGAAATGCAAAGCAAAACAGTATGTCCTAGACACCTCTGTAGAACTCAAAAACATAGTCCACACTCTGGTGAACACAACTACCTCTCCACAACAAACAAGGGAACCAATTTTGGAATATAACATCTCTGAACATCCCTGAACAACATATCCAAACTACAAAAATAGATCTTCAACATGGAAGAAATGTGGAGCAAAACCAAAACACTACTCTATTAAGCCAAACAGTCTCTTCAACACAATGTTTCTTTTATTAATCAAATTTTCTCAAAAGCACTTGGAAATCAACCAACAGAAACATATTCTCAACATCTTTAGCACCTCTTCAAAGCAACGAAATCATCTTTAACAAAGCAACTCGATGAAACAACTCATATACTTACAACCTCATCTCTACTCACCTAGTAGACACAGTTGACAACAATGACAACACATGCTTGTTGACATCAATGACAACACTGACTGCACATACTTGCAACAATCTCCCCCTTTGTCATTGATGGCAACACATAATGTGAAAAACCATCAAGACACGGCTCTGCACCAAACTTCTTTTCTTACCCTCCCCCTTTCTTTTACACATCTTACTCTCTCTCCCTGACCACTAAATCTTTTCATATTGCTCTTTTTTACATTGCTCTCTCTCCCCCTTTGACATCAATGGAAAAGGGCTACACACCATTTCTTTGACTCTTACTAGGTCACACCATCTTTTCTTTCATTGCTCTGAATACTCCCCCTTAGGAGCACACACCAAACCATATCAATTCTTACTCCCCTTGTCTGCAAGAGTTAGCAAAGCCACTACCGAAAAACAACCTTTCGATGATTAGATCCTTATGAAACTTGGAACATACATAATGTGACACTTTATAAAGCTATGTTCCAGAATGCAGCAGGTAAACATTATTATGATGGAAATGCAGAGAAATCTTCTAGATAGTCTTAAAAAAAAAGACAAACACCAACTTCTGGAGGTGAAATCTTATTTATAGTAACATATCTTGTCTTCTCAAGAATTCAAACTTAACTCTGCACTGATCAGGGCATGACATCCAACCATGAACTTTCCTTCTTCTTTAGGAACATAACATCTCATCTCTTGACAATCTTCATGATAGCCTCAGCAAGCTTTCTTGCCTAGTAACAATGTATGACATCAATACATATTATGACAACACATATGGCCAACAATATCCCCCTTAGATCAACACCCATCTATCTACAACCTTTCTCTTGCAAGATCCCCCTATCATCAGTCACTACTACCTACTCCCCCTGAGAAGTAGCCATCATCAGTCTAGGTAAAACAATGTCTACTAGAGCCATGAATAATTGAACGGAGAGCTTTTTAATTCCTTTTCCTTTTCCTTATGTTTTTGTCACTGTCACTTTCATTCTTAGAGTCTGAATCTAATGTATTAGAATCTGATGAACTTGATGAACTAGAAGAATCATCATTAGAGGTTGATTCATCTGACTCAGGGATAGACTTATGTTACTACATTATAAGCCTTGGCATATTCTTTAAATACTCACGTACACTCTCAGTGATTCCACCAAGATCAATGGAAGTGAAGAAATTCATAGAAAATCGTAAATTTTTGGGATTGTCCTTCAGGAAAATTAAATCAAAGGACTCTTACATTGTCGGATCATTTAACCTCTCATTGAGCCACAATATGCCTAATTGCTCTGCCAGCTCCTTGAAGAGAATCTTTATAAATATCTGGGAAGAGGAAGTAGTATCCTCCTCTATCAGACATATATAAGAAAGACAATGCCATGGAAGAGAATCCATACCAAGTAAGTGGGCAAAAAATTTACAACATTACGCAGTTTATTTGTTTCCAGCCTATTGATCATAGAGTACTGTTGTACAAAATACTTAAAAAAAATAATTCTTGATAAATTTTGTTGATCATACAGAATCTTTGCCCAAGAAGACCATAATAATGAAGGTATATTTTTTCTTGACTGCAGCACTCTAATAGCATGATACATAACTCCATCTCTTGACTAAGTTCAAGCTTGATCTTTAGTAGTTTATGACCAGCTTCCTTAAAATCAACACTTGACATGATTGTCAAGTAAATTGTGCGCCTTAAATTGACCAAGTTTGTCTCTATCTCATCATATATTCTTAGTTCTTCCTCACCTTCCTCTTCTTCATCATCATCATCATCTAAGTCATTACCTGAATCGTTATCCCCTTCTACTTCATCAAAAGAAGCATCTCCAGTGATATCTTTCTTCAAATTTTCATAGGCCATCTCATGCTCTAAGAACTTGGGATCTGACTTGAAAACATCCAAACTAGCTTCTTGATCAAGTTCATCTTCTAAGAAAACTTCATGTGTTAACTGATCTTCTTGTTCTACAAGGTCTAATTCTGCATGCACAACTAGATGACCCTCAAACTTATCTTTGCAAATTGCAAAAAGACCTTCAATTAAAAATTGTACTCATTTGTCAATTTCCCCCCTTCATGGAGAATGCCTCTAAATCGTTTAAAAATCCCATAGAGACCTTTCAATGAAAGATCTTGCAACAAAGACCCACATTCATTCACAAACCCAACAACAACCTCTACACTATCATCTGTAGGATTCTCTAGTAAAAGGGTTAGAAGTTCCAAGGTAACGATCTCATGAGAAACTTGTTGATTCACTAAATGAGCTATGAATTTTGCTACTTCTATCAACATGTGCTTGTCACTGCATTTGTATGTCCTCTTGAGCTGCAAAATAATTCTTCACAAAAGTAGATTGCCAACTTCAAGAAACTTTCTATTTACCACAGCAACCAAGGCAGCAAAAACATCTGTAAATCTAGGGAATGCCATTTGGGATTTCATACATGACCTTGTTCACTAATCCATTGATATTATTTTCGAAGGACATTCCAAGTCATGTGCTGATATTCCACAATGCTCTTGTCATGCACATTAACACGCTCACTTCTTCCAACACCCTTCTCTATCCCTCTTACAACACCTTCATCATTCCCATTTTGTGATGGACCAAAAATATTCACTTCCACTGCTTCTTAGTCCCTCTTATTTCTAGAAACACCGTTTTCACTCATTTCATGTTTATGTCAGTCACTCAGCTCCTTGTGAGATTAGATTTCTCAAATCCTTCAAATGCTTCAGACTTTTGTTAAGATCATCTATATGTTGTGTACATTAATCACAATGAAGAATTGATGATGAATTTTTAGAAATGAATCCTTTTACCTTACCTTAATTCGCCATAAATGGCTCATTTGACAAAGCTATCAAACCTTTCACTGTACACACAGTCATCTTCAAATTCTCTACAAACTTCTGCATTAGGATATTTTCTACCACAGACTTCACCAAATGATTAAGCATGTCAACCTTCATTTCATATCTCCATGCTAAGACATCAGCACCATTCCTTTGGTAGGGGAGAGAAAGATTTTCATTAAAACTCCCCCTAAGCCAAAGCTCTCATCTTATTTTCTGGAGGAAACATCTACACCGGATGTTGGTATAGGCTCATCTTTAACCTATGATGCATTCTTCTTTATCCAAATCTTATTCATTTCCTTCTTGGTTTCTGTTGGATCAACCTTTTGTACTAGTTTATTCTTCTCTATCAGATTATCCTTCTTCATGTTTTTGCTTCTACAGATCTTAGAAATGTGTCCATGTCTAATGCAGTTATGGCATACAACATTCCTCTGACTAGTATTCCTTCCATTCATTGTGGATTTACATTGATTAGCTTTATGCCCAAATCTATTGCATGTATAACAATATCCATTGAAAGATTCAACCATTCTATCCTTGCAATAGTCATTTCTCATTTGACTTCTGCACTCATTAGCTCTATGGCCAACTTTCTTACATGTAAGGCATTGATCAGAGAAAGATGGAGCATTTTGATTCCTTCTACTTCTACATTCTATTGCTTTGTATCCATACTTATTGCAAAAATGACAAAAACCATTGAAAGATTGGTACCTCTGAGCATTTGGTTGTCTGACTGGAGGTCTTCTAGCTTTATTCCTTTGATTTGAGATCTGCTTGCCATTGTTCCCTTGTTTTAAAGTTTGATATGATTTTGAACTTTCACCTTTTCCAAATCCTAAACCCTCTTTATCATTTGCACCTTTCTAACTTGCAATCATTTCATAAAGCTTTTCAGAACTCATATTAAACTTGTCTTCATGCATCCTTGCCTTCTCCAGATCAGATCTCAGATTTACAACTTCTTGTTCAAGCCTTGCACATTCTTCTGATTTGCTTTTTACTACTTATTAAGACATTCCCTAATTCTTGTCTTCTCCTAAGCCTACACTTTCAAACCATTGATGGTTTCATTTGCTTTCTTCAATTGTTCACTAACTTCCTTATTCTTGTCTTTGAGCTTCTTGACTTGTTCTTTCAATTTCTTGATGCATTCATTTGCTTCCTTTATATTTTCTTTTAGATCTCTATTTTCTCCTTCAGTTCTTTCAATATATTCAAGAGAAGCATTGAGTTCTCCTATTTTGTCAAACATACAATCTTCTTCAATGAGATTAACAATAGGAATCTCTTCTAGAGGAATAGGTAACCTTCTAGTAGCCTTATGTTCAATCTCCAAGATCTTCCTTGAGTGGTTAGGCTTCTTGCAAAGGACTTGGCTATGATACCAATTGTTGAACACCCATAATAATGAGAGGGAGGTGAATCAGTATTCTGTTAAACCATTTACATATCAAACATTTAATCCATTTAACATATTTAACTACAGTAAAGGAAATTAAGCATAAAGCAAACAACCACAATTGATAACACATGAACACCAAATTTACGTGGAAAACCCAAAAAGGGGAAAACCATGGTGAGGATTATCTCACAATATAAAGTAGTATCAACACCAAATTACAAAAGGCTCACTGCTGGAGGGCTCACTGCCCAGAAGAAAGACTCACTACCCAAGACTCGTTGTCTTGAAGGAAAGAGATAGAAGAGGTGGCTCACTACCAGAGTTGAACTGTTATAATTGCATCTAACATATGCAAGGAGTATAGTTCCAATGAAGCTTAAAGTACTAAACTAATATCTACCACAACACCAACATCACCTCCACAGCATTACTAAAGAATTGTAGACACCTTCTGCTCACTGCATCCAGTAGTCTAACACATGAAAGATTATACTGCACCACATATTCAACCACACTGTTATTCTCATCATATTCATCACACCCACACACCCTTGATCATGATCCCTTGACACATATTTATATTGTCTTCAACCTTGAGAATGTTCTCCAAGGTCAGCAACACACCTTAACCCAACAAATTCAAATTAGGTCTAGACCTAAACATTCCCATGGTGGAAAGGAATGAAGGCGGACCACAACACACCTTAGCTTGAACCTAAATTCATCCAAGCACACCACCCCATGCTACTACAATCACCGAATTTACTTTGTAATTAGTGTAAACATCCAATGTCAGCCAAACTTGTGGTAACACAATGAACTTTTAAGTACACACTTCTTCAAACCCAAAGATGACTTGCAGACCACATGCAAGGCTTCAACACAGTATAAAGTATTCCATGAACATCCTAAGACATCCAAAAATCCAACAAATTCCTCCGCAACAACTTTCTCCTGACTAAAGTTCACACCGGAGCATTGAAACAACTTTGTCATACATGATAACTCAAGGAATCAACTTGTGGAGAACCAAACCATGAACAACTTGGACTGTAGAAATATATAAACATTATAAGCATAAATCCAGAACTATAAGACTAGAAACAACTCTGTAGAGAAATGTGGAGCAAAATAGTTTCTCTCAGACACCTCTGCAGAACTCAGAAACACAGTCCACAGTCTGGTGAACACAACTTCCTCTACACAACAAATTGGAGCACCAAATTTGGAATATAAAATCTCTAAACATCCCTGAACAACATATCCAAATTGCAAAGATAGATCTTCAACATGGAAGAAATGCGGAATAGAACCAAAACACTACTCTATTAAGCCAAACAGTCTCTTCAACACACTATTTCCTTTATTAATCAAATTTTCTCAAAAGTACTTGGAAACCAACCAATAGAAACATATTCTCAATATCTTCAACACCTCTTCAAAGAAACCAAATCATCTTTAACAAAGCATCTCAACCAAACATCTCATACACTTACAACAACCTCATCTCTGCTCACCCAGTAGACACAGTTGACACCAATGACAACGTAGGCTTGTTGACATCAATGACAACACTGACTGCACATACTTGCAACATAAACTAAGGGATTAAATCTCACTTTCATATTAGCAAACATATGCTTTATGCAAAGAACTCCAATAAACCCTTAAAGTGTACTATTAACCACTTAAACATGGATGCCATATAGGTCCATAGATATAAAGACATGCAAATCAATTAAATATAGAGACCTTCACACACACACACACACACACATATGTAGAAAATAATAATGAAAAAATATAACAATTTGATCACATACAATTTTCCTCAGAGAAAACTAAACTTAGAGTGAAAAATACATATCTAGAGATAAAATACTGTTTGTTCCACTATGAACAAGTTATTTACAATTGTTTAGAGTGCCAATGTGTATCAACAAGCTTGCACATTGATTTAAGATATTCTGTTACTAGTAACACATTCCCACTTCAATTCAAATTTATACATGGTGCAGGGCACCCAAGAGCAACATTTTGATTTCTAAGAGCATTTTGATGCATTTTGAGAAGTTATGGTTTTTGTTCAATGTGTTTGGTAATAAGGCTTTTAGCCATTGTTGTTTGGTCCATTTTGTATGGTCAAGAGGTTTGGGGTGACTATATAAACCTCAAATCCTTCTTAGTCCATTTGGACCCTAGTTATGCCACTTAGGCCTAGTAGGTCTAATGTTGGTTTTTTGTTTGTTTTTGAGTCTAATTGAAAATTTTTGTGTTTTGGCATGTTTTAGAGGGAATGGTGGTTGGTTAGGTTCCATTGGACAAGTTGAACCAATCGACCTCTTTGTGTTATTGCAAAATGTCATAGTGACCAATGTTGTCAATGTTGTCAAATGACACATTTGGTCGGTTGCAACCCATTTTTGGAAGTTGAATCTATTTTGACAGTTGAAAACCAATTTGGGTTGAGTGATATTGCTGTCCTCTCATCCCAGAACGGGGGAGGAGATTTTGTATGCAATTTTGGGCATAAAAATCAAGAATTTGACTATTTTTCTGAAGAAAATGTGTTTTTGTATGGACTGTACGGACTGAACTCTTGGTCTAATGTACTTTTTCTGAAACTAGAGTGAGTTTGGGTTTGAATGCAACTAGTTTGAGGTCTTGAAGTGGTCGGAGTCAAAAGTTATTGAATTTTCTTTCAAACTGGTCTAGAAACCCTGTTTTCTAGGGCTGTCCCACAAATTTGGCCCTAGAATGCATTCCCACCAATGAAATTTCATGCCACTCAGTGAAATGCAGGCTAAGGGCATATACTACTTGATTCCAAAAGCTTTTTGCTAGGAAAGGCAGTCTTCTATTTTTAAGGTGATGCCCTAGGTCAAATATCTCTATGTATTTGACTGAAATTATGCAATTCAGTGATGTAAATGACAAAACTCTAATAAAGTGAGTAAATGAATGGTGGTTTTGAGTTGTTTGGGTGTGGTAGAGGTAATCCAAACTCCTATCCCTGATCTATGACCCCAAATTAGACCACTTGCTTTGTAACCTAGCCCTAAAGTGATCAATTAGGCCTAGAGACCTAGTGGGTGTTCTGAGTTGCTGGAGTAGAGTTGGACCTGGAGGTTTGGAAGTTTGTTAGGACCCCTTAAAGGGTATTCAAATCCATTATTTACTTTCCTGGTCATTTAGGGTTTTGTCAAGTTGTGTGGAGAAAATTAGATTTGGAGGGCTAGTAGCCTCACTAGATCTAGTCAAGGTTAGAGAGTTGAATGAAGTTGGTGATCAAACCAAGCGTTGGTAAGGTGTTTGCAGACCTACCTCAAGGTGTGGGAGAAGCCTTGAAGGCTGAATAGAAGTCTAGGAAACAAATCCATAATATACCCTTGAATGTGCCTTTGATTAGTTGGTTGAAGGCTAGGTGAGTGGGCTAAGGAGAACAAACTTATCTTGTGGTTGCTTCCCTTGTGCTACTCTGCATCAGGTGGTATCAGAGCCATCAAAAGAGATGGGAGATAGAGAATAAGAGGAGGAATTCCCTTCAAGAGTGACCAATGCCGAATTGGCAAAGATAGTGAGAGAGCAAGCAGCCAAGAACAAAAGGATGGAGGCTGAGATAGAAAAGTTGAAGAAAGACAAGGACAAGAAGAGGAAGCTAGAAGTCATCTTAGATTCAGATGAAGAGGATCAAGATGATGAAGAAGAAGTGCCTATGGAAGAGCCACAAGGAGGCATGTCAGAAAGACAATTCCTAGATGCACTTGGAAAGTTGAGTAGAAAGGACACTAAAGGGAACTTACCTATGTTTCCTGGTAAGATGAACCCAGAGGAGTGCCTTGATTGGATTGAGGCAATGGAGAACTATTTTGAATGTGAAGAAGTGGCAAAAAATTAGAAAGTGAGGATTGCCAAATCAAGAATGAAAGGGCCAGCCTTGAGTTGGTGGAACTTTATTCAAAATGAGAGGATAGAAGATGATAGGAACCCTATCTCTACATGGAGGAAGATGGTGCTTGAAATCAAGAAGCAATTTGTCCCTGAAGATTATGAGGTCAACTTAAACAAAAATTTGCACAACTTGAGACAGAAGGACATGGACGTGAGCACCTACACAGAGGAGTTTCACAAGATGACATTGAAAGCCAAGATGCCTGAGAATGAAAAACAAAAGCTTGAAAGGTATCTCAATGGCCTTAAGTTCTCCATTCAAGATGAATTAACCCTCTTTAACATGGAGATAGTCCATAAGTGCTTTCAAATGGCATTGAGGATTGAGGACAAACAAAGGAGAAAAGATTATTCATCTAGTAGAGGCAGAGGTAATATGAATTTCAGAGGTAGGGGCAAATTTCAAAACAGAGATAACTTTCCTAGATACCAAGAAGGTAGATCACAAGAAGGCAGCCAAGGACAGGCTGACAGAAACAATGCTGATAAGGGTCAGTTTAGAGGGAGAGGTAATGGCAGAGGAAGAAGTGGGGGCAGAGGTCCCAATGTGTTTACTGGAAGGTGTTTCTCTTGCAATCAGATTGGACATCAGTCCTTTAGATGCCCGGAGAAAATTGGAAACACTGCTGCAAATCAGAAAGCTAGAAGAGTGCAACTCCTTCAAGAAGAGGACTGTCAAAGCACCACATCATACTAAACAGCCTCTTCCAAGTTTGCAGCACCTAAGAGTGGAGAATGCATCATGTTCAACAGGTCACTCATCATGCCAGCCACCAAGGAGCAGCCCCAAAGAAACAACTTGTTCAGAACCACTTGCAAGGTGAAAGGAAAAGTTTGCAAGGTAATAGTAGATTTAGGTTCTTCTGAAAATTTGGCTTCTAATGAAATGGTGACTAAGTTAGGATTGGAAAGAATGCCTCATCCTAACCCCTATAAAGTCTTTTGGCTAACCAAGGAACAACAAATTGTGGTGAAAGAGCAATGTTGGGTTGAATTCAAGATAGGTGAATATCATGATAGGATTCTTTGTGAGATAGTAGATATGGATGCATGCCACCTTCTTCTTGGAAGGCCTTGGCAACATGACACAAGTGCCCAACATGATGGTAAGCAAAATGTGATTTATTTGTCCAAAAATGGTGAAAAATTCACAATGACTCCTTTGATTGATGATTGCAAAGAGAAGATCATTTCTAGTTCAGTTATGTTGGTAGGTGAAAAAGAATTTTTGGCTAACCTCAAGGAAGAGAAAGTGCCATGTTTTGTAGTAGTTATCAAGCCCAAGGATGTAAATCCCAAGAAGGTCAAAGTGCAGCAACCTCTTAGGAGGATTGGACCAAAGGAAGTGGAAGAACTATGGGAGAGGTTTCATGATGTGATAGCCGATGAGAGTAAGGATGCCCTTCCACCAAAGAGGGAGATTAGTCATTGCATTGATCTCATCCCTGGATCCACCCTACCAAACCAAGCAGCCTACAAGTTGACTCCAGAGCAAAATGCTGAAGTGGCAAGACAAATCTAGGACTTGTTGGATAGAGGGCTTATCAAGAGGAGTATTAGTCCATGTGCAGTACCTGCAGTACTTGCACCCAAGAAGGAAAGAACATGGAGACTATGCACCGATTCCAGGGCCATCAACGAGATCACTATCAGGTATAGATTTTCAATGCCTAGAATGGAAGATTTAATGGATTGCTTGGGTAGGGCTAAGTATTTTACCAAGATAGATCTAAAAAGTGGTTATCACCAAATCAGGATAAGGAATGGGGATGAGTGGAAAACCGCCTTCAAAACCAATGAAGGACTATTTGAATGGGTTGTCATGCCTTTTAGCTTGTCAAATGCACCAAGCACCTTCATGAGATTGATGAATGAAGTGCTAAAACCTTTCCTTAACAAGTTTATTGTTGTGTATTTGGATGATATACTGATTTTTAGTGACAGCAAGGAAGATCACATAAGACATATCCATCAAGTGCTCATGAGGCTTCAAGAGGAGAAGTTGAGAATCAACCTTGACAAATGTGTCTTCCTACAAGAAGAGTTGATATTCTTGGGGTTTGTCATCTCCAAGGGCAGCCTAAAAATGGATCGAAGTAAGGTTGAAGCCATTCTTAATTGGCCAACACCTACAATAGCCTCTGAGGTAAGGAGTTTCCATGGTTTGTGTAGCTTTTATAGAAAGTTCATTAGAGGGTTTAGTGGTATTTGTGCTCCACTTGTTGACACCATAAAAGGGGGCAAGAAATGTGTATTTGTGTGGACAAATGAGGCCAATCAAGCCTTTGAACTGTTAAAGAAAAAAATATCAGAACAACCAGTCCTTGTTCTTCCTAATTTTGACAAGGTCTTTGTGGTAGAGTGTGATGCAAGTAAGAGGGCTGTTGAGGGAGTCCTAAGTCCAGATGAGAGGCCTGTAGCCTTCTTTAGTGAGAAGTTAAATGAGGCAAAACAAAACTACTCCACCTATGATCTAGAGTTATATGCCATGGTTCAGTCATTGAGGAGATTTTGTATGCAATTTTGGGCACAAAAATCAAGAATTTGACTATTTTTCTGAAGAAAATGTGTTTCTGTATGGACTGTATGGACTGAACTCTTGGTCTAATGTACTTTTTCTGAAACTAGAGTGAGTCTGGGTTCGAATGCAATTGGTTTGAGGTCTTGAAGTGGTCAGAGTCAAAAGTTATTGAATTTTCTTTCAAACTGGTCTAGAAACCCTGTTTTCTAGGGTTGTCCCACAAATTTGGCCCTAGAATGTATTCCCACCAATGAAATTTCATGCCACTTGGTGAAATGTAGGATAGGGGTGTATACTACTTGATTCCAAAATCTTTTTTCTGTGAAAGGCAGTCTTCTATTTTTAAGGTGATGCCCTAGGTCAAATATCTCTATGTATTTGACTGAAATTATGTAATTCGGTGATGTAAATGACAAAACTCTAATAAGGTGAGTGAATGAATGGTGGTTTTGAGTTGTTTGGGTGTGGTAGAGGTAATCCAAACTCTTTTCCCTAATCTATGACCCCAAATTAGACCACTTGCTTTGTAACCTAGCCCTAAAGTGATCAATTAGGCCTAGAGACCTAATGGGTGTTCTGAGTTGCTGGAGTAGAGTTGGACCTGGAGGTTTGGAAGTTTGTTAGGACCCCTTAAAGGGTATTCAAATCCATCATTTACTTGCCTAGTCATTTAGGGTTTTGTCAAGTTGTGTGGAGAAAATTAGATTTGGAGGGCTAGTAGCATCACTAGACCTAGTCAAGGTTAGAGATTTGAATGAAGTTGGTGATCAAACCAAGTGTTGGTAAGGTGTTTGCAGACCTACCTCAAGGTGTGGGAGAAGCCTTGAAGGTTGAATAGAAGTCTAGGCAACAAATCCATAATATACCCTTGAATGTGCCTTTGATTGGTTGGTTGAAGGCTAGGTGAGTGGGTGAGTGGGCTAAGGAGAACAAACTTATCTTGTGGTTGCTTCCCTTGTGCCACTCTGCATCAATACATGAGAGATAACTACTTCCCCAACATAGCAAAGTAACTTGACCTTCCTACAACCTCCTAACCTTGATAAGATAAAAAAACAAAATGCCAAAAAGGAAGATCAAACACTCAAATGCTTTGAATTTCACTTGTTTACATCAAGAAAAGTTTACCAATTTTTCTACGATGTGTTTATCCATTGCTGACAATTCACCATGGTGAACAACATATTCACCTTTTGCCGCAAGCAATGAATTCACCAAAGTAGGTTTTTTGGGTCATTTTAGGGTTTGCAACTTTGAATAAGGTTTTTGAATATGTCCCATTCTATCTCTCATCATCCTTAGCCATTATCGTAGCCCCTTCTCATAGATACATTGATGAATTCACTCTCCAATTAACACATAGCACTAAGACCCAATTTTTTGGATCGAAATGATTTTCCAATTCAAAAATGGAATTATAGAGTTTGATTCCATCACCTAATCAACTTGAGAAATGCTTCTAATTATATGATCATAAATCAATCAAGATGCATTTGATATGAAGAAAAACTACTCTTTACTACACCACTTTTCTACATAAGATCTTTCACCATGAGCCCACCATCTATGCTCTAAAAATATCATTTCATGTTGAAAATAAATAACCCCCATGAACTACATGCTTTCATTCTCTATAATTTGCATGAATTAATCCTTTCTTAATCTATGCACTACACTAATTAAGTATATGTGTATTGAGTTATATGTGTGCGTGTGTGGGGTAAATGAAAATGTCTACTAAATACCATACAATTTAGGATATAAACTAAATATCACACTTAGGATATTTTAAATTTATCCTACAACATGCAACACCATAAAAAAAAGGTAACACAATTATTTGTCTTAGCTCATTCAATGGGTTCATAGTGTGTCTCGGCTCATTCAATGAAAGTAGGTCATCTCAACTCATTCAAGGTTGTCATAGCTTGGATATTTCAACTGAAACATAAATATAATTATACAATATGCAACAATGGTAGTCCATGCTCATAAATGAAAGTAGGTCAACCTAAGGAGAGTAGATCCATAAATGTGAGCCCACAAAACATGTGTGACACAAGCAATTTAGGGCTTGAGGTAGCACAAAAATGACAAACATGCCTATAGTAGTGAAAAAATAGATTGCATTATCCAAAATTGGCATTTGTGTACACCCAAACTAGGGAAATGGCTCCTGAAAGAACATAAATGTGATCCCAATACATCTCCTCAAGAAGCATTGACCAACAACATGTATATACAACCAAGAGATAAAATAATCCTAGAAATTGAAGATGTATTTGTCTTGTAATAATAAATGACCTTGTTATAACATATATCACCCCTAATGGTCAAAAAGCATCATGTACACATCACCAAAGGAGTCAATATTTTAACTATGTGCATGATTTTGCTATCAATATAAGAGAAAGACCTAAAAAATGGAGATTATAACATAGCTTTCCTTTTAGTTTCATCTATTGGAAAGGTACTAGAAGTGAAAATTTGCATTCTGCACCTCCTAGGACCAAATTGATAGTGCCAACACATTAGAGTGGGTGGGTGAATGCTAGTGGAGGTGTCTTTTCATTGGCCAAGCCTCCTGGTCATTCTTGGTTACATTAGATGGAGACAGTCTCTTAAGATCCCTAAGAGAAGAAAGGTGTCAGACTTTGGACTGACTGGTCTCTAAAACTATGGCACCTAGGAATGTCTTGTTTACATGTATAGGTGGATGTTAGGTCCATCTACAAATACCTACCTCATCTTTTGGTAAATCAATTTTTTTTTTCCTATGGTGGCAAGGAAGACAATGTTCTAAAATGCTTTAGTTTCATCTAGTGAAAAGGTGCTAGGAGTGAAATTTTACATCCCGCACCTCTTGGGACTGAACTGAAAGTGCCAACACATCAAGGTGGGTGGGTGAATTCTAGGGGAGGTTTCTTTTTAGTGGTTAAGCCTCCTAGTTGCTCTCGGCTACATTGGATGGAGATAGTCCCTTAAGAGCCCTAAGACAAAAAAGGTGCCATACTTTGGACCAACTATTCTCTCAAACCATGGCACCTAGGAATGTCTTGTTTGCATGTATAGGTGGATGCCAAGTCCACCTAAAAATATATATCTTAATTTTTTTATGAAATGCATTCCATTTGTCTGTGGTGAAAAGAAACACAATGTTCCAAAATTCTTTAGTTTCATCTAGTGGAAAAGTGCTAGGAGTGAAATTTTGCATTCTGCACCTCATGGGACTAAACTGATAGCACCAACATGTTGGGGGTGGGTAGGTGAATGCTAGAGGAGGTGTATTTTTAGTGGCCAAGCCTCATAGTCATTCTTAGCTACATTGGATGGAGACAGTCTCTTAAGAACCCTAAGATAAAAAAAGGTGCCAAACTTTAGACCGACTGTTCTCTCAAACCATGGTACCTAGGAATGTCTTTTTGCATGTATAGGTAGATGTAAGGTCCACCTATGAATACTTGCCTTAGTTTTTTAAATTCCATTTGCCTGTGGTGGCAAGGAATGCAATGTTCCAAAATGCTTCAATCTCATCTAGTGGAAAGGTGCTAGGAGTGAAATTTTGCATTTCACACCTCTTGGGACTGAACTGACAACACCACCATGTTGGGGTGGGTAGGTGAATGCTAGAGGAAGTGTATTTTTGGTGGCTAAGCCTCTTGGTCATTCTTGGCTACATTGGAGAGAGACATTCTCTTAACAACCCTAAGACAAAAAGGTGTCATAATTTGGACTGAATATTCTGTCAAATCGTGGCACCTAGGAATGTATTTTTTGCATGTATAGGTGGATGTAAGGTCCAACTACAAATACCTACCTTAGTTTTTTCTAAATCAATTTTATTTTCCCATGGTGGCAAGGAATGCAATGTTCCAAAATGCTTCAGTTTCATCTAGTGGAAAGGTGCTAGGAGTGAAATTTTGTATTCTGCACCTCCTGGAGCCAAACCAACTATGCCAACACATTGGGGTGGGTGGGTGAATGTAGAGGATGTCTTGTTTCATACCCCAAGTATCCCAATCAGTCTGAACTATAGGCTTCCAACAATGTCTCTTAAGAGACCTAAGAGCCAAAAACTACCAATCTCCAATGAAGTAGTTCTAGGAATCTGTGGCACCTAGAAATGTTTTGTTGGGACCTATAGATACATGTGGGGTCCATCCAAAACAAAATCTCTTAGTTTTTTTCAATTCCAAGCTGATTGATTGCACCAACAATGAATGCATTCTTGTAAGATACATCAGTGGCATTTAGCATAACCTTGTCAAGAGCCAGATTTTTTATTTTACACATCCTAGGGCTGAACTAACTATGCCAAAATGTTAAGGTAGGTGGGAGAATTCTAGAGGAGGTCTCTTTTCATACACCAAGTGTCCTATTCATTCCAGACAATAGGCTTTCGGTAAAGTCTCTTAAGAGAGCTAAGAGCCAAAAACTACCAATCTTCGACAGAGTAGTTCTAGGAAACCATGGCACCTGGGAGTGTTCTATTGGGACCTAAAGTTACATGTGGGGTCCATCCACAATAACCTATTTAAATTTTTATCAACTCAAAACCATTTGACCACACTGATAATGAATGCATTCTTGCAAAATGTATTAGTGGCATTCAACATAACCTTCCTATGAGCCATATTTTTCATTCGGCAACTCCTAGGGCCAAACCAATTGTGCCAACACATCAAGGTGAGTGGGTAAATTAGATAGGAGGTCCCTTTTCATACCAAAAGTGTCCCAATCATTCCAAACTATAGGCTTTTGGCAAAGTCTCTTAAGAGACCTAAGAGCCAAAAATTGCCAATATTTGACGAAGCAGTTCCCAAAATCTATGACACTTAGGAATGTTTAGTTGTGACCTACATCTACACATGGGTTTCATCCACAATAACCTCTCTTAATTCTTTTCAACTCCAAACCATTTGACCACACCAACAATGAATTCATTCTTGAAAATGCATCAGTTCCATTAAACAGAACCTTGCTAGGAGCCATATTTTTGTTCTCCACCTCGTGGGGTTGAAATGATTGTGCCAACACGTCAGGGTGGGTGGGTGAATTTTATAGGAGGTCTCATTTCATACCCCAAGATTCCCAATCATTCTAGACTACAAAATTTCATGGCACCTAGGAATATTTCATTTAGACCTACACCTCCACATGAGGTCCATCCACAATAACCTATCTCAATTTTTGTCAAATCCAAATTGTTTGACCGTACCAAGAATGAATGCATCCTTGCAAAATGCATTAGAGGCATTCAACATAAACATGTTAGGAGTCATATTTTTCATTCTGCACTTATTGGGGCTGAACTGACTACTCCAACATGTTAAGGTGGGTGGGTGAATCCTAGATGAGGTCTCATTTCATACCCCAAGTATCCCAATCATTCTAGACTGCAAGATTCTGGCAATGTCTCTTAAGAGTCCTAAGATCTGAAAACCACCAATCTTTGATGAAGCATTTCTTGGAATTCATGGCATATGGGAATGTTCTATTTAGACCTACAACTCCATGTGGAGTCCATCCACAATAAGTTTTTGTCAACTCCAAACCATTTGACCGAACCAAAAATGAATGCATTCTTGCAAAATACATCAGTGGCAATCAACATAACCTTGCTAGGAGCCATATTTTTCGTTCTTCACCTCCTTGGGCTAAACCAATTGCACCAACATGTTAGGGTGGGTCGATAGTCTATGGGAAGAAATTTCACTTTCAATTTTGTAATTTCTTGAACAAACTACTTTGATAGTCTGTGGGAGAAATTTTTTGCTTTCACTTTTGTCACCATTCTTTCCAAGGATTTTATTTTCCCCTTTCCTTTTCATTGTATTTAAATTTGCATGTAAGCCCACCATAAGGATGCATGTACCTTCAAATTTGTGCAAGAAAAGTTCACCTTTTTCGAGTCTTCAATTGATTCAAAATCAAAATGTTATAGAGTAAAATGTGTACACTAGCATTTTACACCTAGTTTAGCACCTGGGTGGACCTAAAATGTTTACACTTATTAATCAAGACCTATTTTAACACCTTTTTAAACATTAAATGATTAATTCTTGATGCTGGTGATAAAACCTGACAAAATAACAATGAGACCAACCTAAGTACACTTAAAGGGGCTTATGCAAGAGGTTTTGGGGCTAAAGGACAAGGGTGCCCGAGCGCCCTAGTCCCTCATCTAGCCTTGACCTAATTTAAAGGTATGTCAGCATAAAACATCTTAAGTGGTTCCTCATGTTAGCCCCATTTGGTTTTATTCATCATTTGTGAGAGGGAATGCATATATAAGCAAGTTAGTTTATTCATTTGAACATTTGTAAGCTATCTCTAACTTCTTGAAGGACTCTAGCTCTCTCTTCTTCTCTCTCATGCTCTCTATTTTTCTCTAAAGTTCTCTATGGTGGATTATTGTTGTCACAATAAATTATTATAGGTCTTGTGAAGATCTTTCTACTTCTTTGGGCTACACCAACTTCTTGAGTCAAGTTGTGATGCCATACCAAGCATTCTAAGGTTTCCATGCTGATGGTGACTTCTTTCCTTCATGTTTTGTTCTAGCATTCCATTCTACTTGAGATTTTCCTCTACCCTCCTAGGGCATACACTCTTTGAGATCTCATCATTGCTATTATGGAGGTGGAAACACTATTCATAGAGCTTGACTTAGGCAAGCTCCTAAATAGCACCCAACCATTTTCCTTTTTGTGTGTGTGCAGGTAGCATTCGGAAGAATCTACAGAAAACAAGCTATAGGAGATAGGAACACATGAGGGTGAATACATAGAAAACATCACATTCTGTTAAACCCTAATCAGGTTCGAGGGCAACCAAGTGCTCTGGTCCTTTGGGCTCCCAAATCTAGATCTAGGTTCAACTTTGCCATCTGATCCTTGCTATGGTGTTAGATTTATGATATCTATTTCCGACAGTCTGATATGAATAAATCTTTGTCAACTATCGTTTGATATTTTCCCTAGTTTGCTTGGTTTGATTTTGTTGGATTTAGTTGACACTCCTCTATACAATAAAGGGACAAAACCCATATAGTTTGGTTCTCCTCCCTGGGTAGAAGCCAAGATCATTTTGTGTTCTAATGTTGGATAGAAGAGGGTTTGACCTAGTTTGATCTCTTGGGCTAGTCTCTCTTTTCTATCTAACATTTTGGTGAACTCGTCATTTCTTGCACCTTTGCATCCTTCTTACTTCATTTCTGAGTCATTTTATACCCTAGATCTAATTATATTACATTGATTATCATTTGACATACTTTCATAGCTTAATTTTACATTGTCTCATTGTTAGGGTTAACAAAAACCTTGCATTTATAGGAAATCTAGCTAATCTCCAACCTAGGGTTTGTAGATTAGTGTATTGTTTCAGATCCTGTTGCATTGTTAGGTTGATTAAAGTAATTTAATTTGTTGTACCTTATCATTCTTGGTGATTATAACATTCTTACATATTTACATTGGAAATTTGAAAAACTAGCATTTGATCTAGATTTGGGAAATAAGCATATTCATCACCTTGTTTGTATTTCATAAGGTTAGATCATCATATCATGAATTAAAATTCTAATTTTTGCATCATATCTGATTGATATTATAGTATTTAATAATTTCATGGTGTTCCATCTTGAATTTAAAACTCTTATTTGCTAAGGTTTTGTCAAAAAGGTTGTATTTTTTGAAAACCTAGTCAAATTCAAAACCTAGGGTTTGTAATTAAGATCTTGTTTCAGATTTTTATGCTATCATTTACATTTAAAATCTGATCTTGCATTGTTGTAGAATTTCATAAATATAATTTGTGTTCAAAAAATAGTTCTTTCATCGAAAAATTGTGATTTAGGGAGTAAGTATGCAAAATCTAGGGTTTTGATAATTTCATGGTGTTCCATCTTAAATTTAAAACTCTTATTTGCTAAGGTTTTGTCAAAAAGGTTACATTTTTCAAAAACCTAGTCAAATTCAAAACCTAGGGTTTGTAATTAAGATCTTGTTTCAGATTTTTATGCTATCATTTACATTTAAAATCTAATCTTGCATTGTTGTAGAATTTCATAAATATAATTTGTGTTCAAAAAATAATTCTTTCATTGAAAAATTGTGATTTAGGGAGTAAGTATGCAAAATCTAGGGTTTTGATAATAAACCCTAGCTAGTCTTGCATTTAGTGCATCTTCACCAAAGCAAAGTTCTGTAAATCTTGGTTGCATTCAATTGGATAAATTATTTAGGCACTTCTTTTTCACATACCACTCATCCTACATTTACAAGACTTAGTTGTTGTGGTTGCCAAGAATATCACATTTTTGGAAGGCCTCGCTTCTCTTGCAATTGTAGGTCTTTGATTACAATCTTATTTTCATATTGGAGGCAATTCATTAATGAATAGATCTGATTGTACATTTATGCTCCATATCATTTTTGTACATATTAGACAAGGCATTTAATTATGGCCTCTTCTTGTTGTTCCTCTTTGGAATATTTGTACGCATATATCATAGATTTTGAATTTTTTTCTAAATTCATTAATTTGCATCCTTATATTTTAGATAATATAGCATCAATTTATGATATTGATGTGTCTATATGTTCTATATATGATATCCTTTATTATACATCTGATTTTTCTAGCTTCATGACTCTCATAGGTGTATATCCTTCGATATTACAAGATCTTACTAAAATCATCTCCATGAATTGTCATGAGAAAGATGGTGATGATAGATCTTCTTCTAATTATACTACAACTCATGATAATACCATTGGAATCATCTCTAAGGCATATGATGGTGACTTAGCTTTTCCTACTTCATCCTATGCTTTGGATCCCTCTCCCAAAAATGAAGACATTTTGGCGCAAGAGGATGGGATCATTAACACATTCCTTAATCTCTCTTCTAGAGATGCAGTACTAGATGATGTTGAGCATACTACTTCTATTTCTGCCATAGTACATGAGATTTCTATGGCTCATACTATGGATCTTCCACCTTTGGTTAAATGATCAAGTACCATGGTTATCACTAAGGATGTGAAGACCCTTCATCTTCCTCCTTTGATTGAATGTTCAAGTACCTTGGATATCACTAAGGATGTGAAGACCCTTGATCTTCCTCCTTTGGTTGCATGATCAGACCCCTTGGACATCACTATGGATACTGTCATCAACAATTTTTTTAATAACACTTTACCCTCCCTTCATTCCAATGCTCTCCCTTCAAAAGATGAAGCATTAGTGGATGAAGAATGATCTCTCACATTAAATCCCTCAGTGATGGATGTTGAGCTTACTCAAAAGGAAAACAATGTCAATTCAATTATCATTAATAGACCTATTCTGCCCACCAAAGGGATAGTGAATAAGTGCAATTCACTTCTTTTCTCTAAAATGGTGATTATGATTCAAGGTGATCCAACACCACCTTGACCCTTGGGTTACTTTCTCAATATTACAAAGTAAATTACTCAAAGGAATCAAGGTGTTCAAAACGTGTTGCAACAACCTCATATGGTTGCTCACACATACAACACCCACAATAACAAGCAAAGTAAGCATGCACCGAGTGTGCCCATTTCTCTTCCACCTTCTCAACCTATCCTACCTCAAGCACCTCATCTTCCTCAACATATTAGTAAAGATTATGATCTTGTCGAGTAGCTCCGTGCTACTCTAATTAAGATCTCTCTATAGGATTTAATACAAACATTGCCTACATACCATGAAATGCTCCACAAGGCTCTACAAACGGTAGTTGTTCCACCTTCTATTATTCCAAATGATGTAGCATCTATGTTTAGTTGTATGCATGGGACAACATCTAATATATCATTTCAACAACATTAATTACCTCCCATAGATGTGAAACACTAATATGAGCCTCTTATGATATTCGTCATCATTAATAAAATGAGGGTAACACTATGATTGATGGTGGATCAGGTCTTAATTTTTGTGGCATAGACTTGTTACATAAGCTCAATATTGATACATCTCTCATCAAACCAGATAAAGTCAACATTTTGGCTTCAATAATGCTGGTAAACAATCACTAGGTACAATCACCTTAGATGTTAAGGCTGGACATGTGACATTGCCTACTCTTATCCATGTCACGCCTAATTCTCTTTCATACAATCTTCTTATTGGTAGACCGTGGATTCATGCCATGGGGGCAGTCTCGTCTACCCTTCATCATTCAATAAAATTCATTTTTGAAAACAAACCTATACAATTAAAGTTGATTCGGATTAGGAAAATTACTTGCAAATGGAAGAGAGACATCAAATTCCTTTAAGTAGTTTGATCTCTTCTTTAACACTACCCTCTATTGCTAACAATAGTATTGGTTAGGATAGTGTCAGTCCTTTGTGGGTGAATATAAAGTCTCACCCTCACACCCAAAAATCTTGAAGGTAAATGAAATTTCTTCAACACAATCTCCTACTCCTACAAAGCTTAAACTCAAGATTAATGATGATGGAACCTTTAAAATTGATGAAGATCTGCCTTCTTCTACAAAAATGGTGGCCATCTGTGATAAAGTATCATCTAATTCTAATACATGTCTTGGTAATGACAAGGACTCTTTAGATTTCAACCCCCATAAGATTGTTGAAACAAAGATTGACCCTTCTCACCATGATCAAATGTATGATCCTTCTATTGCTTCTTTCAACAAAGATAGTCATATGCATTTTATGGAGTAAAAAGTGGACACATGTCTTTTTACCTCCTTATTTAGCTCCTAGGTCCCCATGACTACATTATACATTATAAATATTCATCCTATTGCAAAATTCCCTGAAACCAATGTAAATTAGGGACAAGGGGCCCATATTTTACCTTACTCCAGACCAAAAAGGAGCCTCAAGACTTGGGTGCCCATGCCCAAGTCTTCCCTAATTGGTCGGGGCAAATTTAAATCTATGTTAGCTTAGGACCTTTAAGAAGGTTTTTCTTGGTCGGCTCTTTTGGTTTAATTTCATGAATGTTAGTGAGAAAGCATATATAAGTTTGTTTTTGAATTCATTATGAACCTAGATAGAGATAGCCAACTTGAAGAATTGGAGTAAAGAGCATTGAAAGAATTCATTGTGATCCTAGAGAAGATTTGTATTGGCATTGTGTGTGTTGTTGTAGGTTTAAAGTTATCATCTATCTCTCCTTATGAGTTGAAGAGCCTTCATCCTCCTAAGGGTTTCATCACATAGGTGATATCATTGTTTTTCATCATAATTTGATTTCATCATATTGATTTTATGGTTAGCCTCTACCCTACAAGGGCATGCTCTCTTTATCTATCAATGGTGTTGGGAAGCTTGAATGTTATCCTGGGATTTGACTAAGACAAGTCCCTAAACACCATAACCCCCAAACCCCTTCTCTTCTTATTGTGTGCAGGTTATAGGTGTGAGATCTGGGAAATATGAAGATGCAAGAAGACTAAGCAAGGATCAGGATTTCAGGATCTGAGAGTAGTTCAATACTATTCCTTTGTACAAGACTTGGGCACTAGTGCCCTAGTCTTTCTACCCCATCAAACTTCAGATCTGGCATCAGGGTAGCCTCCACAACATTTCTCAAGTTTATAGTTTCATAAGATTCAAACTTTCAGCACATGGGCACCCCCAAAATAGTCCTCTGAGATCTCTGCTTCTGGGACACAGGTTCTATCATCTTCCCGATCCTCCCTATACAATTGGTTTCTTGAGATTTGTTGTACATTTTCTGTTATAATCAGATCATCATCAAACTAGGGTTTGTTACATCATTTACCTAAGGCTTGGTAAAAAGGTTTGATTAAATCTAATCTTTCCATAGAACTCCTAAGTACAAGACCTATAGCTAAGTCCACCTCCTTTTGGAAGTGATTTGGCTCGATCTTTTCCTTAAATGTTATTATGAAAGAGGGTTTGATCTAGTGTGCATGCTAGTCTCATCATTCACCTTTTTCATACATAACATTTTGGTGAACCCGTAGCTTCGAGCATTTGAATTTTGCTGATTGTTCAAATCAGATCTTGCATTGATTTATAACATTTTTTTCATTATTCATTTGAAATATTGCCTCAACCCATATCATTGGTTTAAACAGTCATAGTTTGGCAATTACACATTGTGTATTTCAGCAAGTATAACTACTCTAATAGTAATAATCTTATTGATCATCTCTTTGATTAGTGCATTGAGTGTTATAAGACTTTGCATGAGCTATATAGCCCACTACCCTAACACTAATACCTTGGTAAGAAGAAGTTGTAGATTGATGGGCTCTAGTGCTCTAAATAACAATGGTGTGCAAACATCAGAAAATCCATTGCTCAACTACTTTAATAAAGGTGAATCAACATCTTTGCAAAATATCACCAATACCAACATGTCGAAAGAATAAACATTTCATGATTCTAAAGATTGGATTGACATAGCTACACATGTGCCTGAAGATCAAATCAAGAAACTAGACAAACAACTAGTTGATTTCCAACACATTGTAGGAGGTGCACATCTAGCTCAAGAAGTGATCCTCTTGTTGATGGTATAAGAGGATTATTACAAGAAGGACAAGAAGGTGTTGACATGCTATGTGGAATAACCCACATAGTGGATCAAAACATTATGCCAGTGGCTAGCCACGTGAATATCATAGAAAATTTGTCACCACCGAAGCATATAAGCTCACAAGTATCGGTACCCATACCAACTATTGAAATATCCACTTTTACATCTCCAATTCTCACTACTAATGTACAAGCTTTTAGTAATGCTACCATTACCATGGGAACATCTACTAGGAATAATTATAAAGTCGTAGCATTCAATTATCAAAATACAACACATCTTGTAGCCATACCCATGAATAATTATTCTCAACCATCCATCACCTCCACTTATTACCAACCACCTCTTAATTTCACAACTGTAGCATCAAACTACTCTTGTCTCAAATGCACAAGCCACATCACCTAATGATGTACTTGTCATGTCCCTATAATTGAATCAATTATAAATACCATTAAAATCCTATTACCGATTAAACAATATAAATTAAATATATTTCTTTAAAACAATATTATGCATAATATATAATATATGTTATTAAATATAAATAACAAATAGTATTATTATAATATAGATATTCATAAATTTTAAATATTATTATAATATATATATACAAATATTATATAATAGTATAAACTATAATTATCAATATATAACATACCAATATAAATATAAAAAATAAATATTAAATTTACTAATATAAATACACATAATAAAGCATACTATAGAAGGCTCCGATTAATAGAGAGTAGCGATTTATAAATCTTAAGTCTTTGAAATATAAAATAATAATAATCATTATGCAATGATAATATCTATCATGTAATGTGAGGACAAAATTACAAGTTGTCATCTTCCATGTAGGATGACACATCACCGTGCCACATCCCACAACATGACAATATAGAATTTACAATTATTTACAACATAGGAAATGAATTAATAAATAAAAACATAAATAATGCAAGGAATTACCAGGGTTGAGACACCTTAATTCCCAACATTCTCCCACTTGTTGAACACCTTGTAAGAGCCAATAGAATAACAGGATTTAACTGCTATAGGCCAAGAGGCCCATAGACTCTGAACACCATTTGAACTTCTCTGTGCTCACTGGCTTCGTCAATGCATCTGTAACATTCTTCAAAGTATCTACCTTCTCCAAATTTACCTTCCCATCCTCAACCATGTCTTGCACAAAGTGAAACTGAACGTCAATATGCTTTGTTCTAGCATGGAAAGTTAGATTCTTCGCAAGGCAAATTACACTCTGACTGTCACAACTGATTGTAATTTGATCTGCATCAACACCAATATCTGAACACAATCTCCTAAGCCAAATGGCTTCCTTACAAGCATGAGTTGCTGCCATATACTTAGCTTCTATTATGGACAAAGCAACCAAAGGTTGTCACTTACTCATCCAACTAATAGCACCACCAAACAGTGTAAACACATAAGCACTAGTGGATCTCCTGCTATCAATGTCACCTGCCCAATCTGAATCCACAAATCCATGAATATCAATAGAATGTGGAGGTCTTGTAACATTACCATGATAGAATATGGAATACTTAGAAGTACCCCTCAAATATCTGAACACTCGCTTAACTACATCCCAATGTACCTATCTAGGATTAGCCATAAATTGACTAAGGACTCCCACTAAGGACTCCCACTGCTTGGGCAATGTCTGGTCTTATTTAGACCATAGCATACATCAAACTACCAATAGCACTAGCATAAGGTACTCTGCTCATGTCCTCCACCTCAGTAGGAGATTTTAGACAATCCTCAACAAACAACTTTGTCCCCAAAGAAATAGGAACACACAATGGTCTACAATCTGCCATGTTGAACCTGTCCAATATGGTCTTCACATACATGCTCTGGCTTAACCAAAGTTTTTTGTTAGTTCTGTCTCTTCTGATTTTCATTCCTAGAATGTACCTAGCTGCCTCTAAATCTTTCATTTCAAATTGTGCTGACAACTAAGATTTAAAATTAGAAATCATATTCTTACCCTTCCCAATGATCAACATATCATCAACATACAATGCACCAATGAGAATATGATCACCATCAAACTTATAATACAGTGATCTATTTCGATCTCACAAATCCAATTGACAACACAAAGGCATCAAACTTCAGGTACCACCTCCTAGGAGACTACTTCAAACCATACAAAGACTTATTTAATTTGCAAACCAAATTTTATTGACCTTTCACCATGTAATGCTCTGGCTATGACATGTAGATTTCTTCCTCCAAGTCACCATGATGGAAAGTTGTCTTCATATCCATTTGTTCTACCTCTAAGTCATAAGCTGTTGCGAGAGACAAAAAGAATCAAATGGATGTCAACTTTGCAACGGGAGAGAAGATCTCACCATAATCCATACCCTCCACTTGTGAATACACCTTCGCAACCAATCTAGCCTTATACTTTTCAACATTGCCATCTACACCAAACTTCTTCTTGAACACCCATTTGCATCCAACGGGTTTCTGTCTAGGAGGCAAAGGCACCAATTCCCAAGTCTGATTCTTTTCAAAAGAAGCCATTTCATCCTCCATGGCCTCCTTCCAGGAACCTGCATCTTTCATGTCCATAGCCTCTGATACCGTTCTAGGTTCATCACTGTTAGTAAGCAAAGCAAAAGCACAACTAGAATCAAGCAATGTAAAACCAAACCTTTCAAGTTGCTTTCTTATCCGTGTAAACCTCCTTAAGAGCTAAGGTTGAGGTTCAACCTCTTCATCTAAGCTTTTAGAGCTGCAAGAGCTCTCCTCATCATCAGGTCCAACATTGTCTTTCTGTTCAGTCTTCTTAGGGGTAGCAAGAAACTAAACAACATCCTCATTCTTTTATTTTTCTTCTGGTTGTAAAACAGTGGAAGAAGGTGTAATCTCTCTGAAGATGACACTTCTATACAACACTTTTTCAGCCACAAGGTCCCAAATCTTATATCCTTTCACACTGACACCATAGCCAATGAAGATACACTTAACAGCCTTGTTTTCCAATTTTGACCGCTTCTCCCTAGGCACGTGTGCACATGCCTCACAACCAAAAACATGAAGATGCCTTATTGAAGGATTTCTACCAAACCACACCTCCATGGGTGTCTTTCCAACAAGAGCTGATGTAGGAGATCTGTTTACTAGATAGCAAACAATGGAAACTACTTTAGCCCAAAACATTTGTTCTAGCCCAGCTCCACTAAGCATACTCCTAGCCTTCTCCATCAGTGTCCTATTCATCCTCTCTACAACTCCATTTTGCTGCGGGGTGTATGGAGTTGTCTTGTGTCTTTCAATCCCAAGTTCCTTGCAATATTTATCAAATTTTGTAGAACACAACTCACCACCGTTGTCAGTTCTCAAACATTTAATCTTTTTACAAGTCTGATTTTCAGCAAAGGCCTTAAACTCCTTAAACTTATTATAGACTTCATATTTTCTTCTAAGAAAATAAATCCATGTCCTTCTACTATAGTCATCTATAAAAGATACAAAGTATATAGATTTTGATAATGAAGGAACATTAAAAGGACCAAATACATCAGAATGAACAAGGTACAACACACCAGAAGACTTATGAGAACTCGAGTAAAACTGAACACGGTTTTGTTTTCCATATATGCAATGTTCACAAAAATCAAACTCAAGATTACAATCATCTAAACCCTCAATGAGGTTCTTACTTTTCAGGGTACGCAAACCCTTCTCACCAATGTGGCCAAATCTCTTATGCCATAACATTATCTTTTTAGCAGGAAGCTTAACTTCCAAGGCATGATTACAACCATCAGGACTAGATACAATAGATTTCTTCACTGCTCATTCAGATGGTGCGGATGAAGTGACTGCTACCCTCTTCTTTGAGTCAGAAGAACTATTTCATTGTGAAATGCATGCCTCTAGCTGAAATAGAGTACCTCTCCTAGTACTCTTAGCAAGCACCATAGCTCCTCTAGTCATCTTGCATCCTTTTTTTTTAAAAGACAACCTGCACACCTACATCATTCAACATACTTATAGAAAGCAGGTTCCATGCTAAGCCTAGGATGTGCATAACCCCAGAGATCCCCTTCACTCATCCATCAAGGAATAGAATAGAGACTCTTCCACGGCCAACAATCTTCAGATGAGAGTCATCACCTAGGTACACCTTTCCACCATCAAAATCCTCATACTTTGTGAACCAGTCTCGATGCGAGGTCATGTGGAATGATGCACCAGAATCAATCAGCCACACATCATCAGATGCATGAGTTGCCAAGGCTGTAATGAAGGCATCACCATCATCTTGTGACTTGTTAGAATCTGAATCTAGGGCTTTCTTCTTCTTTTTCTTTTCCTCTTTGCATTCCTTTCGGAAGTGCCCAATTTTTCCATAGTTCTAACAGAGAGCCTTGGACTTTCTAGGAGATTTGGATCTCCCATGGGATTTGGATCTACCCTTCTCATCTTTCTTATCCTTCTTTTTCCCTTTCTCCTTGGGTCTTCCATGAACCGCAAGAGCCTCTTTGGCTACCTCAAAAGACTTTCTCTACATCTCTTCAGACAACAATGAAGAAACCACTTCATCCATTTTGAATGTGGATGTGGTGCTTCCAATAGCCATGACAAGGTGATCCCACGAGTCCGGTAGAGAACAAAGAAGGGTCATACATTGATCCTCCTCCTCCATCTTCACACCAATGGATGTTAATTATGCAACCAGCATGTTGAAAGCATTCATATGTTTGGCAATGGACCTTTGTCCTCCATTTGAAGAGAATACAACTTCTTTCTCAAGAAAAGTTTATTGACCAGGGATTTGGCTTGATACACATCTCCCAACTTCTTCCAAAGCAAGTTTGCAGTAGCCTCCTCATGGACATTTAACAACACAGAATCAACAAGACTAAGTCTTATGAGACCCTTAGCCTTCTGATCCTTTAGATCCCAATCAGCTTGTGACATTGCAGCTAGTTTAGTTCCACTGATAATTTCCTAGAGGTCTCGGTCTACAAGCATGTCTTCCATCTTGAGCTTCCACAGCTCAAAATTACTGCCATTGAATTTCTCCACTTCTATCCTCCTCGATGTGCTTACCATCTCCTTGCTGCAATAAGATTCAGAATACTCTACATAGACTCCCACTCAACTTAAGATCAGCTCAAAAAAACCCTACCCAACAACTAGGACCAAAGGTGATCAAGCTCTGATACCAACTGAAAGGAAGCTAGGTGTGTGGAAATCACTTCCTACACTAATCTAATGAGGGGAGAGCTATGTAAATTCAATTTAATCCTAACTATTACAGTAATGTTAAACCATTAACATGAGATTTGTAGCAATACACATAGAACCAGAAAGAAGACAGAAGAAGAGAGACAAGATATACAGTGGGGAAAACCCTTATCGGGTGGAAAACCCCACACTGAGAAACCTGCACAATGTATTAACAAATCTAAAATATGTTTACAATACACTTGCAATGTAAGCTTCAATGGTCTTCAACACTCATGTCTGGAGTCAATCATGTAGCATAACAATACCTATAAAACCTGTAATACATTTCCTCCTCCAAGCACCTATTTATATAGAATATACAAGGCAATATTGGTCCTATCTTGAGATGGGCATCCAACTTGGCCTCATGGCCTAAAACCCATGCCTAAGGACACTTGGTCAAAATTGTAGAATGTCCCTAACACTTGTCCATAGCCCCCATCCCAAAGAGGTCACCTATTTCCAAAATGGGCTATGACAGATGCTCTTACGACTCTTACGACAGTCATAGAATCTGTCATAGCTGTCATAACTTACAGCTGTAAGAGAATCTATCATACATAGGCTATAAATAGTATATTCTCTTACAACATGTCATAGTCCACCTTGGGGCACCCAAATATGCCTTTTTCAAATATGCTTCATGACACATGTCTTCACCTGTCTTAAAAGATTCTATTTTTGACTCTTACATGTCATAACTTCATCATAGGAATCCGTCATAATCGTTTTGGTCAACATTCCCTTACACAACATCTAAGATGCCGACACATGGAAAAATTCTCCTACCACTAAGTGGGACACCTATCTCCTCATGTGAGGACAAAATTACAAGTTGTCATCTTCCATGTAGGATGACACATCACCGTGCCACATCCCACAACATGACAATATGGAATTTACAATTATTTACAACATAGGCAATGAATTAATAAATACAAACATAAATAATGCAAGGAATTACCAGGGTTGAGACACCTTAATTCCCAACACAATGGAAGTTATATCACATCCATTAGCCACTGATCATTCATTCAACAACAAAAGGATAGAAAATAAGAAATAGATTGAATGATCTAAAAGAATAGAAGTACACTTGAATACAAGCAGCTGAGTTGGAGGAATACACAACATCCCATAAATCATTTCTATTATTTGAAAAGCTATAATTTATTAGTAGGGTCAATTCATGCAAGAAGCACCTTATATTAGTTAAATCACAAGGGATTTGTAGATAAGTCTATTTGGAGATTGCAATATTAATTAAGAAGAATTGTGGGTTTTTCAAAATGTAGATTAAATATTCTTTGTTTAAGCTTAATGCCATCCAAAAGTGGGACAAGACCTGACAGTCAAGTCTAGCCAGAAACTAATATGATTAAATATTGATAATATGATTAAATATTGAAGAAGTCTTAAAGAAATATGATTTTCTATTATAAAGTTTTGGAATAAGATAATATTGCCTCCTAATATCCAACGCAGCTTGTTGAAAAGTAAATTAAGGATATTAGATTAGAGAAATTCATTTCTTGTTGCTTTCAAGGAGACCAAATCAGACAGGGCAGGTTCCATTTAGTTTGAAGACCAACTTTGGCATTTACAACTTAATTTTGTTGGGAAATCATGTAAGGAAGACTACCATACAAAAAAGAAAAAAGGGAATCATTATAAGGTAGCAACAGTATCTTGCAGTCATAGAATATCAGTGAATATTTGAAATTGTGGATTGTGACAACAGTGACCAACATCATAAATCCAGTGAATTATCATTAGGAATTTGGTACCCTGATTTGCAGCGTATGACATCATTCATTGACAAATAGAGAGGTGTAGAAATAAATCAGAATTCAGTCCTAGTGTTTTATTGTAAACATTGCAAGATTCAGATAAGAGTTCATTTATAAATTAGAATTTTAGCATTTATCCTAGAAGGGAAATTACAATGGTATTAGAGCTATCATCCTACCATCCTGTGAATGATAATTAACTTATATGCATTTGAGTGTATACTATATGACTTGTATTTGTATTTGAGTGTATGCTCTATGACTTTGAGCTGGTTGCTTACATGCTTGAGCTACTTGCCTACTTGCTTGAGCTACTTGCTTGTCTACTTGAGCTACTTGCCTACTTGCTTGAGCTACTTTCTTGTCTACTTGAGCTACTTACCTACTTGCTTGAGCTACTCTTTTGTCTACTTGAGCTACTTGCCTACTTGCTTGAGCTACTTGCTTGTCTACTTGAGCTACTTGCCTACTTGCTTGAGCTACTTGCATACTTGCTTGAGCTACTTACTTGTCTACTTGAGCTACTTGCCTACTTTCTTGAGCTACTTACTTGTCTACTTGAACTACTTGCCTACTTGCTTGATCTACTTGCCTACTTGCTTGAGCTACTTGCTTGTCTACTTGAGCTACTTGCCTACTTGCTTGAGCTAGTTGCTTGCATTCTTAAGCTACTTGGTTGTCTACTTCAATTTTATTATGTAAATGGAAATTGGTGTAATCACTTCTATATTCAACATCCTATGAAAGAATTTAATGCAAGCTTTCTCGAGGAAGAAAATTTTGAACCTGATGAGAAGAAAAGGAAACAAAGTAAAGAAGAATGTTCATGATCGCTTGAGCACAAGAAAACCATGTTTGAGACATGATAGGTAGGAAGAATGCTCTCCATCATGCTCTTATCAAATTATATTAAAGGGATGATAGGTAGGAAGAATGCCTTCCATCATACCCTCATCAAGACATGATAGGTAGGAAGAATGCCCTCCATCATACCTCATAAAGACATGATAGGTAGGAAGAATTCCCTCCATCATGCTCTTATTAAATTATATTAAAGGGATGATAGGTAGGAAGAATGCCCTCCATCATACCTCATCAAGACATGATAGGTAGGAAGAATGCCCTCCATCATGCTCTTGTTAAATTATGTTAAAGGGATGATAGGTAGGAAGAATGCCCTCCATCATACTCTCATTAAGACATGATAGGTAGGAAGAATGCCCTCCATCATGCTATTATTTAATTATGTTAAGGGGATGATAGGTAGGAAGAATGCCCTCCATCATACCTCATCAAGACATGATAGGTAGGAAGAATGCCCTCCATCATGCTCTTGTCAAGATGTGATAGGCAGGAAGTGTGACATCCATCACATTCTTGAACCTTGAAGGTGGACATAAGAGGTGACAGGTAGGAAGTGTGCCCTCCATCACGTTCTAACTTGCAAGCATTTCCATGGATTCTATAAAAGGATCAACTTGAGGTATGGATAATTATATGTTGAAATTAAATGTTATTTATGTTATATCATTAGTTATGTTATGACGTACTGATTTCATTGTTAATTTATGGATCTTTAATATTGCTAATGTTCCTTTCTAGTAGTTATTCTTGTGTGCAGGTTAATAGATCAAGAATATCCCAAAAAGGAGGGACATTATCTCATCATCAACCCCTAGGATCATGCTATACATTATCTTATCATCAACTTGCTTAAGAAATCAAAGTCTTACTTACAACATCATTAGATTCATCTTTTGGGATTTTCATCAATATTATTTCATTCCAAATCTCCAATCTTAGATTATCAATACTCCCAAAGTTTTCTTTAACATTGAAAAATTCTTCCTTCCTGCATTCATTTGATTAACTACATTTCCTCAATCATATTACTATTCAAAATGAAATCAAATCTTCTTTGATCATGACATGATATAATCAATTACTCCTCAAGAATACAACTCTTCTCAATTTTGAGGTCAATAACATATAAGACCGAATCTCGTAACCAAAGATCAAGATGCATCTTCGAGTCTCAATACTCTCAAATCTTCTTAATCTATGATACTTGCATCCCATCGTTATTATTCAAAACATCAAACAAATGCTCGTTTGATCACAAATTCTCTCTCATGAAGTCATAATCACTTACTCTTCATTAAAGCATGTTCATAATAATACTCATTCTGGATCAAAACACAACTCCGTCTCAACACGTCAGAAGGGAGACGTTAAAAGTGCAAGGTAATGAAAGAACTTGTTATGATTGCTTAAGGACAAGCAATCTTGAGTGGGGAGGGTTGTCATGTCCCTATATTTATAATTAGATCAATCATTCATTGTTCATTCAAAATATGAACAACATTAAAATATTGAAAAATTGATTAAATAATAATATATTTACAAATATAATATTAGCAATTATAATGTAATGTATATTATATAAATACAAATATAATATATATGCATATTATTTATTATTATAATAATTATATGTAAGTAAACATAAATATTAAATATAATTATTATTATTATTATCATCAATATAAATAACAATATATAAATTATTAATATAAATATAAATATTAAAATTAAATATTATTATAAATATAATTATTAATATAATAATATCAAACCTATACTAATGCAGCGATCAATAGTCATTGAGGGCTGTGATTAATATTGGCAACAATTCATTTATTAACAAATATTAATTAATAGGCAAAAAGATACTGATTAATATAAAAAGGGCATTGATTAATTAAGATTGAAGATGAGCAGGTGCAATCAAAGTAAAAGGTGTTTTATAGTGAATGAATATAATGAAAAGAAGCAACTCATTTTTAAAAGAGGTGTCACGTCGCTGTTATGAAGAGTGGTGTCTTTCAAGAAGAATAAATAAGAAAACATTTATGAGTTTAAGGGGGAAAATTCTAAATATATTCTAAGTATAACAATAAGCAAGAAGAACATATTTCTAAGTTTTATATACATATATATTTCAGACATTGAGATTTGCCATATATATATGGAGACATCCTATGAAGAAAAATACATACATTCAGATTGGAGAATTAAGAAGAATATTTAGGAGTATATATATATATATATATATATATATATATTCCTGATATACAATCTGCACATATGAGCAAGACAAGAAGGATTATTTAGAAGATCAAACAAGCAATCAAAAATACATATATTTTTTAAGCATTAAGAAGGGAAGAACACAATTTTCTGATTCCTAAAGAATATATAGATATTCTAAAAGGAATATATATTGCTGATAAATTGAGTGAGAATATTAGCAAGTAAGAAGAAAGTATATACTTAGATCTAAAATCAAGCTATATCGAGAAGACATCACATTGAGGATTGATTCCATTAATCTATTTTGGGATTAAGTCAGGACAAGGTACTCTCTAAACCTTTGTTTGCTTGGAAATTGATAATTTGGGAAAAATTCGTGTTGTCCTAAAAGGGGACATTACAGTAATCCTAAACCAACTTTTGCAAAGTATGTCATCATTGCAACAAAAAGTGACAAATTTGACTAATGCCTCCTCTAAACCTACTTTACCAACATATCATGCTCGTAGTCCTTTATCTTATACAATCCTAAGAGCTCAAATGCTTGACAAATTTGAGACTCCCTACTTTGAAAAGTACAGTGGTAAAGGTGATCCTAATACTCGTGTGGTAGCACTCATAGCAATGTGTAGTGATTTCCTCTTTGATGAGGCATTGTTAGCAAAACTCTTCCCTCGATCTCTTAAAGATATGACTTTGGAGTGGTTTTTCTCTTTACCTCCTAAGTCAATACATTCTTTCTCATAGCTAGTTGATCAATTCTTGCAACATTTTCAAGCAAACATTAGACCTTCTATCGCATTGATTGATTTGGCCCATTGTAAACAAGGTCCAAAAGAAAAAATAACAGAATTAATTAGTAGATATCAAGCTCTCTTTGTGAAAATACAATATCCAATTATAGATGAAGATGTTCAAAAATTATTCATTATGAATCTACAACCAAACATACGTGATAAAATATTGTTGATGAAGTATAGTTCTTTTCAACATCTATGCATAGGTCTCTGCGATTACCAACTTTCAACTAGTTGGTATCATAATCATAGCTCATCGGCTCCAGTTGGTCAATCCACAACTAGAACATCTCAACACTCATTTAAGAAGCATAAAAATAATTTCATCAAGATCAATGGGCAACATTCGAACAACTTTTAATCACAAGTGTCCTCCATTACAAAACCTAATTGGACACCATTTCAATTCAGGCAACAATAGAGGCAATTTACTCCATTATTGGATTCTCTCCCTTCAATAATGACTCAAGTAGTAAGCAATAATCTTTTGAAGCTTCCTCCTACTCATCCACTAGACAGTAGCAAGATGCAAGGACCTTCATTTGATGTTAATGCCTATTGTCACTATCATCGTTCGATGGAGCATGACATTGAAAGATGTATGCATTTGAAACATTAAATTCAAGACCCCGTCAATTCTAACATAATATAGGTGGCCAGTGTGAATGACAATGGAAATAAGTCAGTGGCCCCTCCAAATCAAAATCTACAAGTCTTCACTAATCCTTTTCCTAAGCATAACGACAACAACATGGTGGAACAATAGAATGAAGTAGAGAATAAAGATGAATATCTTGACTACGATGAAATAATTGGCATATTAGAGGTAGCTAAGATGGAAAATAAAGATCTATCTTGACCATGAGAAAAAGGTATCTATGTTGAGGTTCCTCCTCTATTATCCCTTTATGGATCGGGAGATAACCAAAATGCACAGGATACGCAAATGGAGCAGCCTACATGTAATCACTGTAAGCAAGATAAAGAACTTTGTAATGATCAAAAGCATCCCATTTCATCGCAAGTGGTTCATTCATCATGCAAAGAAGAATAAGAAAGAAAAAGAAAGGAAAAGAGCAAGGCATGAGTCATCTGTTGAAAAAGGTAATGATTCACCTCCCTGCAAGCATCAGAAGATTTCAAAAATAAGCAATTTTGTGAAAAAAGCATCATGCAACTACCTAGGTAATGAAAATCAAATAGGTATGAATCTATCATCTATCCCACCACACTTGATGGAGCACCTCTCAAAGATGCTTGTAAGTTTGGCCTCCTTTGAAATAGCTATATTTATATGTGTATGTGCTGTGTTGTGTTCCCTTGTAATGTGTTAAATATTGTTTAGGTCTCCTTGGATGACCCTTGATACTCTTGTAAGGTCAAGGATACAAGGAGACCAGTTAGGCTATAACACTTCTTCTATTTGTTTCTCAATTCTTATATTCACTCCTCTCTCTTATTACAATTGTTGTGTGTGGTGCCTTGGGGGCATAACATTGTGGAAGTTGTCTTGAGGGCATCTTCCCACATTGTGAACCTAAGTCACCTTTGTCTCCTCTCTTATTTTTCATGATTTCTTTCTTTCGTGGCTCTACTAGTCAGCGGATTATGATAACAAATAAATACTAATAAGGACCATGTGTCCCTACAATAAGAACAAAATGGACCTAGTCCATATATGAAGATGGGGTTAATTTGATACTGATGCTTGACTCATATAATCAGTTTGTGTTGTGATGTGATCATGTATCGTGTTGTGAAATTCTTGTAACAAACCTTTGCAATACTCTAAATATTCTTCTAGGAACTTTGGAATGTTTTGTATGTCACCTTGTAGCTACACTTAGTTTTGAGATACTTGAAGTATAACCTCATGACTATACTTGATTCCGAACCCACAAGTGTAGCCTTGGTTTGTTAAGTGGTATGTTTCCTTGTTTTTGTATCAATTGTTCGCTAGATGATTTGGTTGTTATCTTAGCTAAGTTTTTTTAACCGAAGTTTGTTAATTGTTAGCATATAATACTAATGTGTTTCTATTGTGATTGTTGGGAACGATCGATGATTGCAAGCACATGTCACTTTGGGGCATGGGATTTGCAAAATCTCTTATTCCCTTGAGTGTTTTCAACCTTACCTTAAATGTGATTTCTATCAGCAAGCAAGATCAATCACTTTAAGGTGGGGGCATATATTGTGGTAAATGCTTGGGTATTTTAGATATTGTGATAAAGTGTGCTTGCGTATGCTTCCTTTTCACTGTAAGGCATCTCTATGATGCAAGTGGGGTTGCATACTTTGTTTTGTGTGTTGTGTATGCTTCCTTTTCATTGTAAGGCATCTTCATGATGCAGGTGGGGTTGTATACTTTGTACAAATGCTTCCTTTTCACCGTAAGGTGTCTCCATGATGGGTGGGGTTGTATGTTTTTGAAAGCCCTTTTGCGGTAGGTAGGATTGTGTATTCCCTTGAGTGGTTGCACATCCTTTTAAAAATCCTCTATGGAGGCAGGGTTGGATCTTGAGTTATTCACCCTTAAGTGTGTCTTTGGTGGTTGTGGTTGTGTAGCTCAACTATCAGGTGTGTTTGGCATGTTTTAGATGGTGGAGCATAGCAATGAGCTCCTCCCCATCACATGTGATTTATGTGTTTAAGATGTATAGTGTGTCGATGACATACTCTATGGCACTCGTATAATCCATGTATTTTCTGTGTGTCTTCCTTGCGTGTCTTGCATGTTTTAGTGACAACACGTAGTGATGAGCTCCCCCCACATGCATGTGTTTTGCATGTTTGGTGGCAGCACGTAGTGATGAGCTCCCCCCACACTGTGTTTTGTGTGCTCTTGATGGTGTCACGTAGCGATGAGCTCCCTATTGGAAACTTGCTGGTGTTGTCATTAATGTCAACCTCTAGCAGGTAGTTCACCTAGTTTCCAAGTGCTTTTGAGAAAATTTGAATAAAAAGGTGTGCTCAATGTTGTGCTCCACATTTCTTCATAGTTGAAGTTATGCTTGTGAAGTTTGGAAGTGTTGATCAGAGGTGTTCAAAGGTGCTATATCCAGAGTTTCAGGTTTTGGATCATGTGGTCATGGAAGATGTGTTTGACAGAGTGTTTGCATATGTAGAAGATTGTCTGGGAGAAATGAGATTGCTCCGCATTTCTCTGCATTGAGGTCTCTTATTTTATAGATTTGGGAATGTACTTAAATTGTCTATATCTACCTTCCCTGGAAGCCTCGAGCATTGGATTGCTCTGGAAGATTAGTGTTTATGTTGAAGATCAGTAATAGTGCATCCTGATGTGCATATTGGAGACATTCTTTGTTTCAAGTGGTTGTGGCAATGTTGCAGAATATTTTGATGATGCTAAATATTATAGAAAGGTGTGTGAATGTTGTAGAATGGTTCTTTGTGGTTTGCATAATGCTTTTGGACTTGGATAGGCGTGGAGGTGATTGCTTGTTGTGTTAGTTCAGTTTTGGCTGACCTAACCTAATAGCACTATTTGCAGAGGTACTTCATGGTTTGTGGATGTGATGAGCAACATGGTGATATAGATTTGATTCCTAGTTAACCCTTGACATGGTCCACCTTCACTTCTTTCCACTGCGGAAGTGTTTGGTGCCGACCTATTTTGGTGTTGCACATTTGAAGTGCACACATTTCATTAGGACTGACCTAATTGAGATTGTTTTAGGTCATGGATGGTATAAAAGAAGGATGAAGTTGAGTGGAGAAAAGTAAAGAAGATGATACGAATGTGAATCAAGGGTAGTGATTTGAGTGCATGCTTAAATGCTTATGACTCTCAGATGCAGTGAGCAGAAGGTGTCTACATTTTAGTTTGTTTGAAGTTGCTGGAGGTAGTGAGCCGAAGGTTGTGGATGGAAAGAAGTTGCAGTGGTGGATCTCTCATGTTTCTTTGAGATAGTGAATCTCTCTGTAACAGTCCTCTTCTATTCTTCTCTCTTCTAGATAGTGAATCCTTCTGGGTAGTGATCCCTTGGTAGTGAGCCTTTCTTCTAGGCAGTGAGCCTAATTGTATTCGGTGTTGCTATTCATATATATGTGAGTTAATCCTCGTCGTGGTTTTTCCCTTCTTGGGTTTTCCATGTAAATCTAGTGTTCTTATGTATTTGGATGTGTTTGCATTAATGTTTCATATGTTTACATTTTTCTAATGTATAATAAGAGTTTGAAGATTGGAATAGCATTAAGGGTTTAATATTTTAATGTACAACTGATTCACCTCCCCCTCTCAGTTGTTCTGTGCATTCTACCAATTGGTATCAAAATTAGTTCCCTTGAAGAATCTTAACCACTTGGGGAGATCTGGATGGCGTACAGGAAAGGTATTGAGGTTCCAGTGTTTGATGGAACAAATTATGCTTTTTGGAAGACTAGGATGGAAAGATTTCTTGTCTCATTAGGATATGGCATATGGAAGTTAGTTGAGAAAAAATGTACTATACCTACTAATGGTCCAAAGGATGAAGATGAGATTAAAGACTATGAGAACAATTGCAAGGCAAGGAGTTCTCTTCTAAACAATCTTTCTGATTCAGAACTAGTGAAGGTAATGAGCTACAAAACTGCTCATGAGATTTGAAAGAAGCTGGAAAGTATCTATGAAGGAGATGACAAGGGCAAGAAAGCAAAGATGCAAAATTTGAAGGCCAAGTTTGAAATCTTAAGGATGTCAGAGGATGAAAACATTACAAGCTACATGCATAGAGTGGATGAAGTTGTGAAATCCATCAATGGTCTAGGTGGGAAGCTGGAGGAAAATGAAATGGTAAAGAAGGTACTAAGAACTCTTCCAAAAACTTATAGTGCTAAAGTTTCTGTTATTGAAGAAACTCAGGATTTGGATCATTATTCTAGGGATCAGATGTTTGGTACTTTAACTACTTTTGAGATAAGAGAATTTGGTCAAGATGATTCAAGAAAAGTAGAAAAGAATGAGGAATTAGATTCAGATGATTTTGACAAAATAGAAGTGAATTTTGTAAGTAGATTGAAAAAGGGCTCTGGAAAATACAGAGGTAAGTTACCTTTCAAATGTTTCAATTGTGGAAAGATAGGTCATTATGCTTCAAAATGTCCAGTAAAAATTTTAAATGACAAATGCAAGGATAACAAAGTTAAAGTAATCAAGAGGAGTTATAATGTTAAAGAATATTCTAGCATATCTGATGATGAGTCTGACTATTTGGATGATGAAAGTGATGAATTCTTGTTCATGGCTTTGAATGTTGGAACTAATTCTACTGATTCTGAAAGATGTATGAAGGAAATTGCTCTGGAAATAGAGCACAATATCAAAGGAGCTTTGGTAACTACTTTTCATGCAAGAGAAGAAGAGAACTACTAGTTAATTGATAGTGGGTGTTCAAATCATATGACAGGTGATAAGAATAAGTTTGTTAAGCTTGAGAAGTTTGATGGAGGTTTTGTTAAGTTTGGAGATGATGCATCTGCTAAGATCTGTGGAAAAGGTTCAATCAATTTTGATGGCAAGAACAATATAGATGATGTTATTTATGTCAAGGGTCTCCAGCATAATCTTCTAAGTGTAGGAAAAATGTGTAGAAGAGAATATAACCTTGTGTTTCAGGATGGTGGCTGTGAAATCAGAAAAGAAAACTCTAGAACTTTGGTTGCATAGCAGGAACAAGGACAAAAGGAAATGTATATCAACTCAAAGGTGCTAATGGTATGTGCTTTATTACTCAAATTAATGAAAGCTGGCTGTAGCATAGAATAATGTGTCACATCAATTTTGATAGCCTAGTAAGGATTAGCTCTACTCAAGCTGTGAGAGATCTGCTAAGAATTACAAATCCCATCAATGTAATTTGCAAGGGATGTTAGATTGGGAAGTAAACAGTGAAGAACTTCAAAATCAAAGAATATTCTACCACAGGACCTCTAGAGTTGGTACATATAGATCTATGTGGACCCACAAGAACAAGAAGTTTCTAAGGTGACAGGTATTTCATGTTGTTAATTGATGATTACTCTATAATGACTTGGGTAACCTTTCTCAAGGAAAAATTAGAAGATGTAGATAAGTTTAAAGCATTTAAGGTTATGGTTAAAAATGAAATTGATCTAAAAATCAAGTGCTTGAGGTCTGACAGAGGTGGTGAGTTCACCTCCAATGAGTTTTACTACTTTTGTGAAGATCATGGAATAAAAAGGCATTTGTCAGTTCCTAGGACTCCTAAGCAAAATGGAGTTCTGGAAAGGAAGAATAGGAGAGTTCAAGAAGCAACAAGGACAATGTTGAAAGAAGCAAATCTACTGGATATCTATTGGAGAGAATCTATTCATACTATAGTCTACATACAAAGTAGAGTGCAAGTAAGGGTCAACAATTCAAAGACTCCATATGAACTATGGTATGGAAGAAATCCTACTATAAAATATTTTAGAATGTTTGGAAGCAAGTGCTACATTAGGAGAGATGAAGAAAATTTGGGAAAATTTGATACAAGATCGGATGAAGGAATCTTTCTTGGATATTCTACAAAGAGCAAGGCTTACAGGTGCTACAACAAGAGGCTAAAGAAGTTAGTTGAAAGTGCAAATGTCAAAGTGGATGAAGAACCACATCAAAGCTTAGTACTAATAGAAGGATATGAATCTGATGAGCTCCCTTGAAGAGAAGAAGAACGAGAAGAAAAGGAAAAGGAGATGCAAGTTGATGAAGAAGATGCTCCGGAAAGGGTTCCTAAGACTCCCAAGTATGTGCAAAAGAATCATTCTGAAGATCAAATAATTGGAGATAAGAACAAAGGTGTATTGACAAGAAGGAAACTTGCTATGGAAGATGGATAGGTAAATTTGTGCTTATTATCTAAAATAGAACCTAAAACAGTGACTAAAGCATGCAAAGATGAACACTGGATCAAAGCAATGAAAGAAGAATTGATGTAGATTGAGAAGAATGAGACTTGGGAAATTTTCCCAAGACTGGTAGATAAAAATGTAATAGGAACTAAATGGGTATTCTAGAACAAATTAAATAAGAATGGAGAAGTAGTCAGAAATAAGGTCAAGCTTGTGTGTAAACGCTACTCACAAGTGGAAGGAATAGACTATGAGGAAACATATGCTCTAGTGGCAAGAATAGAGGTCATTAGAATGTCCTTGGCCTTTGAAACTCATAAGGACTTCCATTTTTATTAGATGGATGTGAAATCTGCATTCCTGAATGGAGAGTTGGAGAAGAGGTATACATTGAGCAACCGAAAGGCTTTCAGTTTTTAGATGATCCAAATATTGTTTGCAAATTGAAGAAGGCATTGTATGGACTCAAACAAGCTCCAAGATCTTGGTATGCAAGATTGGATAGATATCTACTATAGTAGGGTTTCAAAAAGGGTACCGTAGATAGCAATTTGTACTTCAAAGTTGAAGAAGATAAAATCCTGATTGTGGAGGTATATGTCAAGATGATATAATCTTTGGAGGAAATGAAGGTATGTGCAAGAGATTTGCAGAAGAGATATAGAAAGAGTTTGAAATGTCAATGTGTGGGGAAATGAATTTCTTCCTCAGGTTACAAATCAGTAAATCAAAAAAAGGTATTTTCATTTCACAATAAAAGTATGTTAAGGAAATTTTGAAGAAGTTTGGAATGGAACACTCCAAACTGGTATGTAATCCCACAACTACTAGTTGTAAGTTAAGCAAAGATGATGAATCTCCTAAGGCTGATCAGAGAAAGTATAGATCAATGATTGGTTGACTGCTATAACTAACTACTACTAGAGAAGCTATCATGCATTTAGTTTGGCTTGTGGCTAGGTTCCAAGCAGATCCCAAAGAGTCACATGTTATAGCATTAAAAAGGATATTTAGATATTTGAAAGGCACTCTGGATTTTGTCTTATGGTATCCCAAGGATACTGATTTCTCTTTGAGTGCATATATAGATGCAGATTGGGTAGGTTGTATAGATGACAAAAGTACAAGTGGTGGTGCTTTCTTTCTTTGAAGCAGACTAGTCTCTTGGTTGAGTAAAAAGTAGGACTCAGTGTCATTATGTACTGCAGAGGCAGAGTACATTGCAACAACATCCTGCTACACACAGGTGTTATGGATGAAGTAGATATTGAAGGATATCAAAGTATCAAATGATGAACCTATTCCTATCTTATGTGATAATAGAAGTGCTATCAACATTTCAAAGAATCTGGTAATACACTCAATAATAAAGCATATTTCAATCCGGTATCACTTCTTAAGAGAGAAGGTTGTAGAGAATGAGGTGAAATTGGAGTATGTGCCCACTAAGGACCAAATTGCAGATATTTTTACAAAGGATCTTCCTGTAGACACCCAAAATTGACTCATTATCACTAGCATTCAAAGATTGCATTACACATCATCTGCATTTGTCTAACACACTTGAGCAACATCCCTAACACATCTATTTCTTCTATTAATTAAATAAATTTATATTTTTTTAATTAATTCATTAGCTATTTCCTCTAAGCTATAATTAAACAATCTTTAATTATTTAATTATCTTCATTCTATCTATTTTTAATTAAATAAATTTTATTTATTTAATTAATTTCTCTTATTATTTATCTCATGAGCCGACATGTGTGCATCTTTCATTTAAAAAATATAAGTGGTACTATATCCTTTATTTAATATCTTTCACATGTAGTACTTTTTTATGTACACAAGCACACATAAGCCCTATCTTCTCTCCACTTGTCATCTACACATTCACCTATGTCTATCATTCAATCTTAGCCATTCACATAGCCACCGAATCTCCACCGTTGATTGATTTTGGTTGAGTTCTATATAAACACCCTCTCATTCCATACTAGATCTATCCAGCATTCGTATAACGTCTACATTATCATCCTGAGCACATTGAGCACTTGAGTATTCATAGTATCCATTGAACTTATTATCATTATCATACTTCCATCATGGCAACTTTTATCTTCATAATTGTTCATTGTTGAAGAAGCAATCCACATCATAAACAAGGAATCACATAATCTAGGTGATATTGTGCTTGAATGGCATGCTTTTGGTTTCATTTGGATTAGATTGTTTGATGATGGTAGGGTTAGGTTTTCATGGCTATGCTTGATCTTATTAACCTGATATTTTACCTATCACACTTCCTAAGGATACTTTTGAGTATCTATGGCAGAAGTTAGGGGTTAATGCCCCTCATTCTTTTAATTAGATGCATAAGTGTGTGCATCTATCTGGGAAGCATTTCAAGATACATTCTTAGTCCTAGATTGATGTTGATGGCTACCTCTCAGGGGGAGTAAGTAGTGATACTATTGGTTAGTGTGCAGTTAGATGGAGCATATCTTATGACCCTAAGGGGGAGAGTGCAGAAATGTGAAAATAGTAGAGAGAGAGAAAGTACTTGCTGGTGTTACAAGTGTTACCCTTTGTAATTGATGTCAAAGGAGGAGAGAGTTAAAGTGGCTGAAAAACCATTGTGCAGGAAAATGTGTGAAGAGTAAGAGTTGGTCCAGTCAGGAGGAGTACTACTAAGCTGCTAATTGATTGCTTTAGGTCTTGATGGTTTTTCAGAAAGTTGGTGTTGCCATCAATGACAAAGGGGAAGATTGTTGGAAACTTGCTGGTGTTGTTGTTGATGTCAACCTCTAGCAGGTAGTTCACTTGGTTTCCAAATCCTTTTGAGAAAAATTGAATAAAAAGGTGTTATTAGTGTTGTGCTCTGCATTTCTTCATTGTTGAAGATATGCTTGTGCAGTTTGGAAGTGTTGATCAGAGGTGTTCAGAGGTGCTATATCTAGAGTTTCAGGTTCTGGATCGTGTGGTAGTGGAAGATGTGTTTGACAAAGTGTTTGCCTATGTAGAAGATTGTCTGGGAAAAATGAGATTGCTCCACATTTCTCCACATTGAGGTCTCTTGTTTTGTGGATCTAGAAACGTACTTAAATTGTTTTTATCTACCGTCCCTAGCAACCTCGAGTGCTGGATTGCTCCACGAGATCTGTGTTTATGTTGAAGATTAGTAATAGTGTAACCTGACGTGCATAATGAAGACATTCTTTGTTTTAGGTGGCTGCGACAGTGTTGCAGAAGATTCTGATCATGTTGAATATTTTGGGAAGGTGTGTGGATGTTGTAGAGTGGTTCTTTGTGGTCTACATGTTTTTTTGGACTTGGATAGGTATGGAGGTGATCACTTGTTGTGTTAGTTTAGGTTTGGCTGACCTAACCTAATAGCACTATTTATGGAGATACTTCGTGGTTTGTGGATGTGATGAGCAACATGGTGATATAGATTTGAGTCCTAGTTAACCCTTGACATGGTCTACCTTCACTTCTTTCCACCATGGAAGTGTTTTTTGCCAACCTATTTCAGTGTTGCACATTTGAGGTGCACACATTTCATTAAGACCGACCTAGTTGAGATTGTTTTATGTCATGGATGGTATAAAAGCAAGATGAAGTTCAATGGAGCAAAGTAGATAAGATGATGCAAATGTGAATCAAGGGAAGTGAGTTGAGTGCAAGCTTAAATTCTTATGACTCCCAGATGCAGTGATTAGAAGGTGTCTACATTTTAGTTTGCTTGAAGTTGTTGGAGGTAGTCAGCTAAAGGTTGTGGATGGCAAGAAGTTGTAGTGGTGGATCTCTCCTATTGCTTTGAGATAGTGAATCACTTTACAATAGTCCTCTTCTATTCTTCTCTCTTTTAGATAGTGAGTCCTTTTGGGTAGTGAGCCCTTGGTAGTGAACCTTTCTTTTGGGAAGTGAGCCCTTGGCAATGAGCCTTCTTGTATTTAATGTTGCTATTCATAAATATGTGAGTTAATTCTCACTGTGGTTTTTCCCTTCTTGGGTTTTCCACGTAAATCTGGCATTCTTATGTGTTTGCATTAATGCTTCATATGTTTACATTCTACTAATGCATAATAAGAGTTTGAATATTGGAATAGCATTGAGGGTTTAATGTTTTATTGTACAACTGATTCACCCCCACTCTTAATTGTCCTATGCATTCTAACACTCCCCCCATCACCTAGTTAGGGTAGTATCATTGTTTAATCATGTCTTCTCTTTGTGTATGCCTTGTGTACTACATGATTGCATTCATGCCTTCTCCATGTATTACATTCCTTTTTACTGTATTCTTCATGTATTGCGTGCTTTTTACTGTATTCTTTGTGTTTTGTGTGACTGTCAAGTGTTTTCTTATGTTTGCCTAAGCTTGGGGGCTAGAAATGGTTCTTAAAACTTAGGGTGTGTCTTCACTCTAATGTTTAATGTGTTTGATATGCTTTGATCATACTTTAATGCATGTACTAATTGAAAGATCATATGCACATTAAAGTGGGTTCTAAATGTTATGGAGTAAAAAGTGGACACGTCTTTTTACCTCCTTGTTTAGCTCCTAGGTCCCTGTGATTACATATACATTATAAATATTCAACCCGATGCAAAATTCCTCAAAATCAATGTAAATTAGGAACAAGGGGCCCATATTTTACCTTACCCTAGACCAAAAAGGAGCCTTAAGACTTGGGTGCCCATGCCCAAGTCTTCACTAATTGGTCAAGGTAAATTTAAATGTATGTCATTTTAGGACCTTTAAAAAGGTTTCTCCTAGTTGGCTCTTTTGGTTTAATTTGACAAATGTTAGCCAAAAAGCATATATAAATGTGTTTTTGAATTCATTATGAACCTAGATAGAGATAGCCAACTTGAAGCATTGGCGTAAAGAGCATTCAAAGCATTTATTGTGATTCTAGAGAAGATTTGTATTAGAATTGTGTGTGTTGTAGGTTTGAAGTTATCATCTATATCTCCTTATGAGTTGAAGAGCCTTCATCCTCCTAAGGGTTTTATCACATAGGTGATATCATTGTTGTTCATTATCATTTGATTTCATCATATTGATTTTGTGTTTAGCCTCTGCCTTGCAAGGGCATGCTCTTTTTATCTAGCAACGGTGTTGGGAAGCTTGAATGCTATCCCAAGATTTGACTGAGATAAGTCCCTAAACACCATAACCCCCAAACCCCTTCTCTTCTTCTTGTGTGCAGGTTACAAGTGTGAGATCCAAAAACTATGAAGATGCAGGATGACTAAGCAAGGATCAGGGTTTTAGGATCTGACAATAGTTTGGGAATATTATTCTGTGCAAGACTTGGGCACTAGCACCCTAGTCTTTCTACCCCAACAAACTTCAAATCTAGCATCAGGGTAGCCTCCACAACATTTCTCCATTTTACAGTTTCTAAAGATTCAACCTTTTAGGACTTGGGTACCCCCAAAATAGTCCTTCAACATCTCTGCTTCTGGGACACAGGTTCTATCATCTTCCTGATCCTTCCTGTACAATTAGTTTCTATAGATTTGTTGTACATTTCTGTTATAATCAGATCATCATAGAACTAGGGTTTGTTACATCATTTACCTAGGGTTTGGTAGAAAGGTTTGATTAAATCTAATCTTTCCATAGCACTCCTGAGTACAAGATTTGTAGCTAAGTCCACCTCCTTTTGGTAGTAATTTTGCTCGGTCTTGTCCATGAATGTTATTTTGAAAGAAGGTTTGATCTCGTGTGCATGCTAGTCTCATCATTCACCTTTTTCATACATAACATGACCTATCCTCTTCCTTTAGATTTGGAGAAGTGTTATGGGCATGGATTCAAAATTCTTTCTAAACAAGAATACAATTGAAATGGGTTAGGATGCAAAGAACAAGGAATTAATGAACCTGTGGAACCAACACCACACTTGTCTAAAGTAGGTTTAGGTTTCTGATCTTCTCCTACATTCTCTCCACCATCTTTACAACAATGAGGGTTACTTCCTACTCCACATAAATCTTCTCTTCTATCTCAACAAGAGTGTATGTTGCCAAGTCTACTCAAATACTGCTTAATCACTCTTTCTACTCCAACACATAAAAGATTAAACAAAATAATCATTCATCATGCCTCATTATTGTACATATCATCAATCACTTGGCCATTCTACTAAGGAATGTCGAGTCTTGGGTGACAAAACTCAACAACTTTGTAAAAGGTTTGGCTCTATCACTTCTCTCCATGCTTGATGTAGTCCCTAGAGCGGCTTTTACTTTATCCATTTTATAATAATCAAGCTGGGGGAGGACAATTTGTTATAGACCACCTCGCAAGTGTGGTCTCTCCCTCTCATTTGTATTATGTTTGTATGTATTGTTATCCCATATTGTGATGTTGTGGTTCTCCCTTGACACCCTTGTTAGCACAAAGGTACAAGGAGTAAGAATGTGTTGTGTCATTCCTCTCTATGTATCTTTATTCTTCTATATGTCATGATATACAATTGTGTTATTTTTCTTGGATGATCTAGCATCCTTTCTTGATTCAATTTATGTGTACTCTACTTTCATGTGATCTTTCCTCCATCATCTTTGTAAGTTATGATGTTCTATGTATGTGGCACCTTGTTGCAATGCTCGATCTCATACCATGACTACACAAGTGATTGTGTATCATGCCTGTAAGCATTGCCTTGGTTTGCTCATCCTCGGGGCAACCCCTTGTCGTGATATAGCTTTCGAAAAACATATCATTTGGGCATGTGCTTTTAGAAAGCTCTTGTGCCTATTTTATATTTCTTCCTCACTCTAACTTAAAGGCAATTGCTCCCTGATGGAGTTAGCAATCACTTTACAGTGGGGGCATACATCATGTTATGAGCATTAGTCTCATTTTTCTACCAAAACACTTGTTGATTACTTTTTGGAAAGGATTGTTCTACACTTAGAAATAAGATCTTGAGTCTATCTTTTTGAAGCTCCTTGTATGTTTGGAAGAAGGGTTGCACCACCAACTAGAGTTTGGTAGTAAGGTCGCTTCGCCTTCTTATTCTACAAGGCTTCATGTAATTCCTCTTGTGGGATGTAGTTTGTGTATTCCCTTGAGTATAAACACCTCTCTTTAGATAGATTATGTGTATGATGTGTTTGTATCCTCTTGTGCTTCTCATTTCTAACTAACCCCTTAGCATTCTTCTTATCACATCTTGGGGAATGATACATGGTGATTGAGACAACCCTTTAGATTGAGGTCTCTTTTGTCATGCTGCCCTGTGGTCTTTTGTTATGTGCTTTTTGTGCTTTGATGTTGTTGGTTGACAAATTTGCCACCTAACTCTATATACTCACGCCTGAACAAGTGACAAATGTAATCAACAGTTAAGCCCAATATATTGGTATTTTACATAGGCTCTCTACTTATTTAACAAGGTGTAGCTGCCTTCTACAGATATTCTGAGGAATTTAAACTTGAGATTGCTTTTAACCAGAAAGCAAGATAAAGGCAACACTTTTAACCATAAATCTATAAAGGTGAATCTACAACTCTAACTCTAACCCTAGAAGTTCACAGATTTTGACATCACAACATATATTGTAGATACTATACATACACAAGAATTCACCACCTTAAATGAAATATCAACAGATAGATTATTCGAAGTAGTGAGCAAGATTTAATAACATCCAACCACTAGGACACATCAATACTATTAACATTAGTAGAAGTACATTCAACCTAAGAAGAACATGAACTCAAATAATCACAACACAAATTCCATGATCATCCAAATCTCCACTATATTAACTATATTGCATATATCATAGAAGCTAAACAACAAAATTTAACTATCACCCTTTTCATAAATAAAGTTTTGCAAAAGATCCATAATTTGACCAGACATTTAGAATATATAGCTAGGCCAAACCATAATTGTCTACAAAACCATAACGACTTCTTGAAATAGCCGATTAAAAGATTGTTTAAACAATAATAATAAAGGGCCCTCCAAAGCCAATAGTTTTAGAGAAAGTAAGAGATAACTTAAAAGCATGAAATTAAAATCAATTCAAGATTTGTAAGTCCCTATTGCCATCGTCCACTTCATCCATTTCTTCATCTTCCCTCAACTGTCCACCTTCTCAAATGACACTTTGTGCAATTTGGGGTACCTGTGCTTGCAATCTAGCTTTGTATGCTCTGTATTTGTCAATAACAGGTGTTAATTCCATGCCAGGTGGAATTTCAATCATGCTGATGTGATGCTTCCTTTTCATGATAGCCCGGTTGGAGTCAGTTAGTTTCTGATACACTTCCTCGATGCTATTTTTGCAAGTGCTAATGTAAGCTGCCATCTTAGAAAGCCTACCCAATGACTCCCATGTAATTGCACTATAGTTTACTGTCTCCTTTGTCAACACCCTCTTGAAATTTTGTTTGATCACCTTGACATCCAACAATTTTTCATCATCAGATCCATTGGCCTTGATGATGATTGTTAGTCATAACAACATGCATAAAAATTTGCACAACAAACCTTTATTATCTTGAAAAGTATGATCAATTTGGAATGAATTGATGACTCCAAGTCTCTGTTGATCACGTCATGATCGTCTGACGTTACTCAGAGGTTGATGTGACATGCTATTTTCCATTCAAAGGGGCCTTACATTGTTCTGATATCATGAATTGATGTATACACATTCATTTCTATACTTGCTTCCTATTAATCTCTTCACAAACAAGGTCATTTATACTATACTCAATAGGTGATGATCATATTTGTAAGTTTGATCAATTCTTCTAAACATCAACTATCATGAACTGATTATACTCTTGCACTTATGGATTTATGTAAGTAGTGTGCCTTTAAGCTGATATTTGTAAGATTACTGTTATCATTTATGTGTATTTACATGAGATTTTCAATTTTACATGCAGATTTACTCAAACATGCTATACATATTCGATTTCCTTCGAGATGTCAGCATATTTATGTGTTTTTGCTTAAAATTGTCTATATATTTGCAATTATGGAAGTGATTGTAATGAAATTAAGGAAAATTGAAAGAATGCTTTTTAAATTTAATGAACCTTTAGCTATTGATTCACATACATTCCAGATACTTTCATGAAGAGAAGAAACCAAACCATAATTTCACCAGGATGTTCTACAGCTAGGTATGGTTGATGCTAACTTCAAAGGAACAAAGAATGAAAACAACACATACAGACTGATAAGCACTCCAAGGGACGCAGTTAATCAATGCATATATCTAGAATTCATCCACTAATTACTCAAGCTTTACGATTATTTGTAATCAAAATAGTTTCTCTTTCATTAGGTATGCAAAATACATGTACATTCATAATGAGCTTTGAAATTAGTCCTGAGAACTGCAGCAATCTAAATTCAATTAAGTTTCCAATAACATACAATAAGCACTCCATCTCCTTTTATAGGATGAGAAGAGGAGACGGCTACATTGATCCAATGATGAAGATTTGTCTATCTAAATCTATGATCAATATCTCTTGTGACTGGGTCAACACATGATGATGTGGCACAAGTTTCCAACTGGCAACCATCTGGTAGAGCTTGATCATTCTTTTGTCTTGTCATGCCTATGACATTGTCATCATGCATCTCTATTTACTCTTCTTCTCCATCTTTTCATTAGCATCTTCTTCTTCTTCTTCTTCATCCTCATCTTTGTCATCTTCTTCATCTTGATCATGAGGGTCACTTCTTATATATACATTGATTATGCCCCTGACAGACTCATATGCTAGTGATATTCTTTCAACTTCTCCTCCATCTTGGATCCAAGCTTTCACTATAGCATGTTTCTGGGATTGAAATTTTTCCTACAAAGCAATCCATTTTCTCTTTCTGTTATTTAATCTCTCATTGTATGTTTCTACCTTGGTCTTCATTCTCATAGCCTTATTGATTACATCCTCTGTCAAATGATCAAGAGGGTCATATGTTGCCTACTTGAAGTTATCATGGAAAGCTTGGATTGCAAAGTCAACATCCTGATTCTCTATCTTTCCTTCCATATTACCTTCCAGGGCCTCCAAAACATTTATTTCATTTGCCATTAGGTGGTGTATCTTAACACTGATATCCCTAAGTTTGATGTTGTATTTCTTTAGGATATCACTCTCAAATTTGGTATCTTCATACCATAGGATCAACAATTGGGCAATATTGTTATCTAGCACCTTATTATCTATGAGTACCTGCACATCTATGCGCCTCATTTCAGCTAAGGCATCCAGGTGTTTCTCCAATTTGAATGACCTTCTTCCAACCTCATTTTGTATTTTGTCCACCCTGCTCTTTAGTGTACTAAACGAGTCCCAATTTGTGAGGGAGGTTTTTATTACATTCTTAGCCTCAGAAATAAAAAGAATAAACCAGTTGTCCATCAAATGGGCCTTATGCTTCATGATATCTAACCCTGTTATCTCATCTTGAGATATGATGGTCAATGGGGTAGCTGTACTAGTGGGTATATGTTTAGGGTCAATTAACCCTTTTATGAATGGATGCAACTGAGTAATATGCTCTTTATGCACCCTATTCTTATCCTTTTTTTCTTTACACTTTATGTCAATAAATCAATGATATCTTTGGCCTCCTGGAGTTCCTTCTCCTCTGTAGCAAAGCCTAGATCAACACTAGTTACCTAGAATTCATCAATATTTATTTTTCCTTTCTCCTTATCTACCATTGGGAATGCTACCTGAGCTATCCTCCTACCTGTAGTAGGATCTCTTCTTATTGCAGATGTAGGCCTGGCCTTTCTCTTAGGCTTCATCATATCCTTTGAAAACAATGTAGATACATGAAATTCCTGGACTTCATCAATCTATTGTAGGCTTATTTCTCGTTGCAACCAATATGGAACATCACCCTTGGGTCTTTGTTGATCAATTTGCTTAGTGTGAACATTATGAGATTCTGTGTTCTACTCTACCCTTAGTGGTGAATTTTCTTTCCTTGGTTCCTCCTCATGCACTTTCTCATGAGGGATCTCCTACTGAGGGATCTCTTGTTGTTGGGGAGACTCTTGTTGTGCATTTACATCTTGCTTAGTATTCTATTGCAGTTTTTCTTCATGAGGATTTGGACACTTTAATCTTGACTATCTTGTGGCACTTATTCTTCATGGGAAGACTGTACATTTGGATCAGCTTTACCCTGTTGATCACCCTGATCCTCATCAGTGGCTTGAATCCTCTTAATTATTCTATCTAGGTGATAACCCTTGGTCATATCTTCTGGTTCCCTTGGCTAGCTACCACCTTGTGGTAGATTCTGCTCCTCATCTTTTGATGTATCTATTTTTTTAGAGCTTTGTGTCTTTTCATTTTCTTTTTCTTTTAGTTCTCTTTTGGGTGTTGGTGTTGGGTTATTACCCTAATCTATATTTTTATCAGGCACCTCCTCATTCTGATTGTCACTTTTATCAGGTATCTCCTGTTCACCCTCCTTCTCTACATTGATTTCTACCTTCTCTTGCTCTAGACATATAGTGTTTTGGTCTTCATCTTGATCAGACACCTTCATATCAGCCTCTCTCTCTATACTGGTCTCTATCTTTTGTGGCTCCAGAGGTAGATCATTATCTCTACCTTGGTCTTCATCAACCAAGTAGGATAAGTCAATTATAGCAGGGCTGGTGACTTGATCAACCAGATTGGTCAATCCTATCTGTTGAGCTACCTCTTTAGGATTCCCTCTTCAATTTCTTTCCTTTCCACCCCCTCTTGATAGGTCTCTTTCTGAACTACTGGAGTGCCAAAGGGGGTCATCCTTGTGTTAGCTACCAAGGTCTCCATGCTTTGAGTAGATACATCCTGAACTACCTCATCATCAGACATGTTTATTGTATCATCAAGTGAAAGAGGCAACTCTTTCCTTGTCCTACGTCTCTCTTCTCTTTGTTCTTCTGCTTTCTCAGTTTTGAACTAGATAATGTCTAGGATGGGGACCTCATGTTGCATGTACTTCATAATACCTTGACCACCTGGACCCTTCAATAAAATGGGATTAATGTTTACAGTCCCCCTCATTGTGGTCTTTTGTTTTCTCTAGGGTGGTGTCTGTTGCACCTTCTTCCTTTTCTTCTTGATCAGTAGATCATCATCTAGAGTCTCTTCTTCTTCCTCTATCTTAACAGGGGTAGGCTTTGGGGTGTTCTTCTTTTGTCTGGTAGGCGTAGGAGGTGATGCAGCAGCTGATGTGGAGGCTACATCACCTTTTAATTGGGATCTTCTGATGATCACCCCTCTAAGTGGTTGAGCTCCTTTCTTATTTTTGCTTAGTTGTTGCTTCTCTTCCTCAGGTGGTTCTCATTCTCCATTTGACTATCTTTTCTCTTTGAGAAAGTCATCATATTCTTCTTCAGACAATTCTTGTCTTTTCCTCTTATTGTCTATGGTAAGGGCTACACCCCTCCTCTTTAATTTGTTTACCTTAGTATCTACCCAACTTTGGGTCAGCTAGATAACCTTTTGCATTATTTGGTCCAGTGAGATCACCGTAGGCCGACTCAAGTCAGGGGCTGATATGGTTTCATTATACACCTTCTTGTCCTCATGTTCACTAGACATTATCTTGCCATCATCATTGTGCAACTAAGTGGGCATTGATACACAATCAAAGGTACGTATTTGGTTGAGGGTGAGTCTCTGGTAGCTTCTTCTTCTCACTTCTACCTCATCATCACAGTCCCCCCAATAATCTTCTAAATGCTTTTGATGTATGGGCTTCCCAAGTAATGTGTGCATCCTACCATATGGGTCATATGACCTAGCCAATGGAAATGGCTGCAGGTGCATCAACTTTAGTCCTCCTTTAACATCTTTGATACTTTCCCTATCTGGGCATATATACCAGCCTATGAAAATTAGAAACAACAGAGGGGGAATCTTTTCTTCTCAATGTGAGCCACTACTACAGGAAAAATTTGTCTGGCAAATTCCATCAAAACGGCCATATCAGTTGGGTACCTGGGCAGCATGAGAGGTTTCCCATCAAATCCTTCCATCCTTTTATAGGGAAATATAGGGAATTGGATGAACCAAGCCCCATATTTGTAGATGACAGCTTGTGCCTCCACTTATTCTCTTCAATTTGTCTTCTTCCATGGACCTAACCAGATGCATGGAGAAGGAATCATTCACTAACTTATAATTTTTGAGAGACTCTCTCCTCTTCAACTATGGGTAGTGTTCCTAGATATTCACATCTCTAGGGCTATTTCCAGCCCATCCTACTGTTTGTAACCCATTGAAGGTCCCTTTAAAGGCACAGACATATACCACATAAGAAGTCATATGAAACATGCACATCTTTCTTCCCAGTTTCTTCATGCCTACATCTAGGCTATCACTTATGGTTTTAGCCCAAAAGGGCTTGTCATCTAAATATTCCATGATCCAAATAATTCCATACATCTAATTTTTGTAGTCTCTAGCATGTTGCCTTCCTGTCATTCTGCTAAGCAGGACCATCATGTATTGGTACTCTTCAACAAAATCTAACTTAAAGAGGTATACAGGCAATTTGGCTAAGGCTTTGTATGTACTACTCTTAGATCTCCACTAACACATGACCCTCCTAGCCTCCTTCTGATTACTATGGTATTTCCTTTTCCAATTTTCTTAGGCTCAATCTAACCACATTAGGTCCTATAGGCAAATTAAACATAGAGGTAATGCATGTGATTGAGAAATTAGCATATACCCTACCATGTTTTTCCACTTTCCTAGTTTTAGGGTTATAATTTATTGCACATTCTATTACTAACTCAGGAGTCTCCATAGCATAAGGAAATCCAACATCATTCCACATCTCTGATGTGTATTTGCTCTGAATAAGAGGGTTTCCATCTCCCTTATCTAGCTTTCTGGTCCACGCATCCAGATCAGTGTTTCCCTAGTGAGTATCATTGACCATTCTATACCTGAACCCCATCCCCTCGGGCTATACGAACATAGGTTTCAAAAAATCTACATCAGATCTCTTCTTTCTGATATCCATTAGATCCTACAATTAAACATTTGTGTCTTACCTTAACATGTCATATGCAGTAAGGTTTAGGAATCATATGCATTGCATGAGAACAAATCTATTATTCTATTTTATCCTAAGCAATCATTTTCAATTAACTCGGTAAAGTTTTTTTTACCTCATGATTCACCATAAACAACAAAAGGAGGGTTTAACTATTACATACCTGACAATTGCTTTCCTCTTTTACTGTATGACTGATAATGGTATGAATGCAATCATGTTGAATTCTCCAACCTCCATTTTGTTTGAGTGCAGGTGCGTTCCGTTGCAGGTCATGGTGATGCTTGGATCTCTCTGAACTCTATAATTCTAATTTAATCATAGGGTAAATGTAAAAATAAACCCCAAAAATTGCTTTTAACCAATAAATAAGGCAAATTAGGGCGTGGTTAGTGTCTTTTGTTTAATTCCATCGATCAATAGATGATGTCTGTGGATGGTTGACAAGTGGCGAGTAGGTATTTGAACTTTTGAAGGTTTAACCTACCATTAGGTTTGCATTTAATGTCGAGGGTGATCTCTGCAAAGATCAAGGATATTTAAAAATATGACCGACATTAGACACACGAGGGTGACATCATCATGGCTATGGTCAACCTTTGACCAATGAGTGAGATCGGGTCATATAAGCATTCGCTAATAACCTAGGAAAATTCATGTCTCAATGTGACCTAGGGAGGTGCCACATGGTACTTTGGATTGGTCATTGGGAACACTAGGTATCTAGGGTCATCTAAGGCAATGTCAAGGATATTAGAAATATCTGGGTTTTTCAACATTAGGAAATATCACCTTACTCGGGAATGTAATGTGATGTTAGCGTTCTATAAGCCTTTGAAACCTCTTAAAAGAATGACATCATTGTCATATTTATCAAGGTCATGGATATTTCAAAATGTGACCTTTGCGGGCCTGGATCATGATGATGTCATTCTCATGTCATGTTTTCTTTGTATCAGGTTGGGGTGATGTCATCATCATATTGAGAAATATGGCGGATGTTAGGAATATGACCTTTCGACCACTGGGCACTACTGATGACATGATCATCATGTTGAGTTCTTTATAAGTCAGGAAAAGAAGACATCACTGTCATGTTTTGCGAAAGGGTGATATTTTGTAACATGACGGATTTTCAAAAATGTGACCCTATGGAAATATGACTGTGACTTGACAAGTATATACTATTTCGCACTTAACTTTGACATTCGTATATCAGGGAACATGTGGATATCAGGTGATCTTAGTATGTCATGGTCATCTTAATGAAAATGACTGATATTTGGGAATGTGACCCTACGAACAATATCTAGTTTGACCTAACTTTGACTTAGCATAATTTTCTATCTTTGAACAATATCAGGGTGATCCAGAAAGTAAACCTACTTAAAATTTTGCACTCTTCCAAATCATGATGTTTGTGATGGCAAATCCTGACTTTGACAACTGACTCTCTCTTTTGTGAAGCATATGCATGTGCAAGGGTTATATACTTAACCGACTTTTACCAAACCGCCCAAAGCAAGAAAGCAAACAAGCAAAAGCAAAAAGTTGGGTCCCTATTTTGCTAAGGCAAAATGAGGCATGTTGTGTAACCACACAACAACTTGCCACCAAAGAAATCAACCAAATTCAAATGATTCAAGTGATGAGGTCACATTAAAACATACCATCATAACTCTCTCTAAGCTTAAGTATCATGACCTTTCGAAAATGATATCATGTTTATAAGTGCAACAATGGTGATAAGGGATCATGTGTGTACATATGATTAATAATCCTCATCTTGAAAGTAAGTTGAAGGCACTAATAACCAGTGTTAAGCTACATATTTTGGGTTCATCCCTCATAGCCAACCAGGATAGAGCCTTGTTGCCAATAGGCATCCATAGCCCTGACAAGGTTATCTTTACAATCCCCATAAGTAGAGCCCCACTACTAGTAGGCATCTATAGCCTTGGTAGAGTTACTTAGATGGCCTAATTTTATCCTCTTTGGATTTTCAATATACTTCTTTTTTTATTCATATGATATCATCATGTAAGCTCAATATGCAAGGTGTGGTCACTTGTTGCTTTAGGTTGGAGATTGTAATGGTAGCAAGGGTGACCCTTTGGATTTTTCACTTAACACCTATACTAATGTATTCAACAAACCCAAGGTTGTTAGGTGACTCATCGTGAAAATCTCCTTAATCAAGAAAAGGCATCACTGATGAAAAGGATATCATAGACCTGATCAAGGATACTTCTCAAAATGAGTCACAACCTATGCAAGAATTTGTTCTCATCACTTGAATCCTAACAATTTTGTTAGTTTATCTAGATGATAAGGTGCATCATATTGACTAAGCAAAACAAAACTCAACAACAACAAGCAAACAAGCAAACACACAAAGCAAAACTATACAAACAACTATACAATATATACACTATAATACAAATGACTTACATGACCCTATTTAAGCTTGAAAGTAATGTTTGAGGAACTGTCCATTGACTGGTAATGAGACATCCTCACCTATTAGAGTCTTAAGTCTATAGGTACTATGTCCTAGGATCTCCAAAATTTCAAAAGGACCTATCCAAAGTTTGTCAAATTTCCCATGGTCACATTTCTTTTCATGTACTTTGTCCCATGTGAGGACTAAATCTGAAGTGCTAAAGGATTTTATTCTGGCTCTCTTATCAAACCAGTGTTTGACAATAGCCTGATGTTTAGCAAACTGATCAATTGCTCTATCTCTTTTTTCTTCTAGGTGCATGAGTTGAAGTAGTCTAACTTCTTGTTTATTATCTATGCCTAGATACTCTTGTGTAAACTGCAATGTGGGGATCTTCAAGTTAATAGGGAGCATAGGATCCACCCCATACACTAATTGGTAGGGAGAGTTTCCTAATGCAATGTTCATCCTGGTTCTGTCTACCCACAAGGCATACTTTAGTAGGGTATTCCATTCCCTAGGGTTCTTCTATATCCATTTCTTTATGATATTCAGTAAGTTCTTATTTGTTGACTCTGCTAAGCCATTCCCTTGGGGATAATAATTTGAAGAGAATTTTAAGATAATTCCATGATCAAAAGCCCAACTAGATAGTTTTAATGATGTAAAGGCAGGTCCATTATCACATACTAGAGCATATGGAACACCATACCTGGTCACTATGTTGTTTTCCAAGAACTAGATCACATCTTCTGGGTTGCAGGTCTTACTACTAACTGCTTCAGTCCATCTGGGGCAATAATCAGTGATTGTTAGGAAATACCTATGGCCTGAAGATGATGGAGGATTGATGGGTCATATGAATTCCATGGCCCATTGAGCAAATGGGCGCATCTCCATCATTGGCTGTAAGGGTTGGGCAGCATATCTTTCTCTGCTAGCAAAAACCTGACAAGTATGACAATATTTAATATGTTGAACAGTGTCTTTAAAAATAGTAGGCCAATAATATCCTACCCTCAGGATAGCATGCCCAGAAGCCAAGTGAGATCCATGTGCAGTTCCAAACTTATCATGTAACTCAGCCAAAACTATGTCAGCTTCATGTCTATCTAGGCATCTAAGATATATTCCTTCATAGTTTCTCCTGAAAAGGATTACTCCTTTGATCATATACTTTGTGACCTTATTTTTAAAGCTCTTCTCTGTGAAGCTTGAAATTTTGATGGGCATCTTCCAGTGATCAGGATGTGTCTGATATCATAATACCAATCTTTATCTTCTTTGGAATTAACCACATATTGTTGACTCATAATGTTAGGATTAGTCTCAAAAATCATCTGGCTCAAGGCTTGTCCTCTTACCAACTTCATGGGTGTTATATTCATATCATATTCTTGGAACACTATTATCCATTTGGCTCTCTTTTCACCTGGCTCACTTTGCATCAGGAGCATTTTTACTGCTGCATCTGGTACTACAGTAATGATCTTACTTCTTAGAATGTAATGTCTAAATTTCTTAACTACTCAGACTAGAGCAAGAGCTTGTCTCTCAACATCCATATATCTAAGCTCTGCATCTTTGAATGGGCAACTCATGAAAGTTATAGGTTTCTCTTCTTTAGCTTCATTTCTTTGTGTCAATACTGCTGCACAAGTATGTTATGAAGCAAATGACTAAATATAGAAATCTCTTGTATAATTAGGACTGATTAGAATAGGTGCATCTAAAATGGCCTTCTTGATGTCCTCAAATGTAGCCTTGACTTTAGGAGTCCATTCAATTTTAGCATCCTTCTTGAGCATTGCATTAAGTGGTCTAACAATCTCTGTGAACCCAGTGATAAACTTTCTAACAAAATTTATCTTACCAAAGTAGGATTTAAGCTCTTTCTTACTTCCAAGTAGTTGTAGCTTCATGATAGATTCTACCCTAGCAGGGTCAATGGTGATCCCATTTTCTGATATTAGGTGACCTAATAACTTACCTATGGTTACTCCGAATATGCATTTCTTGGGATTGAGTGAAATACCATAATGTTCACACTTTTTGAGTACCTTCCTGAGGTCTTCAATATGATCACCCATTTTCTTTGAAAAGATGGTCAAGTCATCCATGTATATGACTATGCATTTGCCAACTAAGCCTCTGAAAGCTATATCCATTACACGCTGAAAGGTGGCTCCAACATTTATCAATCCAAAAGGCATGCATCTATAAGCAAATATTCCCCACTTGGTGGTGAATGCAATCTTCAATCTATCTATTTTATCTACCATCACTTGATTATACCCTAAGAAACCATCCAATAAGGACATCATATGAGCTCCATTTACTATTTGTAAGACTTCATCCAGTGAAGGCAAAGGATAATTGTCCTTTTCAGAAGCTCTGTTCAGATTTGTAAAGTCTACACATAGGCAGATGTCTCCATTCTTCTTTCTTCCAGGGACCATATTAGCCACCCAAGTTGAATGCCTGACTAGAATTATGATTCTGACATTAAGAAACTTCTTCACTTCTTCAAAGATGATGGGTTCTAACAAATCATTAACAGGTCTTTGCTTTTGTCTAAAAAGCTTGGCATCTAGTTTCAATGGTATAGTATGGGTGATAATTGAGGTATCATAAGTTTTCAGCTCATCGTAGGTCCAAGTGATAACATGGATGTAGTCCTTGAGTGCTTGTGTTATCCCTTCCATTTCTTCTTTTATACAAACCTCACTAATCAAGACATTTCTTACATCTTCCTTCTGTCCTATATTAATTGGCAAGTATTCTCCTCCATCAGTCTTTGGGAGATCTTTTTATTTCAACATACTGTGTAGGTCAAAAGCTCTTTCTAATTCTATCATCCCTTTGGGAATCTTATTGCTAGGTAGATCCATGATCTCTTCTTCTTCCCAGGTATGATTTTCTACATTCCTTTCATCTATGATTTGAGCATTAAATACATCTCTATTTGATATGAAATCTAAAATGTGTTGATCATCATCAAATACTTGGAGATTGGTGACATTATCTGGTATGGAAGGCACTGATACTAATTCAATTGAGAATCTCTTCAAACTAGAAATTGACAATGGTTCCAATGTGCTAGCAGCTTGCGCCAAGGCATCTGCTCTGTGATTCTATTCTCTAGGCACGTGGGTGATGTTGAAAGCATCAAATTATTCTATTAAATCCCACACCCTATGTCAGTATTTAGACAACTTCTTGTAGTTACAAGAGTATATACTTCTTACTTGTCTTACCACCAATTCTGAGTCTCCATAGACATATAGAATTTTCACTCTTTTCTTGAGAGAAAACAATAACCCATGAATTAAAGCTTCATATTTTGTCACATTGTTGGTACATGGGAATTGTAATCTATATGCTGCCAGGTAGGACTTTTTTGCTGGGTTGATAAGATCTATCCCTACTCCAGCTCCTTGTTTTGACTTTGATCCATCAAACCTAAGGATCCAAGGTTTATCTTCTGTCAAAGGCTTATCAGGACCTTCTCTTTTCTTTTTAGCTCTGGCGGCTGCACCACCTGATATCCATTTCAGTCTTTGTGACTCTTTGTCACTTTTGGTGAGTAATTTGTATCTAATACCTTTCCTCTTTTGATATCAGTGGTATCATCACTATCAGTGTTGATTTGTATTTTGATTTCCTTTTTCTTATCTTTAAACATGTTTCTACTGGTGGACAACTGATTCTTTGAATAAATCCTCTCTTGCTGTTAGATTCAGGACAGACAACTAAGAGGGGGGGTGAATCAGTTGTCTAAACTTTCTTACCAATAACACACTTAAAATCTTCTTAGTGATTTAGCAGCATATCAATAAATCAATCATGGAAACATAATGCATTCAATCAAGAGTAGAAACACATCAACACATAAGACACCAAGATTTTGACGTGGAAAACCCGGTTAAGGGAAAAATCACGGGGTGATTAACCCAAGATTGTATTCTCTGTTAGAAGAATAGAAAGAACAAAATGGCACATGCCAATTAGGGCTCACTACCTGAGCACACTCCTCACAAGAGGATCACTTCCTACAAGAGACACACTATCTACAAAGAAATAAGTATCACCTACTTGAACTGGAAAATAGCATCTTCACCATGCTTGAATCAATTCCATTTAAGTCCAATACTTCTGCTCTGCCTTTCGCTCTCCTCCTCACTACCACACACTCATCTCCACAAGGACACCCTTGAAATGACTTCACAATCCCTTATTTATACAAGACATCAACTTAGGAATGATCATCTAAGTCGGTAAACATCAACAAGAACATCCGTAGGATGTGTAACTCATCCAGTCGGCCAATCTCAGAAAAAACACCATCATCTAGAAGTTATTCCTCAATTGGGATCTCCAACTTCAATGTGGACCACCAACACGAACTGGACATGATCCAAAGACCTCCACAAGCTTGCCTGAATCACCAAGAACATCCAACCTTCATCTGCTTACTGAAATCCTTCTCCCCTTCATCCAGAACCTCAAGAACACAGTCTGTCATTACTATCATAAAGGAATAGATGCTTGCGGACCTTTAAACCATGAACCAATCCAGTTGATACTTCATAAAGACTTCCTCAACACTCCCTCATATCTGCAGAACAGGATACTACATTTCTGGATCTCACCGGACCTATCTATATCACTCTGACACCACTGAACATCTGTCGGAACCAGTTTTACTTGAGCAGCCACAACTTCTTCAGATCTTCATGCGGATCTCTAAAATCTCTACTGGACCACCTTAAGACACATATCTACAAACCCTTTAGACCGCATCCTCTGATCCTCATCCTATCTTGGACTTTTACCTTACTATCATCACTATTCTTCACTGTTCCTGATTGAGACTAATTTTCTCAATATCCTCAGCACACAGCTCATCCAATCCTTAGAATTAATGCAATAGGAGTATGTTGACATCAATGACAACACTGGTTAGGCCCATACTTGCAACAATCTCCCCCTTTGTCATTGATGGCAACATATGATGTGAAAAATTATTTTAACCATCAAGACAAGAACTTCTCCTCACTGTCACAATTCCCCCTATCAGCAACAACCATTCACATGTCTTCTCTCCCTTTACTACTCCCCCTTTGATTAGCAACCACTTGTTTTTCACATGTCTTCTCTCCCCCTTTGACATCAATGGCAAAGGGCACATACTTGCAATTCCACCACTTCAGAATCATACCTGCTGCTCCCCCTGAGTAGCAGCTCCCCATCATCAATCCAAACCACAAGATGTGTCTGTGATATCCACCGAGCTGATGCACATCAGTGCACCTTAGTTCATCACCGGAGGGGCAATAACCCCTAACTTCTCCCTAAGATACTCAAAAGAGTCCTTAGGTAGAGGTTTAGTAAAGATGTCTGCAATTTGATCCTTGGAAGGCACAAACTCCAATCTGACTTCATTCTTGTTCACTTGCTCTCTCAAAAAGTGAAACTTGATGGATATGTGTTTAGTTTTTAAATGCAACACTAGATTCTGAGATATATTTATTGCACTTGAATTATCACAGAAGATTGTGATAGGTTCCTCATACTCCACTTTGATATCTCTTAGCATCTGCTTCATCCACAAAACTTGAGTGTAACTACCTACTGCTGCAATATATTCTACTTTAGTTGTAGACAGAGATATTGCCTCTTGTTTCTTGCTTAGCCAAGAAACCAATCTCTTCCCCAAATAGAATGCTCCACCACTGGTACTCTTCCGGTCATCCACATCTCCTGCCCAATCCGCATCTGTATATGCATGAAGAGAGAAATCATGATCTCTAGGATACCATAGACCATACTCAACTGTCCCTTTTAGATATCTAAAAATCCTCTTGATTGTCGTGACATGAGATTCTCTAGGATCAGCCTGGAATCTAGCAACAAGACCAATAGCCTGCATAATGTCTAGTCTAGATTGAGTGAGATACAACAATCCTCCAATCATTGACCTATACTTTGTCTGATCAACCTTAGGAGAGTCATCATCTTTGCTCAATTTACATCTGGTTGCCATGGGAGTATTCATTGGTTTTGAGTCTTCCATCCCAAATTTCTTCAACAATTCTTTCACATATTTGGTCTGAGAAATGAAGATTTCTTTCTTTGTTTGAGTGATTTGCAGACCCAAGAAGAAATTCATTTCACCAAGCATGGACATCTCAAACTCACTTTTCATTTGATTTGCAAAAGTTTTACACATACTATCTCTACCTCCAAAAATGATATCATCAACAAACACTTCAACAATCAAGATGTTTTCATGATCAATTTTGAAATATAAATTACTGTTAGCAGTACCTTTGTTGAATCCAATCTTCAAAAGATGTTTATCCAATCTTTCATACTAGGCTTTTGGGGCTTGCTTCAGTCCATATAGTGCTTTCTTCAACTTGCAGACCATATCACCATGATCACACAATTGAAATCCATCCAGTTGCTCTATGTACACTTCTTCTTCCAAGTCACCATTCAGGAAGGCATACTTGACATCCATCTGATATACCTTGAAATCCTTGAAGGCAGCAAATGCAAGAAATAATCTGACTACTTCAATTCTTGCCACCGGAGCAAAAGTTTCTTCAAAATCAACTCCTTCTATTTGAGAGTAACCCTTGTAGACCAATTTGGCTTTATTTTTTATTACTTCACCAACTTCATTCAGTTTGTTCCGGAAGACCCATTTTGTTCCAATCACATTCTTGTTTCTAGGTCTGGGAACAAGATCCCAAGTGTGATTTTTCTTAATTTACATCAGGTCTTCCTCCATTGCTTTAGTCCAATTTTCATCATTGCAAGCTTCATTCACTGTCTTAGGTTCAATCTTTGAAATCAGAAAATACTCTTCTGAATCTTGAGCAATTCTCCTTCTTGTTTGTACTCCTTTGCTTTTGTCACCTAAGATCTGATCTTCAGAGTGGTTTAGTCTTACATACCTGGGAACTTTGGGAATTTCTTGCACTTCTGATTCTTGATCAGGCTCATTGAAACTCATCTCTTCTTCCTGATTTACCGGATTAGTTTGAATCTGACTTATAGGGGGGCTTGGGCTCCTTGAATTAGAACATCATTCTGATCATCTTCATCATATTCATAAAACCTTGAGGGTTTCTCAATTCCCTCATCAACCTTCACATTTGTACTTTCTATCATCTTTCTTAGTCTCTTGTTATAACACCGGTATGCTTTGCTTTGAGTAGAATATCCCAAGAATATTCCTTCATCACTTCTAGCATCAAACTTTCCTAGATCTTCATCTCTTTTAATGTAACATTTGCTACCAAAAATTCTAAAATACCTCACAGTAGGAGTGACGCCAAACCAAAGTTCATAAGGAGTCTTACCAGTATTACTTCTTATCTGAACTCGATTGAGAGTATAGACTGCAGTGCTGATAGCTTCTCTTCAATAGATCTGAGGAACATTTGCTTCCATCATCATGGTCCTAGATGCTTCCTGGATGGTCTAGTTCTTTCTCTCCACTACTCCATTCTGCTGTGGAGTCCTAGGAGCAGACAATTGTCTCTTTATTCCATGTTTCTCACAGAACTCTATGAACTCACTGGATGTGAATTCTCCACCTCTATCAGACCTCAAACATTTCAATTTTAATCCGGTTTCATTTTCTACCATAGCTTTGAATATTTTGAATTTCTCAAGAGCTTCTAATTTCTCTTTTAGAAAGGTTACCCACATCATCCGGGAATAGTCATCAATTAGTAACATGAAGTATCTATCACCTTGTACACTCCTGATTCTTGCCAGACCACAAAGATCAGTATGAACTAAGTCCAATAATCTGATAGAAGACAGTTTTTTACTTTTGAATGTGACTCTTCTTAGCTTACCCAACTGACATTCTTTGCACAAGCTATTAGTAGGTTTTACCAATTTTGGAAGATCTCTTACAGCCTGAGTATTGCTTATCTTGATGATATTATCAAAATTTACATGACACATCCTCCTATGCCATAACCAACTCTGATCAACTTGAACAAATAAGCAACTTTTACCAGTACTAACCAAGTGGAAGATATTACCTTTAGTTTGAGTACCGGATGCAATCTCTGTTTTGAAACTTTTAAAGATCTTGCATTTTCCATTCTTGAATCAGAGATCATAGCCTTTGTCCACCAACTGTCCAACACTGAGAAGATTGTGCATCAATCCTTCAACATATAGTACATTACCAGTTTTGTTCCTTCCATCAAAAGAAATAGTTCCTCTTCCTCTGATTCTACCAACGGAATTATCACCAAACTTTACCACTCCTCCTTCATACCTTTCCAAATCTATGAATTTGTTTGTCTCCTATCATATGGTGAGAGCATCCACTGTCAATGACCCAGTCATCCTTTTCTTCAACTTGGGTAGCCAGAGCTCTTTCTACAACTTTATGATTGACAGATACAGAGGATATTGGTTCTTCTTCCTTGATGGCAATAAACACCCATTCACTTCCGGATTTGTTCCCTATCTCTGATTCATCATCTGTTACTCCTTCATTATCATCATCTTCATGAACATAGTAATAATTCTTTTGGAACCTTGATCTATTAGGATTTGGCCTTGAAAATCTTTCCGGACATCTTGAGGCAGAATGACCAATCTTATTGCAGTTAAAACACTTAAAAGGCAATTTTCCTTCATACTTACCCGATCCTCTTGGCTGTCTTTTTGCAATAAGGGCTTCAAGTTGAGTAGCTTCAGCTTCTTCTTCTTCCAAGACTTTTCTTGCTTTTTCAGACCATGAAAGTTTCCTTGATGAGTTCTCTCCCAGATCAAACCTTTGTTTACCTTTTACAGAGACACTGGCTTTGAATGCAGATTCAGTCTTGGGGGGTCATCTCCAAACTCGATCATTTCAAATGTAGCCAATTTACCAGCCAATTGATCTCTTGTGACAGTTGTATGGGCTCTAAATTTTTCAATGGCAGCAACCTTGATTTTATAAGTAGGAAGGGATCTGAGAATTTTGCCAACAATCTCATTTTCATCCAAGACTCCACCAGCATTTCTAATTCCACAAACAAGCTCATTTACTCTTGGCATAAAAGTAGTGATATTTTCATCTTCTCTCATCTTCAGATTTTCAAATTTTCCTTTCAGATTTGTAACCTTGCACATTTGACATACTTGTCTCCTTCATGCAGAAGTTCCAGTTTTTCCCAAATCTCAAAAGCAGTTGGTAGGTCAACAACATTTGAAAGCTCTTAATTGGATAATGCACTTAGAAGAGCTTCTATAGTCCGCAGATTATTTTCAGCATCTATGATTTTAGTTGGGGATTTCAGGCCACCCTATGGAGGAGTGTACTTCGTTGAAGCCATGTTCTAGTACGGCATTCCCATACATTTAAAGTGACATGTCATGCAACTTTTCCAAAGATCAAAATTGGTTCCATCAAACTTCAGACTATACTTCTTGTAGGATGACATCCTGGATCTCCTCAAGCGGTTAAGCTCTTTTAGAGGAACTTAGCTCTGATACCAATTGTTAGATTCAGGACAGACAACTGAGAGGGGGGGTGAATTAGTTGTCTAAACTTTCTTACCAATAACAAACTTAAAATCTTCTTAGTGATTTAGCAGCATATCAATAAATCAATCATGGAAACATAATGCATTCAATCAAGAGCAGAAACACATCAACACATAAGACACCAAGATTTTGACGTGGAAAACCTGGTTAAGGGAAAAACCACAGGGTGATTAACCCAAGATTGTATTCTCTGTTAGAAGAATAGAAAGAACAAAATGGCACATGCCAATTAGGGCTCACTGCCCAAGCACACTCCTCACAAGAGGCTCACTGCCTACAAGAGACACACTGTCTACAAAGAAATAAGTATCACCTACTTGAACTAGAAAATAGCATCTTCACCATGCTTGAATCAATTCCATTTAAGTCCAATACTTCTGCTCTGCCTTTTGCTCTCCTCCTCACTACCACACACTCATCTCCACAAGGACACCCTTGAAATGAATTTGCAATCCCTTATTTATACAATACATCAACTTAGGAATGATCATCTAAGTCGGCAAACATCAACAAGAACATCCGCAGGATGTGTAACTCATCCGGTTGGCCAATCTCAGGAAAAACACCATCATCTAGAAGTTATTCCTCAATTGCGAGCTCCAACTTCAATGCGGACCACCAACACAAACTGGACACGATCCAAAGACCTCCACAAGCTTTCCTGAATCACCAAGAACATCCAAACTTCATCTGCTTACTGAAATCCTTCTCCCCTTCATCCAGAACCTCAAGAACATAGTCTGTGATTACTGTCATAAAGGAATAGATGCTTGCGGACCTTCAAACCATGAACCAATCGAGTTGATACTTCACAAAGACTTCCTCAACACTCCCTCAAATCCGTAGAATAGGATACTGCATTTCCGGATCTCACCGGACCTATCTATATCACTCTAACACCACTGAACATCTACCGGAACCAGTTTTACTTGAGTGGCCACAACTTCTTCAGATCTTCATGCGAACCTCTGAAATCTCTACTGGACCACCTTAAGACACATATCTACAAACCCTTTAAACTGCATCCTCTGATCCTCATCCTATCTTGGACTTTTACCTTACTGTCATCACTGTTCTTCACTGTTCCTGATTGAGACTAATTTTCTCAATATCCTCAGCACACAGCTCATCCAATCCTTATCATTAATGCAACAGGAGTATGTTGACATCAATGACAACACCGGTTAAGCCCATACTTGCAACATATGCATCCATAATGAGCATGTGGTTTCTGAATGTGGTGCTTCATACAACCTACACCATCCTTCAATTAAAACTTGATGTGGAGGAATCTCTTGCAACATAAGACTTTGAATCTGTTTTGACAAAAACTCTTCAAACTTTGTTAAATTACTCACTTTATCTTCATTAGACAACTCATAATCTGACTCAATCAAATAGTTGGTCCCTGGGGTGATATTATTTTTATCCCTAGAAGTACTCTCAATTTATATTAAGATCTCTTATGAATTATGAGTATGGATTTCATCCTGGTATGCATCTCCTTGTATACTTGCAGATGACGAACAAGAATCAACATCATTATAATTATATATATATTACTTATCTCAATTGATGACAATCCTCCCTCGCTACACACTCGTTCTAGATTTATCATGTCCAGGCAAGCATCACATGTTTTCTCTTAATGTGGTTCATCATGTAACCTACACCATCCTTTAATCAAAATGTCCTCATTAGATATATTCAATATTTGACAATGTTGCATTTCTCTAGATAAGTACAATTCAAATTTTTTAAAATGATCAACTTCATCACTATCATCTGAACTATAATTGGACTCAATGATCACCCTATTGTCCTGATGAACATGCTCAAGGATATGAGCATTATATGTGAGAATTTCTTCTATTCTAACTATTCGGGGCCTGATGGAATAAACCCCTAGTTCTACATCTACGTACAATACCTCATTTGTGTTATTGTACTCAGTGATCATGTGTTTAATTTTAGGTTCAACTTCTATTTTGATTTGTTTAGGAATCCCCTTCCAGGGTAACCACATGTGGCTTAAATCTGTAGACATGTAGCCATTAAATGTCTTTGACCAGTCCCTACTAAGCAATATTCCATAAGTGTCAGGGATATCCACCACTTGGATATCAATATAATATTGAATCCTTGGATCTTATGCTAACTGCATGTGGATATGTGTTAACTCTCCCACTACACTTACTTCAGTTTTGTTTAGCTGTGTGACTTTCTTGAGGGATTTAGCAGGGTGTAACCCTAAGGCATTACAGATAGACAATGGTATCACATTGGTAGATACACCTGAATCCACCAAGCAATTGTGTAAATTCTTACCAAACATCCTCAATGTGAGTAGAAACGGAGGTGACTCAGTCTTATCCCAATAAAGGGTCATATGTGAAGTTTCAATAGCTTGAACTATAGCTAGGACCTTATGTTTCACAATTCTATCCTTAGCTACAAGATCTTTGTTCATAATCTGGCTAGGGTTATGCACATGATTATCTTCTTTTGGTATAGATTCATCTAAGGACCTCATGAAGGATTTCTTGATGGTTGGAGTCTTGAGCAATTCTAATAATGACAGGCTAATTTTGACTCTCTTCATTTCCTCTACTAAGTATGTGACCAACTTATCTGATTCAGAAAACTAATTATTAGCCTTTGACACTATATTTTGAGGAGTATAATACTGAGCATTAACCTTAGGAAGACTGTGATTATTACTTGCTTTTAGATCAGGAGGAGTGTTGAAGTTGTTACGAGGCAAGGAGGTGGTCAAAGGACCAGGTGGTCTATTAGGATTACTCCTAAGGTTATAAGTATGCCTACCCTGATACTGTTGTTGATAAGCATGAACTTCTTCATGTTCCATTACTGGTTCATTTTCATCCTCAAATGGGAACACATAGTTTGTCTCAAATGCCAAAGTGGATTCCTCACATGCTAGTGTGTAGTTTTCATGAGTTGAGACAGCTTGGTGATGAGGCTGATTACCATAACTTTCTAAGACAAGGGCAGAATCATATCCACAAGGGATGATCTCATTTCCTTCAATGAAAGGAGGGTTACCTGCGATGTTAGACACTTCAGCCTGAAAGGTACTGGTTGGTATTTTGAACTGAGGACAGTCCATCTTAGCATGTGCATTGGTGTTGTGTATCCTACACCAATTTGTAAGAGCTACCTCTGCTAGGTTCACTATATTAGTCTATTTTGGTTCACTAGGAAGCTAATTATCTAAGGGTGATGGCAAAGAACCATTATTTGGCCTAGTATTCCACACTCTAGGCTACCTAGGTGCATTATTGTTATTTCCATTGCTGCTGTTATAGTTCCTGTCATTATTGTATCCTCTGTTAGGATATCCTCATCTATCATTGTTATATCCTTTGTTTTGATTTGATTAAGAATAAAAGTTTTGACCTCTCAAATGTGTAATCTCTATTGTTAATTTCCTCAACTGTGCAGACATCTCTTTGATGTCTTCCTTCTCTTCTTGAACTTTAGCTACTATGTTTTCTGATTGAGGTTTAAAGAAAGAAGAACCATTGCTATTATTCTATCCTACATCCTAAGATGTTTGAGCATGTCCTAGATATTGTACTATCTGACCATTTCCATTTGGAGGGGACATGCCACTAAGAGGAGGTATCTGTAATGGACCAAGCATTGTAGTAGGAAGCATCATGACTCCATTGGTCTATTGCTGAGTAGGATATGTAGGATATGTGGGACATGCAAGGAATGCTATGTTAGATGTTGGAGTAGGAATCAGTTGTTGATTAACTTTTATTGCTTCCTCAGAAGCTCCTGTCAGAGTTGTGACATTAGGATGTGTTCTTCTTATGAACATAGAAGTCAGGGGATCTAGGGCTGAGTAGTATATACTTCTAGCTTCTTCATCTTCTACATTATATGGAGCTACCAGCTTGGAATACATCTTCTAGAATCTAGCATTGAAGTTTGAAATAGGCTCTCCTTCAAATCTTTTAATTATGGCAAAAAGGTGATAATTCATTGAAGGATCTATAGGTATCTTAAACCTATGTTTGAAGGCTTTCTCCAAGGCAGCCCATGAACCAACTGAGGCTTGAGAAAGGCTAATATACCAATTGTATGCTTCCTCTCCCAAGGAATATGGAAATAATCTGCATACCACATCCTGATGCTCAATCCTTGCTCTACAACAAGCTTCCTTAAATGTCTGGATATGATCCTCAGCATCTTGATATGGATAATATTTAGGGAAAATCTTGTCAGGATTCTTAGGTAGAGGATGATATGTAGTGAAATTCAAGGGTGAGTCGGCAGTAAAGAATGACATTGTGACTGGTGCTTGATGCACTTAAGGGGTAACTGGTGATCCTAGAGGTGCTTGAAGTATGGCTGGAGACACTGGAGGTGTTACAGTATGTCTTGATGAAGATGTTGATGCACCTGAGTCAGGAGTATGATGAATATCTGTGGTACAGGGTCTAAATCCATGAATAGGCAATTCTTCCAAGAGTCCAATGGATCTCGACCTAGTATTAGGCCTGTGAGCAAGGATTCTAACAACTTATGACAAGATATGGAAATTTTGACTGAATTTCTGCAAATATCAAGAAAACTAACTGAGAAAAGGTGATATTTCTAGCCAAGACTCAGTAATGACTAGATATTTAAGTAATATTTTCATCAAAAGGCAAATATGAGCAAGTATCAAGCTTCTGGCACAAATATCAGGATATCTAACTATACAAGCACGTCACCACAAGGACTTCACAAGAAAAATTGAACAATGACTCAATCTTCAAAGATTTCAAAGAAATGACTGCAAAGGCTAAAGTATTTATGCTCAATTCTGAAATATTTATAATAAACTGACTTAAAACGACACAAAGCAAGTAAACCTTTGAACGAACACTCAAAGCACAAGCAATTCTAGTGAGCTTTGAGAAGATTACCTTGTAAAGATGCAGGAATTACATGTATGAGACTGATTCACTTACCAAGAGAGAGAGAATGATGGCGCTCCTTCTAGTGCCAATTTATGTTGATGATGAATGTTACTCATAACAACATGCATAAACATTTACACAACAAACCTTTATTATCTTGAAAAGTACGATCAATTTGGAAGGAATTGATGACTCCAAGTCTCTGTTGATCAGGTCATGATCATCTAACGTTACTCAAAGGTTGATGTGACATGTTGTTTTCCATTCAAAGGGGCCTTACATTGTTCTGATATCATGAATTGATGTATACACATTCATTTCTATTCCTGCTTCCTATAAATCACTTCACAGAAAAGGTTATTTATACTATACTCAATAGGTGATGATCATATTTGTAAGTTTGATCAATTCTTCTAAACATCAACTGTCATGAATTGATTATACTCCTGCACTTATGGATTTGTGTAAATAGTGTACCTTTAAGCTGATATTTGTAAGAATACTATTATCATTTATTTGTATTTGCATGAGATTTTCAATTTTACATGCAAATTTACTCAAACATGCTATAGATATTCGATTTCCTTTGAGATGTCAGCATATTTATGTGTTTTTGCTTAAAATTGTCTATATATTAGCAATTATGGAAGTGATTGTAATTAAATTAAGGAAAATTGAAAGAATGCTTTTTTAAATTTAATGAACCTTTAGCTATTGATTCACAAACATTCCAAATACTTTCATGAAGAGAAGAAACCAAACCATAATTTCACCAGGATGTTCCACAACTAGGTATGGTCGATGCTAACTTCAAAGGAACAAAGAATGAAAACAACACATGCAAACTAATAAGCACTCCAAGGGACATAACTAATCAATGCATATATCTAGAATTCATCCACTGATTACTCAAGATTTATGATTATTTGTAATCAAAATAGTTTCTCTTTCATTAGGTATGCAAAAGACATGTACATTCACAATGAGATTTGAAATTAGTCCTGAGAACTTCAGCAATCTCACTTCAATTAAGTTTCCAATAATATACAATGAGAACTCCATCTCCTTTTATAGGATTGGAAGAGGAGGTAGTTACATTTATCCAAAGATCAAGATTTGTCTATCTAAATCTACGATCAATATCTCTTGTTGACTGGGTAAACACATGATGACGTGGCACAAGTTGCCAGCTGGCAACCATCTGGTAGAGCTTGGTCATTCTTTTGTCTTGTCATGCCTATGACATTGTCATCATGCATCTTTGTTTACTCTTCTTCTCCATCTTCTTCTTCATTGGCATCTTCTTCTTCTTCATCTTCATCCTCATCTTCGTCATCTTTTCATCCTAATCATGAGGGTCACTTCTTATATGTACCTTGATTATGCCCTTGACGAACTCATATGCTAGTGATATTCTTTCAACTTCTCCTCCATCCTAGATTCGGGCTTTCACTATAGTATGTTTCTGGGATTGAAATTGTGCCTACAAAGCAATCTATTCGCTCTTTCTGTTGCTTAATCTCTCATTGTATGTTTCTACCTTGGCCTTAATTCTCATAACCTTATTGATTACATCCTCTATCAAATGATGAAGAGAGTCATGCATTGCCTGCTTGAAGTTATCATCGAAAGCTTGGATTGCAATGTCAGCATCCTGATTCTCTATCTTTCCTTCCACATTACCTTCTAGGGCCCCCAAAACATTAATTTCATCTGCCATTAGGTGGTGTATCTTAACTTTTATATCTCTAAGTTTGATGTTGCATTTCTTTAGGATATCAATCTCAAATTTGGTATCTTCATACCATAGGCTCAACAATTGGGCAGTATTGTTATCTAGCACCTTATTATCTATGATTACCTGTACATCTATGTGCCTCATTTCAGCTAAGGCATCTAGGTGTTTCTCCAATTTGAATGACCTTCTTCCAACCTAATTTTGCATTTCGTCCACCTACTCTTTAGTGTACTAAGCGAGTCCCAATTTGTGAGGGGAGTTTTTATTACATTCTCAGACTCAAAAATAAAAAGAATAAAGTAGTTGTCCATCAAATGGGCCTTATGCTTCATGATATCTAACCCTGTTATCTCATCTTGAGATATGATGGTCAATGGGGTAGCTGTACTAGCTGGTATATGTTTATGGTCAATTAACCCTTTTATAAATGCATGCAACTAAGTAATATGATCTTTATGCACCCTATTCTTATCCTTTTCTTTCTTTACACTTTGTGTCAATGAATAAATAATATCTTTGTCCTCCTGGCCTTCCTACTCCTCTATATCAAAGCCCAGATCAACATTGGTTATCTAGAATTCATTAATATTTATTTTTCCTTTCTCTTTATCTGCCATTGGTAATACCTGAGTTGTCCTCCTACCTGTAGTATGATCTCTCCTTATTGCAGATGTAGGCTAGGCCTTTCTCTTAGGCTTCATCATATCCTTATTGCAGATGTAGATACATCAAATTCCCAAACTTCATCAATCTATTGCAGGCTAATTTCTTGCTACAACCAATATGGAACATCAACCTTGGGCCTTTATTGATCAGTCTGCTTAGTGTGAACATTCTAAGATTCTACGTTCTATTGTACCCTTGGTGGTGAATTTTCTTTCCTTCTTTCCTCCTCATGCACTTTCTCATGAGGGATCTCTTGTTGTTGGGGAGACTCTTGTTGTGCATTTACATCTTGCTCCTTAGTATTTTGTTGCAGTTTATCTTCATGAGGATTTTGGACACTTTGATCTTGACTATCTTGTGGCACTTGTTCTTCATGGGAAGACCGTACATTTGGATCAGCTTTACCCTATTGATCACCTTGATCCTCATCAGTGGCTCAAACCTTCTGACTTGTTCAATCTAGGGGATCACCTTGATCACCCTTGGTCATATCTTGTAGTTCCTTTGGCTACCTACCACCTTGTGGCAGATTCTACTCCTCACCTTTTGATGTATCTATTTTTTTAGAGCTTTGTGTCTTTTCAGTTTCTTTTTCTTTTACTTCTCTTTCAGGTGCTGGTGTTGGGTTATTACCCTGATCTGTATTTTTATCAGGTACCTCCTCATTCTGATTGTCACTTTTATCAGGTATCTCTTGATCACCCTCCTTCTCTACATTGATTTCTACCTTCTCTTGCTCTAAATGTGCAGTGTTTCGGTCTTCATCTTGATTAGGCACCTTCTTATCAACCTCTATCTCTATACTAGTCTCTGCCTTTTGTGGTTGCAAAGGTGGATCATTATCTTTGCCTTGGTCTTCTTCAGCCAAGTAGGCTAAGTTAATTACAGTAGGGCTGGTGACTTGATCAACTAGATTGGTCAATCTTATCTGCTGAGCTACCTCTTCAGGATTCCCTTCTTCAATTTCTTCCCTTTCCACCCCCTCTTGATAGGTCTCTTTCTGAACTACTGGAGTGCCAAAGGGGGTCATCTTGGTGTTAGCTACCAAGGTCTCCATGCTTTGAGCAGATATGTCCCAAACTACCTCATCATCTGACAAGTTTATAGTATCATAAAGTGAAAGAGGAAACTCTTTCCTTGTCCTATGTCTCTCTTATCTTTGTTGTTCTACTTTCTCAGTTTTGAATTGGATAATGCCCGGGATGGGGACCTCATGCTGCATGTGTTTCATAATACCTTGACCACCTATACCCTTCAATAAAATGGGATTAATGTCTACAGTCCCCCTCATTGCGGTCTTTTGCTTTTTCTGGGATGGAGTCCACTGCACCTTCTTCCTTTTCTTCTTGATCAATAGATCATCATCTAGAGGCTCTTCTTCTTCCTCTATATTAATGGGGGTAGGCTTTGAGGCATTCTTCTTTTGATTGGCAGGGGTAGGAGGTGATGTAGAAGCTAATGTGGAGGCTACATCACCTTTTAGTTGGGGTCCTGTGATGATCACCCCTCTAAGTGGTTGAGCTCCTTTCTTGTTCTTGCTTGGCTGCTGCTTCTCTTCCTCATGTGGTTTTCTTTCTCCATTTGACTATCTTTTCTCTTTAAGAAAGTCATCATATTCTTCTTCAGACAGTTCTTGTCTTTTCCTCTTATTGTCTATAGTAAGGGCTACAACCCACCTCTTTAATTTGTTTACCTCAGTATCTACCTAACTTTGAGTCAGCTAGATAACCTTTTGCATTATTTGGTCCAGTGAGATCACCTCAAGCTGACTCAAGTCAGGGACTGATATGGTTTCATTATACAACTTCTTGTCCTCATATTCACTAGACATTATTTTGCCATCATCATTATGCAACTGAGTGGGCACTGATACGTAATCAAAGGTACATATCTAGTTGAGGCTGAGTCTCTAGTAGCTTCTTCTTCTCACTTCTGCCTCATCATCACAGTCCCCCCAATAATCTTCTAAATGCTTTTGATGTATGGGCTTCCCAAGCAATGTGCACATCCTACCATATGGGTCATATGACCTAGCTAATGGAAATGGCTGCAGGTGTATCAACTTTAGTCCTCCTTTCACGTCTTTGATACTTTCCCTATCCGTGCATATATACCAGCCTATGAAAATTGCAAACACAGGGGGAATCTTTTTCTTCTCAATGTGAGCCTCTACTACAGGCAAAATTTGTCTAGCAAATTCCATCAAAATGACCATATCAATTAGGTACCTAGGCAGCAAGAGAGGTTGCCCATGAAATCCTTCCATCCTTATATAGGAAAATGTAGGAAACTGGATGAACCAAGCGCCATATTTGTAGATGATAGCTTGTGCCTCTACACTTATTCTCTTTAGTTTGTCTTCTTCCATGGACCTAACAAGATGTATGGAGAAGGAATCATTCACTAACTTATAATTTTTGAGAGACTCTCTCCTCTTCAATTGTGGATAATGTTTGTAGATATTCACATCTCCAGGGCTATTTCCAACCCTTCCTACTGTTTGTAACCCATTGAAGGTCCCTCTGAAGGCACATGCATACACCACATAAGAAGTCATATGAAACATGCACATCTTTCCTCCCAGTTTCTTCATGCCTGCATCTAGGCTGTCACTTATGATTTTAGCCCAAAAGGGCTTGTCATCTGAATATTCCACCATCTAGATAATGCCATACATCCAATTTTTGAAATCTCCAGCATGTTTCCTTCCTATCATTCTTCTAAGCAGGACTATCATGTATTGGTACTCTTCAGTAAAATCAAACTTAAAGAGGTATATAGGCAATTTGACTGAGGCTTTGTATGTACTGCTCTTAGATCTCCATTGATACATGAGCCTCCTAGCCTCCTTCTAATTACTACAGTATTTATTTTCCAATCTTCTTAGGCTCAATCTGACCACATTAGGTCATGTAGGCAAATTAAACGTGAAGGTGATGCCCATGATTGAGAAATCAACATATACCCTGCCATGTTTTTCCACTTTCCTGGTTTTAGGGTTATAATATCTTGCACATTATATTACTAACTTAGGAGTCTCCATAGCATAAGGAAATCCAGCAGCATTCCACATCCCTGATGTCTATTTGCTCTAAAGCAGAGGGTTTCCATCTCCCTTATCTAGCTTTCTGGTCAACACATCTAGATCAGTGTTTCCCTGGTGAGTATCATTGACCATTCCATACCTAAACCCCACCCCCTCAGGCTATACGAATATAGGTTTCAAAAACTCTGCATCAGATCTATTCTTTCTGATATCCATTAGATCTTGCAATTAAACATTTGTGTCTTACCCTAGCATGTCATATGTATCAAGGTTTAGGAATCATATGCATTGCATGACAACAAATCTATTATTCTATTTTATCTTAAGCAATCATTTTCAATTAACTCGGTAAAGCTATTTTTACCTCATGATTCACCATAAATGAAAAAAGGAGGGTTTAACTGTTACATACCTAATAATCACTTTCCTCTTTTACTGTATGACTGATAATGGTATGAATACAATTGTGTTGAATTCTTCGTCCTCATTTCCATTTCAGTGCAGGTGCATTCCATTGCAAGTTGTGGTGATGCTTCGATCTCTATGAACTCTATAATTCTCATTTAATTGTAGGTTAAATGTAAAAAAGAACCCCAAAAATTGCTTTTAACCAATCAATAAGGCAAATTAGGGTGCAGTTAGTGTCTCTTGTTTAAGTCCATCGATCGATAGATGATGTCTATGGATGATCGACAAGTGGCGAGTAGGTATTTGAACTTTCAAAGGTTTAACCAACCGTTAGGTTTGCATTTAATATCAAGGGTGATCTCCATGAAGATCAGGGATATTTGAAAATATGACTGACATTAGATACATGAGGGTGACATCATCATGGATATGGTCAACCATTAACCAATGAGTGAGATCGTCATATAAGCATTCGCTAATAACCTGGGCAAATTAATGTCTCAATGTGACTCAAGGAGGTCCCACGTGGTACTTTGGATTGGTCGCTGGGAACACTAGGTATCTAGGGTCATCTAAGGTAATGTCAAGGATATTAGAAATATCTGGGTCTTTCAACATTAGGAAGTATCACCTTACTCAGGAATGTAATGTGATTTTAGCATTCTATAAACCTTTGAAACCGCTCAAAAGAATGATGTCATTGTCATATTTATCAAGGTCATGGATATTTTGAAATGTGACTTTCGCGGAGCTAGATCATGATGACATCATTCTCATGTCATGTCTTCAGGTTGGGGTGACATCACCGTCGTATTGAGAAATATGACGGATGTTAGGAATATGACCTTCCGGGCACCGGGCACTACTGATGATGTCATCATCATGTTGAGTTCTTTATAAGTCAGGAAAAGATGACATCATCGTCATGTTTTGCGAAAGGGTAATATTTTGTAACGTGATGGATTTTCAGAAATGTGACCCTATGGAAATATGCTTGCAGACTTAACAGGTATATACTATTTTGCACTTAACTTTGACGTTCACATATCAAGGAACATGTGGACATTGGGTGATCTTAGTATGTCGGGGTCATCTTAATGAATACGATTGATATTTGGGAATGTGACCCTACGAACAATATCTGGTTTGACCTAACTTTGACTTAGCATAATTTTCTATCTTTGAGAAATATCAAGGTGATCCAAAAAGCAACCCTACTTAAAATTTTGCACTCTTCCAAATCATGAGGTTTGTGATGGCAAATTCTAACTTTGACAACTGACTCTCTCTTTTGTGAAGCATATGCATGTGCAAGGGTGATATACTTTACTGACTTTTTCCAAACCACCCAAAGAAAGAAAGCAAACAAGAAGAAGCAAAAAGTTGGGTCCCTTTTTTGCTAAGGTAAAATGGGGTGTGTTTTGTAACCACACAATGAGCCTCTACATCCAAAGCAACAAAGTCTCTTTCAATCCTCATCATCTCTTTGTAATAAATTGCCACTACCTTTCCCATTTCTTCTTCAGCTACAGAGATAATACAAATTTTCCATTCTAATGTGTCAGCCCACACTGTGGTATCTAATTCTTTAGGATAAGCTATAACTTCTTCGGTCATTAGAATACCGGGGTCCATGTTGGTAATTTACTATACTTCCTTAGAGGCTAGGTTCAAACTATGGTGGTCACTTCGAGCTTTTTCAATCTCTACTATCAGAACTTCTCTTTTAGCATGAGTGGAATCAAACAATTTAACCACATCCTCGATAAATGTTAGACCATCTAAGATGATCTTCTCAACCAATTGGTCCATAGCCGTCCTTAGAGACAAAGAAGTTCTAACTTGTTGAAGCAGACTTGGATCGAGAGTGGGGATTTTGACAGTGCAGGAGGTTCCAGTAGAGGGAGTTATTACTTCAGCAATTAAATTGGCAAAAGAAGACAGAGAACTTACATTTGCTAGTAGCTTCAAATTTTCATCTTGCATATCCTTCACCCTTTTAGAGATGTTGTCCACTAAATAGTGCATGTGGTACAAATCACCCTCAATAGTCGATGGCCCTAGATCCACTAGGATCACACTGAAATCTGCTTTAGTTACTTTATATTCATTCTTCTTGACTAGTGGATCTGCAATTTCTAAACATTGATTTCCTATGGTGGCATCGGTCACTATTCTGGACATCTTCTTCGCACGTTGGGGTTTTGGTACCATCTGTAACAAGTTGGAAATAGTATTGATTTCTTCATCAGCTGGATATGTGTACCTCTTCTTCTTTTGGACTACCTTCTTTAACCAGTTTGGAGATGAGACTGGTGCATTGGCAACATTGGAAGTCACCACTATCAGTACAGGATGAGGGTTTTGCCCAGGCATCTCTTTTCATTGAGGAGAATTTGGTGGATTGAGTAATGAATGCAATAAATTATCTTCTCCTAGTTGTGAGAAGATGAAAGAATCAGAATCACTTATATGATTGTTTGGTGGGGGTTCATGGTCAACATTAGATGATAAGGCAGCCAATCTGGTATTTCTCTTCATCACTTGTACAACTGGCTCACAGGTGGTCTTCAACTTGCCAAGTTCCTCAGGAAGACCTTCACCATCACTATTTGGTTGTGAGCCAACTCTTTACAGAGTCAGGTCCAAACTTGATGCTCTTCTGTGTGAGGTGGTAGTCTAGGACCTGGCATGATTATGAGAAGCTGAGTCCTTTAGTGTTGATCAACCAGCACACTCCTTAGTCTTTGTTTGCAACCACTTTTCAGTTCTTCTTAAAACATGAAATGACAGCAACATAATATCTATAACCTCCTTCTCAGACCATTTTATTGGGGGTAAAGGTTCCCTCGACACAGTATCATATTATTTACCTAGAAGATCTGAAAAATCATCAATTATATCAGGTACTTGAATGTTCAACTTGAAAGAACAAACTTGATCAACAATCAATCTCATCCACTTCCTTTTCTGAACTTCTCTTTCATCAATACAGTCCTCCCAAAAATTTTCCAGCTAAGGAAAGTGTGAGTAGTAACCACCTCCATGCATATTTTCCTTTATAAAATTTTTGCTGTCAAAGGACACGCGTGGAGACAAACTATGAAGGCTAAATTCAGACAACAATTTGTCCACATTCTGGGCACCATCATTGTTTTTGCATGAATAGAAAGACAAAGACACAGGAAAAGAATATCCTTTCTTTTTCATTGCATGATATTTGACATTCACCACTGCCATTTGGCGGCAAACTTCTAGCAACACCAAATAGTCAGAAGGGTACTGAGGCAATTTTAATGGGGCATTTTCATAACCCCCGATTCTCAAATATAAGAAGTGATCAAAGTGAATATAAATACTTCCAAATTTTGTGACCAATGTAAATGCTTCAACAGAAAATATCTTCTCTATTGAGCCATCAATTCTTTTAGCTAGCAACATAGAAAAAGCATCATTCACACATCAGAAATCCTTCATACCTTCATTTCTTTGCAATTGAGGAAAAATTTGATACACAAGCGTGCTTGCCGAAGAATTCCTTTGAGTCCTTAGACCAAGCCAAGCAACCTCTTTTCAAGCCAAGATGTAGACCACATGGGAGCACATGTGAAAGCTTACACTTCGTGTAAAATTCACTAGCTACTCATGTAGGCAATCACTGATGATTTTTAGCTTGTCAATCTGGTGGTCTTTGCAAATTAATGAAATAAACTTGCACATCCAGAATTCAAAGACATCTGACTTGGGACTCCCAACTACTCTATTCAGCAAGGTTATCATGTTTGAGATTTCTTCTTTGAAATGGCTCCTTTTCATATTAGCAAGCAGCTGAGACTTCACAATCTTTTCTTCTTCCATCCAATGCTTGGTGACACATGTATGACACCAGTCCTTCTTCTCATTATAGTAATTCTAGGCTGAGAAAATAGAAAAATCAGCATTATCTTCATATTCTTCCAAGTCCAAAGCTAAAGTAATAGATTCAGAATCAATTTTCACCACCACAGTACCACTGGGAGTTTTTATCTCCTGAGATTCTGGGAAATAACCATTGGCACATGCAACCATTAACTTGAGACAATGCACAGTAAGCACAAAGCCACCAGCTTTATGCAAGCTACTGCTAATAATTTTTTCTCTGTCAAAGGAGTTCTTTTCTCAGACCACATTCTCCCACAAAAATCATCTAAATCAACATGGCCCAAATTTGTATCCCTCACTCCAGAAAGACCATTCTCTATAATGGAGGCCACAAGGGTCCCTTGGAACTTGAACTTCATTTTTATGTACTCCAGAAACTAGAAAATAAGAGACACAAAGATATATGCAGAGAGTGGAGAATGGGGCAAGACACCAACAGAGAATTCTTTGTGTAGATACATGGGAAATAAAAATCTCTAACTCCCTAAAGAAGATATGAGACCTTTATATATAGAGAGAGAAAAGAGTTGCTCGCTATGCTAACCTGCGATGATGAAACTGAGCTAAAATTCTGCATGTAGCAAGCTAGCCATTTGTTCCTCTGCAACACATTCTCTTTGCACATAATATCACCTTATGTGGGCTTTAAAATTAATTCAAGTCACTTCTCATAAATTCCCCTAGGAAAGATATTAAATATTGTCGGCAAATTTGTCATTATAACCCATAAATGCATGCCTGGACTTTCCCTCCAAGAACGGCACCACCATGTCGGCACATACCTCAAATTGAATGCATAAGGACAAGTGTCAATCTTTAGTATAATATGCCAGTGTAGCTGACACTACTTAGGAAAGTGCACTACACTAAGTTAGCGAGTCGAGAAAAATATGAACTCTTGAACTAGAAGACGGAGATTCAAAACTTCAAAGAATCTCTGACCTCCCAACTACAAAGGAAGGACTTCATACAGGAACATGACAAAGACTCAAAGTGCGAGAAACTCAAGGCAAGTCGGCAAGTCGTGTGGTTCAATAATTTGTGAACCCACCGACTTGACTTAAAAAATACAAAGGATCACTGACTCGCAAAAATGACTAAGTAAATTAGGCCTAAAGGAGGAACTAAGTGAAAAGGCTGACAATGAATGCAAAGGAAGAGATAAAAAATGAACTTAGGATGCATTTTTTTTTAAAAAGGGGGGGCAACAACTGGTTCTAATTGGAGACAAGGACTCAGGAGGACGCAGAGAACCCAAGCAAAACATGGTGAACAAGCCTTATTCCAAGGGCAATAGAGTCACACCAAAAATGAGACAACACACAACAAAAATAGAAAGACAAGGAAATAAACTATAATACAGGGCCAGACTCAGAAACTCTACCAATTGCATAATTTCCAATCTTGCCCATTATAGGCAAGAGGTAGTGGTGTTCCATCAAGATAAGCCAATAGAAAAGCATTTTCTCCTACAACTTCTCTGATTTTGAAAGGACCTTTCCATAAAGAATCAAACTTCTTGTGTGCACCTTTCGGTTCTCTTCTCCTATCCCATAAGAGTATAGAATCTCCCAAAACAAAGGTTCTCTACTTAGCCTTTTTGTCAAAAATCCTTTTTACAATTTGTTGATGCTTAGCAATCCTATCCACACCAATTTATCTTTGCTCCTCTAGATGGTGCAAGTACAATATCCTCTTTTCTAGGGCTGACTGAAACTGTTCATCTTCAATTGCTTTCTGCAGATAGTTCTAAGGGAATAGGAATTGTACTATCAATGCCATAAACAAGCTGGAAAGGAGACATACCAATTGCACTTTTATATGTTACCCTATCGGCCCAAAGAGTATCATACAGATGTTTATGCCATCCTCTCTGATTTTCCTCAACTAGCTTTTTAACAATAGAGATGAGATTTTTGTTGCTAGACTCTGCCTAGCCATTGCCTTGTGGGTAATAATCAGATGAATGGGCTAGGTTGATACAAAAATCATAATAGAAAAGAGTCATTTCTGCAGAGGAAAAGCTTGAAGCATTATCAGTCACCAGCTTCTTAGGTACCCCAAATCTAACTATAATTCTCTCCTTAAGAAAAGCACAAACCACCTCAGAGGTAGTACTCTTTACTGGGATAGCTTCTACCCACTTGGTAAAATAGTCTGTTGCGGTCAAGATATGAGTATGCCTAGCACTTGAATTAGGATTGATCGGTCCAATAAAGTCTAAACCCCATTGCTGGAATGGTTCATCTATAATTACTGGCCTTAAAGGTAAGGTAGCTAATTGAGGTCTGCCTATAAATTTTGAAGACTTCTCACACTTTGGCACCCACTCGTAAGCATCCTTGAACATCCCAGGCTAGTAGAAGCATTGCCTCAATATATTGAAAGCTATTACCGACACAGAAAAGTGTCCTCCACAGGCTTCATTATGAAAGGCTTCCAGTAATTTCTTATGTTGATCCTTGGCCACACACCTTAGAAATGTCCCATCCACTCCTCTTTTGCATAGATTACCTTCCCAAATAACATACCTGGGTTCTTTGAGTTTCAGGTTTCTTTTCTCTTCAGAAAGGTGAGACTAAAAATCACCATAGGTTAAGAAATAAGAAACATTAGAGAACCATTCATCAGTATTACTAGTGAAAAGAACCAAGGGTAATTCCTCTTTACCTTCAACTTCACTTTCGACAATCATCTTACATAATCCTTTACCCTTGACCAAGTTAGTAGGCTTGATCTCAACATCATATTCTTTCACTTTGGCAATCCAAGCTCCCCTATTGTTACATCCAAGTTCTTGTTGAGTGAGTATACTTTTCACCATAGATTCTGGAACATATACAATAGTATGTGAATGTAGAATATAAAACTTGAAGCTCTTTAATGCTTTCACCACTACATACACATGTTTCTCCAAAGCAGAGTATTTAAACTCATACTTCTTCAACAGCAGACTCATGAAGGCAATGTGGGCTTCAATTCCTTGTTCATTCTTCTGCAACAAGATAGCTGATAAAGTATGTTCAAAGGCATAATAATAGATGATACAATCTTTCTGAAAATCAAGATGGACAAGTGTGGGTACATTAGTAATGGTTGTTTTTATGTCCTCAAATGCTTGTTTCCCTTCGGCACTCCATTTGAAAATAGGATTATTCTTCATCATTTCAGCAATGTGTCTAGTTAGTTCAGCAAAATTTAGGATGAATCTTCTTAGAAAATTTACTTGACCAAAGAAGGACTTGGTATTATTCTTAGTTGCAGGCAGACTTAGCTGTTGGATTGCCCTGACTCTCTCTGGATCAATTTTTATCCCATCTTTTGAAACAATATGGCCTAACAGTTTTCCTTCAGTGACTACAAAGATTGACTTCTTAGGGTTCAGAGAAATACTATTCTCTCTACAGTGTTGTAAGACCACCTCCAAGTCATGCAAGTGATTAGCTCTTTTCTTGGAGAAAACTGTCAAGCCATCAAGATACATTACTATGATTTTGTCCTTCAAATCACCGAAAGTCAGGTCCATTGCTCTTTGAAATGTGGCCCCAACATTAATGAGACCAAAGGGAATCCTATTATATGCAAAGACACCAATGGGGGTAGTAAAAGTTGTCTTATGCTGATCTTCTCGAGCCACCTCAATTTGGTTGTATCCTGAGAACCCATCAAGCATGGACATCATCTCTGAACCAGACACAGTTTGTAAAATATGATCCATAACTGGTAAGGGATAATTATCCTTAAGAGAGGCCTGATTCAAATTCCTGAAATCAACACAAATCCAAATCTCCCCATTCCTCTTCCTAACAGGCACAATATTTGCCACCCAAGTAGAGTAGTGAATAGGGTAGATGATTTTAGCCTTCAACATTTTGTCAATTTCATTAAAGATGGCTTCAGCTATTTTTGGATTATAAGTCCTCTTCTTCTATCTAAAAGGTATGGTGCCAAGCTTTAGGGGAATATGATGTTGCATCTCTCCATTTCTAAACCTCTTAAGATCAACGTAACACCATGCAAAGACATCCTTATACTTGATAAGCAAAGAAATTAAATGTTCCTTTTCTTCTTTGGAACAACATTTACCAATGCACACAATTTTTGGATCAGCTTCAGTGCCAATATTTACCTTATCATAATTGGCTGAAGTTGTAATGGAAACTTTATTCTTCTTTTTAAGGTATTGATCATGCTGATTAAAGAGATCTTCAAGAGAGACAAGCTTCTTAGGAATCTTATTTCCTTTCAATTTTACAACTCCTGAGCTTGAGTCATCTAGGGATTCCACTTTTTCCTCCAAAACCTCATTATTGTCATTAGTACTACCTTCAAAGAACACACTAGCAAATGATTCGGCCTTCTCAAGGAATGAAATAATTTGCTGATCAGAATTAAAAACTTGCCATTGATTAACATTGTCGGGGACACTAGGCCTATACACTACTTCAACCCTATATGATTTATTCTTAAAATCAGGATGTGCCAAGAGAAGAGATGTTGAAACTACTAAGGAGTCAGCTCTAGTATTTTGTTCTCTAGGTATTTCCTCTATGGAAAAAGCATCAAAATCTTCAATACAATCCCACGCTCTATTTCAATAATGTCTTAACCTGCCATTTTTACTGTGTACAACTTTCTTACCTGCTTAACAATTAACTCAGTATCTCCCTTAACCTTCAGTTATTTCACACTTTTTTCTCTGGCTAGCTCTAGGCCTAATAACAAAGCCTTATATTTTGTAGTATTATTAGTGTTCTCAAACTCCAATTTGAAAGCAAAAGGAAAAGAATAACCATCAGGTGAAATCAACACAATCCCTGCCCCTGACCCTTTGGTAGAATAGGTCCCATTGAATTCCAGAGTCCATAATTCATCAACCAGGTTGGGGCTAATCAAACTCATTTCTTCATTTCCCATGGATGTACACATGTAGGTACCTGGTCTATTTTCTACAAACAAGATGTCTTCCCTAGAGTCTCTAGATTTAAGTATAGTGAATTTGGCTTTGGGTTCGGGATTGAGATAATTTTTTTCCCTTCTATAGGTATTAGGGCATGCGACCAACCCATTTGAATTTCCCCACCTAAGTCTTTACAGAAACTACAAGTCAAGAGCATCCCATAACTGGCAGACCTTATATCTACTACAAGAATGGTTAATTTTAACCTTTTCTTTGGGAAGGTAACCAAAATAGTTTGAGCATCTTTAATATGACCTAGGATGGGTACTGGAGAACCATCCATTAAGAAGGATTTTCCCTGAGAGGGTGTATAGGATAATCTTAGGGCTTTAGCAACTTGAGCAGGCATCACATTTTCTAAGGCTCTAGAATCAATAAAGCAATTACTATGCTTATAACCAACAATGTACAAGGAGACATAAAAAGGTTCTAGTTTGTTAAAAGGATTTTGGGGACCAGGGTCTTGAGAACAGGTATTTGAACAATTTTGAATCCTAGCAAGTATTTCGGCGTCACTGGATACTTGAGCATTACAATGGGAACAAGAATGTTCCTTCCTAACATATCTAACTAGTCTATCAAGTTCAAATTGGTTAAGCCTCAAATACTCAGCTTGGGAAATCTCAATCTTAGTATTCTTACATGATTCTACAATATCAAATGAACTTGAGACATGAGTTTTAGAAGATGAAGTAGATGGTACCTCAGCAGCTGCAACTTTGGATGTCGGGTTCACCATTTTCTTAGCCTCATTTTGTCTGGTCAAGATATATTTAGGGGTAGAGGTAGAATTACTGGACTGACCCTAAGTATTCTAGCTTCTTTGTGTTTGTTGACCTCTAGTAAATACCGCACAGTTGGAGTTGTCAACTTCAGTATATACATCTGACCCACTCCTTTCATCTGATTCATGCTCAAAGAAATTCACACCAACATCGGTAGGTGTGGGTGGTTCTTCCACCAAGGGTTCTTAACTGTGTTCATTCGTGGAAAGCACTTGCATGAACCACATCATCTCAGGATAGGAGGCTCCATCATGGTCAGAAGTGAGATGAAAATTGCAAACCATATGGTTGCTTTTACTTGCTGATGGTCCTTCAATAGCTAACCATTAGGTAGGACCCAGCAATTGCATCATCCAATTATAACCTCCTTGAGGAGATTGTTGAGTACCTTTGGGCATCTGATGCTTTATAGTGATAATGTCATTTGCCAACCTTTGAATAACTAGGTCTATTGAACTGGTTACTACAGGTTGGCCAGTTTTTAACTCCTTTTTCCATTTCCCCGCAGTAATCAAATCATCTTCCATAGCAATAGCCAATGATTGAGTGTTGGCTATGTTAGAGACTCCTTGCCTTTTAATAGCATAACTGACATCAGGTGGTAATGAGTTGATAAAGAAACACAGCATTAATCCATCTCCAGGTCTGACATTTGTAGGGATTTTATTTGCAAGTCTATTAAACTTGGCTACATACTCTCTCATTTGTTCATGAATCTCCTTTTTCATAGAGGAGAGTTGAGCCACTAATGTGTGTTCATTATCAGTAGTTTTGAATCTATCTTCAAATCGCTGCCTCATCATAGCCCAATCATTAATAGAAGCATTGGGAAGGTGGTGAAACCACTTAGTAGCTGAGTCAGCCAGTGACTCGACAAATAGCCTAACAGATAAATCTTCATGTTGAACTCCAAGGATGGAACATGCAGCAAAGAAAGCATTAATGTGCTCTTTGGGAGTAACCTTTCCGTCACCCCTAAACTTAGGTAAAATTTTACCTAATCCCCTAGTAAGATCATGCAGGTTAGCTCCAAGGTTGAGCGGTCCAATGGCTACACCCCATGGAATAGGTGGAGGCTGTGGATGAGCCATATTAAAAGGAAGGAAATTTACTTGATAAGGTAAGACAGTATCGTGTAGGGTTAGGCTTTGACAAGATGAACTAGGAGCACCTCTTGTGGGTGGAGAGGATGGTCTACTCAAGGACTTGACTTTTCTTGTGCGAGGATAAGGAGTGAAATTTAAAGATTGGAGCAAATCAAAATCAATATCAGCTATAACCCTTTTCCTATCTCCTCGTGTAAATATTTTCATAGCCCACCTCTACAAATATATTAATAAAGCAATTAAGTAGAGTCACCAAACCACTTACTGGTTATTACGGGGAAGAGCTAGTCTGGCAAGATTCTGATTCACTGGTCTGGCAGCAAGGTTTCTTGGCCTATTGTTGGGGACTGCTTGTATTCGCAAAGGCCTTTCTCTCCATGGCACAGGAAAAATTCCTTCAATGAAAATTATCTCATGGGCATTGGTAAAACGACGTGCATTTTTTGCTATAATCTCACCAAACTCTTCTTCTTCTTCTTCTAATACCTCATCAACTTGATGATACTACTGATTGGTTCTTTTGGTCTACCAAACAACAAGCCTAAGGCCACTAATAATATCTTCTTGGTCTCCTACTAGCCAATCAATGTTAGGCTGTAAGACTGGTGCATGTCTTCGATGAAGAACCATAAAGTCCAACCGAGAAACTCACAAAGATGATACAATGCACTTCTATTTCCCCAGCAGAGTTGCCAAAAATTTGTTGGTTAACAGATTTGTCACCTAACTCTATATACTTACGCCCAGACAAGTGACAAATGTAATCAACAGTTAAGCCCAATATATTGGTATTTTATACAGGCTCTCTACTTATTTAACAAGGTGCAGCTGCCTTCAACAGATATTTTGAGGAATTTAAACTTGAGGTTGCTTTTAACCAGAAAGCTATAAAGGTGAATCTACAACTCTAACTCTAGCCCTAGAAGTTCACGGACTTCGACAACACAACATATATTGCAGATACTATACATACACAGGAATTCACCAAATTAAATGAAATATCAACAAATAGATTATTCGAAGCAGTGAGCAAGATTTAATAACATCCAACCACCAAGACACATGAATACTATTAACATCAGCAGAAATACATTCAACCTAAGAAGAACATGAATTCAAATAATCACAACACAAAGTCCATGATCATCCAAATCTCCACTGTATTAATTGTATTGCATATATCATAGAAGCTGAAAAACAAAATTTAACTATCACCCTTTCCAGAAACAAAGTTTTGCAAAAGATCCTTAACTCCACCAACCATTTAGAATATATAGCTAGGCTAAACCATAACTGTCTAGAAAACCATAATGGCTTCTTGAAACAGCAGATTAAAAGATTGTTTAAACAACAATAATAAAGGGCCCTTTAGAGCTAATCATTTTAGAACAAGTAAGAGATAACTTAAAAGCATGAAATTAAAATCAATTCAAGATTAGCAATTCCTCATCACCATCGTCCACCTCATCCATTTCTTCATCTTCCCTCAACTGTCTGCCTTCTCCAGTGACACTTTGAGTTGTTTGGGGTACCTATGTTCACAATCTGGCTTTGTATGCTATGTATTTGTTAATAATAGGTGTTAATGCCATGCCAGGTGGAGTTTCGGTCATGCTAATGCGATGCTTCCTTTTTATGACAGCCCGGTCGGAGTCAGTCACTTTTTTATACACTTCCTTGATGCTATTTTTGCAAGTGCTAATGTAAGATGCTATCTTAGAAAGCCTACCCAATGACTCCCCTGTAATTGCACTGTAATTGACTATCTCCTCTATCACCACCCTCTTGAAATTTTGTTTGATCACCTTGACATCCAATGGTTTTTCATCATCAGATCCGTTGGCCTCTACATCCAAAGCAGCAAAGTCTCTCTTAATCCTCATCATCTCTTTGTAATAAATTGCCACTGCCTTTCCCATTTCTTCTTCAGCTATAGAGATAATACAAATTTTCCATTCCAATGTGTCAGCCTAGACAGAGGTATCTAATTCTTTAGGATTAGCTATAACTTCTTCGATCATTAGAATACCGGGGTCCATGTTGGCAATTTCCTGTACTTCCTTAGAGGCTAGGTTCAAACTATGGTGGTCACTTCGAGCTTTTTCAAACTCTACTATCAGAACTTCTCTTTTAGCATGAATGGAATCAAACAATTTAACCACCTCCTCAATAAATATGAGATCATCGAAGATGATCTTCTCAACCCATTGGTCCATAGCTTTCCTTAGAGACAAAGAAGTTCTAACTTGTTGAGGCAGACTTGGGTCGAGAGTGGGGATTGTGACAGTGGAGGAGGTTCCAATAGAGGGAGTTATTACTTCAACAATTGAATTGGTAAAAGAAGACAGAGAACTTACATGTGCTAGTAGCTTCAAATTTTCATCCTGCAAATCCTTCACCCTTTTAGAGATGTTGTCCACTAAATAGTGCATGTGGTACAAATCACCCTTGGTAGTCGATGGCCCTAGATCCACTTGGCTCACTCTGAAATCTGCTTCAGTTACTTCATCTTCATTCTTCTCAACCAACGGATCTATAATTTCTAAACATTGGTTTCCCATGGTGGCATCAATCACTATTCTAGACATCCTCTTCGCACGTTTGGGTTTTGGTACCATTTGCAACAAGATAGAAACAGTATCAATGCCTTCATCAGCTGGAACTATGTACCTCTTCTTCTTTTGGACTACCTTCTTTAACCAGTTCAGAGATGAGACTGGTGCATTGGCAACATTGGTAGTCACCACTATTGGTGCAGTATGAGGGTTTTACCCAAGCATCTCTTTTTCTTGAGGGGCATTTGGTGGACTGAGTAATGAATGCAATAAATTATCTTCTCCCAGTTGCAAGAAGATGAAATAATCGGAATCACTTATATGATTGTTTGGCAGGGGCAAATGGTCAGCCTTAGATGATAAGGCAGCCAATCTGGTATTTCTCTTCGTCACTTGAATATCTTGCTCACAGGTGGTCTTCAACTTGCCAAGTTCCTCAAGCAAAAATTTACCGTCGTCATTCGGCTGTGAGCCAACTCTTTGCAGAGTCAGTTCCAAACTGTATGCTCTTCTGTGTGAGGTGGTAGTCTAGGACCTGGCATGATTCTGAGAGGTTGAGTCCCTTGGTCTTGATGAACCAGCACACTCCTTGGTCTTTGTTTGCAACCACTTTTTAGTTCTTCTTAAAACATGAAATGATAGCAACATAATATCTGTAACCTCCTTCTCAGACCATTTTATTGGGGGTAAAGATTCCCTCGACACGGTATCATATTCTTTACCTAAAAGATCTGAAAAACTATTAATTATATTAGGGACCTGAATGTTCAACTTGAAAGCATGGACTTGATCAACAATCAATCTCATCCACTTCCTTTCCTGAACTTCTCTTTCATCAATACGGTCCTCCCAAAAATCTTCCAGCCAAGGAAAGTGTGAGTAGGAACCACGATGCATATTTTCCTTTATAAAACTTTTGCTGTCAAATGACACGTGGGGAGAAAAACTATGAAGGCTAAATTCTGACAACAATTTGTCCACATTCTGGGCACCATCATTATTTTTCCATGAATAGAAAGACAAAGACAGAGGAAAAGAATATTGTTTCTTTTTTATTGCCTGATATTTGACATTCACCACTACCATTTGGCAGCAAACTTCCAGCAACCCCAAATAGTCAGAAGGGTACCAAGGCAATTTTAATGGGGCATTTCATAACCCTCAATTCTCAAATATGAGAAGCAATCAAACTAAATATAAATACTTCCAAATTTTGTGACCAATGCAAATGCTTCTACAGAAAATCTCTTATCTATTGAGCCATCAATTCTTTTAGCTAGCAACATAGAAAAAGCATCATTCACACATCGGAAATCCTTCATACCTTCATTTCTTTGCAATTGAGGAAAAAATTGATACACGAGCGTGCTTACCGAAGAATTCCTTTGAGTCCTTAGACCAGGCCAAGCAACCTCTTTTCGAGCCAAGATGTAGACTAGCTGGGAGCACATGTGAAAGCTTATGCTTCATGTAAAATTCACCAGCTGCTCGTGTAGACAACCGCTGATGATTTTTGGCTAGTCAATCTGGTGGTCTTCACAAATTAATAAAATAAACCTACACATCCAAAATTTAAAGACATCTGACTCGGGACTCCCAACTACTCTGTTTAGTAGGGTAATCATGTCTGAGATTTCTTCTTTGAAATGGCTCCTTTTTAGAGTAGCAGGCAGCTGGGACTTCCCAGTATTTTCTTCTTCCAGCCAATGCTTGGCAACACATGTATGACACCAGTCCTTTTTCTCATTATAGTAATTCCAGGCTGAGAAAATAGGAACATCAGCATTATCTTCATATTCTTCCAAGTCCAGAGCCAAAGCAACAGATTCAGAATCAATTTTAGCCACCACAGTACCACTGGGAGTTTTTATCTCCTGAGAGTCTAGGAAATAACCATTGGTGCATGCAACCATTAACTTAGGACAATGCACAGCAAGCGGAAAGCCACCAGCTTTATGCAAGCCACTACTGATAATTTTCTCCGTCAAAGGAGTTCTTTTCTCAAACCGCATTCTCCCCCAAAAATCATCTAAACCAACATGGCCCAAATTCGTATCCCTCACTCCAGAAAGACCATTCTCTATAATGGAGGCCACAGGGGTCCCTTGGAACTTGAACTTCATTTTTATGTGCTCCAAAAACTAGAAAACAAGAGACTCGAAGATATATGCAGAGAGCAGAGAATGGGGCAAGACACCAATAGAGAATTCTTTGTGCAGATACATGGGAAATAAAAATCTCTAACTCCCTAAAGAAGATATGAGACCTTTATATATAGAGAGAAAAAAGAGTTGCTGGCTATGCTGACCTGCAAGGATGAAATTGAGCTAAAATTCCACACGTAGCGAGCTACTCGTTTGTTCCTCTGCAACACATTCTCTTTGCACATAATATCACCTTATGCGTGCTTTAAAATTAATTCAAGTCACTTCTCATAAATTCCCCAGGAAAGCTATTAAATATTGGTGGTGAATTTGTCATTATAACCCATAAATGCATGCCTCGACTTTCACTCCAAGAACGGCACCACCATGTCCGCACGTACCTTAAATTGAATGCATAAGGACAAGTGTCAATTTTTAGTACAATATGCCAGTGTAGCTGACACTACTTGGGAAAGTGCGCTATGCGAAGTCGACGAGTGGAGCAAAATATGAACTCTTGAACTAGGAGACAAAGATTCAAAACTTCAAAGAATGCCTGACCTCCCAACTACAAAGGAAGGACTTCATATGGGAACACGACAAAGACTCAAAGCACGAGAAACTCAAGGCAAGTCGACAAGTTAGGCGGTTCAAGAATTTGTGAACCCACCAACTTGACTTCAAAAAAACAAAGGATCGTCAACTCGTGAAAATGACTAAGTAAATTAGGCCCGAAGGTGGAACTAAGTGAAAAGGCTGGCGATGAATGCAAAGGAAGTGTAACATCAGAAAATGTCCCCTTGTTGGCTTTTCCCTCATAAGGTTTAGCTCCCGGGTCTTTTGCGTGCATTTTGGACATCTTAGTTCATATTTTGGCATCCCGATGGAATGAGACCTAGGTAACATGACAAATGGGACCTAGGACCCCTTGAGCTATACCCTGCCAAAAATAGGGGGAGTACTTAGGCACCCGTACCCTAGTCCTACCCTATTTTGGGGCAGCCCTAATTTCTCGGTGTCAGTTAGTGACCATTATTAGGTCCCTTTGCGGACACGGTAAGTTTGAATTTCAAATATCTTGGTAGGAGTGCTTGTAGATGAATATATAAGCATGTGTAGGCATTCATTTGTAAACAAGATTTCAATTAGATGATCATTGTGAACTCTTGGCATTCTTAGGTGATTGAAGGCTTTCTATTATGTTGTAAGAGCAGACTTGTATGTTTTGTGTGTTGATATTTGCAGATTTGAGCATCAATCTCCTCATGGCATGAAGAGCATCTTCCTCCATGAGAGCTTCACTACAAGGTGACATATCATTGTGTTTTTATCATTGATTCCTTTAGTTTTTGGCCTCTGCCTCACAAGGGTATGCCCTCTTTATCTGACAATGGTGTTCAGAGACTTAAGTGTCCTCCAGGGTTTGACTGAGGCAAGCCTCTAAACACCACAACCCCCAAACCAAGTCTTGTGATTGCAGGTTACAGGTGTTGCATCTAAAAAAAGTGGAGTTGTAGGAAGGATTGGTAGGCATCAAGGATTTGAAATCTGAAGAAAAGTCAGACAAAGGAGCACTTCCAGGACTTGGGTGCTCACTCTAGTGTCCTCCACAGACAGATCTCAAAAAATAGAAGTTGCAGGGCTGATCAGTTTCGGAAGGAGGTCTAGATTCACTAAAAAAGTAGGTACCTTAGACTTGGGCTCCCACTCCAGTGTCCCTAACTATTCCTCTTTGGAACCTTGAAAAGAGGTATTCTATAATTCAGTATTTTACTCCCGTCTGCAAGAGTTTTTTCTATGATTCATTAATTTGTTGTCGTATTTGCATAATTAGGGTTTTAATGGTCAATTGAGCACAGGAGAAGGAAAAATTGATAATTAATTCCCTAATCCAAGTTTTCCTACTTTTTAAAGTGACCTAGGGTGTGATAGTGCTTGCCACTCGACCCTAGATCCTTCGATGTTTAGTGGAGAAGCGGATTTTAACATCTAAACAACAAAAGATTAACAAAATCTAATTTTGCCCTAAACATTTTGGTGAACCTGTGTTTTTGGACTTAAATTACAACTTATTAAGTGTTTGTCTTCATATTTGGTGTGATTTCATTCATTCATATAGTCATTTATTTCATTGCATTTTTTAAAAATTCAAAAAAATTGCAAAATTGGGAAAATACAAAAAAAATTACATTGTTGAGCTTACTAAATTGCATCAATTCTTTCTAAATTTTCCTAATTCATGATTTTTACATCATATCTGATATAAAATATATAAAAATATAAAAATTCAAAATCTTGCTTTGCATTTTCATCATTTAATTGCAAGGGTTTTGTGGAAATTTTGACAATTTTTAGATAACCTAGTAATTCCAAAATCTAGGGTTAGTAGGTAAAATCTTTTATTAGATTTTTTTACTGATTTTAGAGGCTCATTCAAATTTTCATTTGGCTTTAGTCTTTCATTTTAGTGTGAATTTGCATTTAAATTTAAATTATTTGCAATTTTGCATGGAAAATTTCAACAAAAACTAGCAATTTTGGTGCATTTTCATCAAATTTGCATGGGCATTTTGCATGTTTAAGATTGAAAATAATTTTTAGATATGAGATTATGAAATTTCCATCAAAACTCAGACTTCAAAACATTCACATAGTATTCTGTCCCAAAATCTCAAACCTAGGGCTCCGAAAATAATGTTTTTCACTAAATTTGGCCTTATCGACTCTCTAAACTTACACCATAGGTGTGTTGTGAAGAATATTTTCACATTAATTTCCTGTTATCAGGGTAATAATTTTATTCCCCTCATAAAAATCTTCACAACAACCTTTTCACGAGCTCTTGTAGTGAAAATTTGGCGAAAAACTACACATTTCGACTATTTTTGCCCTAGGGTTTGACCTAGTTTGCACTCCAAGTGTTTTGTGGTCAGTTTTATGTATTGAGGTGACTCATATTATTGATATTATTTTCTTTCCCTCCTAAAATTCCTTACAACACCTCTTTTTCTAGGTCTTGGAGTTGAAAAACCATGAAAAATAGCGTATTTTTGCTATATTTTCACTAGGGTTTTATCTTAAGTGGCACTGAAAGCATGTTGTGTTGGATATTTCAGCACCAAGTGGCTGTTATTTCTGATATTACTTTATTTCCATCATCATTTTCCTCACAACACCCTTTGTTATGCTCTCTTGCATTGAATTTTGGTGAAAAAAGTGCCTATTTTGACATATTTTCACTATAATCTACTTGGCATTATCTTAGATTTGCATCAAGAGCATGTTGAGATTGATTTTATTGCTGTTTTGGACTGATATAAGACATATAACTTGCTGCCCTTGACTGAAATCCTTACAGCACCCTTTGTTTCATTCACCGACATTGAAAATGTATCAAAAAATCAAGCATCTTAGGCTATCTTTGCTCTTGTCTTTTTGCACCAATTTTGAAAATCTCTCAAAATATGATTTGGCATTTATTTGAGCATATAAACATGGTCTCTAATCACAATAACAACAATAGTTTCCCTCCTAGACCTTACATGAAAAGAAAAGTGCCTGAGCCTGAAATTGTCTTTACACCTCATGATAGAACAACTAAAGACAAAGAAGGACCTCTTTACATCATTGTGAAAATAATGGGAAACCCTATGGATGGAACTCTTATCAATCCTAATTGCATGACTAATGTCGCCACTAAGGAGTTCCTCTTTTCACATCAACTAATGCAAGGTTCTTATGACCTCAAGAGCATGATGATTAAGACACATAAGGGAACATTTATCAAGCCTTTGGGTAAGATATTATTGTTAGTAACACTATCTGGAAAACATGTCAAACAATGGTTTGATGTTGTCCCTATTTCTGACCTCTTTCGCATTAAATTGGGACATCCTTGGCTAAAATAAATGAAAGCTATCCCTTCAACAATACACCATTGCCTAAAATTCCCTCTAGATGGCTGTATAATTACAGTCCCTCACAACAAGTATAAACCTTTGGTTCATAAAACACATTACAAGTTTAATTACTTTTGGGATAAAACTGAAATACCTATTCCTCCTACACAAGAAATGACAAAAGAGAAACAACCCGCATGTGAAGAGAACTTTAGACTAAAAGGACAAGGTCCCTATGCTGAGGTTCCCCCCTAAAATCCTTACAAGGATTGGGAGATCATTGTCAAAAACAAAATATTCCACTGCAACAAATGAGATTTGATCCCAGCGCTTCATCTTCTAATTTACAAAAACCTATGGAAGAGCAAGGCCCTGTTTTACAAGAGATAAGTGGTCAAAGAAAGAGAAACAGAAAAGCAAGAGAAAGAAGAAAAAGAAGACAAGAATATTCCATAAACCTAGCCTCTCAACAAGGAAACATTGATCCCAACATTCAACCAAACAAAGACAATCCTAATGATGAACAACATGATGAACAAGATATGAATTTGGCCATGGTACCATATGTCCCACCATCCTCCATCATTAGGGATTGGGATGATGACGATGACAATTTGCTTATAGACAATTTCTAGCCCGACAGGGGCCCTACAGGTAAGTATCCCTAACCCTTTATCTCTCTCATGATGTGCTTCCCTCGTGATGTGTTATGTGTTGTTTAGGCCTCCTAGGATGACCTCGGATTCTCCTGTAAGGTTCGGGATACTAGGAGACCACCTCTGTTGTGACCTTCTTCTATTTGTATCATCATTCTTCTATATTGCCTCTCTCTTTGATTTCATTGTTGTGTGTTGTGTCTTGCGGACATAGTGTCGTGGTTGGTGACTTAGGAGCACCCTCCTATGTGACTGTCCCTAAGACACTTGTTTCTCTTCTCTTATTTATTGTTTCCCTTCCTCTAGTGTTTCCATCTAGCGGGCAGATAACGACAAACATTTATACTGATGCGGACCTAGTGTCCCTTTCGAGAGCAATCAAAAAATGGACTTAGTTCCTAATATGACGATGGGGTTATATATCTTATCCGACGCTTGGCTAGTGGAAGCACTCATGCTTTCTACGTAGTGAATTTTATGATGTTTCTATCTCATTTACAAACCTTAATAATACTGTTGCTCTATGCACCTTTGTTTGCCTTTGAATCTAACCTTGGCGGTACTCGATTCAGAGAGCTTCATGATATAGCCCTACGGTTATCCTCAAACTCCTAATGTGTTGTATAACCTTGGCTCTTTGTGTAGTTAATCATATGCATTGATGTTGTTGTTTATCATGATGTTGTAGACACTAACATGTTTCTTGCAGGGATGTGTTTGTGGGAACATTTGGTGATAGTAAAGTACATGTCACCTCCGAGGGGGCATGGGCTTTGCAAAAGTTGGTGTTCCCTTGTGTGTTTTCTTCCTACCTTAATGTGCTTTATATTAATAACTGATATCAACCACCTTAAGGTGGGGGCATATAAGGTAAGCTGTCTATTATAGATATTAGCAATGTGTTTGACCTCAGATGGAGAGACCTGCACTCTTGAGTAGTGCATCGTGCATCCTGAGTTTGTTTGCAATCAATTAATCAATCATGTAAACCCTTTGTAGAGGTAGGATATCAAGAATATCTTTTTTCTTAAGACCTCTGCGGAGGCGGGGATGGTGCATTTCTTGAAGCAGATTGTATCATCTTGTTATTTTCAAAAGTCCTCTACGGAGGCGGGAAGCGGTTCTGCAACTAACTCAACCCTTAATCATGTCTTCGGTGATTGTTGTGGTGAAGCCCAATCATCGGTGTGTGCTTGTAATGTACTTGAGATGGTGATGAGCCTAGAAATAGGGAACACAGCATCGCTTGTCTACCGTGTTTTCTCCATGTCTTCAAGTGTGTGTGTTTTGGCGTGCTTGTTTTGTGTGGTGTGTTTGTTGCCCCATATGTAGAGACCAGTGCTCTTGGGTAGTGCTTCGTGTATTTTGGGAGGTTTTGCATGTCTTGCGTGTGTGTTGCCCCATATATACAGAGACCTGCGCTCTATGGTAGTGCGTTGTGTATTATGGGAGGTTTGTTTACTTTCCAATACTTGCATTTGCATTTCATGTATATGAGAAAAAGAAAAGAAAAGATATCATTTCTGTCTTCTATGCATTAATGTGTCTTCCATGCATTGACTGTCTGCTCCGTGCCCTACGTGACTGTAACTATCTTCTCTGTGTTTTACGTGCCTATTACTGTCTTCTATGTGATTAGCGTGTCTTCTTTGTGTTTGATGTGTTTGCTGTGTTTGTGACCTTACTTTAATGCATGTATTGGCCTCATGTTTATACATACATTAAAGTGGGGGCTAAATGTAATGTCAGAAAATGTCCCCTTGGGGGCTTTTCCCTCATAAGATTTAGCTCCTGGGTCTTTTGCGTACATTTCAGACATCTTAGTTCATATTTTGGCATCTCGATGGAATGAGACCTGGGTAACATGACAAATGGGACCTAGGAGGACCCCCTAAGCTATACTCTGCTCAAAATAGGGGGGAGGACTTGGGTACCCACGCCCTAGTCCTACCCTATTTTGGGGCAGCCCCAATTTCTGGGTGTTGGTTAGTGACCGTCATTAGGTCCTTTGCGAACACAGTAAGTTTGAATTTCAAATATCTTGGCGAGAGTGCTTGTAGATGCATATATAAGAATGTGTAGGCATTCATTTGTAAACTAGATTTCAATTAGATGATCATTGTGAACTCTAGGCATTCTCAAGGTGATTGAAGGCTTTCTATTGTGTTGCAAGAGCAGACTTGTATGTTTTGTGTGTTGATATTTGCAGATTTGAGCATCAATCTCCTCATGGCATGAAGAGCATCTTCCTCCATGAGAGATTCACTACAAGGTGACATATCATTATGTTTTTATCATTGATTCCTTTGGTTTTTAGCCTTTGGCTCACAAGGGCATGCCCTCTATATCTGACAATGGTGTTTGGAGACTTTAGTGTCCTCTGGGGTTTGACTAAGGTAAGCCTCTAAACTCCACAACCCCCAAACCAAGTCTTGTGATTGCAGGTTATAGGTGTCGCATCTAGAAAAAGTGGAGTTACAAGAAGGACTGGTAGGTATCAAGGATTCAGGATCTGAAGAAAAGTTAGACAAAGGAGCACTTCTAGGACTTGGACACCCACTCTAGTGTCCTCCACAGATAGATCTTAGAAAATAGAAGTTACAGGGTTGATCAGTGTCGGAAGGAGGTCCAGATTCCCCCAAAAAGTAGGTACCTTTGACTTGGGTGCCCGCTTCAGTGTCCCCAACTGTTCCACTTTAGAACCCTAAAAATAGGCATTCTGTAATTCAGTATTTTACTCCCGTCTGCAAGAGATTTTTTCGTGATTCATTAATTTATTATTGTATTTGCATAATTAGGGTTTTAATGGTCAATTGAGCATAGGAGAAGGAAAATTGATAATTAATTCCCTATCAAAGTTTCCCTACATCTGAAAGTGACCTAGGGTATGATAGTGGTCACCACTTGACCCTAGATCCTTCAATGTTTAGTGGAGAGGCAGATTTTAACATCTAAACAACAAAAGATTAACAAAATCCAATTTTACCTTAAACAGGAAGAGATAAAGAATGAACTTAGGATGCCTTTTTTTAAAAAAGGGGGGGCAATAGATGTATGATACATGTATTCTCCTCATATATTCTTGTTCTCTATATGTTCTTCACACCTCGCGTAATATATTCTCTCTATGTGTTCCTTATGTATGTCTCTTGAGTAGTTCACGTGTATTTCGTGTGTTTTTCATGTGTATTCTATTTATACTTTATGCCTTATGTGGGTAAGTGCACAAAGATGGGGGACCAAAAGGGGGTCTTAAGATGCCACCTTTTATGAAATTAGGAAAGACTGATGTTGGATGAGAAATTAAAGATAGTTACACTCAAAATTTGAAGATATAACAAAAACAAGAGTCATAGTGCTCCATATCTAGTTTCTAAACTACTAATTTTTTCACAAATGGTTGAGATTAAGGGGTTCAAAAAGGGGGAGCACACAATTTGGTCCTATTTTTTTCAAAAAAACATAACATAGTGTCTAGTGTGCTCCCCGTAAAATGTTAACTTTTTTTTAATATTTTAAAAATCGCTTTGGTGAGAAATTAGCTAACACCATGTAGTTTATCACTGATTTTTTTGATAATTTTTTCATGAATAATTGATTTTTTACTAATTTTCAAAGTGGACACATCCTAAAAAATAGAAATTTGAGTGTACTCCCCCCTAAATTTTTTGAAAACTAATCAAAAATCTAAATTTTAGTTTCTGAATATGTGTAGAATGGAGTCTAGTTTCTAAAAATGTAATTTATTTGAAATTTCGATGAACGGTTTAAAACAAAATTCAAAAATACCACACACTAGTTTTTGACAAAAAATAGATACACTAACAAAAGAAATTAAAGATGAAATCCTTAACATACTCAAAATGTGAAAAATATATGTTTAGAAATCTAAGAGTGAGCTTAAGAATATGGTGGTATTTTTTTGACTTGTCATTAAAACACGTGCAAACTTGATGGGGAGCATACTCCAAATTATGTAATTTTTTGTTACAATCTGGAAAAACACGTCTTTGGATGTCCAAAACATAGTCCAAGCCTTTGGTTTGGAAGCCCAAGCCAAACCCAAGCCAAAGGCTTGGAAATTACCAAAGCAAAGCATAATGTGAATGCATTATAATGCGCTCGTGTTATGTGCATTCACATAACACGAGCACATTATAACACGATCAAGTTATGGTGAAATAAAATCATCTCTCCTTCCCTCCTTAACCCTCTCTCTCTCTCTCTCTCTCTCTCTCTCTCTCTCTCTCTCTCTCTCTCTCTCTCTCTCTCTCTCTCTCTCTCTCTCTCTCTCTCTCTCTGAGTTTTCCTTTTCCTATCTTTCCTAGTTTTCCTTTTCCTTTCCAATTTCCCTTTAGATCCCACCAATTTTTCCCTATTTTACTATTTTACACCTCTCCTCTCATCATTCTTCCCATCCAATGGACTTTCATTTTATCTTGTTTCAATTTCATCCTCCCAATTTATATCCTCATCCCTCTTTGCATGTCCTAGTTTTTGTGTTACCATTTGCTTTGTCAATAAGGGTGAGGGAGAGAGAGGAAGAGGGAGAGAGGGTGGAGATGGAGGGGAGAGAGAGGGGAGAGATAGGGAGAGAGAGACAGGGAGTCTAAGTTTTCTTGTTTCCATTGAGCTCTCTCTCTCTCTCTCTCTCTCTCTCTCTCTCTCTCTCTCTCTCTCTCTCTCTCTCTCTCTCTCTCTCTCTCTCTCCCCTCTTTACCTACTACCCTATCTATCTCTCTCACTTATCTACCTCTTAGTTTTCCTTTTCCTAGCTTTCCTAGTTTTCCTTTTCCTTTCCAATTTCCCTTTAGATCCCACCAATTTTTCCCTATTTTACTATTTTACACCTCTCCTCTCACCATTCTTCCCATCCAATGGACTTTCATTTTATCTTGTTTTCATTTCATCCTCCCAATTTATATCATCATCCCTCTTTGCATGTCCTAGTTTTCGTGTTTCCATTTTCTTTGTCGATAAGGGAGAGGGAGGAAGAGGGAGAGAGGGTGGAGATGGGGGGGGAGAGATGGGAGGGATAGGGGGAGAGAGAGAGAGAGAGAGAGAGTTTTCTTGTTTCCATTTCCTTCATTAATAAGGGAGAGGGAGAGATAGAGGGAAGAGATAGGGAGATAGAGGAATGATAGGGGAGAGAGAGGCAAGAGATAGGGAGATAGGGAGAGATAGATTGGTAGAGAGAGAGACATATAGGGAGAGATAGAGGAGATAGAGGGGAGAGATAGGGAGATAGAGAGTGAGCGAGATGTCCAGAGAGATAGGGAGAGAGATTGAGAGGTAGAGGGACAATAGAGATAGCAAGATATAAGGGAGAGATAGGGAGATACAGGTTTACAGTTGCTCGGGTTTAGGGGTTAGGGTCTAGGGGCATTATTTAGGGTTTAGGGGTTTAGAGAGAGAGAAGTTTAGGGTTGCTCAGGTTTAGGCGTTAGGGACATTAGTTAGAGTTTATGAGTTTAGGGTTTCTCAAGTTTAGGGTTTAGGGGATTTATTTAGGGTTTAGGGTTTAGGGGTTAGGGTTTAGAGTTTAGGGTTTAGGGTTTAGGGGTTAGGGGTTAGGGTTTAGGGTTTAGGGTTTAGGGGTTAGGAGTTAGGGGTTAGGGGTTTAGGGTTTAGGGGTTAGGGGTTAGGGTTTAAGGGTTAAGGGTTTAGGGTTTAGGGTTTAGAGAGATAGAGATAGAGGTGAGAGATAGGAAGATAGAGAGTGAGGGACATGTCTAGAGACATAGGGAGATAGATTGAGAGGTAGAGGGACAATAGAGATAGGGAGATAAAGGAGAGATAGGGAGATAGAGGTTTAGGGGTTTAGGGTTGCTTAGGTTTAGGGTTTAAGGGCATTATTTAGGGTTTAGGGTTTAGGGTTTAGGGGTTAGGGTTTAGAGAGTGAGAGGATCGATAGGGAGATATAGAGGAGATAAAGGGGAGAGATAGGGAGATATAGAGTGAGGGACATGGCCAGAGACATAGGGAGAGAGATTGAGAGGTATAGGTATGGTAGAGAGGAAGATTAGGGAGATATATATATAGAGAGAGAGAGAGGTTTAGGGTTTAGGGTTCAAGAGCATTACTTAGGGTTTGAGTTTAGAGTTTCTCAAGTTTAGGATTTATGGTTTATGGGTTAGGGGTTAGGGTTTAGAGGAATTATTTAAGGTTTACGGGTTTAAGGTTGCTCAGGTTTAGGGTTTAGGGTTTAGGGGTTAGGGTTTAGGGGCATTGTTTAGGGTTTAGGGGTTAGGGTTTAGGGGCATTGTTTAGGGTTTATGGTTTAGGGGTTAGGGGTTAAGGTTTGGAGGTATAGGGTTTAGGGTTTTGAGAGAGAGGACCGATAGGGAGATATAGAGGAGATCGAGGGGAGAGATAAGGAGATAGAGAGTGGGGGACATGGCCAGATACAAAGGGAGAGGATTGAGAGGTAGAGGGATGATAGAGATAGAGAGATAGAGGTTTAGGGCTACTTGGGTTTAGGGGCATTATTTAGGGTTTAAGGGTTTAGGGTTACTCAGGTTTAGGGGTTTAGGGTTGCTCAGGTTTAGGGGTTTAGGATTGCTCAGGTTTAGGGATTTAGGGTTGCTCGGGTTTAGGGTTGCATGTCAAAAGTAGTATCTCTATCTTTATCTCTCTCCCTCCCCTCTTTACCTCATCTCCTGTCTCTCTCTCTCTCTCTCTCTTTCTATCTCTCTCTCCCCTCTTTACCTCCTACCCTCTCCATCCCCTCTATACCTCCTACCCTCTCTCTCTCTCACCTATTTACTTCCCTCCCCACTTTCCATGCACTTAAAACACTTACAAGTTTGCATGCATGACAACACTTAAGACTTTTGATGCATGAAAGCACTTAAATGTTCCATGCTTGACAAAACACACTTGTGTTATAACATGAGCATGTTTTTGTGAACCAAAAAAATAAACAAAAAGCATGTGGGGTCTATGTTTCAGTCCCACATGCTTTGTTATTCCCTGCTTTTCATGCAAAATCATACAACAAAATGCTTTTTTAATTGGTTGACATTTTGACAATCATTTTTTGTTTAATCTACCACCTTTTTTTGGTCTTTCAACATAGAAGAACTAAATTGCATGTTTTTAGATAGAATTTGATTGTTTAAACTAACAGTTTCATGTTTCATATTGTTTCAATGTTAATTTTAATGTATTTAGATTGAAGTTGATGATATATGTTTGTTTTTTTCTTAATTTTCACTAATCCTATTAGAGTTATATAGAATTCAACATTGAATATGAAGGAACTTGCCAAAAAGATCAAATTTTTGAGGATTTTGAAGCCAAAATTTTGAGGATTGGGCAACTTGAATCTTGAAATCTAAGGTATGTTCTTTAAATTTATGTGTTTACTTCACTTTATTATTATGTTAAAGCATGGAATATCATGTTATATGATAGTCATGAGGGAAGTGAGGATTATCTTTTTGACAAGTTAAATTATCATGAGAAAGTGAAAATTATCACATGTTACTATTATCCTGATTCAAACACTAACCTAAAGAATTAGAAGGATACTAAGGGAAATCATGTTAGTCAATGAATTATCATCATGCTAAAATCAAGCTAAGGATTGTCACTTGAGCATACTCACTTGGAAGAACTAGCATATCAACCTAAAGACTAAATTATACTGCAATAGCTATCATGCAACCCTAGGAATAGTTATGACCTCTCACCCATGGGTAGAATAGAAACTGATACACAAGGTGGCAATCAAGACTAAATGATAAGTCAATTAATCTCAAATCCATACAAAATGATATCCATGATACTATATAAACATATCTAGGTGGTCTTGAAAGGATATTCATATGGTAGGGAAGATTGTTGTCAACTAAAAGATAACCATACATGTCATTGCATAGTCATCTTGAATATGGGATTATTATAGGACCTCAAGTTGTGATCCAAATGTATCATAATGTCACCTACTATCTCAATAAAGTCAAGGCATTGATGAGGTTCACTACGACAATCATGAAGCCTCCATGCATTATAATGCATTTAGTCCTTTTGTGATCTGTATGTACTCCAAGAGTAATTTCAGTAAATAAGATTAGGTTTTGAGATCATAGCTTGTCAAATAGGTTTGGTATGGATGCTACCTTTCATAAGGATCCTAAATGGAGTATTTGGCAGCCATTGTTAGCAATTGAAGGCATGATGTTATTCCCGTTGTTTATGACTAACCTTTACGTACAACAGGAAGGATCATTTGGACATGTGAAGGATACAACATAAGCCTCCCCACCATTTCAAACATTGTTTAAACATACACCCAGAGTGTGAATAGTGAAGACAACATGAAGATCTTTTGGAGATATAAACAAGAGTAGACTATTGTATATGAGGTTCTTATGGTGATCATGCAACTTTTACATATCATTTCTCTTTAAGTCATTCTAGACTATGGGGTATTGAGGTCTATGGATATTGCATGTTAAATCCATGAAAGTGGATAACAAGTTCATGGTTTTCACAAAGCTAAGAATCCTTCCACAATTAGTATAATCTACCCTAAGTCATTGTCATGATCAAAGCCTAGATTGTCACAGTTTCATCAAGTTGTCATTAGCCTCTTATTGCACATTTTAGGGTTAATTATGATTTATGAAGCATCAAAGATACCATTAACAAAATCACAAGAAAATACATCCATTAACAAAGCATCCCACCATTGTTCATCCATAAAAGTCTCATAAGAACACTCACAATTAGTAAAAGTGGAACTATCTAACTTAAAAATTCATCATTATGTGCATTAAAAGAATTAGAATCATTAAAATATGATATACATGAATTTGTTGTATCTTGATTAGTTAACCCTAAAGAATTTTAAATATTGTCAAAATTAAAAGTACACATCCCTGATTCTTCTTCTTGTCAATGTGGAAGTGAACCATGACCTTGAGAAACAACATCATGACATTTAAGACTCTTTTGTACTCTCTCAATTTGAACTATGTTGTTGATACCTCCCTATAACAAAGTATTATCATCATTCTCTCTAATGTAACCAATTGTATCAACATAAAATTTAGTGTTATCAATTGATGCTAAAAATATGATATAATTGGTCCTCACTTAGTAATGAGTTGTCACCATCATCCTCTTGGCCATTGACCTCTAAAAAATTAGTTTGAGTTTCATTTATTGGACCTATACTAGATAAGTTCTTTGTTGTTTGAGTGCCCTCTAAGTTTTTTGGACTGCCATCTCTAGGTTTCTCCAAGAAATTAGACTGGTTAGGCTGCAATAAACTCTATATTTTAGTATTTTTGTCATCATAAAACTTAGTCAAGATATGAGATAGATTCTGATATGAAGATGACATAGAATTCGTGAATGTAATTGGTGAGGTAGAAACTTAGACCTACCAGAGGATGGATGTATATCCTTTGACTATTGTTTATATATATGGAGATCTATTGGTACTGGGTAATTATGTATTGTCTTATTATTATCTGTATGTGATGCTCTATTTTGTTATTCTGTGTTTTGTTATCAATCTATAGCTACTTGACCGAGTTATAAACTAACTACAAAGACTTGTCTGAGGACCGAATCTCTGGACTAGTAACCCTCACCATTTCTTGCCAACAGTGGCTCCCCAATCAACAGGGCACACATCTTATTAGCCATGAACAAAACATGAGGAGAGGGTTGAAGTGTTGGGCATCCCATTTTATTCCAAGCATCAACCATTAAGATGTTTACTATAGTGTCAGTGTCCACTATAATGTCTTTGATGAACCATGGACATTAATGGTTGTGTCAACTACTATCTCTCGATCATATTCTATGATCTGGGCATATTTGACCTCTCAGTCACATGCATGCACCTATTTTTTATCTATAGCTAGTTGCTTGACTTGTTGTGAAAGACATTGCCCAAGTAATGGGAGTATTTATTTGACATGCAAGAGCCAACGTATCTCCTAGAACTCATCCTTTTCACCATTGTCAAATTCTTGGATGTGTCGATCATGATGACATGCTCATGCTTCCTCTTTCAAGAATTCAATTTCTCCTTGGAGTTCTTGAATGAGACCCATAGTATCATGTAGGATTTCCTTTTGATGGTGACTATTTGGATAACCCTTAGCAAGTGGTGGTACCTCATGCTATATGGTATCCAAGGAGTTTTTTGTGGTTCTTGTGTGGGCTACAAAAATTCATGTAGTGATATTAACTCTTGGTCCATAACCAATAAAGGGTACTACAAGATTTATCTTCCAATCATTGTGTGGTGTGTGGTCAATCTGGATCATGCTTGTACCCTTCTCATTTTTATCTTTGATCATAGCAGTATAAATATTAGGGCATTCTTCAACTTTGAGCTCTCCACAACAATACAGGTAGTGGGAAAGTTGAGGCAATCTCATTGATAATGGTCAGGGGAACCACACTTGTAATAGATGCGAGGTGGAAATCTACCACCTCCATATCCTCCTCATCCTCAACCTAGTCACATACTTCCATTCTGACCTTTCTTGATGTCAGCCACTATTTTATGGAAAAGTCCTAGTGTGTTATCTTCATGGATTTGGTTGATAATCCTATAGTCCTCAGTGTTGTAGGTGTGCACATCATAAATTTTGTATATCAAGGTATCTTTATCTGGGTGGCATGATATAGTAATGGATAATTTCATACATCATGGTTGTCCCTACATATTTCACAAGATTTGAGGAAGGTGTGCACATTCCTCTATGTGAAGTTTGTCTTGGTGTGCCCCTCAACCTCACAGTCTATGCACTAAACACCATTGTGTATGTGATGGGAATTATTAGCAATGAATTTCTCTAACTATGTAGCCATTACCACAAGATAAGCCTCCATGAAAGGGCTAATCCTGTTATCAATGCTTCTGACTACTTCTGCACAAAGCGCTACCTCCAATGCTTCACGTGGGTCTGTTAAAGTCTTGTGTGAAAGGGTCCATCAAAAAGGCAACAACAAACCCCTAATGAACCATCGAGCATGCTAAACAGGATGAATCTCATAGGATAATTTGGATATCAAATTTTTCAACCAAGCATCATAGATGCACACATGCTCAGTTAGTTCTTGCTTAATGTCCTTCAGAGTAGAGATACGATGTTGTTCAAACTCTGGAATTTAAAATACCATAATTAAAGTTCCTAAGGCCACATTATTGTTTTATTGCTAGGGACATCCATATCAACAATAAACCATTTATTTCTAGTGATAAACTACATGGTTACAAAATGGTTTATTCCTAATATGGATATCCATAGCAACAAACCATTTTTTAACCATGGTTTATCACTAGTGTTAAGTTAACATGGATTTTGAAAATGATAGTTATTTTAATGCCTAAGGCACTAATCAACTAGATTTGGATTGGAAGTTAAGTCATGGATGCCCATCACAATCCAATTTGAATTGGAGAAAACTTTTCCATGCTAATAGGGTCAACTCTATTGGTTAATTTGTCTAAAACTGAGTATAATCACTACTGTTAGGATAACTTACAGTCACGTGATTATAACAATTTAAAGCATATATATAAATCAAATCAAAATTTAATTTTAGGTTCTCTACCTATCCTTACAATTTGAATGACCTTGATGTGATTTTTTTCTAATATCCTACACCTTATAAATATCACCACATCTAGTTATTAATCATGTGTAGTTATCTCCCATGTTGAATTTGGAATCCAAATTTTGCATTAAAATCTAATAAGGGTTAACCTATGATAGTTAGAGTCTATTGAATCTTTATTTAAGCCTTACATTAATTGGTAGAGGCCACTTGGAAAATTAAATGCCTCAAAATCCTAGGGCATGCTTCAACTTTGTCTATCTTAAATCTACAACTCTGTTGAGGGTAATGAAAGTTAGGGTGTATATGAATCTAGTAATGGAGGAGTCTATTCATGTGAACAAACAAAATTTTGTTGGTCATGTTTGATTGTGCAATTGGACTTTAATTAGTACTATAATGATTAATTCATTAATAAACTAGTTGAATAAATGGAATTTAAATAAAAGAACTAAATAGGTTAGTTGTAATTGGATATATCATAATATGTTGTCTTGTATACAACAATGAACAATTTTGCATTAAATATTTTATGAATGGAAATAACAAGAAACAACAAAACAAATTACAATGGAGTTTGACTAGTACTATAATCACTAAATTATTAACAAACTAGTTGAGTAAATGAAATTTATAAAAGAACTAAATAGGTTAGTTGTAGACGAATTATGCTTTTGGATTAAACTGTGTGTATTTTTGCTTCAAAAAAAAAAAACGTTTCAGATCACACTCAGTGATCCATCATCATGAAGAGGATGTATGCGATTAGGTTAGTTGTAATTGGATATATCATAATGTTGATAACTGAGAGGGGGGGGTGAATCAGTTATCCTAATTGTTTCTTCTTTTGAACTTTCTTATTAAGCAAAGCAGCATTGAATTAAACAAACAAACATTATCATGAAATGAGAAACACATGACACAGTATTTTTGACGTGGAAACCCGGTTAAGGGAGAAAACCACGGGGTGATTAACCCAAAGATTATTCTCTGTTAGAAGAATAAGGAGTTACAAAATGGCACTTGCCAATTAGGGCTCACTGCCCGAGCACACTGCTCACAAAGAGGCCCACTGCCTACAAGGAGACACACTGTCTACAAAGAATGTTATACAATACTTGAACTGATTGGAAGCACCTACATATGCTAGGGTTCAATTCCGGTTAGGCTTAGTACACTGATCTGCTGTACTTCATCTTTCCTTTGTTCTTTATTCTGCTATCTTTTCACATACCGGATCTTTCTTACTACTGCTGCTCTGATCTATACTTATTCGCATACACTATCACACAATCTCATGTTTCACAACTAAATCCATCCTCTATATATATCCGCACAAGTAATTTCATCACCTTTCTAGTCGGCATCCGGAACAGTCTGGTTTCTTACAAGCTTTGTTCTGTCGGCTGAATCCTTGCTCACCAAGCAATGCGGATCAAGCATATACTTGTAGATATCATTAATCATGTTGGCCAAACATGATTCATGCCTTCACAACCTTTACAATCAACAGTAACATATCCGAAAAAGATTTTGATGCTCTGTCAGTCAGTTCTTCCTTCTATTCTCATTGTCTTTTAGGAATCCGGTACTCAGCTATTCATATCTTTTTCTTTGTCCATCACCGGAGGCTAAATCCTTGGAATATACTACTCAAGGTAGTCCTCTTGACTTCCCCAAATCCGCACTACACCAAGACACTTCCTCTGAGAGGTCCGGACCAATCTGTCAGACCTTGCCACATGCTCTGTTCTTGTTCACCGGACCACAACAGTTCTTCATCCTGACTTCCGGTAGAGGCACACCATGACTTGCGGATATGTGGGGTGACCTTTGTTGCCATCAATGACAACAACCATGAATCCATATAGTGTCTCTTGCCAACAATCTCCCCCTTTGGCATTGATGGCAATACTTAGTGAAAAATGACTAAGTGTTGACACTATGCTCCCCCTTTGCTGATGCTCTATCTTTATATACAATTTCCGGAACTCCCCCTTAGTTGGATTCCTCATTTTTCACTGCTCCTCACTCCCCCTTTGACATCAATGGCAAAGGGTAGGGTTCGCACACCAAAATTTTCAAAAATTTTCTATACATAGCCGCATATTTACATACTCACATGAACTGAAGAATGTCTGCAAAAGATGTCTTCAGTTGGATCAGTTCTATAGCCTAACTTTGCTTCATTCTATCCAAAATTGAAATGTGACCACTCAACAAAAATGCAAAAGCTTCTGCCCTCTTGAGATCTGTTGGATCATTTGTTTGGGCGGTAGTTTGAGCATCACTGATGGCCTCATGCATAGTTTCTAACTTAGGGATTATAATCCTTCTAAGTTCTCCCATCCGGTTAGTGATATTCTTCCTTTCCTTCTCAAAGTTCTTTATTGCATTTGTGATTGCAATAGTTTGACATTCTTGATTTACTATGGAAGAGAGAGGATCAAAACTTTGAGACAAACTTTGTAGTTTGTCCTGTTCCGCTTTTATTTTCTTATCTATTTCTACTATTGCCTTTGACCAGGAGATACAAAATTTGTAAATATCACCGCCATCCTTAAGAGCATTTTCTAAGCTCTTTATTCCAATACTCATATTTCTCCTATCGTTAGAGATTAATCCTAATACTTCTGAAAATCTTTTATCCAAAAATTCCTTCCAGACCTTTTCTTCAGCTGATTTTTCTAGAGAATCAAAATGTGTATCAACACTGCTGACTAAGGTTTTGAGATTACCGGAAGAGGAGGCTGTCGGATCTATCTGGATTGATGGCATAATCTTTACAAGCACTCCGGAAGCAGCCTCTATCAACTCACAGTCTTCCATATGAGACTTTAGGAGTTTTTCATTTGCCTTGGCATTCGCAAATGAAGCTATCTTCATTGTCTGTACCGGAGAGAGAGAGTCAAAGTCGAATGGGCCTTTTAGAAGCTCCAATTCATCAATCTCTAAAGTTTCTTGGCTTAGAAACTTTTGGACAGTTTGTGCAGTGTCTCTTGCCGGAGACAGATGTTTCTTTTCTTCTGCAGTTTTGTCCTTAGGAGTCTTATCTCCTTCCACATTCTTACCACTTACAGTTGTGGTTTTCTTTGTTGGATTCTTCTCTTTCTCTGTATCCTTGGTGCTGTCAACCTCTTTTTCTTTTTCTGCTGCTTCTTTCTCCTGTAATTTCTCTGCTTCTTGGGATCCGGAGACTGTAGGAGAAGCCGGAGAAGAGATGTTAGTCTGTTCAAGTGGCACTTCTTCTGGAGCAGATGATGCAGCTGTTTCTGCACCTAAGTCCTCTGTAATAGGAATGTTGAACCTTTTGAATGTATTCCGGAGGATCTCTTCAGTGTCCTTGGCTACTTTGTCAGTTTCACCAAGCATAAGCTGATTCATCCTTGCTTTGCTTCTGAATTCATCCTTGCAGTCCTTGAATATCATGTTCATTGTTTTGTGATCAATTGAAGGATATAGCTGAATAGCTATCTGTTCCCTGATCTCAAGGTCTTTTGCCATGGCATTGTTCTTTCTTATTTCTAATTCCATCTCTAGGCTCTTTGGGATTTAGGAGATTATCTCAATAAAAGCTTTATTGTAGATGTTCAAGTACCTTATTATAGCTTCCTGCAGGATCTTTTGATCTGCCTCATTGTAGTCATCATAGAATTCAGCCACCGGTTGAAGGTTCCCATCCACAATGACTGATTTGACTACACTGTCTAGAGACAGGGTGGGCTTTTCAGAAAATTCTTCTGTCATTTCTTCCTTGTCTCGGCCAGAAGAGGGTTTACCGGATTCTTTCTTTTTCTGTTTCTTTATTTCTTTCACTCCCTCATCTGACTCAGTTTCTTCTTCATCCTTTTGGCTTTGATAAGCTCTTGAGGCTTTTGTCTTGGATCTCTTACCGGATCCCTGGACTTCCGGTTTTGAGCTTTTGGTTTTGATAGGTGTGGATCCTTTAGATGATCTGGTCTGGGTTGAGGATTCCACCGGAGCACTTTTCTTGCTTTTCTTTTCTGCCTCTTTCTTTTCTTCCTTAGATTTTCTTCTCTTTTCCCGGCTGGCATGAAGTGCCTCTTTTGAGATGCCTAGGCCTTGAGCAATATGCTCAACTTCTTTTCTCACCTTCCTCTTTATCTCAGGTTCCCTGAGTTCTACATGTATCTTTACACTCAGCTCCTCAAAGGTTCCAAACCTTTCTGCCTTTGGATCTTTGGGCTGACTTAGCATGTGTTGAACATGCAGCTCCACTATTTGTTCATCCACTTCATACCCCATGGGCATGATCCATACAGTTCTTGGTTCTACTGCCTCCATTAGACACTGATCTGTTTCTACCATGAAGCATACTGTGTCTTTGTACTTTTCAACAAGGGATTGGGGTATCCTTTCTCTTGCATGCATCATGCTTTGGAAGTTCTTGAAATATCCCCATAGAGCTGTATTTCTTGCTTTAGCATCCCCAAGTCCATGCAAATAGTCTCTGATTTGGATGGCAACTGGTCTGTCATTCTGCCATATCCATCCACTGGATCCGGGAAGCTCATTCATGTAGTAAAAGAAGAGACAAAGGATCAGATTGCCATACTTGAAGGAGTTTTTCTTGTCCTTCTTAATCTTCTGCAGATTTTCAAAGAGTTGGTTTACAAGAAGCTCACACAAGTCATAGTCTACATTCTCCTTTAACATTTGATAAGTTGTGTAGATTGCAGTTCCCGGTACTGAATTTTCCCTACTGGAGTGATAGATTTTGTAACCAATTATCATAGATGCAAATTTGACATCTGGTTCAGTGATGTCAACAACTGTCATAGCTCTCTTGTCAAACTTGGATCCGGTTGCATCACTAACTGTCTGATTTTTGACAGACTTGAGAACAGGTAATCCACCGGATGAGTGCAAACCGGTTACAGCCCTAATTGCATCTTTGGTGATCTTGAAGGGCTTGTTCAACCATAGGAAGTTGTCATGTACTCTACTTAGTACATACCGGACCCATTCATCTTCTTCAAAATAGGGGAAATGAATGCACTGTGCAAAGTGTTTGTCCCGGATGGCTTTGTACTGAGGTTTGATCTCGAAGGAGTCATCTATCAATTGTTTGTGATAGATATCCATCAGTTTTGATTCTCCAAAGTCTTCAAAATTCGCATGGATGTAAACCCTAATGTCTTCCGTATGCAATACACCATGTGGAACACTAGAGAAGGCTCCTAGTGGATCTACTTCCAAGGATTTGTAAGGATGTTTCTTGAATGTGGGACGAGGTCTATCAGAGATCTTAACTATATTCAGAGTAGCCATTTTTCAAAGATTTGCAGGGAGATATTGAAAACGAAAAATACCTTATGCGCCTTCGGTTATTTGGATTGATTTCTGTATGTAGTAACTTCTGTAAGTGATCTTCAGTGAATTTGATGAATTTTGTCACAGAGCTCTGCTTTTTGCTTCTTCTTGGGTGTGGAATGATCAAGTGATTATTGAGAAATCCCTTATATCGTTTCGCAAACCCTAATATCTATTTGCAATAAATGCTCCACCTATATTATTCCGGTTTGCCTTATCCGGATAGCTTGGAGTATCCCGGATCAGTCCTGATCTATGAACATCATGCGGATCTTTCAATCATGAGTAAATCGAGGTGACACATTACAAGAACATCCCAAACGTTCTGTCCAGTCCGCAGAGTAAAATAATGTACTTCTGGATTTCTCCGGACCCTTTTGTAGTCCTCTGTCATTCCGGAACATCTCCCGGAACAGGTCTTACTTGATCGATCACAACTTCTTTACATCTTCATGTGGATCTCTGAAATCTTGTCTGGATCATCTCAGGACTTATATCTTCAAACCCTTTACTCCGCATCTTGTGTCATATCCAACATCACTTGATTGGCTGGGGGAACAGGATTTTCTTTGAGTCTCCCCCTGAGCCAGAGCTCACTTTTTAATTTCTGGAAGGAATATCAGCACCAGAATCTGGTGCGGATCCAGTTTCTGTATTCTCTAAACTTTTCTTTACCCAAATCTTGCTCATCTAATTCCTAACTTCATCCGCATTCATCTTTTGTTTACCCTTGTCTTGATTCTGATTATACACCGGACCTCTTTTGTCCTAATTCTTGCTTCTGCAGACTTTAGCATTATGACCGGACCTATTACAGATTTGGCAAATAACATTTCTTTGCATATTTGACTGATAACCTCTTGATCTGCATTGATTAGCCATATGACCTACTCTATTGCATGTAAAGCATCTACCTTTGAATGATTTGTTTACTTGCATATTTCTGCATTCATGAGACTTGTGTCCATACCTTTTGTAGTTAAAACACTGTCCGGAGAAGGATGGATTAGTTTGATTCATTCTTTTTCTGCACTGATTAGCTTTGTGACCAAAGTGATTGCAGCTGTGGCAGTATCCATTGAAAGATGGATATCTTTGAGCATTGGGCTATCTTACCGGAGGTCTTTCAGGCCTATTCCTTGGATTTTCTGATCCAAAATTCTTTTGACTGGATCCGGAGCTTTCTCCTTTCTCATATCCCAAACCGTACTTGTCATCTGTCTTCTTTTGACTTGCAAGAAGTACTTCAAGTTGGGCAGAACTTATCTTGAATTTATCTTTATATTCATTTGCTGTTTGAAGATCTCTTTTGAGAGAGACAATTTGATTCTCAAGTTTTTCTTCATTATCTTTGGCATCTTCAAGATCAGATTCAAGATGTCTGATAATCCTGTCCATCTGGTGGCATTCTTCTGATTTCTCTTTAAGAGATTGTCTTAGATTGTCTTCATCTTTTCTTTTTTCTTCAATCTCTTGAGTAAACTTTATAGTTCCTGATTCCATTTCATGTCTTAACATAATGACTTCTTTTGATAACTTTTCACATAACTTGGTTTTCTTAGTCAATTCTTCATTAGTATTGCTTTCTTCAGTTTGGCTTGCCAATTGTTGGAGCAGCTCCTTTCTCTTTTTCATAGAGAGACTTAATTTGTCTTTTAGTTCTCTCATGAATTCATCAGCCTGTTTGAGTCTTTCCTTCAATTCATTGACTTCAGAATTTGACTGTTCAAGATCCTCAAGGGTAGTCTTGAGTTGCTCCCTTAAACCATATGCATCCATTTGAATTCCCAGATCTTCCTCAAGTTGTTAGGCTCTATTAGGAGGAACCTTGCTCTGATACCAATTGTTGATAACTGAGAGGGGGGGTGAATCAGTTATCCTAATTGTTTCTTCTTTTGAACTTTCTTATTAAGCAAAGCAGCATTGAATTAAACAAACAAACATTATCATGAAATGAGAAACACATGACATAGTATTTTTGACGTGGAAACCTGGTTAAGGGAGAAAACCACGGGGTGATTAACCCAAAGATTATTCTCTGTTAGAAGAATAAGGAGTTACAAAATGACACTTGCCAATTAGGGCTCACTGCCCGAGCACACTGCTCACAAAGAGGCCCACTGCCTACAAGGAGACACACTATCTACAAAGAATGTTATACAATACTTGAACTGATTGGAAGCACCTACATATGCTAGGGTTCAGTTCCAGTTAGGCTTAGTACACTGATCTGCTGCACTTCATCTTTCCTCTGTTCTTTATTCTGCTATCTTTTCACATACCGGATCTTTCTTACTACTGCTGCTCTGATCTGTACTTATTCACATACACTATCACACAATCTCATGTTTCACAACTAAATCCATCCTCTATATATATCCGCACAAGTAATTTCATCACCTTTCTAGTCGGCATCCGGAACAGTCTGGTTTCTTACAAGCTCTGTTTTGTCGGCTGAATCCTTGCTCACCGAGCAATGTGGATCAAGCATATACTTGTAGATATCATTAATCATGTTGGCCAAACATGATTCATGCCTTCACAACCTTTACAATCAACAGTAACATATCCAGAAAAGATTCTGATGCTCTGTCAGTCAGTTCTTCCTTCTATTCTCATTGTCTTTCAGGAATCCGGTACTCAGCTATTCATATCTTTTTCTTTGTCCATCACCAGAGGCTAAATCCTTGGAATATACTACTCAAGGTAGTCCTCTTGACTTCCCCAAATCCGCACTGCACCAAGACACTTCCTTTGAGAGGTCCGGACCAATCTGTCGGACCTTGCTACATGCTCTGTTCTTGTTCACCGGACCACAACAGTTCTTCATCCTAACTTCCGGTAGAGGCACACCATGACTTGCGGATATGTGGGGTGACCTTTGTTGCCATCAATGACAACAACCATGAATCCATATAGTGTCTCTTTCCAACACATAATATGTCATCTTATATACAACAATGACCAATATTGCATTAAAGATTTTAAGAATGGAAATAATGATAAACAACAAAACAAAATGCAATCTACAGCCTAGTGGATCATTTCCAAAGTAAAGCCTTCTCAAGCTTTACCTACATTGACTTCTCTATGTGTGAGATGCTCTACAAACCTCTCACCACTATCGCATGCTTGCAAGCACAAATTATAAAATCCAGGTAGTAATGAACAAACATCAAAATATCCCAATAATGTAACTTTTAGGTCCTAACAAATTTCTATACTACATACATGCAGAGTTGAAAATTTGTATACAACTATTAAAACACATATACATAGTGGTAAAAAAATATATACAATTGCATATGAAGATTGTAAATAATCTAAGCAATAGCCAACATAGAGTAAAATAGCCCAATAGTGGTAGTGTGTTAACAAACACAAATTCATAGTACAATTCCATGTTTAGTGGTCTATATGATGCACTTGTGTTAAGAAACACAACAAAATAGATAAATTTGGAACTATACATATGTCTTCAATTTTTTGGAGTTATATATAAAAATGAAACCATGAACCATATAGGATTTTGAAACCATCAATAGAAAACTATAACATATATTGTTACAAATAAATCAGAATGTAGGTACATTGTAGAACAGACTAGAGATTATTGCAACAAAAAATCATCTACGATATGCTAGAGTTACAATGTGCATATATGTACATAGTTGTTCACAACTATATATGTATATATAGTTAATATATGTGAACACACACACATCTATCTATCTATTTATCCATATATATAAGTATATAGTTGTATATAAACATATATATGTGTGTGTATATACATATATAAATGTATACATGTATGTATATATATAGTTGTGTGAACAACTATATAACAAAATATGTAAAAGAATATAAGTATGTAATTTTCCATGTCATAATTGTGTATATATATAAGCATGTAACTACAAATATTTTTTACATCCTTATTGTTTTCCACATTACAAAATAATAAAAGTTGAGAAGTTGATAAAATTTACAATGTTTTACACAAACTACCTGCATACACTAGTATAGAAATATGAAAATATGCATTTGATAATAGTGAATACACACATTGATTCAAGTTGTATAAAGACATAGATAGATAGATAGATAGATAGATAGATAGATATGTGTGTGTATACAAATATATATATAGTAGCTCGCCAATGTCAATGCCTAAGCTTGAGTGGAGAGGATTTCGTAAGCTTCTGGAATGATGGATAATGCAGTGGCTATAAAGGAAGCAATGTAAAAAATGATTAGGGTAAGAAGTTGGGTCTTTCAATAGGTGCATAAGGCATTGTTTATTTAGACCTTAAATGTTATAAACTAGATACTAATTGGAATGTGGTCCATGCTTCAAGGTTGTATATATAAATAATGAAATCCTAAACCCTAAGTAAGTCTAAAACCCATCATTTGAAATACTAGTGGTGATGTGAAATCATTACTTGCAAGTCGAACAACAATGATTGCCTCAACAATTATGAAGGAGGATGCTCAACAATTTGAAATGATGAAAGAAACAAAGGTGAAATCAAAGAGACATGATTTAGTCACACGGATCATCAAATGATGAAACAAAGACCTACTTCAGTGGAGATGGTTCGACCACACAGTTGAATAATAAAACAAATAGGTGTGAAATAAAATAGTCGCAAATCGAATGATGGACCTCATACTTGATTGGAAGGAGAAAAAATGAATATATATAAACCTGTATAAAAAACGAACCTTGAATATTTACAAGTTAAGAAATGAAACCCTCAATATATGCAGTTTCATTTTATATATAAAATGAGACCTATGTATAAAAAATGAACCCTAAATATATTCAAGTTAAAAAATGAAACCCTCAATATATATAGTTTCATTGTGTGTGTATATATATATATATATATAATGGGAGCTAGCCCCTTGGTAGCAGCTATATATATAATCAAACCATATAAAAAATCAAACCTTGAATATATATAATGAAACCCTAAGCCATAAATGAGTTTGAAACCCATCGTTCGAAATACTGGTGGCAGTTTGAAATCATTACCTGCAAGTTGAACAACAATGACTACCACAACAACTATGAAGGAGGTCGCTCAACAATTTGGAATGATGAAAGAAACAAAGGTGAAATCAAAGAGTCAAATGATTTAGTCACACGAATGATGAAACAAATACCTACTTTTGTAAGCACTAAAAATGCACATGGGCCTACATGGTAATTTGATGATGAGCTATAGTCCTAATCATGTACATGTAAGCATGAATATATACATACCTCTTAGTAGATCTCTTCTTGGTGACATGTGGATCAAAGTTCTTCACCTTGTTTGTGTCTCCCTAATCCCTAGAGCTAACCTCCTAAGGTCTTGTGTCTTCACCATTCACCCTTTATCGACAAGGCATTTTGTCAATTTCTAACCTTGTCAATTTAACCTACTGACATCACGAGATGGGAAATTCACTTTCTCTTGGCCCATTTTAACCCTCCAAAAGCTTCCAATTAATCTCCCAAACCATCTCCAACCATCATTTTTAATACATATTTCCTTAATTCTGGGTCATCCCCTTTGAATTCTAGATCTCTGAGGGGAGATCTTAAATCTCCCCAAGGAGATTTTCCCTGGTGAAATTGGTGACCAACTCTTCATGTGTTTTCAATAACTAATAGCACCATTGCATAGTGCTAAAAAAATTATGCAATTTCAAAAAAATGGCACCCAAAAAGGATTATGTATGTGCTTGAACGAGCTCCCAGAAGTTTTGTATGACCTATTCAAACCTTTGTTTCTGGGTTGCCTCTTTTACGAGGGAAAATCTCCCTGGGTGACCCTAAATCTCCTCATGGGATGACCTTGGATCTCCAAGAGTGACCTTGGATCTCTAGAGGTGACCTTCCCTATTAAAAGGGGTGACCCAGTCATGTTTTAAAACGCGAGTTTCTCTTCAGTTCTGGCCCAGATTTGCTCCAAATTGAGCCCTAATTATGTGAGTCACCTTTCCTAACTAATCATCAAATTTTCCTTACTAATTCAAGACTCCCAATCACTTCATTTTAACTACAAATCAACTATTCTTATCTCTCCATCAATCTCGTACTAACTCCATTCTTCCTTAATTGATAGGCTATCAAGGCTAGTTCACTCCCAATCAAACTCAGTTCACTATCCAATCAAGCCTGTTAACTCTTAAATCAAATGAGTTAAAGATACAACCACTTCCACCTCTTTGTGAGCCCTTCCAAGCTATAAATACTCCTCACCTCTTCATTATTTCTCAAGTCTAAGAATTATCTTCTTGTCTTCACAAGATTTTACAAGCTTCTTCATAGGCCCTTGAGCCTCTTAGTTCATTTCTTTACTTTTCATTTTTGTAAAGCTTCAAAGCTTTCCCTTGGGAGGAAAATTCATTGTTGCAAAATCTTGCTCAACTTTGCTTTTTTGTTCTCCATAGCATGCTTATGCTCTTCGCAAGACGTATGAGCCTTTTTCTTTCTTAGTATAGTCGTCAATCTTTCCAAAGCTTCAATAGCCTTGTTATGCTCACAATTTGCCAAGCCATAATGCTTCATAGCTTCAAATAGCTCAATTCAGCTTCAATAACTCAATCATTCAATTAATTACACTTCATCCCTGTTTCCACGAGGATTTCCCCACTACTGTAGAGGAAAGAAGGTTACAACAAGGAGTTCAAGGATACGCCAGGCTCATGAGCCAAAGAGAAATCCAATTTCTTTATATGTTTTCGTAGTTAATTAAATCACAAATTTGCTCTTTGAGGAAGTAATCTTTATGTTTACTTTTTCCTTGATAGGTTTAGATTTGGTTTGATTAGCATTGATTAGATTAGAATTATTATAATTCATAGATTAGATTTCAATTCTTTAAGTTATTTCATTCCAGCAATTTCAATTCCTAGATTAGATTTGAAAATCGTCTCACAAAATACCAAAAACATGGTTTAGATTATATTTGGAAAATTCATATTAATTGCATCCATATTTCAATTCTTAGTTAAATAGATCACTTTTGTTATTTAAATTAGAAAAAGAACCAAAAAAATCATTTTGCATTCATATTAGTTGCATTCACACAAAAATACAAAAATATTAGGAAATTAGAAAAACTAAACCCTCAATTTCATCACGAGGTACTTATTCACATCAAAGTGAGTTCAAACCCTTGATTCCATCACAAGGTACATATTCACATACAACATTCAATCAAAAGGTGAAACAAACATTTGACTTCACGTCAAAGTCAAGGAAAGTCAAATTAGGTCAACACTTAGTCAACAAATTATCTCTCAAGCATTTGATGTGCCCAAGGATAAGAGGAAATTGGATCAAGGCTATTCTCGAAGAGATAGTTGAAATCCGCCCAAGACCACAACACACACAACAAACCATATAAGAGAAATAACACACTCTTAGGATATTCTAATAGAGAGACATCATACAACAACACATTCAAATGAATGAGGATAGGTTACAACATGCTAGACTCATCAATGAGAAAAATAGTCTACCCACTAGGCGTTGGAACTTGAGAAATCCAAACAGAAGAACTAGGACTAGTGACCCTTCAGGTCATATAATTATCTCAACCACAACAGTCCTAGAACGAGCTCGTCATATAGAAATCCATACTAAGCCTACAGACTGGTCAACCTCTCTCTATAATGTTTTATTTCCACGCAAATAAAACCACCCCTAGGTCTCGCCCCCACTTGACTGGCTCTTGCCACAAGAGCAAGAGTGACTTAGAGGTCACCCATAGCAAGGAGAGGGTTCATGCGTGATATCAAGGTTGAATCATCCATGTTATGCTTGAGTGACGTTTTAGAGCATACAACTTCAATGGAGATGATTTGACCACATAGTCGAATGATACAACAAATAGGCGTGAAATAAAATAGTCACAAATTGAATGATGGACCTCATACTTGATTGGAAGGAGAAAAAATGGGAGACAAGTCATTATCTACAATTGGCAACTCGGCAATGTCAACACCTGAGATCGAGTGGAGAGGATTCAGTGAGCTTATGATATGATGGATAATGCGATAGCTGTGAAGGAAGCAATGTAAAAAATGATTAGGGTAAAAAGTTAGATCTTTCAATGTGTGTGTAAGGCATTGTTTATTCGGATCCCAAATGTTATAAACTAGATACTAATTGGAGTGTGGTTCGTGCCAACACAAAACCCTAATGTGGCCTTACGAACACAATAACATGGCCTTAAGAACTTTTATTATGGTATTTTTATTTATTTAGGTGAAACAATAAATTATTTATTTTCATGTATATATATATATAATATTAATTGGAGGAGTTGTGAAACTTGTTTGGTGGTCATAGAACATGGTTACTAGGGCGTCTATGCACGAGTATCGATCAACACTTTGAAATGACCACTTAAGGACATATGTGCACATAATGACTCATCTCGCGATTGTTGTTACTACCCAGAAGCCAAAATAATGGCTTTAAGCTCTTAAGTTAGTCATAAAGGTATGCTAAAATATTTGTGGAAATCTGATGTATTGTTTAGGAGCTTAAGGTGCACGAAGTTAGGGTGGGTGGGTACTGGTTCCTCTCCCTTAGTATGACAGAAAAAACAAAGTAAAAGTCAGATATACAAACCAAACCATTAAGTTTAATTCAATGCTTTTGACAAGTTCATCTCTATGTGGAGCTTTATAATAAAAGTGGAGTACCGCAAGCAAACAAAACAACAGTTACAACTCCTTCCGCATTTGTCATTTTCCATCGATTTAAGCATCGATTTAGGGGAGAGAACCCAGTAGTTGTGCACCCTAACTTCATACCTCTCAAAATCATGTGGCAATATCAAATTACTCTTAAATTTTTACATCAACTTACTTGGCAAGGCCCTTGCTTATAACTAAGGTTTTAGGTCCACATCATCAAATATGATGCCACATCATGTTTTTTGTTGAAGTGTCCAAAAAGACCCCCAAAAAATTAGACTGATAGTTGTGCATTAAGCTATAATAGTTGTGCATTTATTCATGTTTTGTTTGTACATCACATGATGTGTTGCTTTTTATATCTAAATAATATATTTCATTCAATCATAAGTACTTATGGTCAACACTAACAAGTTTGAAGTCACAACTACAAGTACTATACTTCTAAAAATATTGGGCATTAAATCCACAAAAAATGGCCATTAAATTCACAAAAAGATGCACAACTATTAGAACATGCTCAACTAGTGAGTGCTCTCCCCTACTCAATGAAATATCAAAATAGTACTAAAAATTGAACTTTTGAGGTACAACAAGTATATCTAAGAAAAATAAAATCAATTATACCCCAAAAAGGATTAAAAACTAGCAATCGCACTTGTAGTGTAATCGGCATGCCGATAGGTACTTTGAAAGGTCCCTTATTTCCTAACTGGTCAACCAATGAAAACAACAATCCCTCTTCTTAAAAAAAACCATCTAGCAAATTAAAAACATAATCAATCTAACTTTTGGTATCACAACAAGATAGCCAAGGCCAAAAACCCATCCAATATTACATGTCAACCACAACAAATTCAAGGCTAATGAGAGATCGAACAACTATTATAGCAGGCACCCTAGCATGAAACCAATACTTGTAGTAAAGGAAGGGATGGGTACATTTGCCTTTGCAACAAAAGCCACACCCACCATCTTAATCACAACCACCACTACAACAAAAACAAATTATTTTGCTCCTCCCATTGCTAATAACAATATTATGGAATGACTTTATTATTTAGGGTTTCTAAAGACTAATCTAGCTTTCATTGCAAGCATCCTGTTGCTCAAGGTGCTAACTACCCAACCATATAGGATGACATAAAAAATCAAGACACAAGTGCCAACCATTGATTTCCCACCATGAATGTACTTGATGAGTGAATGACAAAGATCTCTTCAATTGTCGTCCCTCATCTATTATGTATTTGAAACTATCAATTCTCAATTGTATGTGCACAAGAGCTTTCCTTGCTTCACAAGGGAATGCCTATTAGTGTGATGGTAGGGGAAAATGACCATCAAATATAACCACATAACAAGATCGCAAACTTTCAAATGATGAGAAATATATACAAATGGCAAATGCTCTGCTCCTTTTCTCTTGTGAATTCTCATACTTTGTTACATCAATTGGTTTCCTATCCATAAATCTCTCTTTAAATCTAAGCCACCTCATTTGCACCTGGCCCTTGCCTCATCCTCAACACCAATGTCACTCCATAGACAAGAATGTTCATGATCATTCATATTGCCTCATTTTTCTTTAGTCACACAAGAAGGCTTTGCCCCTACCCCTCCTCCTACCAGTCGGATAAGAGGCACCCTCCATCACCTAGTGAGGTCAATCTCAATCTTAGATTTAGGTGCTTCCCCTTTGCACCTTACTTGCACTAAAGTTGTTGAATCCCACAAACAAGATGTCAAAGAAAAGAATGGCAATAATAACCCAAGATGTGATTTGTTAATATTCTATGCATTCAATGATATTTGGATAATCCTCTATTTTTATTGTTTACTTCACTCTTTTGATGATGATTTCTATGAAAGGTTAAAAAGGAATAAAATGAAAAGTTTAAAGATTGTAGAGTCCATTCATTGCTTTAGTGATACTCTAATGCTTGATGGCTTTGATGCACATGTTTTAATAATGATATTAAGCTTTTAGTGAAAATATATTAATATGTTAAAAAAGGCAATGACAAATGCAAATATTTAAATCTTGGTTGTCTATTTTGACAATGAACAAATATAGTCATTATGAATAATAGTTTGATATCTACATTAGTTCAAAGGATTAAATGTTGAATTTGAAGGTTTGGGGAGACTGTTGGACAAACCTAGAAGCATCTTAGGTCAAATTTTATATTATGTCTACATCTGAGATTTTAAAGCCATGAACTTGTAGACAATTTAGTAGATCTAAACTTATTTGATCAATCAGATTGTATATGCTCCCTTGTGTCCAAGGAACCTTGCATATTGGCCAAAGGACTAAGAACACTTGATAGAGAATGTCATGTGTCTACTCTTGATTCCCTTGGGCCATCGTCCATGTCACTACCAAGCCACATGTTAAATCCTAATTCCCCTAAGCAACAACTTACAATTGTGGATTTGAGAGTACAAATACTAGTGACTCAAGGCTACTCACTAAGCTCTATTGCATAATGTTTCTTGTGTCGATCAAAAACATGGACATGAAGAAAAGCGAGCTTCAAATGAGACACCCCTCTAAAATACGATTAATAAAACTCTTGGGATCGCTAACCCTGGGCTCGAAGGACTTCAAATTAATAATTTAGACTTAAAACATTTACACAACTTGATTATATAGGGTAGCTTAGGTTCACAAGAAACAAGACAAGTTAATACCAAATACAAAAATCCTTCTAGATTTCAATTATTAAAAGTATGTTTCAAGTTTGGAAGGTTTAGATGTTTGCAAACCTAGACTTCACATTATTGAAGTTTATTGATCTTTTTTCATCTAGTGATGTCTTGCAAGTTATTTGATAGAATCAAACTCCTATATATATCATGGCTCACAAGCAATCTCAAGTTTGTGGTGGCAATTTTGTTTCACGTCTAGAGGTGTCCATGGGCCTAGAATTTTATTTCCAAGGATCTTGGTGAGAAGTCTCGCGACAGGTGCAGAGCTCAAGCCTTAAGGTCCAAAGGAGTTGACATTAGGCATGTGGTGGTTGAGATCAAATTTCATCATTCCTGTAGACACCCAAAATTGACTCATTATCATTAGCATTCAAACATCACATTACACATTTGCATTTGTCTAACACACTTGCGCAATATCCCTAACACATCTATTTTCTTCTATTAATTAAATAAATTTATATTTATTTAATTAATTCATTAGCTATTTCCTCTAAGCGATAATTAAACAATCTTTAATTATTTAATTATCTTCTTTCTATCTATTTTTAATTAAATAAATCTTATTTATTTAATTAAAAATTCCTTTCATAAACCCACTTTCCAATTAATTAAATAAATTTTATTTATTTAATTAATTTATCTTATCATTTATCTCATGAGCCGACATGTGTGCCTCTTTCATTTAAAAAGATAAGTGTTACTACATCCTTTTATTTAATATCTTTCATATGTAGTAACTTTTTATGTACACAAGCACACATAAGCCCTATCTTCTCTCCACTTGTCATCTACACATTCACCTATGTCTATTCTTCAATCCTAGCCATTCACATAGCCACCCAATATCCACCGTTGATTGATTTTGGTTGAGTTCTATATAAACACCCTCTCATTCCATACTTCATCTATCTAGCATTCATATAGCGTCTACATTATCATCCTGAGCATATTGAGCATTTGAGCATCCATAGCATCCATTGAGCTTATCATCATTATCATCCATCCATAATGGAATCTTTTATCTTCATAATTGTTCATTGTTGAAGAAGCAATCCACATCATAAACAAGGAATCACACAATCTAGGTGATATTGTGCTTGAATTGCATTTACTTTTGATCTCATTTAGATTAGATCCTTTGATGATGGTAGGGTTAGGTTTTCATGGCTATGTTTGATCTTACAAACCTGATATTTTACCTATCACATTTTGGTACGCCCGGTGGGACCCACATCCTTGATTAACTTTGTTGTTTGAAGTTGTTTTTATGAAGATCAGATTTTCCAGCACTTATGGCAAGTTCCAGTCACTTTTGAGCAAAAAATTGTCACTGTCTGAATACCCACATCGCTTCTGAGCTGAAACCTACCGTAGTTAGCATTTTCTAGATCTCTTATATGCAAACAGTAGTCACTTTTTGTTTATTCTGCATTGCTTTTATACTAACAGTGGTCGCTTTTGCACCCAATTGAATCACTTTTGATCTGACAGTGACTGCCTTTAGATAATTGAATCGCTTATTGCAGAACTGGGGTTTTTTGTTGCATATTGTTTCTTTTACAGATAAGGGTCGCTTATGAACCTTAAACAATCGCTTCATGCTTTTTCGCATCGCTTGTGAGCTTTAACAATTCACATCTGGCATTCTCGGTATCGCTTATGATATGTAGCATTTCACTTGTGACAGAATAGAGATTGCTTTTGACCGACAATGAATTGCCTCTGGTAAACTGTGTCGCTTTTAGTCTGTATCATTTGCAGTTTGTTTTTCTTGGCTACTAATTGGGTATTTGTGTAGCATCTTATCGATTGTCCAAGAAAAGGAGGTTATCAAACTACTAACATATCTGTTGTAGCTTTGATAGGTCCAAGACTTGTGGTTTTTCACTAAATTAGGAACATTTGGGTTTGGTGCTTAAAATGAATCATTGCTTGCTCTGTGTTTGATTTATCTTTTTTGATTGCTTACATGTGATTGACTGTAACCCAAATTTAATAACAAAAGTATCCTCTCCCCTTGCCTATCAAATGCATCTTGGGTGTATGAGAACTTGTTATTAGCTTTAGAGGGCCTGCCTTCCCGATGTGAGAAGGGATACGACCCAAGCGGTAATGGGCTAAAGCCAAGTCCTTCTGAACTGCTATATAAGAAAAGTGTTTGTGTCGAAAGCCACAAACAATGGGTGTTGTTGCGTTATACCAACAGCCAACCTCCCCCAAAACCCTCCAAGGCATAACCCTTGAAGGTTGGGAGACTCCATAACGGAGAGTAGCGCTGCCACATGTATAGCCACCTGAACGGATGCCCTTATTAGCAACTTTGTGTAGTAGCCAAAAACCTTCTATTTGTTGATGCAAAAGGTGGGACCTTTGAAGCCGCCCCGATTCATGTGGTTCTTAGAAGAGATAGCAGGACAATCCTAAGGTTTGGTGAGGGACAGGCCTTACAGGAAACCTGGATCTTGGTATGCATGAGAAGTGTGTACTGTGGAGGGGAACCGGTGCTACCAAGATCCTGAAACTATCTGCTTTGAATAAGCACAGCCAGGGGATTCAACAAATACAGTCCTTTCCTAGCCTAGGTTGTACAAGTTTGTGATTATTATGAGTGTGATTGACTGTAATTATTGTTTTCTTGTCAAAAATCACAAATCAGACATCTTTCCTGATAGACACAGTCACTTTTGAGCTTAAATTGCCCGCATACAGACAATAGAATCACTTTTAAACCGCAGTTAGCCACTTTTTGCCTAAACCAAATCACTTTTAAACTACAGTTAGCCACTTTTCGCCTAAACCAAATCACTTTTAAACCGTAGTTAGCCGCTTTTTGCTTAAATAGAGTCACTTCTAAACAACAGTCAGCTGCTCTTTGTCTAAATTGATTCACCTTTAAACAATAGCCTATCACCTTTGTCCTAACCTACGTTGCTTCCGATCAACAGTAAATCGCTTTTGAGCTAATATTAATCGCCTATGGAAAATTGGATCACCTCTGGTTAACACTGTAACTTGCTGTCAGAACCTAAACTAGCCCACATTTGAGCTATTACCAGTCGCCTTTAGCCTTTTCTGAGTCACATATGAGTTATCACTTGTCGCCTGTGGTCTAATACCAGCAAATCTTAGTGACTCAACTGAATTAGTCACAAATCTAGCTTGCTCAGCTTCAGCATTAGCTTTCAAACTTGTCTCTGATCATTAGCAGATACCTAGAATTTGTCTCCTATTTTGAGCTTACCAATCAATTGACTTTCATGAGCTTTTCATCCTTTTGAGATCCCAAACCAGCAAACCAAACATCAAACCAATCATTTTGATCAATCAGCAAAACATTAGCTTTAGCTTCAGCAAACATCAACAACATAGCAACCTTTGGCAAACAACTTTTCCCTTGAGTGTGTGAGCTATTCTCTAGGGAAAACCAGCCAACAACAAATCAACAAAGCAAACCAACCAAGAAAAACAAATCAACAAATCAACCAAACAAATCAGTAACCAAGCAAAACAACAAAGCAACCAGCAACCAATCAACCAGCAAACTATCACCTTTCTTTTGGGTCTCAAAATTTTGACAAGCTAAACTTCAGTTTTCAACATCAACATCATGCCTCAAACTAGGAGTCAATATAGAGCTGAAATGGAAGCCAAATTGCGAGCTGAAATGGAATCCAAATTGCAAGCTAAGATGCAACAATCTAGATCAACACCTCTTAAAGATGCAACTCAATTTACGACTGGTATGCCTCCTCATATGTTTACGCCTCATGGGTATACCATTGGAGAGTCATCTTCACAACAAGTGTAACCTCAAATATTTTTGAAGACTTTTGAAGAACAATCCCAAGAAGACTTATCACAATTTCAAGATACCCATGTGTGGGATCAAGTTGAGAGACTTGTTTTATCTGAGCCTAATCACTACTTCTTGCAACTTGCTCGCATGGGCGCTAAATTACCAAGAGATTTTGATATATCTGCTATTAGAGAGTACGATCCAAACACTCTCGCTGTTGTTGCAAAGGGACCATCCACTATAGTCACATCATCCCCCATCATATCACAAGCTCTATCTTCCACCACATCTCTTTCATTTCCTATTGTTACTTCATTTGATCTACCACACTTGGAGTACACTCTAGAACCTTTGATAACACCAACCAATGTGCTCCCTTTAATGTCACAAAATCTGAACATTCCACCTTTCCATGTTCCTCAACATACTCCTCCTACTATGACCGTTTCCATGCCTCAAGTAACACAAGCTGTCCATGTCGCCCAAGTGCAAACGCTCCAAACATCACAAGCTATTCCCATATCCCATAGTGTGCAAGCCTCCCAAACTATCCGAACAACACCAATAGTCCAAGCTTCACAACCATCACAACCTACCATGTCCCATATGAATACCATATCTCATATACCAACTGCTAATACGCTTTCCACTATCTCTACTAATCCCTCCATTACACCATATAATCCCAATGTTAGTCTTATTGATATCAGTGACCCTCCTATCATTTCTCAAGCCAATCCTAGTACTATGATCACTTATGTTGAGCAACTTACATCCATTCCATCATATTCTTCAAATCCTTCACACACCATCAATCCAACTTATGCTACCCAAGGCTTGCCTATTGTCACCCAACACATGACATATATCAATCCCCATGTTGTCCAAAATACAAACCCGAGTGTCCATCCTTCTTTTGCATCTACCAATCCTTCCATCACTTACCATGTCACAAATCCAACTCCAACTTCCCAACCATTAACTAGTGTCAATCCATCTTCCACTTCGCATGTGATGCAAAATCTTGGTGCCCATTCGTCACAATATACCCAACCACCGCTTGTGTCTCAAGGACATCACTCCTCAACCACATATGTGTCACATTCCAATCCTTTGACATACATTGTGAGCACACAACCTCAACAAATGGTCATGGCTTCATATATCCCACAATAGAAACCTCAATATACATCATACCATGTTTCACCCCCTTTGCAACAAGAGCAATTATCTCCAGCGGATGTTCAACAAATAATCAACCAAGTGGTAGGACAAGGCAAGAAGACATTTTCTCTAGAAAACATATGCGCTTATCCATTTGACAAGTCTCTTCATATGACACCTTTTCCACCACACTTTGAAATTCCACAATTTGACAAGTACAAAGGAAAAAGAAATCTGGAAGACCATCTTCGAGCATTCTTTGTGGCATGTCTTGATGTTGGTTATGACGATACCTATCTTTTGAGACTATTTCCTCGAAGCTTAGCAGGACAAGCTCTTGAATGGTTCTCCCATTTACCTCTGGGACTTAAGTCTTTTTTAGAGTTAGCCAATAAGTTTCAATCGCACTTTGCTTTTAACATTGAACATGAGGTAAACATGAATGATCTTGTCAACAATAAATAGCGCAATGGTGAAGCCTTTTCTTCATTCACTCAATGATGGTGTAATATGGCTAGCAAACTATCATGGGAAATTCCTGAGAAGCAACAGCTCGATATCTTTGTTCAAAATCTTCATCCTGAGCTGTCATTCCAATTACAATTGCAAAGTGCTAGCACCTTTGATGAACTTGTTTCCTAAGGAACCATCATTGAATGAGCTTTAATTGCTAAAGGAACTATCAATATCTTTCGCGATAACAAAGACTATCCTCAAAACTCCAACGATAAGTCTCATTTTTGGAAAAAAAATAAGAATGTGGTCAATGATAGTGTTGTAGACACAAAGAACATACAAACTATGAAAGCTCCCATCAACATTCAAGCTACTTCTACAACAACACAACCTTTTCAACAAATGCGACAATGACAAACTTCTAATCTGCACCGACAATTTACACCATTAGCAGAACCTATGGAAGTTGTATTTTGAAAGCTTCTCCAAGCAGGAGATATTAGCTTACCATATGCACCACCCAATGGCGAACCGCTCTTTAAAGCTCCTTGGTATAAAGAAAATGAGTATTGCAATTTCCATAGAGTTAAAGGACACAAAACAAATGGTTGTATGCGTTTAAAACATGTCATCCAAGATTGCATCGATCAAGGTCTAATCAAAATTACACCTTCAACAACTCAACTTGCACAACAATCAACATCGAACTATGATCTAGAGGCTTTCAAGAATCCACTTCCATCTCATGACAAAACAAGTAACCCTCATGTCGGCAATGTCATTCAGTACAACTATGAATCATCTACCATTGGCCACATTGACCATGCTCGCATTTCTACCATTACTATCCAAGGCAAAGCACCTGACTGCGTTGTAACCACTCAAGAGGTTGTGTCACCATTCAAGGAGCACCTGTTCATCCTCCTCAACCGTTCTCTAACTATAATATCTTGGATCACCTTGGCAAAACACCCACGCACATATCCATTCTTGAGTTGCTCTGCATATCCCCTGCTCACAAAGCTATCCTTGACAAAGCCTTACAAGAATCTTCGGTGCCCAATGATATCGATATCACACAATTCCAATCTATGGTTGCTAGCATTGCAGCCCCTTGTCATTTAACCTTTTCTGACAAAGGTCTTCAGCCCTCCATTCATCCTTTACACAATGAAGCCCTCCACATTGAAGTGTTTGTTAAACAACGCCGAATCAAACAAATCTTGGTAGATGGCGGAGTTGGTCTTAATATATGTTCTTTAAAATTGATAAAATAACTGGGATATTCTGAGAAAGATGTTGACACCTCCAAGGTTATTACTATCAGAGCATATGATGATGCCGAGAAAGATACTGAAGGGATTATTTTCTTGCCTATCCAAGTTGGGCCGGTCACTACTGAAACTCGTTGTCAGGTTCTTGATATTGACCTTCCTTATAACATCATCCTTGGTCGTCCATGGATACATGCTCTCAAGGAAGTTCCTTCCACATACCATTAATGTCTTAAATTTCTACACTACGGTGTTGAGATTACTATCCATGTTGATCCCAATCCATTTGAATTTTGTCATGCCTTTCAAGCTAAATATCAAAGTCCAAACTGCATTCCTATCAACATCGAGGCATATCCATCTTCATCCTATATAGATCCCTCCGACCTACTCAAGCCATCATCTAGCAAAACCACTTCCAATCTCCATATCAAGTACACCGAACATGGCCCTAGTGAATACACATTGCAAGAATCTTCATCCACATCCATTTCTGATACAGAAGCTAGATCTTCTTTGGTAAGAGAGACTTCTACCTTCGATACCATTGATGACTCCCTTCATATCACTGACCTTTTTCTGGGATCCTCCATCTTCATGATTTTTGCAACCCCTTCATCTCCATCTAATGAGGAACTCAAGTCTAGTTCTCCAAACACTCCTAGTCCCAATGTCAAACGTTGGCCTCCCCAAGCTAAAGATATTGATAATTCCTCCATCCATCCTAAGTCCACTATTTCCTGTCAAAAACCCCATTCTAAACCCCATAAGCATGTGACTGTACATCTTCCGCCATCCAATCTACCTCCACTTCTCCCAACTCCTAAACTCCCACCTTCAACTTTACATCCATATCATCCACTTCCACCATCCTATAATGTGCAAAAGCATGTGACTGTACATCTTCTGCCATCCAATTTATCTCCACTACTTCCAACTCCTAATATCCCTCCATTTTCCTTTCCTCCATTACTACCAACGCCTAAGTATCCCTTTATCCATCAGCACCATTACATTCCTAATCATGACCAACCAATGCACATACCGTCTGAGCATAAAGCTTCCACTCATTCTTCCAACCCCGCTTCCATCAAATCCATGGGATTCAAAAATAAAAATTTGGATGCCTCTACCTCTAAAGCTAAAAATCCTCCCAAGAATCCTAAAGATTCTCATGCCTTAGGGCATCAAAGCAAAGAATCATAGCCTAGCGTATCTAAAAAGCTAGCTGAGCCTATAAATCCACAAGAAGAGCCTATGCCTCAAATGGTTTGGGTTCCTAAGAAAACAAACAAGCAGGCCGAATGAGGCATCTTTATCCATATCTCAAACAAAAGAATCCTAGTTGTCTTCTTCCATCTCACATTCCAATTCCTTTCCAAACGTCCCATTCCATCTAAAAATCCCACAAGCAAAGAAAAAATCATAAAAATACTAAGTATTTGTGGGTTCCTAAATCACTCCATCACCCATTCCCTAAGCAAGCATCTCTTTCATTCCATACACTGACCTTTCCATCTAAAGCTTTAATGTTTAGCAGTATGTACAACCGTTGGTCATGGTTCCCTTCCATCCTACATTTTCACATACCTCCATACCTCCATCCTTCATCCATTATCCTACATATCTCCCTTATCATCTTCCTATGGTCCATGTGTTTGCATAAGCCTTCCATAATCCACTATCCCCATCCATCTATCCTTGCATGAACCTTTCATAATCCATTTCATAATCTACTATCCACCTAATCCATCTCTCTTCCACACAATCCCTTAACAACATCGATGAGCATAATGATATGGTCTGTACAATGACATCCATCCCTAATGGGACTACCAACATCCATTGAACTAAATACTTGAGTCCATTTCATCTCTTACCATGATGAAAACTTGGCAAACAAGCACTGTGTAATTGTTAGCTATCCCAAAAAAAAAAAACCCATCCAACAGTGAAAACCACTTTGTAGCGTTTTGGATAACAAAACAATAATAGTCTAAGATAAATAATCCGTCCTCTGGTGAAAACTTAGTAAACAGGTGCCTTGGATAATTACCATAGTGAAAACCTGGCAAACAGGCGCTATGTGTAGTGACCAGCTTCCATCATCTGCTTGGTTTGTTTGATCATCACTCTTCCTACACTATTTCGCCATCTTATCCTACATAGTCCATATCATAATCCACATGTCATTGCAATAAACAACCTTCCACCTTCGCCTCTGTCAATGCTAGCTATCATACTTGAGACATTGTTGCGATAACTATCTCTTTTGGCACCTTAGTATCTTGACCGCACGCTGTCCCTATCGTCGCTTCTTCATAATAAACCTTATCCCACACTGGGGGCATTTGTTGAGTCTTATTTGGAAGTGGATATCGCTATCTTTAGATCATAACACATCAAACACTTTAGCTCACAACACAACAAACTTTCAACTTCAACCATAGCGTTCATCCAACAATAAACATGTTAAAACAATTTGCAACCTGGATTCATATCTTTGCAATCAATTTGCGCTCATCCGACATCCACAAATTGCAAGACATCGCCAATGCAAACATTCAAGCAATCACGTCAATCTTTCAATATCACCCATCTAGCATAATAAGTAAGAACTACATCCCAGCTCTATCATTAAAGCCTTGATCCCATTGATACACGGTATGTAGGCAATCTAAGATGTGAAGGAAGCACTCTGATTTAGGCTATGATGATAGCCCCTTCTTCTCATCATCCATCTTTCATCTTTCTCTAATCATCCTTAAATCTTTCATCTCACATTCTTCTATCTTTCATCACACACATCATCAATAAAACCTAGAACTACATATTCATCATGTCTCATCTTCATCGTAAATGTGCTTTGATCCCATGGATACAGGGTATGTAGGCAGTCTGGAATACGAAGGAAGTTTCCAGTACTCAAGCACAGATGATCCATCCCATCTTCTTCATCTTCTTTCATCTTCCATCTTCCTATCTTTGATCTGTTCAAGCAGGAAGCATGCTATGTGTATACTGAAAGCTCAAGCACTTTAACCAATCAAGAATGAGCTAAAAGCTATTTGTCTGCATGCCTTAAGCCAACATTTTCTATAGTAGTTTATCAACATCTTTAGCCTTCAACAAGATGCAGCTTTCCTCTTAACAAGGTGCCAGCTTAAATCCATCTAAGAGCACCTAAATTTGGCAAGAGAACGTGATGACAGTATCTTTTGTTTTATCTTTTGTCCCTTTTCTATGCCTAATCAAGACTGCCTTGATCTATCTATATCTTGGTATGTTGCGATGAAGTAAGAAATGGGGCATGGTCATATTGCTGTCATATGCCGTGTTTGCGGGATGATCTTATTATCTTCTTAAGCATATTGGTATCTTGTACGTGTTGGGATTAGCATCTTACATATTAATATCTCTAGCATCTAAGAAGCTAAATAGTCTCTTATGCATTTGAGACTATTCTATGTTAAGACTAGCTCCATACATATAACCAGCAAGCTATCACTATGCATAGTGGAGATAAGCTCAAACCATTGCTTATAGCGTCAAAGTCCATCTCAAAACACTATCTGTTATTCATATCTTGTCCATGTTGGTTCAACATCTTGACCTCATGTGTTCAAACAAGATTGTAGCATGCTAGTTCCGCATTGGATATCTTGACACCTTGGTCTTCTGTACCCTGGTACATAACATCCATATGCTATATCAAACATAAGGATTGCATTTCTTTTCATTTTTGAGCAATTACTTAAAAAACTGCCCATCATCCCATCTATTCATCCTATTATTTTGCCTATATAGTCCCCAGCCAAGATCAATCATATCCATCATCCTTTGTCCATATCTCGTATCCTGCAAAACAAGTGTGTTAGACATACATAAGTCCATCATATATCATCTCATTATCATTTATCCATATGCATATATCCATATCATTATCATTTACATATTTTGCATTATCATACATTTCCATTCATATCATTTGCATAAACATCCATACATAATCCATGAAAATACAAATACAACATGCATAACCATTCATAATACCAACAGTGCATCCATCACATCATGTAGATCAGCAATATACCATCATATATATATACATGTGTCAATATACAGGTGTCTACATATACAAGCTGAGCCATAAATAATGTATATACAATTAGCTCTAGGCCTCATCATGATACAATATAAAATAAGGTAGCCCTAGTGACTACTAACAACCCCCTCGCCTTGACCACCACCACTAGGTCCTGCACCTGTCCCCCTATCTCTAAGTGGCCCCATCATTGAGGCCACTGACTGAGATCCACCTGATCTCCATGAACCTGAAGCCCCTGATATGCTCCTGAAGCTAGGCTGCCTCTGCTCTGCTGGCATAGCCCCATAGTATAAGCCTCTATAGTACTCCGCCTCACCCTGTACTCTCCGCAGCTCCACCTGTACCTGTGTCAACTGTGTGGCCAAGTACATCGTAGCCCCATTTGTACCTAATGCAGTCACTGCTCTATCCCACTCACTAGTCATCCCCTGTAGCTATTGCACAACCGTATCCCTCTCTTCCTGTAGACCATCTCTCTCTGCTCTCATCGCCTACACCTGCTGTATAGCCGTATCTCACTCTAACCTCATCATCTACTCACTCTATCTCATTGCATCTCTCTCCCCTGTCACTCTAGCACGTGCACCATTATCTTGTCCATCCCCAGCCTACGCTCTCAATTGTAACTGAGCCTGGTATGTCTGCGCCTGAGCTCTAGCATGCCGCAAGCTAATCACCACCTGGTGTCTATCTATCTCCACCCTCCTCAATCTCATCTGTGCTCACTGCCTCCATCTCCTCTCCTCTCTAATCCGCCTTCGTAGCTACTAAATCCCAACATCATCACCCACCAATATCTACCCCTGAGGCTGTGCAAGTATCTGAGGCTGTCCCTGAGCCTGTCCCTACATCTGTATCCTTGGCACTGCTAGTACAACAACCTATGCAGGTGGAGCCCGTCATCGCCTCCTCCTGACTGGTCTCTCCATCCCTATCTCCCCTATCTCTCCAACTCGTTTCAGCCACGCCGGTCTAGCTGTCACCCAGTATGCATCATAGTCTGGTAGCATGCCTGGATCTGCAGGACCCTGTCCCCACTGCCATACAACTAGTTGTAGCCCATCTCTCTCTACCAAAGCTGTGTCAACCACAATCTCCTGCCCCCAATCAAACACCTCCTGTCTAGTCCTCCCAAAAATGGCATCACCAACTGGTACTACCTGTGGTAACCTGAATTGTCTCAAAACCCTCTCTGGAAAATAGCGCTCTATAATGTATATGTCACGTCCAAAAATATATCTCGCCTACCTCGCATAGACAAGCTTAGCATCCTCCTCATCCCATCTCTCACATCCCAGCCATGGCCTCCATACAAATCTATCCACCTCATCCAACCTCCTCCGCTAGTATACTACTCCTCTACGTTGTCAGTATGTCAAAGCTCCTCTATACATCCTAGCATAAGACTCTCCTACTGCTCTAGCCACCCATCCCTTTGGTCTCATCACTAGAATATGCTCATAAGCCCATACATGCAAAAGTATAACTCCTGCAAACATACTCGCTCCAAACATATATGCACAATCATGCAGGAAATGATAGAGCTGTCCAAGTACACACTCCGCCCATGCATATCTCATACCATAGGAGAACATCCCCTCCATCACTGTCCCCCATCCTATCGGAAAGCCTCTCGCTCATCTATCTCCCACTAGCCATCTGATAATAGCCACTACCACTCGCTGCAGCCTGTCATATAGCTCCTCCATCCTCGCCATAGGAATCTCTGAGCCCTCTACTCCAATATCTGGTGTCCTGAACAATCTCCTGAATGCAGCTGGACCCATATCAAGATCATAATCCACTCAGTCCCCATCTATAGGAATCCACAGAATCTGAAACACATCCTCTAGTGTGATCATAGCCTCTCCTGTCGGTAACAAGAAAGAACTATGCTCGCTCATCCATCGCTCCACCATCGCCGTCATTAGTCCTTGATGTGCCTGCACTGGCTCCAATCTCGACACATGCTCTAACCTGAGGATCTCTAACACTAGTTGCTCCTCTGCATCCAACAATCTCACCAACCGCAAATCCCTAAGATGTGGTCCCGTGATAACAAAGGCGATAGTCTATCCTGCATCATTTCATTCATCATATCAGTCCCTTGCGCTACTTAAATGCTATAAAAATTTGATCATTTATTGCTATCCTAGCTTCTATCTACCATAAGTGATTCATTTTACTATATGCGCCTATCTGCTAATCAAAATCGACCCCTTTTACCATTTGCGTTTATATCTCGCCCATATGCGATCACTACCGGACTACATGCGAGCTGACTCTCTACATGCGCCTATCTTTTGCCTATAAGCGAGCTCTATCCCCTAAGTGAGCATTTTTTCTTTACCCGCTAGCTGTATTTTCCTATGCGCCTACTATTTGCCCATAAGCAACTTGTTTATATCTATATGCGCATTTTGCCTCTATATTGCCTAGCTAACTAAAAGTGACCTATTCTTCCTATATGCGACTAAACCGTGCCTAAAAGTGAACCTAACTACTGTAAGCGACCTATTTTCCTACACAAGCGACCTGAACTGCCTATCCTAAGACCTAGTCGCTTATGGTGACGTGTGTGCATTTATGACGCTTCTAGCCTATCAAAATCATGATTTTAGGAAAATTTTTGATACATACCGATACATCTAATCCCTCTGGTCGCCCATGTGTCCTCACTCGCTCGGCACGATGATCTATGTGTGGAATCACCATCCTGATAGCTCTCCAACTCTCGTCGCACACCAACTCTAAGGAGCTCTGGATCTCTATAGATTTATGAACACAACTGAGCACAAATGAGCCTATTTGCCCTTGCAGAACCTATTTATAGCCTTATCCAAACCTTAATTATTCTATGCCAAAGCCTTTTTTCTTCTGCATCATCCCATTTTGTTCCCCCCCAACCCCCGTTTTCTTCGTGTCAACCTTGCACCTTAGATTTTTCTTCTATCGTGAGCCAACCTAGCCCTTCTTGGTTAGCCTAGCTTACCTCTCGAGGGGGCATCACCTGTCAGTTACACTGAGGCATAACTTTGTTTATCAAGCGAAATATCATATCTTCTTTGACACAACGCTCTAACAAACATTGTATTAAAGAGGGGCAAAATGTAGACACCCAAAATTGACTCATTATCATTAGCATTCAAACATCACATTACACATTTGCATTTGTCTAACACACTTGCGCAATATCCCTAACACATCTATTTTCTTTTATTAATTAAATAAATTTATATTTATTTAATTAATTCATTAGCTATTTCCTCTAAGCGATAACAATCTTTAATTATTTAATTATCTTCTTTCTATCTATTTTTAATTAAATAAATCTTATTTATTTAATTAAAAATTCCTTTCATAAACTCACTTTCCAATTAATTAAGTAAATTTTATTTATTTAATTAATTTATCTTATCATTTATCTCATGAGTCGACATGTGTGCCTCTTTCATTTAAAAAGATAAGTGGTACTACATCCTTTTATTTAATATCTTTTATATGTAGTATTTTTTTATGTACACAAGCACACATAAGCCCTATCTTCTCTCCACTTGTCATCTACAAATTCACCTATGTCTATTTTTCAATCTTAGCAATTCACATAGCCATCGAATATCCACCGTTGATTGATTTTGGTTGAGTTCTATATAAACACCCTCTCATTCCATACTTCATCTATCCAGCATTCCTGAGCATATTGAGCATTTGAGTATCCATAGCATCTATTGAGCTTATCATCATTATCATCCATCGATCATGGCAACTTTTATCTTCATAATCGTTCATTGTTAAAGAAGCAATCCACATCATAAACAAGGAATCACACAATCTAGGTGATATTGTGCTTGAATTGCATTTACTTTTGATCTCATTTAGATTAGATTCTTTGATAATGGTAGGGTTAGGTTTTCATGGCTATGTTTGATCTTACAAACTTGATTTTTTACCTATCACAATTCTTTTAGAAGAATTTTGTGCCTTTTCTATAGTGCATTACATTTTAAAAAAATGTTTTTCTTTAGATTTATGTAGTTGCTATTTAGACTACACTAAATGAAAGTACCTATGGGCGACCCTGTTAGACAAGGAGTATTTATTACCCACATTAGAACAGGGTAGCCCATGCAAGCAAAACCACAATAACTTATCAAAGCATTGTCAAAATCTTTTGGACCATGGTTTTTAAAATAGTTTGCATCAATCACAGATAAAATTAAAATCCTCTCAAGATCTTTGGATAAGAGAGCTTTCTGAAAAGGCAGCAACAAACAGAAACTTTAAAACAAGTGCCACCAAAAAACTTGGTCAAAAGACAGGTTTTTAATAAGAACATTGTCATTTCCCCTAAGCAAATGAAGCTCCTTGAATTTAAAAAAAAAAAACCCAAATCTAGAATCTTTTTATATAACCGAGAACAAGAACACTAAATCTTGGTCGCCCAAAAGTGTTAGTTCCCTTAAACTGGAAAGCAAACACATTAGTAATAGTATTGATTACAGTGATGTTGAAAACTTAGGACGGGCATATTTGCTTACTGGAAAGCAAACACATTAGTAATAGTATTGATTACAGTGATGTTGAAAACTTAGGACAGGGGCATATTTGCTTGCTTGGATGGATGGATGGATCTTTTTATAGTCTACAATGTCGGGTCGGCCTGTTTTTGGGTCTACAAGTGGCTTATAACATATGAGACTACCTCATACTCCAGTATGCAGGAGGCACCTAACTATGCTTCAAATATGAGGCATACATACCCTACCCCTATAGGATTTGAACTTACGACCTCTCTTTACATTTCGAAATGAACGTAAACACCTGCATCGTTACTGTTCCAATAAAAAAATTCAATTGACAGTTCATACGACATTAGAGCCCAAATGTTTACACAAAAAGAAAGAAAACACAGAAACGACATCTTGTTTCCTTCCTTCTGGAGCTCGGAGGCTCGCAGATAGAGCTCCCCTCTGACAGCATATGCAACCTTCTTCACATTCTCATTAATATTTTCATAATCCAAAGGTTTCCGAGCCATTCTTTAAACTGCTGAACAAGAGATCAAAGAAACAACTTCCACAATCACCAGCTTAACAGACTGACCTGCCCTAAAAATGCATCAAATTTAAATAATCTCAACAATCCAAGGCAGAACAAGGTCATGGAGAACCTAGATATCTACTGAAACCTAAATTTGCTAAAAAAAAAAATGCAGAGCATCTTCAAGTACCGTCTTATGATAAAAATAATCTGTTAACCCCTTACAGAGAGCCCGTGTGATTGAGCAGGTGGCATGAAATTTTCATGGTATGTATCATGATTTGAATGGCAATGTGCTCATACCGTTAGCCTCCCGCTCAAAAACTATATGCATTATGAAACAGCAGAAAATATAATTAACAGGGCCTTTCAATGTAGACAATATTTTTTATTTCCAATGACCTGATCCATCACTTAAACATAGCTGTTTGCAATATAATGGAGAAAGAAGAATGAACAGTGGTATAACTAATGCGGCCATGCAGGATGAACCTGCTTAGAAGTTGACAGATGTGCACACCCTGTTCCTAAATGCCGGCCATGTGCTCTGCTTACAAAAAGATTGAAAACATAACATTAGAGAGCGGTGTGATATTGATTGAGTTTGCTCTGTTTTTTATTACACCATTTTATTTACTAATTACTAACTACAAATTGTTCTCCCAATGGGAAAAACATGAAGCAGCCAATCAAAAATTGGGGCTCAATCATTTTCCTGGCAAAAAAAATTGCCCTTTAGGCTCAATCATTTTCCTAGCAGAAAATTGCCAGGAAAATTAAAACCTTAGCATAACCAAAAAAAATTATGTTGACGAAGACAGACAAATACCTCCCAACGAAAACAATAGTATCCCATTCAACAAAAATACAAGGATCCTGAAGATCTAATTCAAAAACTAATGCAAGCTAAGCAATCTACCATAAAAGGAATCAAACAATCATTCCCAATTCATAAACCATATGAAGAAACCAATAATTTAAATCAAATGGCATGAGGTTCAGCCCATAAACAACTCATTTCAGCGCAAATAGAACTAGAGTAATGGTAATAGTTATCACATTTTGTATACCCTCTGTAGCGTGTACCAAGGGGAATTGTTAAATTTACTCTGACTCCATAGATTGTAACCAAGGCGAATTGCCATTGAGATCGCATGTTTCAGTTCCTCCCTTGATTCCAACAGTTTACGGACAGCAGGATATTTTACAATGATGCCCATTAATATACCATATTTCCATTAAAATCACAGTAGTAAAAAACATTTCTGCAACAAAATGCAAAGATGGACAAAGTCATGATAACAGCCATCACATTTTAGTGTTAGTTTTGTGTGGGGCCGTGCGAACGCGAGGCCCCTCTGTCACAAATTATAACGTGCACTCTCCACAATGGGAGATGCTAGACAGAGCCCCCTTCCTTGTGCAATGAAGGTGCTCTCTCTAGGCCATCGGCCTCCCTGATCACCGATTGACCACGCCCAGGTAAGTATGCTTCTCTCTTACCCCTCTTCTTCCTCTTCTACTCCCTCTTCTCCCTTCTTTTGTTCTTCCCACGCATGTGGGATCAATAACACCCTCGCTGCCTGCCTCTTCTCCCTTCTTTTCTTCTTCTCACGCATGTTTTGGTTTCTGCGGTCCCATAGGCTGTCTGGCCTCATGGATATTATTAAAAACCTTCATTCATTCATTCAATACCAACACTTTTCACCAAACCATTTACTCCACCGGGCAGCGTAGCAGTACCAGTGCTATCTCTATGTATTGCATCTAGCCCCGTCCACTGTACGCTACCGTTCTTTCTCACCCACAAGGGAGACATCAACAATTTCAAATGATGGGGAAAGCTGTTTTAGTGATTGGTATAAGCCTGGTCAGTTTTTCCTTAATCTTTGTTGCAACAACGTTTCTGCTAACATGGTTGTGTAGCTTTCATCACAACACCAGTACGGTGCAGGATAAGGCCCGAAAGAGCCGCAACTTAAAAGCTTTTGGTTACAAAGAGATCCAGACTGCTACAGGAGGTTTCAGACTGGAATTAGGAAGGCGGGCCTTTTGAAAAGTTTACAGAGACGATTTACCTGATGGAAGGGCGATTGCTGTGAAGTCCGTCTAGTTATAAAAAAGTGCACTTGATAATTACTTGATATGAAACAATCCATCTGAATGATGTTAGGCACAAAGTGACCAGATCAGTGCATCTGTTTCCCATCACATATATTTGAATTACTTAACTTTATTCAGCGCAGTAAAGAACAGGGGAAAAATTACCTTCAAAATGGTTTGAACATCAGATGTTGTTACTGGCAAAAAAGTGCAGAGGCCATTCTAGTGAAGAATGTAAAATGGTCTACCATTAAATCCTGTGTGTATGCTTTCTCAAGGGCTTCAATTTTTTAAGATGGTTAGCAACGTTTTCTGTTCTCATAGAGTTATTGTATTAGGGTTTTCGCCCTTACAATTACTTTCTTAGTCAGTTTATCAATATTTGACTAAAGGGTAAATCTTAGTACTCAAGCAAGCAACCACCAACTAATTCTCATAATCAGTTGCCATTTTCCCATATAATCAGACTACATTACATGTCTATGCTTGTAACTCTGGAGACTTTTCCTTTTTCTCTTGTTCCCAGTTGCCAGATGCATAGAAATACAATGTAAAGAGAAGTATATCGATGCCCAAAAAAAAGAAAATGAGGAATGTAAGGCTAGCAGAATCGTGGACCAAGTTGAAGAGATTCAAAAACTTATAAGGCTGATATAGAAGTTCAATTTTGCTAGCTAATGGTGAAATCCAAACTAAAACAGAGATGCCCTGCAAATTGTTATAATTTTATATTGAATTAAACAGGCGTGCTGGCTGTATAAACCTTTCCCAAACACTGTCTGATGCTAATTATACTAAATTATGGTAAATTGTGTTGTATACCAAAAGTTGTCAATAATCTTCATTAAGATTATCAAACCAACTAAAGTTTAAAAAATTATTCTGAGATTAATTTATAGCAGTCATATGATGCTAATGTTGCAAGGTGTGAACCTTGGTCTCCTTGTTCTGCGCTGCGCTGCGGTGGTTTGTGACAAGGGCTTAACCGCCTCCCGTGTTTGTTAAGTCAAGTGGTTGTATCGGGCATTAACAAGTCGATCTTTTGGTGCAACGGCAGTTAACAATTGGTATCAGAGCCGATGTCACGGGTTCAAACCCCGTGCTTGCATTGGGGGGGATTGTTGCAAGGTGTGACCCTTGGTCTCCTTGTTCAGTGCTGCATTAACGGGTCTCCTTGTTCAGCGCTGCATTAACGGGTCAATTTTTTGGTGCAACCGCAGCTAACAGCTAGCTATACTAAATTATTGTAAATTATGTTATATGCCAAAGCTTGTCAGTAATCTTCATTTAATTATTAAACCAACTCAATTAGGAAATTGTTTGGACATTAATTTATTGCCCTCACATGATCATTGCAATTCATCCGTAGTTTTAGTTGGGCTTTCTGCATAAAATGACCATCAATGCCATTGATGAGGGACATATTGAATATCCAAAGTGGGTTTCCCTTGGAAGGACAGTCTGGCTATCCTGGGGTAAGATTCCATATTGCCAAAATGCTATTTATTTTCTAAAATTTTCAAGAATCTAGCTATTTGTGAGATATTGTATAAACCTCTAAGCAAGCTCTTTTATCTCTATTGAAAATATAAGGTTACATGAATACAAATTAAGAGAAAGACAGGACCTGATGTACATTGCTTGTAAGTTTGTTAGCGCTATTGCTGTATTTATGATTCCTGTGCCAACGGACTAAACACTGATATATGAGCAGTTAGCTGCTCACAAGCAATTAGTGATTGGTATAAGCCTGGTCACAACGTTTCTGCTATCAGCGTAATTATAATTTGTAATTTGAATTAAGTAGAGTAATAATCACAAAATCAAGCTCAAATAAATTAAATTATTGAATTGGATTGGGTGGGGTGCGCCAGGCTTCCGCTGTAGTGCAATACAGAAGCTACCATTTTGGTCCCTTCCCCTCAAGAAATTAATTTAATATCGTGTGATTCATTGAATCACGTATCAGATACTAAACTAATAAGAACATATACTACACTTGATCTTAGCCAAAAGGCCGAGAAAGGTATGCTTTTCCTCTCTCCTTCCTTCTCTCTTTCTATCCGCCCTCTCTTACCTTCACTCTGCCCTGCCTACATGTGGGATAAATATGTCTTTCTCCTCCCTTTCATAATGTTCATCTTATTACCTCCCACTCTCCTCTTTCTACCTGCTTCAAATCATTCCTTTTCTCCATTTCAAGAATGTTTACCATTTCTTTCAGACAAATCGAATTATTTGACCTGCAATATACTAGCAATACAAATTGTGCAAGTCTGGTTATTAAAAAGTGCACTTGTTAACTACCTGCTGTGAAAACAATCCACCGGAAATTTATCACTAAGAGCAGAGAGGTTATTCTCCCACATCTCTCTTGGAAAATTCATAATGGCGAGAAAGCTAATTTCTGGACAGATTCATGGAATGGCTGGCCCAAACTCTCTGATAGACATGATTTAAAGGAGGCTAGGTCTCATTTGGAACAGGTATGGGGTCTTAAAGTGAAAGATTATTGCCACAGGAACCTTGTTTCCCCTTCCTACAAGGCTTCTTGGAGGAGTTTTGAGAGCTGTGATTTTCCTTAGGAGCAGAAGATACTGCTTTATAACATTTTAAAGAAAAGAGTGATTTTCTTCTCTTCAACAGAAGATGAATTGATGTGGGTGGCTCACAAGTCTGGCCAATACTCGGCTAAGCAGGGATATAGAAGTCTTACAATTGCCCCCAAGATTGATTGGCCATCCTATTTATGTTGGAATGATGTTGTCCTCCCCAAGGCAGGTGCTTTTACTTGGTTGGTGTTGATGTTTGTTTTTAGAAAAGTCAACAATAGAGTAAAACACTAGAGTATCCCACTCTCTCTTGAATAAAGCTCTTCAAAGGCTGAACTATGTGATCAAGTGAAGTAACTCCAAGGTTCCTTATTTATCATTCATGATGGGTTAACTCAATGATTACATGTGATCTTGCTGATAATCACAAAGGGACTTACATTAGACTTCTTCATACTTGTTTAGCTTATTCCTCCTTCAGTGTGGATGACATATGTACAAGGTCTCAAAAATGAAGAAAGTAAAAAGGTAAGGATTTAGGAAGTTAATCTAAGGTCAATGAAGCAATGATGTTGTATGAATAGACAAACTCCTGAATTAACCTAACTCCATTTCGCCAAGGATGCCTACAACTACATGAAGTTGGTGCAATCTCGTAAGGTAAACGAATGGTTTTCAAATCATGAAAGCTTATACAAGCACCCATCGAATGGCGCAGTTCAAACAAGCATCCACAATCGAACTCAAGCAAATTATAAGGCTCGGAGTAGCTTTACACAACACTTCATCAGCGATAAATGTTAAAAGCATGAGCTAGGAGTTGATCGAATATTCCATACAACATACATTACATCAAAGAGCTTCTAATCTACTAATTTGAAACATCTCTCCATTCAATTCAAGATACAAGAAACCACGTGATTCCACAATACAAGACTTAAACACCAAGTGAACTCCAATGTCCTTGCATTAATCTTGAGAAATATTTATAACAACTTCAAGTACTCTCAGAGAATTTTGATAGTCTCTCCTACTCTACCTCTAAAATCTAATTTCTAGTCTACTGATCTTACAAATGAGGCAACAAGGCCTTTATATAGTGGCCCAGAAATACAATGAATGGCTTAGATCGATTCAAGTAGCCAAGGGCTCAGATCATGCCACCTCAGTAGGTAGTTACAACAACTTTCTATTTTTAGTACAAAAGAGAGGCAATGAAGGCATGTTTTCCAATGTGATAAGGTAAGATGAAATCATTTAAAAGATCTTCCACATAGGCGTCCCTTTGGCTTCTTTTATTAAATGATACATTGTAAGTAGTCATATGATGTGGCGGACTGTGATTGGCCTGATAATATGTACTCGCCACATAGGTGCCACCTTAGCATCTCTGATGAATTCTCAACTTGTATCATCTTGTATGATGTCTTTGATGTGGTTGCTTCGATGATGAACACTTGAGATGTATCTTGTTGATCTTGTCCTGTTCATTGAATTGTAGACTGGATGAGTACATGTTGCTTCACTTGCATGACTTCGTGATGTTTCTTCTCCTCTTGCAGGTAAGATACATGATGATCTTCTCTGGATGCATCTTCTTGAAGAGTGTAGTAGGAGATGAGATGATGATGATACTTGATTCGTGATCAGAAGTAGGATCTCTCTTGGACTTGAAGATTTGAAGAGTCTTGAAGTTGAATGGATGAATGCCTTGGATTGTTTGATGATGAAGTGTTTCAATATGATGATCTTAACATGATGCCATTTGATAAAGAGTTCCAACAGATTGATGAAGAAGCTAGTGTACTTGCCATGTATCCTTGAACTTGATGTAGATGATGAAATGATTCCTTGTTAATGATCTTGAAGAGTCTTTTAGAGTGTAGGTGTTTGATGATAACATCTCCCCCAAATGTAGAGTAGATGACTCTTCAAGGATACTTGAATGCATCGGAGGAACTTGAAGCTTTGGAGATGTTTGTGGAATGCTTGATGAAAAGAAGTTCCTCTAGAGCAGCTACATGATATCTTGAAGGTTGAAAGAACTTGAAGTAGAGTGGATCCCTTTGGAATTCTTGATGAAGATGATGATGTCTTCTTCAATCAAACAGCTTGTTAACTTCACTCTAGCATGAAGGTGACTCCGGATGTTAGCCTCTTTGGTGATTCCTTAGCTCCATCCTTATTCCTACAAAATAGAAAAGAAAAATCAATTCCTCTTGATACTTGATTTGATAACCCTTTCATGCATTTTTAATCTAGGTGCATTAGATACCAAATTAGCTGATTTCTTGAAAACAATTACAAATTTCAAACTAAGTATCAATTATCAGGAATGCATTAGCCTTATTAATTGGATTTGTAGCATCAGATCTGAATTTTATATCTTGTTGTAGTGTTCAAAAAACATGACTTGAACCTCTCATTAGTGAGGCACATTGGTTGGAGGTTTTGTGATCTTCTTGATACTGGCGCTCTAGATTAGCAAAATCAGATCTTCTTGAAAGTGGTGCATTGGACTAACAATTGAATAACCTCTTGAAAAGTCTTTAAAACTTCACTCTCCCTTATGTCACATCAGATAAAGATGTTGGATCCTCTTGTGATTGGTTGGAAGATGATGCATAAGATTAACCTTAGATTTGCTCTTAAAAGGTTCCACCCTTTGGTGCATTAGATCCAAATTTGAAATCTCCTTGATATGACTTGTCTTCTTCCTATGGCGCATCAGATGGAGGTTCCTAGATCTTCTTAACACTTTAACTTACCTTAAAGGACTGCTTTGTGACTTGGAGCGCATCAGATGGCAATTCTGAAATCCTCTTGCTTTAATAAGGGCGCATTGGATAGGGTATGTTAGATCAGCATTTCATCTTTGGTAGGTCTTACACCACTCTCCCTCATCATCCTTCAATAATGGCGCATTGGATCAGGTTATAGGGATCTTCTTGATATGGTGAACCAGATCAGACTTAAGATCTTTCTCTTTCTAGAATGAACTCCATGAATTACTCCTAAGTTCTTCTTGATATTCTTCTATAAGAATAACGCAGCAGATTGAGATTTAGGCTCTCTTTGATATAAGCGCATTACTTAAAGATTTTGAACTCCATAGAATTGTATATCATAAGGCGCTGTGCTTAAAGTTTTTAAATCCTCTTGAAAGTGTATCAAAGCCTTCCCACATGTGGCGCATTGGATCAGGTTCTTGGATCCTCTTTAAAGCTTGCCTTGAGGATGTCAAAACTTGAATCAACACTTCTTCCATCATTTCTCAAATTGGCGCAGCAGATAAGAAAATCAAATCTTCTTGAAATGGATCAGCATTACATGGAAATGGCGCATTACTTGAGGATCTTGAGTTCTTCTTCAACATGATATTAAAACTTAAACTCAAATCAACTTCCCCAAGATGGCGCATTGGATCAAGATTCCGGATCCTCTTCCTTAAAAGATGCTTTAGACTTCTGTTTGAACTGCCTCTACAAGGTGGTGCAGCAGATGGAACTTTTGGATCCTCTTTAAAGCTTCTAAAATCTGACTTTATGCAAGTTTTATCTCATCCTTGGAGGGGCACATTAGATAGAAGTTTTGATCTCTCCTTGAAAAATGACCAAAAACCTTAAGTCAAACCACCTTTAACAATGGCGCATTGGTTGAGCATTTCAATCTCCAGTTGAAATCTTTTGTTTGATGATCAAAAATTCATTCATGTTGGCACATTAGATCAAGGCGCATTGGTTCAAGATTTTGTTCTCTGATTAAAAGCGCATCTCACCAACATTTTGCGCCACATCCAAGTCTTATCACACTGGATCAAGATTTTGGATCCTCTGGGAACTTAGCCGTTTTTCAGGGTCTCTCAGGGTAAAGGTCTATTGAAAAATATATTTAGATTGAATTTCTTATACTTTAAATATTTTTCAATATACCTTTCAGGATGTTTGAGATAGGTCTTGAATCCACCGAATTTAACATGTAGAATCTAGAATTTGGAGGATCCACCAGATTTCAGACTTAGTCAATTTTTCAAGATTTCAGGATTTCAGGCTATTAGACTTAGTCATTTTCAGGATCTCAAACATACATCAGGATTGGTCTCAATATTCATTATTTGGATGGAATTTGATCAAGACTCTTCATTACTGCAAGTTCATGTTCTAGATGAGACCTCCAGTTATAAAGCAAAACTTGTAGGAGAGAGACTTCTTGGTGGATTGGCAGAGGAAATGAACCTAAGGCATCATCCAAAACTAAATGCAAAGCATCAGAGCTCAAAAAACAGGGGGTCCCCATTTGCAACGGGGCAATGTGTGATTTGGTCACAACAGTTGGCTCATCATGGGTGAATACTTACAGGTGACAAGTTACATAAATTTTCTTTGGGTGCCAATTTCAAATGTGTGCTCTGCGGTGAAATGGACGAGAGCACGAATCATCTTCTATTATCTTGCACTTTCACAAAAGAATGTTGGCTTTGGGTTATGAGAAAATTCAATTGGTTCTCACCATTACCTCAAATCCTTCTTTCTTTTCTCAAAAGCTGGCCAAGACTTTATATAGATTCCACCTTTGCATGCCTTTGGGAAATAAGTCCGGCAATGATTATTTGGCAAGTGTGGAAGGAAAGAAACTTTAGAATCTTTCGTAAATCAGCCTCTTCTCTGAAGAAAGTGTGTGAAAACATAGACAGATCCATTTCAAAGGTGGCCATGGCCAAAGTAAGGAAATCTTCCAACCCCAATTCTACTTGGACGGCGTGGGATAATGATATGGTCAAGAAATGGGATTTTTTGGAACCAATTTCAAATGGCAGTGTTTTGGCTTCTTCATTGAGCAAAGTGGATAGGTCGAAGGTGAGATGGCTTCCTCCTCTTGAAAGTATGGTCAAACTAAATTTTGATGGGGCATGTAGAGGAAACCCAGGACCATCGGGAATAGGATGCATATTGAGATCTCCTAATCGCAAACTTCTATTAGCCAAAGCTACCAAAATTCCCCCAAATACAAACCATATGGCCGAGGCTTGGGCGCTTCTTCATGGTCTTCAAATGGCCACATAAGCTGGTATTAGCAACATTTGGGTGGAAGGAGACTCCATGAATATAATTACTTGGTTGAAGAATGGCAAATCGGACTCTTGGAAAGCAGATTATATTTTATCTCAAGCCAAACTTCTTTTGCAAAGATTTAATTCTTTTCAGATTTCCCACTGTTTTAGAGAAGCCAATTGTGTGGCAGATTGGTTGGCAAACAAAGCCATTGATCAGACTTGTGAAGAATGGTTCATCAATCCCACAGACTTTGCCATCCCTACTCAACTTCAATCGCTGTTAGATGCTGACGCACTGTCCTCCCCCCTCAGTTTTTGTGGATGAGTAGGCCTTCTTGTCATGTAGCTTCCAGTTGGAAGAGGGGTGGCCAAGGTGGAGGTAGATTGTCCAGCTGGACTTACCCAGAGCTCACATGCCAGCAGGGTATTAGGTTTAATGGATAAGTCCTAACCCCCCTCCTACCAGGTCTACTTTTGATCTCCTAACGGCATGCTTTCTCAAGGGCTTCAATTTTTTAAGATGGTTAGCAATGTTTTCTATTCTCATAGAGTTATTGTATTAAGCCTCTCACCCTTACAATTAATTTCCTAGTCAATTTATCAATATTTAATCACAGGGTAAATCTTAGTATTCAAGCAACCACAAACTAAATCTCTTAATCAATTGCCATTTTTCTTTGCAATCATATTAAATATGTCTGCAATTTAGTATGCTTCTGGATTTAGCGGTGTAATTCTATCTCTTATTACATGTCTGTGCTTGTAATTCTGTAGACTTTTCACCTTGCTTTTATTCCCAATTGCTAGATGCATAGAAATAAAATGTGAAGAGAAGTATATCGATGCCTCCAAGAGTCCAAACAAGAAAATGAGGAATGTAAGACTAGCAAAATCGTGGATCAAGTTGAGGAGATTCAAAGACTAATAAAGCTGAAACAGAAGTTCAATTTTGCTAATTAATGGTGAAATCTAAACTAATATAGACATAAACTGCAAAATTGTTATAATTTCATATTGAATTAAACCTAGATTACAATTATAAAGGCAATGTTTTTCATTTTTCTCCCTGAAAGGCAATGTTTTTCATGTCGCAAAAAGTAAAGTCTATTGAAGGGGCTGAGCCTAATTTGTGGGAATGATGGTGTCTTACGCTAGCTACTAAGGTTCAAATCTCTGGAGGTGTGATTAGACCAAATTTGATCTCTAAGTGACTTTGACGGAATTGATCCCTCCACTCATGACAGCTTAACGGAAGGAGGTTTCTAATAAAAATATATACATATCAACATGTTACAGAAATACTGATATCTATGTAGCCTGATTGATTCCATTTAAAAAATAGTGACATCTTACCTAATAGTTCAATGCAGGTCAAAGGAGACTTAGTGACAAACATTGTCTTATCATGATGCTAACTATACTAAATTATTGTAAATTATGTTATATGCCAAAGCTTGTCAGCAATCTTCATTAAGATTATCCAACGAACTCAATTAAGGAAAAAATTTCTGACATATTAATTTATAAAATAGGTGGTCACTAGTCTTCGAACTCAATTAAGAAATTTTTTTCTTAACATATTAATTTATAGTCGTCACATGATCATTGTAATTCATCCTAGTTTTAGTTGGGTTTTCTGCATAAAATGACCATCAGTGCCATTTACGAGGGACATACTGAGTATCCAGAGTGGGTTTCCCTTGGAAGGACAGTCTATCTATCCTGAGATAAGATTTCATGTTACTAAAATGTTATTCATTTTGCACCATAATTATTATTATTAATGACCATTTGAATTTTCAGGTCTCTCACTATTTGTGAGACATTGTATAAAACTCTAAGCAATCTCTCTATTCTCTATTGGAAAAGCAGTTAAAATCAAGACAAATTAAGAAAGACAGAACCTGATATACATTGCTTGTATGTTAGTACTATTGCTGAACTTATGATTCCTATGCCAATTAACTAAAACACTGATATATGAACAACTAGCTAGCTGCTTACAGAATGTACGCATTAACATACATAACTCATAAAAATTGGGATCTAAGAGAGACAACTGTCAGAGGCTAATATATATTGTAATATATAAAACAATATGAAGATTATATATCTATACTTAGAATATATTCAATTTTTTCAATATACAATTCTAAAACTTTGAATACAGTATTGGGAGTTTAATCCCAAATATGGAGATTATATATCTATACTTTGAAAATAATTTGAAATATATTCAATTTCTTCAACATAAGTTCCAAAACTTTGAACAGAGGATTGGAAGTTTAGATCCTTAATATGGAGATTAGATATTTATAATTTAAAAATAATTTGGAATATATTCAATTTCTTCATTATACAGTTCCACAACTTTGAACAGAGCACTGGGAGTTTAGATCCCAATTTTTTTTATTAAAAAAAAACCTATTTGGATCTGTTTGTCATTTTCATCATACACTCAAATTCAGTAAAACCAATTCTACCATCAGAATTTTTGTCAAATCTTGCTATCATTGTTTCACAATTCTCCAAGTCTTGCCCTTCTCTCTGTTTTAGGTTTAGGAGGACTTCTTGAAGTTCAGATGGTGTGATAAAACCATCACAATCTTTATCGAAAACAGAGAATGCTTCTCTTAATTCTCCTTCATGGGACACTTCCTGTAATCTTTCTTCAGATTCAGCTTCCTCCCACAGACTCTGGTAAAGTTTGCAAAAATCATTACAGCTCATATGCTCTTCTAAGCTCATCATGATCTTCATATTATCATCACAAAAGTACTGGAGCCCAAGCATTTCCAGCAGACCTAGTATGTCCTCTGCACTTACACTGCCATCTTTGTTGCTGTCCAAGGCATGAAATATTCTAACAAGGTCCCGTGTTTGGATTTTATGCTGGAAATTTTCATTCTCAGAATCGCTGCTCCTCTCTTCATTCACAGAAACAAAAGGTGGGCAGGGGCCATCTGGCAGGATCTCTGAATCTTTTTCATTGCTAAAGCCACAAAACTCTGTTTTTATTGTCTGGATTGCACAAACATAAATACAAGCACAGTAGAATCGCATAAGGCCACATATGGCTGAGAAGACAGTACGTTCCAAAGATACAGACATGAAAGAACCATGAAAAACTACAGAGTTTCTGATGATATCAAACACCATCTTCAGGGCCATATGAAAAGGATTGAATTGAATGAAAACTGGAAATTCTTGCAACCAAATTCACAAAAAAAAGGCTTGGGAGCTACTTCTGCTCTGCAGAATGGTGGTTAATGCAATCTACAATTCCTTGTTATAAAGTATTTTGATTGACTGTTTGGAGTTTCCTTGAAGTCGGTCGGAAACACCCAGTTGGTATCTGTGTTATAATTATTGATCGTTTATAGGAAGGTAATTTCCTTGTCAGGATGGATTAAGAAAGTGCAGGGAAGGTCACTAGAAGGATTATTACCGCCTTCCTTTTATTTGGAATTGTTTTTGGCTGTCCTTGTCAGACCTTAGGAGGACGGCCTAAATTTGACGATGCCTGTCAAGCAAATTTTTCAGAAAGAAGTTGTCAATCAAATATAGACTATATATATATATATATAAATAATCATATAGAAATTTTGATGGAATGTTTGAAATCTTCCCTTTCAAATGATAGTCTTCTTAAAATTGTAATTATATATTTTACAACTAAAATGAATAAATACAGCCATATGACCCTCAAATTTAGGCCCTGCAGTTGAGAGAATTGTTTTTTCCTCTTTTTGACTTTTGAAGGAAAGAACCACACAGATTCAAACAGAAATAAAAACAAAATATTGAAGATGGGATCGCAAGGGCCTAAATTTGATGGTTGTGTGGCCACAATTTTGGCATAAAATATAATCCAAAATTTTTAAGATTGTATGAGGATAGATTTTTGGCAACCGTCTTGCGGATAATTTTGTATAATAGAGTAACTATGAAAGATAACTATCACAAAAAAAATTTCTTCGTAAGTAGGGTTGATTGTTAAATTTAGGGTCTAAATTTGTGGGTATTACTATTTTAAAATGGAGTGATGTCTTGGATTTCATGTCATGTTGCTTATTTTTTAAGTTGTATGCACTAAGTTCGGTTTGAAGAAATTGTATTGTATTAAGCTAGGCAAGACTTGAACTACCACCTTGTGGTTTACAACTCAACCATTTATTGCATATACTAAACATTTGTAAACAACTAGGTTAATTTTGAACTTCCTCGTAGATTTTCACAAGCTTCATGTAATTTTAGAGTGTTGGGCACTTTTCCCACCAGAAAGTTAGTCTAAGTCCATGAGATCACGATGCCTTATTAAACTCCACACTTCCGCACCGACATATCACTCAAGGTAGTTAACTTGAGAGCTCACTCGAGGCACGAAATTCGACCAGTCCATGTTGGTTTTCGATGTGTCACGATGGTTTTAAGGAATGCTCAAGAACTCAATCAAACATATAACCATACCAATGAAGAGAGAGACATAATAAGCTTAAAAGACATATTGACATAATTAAAACATTAACTGTTCATTATATTCATTCGAATTGGTCATAACATTGCTTTCATGCTCTATTCTCCACACAGTTCTCCCGAGCAACAGAAGTAACAATATTTATCTAACCATTACATCAAAACTCTCTATTAGTAACAACTAAAAGTGGCAAATTCATAACTAGTCACCCCTTTCCCAAACCCAAAGAGAGGTATATATAGTAGTGGGGCATTGCCTATCACTAATTATACTTGCTAACAACCCTCTTAACTTCCCCAAGTTTATCATTGTCATGAGTGCCTAGAAAATCACTCATGATATCCTATAGTTGCACTCCATGCTTCATTTTCCTAGCACCCCCTAGATCCACGAGAACCTCTTTTTGACATTGCTAATGGTCTTCTGCATGCACTCCTAGATTCACACCTCCTTTGTCTTCTTCTGGCTCAACTTTGTTCTGAGCAGGTCTTTTGTCGACTGTTGTCTGGGTCTTATGCGCCAAGTGTAAGAAGGATTTTCTTTGTCTCATGCCATCTGTTAGGTCCTTCATTGGTTCTTTTCATTCCTTTGGATTCTTCAAAACTAGTACCATGTCATGCACTCTTGTCAAAACTTAGGTCTTTTGACAAAATTGGGTTACTAGCCAAAGTTGTACCTTAACCAAAATTGGGATCAACATTACCCATACTAATTTGGTTGATTGTCCTTGGTCAACTCTACTCGGATTTTGCAAGAAGCTCAGGAATCTCTACGCAACAATGTTTAAGAATGCCTCCCATTTCAAGATAGTTGGTTGAATGATGCTAGTGATTTCACCTATTCTAGCACTCAATTCTTCTAACTTTTGCAAATCCCCTTCTGACTCAAAGGTAAGCTCCTTTAGTTCTTCAAATGTTTTCTTCGAGCTTGCACTTATCTCCTTAAGTTGTCCCTCCTCATCTAGGATTTGATTCTAAATTTCCCAAACCGCTCCTCAATCTTATCTTTCATGGCAATGATAGCCTTCCCCCTATCTTCCACACCCTTCAAAATATTTGAACGAGCTGCCTTATCCTTGACAGTATTTATTGTCATTTTTAAGGCATGCTTCTTCTAGATGTCTTCTAGGAGGTGCACGGAAATGAAAGCTTCCTATTGAGAAAAACCCAAAAATGCTTCTTTTGTCACAATGACCTTTTCATGAATAGCTTGTAGAAGGTTCATGCATGCACATCAAGCTATTCCTTGAGTCATTCCTTGGTTACCACCCTCTTTACTTGTTCCTCCTCTATGCACTCTGCTTGCTTTCTTCCACCCTCCTTCCTTTGTTTCAACATTGAATCAACCAAGACCTCAAGATTTGGCATTCCCCCTGATTGGTTGAGTACCACTCCATCTAAAACCTTAGGATCCTCTTGTATGATGTGGTGAAAAAGGTGTACGGCTTTTAAATCTATTACCATATTTTGGTGCTCAACATCAATACCCCTCTCAATTTCTTCCTTCTTGTTTTTGAGTTACTTATTCTCCTCCCTGAGCTGTTTGTTCTCTAGCTCTAGCTGTTTGATCTTTATCTTTAGTTCTTTTACTTTTTTCTAAAATTTATCACACATCATAACTGTTAGTGAGATTTTGCTTGGCCACCTCTACAGTTATTTTCATCAAGGTATTCTTGGCTTGAGTATTGCTTAGGCATGAAGGGTCGGGTAACACAAGATCCTTTTGGTGAGCTAACCCATCACACAGTTGGAGAACAAAGTCTAGTGGAATCTCATAATGTGGCTCATCAAAATAGGAATCTAAAGAAAAAGATAATTCTCAGTAAGTCCTAGGTAGGGTGCTCTCTTGATCCATTAGGTCCCATAAATACAACTCCTCGATAAGGATTTCATACTGATAATGAGCATGCAAACTAAGTTGTCATAACCATATAGCTTCTTTGGGACATGTCCCCTTGGCCCATCCTTGTTATCTTTCTCTCCTTACCTTGTCTCTTCCTTACTTAAAACAAACCTATCACTAGTATAGAAACAACAATATATGTTTGAAAAAACTACTAAAAATTGCTTATAAATGACCAAGCATGGTCATGTGACCATTAGTAGTTTATTGCCAGTCAGTTATAATGTGACTAAATTGATGACTAAACCATTTTTTCATTTATTGGTTGTTTTGATTGATCGATTTGGTAGTATATTTAGTTGTTGATTTAGTCATTGATTGTTGTAATCTGGTCACTTATTTAGTCATTTTTTTTTCACTGATATATTTAGTTGTTAATTTAGTCATTGATTGTTGTTAACTGGTCACTTATTTACTCATTTTTATTCACTATTTCTGTCCATTGGTAGTGTATTTAGTCATTAATTTTAATCATCATTTTGATCAATTTGGTAGTATATTTAGTCATTTTTATTCACTGATTTAACATTGGTCATATATTTAGTCATATTTATTCATTGTTCACTGATTTTTGTCAATTGGTAGTATATTTAGTCAATTTAATTATTAATTGATGTAAATTAGTAGTATATTTAGTCATTTTGAAGCTTGCATTTAGTCATTAGTATATTTAGCAGTATATTTTGAAGCTTGCACAATGAAACAGCTTTGAGAAGGTAAAAACATCTTGTTTTATTGATAAAAAATGTTTACAAATAGCATATAGATCTGAAAATAAGTTACAATGCTTTCTCTTTGCTAAAAAACCTTCATGGTTACAATACATAGCTCAAAGAATGAGCAAGAAACTTATTTTTTGAGTATCACTGAGCATAGAAGCACAAAGACATTCATAGATGTCTTCTTCACAAATCCATGATTGTCCCATGAAGCTCACTATCCTAGTTCAAGATCACACTGTCAACTCTGTAGAGATTCTGTCTCATGCACCCAACTTTCTCTAGTTCATAAGCTGCCACTATGAATTGTTACCTATAGCAATAAATTGTCCTTATCTCTGATGATTATGCCTCTGATGACTTTCATCTTTGGTAGGATACCTCAATTGTCTTGGATTGTTATTCAACATTTCCTTATGACTAGGCTATGTATTGTCCTAATCAAATTTGTAGCTTCTTGAAATGCATTGTCCAATCACTTGTCAACCTAATGTCATGCATTTTCCCTTTATAAATAACAATGCCTCATGACTTCCACTACCTAGCTCATTATTTTGGCATGCTTTCACTTGTACTTTGCCTCCCATCAACGTAGAACATTGCCCCTCGACTATTGAATGCCTTGACTACCTTTGACATTAATGTATCTTTTCCAAATTCCTTGAAAACAATTCATCACTACTACTGTTACCTAGGTATGCACTCTATGTCATCTGCCAGACAGTTACAAGTTCACATAGTCCATCATTGGTCTTGTCACTTATCACATCACTATCATGAACAAATGTCATATCATATCATCACCTCTAATATAGAAATCAACATCCCATTATGATATTGTTGTTGCAAAATATATGTGTCTTGGCACATAGCTCATGATAACCCTAAACCTTGTTGCTGCTCACTTGTACCAACTCTATGGTAATGTCCTAGGTGTTCATGCATCTAACATGAAGGCTCTTGACTATCATGAGATTTGGCATTGTCAAATGCATACTAGAAGGCTGTCTCCTTACCCCTTTAAATGTCTCTTGAGACACTAAAAAGATTGTAACCTTTACATAGTTCTTCTCATTGACTCTAAGATTATCTTTTAATGTTTGCTTGATCACTGTCTTTTGCATGAATCTCTACCCCTTAATAGTCACTTGTAGGTTTTCTTCATGCATAGATGGAAGCTCTTTCGCAGAATGTCCTTTCAATCCTCACTATCATACATCCTCGTTTGCAAACATATTCACTCAAGTTTGAGGAGCGCTTCTACCATGGTCATAATTATTTTGGAAACACTATCATTGTCATGATGCCATTTGATCAGGACCTTCACTTTGTGTTTCTAGGTTAGATTGAAACTATCCAATCTCTTCACACTCTTCTCACTATATTGTTTCAAACATCCCTATGTCTTCTACTTATGGCTCTCAGTGTAACCCTATCATCCATGGGTCTTTAAGTGTTGCTCAGCCTCAAATGACTATCACTACCTTTTGAGAAGGTCCTCTTATTCTTTTACAGTCATATCACTATCATAATCGTTCCTTATGGGTGAAACCATGATACGAATGTTTGGTGTGGAGCCTAATCAGTCTCCAAGTGGGAGATTGTTGGTATGTGGCAACTGATCATGCAATTACTGTACACTAGTTATGTATCCTCGCCAGGGTTCGGGGCCGGGCGTGGCCTTGAGCGAGCATTCAGGGGCGACAACCCCCGAGAAGTAGGGGTTCGGGGGCACAACCCCCGAATTTTTTTTTTTTGCTCTTTTTTGCACGATCGGAGTCAGTTGTTAATTTTTGTTAACCGACAAAAGAAAAATGACATTGCAAAACCCTAATTCTAGAAGCTTTTGAAAAGCTTGATATAAGCGGCTGGGATGCATGTTACAGCGATGTATTTGTGAGATTGCAATATGTTTTGCACTGGATAATAAAATCATTGGATGGCTGAGTTTCTATGGATGTAGCCCATATTGGGTGAACCACGTTAAATTTATGTGTTGATCTCTTTTGTGTTATTCATCATTGTTATATTTGGGTTATTTAATTTGCATATAATTGTTAGTGTTTATTGCTTTGATCTGCCTGAACCCTAACAACTGGTATCAGAGCAGGTTGTGTTTGATTATTGTCTGCAGGAAGGTCTCACGGTTGAGTGGGAGTCTCATGGTTAAGTGGGAGCAATGGTGGACGAGGGTAAATTGAAAGTAGATAAATTCAATGGGCAAAACTATCAATTATGGAAGATGTAGATGGATGATTATCTCTATCAAAAGGATTTATAGAGGTTGTTGAAGGAATAGCCAAGAAATCGATAGCAATGACTGATGATGATTGGGAACTTCTGGATAGAAAGGCACTGGGAACCATTCGGTTGTGCCTGGCACCATCTATGGCATTCAATATAACAGAAGCGAAGACAACAAGTGAACTGATGAAAGCTTTGGCCAAATTGTATGAAAAACCCTCAACCTCTAATAAGGTATTTATCATGAAGTGTTTGTTTAATCTAAAAATGATTGAAGGTGGATCTGTGTCAAATCATTTAAATGAGTTTAATACAATTACCAGTTAGTTAACTTCTGTAAAAGTGAAATTTGATGAAGAGGTGAGGGCTCTCTTGGTTTTATGTTCTTTGCCAGAAAGATGGAATAGCTTGGTAATGGTTGTAAGTAACTCTGTCTCTAATTCAAATACTTTGAAATTTGATGATGTTGTTGGTGTTATCCTTAGTGAGGAAATGCGATGAAAAAGCACAGGTGAGAGTTCAACATCGAGTAATACTTTGATTGTAGAGAACAGGAGAAGAACAAAGGAAAGAGGAAAAAGCCCTACAAATCGAGGGAAGTCACAAGGGAAGTCAAAGAAAGGTAGATCTAAATCTAGAGGAAGAATGGATTGAAGGTACTGTGGAAAGCTAAGACACTTGAAGAAGGATTACTGGTCTCGAGAGGGAAAACAAGGAGATGGACAACATGATGACAGTAAGGAAGCTAATGTTGCAAGTAATAAATTATAGGATGCTTTAATTATGTGTTTAGATAATGCTAATGTTTCCTGGGTAATAGATTTAGGGGCTTCATTTCATGCGACACCCCATAGGAAATTTTTTGTAGATTATGTTCAAGGTGATTTTGGATAGGTATATTTGGGTGATGATGAACCTTGTCAGATTGTTGGAAAATGAAAGATAAAAATCAAGTTGCAGAATGGAAATGAATGGTTGCTACAGGAGGTAAGGCATGTTCCAAATTTGAGAAGGAATTTAATTTCTGCAGGACAACTGGGTAGTGACGGTTGCATAGTTACCTTTTCAGACAAAGTCTGGAAGGTCACTAAAGGTGCATTAGTAGTAGCTAAAGGTGAAAAGGTAGGCACATTGTATTTGTGTACTGGTAATACTTATTCTACCTTAGCTGCTACAGAAACAGTTTCTACTAAGATAGTTATAGCACTTGCTACAGGCACAGAAACAGAATTGTGGCACCATAGACTTGGGCACATGAGTGAGAAAGGGATGAAGATCCTTCACTCCAGAAAGTTGCTACCAGGTTTGAAGCAGATTGACTTAGAGTTTTGCAAAAATTGTGTTTATGGAAAATAGAAAAGAGTCTGATTTCTAAAAGTTAGAAAAGAAAAGAAGAGTGAAAAATTAGAGCTTGTGCATTTAGATGTATGGGGACCAGCTCAGGTATCTTCTCTTGGTGGCTCTTGCTATTATGTTATTTTTATTGATGATGCAACTAGGAAAACATGGGTGTATTTCCTGAAACAAAACTCAGAAGTATTTGAAACTTTTAAAAGTGGAAAGCTTTGGTTGAGAATGAGACAAGAAAAAAGTTGAAGTGTCTTAGATCTGATAATGGAGGCGAGTATTACAACAAAGAATTTGAGAATTACTGTTCATATAATGGAATTCATAGGTAGAAAATGGTTCTTGGAACCCCACAAGAACATGGTGTGTCTGAGAGGATGAATAGGACCATTATGGAGCATGCAAGGAGCATGAGATTGCATGTTAGACTACCCTTACACTTTTGGGCAGATGTTGTACATACTGTTGTTTATTTAATAAGTAGGGGACCTTCAAATCCTTTCGATGGTGGCATCCCAGAGGAGGCATGGATGGGAAAAAAGGTAAACTATTCTTTTCTGAAAACCTTTGGTTGTGAAGCTTTTTTCCATGTTGATATTGAAAATAGGACCAAGCTTGAGGCTAAGTCTAAAAAATGTACCTTCATTGGATATGGAGTAGATGAATTTGGTTATCGGTTATGGGATAATGAAAATCATAAAATCATTAGGAGCAGAGATGTTATATTCAATGAGAAGGTATAAGGATTAGTTGCAGGAAAAGAAGCATGAATAGGCCAAAAAGGAATATGTGGTGCTGGATGAGATTCCAGAAAATAAAATACCAGTGGTACCTAATGCTTAACAACAACAAGTTATCCCACAGACTCCTGCCAGTGTTAGACGTTCTACAAGGATAACTAGACCTCCAGAAAGATTTTCTCCATCATTATATTCTATATTAGTAACTAATTCTGGTGAACCTAAAGGTTATGAAGAAGTAATGCAGGTAGATACCAAAAAGCACTGGGAGCTAGGCATGAAAGAGGAAATGGATTCCTTGCTGCAAAATTAGACTTGGGACTTAGTCAAATTGCCTACAGGAAAAAGAGCATTGCCAAATAAATGGGTTTACAGGTTGAAGGAAGAAGATGGAGGCAAGAAAAGATATAAGGCCAGACTTGTGGTAGAAGGTTTTGCATAGAAAAAGGTATAGATTTTGATGAAATATTTTCTCCGGTTGTAAATATGACTTCTATTAGAACTATTATAAGTCTTGTGGTTGCGGAAGACTTGCATCTTGAACAGCTAGATGTGAAAACAATATTTCTCCATGGGGATTTGGAAGAGGAAATATACATGCAGCAACCACAGAGATATGAGGTCAAGAGTAAGGAGGAATTTGTGTGCAGGTTAAAAAAGAGTTTATATGGCCTGAAGCAAGCACCTCGGCAATGGTATTTGAAATTTGATAGTTTTATGGTTGAACAAGGATACAAAAGATGTCATTTTGATTATTGTGTTTATTTTTAGAAATTGGGTAATGGCAGCTATATTATCTTGTTGCTGGGTCTAACATGCAGCATATTAATGAACTTAATCAGAAATTAGAAAATTCATTTGCTATGAAGGATTTGGGTGCAACAAAACAAATCATTAGTATGAGGATCACATGGGACAGGACAAGCAGAAAATTATTTTTCTCAAAGTGAGTGTGTAGAGAAGGCGTTGAAAATGTTTAACATGCAGAATGCAAAAGCAGTTGGTACACCTTTGCCTAGTCATTTTAAGTTGACTAAGGAGATGTGTCCAAAGACACAAGAGGAGGAAGACAAAATCTCTAATGTACCATATGCATCAAAAGTTGGCAGCTTTATGTATGCAATGGTATGCACAAGGCTAGATATTGCACATGCAGTGGGAGTTGTGAGCAGGTATATGAGCAATCTAGGAATGGAACATTTGAATGTTGTAAAATGGATTCTCTGATATTTGAGAGGTACTACTTCAAAGAAACTATGTTTTGGAGGAACAAATTCTGCTCTAAAAGGATATGTTGACTCTGATCTAGCAGGTGATATTGATAGCAGGAGGAGTACTACAGGGTATGTTTTTATTGTAGGAGGTATTGCAGTCAGTTGGATTTCAAGGCTACAAAAGGTTGTTGCGCTTTCAACCACTGAAGCTAAGTATGTTGCTGCTACGGAAGCTAGCAAGGAGATGATTTGGTTACAACATTTTCTGGAGGAATTGGGGCAATGACAAGAAGATAGCCCTTTGTACACTAATAGTCAGAGTGCCATTCATCTTGCTAAGAATTCAACTTTGCATTCAAGAACTAAGCACATATAGCTCAGATACCACTTCATCTGATCAGTTTTGGAGGATGGGCAATTGAAGCTAGAGAAAATTCACACAAGTCAGAATCCTGCAGATATGTTCACAAAGGTAGTTACATGGGAGAAATTGATTTCCTCATCAGTTTCCGTTGGCCTTTCATGATTGATAATGGTGGATATAAGAAACTAGCCAGGCCTGTAATCGAGTGGGAGATGCAAGCGCAACGGTGTTGTCTAGGATTAGTCTCCAAGTGGGAGATTGTTTGGTGTGGAGCCTGATCAATCTCCAAGTGGGAGATTGTTGGTATGTGGTGACTAATCATGCAAGTACTATACACTAGTTATGTATCCTCGCAGGGGTTCGAGGGCGCAACCCTCAAAAAAAAATTTCCCTCTTTTTTGCATGATTGGAGTCAGTTGTTAATTTTTGTTAACTGACAAAAGAAAAATTACATTACAAAACCCTAATTCTAGAAGATTCCAAAAAGCTTGTTATAAGCGGTTGGGATGTATGTTACAGTGATGTATTCGCGAGATTGTAATCTGTTTTGTACTGGATAATAAAATCATTAGATGGCTGAGTTTCTGTGGATGTAGCCCATATTGGGTGAACTATGTTAAATTTCTATGTTGATCTCTTTTGTGTTATTCCTCATTGTTATATTTGGGTTATTTAATCTGCATTTAATTGTTAGTGTTTATTGCTTTGATCTTCCTAAACCCTAACAATGAAGGATTATTGCAAACAATAAAGAGAGGACCTACAAAACAAAAATATAGTTTTCAATACTCAATCAATGATTTTTTTTTAAGTTTTCCCAGTTGGACCATAATGAAAAATCTATATAACATTATTAATAAAAAACTAACAATTATTGGACTTGATAAACAAGATCATAAAAAAAGATATGCATTCAATAAAATTTTCTTTGAAGTATATGGAAGCCTTGATTCCTTGATTCCTTTAGATGTTGTAGTTCCAACTACCCTAGTAGACATGTATGCAAAATGTGGAACCATGGACAAGGCACATGAACTGTTTGATAGAATGCGTCAAAAAATGTGGTCTCATGGACTGCATAGTTGCAGAAATGGGCTTGAACTTTCCAAGTTGTTGGCCCCCTTCATGGTCTACCAAGTCCAGGTGGCACAGTAAGGCTAGCCCAAAAGAGACTCAATAACACTCATGATGTTTTTCCTCACTTATTCTAGGAATTCATTTGGCAGGGGAAAGAGGGTTTTGACTAACAAAAACTATAACAAACAACAAATTGGAAAATGGTTGAAACTTTAAACTTTAATTCAAAAACATATTTTTCAACTTTGTTTCTGAATTTTTATCAAGTAACTATTAAACTATCTATTTCAAACACATTTAATTGTGACTTGCATAGACCTGTCCTAGATCCTCGTTCAGATTTGATGTCCGTGCCAAAGCACAAACATAAATACAAGCACAGTAGAATCGTAGAAGGCCACATATGGTTGAGAAGACAGTACTTTCCAAACATATAGACATGAAAGAAGCATGAAAACCTACATAGTTTCTGATGATATTAAACACCATCTTGAGGGCCATATGAAAAGGATTGAATTGAATGAAAACCAAAAATTCTTGCAACCAAATTCACAAAAAAAAGGCTTGGGAGCTACTTTTGTGGTTAATGCAATCTACAATTCCTTGTTATAAAGTCTTTTGATTGACTGTTTGGAGTTTCCTTGAAGTAGGCTAGAAACACCCAGTTGGTATTTGTGTTATAATTATTGATCGTTTATAGGAAGGTAATTTCCTTATAAGAATCGATTAAGAAGGCAGAGGGAAGGTAGCTAGAAGGATTATTATCGCCTGCCTTTTATTTGGAATTGTTTTTGGCTGTCCTTGTCAGACCTTAAGAGGACGGTCTAAATTTGACGATGACTGTCAAGCAAATTTTTTAGAACGAAGTTGTCAATCAAATATAGACTATATATATATATATAAATATTCATATAGAAATTTTGATGGACTGTTTGAAATCTCCCCTTTCAACTGATACAGTTTTCTTAAAATTGTAATTATATTTTACAACTAAAATGAATAAATATGGTCATACAACCATCAAATATAGGCCTTGTAGTAGAGAGAATTGTTTTTCTCTCTTCTTATAATTGAAGGAAAGAACCACACAAATTCAAACAGAAATAAATATGAAATATAGAAGATGGGATTACAAGGGCCTAAATTTGATGGTTGTGTGGCCACATTTTTGCCATAAATTATAATCCAAAATTTTTAAGATTGTATGAGGATAGATTTTTGGCAACTGTCTTAGGATAACTTTTTTATAATAGAGAGTAACTATGAAAGATAACTATCATAAAATAATTGCTTGGTAAGTAGGGTTGATTGTTAAATTTAGGGTCTAAATTTGTGGGTATTACTATTTTAAAATGGAGTGATGTCTTGGATTTCACGTCATGTGGCTTATTTTTTAAGTTGTATGCACTAAGTTCAGTTTGAAGAAATTGTATTGTATTAAGCTAGGCAAGACTTGAACTACCATCTTGTGTTTTAAAACTCACAACCATTTATTGCATATACTAAATATTTGTAAGCAACTAGGTTAAAATTTTGAACTTCCTCATAGATTTTGACAAGCTTCATGTAATTTTAGAGTGTTGGGCACTTTTCCCACCAGAAAGTTAGTCTAAGTGCACGAGATCACGACATCATTGAGCATACCTTATTAAACTCCACATTTCCATGCCGGCATATCACTCAAGGTAGTTAACTTGAGAGCTCACTTGAGGCACGGAATTCGACCGGTCCATGTTGGTTTTCGATGTGTCACAATGGTTTTAAGGAATGCTCAAGAACTCAAATAAAACATATAACCATACCAATGAAGAGAGAGACATAATAAGCTTAAAAGACATATTGACATAATCAAAACATCAACCATTCATTATATTCATTCAAATTGGTCATATTGGTTTCATGCTCTATTCTCCACAAAATTCTCCTCAGCAACAGAAGTAACAATATTTATCTAATCATTACATCAAAACTCTCTATTAGTAACAACTAAAAGTGGCAAATTCATAACTAGTCACCCCTTTCCCAGACCCAAAAGAGAGGTATATATAGTAGTGGGGCATTGCCTCTCACTAATTATACTTGCTAACAACCCTCTTAACTTCCCCAAGTTTATCATTATCATGAGTGCCTAGAAAATCACTCATGATATCCTATAGTTGCACTCCATGCTTCATTTTCTGAGCACCCCCTAGATCCATGGGAACCTCTTCCTGACATTGGTAATGGTCTTTTGCATGCACTCCTAGATTCACACCTCCTTTGTTTGCTTCTTACTCATCTTTGTTATGAGCGGGTCTTTTGTTGATTGTTGTTTGGGTCTTATGCGCCAAGTGTAAGAAGGGTTTTCTTTGTCTCATGCTATCTATGAGGTCCTTCATTGGTTCTTTTCATGCCTTTGGATTCTTCAAAACTAGTACCATGTCACGCACTCTTGTCAAAACTTAGGTTTTTTGAAAAAATTGGGTTACTAGCCAAAGTTGTAGCTTAACCAAAATTGGGATGAACATTACCCAATACTAATTTGGTTGACTATCCTTGGTCAACTCTGCTCAACTTTTACAAGAAGCTCAGTAATCTCTACGTAACAATGTTTAAGAATGTCTCCCATTTCAAAATAATTGGTTGAATGATGCCAATGATTTCACTTATTCTAGCACTCAAGTCTTCTAACTTTTTCAAATCCCCTTCTAACTCAGAGGTAAGATCCTTTAGTTCTTCAACATTGTTTTCTTCGTGGTTGCACTTATCTCCTTAAGTTGTCCCTCCTCATCTAGGATTTGATTCTGAATTTCCCCAAACCGCTCTTCAATTTTTATCTTTCATGGCAATGATAGCCTTCCCCCTATCTTCAACATCCTTCAAAATCTTTGAATGAGCTACCTTATCCTTTATAGTTATTACTATCATTTTTAAGGAATGCTTCTTCTGGACGTCTTCTAAGAGGTGCATGGAAATGAAAGCTTCTTACTGAGAAAAACCCAAAAATGCTTCTTTTTTCACGATGACCTTTTCATCAATATCTTGTATAAGGTTCATGTATGCACATCAAGTTATTCCTTGAGTCATTCCTTGGCTACCACCCCCTTTACTTATTCTTCCTCTACGTGCTCTGTCTCCTTGCTTTCGTCATCCTTCCTTTGTTTCAACATTGAATCAACCAAGACTTCAAGCTTTTGCATTCCCCCTAATTGGTTGAGTACCACTCCATCTAAAACCTTAGGATCTTCTTGTATGATGTGGTGAAAAAGGTGTATGGATTTTAAACCTATTTCCATCTTTTGGTGCTTAGCATCAATACCCCTCTCCTCAATTTCTTCCTTCTCATCTTTGAGTCACTTATTCTCCTCCCTGAGTTGTTTGTTCTCTAGCTCTAGTTGTTTGATCTTTATCTTTAGTTCTTTTACTTTTTCTAAGATTTGTCACACAACATAATTGTTTGTGAGATTTTACTTGGCCACCTCTACAGTTATTTTCATCAAGGCATTCTTGGCTTGAGTATTGCTTAGGCATGAAGGGTCAAGTAAATCAAGATCCTTCTAGCAAGCTATCCCATCACACGGTTGGAGAAGAAAGTCCAGTGGAATCTCATATGTGGCTCATCAACATAGGAATCTAAAGCAAACGATAATTCTCAGTAAGTCCTAGGTAGGGTGCTCTCTTGATCAATTAGGTCCCATAAATACAACTCCTCGATAGGGATGCCATACTGATAATGAGCATGCAAAACTATGTTTTCATAACCATATAGCTTCTTTAGGACATGTCCCCTTGGACTATACTTGCTATCTTTCTCTCCTTCCCTTGTCTCTTCCTTGCTTAAAACAAAATTATCTTTCTTTGGAGATTGGGATTCTTCTTCCTTCTGCCTAGGGGATCCATCTCCCTCCCCTTCAACTTTATCTTCTTCTTCTCCTTCTTTGTTTCCTTCAGTTTCTTCTATTTCTATCTTAGGGTGCTCCTTTGTAAGCTTATGATCTTCTTCATCATGCTCAAGGGTCGGATTGGTGGTTTCTAGCCTCTTTTCTTCTTCTTCTTCTAAACCCTTCTAGAATCTTGCACATTCTCAATGATTTGCTCCATATCTACATCAAGACCTAATTTTGGTGGATCAAAGGTGTCATGAGTGGGCAACTAAACCACTTCTTGTTCCTCTTGGCATTTAGAGTTCTTCCTTCTCCATCCAATGCCTTCTACGATATTTCAACTGATCTTTGCACTTTCTTCCTTCTTCTTGGCCCTCTTCCTCATTTAATCCTTCTTCCTTTGATTCCTTGATAACTAAGTACACATTCCCTTCTTGTGGTCTCTTCTTTGACCATTTTTGATTGATTGTCATTCGCATCAGAGTGCTTAAAAACCTCAATCTCATCCTCCTGCTTGCCACTTTCATCTTTCCTCTTTGGCTTGAGGTAGTAGACTAACTTATGCACAATGTTGTTCACTGCAATGGTTATCTATGGGTCTAACTAAGTCACATCTGATTCAAATTGCTCCACATAGGATCTTTTTCTAGGGTAGACATATGTAGTACGAAGTAAATGGGCGTCCACATCTACATGTTCAACATCAATTTTTTTAATCTCTTCAACATTCAAAATCTAGTTTATGATATCTACAAAATAGCTGGTTGTAAACCCATAAGACAGTTTTACCCATGGTGACATGTTACCATCCTTCAAATGATTTTTTTCCAAAGAGTAGTGTTGCATAATAGCAAATTCCTCTTGGCTTGCAACTAAGCTAGGAAGGACTCTAGGGATGTGCCACTCATTCTCAAATATTGTCTTCAAGTGCTCTAATCAATTGTCTAACCTAGTCTTGTACTTGCTTGTGATGATGCATGGCCATTTAAACTCCTAAAACCTTTTTGCTGGGGACTTGTCTTCTATAGGAAAACACCATCTCACCATTTATTCTCCCTTGGGCACTCTAATCTCACAGAAGAATATAAGAAGCAAAATTGTTCCCCATATGAATTTGGCCCTAGTCTTATGCATTATTGCGACATCTTCTATGATGTTTTTGGCAATGTACTATGATTTGTTTAATTTAACCCTTTTGGCCATTTGCCCTATAATGTGAAGGAATTTCCTAATGATATCCCCCCATTGTTCAAAACCTAATTGCAGCTTACTAATTACATGGCTACCCTTGTTGTTGAGTCCTTAATGTTCAAAATTAGAAACACTTGCCCTTCCCTCTTGTATTTGAGATCGACAACAATTTTGTATATGGCCTCCTCATCCTCAAGCACCAATGCCATATCTTCACCAACACATAGCAATCTTGTTACATGGATAATGAACATCAAAGTAAGCCTTATCATGTTCCCTACAAAATAGAAATATCCTTCATAGATGCATGAGAGAAGGAATTTTACCAAATCCTGTGGCCTCCCAAAATACTTAAGCCTTATCATGTTCCCTACAAAATAGAAATATCCTTCATGGATGCATGAGAGAAGGAATCTTACCAAATCCTATGGCCTCCCAAAATAAAGAATTCAAAGATTTGGAGAACTCTTACGACCTCAAGCTTGCACTTGACACTATCATCAAAGATGACTCCTCCTTTAGGCATCTTTTTGTTGGTTTGTTACATGCAGTCCTTTATTAAATTTGATTCATGACCTAGCCCACGATAGTTGAACTCAGAGATCTTGCAATTAGTGATGGAAGAGGTCCATTCTTCTCCTTGTAGCACTATTTCTAGGTACTGTATCTCTACAAAGATGTTATCAGATGACACTGTTATCACCCAGATTTGTACCCTTTACTGCAGATGTAAAACCTTCAGCAATCTGGAGTAACATGGGAATGATCTCGAAGTGTCGGACCTTGCGACATGAGATCAGACCTCCGGAGAAGGCTGACTTCCTCTTTCTAAGCCTATTGCTTAGAGAAAAAAAAAATCTAAACCTAGTGCTAAAGCTTGCAGGGGAAAAGGGGTAGAAGGAATGCTGAAAAGAAATGCTGAAATGAACTAAGTGATACACCTGATTTAAATGTGTTTGGCTGCAACCGAATAGACACAGTAATAATCTCATAGCTAGAAAGACTTACACAGACTCATATTAGTTCTAGCAGAAGTTAAAACAAAATAATGGAGGAATGAAAGGCACTGTTTTATCCACAATACACAGCCTACCAATCCAAAGAGTAGACACAGTGCTAAAAAAAGATAAAAGAGAGGCAAAATACCAGTTTATATTGATCATAGAGGCCAAATAGCCATTACAAAGAATAGCCTAGAAGAACAACCAACCCCTTCCCTACATCTACTTTTACAAGTATATATAATACTTCATTTTGATCCTAGTCGGTTACCAAATTCGCTCAGAGAGCAGCAACCAAAAATATCTCTGAAAGGACGTCCCAGCTACCAGGAGTAATGGCGCAAAAAATCCAGAATAGGGGCAGGTAGAAGATATTTGTAGTCATCAATGTGAGCTGCTTCATCTTTGTGCAGCAATGATGCAAGAGAATATCTCCCATCTGCTCAAAAATGGTCGCTGAAATGTCAACTCGACCAACATATGCAACTCCAGATCTAAAATTGAAAAGTAACAAAAACTCCTGAAAACCCTGCCAAATGAAAGAGGGGACAAAAACATGCATCTTTGCCTCTTGCAGCATGTCAAAATTTGCCAAAATGGAGGAGATACAGGCGGTCGAAGCTTCGATCAACCGCCTGTATATATCACTTTGCATCTGTGTATATATCGCTTGCATTTGCCGCCCTAATCGGCATTCAAAAAACCTTTCTCTGCAACTCCCTTGTACATACATGGCGCTTGTATATCAGGCTTTGTATATGTCTTGTATTTTCAAAATTGTAAATGCATACAATTTCCCTTGTATGTGCGGGCCCCACCAGATGCACCTTCCTTTGTATGTTCACTGTAGCCGATGCATATAAACTTTGTATATCGGCCTTGTATGTTCGCACATACAAGCCGATAGACATTCCACTATTCATGCTCACTTGTATGTAGAAGACATACAATCTTCTTTGTATATGCGAGGGCCTCGTCTCATGCATCTTGGCGATATACAAACGCCTTTGTATGCTTTTTTCTGTAGCGACCCTTTGTATCTCCCCTCGCGGCACTGTAGCAAATGTAAATTGGCACCTTTTTATGTCAAATATACAAACACAATATAAAAACCCTCTCACATACAAAAGGGAATCTCGATGGAATATACCCACAATGTATACTTTTCATTGTATATAGTCGCTTGTATGTGCGAACATACAAAGCAATATACAAGCCCTTTGGTATGCAAGGGCAGAATATTCTGGGGAATCTTCAATGTATATTCACTTTGCATATTTCCTTGCATCTTTTCTTGTGACCCGATATACAAACCAGGAATATTCTTGGAATCTGCAACAGATTCCCTAAATGTACATGCACCCTTTTGAGCCCGATATGCATCCAGAAATGCATACAACTCACTTTTTCACATTTTCTAAGGCCGATAGAGATTTTGCAAGCCCGCCAATGCACATTTGAACTATATGTTGACCCAAACTTTGACCATGAATAACTTCTTTATTAGGCCGAATTTCAGGGTGGTGTAAGAGGCAAACCTGCCTATTTTTTTAAGCTCCTTCCAATGGTAAGGTTTCTTAGGCAAGGTTTTGGGAAAAAATGGCACTTTTGTTTTATAGGGACCTTTTCCAAAGGATTTTCAAGGAAATACTAGGTTAACCATTTGACTCTGGGCAGAGGAAAATAGGATAACAGGCACATGGGTCTTTGTTGCCTTCTTAACCTTCTCACTAAGTGTCATTGGCTTCTATCCCTTCCTACACATGCTCGCTCCACTTCTTTCCTCTCCACCGCCTATTTCTTCTATGATTATCTTTCCATTGACTTCCTCCTCATTCATGATAAAAACATGTTGTTTTTGCATAGAGTCCACCATGGATATGTTTGTGTTCTTTCTCCTATAAATCTTACGTCTTTCCTCTTGTTGGTAAAGACATGGGTGGTTTATTAACCCGAATCTTCTCATTTTGTTAATGGTCAAGCTTAACCCCAACATTAGTGGTGGTTAAGATCTTTTGTTACCTACAACTCAAAATATTTAGGTCTTGGATTTATCCCTATGTGTCATTTTTTCAATGCTTCAAGCTTGCAAGGTCATTAATGGCCATCAACTCTTCTTTGCTCTTGCTCTGTAGTTTTCTTCTTCATCTCAAAATTCTTTCAGTGTTCTACAAATTCTCCTTAACCCTTATTTATGATCTTTCAATGCTTGGCTCACTTACCCACTCGCCTTTATTTTGAAAGTTTGCATGCTTTAACTTTCTTTTCACCATAAAAACCCATTATCACTGAATTTACATTAACGACCTCCACTACCACCACTTTGCATTTAGAACTCCAATTATTTTAATCTAAATTTAAAACCCACTTGACATAACTTTCTTTCCAATTGTAATTTTCAAACAACTAGGGGGGTTAGGTAGTCATAATGTAACCTTTTGGTGTCATCACCCTCGTCTTTGCTTGGCATGGTTCTAAGTGCAACCCTATGTAAGTTCTAACCTTTTCTCCCTTTATGTTTTCCTTCCTACATTCTTGGGTCATGCACTTCCCTTAGCGTGGCCTATTCCACTACTTTCCTCATGTGCTTCCTTGCCACGTTGATTTGACATATGCCTTGTGTATGGGCCCTATGTTATTTAGTGCTCAATTTTGGTGTGTATTCTTATACATTGCATAATCTTATTTGTAGACTCCTCTCCTACCTATAACAAATCTAGCATTTGGTCCTCCAACGTATAAAGATAAAATATAAATGTTTAATTTTAACAAGAAAAGAAAACTTTTTAGGAGAGTAAGATACATGAGTTAAAGAAAAAATTCTTGTTTGTAGAATTTTTTGTTTAACATAACCATTACAAAGGCATGCACATGGATTTAGAAAAAACATTCATAGAACCAAATCTTAACCTTCTACCAAAAAATTTCTTAGGTTAACTCTAAATTGAAGCCATGTGGTATATTGGTGCCATTAACCCTAGGACTTAAGCGTATGGCGTAAAGTGGTAGATAGTACCCCTTCACTCAATTCACCTGGCTAGAATTATGTGACAACATAAATATCCTTGTGGTTATCTGAATTCAACACAAACCTACCTAAACAACTCCAACATTACCCAAACAAAATATCCTAATTAGTACATTGGCACTTACCTTCTTCATTTGCTTACAAACTATAACTAAAGATCATATAATTTCAAATGACTCTCATTGAACTGCCCAGGGAGCAAATATGCTTTCAAAGTTTTGAGCTTATAGGCACATGATGGTAAAATGTCATGGACCACATATGGTCCCAAATGGTGTGTTTGAAGTTTACCCAAATGGTGGGTGTATTTAGGGTCATATAACAAGACTAAGGCGTCGATTTAGAAGACTAAGGCGTCAATTTAGAAGACTATGTTCTTAATGTGGCAATCATGCTACACCTTTTATCATGCTTTCTTGACATTTTTTCTCTAGCATGTGATGGCATGTCACTCATCAAGTTTTAGCAAAGCATCAAGTCTGGTGCTGAGATATTCCTCATCATCTATACATCCAACTTGTACTTTGCATAAGGATGGGATCATAAACTTGACTGATAGGACATCCTTTGCACTGAACACAAGTTGCAATGGTGTAGCTTTGTTGAGGCACTTGTACATGGTCTGATATGCTCATGTAGGACCATTGAAACCTTATCATCCCAATTGTGCTTGGCTATATCACATATCTTTGTCAAGGTGTGACTAAGGATTTTGTTGAAGACCTCCATTGTGCCATTGCCTTAAGGGTGATATGAGGTTATTTATGGTGGGCAACCATAAACTTAGATAATAAGATGCACATAGTCTCATTCAGAAAATGGGTGCCTCTACCCACTTGTCAAACTTAATGGGCATCCATACTGAGTAAGAATATTTCCCCATAGGAATCTTGTGACCATGGTAGTAGCGCAATCTCATGTGGGTGCAACTTCAACCCAACAAGTTAAGTAGTATGTGGTAGTGATGGTATACCATGCACCTATTCTTCATGTTGTAGGAGAAATAGGCCCTACAAAATCAATCACCAATTTCTCAAAGGGTTCCTAAGACATGATGAGGTGCAATTGCATTTCATCTCATTTATTTGGTTTTCCCATGCACTAGCAATGGTTGCACTACTAGCATACACCTTTGCATCCTTAAAAATTGTGGGCCACCAAAATTTAGCTAATAATAGCTTATGCATTGTCACCTCCCCGGTGTAATGGCATTCAACAATGTTTCCATGCGTTTCTTGTATAATAACCTATTGTTCATGCTCCAATACACAACATCACAAAATCTCATCCCCACAAAGTTTGTAAAGGTCACCTTGAATGAGCAGGTATGGGGTAGCATAGACTGCAAGTTGTTTTCTATTAACTTGTTTCATTTTTGTTGATGTGTGTCTAGATGAAAAAAAGAGGGCTATGTTTTCCAACACATCAGACACTCATTGGTTCCAAAATAAATGTGCATCAGGCATTCTTTCATCCATGTCGTATTCTTCATTGCTCATGGTTATGTGCGACAGATCATCATGTCTTGAATTATTCTTCCTAAGTTTGATAATGATCAAGAATTGGAATTATTGAAAAAAAACCACCCATCAACATATCCTTTCATGAAGTATAGCTTTGTTAACCAGATATTTTAATGCCATGTGATCTATGAAGAACATGAAAGGAGTGGCCAATAGATATTGGCATAACTTCTAGAGTGTGTAGACCATGGAGTGTCCTTCACATTTGGTTGTGGTGTAGTTACACTCCCCTAAGGTCAATTTGCAATTGGAAAAGTAGATAGGGTAATATAGTGAATCATTTTCTGGTTGCGCAAATACTGCGCCAATGGTAGTTTTTGATGCATCAACATGAACATGGAATGGTGTTGTGTAATTTGGAAACTACAATACTAGGGCACTAGCCAGTGTCTCCTTTAGCATCTCAAAAGTTTGTTTTTGAGATGATGTCCACTTGAATAAGCCTTGTTTCTTCAACAGTGCTTCTAATGGTGCAACGATCTTGGCATTGGTGGTACCTACCTAGGTCTAGGTTTTTAAGTCAGTTCTGCAAGAATTCATCTTTATTTTCCCTTAAACCCTAAGTCCCAGAGTTGTATTTTACTTTATGTTATAATTTTCCATTAACTGTTTATCCTAGGTTACCGGTCACTTAAGTTATAACCTCGAGTCCTTGAAGTCATAGAGTGACCAGCCCCGCGTCCTAACACTTACCTATTATTGCCTATAAATGTCATATCCTTTGTAAAATATTAAGTCATAAGTCTTTGTAGGGATAAGAGGTGCCACATGACACGATATCACGAGCCTGCATTGCAGCTAGAGGTGACATCATGGTCCCACTACAGGGCTGTGAAATGCAAACAACTGTTGAAAACATCTGGGCTTATAGCCATAAGATCAAGGATTCTGAATAAACGAAGGAAGTGTTGCCAGGTGTTGGGTTGAAGAGTAAGCCACAGGAAATGGAAGATCTAACGGTAGCACAGAGGCACAGAGGAATCTTGTCAAAGGTAAAGATTCACCACGTGACCATGAGATTGTGACACATGGCTAGCTCTCAAAGGAAGAATAAAGGATTACATAAGGCATGGTACGTGGAGGCTTTAGTACACTCACGTAGAGCCAAAAGGTAGTGGCTTACTTCCCACCACACTACTGTGAAATGAAGCCATGTGTCCACATCAGACAAAAGGTAGAAGAGTCAACAAGAAAAGTGCATTCAATATGGAGTTATTTCATTAGCTAATGGCTTTTCAATGAAATAGCTCAGATTTTCAAATATGGTGGGCAACTTATGATCATCGATCTCACATAAAGAAGCTCAAATCAAAGGGTGAAATTTGAACCTACTGCAATGAACGTTGGAAGTCACTCTGAAACATGAATTGCAATAAAGGCCAAAGTGACACGCATTGATGCAACTAGCCCTAAATTAAAAGCTTCTTTAAGGATGAAAAAGAGGGTTTTTCATATCATTTTTACAGGCACAAAAAGAGTTCTGGCACACAATGAAGATTGAATGAGCAAATATAGATATCCTAAAGCATCTGCAGAGAAAGAAAACCAGTAAGTTGCTTCCACTCATTGTGCCTATTCCAAATTGAATTATCATTCTGTGAATAGTTTTGAGCATCAATAGAAAAAGAAAAACCCTAGTCCGTACAAACAAATTTCAAAATGAGTTAAGTGAGCCAAGCCTCTTCCTCAAAAAGGAGATTAGATGAAGACTTAATGGTCCAACTCCCTGGGTCTTCATGGAGGCCTGCGAATGTGCATGGTCCCAATGGGCAAAATGACAAACTTTTGGACCTGTGTAATGATTGTCGGGATGCCCAGTTGCATGTGCCAGGATGGATTTTGTTCAAGCACTGGTATAACAGAAGGGAATACAAGGCCCTAGTTTGCAATGCCTGGAACTTAGACTTGGCCAAATTAATATGCCCTAATGTGTTTCCAAATCTAGATTTTGTGAGGGCGGTCACACAGAGATACGATCTTGCGTCTAGAGTAGTATTGGCAGGAATAATACTATCATAATCAAAACCACAAAATCCTACATCTCAAGTGTGGTTGGCTTAAACCCTGCCGCCAGCAAGAAAATTAATCTTGGTGCTCTGAAGGAAGAATATAATAGAGTTAAGCGTGGATATAGAGCCTTTAAGTTGTCCAAGCATAGACCAAAGGGTATTGATGGAAAATTGGTGAAGATATCAGACCAAGAGGAGGAGTCATTTGATGTGTCACAGTTCATGCATTACTTTGTGAAGATATATCATACTCTGTTCCAGGTATTAGGAAGAGATGCACTAGATAAAATGCCAATTTCCTTGATGATGATGGCAGTAAACATACAAGATATCTCGACTATAGAGCCTTTTGACTATGCAATGTATATAGTTGATAAAATGCACAAACAATTGACTGAAATTAAGAACAAGCTATATACTATAGATGCAAAAGTGGAGTTAACGTGGTATTCAATGATGTGCCACATGCTTTTGTAAGCTAGATTAGGATTCTGGCATAAAGACTTGCATGTTAAGGAGAAAGATCCAACTTTTAACTTGCTCCTTGTATAGATGTGGACTTGCATGATGGATATGCATTGTACAGATGTAGATTATATTATTTTTGAGGAGCATTTTGTCAGCAGGATGTTGGGATTCCTAGAGCCTAAAGGTGAAAGGATGCACCCTGATGTACTTGATTTTTTGAGACCTTTGGACAAGACCCTAGAGTTGGGAATTCAACACAACTGGGGAGATTGGTTCTTGCATACTAATACCACATGCATCAGAGTCTATGGGAGCAAGGCTTCCCCATATATCTTCCCAAAATATGTGCCTAAGAGAATAGCATTTTTGGAGATAATGAGACAGCTGAATGAGTTTGACAAGGAACATTTGAGACTGCACAAGAAAGGCTCTTTCTTTCCTACCTCCATTAAGTTTTGTGATTTTCTTATTGCTAATAAGGATGGCCTGGATCAAATTGATTCAGTACTGATGGTTTATAGAATGGGGTTTGAGTATCCAAGGGTATTTGACCCTGAGGGATTTATAAATAAGGTGAGGCTTGGCATCAGAAGACCTCAGTTCACCCACCAAGTTTTATTTGATGAAGATATAGTGAGAAATTGTGCCACAATGGGAGAAGTACTTTTTTGAGGAAAAGGTGGGAGACAATAATGGAGGGAGAAAGGATGAGAAAGAATCTATACTCTACATATCCAAGAGCATTTGCATAAGAGAATGATCTAATAGCAAGTGTAGAGGAAAACTAATGTGTTGCAGACTTAACATAATTCAGGGGTAAACCTATCTGAACAGTCCACTCTATCATTGTACTTCCTACATTAAATTATCAACCAAGGAGCATAATCTTATGATGGCACTGCACTGTATGTGCCTTCAGGTTTCATATTCTTTCTAAACTATCTTATCTAAACCTACTTACTTTACTGGAATTCATAGAAATGTAAAAATAGTAAAAACGGTTACAAAATCTAGTGGCTATGGGTACCTTCAGCATAAGCTGTAGATAACTATTAACAACAGAAAATTACAGAACTAATCCAAAACATTCAAAATGATAAGAGAGCTAATGCTAACCTCCAAAGGACTTAAACTAGACAAAGCATGCATTTGTTCATGAACCATACTACTGTAATTTGATAATCAAAGTATTCTAATTTACTCGTAATGTATTTATAAGCTAATGGAAAATAGATTTAATAAGAATGCATAAAGGAATGAGAAAATAAATGAAGTGAGGATCAGTATCTTGAGTGGTCAGCTCAGGGGACTGACTCACTTAACTGGAAATCAAATCTAATTCAGATTCTCACGCATCCTCATAACACATAGTTCCATTCATTTCATATGATAAACAAAATCTCTTTCAGATTGTATTGAATAATGACATTCTTTAAAACATGTCTGGATCTTCCAATAGAAAAAAATAGAGCAACAACCGAGTAACTGGAAAATAAAGTAACTAACTTGACATCAAACTCATCCCTCCTAACTTATACAGAAATGGGAGAGTTTAATGCAACTACCAACTAAGTTCAATCAATCCATTCCTAGATACTAGGATACAGGTTTTAAGATCGATTTATTAATCTAACTGAACAGAGGAAGGAGAGTCATATTCAAACAAGAACTCTTATGCAATGGATCGCATGAAGAACACATATAAGCTACGTTTGAAACAAGTCTACTTCTTCTACATTTATTCCAGTCCATGGTAGTTCACATTCATCCTCCAGTTGCCTACACTTTTGGCGTCCTGAATTCACTTCCTTTAATTCTCCTATCCTGCAACTCACTACAAATGTTCATTTCCATGATGCCACATTCTTGCTGCATAGGGGTTAATTCACAAAACATATGCACACAAATAACCTTCATAATTAAACCATAGGATTCCATCTATATTGCATGCATACTCATATTTAAATCATTCAATTCATAATATCATCACCATATTCCATATTAATAATATAGATTCAAGGTCTTGCAAAGTATATAAAAAGACAGCATATAATGATGGTGATGTTGGTAAAGTCTTTGGAGGATTATATGGAAAAGTTCTAAAAGCATATAAAAACAACATAAAAAGAGGTCAATATTTCAACCCATCATTCCCCACAACTTAGCCTTTTGCTTGCCCTCAGGCAAAGTCACCGAGCTAATCATCTAGGGAAGAAGATTTTAGTGCAAAGTAATCTACCTCAGGTCCATTATTTCTCTGACTCCCTCTCCCTGCTTAAGATAAAAACCATTGTAACAAGCAAGCCTATCCAACCTAACTAATTCTACATTCCTACATTCATCACCCTTTTCTCTTATCTAGTGTGGTACTGGATAAAGGAGAATAGGAGGATGAAAAGTAAGTGGCAGCCATCCCACTCCTGTTTGTTCTGAAATTTGGATGTACTTGTGTAGTCTCTCAAACATGTTCATAAAATTATGGAAAGACTGAGGCTCTTTCCTCTGCAATGCTGGAGTCAGACTATTCCATCTATCTTGCACATACCTTAGACAATTTTGAAGCATAGGACCTGCTAACTGCTATATCATCCTGTGATCTTGCAGTCTCAAATCCATAATTATTTTTCCTAGACCTTTGTGTGAGACAAGTGTTAACCATTGAGTAAGGATTACATCAAGATTTAGTGCTTCCCTTCTGACCTGCAGTGCCACTATTTTCTCTTATTCCTCATACTTATCCATCAATTCTCCTATGAGCTTCTCATTCTTGAGATATGATAATAGTGCCCTAACCTGCAAATCCCCAACATAAATTGAAGGGTTCCATTTTGTATCCTCTGCCATTAAGTAGTTATGCAAACAATATTCACACAATTGGTCTTGCTCCTGTAAACTGACTTCTTTAAAATAACTGCAAAATAATATGCCTTGAATGTAAAGCAGGTTGATTATTAATGAACCTATTAAACTGAAAACTAAGAAACTTTTCTTTCAGGAACAATGCATATACCCTAGGTGGAGGTCTACACCCAATGATCTGTATGGCTCTGTCAATTACCTCTGTCAGCTTATCCTCCAACCTTTTTATCACCAAATTCTTATTTTCTATTGATACATTGAGATTCTATTTTTCCTTCTCCCAGTTTTCCTTTTCTTGTTTAGATTTGTTAGTGAGTTTCATTAATTCAAAACCCAAAGACAAAGTGGTGTGGTATACTGGAGTCCTTGTTACAAGAGGTTGTGGAGTGAGTACTTCATTTTCTTTAGTTTTTATTTTACTCACAACCATCTGTGCTAATAGATCCAAATTGGTTCCATGGCCATAAGTTTGAATTTTCTCCTCTAACTCTTGTATTCTTTTCTCCTTTTCTTTGTCCTTCTCTTCATATCCTTTTGTAGATTAGAAATGCAAATAAGGTGAAAATACTAAACAAAATGCAATAAACATCAAGTTATACCTTAGAAGCAAATCCAATCCCATCAAGGGAGGAAGGAGCCTTTGCACCCAAAACAAGCTCCTTGACAAAGATTACCCTAGACAATGGATTGAAATGTGAAATGCTACTCAAAGTGGCAACTCACTATTCTAGCTCAAGAGTTATTTTGGCATTGTAACTTTGCATAAACTTGGATGATGAAAATGGCTTGGGAGAGGTTCTATTTATAGATTTTTGGAAGGGATTTTGATCCAAGGGTGGAGGATAAAAGTGATGTGGAGGGCCTAGATTCAATCTTGAATGAATGGAGGGCTAGGAATAAAAGTGATTCTTTTATTCATTTTGGGAAAAGGGGTTATTTAATGAGCATGGGGGTGAAGGATTATTTTGGAATAAAAGATTCATATGGGGGAATGTAAATGAATTAAAAATTCATTTGGGGAAGAGAGGAAATAAATGAGTATGGGGTTGAGGTAAGGGGTGTGTAAGAGAAGTAAATGTGATGTGTGATTTATTTCAATTTTAAATTTGGGGGATGTGGGGAAAGGTGTTAAACTAGGTTTGACCACCCAAATGAGAGGTTAGGACTAATTAAATAGAGGTTTTGCTTAATTGATCCTAGGGCTAGGATGAGGTAGGCTAGGGTAGGTTAGGGTAGGTCAATTAGTAGGCTAGATCAATTAGATAACCATGATTTATCTAATTAATGAGGATTAGGGAAAAGGAGAATTGAACCAAATAAATATTGGGAATATTTATTTGATTAATGAGGGATAGTGTTGTAAGGTCAAAGTGATAAATTAAATGAATTAATTGATCACAAGGGATAGACAGATGGTTAGGGAAGATAAGGGAAATTGATTTGTAAAGCAAGTCAATTTTAGGTGTCTACACCTTTCACCTGCTCTTCCAATTGTTTTATCCTATCAAGAGCTTCTTGAAGTTATTTTCTCATGTTCCTATCTTCCAACAATTCTTTTTCCTTTGCAAAATTCAAACCTGCATCATCATTATCCCCGGTAATATCAAAAATTTCCTTAGTAGAACTACCAGGAACTGACTTTCCCATTTTCTTTGCAATAAACATATCCTCTGAATTAGAATCAGAAGATGAATAAACATACCTTCTCTTTTTAGCAGACACATTAACATTTTTACAAGCATCCACAGAGACATCTTCAAGGGCAATTGCTCCTTTATCTAAATCTGAATTCATTGGTGTTGGATCATGATGTTGTTGTCCTTCACCTTTTTCATGCCCATATTCCTTAACAATTCTTTCCTTCACACTCTACCTTTTCAACCTTCCTGAGTGCCTAGGAGTAGCAGTCTCCTGTTTGACTTCATTTTTCCTTTTCTTTTTACTCATCTTTTTCTTCTTTTCCCCTGCATCTTCTCCCTTCACAGTGTTTTTATGCTTCTCAACACTTTTCTTGTTTCTCTTTTTCTTAATAGGTGTTGAATCAGTGTCTCTCATAGGTTTAGGGTTAGAAGATGAGGGTTCTCCTGCTGCCACTGGCCTATCCTTTGGAGTGTTTTTCTCCTGTGGCCCCTCTTTCTCAGGCTCAATCTTAGGTTCAAGCTCATGTTGGGGTTCCTCCTCTGCTTCAAGTTCTTCCAACAATGTTGTGATATCTACACATTGTTTAAAAGCCTCCCAATTAACCTGTGGGTGTTGAATTCTTAGGCTTCTCTTTATCAATAAGGCTATTAAAAAATGATGGGACAATGTGGTGTTCACTTGCTTTTTTTGATATTCAGACGCCATCCTTTTCAACATATTATATAGGAAATTTGGAACATTGACTAGCTTATCATGGCGTAGATGATTAAGTAACTTAAAATGCACAGTATACAATAAATTATGCCGGCGATCACAAGTTATGTATTTAATGATATACGAAGCACATTTTACCCAAAAGAATGGAAGGGACAATCTCTTTGTACCTTGTGTTGTCGATTCCAAGTTCTCTCCTCACTCGTAGAATTCTTCCCTTACTACAGTTGCATCATCACGAGCTAGATATTCTGACCCTATGCATGGCAATCATGTAACTTGGCCAATGGCCATCTCAGAAGCATCTACAACCAATCCCCTGACTGTTGCCTCATCATACTACAATGTAGCTACAAATTCCTTTGCCATTTCATTATCATATTCTGTTAACTTCAAAAACTAGTCCAACCATCCTACTCTGGTGAAGAGTGGTAGTACCAACACATCCTCTAATATTTCCTTATGTGCAGATGGGTCTCGTTGTACCACATCACCCCCCATTATCTCTGTGTTCTACAACCCCTTGAAGTGTCAATTTCTACTAAACTCCAATTCCACCACCTTGAAGAGAACCAATCTACAGTTTACTGTCCTTTCCTATTTTTTCCACTGTAACTTCCTTAGGGTAACAAGTTCATATTCATATTTTGGATGAAACAGGGGAGGTTTACTATCTTTTAGAAAATGGCATAGAAAGTTCTATCTGGTATCTCTAAAGACAAAGGTGGCAAAAATCAAAAAATTAAACCGCTCCCCCCAACTAATGTGTGAAGTGACCTCACTTCACATGGCAATTGATATGAAAGAAAGAGTATTTATTAACTGGAATGGTGAAAAATATTTTTGCATGCATGGAATAAATAAAAAGTAATAATGAATATAGAAAGAAAGCTAAGTTAATCATTGAAAGTTACCTTATGTACACACGTTATGGAAATAAATGATCAGCCTACCTTGGAATTTAAGAACACGTACTTGGCATTTTATTTGATATGAGAAAGATGACATGCATGCGGGTGAATGGTAAGAAGATAGGTACAGCGGAATGGATGTGAGGTGACAACTCATGAGCTTGAGTTGACACTTTTTGCAGCGGCAATTGATTTATTTCAAAATGAATGAAGCAATGTTTAGAGGATATGGAATGAGTGGGAAAATGGTGTACTGATCGCAAAAGTAGTGAATACATATACAAATATTTAGTTGCTACGGGTGCCTCCAGCATAGGTCCCGACTAAATAATTACATATGCAATATGTCAGATCCTAATTGTAATAGGTCCCAATCTGAGAGTGAAAAATAGGTCCCTTTGAAGTTAACTATGGTTACCATGGATAGTGTGTTGTGTGTGCATGTGAATTATAAAGCAAGAAAAATAATGTCTCAGTGACAGGGGTTGAGTCATGCAACTCAACCTCTGCATCACTAGATAGGATTGGTCGATCATCTTTTGATGGTGTATCAGTTTGTGTCACAGAACCTTCACTAGGAGTGCCATGAGTACCATACTGAGTGGCTAGAGAAATGAGAAAATCATCCTTCTGAAGTGGTTTCTTATACAGTTTCAGCCTTTGTCCATTTACTAGTAATGAAAATCAGACCTCATCAATGGTATGTAATTGGACTGCACCATTAGGGAATACTTGTTTAATCTCATATGGTCCCAACACCAAGATTGAAGCTTGCCCTTGAAATCCTTTATTTGGAATCATAGAGAAGGGCCCAATCACCGACAGTGAATTCTTTAGTCTTGGTATACTTGCCATGCCATTTAATTCTTTATTTTTGTATAACCTCTGTGTGGTGGATGGCTTCTAATCTGATTTCATCAAGAGCATTCAAATGTTGTAGTCTATCCTTCTAAGCTTCTGTCAAATCCATCCCTAATTCCACTATGGTTCTTAGGGTTTTGTATTCAAATTCTATAGGTAGGACTATTGTCTTGCCATAAACCAATTCATAGGGAGTGAATCCTATAGTTGTCTTCCATGTAGTTCTATATGCCCAAACAACTTCTGGTAACTTGGAAACCCAATCTCTTCTATGAAGATGTACTATTTTTGTCAATATATTCTCAATCTCTCTGTTTGTGACTTCAACCTGACCATTAGCCTGAGGATGGTAGGGAGTGGACTTCTTGTGTCTAATCTAATATTCCTCCACTAGTCTAGTGATTAAATCTGATGTGAATTGTGGGCATTGATCAGTCACTATCTCCCTTGGTACACCATATCTAGTGAATATTTCCTCATACAAAAATTTTGCCATATTGCCATCTCTAGCAAACTGCAAGGCTTTAACTTCCACCCATTTGGTTAAGTAATCAATACATACCAGTATATATTCCTTGTTGTTTTAAGTAGGAGAGATAGGACCAACAAAATCCAACCCCCACTTATCAAAAGGGGCCAATGCTATTTGTGGTTGCAAAGGCATTTCATCACTTCTTGTAGGTCTCCCCATCCTTTGACACTGATCACAGCTTCTAGTATACTTAACAACATCTTTATGAAGTGTTGGCCAGTAATATCATGTTGACAATATTTTGAAGGCTATCCTTTTGGCTGCAAAATGTCCACTAGAGGGTTCATCATGGCAGGCCTTCAATATATCAAACATCTCATCTTCTTTGATACATCTTCTCATAATGTTATTTGGACTAGTGTAGAATAGGAATCCAGAAATCCAAGAATAAGGAAAACATTTGTGAACTAGTTGCCTTTTCTCCCTTGGAGAAAAGTAACATGGAATCTACCCTAAAACCAAATAATTAGCTATGTCTGCATACCATGGAGTGTGTATAGTTAGAGCAAATAGATGCTCATCAGGAAAAGAGTCATCAACCACTCCTTCTAATGATTGTGTAGGCATTCTAGATAGAAAATCAGCAACTACATTAGATTTTCCTAGTTTGTCAACAATTGTTATGTCAAATTCTTGCAATAACAACAACCATCTTACAACTCTGCCACCCATTATTGGCTTATTCATCAAATATCTGATTGCCGTATGATCTGTATGTATGAACACTTTATAACCAGTAATGTAGTGTCTAAATTTGTTAATGGTATAAACAATTGCTAACATTTCCTTTTCTGTCACAGTGTAGTTCAACTCAACTCCTTGTAGGTTTTTACTTACATAGTATATTGCATACTCTTTAGTTCCTTCTTGTTGGCCTAGGACTTCTCTAATGGCAAAGTGGATATGAAAAGGCAGTGTCCAATTGGGACCTTTGAGAACTGGATCTTGTGTCAAGAATGCTTTTAGCTTTTCAAAGGAATTCTGACAGTTTGGTGTCCATTCAAATTCACTATCCTTTGTCAACAGAGTAAACGGAGGTGCAACGATTTTGCTAAAATCTTGAATAAACCTCCTGTAATAACTCGCATGTCCAAGGAAGCTCCTTACATTCTTTTGTCTCTGTGGAATAGGCAGGGTAGATATAATTTCAATCTTCTTTGGGTTAACTTGTATGCCTGCACTTGAGAAAAATGTCCCAAGGCTATACCCTGTGTCATCATCATAAAACATTTTTCATTGCTCAAAGATAGATTGCGCTCTGTGTATCTCTTAAAACTTTCTCCAAGTTGTGTAAAGCTTCATCATATGTTTCACCATATGCGGTGAAGTCGTCCATGTAAATTTCCATGCTGTCATGGGCAAAATCAGAGAAAATACTGAGGACTGCTCTTTGAAATGTGGCTGGAGCGTTACACAGACCAAAAGGCAAAATAGAATATGCATAGGTCCCCCAAGGGTAGGTAAATTTGTCTTATCTTGATCCTCTAGTGCAATCTTGATTTGGTTATAGCCACTAAAACCATCAAGAAATGAGAAATATTTCTTCTGTGCTAAAGAGTCAAGAACTTGATGAATAAAGGGCAATGGGAATTGATCCTTCCTAGTGGTAGCATTTGGTTCCCTGTAATCAACACAAACTCTCCATTTGCCACCTTTCTTGGGAACTATGACCAATGGTGAAACCCATTCACTATCTAAAATGGGGTATATAAACCCTACATCTAAAAACTTTTGAAGTTCTGCTTTCACTATCTCGCTGAGAGCAGGGTTCATGCGTTACTACTACTGTCTTATAGGTCTGTGGCCATCATCAATGTAAATTCTATGCACACACAAAGCATGATTTATGCCTTTCATATCACTGTAATCCCATGCAAACTTTGTTGAGTGGGTTTGTAATACTGCCTGTAGGGATTGTTGCTGCTCATCAGTCAATGCATTATTAATAGTCAATATCTTTGCTGGCTTGATTTCTAATGGTTTAGACATTTCTTGCTCAGAGGACAAATCAAGGCTAGGTATTACTAGCAAGCATTGCTGGGGTAACAAAGTATGAAATATTTGAGATACCTCCTCTGAGGAACTAGTATGTATTATGCTTCCTAAGGGATCTTGTAAGCAAGATAAACAGTCTTGCTGTTGTGGGTGCCTTCCACAGTCATTTTGTACAATGTGAGCGATCAACTCATCTTCATCCTAAATATCTAGTAAAAGGCTACATTCAATAGTCATCAAGGTTTGCAGAGAGTAGTTGTCCTCATCTTCCAAGGTAGGCAAAATGGTCTGCTCAAGCTCATGGTATGGTTGGGCTGGTGGATATAAAACCAATTTCTTGGTCACAGTCCCATTGGATATGATCATGTTACCTGACCTAAAACCTATAAATGCATCTCTTGTGGCAAGCCATGGTCTGCCTAGTATAAGAGGATAACCAGCGAGATTAACCTTGGGTTGTAGGACTATGAAACCAGCAGGGTATTCCCAAGAATCTAATGCAATTGCCAAATCTTCAATGACTCCTTCAGGTTTAGCTGTAGACCTATCAGCTAATTGTAAGACTATCTGAGTAGGCCTAAGGTTGTTCAACTGGAGTGTCTGCATTGTCTCCTTAGTCATTACATTAATTGCAACACCTAAATCTATCAGAGTATTCTTAATTAGAGTCCCATTGATTTTGACATCCACTACTAGACTACCTGGATCTGTATATTTGGGAATAGTTATATTCCCCAACATTATGTCAGCAAGATTACCCAAAACAAGAACTATCTTTGGGTCTATCCTCTTCCTCCCTACTTTCTTTATGCAGAGATCTTTGATAGTCTTAGTATAGATAGGAATATCTTTGATGGCTTGGATTAAGGGAATCTTTATGCTTATATCTTGTAGCTGGCCTATAAGGTCAATTTCAGACTATGCTGGTTGTTTCTGGATGGCCAAGCACTCAGGGAAAGGAGGCTTAGGATGTGAAATTGTTTGAGGTCCCTAAGTTGATTCAAGTTCCAAAGGTGGTTTATCTGAGGCTTCCTCTATGGGTTCTTCATCTTCAAGTTCTGTAATTTGGGAAGATGAAGGGCCCGAAAGTTGCTTCCCTGATCTGAGATGAACATTACTCACTTCTACCCCATAGGTGGGGTATTGCATCACCTCGTTAGTATAAGCCTGTTGAATAGGCTTGTTGTTAGGATTAGGTGCAGGTTGGGCAGGGATTTGGGTAGGTCTAGGAGGTGGATTTTGAGGTGTTGATGGAGGCATTATGGCTGGCTACTGTGGTTGAGATGGAATCATAGGTTGCTGGTAATTTGCATTTTGCGGCCATTGTTGGTTCTTGTTCCATTGAGGCTGCCATTGAGGTTGTTGTGTAGGCCACTGGGGGTTATAGTTGGAACCTTGAAAACCTTGTTGGTGCCATGGGTTAGGCTACTGTTGGCTCCAACTAGGTTGTGGAGTAGGCCATTGTGGGTTTTGCTAGAAATTTTGATTACTAGGCCATGGCTGAGTGTTCCAAGCAGAGAAAGTTTGGTTTGCAGCAGGAAGGGGTGAACTGAAATTTAGTGGATCAGAGGGCATACCTTGTATTTTCTGCCAAGGTCTCCTTTGAGGTATGAATAACAATTGTCCATCCTCTCCTTCAAATGGCTGAAATTCTAGCCTTTCAACCTTCTCTTGCTAGATGCTTTCCACCCTTTTGCATTTACAATTGGCCTTCCTTTGCCTACAACAGGGACAGTACTCAGTAAGCATTGTATCAGTTTCTTCTTGTTTCTTCTTGATGTGAAGAGTGTCCAACTGTGTAGCCATATGTCTGATTATGTCCTCCTTCATGTTGGACAGTAAGTTACTAATTTCCACTTTTGAAACTCCATTGGTTGCTTTGTTTGTAATTGATGTCCTTTCTCCTCTTGGTCGTCTAGTAAAAGTTCTTGAATAATTTTGGCAAACATTACAAATTGACTCAAAAGGTAGCTGAGAGATACCACCTTGCCCAATGAGATTCAAAGCATCCATGCAATCATCCTTAACTCCTCTGAAGAAAACTAGTTTTAATGATTCTTCAAACAATCTGTTTTGGGGGTTCTTCTTTAAAGAAAACTAGAATCTTTCAACATAGTCTTCCAATGGCTCCTCCTCTTTTTGTGAAATGCTAAAAATGTCATCTCTCCACCTGTCATTTCCTCGGCAGTAATCTTGGTATTTCTCCAAGAATTTCTCCTTCATTGTATCCCAATCTGGAATGGCATCTTTTCCCAATCCCATAAACCATCTCAAGGCTGCATCCTTGAGGGTGGCAGGAAAGCATTTTAGCCTATGAGCATATGAGGTGTAGTCATAGCTCCTACATAGGATATCAAACTCAAACAAAAATGTATCTAGGTCCTCTATCATCAAGCCATAGAAGACTGGTAATACTAATGGTAGAATATTTTTCAGCACTGTAGCCCTCTCTTGATTAATGATAGGAAACTCGAATGTTTCTTGCTCTGGTGGATCCTCCACCACAACATCTACCATGGTTCTGAAGGTCCCTTCTATAGTTGTGGAAGAAGCTGATGAAGATGTAGAAGGTGTTGATGAAGATGTAAGAACAAGTTCTTCCTCCTCAGCACTTTCTACTGTATAGTTGATAAAGTCAGCTGGGTCTTCTCTATCCTAAAAATTTGAAGGGAGGAATCTACCTCAGTTGTCTCTCTACCTCCACATACAGTGAATTTAGCTTTACATTCCAGCAGTCCTGCACAATGTTAGTATAATTTTTGGTGTTTCTTGAAAAGTGAATCTATTAACCCTAATGCTGGAATAAAAATTTAAACTATGAAAGCATGTAAAATGAACCTATGAATGTAGCACCATCCCTAACAATGGCGCAAAAATGTAGAGGAAAACTAATACATTGCAGACTTAACATAATTCAAGGGTAAACCTATCTGAACAGTCCACTCTATCATTGTACTTCCTACATTAAATTATCAACCAAGGAGCGTAAGCTTATGATGGCACTGCACTATATGTGCCTTCAAGGCTCATATTCTTTCTAAACTATCTTATCTAAACCTACTTACTTTACTGGAATTCACAAAAATGCAAAAATAGTAAAAACGGTTATAGAATCTAGTGGCTATGAGTACCTTTAGCATAAGTTGTAGATAACTGTTAATAATAGAAAATTATAGAACTAATCCAAAACATTCAAAATGATAAGAGAGATAATGCTAACCTCTGGAGGACTTAAAGTAGACAAAACATGCATTTGTTCATGAACCATACTACTGTAATTTGACAATTAAAGTATTCTAATTGACTCGTAATGTATTTATAAGCTAATGGAAAACAAATTTAATAAGAATGCATAAAGGAATGAGAAAATAAATGAAGTGAGGATTAGTACCTTGAGTGGCCGGCTCAAGGAACTAACTCACTTAACTGGAAATCAAATCTAATTCAGATTTTCACGCATCCTCATAACACATAGTTCCATTCATTTCATATCATAAACAAAATCTCTTTTAGATTGTATTCAATAATACCATTCTTTAAAACATGTCTAGATCTTCCACTAGAAAAAAATAGAGCAACAACTGAGTAACTAGAAAATAAAGTAACTAACTTGACATCAAACTCATCCCTCCTAACTTATACAGAAACGGGAGAGTTTAATGCAACTACCAACTAACTTCAATCAATCCATTCCTAGATACTAGGATACAGGTTTTAATATCGATTTATTAATCTAACTGAACAAAGGAAGGAGAGTCCTATTCAAACAAGAACTCTTATGCAATGGCTCACATGAAGAACACACATAAGCTGCATTTGAAATAAGTCTACTTCTTCTACATTTATTCCAGTCCATGATGGTTCACATTCATCCTCTAGCTGCCTGCACTTTTGGCATCCTAACTTCACTTTCTTTAATTCTCCTGTCTTGCAACTTACTACAAATGCTCATTTCCATGATGCCACGTTCTTGCTGCACAGGGGTTAATTCATAAAACATATGCACACAAATAACCTTCATAATTAAACCATAGGATTCCATCTATATTACATGTATACTCATATTTAAATCATTCAATTGATAATATCATCACCATATTCCATATTAATAATATAGATTCAAAGTCTTGCAAAGTATATAAAAAGACAACATATAATGATGGTGATGTTGGTAAAGTCATATGGAAAAGTTCTAAAAGCATATAAAAACAACATAAAAAGAGGTCAATATTTCAACCCATTAGCAAGGATCCAGAAGATTTTTGATAATGTAGATGATTTGATTGAAAGTGCTCAAGCAGGGGAGGAGAGACCTACATATGACTGAGGCAGTTCAAGCAAGGCATATAGGAAAAGAAGTGAATCACCTGATGCACCTCCTACTAAGAAGGTAAAAATCATTGATTTGGAGCATGAGGAAGAAGTTGAATTGATAGATTTAGAAGAAGAAATAAATAAACAAGAACAAGAAATCTCCCAATAGGTGAATTCACCTGTAAGAATAAGACCCTATGTCTCTCCTAATAACAGATCGGTAAGGTCAACCACTAGGCATCAAATTGATACAGAGGACATTAGAGTACTGGCTTGCTCATAGTTTTTAGAAGATGACATTTTCATAAACACCCCTGAATTCAAGGGATATGTGCTAAAGGTCAGGAATGAGGAACTCTAGAAGAAGATAGAAGAAGCTAAGAGTGGAGCTGACCCAGAGAAGTATAAGGAAATAAATTAGAGGGTACTGAATGAAGTTAGTCAAGACATCAAAAAGATGACTCCTAATGCGGGAAGAGCTCTGGTAGAGAAAAGTGGCCTACTATTGCTTCCACATTAGACCCTAGTAGATGCCATAGCTTTTGATATACTCTCAAGGAATGATATTGGTGAATCTAATGATCAAGTGGAGAAGGCGCTCTCAGGTGTAGGATTTAATCCTAGATTTGAAACCCTAGCAATATGGGCATTGTCCCTAAACAATAATAAGCTAAGGGTTGGATTAGGAGAGTTGATAGGGGATGTTATAATAAATAGAGTGTCAAACACTCCATCCCCTTAAGCTGCAAGCTTGAACATTCAAACAACCCAATTTGTTGAGGCTGTAACAAATAAGTGACAAAGGGACTATGATGAACTTTTACTGAAATATAGACAAACCATATCAGAATTGAATAAATATCAGGAGTTGATGTTGGCTCCAAGTACTTCAGCCTAGAGTGTTCCTGTTCTCATACAAACTGCAGAATCATTTCCAACAGATAGGGAGGCTCTACTCTCAGAAATAAAAGAGCTGAAAGAGGAGGTGAGAAATTTGAAAGATGAAAAGAAAACTGTTGTCAAGGAGTTAATTACAGTTTTGATAAATCATAGGTTGTCTAAGATTTTAGCCAAGATTAAGGACACATAGAAGTTATATTCAACCATAAGAAAAGCCTAGGATCAGCATGAGAAAAACAAGGGGAACTTAGACAACATGATTAAGGTATGGCTACCACGAATAGGGGAAGTGAGGAACTTGCATAAATGTTCAAGGTTTGCCCCACCAGAAATAAAATTGACTCTTGACATGCTGGTGCCAATATTGGAGGAAGTGGTAGCCTTCCAATTGAAATTGGAGAAGGTTTTGAAAGAAAAAAGAAAACTCATTGAGGAGATGGATAAGAGGATAATGCCAAGAATTTTGGAAAGTGATGGATAGATAAGAGGTATGAATAGGTGGAAAAATGACTAAAAATTTAGCTGGCCAGTTGGTATCCTTGAGTTGTGTAAAGGGAGATCCTAATTTGAGTATTTTGAACTCTACATTGGACAAGTTGTACGCATTGGAACTCAGTTTGGATACATTTTGCAAAGAATAAATTTTTTTATTGGATGCAAGGTACATAGGGCACAATGATAAAATAGCAAAATTAATTCCTTTTCAGTGGCCCACAGAATGGTTATATACAACTTGGATGGAGAAGTATGTCCTAGACGGATGAAGATCCAATCACGTGAAAGGATAATACATTTTTTGATTATTTTTGTAATCTCCAAGATGAATTGTATTTTGTCTTTTCTCTTTCATATATATGTAATTTGAACTTGTTTTCCCAATGCCTATGGGCAGTGGCTGGTATTGTAAGATTCATGTAGCCGACATAGGATAATGAATATTGAGTACTATGTTCTTCTGTCTATAAAAGAACATGTAGTAATACTTTGTAAGGTTGTTGAAAGATTTGGGAAACTTTGATAATGAAAATATAGAGCAATTCTAGAAGTTGGCCATATTTTTGAGTTGTGAGTTCATTTTCTTGCATTGTTGAATGTATGTTTTTATGACAATTTTTATCAGTTTTAGGTTGAGCTTATATGAAAAATGCCTTTGAGCATGTGTTTATATTAATTGTCTCCTGTGTTACATGCATTTTTTTTTTGAAGGAAGATACTAAGGGTTTCTGAATTCATAAATATACATTTGCTATATTGCATGTCTAGTTTTCTACTTATAATCAAGGATTAGATTAAAATGCTTTAAGTCAGATATGGGGAAGTTTGTTTTTCAACAAGGATATCTGTAAGAAGAACTATTGGGAATACCCATTCATGGATTGTTTTCTGTAAGGCATGGAACATAGGAAATCCTCTGAATCTGTATGTTTGAGATGCTTGTGAGAACTAGTCTGCATTTGTAAGAGATTGACTCCAAACCCTAGGATTGGCACCGATCAGGGTTGGGCTTATTTTCAAAAAATACCCACAATTAGACAATCACACATATTAAAAACATAAAAATCAAAATCAAATTGTTAGTTTGTAGGAGTAGGGTTTTAGTTTCATGTTCTCTGAGCCATCTAATGAATTAATTTCCAAAGCTAGCCACTTTGAAGTAATTATATAGTTTTGGTCTACATATAGGAGAACATATCTACTTTAGTTGTCAATATATGGTGAAATAAGTATTTGTCATATAGATATTGAATCAAGGGAACACACCCCTAGGTCTAGCAGAGCCTAAAGTGTAGAGGAGAACAAATAATTGTCTCATGTTCGTTGGCCAATGACCTGAGAATCCTGAGCATAAAAGCTGGCTACTTTTTAGGGAAACTCAGACCATCAGTTGGGAACACCAATAGACATATCCCTTGATGATTTTTTTGTAGTACCCCATATGTCCAAGGAATGCGTGCACCTCCTTCTAGGTTTGTGGAACTTCAAGATGAATAATTACTGTACAATATTGGCTGGGTCTACTAGAGGTCATCATAGCAGCTTATGTGTCCTAACAACAACCCAAAATGAGTTACGAACACACACTTCATTAAGTTCAAGGAAATATGAAGTTGTCATCATCTTCAAACATTAGGTGCAAATAATCACAATGATCTTTAACCAACCCAAACACTATCCAGTCATCTAGATAGACTTGAAGGGATTTAAGAATGAAGTCTTCAAAAGTTATGAGCATGATACACGAGAAGATAGTCAGTGTGTTCTTTATCCCAAATGGAATTACAATGTAAGTAAAGGAACCCTAGTCTATTGTGTAAGTTATTTTTGGCCTATCTTCTTCTATGATATGCACCTAATGGTATACTAAAAATTCATTAGTGGAAGTGTAGATTTCTTGTCCTATGACCCCCTCAAGAATTTCTTTAGTAAATGGTGTAAGAAACAGATCAACTACACACACTAAGTTGAGCTACCAAAAGTCCACACAAATCTGGATACACCCATCCTTCTTGATGCTGATAAATATGGTACTTATCCATTCAGACACCTTGACTAGCATAATTATTCTAGAAACCAAAATATTGTCAATTTCCTCTTACTTTGGAATGTAGATTGGGGTTCATGCAATATGGCCTTTTGTGCATGAGCTTCACACCTTCAATCAACTTTATGTGCATCACTCCTAAGGATGGGTGCACACCCTTCATCTCTTTATAGCTTCGCAGGAAGGGATCTTGATATTCACAAAGCAATTCCACAACCTTCACTACCTCCTCAGTTGACTAGTAGTCACCAATGGTTGCAAGCTTAGGTTCTACTTCTAAACCAACATTCACCTTGATCAATTTCAAGGGCTCATGGTATGGCTCATTCTGCAACTCCTTAGAAACAATCAATTTTCATGACCCAAAAGAAGTTTCAACATTAATATGGTTCTTAATTGGTCCTTCTATTTGATACACCATCTTCTCCTTCCTTTTTGTAGCTAGTTTTGCTCCATCAAGACTTGCTCATCCTCTTTGTTGGAATCATTTTTTATGTTTCTCTCATCAAAGGTTTTAGGTAGAGACATATTGTTCCATTTGTATATATTTGACATGTGTTCTTCCATTTTTGCTTTAACTCCCATGATTTTGCACCTAATCCATTGAAGAGATTGATGTAGTCCTATTAAGGGAGAAGAAAAGGAAAATGTGTGAACAAAGACATACTATAGGTTCTCCCAATTGGTCATCTCCTTTTGTAGTTCATAATTGACATACCACATGCACACCCAAACCCACAGGAAAGAGTACAAGGCATGTGTCCATAGAGACGAGGGAATCACCAATGATATATCCATCTAAGTTGTTTCACAATTCTAAATATGCTCCTCAAGTGTTGTGATTCCACTATAGCTTAGCAGGTGGCATGCCTGATTATTCTTTTTAAACCTAATGCACATCATCTTGCACTTGTATCCAAGTATTAGAAAATAGGTCAATGGGTTTCCCACCATTGCACCATAATCCCTTTGAGAGAGTGATCCAAGGAGGCCATGCCTTCATTCTCCTAAGGAAAATACATCTCCATTTCTCGTAAGAAATTTTGAATATTTTCATCCCCTTGATATTTTGGTCAGTTCGTAGTGTTCATTTTTCCCACACATCTTACATAGTTCATCCTTGTAGATCTTCATACATAGGGTGATGTGTGCTTGTTTTCTTGAATGGCTCCATAGTCTTGTCCAACTAACTCATTAGACCTATGCACCCAATTGTCACAAGCAACACTTGTGGTGTCAAATATTGAATGGGCATCATCCCATTGCAAGACGGCATCAAAAGCAGGCTCTAACTATTCCATGCCTTGAGTAGTGATGTTATAGATATGATTTATCTCTTCACCATTAGCTACAAATTCAACATAGGGTGGCCCATGGTCGTTATCTAAAGAAATGACTAATCTTTGATTACTATTTTCAAAGTTGATATAGTGCCTTTTGATCTGTAGATTAGCACTATTGGTGTAGCACCCCAATCTACCTAGTAGGATTGGGAAGTTGTTTTCTTCAACCAACTCTATGACCTCAAAGTACCCCTTGAAAATGGACTCCCAGTAGAATTATGGTGGTTGTTAGTAGGGTGTAGAGTATGGAGTAGAGCTTACTAGAAGCTAGCATCTACTATAAGGAGGCCAAAAGCCAACAGAATATGCTACAAAACACATCCCTATATGTAATAGACATAGTATATATAGATATAAGATATGATGATATAATATAGGAGAATGTAGTAAGGATATGAGATAGATTATGATATGAAGATGACATAGAAGTCATGAATGCAATTGGTGAGGAAGAGATTTAGACCTGCTAGAGGATGGATGTATAACCTTTGATTGTTGTTTATATATATGGAGATTTGTTGGTACCGGGTAATTATTTGTTGTCTTATTATTATCTGTATGTGATGTTTTGTTTTGTTATTCTTTGTGTTTTGCTATCAATCTCTAGCTACTTGACCGGGGTATAAATTAACTACAAATACTTTCCCGAGGACTGGATCTCCGAACCCGTAACCCTCACCATTTCTTGCCAACATTTGGTTCCATTTTTGAGACCTTGGAAGAAATTAGTTAAAGATTGAGGGTGCAAAACATTTAAAAGAGTAGTGCAGAGTTCTAGAGAAAAGAGAAGGCAAGGTTGGTGGAGAAAATTTTCAATTCACAAAGGAATATAGGTCTCCTTAAGTTTCTACCTCTGTGAGAGTGGGCAGACACTTAAGGGGGTGGCGAATGGAAAGGGAGTAGGGTCTGCATGGACCTTTCAAATGATGTGACTCTTCCAACAAGGATTCCATGGGATATAAGAGGACTAATGAAACATCAAATTAAGAAAACCCATGGCGAAAGGGGAGAAGTGGAAGAAAAGAGAGATCGGTGAAGACATCAGAACTAGAATGGAGATAAGCAGAGAAGAGAGATTAAAGAAAACTTAGGAACAACAAGAATGCTACCATAGAAGGATGGAAAGGGCACAAGATATGGAAAAAGAAAGGATAATAGAAGTTGTGAAAGAAAATGAGAAAGAATTCATGTAGTGCACCATGGAGGGTGCTGCCGGAAGGGAAAAAGAAGACAAGTGTGTCAAGGAGGATGTTGCTGAGTGCGCCACTATGGGTGCTACTAGAGAAAGGAGGTTAGAAAGAGAAGAGATAGAGTGTGTTATGGAGGATATTGCTGAGTACGCCATTGTGGGTGTTGCCGGAGAAGAATGCGGAAGGAAAAAGGAAGAAAGAGGCGAATTAGGGTCTATGCCATAGGTTGCTAGAAAACATGAATTAACGCTAGAAATTTGGACCATGAGTCACCCCGAGTGCCATATAAAGTCAAGAAAATTTTAGTTGAGAAGGAAAATAATCAAGCAATTAGCAAACAAGGAAGTGGAGAGAATAGAAGAGATCAAGAGTAATTTTGCAGAGGTTTTAGGAGAAGAGTACTTTGATATATAAATATAGAGAGACAAGGGAAGAGAAGGAAAGCAAGTTGATAGAAGACAACCTATCCAAAGGAGCAAATTAGAGGAAACCTACCACAAAGCATTAGAGATTTTGAGAAGACCCATCATGGATATTCATATTAAGTTACCGGTCTTTGAGAAGGACACTACTGAAGTAGCAGAGCACATTTTTATTTTGGAGTCTATTTGGAACTGGAAGGGACTAACAAGAGATGAAACCAAGTTATTTGAATTCATAGGCACTTTGCAGAATGAAGCATTGAAGTGGTATAGGAAGACATGTCCAAACAATGATAAGGAATGGGATGATATCAAGAAACTATTATTGGAGAATTTTGGAGTTCTGAATGTTCTGATAAAGGGGTAAGTAAGATGAGATATTTGATGCAATTTTGATAAAGAATCAATAAAGGACTTTGATAGAATATTCAAGGAGATAACTAGGAAGTTGGAGGAACCACTGGTTGAGAAGCAAAAGATAGAATGGTTTATTTCTAGAATAAGCCCTAAAATAAGGTCAGCCCTAGATGGAAGAATATTTGAAACATATGTAGAAGCAGTGACACTGGCCTGCCGAAAAGAGTCTCAATCTTGGTGTAGACAAGATAAGATGAAGGAAAACATAGAATTGGAGAAGATGAAATTAGAATTGGAGTAGTTGATGCTGAGAAAGGAGGTTTTGACCAAGCAGGAGGAGAATACACAGAAACAAAAACTTGATATTTGGTGCTTATACTATACAAGAGAAGGTCACTTGAGAAATGAATACCCTAGGATGAAAAGTGAAAGACAAGTTGCCACAATAAAAGTAGACATCAAAGTAACAACAAAAAGAGTCAATTAGGTATATTGTGGATTATACAAAAGATTGGGATGACCATGAAACACCAGACTGTCCTTCACAGAACTTTCGGAGGAAAAGAGAATTTGTTGATGAAGAAGATGAAACATGGTACACAAACTATAAGCTATACGCAACCAAATTGGAGAAACCAGAGGAATGTCAATGTAATACAAAATTCAAACTCTGGCAGTCCATCCTATGGGAATAGCTACAATAATGATGACAGAGAACAATTTGATGATTATAGAGGAGGCAGATACTGTGGAAGAAGTGAAAGGAGGGAGGATGCAACTTGTTTCAATTTTGGTAAGCTAGGACACTTTGCTAATGAATGTTGGGCCAAAAGGAATTTACAACAGTGTTAATTTTGTAGCGGCACATAGCATGATTTATTTTCTTGTGAGAGTATGATAGTACTTTTGGAATGCACAACCACAATCTAAGAGTGATGAGCTAGAGAACCTGAATAATCAAAAAGGAGCTAGGGTTATAAGAAGGGAACCAAAGTGTCAAGGAACAAGAACTTGTCGAAAGAATAGTAGGGAGGAAACAAACATATCTTCAACTGAATGCACATAACAAGAAAAGTATTATCAGAGAAGCAAGCCAAAACAGATGGGAAAAGATAGAATAAGAAGGAAGGAGAAAGCTGCGGTACTGACAAGACAATGAACAAATACCAAAAGGCACTATATCACTGAGACAGAAGAGAAAGACAGTGAAAAGGAAGAAGAATTTATTTCCACAAAGAAACAACATGAGGAAGTTGTGAAGGAAGCCAAACAAATAATAAGGAAGGAGCAAGAGAAGGAGAAGAAATACAAGCAATTTTTCACCGAAGGAGAAGTAGAAGCTCTCAAGCAATTATTCCAATTCACACAACAATATAAACTCATTGAGAAACTGAAGCAATATTCTAAATATTAGAACAAGGAGCAAGGTCACCAGATTCAACTCCAGAGGATGGGAAGAACAGATAGAGAATGGAAGACAAAACCACTTATGATGGATGTTCATATCAATCACAACAAAGTCTGGAATGTCATGATAGATTTGGGAGCAGATGTCAACATGATAACAAAGAAACTATGGGAGCAGTTAGGAAGACCTAAGTTGACAGAGACAACTTACAACATAATTTTGGTAGATGGATCCAATATGCAGACAATGGAATCATGGAATCAAGTGGAAGTTAACCTAATGGGGGTTAAACAGGTCTTAGACTTCATTGTTGTATCCATGAAGGATCAAAGAGAAGATTTCAATGCACTGTTAGGCTTGAGATGGTTTGTGGATGTAAACAGTAGCATAGACTCCCAAAAAGAAGAGCTATCATTTTCTAATGATAACAAGACCTCAACATTCCTTTGGGATCATCAATGGAGGAAGCATACATAGAAGAAGTCAGTTAGATTGAAGACAATGATAAGGATGCAAAGAATCTCTACACAATTACAAGCTTGGATGTAGAGGAGACAATAGATGAGGGAAAGAGGAAATAGAAGATGATCACTACAATAGATATAGTGAGGAGGTATTAGAAGATTAGATGAGAGAAGAACTAGAACTAAAACCAAGGAAAATGTTGGGTTACCATAGATATTCATTATTTGGACCAACAAGGAAAACATACCGCAATCCTCTGCATTTCATCAAAACCCACCTTAGACCACTTGTGACACATTGAGGAGAGACAAGAAGTCTATATCTCAGAAATTTCAACAAATGGAGCAAAGGAAGTAGAGGAATCGATATATCAAGATGACTGTGTAACTAGAGATAAAAGAAAGGCAGTCACAAGAAAAGAGGAAGAAGAAAAGGGGAAAAGATGCAAGGAAAACATTGTGGGGAGGTCATTCTGGATGTCAAGAAGTATCCATGGAAATCCCTAGAAGTGGATAAAGACAATGCATTACCGAATGTGTCGGTAGATATCATCTACATAGAGGATGCAAGGAAGTATATTCACAACACCTTGGTGGAGATTGATCAATATGAAGTTTGAAGAGCTAAGGGATACATTGTTGGGAGACATAGGGTATCTGCCTGAGTATGCAAACATACCGGTGAAGAGACTGGATGTATGGAAGGATTACCCTAATTTCACAAAGGCATACAAATGGGTAAGAATCATTCTAAGCCAAGTGCATGATGAATTTATATACTTGGACAAACCCTATAGAATAATAGAAGAGGCCATTAGGGTAGTCACAGGGTTGATTTCCGTAGGACCCCTACCGATAATGAAGGCCATAAGAGCAGACCAAGTGAGGGAATTGATCAGAGCAATGATAGATGGGAGAAACATAAATGTCAAGGATATCACAGATTCAAGAGTGAAATATGCCACCATGGGCATTGCATAAAAGGTCTACTATGCCAACTGAGAGGGCTCGACCATAGCCACTGCAATTCATACCGCCTACCAAATGGTGAAGGAGGGCAAGGATTTTGACCTCTATGAGGTGATGCAACAACAACTGCTAGAGAATTTTTAGAAGATCAAGGATTTAAGTTACAAATTATAGTATGGTACATTAATTCTTTGTCTTACATTTTACTTCTTGAATGAGTTACCAAGGTTTCAATGGAATCTAAACATACCAGTAGGGTTTGAGGTGAAAAGGCACATAGCTCAATTCAGGGATACAAAATCATTCAGTGCCACATATTGGGGGTTCTTTAAAACCCTACAAGAGGAAATGAGGGCAAGAAAGAATTCTGTAAGGAGTGGTGAAGCAATACATTAATCAGATCACATTTCTAGTAGACAAGGATTTCACATACATGGAGGCAGTTGAGCCAAGAACTGCAGTAGAGGCAAAAGCCTATGCACAAAACTTATTGAGCAAACCCAAGGACACAAATGTGGAGAAATTTGGCACCTATTTAGAGGTGATGGAGAAACAACATAAAAATCATATTGAAGAACACCTAGACAAGCATAGAGGGAAGTTGCATAAACAATGGGGAGTTTCAGATGAGGGAACTACCTCAGCTCCAAAAACCTTCCACATCATCTCCACTACCTACCAAGGAGGTTTTGCTAGTTAGGAGGTAAGAGAGGACTACATCACATGCACCATCATCCTCTACCATATCATCTGGAGGAAGAGTAGCATTAGAAGTTTTGTCAGGAATGAAGAAGAATAGACAGAAGAAGACTCCCCAGAAGAAACAACAAGCAAAAAGAAAGAAAACTCAGGAAATTTTGAAGGAGATTGAGTCTGAAGAAGAAGGGGATTCACAAGAATGAAAATTAAAAAGAAGGAAAAGAGCACAACAGACACCGAAGGAAGAACTAGCTGAGAAACAAGCAGAAGAACCGGCACAAAAGCCCTACAATCTAGATGCATTGCTCAATTCTATGGAGAATGTACATATGTTACAAGAAACTGTTGCTTTATATGATGACTCATCTAAAGAAAATAAACAACTGATAGTTCAAGTAATGATAAAATACATGAAGGATAAGGAAAAGACACTAGATGAAATAATGGAAGGATTTTTGGATAGCTTGGTAGAAGCATTTAGGGAAAGGATAAATAAGGCACCCCAATTAGAGGAGGAAATAAGACAAAATGCCATTGAGAAGCTCAATGACACATTGTCATTAGATAAGAAGAATGAGCTAATATAGCTACAAGCCATGGAGATGAAGAGAAAACAAAGAGTAGATAAACTCATGGGGGGAAACAAGAAGGAAAAGGAGAAAATTCAAAAAGAAACTGATGAGGTAACAACAAAGATATACCAATCCATCAAGGATCAAGAGCAACAATTGGCACCATCACCTCCGTATAATGCTGAGATACTGGTAGGAGGAGAAAACAAAACAAAGGCAAGCCAAGAGGGAAGTCAATCAGAAACTTCTACACAAGGGGTACCTCCTCAAGAGAACACAAGGATGGAGGAGATAAACACATAACAGCAACAAAGGAGCCCACATACACATAATACGGAGGAGAAGGAAGAAGGAATACAGGAAAATATAGAGGAGCAAACGGGATCAATACAAGTTGACAATCCAAAAGCCTCTTCATCTTCAATTGAGTCCATCAAGGAGTTCTTGGAGCAACAAAAGTAGATAACGCCCATTCTAACTCCACAGTTGTTACAATTGTTGGTGGTAGAGGGCCAAGTGAATCTTGCCAGAATATCCCCATTACAGAAGCTACAGTTTGGAGATGTGTTCCATTCCTCTATGAGAGCAGAAATTTTGAAGCAACATGTGGAAGGGAGTGAATTGTTGCAAGATGTAGTAAATACATTGGCTAAGGAGATTCCAGAGACACTAAGGGACACTACCTTACCCTTGTCGGAGTAGTTGAAATAGTTGACACAAGGGTTCAAGAATTACTCTAGCCAACTGGAAAAGAAAATCATAGAGCAATTGAATAAGAAAAGACTGGTGGAGATGACAAATAAGTGTGCCAAGGCACACACTCAGCTGGAAACACATATAAAGAACATTCAATAGAGCATTACAGAGGCTAACATCCTTTACCAATTTTGTTTGAAATGGCCACAGTCCACCAAAACAATAAAATACCAGATGGATGCTCTAGAACTGCAAATAACAAACGTGGCCCAGCCTAGTAAGATCCCTGTTGGGTGAATATTTTGTTATCAACTAACTGAGAACAAAATAGTTATATCAACCATAGTACAATGAGATTTAATCTCTCCTCTCAGAAAGAGGAGGCTCCCTTCTTATTGTTCACTACAATCAACAAGTACTTAACTAGATTTATGTACACTAAAAACTAACCTGTGGATGGTGCCATATCATCTATTTCTCTTTTTTTAGAAAAGATGTTTTTCTTAATCCTCACAATGTATAATAAACTTAAAAACCACTTGTTGGAACAATAATAACCAATATCAAGATTGAATAAACATAAGAATACTCAAAATGATATCAGAGTGAAATAACCAAGAAACCCACAAAAGCACAAAGTCTTTTGTTGCTTCTTTCGCTGACTTGAAGTTGGAAACGTATAGAATAAAGTGTAGACCAAAGTCTCCACCATATGCTACAATAGATTAATGAACACGGAAAATAAATAGCAGCTCAAAGTCTTCTAATATCTTCAACTCACGAACATATAACATAAACTCCAAAGATAATGTTGTAGCACAGAGACTCCAAAATCAACTTTAGATCACCTCCTAGATTATATGTGTAGACACCCAAAAATGTCCATGTCTTGCAACATCTTGTCATTAGCATGTTTTTCCCTAGGTACCCATGTCATCACCAAATTAGTTAAATAAATTGTATTTATTTGACTAATTTATTTTATCTCCTTTCAATCCCATAATCCTATCTTCTATAATTAAATAATTTTTTATTTATTTAATTATTCATGGCCATTAATCCTCTCTAGTTAAATAATTATTTTTAATTGTTTAATTAGTCACTTATTATTTTTCTATAATTAAATATTTTTTTATTTATTTAATTATCTTTCCACATCACCTCCCATCACAATCCAAATTAATTAAATATTTATTTAATTAATAGAATCTTGATAAAATCCTCTTGCTTTCTTTCTAAAATTGCAACTCATGTATATCTAATTAATTTATTTAATTAGATAATTCATCTCATCTTTTTAGGATTTAGTTCCTTTAAAACAAAAAATCAATATCTTTCTATCTTTTTAAAAAATCCTATCTTATCTCGTTTTATTTCCTCTTTTGTCTAATAAAGCAAAAATCTAATCCTTATCGAATCTTATCAAATCTTCTTCCCTCCACATCAAAAATTAGCCCTTGTCTATAAATATGGCCTCTCACAAGCCATTTGGAATGCATTAAGTTTAATATCCTTATGCTGCTGAAATTCTTCCTCTCATCCATCATCTATCTATTATCTTCACAATCTTCATCTATCTATATTCGTATATCATCTTCTATCAATCGTTATGATGTCTATCTAAGCAATCAACATTAAATTAGGCTACATCAATCAAACAAACTTTCATCGATCATTCAAGAAAACTAAGGTATTCGAAAGGTTTGGGTAAAAAGGTAATTGCATGTGTTGTTTTATCTTTTGTTTTATCCAAATTTCTTGTCTACATTCTGGCATGCCTGGTGGGACTCATTTCTCCTAATCAAATCTTACGTTATTTGCAATTTTTTGTTATAAAAATTTGTGTTTTTTTTCTCACCCTTGTTTGACAAGTTTTGCAAGTGATTGTTACAAGTGACCTCCTGGGCTAAAACATACATCATAGTTGGATCCAGAAGGGCCAAGAGGTGAAGAAAAACATATAATTTGACCCTTTTTGGTGCAGGTGAAATTTGAGCCAATGTTTGTAGGATGATGAATAGTGTTTCTGACAGTGAACAGTGCTTTCTGCCAATGAACAATGTTTTCAGGCATTGAACAATGTTTCTGGTGGTGAATAGTGTTCTCTGGCAGTGAATAGTGTTCTCAGGCCGTGAACAATGTTTTCAGGCCATGAATAGTGTTTTTTTCTTTAAAGCTTAAAATAGTTCTCTTTTTAAAACTACCATAACTTTTGCAAATCATGTTGGGTTTTTAAGTTTTTATAGTCATTGGAAAGCTAACACAATGAACTACGCAGCTGTGAAGAAATTATCAGGTGAATGCATCATTTTCTATCCTTTTTTCATAGTCAAAGTCAAACTTGGTTTTAAAACTTCAAACAAGCATATCTTGAGCAAAACGCATCCAATTTCAACAATTTTTTTTAAATTGCTTAGAATCTTCCAAATTTTCTATTTATGTAGTCTATTTTTCTTTATCAAATCATCCATATTAGATTTTAACAGATTGCATCTTTTTGACCTAATTCCCTTTTTGCTTGCAAGTTTGGTTTTCTTCTTGTCTTGATGACTTTCATGGGCATCTAAGGAGCTGGAGCAGCATTTGGATTAGTCAAAATAGCAACTTGGAAAGTGAAAACAATTAGGTGCACACATTCCATCTATCATCTCTAATCATTGCTTGTCAAAACACTTCGATTTGGGGCTTAAAACAAATCTTGTCTTGAAATCACACATCAAAAATTAGGTCTAAAATCAACCATTGTCTTCATCACATCTTGGCTTTGGGATCTTAAAATGAACAAGTTCTGGCATTGTCTTCTTACCACACTTTTCATTTATTAAGGGTTAATTAACAACTGCTAGGGGATTTCATCACCCCTAGGGATGACCTCAACCACGTGTTCTGCTGGGTTATATCAAAGGGAGGAGAGCGAAAGTTGTACCTCAATCTAGCTACATAGTCATTGGGATAGCCTTGTGGCCTCGGGTGATTCTGGACACAAGGTGAAGTGGTATTCACTTACGCTTATGCCACATCCATTCAACGGGCTACTGTTCACAGATTTGGGCCCATCGTACCTTGTGTATATTAGGGACACCCTTAGTTAACCCTTGTATAGCCTAGCTTAAGAATTATTAGCCATACCCTACCTAATTAATCATTAGGGCTTGTTGTTGTGTTTGCAAGTGTTTGCTTAATCATAACATCTAATCTTGCAAGGAAATTTGAACATTGTGCTTGGCATGTGTGTTTATGCATTTACATTGTGTTTGATATTTCCCAAGTCAAACTACCAATTTTTCCTTATCTAAGCAATCACATCCTAAGCAAACCCTAATTCATCCTAATTATCAATCCAAGTTATCCCATCTTGTTATCCCATCATCATCCTTATCATTATCTTAATCCATCCAAGTCACCTAACTAAATCATCCACACCATTATCAAAACCCAAAATCCAAATCAGCCCAATCAAAAATCAAGACCTTATTTGATCATTTTCAACGTTTATCCAAACTTGCTTGAGATCATTAGTCTATCTCAAGTAAGTCATCCAATCAAATCAAACCAATCAACTCTATTACTTAAGTGTCATTAGTCTACCTTGAGTATAGAAAATCATCCAATCAACTCTATTATTAAGTGTCACTAGTCTACCTTACATATAGAGAATCATCCACTCTTTGAAGCAAAACAAATCATCCTAATGTATTGAAATTTGATCTCCAACATTGCAACCACTCAACATCCTCATATCCTAATCTACCACTTGTAAACATGGACATGGCATTTCTAAACAAGACCTATGAGAACAATCCTTATGGCACCAAAAGAATGCTTGATCAAATTAAATGGTTATATAGAAAGGAAGAAGACCCTATGCCACCACAACATCAACAATTCCAACATCGAACCCAATCACCGCATCAACAACCTCCATATCAATCCTATGTGTCACCTATATCATTATATCAACCTAATCCATCCGCATGTCATGCTACCCCTTCATCAACCTATCACATCCCTTACCCATATCAACCCACATCATAACAACTATTATCCTATGCAACCTCCGCATCATCATCACAACAACAAATCACCCAACAACAACAACCAATCACATCACAACAACAAGCCCAATCCTATGTGTCACCTTCACCATTATCCCAACCTACTTCATCCACCTATCATGTCTATGCTACATCAACTCAACAACATCCATCTCAAGATCATCCAACTCATTTCAACATTCAAACACATCATCAAACCTATCCTCAAGACTAGCAAGTGTCCTTACAAGAATTACATGCAAGCTCAAGTTGTCCTTTGTATATAGACCAAGTGTCCTGACAAGAAGCACAGGAAGTCCAAGTGGCCCTTTATACATATGTCAAGTGTCCTTAAGTCCACCTTTGCATAACTTAGCATCCTTTGACAAGGGAGAAACCAATCTAGCAAATGCATCTTATGAGTCCTCTTCACCATCCAATCATATGCCAACACATGAGCCAATTACTCCTATCCCAACACCATGTGATCCCAATCCTAGTCCATTGGTCCATCAACCTTCATCACCTTCATCCTCATGTTCCACTAACCTTCGATTAAAGGATTCCATGGAGATACTTTTGGAAAAATTGGTTCAAGCAAATTTGGTTGAGCTACCCCTGCTAAGATCATATTCACCATCTATTTTTAAACCTAGTTGGTATAAATATGATGAATATTGTACAAACCATAGATATAAGGGTCACGCGATATCCACTTGTATAAATTTTAAAAGATTGGTCAATAACCTAGAAGATTGTGGTAAGATTGTGTTATATCAAACCAATCTATCTAATCCCATTGTCCTTCCATCTAGCCCAAGTCCCAATCCATCCAATCCCATTATTCCTCCACCTAATCCTAATCCTAAGCCTACAACACCATCTACCCTAATTATCCATCCCCTATATTGTCCTATCACACATACCCTTGCACAACATGTGATCCATTGGTTACTAGCTACGAACAACTTATTCCCATGTCCAACACCTATCCTTGCACCTATCTAGGAGCCCTCTATTAACATTCCTAGCCCTTCAACCCCATCATGTGATCCATAAGCCATCGACCCTATTCAAGAGCCTCTTATCATGAGCCCATGTCAAAGTTCATCATACTCTCTCATGGATGAACACCAAGAACCCATCAAACTTATCCAAGAGGCTCCTACATGCCCTTCCATTCAAGCAACCCAAGAGCTATGTCAAGAACACAATCCAATGCATGTGGAAACATCAAGCCCCCATCCTAATCAAGATCAAATTACTTCCATGCACCCCATCTATAATCTATACCTTCTCTATGATCAAGATGAAACCCATGATGTAGAATCTATTCTTGAGCAACTAGATCCTATACCTATCCATGAGCAACCAATCCAAATCTCACCCATCCATAATCTATACCTTCTCTATGATCAAGATGAAACCCATGATGAAGGACCTATCTACAAACACCTTGATCCTATCCTTCCTCCCATACCCATCCATGAGAAAGATATCCAAATTACTTCAATCTAGCCCCATCCATGATCTACAAACATCCAGTCCCCTTGATGAGACAAAGGCCTCCCAAGCAAGCATAGAAGATCAAACCAATAATGATCCTTCCACATCCACCATCAACCCTATTCCAAATCCACCATCATATCCTATTGGTCGTACCACTTTCATCCATGAGTGTTCCTCCTTACAACACCAACAACCATTATCCTCTATCTCACCTTCTCCATCCAATAAGGAACTTGTGTCTAGTGTTCCACCTACACCTAGTCCCACTGTCCATCGCATGCTCCAAAACATGAACTACCAAGGTAAAGGCTTAGGCCTTCATGAACAAGGTATTTTGGAGCCAATCCATGTCAAAGTCCCTCAATGCTCACATGGCCTTGGATACACACCTCAAGGTCAACAATCTAACGATGTTGGTACTTCTTCCATTCATCCAAAATCCACCACTTTCCACCATAAGTCCCATCATACTCCTAAGACATATGTTGCCATTCCACCTCAATCATCTTATAAATGTCAAAAGCATGTGACCTACACCTTCCACCATCAACTTTACCTCCATTACTTCCAACTCCTAACATCCCTCCTGTTGGATTTTTTCCCAAACTGGATGTTTCCCAGTTATCCCTATAAGGTAGCCATCATTGATCAATAGGATTTCTGGGCCAGGGGCCAACAGTACAGGAGATAGACTCTATAAATATCTCCTCCTCTTCTTTAGGCTCTGCAGAACCAAGGGGTGTATTCCCTATTCAACATCAATAAAATGTGCCTATGAACTCACTGGGATGTTGACACAATGCAGATAAATCCTCTCTTATGCAGACCAAAACTATAAAATAAGTGCAAAGGGGCTAGCTTTGGGCCTATACTCAGTTGTGAATCAGAGGATTTCAGTCCTAAACTACTTCTGATGTCCTAAAGGTTTATGTTTGAAGTTTAAGTTTATTTTTGTATTTGGATGCAAGACTGGGACCTTAGGTTGTAACCTCAATACAAGACCAAACTAGTGCCTATCCAGGGCTCGAAGTCAATAGATATATATATGTGTGTGTGTGTGTGTGTGTGTGAATGTTTACCATAGACTTAAAACAATAATCAGATCTCAAGGGGTTTTTGTAATGTCTACCTTACAGACACTGCCCAAGAATAAGTATTCAGTTATTTCTGCTTACAAACATCCTTGCTGCAATATATTCTTCCCAACACTTGACCCAAAACATTTAATCTACTCCTTGAGCAAAAGTAAAAATATCAAGCATTCAACATAGCAAACTTATATCCTAGAATTTGAAACACCCCTTAGCTATTTAGATTTAGAAGAACACATTCAACTTGGAGACAAATAACAGAATACATGCAATGAAGCATTACTCATTTAAATCAACATGAAACTAATGAATTCTATGCATAAAACATTCAACATACAACTCATAAACTCACAAGGCACCAAAACAGAGCCACCAATGAAGTATCTTATTACAGTACCAAAATTTGTCCAGTTTTCAATAACCTAAAATGAGTGACACAGTTTGCATTTTATAGCAAAACTATGTACTCAGCAATAATTACATGGCAATTCAAAAATTCTGCTAGATACACCGCACCCAAAAATGGCACCCAAAACATTAAAAGCGCAGGCATAACAGGAAGGAGAAATAGGTGAGTTCGGGAGATGTGCCGCCGCTCATAGATTTTCCTCATAAATATGGTAGTTAGCCCGTCAACTCCATCGACCCATACCACTGCGAACCTGCCATTAATGGCTTACCAACTGACAGCCATTTGAAATGTAGCAGCTATGTGCTACTGAAGCTTTCCCGCCTGAAAACACAGATACAAAGAAAACCTTCGCCGCTGAGAGTTTAAAAGATGGTTGTCGATCTTCCTCCCTTCACTAAGATCAATGGCACCAAAACACGCTGAAAAGTTGCCAACCAATCAGAACATGCCACGTAGGCACCCTGTGCATCCATCGCTAACTTTTTTGCCACCTATTTTGCCCTTAAAATCTCTGCATATGCAGCTGAAAATGAGATTGTAGATACATACAATCATGTGCATACAAGGCGGACCCCAAGACATTATGAAACAAATTTGGACCTACATTCGGGTCCGGTCCTTGTATGTATCTCTCTTTGCACATCGGCATATACAACACACCTTACATACAAGCCACAGACTTCAAAATATGATGAAGCATATCGCAATCGGTTTGAAGTCCAACTTGTATCCTAAGCCTTTGCATCTTCACTTTGTATATTGCACATACAAACACAATATACATTCTGCAGACTTCAACACTTTATCTACTAGATTGGGACATCCTTTGGAATCCGCATTGTAACTTTCTCATTGTATCTTTTCATTGTATATCGCATATATAATGCACACATACATACAAGCTACGGACCCCAAATTTTATTCGCTGCATTTGACTCCTCCTTCGGGTCCGGACTGTGTATTTTTTCTTTGTATATCAGCTTGTATGTGCAAACATACAACGCGGATATACATACAAGGCACGGACTCCACGTTTTTATGAGTCGGATTGGACGAACCCTTGAAATCTAGCTTGTATCTTTGCTTTTGCATTTGTGCACTTGCATGTTGACTTGTATATTTGCCGCCAATGTACATTTGCACTTGTACATCTGCATGCATCTTCTAACATACAATCTGCTTTGTATGTTTTCAATGTATATCGGATATACATTCACCTTCATGCATGCCAATATACATTGACCCTTGCACATTTCTTCTTGTATGTTTCTTTTGTATGTGGCGAATGTATATTCGAACATACAAACAAAATATACATGCAAGCCGCCACATACAAGCAGGAAATATTCCAAGAATCTGCGAAAGATTCCTTGATGCATATATAGACCTGATATGCATTTAAAAGATGGAATCAATTAATTTTTTTATTTTTTGAAGGTCGATTTAACATTTTTGGGCCCGCCAATGTACATTTGGACTTATACATTCAAAGACACAAACATGCGATAGATTTTACCACGTGCACAGAGTGATTTTAAACTTAGCATTTTTTCTTAAGTGCGACGAGAAAAGGCGGTGAAACACTGCATAGGGGTCGGTCAACCAATGAACGCTAAGGCATGGAAGTACAACTAATGTGACCAAGAACCCGCTATAGGAGGTCAACAACAAAACAAAAGATACAACGCAGAAGGCTGAGGAAGAAAAAAAAGAAAAAATAAAAATATGGGCTTGCAAACTCAATTAAGAACCCTAACCCTAGGTGAGCACCACCATTGGCTCTGAATGAGGACATGCAAGCGCAAGGCTACAACGAGAACCAGACCACTCCGGGACAGACCAGGCAAAACACAAAACGCAAAACACCCGACTATACAAGGCATGTACAGACTATTTACACCTAATTTACAACATGCACACAAGCTATTTATTTATGAAAAGTAGGGCTTTAGGAACTGACCGTGCACAGGCAATTCCAGTAGTTCACCATTTAGGGCCTGGAGAAAATAGGAATCTTCTCCATGAGTATTGCTGATTTGATATGGGCCCATCCACAAGGGCTCAAATTTACCATGTTTGCCACCCTGGTTCTTTGCATTCCAAACAAGTACCAAATCACCTATCTGAAACTTCCTTTCTGTAGCCTTCTTATCAAAAAAATATTTTACCTTTTGCTGTTTCTTGATGTTTGTCTTCTGTGCCTCTCTTCTGATTTCATCCAGTGCAACAAGTTGGTTTATCCTTTCATTCATTGAATCCTCAATCTCTTCATTATTTTCTAGTATGAATCTATAAACTGGCAAGAGATTATTTACAGGTAACTTGGCTGCTGTACCATATACTAGCTCAAAAGGTGACCTTCCAATTACTTTCTTCACTATTATCCGGTCAGCCCATAGTGCCATCTTCAACTTTGAATCCCAAGCCCTTTTATTCTTACCTGCCAACCTTTTAATGATTTTCATGAGGCTCTTGTTACTTGACTCTGCTTGACCATTTCCCTGTGGATGATATGGTGATGCATATGACAAATCAATCCCATAATTGTTGCAAAAATCAACAAATTCACCAGATCTGAAACACATGGCATTATCTGTGACCACTTTGACTGGCACTCCAAATCTAATAACAATATGTTCCAAAATAAAATCCATCACCACCTTTTTCATAGCTTTCTTAGTTGGAATGGCTTCAATCCATTTGGTAAAATAGTCAGTAGCAACTAAAATCCAACTATGTCCTCCACTTGATTTTTCTAAAATTTTTCCTATAAAATCAATTCCCCATTGCTGAAATGGAGCCTTCATAGTTACAGTTCTAAGGGGTAATGCACCTTCAGACTTTAGTTTTCCTGAGAACCTTTGATAGGGATCACATTTTCTTACCATCTTTTGTGCATCTGAGAAAAGAGTTGGCCACCAATAGTCAGCTCTAAGAATTTTGTGAGTTGTTGTCTAGGTAGTATAGTGTCCACCACACATTCCTTTGTGCATGTCATTTAGCATACCAGTAGCTTGATTTTCATCCACACATCTAAGTAGGACACCATCAGGATTCTTCCAATACAACTCCTCCTGAATACCGCTGTATTTGATTGCATGTAGCTTCAAAGTCCTTTTCTAACTATCACTGAGAGGGGAAGGATAATTCAAATTTTGCAAATAATATACAATGTCCTTGTACCATTCAGATTCTAACATATTAACAATTTCATTCTGAACTACATTCACTTGGCATGCTTCTAGATTTGACTGTCATCATCTTAGCCAAACATTGTCCCCTTACCAATTTTGTAATCTGTATTTCAATGTTGAACTCTTGTAATTTGTTTATCCACCTGCATCTTCTTCCTATCACTTCCTGCTGAGTAAAAATATCTTTAGCTACTGCATGGGGTACATATGCAACTATTTGAGAGCCTACTAGATATGGCCTAAAGCTTTTGACTGCTTTAACCAATGCATATGCCTGTTTTTCCATGATATCATATTTTAACTCAGCTCTCTACAATGACATGCTAAAGAAAGTAATAGGTTGTTCAAAACCCTCCTCATTTTTCTATAATAAACACGCAGCAACAGTGTGAAAAGAAGCAAATGAGAACAATTGAAGTGGCTTAGAAAAATCAGGAGATCTCAATACAGGAGCCATATTTATAGCTTCTTTGATATTCTAAAATGATTTAATTGCTTCACTCTCCCATTTGACAGTCTCACCCTTCTTTAACATTTTAGAAATATCCTTTGTAATCTCTGCAAAGTTGGGGATGAATCTTCTAACAAAATTAATCTGTCCAAAGAAGGACTAAATGCCTTTCATTGTCTTGGGAATTTGAATCCTGTCAATTGCAGCAACCCTTTCAGGATCACTCCTAACTCCATCCTTGGAAACAATGTGTCCCAAAAGCTTTCCTTCCACTACCCCAAAAGTACATTTCTTTGGGTTAAGTAAAATGCCATATTCCAATGCTCTAATAAATTTTTTTTCTAGATGCATGCAATGTTGCTCTTCCTTTTTTGAATAGGCAATTAGATCATCCTGATATGCAGCCAGAATTGAGTCAATCAATCCTGTAAAAGCAACATCCATAGCCCTCTGAAATGTGGCACCAGCATTTGTTAGTCCAAATGACATTCTCACATATACATAGGTTCCCCATGGAGTGGTAAAGGCAGTTTTATATTGTTCAGATTCTTTTACCTTTACCTGATTGTATCCTAAAAATCCATCCATCATGGATAAAAGCTCACAACCAGTTACTTTCTGCAACATAGCCTCCATGTTGGGCAGTGGATAATTATCCTTTAAAGAAGATACATTCAGATTTCTAAAGTCCACACAAAGTCTTATATCCCCATTTTTCTTTCTAACTAGGACAAGATTGGATACCCAAGTTGAATGTCTGATAGGCACAATTATTCCAGCCTCCCTAAGCTTCATGAGCTCTTCTTGCATTTTTGGAGCCAAAGTTGGGTTGATAGGTCATTGTTTTTGTCTGAATGGCTTAGCTTTAGGCTTCAAAGGGATCTCATGCTAGAATAAGTCTTCTCTATAAGCCTTTAGGTCCTCATATGACTAGGCAAAGACATGCTTGTATCTTTTCAACAATGCAATCAACATGTTCCTGATGTGTGGCTTGAGCTATTTGCCAATATATACCCTTTTGGGGGCATGAGATGTCCCCAAGTTTATCTCCTCTAGGTCATTCTTGTTTGTAGGAGATGCCTTTGTAATAAATTGGTCTCTATTGTCAAATGCTCTTTCTAAAGCAACCAGCCCTCTTGGGATTTTATTTGTTTTAAGCTGAATTACTTCTTTCCCCAAAAGAGTTTATTTTCCATCCACAACTTCTACAAAATTCTAAAAATCCATTTCCTGGTTCTCATATTCATCTATGCAGTGTGGGAATCTCAACAAATCTTTATCATCATCAAACACTTGCCAATTGCATATATTTTCTAGTATTGCAGGTCTAATTTTAACCTCAACATTTGTAACATCAGACAGAGTAATATCATCTAGCCTTATGGCCACATTAGCTAAAAAATCTGCCATGACATTTTTTGATCTTTCTATCTAGCTTATTGAAAAAGCATCAAATAATTCAATTGTGTCCCATACAGCATGCTTATATTGTTTTAACCTTTTATTCTTCGAAGCATATCTATCTCTAACCTGGGAAACAATTAATTCTGAATCTCCAAATTCTTTTATCATCTTAATTCCATGCTTCAAAGCAAATTCACATTCTGCAATATTATTTGTCTAGGCAAACTTTAACAGGAAAGAGAACTTTAGAAGCTTACCAGCTGGAGACAAAAATAGAACTCCAGCACCAGAACCTTCCTTTGAGCAAGCTCCATCAAAATACATAGTCCAGAGACCTTGTTGGTCAAGCTCTTGAATGCAAATATCTCTCCCTTTACCTCCTTGATCATCTGAGGCAACTCAAATTCTCACAGTCAGTGTCCACAAAACAAACATGCTCATCTAGATCTTGATCTTCAACTGTCTCTAGTGACCTTTCTTCTCTGACCAGTTTGACATCTTTACCATTCATTGGAATCATGGCATATGATAGATCTAATTGCATACTTCCTCCAATCAATGCTGCCCATCTTCTTGACAACAGCATACCATATTGTGGCTTTATGTTAACCACTATTATGTTCATTCTGTATGTTTTTTCTAGATATGCTGCTAACCTAAAATCCACATCCTTCATGATTCCAATAATTGGTACCTCCCTAGCATCCATTGCATAGCACTTTCCACATGCCTTATCTATCTTCAATCCAACTTGTTGCATGAAAGCCAGAGGCATAATATTTGTTGATACTCCTGAGTCAAGCATACAATTCCTGATTGTTTTTCCATTAATAACAAGGGAGACATAAAATGGCTCAACCTGTGATGGACATTTTGTCATTGTCACCCCTAGATAAACTTCAGGAACCTCATCCTCATCAATACACAAGGCTTGTTTCTTACCTTGAACCTCAACATTTTGCTCAGCCTGACAAGCTACTCCTGAGATTAAGGAAAAGCCTTATTTATGAATTCTTCAACTTTCATCATCTCCATTAACGGAACAAAGATCTTTACCTGGGACAAAACTTGAGTTATGTCAAAAGGAGCATAATTTTGTATAACAGTTCTAGCTTGAGCCGTGGTTTTATTCTTATCCTGAGCTGATCCAGCTTTAATCTTAGCAGCCTTCTGATTGTTATCCAAGACCTGAGAATCCTTATTTTGATCTTCACTTTGGGGAATTTTATTTTCTGGTCCTTGAGAATCATGACCTATTTTTTGCCTAGAGTTCTTCTTGTTACTGTTCCATTGCGTCTTTTGTGGTCCAGCCACTTTATGATTATGCGCTGGTTAATTCACAAAGGTGCTTTCTGGTTGTCATGGATCACCTACCTGAGCTTTACCTCTGAGATTATAATTGCTCTTGACCTAAGCAACTGCTGCAGCTTTGAGAGCTCTAATTTCTTCATCAGAAGGTCTCCTCAAGTTATTCAAAAAAATGTGTGAGTCCTGAGCGTAAGCATAGTTATCTTCATCACCTTCATCACAGGAAACCTGCTGGCATACTTGAGTTCCATAATTTGTGCTTTCATTAGCATCACAAGAAGAGTATTCCCCACTTGTGGACAACATATTTACATTATCATCCTCCATACAATGTGGCTCATTGCATTCATCACAGGCAACAACATTATTATATAAAGATTGAGTGATCATACATTGCAACTGTGAGTGAGGCATTTGACATATTATGCACCATGGGGTGTCATCGACAATATTAACAGCCTTCTTCAAAGGATCAGGAGTCTCCTTAACATTTTGAGCTCTTTGATTGGTGTTGTTGTTATGTGGGAGAATAGGTTTACCATTATGCCAATTAGTGTTATATGGCATATCATGCAATGATGGTCTCTTTTCTTGTCTTTGGTAAATCTACCTGTCAGGACCTATTCCCTTTTCATTTTTAGCAAGTCTATAACTTAGGTTCTTAACAACAGTTGTCAATTTATCCTCAGAAATAGATGCATTACCTTGAGTACTTTGAGACTTATTTGGATTTTGCAGAATCTTCACATCATCCCTTCTGTTTGTCTTACCAGATGCTTTCCTATTATTTTCAATATTTGTTGCAATCCTGAAAGCATCCCTGAGGCTAGTAGGACCCTTATCTCTTAGCCCATAAGTTGTTTTAGCATCAAAAACATTTATGTACAACACCATGCACATTGGTTCATTAGGTCTCATGTGAGGTGGTAATTTGTTCAACACTTTAGTGAATCTAGCATTAAAATCTGCAACCTGCTCATTTGACTGCTTAGTAATACTAATGAATTCATTTACAAAAAAGCTTGGGTCAGTTTTATCACCATACTGTTCTTTAAAAATTCTTCTGAAGTCATCCCATGATGAGATACTCTGGTCAAGCAAACTTTTATACCATTCTCTAGCTTCATCAACTAAGGATTGCATAAACAATTTCATAAAAACATCTTCATGCTCAACCTCAAAGTTGCCCATAACATTCTAAAAAGCCTTTAAATGATCTTCCCCTGACACAATATTGTTTCCTGAAAACTTTGGCACCTGTGGCCTCACATGTTTGTCAATGGGATTAGGGTAGCCAGGAATACCATAAAAAATAAGCTGCCTGAATCTGTCTAGCTACATAGGCTGTCTACCAAACTAATTAACATTGGCATTCCTATTGGCATTCTGATTTCTCACATTATTTAATGGTACCCTAATATTGTTTACATTCTGTCTCTGATCATTCTGCTGATTATGGATTTCATTTCTTTGCTAGTTTATCAGCACATCTACATTATCAAGGGTGGGAACTGAATTATGTTGAGCAATTTTTAGAGCTTGTATCCTTTGTCTCATATCATCTCTAATCTTCATTGCCTGCAGATATTCTAATTCAGCCCTCACGCTCTTAATTTCTTCAGCTAATTCTTCATCTCTAGGCATAGAAGAGGATGGCCCCATTCCATTTTGGTCATCATCATCATCCCTTAGGGACTTAATTTCTTCAAATCTGTTAGGGGGATCTAAGAAATGTTGTTCCTGGAAAACTTCTGACCTCATTCTTAATCTGTCACCTTGTTGCCTTTCAAATACATCTTGGATTTCAGCCTCTGTATTTGAAAAATAGGGTGGCTGCTGCTCTGAAGATCTAGGATCATTTTGGATATTATCATTATTTCTGGGAGAACCTCCTTGACTGGCTTGAACAGTCCCTTTTTTCCTATACATCATTTTTCTGGGTAATTCTTGAAACAAAGGATTACGCAGGGATCTTCTCCCTTGCAACAAATTTTTACTTTACCAGTTGGGAGATTGTTTAGAGTTGCCACCTATAACTAGGAATTAATTTCTTTTAAACCAGGGTTCTTATACAAAGCAATCCCTAGCGGAGTCGCCAAATCTATTGGATTTTTTCCCAAACTGGATGTTTCCCAGTTATCCCTACAAGGTAGCCATCATTGATCAATAGAATTTCTGGGCCAAGGGCCAACAATACAGGAGATAGACTATAAATATCTCCTCCTCTTCTTTAGGCTCTGCAGAACCAAGGGGGGTATTCCCTATTCAACATCAATAAAATGCACCTATGAACTCACTAGGATGTTGACACAATGCAGATAAATCCTCTCTTATGCGGACCAAAACTGTCAAATAAGTGCAAAGGGGCTAGCTTTGGGCTTATACTCAGTTGTGAATCAGAGGATTTTAGTCCTAAACTACTTCTAATGTCCTAAAGGTTTATGTTTGAAGTTTAAGTTTGTTTTTGTATTTGGATGCAAGACTAGGACCTTGGGTTGTAACCTCAATACAAGACCAGACTAGTGCCTATCCAGGTTTCAGAGTCAATATGTGTGTGTGTGTGTGTGTGTGTGTGTGAATGTTTACCATAGACTTAAAACAATAATCAGATCTCAAGGGGTTTTTGTAATGTCTGCCTTACAGACACTGCCCAAGAATAAGTATTTAGTTATTTCTGCTTACAAACATCCTTGCTACAATATATTCTTCCCAACACTTGACCCAAAATATTTAATCTACTCCTTGAGCAGAAGTAAAAAGATCAAGCATTCAACATAGCAAACTCATATCCTAGAATCTGAAACACCCCTTAGCTATTTAGATTCAGAAGAAGAACACATTCAACTTGGAGACAAATAACAAAATACATGCAATGAAGTATTACTCATTTAAATCAACATGAAACTGATGAATTCTATGCATAAAACATTCAACATACAACTCATAAACTCACAAGGCACCAAAACAGAGCCATCAACGAAGTTGTATCTTATTACAGCACCAAAATTTGTCTAGTTTTCAACAACCTAAAATGAGTGACATAGTTTGCATTTTATAGCAAAACTGTGTACTCAGCAATAATTACATGGCAATTCAAAAATTCTGCCAGATACACCGCACCCAAAAATGGTGCCCAAAACATTAAAAGTGCAGGCATAACAGGAAGGAGAAATAGGTGAGTTCGGGAGATGTGTCGCCGCTCGCAGATTTTCCTCATAAATCTGGTAGTTAGCCTGTCAACTCCATCGACCCATACCACTATGAACCTTCCATTAATGGCTTACCAACTAACGACCATTTGAAATGTAGCAGTTGGGTGCTACTAAAGCTTTCCCACCTAAAAACAACCACAGATACAAAGAAAACCTTCACCGTTGAAAGTTTAAAAGATGGCCGTCGATCTTCCTCCCTTCATTGAGATCAATGGTGCCAAAACACACTGAAAAGTTGCCAACCAATCAGAATGTGCCACGTAGGCACCTTGTGCATCCATCGTTGACTTTTCTGCCACCTATTTTACCCTTAAAATCCCTGCATATGCAGCTGAAAATGAGATTGTATATACATACAATCATGTGCATACAAGGCGGACCCCAAGACATTATGAAACAAATTTGGACCTACATTCGGGTCCGAGCCTTGTATGTATCTCTCTTTGCACATCGGCATATACAACACACCTTACATACAAACCACGGACTTCAAAATATGATGAAGCATATCACAATCGCTTTGAAGTCCAACTTGTATCCTAAGCCTTTGCATCTTCAATTTGTATATTGCACATACAAATGCAATATACATTCTGTGGACTTCAACACTTTATCTGCTAGATTGGGACATCCTTTGGAATCCGCATTGTAACTTTCTCATTATATCTTTTCATTGTATATCGCATATATAATGCACACATACATACAAGCTACAGACCCCAAATTTTATTTGCTGCATTTGAGTCCTCCTTCAGGTTCGGACTGTATATTTTTTCTTTGTATATCGGCTTGTATGTGCAAACATACAACGCGGATATACATAGAAGGTGTAGACTCCACATTTTTATGAGTCGGATTAGAAGAACCCTTGAAATCCAGCTTGTATCTTTGCTTTTGCATCTGTGCGCTTGCATGTTGACTTGTATATTTGCTGCCAATGTACATTTGCACTTGTACATCTGCATGCATCTTCTAACTTACAATCTGCTTTGTATGTTCCTTTTTATGTTTTCAATGTATATCGGATATACATTCACCTTCGTGCATGCCAATATACATTGACCCTTGCACGTTTCTTCTTGTATGTTTCTTTTGTATGTGGATGTATATCCTAATCATGAAGTGGATTATGATGTGAATTGTTGAGGGCTTATGGATGGAAGATGGATGGAAGGGCTTAGCCAAAAGCATGGACCATAGGAAGATGATGGGGAGATATGTAGGATAGTGGATGAATGATGGGGAGATGGAGGTATATGGAAAAGGAATCATGACCAATGGTTGCACACACCGTGTTAGACATTGAAGCTTGTGATTGGATGGTGGTGTAGGAAGTAATGGAGATGTTTGCTTAGGGGATGGGTGATTTAGTGATTTAGGTACCCACATAGACTTAATATTTTTATGATTTTTGTTTTGCTTGTGGGATAGAGGATTTTGAGATTTTTGAATGGAATGGGAATGTGAGGTGGAAGTGGATTTGACTCCTCCTTTGGGACTGGACCCTATGCAGTGTTTCACCGCCTTTTCCCATCACGCTTAAGAAAAAATGCTAAGTTTAAAATCACTCTGTGCACGTGGTAAAATTTGTCGCATGTTTGTGTCTTTGAATGTACAAGTCCAAATGTACATTGGCGGGCCCAAAAATGTTAAATCAACCTTCAAAAAATAAAAAAATTGATTGATTGCATCTTTTAAATGCATATCGGGTCTATATATGCATCAAGGAATCTTTTGCAGATTCCTAGAATATTCCCTGCTTGTATGTGGCGGCTTGCATGTATATTTTGTTTGTATGTTCGAATATACATTCACCACATACAAAAGAAACATACAAGAAGAAATGTGCAAGGGTCAATGTATATTGGCATGCACGAAGGTGAATGTATATCCGATATACATTGAAAACATGCTAAATTTGAGCCCTTGTGGATGGGCCCATATCAAATCAGCAATACTCATGGAGAAGATTCCTACTTTCTTGAGGCCCTAAATGGTGAACTATTGGAATTGCCTGTGCACGGTCAGTTCCTGAAGCCCTACTTTTCATAAATAAATAGCTTGTGTGCACGTTGTAAATTAGGTGTAAATAGTCTGTACATGCCTTGTATAGTCGGGTGTTTTGCATTTTGTGTTTTGCCTGGTCTGTCCCGAAGTGGTCTGGTTCTTGCTGTAGCCTTGCGCCTGCACGTCCCCATTCAAAGCCAATGGTGGTGCTCACCTAGGGTTAGGGTTCTGAATTGAGTTTGCAAGCCCATATTTTTATTTTTTCAAACCATTGATGCCCTAGTTTTTTATTTTTTCTTTTTTTTTCTTCCTCGACCTTCTGCGTTGTATCTTTTGTTTTGTTGTTGACCTCCTGTAGTACGTGGTAAAATCTATCCAAATACATATTTGTGTCTTTGAATGTACAAGTCCAAATGTACATAAGAAACATACAAGAAGAAATCCTCTAAAAATCCTAATCATGACCAACCAATGCACACATCGTCTAAACATGAAGCTTCCACTCATTCCACCATGTCCATGGGATTCAAAAGCAAAAATTTGGATTCCTCTACCTATAAAGCAAAAAATCCTAAGTGTCCTCATGCCTTCAGACACAAAAGCAAAGAATCAAAGCAAAATTCATCTAAAAAGCTACCCAAACCCATACCTTCAAAAGCAAAGGCAAAAACTAAAAGATATGGGTCCCAAAACAAAAAGAAATCAAGTCAAGTGAGGCATCCACCTTTCAAAAATCCCAACCATCCACTTCCACCTCACATTCCCATTCCATTCAAAAATCTCAAAATCTTCTATCCCACAAGCAAAACAAAAATCATAAAAATATTAAGTCTATGTGGGTACCTAAATCACTAAATCACCCATCCCCTAAGAAAACATCTCCATTACTTCCTACACCACCATCCAATCACAAGCTTCAATGTATAACATGGTGTGTGCAACCATTGGTCATGATTCCTTTTCCATATACCTCCATCTCCCCATCATTCATCCACTATCCTACATATCTCCCCATCATCTTCCTATGGTCCATGCTTTTGGCTAAGCCCTTCCATCCATCTTCCATCCATAAGCCCTCAACAATTCACATCATAATCCACTATCATTCCTATCATAATCCACTATCTACCTAATCCATCTTTCATGCAGTCCCCTACCAACATCTATGAGCATAATGACCTTGACATGGTCCATGCAATGACATCATTCTCTAATGGGACTATCACCTTTCATAGAACTAGACACTTGAGTCCTTTCTATCCATATCCACCTATCCCATCAAAAAAGTAAAGAGAAATCCCTTCGTCCAACGGTGAAAATGTGGTAAACAGGTGCCTTGGATAAGTACCATGATGAAAACCTAGCAAACAAGCATCATGTGTAAGTTGATCTTCTATGTCACCTACACTTGGGGCACCTTGTCTCATCCACCATATCATTTTCAACCTATCTTACCGTACCATTTCCTACCATCCTTATCCATTCTACATACATACACCTATCCCATTGCATCCATTCATCCATCCTTCCTCATCTTGATCTTGATAAAAATTGGGGGGTAACATATTGAAACTTGCCTTGGATAACTCTTGATATACCTTATCTTTTCCAACAAACCGATCCTATCATTATTCTCTTGTCATTAGCCATCTTTCCATAAGTCCTATTGTTATAAGCATTGTCATGAAAAATCCTAAGCATACTATCTAGACTGGGGCATGTTATTCCTATGTGACATAGCCTTTTGAGATCACATCCTTTCTCTTACGCGGACATCCTTGCCACTCCACTATTGCCTATCTGTTTATCTATCCATCCTACATCCATCCCTACACCTAGACTTGGCTTCTCCATTTATCATTGGTATTTAGCACTAAGGCTACCCCAAATTGAAAATCCATTAACATCCCAAAACATGAAAAAACCCAAAAAAATCAATAACATATCAAAAATACAAAAAATGATATAAAGTCCTGAAAAAATACAAAAAAATCATATAAAGTCCTGAAAAAATACAAAAAAATGATATAAAGTCCTGAAAAAATATAAAAACATCATATATCCACCAAAAATCCAAAGCAATAGAATCAACCAATTAAATTCAACTCAAATCACTTTTTCAAAACAATCATGCCAAATCAATTCACCAAATCAATTCTTCCAAACATTCAATCAAAGATCAATCATCAAACCAATCAATTCAATACTTCAAATCCAACCAATCAATTCATCCATTCTTCAAACTCAATCCAATCATATCATTTCAACCAAATAATCACTCCAAATTATCAAATCAAATCAATCACTTTTTCCAATCCAATCAATCAATGAGAATCACATCAATCAATCCATTCATCACTCATCCCACCATCATCATCACAAATCAGAACTACATCTCATCTCTATTGTTAAATGCCTTGATCCCATGGATACAGGGTATGTAGGCAATCTAGAATATGAAAAAAGTACCCAAATTCAGGCACAAGTGATACTCCTCTTTCCTCATTCTTCTAATCTTCATCAATCATCATCTTCATCCATCTCCTATTTCTTCTATCATCTATCTCCCCTATCATCAATAAACATCTAAAATCCAATCTATCATATTCATCCATTTAATCATTCAAATCAATTCTTCTTCAATCACTTCTTCCATTCATCCTTATCACATCAATTCCAAGCAATAAACTCAAATACAAATCAATCCTTAATCCATACCAATCAAGTTAATCAATCTTGTCAAATTATCCAATCGCAATCAATAGTCTTGATCCTATCCTTGTTGTAAACCCAATCAATTAATCAATCAATTAATTATTCATCCTTGTGTTGATCTAGGGATACATCATTACCCGCCATGACAACACTATCATCATTAATCAATCAATCAATCAACAATTAATCATTGGTTTACAGCTTGACAGGGGCAATACCTTGTTTGTTTTTAAATCATTTGTTCATGCTTGCTTTCTTGCTTGTGTGTGTTATCATTTTTATCTTGCATTTGTATCACATCAGTATCATTCCAGCTAATATTCATATCTTGTGTATGTTGGAATAGCTTGTTGCATTATCCTTTGCATCTAAGGTCACATCATACCTTTTGTGCATTAGGACTTTAATACTCTAAGTTTTCTTCCTCATATGTCTAGACAAGGTTGTATTATGCTAGGGCACAAGACACATCGTCACCTTGGTCCTCATACTTTGGTGCATAACATCTAGTGCTATATCAAACATCATGATTGCTCACTTTCATTGCAGCATAACACATCATTCCTTTCTTCTATCCATTCCCTTATCTTTCTTTCTGGACCAATCCATTTCATTTCGAGAGCCTACCTGTGTTTGTCCAACCCACCTATCCTCTCGAGGGGGCATCCTTATCCTCTCTTTCCTTCACCATATTTTTTCTTTTAATCCCTACCTTAGCTTCTTTGAAATGATGTTACTTGATACAAATTTCATCATCTTGAACATCATCTCAAAGAGGGGCAAAATGTAGACACCCAAAAATGTCCATGTCTTGCAACATCTTGTCATTAGCATGTTTTTCCCTAGGTACCCATGTCATCACCAAATTAGTTAAATAAATTTTATTTATTTGACTAATTTATTTTATCCCCTTTCAATCTCATAATCTTATCTTCTATAATTAAATAAATTTTTATTTATTTAATTAATCATGGCCATTAATCCTCTCTAGTTAAATAATTATTTTTAATTGTTTAATTAGTCACTTATTTATTTTCCTAGAATTAAATAAATTTTTATTTATTAATTATCTTTCCACATCACCTCCCATCACAATCCAAATTAATTAAATAAATTAAATATTTATTTAATTAATAAAATCCTCTTGCTTTCTTTCTAAAATTGCAACTCATGTATATCTAATTAATTTATTTAATTAGATAATTCATCTCATCTTTTTAGGATTTAGTTCATTTAAAGCAAAAAATTAATATCTTTCTATCTTTTAAAAAAATCTTGTCTTGTGTTGTTTTATTTCCTCTTTTGTCTAATAAAGCAAAAATCCAATCCTTATCGAATCTTATCAATTCTTCTTCCCTCCACATCAAAAATTAGCCCTTATCTATAAATATGGCCTCTCACAAGCCATTTAGAATGCATTAAGTTTAATATCCTTATGCTTCCAAAATTCTTCCTCTCATCCATCGTCTATCTATCTATATTCCTCTATCATCTTCTATCAATCGTTATGCTACGTATCTGAGCAATCAACATTAAATCAGGCTACATCAATCAAACAGGCTTTCATCGATCATTCAAGAAAAATGAGGTATTCGAAAGGTTTGGGTAAAAAAGTAATTGCATGTGTTGTTTTATCTTTCGTTTTACCCAAATTTCTTGTCTACAATATGAACTAACACTACGATTTGATCAATTGCATAAGAAAGTGCAAAGGAAAAGACAAAAACATCTTCAATGTACCAAAAGTTTATTCCAAAACAAAGTTTGAATGCCCACTTGCTTTTCTTATTATTGATAAAATTATGATTTACAACTTGAACGCAGTCTCAAAATGCTCTTCAATTCAGCAGTGCTTCGCTTCAATAACTAAAAGATAATATTTACATAAGAGGCCCTCTTTATTTATAGGGAGAGGCCGAGAGCTAAAACTAGGAAATCTACAACTACATTGACTTATTCAAAATCAGAGTCATAATTGACTTGTGACTTTGTCTCACAACTCCATGTATTCTAATTTTACAAAATGACATGGATTTTGTCAAATACAATTTACAAAGCATGAAAACTAAAGCATGAAAAAATATCTAAGTGTCCTTGGACACTTCTTCATCATCTTGATCTTTCCACAAGAAATCTTCATATCTTTTCACAGTAGCATGGACTTCATTATTGTCAGGCCCCAGTGTATGCTTGGAGATGATTAGCAATCGAGTGATGTAATTAGTGAGTGTGTTGGGCACGCTCTTATGCTTATTCAATATCTTTTGCAACTTATTCAAAGTTGTTTGAAACTCCATCAACCTGTCAAGTGAAGCCAATGAAAAGACTTTTGTTTCTACTTCTTTTTGCACCAGGTTGTTTAATTCATGAATAATTGCATCCTTGGGGAGTGTTTGCTGGCTGTCATTAGGCATATGACATGGAAGCTCTGCCAGCTCATCGGAAGTATCTTGAGCCTTATTTTCTCCCCTCTCAAGATTTTTCTTCAAATCTAGTATCAGGCCTTCAATAATATCCTTTTTGTGAATCATGGCCTCCCAATACTCCACATACTTTCTCCTATTGGGGATCACTCCATGTTCAATCAACACTTCAATCTTGAAGTCCCACAGCTTGTTCCACGAATCAAGATCCTATACAATTAGCTACATGTCTTGAAAAAGGATCTCAAGTGTTTGATTGATTTCCTTACCAACTTTGCCCAGGTCATTATAAAGCTCAATGGATGACTTTATAAGCAGTGAACCTTGGGCAAGTACTCTGTCGATCTAGGCATCAATTGCCTGACCCTTTGCACCAATTCTTTCATCTTTCAGAAAAAATTCATTACTTGTGCTTGTGCTAACAGGTTCAACCTGTTCGGATGACTGAGTTATTTTAAGAAGCACTAATTTCAACTGATCAACCTGCACTTTGAGCTTGTCCTTTATGGCTTTGTCCCTATCATATCTATCTAGCAAGGCATTCAGTTGTGCCAGAAGGTCTTCCTTCGCACTCACTTGAATTTTTTTACCCAGATCAACTCTAGTTATGACATAATCAAGATTCTCAAAGTCTATGATACTTTTGTCAGATGAAAGAACATCAATCTGTACAAATTTGTTTTTTGATTCATCGACAAAAACTCAAGACAAAATCTTGGCCTTTTTGGTTTCCTTTGACTTTACTGGAACTAACTAACCGAAATCAAAGTCATCAGGTGATATAGATTGTTTCTTTCTTTTGGGTTGTTGTGACATAAGCCACAGTGGAAGGACAAACGTATAACCTCTTATTTCTACAAATGTGGTTTGAGTGGACACAGGTGGAACTACAGGTTCTTGTGATTTGGGTGGAATGGGAGAATCTTGCACTGATACTGCCACAAGTGGAGTATGGATGACAAGTGGTGGTGTCTATGTTTGTACGGTGGAGAGATTAACATCAACATTCACTTGAGAAGAACCCAAAAACTTCTCAAACTCTGACTCAGAAATTGAATCAATCATAGACATAGGAATATCAGAAAGACTAGGCATAGAAGAAAGAGGAACAAAGATATTATCAACATTGTCTAATGGTGTATCAAACACAGACTAATTTTTAGGTGTTGAAGGGGAAGAATTCACAGAATGGATGGATACACTTGGTGATGGTGATTGAGGGTTATTTGGAATATTGATGATTGATGTGCACTTGATATTACAGGAGCGGTAGGAGTTTACACATTTGAAACCACAAGAGGGGAAGGGGGGATGTCACCTGAGTAGATTAGGCTCTTGGATTGTCAAGTTGTTCTTGTGACTCCTCTTCTGCTGCCTCCTCTTGCTTGACATCTTGTTGTGCAGATGTTCCTTCCTTTTCCTTTCTTTTCCCCTTATCTCCTATCCTAAAAACAAACTTCATCCTCTTTTCACCAGAAGGGGTATCTTCCTTATTCTTCATCCTCAATTCCTCCTTTCCTGGAGGTCCTTATGTTTGTTTCTCCTCTGAGTTTGTTAAGAAAGGCTTCAATTTTATACCCTTCTTTATCAGCCACACATTGGTGTTTGTAAGAATTTTGTGAAATCTCTGTCTCATAGAAGTCATCTCTTTTTGAGACCATTGAGTAGCAGGTAAAGGGGTGTCAACAATCTTGTTGCCCATGTACATAGCCTCTACTATGTCTCGCTCATCTTGCATATCTTCTGACACATCGGACAATTGAAAATTTCTCACTTAGTCAAGAGAGAGCCTACTATAATCCATCCTTCTTACATCTTCATTAGTTCTGCACTCTATCTAGATATCTTCAATCATGTGCAGGGTAAGTACAAGAAGATGAGTTCACTTTTTGGCCAAAAAGTGGAAGTGTTTTTCCTATTTTTCAAATTTTGTCATACTTGGAGTGACAATTTGAAGCACTTGCACATAAAATATTAAGATGATGTAAAAATAAGAAATGTAAGATTTTGTTTCTAGTTTTCAAATATGTAATTTTTTCTAATACCCAGATGATGCAAGTTAGTTCTTTATTGGATGTACAAAAAGTGGCTTTTTAAAAGTCCCCTATTTTTTGCAAAAGCATGCATGTGTATGACCAACATAATTTGACCTAAATTAATGTATTTTTCTAATTACTTTTGTGTAAATATTCTCAGGATGTTGAATTTTGGTCAGGATATTTTTTTCTATTTTTTGATAAATATATTTTTTTATTAATTTTTTAATGGCCCTAATTAGTGTTTTTAAAACCCCTCGTATACGGCCAACATAATTTGAGCTAAACTGATCAATTTAGTAAAAAAAAATTCATTATGTAGAGAATGATGTCTAGTTTGGTCAGACATAAATTTTTTTTCAAAAAACTTTCTAAATCAAAAGTTATTAAAAAATAGTAACCTATGTTATTTCAATTTTATGAGTTAGTTTGTTTAGAAAATAATTAATAAATAGAAAATTATGTTCAATAGTAAAAAAAAATTACATAATTGAAAAGTAGACTTTCAGATCTACAATTGGTTTTAATTTTGTTAAAATATTTTGAAAGAAATTTGTCAACCACAATGGTGAAACTAGTTTTTTCTCCCATTGTTTTCATGGCTTCTTAGTTGCCAGTTGGTTGCAGGTCCAAGGCTTAGGCTCAGGTTTCCAAGCCTTTACCAAGCCTAAAACTAATGCAAATTGGTAGGTGTCATATTTGAAAAAACAAGAAATGGGTACCCATTTCTAAACGAGTACCGGCTTGTAACAAGTGCCCGTTACAAACAGGTACCTGTTTATTTTTCTTTTCTCTAGAACGGGTACCCTTTTAAAACAGGTACCCATTTCTTGTTTTTTAGAATGGGTACCCATTTTAAACCGGGCACCCATTTCTATTTTAGTTGTTATTTTTTTTTCATAAATTGGTAGTACGACTGAAACGCTGTAACATTCCCTTTTACCAGTATGGCCGATAGTGACAGATTCTGCAATTTTTTTATGTGCAAAGTGTCGATTCGAGCTCTCAACAGGGCATATCTTATGCAATTTTTACAGGGATTCAATCATAAGGAGAATTTTCAGATGGAATGAAGTAGAAAATGTATTTTTTACAAGCATTTAATTTCTTGGAGAGACATTCATTTTTACCAATACACTGACAACAATGAATTCTGCGACTTTTTTATACGCAAAGTGTTAATTCAAGCTCTCAAGAGGACATATTTTATGCAATTTTTATAGGGATTCGATCATAAGGAGAATTTTTAGATAGAATGAAGTAGGAAATCCATTTTTAAGAAGGATTCAATTTCTTAAAGAGATCAAACAAATATCAAGCAACTATCATATTGAACAAAGGATCTATTTCTACTTGTATTTCATACATTTTTAAAGAAGGGATCCAACACATTTTGGTAATCATGGGATCAAATAAACATCAACAAAAAATAAGAGGAAGGTTATGACAGTTGAAGAAATTGAAGCATATCGAGAGAAAGAGGCAAAATGACAAAGAGATAGGAGAGAGAGGATTTAAAAAATGAAGAATGATGTAGCATCTAGTTCGATGACTATTGAAGAGGAGAACATTGAGGAGGAGAACATTAAAGAGGAGAATATTGGAGAGACTAATTTAGATGAAGTCAATGTAGAGTATGCAAATGTGGAAGAGGTCAAGAACATGGAAAATGCAAATATAAGAACAACTCTAGGTATGTCTTCGAATCCCTTGAATGATAATGAGATTAATGATTTAAAGCAAGTTGGATATAATATTGATGAGATAAATGCTTCTACTACAAACAAGACAATAAAAAATAAAAATGAAAACCTTTGTATGCATGAAAATGAAAATATATTTTTTTTTAAATTGAAAGTAATGTTTTGAAGGATCTTCATGGTAAGATATCTTGGAGACAAATTCTAACACATACAAATAGATTGTACAAACAATTTTTTTATAGAAAAACTCTTGGATTTCAATGCCAACTTGTATTACAATTGATGAGAATGTCAAAAATAAGAAAAGTAATAAAAAAATTAGGCATTTTTGTAAAACCCAAAAAGGTGGATGAATTAATGGAACAAGTTATGTCTAGTGTTGCTAATACTATTGGTTCTATAGGAAAAAGTAGTCGACCTAAGGATAAGAATGTAGCACGTCGAACAATAACAATTGCTTTAGTTAATAAATTAGTTGTGAGCAAAAGAATGATACGTAAGACAAGTGGATATTTAAATGTGCATGCTATAACTTTAAGAAGAGGAGAAAAGAGAAGAGTAAGTATTGAAGAGGATCCAATCAACCAATGTTGGACTTTTAGTGGTAGACTCCCAAGGTCTGACATGAAATTAAACAATGAAATTAGGTCTTTGATTGAAAAATATTGGCATGATAATCTAAGGGTTTCATCAAATGCTAGAGATGTTTTAAAATTAAGGGTGGGGTCAAAAAAATCATGATCATCATCCAAAACATCTTTTAGACATGACTTAAACAGAATTATATAGAAAATTTCTAGATGATTTAGTTATAGAAAATTTTAGTATAAGTAAAAGATCATTTGAGAAATTCAAACCTTGGTATGTCAAGATTAATAAGCAACGAATCTCTTGTTGTTGTAAAACTCATGTGCAATTTCATTATTTTTATGTTGTTTTTCGATATATATGTTGTACTTTGCATACTAACCAAATTATACAGGAATGTGGCATTAATATGCCACCTACAAGAATTAAGGATTTTATAACAAATATACTTTGTGAAACAACTGATGGGCAATTCTATTTTTTAAAACCATGTGTTTCTGGACAATGCAATAGAGGTGGTAACCTTTCATTGTTAGGAGAATGCATGCATGAAAGTAGTTCACATGATTTTGGACAACAGTTAGTGGATGTGAAGAGGTTCACCAATGTTCAATATCCATTAAAGGATGGAAAAACTGGAAAGCGTTGTGAGTTATTCACAAAACAAAGTAGTGTACACGCATTCATCATAGAGTTCAAGAATAAGATTGTGTATAAATATGTGAAACATTCTCAATATGCTCGGTGGCTTGATGAACAATTCCGTATATGTAAGAACACATTTCTAATTGGAACTATACTTTCAGTGGTTGACTTTGTAGAAAACTATACACTTGCTCCACAAGAGGAGATTCAATCACAATATTATAACTCAGTACAGGTGGCCATATTTGTTCATATGGTATATAGACATGTAGTTGATAGTACAGAAGATGACAGGAAAACTTTTGAGAGAGTACCATTTCTATGTGAGTATAACTGGTTACATTCATCAGAGTTTGTGCAGTATCGTTTCAAAGTATTTAACAACTTAAAAGAAAGACAAATCTAGATGACACAACATTTCATATGGTTAGACAATTGTACAGGACAATTCAAAAATTCTTGAATGTTTTACTGGTTAAGTAGGGCCCATAAAGAAAACAATATCCAACATATTTAGAGTTTCTTTGAAGCTGGACATGGTAAAGCAAAACATGATGGAGCTGGAGCATGTGTGAAAAGGGCTCTTGCTAGGGAGAAACTAAAATTTCATGATGCAGCAAAGTTTCAAGATGTACGTGCAATTGTGGATTGGTGTAATGCAAAATTGACTATAGGATCAAGTGAGAACTCTAAAGTTCAACATTTTTTTGGTTGGTTGAAGAAGAAAACATTCCTCCCTGATTTGATTGTGATACAATTAGTGGATCAGCAAAATGGCATTCATTTAAGAGTTCAAATGCAAGCAGATGGACTCTATGGACTAGGGAGCTTGCATGTTTTTGTCAGTTTTGTATTATAGGTGAGTGGGAAGCATGTGAAAATACAGATTGGATTCAAGAATGGCAACAACAGTCTTTAACACCTCTAAAAACACATGATCAAAATGAGATAACATTTGAGGAGGATAATCATTTGCAAGCATCGGATGACTATGAGCATATTTCAGATCTCATACGAGAAGGTACATTAATTCAATATTTCTTTTCTATACATTTTTTTGGAAATATATATTTAATTATACATATGTATGTATGTATATTTTTGTGACTTATTGAATTTGAAATTATTTTGCAGGACATGTGTATGTTGTTGTTTCACCCGAGGGTAATGAAGAGGAAACATAGTATTGGTTGGCTCAGTGTGTTGAGGCAAAACAGAAGTTGTTACAACCTAGAGTAGATGATGATAACATCGAGTATCTAACAGGTTCTGTGGTTGTTACTGCCACTTGGCTACATAAATATTTGATGAGGAGGAATGGTATACCTGCATTTGAAGGTTATGAAAGACATAAGAAAATTTTGCACTACTCGCATCTGATTGTGGCAACAAATATACAATTACTGAGATATAAAGGGAGACCTGTCACAAAAGAATTATGGACACTTTCTATGGAAGAGCATGAGGCAATCATAGATGCATTACAAAAAAGAGAGGATTTTGATGGTACAATGGAGTAAATGTTTTAAATGATTAACAGGTATGTAGAAATTTTTAAACTTTTAATCTTTGTCTAGGATGTGACTTTAGGATTAATATGATTGATAACTTAACTAATTGATTGCATCTCCCCTTAAGCATCCTCTTAAGTCCCCTTAAGCTATCCCTTAGTTATGTTCCATAAGTTAGGTAGTCATCTCCCCTAATTGATTGCATCTCCCCTTAAGCCATCCTCTTAACTCCCCTTAAGCCATTCCTTAGCTATGTTCCATAAGTTAGGTAAACTTAGGATTTAGTTTAATAACTTCAATATAGTTAATTGATATAACTTAGCACACCCTTACCAAAATACTAGAGTTGATTCCATCTCCCCTTAAGACATTCTCTTAACTCCTCTTAAGCCATCCCCTAGCTAAATGATATAAGTTAGTGCATGTACCCTTACCAAAAATACTATAGTTGATTGTACCATCTCCCCTTAAGACATTCTCTTAACTCCCCTTAAACCATCCCCTAGCTAAATGATATAAGTTAGTGCATGTACCCTTACCAAAAATACTATAGTTGATTGGACCATCTCCCCTTAAGACATTCTCTTAACTCCCCTTAAGTCGTCCCCTAGCTAAATGATATAAGTTAGTGCATGTACCCTTACCATTTAAATACTATAGTTGATTCCATCTCCACTTAATCCATCCTCTTAACTCCCCTTAAGCCATCCCCTAGCTATGTTCCATAAGTTAGGTAAACTATCATCTCCCCTAATTGATTGCATCTCCCCTTAAGCCATCCTCTTAACTCCCCTTAAGCCTTCATATTAATATTCTTAATTCTCTTAAAGATCATGACACATTCTAACCTTTTTACATTTCATTACATGGTGCAGGAGATGTTTTTGGCAGTCATAACAGAGGCTAGAAACATAGGTGTTAAATTTCACTTACAATTTATTTCATATATTCACTAGACCTATACTATTAATTATTTTAATTTATGCTTTAGTAGTTCTTTCCTTTCATTATAAATTCAATGGAACTTCTTAACAAATTCTATCTTTAAATAAAATGATCTCTAGAGGTCCTAAATTTTTATATATGTTTCATCGTGGCCTAACCTCTAGATTTGTTTTTGCAATTTGACATGTAGTGTTGAAAGGATTCAAATCTATTGTTTCTTGTTGCACAATTATGATCTCTACACATGTTTCATATCTAGAGTCTTCAACTTCTAGGTGTCAAGTATAAAATCTTAGATGATCTAGACTTAGAGAAAAACATTGTATAAAATCTAGGTGTCTCTAAGTGTCTTGGGTTCTAACTATATAATAGGTGTCTCTACCTGTGTCTTAGGTATTCTATATGTCACCTAGGTAGCTAGAGACTAGAAAAAAGGCATTTAATCTAATCTAGGTGTCTTAGGTAGATACTATATATCAACTACCTGTCTAGAGATATAATATGGAATCTAGGCACATCCTAGGTAGATACTATATATCAACTACTTGTCTAGAGACTAGAATAAGGTATAATTTAATCTAGGTGGCTTAGGTAGATACTAGATATGTCAACTAGGTCTACCATGTAATAGGTGTCTAGAGCCCGTGTCTTAGGTAGAACTATAATCTAGGTGTCTAGGTGTCTCTACCTATGTCTTAGGTATACTATATGTCAACTAGGTAGAACTATATAATCTAGGTGTCTAGGTGACTTAGGTCTAGACTACGATAAGGTATAAAGACTATATATGTCTATATATAATTTATCTAGATACATACTACACAATATGTGTCATAGGTGTCCTACATAGAACTAGAATACATGTGTCTTAGGTCTTAGGTGAGGCCACATGAGCTTCCACCATCACGTGGTTGGCCTTGTCAGTATAGAATATTTATATTTCGTGAAGCTAAGGGAAGCTCTTTTTCTTGTACATAGAAGTTATGAAAAACCAATTAATGCATTGATTAAGTTATTATTTAGTCCTCTTGATGAAATTACATACAAAATGCTAATTTTATTATATTTTTTAGAAATTATAATTTTTAGTTTTTTACAAAATTCTATAAGCAAATCTCAAAAGTTTTAGTGGATAGAACCAAGTATTGTTTATCAAATTTATATATATATAACAATTTAGAGTTACAAGTATTTGTTTATTTTTCTTTTGATATTTAGGTTACCTGTAAATTTCTCTATTTTTCTTTTGATATAATTTAGGGTAGACTTAAATTTCTTTAATTTTCTAAATTTCTTAAATTGTAAATTTAAAGGGTACAGGTATTTCTCTAATTTTCTTTAAATTCTTTTCGTAAATTTATAGGGAAGGTATTGATCTATGAAATGTTTAATCTAGATTTAAAAATAAATTGATTAAACATGGTTACTAGGTTGACAAGTCTAATCAATCTAAAACATGTGTACACACTAAGTTTGATCATCATCCATTTCAAGCCGCATTTTGGTCCCATGTGACTGAGAGGGCAACTCATGTTGTGTACAAGAAAAAGAAGTTTCAAATCAATTTTAATATCAAAATTGCATCCTAATTAAATTTAAATCAAATATTTAAAACCAAACCATCAAATTAAATTTTTAAATCTAAACTTCAAAATGTCTAAGCATACCACAATAGGCTCATCATCTCTTCTACCATGCTCCTGTGCAATAGATGGTGCCGATTCAGATGACAGATTAAATGTATGTGTCACCAATTCATGTATTTCAATAAAACACATGAATTCTAGGCTCTAGAGTATAGATAGAAAATGCAAGGTTGAATGATACAAAAGACTTTGAAATCACATAGGATTTAACTATAGGACCTAAAATATGAGAGATGACTCGTGCATCTATGCACACTCATCAATGATAGGATTAATTGAGCCTGCACCTAAACTAATCTCATCCTGCATATATATGTGTACATGTATATATAAATTCAACTTTAAATAAATGAATATAAAATCATGAATTTACATTGGAAATTCAAATTTAAACTAAAAATGTACAATTTTAAGATACAAACAATGGCATATGAAGTAGGCTCCTATATGGATGATGTTGCCACTGGTCCCAGATGACTAGATAGGTTTGACACAAAAGTGCCAGGACCTCCCATCTGCTTTAAATTAAAATGTCACATTTCTGTATTAAATTATATATTATTAAATTAGATATATCTAATTAAATAATCTCTAGAGGTCTTGATTTTTATACCTCAACCGTATAAGGTCTACCCAACTCTACTGTCGTTGACACTAAATGGTCCAGTTGTGATGAAGTGGCAGGAGCTGATGGAGTCATCTGTACCAATCAACATGAACATATATTTATTAATATATATTTAATTTTTTTTTTAAATATTGATAATTAATAATTGTCCAAATCTATATTAATTTGTATTAATTTTAATTTTATTAAATGTGTCATACATATCGAGTCCATAGGAGTGAATAATGTAGCCAAAAAAGACTCCTCTGAAGCAGATGTAGGACCAAAACATGGATGATGACAATTCTGACAATAATTCAGTGTGGACCATAATGGTGCCAATCTAGGTGATGCATCAGGACCAACATCAGATGATCCTCTAGGTTGTGCAAGCTCTCTAGGATTGACTTCATCTGCCAAGAAGGTAGCTTGGTCAGTTAAGTTTACTGAGAGTGACGATAACACTCTGAATGCTGAGATGACTATCCACTGGTCAAAGGGCATAGGAACAGAGGGTGGAGAAGGGACAATAGATGCAAGGGCAAACATCAATTTGGATCGACACGTGCCCCTAGTCTATGTTGTGGCATTCCACCACCCACACCCTAAAATGATCTCATATCAAAATAATTGGGTTTTTTGCCCATCTCAAACTCCGCCCATATTTTTTTTAGAAAATAAAAGGGAGCCTCAAAATTAGCATGAGGTGGATGGTCAAAGACCATCCACCATCACTCCTAAAAATTATCAGTTATTTGCTGATGTGTGCACCATTTGATTGAAATTATCTTTTTAGTTGGTGGTATTTGTTCACTTGTGGAGGGATCAATGAAATATGGGGTAATTGTATTTTTGGTAATATGTAAATCATTGATCTCTTTATATGAGAGACCATCTACATAAAATTGCCTCCTCTCTTCCCACCATGAGCAGAATGTGTCTACATCTGTGTGGATAGCTCTCACTGAATCAATAATAGTTTGCATCGTAGATGCAAACTGTGAAATGTATGGAGGGGTTTGGATTTGGCTTTGCAACAAATTGGTTTTTTCTTGCAATGTTTGTATATTTTCATCAATTGTTGCTCACAAATGAGCCTCCTCATGCAGTGGTGGTGGTGGGAGGGTGAGTTGGGGTGGGGGTCCTGTGGGGGGTCATGGGCTAGATTTGTCATGTGTACAAATAAGGTCTACAAGTAGAGCTGAAATTACAAAAAATAATTAAAATCAAATTAGGAATTGAAAATATATATTAAATTGCATGCACAACATATGTTTAAATATACATATACATATAAATTGAAAACTTGGAAATATATAAATTTGCGTGGTTGAAACAATATGTATTAAAACATTTAATTTAAAATATACATGCATTCAAAATTTAAACTTGTTAGAAAATGTTTAAAATCAAAATTTATGTCCTAGTATCTAGTCAACATTATTTTGTCTTCAATCCTATAATCTTATTTTACTAAACATGTATGTATGTATATACATGTATGTATGTATGTACATATGTATGTATGTATGTATGTATGTATGTATGTCTAGACAATTTCAAATGATCTTAGTTAATATATCATTCCTAAAAGTTTAATGTATAGCCTAAATGTCAATCCATCTAGGGCCATGTTACCATTTCCTAGATTTTGGTAAAATTTAAGTTGATTTTGTTTCCTATAAATTTGTGCAATGTTCGTAGAAATCAAAATCCTAAATATAATTAACTAGCCAGGCTATTGTTACTTAATATATTGCATGTTCACAAACCCTAAATATCAATAGAAGTCCTAATCCTATTAATTTTTACACTATAAAGGATATCCAAGAAATAAGTTCATATGTATGTATGTATGTATGTATGTATGTACAACATGTATGTATGTATGTATGTACATGTATGTAAGTTCTTAAGTTAACTTGAATTTGATCGATTCACTCTTGGATGTGACTCCCTATTTGCTATGTACATGCTGAATTAAATTTTCATTGAACGCCTAGTTGGATCTGACTCAAAGGTGAAGAACATAATGGAAGCATGACTTGAGGGATTGGTCTTAATTTGCTTGGCTTTACCAAACAAAATTTGAAGTAGTTTAAAACTAGTTGGTATACTATAGACCTTGGTTATGACTATAATTTAGGATTAAATGACTTAGAAGGATTTAGAAAATATAGGACTTAGAAAATCATTCATGCATAGAAGGTGAGGATCTAGTATAGAGATAGGTCTTTATGAATACAATGGTCTTTATATATGCATGTTTAATATAGTAATGATTTCCTTTCTTCTATTCACTTGCAAAATGGATATATAAAATGTATGTTTCCATAAAATCTTGCATAAGGTATATGTCATTTATGTTAAGGTGAAAGTAGTAATGGTATATACATTGTTAATGTTCTATTTGTACAAAATAAGATCCCATGTGATAAAGTTTATTGTATATAGCCTAAATGTCATTCCATCTAGCCATGTTAACATAAATCCTATTTTGTTCCTAATCCATGTTTATCCTTCCTAATTGTCTCATTTTATTCAATCTTTGAACCCATCCTATGTACACTCAACATTATTTTAAATACTTTCCATTGTTGTTGTCCCCTTTATCCCTTTGTTAAGCGTCAAGTTGTCATAGATATATGGATATGTTTAAATTAAAGATTTAATCATAATAATATTACTTCTAGGTTTTAGGTTTAGGTAACTTAATAATTCATTTAGGTTAGGTCTACAAAAAGATATTAGGGTCCTATCCTATCTAATTTGTAGGTTTTTAGCTTCATGAAAAGAGTTTTACAAATGGTTAAATTAGGACTATGAGACTCATCAAGAACATTAAAAGCCATGAAGACTAAAGAATAACCCTATAGGATGTATAACTAGTTCAAGGCCTAGATATAGGGGAAAAGACCTAATAGGTGAGATAATATGTGTGCATTTAATGCCCAATATTTTTAAAAGTTTAGTAGAGTAGTTCTGACTTTAAGCTTGTTAGTGTTGTACTATAACTACTAAAAATTTAATGACTAAATAACCAATCATACATGATGTTGTATCAGCCCACCAACAAAACATGACTTAATACACACCTATTGGTCCACCCTTTTTTTGGGGGGGAACTATTTGACACCTCAACAAAAAGCACTTAGTTTTATCTTTACCCACTATAAGCTATAAAGACTTAAAGGTCTTAATAGATGATTATTCAGAGTTCCTTTCATTCCACAACATCAAAAAGACATGAAGTATTCTTCATATTGAAAGACTAGATAATTCTCTTGAGGAGAATAGTCTTGATATTTTAAGGAGGCCTCTAAAGGGAAGAAATTTATTCCTAGTCAAAAGGCCAAGAAAACATATAAGAGGAAAACTATAGGAGCATAAGGAGATATGGAGGAAGATGAAATTCCTTTGAGGAAGAAGATGAGAGGGACAACCAAGCCACCTCCTTAGAAACCTTCCACTATTGAACTCCCATCCTCTCTTCCTATGCAAAAGGATCCAACCATGCAGCCCATTCTTCCTCCAGTTATTCCTAGCTCCACTAAGGTTAGGATGTAGTCTAGAAAGACTCTATTCCCAAAGCTTACACATCTACTATTCCTATCCAATCTCATTCTTTTGGAACCATTCTTACACCTCCAATTGATTCAACCATGCCTATTCATTACAATTTCCATGCCTTCACCTAATAAGGAAGGAAATATAGAACTAACTTCTCTAACCCCCTCTATTCCAAGGTCTATTCCCTCTTCCCCTCCTAACTCTCCACCCTCCCTCTCCAACATTGAAAAAGTTGTTAAGGATTTAATAAAAGAATAGTTTGAGAATAAATATAAGGAGCAAAGTGAAGCAACTAGATTTCTTAAGGAGTAATAGCTACATGAAAGAACAATTCATCCAAGGGATAACCAAGAAGAGGCCCAAGTTGAAAAGGAAAAAGTCAAAGGATCTCCCTATGAAAAGGATAAAGAGGAGAAAGCCAATGTTATCAATCCTCTCACCATAGAAGAAATAATTGAAGGAGAGAAGTTATTGGAGGAAATGGGGAAATTGCGTAATAGGTTGGATCTAGTACAACAACAAGAAGAATAGGCCTTCCCACCACCTCATGAAAAAAACTTATAGATCCATCTAATTCCTTGGTTCCAACCTAGCTTTATGTGAACATTCAAAGAAGAAAGTAGACCATAAAACAATTTTCAAAGGATATGTCTTCCATATTGGTGATAATTGAAGCTCCTTGGCCTGAGAATACTAGAACTCTTTTGTCTATTAGATTGTATGCTTCTAGGTCTAGGATTACAAAGGTGGCAAGTATAATGGTCAATATAGATGACAAAGACATGCTATCCTCAGACTATCAAATCATTGCTTATAATCTGGGGAAGTAGACTAGGGAGGAAGAGATACATGGAATGCAAACAATAGTATCTACTATAGTCTCCTAAATGGATGAGGACTAAAGGATGAAAAGGGATTAAAGATCGAATTTCTTTAGCATAATAAAGGAGGTGAGCGTATCTTCATAGATTTTTAACAATTTTCTATTAATTATGGCATCACATTTCATCACACAATTCACTACACACCATGGAAGAATGGGGTCATAAATTGGAAGAATCGTGTCATTACATGTGTTGATGTGGTATCATATTTGATGATGTGGCCCTGAAACCTTATAAGCAGGGGCCTTGCCAAGTAAGCTACTATAAATTTTTTGGAGTGATTCAAAATTGCCACGTATGATTTTGAGAGGCGTGAAGTTAGGGTGTTCAACTACTGGTTCCTCTCCCCTAAACAATTTCAAATGATTTTGAAATATAATTCTTAAAGGTTTATTGTTAAGCCTATATGACAAAAACCCTATCTAAGTTCTATCAAACCAGGTTGTTCATGGAGGGATTGTCATGTGGCCATAACTATTTGTACAAATATTTTATATATGTCCATATGTTTAAATTAAAGATTTAAACATAATAAAGTGAAGTTTCTAGGTTTTAGGTTTAGGTTTAATAAGTCATTTAGGTTTTAAAGAATAGGTCAATTTATTTTATGAAACCCTAGTTTATGAATTAGGTTTTTACGTTTATGAATTAGGGTTTTACATTTTAGTCTTTATGAATGAGGGTTTTACATTTTAGTCTTTATGAATTAGGGTTTACCATTTATGAATTAAAGGTTTATAGTTTATGCATTAGGGTTTACCATTTGTTTTCAATTTGAGGTTGAATATATACAGTTTAACATTGCAAAAACAACAAAAAAAACAAAATATAAAGCTGAAAATAATGAAAATTGGTAGAAATGGACGGACAACCAACATGGGGCACTGGCTAATCAATCTGAGGAGGTAGGGACATTTTGGAGGTGGAATATGGGGTCAACAAATGCGGGTACCCATTCTTGGCATCGTTCTCCCTTGTCTTTTGCGGCCTATAGCTATTAAAATGAAGCTACAGGCCTGTTTTCTTAAAAAAATTACACTTTTCAAAAATGGGTACCCATTCCATAATGGATGCCCGTTTTAGCTTTGGGTGCTCGATCATAAATGGGAACCCATTTCATAACAGGCACTCATTTCAGCTCGGGCTCTTGTTCCAAGCGGCATTTTTCATCCGTGGGAGACTTCTGTGAAATGTATACTCAACTTTGTGCTTTAACCCAAAAGCCAAATAGACTACACAAACTATACAAATACCAGCAAGTATAACTGAAGCAGAGGATACATACATAAAAATAGAAGGTCAAATAACTATGTTGGCTAAGGATAAAAAGAAATGGGACACCAATTTGGCACAACTGAATCAGATCTATAAGACTATCTTGCCTAGTAGCTGATTTTGCATGTCTTTAGGACAAGACATAATTTTCAAGGGGGGATGATGTTAGCAAGGTGCAAAGCATGGAGTAGAGCCAACCAGAAGTTGGTGCATATACTATGCAGAGGCCAGAAGCTGATAGAAGATGCTACAAAACACACTCCTATATGTAATAGACATAGTATATATATATATATATAATATGATGATATAGTATAGGAGAATATAGTAAGGATATGAGATAGATTATCATATGAAGATGACATAGAATTCATGATTGTAATTGGTGAGGCAGAGACTTAGACCTACGGGGGATGGATGTATATCCTTTGACTATCGTTTATATATATGAAGATCTATAGGTACAGGGTAATTATGTATTGTCTTATTATTATCTGTATGTGATGCTCTATTTTGTTATTCTGTGTTTTGTTATCAATCTATAGCTACTTGACCGAGTTATAAACTGACTACAAAGACTTGTCTGAGAATCAGATCTCCAGACTAATAACCCTCACCATTTCTTGCAACCAGTGGCTCCCCAATCAACAGGGCACACATCTTATTAGCCATGAACAAAACATGGGGAGAGGGTTGAAGTGTTGGGCACCCCATTTTATTCCAAGCATCAACCATTAAGATGTTTACTTTAGTGTCAGTGTCCACTATAATGTCTTTGATGAACCATGGACATTAATGGTTGTGTCAACTACTATCTCTCGATCATATTCTATAATCTGGGCATATTTGACCTCTCAATCACATGCATGCACCTATTTTTTATCTATAGCCAGTTGCTTGACTTGTTGTGAAAGCCATTGCCCAAGTAATGGGAGTATTTATTTGACATGCAAGAGCCAACATATCTCCTAGAACTCATCCTTTTCACCATTGTCAAATTCTTGGATGTGTCGATCATGATGACATGCTCGTGCTTCCTCTTTCAAGAATTCAATTTCTCCTTGGAGTTCTTGAATGAGACCCATAGTCTCATGTAGGATTTCCTTTTGATGGTGACTATTTGGATAACCCTTAGCAAGTGGTGGTACCTCATGCTTTATGGTATCCAAGGGGTTTTATGTGGTGCTTGTGTGGGCTACAAAAATTCATGTAGTGATGTTAACTCTTGGTCCATAACCAATAAAGGGCACTACAAGATTTATCTTCCAATCATTGTGTGGTGTGTGGTCAATTTGGATCATGCTTGTACCCTTCTCATTTTTATCTTTGGTCATAGCAGTATAAATATTAGGGTATTCTTCAACTTTGAGTTCTCCACAACAATACAAGTAAGTGGGAAAGTTGAGGCAATCTCATTGATGATGGTCAGGGGAGCCACACTTGTAATAGATGCAAAGTGGGAATCTACCACCTCCATATCCTCCTCATCCTCAACCTGGTTGCATACTTCCATTCTGACCTTTCTTGATGTCAGCCACTATTTTATGGAAAAGTCCTAGTGTGTTATCTTCATGGATTTGACTGATAATCCTATAGTCCTCAGTGTTGTAGGTGTCCACATCATAAATTTTGTATATCAAGGCATCTTTATCTGGGTGGCATGATATAGTAATGGATAATTTCGTACATCATGGTTGTCCCTACATATTTCACAAGCTTTGAGTAAGGTGTGCACATTCCTCTATGTGAAGTTTGTCTTGGTGTGCCCTTCAACCTCACAGTCTATGCACTAAACACCAGTGTGTATGTGATGGGAATTATTAGCAATGAGTTTCTCTAACTATGTAGCCATTACCACAAGATAAGCCTCCATGAAAGGGCTAATCATGTTATCAATGCTCCTGACTACTTTTGCACAAAGTGCTACCTCCAATGCTTCACATGGGTTTGTTAAAGTCTTGCGTGAAAGGGTCCATCAAAAAGGCAACAACAAACCTCCAATGAATCATCAAGCATGATAAATAGGATGAATCTCATAGGATAATTTGGATATCAAATTTTTCAACCAAGCATCATAGATGCACACATGCTCAGTTAGTTCTTGCTTAATGTCCTTCAAAGTACAGATATGATGTTGTTCAAACTCTGGAATTTAAAATACCATAATTAAAGTTCCTAAGGCCACATTATTGTTTTATTGCTAGGGACATCCATATCAACAATAAACCATTTATTTCTAGTGATAAACCACATGGTTACAAAATGGTTTATTCCTAATATGGATATCCATAGCAACAAACCATTTTTTAACCATGCTTTATCACTAGTGTTAAGTTAACATGGAGTTTGAAAATGATAGTTATTTTAATGCCTAAGGCACTAATCAACTAGATTTGTATTGGAAGTTAAGTCATGGATGCCCATCACAATCCAATTTGAATTGGAGCAAATTTTTCCATGCTAATAGAGTCAACTCTATTGGTTAACTTGTCTAAAACTGAGTATAATCACTACTGTTAGGATAACTTACAGTCACGTGATTATAACAATTTAAAGCATATATATAAATCAAATCAAAATTTAATTTTAGGTTCTCTACCTATCCTTACAATTTGAATGACCTTGATGTGATTTTTTTCTAATATCCTACACCTTATAAATATCACCACATCTAGTTATTAATCATGTGTAGTTATGTCCCATGTTGAATTTGGAATCCAAATTTTGCATTAAAATCTAATAAGGGTTAACCTATGATAGTTAGAGTCTATTGAATCTTTATTTAAGCCTTACATTAATTGGTAGAGGCCACTTGGAAAATTAAATGCCTCAAAATCCTAGGGAATGCTTGAACTTTGTCTATCTTAAATCTACAACTCTGTTGAGGGTAATGAAAGTTAGGGTGTATATGAATCTAGTAATGGAGGAGTCTATTCATGTGAACAAACAAAATTTTGTTAGTCATGTTTGATTATGCAATTGGACTTTAATTAGTAATATAATGATTAATTCATTAACAAACTAGTTGAATAAATGGAATTTAAATAAAAGAACTAAATAGGTTAGTTGTAATTGGATATATCATAATATGTTGTCTTGTATACAACAATGACCAATTTTGCATTAAATATTTTATGAATGGAAATAACAAGAAACAACAAAACAAATTGCAATGGAGTTTGACTAGTACTATAATCACTAAATTATTAACAAACTAGTTGAGTAAATGAAATTTATATAAGAACTAAATAGGTTAGTTGTAATTGGATATATCATAATATGTCATCTTATATACAACAATGACCAATTTTGCATTAAAGATTTTAAGAATGGAAATAATGATAAACAACAAAACAAAATGCAATCTATAGCCTAGTGGATCATTTCCAAAGTAAAGCCTTCTCAAGCTTTACCTACATTAACTACTCTATGTGTGATATGCTCTACAAACCTCTCACCACTATCGCATGCTTGCAAGTACAAATTATATAATCTAGGTAGTAACGAACAAACATCAAAATATCCCAATAATGTAACTTTTAGGTCCCAACAAATTTCTATACTACAAGTAGAGTTGAAAATTTGTATACAACTATTAAAACACATATACATAGTGGTAAAAACACATATACATAGCGGTAAAAACACATATATAATTGCATATGAAGATTGTAAATAATCTAAGTAGTAGCCAACATAGAGCAAAATATTCCAATAGTGGTAGTGTGTTAACAAACACAAATTCATAGCACAATTCCATGTTTAGTGGTCTATATGATGCACTTGTGTTAAGAAACACAACAAAATAGATAAATTTGGAACTATACACATGTCTTCAATTTTTTGGAGTTATATATAAAAATGAAACTATGAACCGTATAGGATTTTGAAACCATGAATAGAAAACTGTAACATATATTATTACAAATAAATTAGAATGGAGGTACATTGTAGGATAGACTAGAGATTATTGCAACAAAAAATCATCTATGATATGTTGAAGTTACAATGTGCTCACATGTACATAGTTGTTCACAACTGTATATGTATATATAGTTAATATATGTGAAGACACACACATCTATCTATCTATTTATCCATATATATAAGTATATAGTTGTTCACAACTATATACATATATAGTTGTATATACACATATACATATATATGTATATGTATATATGTATATACACATGTATACATATATATGTATATGTATATACATATATACATACATATGTACATATATATGTGTGTGTATATACATATATACACGTATACATGTATGTATATATATATATATATAGTTGTGTGAACACCTATATAACAAAATATGTAAAAGAATATAAGTATGTAACTTTCCATGTCATAACTGTGTATATATATAAGCATGTAACTAAAAATATTTTTTACATCCTTATTGTTTTCCACATTACAAAATAATAGAAGTTGAGAAGTTGATAAAATTTACAATGTTGTACACAAACTACCTGCATACAATAGTATAGAAATATGAAAATATGCATTTGATAATAGTGAACACACATTGATTCAAGTTGTATAAAGACATAGATAGATAGATAGATAGATAGATAGTTATGTGTGTATACAAATATATATATAGTAGCTCGCCAATGTCAATGCCTAAGCTTGAGTGGAGAGGATTTTGTAAGCTTCTGGAATGATGGATAATGCAGTGGCTATAAAGGAAGCAATGTAAAAAATGATTAGGGTAAGAAGTTAGGTCTTTCAATAGGTGCATAAGGCATTGTTTATTTAGACCTTAAATGTTATAAACTAGATACTAATTGGAATGTGGTCCATGCTTCAAGGTTGTATATATAAATAATGAAATCCTAAACCCTAAGTAAGTCTAAAACCCATCATTTGAAATACTAGTGGTGATGCGAAATCATTACTTGCAAGTCGAACAACAATGATTGCCTCAACAATAATGAAGGAGGTTGCTCGACAATTTGAAATGATGAAAGAAACAAAGGTGAAATCAAAGAGACAAATGATTTAGTCACACGGATCATCAAATGATGAAACAAAGACCTACTTTAGTGGAGATGGTTCGACCACACAGCCGAATAATAAAACAAATAGGTGTGAAATAAAATAGTCGCAAATCGAATGATGGACCTCATACTTGATTGGAAGGAGAAAAAATGAATATATATAAACCTGTATAAAAAATGAACCTTGAATATATACAAGTTAAGAAATGAAACCCTCAATATATGCAATTTCATTTTATATATAAAATGAGACCTATATATAAAAAATGAACCCTAAATATATACAAGTTAAAAAATGAAACCCTCAATATATACAGTTTCATTGTGTGTGTGTGTGTGTGTGTATAATAGGAGCTACCCCCTTGGTAGCAGCTATATATATAATCAAACCATATAAAAAATCAAACCTTGAATATATATAATGAAACCCTACGCCATAAATGAGTTTGAAACCCATCGTTCGAAATACTGGTGGCAGTGTGAAATCATTACCTACAAGTTGAACAATAATGACTACCTCAACAACTATGAAGGAATACACTCAACAATTTGGAATGATGAAAGAAACAAAGGTGAAATCAAAGAGTCAAATGATTTAGTCACATGAATGATGAAGAAAATACCTACTTTTGTAAGCACTAAAAATGCACATGGGCCTACATGGTAATTTGATGATGAGCTATAGTCCTAATCATGTACATGTAAGCATGAATATATACATACCTCTCAGTAGAATTCTTCTTGGTGATACATGGATCAAAGTTCTTCACCTTGTTTGTGTCTCCCTAATCCCTAGAGCTAACCTCCTAAGGTCTTGTGTCTTCACCATTCACCCTTTATCGACAAGGCATTTTGTCAATTTCTAACCTTGTCAATTTAACCTACCGACATCACGAGATGGGAAATTCACTTTCTCTTGGCCCATTTCAACCATTTTAACCCTCCAAAACCTTCCAATTAATCTCCCAAACCATCTCCAACCATCATTTTTAATACATATTTCCTTAATTCTAGGTCACCCCCTTTGAATTCTAGATCTCTGAGGGGAGATCTTAAATCTCCCCAAGGAGATTTTCCCTAGTGAAATTGGTGACCAACTATTCATGTGTTTTCAAGAAATAATAGCACCATTGCATAGTGCTAAAAAAATTATGCAATTTAAAAAAAATGGCACCCAAAAAGGATTATGTATGTGCTCGAATGAGCTCCCAGAAGTTTTGTATGACCTATTCAAACCTTTGTTTCTGGGTTGCCCCTTTTACGAGGGAAAATCTCCCTGGGTGACCCTAAATGTCTTCACGGGTTGACCCTGGATCTCCAAGAGCGACCTTGGATCTCTAGAGGTGACCTTCCCTACTAAAAGGGGTGACCCAATCATGTTTTAAAACACAAGTTTCTCTTCAGTTCTAGCCCAAATTTGCTCCAAATTGAGCCCTAATTATGTGAGTCACCTTCCCTAACTAATCATCAACTTTTCCTTACTAATTCAAGACTCCCAATCACTTCATTTTAACTACAAATCAACTATTCTTATCACCCCATCAATCTCATACTAACTCCATTCCTCCTTCAATGATAGGCTATCAAGGCTAGTTCACTCCCAATCAAACTCAGTTCACTGTCCAATCAAGCCTGTTAACTCTTAAATCAAATGAGTTAAAGCTACAACCACCTCCACCTCTTTGTGAGCCCTTCCAAGCTATAAATACCCCTCACCTCTTCATTATTTATCAAGTCTAAGAATTCTCTTCTCGTCTTCACAAGATTTTACAAGATTCTTCACAAGCCTTTGAGCCTCTTAGTTCAATTCTTTACTTTTCATTTTTGTAAAGCTTCAAAGCTTTCCCTTGGGAGGAAAATTCATTGTTGCAAAATCTTGCTCAACTTTGATTTTTTGTTCTCCATAGCATGCTTATGCTCTTCGCAAGATGTATGAGCCTTTTGCTTTCGTAGTATAGTCTCCAATCTTTCCAAAGCTTCAATAGCCTTGTTATGCTCCCAATTTGCCAAGCCATAATGCTTCATAGCTTCAAATAGCTCAATTCAATCAATCATAACTTCAATAACTCAATCATTCAATTAATTACACGTCATCCTTGTTGCCAAGAGGATTTCCCCACTACTGTAGAGGAAAGAAGGTTGCCACAAGGAGTTCTAAGGATACGCCAGGCTCATGAGCCAAAGAGAAATCCAGTTTCTTTATATGCTTTCGTAGTTAATTAAATCACAAATTTGCTCTTGGAGGAAGTAATCTTTATGTTTACTTTTTTCTTGATAGGTTTAGATTTGGTTTGATTAGCATTGATTAGATTAGAATTATTATAATTCATAGATTAGATTTCAATTCTTGAAGTTATTTCATTCTAGCAATTTCAATTCCTAGATTAGATTTGAAAATCGTCTCACAAAATACCAAAAACATGGTTTAGATTATATTTAGAAAATTAATATTAATTGCATCCATATTTCAATTCTTAGTTAAATAGATCACTTTTGTTATTTGAATTAGAAAAAGAACCAAAAAAATCATTTTGCATTCATATTAGTTGCATTCACATAAAAATACAAAAATATTAGGAAATTAGAAAAACTAAACCCTCGATTTCATCACGAGGTACTTATTCACATCAAAGTGAGTTCAAACCCTTGATTCCATCACAAGGTACATATTCACATACAACATTCAATCAAAAGGTGAAACAAACATTTGACTTCACGTCAAAGTCAAGGATAGGTTACAATGCGCTAGACTCATCAATGAGCAAAACAGTCTACCCACTAGGCATTGGAACTTGAGAAATCCAAACAGAAGAACTAGGACTAGTGACCCTTCAGGTCATATCATTATCTCAACCACAATAGTCCTAGAACAAGCTCGTCATATAACAATCCATACTAAGCCTACAGACTGGCCAACCTCTCTCTGTAATGTTCTACTTACACGCAAATAAAACCACTCCTAGGTCTCACCCCCACTTGACTGGTTCTTTCCACGAGAGCAAGAGTGACTTAGAGGTCACCCATAGCAAGGAGAGGGTTCATGTGTGATATCAAGGCTGACTCATCCATGTTATGCTTGAGTCACATTTCAGAGCATACAACTTCAATGGACATGGTTTGACCACACAGTCGAATGATAAAACAAATAGGCGTGAAATAAAATAGTCACAAATCGAATGATGGACCTCATACTTGATTGGAAGGAGAAAAATGGGAGAGAAGTTGTTATCTACAATTGGCAACTCGACAATGTCAACACCTGAGATTGAGTGGAGAGGATTCAGTGAGCTTATGATATGGTGGATAATGCGGTCGTTGTGAAGGAAGCAATGTAAAAAATGATTAGGGTAAAAAGTTAGATCTTTCAATGGGTGCATAAGGCATTGTTTATTTGGATCCCAAATGTTATAAGCTAGATACTAATTGGAGTGTGGTTCATGCCAACACAAAACCCTAATGTGGCCTTACGAACACAATAACATGGCCTTAAGAACTTTTATTATGGTATTTTGATTTATTTAGGTGAAACAATAAATTATTTATTTTCATGTATATATATATATATATTGGAGGAGTTGTGAAACTTGTTTGGTGGTCATAGCACATGGTTACTAGGGCGTCTATGCACGAGTATCGATCAACATTTTGAAATGACCACTTAAGGACATATGTGCACATAATGACTCATCTCGCGTTTGTTGTTACTACCCAGAAGCCAAAATAATGGCTTTAATCTCTTAAGTTAGTCATAAAGGTATGCTAAAATCTTTGTGGAAATCTGATGTATTTTTTAGGAGCTTAAGGTGGATGAAGTTAGGGTGGGTGGGTACTGGGTGCTCTCCCTTAGTATGACCCAAAAAATAAAGTAAAAGTCAGATATACAAACCAAACCATTAAGTTTCATTCAATGATTTTGACAAGTTCATCTCTATGTGGAGCTTTATAATAAAAGCGGAGTACCACAAGCAAATAGAACAACAGTTACAACTCCTTCCGCATTTGTTATTTTCCATCAATTTAAGCATTGATTTAGGGGAGAGAACCTAGTAGTTGTGCACCCTAACTTCACACCTCTCAAAATGATGTGGCAATATCAAATTACTCTTAAATTTTTACATCAACTTACTTGGCAAGGCCCTTGCTTATAACTAAGGTTTCAAGTCCACATCATCAAATATGATGCCACATCATGTTTTTTGTTGAAGTGTCCAAAAAGGCCCCCAAAAAAATTAGACTGATAGTTGTGCATTAAGCTATAATAGTTGTGCATTTATTCATGTTTTGTTTGTGCATCACATGATGTGTTGCTTTTTATATCTAAATAATATATTTCATTCAATCATAAGTACTTATGGTCAACACTAACAAGTTCGAAGTCACAACTACAAGTACTATACTTCTAAAAATATTGGGCATTAAATCCACAAAAAATGGCCATTAAATTCACATAAAGATGCACAACTATTGGAACATGCTCAACTAGTGAGTGCTCACCTCTACTCAATGAAATATCAAAATAGTACTGGAAATTGATCTTTTGAGGTACAACAAGTATATCCAAGAAAAATAAAAGCATTTATACCCCAAAAAGGATTAAAAACTAGTAATCACACTTGTAGTGTAATAGGCATGCCGATACGTACTTTGAAAGGTCCCTTATTTCCTAACAGGTCAATCAATGAAAACAACAATCCCTCTTCTTAAAAAAAAACCATCTAGCAAATTAAAAACATAATCAAGCTAACTTTTGGTATCACAACAAGATAGCCAAGGCCAAAAACCCATCCAATATTACATGTCAACCACAACAGATTCAAGGCTAATGAGAGATCGAACAACTATTATAGTAGACACCCTAGCATGAAACCAATACTTGTAGTAAAGGAAGGGATGGGTGCATTTGCCTTTGCAACAAAAGCCACACCCACCATCTTCATCACAATCACCACTACAACAAAAACAAATTATTTTGCTCCTTCCATTGCTAATAACAATATTATGGAATGACTTTATTATTTAGGGTTTCTAAAGACTAATCTAGCTTTCATTGCAAGCATCCTGTTGCTCAAGGTGCTAACTACCCAACCATACAGGATGACAAAAAAAATCAAGACACAAGTGCCAACCATTGATTTCCCACCATGAATGTACTTGATGAGTGAATGACAAAGATCTCGTCAATGGTCATCCCTCAACTATTATGTATTTGAAACTATCAATTCTCAATTGTATGTGCACAAGAGCTTTCCTTGCTTCATAAGGGAATGCCTATTAGTGTGATGGTAGGGAAATATGACCATCAAATATAACCACATAACAAGATCGCAAACTTTCATATGATGAGAAATATATACAAATGGCAAATGCTCTGCTCCTTTTCTCTTGTGAATTCTCATACTTTGTTACATCAATTGGTTTCCTATCCATAAATCTCCCTTTAAATCTAAGCCACCTCATTTGCACCTAGCCCTTGCCTCATCCTCAACACCAATGTCACTCCATAGACAAGAATGTTCATGATATTCATATTGCCTCATTTTTCTTTAGTCACACAAGAAGGCTTTGCCCCTACCCCTTCTCCTGCCAGTCGGATTAGAGGCACCCTCCATCACCTAGTGAGGTTAGTCTCAATCTTAGATTTAGGTGCTTCCCCTTTGCACCTTACTTGCACTAAATTCGTTGAATCCCACAAACAAGATGTCAAAGAAAAGAATGGCAATAATAACCTTAGATATAATTTCTTAATATTCTATGCATTCAATGATATTTGGATAATCCTCTATTTTATTGTTGACTTCACTGCTTTTGATGATGATTTCTATGAAAGATTAAAAAGGAATAAAATGAAAAGTTTAAAGATTGTAGAGTGCATTCATTGTTTGAGTGATACTCTAATGCTTGATGGCTTTGATGCACATGTTTTAATAATGATATTAAGCTTTTAGTGAAAATATATTAATATGTTAAAAAAGGCAATGACAAATGCAAATATTTAAATCTTGGTCGACTATTTTGACAATGAAAAAATATAGTCATTATGAATAATAATTTAATATCTACATTAGTTCAAAGGATTAAATGTTGAATTTGAAGGTTTGGGGAGACTGTTGGACAAACCTAGAAGCATCTTAGGTCAAATTTTATATTATGTCTACATCTGAGATTTTAAAGCCATGAACTTGTAGACAATTTAGTAGATCTAAACTTATTTGATCAATCAGATTGTATATGCTTCCTTGTGTCCAAGGAACCTTGCATATTGGCCAAAGGACTAATAACACTTGATAGAGAATGTCATGTGTCTACTCTTGATTGCCTTGGGCCATCGTCCATGTCACTACCAAGCCACATGTTAAATCCTGGGTAAGTGCAAGAAGATGGGGGGCCAAAAAGGGGTCTTAAGTGGCCACTTTTTTTTCTGAAATCAGGAAATACTGGCCTTGGATGAGAAATTGAGCATAGTTACACTCAAAATTTGGAGATGCAACCAAAACAATGTTCATAGTGCTCCGAGTCTACTTTCTAAACTACTATTTTGTTTTGAAAATGGCATAGATTAAGGGGTTCAAAAGAGGGAGCCACAGAAATTGGTGTTGTTTTTGTCAAAAAAACATAACATAGCATGTTTTGTGGCTCCCTCAAAAGGTCAACTTTTTTTTGGTATTTTTAAAATTGCTTTAGTGAGAAATTAGCTAATAGCATGTAGTTTATGCCCGATTTTTCTGATAATTTTTTGATGAATATTTGATTTTTTACTAATTTTTAAAGTGGACACATCCTAACAAATAGAATTTTGGCTGTGCTACCCCTATAAATTTTGAAAACTAATTGAAAATCATATTTTTATTTTTTTAATATTTGTAGAATGGAGTCTAGTTTCTAAATATATAATTTTTTTGAAATTTGAATGAATAGTTATTTTACAATGAAAAAAAGACCAAACAGTGGTTTTTGCCTAAAAATGGACACACAAACAAAAGAAATTAAAGATGAAAGGCTTAACATTGTTAAAATGTGAAAAAAATCACATCGTCAAATAGCTAAGAGAAAGCCTAACATTACCCATGTGTTTGATTTATTCAACCTTGAAACACATGCAAATCTGAGGGTTAGCACGAATGAAATTATGTGAAATTTTGAAGAATATAGAAAAACATGTCTGTGACTGTTCATAAGGCACTCCAAGCCTTTGGGTTGGAAATCCAAAGCAAATCCCAAGCCCAAGGCTTGGGATTCCCAAAGCAAGAAATAACGCGAACACGTTATAACGCGCTCGTGTTATGTTTTACCTTGCATTTTTCTTTCCCGCAAGTCTGTCTTTTGTCATGTTTGACATAACGCGAGCGCATTATAACGCGCTCGCGTTATGTCCCACTCAATTTTTTTTACGTTCAAGGCTATTAATCATGAGGGTTAAGGCATAAGGGATAGAGTTGGAGGGTTTAGTGATAAGGGATTAGCGTTTAAGGTATAGTATCGAGCTCGTTGAGGGTCTAGGAATAGGGATAGCATTTAAGGTTTAGAGATGAGGGATGACAGATTACGGTTGAGGGTCGAGGGATCAAAGTTAAGGGTTGAGGGATTAGGGTTTGACATTGAGGGTTGAGGGTTGAGGTTCAAGGGTCAAGGGTTTAGGGATAGGGTTTAGGGTCGAGGGATTAGGGTTAAAGTAGAGTGTGGAGGGTGTAAGGATTAGGGATAGGGTTGGAGGGTTTAGGGATAAGGGATTATGGTTTAAGGTATAGGATCGAGTCTGTTGAGAGTTTAGGAATAGGGATAGCATTTAGGGATTAGGGATGAGGGATTATAGTTGAGGGATGATGGATTAGGGTTGAGGGTTGAGGGATTAGGGTTTAGGGATAAGGTTTAGGGTTGAGGGTTGAGGGATTAGGGTTTAAGGTATAGTGTTGAGGGTTGAGGGTTGAGGGTTTAGGATTAGGGTTTAGGGTTGACGGATTAGCATTTAATGTCGAGGTTAGGGTTAGAGTGTCAAAGGTAGAGGGATTAGGGATAGGGTTGAAGGTTTAAGGATTGAGGGTTGAGGCTTTAGGGATGAGGGTTTAAGGCTTAAGATATAGTGTCAAGTGTTGAGGGTGTAGGGATAGGGTTTAAGTTTTAAGGGTTAAGGGTTGAGGGATATGGATTAGGGTTTAAGGTATAGTGTTGAGGGTCGAGGGATCAGACTTAAGGGTTGAGGGATTAGGGTTTGATGTTGAGGGTTGAGGGTTAAGGTTCGAGGGTCAAGGGTTTAGGGATAGGGTTGAGGGTCGAGGAATTAGGGTTAAAGTAGAGTGTGGAGGGTATAAGGATTAGGGATAGGGTTGGAGGGTTTAGGGATAAGGGATTAGGGTTTAAGGTATAGTATTGGTTCTGTTGAGGGTGTAAGAATAGGGATAGCATTTACGGTTAAGGGATGAAGGATTAGAGTTGAGGGATGACAGATTAGGGTTGAGGGTTGAGGGTTGAGGGATTAGGGTTTAGGGATAAGGTTTAGGGTTGAGGGCTGAGGGATTAGAGTTTAAGGTATAGTGTTGAGGGTTTAGGGATAGGGTTTAGGGTTGAGGGATTAGGATTTGACGTTGAGGGTTGAGGGTTTAGGGTTTAGGGTTTAGGGTTAGGGTTGAGAGATGAGGGATCAGAGTTAAGGGTTGAGGGAATAGGGTTTGACGTCGAGGGTTGAGGGTTGAGATTTGAGGGTCAAGGGTTTAGGGATAGGGTTGAGGTTGAAGGGATTAGGGTTAAAGTAGAGTGTGGAGGGTGTAAGGATTAGGGATAGGGTTGGAGGGTTTAGGGATAAGGGATTAGAGTTTAAGGTATAGTATCGAGTCTGTTGATGGTTTAGGAATAGGGATAGCATTTAGGGTTTAGGGATGAGGGATTAGAGTTGAGGGATGAGGGATTAGGGTTGAGGGTTGAGGGATTAGGGTTTAGGGATAAGGTTTAGGGTTGAGGGTTGAGGGATTAGGGTTTAAGGTATAGTGTTGAGGGTTGATGGTTTAGGGATAGGGTTTAGGTTTGAGGGATTAGGGTTTAGGGTTGATGAATTAGGGTTTAATGTTGAGAGTTGAGGGTTGAGGGTTGAGGGTTGAGGGTTGAGGTTGAGGGATAGGGTTAATGGTCAAGGGATTAGGGTTAAATAAGAGTGTCGATGGTAGAGGGATTAGGGTTTAAGGTATAGTATCGAGCCTGTTGAGGGTCTAGGAATAGGGATAGTGTTTAGGGTTTAGGAATGAGGGATTAGAGTTGAGGGATGACGGATGACAGATTAGGGTTGAGGGTTGAGGGATTAGGGTTTAGGGACAAGGTTTCAGGTTAGGGTTGAGGGATTAGGGTTTAAGGTATAGTGTTGAGGGTTTAGGGATAGGGTTTAGGGTTGAGGGATTAGAGTGAAGGGTTGAGGGATTAGAATTTGGCGTTGAGGGTTTAGGGTTTAGGATTAGGGTTGAAGGTCGAGGGATAAGAGTTAAGGGTTGAGGGAATAGGGTTTGACGTCGAGGATTGAGGGTTGAGGTTCGAGGGTTTAGGGATAGGGTTGAGGGTCAAGGAATTAGGGTTAAAGTAGAGTGTGGAGGGTATAATGATTAGGGATAGGGTTGGAGGGTTTAGGGATAAGGGATTAGAGTTTAAGGTATAGTATCGAGTCTGTTGAGGGTTTAGGAATAGGGATAGCACTTAGGGTTTAGGGATGAGGGATTAGAGTTGAGGGATGAGGGATTAGGGTTGAGGGTTGAGGGATTAGGGTTTAGGGATAAGGTTTAGGGTTGAGGGTTGAGGGATTAGGGTTTAAGGTATAGTGTTGAGGGTTGATGGTTTAGTGATAGGGTTTAGGTTTGAGGGATTAGGGTTTAGGGTTGATGAATTAGGGTTTAATGTTGAGAGTTGAGGGTTGAGGGTTGAGGGTTGAGGTTGAGGGATAGGGTTAATGGTCAAGGGATTAGGGTTAAATAAGAGTGTTGATGGTAGAGGGATTAGGGTTTAAGGTATAGTATCGAGCCTGTTGAGGGTCTAGGAATAGGGATAGCGTTTAGGGTTTAGGAATGAGGGATTAGAGTTGAGGGATGACGGATGACAGATTAGGGTTGATGGTTGAGGGATTAGGGTTTGATGTTGAGGGTTGAGGGTTTAGGGTTAGGGTTGAGAGATGAGGGATCAGAGTTAAGGGTTGAGGGATTAGGGTTTGACGTCGAGGGCTGAGGTTCGAGGGTCAAGGGTTTAGGGATAGGGTTGAGGTTGAAGGGATTAGGGTTTAAGGTATAGTGTTGAGGGTTGATGGATCAGAGTTAAGGGTTGAGGGATTAGGGTTGAGGGTTTAGGGATAGGGTTGAGGGATTAGGATTTGACATTAAGGGTTGAGGGTTTAGGGATAGGGTTGAGGGATTAGGATTTGACATTGAGGGTTGAGGGTCGAGGGATCAGAGTTGAGGGTTTAGGGATTAGGGTTTGACGTTGAGGGTTGAGGGCATTTTCTATCACAAACTTGATTATGAGGGCTTGCCCCTTCATTGTTATGCCTATCATATGGCGGAGCATCTGGGAAGCCCTTGTAGGAAAAAGATGTGATCAATGCAAAGGATGTGATGAATCTATAGCAGGACAAAACGCGAGTGCGTTATAGCGCGAGCGCGTTATAATGCGCTCGCGTTTTGTATTTCTATTGAATCGGTAAAAAAGTGGTTACCCCCGTGATCCAGGCGCACATGCTCTGTTTTCTTACTGATTCTATGCGTGCTCTGACAAAAAAGAAGTGCTTTCATGCTATTGGGAAGTTCACATGCATATTTGACACATTGTACCACCTTTGCATGATATTTCCACCACCTTTTCTGCTTTGCCAACTTGAGGAGGAAATAACATAGTTTTCAAACCAAGTTTGATATATATCTATTCAAGTTTCAATTTTTGTAGTATTGCAATGTTAATTGTGATTCAATTTTAAGAATTTAACATTGAAAAGGAAGCAAGTGGTGAAAAACTCAAATTGTTGAGGAGTTTGATGCAAGAAGATAAAAACACTACATAATTGGGTACTCTCTCCATTCAAATCTTCATTTTTTAGGTATGTCAAGTCTTTACATGCATGTTCTTTACATTTTCCTTATTTCAGATTGAATTACTTTATCATGCTTTATCATACATGTTTAAAATAGACACATTCCCAATCAAGAAAGCAACCTACAATCTCACATGATGCCATGTATATTTTCTACACTTGGGCTCTTTAATAATTATGTGTAATAAACAAACCTTAGTTCATACCATGATGTCAAACTATACAAGAATAAATCCTTACAACATAAAAAAAATACAATCCCACTATTATCATGTATTCATTTCTTAGGAACTAATATTGGTCTCTTTATCATGCTACAGACAAATTCTCCGTCATGCCGAGGAAACGATCAAGAATTAAACCAACACAGGAAGAGATAGAAGCTAAGAATGCAAAGAAAGCAATGGCTATGAGGGAACTTCGTGAGAAGAGGAAATTGGACACGATAAATGAAGACATACCAATTGAAGAGGAACCACAACCATCACAAAGAGATATGGTATTGGCGGCACAAAGAGAACAAATGCAAAAACTTCGTGGTACGAGAGATTTGAATACCATAGTTGGAGACACATCCTTTACCGCAAGTGAACATGTAGGGACACCATCTACCACATCTCAAGTTGAGAGTACATCATCACTCACATGTGATGAAGGAGGTACGCCATCGTTCCCACCTCAAGGTATGTCATCTATTCCATCTTCAATTGAAGGTATGCCATCTAACCCATCTCATTTAAATATTGATGAAATTCCTAATGTTGAGATGAATTTACCTAACTTGACACCACCTAGAATTTTGCATAGAAAGCTAAAGTATTTGATTGATATTGATGAGAATATTTTGCAGCCAATGGAAGGTAAGATTCCAAAATGCACTTGGAGAAGATATGCTAATAAGATTTGGAGATTGTTCTTTGAAAAGTTAAATGAGACTACAAGATGTCAACTATTCGTTGAAATGATGCGAAGTATAAAGTATAGGTCTATCATGAAGATTCTTGGGTTGAGAACATCAGAGGCTTCAAGTGAAAAATCTATTGTCAAGAATCTAATGAGTGCGTACGAGAGTGTGGGTAACACCTCACGCACAAAAGATAGTAATGCAACACGGCGTGTGATTACATCGACTATAGTAAGTAGTCAAACGAGGAAAGCTCGTCTCATTAGAAAGACAAGTCAAGAATTGAGAATTAATAGGAAAACTTTATCAAGAGCCGTTGGAAGACGCCAAAAAATTGAGGACACTAATGCCAATGAATTATGGGCATTCTCGGGGAGACTACCACGAAAAGATAAACCAATTGTTGAAGCATTGAGATCACTAATTGAAGACTTTTGGAAGAATTACACAAGAGTATCTCCGAATCAAAGGGATGTGGTAAGAAGGAGAATTGGTAGTCAGAACCGTGAGCCACATCCAAAGAATTTTTTGGATGAGACTCAAACACAGTTTTATGGTAAATTTCTAGAGAAGTATCCTCAAATTAAAATTTGTCAAAGATATTTTGAAATGCTAAAACCTTTCTATGTTAAGATAAATCACACACACACTACTTGTTGTTGTAGATTACATATTGAATTTTCTAACCATTTTGATGCTTATAGGTCTATATGTTTAGATATGCATACTAACAATGACTTGTAGGGTTGTGCCATATGTGCCCCACCAACATCTTCAAGAGACTTCATATCAAGAATTTTATGTGAAAGAGAGGAAGGTCAAATATTCTACAAGAAATTATGCTTGGATGGCACATGTCATCGTTGCGGTAGCTTGCAACATTTGCCAATATGTGAACATATAGAAATAACACATGCGGTTGGAAATGAACTAGTAGAGTTTGGCAAGTATAAAATAGTGGCATACAATACAAAAGATGGTAAAGAAGCAAAGATGTGTGAATTAGTTATTGAAAAGATTCCAGTGTATCAGTTTATGCCTATATTTTGTGACAACATAGTGTATGAGTATGCAAGACATGCCCATAGAGCTCGATGGTTGGACTTGCAATTCAAGTTATGCAAGGACACATTTCCGGTTGGTAGCATTGTTTCAGTCATCGACTTTGCAAAGAACTCTAGTCTACAGCCACAGTGTGAGGTGCAATCACAATATTACAACTCCACACAGGTTTTTATATTTGTGCACATCGCATTCATTCATGCGAATGATAGTACAAAGGATGACAGAAAGATCATAAGGGAGTATAATTTCTATATTAGTGATGATTGCACGCATTCTATGGAGTTCGTGCAAGGTTGCTTTCAAGTGTTCTACAATGATTTGGCTAGAAGGGGCATATCATTCAGTCAGCATATCATATGGTCGGATAATTGTGCATCACAATTCAAGAACTCACGAAATTTCTATTGGCTGAGTAGGAGGCATAATTTTACAAGTATTCAACATATGTGGAACTTTTGTGAGGCCGGGCATGGAAAGGGCGAGCATGATGGTGCAGGAGCATGTATCAAAAGAGCCATAGCACGAGAAGAGTTAAAGTATAAAGACAATGCAAAGTTGACAGATGCAAAATCGATTGTTGAGTGGTGTAATGCTTCCATGGGTCCAGGTAATGAAGGTAAGTCTTTAGTTCGTAGATTTTTTTGGTTGATAGATGATACCAACATTGCACCATATGAGGATTGTTGTACACTGACAGGATCAAATGAGATGCACTCTTTCAAAAGCTCAATTGCAGGTTCATGGAGTATCCATACACGAAAGATGTCATGCTTTTGTTCTTCCTGTACAATTCAAGTCTGGGATGAGTGCGAGTCAAAGGAGTGGGTTGATGAATGGCAGTTAAGTTATCTTAGCCCACTTGACACGTATTGACCCCCGACGGCACTGGAACTAACACAGATGGAATCGTCAGTTGACTTTGACCACATATCAGATTTAGTTCAACCAGGTAATATAGGCCACGTATATGCATCTAATTTCATCTAGTTCAACCAGGTAATGTCATCTTACTTTGTAGTGTTTTTGTAATGTTGACTAATTTCATCTAATTTGCTACACATATTAATGTAGGGCACGTATATGTAGTTATTGCAGATGAAGATAATGAAGAGGGAATAGATTATTACTTATGTCGTTGTGTTGAGGCCAAAAAGAAATTGGAGGCCCCTGTTACAGATGGAGAAAACATCGAATACCCTACAGGATCAGTGGTTATTACTAGAACATGCTTAGAAGGTACCCACATAAGAGTGTTAATATTTGGCTATTTCAGGACTTTGACATGCATCGAAAGATTCTTCATTACTCAAACCTTGTCATGGCATCCAATGTTCATTTGATAAAGTATCGGGGTAGACCTTTGAACAAAATATTGTGGAAGGTGCGTGAGTCTGATCATGAAGCAATACTTGACACAATAAAGAGTAGAGCAGACTCGGATGGTTCATTGGATTAATTTGTAAGTATTCACATTGATTTTGTAAAGTTATGTTACATTGAGTTGTAAGTATGCACATTAATTTGTAAGGTTTGTCTTTTTTTATTTCCTCCTGCATTTTTACACATAGGTACATATTTTTACATCATCATGTTATGCATTTTTGGTGTCCTGCTCCTGATGCGACCAAACTCATAACTCACCCTACTAGACACCATTTGATGATCTCTCCAACACTCTAGATCCAGGGCGCCCAATCATGATGATGACCTATATACCATTCTCCCAAGGCGCTCATAATGAATGAAAAGAAGACCAAGGGCGCCCAAGCTTAATAGACTTATTTCTTTCAATTTTGATGATCCAAACTCTTGCAATATGACATCCACTTTCATGCCTTTAGATCTTCCTTCACATATAGGGCGCCAAATCAATGCATTAAAGTCTCTTGATATTAGGCGCTCATGATGATGAAACTTAGAGCTTTTTCCTTTCCTCTGCGCTCATCTAAGATGTTTGAATGATAAGGAGCGCCTCAACCTCTATAATGTACATTGGGCACCAAATCAAGGTGATTTTAAGTCACTTTGAGTCATTTGGGGTCAGTTTGAGTCTTTGAGTCATGTTGCAAAAAAGTGTCAATGTTGTCAAGTTGCACAAAGCAACTTTTGCATTTTTGGTGTCCTGCTCGTGATGTGACCAAACTGACTGTTCCAATGCATCCGGATGGGTACATTTACACTAGGCATGGTCCTGTTTTTCACCCAAACATGTCAAAACAGTCTGAGCTACATTGTACCAACGATATCCCTGAAGAGTCCAAAGTGCAAAAAGGCTGCAATCTTTGACGAGATGTTACTCGAAAACTGTGTCACTTAGAAATATTTCGTCTGAGGCAACGCTATCACATAGAGTGCCTCTACAATAACCTCTCTCAGTTTTTTATAGCTCTGAGGCATTTACCCGTGGTGAAAGGTTTTCTACTGCCCCAAAAATCGTCAAAAGGAGGCAGTGTAAAGTTGCAAAGGGGTGTAACTTTTGTCCTGCTCCTGATGCGACCAAACTAACTATTCCAACGCATCCGAATGGATACATTTATGCTAGGCATGGTCCTATTTTTCACCCAAACATGTCGAAACAGTTGGAGCTACATTGTACCGACGATATCCCTGAAGAGTCCAAAGTGCAAAAAGGCAGCAATCTTTGATGAGATGTTACTCGAAAACCATGTCACTTAGAAACATTCCGTCTGAGGCAACGCGATCATGTAGAGTGCCTCTACAATAACCTCTCTCAGTTTTTTATAGCTCTGAGGCATTTGCCCGTGGTGAAAGGTTTTTTGCTGCCCCAAAAATCGTCAGAAGGAGGCAATATAAAGTTGCAAAGGGGTGTAACTTTCGTCCTGCTCCTGATGCGACCAAACTAACTGTTCCAACGCGTCCGAATGGGTACATTTACGCTAGGCATGGTCCTATTTTTCACCCAAACATGTCGAAACAGTCGGAGCTACATTGTACCGACGATATCCCTAAAGAGTCCAAAGTGCAAAAGGGCAGCAATCTTTGACGAGATGTTACTCAAAAATCGTGTCACTTAGAAACATTCTGTTTGAGGCAACATGATCACGTAGAGTGCCTCTACAATAACCTCTCTCAGATTTTTATAGCTCTGAGGCATTTGCCCGTGGTGAAAGGTTTTCTGCTGCCCCAAAAATCGTCAGAAGGAGGCAGTGTAAAGTTGCAAAGGGGTGTAACTTTCGTCCTGCTCCTGATGCGACCAAAATGACTGTTCCAACACGTCTGAATGGGTACATTTATGCTAGGCATGGTCCTATTTTTCACCCAAACATGTCAAAACAGTCGGAGCTACATTGTACCGACGATATCCCTGAAGAGTCCAAAGTGCAAAAAGGCAGCAATCTTTGACGAGATGTTACTTGAAAACCGTGTCACTTAGAAACATTCTGTCTGAGGCAACAGGATCACATAGAGTGCCTCTACAATAACCTGTCTCAGTTTTTTATAGCTCTGAGGCATTTGCCCATGGTGAAAGGTTTTCTGCTGCCCCAAAAATCGTCAGAAGGAGGCAGTGTAAAGTTGCAAAGGGGTGTAACTTTCGTCCTGCTCCTGATGCGACCAAACTGACTGTTCCAACGCATCTGAATGGGTACATTTACGCTAGGCATGGTCCTTTTTTTCACCCAAATATGTCGAAACAGTCGGAGCTACATTGTACCGACAATATCCCTGAAAAGTCCAAAGTGCAAAAAGGCAGCAATCTTTGACGAGATGTTACTCAAAAACTGTGTCACTTAGAAACATTCCGTCTAAGGCAACGCGATCGCGTCGAGTGCCTCTACAATAACCTCTCTCAATTTTTTATAGCTCTGAGGCATTTGCCCGTGGTGAAAGGTTTTCTGCTGCCCCAAAAATCGTCAGAAGGAGGCAGTGTATTAAGTCAGGATGAAAGTCTATTCACTCTAGGTGCCTATTTTTGACCAAATCACACATGCGCCTTGAACAAGTGATGCTACAAGTGGTGAACAAAATGGGCGCCTTGAAGAATTGAGCCCTCCAAGACATCTTGCAATTGCCTAAAAGTCCAAAATTTACATAAGTGAGTTAAGACGCCATTTTCCATCTCCAGAGCTTCCTTTGATCGCCTTAACATGGAGTGAATGTTTTAGTCTATGAAAGATTGCGCCTAAAGAATATAACAACCCCTTGAGTCACTACGATGAACTAAGTTAACAAAAGGAACTTCATTGAGGGAGGCGCACTTGTGCATCTAGACAACTCCAGTTTAGCGCCTGAGAAAAAGCATGTTTAGAGACACCCCTCGAATGAACCCTCTAGAACCAATAAGAATCTTCTCTAGGTCCATAATTAACTCACGCCCATATCCAAGTGAAAGTCTCCTTGGTCTTCCTGCTAAAACCTCTAAAAGGTAACCATCTCAACAAGTGTCTCTAATCCCAAGAGAACTCTAGCCTCACCCAAGTCTCGAAGTATGTATGAGAACCTACAACCAATCAATCCATGTTAAGCTCCAAATGCAACACCACATTATCATGAAGCTCCCAAGCACATGACCAATGTACTCAATACCAAGAGAACCAACAAGACCACTGTCAAAAATCTAACTACAAAATTAGGTATCCAAACATGACATCATGATCTAACATCTCCTCCTAGAAGATCACATGCACCAATACAGACATCCTAGTCTCAAGAGAACTTGTATCATGCTAATACTCTAATCTAGAATCAAGAGTCCACCAAGACACACTACCAAACACCTCTAAACCAAGGATCAACATCTACAACCACATGAAGATAACCATTACACCCAACCACTATATAAGATCATCCATCACTAGGTGACGAATACACATCACTATCAAAGCAACATCCATCCTCTCATCCCAATGCAACATACCAATGCGCAAATGAGAATAAACAAGGAAAAATAACAAAGTCATCCCGTGGATATAGGCAATATGCATTCAAGTCATCCCACTACAATCAATGAGGTGTGCATCCCAAAAAAATGCATAACTTGTAGATCCCAACCATTGAAAACATTATGCAATCAAACTTATGCAATCAAGGATCATTTGTCCTAGGCGCCACAATGAGACCAATTTGAAGGCAAAGAGCGCCTACCTTCATTCAATAATTTGATCATCTTTGATGAGCTACCTCTTTTAAGGCGCTCAACTCTGTCTTCAAGGCGCTTTTCTCTAATCTCTGTAACTCTCCAAATCCACTAAGGTGCAAATTTTACCTCTTGGGCTCAAGATATAGGTTCTTCATCCAAGGCGCCAGAATGGTCCAAAGGCGCATTTCACCTCTAACCTCACCTCTAACCTTACTTTGAGGCGCTAAACCTTTTGACATTTCAAGTAACTTCAAGAGAACTATTTTTCCTTAAGGTGGTTCACTCCTTGCAATTGGATGTATGGTACTTGTAACTCATTTGATTGACTTTGTAATGTTTCTTCTTCTCGCAGAGTAGATAAGGATGATATAAGCTTACTTCATGAATCAGAGTAGAAATCTCTCTTGGACTTGCTAGGTGAAAGGACTTGAACTTGAAGGACTTGAAGTTGATGAAGTGATCCTTCATGATGGCCTTTGACATTACCTTCTCGGAGTGTAGATGATAACACCTTCCTTGGATAAAGTGGATAACCTCTGACCTAAACTTTGAAGCTTGATGAATCTTGAAGATTGGGTTTCCTCCTACTCCCCTTCTGGGCTCCACTCCATCAAAGGCATATTTAGTTGTCCAAGGCGCCAACATTCACTCAGGGGCACCCAAAGAGAAAGTTTACAACTCTAAGGCGCTAAACTCTTATGCAAAAATGGGTCTCTGGGCGCCAATCTCTACAAGACATTCCATCTCATTGCTCTCATCCATTACAAGCACTCACTTACCTCAATCTTGGGCGCATACCAACATCCCAACATCCAAATCACCTAGGCGCTCAAAACCTTCAAGACTCAAGGCACATTTTATGATCAAACAAGGTATCTCCTGAACAAGGCGCTCATAGTCTCATCAGGGCATTAATCATCATCATGAGCGCTCATATTGTTCTAGGCGCACAGTTATCTCTGGAATGCTCAAGGTGCTCAAGGCACATATACCCTTCTCTAGGCTAGTTTACACTTATTCAAGGCGCTCATTCCAAACTTACATGAACTCCTCATTACAAGACGCACAAACTAGATGATCCTAGGGCATAAGAGCGCTCAAACTAGATCTTTGCAAAAACTCCCCAAGCATTCAAACTTTTAAGGCGCCAAAAGTGGTCTTTTCTACAACTTCTCTAGCCATATGCCTTGGATGCTCAAACCTTCCTTGAACTCCAATTATTCAATCCAGGGTGCTCAACTACCTCCTCAAGGCGCTCTATCTCAAGTATCATTACTCTTCTTAAAGACCTAGGCGCACATTGTGGGGTATTCTACTCAACAAGACCTAGGCGCTCATTATGAAGACTCTAATTATCAAGGTTCACTTCAACTTTCAAAGGTGCATTTTGGACTCCAAAGGCATTAGGTTAAAGCCACTAGGGCACTAGATACCAAAGGGGGCAAGGTGTCAGAACCTCCTTTAAGATGTAAGAAAATCTCCTCAAGGCACAGCTAAAGGTGCTCCAAACCATACCAAGGCGCTAATATCCTCATCCAAGGCGCTAAAACACTTAATGCAAGTTCTTCAAGTTCTTCAAGTACTTATCCAACTTGATTCCTCCAACACAGGGCGCATATCTTTCTTCATGTCTTCTCTGGGCGCATTTCAAGGTTTGATCTAGATGGTGCAATGTCTACTTGAGTTGGCCCCAGGGCGCTAAGTGAGTACTCTGAGCAAATCTTCTCCGGATGCCCAATCTTGTCCAAGGCGCCAAAACAATACCTCCCACTATAGGCGCTAAATGACTTATCCAATTCCTTGAAAACATTTGAAGTGTTTTACCTTCCAAGGTGATCAATTTCTATCATCTGTGGTGCATATTACCCTTAGATATTCAACCTTACTCTCTTCATCAAGACCTCTCCCCATCAAGGCGCCCAAGTCGCTTCAACATGCCAAGAATACTCCTTAAATGCCATCCTCTTGAAGGTGCTAGATTGGTTAAGGCATTCATCTCTGGAGACTTTAATCATCAGGGCACTCTCATTCCATTAGTAAGACGCTTCTACTCTTAGGCGCAAATTCAACTCAACCAAACCTTTCCTGATGATGGCCTATGCTTCTAGGCGCTCATTTACTCTGAAATGGACCAACCTCAACTCCAAGGTGCATTTCCACTTGATCTTCATCCTGGCGCTAGATGGAAGTTTGAAGTTTGATTTTGATTGACACAAGGCATTCAAGGGGCATGAGTCACTTACCTTTGCTTAGGCGCTACTTCATGCTCTCTGCCACTTCAAAGAGCCCTTTTATCATCCTTCAAGGCGCCAATTCCTCCTAAGGCGGATCATCTTTCTTTATCAACCCATCTAAGGTGCTTCGTCTAGACTCATTACCTTCCTTAGGCACCAACACCAACTTCAAGGCAACTGAAGGTGCTCAAGTCACTTCAAGGCACCAACTCATGGACAATCTAATCCTCCGCATCATTAATATTCAAGACCCTGACAACTTGGAAATGAGATCACATAAATCAATGCAAAGCATCTGAGCTCAAAAAAGAGGGGGTCCCCAGTCCGATGGGGTGATGTGTGATTTGGTCACAACAGGAAATACCTTGAAGACTTAGATTAAGATGGAATTCACCTCCAGAATGTTAGGCGCTTGATAGAAGATAAAGGCCCTAGGGTAAAAGAGCTTCAAAAGTTTGATGTCAAGTGTGAATTGAGATAATAGGCGCTGATACCAGTTGACATTACTCCAAACATGCGCCTAAGAGAGATGCAAGTCCCCAAGACCAATTTTGGAACAAGACGCTCCATCAGAGGGTAAGATGATAATCCTTGGAAGTCAAGTGTTTCAAAGATTCTTTGAGAAATTGACAAGTTGTAACCTAGGCGCCAAAACCCCTGAGAATCCTCCTATCTGACGCCTAGTTAGAACACTAATATTGCGCCTAAGTGAATTTGAGTGTCAATATAGAGTCATCAAACCCCACCAAACGTTCATCCATGTCTCTACCACCTCAAGGAAGCACCCAGCTTAGGATGGCACCTAGTCTGGTCTCTACTACCTTCAGTTGGCGCCTAACCCTAAGAGTCTTGCAACTATGACGTTCATCCATGCAACAAGCAACGTGATGCTCCCTTGTGATATTGTGAGGTGTTGACATTCGGTTGACATCATTGAGTTTGATTGAGTTGATCAAGTGTAGACGCCATTGTAAACATCAAGGCTTCAAGGCCTTTCTTTTGTATCTCCATTGAATAAGTTGTAACTTCATGCTATTGAAAGCATTATCCATGTAATAAGACATTGCAAGTTGATTGAGTCAAATAACTAGACAAGTACCCAACTCTAAGGTTGATTCATTCAAGTAGTTATCTTTGATGTATATCTTTGTGTTGTTGAAGTAGTTAATGAATTGATAGCAAGTAAAATTGTTTAAGGAAAAATTTTCGTAGAACTAGTTGGGTATCTTACACCATGCCTATCCATCAAACATCACAATGCAATCAAAATCCTAACAACATGCCCATGATCCAAGATCAAGTGCAATCATGCAAAGATATTATCAATCACAAGCCTATTAAGAATGAACTAGAGTCTTCTAGTACCATACTTTTCCATCAAACACCATCATGTAATCCATGGCCTATCAAGCCTATCAAAGAAAATGCAAACATCCTATGTAATACAATCGGACTTTAAATATTTGAAGTAGCCATCTACAAATATCCATTCAAAAGTGGATTTATAATGCAAGTATGGACGCCATCAATAAAAAAGATTTGTATTAACCAAATATCCATATAGGCATACATCAATATCTGTCGATATAAGTATAACATATATACAAAATAGCCATATAGGCTTACAAGAATGCCATATAGGCATACAATGTCAACTATGTACAATACAAAATATATGTCCACAAATGCCATATAGGCATACAACAAAGGAACACAATAAAAGTCATTCCCCTTTGGCTGGTGAAGAGAATAAATCATGAGCAGCCTTTGATCTTCTAGGGGATGGAGACATGCATGTGGGTGGTCTACTACGAACCCGAGGGCTCTCCTCCTATTTAGTTCTTTCTGCACCTTTACCTGTTACAAAAAAAAGTATAGACATTAATATATAGAAATTACATGTTATAAAAAAATGAAACATTTAACAAAATAATCACTTACCGCTAACATATAATCTGTCTCCTCGCTTGTCTCAGTAGCAAGAATAGGCCCTGGTGATGTCATGTCCTATAGAAACCATCCAGATAGAAATTAAACTTCAAATCAATAATCTTTTGATTTTTCAAAAATAGACAACTATAACAATGAATGTAAATTGAAATTTACTAATCTGCCTCATACCCCTGTCAATGCCATAGAGCTATGAATCGCAGAGGCCACACCCTGCTCCATTGCCCTATGAACATGGGGAGGTGTCTCCACAGCCTGCATCATCTGAAAATAAAACAACATTATTCAATTACGAAAACTATAATAGTGATGCAAATCATGGCTCCTAAAATACACACACGTTCATCTAAACATGGAAGTACACAGAATAAAACACACAAATCACATACAAAAATTTAGTAAGTACAATTCATTCATTAAACTATTTATTTTATTACCTCCGTAAAGCTTTGAAGTCCACCACCGCTGGTAGGTGTTGCCATGAAATCTATAGTATTAACCTATTCAACATCCAAAATCAGAAATTAGAATACCATTCATATAACGATGCTATTCACATGTAATATTTATAATTGTTTACTAGTTACATACCTCGACAATAGATGATCTAGTGAAAAATGTAGGTGGAGAACCACTGAAAACTGCATCGATGCTATGACCCTGAAATTTCATTAAAATCATCAATTTAAATTAGTTAATCTTGTATTTCAAAAATGAAATTTAATAAATTAAATTCAATAAACTTGCTAATATTTACCTGAGTATCAAGGCCGAAAGTCTCACTCAGGAGGGTATCTGTCATCACCATCTGCTTAGCTGCAGATGTAGCCTGTGCACCTGTGTCCTGACTGTCCATGGGGTCATAACCACAGGCTGACCCGCAAGCCTGGCAAGTATGCGGTGGGACCCTACTCCTCGCACTATCTCCCAACCCACTCTGTGTTGCAGGATCGGCATGCTCTATGATGCTCTGGGTCAACGCACTAATCAACCTCAGTGTATCAACCTCAACACTCTCCTTCACAATGGAAGGGATAGAAACATGCTCGTGGGCTGGTCTGCTGATTACTCGTCTCACTACCCGCTGTGGGTCAAGACGTGCCCCTGGTCTATCCTGTGCTGAGCCCCCACCTCTACCCTAGAAGTCCCGCATATCAAAATAATTTGGCACTTTATTAAGGACAAACTCGCAGTAGAGTTTCCTCAAAAAGTATTGCCGGACCTCATTATTATTGCATGGAGGATGGTCAAAAACCATCCACCACCTCTGCCCAAAATTGTCCCTTATCGCTTGGTTGTTGCACCAATGGATAGGGAACCTCTTGCATGTAATGGGTGGAAGTTGATTTGTTTGTGGGTTTGTGAAAATTGAACACAAGTCTAATTTTGTAATTTGTAATTTTTTGACATCTTGGTATGACAATTTATCTGCATAGTAATATCTAAACTCTCTCTTTTTATCGGTCCAACTAGTTATTTGCTTGCTAATTGAATTTACATTTGATAACATAGACTCAAGAGATTCGGCAAGCGTGGACCTATGCAAGGTTGAAGTGGAAGGATCTTTCAACCTTGCAATTATATCTTCAATTTGTTTTTTGTTGTTTTCAATTTGCCCCATTATATTATCTTGTGTTCCAGGGGCATGTCGAGGAATGAATGGAGGAGGTTGTTGTTCTGCAGGTATTTCCTCCTCAAGATTTTGTGGATTTTGAGGAGGAGGAGGAGGAGGAGGAGGTGCAGGTATTTCCTCCTCAAGATTTTGTGGATTTTGAGGAGGAGGAGGAGGAGGAGGTGCATTAACATTTCCTGACAATTAACGAAATATACATCAAAAATCAACAAAAACCTACCTATTTAGAAAGAAATTCAAACAAAAAAACAAAGATAACTCACCCCTTTGGCGTGCTCGACGTCCTGGCGGCATTTTGGCGATGAATTGACAAATTTTTTGTGTTGATTAGCGTTTTGCAGAACGCGAGCACGTTTTTGAGGGTTTGGAGGCCGCGGGCAGAGGAGAAAATGAGAGAAATGAAGTTCATTTGCTATTTTTTTTTATTTATAGTCGGCCATAACGCGAGCGCGTTATAACGCACTCACGTTATGACTTAAATTTTTTTGAAATTTTTTTGGCCACTTTTTGGCCCCCCATCTTCTTGCACTTACCATCCTAATTCCCCTAAGCAACAACTTACAATTGTGGACTTGAGAGTACAAATACCAGTGACTCAAGGCTACTCACTAAGCTCTATTGCATAATGTTTCTTGTGTTGATAGAAAACATAGACATGAAGCAAAGTGAGCTTCAAATGAGACACCCCTCTAAAATACGATTAATAAAACTCTTGGGATCACTAACCCTGGGCTTGATGGACTTCAAATTAATATTTTAGACTTAAAACATTTACACAACTTGATTATATATGGTAGCTTAGGTTCACAAGAAACAAGACAAGTTAATACCAAATACAAAAATCCTTTTAGATTTCAATTATTAAAAGTATGTTTCAAGTTTGGAAGGTTTAGATGTTTGCAAACCTAGACTTCACATTATTGAAGTTTATTGAGCTTTTTTTGTCTAGTGATGTCTTGCAAGTTCTTCGATAGAATCAAACTCCTATATATATCATGGCTCACAAGCAATCTCAAGTTTGTGGTGGCAATTTTGTTTCATGTCTAGAGGTGCCCATGGGCCTAGAATTTTATTTCCAAGGAACTTGGTGAGAAGTCTCACGACAGGTGCGGAGCTCAAGCCTTAAGGTCCAAAGGAGTTGACATTAGGCATGTGATGGTCGAGATCAAATTTCATCATTCCTTTAGAACAATTTTGTGCCTTTTCTATAGTGCATTACATTTTTAAAAAAATGTTTTTTCTTTAGATTTATGTAGTTGTTATTTAGACTACACTAAATGAATGTACCTATGGGCGAGCCTATTACACATGGAGTATTTATTACCCACATTAGAATAGGATAGCCCATGCAAGCAAAACCACAGTAACTTGTCAAAGCATTGTCAAAATCTTCTGGACCATGGTTTTTAAAATAGTTTGCATCAACCACAGATAAAATTAAAGCCTCTCAAGATCTTTGGATAAGAGAGCTTTCTGAAAAGGCAGCAACAAATAGAAACTTCAATAAAAGTGCCACCAAAAAACTTGGTTAAAAGACACAAGTTTTTAATAAGAACATTGTCATTTCCCCTAAGAAAATGAAGCTCCTTGAATTAAAAAAAAAAACCCAAATCTGGAATCTTTTTATATAACCGAGAACAAGAACACTAAATCTTGGTCGCCCAAAAGCGTTAGTTCCCTTAAACTGGAAAGCAAACACATTAGTAATAGTATTGATTACAATGAAGTTGAAAACTTAGGACAGGGGCATATTTGCTTGCTTGGATGGATGGATGGATGGATCCTTTTATAGTCTACGATGTCGGTCGGCCTGTTTTTGGGTTTACAAGTGGCTTATAACATATGAGACTACCTCATACTCCACTATGCAGAAGGCTCGCAGATAGAGCTCCCCTCTGACAGCATATGCAACCTTCTTCACATTCTCATTAATATTTTCATAATCCAAAGGTTTCCAAGCCATTCTTTAAACTGCTGAACAAGAGATCAAAGAAACAACTTCCATAATCACTAGCTTAACAGACTGACCTGCCCTAAAAATGCATCAAATTTAAATAATCTCAACAATCCAAGGCAGAACAAGGTCATGGAGAACCTAGATATCTACTGAAACCTAAATTTGCTAAAAAAAAATGCAGAGCATCTTCAAGTACCGTCTTATGATAAAAATAATTTGTTAACCGCTTATAGAGAGCTCGTGTGATTGAGCAGGTGGCATGAAATTTCATGCTATGTATCATGATTTGAATGGCAATGTGCTCATACCGTTAGCCTCCCACTCAAAAACTATATGCATTATGAAACAGCAGAACAGGGCCTTTCAATGTAGACAATATTTTTTATTTCCAATGACCAGTGGTATAACTAATGCAGCCATGTAGGATGAACCTGCTTAGAAGTTGACAGATGTGCACACCTTGTTCCTAAATGCCGGCCATGTGCTCTGCTTACAAAAAGATTGAAAACATAACATTAGAGTTGATTGAGTTTGCTCTATTTTTTATTACACCATTTTATTTACTAATTACTAACTACAAATTGTTCTCCCAATGGGGAAAAACATGAAGCAGCCAATCAGAAATTGGGGCTCATTCATTTTCCTGGCAAAAAAAATTGCCCTTTAGGCTCAATCATTTTCCTAGCAAAAAATTGCCAGGAAAATTAAAACCTTAGCATAACCAAAAAAAATTATGTTGATGAAGATAGACAAATACCTCCCAACGAAAACAATAGTATCCCTTTCAACAAAAATACAAGGATCCTGAAGATCTAATTCAAAAAGACAATAGTTTCCCTTTCAACAAAAATACAAGGATCCTGAAGATCTAATTCAAAAACTAATGCAAGCTAAGCAATCTACCATAAAAAGTATTAAACAATCATTCCCAATTCATAAACCATATGAAGAAACCAATAATTTAAATCAAATGGCATGAGGTTCAGCCCATAAACAACTCATTTCAGCACAATTAGAACTAGAGTAATGGTAATAGTTATCACATTTTGTATACTCTTTGTAGCGTGTACCAAGGGGAATTGTTAAATTTACTCTGACTCCATAGATTGTAACCAAGGCGAATTGCCATTGAGATCGCATGTTTCAGTTCCTCCCTTGATTCCAACAGTTTACGGATATTTTACAGTGATGCCCATTAATATACCATATTTCCATTAAAATCAAAGTAGTAAAAAACATTTCTGCAACAAAATGCAAAGATGGACAAAGTCATGATAACAGCCATCACATTTTAGTATTAGTTTTGTGTGGGGGCCACGCGAACGCGAGCCCCCCCTCTGTCACAAATTATGACGTGCACTCTCCACAATGGGAGATGCTAGACAAAGCCCCCTTCCTTGTGCAATGAAGGTGCTCTCTCTAGGCCATCGGCCTTCCTGATCACCGATTGACCCCGCCCAAGTAAGTATGCTTCTCTCTTACCCCTCTCCTTCCTCTTCTACTCCCTCTTTTTTTTTTTTTTTTTAAACAGAAAAAGGTGGAGACACCCATAGATTGATAAAAGAGTAAAAAGTACAGCAAAGTTTAAGGATCCTAAAGTCAGGAATCCTGCAAATATTACATACCAAGGCCCTTGAGAGAGCAAAACATAAAGCTAGGGGAGAAACAAAACAGACCTTAAGTCCCGATAATTCATACAGAATCATAAAAAGAGAGATGGAAACAACCATCAACAAAACCATGCAGATGAACACATGAGCCCGCCACCCTGTCAAGCACTGCACGTCGCAAACACCTCCCAAAACTACCACTGCCACCAAACCACCCACAGCACCGCCGTAGAGAAGCCCCCGGACAAAATAGACACCAGTCCACGAAAAGCCCACAAGCAGAAAATAGAAACAGGAACTACGAATCCACGGGACCACCCTCACAAAACAAACCGAAATAAACACAAACCAACGCCATCCTGACCACACGCACTGGGAGAGACATTAAGCCGCTGGCGGAGCAGCCGGCAGGCCCCTTTCCTCCAGATCCACTGTGGCCGCTGACTGATCCCCTTCCTCCAAATCCGCCAAAGCATAAAAGGGCATCCCCGGGGCCATGTCAGACGCACGAACTCTGAGGAATCGAATGGCCGTGAAAACGTCCTTGATTCACTCGCATCTTTTATTGGAGAAAAGAAAACAGTATGCTCGTAGGGCATCATCTAAATCCTCACTACATAAGGATTTGATACTGGACTGCAGAGCTCTATAGATCACCTGCTGTGGAGGAGAGTTCCGTAGAGTTGTAAGATTAAAAAGCCCACCAATAAGGGCGTCACCTTGCTCCATGCGATAATTAGACACTGCGGTCTCCCAACGTTCCACTATGTAAATGTTCTTAAAGAACAACCCTGCCGCAAGGGAGTGCACATAATCACCATCCACAACAAGATCCATTATATTGGAAAGAAGTTGTGAGACAATATCTGAATAGTTTAACACGCGACCCTCGAAACCTCTGATCCAGGCATGGCCCACGATATTCCGGACTGCAAACTGAGAAAGAGTACAGTCAGAGTTGATAAGGGTCATGAGATCAATCGCCTTCACTCGCCCCTGTATCTCCGGTTCGCAATCAAGGGCGGGGAAAAACAGCCTCTAGTTCAGTCGCGTATCCGCCATCACCAACTTTAGGCGGAAGGTAGGCAAGTGAAAAGGAGGAAGCAACATGGAAAGAGCAGGAGAATGGCAGGGCAAGGAAACCAAAAAGGAAAGAACCCTCAGAAACTCAATCTTGAGAGGAGCCCGAAAAAAGCAGGAAAACAATAAAGATTTGAGGGCTGGCGGAGAAGTAAAACGCTAGCGTCAGCCGCACAACAGGTGAGGAGAGTACTCTGCCAGCCCATGAGAGAGCGAGTAGAGGTGACAACGTGTCCACAGCAGGTAGGAGGAGGCGGGAGAATTAAGCCGTTATGCCATCAAAGGATAATCAAGCAGTCCTTGCACGGCATTATCTATTAATGAACATAAGGCGAAAAGAGATACACTATCTTCCCCTTGTAGGCGGGACATCTGACAAAACCACATCAGTCTTAATACATTCATCCCAATAAAAGCTTGGAATAGCGCTCCTGGAGAATGTCAGAGATCCTTCAAAGAGAATAAATGTAGAATTAAATGAGACATCTTCCTAACCCAAAGCGAAACCAGGAGGGGAACAACCGACCGTACTTGGGACTTGGCGATAGCTTGGAACCAGACAAGAGACAAAAATTACTCATCTGCCATATCAGCAAACAGGAGAGAGGTCAAATGAAGTGGCAGTTGGAGTGCGCCACGAAGGAAGATTACAGTGTCTTTATCACTATCAATTGCTACATTGGCTAGGAAGTCTGCCACCTTGTTGCCTTCCCGTAGCGTGTGGGATATGAAAAAATTGTCTAGTCTGCTCAGAAGAGATTTGGCCTGAGAGAGGATATAGGTCAACTTCCAATTGTCTAAACCTTTCCCTTTAATGGCATTTATTACTAGCAGGGAATCGCCCTCAATCCACATGTTCCTTAAACCTTTTTCAAGCGCCAGATTAAGTCCATGCACCAGAGCCCAAGCTTCTGCCTCATTGTTAGTGCCTAGGGGTAATTTGGATGACTTGGCTGCGATCAACTCTCCATTGTTATCCCTAATGACACATCCCATTCCAGAAAGACCAGGATTCCCTCGGCATGCCCCGTCAATGTTAAGCTTACAGAAAGGAGAAGAAGGTGGAGTCCATTTAACTTTATCTCTGTTTGTGGAGAGCTTAGGAGCTCCTGTATTAATGCCAATCCCCAAGCATCTAACTGAGGGCCAGAGTGAGATAACTTCCGCATCCCATTTAGACCAAACCAACTTAGCGGAGTTAAAGGATCTAAGATAAGCCACTGCCTGATCCGCTATAGCAGCATCGAGTTTAACACAGACCTGAAACACCGATCAAGCTTCCTTCCTGAAAATACGTAGGTTCCTTTCCCACCAGATGTGCCAGATAAGCATAGAAGGACCTAACTCCCATAAGTAGGCTAATGTTGAATTACCAAACGAATGGGGCCAGTTTTTAAACATAAGATATAAAGATTTGGAGAAAGGGCTTGTCCATTTTATCTTCCTGAAAAACCAGGTCCAGCATGCTCTACTAAAGGGGCAGTGAAGCAAAGTGTGAGATCTAAAGATTCTTCCTCGCATCCACAGAGCACACAGAGGAAATTAGAGCCCAATCCTAGTCTTTTGATTCGATCACCTGTGAGAATTTTATTATGAAGCGCACACCAAGTGAACGCTCCAGCTCTAGGTAGAATTGACGTGCCCCAGCACAGCTTCGAGGGCCAATTTGACAACGCTTTCTGCACGCCTAGATTATAGCCATCTTTAACTAAGTAGCGTCCTGAAGTAGCCGCTGTCCAGACCACTTCATCCTCCATGTTGGAGACAAGCACTGACCTCTTACCAAGGAGACGACTAAGAAGTGCTTTTTGGGAGTTAGGAAAATTACAGTCTTGGAACCCTTTCCATGCAACTGTAACTGATGTCCCCTCCCTAACCACCTGCCAGTAATCTTTAACTTTGTGACCCCAATTTGATTGGAGAAAGAAACATGCCTCAGAGAGCTCATAAAACGTAGACAGTGGCGCTCCCCTGCCCCAAGAGTCAAACCAGAAGTTTGCCTTTTCACCATTATGTATGATCCAAGTGAGATTGGGCTGGAGGAGGTCCCTACTTCTTATTAAGAAATTCCAAATAGCGGACCCCTTAGGAGGGTTTTGCACTGTGAAAATCCTCTCATTATCCAGCGAATCAAGATACTTAGCTTTCATTAGTTTTACCCACATGGCGTTAGGTTTAAAGTACATGTTCCACACCAATTTGGCCCCAAGTGCTTGGTTTTGAGCTTGGATGTTCAGGATTCCCGACCCTCCTTCCGCCTTGGGTTTGCACACTTTATCCCAAGCCAATAGGTGTATTTTCTTTTCTTCTAGAGAGCCTTGCCAGAGAAATTTTCTACAGAGACCATCAATTTTTGCAATAATTCCTTTTGGGATGTGAAAAGCCGACATCATGTAGACTGGCACTGCAGACAAAATAGCTTTAATCAAAACTATTCGCCCTGCTAAGGATAGATGGCGACCTTTCCATTTAGCCAGTTTTGTATTCAAGTTCTGTATAACCTTGTCCCATAGATTATTCTTGTATCTGCCCATGAATAAGGGCAGGCCGAGATAGCTTCCTGGAAGAACTTGAGTTTCGAGATTAAGGGAGACTTGTATCAGCTTTTGGAGAAGCAATGGAACATTTTGGAAAAAGACCATAGATTTACTAAAATTCACTTCTTGTCCTGAGACACAACAATAAGAGTTGACTGTGTTCATCATTGATCTAGCTTCCCGTATTGACGCTTGACCAAAAAGTAATGTATCATCAGCAAACAAAGCATGAGTGAAGGGCTCTTGTATACCTTTTATTTTGATACCTTGCCATTCTGACCTTCTCTTTGCTTCCTTTATGGACAAGGTAAGTGCTTCTGTCATGATTATAAAGAGATAAGGAGAAAGAGGGTCTCCTTGTTTTAAGCCTCGCGAAGGTTCAAAGAAGCCGGACTCCTTTCCATTTATTAAAACTGAGGCTCGGAACCCTGAGAGACATGATTTAATCCATTTAACCACTTCTTTGGAGAACCCCATTTGCAACATGATATTAAGCAGGAAGCTCCAGTTCACTCTGTCATAGGCCTTGGACATATCTAATTTCACAACCATAGCTTTCTTCTTTTCCTTGTTCACTAAATGCAAGATTTCATGGGTAAGGATGGCGCCCTCCATGGTCTCCTTTCCTGGTACAAAGCTCCCTTGTTCACTAGAAATCAACTCCTTGATCAGGGGTGTCAATCTGAGCGCTATAGCCTTTAAAATTATCTTATAAATGAAGTTACATAAAGAAATAGGCCAGAAGTCTTCAAAAGTTTGGGGAAATTTTGATTTGGGAATAAGCATTAAACATGTCGATTTAAATTCCTTGAGCACATTCTTAGCTTTTCCGGATTCTTCTACAGCCATTAAAACATCCCTCCCAACCGTATCCCAGCACTTCTGAAAGAAGATTCCCGTCCATCCATCCAGGCCGGGCGCTTCCTTATTATGATGCTCTTTGATTAACTTAGGAATGAAATTACACACCTCTAAAGCTTTGTCCCGTTTCTTTTGTTCTTCCCACGCATGTGGGATCAATAACACACTTGCTGCCTGCCTCTTCTCCCTTCTTTTCTTCTTCTCACGCGTGTTTTGGTTTCTGCAGTCCCATAGGCTGTTTGGCCTCGTGGACATTATTAAAAGCCTTCATTCATTCAATACCAACACTTTTCACCAAACCATTTACTCCACCAGGCAGCGTAGCAGTACCAGTGCTATCTCTATGCATTGCATCTAGCCCCGTCCACTGTACGCTAACGTTCTTTCTCACCCACAAGGGAGACATCAACAATTTCAAATGATGGGGAAAGCTGTTTTAGTGATTGGTATAAGCCTGGTCAGTTTTTCCTTAATCTTTGTTGCAACAACGTTTCTGCTAACATGGTTGTGTAGCTCTCATCACAACACCAGTACGGTGCACGATAAGGCCCGAAAGAGCCGCAACTTAAAAGCTTTTGGTTACAAAGAGATCCAGACTGCCACAGGAGGTTTCAGACTGGAATTAGGAAGGCGGACCTTTTGAAAAGTTTACAGAGACGATTTACCTGATGGAAGGGCGATTGCTGTGAAGTCCGTCTAGTTATAAAAAGTGCACTTGATAATTACTTGATATGAAACAATCCATCTGAATGGTGTTAGGCACAAAGTGACCAGATCAGTGCATCTGTTTTCCATCACATATATTTGAATTACTTAACTTTATTCAGCGCAGTAAAGAACAGGGGAAAAATTACCTTCAAAATGGTTTGAACATCAGATGTTGTTACTGGCAAAAAAGTGCAGAGGCCATTTTAGTGAAGAATGTAAAATGGTCTACCATTAAATCCTGTGTGTATGCTTTCTTAACGGCTTCAATTTTTTAAGATGGTTAGCAACGTTTTCTGTTCTCATAGAGTTATTGTATTAGGGTTTTCGCCCTTACAATTACTTTCTTAGTCAGTTCATCAATATTTGACTAAGGGTAAATCTTAGTACTCAAGCAAGCAACCACCAACTAATTCTCATAATCAGCTGCCATTTTCTCATATAATCAGACTAAATTTACATGTCTATGCTTGTAACTCTGGAGACTTTTCCTGTTCTCTTGTTCCCAGTTGCCAGATGCATAGAAATACAATGTAAAGAGAAGTATATCGATGCCCAAAAAAAAGAAAATGAGGAATGTAAGGCTAGCAGAATCGTGGACCAAGTTGAAGAGATTCAAAAACTTATAAGGCTGATATAGAAGTTCAATTTTGCTAACTAATGGTGAAATCCAAACTAAAACAGAGATGCCCTGCAAATTGTTATAATTTTATATTGAATTGGACAGGCGTGCTGGCTGTATAAACCTTTCCCAAACATTGTCTGATGCTAATTATACTAAATTATGGTAAATTGTGTTGTATACCAAAAGTTGTCAATAATCTTCATTAAGAATATCAAACCAACTAAAATTTAAAAAATTATTCTGAGATTAATTTATAGCAGTCATATGATGCTAACTATACTAAATTATTGTAAATTATGTTATATGCCAAAGCTTGTCAGTAATCTTCATTTAATTATTAAACCAACTCAATTAGGAAATTGTTTGGACATTAATTTATTGCCCTCACATGATCATTGCAATTCATCCGTAGTTTTAGTTGGGCTTTCTGCATAAAATGACCATCAATGCCATTGATGAGGTACATATTGAATATCCAAAGTGGGTTTCCCTTGGAAGGACAGTCTGGCTATCCTGGGGTAAGATTCCATATTGCTAAAATGCTATTCATTTTGCACCATCATTATTAATGACCATATTGCTGAAGAGTTCTATTGGCTTACCTCTGAAATTTTCATTGGCTTACCTCTGAAATTTTCAAGAGTCTAGCTATTTGTGAGATATTGTATAAAACTCTAAGCAAGCTCTCTTATCTCTATTGAAAATATAAGGTTACATGAATACAAATTAAGAAATACAGGACCTGACGTATTTATGATTCCTGCGCCAACGGACTAAACACTGATATATGAGCAGTTAGCTGCTCACAGACTGTACACATATGAGCAGTTAGTGATTGGTATAAGCCTGGTCACAACGTTTCTGCTATCAGCGTAATTATAATTTGTAATTTGAATTAAGTAGAGTAATAATCACAAAACAAGCTCAAATAAATTAAATTATATCAGTATTTGAATTGGATTGGGTGGGGTGCGCCAGGCTTCCGCTGTAGTGCAATACAGAAGCGACGCTTAAGGGCCCATGATAGCAAGCTACCATTTTGGTCCCTTCCCCTCAAGAAATTAATTTAATATCGTGTGATTCATTGAATCACGTATCAGATATTAAACTGATAAGAACAGATACTACACTTGATCTTAGCCAAAAGGCCGAGAAAGGTATGAATTTCATCTTCCCTCCACCCTCCTTTTCTCTCTGCCCTCTCTTCCCTTCACTCTGCCCTGCCTACATGTGGGATAAATATGTCTTTCTCCTCCCTTTCACAATGTTAATCTTATTACCTCCTACTCTCCTCTTTCTACCTGCTTCAAATCATTCCTTTTCTCCATTTCAAGAATGTTTACCATTTCTTTCAGACAAATCGAATTATTTGACCTGCAATATACTAGCAATACAAATTGTGCAAGTCTGGTTATTAAAAAGCGCACTTGTTAACTACCTGCTGTGAAAACAATCCACCGGAATGGTATTAGGCACAAAGTGATCAGATCAGTGCATCTGTTTCCCATCACATATATTTAGTTACTTAACTTTACTCGGCGCAGTAAATAACAGGGAAAAGATTACCTTCAAAATGGTTTGAACATCAGACGTTGTTACTGGCAAAAAAGTGCAGAGGCCTTTCTAGTGAAGAATGTAAAATGGTCTACCATAACTCCTATGGGCATGCTTTCTCAAGGGCTTCAATTTTTTAAGATGGTTAGCAATGTTTTCTATTCTCATAGAGTTATTGTATTAATCCTTTCACCCTTACAATTAATTTCCTAGTCAATTTATCAATATTTAATCACAGGGTAAATCTTAGTATTCAAGCAACCACCAATTAAATCTCTTAATTAATTGCCATTTTTCTTTGCAATCATATTAAATATGTCTGCAATTTAGTATGCTTCTGAATTTAGCGGTGTAATACTATCTCTTATTACATGTCTGTGCTTGTAATTCTGAAGACTTTTCACCTTGCTTTTATTCCCAATTGCCAGATGCATAGAAATAAAATGTGAAGAGAAGTATATCGATGCCTCCAAGAGTCCAAACAAGAAAATGAGGAATGTAAGACTAGCGAAATCGTGGATCAAGTTGAGGAGATTCAAAAACAAGAAAATGAGGAATGTAAGACTAGCAAAATCGTGGATCAAGTTGAGGAGATTCAAAGACTAATAAAGCTGAAACAGAAGTTCAATTTTGCTAATTAATGGTGAAATCTAAACTAATACAGACATAAACTGCAAAGTTGTTATAATTTCATATTGAATTAAACCTGGATTACAATTATAGAGGCAATGTTTTTCATTTTTCTCCCTGAAAGGCAATGTTTTTCATGTCGCAAAAAGTAAGGTCTATTGAAGGGGCTGAGCCTAATTTGTGGGAATGATGGTGTCTTACACCAGCTACTAAGGTTCAAATCTCTGGAAGTGTGATTAGACCAAATTTGATCTCTAAGTGACTTTGACGGAATTGATCCCTCCACTCATGACAGCTTAACCGAAGGAGGTTTCTAATAAAAATATATACATATCAACATGTTGTTAGGGTTAGCCGGCAGAAGATATCAATTAAATGCAAATAAAGATTAAATAGAGAAATGGAAACACACAGAATTAATAACAGCGAGAGACAAGTTTTAACGTGGTTCACTCAAACTCGGGCTACATCCACCAAACAGAGAGTCCAATATTATTATCCAGTAAATCAAACTGATTACAACCAGCAATCCCTACAACTCAATCCCATTGCAAATGCTACAATACAATATGTCAAAACCCTAACCCTTAGCCGCTTTTTATCAAGCCTTTTTGTCGGTTACAAAAATAGGGTTTTCTTATGTCGGTCACAAAAATTAGGATTTTTATGTCGGCTCTAAAAAAAAATTTTCGGGGGCTGCGCCCCTGAACTCCAGTGAGAATACATGGCTAGTGTACAGTATTTTTCTGATCAGTCGCCACCTACCAACAATCTCCCACTTGGAGACTGATCAGGCTTCACACGAAACAATCTCCCACTTGGAGACTGAACCTGGACGACACTGCTGTGCATGCAGCTCCTACTGGAAATAAGCACCCTGGACTCTACTATTCTATTTTTGTTGTTTTCAGTCTAGAAGACCAACCGAAGCTGAAGAGGAGTTCAGCTTCTCCCTTGTCACTGCCTTAGTAAACATATCCGCTGGATTTTCATCTGTATGTATCTTTTCCAGCTTTAACTGTCCATTATCTAACACCGACCGAATAAAGTGATACCTCAACTATATGTGTTTGGTCTTTGAATGCAAGGCAGAATTCTTTGCAAGATGTATGGCACTCTGACTGCCTGTATACAAAGAACTGTTAGCCTGTTGTTTACCCAATTCTTCCATGAAAGATTGCAGCCATATCATCTCCTTGCTTGCCTCTGTTACAGCTACATATTCTGCCTCTATGGTGGATAAAATAACCACCTTTTGCAACCTGAAAATCCAACTCACCGTTGTTCCACCTACAGTAAAGACAACCTGTAGTACTCCGCCTGGTATCAATATCCCCTGCCAAATCTGAGTCTACATAACCTGCTAAATCAATATTAGAGCCCCTAAAACATAAGTGTTTATTAGATGTACCTCTCAAATATCTGAGAATCTATTTTACCGCATTCCAATGCTCAAATCCGGGATGACTCATATACCTGCTAACGACTCCGACAACATGTACAATATCCGGTCTCGTGCATACCATGGCATACATTAAACTTCCTACAGCTGAAGCATATGGTACCTTGGACATTTTTTCTTCCTCCTCTTGTGTCTTTGGACACATTTCCTTAGTCAATTTCAAATGACTAGGCAAAGGTGTGCTGACAGCTTTTGCATTCTCCATATGGAATCTCTGCAACACCTTTTCAACATAAGCAGCCTGAGATAGAGTCAATTTTTTGTTCTTCCTATCTCTGCAAATTTTCATACTAAGGATTTGTTTTGCTGCCCCCAAATCCTTCATATCAAATGACTGTGTTAACTGATGTTTTAACTCTCTGATGTGATCCATGTTAGACCCAGCTACAAGCATGTCATCAACATATAAACATAAAATAATGTAACTGTCATTATCCAACCTCTTAAAATAAACACAATGGTCAGAATTACACCTGTTGTAGCCTTGTTCAGCCATAAAACTATCAAATTTCAAATACCATTGCCGAGGTGCTTATTTCAGGCCATACAAACTCTTCTTCAATTTACACACTTGTTTCTCCTCACCTTTGACCTCAAATCCCTGTGGTTGTGCCATGTATATCTCCTCCTCCAAATCACCATGGAGAAAGGCAGTTTTCACATCTAGCTGTTCCAAATGCAAATCTTCAGCAGCCACAATACTTAAAACAGTACGAATAGAAGTCATCTTGACAACCGGAGAAAATATCTCATCAAAATCAATGTCCTGTTTCTGTGCAAATCCTTTTACAACTAACCTAGCCTTAAATCTTTTCTTACCTCCATCTTCCTCTTTCAGCCTGTAAACCCATTTGTTTGGTAAAGCCTTTTTACCTGCAGGTAACTTACATAATTCCCAAGTCTGATTTTTCAACAAGGAGTCCATTTCTTCTTTCATGGCAAGCTCCCACTGAACCTGTGTATTCACCTGCATAGCTTCATCATACCCTTCTGGTTCACCAGCATCTGTTAACAAAATAGAATACAAAGAGGGAGAAAACTTTTCAAGAGGTCTACTTATCTTTGTTGACCGTCTAACATTCACTGGAGTTTGTGGTATTTTTGGTTATTATTGCGGAGCATGAGGAACCACTGGAACATCACTATTTGGAGTATCATCCAGCACCACATAATCCTTTTCTTTCTTCTCATGCTGCTGCAACTGATCTTTGTACAACACTTTCTCATTGAATATAACATCCCTGCTTCTCACAATTTTTTGATTTTTAAAATCCCAAAGCCTATAACCAAATTCATCAATGCTATATCCAACGAAGGTACACTTTTTTGATTTTGCATCCAGCTTGGTTCTATTTTTAGAATCTATATGTGCAAATGCTTCACAGCCGAAGGTTTTCAGAAAAGAATAACTCACCTTCTTACCTGTCCATGCTTCCGCTGGAATACCACAGCCCAAAGGAACTGAAGGACCTCTATTAATTAAATATACAGCAGTGTTGATAGCCTCTGCCCACATATTTAAAGGCAGCTCAGCATGCAATCTCATGGTCCTTGCACGCTCCATTATTGTCCTATTCATGCATTCAGCCACTCCGTTTTCCTGTGGAGTCCCTGGAACCGTTTTTTGCCTACGAATTCCATTAAAGAAACAATAATCTTCAAATTCTTTGCTGCAATACTCACCACCATTATCAGATCTGAGACATTTTAATCTTTTACCTGTCTCATTTTCAACCAAGCTTCTCCATTTCTTAAATGTTTCAAATACATCAGATTTCTGTCTAAGGAAATAAATCCAGACCTTCCTAGTTGCATCATCTATGAATGTAACATAATACCGAGAGCCACCGAGAGAAGATACCTGAGCTGGTCCCCATACATCTGTATGCACAAGCTCCAACTTTTCATTTTTTTTTGTTTCCCATCTCTGAGAAAACTGACTCTCTTTTGTTTGCCATACACACAACTTTCATAGAAATCCATATTAATACATTTTAGATTTAGTAAAATGTTCTTAGAATGAAGTACCTTCATACCTTTTTCACTCATATGCCCAAATCTGTTATGCCACAGTGTTGTCTCAGAACCTGCAACAACTTTTCTAGTCTCTTCCTGCAAACCTGCAGCAACTGTTCCTGAACCTGTTTATTTTTTCTCTGTAACAGCTAAAGTAGAAGGAACAGTATGACCTGTACAAAGATATAAGGTGCCTACTTTCACACCATTTGCTACTACTAAGGCACCTTTTGAAACCTTCTAATTTTTATCAGTAAATGTAACAGTGCAACCTTGTTCAATTAGTTGCCCTGCTAAAATTAAATTCCTACTGAGCCTTGGAACATGCCTTACCTCTTGTAGTAGCCAATGATTCCCATTCTACAACTTAATCTTGATTCTTCCCTTTCCAACAATCTGACAGGGTTCGTTATCTCCCAAATAAACCAGCCCAAAATCCCTTTGGACATAATCAAAAAAATAACTTCTATGGGGTGTAGCATGAAATGAAGCCCCTGAATCTAAAACCCATGAATCATCAGCATTATCTAGGGAAAGAATCAAAGCATCATCTTCAGATTTATTGCTTACCACATTTGCCTCCTTATTGCCTTCTTGTTTGTCTCCTTTATTTTTCTGAGACCAGCAATCTTTCTTCAGATGACCTGGTTTCCCACAGTACCAGCAATCCTTTTGTCCTCTGGTTTGGGATCTTTTGTCCTTTGATTTTCCTCGTGACTTCCCATGACCTCCAGAACCTTTTCCTCTCTCCTTTGATCTACCCCTACTCTCTGCATTCAAAACACTGCCTGATGTGGATCCACCTGAGCTTTTCTTACGAATTTCTTCACTCAGAATAACACCAATAACATCATCAAATTTCAGGGTATTTGAACCAAAAACAGAGTTACTGCCATTACCAAACTATCCCAGCTTTCAGGCAATGAACATAATATCAAGAGAGCTCTAACTTCTTCATCAAATTTTACATTTAAAGAAGTCAATTGACTGACAATCGTATTAAATTCATTTAAATGACCTGTCACAAATCCACCTTCAACCATTTTCAAATTAAACAAACGCTTCATGAGAAATACCTTATTTGAGGCTAAGGGTTTTTCATACAATTTAGCCAAAGCTTTCATCAAACCATCTGTTGTCTTCGCTTCCGTTATATTGAATGCCACCAATGGTGCTAGGCACAACCGAATGGTTCCCAGTGCCTTTCTGTCAAGAAGATTCCAATCCTTATTAGACATTGTTGTCGGTTTCTTGGCTACTCATTCCAACGGCATCCATAAATCCTTTTGATAGAGGTAATCCTCCATCTGCATCTTCCATAACTAATAGTTCTGCCCATTGAATTTATCGACCTTCAATTTTCCTTCGTCTGCCATTGCTCCCACTGAACCGTGAGACCTTCCTGCAGACGATAATCGAACACAACCCGCTCTGATACCACTTGTTAGAGTTAGCCGACAGAAGATATCAATTAAATGCAAATAAAGATTAAATAGAGAAATGGAAATACACAGAATTAATAACAGTGAGAGACAAATTTTAACGTGGTTCACCCAAACTCGGGCTACATCCACCAAACAGAGAGTCCAATATTATTATCCACTAAATCAAACTAATTACAACTAGCAATCCCTGCAACTCAATCCCGTTGCAAATGCTGCAATAAAATATGTCAAAACCCTAACCTTTAGCAGCTTTTTATCAAGCCTTTTTGTCGGTTACAAAAATAGGGTTTTCTTATGTCGGTCACAAAAATTAGGATTTTTTATGTCGGCTCTAAAAAAAAATTTCTCAGGGGCTGCGCCCCTGAACCGCAGCGAGGATACATGGCTAGTGTACAGTATTTTCCTAATCAGTTGCCACCTACCAACACATGTTACAGAAATACTGATATCTACGTAGCCTGATTGATTCGATTTAAAAAAAGTGACATCTTACCTAATAGTTCAATGCAGGTCAAAACAGGAGACTTAGGGACAAACATTGTCTTATCATGATGCTAACTATACTAAATTATTGTAAATTATGTTATATGCCAAAGCTTGTCAGCAATCTTCATTAAGATTATCCAACGAACTCAATTAATGATGCAGATTATCCTCAGACCCTGCAGATATCACACACCCTCTGTATACAGAGGAATAATACAACAGAAAAATAAAACCAAAATGCTAAGTCAACACCACATCGAATAGAGAAAGAAGAACATGTTAAGGAAAATGCTCAGCGTAACTCCAACAGAAAATACTACAATTCCATTCCATTTAGAAGTGTTAATGTTTACATAGTCTTGACTCCCAGAACTCTACTAAAAACTGCCTCTCCAAAAGCTACGATCCTCTATTTCTACTGCAGACTAGAGTCCTCTTCCTAATCCAACTCCACAAGCTAAAAAATAGCCACTTAACTGACAACTGGGGCTGTTTTGAAACAGTCAACAACAGTTCTAACAAATTACTAAATAAAGCAAAACAAACATCCTACAAATCTTGCAGGGAACTCCACTAACAGAACGTGAAGGAGTAAGTTTAGGGAAGATGCTCCGCATCATCCTCCCCTTCTCTAAGAAAATCTGAATCTCTTGGTTCTGGAACTTTATGTAGATACAAACTTCAAGAAAGTTAACAAATTAAAAAAATTAAGGACTCAACTATTACAATTCTTCCTTTCATGGTTATGCTATTGTATCAAACATCCAAGTAAGAGTTTGGTTTAGATGGTAGAACCATCCTTTTGACTTGAAGAACAGAGCCATGGCGTTCCCTTCCACCAAATTAAATATCTCTGTAAATCATCAAACTTTTTCTTTTTTCGCTTCCAACCTCCTGTTGGATTTGAATTCGTCTTCCTTTGCCAATTGGTACTCTTTCTCTTTTCCCAACTCCTTGATGGCTTAGTGGTCTTCCTCCATTGAAAACCATCATGGCTCTTTGCACTCATACCACCTTTTGTTGTACCTGCACAAAAACCATTAAAAACAGAAATAAAGTCAAGGGAATCAAAATTTCCCATATGTGCATCCTCCTCTGCATTAGGCCATTTAGGCATGCTTTCTAATTCTTCTTTTATGACGTCTTCATTTCCTAACTCTCCATGATGTAGTTCCCAAGACACATCCTTTTCTGCATTGTCCTCATTTGTACCACAAATGAACATAACTCTATTTCTTACCTCCATCACTTTCATTCCTTCTCCAAGAAAGTGATGATCTTCTACTCTCTTTTCATCAATGATGAGATTCTCTAGACCTTCCTCTCGCTGCTTTTGGTTGATTGTGTTCTCTAAAACCAATAGGACTTCATCACATTTGGGGCTCCCAAAGATCTCCATCTCTGCTGCAGCTTCCTCTCTAATGTGGATTGCTTCCACTGTTACAACTTTTTGGGCCTCCTCTTGTGATAGGCTGCATTTCTCTTCATTGCAATCTTCAAACTCTTCTCCTCTTGTATTGTAATCTTCAATACTCTCCCCTTCTTCAGGGTAACACAACTCAACAGCTCCATGGATCTCATCCTCTTGATCTTCATCCCATTCATCCTCTGTCTCAAACTCTTCACAAATCTCATCTATGTCTTCTCTTTGAAACTCTTGGAAAATCACATTTAAGGGTCTTCTATCCACTAATAATCTTGCCAACTCTTCAAGGGATTTAATCTTTCCCTGTTCTAATAGTTCTACTCCTTGGCTAATCCTTGACTCTATGGATTTCCTCTTTGAAAATAAATCTTGCTCACAAGGTAGGTATTTATTCTTACCATTCTTTTTCACCTTCTCAGAACTCTTCAATGTAGATTTCTTCTCCTTTGTCTTCTTATTATTGCATGATTCATACTCCTCCAACATCCACCATAATTCCTCCAACTCATATTCTAACTTCTGCAACTCCTTCTGTTGGTCCTTTGTTTGTTTCTTCTTTTGCCTTTGTCTTATTTTTTCTTCCAATCTCATTATCCTCTTTCTTACATTATGACCTAACTCCATATTTGCATTCATAGCCCCAACACTCATACTACCTCTCCACATGCATGTCTCAACGGTGCTCACATCCCAGTCCATAGATTTTGTAAAATGGCTGTCTTCATGCTTTGCTTCTATTAACGTCTACATGCTACCCACAAATGACACATTCCTTCAGCAAAAAGGAAATATTACCAAATGTTCAGGAAAACTCTAAGGGCCTTCTTCCTCTCTATGGGTGATGAGAAAAAACTCCTGCTGCAACTACATCGAATTGGATCTCATTCTCACAGTGGCAGTCAAAATAGAACAGTAAACAAACTATTCACAAGGCTCAGGGGCTAAGATAAAACAGAAACCAAAGAAAAACACAGCAATTGATCTGTTTCTAAACTATTAAAACTCCTCCATACAAAATCTCCCTCCCCAGCATCTTAAGATGCTCTGATACCAACTAATGCAGATTATCCTCAGACCCTGCAGATATCACACACCCTCTGTATACAGAGGAATAATACAACAGAAAAATAAAACCAAAATGCTAAGTCAACACCACATCGAACAGAGAAAGAATAACATGTTAAGGAAAATGCTCAGCGTAACTCCAACAGAAAATACTACAATTCCATTCCATTCAGAAGTGTTAATGTTTACATAGTCTTGACTCCCAGAACTCTACTAAAAACTGCCTCTCCAAAAGCTACGATCCTCTATTTCTACTGCAGACTAGAGTCCTCTTCCTAATCCAACTCCACAAGCTAAAAAATAGCCACTTAACTGACAACTGGGGCTGTTTTGAAACAGTCAACAACAGTTCTAACAAATTACTAAATAAAGCAAAACAAACATCCCACAAATCTTGCAGGGAACTCCACTAACAGAACGTGAAGGAGTAAGTTTAGGGAAGATGCTCCGCATCAATTAAGGAAAAAATTTCTGACATATTAATTTATAAAATAGGTTGTCACTAGTTTTCGAACTCAATTAAGAAATTTTTTTCTTAACATATTAATTTATAGTCGTCACATGATCATAAAATGACCATCAGTGCCATTTACGAGGGACATACTGAGTTTCCAGAGTGGGTTTCCCTTGGAAGGACAGTCTATCTATCCTGATATAAGATTTCATATTACTAAAATGTTATTCATTTTGCACCATAATTATTATTATTAATGACCATTTGAATTTTCAGGTCTCTCACTATTTGTGAGACATTGTATAAAACTCTAAGCAATCTCTCTATTCTCTATTGGAAAAGCGTTAAAATCAAGACAAATTAAGAAAGACAGAACCTGATAGACATTGCTTGTATGTTAGTACTATTGCTGAACTTATGATTCCTATGCCAATTGACTAAAACACTGATATATGAACAACTAGCTGCTTACAATGTACGCATTAACATACATAACTCATAAAAATTGGGATCATAAGAGAGACAACTGTCAGAGGCTACTATATAAAACAATATGAAGATTATATATCTATATTTAGAATATATTCAATTTTTTCAATATACAATTCCAAAACTTTGAATACAGTATTGGGAGTTTAATCCCAAATATGGAGATTATATATCTATAATTTGAAAATAATTTGGAATATATTCAATTTCTTCAACATAAGTTCCAAAACTTTGAACACAGGATTGAGAGTTTAGATCCTTAGTATGAAGATTAGATATTTAGAATTTAAAAATAATTTGAAATATATTCAATTTCTTCAATATACAGTTCCAAAACTTTGAACAGAGCACTGGGAGTTTAGATCCCAAATTTTTTTTAAAAAAAAAAAAAACTATTTGGATCTGTTTGTCATTTTCATCATACACTCAAATTCAGTAAAATCAATTCTACCATCAGAATTTTTGTCAAATCTTGCTATCATTGTTTCACAATTCTTCAGGTCTTGCCCTTCTCTCTGTTTTAGGTTTAGGAGGACTTCTTGAAGTTCAGATGGTGTGATAAAACCATCACAATCTTTATCGAAAACAGAGAATGCTCCTCTTAACTCTCCTTCACGGGACACTTCCTGCAAGCTTTCTTCAGATTCAGCTTCCTCCCACAGACTCTGGCAAAGTTTGCAAAAATCATTAGAGCTCATATGGTCCTGTAAGCCCATCATGATCTTCATATCATCATCACAAAAGCACTGGAGCCCAAGCATTTCCAGCAGACCTAGTATGTCCTCTGCACTTAAACTGCCATCTTTGTTGCTGTCCAAGGCATGAAATATTCTAACAAGGTCCCGTGTTTGGATTTTATGCTGGAATTTTTCATTCTCAGAATCACTGCTCCTTTCATCATTCACACAAACAAAAGGTGGGTGGTGGCCATCTGGCAGGATCTCTGAATCTTTTTCATTGCTAAAGCCACAAAACTCTGTTTTTATCATCTGGATTGCACAAACATAAATACAAGCACAGTAGAATCGCAGAAGGCCACATATGGCTGAGAAGACAGTACTTTCCAAACATATAGACATGAAAGAAGCATGAAAACCTACACAGTTTCTGATGATATTAAACACCATCTTGAGGGCCATATGAAAAGGATTGAATTGAATGAAAACCGGAAATTCTTGCAACCAAATTCACAAAAAAAAGGCTTGGGAGCTACTTCTGCTCTGCAGAATTGTGGTTAATGCAATCTACAATTCCTCGTTATAAAGTCTTTTGATTGACTGTTTGGAGTTTCCTTGAAGTAGGCCGGAAACACCCAGTTGGTATCTGTGTGTTTCCTTATAAGGATCGATTAAGAAGGTGGAGGGAAGGTCGCTGGAAGGATTATTATCGCCGGCCTTTTATTTGGAATTGTTTTTGGCTGTCCTTGTCAGACCTTAAGAGGACGGCCTAAATTTGACGATGACTGTCAAAGTAAATTTTTCAGAACGAAGTTGTCAATCAAATATAGACTAAATATATATATATAAATATTCATATAGAAATTTTGATGGACTGTCTGAAATCTCCCCTTTTAAATAATACAGTCTTCTTAAAATTGTAATTATATTTTACAATGAAAATGACTAAATATGGTCATACAACCATCAAATATAGGCCTTGTAGTTGAGAGAATTGTTTTTCTCTCCTTATAATTGAAGGAAAGAACCACACAAATTTAAACAGAAATAAAAATGAAATAGAGAAGATGGGATTTGAAGGGCCTAAATTTGATGGTTGTGTGGCCACATTTTTGCCATAAATTATAATCCAAAATTTTTAAGATTGTATGAGGATAGATTTTTGGCAACTGTCTTAGGATAATTTTGTATAATAGAGAGTAACTATGAAAGATAACTATCACAAAATAATTGCTTGGTAAGTAAGGTTGATTGTTAAATTTAGCGTCTAAATTTGTGGGTATTACTATTTTAAAATGGAGTGATGTCTTGGATTTCACATCATGTGGCTTATTTTTTAATTTGTATGCACTAAGTTCAGTTTGAAGAAATTGTATTGTATTAAGCTAGGCAAGACTTGAACTACCACCTTGTGGTTTAAAACTCACAACCATTTATTGCATTTACTAAATATTTGTAAACAACTAGGTCAAAATTTTGAACTTCCTCATAGATTTTGACAAGCTTCATGTAATTTTAGAGTGTTGGGCACTTTTCCCACCAGAAAGTTAGTCTAAGTGCACGAGATCATGACATCCTTGAGCATGCCTTATTAAACTCCACACTTCCATGCCGGCATATCACTCAAGGTAGTTAACTTGAGAGCTCACTTGAGGCACGAAATTCGACCGGTCCATGTTGGTTTCGATGTGTCACAATGGTTTTAAGGAATGCTCAAGAACTCAAATCAAACATATAACCATACCAATGAAGAGAGAGACATAATAAGCTTAAAAGACATATTGACATAATCAAAACATCAACCATTCATTATATTCATTCAAATTGGTCATAACATTGGTTTCATGCTCTATTCTGCAAAAAATTCTCCTCAGCAACAAAAGTAACAATATTTATCTAACCATTACATCAAAACTCTCTATTAGTAACAACTAAAAGTGGCAAATTCATAACTAGTCACCCCTTTCCCAAACCCAAAAGAGAGGTATATATAGTAGTGGGGCATTGCCTCTCACTAATTATACTTGCTAACAATCCTCTTAACTTCCCCAAGTTTATCATTGTCATGAGTGCCTAGAAAATCACTCATGATATCCTATAGTTGCACTCCATGCTTCATTTTCCTAGCACCCCCTAGATCCATGGGAACCTCTTCCTGACATTGGTAATGGTCTTTTGCTTGCACTCCTAGATTCACACCTCCTTTGTCTGCTTCTTGCTCATCTTTGTTATGAGCGGGTCTTTTGTTGATTATTGTCTGGGTCTTATGCGCCAAGTGTAAGAAGGGTTTTCTTTATCTCATGACATCTATGAGGTCCTTCATTGGTTCATTTCATGCCTTTGGATTCTTCAAAACTAGTACCATGTTGCACACTCTTGTCAAAACTTAGGTTTTTTAACAAAATTGGGCTACTAGCCAAAGTTGTACCTTAACCAAAATTGGGATGAACATTACCCAATACTAATTTGGTTGACTATCCTTGGTTAACTCTTCTCGGCTTTTGCAAGAAGCTCAGGAATCTCTACGCAACAATGTTTAAGAATGCCTCCCATTTCAAAATAGTTGGTTGAATGATGCCAATGATTTCACCTATTCTAGCACTCAAGTCTTCTAACTTTTTCAAATCCCCTTCTAACTCAGAGGTAAGCTCCTTTAGTTCTTCAACATTGTTTTCTTCATACTTGCACTTATCTCCTTAAGTTGTCCCTCCTCATCTAGGATTTGATTCTAAATTTCCCCAAACTACTATTCAATTTTTATCTTTCATGGCAATGATAGCCTTCCCCCTATCTTCCACATCCTTCAAAATCTTTGAATGAGTTGCCTTATCCTTGATAGTATTTACTATCATTTTTAAGGAATGCTTCTTCTGGACGTCTTCTAGGAGGTGCATGGAAATGAAAGCTTCCTACTGAGGAAAAACCCAAAAATGCTTCTTTTTTCACGGTGACCTTTTCATCAATATGTTTTATAAGGTTCATGTATGCACAACAAGTTATCCCTTGAGTCATTCCTTGGCTACCACCCCCTTTACTTGTTCTTCCTCTATGTGCTCTGTCTCCTTGCTTCCATCATCCTTCCTTTCTTTCAACATTGAATCAACCAAGACTTCAAGCTTTTGCATTCCCCTTGATTGGTTGAGTACCACTCCATCTAAAACCTTAGGATCTTCTTGTATGATGTGGTGAAAAAGGTGTACGGATTTTAAACCTATTTCCATCTTTTGGTGCTTAGCATCAATACCCCTCTCCTCAATTTCTTCCTTCTTGTCTTTGAGTCACTTATTCTCCTCCCTGAGTTGTTTGTTCTCTAGCTCTAGCTGTTTGATCTTTATCTTTAGTTCTTTTACTTTTTCTAAGATTTGTCACACAACATAATTGTTAGTGAGATTTTGCTTGGCCACCTCTACAGTTATTTTCATCAAGGCATTCTTGGCTTGAGTATTGCTTAGGCATGAAGGGTCAAGTAAATCAAAATCCTTCTAGCAAGCTAGCCCATCACACGGTTGAAGAAGAAAGTCCAATGGAATCTTGTATGTGGCTCATCAACATAGGAATCTAAAGCAAAAGATAATTCTTAGTAAGTCCTAGGTAGGGTGCTCTCTTGATCAATTAGGTCCCATAAATACAACTCCTCGATAGGGATGCCATACTGATAATGAGCATGCAAAACTAAGTTTTCATAACCATATAGCTTCTTTAGGACATGTCCCCTTGGCCTATACTTGCTATCTTTCTCTCATTCCCTTGTCTCTTCCTTGCTTAAAACAAACCTATCTTCCTTTGGAGACTGGGATTCTTCTTCCTTCTGCCTAGGGGATCCATCTCCCTCCCCTTCAACTTTATCTTCTTCTTCTCTTTCTTTGTTTCCTTCAGTTTCTTCTATTTCTATCTTAGGGTGCTCCTTTGCAAGCTCATGATCTTCATCATGCTCAAGGGTCGGATTGGTGGTTTCCGGCCTCTTCTCTTCTTCTTCTTCTAAACCCTTCTAGAATCTTGCACATTCTCAATGATTTGCTCCATATCTACATCAAGACCTAATTTTGGTGGATCAAAGGTGTCATGAGTGCGCAACTGAACCACTTCTTGTTCCTCTTGGCGTTTAGAGTTCTTCCTTCTCCATCCAATGCCTTCTACGATATTTCAACTGATCTTTGCACTTTCTTCCTTCTTCTTGGCCCTCTTCCTCATTTAACCCTTCTTCCTTTGATTCCTTGATAACTAAGCACACATTCCCTTCTTGTGGTCTCTTCTTTGACCATTTTTAATTGATTGTCATTTGCACCAGAGTGCTTAAAAACCTCAATCTCATCCTCCTGCTTGCCACTCTCGTCTTTCCTCTTTGGCTTGAGATAGTAGACTAACTTATGCACAATGTTGTTCACTGCAATGGTTATCTATGGATCTAACTAAGTCACATTTGATTCAAATTGCTCCACATAGGATCTTTTTCTAGGGTAGACATATGTAGTGCAAGGTAAATGGGCGTCCACATCTACATGTTCAACATCAATTTTTTTATCTCTTCAACATTCAAAATCTAGTTTATGATATCTACAAAATAGCTGATTGTAAACCCATAAGACAGTTTTACCCATGGTGACATGTTACCATCCTTCAAATGATTTTTTTCCAAAGAGTAGTGTTGCATAATAGCAAATTCTTCTTGGCTTGCAACTAAGCTAGGAAGGACTCTAGGGATGTGCCACTCATTCTCAAAGATTGTCTTCAAGTGCTCGAACCAATTGTCTAACCTAGTCTTGTACTTGCTTGTGATGATGCATGGGCATTTGAAATCCTAAAACCTCTTTTCTGGGGACTTGTCTTCTATAAGAAAACACCATCTCACCATTTATTCTCCCTTGGGCACTCTAATCTCACAGAAGACTATAAGAAGCAAAATTGTTCCCCATATGAATTTGCCCCCAGTCTTATGCATTATTGCGACATCTTCTATGATGTTTTCGGCAATGTACTATGATTTGTTCAATTTAACCCTTTTGGCCATTTGCCCTACAATGTGAAGGAATTTCCTAATGATCTCCCCCCATTGTTCAAAACCTACCAATTTGCAACTTACTAATTGCATGGCTACCCTTGTTGTTGAGTCCTTAATGTTCAAAATTAGAAACATTTGCCCTTCCTTCTTGTATTTGAGATCGACAACAATTTTTTTTATGGCCTCCTCATCCTCAAGCACCAACGCCATATCTTCACCAGCACATAGCAATCTTGTTACATGGATAATGAACATCAAAGTAAGCCTTATCATGTTCCCTACAAAATAGAAATATCTTTCATGGATGCATGAGAGAAGGAATTTTACCAAATCCTGTGGCCTCCCAAAATACTTAAGCCTTATCATGTTCCCTACAAAATAGAAATATCCTTCATGGATGCATGAGAGAAGGAATTTTACCAAATCCTATGGCCTCCCAAAATAAAGAATTCAAAGATTTGGAGAACTCTTATGACCTAAATATTACACTTGATAATATCGTCGAAGATGACTCCTCCTCTAGGCATCTTTTTGTTGGTTTGTTACATGTAGTCCTTTATTAAATTTGATTCATGACCTAGCCCATGATGGTTGAACTCAGAGATCTTGCAATTAGTGATGGAAGAGGTCCATTCTTCTCCTTGTAGCACTATGTCTAGGTACTATATCTCTACAAAGATGTTATCAAATGGCACATGGGTCTTTGTTGCCTTCTTAACCTTCTCACTAAGTGTCATTGGCTTCTATCCCTTCCTACACATGCTCGCTCCACTTCTTTCCTCTCCACCGCCTATTTCTTCTATGATTATCTTTCCATTGACTTCCTCCTCATTCATGATAAAAACATGTTTTTTTTGCATAGAGTCCACCATGGATATGTTTGTGTTCTTTCTCCTATAAATCTTATGTCTTTCCTCTTGTTGGTAAAGACATGGGTGGTTTATCAACCTGAACCTTCTCATTTTATTAATGGTCAAGCTTAACCCCAACATTAGTGGTGGTTAAGCTCTTCTGTTACCTACAACTCAAAATATTTAGGTCTTGGATTTATCCCTATGGGTCATTTTTTCAATGCTTCAAGCTCGCGAGGTCATTAATGGCCATCAACTCTTCTTTGCTCTTGCTCTGTAGTTTTCTTCTTCATCTCAAAATTCTTTCAGTGTTCTACAAATTCTCCTTAACCCTTATTTATGATCTTTCAATGCTTGGCTCACTTTACCCACTCGCCTTTATTTTGAAAGTTTGCATGCTTTAACTTTCTTTTCACCATAAAAACCCATTATCACTGAATTTGCATTAACTACCTCCACTACCACCACTTTGCATTTAGAACTCCAATTATTTTAATCTAAATTTAAAACCCACTCGACATAACTTTTTTCCAACTGTAATTTTCAAACAACTAGGGGGGTTAGATAGTCATAATGTAACCTTTTGGTGTCATCACCCTCTTCTTTGCTTGGCATGGTTCTAAGTGCAACCCTATGTAAGTTACAACCTTTTCTCCCTTCATGTTTTCCTTCCTACATTCTTGGGTCATGCACTTCCCTTAGCATGGCCTATTCCACTGCTTTCCTCACGTGCTTCCTTGCCCCATTGATTTTGCATATGCCTTGTGTATGTTGCAAGTATGGGCCTAACCGGTGTTGTCATTGATGTCAACATACTCCTACTGCATTGATGATAAGGATTGGATGAGCTATGTGCTGAGGATATTGAGAAAATTAGTCCTAATCAGGAATAGAGAGGAACAATGGAGATAGTGAGGTAAAGATCCCAGCTAAGATGAAGATAAGAGGATGCGCTTCAAAGGGTTTGCAGATATGTGTCTTAATATGATCCAGTAAAGATTTCAGAGGTCTGCATGAAGATCTGAAGAAGTTATGGCCGCTTAAGTAAAACCGGTTCTGGCAGGTGTTCAGAGGTGACAGAGTGACACAGATAGGTCCGATAAGATCTGAAAGTGCAATATCTTGTAAGATAATGTAACCTTTTGGTGTCATCACCCTCTTCTTTGCTTGGCATGGTTCTAAGTGCAACCCTATGTAAGTTCTAACCTTTTCTCCCTTCATGTTTTCCTTCCTACATTCTTGGGTCATGCACTTCCCTTAGCGTGGCCTATTCCACTGCTTTCCTCATGTGCTTCCTTGCCCCGTTGATTTTGCATATGCCTTGTGTATGGGCCCTATGTTCTTTAGTGCTCAATTTTGGTGTGCATTCTTATACATTGCATAATCTTATTTGTAGACTTCACTCCTACCTATAACAAATCTGGCATTTGGTCCTCCAACGTATAAAGACAAAAATATAAATGTTTAATTTTAACAAGAAAAGAAAACTTTTTAGGAAAGTAAGATACATGAGTCAAAGAAGAAACTCTTGTTTGTAGAATTTTTTGTTTAACAGAACCATTACAAAGGCATGCACATGGATTTAGAAAAAAATTCATAGAACCAAATCTTAACCTTCTACCCAAAAATTTCTTAGGTTAACTCTAAATTGAAGCCATGTGGTATATTGGTGCCATTAACCCTAGGACTTAAGCGTATGGCGTAAAGTGGTAGATAGTACCCCTTCACTCAATTCACCTGGCTAGAATTATGTGACAACATAAATATCCTTGTGGTTATCTGAATTCAACACAAACCTACCTAAACAACTCCAACATTACCCAAACAAAATATCCTAATTAGTACATTGGCACTTGCCTTCTTCATTTGCTTACAAACTATAACTAAAGATCATATAATTTCAAATGACTCTCATTGAACTGCCCGGGGAGCAAATATCCTTTCAAAGTTTTGAGCTTATAGGCGCATGATGGTAAAATGTCAAGGACCACATATGGTCCTAACTGGTGTGTTTGAAGTTTACCCAAATGGTGGGTGTATTTAGGGTCATATAACAACACTAAGGCATCAATTTAGAAGACTATGTTCTTAATGTGGCAATCATGCTACACCTTTTATCATGCTTTCTTGACATTTTTGCTCTAGCATGTGATGGCATGTCACTCATCAAGTTTTAGCAAAGCATCAAGTCTGGAGGTGAGAGATTCCCCATCATCTAGACATACAACTTGTGCTTTGCATAAGGATGGGATCATAAACTTGACTGGTAGGACATCCTTTGCACTGAACACAAGTTGGAATGGTGTAGCTTTGTTGAGGCACTTGTACATGGTCTAATATGCTCATGTAGGACCATTGAAACCTTATCATCCCAATTGTGCTTGGCTATATCACAGATCTTTGTCAAGGTGTGACTAAGGATTTTGTTGAAGGCCTCCACTGTGCCATTGCATTAAGGGTGATATGAGGTTGTTTATGGTGGGAAACCATAAACTCAGATAATAAGATGCACATAGTCTCATTCAGAAAATGGGTGCCTCTACCCACTTGTCAAACTTAGCGGGCATCCATACTGACTAAGAATATTTCCCCATAGGAATCTTGTGACCATGGTAATAGCACAATCTCATGTGGGTGCAACTTCAACCCAACAAGTTAAGTAGTATGTGGTAGTGATGGTATACCATGCACCTATTCTTCATGTTGTAGGAGAAATAGGCCCTACAAAATCAATCACCAATTTCTCAGAAGGTTCCTAAGACATGATGAGGTGCAATGGCATTTCATCTCATTTATTTGGCTTTCCCATGCACTAGCAATGGCTGTACTACTAGCATACACCTTTGCATCCTTAAAAATTTTGGGCCACCAAAATTTAGCTAATAATAGCTTATGCATTATCACCTCCTCAGTGTAATGGCCTTCAACAATGTTGCCATGCATTTCTTGTATAATAACCTGTCGTTCATGCTACAATACACAACATCACAAAATCTCATCCTGACAAAGTTTGTAAAGGTCACCTTGAATGAGTTGGTATAGGGTAGCATGGACTGTAAGTTGTTTTCTCTTGACTTATTTCATTTTTGTCGATGTGTGTCTAAATGACAAAAAGAGGGCTATGTTTGCCAACACATCAGACACTTGTTGGTTCCAAAATAAATGTGCATCAGGCATTCTTTCATCCATGTCGTATGCTTCATTGCTCATGGTTATGTACGACAGATCATCATGTCTTGAATTATTCTTCCTAAGTTTGATAATGATCAAGAATTGGAATTATTGAAACAAAACCACCCATCAACATATCCTTTCGTGAAGTATAGCTTTGTTAACCAGATATTTTAATGCCATGTGATCTATGAAGAACATGAAAGGAGTGGCTGATAGCTATTGGCATAACTTCTAGAGTGTGTAGACCATGGAGTGTTCTTCACATTTGGTTGTGGTGTAGTTACACTCCCCTAAGGTCAATTTCCTACTGGCAAAGTAGATAGGGTAATATATTGAATCACTTTCTGGTTGCGCAAATACTGCGCCAATGGTAGTTTTTGATGCATCAACATGAACATGGAATGGTGTTGTGTAATTTGGAAACTACAATACTAGGGCGCTAGCCAGTGTCTCCTTTTAGCATCTCAAAAGTTTGTTTTTGAGATGATGTCCACTTGAATAAGCCTTGTTTCTCCAACAGTACTTCTAATGGTGCAATGATCTTGGCATTGGTGGTACCTACCTAGGTCTAGGGTTTTAAGTCAGTTCTGTAAGCATTCATCTTTATTTTCCCTTAAACCCTAAGTCCCAGAGTTGTATTTTACTTTATGTTATAATTTCCCATTAACTGTTTATCCTAGGTTACCGGTCACTTAAGTTATAACCTCGAGTCCTTGGAGTCATAGAGTGACTGGCCCTGATTCCTAATACTTACCTGTTATTACCTGTAAATGTCATATCCTTTGTAAAATATTAAGTCATAAGTCTTTATAGGGCTCAGAGGCACAACATGGCACGATATCGCGAGCCTGCATAGCAGCTAGAGGTGACGCCATGGTTCCACTACAGGGCTGCGAAATGCAAACAACCGTCGAAGACATCTGGGCTTACAGCCATAAGATCGAGGATTCTGAATCAATGAAGGAAGCACTGCTAGGTGTCAGCTTGAAAGGTAAGGCACAGGAAATGGAAGATCTAACGGTAGCACAGAGGCACAGAGGAATCTTGTCAAGGGCAAAGATTCACCACGCAATCGCGAGATTGTGACACGTGGCCAGCTCTCAAAGGTAGAATAAAGGATTGCATAAGGTAGGATATGTGGAGGCTTTAGTGCACTCACGCAGAGCCAAAAGGTGGTGGCCTACTTCCCATCGCGCTACTGTGAAATGAAGCCAGCTGTCCACATCAGACAAAAGGTAGAAGAGTCAATAGGAAAAGTGCATTCGATATGGAGTTATTTCATTAGCTAATGGCTTTTCAATCAAATAGCTTAGATTTTCAAATATGGTGGGCAACTTATGACCGTCGATCTCACAGAAAGAAGCTCAAATCAACGGGTGAAATTTGAACCTACTGCAATAAACATTGGAAGTCACTCTAAAACACAAATTGAAATAAAGGCCGAAGTGACGTGGATTGATGCAACTAGCCCTAAATTGAAAGCTTCTTTAAGGGTGAAAAAGAGGGTTTTCATATCATTTTTACGGGCATGAAAAGAGTTCTGGCACACAACGAAGATTGAATGAGCAAATACAGAGATCCTAAAGCATCTACAGAGAAAGAAAACTAGTAAGTTGCTTCGACTCATTTTGCCTGTTCCAAATTGAATTATCATTCTGTGAATAGTTTTGAGCATCAATAGAAAAAGAAAAACCCTAGTCTATGCAAACAAATTTCAAAATGAGTCAAGTGAGCCAAGCCTCTTCCTCAAAAAGGAGTTTAGATGAAGACTTAATGGTCCAACTCCCTGGGTCTTCACGGAGGCCTGTGAATGTGCAAGGTCCCAATGGGTAGAATGACAAACTTTTGGACCTGTGCAATGATTGTCGGGATGCCTAGTTGCATGTGCCAGGATGGATTTTGTTCAAACACTGGTATAACAAAAGGGAATACAAGGCCCTAGTCTGCAATGCCTAGAACTTAGACTTGGCCAAATTAATATGCCCTAATGTGTTTCCAAATCTAGATTTTGTGAGGGCGGTCACACAGAGATACGATCCTGCGTCTAGAGCAGTATTGGTAGGAATAATATTGTCATAATCAAAACCACAAAAGCCTACATCTCAAGTGTGTTTGGCTTAAACCTTGCCACCAACAAGCAAATTAATCTTGGTGCTCTGAAGGAAGAATATAAGAGAGTTAAGCATGGATATAGAGCCTTTAAGTTGCCCAAGCATAGACCAAAGGGCATTGATTGAAAATTGGTGAAGATATCAGACCAAGAGGAGGAACCATTTGATGTGTCATAGTTCATGCATTACTTTGTGAAGATATATCATACTCTGTGCCAGGTATTAGGAAGAGATGCACTGGATAAAATGCCAATTTCCTTGATGATGATGGCAGTAAACATATAGGATATCTCAACTACAGAGCTTTTTGACTATGCAATGTTTATAGCTGATAAAATGCACAAACAATTGACTGAAATTAAGAACAAGCTATATACTATAGATGCAAAAGTGGAGTTAACGTGGTATTCAATGATGTGCCACATGATCTTGTATGCTAGATTAGGATTGTGGCATAAAGACTTGCATGTTAAGGAGAAAGATCCAACTTGTAACTTGCTCCCTGTACAGATGTGGACTTGCATGATGGATATGCATTGTACAGATGTAGATTATATTATTTTTGAGGAGCATTTTCTCAGAAGGATGTTAGGATTCCTGGAGCCTAAAGGTGAAAGGATGCACCCTGATGTACTTGATTTATTGAGACCTTTGGACGGGACCCTAGAGTTGGGAATTCAGCACAACTGGGGAGATTGGTTCTTGCATACTAATACCACCTGCATCAGAGTCTATGGGAGCAAGGTTACCCCATATATCTTGCCAAAATATGTGCCTAGGAGAATAACATTTTTGGAGATAATCAGACTGATGAATGAGTTTGATAAGGAACATTTGAGACTGCACAAGAAAGGCTCTTTCTTTCCTACCTCCATTAAGTTTTGTGATTTTCTGATTGCTAATAAGGATGGCCTGGATCAAATTGATTCAGTACTGATGGTTTACATAATGGGGTTTGAGTAGCCAAGGGTATTTGACCCTGAGGGATTCATAAATAAGGTGAGACTTGGCATTAGAAGACCTCAGTTCACCCACCAAGTTTTATTTGATGAAGATACAGTGAGAAATTGTGCCACAATGGGAGAAGTACTTTTTTGAGGAAAAAGTGGGAGACAATAAGGAGGGAGAAAGGATGAGAAAGAATCTATACTCTACATATCTAGGAGCATTTGCAGAAGAGAATGATCCAATAGCAAGTGTAGAGGAAAACTAATGTGTTGCAGACTTAACATAATTTAGGGGTAAACCTATCTAAACAGTCCACTCTATCATTGTACTTCTTACATTAAATTATCAACCAAGGAGCATAAGCTTATGATGGCACTGCACTGTATGTACCTTTAGGTCTCATATTCTTTCTAAACTATCTTATCTAAACCTACTTACTTTACTGGAATTCACAGAAATGCAAAAATAGTAAAAACGGTTATAGAATCTAATGGCTACGGGTACCTTCAGCATAAGCTGTAGATAACTGTTAACAACAGAAAATTATAGAACTAATCCAAAACATTCAAAATGGTAAGAGAGCTAATGCTAACCTCTAGAGGACTTAAAGTAGACAAAGCATGCATTTTTTCATGAACCATACTACTGTAATTTGATAATCAAAGCATTCTAATTGACTCGTAATGTATTTATAAGCTAATGGAAAATAGATTTAATAAGAATGCAAAAAGGAATGAGAAAATAAATGAAGTGAGGATCAGTACCTTGAGTGGCTAACTTAGGGGACTGACTCACTTAACTGGAAATCAAATCTAATTTAGATTCTCACTCATCCTCATAACACATAGTTCCATTCATTTCATATCATAAACAAAATCTCTTTTAGATTGTATTCAATAATGACATTCTTTAAAACATGTCTGGATCTTCCAATAGAAAAAAATAGAGCAACAACCAAGTTATTGGAAAATAAAGTAACTAACTTGACATCAAACTCATCCCTCCTAACTTATACAGAAATGGGAGAGTTCAATGCAACTACCAACTAACTTCAATCAATCCATTCCTAGATACTAGGATACAAGTTTTAAGATCGATTTATTAATCTAACTGAACAGAGGAAGGAGAGTCCTATTCAAACAAGAACTCTTATGCAACAGTTCGCATGAAGAACACACATAAGCTACGTTTGAAACAAGTCTACTTCTTCTACATTTATTCTAGTCCATGATAGTTCACATTCATCCTCCAGTTGCCTGCACTTTTGGCATCCTAACTTCACTTCCTTTAATTCTCCTGTCCTGCAACTATGCTCATTTCCATGATGCCACGTTCTTGCTGCACAGGGGTTAATTCACAAAACATATGCACACAAATAACCTTCATAATTAAACCATAGGATTCCATCTATATTGCATGCATACTCATATTTAAATCATTCAATTGATAATATCATCACCATATTCCATATTAATAATATAGATTCAAGGTCTTGCAAAGTATATAAAAAGATAGCATATAATGATGGTGATGTTGGTAAAGTTTCTCGAGGATCATATGGAAAAGTTCTAAAAACATATAAAAACAACATAAAAAGAGGTCAATATGTCAACCCATCATTCCCCCCAACTTAGCCTTTTGCTTTCCCTCAAGCAAAGTCACTGAACTAATTATCTAGGGAAGAAGATTGTAGTGCAAAGTAATCTGCCTCAGGTCCATTATTTCTCTGACTCCCTCTCCATGCTTAAGATAAAAACCATTGTAACAAGCAAGCCTATCCAACTTGACTGATTCTGCATTCCTAGATTCGTCACCCTTTTCTCCTGTCCAGTGTGGTACTGGATAAAGGAGAATAGGAGGATGAAAAGTAAGTCGCAGCCATCCCACTCTTGTTTGTTCTGAAATCTGGATGTACTTGTGCAGTCTCTCAAACATGTTCATTAAATTATGGAAAGAGTGAGGCTCTTTCCTCTGCAGTGCTGGAGTCAGACTATTCCATCTATCTTGCACATACCTTAGACAATTTTGAAGCATAGGACCTACTAACTACTATATCATCCTGTGATCTTGTAGTCTCAAATCCATAATTATTTTTCTTGGACCTTTGTGTGACAGGATTGTTAACCATTGAGTAAGGATTACATCCAGATTCAGTGCTTCCCTTTTGACCTCCAGTGCCACTATTTTCTCTTGTTCCTCATACTTATCCATCAATTCCCCTCTGAGCTTCTCATTCTTGAGATATAATAATAGTGCCCTAACCTGCAAATCCCCAACATAAATTGAAGGGTTCCATTCTGTATCCTCTTCCATTAAGTAGTTATGCAAACAATATTCACACAATTGGTCTTGCTCCTCTAAACTGACTTCTTTAAAATAACTGCAAAAAAATATGCCTTGAATGTAAAGCAGGCTGATTATTAATGAACCTATTAAACTAGAAACTAAGAAACTTTTCTTTCAGGAACAATGCATATACCCTAGGTGGAGGTCTACACCCAATGATCTGTATGGCTTTGTCAATTACCTCTGTCAGCTTATCCTCCAACCATTTTATCACCAAATTCTTATTTTCTATTGATGCATTGAGATTTTGTTTTTCCTTCTCCCAGTTTTCCTTTTCTTGTTTGGATTTGTGAGTGAGTTTCATTAATTCAAAACCCAAAGACAAAGTGGTGTGGTATACTGGAGTCCTTGTTACAGGAGGTTGTGGAGTGAGTACTTCATTTTCTTTAGTTTTTATTTTACTCATAGCCATCTGTGCTAATAGATCCAAATTGGTTCCATGGCCATAAGTTTGAATTTTCTCCTCCAACTCTTGTATTCTTTTCTCCTTTTCTTTGTCCTTCTCTTCATATCCTTTCACCTGCTCTTCCAATTGTTTTATCCTATCAAGAGCTTCTTGAAGTTATTTTCTCATGTTTCTATCTTCCAACAATTCTTTTTCCTTCGAAAAATTTAGACCTGCATCATCATTATCCCCGATAATATCAAAAATTTCCATAGTAGAACTACCAAGAATTGACTTTCCCATTTTCTTTGCAATAAACATATCCTCCGAATCAGAATCAGAAGATGAATAAACATACCTTCTCTTTTTAGTAGACACATTAACATTTCACAAGCATCTGCGGAGACATCTTCAGGGGCAATTCCTCCTTTATCTGAATCTGAATTCACTGGTGTTGGATCATGATGTTGTTGTCCTTCACCTTTTTCATGCCCCTGTTCCTCAAATATTCTTTCCTTCACACTCTACCTTTTCAACCTTCCTGAGTGCCTGGGAGTAGCAGTCTCCTGTTTGACTTCATTTTTCCTTTTCTTTTTACTCCTCTTTTTCTTCTTTTCCCCTGCATCTTCTCCCTTCACAGTGTTTTTATGCTTCTCAACACTTTTCTTGTTTCTCTTTTTCTTAACAGGCGTTGAATCAGTGCCTCTCATAGGTTTAAGGTTAGAAGATGAGGGTTCCCCTACTGCCACTGGCCTATCCTCTGGAGTGTTTTTCTCTTGTGGCCCCTCTTGCTCAGGCTCAATCTCAGGTTCAGGCTCATGTTGGGGTTCCTCTGCTTCAAGTTCTTCCAAAAATGTTGTGATATCTACACATTGTTTAAAAGCCTCCCAATTAACCTGTGGGTGTTGAATTCTCAGGCTTCTCTTTATCAATAAGGCTATTAAACAATGATGGGATAATGTGGTGTCCACTTGCTTTTTCTAATATTCAAATGCCATCCTTTTCAACATATTATATAGGAAATTTGGAACGTTGACTAGATTATCATGGCGTAGATGATTAAGCAACTTAAAATGCACTGTATACAACAAATTATGCCGGCCATCACAGGTAATGTATTTAATGATATATGAAGCACATTTTACCCAAAAAAATGGAACAAACAATCTCTTTGTACCTTGTGTTGTCGAGTCCAAGTTCTCTCCTTGCTCGCAGAATTCTTCTCTTACTGCAACTGCATCAACACAAGCTGGATATTCGGACCCTGTGCGTGGTAATCCTATAACTTGGCCAATGGCCATCTCAGAAGCATCTACAACCAATCCCCTTACCATTACCTCATCATACTACAATGTAGCTGCAAACTCCTTCGACATTTCATTATCATATTCTGTTAACTTCAAAAAGTAGTCCAGCCATCCTACTCTGGTGAAGAGTGGTAGTACCAACACATCCTCTAATATTTCCTTATGTGCAGATGGCTCTCATCATACCGCATCACCCCCCATTAGCTCTGTGTTCTGCAACCCCTTGAAGTGTCAATTTCTACTAAACTCCAATTCCACCACCTTGAAGAGAACCAATCTACAGTTTACTGCCCTTTCCTATTCTTTCCACTATAACTTCCTTAGGGTAACAAGTTCATATTCATATTTTGGGTGAAACAGGGGAGGTTTACTATCTTTTAGAAACTGGCATAGAATGTTCTATCTGGTATCTCTAAAGACAAAGATGGTAAAAATGAAAAAATTAAACCCCTCCCCCCAACTAATGTGTGAAGTGACCTCACTTCACATGGCAATTGATATGAAAGGAAGAGTATTTATTAACTGGAATGGTGAAAAATAATTTAGCATGCATGAAATAAATAAAAAGTAATAATGAATTTAGAAAGAAAGCTAAGTTAATCATTGAAAGTTACCTTATGTACACACGTTATGGAAATAAATGATCAGCATACCTTGGAATTTAAGAACACGTACTTGGCATTTTATTTGATATGAGAAAGATGACATGCATGCGGGTGAATGGTAAGAGGACAAGTATAGTGGAATGGATGTGAGGTGATAGCTCGCAATGCGGGAATGAACAACTCATGAGTTTGAGTTGACACTTTTTGCAGTGGCAATTGATTTATTTCAAAATGAATGAAGCAATGTTTAGAAGATATGGAATGAGCAGGAAAATGGTGTACTGGTCACCAAAGTAGTGAATACATATACAGACATTTAGTTGCTACGGGTACCTCTAGCACAGGTCTCGACTAAATAATTACATATGCAATATGTCAGGTCCCAATCTGAGAGTGAAAAATAGGTCCCTTTGAAGTTAACTGTGGTTACCATGGATAGTGTGTTGTGTGTGCATGTGAATTATAAAGCAAGAAAAATTAAGTCTTAGTGACAAGGGTTGAGTCATGCAACTCAACCTCTACATCACTAGACAGGATTGGTGGATCATCTTCTGATGGTGTATCAGTTTGTGTCACAAAACCTTCATCAGGAGTGCCATGAGTACCATACTAAGTGGCTAGAGAAACAAGAAAATCATCCTTCTGAAGTGGTTTCTTATATAGTTTCAGCATGTGTCCATTTACTAGCAATGAAAATTAGACCTCATGAATGGTTTGTAATTGGATTGCACCATTAGGGAATACTTGTTTAATCTCATATGGCCCCAACCACTGAGATTGAAGCTTGCCCTTGAAATCCTTGTAACTGGAATCATAAAGAAGGGCCCAATCACCAACAGTGAATTCTTTAGTCTTGATATACTTGTCATGCTAGTTAATTCTTTATTTCTGTATAACCTCTGTGTGGTGGATGGCTTCTAATCTGATTTCATCAAGAGCATTCAAATGTTGTAGTTTATCCTTCTAAGGTTCTGTCAAATCCATCCCTAATTCCACTGCGGTTCTTAGGGTTTTGTATTCAAATTCTATAGGCAGGACTGTTGTCTTGCCATAAACCAATTCATAGGGAGTGAATCCTATAGTTGTCTTCCATGTAGTTCTATATGCCCAAACAACTTCTGGTAACCTGGAAACCCAATCTCTTTTGTGAAGATGTACTATTTTTGTCAATATATTCTCAATCTCTTTGTTTGTGACTTCAACCTGACCATTAGCCTGAGGATGGTAGGGAGTGGACTTCTTGTGTCTAATCTAATATTCCTCCACTAGTTTGGTGATTAAATCTGATGTGAATTGTGGGCATTGATCAGTCACTATCTCCCTAGGTACACCATATCTAGTGAATATTTCCTCATACAAAATTTTTGCCACATTGCCATCTCTAGCAAACTGCAAGGCTTTAACTTCCACCCATTTGGTTAAGTAATCAATACATACCAGTATATATTCCTTGTTGTTTTAAGTAGGAGAGATAGGACCAACAAAATCCAGCCCCCACTTATCAAAAGGGGCTAATGCTATTTGTGGCTGCAAAGGCATTTCATCACTTCTTGTAGGTTTCCCCATCCTTTGACACTGATCACAGCTTCTAGTATAATTGACAACATCTTTATGAAGTGTTGGCCATTAATATCCTGTTGTCAATATTTTGAAGGCTATCCTTTTGGCTGCTAAATGTCCACCAGAGGGTTCATCATGGCAGGCCTTCAATATATCAAACACCTCATCTTCTCTGATACATCTTCTCATAATGTTATTTGGACCAATGTAGAATAGGAATCTAGAAATCCAAGAATAAGGAAAACATTTGTGAACTAGCTACCTTTTCTCCCTTGGAGAAAAGTAACCTGGAATATGCTCTAAAACCAAATAATTAGCTATGTCTGCATACCATTGAGTGTGTATAGTTAGAGCAAATAGATGCTCATTAGGAAAAGAGTCATCAACCACTCCTTATGATGATTGTGTATGCAGTCTAGATAGAAAATCAGCAACTACATTAGCTTTTCCTGGTTTGTCAACAATTATTATGTCAAATTCTTGCAATAACAACAACCATCTTACAACTCTGCCACCCACTATTGGCTTATTCATCAAATATCTGATTGTTGTATGATCTGTATGTATGAACACTTTATAACCAGTAATGTAGTATCTAAATTTGTTAATGGCATAAACAACTACCAACATTTCCTTTTATGTCACAGTGTAGTTCAACTCACCTCCTTGTAGGTTTTTACTTACATAGTATATTGCATACTCTTTAGTTCCTTCTTGTTGGCCTAGGACTGCTCCAATGGCAAAGTGGATATGAAAAGGTAGTGTCCAATTTGGACCTCTGAGAACTGGATCTTGTGTCAAGAATGCTTTTAGCTTTTCAAAGGAATTCTGACAGTTTGGTGTCCATTCAAATTCACTATCCTTTGTCAACAGAGTAAACAGAGGTGCAACAATTTTGCTAAAATCTTGAATAAACCTCCTGTAATAACCTGCATGTCCAAGGAAGCTCCTTACATCCTTCTGTCTCTGTGGAATAGGCAGGGTAGATATAATTTCAATCTTCTTTGGGTTAACTTGTATACCTGCACTTGAGATAAAATATCCCAAGACTATACCCTATCTTATCATCATAAAACATTTTTCATTGCTCAAAGATAGATTGTGCTCTATGCATCTCTTTAAAACTTTCTCGAAGTTGTGTAAAGCTTCATCATATGTTTCACCATATGTGGTGAAGTCATCCATATAAATTTTCAGTTGTCATGGGAAAAATCAGAGAAAATACTGAGGACTACTCTTTGAAATGTGGCTGGAGTGTTGCACAAACCAAAAGGCAAAACAAAATATGCATAGGTCCCCCAAGGGTAGGTAAATGTTGTCTTATCTTGATCCTCTGGTGCAATCTTGATTTGGTTATAGCCACTAAAACCATCAAGAAATGAGAAATATTTCTTCCCTGCTAAAGAGTCAAGAACTTGATCAATAAAGGGCAATGGGAATTGATCCTTCCTGGTGGTAGCATTTAGTTCCCTGTAATCAACACAAACTCTCCATTTGCCACCTTTCTTGGGAACTATGACCAATGGTGAAACCCATTCACTGTCTGAAATTAGGTATATAAACCCTACATCTAAAAACTTTTGAAGTTCTGCTTTCACTATCTCTTTGAGAGCAGGGTTCGTGCGTCACTACTACTGTCTTATAGGTATGTGGCCATCATCAATGTAAATTTTATGCATACACAAAGCAGGATTTATGCCTTTCATATCACTATAATCCCATGCAAATGTTGTTGAGTGGGTTTGTAATACTGCCTGTAGGGATTGTTGCTGCTCATCGGTTAATGCATTATTAATAGTCAACATCTTTCCTGGCTTGATTTCTAATGGTTTAAAAATTTCTTGCACAGAGGACAAATCAAGGTTAGGTATTACTGGCAAGCATTGTTGGGGTAACAAAGTATGAAATATTTGAGATACCTCCTCTAAGGAACTAGTAGGTATTATGCTTCGTAAGGGATCTTGTAAGCAAGATAAACAGTCTTGCTACTACGAGTACCTTCCGTAGTCATTTTGTACAATGTGAGCGATCAACTCATCTTCATCCTGAATATCCAATAAAGGGATGCGTTCAATAGTCATCAAGGTTTGTAGAGAGTAGTTGTCCTCATCTTCTAGGATAGGCCAAATGGTTTGCTCAAGCTCATGGTATGGTTGGGCTGGTGGATATAAAACCAATTTCTTGGTCACAGTCCCATTGGATATGATGTTACCTGACCTGCAACCTATAAAATGCATCTGTTGTGGCAAACCATGGTCTACCTAGTATAAGAGGATAACCAACAAGATTAACCTTGGGTTGTAGGACTATGAAACCAGTAGGGTATTCCCAAGAATCTAATGCAATTGCCAAATCTTCAATGACTCCTTCAGGTTTAACTGTAGACCTATCAGCTAATTGCAAGACTATCTGAATAGGCCTAAGGTTGTTCAACTGGAGTGTCTGCATTATCTCCTTAGTCATTACATTAATTACAGCACCTGAATCTATCAAAGTATTCTTAATAAGAGTCCCATTGATTTTGACATCCACTACTAGACTACCTGGATTTGTATATTTAGGAATAGTTATATTCCCCAACATTATGTCAGCAAGGTTACCCAAAATAAGATCTATCTTTGGGTCTATCCTCTTCCTCCCTACTGATGCAAAGCCAACACTCTGTCATACAAATTGATCGGCAAGAGGGTGGTCCATGTCTTGGTGATTTACTCCTATCGGCCAAACATTCCCCATCGGCCACCTTACCTTTTATCTTCCCGACGTTCAACTCTCCCTGATGTATGTCTTCAACTTTGTATCTGCCTAAAGATACATTCTTGATGTACATTTAGGATATACATTTGTGATATACAATCGCAATATACATTCAAACCACACTCGTCGCCGGGACTCTTTGCATCGGTCAACCCAAAGTCTTTCCTGCCGATACCCTAAGTATGTCTGATGACATGTACTTGTTGGTGTGACCTTCCTTGTCGGTGAGCACTTTGTATGTGCTCCCGATACACTGATAGAACAACTTGTATATACTTTCATTGACTTGCGATCACCGGTTTCCTTCACCATCGCTGCAGGTCACCTTTTGCATCTAACACAATGTATGTGCGCAATGTATATTCTCAATATACATTCGGAAGATACATTCGAAACATACATTCAGAATATGCATTCGAAACATGCATTCAGAATATGCATTCGGTGAGGTTGACCATTGACTTCCCTTGTATCATACAAAATGCACATTCACCACATACAACCGCAATATGCACTTGTGAGATACACACGAACATACAACTGCGAGATACACATGAAATGACCCCAACATACATTAGCGATATACACATAGAATGTATACTTGGTGAAACAACATGAATCTTCACCAATCTGAACCTCTGCAAACCCTGTAGCTTCACAGACCTGTTTCTCCAACAACCACACAGATCTTAGACTTTGCCAACCTAGCACATGAGGATGCTAGGATCTATCAGAGCATATTGCACGCGATCCTGCAAACACAATAACGAACTGTACAGCCATTCCACCGATTTCAAAGAAATCTAACTGGTGGAATGGATTAAGAATCCATCTCAGCAACAAAACAGTAAATCAATTGCACAAAGGGAAACTAATGAATTTGAATGACAGAAAGATACACAACACAGAACTCGTTTATTATGCTTTCCAGAAATGTACGCACAGATGCTCTGTTTCACAATTGCACAACTCAACTCTATCTGATCTCTCTACAATGATTACAATCAATCTGCTCTAGGCATTTATCTACTCACCATGAGTAGTACCAACTTGACTCCAAGCAGCTGGGAGACAACTGTCGAACAACCTTTGTGATTACAGATTTGACAAGTGTCCCTTGGGACTTACAAAATGAACCTAGATACAAACTACAATGACATGCATTGGTCAAACAGACCTTATTACATGAATGGTCTTTTAGGACCTTATTGGAAACAACAAAAATGAACATTAAACACAACATGAAATTGAATGCCTCATGGGGGCCACTGTGGATTAGGTGCTCCTGCACCATACTCCCCACCGAGAAAAGAACTCATGCCCCATGAGTTAATTCTTTGTCTTGATCCACCTTTATCCATTACTGCTTCATGTCTTCCCATGATCTCTGGACTGCAACCTGCTTCCATGGAATCAAAGACTCATGCCTAGTATTGTAGGCTCTAACACCTGCATTGTAAACCTTGGGTGATGCTTCTTGTACTGTTGCTATGGTAGAATATGTTGGCCTTTCAACTCTTGTTGGCTCTAGAGGACAAATAATGGTCCCTACTATGATAGCATCCTTATCTTTCCAACCAACTGGTGGCTGCTTGCAGACCTGCTCCTTGACCTTCTGCTGATCCATCTGATCTCCATCATTCAAAACTAAAATCACCTTCAAACTTTGATCCTTAACAACCCCACTGCTTGAGGTATCCTCAACTTTCTTTGTCTCTACTTCATTGATCTTCACAAACTCTTTCTTACCCATCAAGATGACCTTGGCTGCCTTCTTTGCTTCTGCATCCTCTTGCAATGGTGTCATCACAAAAGTTCTCCCATCCTTCTTGATGGTGTAGGTGTTAGCATATCCATCATACAATGCTTGCCTATCAAATTTCCATGGCCTACCTAAAAGTAGGTGACAACATTCCATGGGCAAAATGTCACATAAAACCCTATCCTGATATTCCCCAATCTGAAAATCAACATATGCTTGTTCATATACCAACAAGATGCTTTGTAAGGAGCTTGATGAGGAATCCTTTCTATGTTCAATTTATCCACCATTTCCTGAGATACCATATTGTCTGTTGAACTAGAATCTATTACTACCTTGCATATTTTACCTTTGCTTTTGCACTTGGTCTTGAAAAGTGCTCTCCTTTGTAGCATGTCCTTGGATGTCTTCAAGAGTGTTCTCCTTAGCATCAATGCTTCTCCATCTTGAACTGGGGTTGCACTCCCAATTAGAAAGTTAACACTATCATCTACCTCCTCTTCTTGCACATATTGAACCCTCTTTTCATTCTTCCTATTACCTCCTGATGGTGAACCTTGCCTTTCTGGATATTTGAATGTTGGGTGACCAATTTCATTACAATGATAACATCTCCCAATGAAAACATTAGAACTCTACCACCTCCAACTGCCTCTTGCGCCTCTCCATCCACCCCTGAAATCAGACTGCTCTTGTCCTTTACTAGTCTCTTCTTGATTCTCATTGGCTTGTCTCATTGTAGGAGCTGATCCTCTCCCCCTTATATTGCTGCCTCTTCCCCTCATGGACTTATCCCGTCTCCTTTTCATCTTCTCCTCAATCCTGATTGCCATTTGATAACATTCTTCCACACTCCTAGGGTTAACCAAAACTAGTTCATCTTGTATTTTCAATCTCAAACCAGCCAAGTATCTAGTAACCTTTTCAAGCTCATTCTCATGATGACCAGACCTCATACTCAATTTATAAAATTCCTCAGTATATGCATTCACATCCATTTCCCTTTGTCTTAAAAATTGAAGCTTTTTAAACATTTGAACTTCATAATCCTTGGGCAAGAATTTACCTTTGATTCTTGCTACCATCTTGTCCCATGAAGAAATCTTTGACTTTCCCTTTTTTCTCCTCTCTGATTGTATGTAATCCCACCATACCAAGGCATGACCTCCCAATTTGGTCTTTGCAATCTTTACCTTCTACTCCTCAGGAACTTCCTCACAATCGAAATGATTATCTAATGCAGCAATCCAATCAAGTAACTCTTCCTCATTTAAACTTCCACCATACCTTGGAACATCAATCTTTACTTTAGGTTTGTCATTCTTGACTATCCTTAATAGTTTTGCAAATCTTTGATCTTCAGGATTTAGATCTTCATCTACATCTTCAAACTCTTCACCATCCTCTTCTTTTTCTGATTCACTTTCTTCCACTTCCCTTCTTTTGTTTGTCTCCAAGGCTACAAGTGTGGCTTGAAGGGCTTCTGCAAGCTCTTGCATCTTCTTCATCTCTTGTAACTCTCTAGCAGTGCCAGCATTTTTCGGAGGCATCTTGCTAACCTATCAGTTCTTCTACTTCTGCCTTCTCAATGACAGAACTGAACACACAACTCCCCAGACCTTTTGCTGGGATACCAATTTGATGCAGAGCCAACACTCTATCATACAAACTGATTGGCAAGAGGGTGGTCCATGTCTTGGCGATTTACTCCTATCGGCCAAACATTCTCCATCAACCACCTTACCTTTTATCTTCCCAACGTTCAACTCTCCCCGATGTATGTCTTCAACTTTGTATCTACTGAAAGATACATTCTCGATGTACATTCAGGATATACATTTGTGATATACAATCGCAATATACATTCGAACCACACTCGTCGCTGGGACTCTTTGCATCGGTCAACCCAAAGTCTTTCCTGCCGATACCCTAAGTTTGTCTGATGACATGTACTTGTCAGTGTAACCTTCCTCATTGGTGAGTGCTTTGTATGTGCTCCCGATACACTGATAGAACAACTTGTATATACTTTCGCTAACTTGCGATCACCGGTTTCCTTCACCGTCGCTGCCGGTCACCTTTTGCATCTAACACAATGTATGTGCGCAATGTATATTCTCAATATACATTCGAAAGATACATTCAAAACATACATTTAGAATATGCATTCGGAACATGCATTCAGAATATGCATTCAGTGAGGTTGACCGTTGACTTCCCTTGTATCATACGAAATGCACATTCACCACATACAACCACAATATGCACTTGTGAGATACACATGAACATACAACTGTGAGATACACATGAAATGACCCCGACATACATTAGCGATATACACATAGAATATATACCCAGTGAAACCAAATGAATCTTCGCCGATCTGAACCTCTGCAAACCCTGTAGCTTCACAGACCCGTTTCTCCAACAACCACATAGATCTTAGACTTTGCCAACCTAGCACATGAGGATGCTAGGATCAAAGGGCATAACTTGTATTTAGTGGATCAGAAAGTTTGGTTTGCAACAAGAAAGGGTGAACTAAAATTTAGTGGACCAGAGGGCATAACTTGTATTTGCTGCCAAGGTCTCCTTTGAGCTATGAATAACAATTGTCCATCCTCTCCTTGAAATGGCTGAAATTCTGGCCTTTCAACCTTCTCTTTCTAGATGCTTTCCACCCTTTTGCATTTACAATTGGCCTTCCTTTGCCTACAATTGGGACAGTACTTAGTAAGCATTGCATTAGCTTCTTCTTGTTTCTTCTTGATGTGAAGAGTGTCCAGTTGTGTAGCCATATGTCTGATTATGTCCTCCTTCATGTTGGACAGTAAGTTACTGATTTCCACTTTTGAAACTCCATTGGTTGCTTTGTTTGTAATTGATGTCCTTTCTCCTCTTGGTTGTCTAGTAAAAGTTCTTGAATAATTTTGGCAAACTTTACAAATTGACTCAAAAGGTAGCTAAGAGATATCACCTTGCCCAATGAGATTCAAACCATCCATGCAATCATCCTTAACTCCTCTCATGAAAACTAGTTTTAATGATTCTTCAGACAACCTATTTTGGGGGTTCTTCTTTAAAGCAAACTGGAATCTTTCAACATAATCTTCCAATGGCTCCTCCTCTTTTTGTGACATCCTGAAAATGTCATCTCTCCACCTGTCATTTTGTCGGCAATAATCTTAGTATTTCTCCAAGAATTTCTCCTTCATTGTATCCTAGTCTGGAATGAAATCTTTTCCCAGTCCCATAAACCATCTCAAGGCTACATCCTTGAGGGTGGCAGGAAAGAGTTTTAGCCTGTGAGCATATGAGGTGTAGTCATAGCTCCTACACAGGATATCAAACTCAAACAAAAACGTATCTGGGTCCTCTGTCACAAGGCCATAGAAGACTGTTAATACTTGTTGGATCTTTCTCTCTGAATCTGCAAAGGGTTTGCCAGTTCCAATGCACAAGTAGATTCGGCCAACAAATACAGGAGGTTACGTGAGCTGCCTCCCCTTCACTTCTGGTTCTACCGCACCAAGGGGGGTATCCCTATAGCTAAAGATTTAACATTTGACTCACTCCCAATAGAAAGATTTAGCTTTACAACAATAGGCAAAATACTCTCATGAATGGACCAAGATTTGCATGATAGATCACAAGGACGCATGCCTCTTGTAAGCATGACGAGAACCTTAGAACTCTGGGACGCAGACTAGGTGCTATATCCATTGGGCCATAGAGTCAAACGCTGCACCAACCTGCATCACAAATCACATTTTCAAAATTTACTTGGCGGCCCAGGGCCACCAAAAAGGAAAAACCATAATTTTCCTTTATCAAACACTCAATTTTCTAATTTCTTCAAATGAAGCCTCAAAACATTTAACTGCCTGCAGCACCCATGGAAATATTCAATCTCATTATTAAGTGTGCTGCCACAATTTTAAGCTCTTACTTCCTCAACAAATCTACAGTACCCTTGATCTATTTTAGGTATGCCTAACTGTAGATCATTTTCATCACCTGATGCCTCTAGATCAGAAAAGATAAAAAGCTCATACAAAACAAATGAATCAAACATGCAATTTTGCCCTTTATAAAATAAGATCTCCTCTGTATCAAACATGCAATATTCAAGCAAAAGCAACATCTCATAATCATATTCATTTTTATAAACATTCAGATATTCATCATCATTGCTCTCAACAATTTTATCATTAATGTCCACCTGGAATGTCTCAAGAGAAGGCATAAATAGCTTAGAGTGTAACCCTACTCTAAAAGCCTCATAGTCACCCCTGCAACCAACACTATCCCCAACTGTATGAGCACACACATTTGCAACTCATCCATTCACATCTGAATAGTAGCTCTGATTTCCCTCTTCACCAATGCCCTGATGATCAAAAGCAAAATTTTCAACCTCTGCACTGTAAAGGTAGTCAGCATTTTCAAGGAAACACTCATATTCAACATCCATATATATTTCATCATCTGAAAGGCTCACATATGGGTCTGAATGCTGACAATCATAACCACATTCCCTACCATCCCTTGAATCTGCATCTTCTATATTCAGAGTGAAGCTCTGCATATCCACCTTGTACAAATAATCATGAATAACTAGGATATGCCTATTGCTGCAGGACACAACTTCATGTATATCTTTCATTTGATCATTTGAAACACATTTTGCATCTGCGGGCTTCTCTTCTAGAGACTAATAACAATCTTTTTCTTCATCAGTATAGGATGTGCCTACATTTTCCACAACATCTTCTTCATGTTTATGCATCACATCATGACTACACAAACTGTTCTGAAATATATTTCCCTCTGCAAAATCATCTCTCAATGAACACACTGGGAAAGCTAAAATATATTCACTTTGAAAACTATTTTGAAGGCTTGCAGTCATGAAACCTACTGGCATTCCATATTTCTTATTATTTTCAATATCCATAGCAAATTTGTAGGCCTGGTGAAGTGTGACTGGTTCCTTATCTCTCAATAAATAACTCATTTCTTCATCAAATGCAACCAAATAAATTGCCAAGCACAATGCATCATTGGGTCTCATATATTTAGGAATCTGCTTGAGCAACTTAATAATCTAAGATTAAAGGCTGGAGCCAGTTCTTCCTCTTCCTTTTGAATATTCATGAAATGTATGATCAATGAGGCCAAATCAAATCTTTCACCAAACTGCTCTAGGAATGCAACTTCTAAATCTACCCAAGAAGAAACTGAACACACAGGCAGGTCTGAAAACCAGACCCTAGCATCATCCTCTAATGATTGAACAAAGAGTCTCATTATGACATCTTCAGCCTCTACCTCATAATCTTCTATCAAATTACAAAAAAATTGCAGATGTCTGTTTGCAGACTCAGAATTTGATCCACTATATTTAGGCAAACATTTTCTAATCTTATTGGGGATAACATTTGGGTAACCATATATTTATTTGGAATTCAGGGCTTTATATTTTTCAATAAAAAACAGCCTTCTCGGAGAGCACAACCAAGACTGCTGTTGTCGACTCATTATTTTTTGAATCAAAAGATGAATACCTAGAAATATGTTGTAGCTTTGATAGGTTCAATCAATAGAGTCGCCACCTCTCACAGAGAGGATAGAATATCAACAAGGCACTTTTGTTTTCTAGATTCATCATGCCAGCAGAGCACCACATGGTCATTCTTTGGTATTGCTACGACAACTTCACTGGAAGCTAGATTTTCCAGCCTTTAAATTATTCAACTCTAATCCCCAGCAGAGTCGCCACTTTGTTGGAGACTCAGATGGGCAAAAAGATAACACCTTCAAATCAACTCCCCAACAAAGTCACCATTTTGTTGGATCTTTCTCTCTGAATCCGCAAAGGGTTTGCCAGTTCCAATGTATAGGCAGATTCGGCCAACAAATACAGGAGGTTGCGTGAGTTGCCTCCCCTTCACTTCTGGTTCTGCTACACCAAGGGGGATATCCCTATAGCTAAAGATTTAACATTTGACTCACTCCCAATAGAAAGATTTAGCTTTACAACAACATGTAGAATACTCTCATGAATGGACCAAGATTTGCATGATAGATCACAAGGTTGGCAGCTTTCTTGGACATATCTAACTGGTTAGGAATGAGAGTATGCAGGGGTCCTATTTCTACTCCTACAAACTAACAGGTTGGAATTATGAAATGATTTATATTTATGTTTTGGATGCAAGACAGGGGGTTTTGGATCATAACTATTACACAAGGGTAGACCGGTGCCTATCTCAGGGCAAGGAGTCAACTAGACGTATACAAGTGAATGATTTGCACTGGTATTCAAGTTTCAAGGGGCTGGATAGGTATTTGCCTTACAAACACAACCCAAGAATGAGTATTTAGCTATCTCTACTTACAAACATCCCTGCTGCCATACAATCTTCTTCATACTTAACCTAAAATAGTTTAATCCACTCCTTGAATGGAGGTCAAAAGTTAAGCATGCAATATAGAAATCTAGACGTATACAAGTGAATGATTTGCACTGGCATTCAAGTTTCAAGGGGCTAGATAGGTATTTTCCTTACAAACACCACCCAAGAATGAGTATTTAGCTATCTCTACTTACAAACATCCCTGCTGCCATACAATCTTCTTCATACTTAACCTAAAATAGTTTAATCCACTCCTTGAATGGAGGTCAAAAGTTAAGCATGCAATATAAAAATCTATACCCTAGAATCTAAGGAACCCTTAGCAACCAGATTGAAAAGAAGGGATGAATACAACACATGGAGACAAACAGCTAAACACATGCAAAGAAGCATTTTTCATATAAACACAACATGAAACTAAACATGTGTGCAACCTGCATTCACATGTAACTCATAAACTCACAAAAAGAGATAGAACAGCCAAGAAATGTTCGATTTTTTGTTATTTCCTCCAAAAAAATTTGCCCAAGTCTTCAACAACTAGAAAAATGAGTGACACAGTCCTCATATACCCATAACATGTACTTAGCAATTAATTACATGGTCTTTTCAAAATGCTGCCAGATACAATGCACCATCTAAATGGCACCCAAAACATTCAATGCAGCCGTGAGAAGAAGAGGAAAGGGCAGGTGGGTTCGGGATGTGAGCCGCCCAATGAAGATTTTTGCCCTTAATCAAGTAGTTGACCTGTCAATCAAGACCATGCCTTTGTAAATTTGCCATTAATGGCCAACCTACCCGCGGCCTCTGGAAACACAGCAGTTTGCATGCTCTGAAGTTTTTCTTGCCTGGAATGCAGCTGCGAATGCATAGGAAATCCTTCCTATGAAATTTTGAAACAGGGCCATCAATTCATTTCCTCCCGCTGAGATCTGTGGCTTCAATTTGATCGGGCAATCCAGTCACCAACTTTGAAAAGTCATTGGCCAATGAAAATGTGCCATGTAGGTGTCCTTTTGCTCCTTTGACTTTTCACAGCGCGAACATAGATTTTACCTTTTCGCCTATTTTTGCCTTTTCCGCCTTCAAATCTTTGCATATGCAGTTGTATATGCAATTGTATATGCATACAATCACAATGTATACAAGCGCGGACCCCAAATCATTGTGAAACAAATTGAAACTGCTATCGGGTCTGGGCTTTGTATCTCCTTCTTTGTATATCTCCTTGTATATTGCACATACATACAACGTGCAATATACAACCCGCGGACCCCAGCCACTTATCTGCCACAACAAACTTTCCTTCGCGTCCGGGATTGTATGTGCACTTTGTATTTTGCATTGTATATGCACATACATACAATCGTGGGACATACAACAGCGCGGGCCCCACCAGGCTTTTGAAGGATGTTGACTTTGACCGCTCCTACCTGTATATTTCTTTGTATATGCCCGCTGTATGTCCGATTGTATATTGGGTACATACAACCCCAATATACAACCGCAAACCTCACCCAACTCATAAATGCAGTTTACTTTCTGGCCGTGTCCGCCCTTTGCACCTGCCGACTTGTACATTTCACATTGTATGTGCAGTTGTATGTCTGCAGATACATACAACGCAAGATACAAAGGGAACTGCTTTGACTTTTCAACTCTGCCTTTTGTACCACCGCCCGCCAGGCCCGATTTGATAATATTTGAAATCTGGGATTGTATATTCTACATTGTATGTCTTATTGTATGTGTCACATACATACAACCCGCTTGCTGAAAACTTGTGGGCCCGACCACCATTTTAACCCGATTTGAATTTTTTTTGAGATCCGGCATTGTATCTACCCATTGTATATCAAAAATACAACACAATATACATGTAATCTTTTTGATACAACAGCAGAATATTCCAGGAATTTGCAATGGAATCTTCAATGTACATCCACATTTTCACACCTGGAAATGCACCCAAATGACAGATACAAACCCGATATGCATACAACGATACATACAACCATTTTTTTCACCTTTTGAAGCTGATTGAACTTCTTTTCGAATCCGGCCTTGTACATATGCATTTGCACATTTGATACAACAGCCATATACAAAGAACGATACATACAATTGTGAAGGCTGAGGGACTTAGAAATTTTTTGGGTTTTTCTGAAAAGGCCTACAGATGAATACTTGAAACCCAAAACTCCAGGTGGGCACCACCATTGGCTTTGTCTGGGGACACATGCCTCTTGCAAGCATGGCGAGAACCTCAGAACTCTGTGACGCAGACTAGGTGCTATATCCATTGGGCCATAGAGTCAAACGTTGCACCAACCTGCATCACAAATCACATTTTCAAAATTTACTTGGCAGCCCAAGGCCACCAAAAAGGAAAAACCATAATTTTCCTTTATTAAACACTCAATTTTCTAATTTCTTCAAATGAAGCCTCAAAACATTTAACTGCCTGCAGCACCCATGGATAATATTCAATCTCATTATTAAGTGTGCTGCCACCAATTTAAGCTCTTACTTCCTCAACAAATCTACAGTACCCTTGATCTATTTTAGGTATGCCTGACTGTAGATCATTTTCATCACCTAATGCCTCCAGATCAGAAAAGATAAAAAGCTCATACAAAACAAATGAATCTATATCTAAATTTTGCCCTTTATAAAATAAGATCTCCTCTGTATCAAACATGCAATATTAAGGCAAAAGAAACATCTCATAATCATATTCATTTTTATAAACATTCAAATATTCATCATCATTGCTCTCAACAATTTTATGATTAATGTCCACCTGGAATGTCTCAAGAGAAGGCATAAATAGCTCAGAGTGTAACCCTACTCTAAAAGCCTCATAGTCACCCCTGCAACCAACACTATCCCCAACTGTATGAGCACACACATTTGCAACTCGTCCATTCACATCTGAATAGTAGCTCTGATTTCCCTCTTCACCAATGCCCTGATGATCAAAAGCAAATTTTTCAACCTCTGCACTGTAAAGGTAGTCAGAATTTTCAAAAAAACACTCATATTCAGCATCCATATATATTTCATCATCTGAAAGGCTCACATATGGGTCTGAATGCTGACAATCATCAACACATTCCTTGCCATCCCTTGAATCTGCATCTTCTATATTCAGAGTGAAGCTCTGCATATCCACCTTGTACAAATAATCATGAATAACTAGGATATGCCTATTGCTATAGGACACAACTTCATGTATATCTTTAATTTCATCATTTGAAACACATTTTGCAACTGCGGGCTTCTCTTCTAGAGGCTGATAACAATCTTTGTCTTCATCAGTATAGGATGTGCCTACATTTTCCACAACATCTTCTTCATGTTTATGCATCACATCATGACTACACATACTGTTCTGAAATATATTTCCCTCTGCAAAATCATCTCTCAATGAACACACTGGGAAAGCTAAAATGTATTCACTTTGAAAACTATTTTGAAGGCTTGCAGTCATGAAACCTACTGGCATTCCATATTTCTGTGAGGACCGCCCTTTTTTTTTACTACTGTTGTTATGACTATTTACAGTACTGTTATTGTTACTTTCATATTTGTGGGATAGCAGTTCCCAGAATTTGTCAGACTATTAAACTTTATGATGTTTTCGGAAAAACTAATTGGGTGATGTTTGGATAAGTTTACTTTTCAGAAAAATGAATTAGGTGATGATGGAAAATTGTAATATGATTTTAATTATATTAAATTGTACTATGGCATGAGAATGCATGTTTTATTTAAGTTGCTTCGGCTATGGTGAATTTATGTGGTTACTGATCTTGTAATTGAGTGTGCAGGGATTACTAATCGAACCACAGATTTCGGAGATCATTCCACACCTTGTTATTTGTTATTCCCTGTTAAGCCGATCTGGTTCCACGAGGAACCAAGATCTCTTTGTGTTTGATGTCATGATGTAATGTGGTCTTTCGTATGGTCGAGTGGGTTAGGTTACCCTCATGTAACATTATTTTTATAATTTGTGTTGTAACGAGATTGAATTTGAAATTCCTTATTTTATTTAAATTATGAGGCCCTTTTCTTGTGCTTTACCTTGACCAGGGGTGTCTTGTATGGGTTAAAGTTGACCCTGGGTTATACCCCATGGGTCCAGGGGCCCATTTGGCATGGGTAACCCTTGAGTAACCTCCATCTAGTCAACTTAACCTCCCCCTGAAGTTAAGTGGCGAAAATTGGAGGTAGGAGGGGACATGATGGGTTGTACCAACACTCAACCCATCCCCTCTACATTCCCCTAGATAAGAGATGCCATCCATTAGTGAAGGTCACCTCTTCTTTAGTGAGATTCCCCCATGTACTATGGGGACACCCATGTGAAGAAAGGAGAAAGAGGCATGGGTCACCTGTCTTGTTCCCATTTAACTCTTTTTTTTATTTCTCCCATGAGAAAGTGGAGTCACATGAGAGGAATAAGGAGTACCCTTGGGAATGGAGAGTGACATAAGCCACCAGGACAGAATAGTGGTTTTGGGGAAGGGTGAGGAGGTGACAAGTGTCACTTCCCCATTTCTCAAAATTAAAAGAAAGAGAATTTGGGTTATTTATTTTCAAATTTTGGGGATGAGAGGGAGTTAGTTGAATTTTGGGGAAAAAACTTTCATTTTTGCCTTACCAAAAATAGAGAAGTTAGTTTGCAAGATAGAGAAGGGAGAGGGAGTTGGTGGCTAAGGTTGGAAGTGAACTCTGTGGACTCTGCAACAGCTTCATTCCAGGAGGGCTTGCAAGGTTGGTCTGAATTTTACCTTTGTTTTTTGTAGAACTGAAATGTGTATGAAATGTGTGTGAAATTTGTGTTTAGATTTGTTTTCTGTGGGGTTCTTGTCGGGTTGTTTGACAGAGCGTCTCCCACTTGGGAGAAATGCTCATCAAGTTTGGGGTAGGGGAGGAGAGATCCTCCTCGGGTGCATACCTGTTTCCATCTTTTGGGATGTTGAAAGCCTTGAGGGCATGTATCTGTGACTGAATTTTTGACTTGAGAGTCATATACAAATTACTTAAAAATTGTGATCACACTTGGTTGAGACCAAGAGAAATTTATATTGGTTCGTTTATCTGTCAGGGTGACACTCTGGAGTCGAGTGTGTCCACTCTCCTGCCCCTTATGAAACTCACTGTAGTTGAGTTTCTGTATTGTGTAAAATACCACGGGTGTATGTGTGCTTTGGGATTGTTGTTGTTTCTGTTGTGAAGAGGAGTGTTTGAGTACCCAGGTGTGAGTATGGTCTCCCTAGCTCGGGGGTGACCCACTTGCGGGTCTACGGAAGGGAGGAGAGCTAGATGCGTGGTGTTTTCTTCTTTGTTTGTCTTTGATACGCAGGTTTTCTCTTGGAGCTTCTGGTTGGATATTTATGAAGAAGCAGTCACTCTTCTTTGTCATGAGAATTAGGCCTGGTTCATTTCATAGAGTTGAAGAGAGAACACCTCTCTCGTTATTGTTGTAATTTAATGTTATTCTGGGAGTGAAGAAAATCACCTCCCTGATCTTGTTATTATTGGACCGTTATTTGGTTGTCATTAAGCTATCAGTAGTATGTTGTTTGGGAGAAGGAAATCTGGGAAGCTCGTTGTTGTATCCCTGGTTTAAATTCTGTAAGATGATTGTGCTTAAATTTTCAAGTTGAATTTTGTAAACCTTGTTCAATAGCAATTTATTTGTGTTTCAAGTATTACTGAAAGGAAAAGTTCATTACTAAACTGAGTTGGTCTACGTTTGAAAGTTTGGAATTGCTTAACTAGTTGAAATGTTAGTTTGTTTTTATAGTTCAATGTTAAAATGGAAAAGACAGTTTTAAATGTTTGAGTTATTCTCCATATTTAGTGGATTCTGTTAATTTAGAAGGATTAGAGGAAATCTAGCATGTATATATATTCTGTTTGTAAATTTAAGAATTCTTAAATGTTTATGAAAATGGAAAGATATACATATAAAAAGTGGATATATATTTACCATTTCTACCGAATAAGTGAAACTGGGATAAATATATATATATATATATATATATATATATATATATATATATATATATATATATATATATATATCTGATTGTTATGAAATTATCATTATAACAGGTTGAATTTGAGAAAATGAATAATGTAGTGAAGAGTTATTTTACGGTATTTATAAAGTTGTAAAACTTGTCTTATTGTTAACTTGCATTGGAAAATAAATCTAAATAGATACTTTTATTGTATTCAAAGTGGTCTTGATTGAAAAGAAAAGTTCATTTGTTACTTGTATTAAAGTTGATCTTTGAAATATAATTATAGAAAAATAATTGCTTAACTAATCTAATTTACAGTTTTCGTTTGTTACAATGAGAAATAAATAATTAGCAAGATGTAATTACCTTGAATGTTACTGTAAAAAGTTTACATCATATTACTCTTTATCCTAGTTGAGAAAATTAGTTATCTGTAGTTGTATTTCAGTATTGGAAGAAGATGTGAATCTGCAATATATATCTATATATATATATATATATATATATATATATATATATATATATATATATATATATATATATATCTATATCTATATATATGAGTATATATTTAGAAGTTAATGAACCAAAATTACGGTTATTTTATTATAATGTATTTGAAGAAATTTTATTTCTGTCATACTTGTGAAATCAATATATATATATATATATATATATTTATATATTGAAATATCTATGGTTAAAGAAAAATTCATATTCTGTTTTATAACAGACTGAAATTGTACTAAAAATATTGAGTAGAACATTTATATATATATATAAATAAAAAATGAATACATAATAGAGTTTGCTGTGTAAAACACAGCAGAAGCGAAGCAAGATCCTTTGGGCGGTGGGGATTAAAACCCCACCGCAGCTTTGTTTGTTTTAGATATGAGGTGTGGGGAGGGGCGGAGCCCCACCCACACCCCACATCGTGGGATGTGGGTGGGGCTCCACCCCTCCCCACATCCCCTACCTCCGTTATTCCCCACGGAGCCCCCACCCCAAACGCGGCCCCCGCGACATCTCCTCTGTGGCATAAGCCACTCTCTGCGGACCGCGCCCTAACCCTGCCGCGGCTTCAACCCCCGCGGCCAATATACTGTGCTCCCCTTCCTCCTCAGCCCCGCGACCGCCGCTGCTGCGGCCAGCTCCGCCGCCGCCATGCCTTCCACACCTGCATCAATACAAACTTCACTCATAACAAATAATGAATGTTTAGAGTTTAAAACCCTACTTTACGTTGGACGAAAATATTAAAAAAAAATCCACTACCTTGCTAGTGGTATTTGCAGTTATGTTTATATCTATAATTAATGAATGTATATCTATATATAAATACATATATTTGTATATATATATAGATATCGATTTATATTCAAAATAAATTTATAAATATATATATATATATATATATATATATAATGTTGTGAAAGGGAATTGGAAATAAAAAACTATATATTTAGTTATATCGTTCTAGATGTATATATATTACATATATATATATATATGGTATATGTATACATAGAAAAGGTGTCTTGGGCCATTTTAGAAGGCCCTCTCTAACATTTATAACAAGGGGATGTGCAAAATTAATTAAAAAATAAAATAACAAATTATATTTTCACAGTTAGTTTTTTATTAAGTGTTGAACACAACAACCAAAGAAGTGATATTTCCAGGATCAGGATTTTATAAAGTGGAGAGCCTCCTACATCTATTTACAACGTTATACGTGTCACAATCAGTGTATTAATAGTCATTAATAGTAATAGTAACAACAGTAATTATAAACAAGAGAAAATAAAATTATAATGTAAAAGAGAGTAAAGGAATATTCAGTGATACTCTGGAAAGAGTTTCTCAGAAGTTTCAACTATCAACGTAATATCAATCACCCGGAAAATGAAGAGGAAAATTACACATCACCTTACTTAAAAGAACACTGGAAATAAACTTAAGAAGCCACCACAGACATTCCATGTGGCCATTTTAATCTCAACTGTAGTAAACGACCTCATAAGTAAACCTGTAAGAGAGTCCGAAGAAGAAAAACTAATATTGGAAAACACAGAGGAGAAAATGCGCGACATTTCTCACATGGGATAAGAGAACTAATTTGACAGACCCTTTTGCCAAATCTGCTTAGGAACAAGTTGACTAAGTATATACGAAGAGGAGGAACCTAGATCGGGGAAGATTAGGAGACCGAGTCCAGCGAAATAGTAAACCAGCCTTTGTGACCTAGATCATCCTGAAATTAGGTTTAATATCAACAATAGCTGCAGTGATAACCCTGATTGACGTAAATCATGAAGAAAGGACAGGATGCACATAAAGAAAGTATAGAAAACGAAAGAGAGAGAGAGACCGAAATATAAACACACTAAATTAACAGAGAAATAGTTAAGGTAAGGGCGATAAAGATACAATCAAAATTAAGAACTTGTGAAAAGGGAAGAGAGAGCAACCAAACCGCCTTGTTGAAAATGCTAAGTCATAGGAGGAGAATGTTTCAGGAAACAAGAGAGGAGACAGACAACCGTGCCTGGCTGAAAAATGACTAAATAGGGAGATCACTAGCCGGTTTAGTCAGAACAAGGCGTCGTGGGAAGTTGTTAATCTATCTGCGAACCACGTGCGTAAATGAGTGCAGCGTAATTCCCACTAACGCCGTAAGGCATTCTGCTACCGAAAATTATCGAGGTTTAGATGTAGGAACTTTGGTAATCTCACTCTTGCAATGACGTTAGCGGCGTCGTATAGAACCTCTTGTTGATCTATATGCGTCTGGTTGCACGCAATTGTACTTATATCCCGCCGAAAATTGTAGTGGTTCACCATGAGTGAACACCGTCGAGCATGCGTACACATGCGAAGGGGGTTTTTAGGAGAGTGTGAGAAAAGTTTTTCATATCTCGTGTCATAACCACATAACAGATGTGGCTATGACACGTGCGATGTGTGTTGTGACCACATGGAAAATGTGGGCATGACATTTGGTATCAGAGCCAAGTTTTAAACACTGGGCGTATTTGGGCACGTTATTATTCCGTAACTTTGGCTAATTAGTTTCTACCTTGTTTTGTAGGATGCCTCCCCGACGTGTTCGACGAGTGTGATCACGCCACACTGCGTCAGTCGAGGTGCACAGCGACTCCTCAGCTGAGGGACTGACACCCGTAATTACAGCAGCACCACCTGCACCACCTGTACCACAAGCACTACTAGTACCACAGGCGACACCCATAGTTACAGCAGTACCACCTGCACCACCTGTACCACAAGCACCACTAGTACCACAGGCAACACTAGTATTGGATATAGGGCCACAGATTTTACAGGCACTACAGACTATGTTAGACAGGCTACCACCAGTGATTCCTGAGCCACGTATAGAGCCTCGTGTTGATCCGCGAGAGGAGCCACGTGCCGAGTCACGTATTGAGCCACGTATGGAGCCCCGCGTTGATCCACTAGAGGTGCCACGTGTGGAGCCCTTCGTCGAGATTCCCGACACAACAGTAGAGGAGGTAGGGTCAGCCTCCCGAGCACGGAGCAGGAGTCCTCCGAGACTTTTGAGACAAGAACAGGTTCAGCATGGAGCATATGAGGATGGTGTGGAAGAGCCACTTGTGAGATTTAGAGACAGAGGGGACCCCATCAGAGATCTACTGAGGCTCAACCCACCCACTTTCGTAGGAGCTACAGAGGGAGCTGTGGCCGAGGCTTGGCTAATTAGCTTAGACAGGTGTTTTGCATTGCGACCGTATGGAAGCAACACGAAAGCACGAGTGGCAGTCCATCTTCTTAGGGATGCAGCAGCTACCTGGTGGCGTATAGAGGAGTGCAAGCGCCGACTCTCCGTGGATACACTCACATGGGACATCTTCATTGAGCGCTTCAATGCGCGATATTTGTCCGAACATTATAGACAGCGCAGGATCGATGAGTTCCATGATTTACAGCAGAGGGGACTCACCGTTACTCAGTATGAGGGCCGATTTATAGAGCTTTCTCGTTACGCGGAATACCTCCATGACGAGAAAATCTTAATACACAAATTTATCAGAGGGCTAAATCACGGGATAGCAGGACCGGTTCGTATGGCAAATCCCCATACCATGAGCGAGGCTGTTGAAAAGGCCCTTATATCAGAGGAAATTTAGGGACGAGGACAGAATCCACGCCCGCAGTACCAGGAACGTAATCCCCAACAACAGCAAAATTTCTGAAGGCCTCAAAACACAACACAGAGAGGAGGATATAATCCTTCATCATTACCTCCTAGGCCTCCACAGCAGCAGCAACAACAGCAAAAATCCAAATTTCAACAGAGGGGACAAGGAGGACAAAACCGTGGATGGCAGCAGCAGGGTCCACGCAGAGATCAGAGACAGCAGGGTTCATCGGCAGGACCCGCAAGGTCCCAGCAGTCTTACAGAGGCTCACAGGGATCCACCGGACGGACTAGGCAACAACAATCAGGCAGAACACAGTCAGGGCAGTTACAGGTTCGAGGACCATGTTATGTATGTGGTGGGGCAGGGCATCTGGCTAGAGAGTGCCCGCAGGGATTTACTGCAGGGGGTCAGCCCCGATCAGGAGGGTCTGAGCAGACCGTAGGTGACGTGGGCAGATCTCACCACATGTTTGCAGCGGTTGATAACCGCCAGGCCGATTTCCAGGCTTCTGTCATCGAGGCAGCAGGTACAATTAGAGACTTTCCCATCTCGATCCTTTTTGACTCAGGAGCTACTGACTCTTTTTTGTCTACTTCGTTAGTGGAGCGTTGCAGGCTGGTGGCTTCTAGGCAAGACATTAGGTGGGAAGTTGAGTTGGCCTCAGGGGCCAGGATGTCAGTAGATACCTTGGTTAAAGACTGTGAGATCACATTGGGATCATTCACCACAACATGCGACCTTAGGATTATGCCATTAGGGTCTTACGGAGTAGTTCTGGGTATGGATTGGCTTGCGGCACATAGAGCCAAGCTTGATTGTCGCCAAAGAACGATTAGCTGTTTAGACAATCATGGTTCGTCGGTTGAGATAGTGGGCATTCAAAAGCCCACGGCTGTTCGTATGATATCCGCTCAACAGCTTAAGCGCTGTATGCGGAAGGGATGTCAGATGTTTGCCATCACAGTCAGTGATAGAGCGGAGGATGAACCTGAGGCTACTTTAGATGATCACCCTATCCTTAGAGAGTTTGCCGATGTATTTCTGCCAGAATTACCTGGTATGCCTCCACGCAGAGAAGTGGACTTCCACATCGACTTAGTGCCAGGTGCAGAGCCGATATCCCGCGCACCCTATAGGATGACGACCCATGAACTCACTGAACTTAAGCTGCAGTTAGAAGAACTACTAGAGAAGGGGCACATCCGACCTAGCGTCTCGCCATGGGGCGCACCAGTTATCTTCGTGAAGAAGAAGGATGGGTCTCTTCGTCTATGCATGGACTACAGGCAGTTGAACAAGGTGATGGTGAAGAATCGTTATCCTCTACCTAGGATTGACGACCTTTTTGATCAGATGCAGGGAGCCAGAGTGTTCTTGAAAATCGATCTAAAATCTGGGTATCACCAATTGCGCATCACGGAGTCGATATTCATAAAACTGCTTTTCAAACCAGATATGGCCATTATGAATTCACAGTGGTACCTTTCAGGTTGACGAACGCTCCTGCAGTATTCATGAGTCTCATGAACGGGGTGTTCCGTACATACCTAGATCGGTTCGTGATCATATTTCTAGATGACATTCTGATTTATTCACGGACTGAGGAGGAGCATGTAGAGCACTTGCGTCAAGTTTTGCAGCAATTACGAGGGCAGCAGCTTTATGGCAACTTGGCGAAGTGTGCCTTCTTTAGGACAGAGGTGCAGTATTTGGGACACATTTTATCAGGCGATGGCATCTCCGTAGATCCATCTAAAATTAGAGCAATTCAGGAGTGGCCGGCACCCACTAACGTGACAGAGGTCAGAAGCTTTATGGGGTTAGCCGGGTATTATCGTCAATTTGTCGAAGGTTTCTCCAGGATAGCACATCCCATTACTTCCCTTCAGCGAAAAGGGAAGGGTTTCACTTGGACCGAGCAGTGTGAAAAGGCTTTTGGAGTCCTCAAGGAGCGTCTTACTAGTGCTCCTATTTTAGCAGTTCCAGATCCTTCAGAGGAGTTTGTAGTTTGCACGGATGCATCATTAGAAGGTTTGGGAGCCGTGCTTATGCAGGATGGTCGAGCGATCGCATACGAATCGCGGAAACTAAAGACACATGAGTTAAACTATCCTACGCACGACTTAGAGCTCGCAGCTGTTGTTCATGCCTTGGTTCACTGGAGACACTTTCTCTTAGGTCGACGCTTTAAACTCCATTCAGACCATCATAGTTTGCAGTATATTTTTACACAGCCTAATTTGAACGCCCGCCAACGGCGTTGGATGGAATTCCTATGCGAATATGACTTCGATGTCCACTATATCAAAGGGAAGGAGAACGTGGTCGCTGATGCTTTGAGTCGAAGACGCCACGAGATCTAGACCCTGACCTTGAAGATGGACTTGAAGGATCGCATCTTCCAGCATCTGCCGGAGGACGAATGGTTTCTTGAAGTGCAGCAGGCAGTACTAAATCAGAAGGCCCTTGAGGGCAAATTTACAGGATATACCCTTGAGTCTGATGGTATGCTTCGACATCGGCAACGCATCTATGTACCCCATGCGGGTAATCTTCGTACAGTAATCCTATCAGAGGCTCATAGAGCACCCTACGCAGCACACCCAGGAGTGAAGAAGATGCATGCTGACTTACAACAGCTTTATCATTGGGCTGGGATGAGGCGTGACATTGCCGAATTTGTTGCTCGTTGCCTGGAATGTCAGAGGGTCAAGGCCGAACATCAGCATCCAGCGGGACTGTTGTACCCCCACGAGATACCTGAATGGAAATGGGACACCATTTCTATGGATTTTATCGTTGGTCTACCTATGACATCACGTCGCCATGATGCTATTATGGTGACAGTTGACAAGCTGACCAAAGTGGCGCATTTTTCACCAATATGCACAACATACAATGCACCATCAGTGGCAAAGGTGTTTCTTGATCAGATTGTTAGACTTCATGGGGTACCTCGCCGCATTATATCTAACAGAGACTCCGTATTCACTTCATCGTTCTGGAAAGCCTTACATCAGGCGTTGGGCACACAGCTCAACTTCAGTTCAGCATATCATCCGGAAACTGATGGACAGACAGAGAGAGTTAACCAGGTGTTAGAAGACATGCTTCGCATGTATGTGATGGACCATCAGTCTAGATGGGAGGAGTACCTGTATCTAGTTGAGTTCGCCTACAATAATGGGCATCATAGCTTGTTGGGTATGCCTCCTTTCCAGGCGTTATATGGCAGACCATGCAAAACACCTCTGAGTTGGGATCGGATAGAGGACAGAATAGTCATCGGCCCAGAGATAGTTCAGACTATGGAACTGCAAGTCAAACAGATAAGACAGAGGCTTCAGGAAGCACAGGACAGGCAGAAAAAGTATGCCGATGCTAAGAGGACAGACCGAAGCTTCTCTGTGGGGGAAAGAGTATTTTTGAGAGTGCGGCCGCACAAGAGTCCAATCCGTTACGGAAAAGGCTCTAAGCTCGCACCTCGATTTGTAGGACCTTTCGAAATCTTGGAGCGGATAGGACCAGTAGCCTATCGTCTAGCCTTGCCACCTAGCCTGTCACGTATCCACGATGTATTTCATGTATCAGTTTTACGTCAATATATTTCTGACTTATCTCATGTGTTGGATTGGAGTGCTCTTCAGGTAGAGGCAGACGGACAACTGGCATTGGAGCCAATTCACATATTGGCTCGTCGGACGCTGGCCCTTCGAGGTCGAGAGCTGGACCAGGTTAGAGTCCAATGGGACTTATACGACGAAGTCACTGCAACATGGGAAGATGCAGAGAGACTGAAGACCCTGTATCCTCACCTTTTTGACAACTTCCAGGAGGAAGTACCGTCTTAGGGGGAGAGGATGTGAGGACCGCCCTTTTTTTTTACTACTGTTGTTATGACTATTTACAGTACTGTTATTGTTACTTTCATATTTGTGGGATAGCAGTTCCCGGAATTTGTCAGACTATTAAACTTTATGATGTTTTCGGAAAAACTAATTGGGTGATGTTTGGATAAGTTTACTTTTCAGAAAAATGAATTAGGTGATGATGGAAAATTGTAATATGATTTTAATTATGTTAAATTGTACTATGGCATGAGAATGCATGTTTTATTTAAGTTGCTTCGGCTATGGTGAATTTATGTGGTTATTGATCTTGTAATTGAGTGTGCAGGGATTACTAATCGAACCACAGATTTCGGAGATCATTCCACACCTTGTTATTTGTTATTCCCTGTTAAGCCGATTTGGTTCCACGAGGAACCAAGATCTCTTTGTGTTTGATGTCATGATGTAATGTGGTCTTTCGTATGGTCGAGTGGGTTAGGTTACCCTCATGTAACATTATTTTTATAATTTGTGTTGTAACGAGATTGAATTTGAAATTCCTTATTTTATTTAAATTATGAGGCCCTTTTCTTGTGCTTTACCTTGACCAGGGGTGTCTTGTATGGGTTAAAGTTGACCCTGGGTTATACCCCATGGGTCCAGGGGCCCATTTGGCATGGGTAACCCTTGAGTAACCTCCATCTAGTCAACTTAACCTCCCCCTGAAGTTAAGTGGCGAAAATTGGAGGTAGGAGGGGACATGATGGGTTGTACCAACACTCAACCCATCCCCTCTACATTCCCCTAGATAAGAGATGCCATCCATTAGTGAAGGTCACCTCTTCTTTAGTGAGATTCCCCCATGTACTATGGGGACACCCATGTGAAGAAAGGAGAAAGAGGCATGGGTCACCTGTCTTGTTCCCATTTAACTCTTTTTTTTATTTCTCCCATGAGAAAGTGGAGTCACATGAGAGGAATAAGGAGTACCCTTGGGAATGGAGAGTGACATAAGCCACCAGGACAGAATAGTGGTTTTGGGGAAGGGTGAGGAGGTGACAAGTGTCACTTCCCCATTTCTCAAAATTAAAAGAAAGAGAATTTGGGTTATTTATTTTCAAATTTTGGGGATGAGAGGGAGTTAGTTGAATTTTGGGGAAAAAACTTTCATTTTTGCCTTACCAAAAATAGAGAAGTTAGTTTGCAAGATAGAGAAGGGAGAGGGAGTTGGTGGCTAAGGTTGGAAGTGAACTCTGTGGACTCTGCAACAGCTTCATTCCAGGAGGGCTTGCAAGGTTGGTCTGAATTTTACCTTTGTTTTTTGTAGAACTGAAATGTGTATGAAATGTGTGTGAAATTTGTGTTTAGATTTGTTTTCTGTGGGGTTCTTGTCGGGTTGTTTGACAGAGCGTCTCCCACTTGGGAGAAATGCTCATCAAGTTTGGGGTAGGGGAGGAGAGATCCTCCTCGGGTGCATACCTGTTTCCATCTTTTGGGATGTTGAAAGCCTTGAGGGCATGTATCTGTGACTGAATTTTTGACTTGAGAGTCATATACAAATTACTTAAAAATTGTGATCACACTTGGTTGAGACCAAGAGAAATTTATATTGGTTCGTTTATCTGTCAGGGTGACACTCTGGAGTCGAGTGTGTCCACTCTCCTGCCCCTTATGAAACTCACTGTAGTTGAGTTTCTGTATTGTGTAAAATACCACGGGTGTATGTGTGCTTTGGGATTGTTGTTGTTTCTGTTGTGAAGAGGAGTGTTTGAGTACCCAGGTGTGAGTATGGTCTCCCTAGCTCGGGGGTGACCCACTTGCGGGTCTACGGAAGGGAGGAGAGCTAGATGCGTGGTGTTTTCTTCTTTGTTTGTCTTTGATACGCAGGTTTTCTCTTGGAGCTTCTGGTTGGATATTTATGAAGAAGCAGTCACTCTTCTTTGTCATGAGAATTAGGCCTGGTTCATTTCATAGAGTTGAAGAGAGAACACCTCTCTCGTTATTGTTGTAATTTAATGTTATTCTGGGAGTGAAGAAAATCACCTCCCTGATCTTGTTATTATTGGACCGTTATTTGGTTGTCATTAAGCTATCAGTAGTATGTTGTTTGGGAGAAGGAAATCTGGGAAGCTCGTTGTTGTATCCCTGGTTTAAATTCTGTAAGATGATTGTGCTTAAATTTTCAAGTTGAATTTTGTAAACCTTGTTCAATAGCAATTTATTTGTGTTTCAAGTATTACTGAAAGGAAAAGTTCATTACTAAACTGAGTTGGTCTACGTTTGAAAGTTTGGAATTGCTTAACTAGTTGAAATGTTAGTTTGTTTTTATAGTTCAATGTTAAAATGGAAAAGACAGTTTTAAATGTTTGAGTTATTCTCCATATTTAGTGGATTCTGTTAATTTAGAAGGATTAGAGGAAATCTAGCATGTATATATATTCTGTTTGTAAATTTAAGAATTCTTAAATGTTTATGAAAATGGAAAGATATACATATAAAAAGTGGATATATATTTACCATTTCTACCGAATAAGTGAAACTGGGATAAATATATATATATATATATATATATATATATATATATATATCTGATTGTTATGAAATTATCATTATAACAGGTTGAATTTGAGAAAATGAATAATGTAGTGAAGAGTTATTTTACGGTATTTATAAAGTTGTAAAACTTGTCTTATTGTTAACTTGCATTGGAAAATAAATCTAAATAGATACTTTTATTGTATTCAAAGTGGTCTTGATTGAAAAGAAAAGTTCATTTGTTACTTGTATTAAAGTTGATCTTTGAAATATAATTATAGAAAAATAATTGCTTAACTAATCTAATTTACAGTTTTCGTTTGTTACAATGAGAAATAAATAATTAGCAAGATGTAATTACCTTGAATGTTACTGTAAAAAGTTTACATCATATTACTCTTTATCCTAGTTGAGAAAATTAGTTATCTGTAGTTGTATTTCAGTATTGGAAGAAGATGTGAATCTGCAATATATATCTATATATATATATATATATATATATATATATATATATATATATATATATATATATATATATATATATATATATCTATATATATGAGTATATATTTAGAAGTTAATGAACCAAAATTACGGTTATTTTATTATAATGTATTTGAAGAAATTTTATTTCTGTCATACTTGTGAAATCAATATATATATATATATATATATATTTATATATTGAAATATCTATGGTTAAAGAAAAATTCATATTCTGTTTTATAACAGACTGAAATTGTACTAAAAATATTGAGTAGAACATTTATATATATATATAAATAAAAAATGAATACATAATAGAGTTTGCTGTGTAAAACACAGCAGAAGCGAAGCAAGATCCTTTGGGCGGTGGGGATTAAAACCCCACCGCAGCTTTGTTTGTTTTAGATATGAGGTGTGGGGAGGGGCGGAGCCCCACCCACACCCCACATCGTGGGATGTGGGTGGGGCTCCACCCCTCCCCACATCCCCTACCTCCGTTATTCCGCACGGAGCCCCCACCCCAAACGCGGCCCCCGCGACATCTCCTCTGTGGCATAAGCCACTCTCTGCGGACCGCGCCCTAACCCTGCCGCGGCTTCAACCCCCGCGGCCAATATACTGTGCTCCCCTTCGTCCTCAGCCCCGCGACCGCCGCTGCTGCGGCCAGCTCCGCCGCCGCCATGCCTTCCACACCTGCATCAATACAAACTTCACTCATAACAAATAATGAATGTTTAGAGTTTAAAACCCTACTTTACGTTGGACGAAAATATTAAAAAAAAATCCACTACCTTGCTAGTGGTATTTGCAGTTATGTTTATATCTATAATTAATGAATGTATATCTATATATAAATACATATATTTGTATATATATATAGATATCGATTTATATTCAAAATAAATTTATAAATATATATATCTATATATATATACATATATTTGTATATATATATATATATATATATATATATATATATATATATATATATATAATGTTGTGAAAGGGAATTGGAAATAAAAAACTATATATTTAGTTATATCGTTCTAGATGTATATATATTACATATATATATATATATATATATATGGTATATGTATACATAGAAAAGGTGTCTTGGGCCATTTTAGAAGGCCCTCTCTAACATTTATAACAAGGGGATGTGCAAAATTAATTAAAAAATAAAATAACAAATTATATTTTCACAGTTAGTTTTTTATTAAGTGTTGAACACAACAACCAAAGAAGTGATATTTCCAGGATCAGGGTTTTATAAAGTGGAGAGCCTCCTACATCTATTTACAACGTTATACGTGTCACAATCAGTGTATTAATAGTCATTAATAGTAATAGTAACAACAGTAATTATAAACAAGAGAAAATAAAATTATAATGTAAAAGAGAGTAAAGGAATATTCAGTGATACTCTGGAAAGAGTTTCTCGGAAGTTTCAACTATCAACGTAATATCAATCACCCGGAAAATGAAGAGGAAAATTACACATCACCTTACTTAAAAGAACACTGGAAATAAACTTAAGAAGCCACCACAGACATTCCATGTGGCCATTTTAATCTCAACTGTAGTAAACGACCTCATAAGTAAACCTGTAAGAGAGTCTGAAGAAGAAAAACTAATATTGGAAAACACAGAGGAGAAAATGCGCGACATTTCTCACATGGGATAAGAGAACTAATTTGACAGACCCTTCTGCCAAATCTGCTTAGGAACAAGTTGACTAAGTATATACGAAGAGGAGGAACCTAGATCGGGGAAGATTAGGAGACCGAGTCCAGCGAAATAGTAAACCAGCCTTTGTGACCTAGATCATCCTGAAATTAGGTTTAATATCAACAATAGCTGCAGTGATAACCCTGATTGACGTAAATCATGAAGAAAGGACAGGATGCACATAAAGAAAGTATAGAAAACGAAAGAGAGAGAGAGACCGAAATATAAACACACTAAATTAACAGAGAAATAGTTAAGGTAAGGGCGATAAAGATACAATCAAAATTAAGAACTTGTGAAAAGGGAAGAGAGAGCAACCAAACCGCCTTGTTGAAAATGCTAAGTCATAGGAGGAGAATGTTTCAGGAAACAAGAGAGGAGACAGACAACCGTGCCTGGCTGAAAAATGACTAAATAGGGAGATCACTAGCCGGTTTAGTCGGAACAAGGCGTCGTGGGAAGTTGTTAATCTATCAGCGAACCACGTGCGTAAATGAGTGCAGCGTAATTCCCACTAACGCCGTAAGGCATTCTGCTACCGAAAATTACCGAGGTTTAGATGTAGGAACTTTGGTAATCTCACTCTTGCAATGACGTTAGCGGCGTCGTATAGAACCTCTTGTTGATCTATATGCGTCTGGTTGCACGCAATTGTACTTATATCCCGCCGAAAATTGTAGTGGTTCGCCATGAGTGAACACCGTCGAGCATGCGTACACATGCGAAGGGGGTTTTTAGGAGAGTGTGAGAAAAGTTTTTCATATCTCGTGTCATAACCACATAACAGATGTGGCTATGACACGTGCGATGTGTGTTGTGACCACATGGAAAATGTGGGCATGACAATTTCTAATTATTTTCAATATCCATAGCAAATTTGTAGGCCTGGTGAAGTGTGACTGGTTCCTTATCTCTCAATAAATAACTCATTTCTTCATCAAATGCAGCCAAATAAATTGCCAAGCACAACGCATCATTGGGTCTCATATATTTAGGAATCTAGTTGAGCAACTTAATAAATCTAAGATTAAAGGCTGGAGCCAGTTCTTCCTCTTCCTTTTGAATATTCATGAAATGTATGATCAATGAGGCCAAATCAAATCTTTCACCAAACTACTCTAGTAATGTAACTTCTAAATCTACCCATGAAGAAACTGAACACATAGGCAGGTCTGAAAACTAGACCCTAGCATCATCCTCTAATGATTGAACAAAGAGTCTCATTACTACATCTTCAGCCTCTACCTCATAATCTTCTATCAAATTACAAAAAATTACAAATGTATGTTTGCAGACTCAAAATTTGATCCACTATATTTAGGCAAACATTTTCTAATCTTATTGGGGATAACATCTAGGTAACCATATATTTATTTGAAAATCAGGGCTTTATATTTTTTAATAAAAAATGGCCTTCTCGAAGAGCACAACCAAGACTGCTGCTCTCGACTCATTATTTCTTGAATCAAAAGATGAATACCTGGAAATATGTTGCAGCTTTGATAGGTTCAATCAACAGAGTCACCACCTCTCACAGAGAGGATAGAATATCAACAAGGCACTTTTGTTTTCTAGATTCATCATGCCAGCAGAGCACCACATGGTCGTTCTTTGGTATTGCTGCGACAACTTCACTGGAAGCTAGATTTTCCAGCCTTTAAATTATTCGACTCTAATCTCTAGCAGAGTCACCACTTTGTTGGAGACTCAGATGGGCAAAAAGATAACATCTTCAAATCAACTCCCCAGCAGAGTCACCATTTTGTTGGATCTCTCTCTGAATCTACAAAGGGGTTGCCAGTTCCAATGCACAGGTAGATTCGGCCAACAAATACAGGAGGTTGCATGAGCTGCCTCCCCTTCACTTCTGGTTCTGCCGCACCAAGGGGGGTATCCCTATAGCTAAAGATTTAACATTTGACTCACTCCCAATAGAAAGATTTAGCTTTACAACAACAGGTAGAATACTCTCATGAATGGACCAAGATTTGCATGATAGATCACAAGGTTGGCAACTTTCTTGGACATATCTAACTAGTTAGGAATGAGAGTATGCAGGGGTCCTATTTCTACTCCTACAAACTAACAGGTTGGAATTATGAAATGATTTGTATTTATGTTTTGGATGCAAGACAGGGGGTTTTGGATCATAACTACTACACAAGGGCAGACCGGTGCCTATCTTAGGGCAAGGAGTCAACTAGACGTATACAAGTGAATGATTTGCACTAGCATTCAAGTTTTAAGGGGCTAGATAGGTATTTGCCTTACAAACACCACCCAAGAATGAGTATTTAGCTATCTCTACTTACAAACATCCCTGCTGCCATACAATCTTCTTCATACTTAACCTAAAATAGTTTAATCCACTCCTTGAATGGAGGTCAAAAGTTAAGCATGCAATATAGAAATCTAGACGTATACAAGTGAATGATTTGCACTGGCATTCAAGTTTCAAGGGGCTAGATAGGTATTTTCCTTACAAACACCACCCAAGAATGAGTATTTAGCTATCTCTACTTACAAACATCCCTGCTGCCATACAATCTTCTTCATACTTAACCTAAAATAGTTTGATCCACTCCTTGAATGGAGGTCAAAAGTTAAGCATGCAATATAAAAATCTATACCCTAGAATCTAAGGAACCCTTAGCAACCAGATTGAAAAGAAGGGATGAATACAACACATGGAGACAAACAGCTAAACACATGTAAAGAAGCATTTTTCATATAAACACAACATGAAACTGAACATGTATGCAACCTGCATTCAAATGCAACTCATAAACTCACAAAAAGAGATAAAACAACCAAGAAATGTTCTATTTTTCATTATTTCCTCCAAAAAAATTTGCCCAAGTCTTCAACAACTAGAAAAATGAGTGACACAGTCCTCATATACCCAGAACGTGTACTCAGCAATTAATTACATGGTCTTTTCAAAATACTGCCAGATACAATGCACCAGCTAAATGGCACCCAAAACATTCAATGTAGCCGTGAGAAGAAGAGGAAAGGGCAGGTGGGTTTGGCTTTATATTCCAGCAATCCTACACAATGTTAGTATAATTTTTGGTGTTTCTTGAAAAATAAATCTATTAACTCTAATGCTAGAATCAAAATTTAAACTATGAAAGCATGTAAAATGAGCCTATGAAGGTAGCAGTATCCCCAGCAACGATGCCAAAAACGTAGAGGAAAACTAATGCATTGTAGACTTAACATAATTCAGGGGTAAACCTATCTAAACAGTCCACTCTATCATTGTACTTCCTACATTAAATTATCAACCATGGAGCCTAAGCTTATGATGGCACTGCACTTTATGTGCCTTCAAGGCTCATATTCTTTCTAAACTATCTTATCTAAACCTACTTACTTTACTGGAATTTATAGAAATGCAAAAATAGTAAAAATGGTTAGAGAATCTAGTGGCTATGGGTACCTTTAGCATAAGCTGTAGATAACTGTTAACAATAGAAAATTGCAGAACTAATCCAAATCATTCAAAATGATAAGAGAGCAAATGCTAACCTTTGGAGGACTTAAAGTAGACAAAGCATGCATTTGTTCATGAATCATACTACTGTAATTTGGCAATCAAAGTATTCTAATTGACTTGTAATGTATTTATAAGCTAATGGAAAATAAATTTAATAATAATGCATAAAGGAATGAGAAAATAAATGAAGTGAGGATCAGTACCTTGAGTGGCCAGCTCAGGGGACTGACTCACATAACTGGAAATCAAATATAATTTAGATTCTCACGTAGTTCCATTCATTTCATATCATAAACAAAATCTCTTTCAGATTGTATTCAATAATGACATTCTTTAAAACATATCTGGATCTTCCACTAGAAAAAAATAGAGCAACAACTGAGTAACTGGAAAATAAATTAACTAACTTGACATCAAACTCATCCCTCCTAACTTATATAGAAACGGGAGAGTTTAATGCAACTACCAACTAACTTCAATCAATCCATTCCTAGATACTAGGATATAGGTTTTAAGATCGATTTATTAATCTAACTGAATAAAGGAAGGAGAGTCCTATTCAAAAAAGAACTCTTATGCAATGGCTCGCATGAAGAACACACATAAGCTGCATTTGAAACAAGTCTACTTCTTTTGTATTTATTCCGGTCCATGATGGTTCACATTCATCCTCCAGCTACCTACACTTTTGGCATCCTAACTTCACTTCCTTTAATTCTCCTGTCCTGCAACTCACTGCAAATGCTCATTTCCATGATGCCACGTTCTTGCTGCACAGGGGTTAATTCACAAAACATATGCAAACAAATAACCTTCATAATTAAACCATAGGATTCCATCTATATTGCATGTATACTCATATTTAAATCATTCAATTGATAATATCATTACCATATTCCATATTAATAATATAGATTCAAGGTCTTGCAAAGTATATAAAAAGACATCATATAATGATGGTGATGGTTGTGAAGTGTCTAGAGGATAATATGGAAAAGTTCTAAAAGCATATAAAAACAACATAAAAAGAGGTCAATATTTCAACCCATCAGCAAGGATCCAGAAGATTTTTGATAATGTAGATGATTTGAGTGAAAGTGCTCCAGCAGGGGAGGAGAGACCTGCATATGACCCAGGCAGTTCAAGCAGGGCATATAGGAAAAGAAGTGAATCACCTGATGCACCTCCTACTAAGAAGGTAAAAATCATTGATTTGGAGCATGAGGAAGAAGTTGAATTGATAGATTTAGAAGAAGAAATAAATAAACAAGAACAAGAAATCTCCCAACAGGTGAATTCACTTGTAAGAATAAGACCCTATGTCTCTCCTGACAACAGATCGGTAAGGTCAACCACTGGGCATCAAATTGATATAGAGGACATTAGAGTACTGGCTTGCTCACAATTTTTAGAAGATGATGCTTTCATAAACACCCCTGAATTCAAGGGATATGTGCTAAAGGTCGGGAATGAGGAGCTCCAGAAGAAGATAGAAGAAGCTAAGAGTGGAGCTGACCTAGAGAAGTATAAGGAAATAACTCAGAGGGTACTGAATGAAGTCAGTCAAGACATCAACAAGATGACCCCTGATGAGGGAAGAGCTCTGGTAGAGAAAAGTGGCCTGCTATTACTTTTGCATTGGACCCTAGAAGATGCTTTTGATATAGTCTCAAGGAATGATACTGGTGAATCTAATGATCAAGTGGAGAAGGCACTCTCAGCTGCAGGATTTAATTCTAGGTTTGAAACCCTGGAAATATGGGCATTGGCCCTAAACAATAATAAGCCAAGGGTTGGATTAGAAGAGCAGGGGATGTTATAATAAAGAGAGTGTCAGACACTCCATCCCCTCAAGCTACAAGCTTGAACATTCAAACAACCCAATTTATTGAGGCTGTAACAAATAAGTTGCAAAGGGACTATGATGAACTTTTGCTGAAATATGGACAATCCATATCATAATTGAATAAATATGAGGAATTTATGTTGGATCCAAGTACTTCAGCTCAGAGTGTTCCAGTTCTCATACAAACTGCAGAATCATTTCCAACAGACAGGGAGGCTCTACTCTCAGAAATAAAAGAGATGAAAGAGGAGGTGATAAATTTGAAAGATGAAAAGAAAACTGTTGTCAAGGAGTTAATTACAGTTTTGATAAATCATAGGTTGTCGAAGATTATAGCCAGGATTGAGGACACATGGAAGTTATATTCAAGCATAAGAAAAGCCCAGGATCAGCATGAGAAAAACAAGGGAAACTTAGACAACATGATTACGGTATGGCTACCACGAACAGGGGAAGTGAGGAACTTGCATAAATGTTCAAGGTTTGTCTCGGATGCCCCACTAGAAATAAAATTGACTCTTGACATGCTGTTGATCTTGGAGGAAGTGGTAGCCTTCCAATTGAAATTGGAGAAGGTTTTGAAAGAAAAAAGACAACTCATTGAGGAGATGGACAAGAGGATAATGCCAAGCATTTTGGAAAGTGATGGATAGATAAGAGGTATGAATAGGTGGAAAAATGACTAAAAATTTAGCTGGCCAGTTGGTATCCTAGAGTTGTGTAAAGGGAGATCCTAATTTGAGCATTTTGAACTCTACATTGGACAAGTTGTACGCCTTGGAACTCAGTTTGGATACATTTTGCAAAGTATCAAAAATTTTATTGGATGCAAGGTACACAAGGCACAATGATAAAATAGCAAAATTAATTCCTTTTCAGTGGCCCACAGAATGGTTATATACAGCTTGGATGGAGAAGTATGTCCTAGACGAATGAAGATCCAATCACATGAAAGGATAATACATTTTTCGATTATTTTTGTAATCTCCAAGATGAATTGTATTTTGTCTTTTCTCTTTCATATATATATGTAATTTGAACTTGTTTTCCCAATGCCTATGTCCAGTGGCTTGTATTGTAGGATTCATGTAGCTGACATAGGATAATGAATATTGAGTACTACATTCTTGTGTCTATAAAAGAACATGTAGTACTACTTTGTAAGGTTGTTGAAAGATTTGGGAAACTTTGATAATGAAAATATAGAGAAATTCTGGAAGTTGGCCATATTTATGAGTTGTGAGTTCATTTTCTTGCATTGTTGAATGTATGTTTTTATGAGCATTTTTATCAGTTTCAGGTTGAGCTTATATGAAAAATGCCTTTGAGCATGTGTTTCCAGTAATTGTCTCCTGTGTTGGATGCATTTTTTTTAAGGAAGATACTAAGGGTTTCTAAATTCATAAATATACATTTGCTATATTGCATGTCTAGTTTTATGCTTATAATCAAGGATTAGATTAAAATGCTTTAAGTCAGATATGGGGAAGTTTGTTTTGCAACAAGGATATCTGTAAGAAGAACTATTGGGAATACCCATTCATGGATTATTTTCTATAAGGCAGGGAACATAGGAAATCCTCTGAATCTGTATGTTTGAGATGCTTGTGAGAACTAGTCTGCATTTGTAAGAGATTAACTCCAAACCCTAGGATTGACACTGATCAGGGTTGGGCTTATTTTCAAAAAATACCCACAATCAGACAAGCACACATATTAAAACCATAAAAACCAAAATCAAATTGTTAGTTTGTAGGAGTAGGGTTTTAGTTTCATGTTCTCTAAGCCATCTAATGAATTAATTTCCAAAGCTAGCCACTTTGAAGTGATTATACAGTTTTGGTCTACATATAGGAGAACATATCTACTTTAGGTGTCAATATTCGGTGAAATAAGGATTTGTCATATAGATATTGAATCAAAGGAACACCCCCCTAGGTCTAGCAGAGCCTAAAGTGTAGAGGAGAACAAATAATTATCTCCTATTCATTGGCCACTGACCTGAGAATCCTCAGCATAAAAGTTGGCTACTTTTTAGGGAAACTCAAACCATCAGTTGCGAACACCAACAGACATATCCCTTGATGATTTGTTTGTAGTACCCCGTATGTCCAAGGAATGCATGCACCTCCTTCTAGGTTTGTGGAACTTCAAGATGAATAATTACTATACAATATTGGCTGGGTCTACTAGAGGTCATCATAGTAGCTTATGTGTCCTAACAACAACCCAAAAGGAGTTGTGAACACACACTTCTTTAAGTTCAAGGAAATATGAAGTTGTCATCATCTTCAAACATTACGTACAAATAATCACAATGATCTTTAACCACCCCAAACACTATCTAGTCATCTAGATAGACTTGAAGGGATTTAAGAATGAAGTCTTCAAAAGTAATGACCATGATACATGAGAAGATAGTCAGTGCGTTCTTTATCCCAAATGGAATTACAATGTAAGCAAAGGAACCCCAGTCTATTGTGTAAGTTATTTTTGGCCTATCTTCTTCTATGATATGCACCTAATGGTATCCTAAAAATCCATTAGTGGAAGTGTAGATTTCTTGTCCTATGACCCCCTCAAGAATTTATTTAGTAAAGGGTGTAAGAAACAGATCAACTACACACACTAAGTTGAGCTACCAAAAGTCCACACAAATCTGGATATACCCATCCTTCTTGATGCTGATAAATATGGTACTTATCCATTCATACACCTAGACTAGCATAATTGTTCTAGAAACCAAAATATTGTCAATTTCCTCTAACTTTGGAATGTAGATTGGGGTTCATGCATTATGGCCTTTTGCACATGGGCTTCACACCTTCAATCAACTTTATGTGCATCACTCCTAAGGATGGGTGCACACCCTTCATCTCTTTATAACTTTGTAGGAAGGGATCTTGATATTCACAAAGCAATTCCACAACCTTTGGTACCTCCTCAATTGACTAGTAGTCACCAACGGTTGCAAGCTTAGGTTCTACTTCTAAACCAATATTCACCTTGATCAATTTCAAGGGCTCATGGTATGGCTCATTCTGCAACTCCTTAAAAACAATCACTTTTCATGACCCAAAAGAAGTTTCAACATTAATATGGTTCTTAATTGGTCCTTCCATTTGATACACCATCTTCTCCTTCCTTTTTGTACCTAGTTTTGCTCCATCAAGACTTGCTCATCCTCTTTGTTGGAATCATTGTTTATGTTTCTCTCATTAAAGGTTTTAGGTAGAGACATATTGTTCCATTTGTATATATTTGACATGTGCTCTTCCATTTTTGCTTTAACTCCCATGATTTTGCACCTAATCCATTGAAGAGATTGATGTAGTCCTATTAAGGGAGAAGAAAAGGAAAATGTGTGAACAAAGACATACTATAGGTTCTCCCAATTGGTCATCTCCTTTTGTAGTTCATAATTGACATACCACATGCACACCCAAACCCACAGGGAAGAGTACAAGGCATGTGTCCATAGAGACGAGGGAATCACCAATGATCTATCCATCTAAGCTGCTTCACAATTCTAAATATGCTCCTCAAGTGTTGTGATTCCACTATAGCTTAGCAGGTGGCATGCCTGATTATTCTTTTTAAACCTAATGCACATCATCTTGCACTTGTATCCAAGTATTAGAAAATAAGTCAATGGGTTTCCCACCATTGCACCATAATCCCTCTGAGAGAGTGATCCAAGGAGGCCATGCATTCATTCTCCTAAGGAAAATACATCTCCATTTCTCATAAGAAATTTTGAATATTTTCATCCCCTTGATATTTTGGTCAGTTGGTAGTGTTCATTTTTCCCACACATCTCACATACTTCATCCTTGTAGATCTTCATACCTAGGGTGATGTGTGCTTGTTTGCTTGGATGGTTCCACAGTCTTGTCCAACTAACTCATTAGACCTATGCACCCAATTGTCACAAGTGACACTTGTGGTGTCAAATATTGAATGGGCATCATCCCATGGCAAGATGCCATCAAAAGAAAGCTCTAACTATTCCATGCCTTGAGCAATGCTGTTATAGATATGATTGATCTCTTCACCATTAGCTACAAATTCAACATAGGGTGGCCCATGGTCGCTATCTAAAGAAATGACTATTCTTTGATTACTATTTTCAAAGCTGATATAGTGCCTTTTGATCTATAGATTAGCACTATTGGTGTAGCACCACAATCTACCTAGTAGGATTGGGAAGTTGTTTTCTTCAACCAACTCTATGACCTCAAAGCACCTCTTGAAATGGACTCCCATTAGAATTATGGTGGTTGTTAGCAGGGTGCAGAGTATGGAGTAGACCTGACTAGAAGCTGGTGCATCTACTATGCGGAGGCTAGAAGCCAACAGAATATGCTACAAAACACATCCCTATATGTAATATACATATTATATATAGATATAAGATATGATGATATAATATAGGAGAATGTAGTAAGGATATGACATAGATTCTGATATGAAGATGACATAGAAGTCATGAATGCAATTGGTGAGGCAGAGACTTAAACCTGCCAGAGGATGGATGTATAACCTTTGATTGTTGTTTATATATATGGAGATTTCCTATACCAGGTAATTCTTTGTTGTCTTATTATTATCTGTATGTGATGTTCTGTTTTGTTATTCTTTGTGTTTTGCTATCAATCTCTAGCTACTTGACCGGGGTATAAATTAACTACAAATACTTTTCTGAGGACCGGATCTCCGAACCGGTAACCCTCACCATTTCTTGCCAACATTTGGTTCCGTTTCTGAGACCGTGGAAGAAAGTAGTTAAAGATTGAGGGTACAAAACATTCAAAAGAGTAGTGCAGAGTTCTGGAGAAAAGAGAAGGCGAGGTTGGCAGAGAAAATTTTCAATTCACAAAGGAATATAGGTCTCCTTAAGTTTCTACCTCTGTGAGAGTGGGCAGACACTTAAGGGGATGGCGAATGGAAAGGGAGTAGGGTCCGTATGGACCTTTCAAATGATGTGACTCTTCAAACAAGGATTCCATGGGATATAAGAGGACTAATGAAACATCAAATCAAGAAAACCCATGGCAAAAGGGGAGAAATGGAAGAAAAGAGAGATCGGTGAAGACATCAGAACTAGAATGGAGATAAGCAGAGAAGAGAGATTAAAGAAAACATAGGAACAACACGAACACTACCATAGAAGGATGGAAAGGGCACAAGATATCAAAAAAGAAAGGATAATAGAAGTTGTGGAAGAAAATGAGGAAGAATTCATCGAGTGCACCATGGAGGGTGCTACCAGAAGGGAAAAAGAAGACAAGTGTGTCAAGGAGGATGTTGCTGAGTGCACCACTATGGGTGCTACTAGAGAAAGGAGGTTAGAAAGAGAAGATATAGAGTGTGTTATGGAGGATATTGTTGAGCGTGCCACTGTGGGTGTTGCCGGAGAAGAATATGGAAGGAAAAAGGAAGAAAGAGGCAAATTAGGGTCTATGCCACAGACTACTGGAAAACATGAATTAACACTAGAAATTTTGAAGATGGATGAGGAATATGTAGAGGAGCTAATTTACCGAAGCATAAAGGAGATAAGAGGAGGAGAAGATGCGATGAACATTGAGAGGAGTTTTGAGGGTTTTGGAAGGTTATTTCAATCATCATTGGATGCTGACATGATGTCATTCACAAATGAAAGAGTATCCCCTAATTTGAAGAGACACTATGAAGAGACACAAACTTTGGACCATGAGTCACCCTGAGTGCCATATCAAGTCAAGAAAATTTTAGTTGAGAAGGAAAATAATGAAGCAATTAGCAACCAAGGAAGTGGAGAGAATATAAGAGATCTGAAGTAATTTTGTAGAGGTTTTAGGAGAAGAGTACTTTGATATCTAAATATAGAGAGACAAGGGAAGAGAAGGAAAGCAAGTTGATAGAAGACAACCTATTCAGAGGAGTAGACTGAAGGAAACCTACCACAAAGCATCAGATATTTTGAGAAGACCCATCATGGATATTCATATTAAGTTACCAGTCTTTGAGAAGGACACTACTGAAGCAGCAGAGCACATTTTTGTTTTGGAGTCTATTTGGAACTAGAAGGGAGTAAAAAGAGAAGAAACCAAGTTATTTGACTTCATAGACACTTTGCAGAATGAAGCATTGAAGTGGTATAGGAAGACATGTCCAAACAATGATAAGGAATGGGATGATATCAAGAAACTATTATTGGAGAATTTTGGAGTTCTAAATGTTCTGATAAAGGGGTAAGTAAGATGAGAGATTTGATGCAATTTTGATAAAGAATCAATAAAGGACTTTGATAGAATATTCAAGGAGATAACTAGGAAGTTGGAGGAACCACTAGTTGAGAAGCAAAAGATAGAATGGTTTATTTCTAGAATAAGCCCTAAAATAAGGTCAGCCCTAGATGGAAGAATATTTGAAACATATGTAGAAGTAGTGACACTGGCCTACCGGAAAGAGTCTCAATCTTGGTGTAGACAAGATAGGATGAAGGAAAACCTAGAATTGGAGAAGCTGAAATTAGAATTGGAGCAGTTGAAGTTGAGAAAGGAGGTTTTGGCCAAGAGGAGGAGAATACACAGAAACAAAAACTTGATATTTGGTGCTTATACTATACAAGAGAAGGTCACTTGAGAAATGAATACCCTAGGATGAAAAGTGAAATACAAGTTGTCATAATAAAAATAGACATCAAAGTAACAACAAAAAGAGTCAATTCAGTATATTGTGGATTATACGAAGATTGGGATGACCATGAAACACCAGACTGTCCTTCAAAAAACTTCCAGAGGAAAAGAGAATTTGCTAAGGAAGAAGATGAAACATGGTACACAAACTTGGCGGAGAGGAACAACATGTCACATGTAGGAAGAAACTCACATGATCAAGGCTATAAGCAACCAAATTGGAGAAACTAGAGGAATGTCAACATAATACAAAATTCAAACTCTGGCGGTCCATCCTATGGGAATAGCTACAATAATGATGACAGAGAACAATTTGACAGTTACAGAGGAGGCAGAGGCTGTGGAAGAAGTCAAAGAAGGAGGGAGGATGCAACATGTTTCAATTGTGGTAAGCTAGGACACTTTGCTAAGGAATGTTGGGCTGAAAGGGATTTACATAGTGTTAATTTTGTATCGGCATAGAGCATGATTTATTTTCTTGTGAGAGAGCACAATAGTACTTTTGGAATGCACAACCACAATCTAAGAGTGATGAGCTGCAGAACTTGAATAATAAAAAAGGAGCTAGGGTTATAAGAAGGGAACCAAAGGGTCAAGGAGCAAGAACTTGCCGGAAGAATAGTAGGGAGGAAACATACATATCTTCAACTGAATCCATAGAAGAATAAGAGTATTATCAGAGAAGCAAGCCAAAACAGACTGGAAAAGATATAATAAGAAGGAAGGAGAGAGCTACGATATGGATAAGACAATGAACAAATACCGGAAGGCACTATATCACTGAGACATAAGAGAAAGACAGTGAGAAGGAAGAAGAATTTATTCCCACTAATAAACAACATGAGGAAGTTGTGAAGGAAGCCAAACAAACAATAAGGAAGGAGCAAGAGAAGGAGAAGAAATACACGCAATTTTTCTCCGAAGGAGAAGTAGAAGCTCTCAAGCAATTATTCCAATTGAAACAAAAACATAAACTCATTGAGAAACTGAAGCAATATTCTAAATATTAGAACAAGGAGCAAGGTGACAAGAGTCAACTCCAGAGGATGGGAAGAATAGATAGAGAATGGAAGACGAAACCACTTATGATGGATGTTCATATCAATCACAGAAAAGTCTGGAATGTCATGATAGATTTGGGAGCAGATGTTAACATGATAACAAAGAAACTATGGGAGCAGTTAGGAAGACCTAGTCGGTTGGACCTCGTCTTGGCACTTTTTCGGGGCTTGAAACTTTCATCTTGGCCCTCAAAATGGCAATTTAGTGTTTTTTTCTAGATTTTTAAAAAGCTGCTTTTGTAATAAATCAAAACTCATGTTTTGAATTTAGAATATTAGTTGGCTTTTCGTCCTACCTTAGTTTTAGGAATCTTTTGGGAAAAAAACTGGATTCTCAAGATATGATTGTAAAATTACCTAAAATGGCAAAATCTGACAATTGTCAAAATCTGCCAAAAAAGGTAATTTTTTTGTTTTTTTTGTTTTCTTGGATATAAGAGAGTTTTCTCTCATTGTAGCAGCAGAGTTGATGAATAGAAGTTTTTTTATGTTCCAGCCTTCAAATCTTTGGCTCTCACGTGATTAATGGCAAAATTGTATTGAGTGTATGTTGTGTGCTGCATCAACCATTTGATTGAAATTATCTTTTTAGTTGTTGGTATTTGTTCACTTGTGGAGGGATCAATGAAATATGGGGCAATTGTATTTTTGGTAATATGTAAATCATTGATCTCTTTATATGAGAGACCATCTACATAAAATTGCCTCCTCTCTTCCCGCCATGAGCGGAATGTGTCTAGATCCGTGTGGATAGCTCTCACTGAATCAATAATAGTTTGCATCGTAGATGCAAACCGTGAAATGTGTGGAGGGGTTTGGATTTGGCTTTGCAAGAAATTGATTTTTTCTTGCAATGTTTGTATATTTTCATCAATTGTTGCTCACAAATGAACCTCATCATGCAGTGGTGGTGGTGGGGGGCCGAGTTGGGGTGAGGGGTCCTTGGGGGATCCTGGGGGGGGTCATGGGCTAGATCTGCCATGTGTACAAATAAGGTCTACAAGTAGAGCTACAATTACAAAAAATAATTAAAATCAAATTAGGAATTGAAAATATATATTAAATTGCATGCACAACATATGTTTAAATATACATATACATATAAATTGAAAACTTGGAAATATATAAATTTGCATGTTTAAAAAATATGTATTAAAACATTTAATTTTACATTTAGTTTAACATATACATGCATTCAAAATTTAAACTTGTTAGAAAATGTTTAAAATCAAAATTTATGTCCTAGTATCTAGTCAACATTATTTTGTCTTGAGTCCTATAATCCTATTTTACTAAACATGTATGTATGTATGTATGTACATGTATGTATGTGTGTATGTATGTATGTATGTATGTATGTATGTCTAGACAATTTCAAATGATCTTAGTTAATATATCATTTCTAAAATTTAATGTATAGCCTAAATGTCAATCCATCTAGGGCCATGTTACCATTTCCTAGATTTTGGTAAAATTTAAGTTGATTTTGTTTCCTATAAATTTGTGCAATGTTCGTAGAAATCAAAATCCTAAAAATAATTAACTAACCATGCTATTGTTAGTTAATATATTGCATGTCCACAAACCCTGAATATCAATAGAAGTCCTAATCCTAGAGGTTATGATTAATGAGTGGACAATTTAGTTAGAAATGTTTCCTTGAGGTTTTCAAAAGAAGACAAATAAAGAGAAAAATTTAATAACAACTAGGTTGTTTACAACCACACTCATGTATTACATTCAAACTCCTAAACATGTCACTAAGTTCATGTCGACCTATTGGCTACAACTACACCTACAAGACCCGAATTGAGAAGATAATAAATATTTACATATATGCACCAAAAGATTAACACAATAAATTACATTCTTATGTATGGGATTCCATTTATACATTATATACAAAAGTACAATATTTGAGCATACTAATAGGATTTTCTAAATAATATAAAAATTTCAACTTGATAGCTAGAGATGTTTGGAAAGTTATATATAATTGAATCAGGAGAGCTTTTCAAACCTAAACTATTAATTTTTACACTATAAAGGATATCCAAGAAATAAGTTCATATGTATGTATGTATGTATGTATGTATGTATGTACAACATGTAAGTATGTACATGTATGTAAGTTCTTAAGTTAACTTGAATTTGATCGATTCACTCTTGGATTTGACTCCCTATTTGCTATGTACATGCTGAATTAAATTTTCATTGAACCCATGGTTGGATCTGACTCAGAGGTGAAGAACACAATGGAAGAATGACTTGAGGGATTGGTCTTAATTTGCTTGGCTTTACCAAACAAAATTTGAAGCAGTTTAAAACTAGTTGGTATACTATAGACCTTCGTTATGACTATAATTTAGGATTAAGTGACTTAGAAGGATTTAGAAAATATAGGACTTAGAAAATCATTCATGCATAGAAGGTGGGGATCTAGTCTAGAGATAGGTCTTTATGAATACAATGGTCTTTATATATGCATGTTTAATATGGTAATGATTTCCTTTCTTTTATTCACTTGCAAAATGGATATATAAAATGTATGTTTCCATAAAATCTTGCATAAGGTATATGTCATTTATGTTAAGGTGAAAGTAGTAATGGTATATACATCGTTAATGTTCTATTTGTACAAAATAAGATCCCATGTGATAAAGTTTATTGTATATAGCCTAAATGTCATTCCATCTAGACATGTTAACATAAATCCTATTTTGTTCCTAATCCATGTTTATCCTTCCTAAGTGTCTCATTTTATTCAGTCTTTGAACCCATCCTATGTACACTCAACATTATTTTAAATTATTTCCATTGTTGTTGTCCCCTTTATCCCTTTGTTAAGCGTCAAGTTGTCATAGATATATGCATATGTTTAAATTAAAGATTTAAACATAATAAAATGACTTCTAGGTTTTAGGTTTAGGTAACTTAATAAGTCATTTAGGTTAGGTCTACAAAAAGATATTAGGGTCCTATCCTGTCTAATTTGTAGGTTTTTAGCTTCATGAAAAGAGTTTTACAAATGGTTAAATTAGGACTATGAGACTCATCAGGAACATTAAAAGCCATGAAGACTGAAGAATAATCCTATAGGATGTATAACTAGTTCAAGGCCTAGATATAGGGGGAAAGACCTCATAGGTGAGATAATATGTGTGCATTTAATGTCCAATATTTTTAAAATTTTAGTAGAGTAGTTCTAACTTTAAGCTTGTTAGTGTTGCAATATAACTACTAAAAATTTAATGACTAAATAACCAATCATACATGATGTTGTATCAGCCCACCAACAAAACATGACTTAATGCACATCTATTGGTCCACCCTTTTTTGGGGGGGAACTATTTGACACCTCAACAAAAAGCACTTAGTTTTATCTTTACCCACTATAAGCTATAAAGACTTAAAGGTCTTAATAGATGATTATTCAGAGTTCCTTTCATTCCACAACATCAAAAAGACATGAAGTATTCTTCATATTGAAAGACTAGATAATGCTCTTGAGGAGAATAGTCTTGATATTTTAAGGAGGCCTCTAAAGGGAAGAAATTTATTCCTAGTCAAAAGGCCAAGAAAACATATAAGAGGAAAACTATATGAGCATAAGGAGATGTGGAGGAAGAAGAAATTCCTTTGAGGAAGAAGATGAGAGGGACAACCAAGCCACCTCCTTAGAAACCTTCCACTATTGAACTCCCATCCTCTCTTCCTATGCAAAAGGATCCAACCATGCAGCCCATTCTTCCTCCACTTATTCCTATCTCCACTAAGGTTAGGATGTCAGTCTAGAAAGACTCTATTCCCAAAGCTTCCACATCTACTATTCCTATCCAATCTCATTCTTTTGGAACCATTCTTACACCTCCAATTGATTCAACCATGCCTATTCATTACAATTTCCATCCCTTCACCTAATAAGGAAGGAAATATAGAACTAGCTTCTCTAACCCCCTCTATTCCAAGGTCTATTCCCTCTTCCCCTTCTAACTCTCCACCCTCCCTCTCCAACATTGAAACTGTTGTTAAGGATTTAATAGAAGAATAGTTTGAGAATAAATATAAGGAGCTAAGTGAAGCAACTAGCTTTCTTAAGGAGTAAGAGCAACATGAAGGAACAATTCATCCAAGGGGTAACCAAGAAGAGGCCCGAGTTGAAAAGGAAAAAGTCAAAGGATCTCCCCATGAAAAGGATAAAGAGGAGAAAGCCAATGTTATCAATCCTCTCACCATAGAAGAAATATTTAAAGGGGAGAAGTTATTGGAGGAAATGGGGAAATTGCCTAATAGGTTGGATCTAGTAGAGCAACAAGAAGAACAGGCCTTCCCACCACCTCATGAAAAAAACTTATAGATCCATCTAATTCCTTGGTTCCAACCTAGCTTTATGTGAACATTCAAAGAAGAAAGTAGACCATAAAGCAATTTTCAAAGGATATGTCTTCCATATTGGTGATAATTGAAGCTCCTTGGCCTGAGAAGACTAGAACTCTTTTGTCTATTAGATTGTATGCTTCTAGGTCTAGGATTACAAGGGTGGCAAGTATAATGGTGAATAAAGATGACAAAGACATGCTATCCTCAGACTATCAAATCATTGCTTATAATTTGGGGAAGTAGACTAGGGAGGAAGAGATACATGGAATGCAAACAATAGTATCTACTATAGTCTCCTAAATGGATGAGGACTAAAGGATGAAAAGGGATTACAGATCAAATTTCTTTAGCATAATAAAGGAGGAGAGCATATCTTCATAGAGTTTTAACAATTTTCTATTAATTATGGCATCACATTTCATCACACAATTCACTACACACTGTGGAAGAATGGGGTCATAAATTGGAAGAATCGTGTCATTACATGTGTTGATGTGGCATCATATTTGATGATGTGGCCCTAAAACCTTATAAGTAGGGGCCTTGCCAAGTAAGCTACTATAAATTTTTTGGAGTGATTCAAAATTGCCACGTACAATTTTGAGAGGCGTGAAGTTAGGGTGCTCAACTACTGGTTCCTCTCCCCTAAACAATTTCAAATTATTTTGAAATATAATTCCTAACGGTTTATTGTTAAGCCTATATGACAGAAACCCTATCTAAGTTCTATCAAACTAGGTAGTTCATGGAGGGATTGTCATGTGGCCATAACTATTTGTACAAATATTATATATATGTCCATATGTTTAAATTAAAGGTTTAAACATAATAAAGTGAAGTTTCTAGGTTTTAGGTTTAGGTTTAATAAGTCATTTAGGTTTTAAAGAATAGGTCAGTTTATTTTATGAAACCCTAGTTTATGAATTAGGGTTTAGTGTTTATGAATTATGATTTTACGTTTTACTATTTATAAAATCCTAGTTTATGAATTAGGGTTTAATGTTTATGAATTAGGGTTTTATGTTTTACTGTTTATGAAACCCTAGTTTATGAATTAGGGTTTTACGTTTATGAATTAGGGTTTTACATTTTAGTCTTTATGAATTAGGGTTTTACATTTTAGTCTTTATGAATTAGGGTTTACCGTTAATGAATTAAAGGTTTATAGTTTATGCATTAGGGTTTACCACTTGTTTTCGATTTGAGGTTGAATATATACAGTTTAACATTGCAAAAACAACAAAATACAACAAAATACAAAGCTAAAAATAATGAAAATTGGTAGAAATGGACGGACAACCAACATGGGGCACTAGCTAATCAATCTAAGGAGGCAGGGATGTTTTGGAGGTGGAATATGGGGTCAGCCAATGCGGGTACCCGTTCTTGGCACCGTTCTCCCTTGTCTTTCGTAGCCTATAGCTGTTAAAATGAAGCTACAGGCCTATTTTCTAAAAAAAAATTATACTTTTCAAAAACGGGTACCCGTTCCATAACGGGTGCCCGTTTTAGCTTTGGGTGCCCAATCGTAAACGGGAACCCATTTCATAACGGGCACTTATTTCAGCTTGGGTTCCCGTTCCTAAATGGGTACTCGTTCCAAGCCGCATTTTTCATCTGTGGGAGACTTCCTTGAAATGTATACTCAACTTTGTGCTTTAACCCAGAAGCCACATAGACTACACAAAGTATACAAATACCATCAAGTATAACTGAAGCAGAGGATACATACATAAAAATAGGTCAAATAACTATGCTGGCTAAGGCTAAAAAGAAATGGGACACCAATCTAGCACAGCTGAAGCAGATCTATAAGACTATCTTGCCTAGTAGCTGATTTTGAATGTCTTGAGGACAAGACATAATTTTCAAGGGGGGATGATGTTAACAAGGTGCAGAGCATGGAGTAGAGCCAACCGGAAGTTTGCGCATATACTATGCAAAGGCCAAAAGTTGATAGAAGATGCTACAAAACACACTCTTATATGTAATAAACATAGTATATATAGATATAAGATATGATGATATAGTATAGGAGAATATAGTAAGGACATGAGATAGATTATGATATGAAGATGACATAGAATTCATGAATGTAATTGGTGAGGCAGAGACTTAAACCTATCAGAGGATGGATGTATATCCTTTGACTATTGTTTATATATATGGAGATCTATCAGTACTGGGTAATTATGTATTGTCTTATTATTATCTATATGTGATGCTCTGTTTTGTTATTCTGTGTTTTGTTATCAATCTATAGCTACTTGACCAAGTTATAAACTGACTACAAAGACTTGTCTGAGGACTAGATCTTTGGACTAGTAACCCTCACCATTTCTTGCCAATAGTGGCTCCCCAATCAATAGGGCACACGTCTTATTAGCCATGAACAAAACATGGGGAGAGGGTTGAAGTGTTGGGCGCCCCATTTTATTCCAAGCATCAACCATTAAGATGTTTACTTTAGTGTCGGTGTCCACTATAATGTCTTTGATGAACCATGGACATTAATGGTTGTGTCAACTACTATCTCTCGATCATATTCTATAATCTGGGCATATTTGACCTCTCAATCACATGCATGCACCTATTTTTTATCTATAGCCAGTTGCTTGAATTGTTGTGAAAGCCATTGCCCAAGTAATAGGAGTATTTATTTGACATGCAAGAGCCAACATATCTCCTAGAACTCATCCTTTTCACCATTGTCAAATTCTTGGATGTGTCAATCATGATGACATGCTCGTGCTTCCTCTTTCAAGAATCCAATTTCTCCTTGGAGTTCTTGAATGAGACCCATAGTCTCATGTAGGATTTCCTTTTGATGGTGACTATTTGGATAACCCTTAGCAAGTGGTGGTACCTCATGCTATATGGTATCCAAGGGGTTTTTTGTGGTGCTTGTGTGGGCTACAAAAATTCATGTAGTGATGTTAACTCTTGGTCCATAACCAATAAAGGGCACTACAAGATTTATCTTCCAATCATTGTGTGGTGTGTGGTCAATCTGAATCATGCTTGTACCCTTTTCATTTTTATCTTTGGTCATAGCAGTATAAATATTAGGGCATTCTTCAACTTTGAGTTATCCACAACAATACAGGTAAGTGGGAAAGTTGAGGCAATCTCATTGATAATGGTCAGGGGAACCACACTTGTAATAGATGCGAGGTGGGAATCTACCACCTCCATATCCTCCTCATCCTCAACCTGGTCACATACTTCCAGTCTGACCTTTCTTGATGTCACCCACTATTTTATGGAAAAGTCCTAGTGTGTTATCTTCATGGATTTGGCTGATAATAAATCCTATAGTCCTCAGTGTTGTAGGAGTGCATCTCATAAATTTTGTATATCAAGGTATCTTTATCTGGGTGGCATGATATAGTAATGGATAATTTCGTACATCATGGTTGTCCCTACATATTTCAAAAGCTTTGAGTAAGGTGTGCACATTCGTCTATGTGAAGTTTGTCTTGGTGTGCCCTTCAACCTCACAGTCTATGCACTAAACACCATTGTGTATGTGATGGGCATTATTAGTAATGAGTTTCTCTAACTATGTAGCCATTACCATAAGATAAGCCTCCATGAAAGGGCTAATTATGTTATCAATGCTCCTGACTACTTCTGCACAAAGCGCTACCTCCAATGCTTCACGTGGGTTTGTTAAAGTCTTACGTGAAAGGGTCCATCAAAAAGGCAACAAAAAACCCCCAATGAACCATCGAGCATGCTAAATAGGATGAATCTCATAGGATAATTTGGATATCAAAATTTTCAACCAAGCATCATAGATGCACACAGGCTCAGTTAGTTCTTGCTTAATGTCCTTTAGAGTAGAGATACGATGTTGTTCAAACTCTGGAATTTAAAATACCATAATTAAAGTTCCTAAGGACACATTATTGTTTTATTGCTAGGGACATCCATATCAACAATAAACCATTTATTTCTAGTGATAAACCACATGGTTCCAAAATAGTTTATTCCTAATATGGATATCCATAGCAACAAACCATTTTTTAACCATGCTTTATCACTAGTGTTAAGTTAACATGGAGTTTGAAAATGATAGTTATTTTAATGCCTAAGGCACTAATCAACTAGATTTGGATTGGAAGTTAAGTCATGGATGCCCATCACAATCCAATTTGAATTGGAGTAAACTTTTCCATGCTAATAGGGTCAACTTTATTGGTTAACTTGTCTAAAACTGAGTATAATCACTACTGTTAGGATAACTTACAATCACATGATTATAACAATTTAAAGCATATATATAAATCAAATCAAAATTTAATTTTAGGTTCTCTACCTATCCTTACAATTTGAATGACCTTGGTGTGATTTTTTTCTAATATCCTACACCTTATAAATATCACCACATCTACTTATTAATCATGTGTAGTTATCTCCCATGTTGAATTTGGAATCCAAATTTTGTAATAAAATCTAATAAGGGTTAACCTATGATAGTTAGAGTCTATTGAATCTTTATTTAATCCTTACATTAATTGGTAGAGGCCACTTGGAAAATTAAATGCCTCAAAATCCTAGGGAATGCTTGAACATTGTCTATCTTAAATCTACAACTCTGTTGAGGGTAATGAAAGTTAGGGTGTATATGAATCTAGTAATGGAGGAGTCTATTCATGTGAACAAACAAAATTTTGTTAGTCATGTTTGATTGTGCAATTGGACTTTAATTAGTACTATAATGATTAATTCATTAACAAACTAGTTGAATAAAGGGAATTTAAATAAAAGAACTAAATAGGTTAGTTGTAATTGGATATATCATAATATGTTGTCTTGTATACAACAATGAACAATTTTGCATTAAATATTTTATAAATGGAAATAACAAGAAACAACAAAACAAATTGCAATGGAGTTTGACTAGTACTATAATCACTAAATTATTAACAAACTAGTTGAGTAAATGAAATTTATAAATGAACTAAATAGGTTAGTTGTAACTGGATATATCATAATATGTCATCTTATATACAACAATGACCAATTTTGCATTAAAGATTTCAAGAATAGAAATAATGATAAACAACAAAATGAAATGCAATCTACAGCCTAGTGGATCATTTCCAAAGTAAAGCCTTCTCAAGCTTTACCTACATTGACTGCTCTATGTGTGAGATACTCTACAAACCTCTCACCACTATTGCATGCTTGCAAGCACAAATTATATAATCCTAGTAACAAACAAACATCAAAATATCCCAATAATCTAACTTTTAGGTCCCAACAAATTTCTATACTACATGTAGAGTTGAAAATTTGTATACAACTATTAAAACACATATACATAGTGGTAAAAACACATATACAATTGCACATGAAGATTGTAAATAATCTAAGTAGTAGCCAACATAGAGCAAAATATCCCAATAGTGGTAGTGTGTTAACAAACACAAATTCAAAGTACAATTCCACGTTTAGTGGTCTATATGACGCACTTGTGTTAAGAAACACAACAAAATAGATAAATTTGGAACTATACATATGTCTTCAATTTTTTGGAGTTATATATAAAAATGAAACCATGAAAAGTATAGGATTTTGAAACCATCAATAGAAAACTATAACATATATTATTACAAATAAATCAGAATGGAGGTACAATGTAGGACAGACTAGAGATTATCGCAACAAAAAATCATCTACGATATGTTGGAGTTACAATGTGCACATATGTACATAGTTGTTCACAACTATATATGTGAACACACACACATCTATCTATCTATTTATCCATATATATAAGTATATAGTTGTTCACAACTATATACATATATAGTTGTATATACACATATACATATATATGTATATGTATATATGTATATACACATTTATACATATATATGTACATATATGTATATGTATATACATATACACATACATATGTACATATATATGTGTGTGTGTATACATATATACATGTATGTATATATATAGTTGTGTGAACACCTATATAACAAAATATGTAAAAGAAAATAAGTATGTAATTTTCCATGTCATAACTGTGTATATATATAAGCATGTAACTACAAATATTTTTTACATCCTTATTGTTTTCCACATTACAAATTAACAGAAGTTGAGAAGTTGATAATGTATACGCCTAAAAATGACACAAATCATCCTAAATAAATATTCTAAATATTTATTCCATTCTTCTATTAATTAAATAAATATTCTAAATTTATTTAATCGATTCACTGTTCCATAATTAAATAAATTCAATTTATTTAATTAAAATTCTTCCATTTGTCCTTCACAATTAAATAATCATAAATTATTTAATTAATCCTATTTCCTCTATCCTAAAGTTCTAAATTCAAAATTCCACCTCACCTTTACACCTCACCTTTTCCACCTCACCTTGTCCACATCATCAGGTTGCACATGTAATTAAATATATTTAATATTTAATTATCTTATTTTCCCTCACCCACATGGCCTATTTCTTCTCCAATCAGAGGTCAGTTAACCAATCAATCAAATCTGTTAACTAACCTGTCAGTTGAGTCAAATCCTCAATCAATCCAGTCAGTTCCACAATCCACTCTTCTAACTGATCAATCAATTCTGTTAACAGACCAGTCAATGGAGTTAACTCTCCAATCAGTTTTGTCACATCCCACCTTTCATGATGGAGCTGGGACACTTGTCACATTTCCACTGGTTGCACATTCCTCAACCATCCTCAACCGTTGATCTTCATATCTTCTCTCAACCGTTGATTCCTATTCCTCCGGGTCTATAAATGAAGCTTCATCCCTTCATTCTAATCATCCAGGCTTTTGACATCGTTACTCTGCAGAAATATCACCAGCGCGCCTTTGGCACCCATTTGTCATCTACAAGCTTGAGATCACCATTGTTGCATTGGAGCTCACCTTCATTGCATATCACACTATAGCCGTTCACCATCGACTTCCTCCAATAGCTTTTAAAAGATTGCACTCTCTGAGGGCTCATCTCATCTGTGAAAGGACGATTCGTGATAGGCGAACAACAGAAGTTTCAAAACGGAAGAGGTTTGCTGTGTTTGTTCATTGCTTTGTTTATTTGAATCTTCTTTGTTTCTCTATTCTGTTGATGTTTGGGTCATCTGTTATTCATTTGATTGATGCACTATTTTACCCTCACATTTTTGGCGCCCACCGTGGGGCCGTTGCCCCTTTATTTTACCGTTTTTGAGCTTTCTTGAAGGCAGGTTCCGTACAGGTCCCGCAGAGTCACGCACAGGTTCTTTCGGCGCATCTGTTCATTTTTACGGCGCTTTTGAAGACTGTTATGGCGCTTTTGTAAAACTGTGCATTTGTTGACTGTAACTGCGCTTTTATAGACTGTTGCTGCGCTTTTGTTGAAACTGCGCATTTGTTGATTTTAGCTGTGCTTTCATACAATATTGCTGCGCATACGTTAAAACGGCGCATCTGTTGTCTGTTACGGCGCTTATGACGACTGTTGCTGCGCATACGTTAAAACTGCGCATCTGTTCATTTTAACGGTGCATCTGTTCATTTTTACGGTGCATTCGTTAATGTTGCGCTTCTGTTGATCACTTCTGCGCATCTGATCACTGAAGCTGCGCATTTGTAACTGGCTTAGGGTTTTAGCACTTTTCTAGAGTATTTTGCTAACGCTAACCCTTTTTGCAGGTGTTTGCTGGAGCGGTTTTGCAGGTTAGGCTCGGGTTCAGTTACATGTAGTCGCATCTAACTAAGCTCACATTTCATTTTCTGGGAAAGAGTAAAATGGTTGTTCATTACAAATCTTCATCTAGCCTTAATTAGGGAGGAAGTAACTGGTTTATTTCATGCTTGCATTGCAAACAAACTTCCAAGTTATTGCTATCTAAGACTTAAAATTGAACTCACAACTGCATTTTGAAGTTAAAATGAACCATTGCTATATCGTGAGACCTAAATTTCAAAGTTAACAATCTCGTGCAACGTGGACTTAAAATTGAACTCACAACTGCATTCTGGAGTTAAAATGAACCATTGCTATATCGTGAGACCTGAATTTCAAAGTTAACAATCTCGCGCAACGTGGATTTAAAATTGAACTCACAACTGCTTTCTGGGACTTAAAATTGAACCACTGCAATATTGTCGAAATCACTTCAAAGTTTTGTTTGACTAGCTTAGCCCATTTAGTTTTTATCTTTTTAACTAGGGTGGATTAATCAGTGTATTCTGTGCTTGCGAATGACAATAGGCTTATGCTCTCCCCTCTTCTGGGTGATCAGAGTGCCAGACTTGTCATTCTACTTGTTTAACCTTTAGGAGGGGCCTGCCCTTGGATGCACGCTTCTCCAAGCGGGAACGACCCTGAGTGGTAACAGGCTAACGCCAAGCCCTACCGAGCCACTTAAAATAAATTGTGCTTGAGGTGAAAACCTCCTGCAACGAGTGCTGTTATGTTACACCGACGGCCAACCTCCCCCAAAACCCTCTCAGGCGCAACCCTGTGAGGCTGGGAGACTCCATAACGGAGAGTAGCGCCGCCGCACGTGTAACCACTTGAACGGTTGCCTGAATTACGAACCTCTTATTTTAGTGGCCCAAATCCCTTATAAGCCATTTCTCGCCTAGGATTTTGTACTCGCTTTTTGTCCAAAATAGAGTCGAAAAAACTACAAAAACAATGAAAAACTACAAAACATTCTTTGTGCTTGCTGTGTTTTCTTGCTAAAATTTCTAAATATCAGATCAGGAAGACCTTTTCCAGCCAAGGAATACCAAAAACAGGGAAAAATCCCAAAAATTTGCCCAAAAAATACCAGAGCTGCGCATATACCCATTTCTGCGGTGCATATACAGCGACTTGCTGCGCTTTTGTACCGACTTGCAGCGCTTTTATACCTTTCTGCTGCGCATATACTCTGTTCTGCTGCGCTTTTACAGCGACTTGCTGCGCATGTACGCCGACCTGCTGCGCTTACACTTTTCTGCTGCGCATTTGTTGACTGTTACTGCGCATACATACCTCACCAGAGCGGCGCATATACAACGACTTACTGCGCATTTACCTATTCTTGCTGCGCATCTGTTTCTGCGCATGTATGACAGTGAGCATCTGCTCTATTTTTGACAAATTTTCGTCAGCTGTTCGGAGTACCCATTTCAGCCTAGTTTCATTTTTTCGAGGTCAGAATCAACCTTGCAGTCAGTTTTCATCTATTTCACCCATTTCTCTCTCTTTCGACGGTCGTCCCCGTCACCTTCTGTCCTAGTCACTCTTACCCCATCGTCATTCTGTCCCATACTGATTCGACATAGGGCCTTCTTTAGTGAATTCACGTAAGCCTAGTAGGTCACAGTACCTTTTGCTAGTAGTCTTGTTGAACGACTAAGCCCTACACAGTGAGACTGGTATCGACTACCCTTGCTAGTGGCTAGAGTCTTGTGTCAACCGTCTTACCTGAAGTCATTGAGCGAGAGAACCCTTTGTCCAAGTCTTATCCTAGATATCCCATTCATTACAGTCTTAGTTGGCACCTTGCCAAGATTTCTAATCCTAGTCCATTTCATCCCACCCCACCTTGCATGGTTCTTACTCGATCCCAATACAACAAGCTAACTGAAATGGCCGACTCTCCCGATCACATCGCCCCACCACGCGATGATGATGAAGAATTTTCTCGTGAAGAATTAGTGGCACACATGCAAGATAGCAAATTCCAACGCCTAGTGGAGCGAGTACTCCTTGAGGATCCCACCAAATATTTCCATCATCTTGCTAGTCTCGGACTCAAACTCCCCGCAGACTTTGACATTAGCTCCATCATGGAAAATGCAGACAATGAATGTGAGAGGGACACAAATGACACAGTCCCAAATGCACATGAGAGAGGCACAAATGACACGGTCCCCCAGGCCAATGAAAGAGGAAAACCACACATAGATCAAAATGCTCCTATAGCGGATGTGAGACAACAAATTGAGAGTCTAAAGCTAGAAATCTCCAACCTTAAGATCGGCACCAGTTCTAAGAACTACTCCTTGGAAGATATAGCACCATACCCCTTTGACAGAAGTGTGATCATGAAACCTTTCCCCTTTCAGTTCGGAATCCCGAAATTTGACAAATACAAAGGGAAGGGGGACCCTAGAGATCATATCATGGAATTCACTGTAGCATGTTTAGAAGTAGCTCACAACGAGACCTACTTAATGAGACTATTCCCAAGATCTTTAGGGGGTCAAGCTATGGAGTGGTTCTCGCGTCTTCCACCAGGAATCAAAACTTTTGATGAACTTGTCCATAAATTCATAACACACTTCTCTTACAACATAGAACACGAAGTATCTATGCTAGACCTATGCAACACCAAACAAAAAGGTGGTGAGTCTTTCGCCACCTTCTTACAACGATGGCGACAGCTAGCTAGCAAGTGTTCTTACGACATGCCTAAGAAACAACTATTGGAAATGTTTGTCCACAATTTGAATCCCGATCTTAGCTATCAAATTCAGATACAATGCCCTACCTCATTCACCAAAGTCATCGAAATGGGGCTATTCATTGAGAAAGCTATGATCGCTAAAGGAACTCTCAAGCTCTACAAGGACACACCTCCTTCCAATTACACAACTGACAAGTCAAAGTTTTGGACCAAGAACAAGAATGTGGTCAATGATGGAGTAGTGGATGCCAAGGCGGCAGCCCCTAAACAACAACCCATATTCACTCTTAAGGAAGAAGCAAATAACAGTGCACTCAACAGGCCACCCCCTCGGGAATCTAGACCTTGGTTCAATTCGAATCCAAGGAGAAAATTCACGCCGTTAGGAGAATCTCAAGAGTCTGCTCTCAGGAAGTTGTTGGCTAACAATGAAATTTCTCTACCGCCAACAAGTGACTATGAGCCTATAGTCAAACCTCCCTATTGGAAGGACACAGACTATTGCGAGTATCATCGAGGAAGGGGGCACACAACCAATAATTGCATCCGTCTTAAGAACGTCATACAAGATATACTGGACCAGAATCTTGGAGGAACACAACAGCATACCTCTAATGAATCTCATGTGGCCTATCGAGATCCTCTCCTAAACCACAACCGGCCGTATAACAACAATCACAACGGCGGCCACAACAACAATGGTTACAACCACAACAATGGTCACAATGGCAACAACTCCAATGGCCATAACAATAATGACAACAATCGTAACAGGCCAAACCAGAACAGTGGGTCGAGTAATGCTAACTATGCAAGCGTTCCCTTTGAGTACACCATTAACTGCATTTCTGAGCATGTTCCGCAAGTCAACGTCATATCCCCCAACCAACAACCAGGACCTAACGGAACTGGTTGTAGTATAATTACCCGCAGTGGTAGAGTCACGATCAACACCACTCCTCCAAGGTCGTCGCCATCTCCGTCCAACCCCCGCCCATATAATGTCATCGACCAATTGCAAAAGACTCCGGCTCATATTTCTATATTGGAGCTCCTGCGTCTATCTCCTTCTCATAAGGAGATTCTTGAGAAAGCCTTAGTGGAGACTACTGTCCCCACTAACCTAGCCCAAGAAAAGTTTCAAACCATGGTGGGTAATTTGACATCCTCCCCTTCCATATCATTCACAGAACAAGATGACCTTTCCATGTCTCAACCCCACAACACTCCTCTACACATTGTCGCATTCGTACACAGGCACCGCATCAAGAGGGTTCTCATTGATGGGGGTGCCGGTTTGAATATTTGCACTTTGAAGCTAGTCCTTGCATTGGGGTTCTCTGAACAGGCAGTGGATCCACGGAGAAAGATTACCATAAAGGCCTATGACGAGGAGGAACGCACCACGAAGGGCACGGTTGTCCTACCCATTCAAGTGGGACCGGTAATTAAAGATGTGGTGTGCCAAGTCCTTGATCGGGAGCTTGCTTACAATATTCTACTAGGGAGACCATGGATCCACGCCATGAAAGCTGTCCCCTCCACCTACCATCAATGCATAAAGTTCCCACACGATGGCAAGCAGGTCACCATACACGGCGACCCCGACCCCTACCAGCATTGCAACTCATTCCAAGCCAAACCGGAATGTGTCATTCCCAACAACCGAGCCCATATCTCCCCTACTCCGCCACAAGACCATACTGCCGAAGCTTCCTCTTCACAGCCCAAACCAATGAAAATCACCATAAAAGAAAATGGCGTGGGGGAATACCAGATTGAGCACAGCCTCAACCTTGCAAAAATGCCTTTGTCTCCTCGCTCCTTTGGCCAGCCCAAGCATCAACCCAGGCATTTTCCAAAACCCTCTGCTCCTCCTACAACTCCCGCAAACCCCTTTGTAAAATGGGGGACCTTATCCGATGAATCAGAGGAGCGAGATCTCTTACAATGGCTCTATGCCGAAGAAGAAAACACATCCCAAGATCCACCCAGACTCCCTACAGAGCTCTATGGGCGAGGTGAAACCATCTTGCATAGGATGGGATATGAAGGACAAGGCCCTATTGGCCTCAGAAAAGAGGGGATCATCGAACCTATACAACCCTCTTCCTCCTCTTCGGCTAGAAACACGACTGGCCTAGGCTACAAAGGTAAAGGTAAAGCCAAAGAAAATGCCTGCCTAGTGGAGACAATTCAAACACTCCAAGAGGATAGTGACGCAGATTCAGATGATTCCAATCAGTATGAATGGGACGAGCTGACAGAACACTCCTACGATGACAAGGAGATTGATACTATCCAAACCCTTAGCCCATATCATGAGAGACAAACGCAACGGGACAGACCACTGGAGTCTGATTTGCCCCTCCCTGAAGTTATGGCTTTCGAGGAAAGTATAGATTCCATTGCGATAAACAACCTGGAAGAAAGTACCACCCAGAACACTACCCCCACCTGTGCTCCTAGTATTTCCATCCACACTATCAACGAATCAGGTCTTTCATCTGACTCCCTTCCCCTCTTACACCCTGAGCTTATTGACTGGGACCTGAAAGGGACCCCTCAATTAGATGTGTTCCAGAACGATGATGCCTACATTGACTATATGGGACTTCGAGATCATTTACCAAAAGGAGATCATAAAGCCGGTTTCACTATCGAACTCAATACTGTAGCATACTTTGGGGAGGGTGCCAAGCCTTCTAGTCGCAAAAATGTAAAGATCAAAAAGGGATCTGACGGTGAAAACCGCCATGCGGCAGTGTCAGATCATAAAACAGTAAAAAGAAAGGACGTATCTGAAGGTGAAAACCCAACTGTGGCACCTGACGATGGATTGCTTGACACCCTCCCAAGTGACATGTATCAAGAAAGGTCACAGATCGTGGTAGAGCCAACAGAGCCAGTGAACATTGGATCCGAAGAGCAGCCTAAGATAATCCACTTTGCAAAATCTCTCACGCCACCTAAGAAAACCAGGTTTATACCATTCTTTAAAAAGAAGAGAGGCAGTTTTGCGTGGTCATATGCCGACATGCCAGGTTTGGACCCAAACCTGATTCTACACCACTTGCCATTGGATCCAGGGGTGAAACCCGTAAAGCAAAAACTGAGAAAAATGCATCCCCATATTGCCCTCCTGGTCAAGGAAGAACTCAAGAAATTGTTAGACGTGGGTTCATCAGGGCCATTGATTACCCCGAATGGATATCAAACATCGTACCAGTGTCTAAACCAGACGGCAGGGTTCGACTATGCAACGATTTTAGAGACTTAAACAAAGCATGCCGCAAAGATGACTTTCCCTTGCCTAACATCGATATCATAGTTGACCTCACGGCAGGACATACAATGTTGTCACTTATGGATGGATTCTCAGGGTACAACCAGATCAAAATAGCACCAGAGGATCAGCACAAAACCGCTTTCACTTGTCCATGGGGTACTTTTTGCTAGAATGTCATGCCGTTTGGGCTGAAAAATGCAGGTGCTACATACCAGCGGGCCATGACAACTATATTCCATGACATGATGCATGTGACCATGGAAGATTATGTTGACGACATCTTGGCAAAATCACTCACCAGGGACTCACACCTGGACACATTAGAGAAAGTCTTCCAACGGCTGGACCAATTCCAAGTAAAATTGAACCCGAAGAAATGTGTGTTTGGGGTCACATCAGGCAAGCTGCTAGGCTTCATCGTGTCAGCAAACGGCATAGAGGTAAACCCGGCCAAGGTCAAGGCAATCATGGACATGCCTCCGCCCAAAACTCTAACACAGTTGAGATCCTTACAGGGCAAGCTACAGGCCATCCGCAGGTTCATCTCACAGTTGGCCGACAAGTGCCATCCTTTCAGCCACCTCCTACATAAGAACGTTCCATTTAAATGGGATGAGCAGTGCGAAGAGGCATTCTACAAGCTCAAGGAGTACCTCACGAATCCTCCTATACTCATGCCTTCGATCCAAGGAAAACCTTTGATTCTCTACATATCCGCTACACCTACTGCTCTTGGGGCTCTCCTAGCGCAGCAAGACTATGAGAACAAGGAAAGAGCTGTGTACTATATCAGTCGAACCTTAGTGGGCTACGAGCTGCAGTACTCACAGGTGGAACGTTCATGCCTTGCGGTGGTTTTTGCCTCACAAAAACTCTGACACTACATGTTGGCACATCCTGTCAAACTCATTGCCAAGATCGACCCACTAAAATATCTTCTCAGCAAAGCAACTCTCACAGGACGACTAGCCAAATGGGTTATGCTTCTTAGCGAATATGATATAGAGTATGTGGATAGAAAAGCCATCAAGGGGCAAATCATCGCAGACCAACTAGCTGAGGCACCATTACAGGACACTTCACCAATGCAGTTTGAGTTCCCCGATGAATCTCTATTCACTCTGTCCACATCTCCTTGGAAACTCTACTTCGACGGGTCTTACACCAACCATGGATCGGGGGCAGGTATCTTGTTTATCACTGCCCAAGGCGACACAATTCCAAAGTCCTACAGGTTGTTATTTCCATGCACTAACAATATAGCAGAGTATGAGGCTTTGGTAATTGGTCTCAAGATGGCCACTGAGTGGAAAATTCAAGCACTACGTGTCTATGGTGATTCTCAGCTTGTCATAAACCAGGTCAACGACGAGTATCAGACCAAAGATGAGAAGCTCATCCCATACAAGCGAATGGTCGACGATCTCAAAGAACACTTTGGGACCATCTCGTTTGAGCAAATACCCAGGATAGAGAACAAAGCAGCTGACGCAATGGCGACCATAGCCTCTCTTCTTGAGATACCTGAACAGGAGTCACGGTATGAGTTCCTAGTAGAAACAATTCGACAGCCGGCTTATGATCTCCTTGAAACCCATTCCATCTGCCACCTAGTGGGATCTGATTCACCTTGGTACGGTAAGACCTACACTTACCTCAAGGACAATATCCTTCCTTTGGACCTCTCTTCCAACCAAAAACGAACCTTCATCCGACAAGCCTCCCGTTACACCATTATCGCCAATACCCTTTACCGACGTGGTCTAGATGGTACTTTACTCCGTTGTCTAGAACAGGAAGAATCTATAACTGCCTTGCGAGACGTGCACGAAGGGATCTGCGGAACACACTCCAGCGGTCCTTCCTTAGCTAAGAAACTCATGCATTTGGGTTATTACTGGCCCAATATGGAAATGGATTCATATCAGTTCGTCAAAAAGTGCAAACAGTGCCAGATACATGGGAACCTGATTCATGCACCTGCTCAGGAGTTGAGACCTCTAACGACACCCTAGCCCTTTTGCCAGTGGGGACTAGACCTCGTGGGAAAGATTCATCCGCCTTCTTCCAACGGCCATAAATTCATCATAACCGCTACTGAATACTTTACAAAGTGGATTGAAGCCGTTCCCTTATCAACCGTCACAGGAAAGCAAATTTCCTCTTTCATTCTGAATTACATTATCTGCCGATATGGCATCCCTTCATCCATCATAACGGATAACGGGAGACCTTTCAAAAATCAAGATGTCCAGGAACTTTGTGAACGGTTCAAGATCCAACATCGCTTCTCCACCCCATATTACCCCCAAGGTAACGGCCAAGCTGAGGCATCAAACAAAACCATTCTGAAAATCCTAAAGAAGACTGTCAATGAAGCCGGTCGCGATTGGCACGTCCAGCTCAATCCCGCTCTGTGGGCCTATCGAACCAGCATACGCACTCCCACAGGTGCTACACCCTACGCCCTCGTCTATGGTTCCGAAGCCATCCTTCCTATTGAGGTCGAACTCCCCTCCCTTCGGGTGTCGTTGAAAGGTCTCATATCAGACGAAGAGTACAGAGTCTCCAGACTGCAAGAGCTAGAACTGCTAGAGGAACGACGCCAGAAAGCTTTTGACCATCTCAAAGCCTATCAACAGATGATGTCAAGAAGCTACAACCACAAGGTTAGACCAAGATGCTTCAAGATTGGGGACCTCGTCCTAAAAGAGAACCCTCGCAATCAGCAGGACAGAGAAAAGAAAGGTAAGTTCGAGCCTAACTGGCTTGGACCCTATGTAATTGTAGCAGCTTACGGATCGGGGGCATATCAGTTGGCCACATCAGAAGGTGAGTTGTTTGATGATCCCATCAACAGCATGCACCTTCGCAGGTTCTATACCTAAGAGAACCCCAATGCAAGGGGGCACAATAAAATCAAAAAAAAAATCATCAAAAGTTACAAAGAGAAAATACAAAAAAATTGAAAAAAATAGAAAGCATGCAAAAAAAATCGTCCTTTGGTGAAAACCTGGCAAACAGGCGCCTTGGATAGGTAGCCTGATGAAAACCTGGCAATCAGGCGTCATGTTACTTTCTAGCTTCTCGTGCAAATAAAAGCAAGTGATGAAAACCTGGTAAACAGGCGTTACTTGTGACAGACCGCATTCTCCATCTTTGGGAATCCAATTACCTTGAGCCCATTCTCCCTCTATTTTCCCCATTCGACCCATATCCATCCCACAGTAAACACTTGATAGTTACCTATCATGGCTTGATACTCAGCCTGTGGCCTTGTCAACCAAGGTTTTGTCCCATATCGTCTCCTCGAAGTGAGCCTAGCGTAGTGTCTCTCGTCAGTATCTGTGGTCCGAATCCATGAACTACGTTGCCTCTGCGCCGTCACGTAGGCAAGGCCATTATTCTAATGCGCCCCCGAGGCTTCCATCTCTCCCAAAGTCCCATTCGTCTCCCCTCTTGTCTTCATTCTTGTCGTCTTTCTTCTAGTCCATCCATGGTCCATTAGGGTTTACCCCGAACTACGTTGCCTCTGCGTCGTCACGTAGGCAAGGCCATTTAGCAATGAGCCCCCGAGGCACTAGGTCAATCCCTTAGGGTCCGTCTTCTCAATAAGGATAGTGCAACCTTCTCGTCAGGTAAGCAAATGCAAGCAAACACCCGCACTTCAAGCAGAAATCCCGACAATGAGCATCTTAACCTATCCAATACAAAGCAAATACCCAAGGTCTTCTAAATGATTTTATGCAAATTAAGGCAAGAAATAAACACTTATCAACACAAATGTGCTTTTGTAGATTGGAACCTAGGGTTAAGTTACAGAGTCTTGATTTTGCTATCATACCTTCCTATGCTACTCGAGGATGCCAACAGCTAGAGATGCTATGATGGGGGCATGATTACTTTCTTTGTTTGCTATTTGGGGATTAAACTTTAGTAATGTGAAGCCTTGTCTTAGGACGTGATCGGCAAAAGATCATCGAGGACATCAAAGGTCTAACACGAACGGGGGCAATCCTTGCTTGTTGAAACGCAAGAGGTACTCAGGTCATCTAGATTCAAATTTTGACTAGATGCTTGTATTAACTTGCTCAATCACAATCCATGTAAGCGATACTCAGGTCATCTTGGTTCAATTATACCTCGGTGCTTGTATTCACTTACAACATTTCAGAAAAGTACCAAAAACAAAATGCCCAATGATGAAATAAAGCAATCTAAAAGCAAAGCATCCGTCCTATATCCATACACCCATCCATACAGTCCTCATCATTCAAACTATGCAGAGTAACGATATCAAGAAAAATTCCTAAGTCATTCTTTCACAACCATTCCTCTATCCATCATGTCATTCTTCTGTCGATAGAGTACATTTGGACATCACAAAAACAAGGCATATAGGAGCATATCATATCATTCGTAGAAACTAGTCATGCACATGAGTAGGTTAGTAGAATGCACCATCCAATGCATTAGGTCACCCATACATTTGCATCACATCTTAATCTTAAAAGCCCAGAAAATCAAACAACATAGCTAAGTGCATCACATATATAGTTACATCACCCCATAGTACTCATGTTACAAATGCATACATTCAAAGCATTACATCATATAAATATCCAGTAGCATCTCACATATCTATACAACATCATAACATAGAAATCATGTTCCATACACACATCTGCAGTAGCTCATTTACACACCACGTATACAGCATCATAACATAGAAATCATGTTTCATATACATACATTTGCATCATCACAAGAACATCATATTAACTTTGCATTCATTTGTCACATTAAATCATATAGACATCATATAGCAGCATATCAAAGTATTTCTCATATAGCATCATATAAACCATCTAACTATGCAATAGAACCACATCATGCAATAGAAATAATCATCTCATAAACGCATGCAATAGATACACAAAGCTGCATCATCATCCATACTATCATATACAAAGATGTCCAAATACACAATATCACCATCTCTCTCAAAATCAAAGTGTCATATACAATGTACGTCTAAATAGACGGTGATACATGTCCCAAAATGTACAAAATCTGGTCTCTGACTACCCCTGCGGCTGTGGGCCACCACTGCCAGCTCCTGACTGCTGAGGTCCCATGACGGAGGCCCCTGACTGGGATGGACCTGCTCTGTGAGCCACCCCAGACTGAGTCCTGAAACTCCCTGCCCTCTGGCTCGATGACACGGCACCATGGTACAAGCCTCGGTAGTACTGTGCCTGCTGCTGCGCTCTGGCTAAGTCTGTCTGCGCCTGTGCCAACTGCGTCTGCAACTGGCCTACCTGTGCCTGTGCCTGCTGCACCTGCCCAACCAAAAATGTACTCGATGCATCTGTGCCCATGGCAGCTACTGCTGTGTCCCTCTCTACTCGGATCAGGCGTACCCGGGCATCTGCCATGTCGCGCTCGCGAATAACAGATGAATAACAGATGACCCAAACATCAACAGAATAGAGAAACAAAGAAGATTCAAATAAACAAAGCAATGAACAAACACAGCAAACCTCTTCCGTTTCAAAACTTCTGTTGTTCGCCTATCACGAATCGTCCTTTCACAGATGAGATGAGCCCTGAGAGAGTGCAATCTTTTAAAAGCTGTTGGAGGAAGTCGATGGTGAACGGCTATAGTGTGATATGCAATGAAGGTGAGCTCCAATGCAACAATGGTGATCTCAAGCTTGTAGATGACAAATGGGTGCCAAAGGCGCGCTGGTGATATTTCTGCAGAGTAACGATGTCAAAAGCCTGGATGATTAGAATGAAGGGATGAAGCTTCATTTATAGACCCGGAGGAATAGGAATCAACGGTTGAGAGAAGATATGAAGATCAACGGTTGAGGATGGTTGAGGAATGTGCAACCAGTGGAAATGTGACAAGTGTCCCAGCTCCATCATGAAAGGTGGGATGTGACAAAACTGATTGGAGAGTTAACTCCATTGACTGGTCTGTTAACAGAATTGATTGATCAGTTAGAAGAGTGGATTGTGGAACTGACTGGATTGATTGAGGATTTGACTCAACTGACAGGTTAGTTAACAGATTTGATTGATTGGTTAACTGACCTCTGATTGGAGAAGAAATAGGCCATGTGGGTGAGGGAAAATAAGATAATTAAATATTAAATATATTTAATTACATGTGCAACCTGATGATGTGGACAAGGTGAGGTGGAAAAGGTGAGGTGTAAAGGTGAGGTGGAATTTTGAATTTAGAACTTTAGGATAGAGGAAATAGGATTAATTAAATAATTTATGATTATTTAATTGTGAAGGACAAATGGAAGAATTTTAATTAAATAAATTGAATTTATTTAATTATGGAACAGTGAATCGATTAAATAAATTTAGAATATTTATTTAATTAATAGAAGAATGGAATAAATATTTAGAATATTTATTTAGGATGATTTGTGTCATTTTTAGGCGTATACAGATAAAATTTACAATGTTGTACACAAACTACCTGCATAGAATAGTATAGAAATATGAAAATATGCATTTGATAATAGTGAATACACACATTGATTCAAGTTGTATAGATAGATAGATAGATAGATAGATAGATAGATATGTGTGTATACAAATATATATATAGTAGCTCGCCAATGCAATGCCTAAGCTTGAGTGGAGAGGATTTCGTAAGCTTCTGGAATGAAGGATAATGTAGTGGCTATAAAGGAAGCAATATAAAAATGATTAGTGTAAGAAGTTAGGTCTTTCAATAGGTGCATAAGGTATTGTTTATTTAGACCTTAAATGTTATAAACTAGATACTAAATGGAATGTGGTCCATGCTTCAAGGTTGTATGTATAAATCATGAAATCCTAAACCCTAAGTAAGTCTAAAACACATCATTTGAAATACTAGTGGTGATGCGAAATCATTACTTGCAAGTCGAACAACAATGATTGCCTCAACAATTATGGAGTCTACTCGACAATTTGAAATGATGAAAGAAACAAAGGTGAAATCAAAGAGACAAATGATTTAGTCACATCGATCATCAAATGATGAAACAAAGACCTACTTCAGTGGAGATGGTTCGACCACACAATCGAATAATAAAACAAATAGGTGTAAAATAAAATAGTCGCAAATTGAATGATGGACCTCATACTTGATTGGAAGGAGAAAAAATTAATATATATAAACCTATATAAAAAATGAACCTTGAATATATACAAGTTAATAAATAAAACCCTCAATATATGCAGTTTCATTTTATATATAAAATGAGACCTATATATAAAAAATGAACCCTAAATATATACAAGTTAAAAAAAATGAAACCCTCAATATATACAGTTTCATTGTGTGTGTGTGTGTATATATATATAATGGGAGCTACCCCCTTGGTAGCAGCTATATATATAATCAAACCATATAAAAAATCAAATCTTGAATATATATAATGAAACCCTAAGCCATAAATGAGTTTGAAACCCATCGTTCGAAATACTGGTGGCAGTGTGAAATCATTACCTGCAAGTTGAACAACAATGACTACATCAACAACTATGAAGGAGGTTGCTCGACAATTTGGAATGATGAAAGAAACAAAGGTGAAATCAAAGAGTCAAATTATTTAGTCACATGAATGATGAAACAAATACCTACTTTTGTAAGCACTAAAAATGCACATGGGCCTACATGGTAATTTGATGATGAGCTATAGTCCTAATCATGTACATGTAAGCATGAATATATATATATACCTCTCAGTGGAATTCTTCTTGGTGACACGTGGATCAAAGTTGTTCATCTTGTTTGTGTCTCCCAAATCCCTAGAGCTAACCTCCTAAGGTCTTGTGTCTTCACCATTCACCCTTTATCGACAAGGCATTTTGTCAATTTAACCAACCGACATCAAGAGATGAGAAATTCACTTTCTCTTGGCCCATTTCAACCATTTTAACCCTCCAAAAGCTTCCAATTAATCTCCCAAACCATCTCCAACCATCATTTTTAATACATATTTCCTTAATTCTAGGTTGCCCCCTTTGAATTCTGGATCTCTGAGAGGAGTCCTAAATCTCCTCAAGGAGATTTTCCCTGGTGAAATTGATGACCAACTCTTCATGTGTTTTCAAGAACTAATAGCACCATTGCATAGTGCTAAAAAAATTATGCAATTTCAAAAAAATGGCACCCAAAAAGGATTATGTATGTGCTCGAATGAGCTCCCAGAAGTTTTGTATGACCTATTCAAACCTTTGTTTCTGGGTTGTCCCTTTTACGAGGGAAAATCTCACTAGGTGACCCTAAATCTCCTCATGGGATGACCCTGGATCTCCAAGAGTGACCTTGGATCTCTAGAGGTGACCTTCCCTACTAAAAGGGGTGACCCAGTCATGTTTTAAAACGTGATTTTCTCTTTAGTTCTGGCCCAAATTGGCTCCAAATTGAGCCCTAATTATGTGAGTCACCCTCCCTAACTAATCATCAACTTTTCCTTACTAATTCAAGACTCCCAATCACTTCATTTTAACTACAAATCAACTATTCTTATCTCCCCATCAATCTCATACTAACTCCATTCCTCCTTCAATGATAGGCTATCAAGGCTAGTTCACTCCCAATCAAACTCAGTTCACTGTCCAATCAAGCCTGTTAACCCTTAAATCAAATGAGTTAAAGCTACAACCACCTCCACCTCTTTGTGAGCCCTTCCAAGCTATAAATACCCCTCACCTCTTCATTATTTCTCAAGTCTAAGAATTCTCTTCTCGTCTTCACAAGATTTTACAAGCTTCTTCACAGGCCTTTGAGCCTCTTAGTTCATTTCTTTACTTTTCATTTTTGTAAAGCTTCAAAGCTTTCCCTTGGGAGGAAAATTCATTGTTGCAAAATCTTGCTCAACTTTACTTTTTTGTTCTCCATAGCATGCTTATGCTCTTCGCAAGACGTATGAGCCTTTTGCTTTTTTAGTATAGTTGTCAATCTTTCCAAAGCTTCAATAGCCTTGTTATGCTCGCAATTTGCCAAGCCATAATGCTTCAGAGCTTTAAATAGCTCAATTCAATCAATCATAGATTCAATAACTAAATCATTCAATTAATTACACTTCATCCCTGTTGCCAAGAGGATTTCCCCACTACTGTAGAGGAAAGAAGGTTGCCACAAGGAGTTTTGAGGATGCACCAAGCTCATGAGCCAAAGAGAAATCTAGTTTCTTTATATGCTTTCGTAGTTAATTAAATCACAAATTTGCTCTTGGAGGAAGTAATCTTTATGTTTACTTTTTCTTTAATAGGTTTAGATTTGGTTTGATTAGCATTGATTATATTAGAATTATTATAATTCATAGATTAGATTTCAATTCTTGAAGTTATTTCATTCTAGCAATTCCAATTCCTAGATTAGATTTGAAAATCGTCTCACAAAATACCAAAAACATGTTTTAGATTATATTTGGAAAATTCATATTAATTGCATCCATATTTCAATTCTTAGTTAAATAGATCACTTTTGTTATTTGAATTACAAAAAGAACCAAAAAAATCATTTTGCATTCATATTAGTTGCATTCACACAAAAATACAAAAATATTAGGAAATTAGAAAAACTAAACCCTCGATTTCATCACGAGGTACTTATTAACATCAAAGTGAGTTCAAACCCTTGATTCCATCACAAGGTACATATTCACATACAACATTCAATCAAAAGGTGAAACAAATGTTTGAATTCACATCAAAGTCAAGGAAAGTCAAATTAGGTTAACACTTAGTCAACAAATTCTCTCCCAAGCATTCGATGTGCCCAAGGATAAGAGGAAATTGGATCAAGGCTATTCTCGAAGAGATAGTTGAAATCCACCCAAGACCACAACACACACAACAAACCATAGAAGAGAAAGAACACACTCTTAGGATCTTCTAATAGAGAGACATTATACAACAACACATTCAAATGAATGAGGATAGGTTACAATGCGCTAGACTCATCAATGAGCAAAACAGTCTACCCACTAGGCGTTCGAACTTGAGAAATTCAAATAGAAGAACTAGGACTAGTGACCCTTCAGGTCATATAATCATCTCAACCACAATAGTCCTAGAACGAGCTCGTCATATAGCAATCCATACTAAGCCTACAGACTGGCCAACCTCTCTCTGTAATGTTTTGCTTCCACGCAAATAAAACCACCCCTAGGTCTCGCCCCCACTTGACTGGCTCTTGCCATGAGAGCAAGAGTGACTCAGAGGTCACCCATAGCAAGGAGAGGGTTCATGTGTGATATCAAGGCTGACTCATCCATGTTATGCTTGAGTCATGTTTCAGAGCATACAACTTCAATGGAGATGGTTTGACCACACAGTCGAATGATAAAACAAATAGGCGTGAAATAAAATAGTCACAAATCAAATGATGGACCTCATACTTGATTGGAAGGAGAAAAAATGGGAGACAAGTCGTTATCGACAATTGGCAACTCGGCAATGTCAACACCTGAGATCGAGTGGAGAGGATTCAGTGAGCTTATGATATGATGGATAATGCGGTAGCTATGAAGGAAGCAATGTAAAAAATGATTAGGGTAAAAAGTTAGATCTTTCAATGGGTGCATAAGGCATTGTTTATTCGGATCCCAAATGTTATAAACTAGATACTAATTGGAGTGTGGTTCATGCCAACACAAAACCCTAATGTGGCCTTACAAACACAATAACATGGCCTTAAGAACTTTTATTATGGTATTTTGATTTATTCAGGTGAAACAATAAATTATTTATTTTCATGTATATATATATAATATTAATTGGAGGAGTTGTGAAACTTGTTTGGTGGTCATAGCACATGGTTACTAGGGTGTCTATGCACGAGTATCGATCAACACTTTGAAATGACCACTTAAGGACATATGTGCACATAATGACTCATCTCGCGATTGTTGTTACTACCCAGAAGCCAAAACAATGGCTTTAAGCTCTTAAGTTAGTCATAAAGGTATGCTAAAATATTTGTGGAAATCTGATGTATTGTTTAGAAGCTTAAGGTGCACGAAGTTAGGGTGGGTGGGTATTGTGTCCTCTCCCTTAGTATGACCCCAAAAACAAAGCAAAAGTTAGATATACAAACCAAACCATTAATTTTCATTCAATGATTTTGACAAGTTTATCTCTATGTGGAGCTTTATAATAAAAGCGGAGTACTGCAAGCAAATAGAACAACAGTTACAACTCCTTCCGCATTTGTCATTTTCCATCGATTTAAGCATCGATTTAGGGGAGAGAGCCCAGTAGTTGTGCACCCTAACTTCACACCTCTCAAAATCATGTGGCAGTATCAAATTACTCTTAAATTTTTACATCAACTTACTTGGCAATGCCCTTGCTTATAACTAAGGTTTTAGGTCCACATCATCAAATATGATGCCACGTCATGTTTTTTGTTGAAGTGTCCAAAAAGACCCCCAAAAAAATTAGACTGATAGTTGTGCATTAAGCTATAATAGTTGTGCATTTATTCATGTTTTGTTTGTGCATCACATGATGTGTTGCTTTTTATATCTAAATAATATATTTCATTCAATCATAACTACTTATGGTCAACACTAACAAGTTCGAAGTCAAAACTACAAGTACCATACTTCTAAAATTATTGGGCATTAAATCCACAAAAAATGGCCATTAAATTCACAAAAAGATGCACAACTATTGGAACATGCTCAACTAGTGAGTGCTCTCCCCTACTCAATGAAATATATACAAATGGCAAATGCTCTGCTCCTTTTCTCTTGTGAATTCTCATACTTAGTTACATCAATTGGTTTCCTATCCACAAATCTCTCTTTAAATCTAAGCCACCTCATTTGCACCTGGCCCTTGCCTCATCCTCAACACCAATGTCACTCCATAGACAAGAATGTTCATGATCATTCATATTGCCTCATTTTTCTTTAGTCACACAAGAAGGCTTTGCCCCTACCCCTCCTCCTGCCAGTCGGATAAGAGGCACCCTCCATCACCTAGTGAGGTCAGTCTCAATCTTAGATTTAGGTGGTTCCCCTTTGCACCTTACTTGCACTAAAGTCGTTGAATCCCACAAACAAGATGTCAAAGAAAAGAATGGCAATAATAACCCTAGATGTGATTTCTTAATATTCTATGCATTCAATGATATTTGGATAATCCTCTATTGTTATTGTTGACTTCACTACTTTTGATGATGATTTCTATGAAAGATTAAAAAGGAATAAAATGAAAAGTTTAAAGATTGTAGAGTGCATTCATTGCTTGAGTGATACTCTAATGCTTGATGGCTTTGATGCACATGTTTTAATAATGATATTAAGCTTTTAGTGAAAATATATTAATATGTTAAAAAAGGCAATGACAAATGCAAATATTTAAATCTTGGTTGACTATTTTGACAATGAAAAAATATAGTCATTATGAATAATAATTTGATATCTACATTAGTTCAAAGGATTAAATGTTGAATTTGAAGGTGTGGGGAGACTGTTGGAGAGACCTAGAAGCATCTTAGGTCAAATTTTATATTATGTCTACATCTGAGATTTTAAAGCCATGAACTTGTAGACAATTTAGTAGATCTAAACTTATTTGATCAATCAGATTGTATATGCTTCCTTGTGTCCAAGGAACCTTGCATATTGGCCAAAGGACTAATAACACTTGATAGAGAATGTCATGTGTCTACTCTTGATTCCCTTGGACCATCATCCATGTCACTACCAAGCCACATGTTAAATCCTAATTCCCCTAAGCAACAACTTACAATTGTGGACTTGAGAGTACAAATACCAATGACTCAAGGCTACTCACTAAGCTCTATTGCATAATGTTTCTTGTGTCGATCGAAAACATGGACATGAAGCAAAGTGAGCTTCAAATGAGACACCCCTCTAAAATGTGATTAATAAAACTCTTGGGATCGCTAACCCTGGGCTCAATGGACTTCAAATTAATATTTTAGACTTAAAACATTTACACAACTTGATTATATAGGGTAGCTTAGGTTCACAAGAAACAAGACAAGTTAATACCAAATACAAAAATCCTTCTAGATTTCAATTATTAAAAGTATGTTTCAAGTTTGGAAGGTTTAGATGTTTGCGAACCTTGACTTCACATTATTGAAGTTTATCGAGCTTTTTTCGTCTAGTGATGTCTTGCAAGTTCTTCGATAGAATCAAACTCCTATATATATCATGGCTCACAAGCAATCTCAAGTTGTGGTGGCAAGTTTGTTTCACGTCTAGAGGTGCCCATGGGCCTAGAATTTTATTTCCAAGGAGCTTGGTGAGAAGTCTCACGATAGGTGCGGAGCTCAAGCCTTAAGGTCCAAAGGCGTTGACATTAGGCATGTGGTGGTCGAGATCAAATTTCATCATTCCTTTAGAACAATTTTGTGCCTTTTCTATAGTGCGTTACATTTATAAAAAATGTTTTTCTTTACATTTATGTAGTTGCTATTTAGACTACACTAAATGAAAGTACCTATGGGAGAGCCTATTACACACGGAGTATTTATTATCCACATTAGAACAGGATAGCCCATGCAAGCAAAACCACAATAACTTATTAGAGCATTGTCAAAATCTTCTGGACCATGGTTTTTAAAATAGTTTGCATCAACCACAGATAAAATTAAAAGCCTCTCAAGATCTTTGGATAAGAGAGCTTTCTGAAAAGGCAGCAACAAACAGAAACTTCAAAACAAGTGCCACCAAAAAACTTGGTTAAAAGACACAGGTTTTTAATAAGAACATTGTCATTTCCCCTAAGCAAATGAAGCTCCTTGAATTAAAAAAAAAACCCAAATCTGGAATCTTTTTATATAACCGAGAACAAGAACACTAAATCTTGGTCGCCCAAAAGCGTTAGTTCCCTTAAACTGGAAAGCAAACACATTAGTAATAGTATTGATTACAGTGAAGTTGAAAACTTAGGACAGGGGCATATTTGCTTGGATGGATGGATGGATGGATCCTTTTATAGTCTACGATGTCGGTCGGCCTGTTTTTGGGTCTACAATTGACTTATAACATATGAGACTACCTCAAACTCCACTATGCAGGAGGCACCTAACTGTACTTTAAATATGAGGCATACATACCCTACCGCTGTAGGATTTGAACTTGCAACCTCTCTTTACATTTCAAAATGAACCGTAAACAGCTGCATCGTTACTGTTCCAATAAAAAAATTCAATTAACAGTTCATACGACATTAGAGCCCAAATGTTTACACAAAAAAGAAAGAAAACACAGAAACGACATCTTTTTTCCTTCCTTCTGGAGCTCGGAGGCTCGCAGATAGAGCTCCCCTCTGACAGCATATGCAACCTTCTTCACATTCTCATTAATATTTTCATAATCCAAAGGTTTCCGAGCCATTCTTTAAACTGCTGAACAAGAGATCAAAGAAACAACTTCCACAATCACCAGCTTAACAGACTGACCTGCCCTAAAAATGCATCAAATTTAAATAATCTCAACAATCCAAGGCAAAACAAGGTCATGGAGAACCTAGATATCTACTGAAACCTAAATTTGCTAAAAAAAAAAATGCAGAGCATCTTCAAGTACCGTCTTATGATAAAATTAATCTGTTAACCGCTTACAGAGAGCTCGTGTGATTGAGCAGGTGGCATGAAATTTTCATGGTATGTATCATGATTTGAATGACAATGTGCTCATACCGTTAGCCTCCCGCTCAAAAAATATATGCATTATGAAACAGCAGAAAATATAATTAACAGGGCCTTTCAATGTAGACAATATTTTTTATTTCCAATGACCTGATCCATCACTTAAACATAGCTGTTTGCAATATAATGGAGAAAGAAGAATGATCAGTGGTATAACTAATGCAGCCATGCAGGATGAACCTGCTTAGAAGTTGACAGATGTGCACACCCTGTTCCTAAATGCCGGCCATGTGCTCTGCTTACAAAAAGATTGAAAACATAACATTAGAGAGCGGTGTGATATTGATTGAGTTTGTTCTTTTTTTTATTACACCATTTTATTTACTAATTACTAACTAGAAATTGTTCTCCCAATGGGGAAAAACATGAAGCAGCCAATCAAAAATTGGGGCTCAATCATTTTCCTGGCAAAAAAAATTGCCCTTTAGGCTCAATCATTTTCCTAGCAAAAAATTGCCAGGAAAATTAAAACCTTAGCATAACCAAAAAAAATTATGTTGATGCAGACAAATACCTCCCAACGAAAATAATAGTATCCCTTTCAACAAAAATACAAGGATCCTGAAGATCTAATTCAAAAACTAATGCAAGCTAAGCAATCTACCATAAAAGGAATCAAACAATCATTCCCAATTCATAAACCATATGAAGAAACCAATAATTTAAATCAAATGGCATGAGGTTCAGCCCATAAATAACTCATTTCAGCACAAATAGAACTAGAGTAATGGTAATAGTCATCACATTTTGTATACCAAGGCGAATTGCCATTGAGATCGCATGTTTCAGTTCCTCCCTTGATTCCAACAGTTTACGGACAGCAGGATATTTTACAGTGATGCCCATTAATATACCATATTTCCATTAAAATCACAGTAGTAAAAAACATTTCTGCAACAAAATGTAAAGATGGACAAAGTCATGATAACAGCCATCACATTTCAGTATTAGTTTTGTGTGGGGGCCGCACGAACGCGAGCCCCCTCTGTCACAAATTATGACATGCACTCTCCACAATGGGAGATGCTAGACAGAGCCCCCTTCCTTGTGCAATGAAGGTGCTCTCTCTAGGCCATCGGCCTTCCTGATCACCGATTGACCCTGCCCAGGTAAGTATGCTTCTTTCTTACCCCTCTCCTTCCTCTTCTACTCCCTCTTCTCCCTTCTTTTGTTCTTCCCACGCATGTGGGATCAATAACACCCTCGCTGCCTGCCTCTTCTCCCTTCTTTTCTTCTTCTCACGCGTGTTTTGGTTTCTGCGGTCCCATAGGCTGTCTAGCCTCGTAGACATTATTAAAAGCCTTCATTCATTCATTCAATACCAACACTTTTCACCAAACCATTTACTCCACCGGGCAGCGTAGCAGTACCAGTGCTATCTCTATGTACCCGTCCACTGTACGCTAACGTTCTTTATCACCCACAAGGGAGACATCAACAATTTCAAATGATGGGGAAAGCTGTTTTAGTGATTGGTATAAGCCTGGTCAGTTTTTCCTTAATCTTTGTTGCAACAACGTTTCTGCTAACATGGTTGTGTAGCTCTCATCACAACACCAGTACGGTGCACGATAAGGCCCGAAAGAGCCGCAACTTAAAAGCTTTTGGTTACAAAGAGATCCAGACTGCTACAGGAGGTTTCAGACTGGAATTAGGAAGGCGGGCCTTTTGAAAAGTTTACAGAGACGATTTACCTGATGGAAGGGCGATTGCTGTGAAGTACGTCTAGTTATAAAAAAGTGCACTTGATAATTACTTGATATGAAACAATCCATCTGAATGGTGTTAGGCACAAAGTGACCAGATCAGTGCATCTGTTTCCCATCACATATATTTGAATTACTTAACTTTCTTCAGCGCAGTAAAGAACAGGGGAAAAATTACCTTCAAAATGGTTTGAACATCAGATGTTGTTACTGGCGAAAAAGTGCAGAGGCCATTCTAGTGAAGAATGTAAAATGGTCTACCATTAAATCCTGTGTGTATGCTTTCTCAAGGGCTTCAATTTTTTAAGATGGTTAGCAACGTTTTCTGTTCTCATAGAGTTATTGTATTAGGGTTTTCGCCCTTACAATTACTTTCTTAGTCAGTTTATCAATATTTGACTAAAGGGTAAATCTTAGTACTCAAGCAAGCAACCACCAACTAATTCTCATAATCAGCTGCCATTTTCCCATATAATCAGACTAAATTTACATATCTATGCTTGTAACTCTGGAGACTTTTCCTGTTCTCTTGTTCCCAGTTGCCAGATGCATAGAAATACAATGTAAAGAGAAGTATATCGATGCCCAAAAAAAAGAAAATGTGGAATGTAAGGCTAGCAGAATCGTGGACCAAGTTGAAGAGATTCAAAAACTTATAAGGCTGATATACAAGTTCAATTTTGCTAACTACTGGTGAAATCCAAACTAAAACAGAGATGCCCTGTAAATTGTTATAATTTTATATTGAATTAAACAGGCGTGCTGGCTGTATAAACCTTTCCCATGTTGGAAATGAAGCCCAACCGTCACTCCCCTTTCGTCTTCCTCTTCCCATGTCTCTTCAGTTGCCTAAAGAGTTTATATATTTCACTTCTCATTCTCTTTTTGGTAGAGATGAAGACTGTTGTAATTGGATTGATTAATGGAATAATGTGTCTTGCTTTCCTTGGTGGATGTAGCCATCTTGATGCTGAACCACGTTAAATCTGTGTCTCTAGTTTTATCTGTGTCTTTGATTCTTAATCTGTTTTAGTTCTGTGTTTCGCTACAATTTATCTTTAACAATTGGTATCAGAGCAGAAAGAGAGAATGGATGTAATTGAGTCAATCAATAGTAGTAATACTGTGGAACAGAATATGTATCTGTGGAAAGAAATGATTGCTGATACTGAGAGGGGTATGCAATGTTGTCTTAGAGGGAAACATCAAATGAACCAGCCAGTGGATGTAATGGACTGGTTACTTGGTACGGTAGTTAAGTAACCACGAGTTTCAAGGAAAGTGGGGACAGCAGTGTGGTTTGGACTTCAGTGGGAGATTGTTGGAAATGAAGCCCAACCGTCACTGCCCTTTCATCTTCCTCTTCCCATGTTTCTTCAGTTGCCTGAAGAGTTTATATATTTCACTTCTCATTCTCTTTTTGGTAGAGATGAAGACTGTTGTAATTGGATTGATTAATGGAATAATGTGTCCTGCTTTCCTTGGTGGATGTAGCCATCTTGATGGTGAACCACGTTAAATCTGTGTCTCTAGTTTTATCTGTGTCTTTGATTCTTAATCTGTTTTAGTTCTGTGTTTTGCTGCAATTTATCTTTAACATCCCAAACATTGTCTGATGCTAATTATACTAAATTATGGTAAATTGTGTTGTATACCAAAAGTTGTGAATAATCTTCATTAAGATTATCAAACCAACTAAAATTTAAAAAATTATTCTGAGATTAATTTATAGCAGTCATATGATGCTAACTATACTAAATTATTGTAAATTATGTTATATGCCAAAGCTTGTCAGTAATCTTCATTTAATTATTAAACCAACTAAATTAGGAAATTGTTTGGACATTAATTTATTGCCCTCACAAGATCATTGCAATTCATCCGTAGTTTTAGTTGGGCTTTCTGCATAAAATGACCATCAATGCCATTGATGAGGTACATATTGAATATCCAAAGTGGGTTTCCCTTGGAAGGACAGTTTGGCTATCCTGGGGTAAGATTCCATATTGCTAAAATGCTATTCATTTTGCACCATCATTATTAATGACCATATTGCTGAAGAGTTCTATTGGCTTAGCTCTGAAATTTTCAAGAGTCTAGCTATTTGTGAGATATTGTATAAAACTCTAAGCAAGCTCTCTTATCTCTATTGAAAATATAAGGTTACATGAATACAAAGACAGGACCTGATGTACATTGCTTGTAAGTTTATCAGCGCTATTGATGTACATTAAACACTGATAAATGAGCAGTTAGCTGCTCACAGACTGTACACATATGAGCAGTTAGGATTGGTATAAGCCTGGTCGGTTTTTCCTTAATCTTTGTTGCAACAACGTTTCTGCTATCAGCGTAATTATAATTTGTAATTTGAATTAAGTAGAGTAATAATCACAAAATCAAGCTCAAATAAATTAAATTATATCAGTATTTGAGTTGGATTGGGTGGGGGGCGCCAGGCTTCCGCTGTAGTGCAATAAAGAAATTAATTTAATATCGTGTGATTCATTGAATCACGTATCAGATATTAAACTCATAAGAACAGATACTACACTTGATCTTAGCCAAAAGGCCGAGAAAGGTATGAATTTCATCTTCCCTCCCCCTTCCTTTTATCTCCGCTCTCTCTTCCCTTCACTCTGCCCTGCCTACATGTGGGATAATCACAGAGTAATTATTTAATATCGTGTGATTCATTGAATCACGTATCAGATATTAAACTGATAACAACAGATACTACACTTGATCTTAGCCAAAAGGCCGAGAAAGGTATGCTTTTCCTCTCCCCTTCCCTTCACTCTGCCCTGCCTACATGTGGGATAAATATGTCTTTCTCCTCCCTTTCATAATGTTCATCTTATTACCTCCTACTCTCCTCTTTCTACCTGCTTCAAATCATTCCTTTTCTCCATTTCAAGAATTTTTACCATTTCTTTCAGACAAATCGAATTATTTGACCTGCAATATAGTAGCAATACAAATTGTGCAAGTCTGGTTATTAAAAAGCGCACTTGTTAACTACCTGCTGTGAAAACAATCCACCGGAATGGTATTAGGCACAAAGTGATCAGATCAGTGCATCTGTTTCCCATCACATATATTTTAGTTACTAAACTTTACTCGGCGCAGTAAATAACAGGGAAAAGATTACCTTCAAAATGGTTTGAACATCAGATGTTGTTACTGGCAAAAAAGTGCAGAGGCCTTTCTAGTGAAGAATGTAAAATGGTCTACCATAACTCCTATGGGCATGCTTTCTCAAGGGCTTCAATTTTTTAAGATGGTTAGCAATGTTTTCTATTCTCATAGAGTTATTGTATTAAGCCTTTCACCCTTACAATTAATTTCCTAGTCAATTTATCAATATTTAATCACAGGGTAAATCTTAGTATTCAAGCAACCACCAACTAAATCTCTTAATCAATTGCCATTTTTCTTTGCAATCATATTAAATATGTCTGCAATTTAGTATGCTTCTGGATTTAGCGGTGTAATACTATCTCTTATTACATGTCTGTGCTTGTAATTCTGAAGACTTTTCACCTTGCTTTTATTCCCAATTGCCAGATGCATAGAAATAAAATGTGAAGAGAAGTATATCGATGTCTCCAAGAGTCCAAACAAGAAAATGAGGAATGTAAGACTAGCAAAATCGTGGATCAAGTTGAGGAGATTCAAAGACTAATAAAGCTGAAACAGAAGTTCAATTTTGCTAATTAATGGTGAAATTTAAACTAATACAGACATAAACTGCAAAATTGTTATAATTTCATATTGAATTAAACCTGGATTACAATTATAAAGGCAATGTTTTTCATTTTTCTCCCTGAAAGGCAATATTTTTCATGTCGCAAAAAGTAAGGTCTATTGAAGGGGCTGAGCCTAATTTGTGGGAATGATGGTATATTATACCAGCTACTAAGGTTCAAATCTCTGGAGGTGTGATTAGACCAAATTTGATCTCTAAGTGACTTTGACGGAATTGATCCCTCCACTTATGACAGCTTAACCGAAGGAGGTTTCTAATAAAAATATATGCATATCAACATGTTACAGAAATACTGATATCTATGTAGCCTGATTGATTCCATTTAAAAAATAGTGACATCTTACCTAATAGTTCAATGCAGGTCAAAACAGGAGACTTAGGGACAAACATTGTCTTATCATGATGCTAACTATACTAAATTATTGTAAATTATGTTATATGCCAAAGCTTGTCAGCAATCTTCATTAAGATTATCCAACGAACTCAATTAAGGAAAAAATTTCTGACATATTAATTTATAAAATAGGTTGTCACTAGTCTTCGAACTCAATTAAGAAATTTTTTTCTGAACATATTAATTTATAGTCGTCACATGATCATTGTAATTCATCCTAGTTTTAGTTGGGTTTTCTGCATAAAATGACCATCAGTGCCATTTACGAGGGACATACTGAGTATCCAGAGTGGGTTTCCCTTGGAAGGACAGTCTATCCATCCTGAGATAAGATTTCATATTACTAAAATGTTATTCATTTTGTACCATAATTAATAATGACCATTTGAATTTTCAGGTCTCTCACTATTTGTGAGACATTGTATAAAACTCTAAGCAATCTCTCTATTCTCTATTGGAAAAGCTTTAAAATCAAGACAAATTAAGAAAGACAGAACCTGCTATACATTGCTTGTATGTTAGTACTATTGCTGAACTTATGATTCCTATGCCAATTGACTAAAACACTGATATATGAACAACTAGCTGCTTACAGAATGTACGCATTAACATACACAACTCATTGGGATCATAAGAGAGACAACTGTCAGGGGCTAGTATATAAACAATATGAAGATTATATATCTATACTTGGAATATATTCAATTTTTTTAATATACAATTCCAAAACTTTGAATACAGTATTGGGAGTTTAATCCCAAATATGGAGATTATATATCTATAATTTGAAAATAATTTAGAATATGTTCAATTTCTTCAACATAAGTTCCAAAACTTTGAACAGAGGATTGGAAGTTTAGATCCTTAATATGGAGATTAGATATTTAGAATTTAAAAATAATTTGGAATATATTCAATTTCTTCAATATACAGTTCCAAAACTTTGAACAGAGCACTGGGAGTTTAGATCCTAAATTTAAACAAAAAAAAAAAAACCTATTTGGATCTGTTTGTCATTTTCATCATACACTCAAATTCAGTAAAATCAATTCTACCATCAGAATTTTTGTCAAATCTTGCTATCATTGTTTCACAATTCTTCAAGTCTTGCCCTTCTCCCTGTTTTAGGTTTAGGAGGACTTCTTGAAGTTCAGATGGTGTGATAAAACCATCACAATCTTTATCGAAAACAGAGAATGCTTCTCTTAACTCTCCTTCATGGGACACTTCCTGCAAGCTTTCTTCAGATTCAGCTTCCTCCCACAGACTCTGGCAAAGTTTGCAAAAATCATTAGAGCTCATATGGTCCTGTAAGCCCATCATGATCTTCATATCATCATCACAAAAGCACTGGAGCCCAAGCATTTCCAGCAGACCTAGTATGTCCTCTGCACTTAAACTGCCATCTTTGTTGCTGTCCAAGGCATGAAATATTCTAACAAGGTCCCGTGTTTGGATTTTATGCTGGAATTTTTCTTTCTCAGAATCGCTGCTCCTTTCATCACTCACACAAACAAAAGGTGGGCGGTGGCCATCTGGCAGGATCTCTGAATCTTTTTCATTGCTAAAGCCACAAAACTCTGTTTTTATCATCTGGATTTTACAAACATAAATACAAGCACAGTAGAATCGCAGAAGCCCACATATGGCTGAGAAGACAGTACTTTCCAAACATATAGACATGAAAGAAGCATGAAAACCTACACAGTTTCTGATGATATTAAACACCATCTTGAGGGCCATATGAAAAGGATTGAATTGAATGAAAACCGGAAATTCTTGCAACCAAATTAACAAAAAAAAGGCTTGCGAGCTACTTCTGCTCTGCAGAATTGTGGTTAATGCAATCTACAATTCCTTGTTATAAAGTCTTTTGATTGACTGTTTGGAGTTTCCTTGAAGTAGGCCGGAAACACCCAGTTGGTATCTGTGTTATAATTATTGATCGTTTATAGGAAGGTAATTTCCTTATAAGGATCGATTAAGAAGGTGGAGGGAAGGTCGCTGGAAGGATTATTATCGCCTGCCTTTTATTTGGAATTGTTTTTGGCCTAAATTTGACGACTGTCAAGCAAATTTTTCAGAAAGAAGTTGTCAATCAAATATAGACTAAATATATGTATAAATATTCATATAGAAAATTTGATGGACTGTTTGAAATCTCCCCTTTTAAATGATATAGTCTTCTTAAAATTGTAATTATATTTTACAACTAAAATGACTAAATATGGTCATACAACCATCAAATATAGGCCTTGTAGTTGAGAGAATTGTTTTTCTCTCTTCTTATAATTGAAGGAAAGAACCACACAAATTCAAACAGAAATAAAAACAAAATATAGAAGATGGGATTGCAAGGGCCTAAATTTGATGGTTGTGTGGCCACATTTTTGCCATAAATTATAATCCAAATTTTTTAAGATTGTATGAGGATAGATTTTTGGTAACTGTCTTAGGATAATTTTGTATAATAGAGAGAAACTATGAAAGATAACTATCACAAAATAATTGCTTGGTAAGTAGGGTTGATTGTTAAATTTAGGGTCTAAATTTGTGGGTATTACTATTTTAAAATGGAGTGATGTCTTGGATTTCACATCATGTGGCTTATTTTTTAAGTTGTATGCACTAAGTTCAGTTTGAAGAAATCGTATTGTATTAAGCTAGGCAAGACTTGAACTACCACCTTGTGGTTTAAAACTCACAACCATTTATTGCATTTACTAAATATTTGTAAACAACTAGGTTAAAATTTTGAACTTCCTCATAGATTTTGATAAGCTTCATGTAATTTTAGAGTGTTGGGCACTTTTCCCACCAGAAAGTTAGTCTAAGTGCACGAGATCATGACATCGTTGAGCATGCCTTATTAAACTCCACACTTCCATGCCGGCATATCACTCAAGGTAGTTAACTTGAGAGCTCACTTGAGGCACAAAATTTGACCGGTCCATATTGGTTTTCGATGTGTCACAATGGTTTTAAGGAATGCTCAAGAACTCAAATCAAACATATAACCATACCAATGAAGAGAGAGACATAATAAGCTTAAAAGACATATTGACATAATCAAAACATCAACCATTCATTATATTCATTCAAATTGGTCATAACATTGGTTTCATGCTCTATTCTCCACAAAATTCTCCTCGGCAACAGAAGTAACAATATTTATCTAACCATTACATCAAAACTCTCTATTAGTAACAACTAAAAGTGGCAAATTCATAACTAGTCACCCCTTTCCCAAACCCAAAAGAGAGGTATATATAGTAGTGGGGCATTGCCTCTCACTAATTATACTTGCTAACAACCCTCTTAACTTCCCCAAGTTTATCATTCTCATGAGTGCCTAGAAAATCACTCATGATATCCTATAGTTGCACTCCATGCTTCATGTTCCTAGCACCCCCTAGATCCATGGGAACCTCTTCCTGACATTGGTAATGGTCTTTTGCATGCACTCCTAGATTCACACCTCCTTTGTCTGCTTCTTGCTCATCTTTGTTATGAGCGGGTCTTTTGTTGATTGTTGTCTCGGTCTTATGTGCCAAGTGTAAGAAGGGTTTTCTTTGTCTCATGCCATCTATGGGGTCCTTCATTGGTTCTTTTCATGCCTTTGGATTCTTCAAAACTAGTACCATGTCGTGCACTCTTGTCAAAACTTAGGTTTTTTGACAAAATTGGGTTACTAGCCAAAGTTGTACCTTAACCAAAATTGGTATGAACATTACCCAATACTAATTTGGTTGACTATCCTTGGTCAACTCTACTCGACTTTTGCAAGAAGCTCAAGAATCTCTATGCAACAATGTTTAAGAATGCCTCCCATTTCAAAATAGTTGGTTGAATGATGCCAATGATTTCACCTATTCTAGCACTCAAGTCTTCTAACTTTTTCAAATCCCCTTCTAACTCAGAGGTAAGCTCCTTTAGTTCTTCAACATTATTTTCTTCGTGCTTGCACTTATCTCCTTAAGTTGTCCCTCCTCATCTAGGATTTGATTCTGAATTTCCCCAAACCGCTCTTCAATTTTTATCTTTCATGGAAATCATAGCCTTCCCCCTATCTTCCACATCCTTCAAAATCTTTGAATGAGCTGCCTTATCCTTGACAGTATTTCCTATCATTTTTAAGGAATGCTTCTTTTGGATGTCTTCTAGGAGGTGCATGGAAATGAAAGCTTCCTACTGAGAAAAACCCAAAAATGCTTCTTTTTTCACGGTGACCTTTTCATCAATATCTTGTATAAGGTTCATGTATGCACATCAAGTTATTCCTTGAGTCATTCCTTGGCTACCACCCCATTTACTTGTTCTTCCTCTACGTGATGCACATCAAGTTATTCCTTGAGTCATTCCTTGGCTACCACCCCATTTACTTGTTCTTCCTCTACGTGCTCTATCTCTTTGCTTCCGTCATCCTTCCTTTGTTTCAACATTGAATCAACCAAGACTTCAAGCTTTTGCATTCCCCCTGATTGGTTGAGTACCACTCCATCTAAAACCTGAGGATCTCCTTGTATGATGTGGTGAAATAGGTGTACGGATTTAAACCTATTTCCATCTTTTGGTGCTTAGCATCAATACCCCTCTCCTCAATTTCTTCCTTCTCATCTTTGAGTCACTTATTCTCCTCCCTGAGTTGTTTGTTCTCTAGCTCTAGCTGTTTGATCTTTATCTTTAGTTCTTTTACTTTTTCTAAGATTTGTCACACAACATAATTGTTAGTGAGATTTTGCTTGGCCACCTCTACAGTTATTTTCATAAAGGCATTCTTGGCTTGAGTATTGCTTAGGCATGAAGGGTCAAGTAAATCAAGATCCTTCAAGCAAGCTAGCCCATCACACGGTTGGAGAAGAAAGTCCAGTGGAATCTCATATGTGGCTCATCAACATAGGAATCTAAAGCAAAAGATAATTCTCGGTAAGTCCTAGGTAGGGTGCTCTCTTGATCAATTAGGTCCCATAAATACAACTCGTCGATAGGGATGCCATACTGATAATGAGCATGCAAAACTAAGTTTTCATAACCATATAGCTTCTTCAGGACATGTCCCCTTGACCTATACTTTCTATCTTTCTCTCCTTCCCTTGTCTCTTCCTTGCTTAAAACAAACCTATCTTCCTTTGGAGATTGGGATTCTTCTTCCTTCTGCCTAGGGGATCCATCTCCCTCCCCTTCAACTTTATCCTCTTCTTCTCCTTCTTTGTTTCCTTCAGTTTCTTCTATTTCTATCTTAGGGTGCTCCTTTACAAGCTCATGATCTTCATCATGCTCAAGGGTTGGATTGGTGGTTTCTGGCCTCTTTTCTTCTTCTTCTAAACCCTTCTAGAATCTTGCAATGTATTCTCAATGATTTTCTCCATATCTACATCAAGACCGAATTTTGGTGGATCAAAGGTGTCATGAGTGGGCAACTGAACCACTTCTTGTTCCTCTTGGTGTTTAGAGTTCTTCCTTCTCCATCCAATGCCTTCTACGATATTTCAACTGATCTTTGCACTTTCTTCCTTCTTCTTGGCCCTCTTCCTCATTTAACCCTTCTTCCTTTGATTCCTTGATAACTAAGCACACATTCCCTTCTTGTGGTCTCTTCTTTGACCATTTTTTATTGATTGTCATTCGCACCAGAGTGCTTAAAAACCTCAATCTCATCCTCCTGCTTGCCACTCTCGTCTTTCCTCTTTGGCTTCAGGTAGTAGACTAACTTATGCACAATGTTGTTCACCACAATGGTTATCTATGGGTCTAACTAAGTCACATTTGATTCAAATGGCTCCACATACGATCTTTTTCTAGGGTAGACATATGTAGTGCGAAGTAAATGGGCGTCCACATCTACATGTTCAACATCAATTTTTTTATCTCTTCAACATTCAAAATCTAGTTTATGATATCTACAAAATAGCTAGTTGTAAACCCATAAGATAGTTTTACCCATGGTGACATGTTACCATCCTTCAAATGATTTTTTTCCAAAGAGTAGTGTTGCATAATAGCAAATTCTTCTTGGCTTGCAACTAAGCTAGGAAGGACTCTAGGGATGTGCCACTCATTCTTAAAGATTATCTTCAAGTGCTCGAACCAATTGTCTAACCTAGTCTTGTACTTGCTTGTGATGATGCATGGGCATTTGAACTCCTAAAACCTCTTTGCTGGGGACTTGTCTTCTATAGGAAAACACCATCTCACCATTTATTCTCCCTTGGGCACTCTAATCTCACAGAAGACTATAAGAAGCAAAATTGTTCCCCATATGAATTTGCCCCCAGTCTTATGCATTATTGCGACATCTTCTATGATGTTTTCAGAAATGTACTATGATTTGTTTAATTTAACCCTTTTGGCCATTTGCCCTACAATGTGAAGGAATTTCCTAATGATCTCCCCCCATTGTTCAAAACCTACCAATTTGCAGCTTACTAATTGCATGGCTACCCTTGTTGTTGAGTCCTTAATGTTCAAAATTAGAAACATTTGCCCTTCCTTCTTGTATTTGAGATCGACAACAATTTTGTATATGGCCTCCTCATCCTCAAGCACTAAAGCCATATCTTCACCAGCACATAGCAATCTTGTTACATGGATAATGAACATCAAAGTAAGCCTTATCATGTTCCCTACAAAATAGAAATATCCTTCGTGGATGCATAAGAGAAGGAATTTTACCAAATCCTGTGGCCTCCCAAAATACTTAAGCCTTATCATGTTCCCTACAAAATAGAAATATCCTTCATGGATGCATGAGAGAAGGAATTTTACCAAATCATATGGCCTCCCAAAATAAAGAATTCAAAGATTTGGAGAACTCTTATGACCTCAAGCTTGCACTTGACACTATCATCAAAGATGACTCCTCCTTTAGGCATCTTTTAGTTGGTTTGTTACATGTAGTCCTTTATTAAATTTGATTCATGACCTAGCCTACGATGGTTGAACTCAAAGATCTTGCAATTAGTGATGGAAGAGGTACATTCTTCTCCTTATAGCACTGTGTCTAGGTACTGTATCTCTACAAAGATGTTATCAGATGGCACATGGGTCTTTGTTGCCTTCTTAACCTTCTCACTAAGTGTCATTGGCTTCTATCCCTTCCTACACATGCTCGCTCCACTTCTTTCCTCTCCACCGACTATTTCTTCTATGATTATCTTTCCATTGATTTCCTCCTCATTCATGATTAAACATGTTCTTTTTGCATAGAGTCCACCATGGATATGTTTGTGTTCTTTCTCCTATAAATCTTACGTCTTTCCTCTTGTTGGTAAAGACATGGGTGGTTTATCAACCCGAACCTTCTCATTTTATTAATGGTCAAGATTAACCCCAACATTAGTGGTGGTTAAGCTCTTCTGTTACCTACAACTCAAAATATTTAGGTCTTCGATTTATCCCTATGTGTCATTTTTTCAATGCTTCAAGCTCGCGAGGTCATTAATGGCCATCAACTCTTCTTTGCTCTTGCTCTATAGTTTTCTTCTTCATCTCAAAATTCTTTCAATGTTCTACAAATTCTCCTTAACCCTTATTTATGATCTTTCAATGCTTGGCTCACTTTACCCACTCGCCTTTATTTTGAAAGTTTGCATGCTTTAACTTTCTTTTCACCATAAAAACCCATTATCACTAAATTTGCATTAACAACCTCCACTACCACCACTTTGCATTTAGAACTCAAATTATTTTAATCTAAATTTAAAACCCACTCGACATAACTTGTTTTCCAAATGTAATTTTCAAACAACTAGGGGGGTTAGGTAGTCATAATGTAACCTTTTGGTGTCATCACCCTCTTCTTTGCTTGGCATGGTTCTAAGTTCAACCCTATGTAAGTTCTAACCTTTTCTCCCTTCATGTTTTCTTTCCTACATTCTTGGGTCATGCACTTCCCTTAGTGTCGCCTATTCCACTGCTTTCCTCACGTGCTTCCTTGCCTCGTTGATTTTGCATATGCCTTGTGTATGGGCCCTATGTTCTTTAGTGCTCAATTTTGGTGTGCATTCTTATACATTGCATAATCTTATTTTTAGACTCCTCTCCTACCTATAACAAATCTGGTGTTTGGTCTTCCAACGTATAAAGACAAAAATATAAATGTTTAATTTTAACAAGAAAAGAAAACTTTTTAGGAAAGTAACATACATGAGTCAAAGAAAAAACTCTTGTTTGTAGAATTTTTTGTTTAACAGAACCATTACAAAGGCATGCACATGGATTTAGAAAAACATTCATAGAACCAAATCTTAACCTTCTACCCAAAAATTTCTTAGGTTAACTCTAAATTGAAGCCATGTGGTATATTGGTGCCATTAACCTAAGGACTTAAGCGTATGGCGTAAAGTGGTAGATAGTACCCCTTCACTTAATTCACTTGGCTAGAATTATGTGACAACATAAATATCCTTGTGGTTATCTGAATTCAACACAAACCTACCTAAACAACTCCAACATTACCCAAACAAAATATCCTAATTAGTACATTGGCACTTGCCTTCTTCATTTACTTACAAACTATAACTGAAGATCATATAATTTCAAATGACTCTCATTGAACTACCCGGGGAGAAAATATCCTTTCAAAGTTTTGAGCTTATAGGTGTATGATGCTAAAATGTCATGGACCACATATGGTCCCAACTGGTGTGTTTGAAGTTTACCCAAATGCTGGGTGTATTTAGGGTCATATAACAACACTAAGGTGTCGATTTAGAAGACTATGTTCTTAATGTGGCAATCATGCTACACCTTTTATCATGCTTTCTTGACATTTTTTCTCTAGCATGTGATGGCATGTCACTCATCAAGTTTTAGCAAAGCATCAAGTCTGGTGGTGAGAGATTCCTCATCATCTAGACATCCAACTTGTGCTTTGCATAAGGATGGGATCATAAACTTGACTCGTAGGACATCCTTTGCACTGAACATAAGTTGGAATGGTGTAGCTTTGTTGAGGCACTTGTACATGGTCTGATATGCTAATGTAGGACCATTGAAACCTTATCATCCCAATTGTGCTTGGCTATATCATAGATCTTTGTCAAGGTGTGACTAAGGATTTTGTTGAAGGCCTCCACTGTGCCATTGCCTTAAGGGTGATATGAGGTTGTTTATGGTGGGCAACCATAAACTCAAATAATAAGATGCACATAGTCTCATTCAGAAAATGGGTGCCTCTACCCACTTGTCAAACTTAGCCGGCATCCATACTGACTAAGAATATTTCCCCATAGGAATCTTGTGACCATGGTAGTAGCACAATCTCATGTGGGTGCAACTTCAACCCAACAAATTAAGTAGTATGTGGTAGTGATGGTATACCATGCACCTATTCTTCATGTTTAAGGAGAAATAGGCCCTACAAAATCAATCACCAAATTCTCAAAAGGTTCCTAAGACATGATGAGGTGCAATGGCATTTCATCTCATTTATTTGGCTTTCCCATGCACTAGAAATGGTTGCACTACTAGCATACACCTTTGCATCCTTAAAAATTGTGGGCCAACAAAATTTAGCTAATAATAGCTTATGCATTGTCACCTCCCCGGTGTAATGGCCTTCAACAATGTTGCCATGCGTTTCTTGTATATTAACCTGTCGTTCATGCTCTAATACACAACATCACAAAATCTCATCCCAACAAAGTTTGTAAAGGTCACCTTGAATGAGCTGGTATAGGGTAGCATGGACTGCAAGTCATTTTCTCTTGACTTGTTTCATTTTTGCCGATGCGTGTCTAGATGACAAAAAGAGGGCTATGTTTACCAACACATTGGACACTTGTTGGTTCCAAAATAAATGTGCATCAGGCATTCTTTCATCCATGTCGTATGCTTCATTGCTCATGGTTATGTGCAGCAGATCATCATGTCTTGAATTATTCTTCCTAAGTTTGATAATGATCAAGAATTGGAATTATTGAAACAAAACCACCCATCAACATATCCTTTCATGAAGTATAGCTTTGTTAACCAAATATTTTAATGTCATGTGATCTATGAAGAACACGAAAGGAGTGGCCAATAGATATTGGCATAACTTCTAGAGTGTGTAGACCATGGAGTGTCCTTCACATTTGGTTCTAGTGTAGTTACACTCCCCTAAGGTCAATTTCCTACTAGCAAAGTAGATAGGGTAATATATTGAATCACTTTTTGGTTACAAAAATACTGTGCCAATGGTAGTTTTTGATGCATCAACATGAACATGGAATGGTGTTGTGTAATTTGGAAACTACAATACTAGGGCGCTAGCCAGTGTCTCCTTTAGCATCTCAAAAGATTGTTTTTGAGATGATGTCCACTTGAATAAGCCTTGTTTCTTCAACAATGCTTCTAATGGTGAAATGATCTTGGCATTGGTGGTACCTACCTAGGTCTAGGGTTTTAAGTTAGTTCTACAAGCATTCATCTTTATTTTCCCTTAAACCCTAAGTCCCAGAGTTGTATTTTACTTTATGTTATAATTTCCCATTAACTGTTTATCCTAGGTTACCGGTCACTTAAGTTATAACCTTGAGTCCTTGAAGTCATAGAGTGACCGGCCCCGAGTCCTAATACTTGTTATTGCCCGTAAATGTCATATCCTTTGTAAAATATTAAGTCATAAGTCTTTGTAGGGCTCAGAGGTGCCACATGGCACAATATCGTGAGCTTGCATAGCAGCTGGAGGTGAGGTCATGGTCCCACTGTAGGGCTACAAAATGCAGACAACCATCGAAGACATCTGGGCTTACAGCCATAAGATCGAGGATTCTAAATCAACGAAGGAAGCACTGCCAAGTGTCGGGTTGAAAGTAAGCCGCAGGAAATGGAAGATCTAATGGTAGCATAGAGGCACAGAGGAATCTTATCAAGGGCAAAGATTCACCGCGCGACTGCGAGATTGTGACGCGTGGCCAGCTCTCAAAGGAAGAATAAAGGATTGCATAAGGCAAGATACATGGAGACTTTAGTGCACTCACATAGAGCCAAAAGGTGGTGGCCTACTTCCCACCGCGCTACTATGAAATGAAGCCACGTGTCCACATCAGACAAAAGGTAGAAGAGTCAATAGGAAAAGTGCGTTTGATATGGAGTTATTTCATTGGCTAATTGCTTTTCATTGAAATAGCTCAGATTTTCAAATATGGCGGGCAACTTATGACCGTTGATCTCATAGAAAGAAGCTCAAATCAATGAGTGAAATTTGAACCTACTCAAATGAACATTGGAAGTCGCTCTGAAACACGAATTGCAATAAAGGCCGAAGTGACATGCATTGATGCAACTAACCCTAAATTGAAAGCTTCTTTAAGGGTGAAAAGAGGGTTTTTCATATTATTTTTATGGGCATGAAAAGAGTTCTGGCACACAACGAAGATTGAATGAACAAATACAGAGATCCTAAAGCATCTGTAGAGCAAGAAAACCAGTAAGTTGCTTCCACTCATTGTGCTTGTTCCAAATTGAATTATCATTCTGTGAATAGTTTTAAGCATCAATAGAAAAAGAAAAACCCCAGTCTGTGCAAACAAATTTCATAATGAGTCAAGTGAGCCAAGCCTCTTCCTCGAAAAGGAGTTTAGATGAAGACTTAATGGTCCAACTCCCTAGGTCTTCACGGAGGCCTGCGAATGTACACGGTCCCAATGGGCATAATGACAAACTTTTGGACCTGTGCAATGATTGTCGAGATGCCTAGTTGCATGTGCCAGGATGGATTTTGTTCAAGCACTGGTATAACAGAATGGAATACAAGGCCCTAGTCTACAAGGCCTGGAACTTTGAATTGGCCAAATTAATATGCCCTAATGTGTTTCCAAATCTAGATTTTGTGAGGGCGGTCGTACAGAGATACGATCCTGCGTCTACAACAGTATTGGCAAGAATAATACTGCCATAATCAAAACCGCAAAAGCCTACATCTCAAGTGTGTTTGGCGTAAACCCTACTGCCAACAAGCAAATTAATCTTGGTGCTCTAAAGGAAGAATATAAGAGAGTTAAGCGTGGATATAGAGCCTTTAAGTTGCCCAAGCATAGACCAAAGGGCATTGATGGAAAATTGGTGAAGATATCAGACCAGGAGGAGGAACCATTTGACATGTCATAGTTCATGCATTACTTTGTGAAGACAAATCATACTTTGTGCCAAGTATTAGGAAGAGATGCACTGGATAAAATGCCAATTTCCTTGATGATGATGGCAGTAAACATACAAGATAGCTCAACTACAGAGCCTTTTGACTATGCAATGTATATAGCTGATAAAATGCACAAACAATTGACTGAAATTAAGAACAAGCTATATACCGTAGATGCAAAGGTGGAGTTAACGTGGTATTCAATGATGTGCCACATGCTTTTGTATGCTAGATTAGGATTGTGGCATAAAGACTTGCATGTTAAGGAGAAAGATCCAACTTGTAACTTGCTCCCAGTACAGATGTGGACTTGCATGATGGATATGCATTGTACAGATGTAGATTATATTATTTTTGAGGAGCATTTTGTCAAAAGGATGTTGGGATTCCTAGAGCCTAAAGGTGAAAGGATGCACCCTGATATACTTGATTTTTTGAGACCTTTGGACAGAACCCTAGAGTTGGGAATTCAGCACAACTGCGGAGATTGGTTCTTGCATACTAATACCACCTGCATCAGAGTCTATGGGAGCAAGGCTGCCCCATATATCTTGCCAAAATATGTGCTTAGGAGAATAGCATTTTTGGAGATAATCAGACAGTTGAATGAGTTTGATAGGGAACATTTGAGACTGCACAAGAAAGGCTCTTTCTTTCCTACCTCCATTAAGTTTTGTGATTTTCTGATTGCTAATAAGGATGGTCTGGATCAAATTGATTCAGTACTAATGGTTTATAGAATGGGGTTTGAGCAGCCAAGGGTATTTGACCTTGAGGGATTCATAAATAGGGTGAGGCTTAGCATCAGAAGACCTCAGTTCACCCACCAAGTTTTATTTGATGAAGATACAGTGAGAAATTGTGCCAAAATGGGAGAAGTACTTTTTTGAGGAAAAAGTGGGAGACAATAATGGAGGGACAAAGGATGAGAAAGAATCTATACTCTACATATCTAGGAGCATTTACAGAAGAGAATGATCCAATAGCAAGTGTAGAGGAAAACTAATGCGTTGCAGACTTAACATAATTTACGGGTAAACCTATTTGAACAATCCACTCTATCATTGTACTTCCTACATTAAATTATCAACCAAGGAGTGTAAGCTGATGATGGCACTGCACTATATGTGCCTTCAGGTCGCATATTCTTTCTAAACTATCTTATCTAAACCTACTTACTTTACTGGAATTCACAGAAATGCAAAAATAGTAAAAACGGTTACAAAATCTAGTGGCTACGGGTACCTTCATCATAAGCTGTAGATAACTATTAACAACAAAAAATTACAGAACTAATCAAAAACATTCAAAATGATAAGAGAGCTAATGCTAACCTCGGGAGGACTTAAAGTACACAAAGCATGCATTTGTTCATGAACCATACTATTGTAATTTAATAATCAAAGTATTCTAATTGACTCGTAATGTATTTATAAGCTAATGGAAAATAGATTTAATAAGAATGCATAAAGGAATGAGAAAATAAATGAAGTGAGGATCAGTACCTTGAGTGGCCAGCTCAAGGGACTGACTCACTTAACTGGAAATCAAATCTAATTCAGATTCTCACTCATCCTCATAACACATAGTTCCATTCATTTCATATCATAAACAAAATCTCTTTTAGATTGTATTCAATAATGACATTCTTTAAAACATGTTTGGATCTTCCAATAGAAAAAAATAGAGCAACAACTGAGTAACTGGAAAATAAAGTAACTAACTTGACATCAAACTCATCCCTCCTAACTTATACAGAAATGGGAGAGTTTAATGCAACTACCAACTAACTTCAATCAATCCATTCCTAGATACTAGGATATAGGTTTTAAGATTGATTTATTAATCTAACTGAATAGAGGAAGGAGAGTCTTATTCAAACAAGAACTCTTATGCAATGGCTCGCATGAAGAACACACATAAGCTACGTTTGAAACAAGTCTACTTCTTCTGCATTTATTCCAATCCATGATAGTTCACATTCATCCTCCAGTTGCCTACACTTTTGGCATCCTAACTGTTCGTTACCAAATCTGCAGAGGGTTTGCCAGCTCCAATGCACAGGCGGATTTGGCCAACAGATTATGGGAGGTTGCATGAGCTGCCTCCCCTTCACTTCTGGTTCTGCCACACCAAGGGGGGTATCCCTATGACAAAAGATGTAACCTTGACTAGCTCAAAGATAAAAAGATATAACTTGACAATAACAGGTAGAATACTCTCATGTGTGGACCAAGATCTGTATGATAGATTACAAGGTGGGCAACATTCTTGGACATATGTGTCTGGTTGGGTATGAGAGTATGTAGGGGGTTCCTAATCCCACTCCTACAGCTAACAGGTGGAAGTGATGAGATGGGTTGATTTGATGTTTGGATGCAAACCTGGACCTGGTGTATAACCTCAACACAGAGCTAGATTGGTGCCTATCCAGGGCTTGGAGTCGGTAGACATACACTTGTGAATGATCAGCATGAACACACTTAAACTGGATTTCAAGGGGGTGTTGTAGTATCTGCCTTACAGATACCTCCCAGGACAGAGTGTTAAGTTATCTCTACTTATGGTATCCCTATTGCAGTATATCTTTCCCAACACTTAATCTGAAAACACTTTAATCTACCCCTTGGGTAGAAGTTGAAAGAACAAGCATTCAATACAGGAATTCTATATTCTAGAATACCAGACACCCCTTAGATATCTAGATTCAAAAGAAGGACACATGCAATATTGGAGACAGAATTAACAAAACACATGCAAATACAGCATTACTCATATAAAATCAATCATGAAATCAGTAGATTCATGCATGAGACATTCAACAAGAGATACATAAACTCACAAGACCTCTTGTACAGAGCAACCAAAACCAGTTGTATCTTATTACAAAGCCAAATGTGTCCAATTTTCAACAACCTTGAAATGGGTCACACAGTCTGCTGAAATAGCCAGAAAATGTTCCCAGCAAATTAATTACAAGGGAGGCCAAAAATCTCGCCAGATGCAATGCATTGAGAAATGGCGCTCAAACATAAATGCAGTCGGTGGAGGAGAAGATAGGAAGGGGCCTCGAGTCATGTGCCACCGCCTGGGATTGATATCTTCAGTCACACCATAGATCCGTCCACATTCCTGCAACAACTGCCATTACTGCTTCACCTACCTGCAGCCAACAGATAATGCAGGAACTGCGCCCTCAACACCTTCCCGCCAAAACATATTTCATTGAAAATTCAAAATATGCAGGAAGAATAGTCCCACATGCATCCCACAGAGACCACTTTATCAATTTAAAAGTAGGGCCGCATGTAAACTAAGTGTCGAGCACTTTTGCCCCACTCGACCCATAAACCTATGCCCAAAGCCCATCGCCATGACTCCTGCCGATACCACCTCCCTCGGTCACACCGATGAACACTTGAGAAACATTTGAAACACTTTGGGACCCTCGCGGATGCTGACACATGGCAGGTTCCGCGGCAGCTGAAATACACAAAGAAACTTCCCTGAAACTCCTGCGGAAGCAGCCACGTGGCGCCTTCCGCGGCCTCTTGAAACTTAAAGAAACTTCGGCGGAAGCCACCACGTGTCGAGACCCGTGATACTGAAACTTGAGTTACATAAAGAAACGAGGCCCACAACTCTAGCGTTCATCCTTGAAGTAAAAAGAAACAATGCAGAGGTCGACACGTGTCGGCTCCCGCAGCAACCACAAGGGACACACGGCGCTTTCCACACACCCACTGAAACAAAAAGAAACTGCCCCCGCTTGTGACACTTGGCGCCTTCTGCCACATTGAAACCTTATAAAGGGGCTCTTGAAACTTCACGCAGAGGCCGCCACTTGGCAACATCCGTAGTAGCAACTGCTTTATTGGGACCCACCCTGCCATTACTTGCTTTGCAGGAAACAAAAAGAAACTTACGCAGAAGCTGACACTTGTCAGCTTCTGCAGTCACAACCAGGGCCACGTGGCATCTTTCGTTGTGACCAAGAAACTTTTAGAAACCTCAGCGGAGGCTGCCACCTGGCATCATCCGCGTTGCCTTGAGAAACATTAAGGGTCAATCAAAAATTTGGCGGAGATCGACACCTGGCACAGTCCACGGGGCTCTGAGCTACTTAAAACATAAAAGAAACACTTAAAGGGTCTTCGAAGCCTTTGGCGGAGACTGTGGAACATTTAGACTCTTTCGGGTGCCTCCACATGGAGCATTCCGCGGCATTGGCACGATTAGACCCTCCCAGCCACTCACAGAAACATTCAGACACTGTAACAGTGACCCGATATGCATTCAGAAATGCATCTAACTCATTTTTTAAAGGGTCGATAGAAACTCCCGACCCGCCACTACCATTTTAACCTGCACATAACTGATTTCTTGCATTTTTGATATCTGCAGAGGCCAAAATGTTAGAATTTTTGGATTTTTAGGGAAGGTGCCTGCATATTTAAATGTTTGAAACTTGGATGTTTATGCAGGCACCACCAGTGGCTCTGTCTGGGGATGCATGCCTCTTCCAGGCATGGCGAGAACCTCAGATCTCTGGGATGCAGACCCGTCCCTTATCCATCGGGCACTGAGTCGAACACTGCACCAACCTGCATCAAAAACACATTATTTTTAAACATTATTTTGGCGGCCCAGGGCAGCCAAAAAGGAAGAACCACAACTTTCTCTTGTCAAATGCCTGATCCTGATTTGAATAACCCCAACCATGGCTGAAAACATTGGCATAATTTGCCCACAAGGTCATCTGCTCAATTAGATATTCCACCATTTTTGATAACTTGCCACTATCATCTGCACCTCTGTCATTCTGGATTTCAAAATTAGACATATAACCATACACATAATATTCTTCAACATTAGGCAACACATGTATGTTATATCCCTCAGACAGTACATCATACTACTCTTGGCATCCTTCATCATTTATTTGGCTATTGCACACCATCAGGGACTCATCCAGCTGATCCATAAACTAAAAACACTCAGAATATATGAGACCCTCATCATCACTTATATCACTTATGGATAATGATAACAAAACCTGATCTGCACATCCATAATTGCACATGTTTGAACCAACTAATGATGAACATTCACTATTCACAGTTTGTAAATCAGTATCATTATCTTTAAACAAAGGGTTAATCCTGCACCAATGAAGGTCATGACTCACAACAATAAATGTATCCAGAGGCTCATCATAAAGGGGATTCACACTCACTGCGAAGGCCTCTGCTTCTTCTTCATGACAATCCAATTCTTCTTTATTATTATCAGATCCAGAGTCATAAGAAGAACAAAGTTGATCCATGCACTGGTCATGGATATCATTTTTATCATTTGATTGCCCCACATACAAGATTTCTGCTGTTTCAATGCACTCTGAAGTTGAACAATCCACATCACTTTCCAGCCCTTTGATACTTTCTGATGAAACTGATATTGACTGTTGATCCACATGATCACAACTTTGCACAACTGGATCATTTAAACATGAATGCTCTTTGATAAGGGCTGGCATGTAAATATTACTTGAAAAATCATTATTTTCAACTTCATTTGATGGGCAAAATAGGACATCCTCCTCTACAATAGAAACATCATCAACTTGGGATGATGCAAAAACTGGGACAACAGGGGTGTGAGCACTTTGACATTCATTGCCAACACCTGAAATAAATCTTTCATTATCATTGGGGGCTGCAGGACAACAAAATTTTTTAGAAAAATAACCCTTTTGAATTCCATATCTCCAATTGTTTTCAATATCAACTGCAAACTGATGTGCTTGATGCAATGTGGTGGGCTCCTTATCTCTCAATCTATAACTCATTTTCTTATCAAATGCTCCCAAATAGACAACTAGGCACAATGCATCATTAGGTCTCATGCATTCTGGTATTCTATTAAATGCCCTCATAAATTTGAGGTTAAAGGCTGGGATCAACTCATCTTCTTCAATATGGATGTACATGAAGTCACTAATGACTGCATATTCAGAAATTCTTTCACCATATTGTACTAGAAATGCAGATTTAAAACCATGCCAAGAGTTGACAGAGCAAGCTAGAAGATAGGAGAACCAGTCCCTTGCATCTTCATCCAGAGATTGAACAAATAATCTCATAACCACATCTTCATGGTCAATCTCAAAATCATCTATCACATTTAGGAACTGCTGCAAGTGTCTCTCAGCTGATTCATCCTTTGCATCACTAAATTTGGGCAAATACCTTTTGATTTTAGGTGGAAGAGCATTTGGATAACCACAAATGCCACTGAAATTTATGGGCTTATATCTGTCTATGTTGAAGCCTCTTTTATTACATGGTTGGGACTGACTACTATACATTTTTGCATTGACACCTCACAAGGGTGCATGGGCTGACAATACATCTCTTTATGCTTTTGCAACCCTCTTCTCTACTCAAATTTTCAATCACAATATGACCTTAGGCCCTTAAAATACAAAATGCTATTTCAACCTGCCTAAAGTCCTCTATATGAGTCTCTTGAACAATATTGCATGCCCTTTTGAAATACAGAGTAGGTTCTAACAAAAGCATGCAAGCTCTGCTTTCACCAATGTTTCCCTTTTAACCAGTGCTGTTTCACCAAATAGGGAACTTTTCAAAAACTTGTACAAATACCTGGATATATTGCAGCTGCTGATAGGTTCATTCAACAAAGTCACCACCTCCTTGATAGAGGAATGAGCTTCAAACTGGCTAAAGTTGAAAATGCATTTGTTCCTTTCTAGGTCATCCACCAGCAGAGCCACAGATAAAACTTTTTCTTTTGCTGCAACAAGGCACCTCCAGGTTTGATTCTTCAATTTCTTAGACTCAAGCTTCACGGATATGACATTGTCTCCCCAGCGGAGTCGCCAAAATCTGTTGGTTACCAAATCTGCAGAGGGTTTGCCAACTCCAATGCACAGGCAGATTTGGCCAACAGATTATGGGAGGTTGCGTGAGCTGCCTCCCCTTCACTTCTGGTTCTGCCGCACCAAGGGGGGTATCCCTATGACAAAAGATGTAACCTCGACTAGCTCAAAGATAAAAAGATATAACTTGACAATAACAGGCAGAATACTCTCATGTGTGGACCAAGATCTGCATGATAGATCACAAGGTGGGCAACATTCTTGGACATATGTGTCTGGTTGGGTATGAGAGTATGCAGGGGGTTCCTAATCCCACTCCTATAGCTAACAGGTGGAAGTGATGAGATGGGTTGATTTGATGTTTGGATGCAAACCTGGACCTGGTGTATAACCTCAACACAGAGCTAGATTGGTGCCTATCCAGGGCTTAGAGTCAGTAGACATACACTTGTGAATGATCAGCATGAACACACTTAAACTGGATTTCAAGGGGGTGTTGTAGTATCTGCCTTACAGATACCTCCCAGGACAGAGTGTTAAGTTATCTCTACTTATGGTATCCCTATTGCAGTATATCTTTCCTAACACTTAATCTGAAAACACTTTAATCTACCCCTTGGGCAGAAGTTGAAAGATCAAGCATTCAATACAGGAATTCTATATTCTAGAATACCAGACACCCCTTAGATATCTAGATTCAAAAGAAGGACACATGCAATACTGGAGACAGAATTAACAAAACACATGCAAATACAGCATTACTCATATAAAATCAATCATGAAATCAGTAGATTCATGCATGAGACATTCAACAAGAGATACATAAACTCACAAGACCTCCTGTACAGAGCAACCAAAATCAGTTGTATCTTATTACAGAGCCAAATGTGTCCAGTTTTCAACAACCTTGAAATGGGTCACACAGTTTGCTTAAATAGCCAGAAAATGTACCCAACAAATTAATTACAAGGGAGGCCAAAAATCCCGCCAGATGCAATGCATTGAGAAATGGCGCTCAAACATAAATGCAGTTGGTGGAGGAGAAGACAGGAAGGGGCCTCGAGTCATGTGCCACTGCCTGGGATTGATATCTTCAGTCACACCGTAGATCCATCCACATTCCTACAACAACCGCCATTACTGCTTCACCTACCCACAGCCAACAGATAACGCAGGAACTGCGCCCTCAACACCTTCCCGCCAAAACATATTTCATTAAAAATTCAAAATATGCAGGAAGAATAGTCCCACATGCATCCCACAGAGACCACTTTATCAATTTAAAAGCAAGGCCGCATGTAAACAAAGTGTCGAGTGCTTTTGCCCCGCTCGACCCATAAACCTTCGCCCAAAGCCCATCGCCATGACTCCTGCCGATACCACCTCCCTCGGTCACACCGATGAACACTTGAGAAACATTTGAAACACTTTGGGACCCTCGCAGATGCCGACACATGGCGGGTTCCGCAGCAGCTAAAACACACAAAGAAACTTCCCCGAAACTCCCGCGGAAGCAGCCACGTGGCGCCTTCCACGGCCTCTTGAAACTCAAAGAAACTTCAAAGAAACTTCGGCGGAAGCCACCACGTGTCGAGACCCACGATACCGAAACTTGAGTTACATAAAGAAACAGGGCCCACAACTCTAGCGTTCATCCTTGAAGCAAAAAGAAACAATGCGGAGGTCGACACGTGTCGGCTCCCGCAGCAACCACAAGGGACACATGGCACTTTCCGCACACCCGCTGAAACAAAAAGAAACTGCCCCCGCTCATGACACTTGGTGCCTTCCGCCACATTGAAACCTTATAAAGGGGCTCTTGAAACTTCACGCGAAGGCCGCCACTTAGCAACATCCGTAGTAGCAACTGCTTTACTGGGACCCACCCTGCCATTACTTGCTTTGCAGGAAACAAAAAGAAACTTACGCGGAAGCTGACACTTGTTAGCTTCCACAGTCACAACCAGGGGCACGTGGCATCTTCCACTGCGACCAAGAAACTTTTAGAAACCTCGGCGGAGGCTGCCACCTGGCATCATCCGCGTTGCCTTGAGAAACATTAAGGGTCAATCAGAAATTTGGCGGAGATCGACACCTAGCACAGTCCACGGGGCTCCGAGCTACTTGAAACATAAAAGAAACACTTAAAGGGTCTTCGAAGCCTTTGGCGGAGACTGTGGAACATTTAGACTCTTTTGGGTGCCTCCACGTGGAGCATTCCACGGCATTGGCACGATTAGACCCTCCCAGCCACTCACAGAAACATTCAGACACTATAACAGTGACCCGATATGCATTCAGAAATGCATCTAACTCATTTTTTAAAGGGTCAATAGAAACTCCCGACCCGCCACTGCCATTTTAACCTACACACAACTAATTTCTTACATTTTTGATATCTGTAGAGGCCAAAATGTTAGAATTTTTGGATTTTTAGGGAAGGTGCCTACATATTTAAATGTTTGAAACTTGGATGTTTATGCAGGCACCACCACTAACTTCACTTCCTTTAATTCTCCTATCCTACAACTCGCTGCAAATGCTCATTTCCATGATGCCACGTTCTTGTTGCATAGGAGTTAATTCACAAAACATATGCACACAAATAACCTTCATAATTAAACCATAGGATTCCATCTATATTGCATGCATACTCATATTTAAATCATTCAATTGATAATATCATCACTATTCCATATTAATAATATAGATTCAAGGTCTTGCAAAGTATATATAAAGACAACATATAATGATGGTGATGTTGGTAAAGTCTTTGGTCTTGCAACATATAATGATGGTGATGTTGGTAAAGTCTCTGGTCTTGCAAACAATATTCACACAATTGGTCTTGCTCCTCTAAACTGACTTCTTTAAAATAACTGCAAAAAAATATGCCTTGAATGTAAAGCAGGCTGATTATTAATGAACCTATTAAACTGGAAACTAAGAAACTTTTCTTTCAGGAACAATGCATATACCCTAGGTGGAGGTCTACACCCAATGATCTATATGGCTTTGTCAATTACCTCTGTTAGCTTATCCTCCAACCTTTTTATCACCAAATTCTTATTTTCTATTGATGCATTGAGATTCTATTTTTCCTTCTCCCAGTTTTCCTTTTCTTGTTTGGATTTGTGAGTGAGTTTTATTAATTCAAAACCCAAAGACAAAGTGGTGTGGTATACTGGAGTCCTTGTCACAGGGGGTTGTGGAGTGATTACTTCATTTTCTTTAGTTTTTATTTTACTCAGCCATCTATGCTAATAGATCCAAATTGGTTCCATGGCCATAAGTTTGAATTTTCTCCTCCAACTCTTGTATTCTTTTCTCCTTTTCTTTGTCCTTCTCTTCATATCCTTTCACCTGCTCTTCCAATTGTTTTATCCTATCAAGATCTTTTTGAAGTTATTTTCTCATGTTCCTATCTTCCAACAATTCTTTTTCCTTTGCAAAATTCAGACCTACATCATCATTATCCCCGGTAATATCAAAAATTTCCTTAGTAGAACTACCAATAACTGACTTTCCCATTTTCTTTGCAATAAATATATCCTCTGAATTAGAATCAGAAGATGAATAAACATACCTTCTCTTTTTAGCAGACACATTAACATTTTCACAAGCATCCGCAAAGACATTTTCAGGGGCAATTCCTCCTTTATCTGAATCTGAATTCATTGGTGTTGGATCTGTTAGGTCTCAAAAATGTAGGTTGCTAATCCTAAGAGGATGCCAGGCTCCATGCTTAGATCCACAACGTTTTTGAACTAACTTAACGAAATCAACCTTTAGGGTTTGATGATTTCCTACACTTTAGGTCCTGCTACACCTAGGTGGGTGAACCTTGGAATTTAAAGCAGATTAAATGCAACTATTTTGACTAAGTAAATGGATCTACCTATAGTGGCAAATGATGTAGATTAGATGAGAGCTTGTTGACTAATTCTAATATCTAATGTATGGTTGATATAAATTGTATAAGCAATATCAAGGTGAATTTTTATGACTGTACTTAACTAAATAAAGGATTTTAAAATATGGATTAGAATAAGACTAGTGCCTTGTTGGGTAAACAGAGTCAAATGAAGGACTAAGACTAGTGGCTTATAGTGGGTAATAATTCTAATTGTTTGGCACAATTTTAGTTTATAACTTGTATAAACGTGCAAGGAGATGATTGACAAACTCTTCTTAATAATCCAACCAATATAATTAGATTTCTTGTTATTCACCAGAAGGCAATTTAATCCTTTCTTGAAGGAACCAATTGAATGAAATATGCAAGAATAACAGATAATATTAATTTGGAGATAGAATGGCAATCCTAACTATATGGCTCTTCTTAGTAATCCAAACAAACACTTCCAGGTTACTGTGACTGATCAGAAGGGTTTTAATTCCTTTTATGGAAACCAATTAATCAAATCACACAACTATAGCAAATGTGTATTGATAAATTAAATATATACTTGATATATTAATCTGAATAACAAGGAAATACAAAACTGGAGACAACCACATAATTGAGTAACTTTGACAAACAATTGATGCCAGAATAGAACCACAGAATCAGAGAACTTCAATTTACTTCTTCAATAATAAACTTGCAACATGGTCTTTGAGAAACATTGTAAATTTTATGTATTATATTCTACTGTTGATCATTTCTTTTATTTCCAGACTTGGTTCCCCTTATATATGTTTTGCATTTGTAGGGTTATGACTCTTCATACATCCGGTGCAACCTTTTGTTATTTTAATCTCCTTCAATAACAAAATTTTAATCTTGACCTTCTTACTATTAAAATGCTTTGGTCGTTGCAAGTGGGATGCCCTTCACCTTTGTATTGTAGTGTATCCGTATATCTTATGTATTTGCAACATACACTTGAGGAATCATCGGATTTGTGACTCTATATATACAAATCTTTTGTATATCGCATACATTTTCTTCCATATACAAGGGTGGGCCCAACCAGATTTATGAAATGAATTTGAAATCTCCTTCGAATCCGTATTTGTATCATCTCTTTGTATATCGAATGCATGTTCTTTATATACAATAGCAGACCCTAGCTAATATTCACAATATTTAATCTGTCATTGAAATCCGAGCTTGTATAAACTTGTATATCCATTGGCGATGGGGCCCACGTGGTGTTTCATGCATATACATTTCCTTTGTTTCTTATATGCATTTGTCTTTGTATCTTGTATACATACAAGCATTTAAACATACAAAGACTTTTCTATATTGAACTTCTTTTGACATTTGACTTATATCTTCGTTTGTGCATCGGCTTGTATCTTGAAGACATACATTGTGATTATGCAAATCCGATATGCAAGCAGTGGGACCCACCTTATTCCTCACTCGTATTCCATGTTACAACACTACTTGTATCCAACCTTCATATACAATGCTCGATACATACAAACTCAATTGTATCTCCTTTCCAAATTTCTTGCTTTTATAAACCATAGTTCATTTATTTTCGACTCTGACTTGTATATATCGTGAAATGCATCCTCCGATATACATTAAATCTTGATGCATCCCTTTAACCAAATTTAAATCTCTCCTGAGTTCCGCCTTGCATGTGTACCGCAATGTATAACCCGAAACATACATACAAGGCGCGAAACATACAACAATTACTCTTTATTTTATAAATATTTCGGTTCTGTGTTGTATGTACACCGTAATGTATGTATCCAAAACATACAACAATAAAACCATATTTCATATCCCTTTTGGTTCCACGATGTATATTACGATTGTATATCCCCTTGTATGTTTTATACAAATGCATTTGTACATGCATTTGCCAGTTTTGTATTTCGAATGCTTTATGCATTTGTATCTTCTCACTATTTGTATCTTGCATACATACAAATAAATATATAACACCTTCGACCGTTCACCTTTGTATCTGGTATACATGCATCCTGACCAACATGCACTTTGTTTTTAAGGATCTTGATTCCTCTATTTTCCGCTTCAAATCTCCTCTCTATTGGGTGATCGGTGAGAGTTTTGCCGAAATACTCCATCAGTAAGATCTATACCATTGGGAGGTTTTTTGGATTGTTCTCCGATAGTCCTTTCTTATGCTGATCGGAATGACTGACAACTTTCTCTCCAATGACAGGTCATTGGTGCCACTTTCTCCATCGGTGTTATCTAAAACATTTTCCCCGATCCTTATTCTCATGCTGATAGCCTTTTTAGCTAGTTTCTCATGGATCGGTGTAACAATAATGAAGTCTTGCTGATATTAGGGGATTTGAATCCTCTTATTAGTATGATTTTGGGCATAATTTTTTATGATTTGGTTGGGTATGGATGAGTAAGAATACATGAAATTTTTTGAATTTTCCTGTCCTAACAGGATCATGATGTTGTTGTCCTTCACCTTTTTCATGCCCCTGTTCCTCAACAATTCTTTCCTTCACACTCTACCTTTTCAACCTTCCTGAGCACCTGGGAGTAGCAGTCTCCTGTTTGACTTCATTTTTCATTTTCTTTTTACTCCTCTTTTTCTTCTTTTCCCCTGCATCTTCTCCCTTCATAGTGTTTTTATGCTTCTCAACACTTTTATTGTTTCTCTTTTTCTTAACAGGTGTTGAATCAGTGCCTCTCATAGGTTTAGGGTTAGAAGATGAGGGCTCCCCTGCTGCCACTAGCCTATCCTCTAGAGTGTTTTTCTCCTATGGCCCCTCTTGCTTTGGCTCAATCTCAGGTTCAAGCTCATGTTGGGGTTCCTCCTCTGCTTCAAGTTCTTCCAACAATGTTGTGATATCTACACATTGTTTAAAAGCCTCCCAATTAACCTGTGGGTGTTGAATTCTCAGGCTTCTCTTTATCAATAAGGCTATTAAACAATGATGGGACAATGTGGTGTCCACTTGCTTTTTCTAATATTCATATACCATCCTTTTAAACATATTATATAGGAAATTTGGAACGTTGACTAGCTTATCATGGCGTAGATGATTAAGCAACTTAAAATGTACAGTATACAACAAATTATGCTGGCCATCACAGGTAATGTATTTAATGATATATGAAGCACATTTTACCCAAAAGAATGGAAGGGACAATCTCTTTGTACCTTGTGTTGTCGAGTCCAATTTCTCTCCTCGCTCGCAGAATTCTTCCCTTACTGTAGCTACATTAGCACGAGCTGGATATTCAGACCCTGTGCATGACAATCCTGTAACTTGGCCAATGGCCATCTTAGAAGCATCTACAACCAATCCCCTGACCGTTGCCTCATCATACTACAATGTAGCTGCAAACTCCTTTGCCATTTCATTATCATATTCTGTTAACTTCAAAAAGTAGTCCAGCCATCCTACTCTGGTGAAGAGTGGCAGTACCAACACATCCTCTAATATTTCCTTATGTGTAGATGGCTCTCGTCGTACCGCATCACCCCCCATTATCTCTATGTTCTACAACCCCTTGAAGTGTCAATTTCCACTAAACTCCAATTCCACCACCTTGAAGAGAACCAATCTACAATTTACTGCCCTTTCCTATTCTTTCCACTGTAACTTTCTTAGGGTAACAAGTTCATATTCATATTTTGGGTGAAACAGGGGAGGTTTACTATCTTTTAGAAAATGGCATAGAATGTTCTATCTAGTATCTCTAAAGACAAAGATGGTGAAAATCAAAAAATTAAACCCCTCCCCCCAACTAATGTGTGAAGTGACCTCACTTCACGTGGCAATTGATATGAAAGGAAGAGTATTTATGAACTGGAATGGTGAAAAATATTTTTGCATGCATGAAATAAATAAAAAGTAATAATGAATATAGAAAGAAAGCTAAGTTACTCATTGAAAGTTACCTTATCTACACACGTTATGGAAATAAATGATCAACATACCTTGGAATTTGAGAACATGTACTTGGCATTTTAGTTGATATGAGCAAGATGACATGCATGCGGGTGAATGGTAAGAGGATAGGTACGGTGGAATGGAGTGAGGTGACAGTTCGCAATGCGGGAATGAACAACTCATGAGCTTGAGTTGACACTTTTTGTAGTGGCAATTGATTTATTTCAAAATGAATGAAGCAATGTTTAGAAGATATGGAATGAGCAGGAAAATGGTGTACTTATCGCCAAAGTAGTGAATACATATATAGACATTTAGTTGCTACGGGTGCCTCCAGCACAGGTCTCGACTAAATAATTACATATGCAATATGTCAGGTCCCAATCTGAGAGTGAAAAATAGGTCCCTTTGAAGTTAACTGTGGTTACCATGGATAGCGTGTTGTGTGTGCATGTGAATTATAAAGCAAGAAAAATTAAGTCTCAGTGACAGGGGTTGAGTCATGCAACTCAACCTCTGCATCACTAGACAAGATTGGTGGATCATCTTCTAACAGTGTATCAGTTTGTGTCACATAACCTTCATCAGGAGTGCCATGAGTGCCATACTTAGTGGCTAGAGAAATGAGAAAATCATCCTTCTGAAGTGGTTTCTTATACAGTTTCAACCTGTGTCCATTTACTAACAATGAAAATTAGACCTCATCAATGGTTTGTAATTGGATTGCACCATTAGGGAATACTTGTTTAATCTCATATTGTCCCAACCACTGAGATTGAAGCTTGCCCTTGAAATCCTTGTATCTGGAATCATAGAGAAGGGCCCAATCACCAACAATGAATTCTTTAGTCTTGATATACTTGTCATGCCATTTAATTCTTTGTTTCTGTATAACCTCTGTGTGGTGGATGGCTTCTAATCTAATTTCATCAAGAGCATTCAAATGTTGTAGTCTATCCTTCTAAGCTTCTATCAAATCCATCCTTAATTCCACTACGGTTCATAGGGTTTTGTATTCAAATTCTATAGGCAGGACTGCTGTCTTGCCATAAACCAATTCATAGAGAGTGAATCCTATAGTTGTCTTCCATGTAGTTCTATATGCCCAAACAACTTCTGGTAACTTGGAAACCCAATCTCTTCTGTGAAGATGTACTATTTTTGTCAATATATTCTCAATCTCTCTGTTTGTGACTTCAACCTGACCATTAGCCTGAGGATGGTAGGGAGTGGACTTCTTGTGTCTAATCTGATATTCCTCCACTAGTCTGGTGATTAAATTTGATGTGAATTGTGGGCATTGATCAGTCACTATCTCCCTTGGTACACCATATCTAGTGAATATTTCCTCATACAAAATTTTTGCCACATTGCCATCTCTAGCAAACTGCAAGGCTTTAACTTCCACCCATTTGGTCAAGTAATCAATACATACCAGTATATATTCCTTGTTGTTTTAAGTAGGAGAGATAGAACCAACAAAATCTAGCCCCCACTTATCAAAAGGGACTAATGCTATTTGTGGCTGCAAAGGCATTTCATCACTTCTTGTAGGTCTCCCCATCCTTTGACACTTATCACAGCTTCTAGTATACTTGACAACATCTTTATGAAGTGTTGGCTAGTAATATCCTGTTGTCAATATTTTGAAGGCTATCCTTTTGGCTGCAAAATTTCCACCAGTGTAGAATAGGAATCCAGAAATCCAAGAATAAGGAAAACATTTGTGAACTAGCTACCTTTTCTCCCTTGGAGAAAAGTAACCTGGAAACTGCCCTAAAACCAAATAATTAGCTATGTCTACATACCATGGAGTGTGTATAGTTAGAGCAAATAGATGCTCATCAGGAAAAGAGTCATCAACCACTCCTTCTGATGATTGTGTAGGCAGTCTAGATGGAAAATCAGCAACTACATTAGCTTTTCCTATTTTGTCAACAATTGTTATGTCAAATTCTTGCAATAACAACAACCATCTTACAAGTCTACCACCCACTATTGGCTTATTCATCAAATATCTAATTGTTGTATGATCTATATGTATGAACACTTTATAACCAATAATGTAGTGTTGAAATTTGTTAATGGCATAAACAACTACCAACATTTCCTTTTCTGTCACAGTGTAGTTCAACTCAGCTCCTTGTAGGTTTTTACTTACATAGTATATTGCATACTCTTTAGTTCCTTCTTGTTGGCCTAGGACTGCTCCAATGGCAAAGTGGATATGAAAAGGCAGTGTCCAATTTGGACCTGTAAGAACTGGATCTTGTGTCAAGAATGCTTTTAGCTTTTCAAAGGAATTCTGACAATTTGGTGTCCATTGAAATTCACTATCCTTTGTCAACAGAGTAAACAGAGGTGCAACAATTTTACTAAAATCTTGAAGAAACCTCCTATAATAACCTGTATGTCCAAGGAAGCTCCTTACATCCTTCTGTCTCTGTGGAATAGGCAGGGTAGATATAATTTCAATCTTCTTTGGGTTAACTTGTATGCCTGCACTTGAGATAAAATGTCCCAAGACTATACCCTATGTCATCATCATAAAACATTTTTCATTGCTCAAAGATAGATTGTGCTCTGTGCATCTCTTTAAAACTTTCTCCAAGTTGTGTAAAGCTTCACCATATATTTCACCATATGTGGTGAAGTCATCCATGTAAATTTCCATGCTGTCATGGGCAAAATTAGAGAAAATACTGAGGACTGCTCTTTGAAATGTGGCTGGAGTGTTGCACAGACCAAAAGGCAAAATAAAATATGCATAGGTCCCCCAAAGGTAGGTAAATGTTGTCTTATCTTGATCCTCTGGTGCAATCTTGATTTGGTTATAGCCACTAAAACCATCAAGAAATGAGAAATATTTCTTCCCTGCTAAAGAGTCAAGAACTTGATCAATAAAGGGCAATGGGAATTGATCCTTCCTGGTGGTAGCATTTAGTTCCTTGTAATCAACACAAACTTTCCATTTGCCACCTTTCTTGGGAACTATGACCAATGGTGAAACCCATTCACTGTCTGAAATGGGGTATATAAACCCTACATTTAAAAACTTTTGAAGTTTTGCTTTCACTATCTCTCTGAGAGTAGGGTTCATGCGTCACTACTGCTGTCTTATAGGTCTGTGGCCATCATCAATGTAAATTTTATGCATACACAAAGCAATATTTATGCCTTTCATATAACTGTAATCCCATGCAAACGTTGTTGAGTGGGTTTGTAATACTTCCTGTAGGGATTGTTGCTGCTCATCAATCAATGCATTATTAATAGTCAACATCTTTCCTGGGTTGATTTCTAATGGTTTAGACATTTCTTGCATAGAGGACAAATCAAGGCTTGGTATTACTGGCAAGCATTGCTAGGGTAACAAAGTATGACATATTTGAGATACCTCCTCTGAGGAACTGGTAGGTATTATGCTTCCTAAAGGATTTTGTAAGCAAGATAAACAGTCTTGTTGCTGCGGGTGCCTTCCGTAGTCATTTTGTACAATGTGAGAGATCAACTCATCTTCATCCTGAATATCTAGTAAAGGCTTGCATTCAATAGTCATCAAAGTTTGCAGAGAGTAGTTGTCCTCATCTTCCAGGGTAGGCCAAATGGTCTGCTCGAGCTCATGGTATGGTTGGGTTGGTGGATATAAAACCAATTTCTTGGTCACAGTCCCATTGGATATGATCATGTTACCTGACTTGCAACCTATAAATGCATTTGTTGTGGCAAGCCATGGTCTTCCTAGTATAAGAGGATAACCAACGAGATTAACCTTGGGTTGTAGGACTATGAAACCAGCAGGTTATTCCCAAGAATCTATTGCAATTGCCAAATCTTCAATGACTCCTTCAAGTTTAACTATAGACCTATCAGCTAATTGCAAGACTGTCTGAGTAGGCCTAAGGTTGTTCAACTGGAGTGTCTACATTGTCTCCTTAGTCATTACATTAATTGCAGCACCTAAATCTATCAGAGTATTCTTAATCAGAGTCCCATTGATTTTGACATCCACTACTAGACTACCTGGATCTATATATTTGGGAACAGTTATATTCCCCAACATTATGTCAGTAAGGTTACCCAAAACAAGAACCATCTTTGGGTGTATCCTCTTGCTCCCTACTTTCTTTATGCAGAGATCGCTGATAGTCTTAGTATAGATAAGAATATCTTTGATGGGTTGGATTAAGGGAATCTTTATGCTTATATCTTGTAGCTGGCCTATAAGGTCAGTTTTAGACTGTGCTGGTTGTTTATTGATAGCCAAGTACTCAGGGAAAGGAGGCTTAGGATGTGAAATGGTTTGAGGTCCTTGAGTTGATTCAAGTTCCAGAGGTGGTTTATTTGAGGCTTCCTCTGTGGGTTCTTCATCTTCAAGTTCTATAATTTGGGGAGATGAAGGGCCCGCAAGTTGCTTCCCTGATATGAGATGAACATTACTCACTTCTACCCCATAGGTGGGGTATTGCATCACCTCATTAGTATAAGCCTGTTGAATAGGATTATTGTTAGGATTAGGTGTAGGTTGGGCAGGGATTTGGGTAGGTCTAGGAGGTGGATTTTGAGGTGCTGATGGAGGCATTATGGCTAGCTATTGTGGTTGAGATGGAATCCTAGGTTGCTGGTAATTTGCATTTTGCTACCATTGTTGGTTCTTGTTCCATTGAGGCTGCCATTGAGGTTGCTGTGTAGGCCACTAGGGGTTATAGTTGGAACCTTGAAAACCTTGTTGGGGCCATGGGTTTGGCTACTGTTGGCTCCAAGTAGGTTGTGGAGTAGGCCATTGTGGTATTTGCCAGAAATTTTGATTCTTAGGCCATGGCTAAGTGTTCCAAGTAGAGAAAGTTTGGTTTACAGTAGGAAAGGGTGAACTGAAATTTAGTGGATCAGAGGGCATGCCTTGTATTTTCTGCCAAGGTCTCCTTTGAGCTATGAATAACAATTGTCCATCCTCTCCTTCAAATGGCTGAAATTCTGGCCTTTCAACCTTCTCTTGCTAGATGCTTTCCACCCTTTTGCATTTACAATTGGCCTTCCTTTGCCTAAAACTGGGACAGTACTCAGTAAGCATTGCATCAACTTCTTCTTGTTTGTTCTTGATGTGAAGAGTGTCCAGCTATGTAGCCATATGTCTGATTATGTCCTCTTTCATGTTGGACAGTAAGTTACTGATTTTCGCTTTTGAAACTCATTGGTTGCTTTGTTTGTAATTGATGTCCTTTCTCCTCTTGGTCATCTAGTAAAAGTTCTTAAATAATTTTGGAAAACTTTACAAATTGACTCAAAAGGTAGCTGAGAGATATCACCTTGCCCAATGAGATTCAAAGCATTCATGCAATCATCCTTAACTCCTCTCAAGAAAAATAGTTTTAATGATTCTTCAAACAATCTATTTTGGGGGTTCTTCTTTAAAGAAAACTGGAATCTTTCAACATAATCTTCCAATGGCTCCTCCTCTTTTTGTGACATCCTGAAAATATCATCTCTCCAACTGTCATTTCCTCGGCAGTAATCTTGCTATTTCTCCAAGAATTTCACCTTCATTGTATCCCAGTCTAGAATGACATCTTTTCCCCGTCCCATAAACCATCTCAAGGCTACATCCTTGAGGGTGGCAGGAAAGAGTTTCAGCTTGTGAGCATATGAGGTGTAGTCATAGCTCCTACACAGGATATCAAACTCAAACAAAAACGTATCTGGGTCCTCTATCACCAGGCCATAGAAGACTGGTAATAGTGATGGTAGAATATTTTTTAGCACTGTAGCCCTCTCCTGATCAGTGATAGGAAACTCAAACGTTGCTTGCTCTGGTGGATCCTCCACCACAGCATCTGCCATGGTTCTGAAGATCCCTTCTGTAGTTGTGGAAGAAGCTGATGAAGATGTAAGAACAAGTTCTTCCTCCTGAGCACTTTCTACTATATAGTTGATAAAGTCAGCTGGGTCTTCTCTATCCTAAAAATTTGAAGGGAGGAATCTGCCTCGGTTGTCTCTCTACCTCCACATACAGTGAATTTGGTTTTATATTCCAGCGGTCCTGCACAATGTTAGTATAATTTTTGGTGTTTCCTGAAAAGTGAATCTATTAACCCTAATGCTGGAATCAAAATTTAAACTATGAAAGCATGCAAAATGAGCCTATGAAGGTAGCACCATCCCTAACAACGATGCCAAAAATGTAGAGGAAAACTAATGCGTTGCAGACTTAACATAATTTACGGGTAAACCTATTTGAACAATCCACTCTATCATTGTACTTCCTACATTAAATTATCAACCAAGGAGCATAAGCTTATGATGGCACTGCACTGTATGTGCCTTCAGGGCTCATATTCTTTCTAAACTATCTTATCTAAACCTACTTCTTTACTAGAATTCACAAAAATGCAAAAATAGTAAAAACGGTTTAAAATCTAGTAGCTACGGGTACCTTCAGCATAAGTTGTAGATAACTGTTAACAATAGAAAATTACAGAACTAATCCAAAACATTCAAAATGATAAGAGAGCAAATGCTAACCTCTGGAGGACTTAAAGTAGACAAAGCATGCATTAATTCATGAACCATACTACTGTAATTTGACAATCAAAGTATTCTAATTGACTCGTAATGTATTTATAAGCTAATGGAAAATAGATTTAATAAGAATGCATAAAGGAATGAGAAAATAAATGAAGTGAGGATCAGTACCTTGAGTGGCCGGCTCAGGGGACTGACTCACTTAACTAGAAATCAAATCTAATTCAGATTCTCACGCATCCTCATAGCACATAGTTCCATTCATTTCATATCATAAACAAAATCTCTTTCAGATTGTATTCAATAATGACATTCTTTAAAACATGTCTGGATCTTCCACAAGAAAAAAATAGAGCAACAACTAAGTAACTGAAAATAAAGTAACTAACTTGACATCAAACTCATCCCTCCTAACTTATATAGAAACGGGAGAGTTTAATGCAACTACCAACTAACTTCAATCAATCCATTCCTAGATACTAGGATACAGGTTTTAAGATCAATTTATTAATCTAACTGAACAAAGGAAGTGTTGATGATTGTTTTTACACATTCATAAGAAAAGTTAAAATTCACAAAATGAACCTAAACTTTCTTGAAAGATATGAAGAAATCACCTAAGAGTTCTTAATCCCAAGTTTCTGTATGGTCAGGTCTTGACCTTGTGGACAATTCAGTAGGTTGATGTGAAACTGTAATATTCAAGGGGCCTTACTTGATATAAGATAATCTGTGACTTATTAGACTCAAATTATGCAAACTATTACAAATATAGACAAATTATTTATTCCTTTGCATAAATTTACTATTGTATCACAAATCTTTGTATGATTTATAGTGAAACAAGCTTTGCCTTTCAAATTGATATGAAAAATTGTCCAATATTAACACAATTCTTCCCACTTCTTTCAAATGTAGGACAATTTCCTTAAGATTTCTACATTTAAGCTAATTATTTCAAATGTTTGGGGAAAAGTTAGAGAAAATCAGGTTGAGAATCATTTCCTATAGGATCTAAATGTTATGTTACGTCTTTAAGAGATACAACAAATTAATCAAATCAACATACTAAATCTTCAAGTGCAGAGTTCTGAGTATTTTCACGAACACACATCAAAGATTGCAAGCTCTCAAAGGATAATACTTCAAATACCAGTAAGAGTCAGAAAACACTCTGTAATAGACGCATAATTCCAAGTTTACTTGTATTGAAAGGACACAGTCATATAGAATTTACAATGTATGAATGACCTTTTGTTTCATTAATCAAATTGCCAAAGAACTTACAGACATTTTTACAGATACAGTAGGGAAACCAGACATTCTGCGCATTCCTTAGTGTAGACACATGCGACCTCCTCTGCTAAACTAAAGAAATACTTCTCTATTCAAATGTTCAAACAAATTACAAGTGAAAGCTACAACTCAAAATACCTGTGTAAAAATATACAAGTAGCAGAGCTTCTTATATAGAATTTGAAGCTTCATACTACTACGACTACAAAACCTAATCTACGATCAATATTCATACTTTTTTGATCAAGGGTGTACATTCATTCCTAATCATTTCTCAAAATATCTTTGTGGTATCTTTTTTGCCTCAAAGGATGCCATTGGAATCTTTTCAAAATAGGATTCCCCCTTTTGACCTCTTCTTTCTTGTTGACCTTGCCCGCGGATACCCTTCAAGTGACTCTTTCATTAGTATTATTTGCCCCCTTTTTATACTTTCCTATTCCTTCAGATATATCTTGAAATTATTTGTTACACCTTCTATGAAGGTGTGATTCCTCCCTGGACTCCTTATCCATATATATTCTTGCATAGTGACCCCTTCTTTCAATTTCTTCTCTTCTTTACCTGAACCTTCAACCTTCTTATATTTCTTTATCTTGGCACTTGCCTCCATTATTGAATCAATCATTTGTTTACTTAAATACGCCTTTGGATTCTCTAGACATGGCACAAAGATGGCCTTGAATTCTTTTAATGCCCTTTGGAGTTCATATGCTGGTACATTCATACATTCATGATCTATGAGCTTTTCAATTATCCTCTTATGCAACCTAATCATGTTGTCTGCTTTCTCCTCTAAACCCTGAGTGACTGTGATGCATCTTCTGAGACTATCATCTTCAAGCCTTAACTCCAACCTGGCCTATGGTACTTGATTTGCCATCTGAGGAGTAATGACTGCTTCATTTATTAATTCATCCTCTCTTTCTTCAATGTCCTCCAGTTGTCCCAATTCAAACTTGCATTCTTCTTTTCTAAACTGACAATTATATATAAGCACACTGCATTTATTCTTTTCTGTTGCAGCCAATTCCCATCCTATTACTGCTTGTTTGATCACCTCTTCTCCTTCTTACATGAATGTCCTGAACCACTCCTCAAAAATATTGGCCTCAAACCTCTTATTTTCCATATCCTTCACTTCATCTTTTAACAATACTGCTATTTCACTGGGCAACTCTGGTATTGTAGTATTGGGATCAAATATCCCCCTAATGAATTGTTGTAACTGGACAATGTGTCCTTTCAAATATTCATGTTTATCCTTGTCTTTCTTTAACATTTCTGCTGTAACCTGGTGCATATCTTCCCATTCACTTATATGTTGCTCCCTTGTTGTGTGTCCTAAGTCAAAATTAAGTATCTTGTAATCATCTACTATTATTTCTCCTTTAGCTTTCTCCTTCTATGGTATGGCCAAATTTAGTGTTCTGGATCCGTCTAGACCCCTTTGTATTGCCGACATGGTTCTAGCCTTCCTTTTTTCTTTTCTTGGCGTTGCATCGCCTAATAAACTTTTGATGTCTATGGGTACTAACTGTACCTCCACCTTTTCTCTCCTTATTTCTGCACCCAACCAGGCCAGAGCCTCTTTTGTGCTTTCAGTAGCTTTCTCTTCATTGATTACCTCTTCTTGAGGCTTTTCTACTTCTCCTTGTTCTTGTTGTTGCTGTTGTTGTTCTTGTTGTTCTGGTTGTTGTTCTTGTTTCTGTGGAGGAGGTTGCTGTTGAGGGGCTAATTCATGTACTATTGGATCATTTTGCTGTTTAGATTCACCCTCATTATCCTCTCCTTCAGTTTATGTATCTCCTCCACCCTCATCTTCTTCTTTTGGACCTTCTTTTCCTGATGAATCCTTTTCTTGATCTTTCTCTTTATTTTCTTGTTCCATATTTGTCATGTCCTTGTCCTCTGTTTGCTTTTCAAATTTAAATTTATCTTCATCAATATTTTATGTGTTCTCTTTGCTTTCAGGTTTATTTGTTGTTTCCTCTGTTGTTTCTCCTTTCTTTTGTACCTTTTCAAGCATGTCAACTTGCTCTGCATGTGAAGGTGAACCTACTATCTTATCAGATTTCTACATTCTTTTCTTCTTCACTGTGTTCCCCATACATGTTCAGAGTATTCAACACATCCACAGTAGAAGTACCAACTCTTGTTTCCTCTTTGGTTTGAGCAGGTGTTTCTTTCATTGCTTCCTCAAGTGTATCCTCTTTTTCAGATTCTTCTATTTGATGTGCTACATCTTGCACATCTCTTATTATTTTTGGAGGTACCAATGTACCAAACGAATCTACTGCCCCCAATTCTTCTTGTACATTTTCTCGCTCAGACACTGGACCTTGTTCAACTTCCATATAAGCTTGAGTGTCTTGTTCCTCTTCTTCACTTGAATATTCACTAGATTCTTCTTCTTCCATGCCAATTTCTCTTCTCGTCCCTGAATCTTCTTCCCTAACTTCACTTCCACTGCTGTCATCTTCCACGTTGACAGTCTTAGTAGCTTGTTTGGCTTCATACATTTTTGACTCATGCAGTGTTTCTCCAGCCATTTCTGTTTTAACCTTAGCATATGTTTGTCTTTTCTCTGCTGAGGTAGATGCACTAGGTATGTTACTTAATATAGCACCTACTTGCTGTGCTCCTATAACTTCACTTTGTTTTGAAGTTTCCCCTTTTGATATGTCTACTAGTATTGCCTTCATAACCTTTTGCCCTATTAACTCTTTAGCAACCCGTGCTTGCTCTGTACTAGTATCATGACTCCATGACTTTGCTTCTACAAATGTGTCTGATGATACCGCTATTGTCACCCTTATTGCATAAGGATCCATCAGTGTAGCATTTTTGTCTTTCTCAACAATCTTTGCTTCTACAATCTTCCTTTTCTTTTCATAGAAGCACTGGAGATCATCTTGATGCTCTGTCATTCTCTTTTTACCCTTCTTTGGATATGTAGGTTCAATTCCCTTAGCCTTAAGCTCCTCAATTATGTCCTTCAACCATGTCTTGGAGAACAAAATGACAGGTTTGGACAATATGTCCAAAGATGTATTCCATGGTTGCGACCAATCAGGCTCTCCAATAGGAGCAAGCCTAGCACTTTCATAACTATGGTGTAATAATTTGCCATCATCCTTAACTTCTGGGGCTACATAAATGTCTCCCATGGACCTCATTTTCTCTACTATTAGTCTTTTGTGAGCTCTCTTTCTCACCTCTCTATCATTCTCACAATCTGACTAGAAATCCTTAATGTGTACTTGATGTTTAAATTTAGAATCAATAGTATTTTGGATCCTATGAAAAGGATCAAACCTCCTTGCTAACTCAAATTCCTTAAACCCATAATACCTTAACTCCCTCTTTGAGTAACCAGCCACTTCTTTGCTGGAATAGGAATATCTACCAATTGCCCAAGGGAGCTTAAGATTCCCCTTGTTATACTTCTTTTTAGACATTCTGAAGGCATTCAAGTTCTGCCTTGAGAACTCTAAAATAATCAACTTGTTAGAAGGATACCTAGGCAGCATGAAAGGTTTTCCTTCAAAGCCCTCAGTTCTGATATAAGTGAAGTTCTGGAATTGAATGTACCATGAACTATGCAAACCAATTGTATCCTCTACATCTGCAGACAATCTCTTATCGTGCTCTTCTCTTAAAACTTTGACCATGTATGTATAAAATACATCATTCACTAAAGCATACTTTCTCAATGCATTATCCTCCTGTAAATCAGGATAATGGTCATATACAAGCTTTTGATCTGGGCCATTCCCTAGGGTTCCAACTCTGTCAATCCTATGTATATATGGTTGAACCATTGCTGCACATGAATATAATATATACGAGGACAAATAGAAAGGCATCATCTTTTGTTTTCTTAAAATTGCCTATTTCCATATGGCTGTGCTAATAGCCTTAGCCCAGTGAATTTGTCCTTGTTCCTTCTTTGCTTCCCTCATGAATTGTATAACAGTGAACATCCAAGGCTCACACTTAGTGGCATCCCTCAATCCCACCAGTTTGTTTAACATTGTAATCATCAAATATATCTCTTCCTTGAAGTCTATTCTTTGCAGAATCTTATGTACTCTTGCCATGGCCTTGGGCTTATTCTCTACACTATACTAACTGTAGAAAATCTTGCTTCTACAATCCCTCTCATTATCATTGAAATCCTCATTGTACTAGTCAATATCAATATCTACCATTTTTTCATGTATCTCTAGATCAAATGTTCTTGCAATCCCCTCTATAGATAAGTCTGCAATGACCCTATCCCGGTGTATTATTCTTCTGGTAATTGGGTCATATAAGTGTATGCAATCTAGCCATAGGTCCTTAGCTTCCATAGCTAACAGGAAAGCTGCAACTTTGTATAATCCACTTTCCCATATACACCTCATGTCAGGTGTAGCATCGGCTGCTGTGATCTTCTGCAAAATATCATTCGCGTCATAATTCCATATGCTAGTGTCTGTCCCTACTCCACTTGTTCCAAGCAATGAAGGGTACCCTCTGTATATTGGCAACTCTTCCTTCTTGGTTTCTTTACGGGGCTTTCTTTCCTTTTTAATCTTTTCCTCACCCCCTGAATCCACCTTTTTTCTGCTTTGGGGCCATCCTATAAAAATGTATTTTTTTAACTTGGCATTTTACTCTCTTACCTGGGTTTTACTATGAATTTTCTATTTTTTTACATTTACCCTAACCCCCCATTTGTCTTTTCCAGTTTTGACTTTCGTATTACTTAACCCAAACCAGCTAATTAACAATCAGACACAGTAATTTAATGTTTGCTTACATTTTAAAATGAACTTACTGAAAATCACTTTGCATTTTTAATTAACTAAACTGTAACGACTTTCAAGATAAATACTTGTATCTTTGACAGCTCAACCTTACAAACGTTGACTCACTTCACATTTTTCTGATCTTTTTCGTTTCTGAAATTCTGTCTCGCGATGAATTTTTGTTCAATTTCTGCAACGATTCCTCTTTTTGCAATTTTAATTTTAACAATGCAAATTTGAAAGAAAAACAACCTTTAATTTACCCTAACCCATTAAATTTTACCATTTTCAGTGTTAGTTCAGCATTAATTGCAGCAATTAATGCGCCTACGGCTTTGGCCTTTTACTTCAACGTTTTATTGCAAACCTTCTATCCGTTAGTTTACTTTCTGCATACATCGCATTTTCTTGTATCTCTCCTTGTGTATTATTTCTTGTATGTCCATTTGCATCTTTTCAATATACAAGCCTATATCCAATGGGTTATAAACAATGTTACCCCCTTTTCTTTATATCCGCCCTTGTATCTTTTGTTTGTATATCGTAATGTATGTAAAATAGATACAAGCGTTTATACAATTGCAACCCATACAAACCCTCTTTACCTTTTAGCTCTCCAACGATGTCTTTCCCTTCTTTGTATATCGGGATTGTATATCCTCAACATACAAAGCCTTACCTTTATTTAACTTCTTTTTGAAATCCATCTTGTATCGGGGTTCCTTGCATTTCTGCTTGTATATCAGCTTGTATATGCTCTTGTATATCCATCTGTCGGTACAATATACAACCTTGAAATACAACCTGTGGGACCCACTTTACCTTCCCACTTGTATCTCGATGAAACAACAACACTTGTATCTACCCCAAGATACAAGCCTCCATACATGCAAACCCTTTTGTACAATCATCTCAGACTCTTCATCTTTTCTTAACCGTATTGCATAACCCTTCGGATCCATACATGTATATAAAGCGAATGCATCTTTTCAATATACATTAAGGTATGATGCATCACTTACATCCAATTTAATTATCTTTTGAAATCCGCATTGTATGTATACCGAAAGGTGTAAACCCAAAATATGCAGTCATACAAACAATGAAACATACCTTAATAAAACCAAATTTTATATTCTCTTCGGGTCCGCGGCATGTATATCGTGTTGTATATTGCCTTGTATCTTTCCTTTCGATAAACATACAACTCAAGATACAATGAAAACTTAGCCAATTAATAATAAAACACTAACCACATGCATACAAAGTACCACGATAAATAAACCTGACCACTCCATGTGACTAATACAACGACTCCACATACAAACGACCTTGTACATGAAACATACAAAACCCTTCTATAATGCATTTCACCAAAAACACGCATATCTTGCAAAATATTGGGAATTTTAAAATGGTTCAAAAAGCAACCTTTATTTATTTTTGACAAATAATTCACCTCTATTCCACTCTGGTACTTAATGCTAATTTTTTCAATTTTCAACACAGTTTGTAACCTTTACCTCTTTTCCCTTTACCACCAAGCAGGCCCATACACAAGCAAAAAGCCACAGCCACAATAGGGGTCCTCATTTCGCTAAGAGGTAAAATGCGACGTGTTGTGAGCATCACAACAGGAAGGAGAGTCATATTCAAACAAGAACTCTTATGCAATGGCTCACATGAAGAACACACATAAGCTGCATTTGAAACAAGTCTACGTCTTCTACATTTATTCCAGTCCATGATGGTTCACATTCATCCCCCAGTTGCCTGCACTTTTGGCATCCTAACTTCACTTCCCTTAATTCTCCTATCCTGCAACTCACTGCAAATGCTCATTTCCATGATGCCGCGTTCTTGCTGCACAGGGGTTAATTCACAAAACATATGCACACAAATAACCTTCATAATTAAACCATAGGATTCCATCTATATTGCATGTATACTCATATTTAAATAATTCAATTGATAATATCATCACCATACTCCATATTGATAATATAGATTCAAAGTCTTGCAAAGTATATAAAAAGACAACATATAATGATGGTGATGTTGGTAAAGTGTCTAGAGGATCATATGGAAAAGTTCTAAAAGCATATAAAAACAACATAAAAAGAGGTCAATATTTCAACCCATCAGCAAGGATCCAGAAGATTTTTGATAATGTAGATGATTTGATTGAAAGTGCTCCAGTAGGGGAGGAGAGACCTACATATGACCTAGGCAGTTCAAGCAGGGCATATAGGAAAAGAAGTGAATCACCTGATGTACCTCCTACTAAGAAGGTAAAAATCATTGATTCGGAGCATGAGGAAGAAGTTGAATTGATAGATTTAGAAGAAGAAATAAATAAACAAGAATAAGAAATCTCCCAACAGGTGAATTCACCTGTAAGAATAAGACCCTATGTCTCTCCTGATAACAGATTGGTAAGGTCAACCACTGGGCATCAAATTGATATAGAGGACATTAGAGTACTGGCTTGCTCACAATTTTTAGAAGATGATGCTTTCATAAGCACCCTTGAATTCAAGGGATATGTGCTAAAGGTTAGGAATGAGGAGCTCCAGAAGGAGATAGAAGAAGCTAAGAGTGGAGCTGACCTAGAGAAGTATAAGGAAATAACTCAAAGGGTGCTGAATGAAGTCAATCAAGACATCAACAAGATGACCCCTAATGAGGGAAGAGCTTTGGTAGAGAAAAGTGGCCTGCTATTGCTTCCACATTGGACCCTAGCAGATGCCATAGCTTTTGATACAGTCTCAAGGAATGATACTGGTGAATCTAATGATCAAGTGGAGAAGGCACTCTCAGGTGCAGGATTTAATCCTAGGTTTGAAACCCTGGCAATATGGGCATTGGCCCTAAACATTAATAAGCCAAGGGTTGGATTAGGAGAGTTGACAGGGGATGTTATAATAAAGAGAGTCTCAGAAACTTGATCCCCTCAAGCTGCAAGCTTGAACATTCAAACAACCCAATTTGTTGATGCTATAACAAATAACTTGCAAAGGGACTTTGATGAACTTTTGCTGAAATATGGACAAACCATATCAAAATTGAATAAATATGAGGAATTGATGTTGGCTCCAAGTACTTCAGCTCAAAGTGTTCCTGTTCTTATACAAACTACAGAATCATTTCCAACAGACAGGGACGCTCTACTCTTAGAAATGAAGGAGTCGAAAGAGGAGGTGAGAAATTTGAAAGATGAAAAGAAAACTGTTGTCAAGGAGTTAATTACAGTTTTGATAAATCATAGGTTGTCTAAGATTATAGCCAGGATTGAGGACACGTGGAATTTATATTCAAGCATAAGAAAAGCCCAGGATCAACATGAGAAAAACAAGGGGAACTTAGACAACATGATTAAGGTATGGCTACCACGAACAGGGGAAGTGAGGAACTTGCATAAATGTTCAAGGTTTGCCCCACATGCCCCACTAGAAATAAAATTGACTCTTGACATGCTGTTGATATTGGAGGAAGTGGTAGCCTTCCAATTGAAATTGGAGAAGGTTTTGAAAGAAAAAAGACAACTCATTGAGGAGATGGACAAGAGGATAATGCCAAGCATTTTGGAAAGTGAAGGACAGAAAAGAGGTATGAACAGGTGGAAAAATGACTAAAAATTTAGCTGACCAGTTGGTATCCTTGAGTTGTGTAGAGGGAGATCCTAATTTGAGCATTTTGAACTCTACATTGGACAAGTTGTACGCCTTGGAACTTAGTTTGGATACATTTTGCAAAGAATCAAAAATTTTATTGGATGCAAGGTACATAGGGCACAATGATAAAATAACAAAATTAATTCCTTTTTAGTGGCCCACAAAATGGTTATATATAGCTTGGATGGAGAAGTATGTCCTAGACGAATGAAGATCCAATCACATGAAAGGATAATACATTTTTCGATTATTTTTGTAATCTCCAAGATGAATTGTATTTTGTCTTTTCTCTTTCATATATATATGTAATTTGAACTTGTTTTCCCAATGCCTATGGGCAGTGGCTTGTATTGTAAGATTCATGTAGCCGACATAGGATAATGAATATTGAGTACTATGTTCTTGTGTCTATAAAAGAACATGTAGTACTACTTTGTAAGGTTGTTGAAAGATTTGGGAAACTTTGATAATGAAAATATAGAGCAATTCTGGAAGTTAGTCATATTTCTAAGTTGTGAGTTCATTTTCTTGCATTGTTGAATGTATGTTTTTATGAGCATTTTTATCAGTTTCAGGTTGAGCTTATATGAAAAATGCCTTTGAGCATGTGTTTCCAATAATTGTCTCCTGTGTTGCATTTTTTTTAAGGAAGATACTAAGGGTTTCTAAATTCATAAATATACATTTGCTATATTGCATGTCTAGTTTTCTACTTATAATCAAGGATTAGATTAAAATGCTTTAAGTCAGATATGGGGGAGTTTATTTGCAACAAGGATATCTATAAGAAGAACTATTGCGAATACCCATTCATGGATTGTTTTCTGTAAGGTAGGGAACATAGGAAATCCTCTGAATTTGTATGTTTGAGATGCTTGTGAGAACTAGTCTACATTTGTAGGAGATTGACTCCAAACCCTAGGATTGGCACCGATCAGGGTTGGGCTTATTTTCAAAAAATACCCACAATCAGACAATCACACATATTAAAACAATAAAAATCAAAATCAAATTGTTAGTTTGTAGGAGTAGGGTTTTAGTTTCATGTTCTCTGATCCATCTAATGAATTAATTTCCAAAGCTAGCCACTTTGAAGTAATTATACAATTTTGGTCTACATATAGGAGAACATATCTAGTTTAGTTGTCAATATCTAGTGAAATAAGGATTTGTCATATAGATATTGAATCAAGGGAACACCCCCCTAGGTCTAGCAGAGCCTAAAGTGTAGAGGAGAACAAATAATTGTCTCCTATTCGTTGGCCACTGACCTGAGAATCCTGAGCATAAAAGCTGGCTACTTTTTATGGAAACTCAGGCCATCAATTGGGAACACCAACAGACATATCCCTTGATGATTTTTTTGTAGTACCCCATATGTCCAAGGAATGCGTACACCTCCTTCTAGGTTTATGGAACTTCAAGATGAATAATTACTGTACAATATTGGCTGGGTCTACTAGAGGTCATCATAGGGGCTTATATGTCCTAACAACAACCCAAAAGGAGTTGTGAACACACACTTCTTTAAGTTCAAGGAACTCTAAAGTTGTCATCATCTTCAAACATTAGGTGCAAATAATCACAATGATCTTTAACCAACCCAAACACTATCCAGTCATCTAGATAGACTTGAAGGGATTTAAGAATGAAGTCTTCAAAAGTAATGACCACGATACATGAGAAGATAGTTAGTGCGTTCTTTATCCCAAATGGAATTACAATGTAAGCAAAGGAACCCCAGTCTATTGTGTAAGTTATTTTTGGCCTATCTTCTTCTATGATATGCACCTAATGGTATCCTAAAAATCCATTAGTGGCAGTGTAGATTTCTTGTCCTATGACCCCCTCAAGAATTTCTTTAGTAAAGGGTGTAAGAAACAGATCAACTAAACACACTAAGTTGAGCTACCAAAAGTACACACAAATCTAGATACACCCATCCTTCTTGATGCTGATAAATATGGTACTTATCCATTTAGACACCTTGACTAGCATAATTGTTCTAGAAACCAAAATATTGTCAATTTCCTCTGACTTTGGAATGTAGATTGGGGTTCATGCAATATGGCCTTTGTGCACAGGCTTCACACCTTCAATCAACTTTATGTGCATCAATCCTAAGGATGGGTGCACACCCTTCATCTCTTTATAGCTTTGCAAGAAGGGATCTTGATATTCACAAAGCAATTCCACAACCTTCGCTACCTCCTTAGTTGACTAGTAGTCACCAATGGTTGCAAGCTTAGGTTCTACTTCTAAACCAATATTCACCTTGATCAATTTCAAGGGCTCATGGTATGGCTCATTCTGCAACTCCTTAGAAACAATCACTTTTCATGACCCAAAAGAAGTTTCAACATTAATAAGGTTCTTAATTGGTCCTTCCATTTGATACACCATCTTCTCCTTCCTTTTTGTACCTAGTTTTGCTCCATCAAGACTTGCTCATCCTCTTTGTTGGAATCATTTTTTATGTTTCTCTCATCAAAGGTTTTAGGTAGAGACATATTGTTCCATTTGTATATATTTGACATGTGCTCTTCCATTTTTTCTTTAACTCCCATGATTTTGCACCTAATCCATTGAAGAGATTGATGTAGTCCTATTAAGGGAGAAGAAAAGGAAAATGTGTGAACAAAGACATACTATAGGTTCTCCCAATTGGTCATCTCCTTTTGTAGTTCATAATTGACATACCACATGCACACCCAAACCCACAGGGAAGAGTACAAGGCATGTGTCCATAGAGATGAGGGAATCACCAATGATCTATCCATCTAAGCTGCTTCACAATTCTAAATATGCTCCTCAAGTGTTGTGATTCCACTATAGCTTAGAAAGTGGCATGCCTAATTATTCTTTTTAAACCTAATGCACATCATCTTGCACTTGTATCCAAGTATTAGAAAATCGGTCAATGGGTTTCCCACCATTGCACCATAATCCCTCTGAGAGAGTGATCCAAGGAGGCCATGCGTTCATTCTCCTAAGGAAAATACATCTCCATTTCTCATAAGAAATTTTGAATATTTTCATCCCCTTGATATTTTGGTTAGCTGGTAGTGTTCATTTTTTCCACACATCTCACATACTTCATCCTTGTAGATCTTCATATCTAGGGTGATGTGTGCTTGTTTGCTTGAATGGTTCCATAGTCTTGTCCAACTAACTCATTAGACCTATGCACCCAATTGTCACAAGAGACACTTGTGGTGTCAAATATTGAATGGGTATCATCCCATTGCAAGACGCCATCAAAAGCAGGCTCTAACTATTCCATGCCTTGAGCAGTGATGTTATAGATACAATTGATCTCTTCACCATTAGCTACAAATTCAACATAGGGTGGCCCATGGTTGCTATGTAAAGAAATGACTACTCTTTGATTGCTATTTTCCAAGATGATATAGTCTCTTTTGATTTATAGATTAGCACTATTGGTGTAGCACCACAATCTACCTAGTAGGATTGGGAAGTTGTTTTCTTCAACCAACTCTATGACCTCAAAGTACCCCTTGAAATGGACCCCCATTAGAATTATGGTGGTTTTTAGCAGGGTGAGAAGTATGGAGTAGAACCAACTAGAAGCTGGTGCATCTACTATGTGGAGGCCAGAAGCCAACAAAATATGCTACAAAACACATCCCTATATGTAATAGACATAGTATATATATATATATAAGATATGATGATATAATATAGGAGAATGTAGTAAGGATATGAGATAGATTTTGATATGAAGATGACATAGAAGTCATGAATGCAATTGGTGAGGCAGAGACTTAGACGTGCCAGAGGATGGATCTTTAACCTTTGATTGTTGTTTATATATATGGAGATTTGTTGGTACCAGGTAATTCTTTATTGTCTGATTATTATCTGTATGTGATTTTCTATTTTGTTATTCTTTGTGTTTTGCTATCAATCTCTAGCTACTTGACTGGTGTATAAATTAACTACAAATACTTTCTTAAGGACCGGATCTTCGAACCGGTAACCCTCACCATTTCTTGCCAACATTTGGTTTTGTTTTCAAGACCTTGGAAGAAAGTAGTTAAAGATTGAGGGTGCAAAACATTCAAAAGAGTAGTGCAGAGTTCTAGAGAAAAGAGAAGGTGAGGTTGGTGGAGAAAATTTTCAATTCACAAAGGAATATAGGTCTCCTTAAGTTTCTACCTCTGTGAGAGTGGGTAGACACTTAAGGGGATGGCGAATGGAAAGGGAGTAGGGTCCACATGGACCTTTCAAATGATGTGACTCTTCAAACAAGGATTCCATGGTATATAAGAGGACTAATGAAATATCAAATCAATAAAACCCATGGCGAAAGGGGAGAAGTGGAAGAAAAGAGAGATCGACGAAAACATCAGAACTAGAATGGAGATAAGCAGAGAAGAGAGATTAAAGAAAACATAGGAACAACATGAACGCTACCATAGAAGGATGGAAAGGGCACAATATATGGAAAAAGAAAGGATAATAGAAGTTGTGGAAGAATTCATGGAGCGCACCATGGAGGGTGCTACCAGAAGGGAAAAAGAAGACAAGCGTGTCAAGGAGGATGTTGCTAAGTGCGCCACTGTGGGTGCTACTAGAGAAAGGAGGTTACAAAGAGAAGAGATAGAGTGTGTTATGGAGGATATTGCTGAGCATGCCACTGTGGGTGTTTCCGGAGAAGAATGCAGAAGGAAAAAGGAAGAAAGAGGCGAATTAGGGTCTATGCCACAGACTACTGGAAAACATGAATTAACACTAGAAATTTTGAAGATGGATGAGGAATATGTAGAGGAGCTAATTTACCGAAGCATAAAGGAGATAAGAGGAGGAGAAGATGGGATGAACATTGAGAGGAGTTTTGAGGGTTTTGGAAGGTTATTTCAATCATCATTGGATGCTGACATGATGTCGTTCACAAATGATAGAGTATCCCCTAATTTGAAGAGACACTATGAAGAGACACAAACTTTGGACCATGAGTCACCCCGAGTGCCACATAAAGTCAAGAAAATTTTATTTGAGAAGGAAAATAATCAAGCAATTAGGAAACAAGGAAGTGGAGAGAATAGAAGAGATCCGGAGTAATTTTGTAGAGGTTTTAGGAGAAGAGTACTTTGATATCTAAATATAGAGAGACAAGGGAAGAGAAGGAAAGCAAGTTGATAGAAGACAACCTATCTGGAGGAGCAGACCAGAGGAAACCTACCACAAAGCATCAGAGATTTTGAGAAGACCCATCATGGATATTCATATTAAGTTACCAGTCTTTGGGAAGGACACTACTGAAGCAGTAGAGTACATTTTTGTTTTGGAGTCTATTTGGAACTGGAAGGGAGTAACAAGAGATGAAACCAACTTATTTGACTTCATAGGCACTTTGCAGAATGAAGCATTGAAGTGGTATAGGAAGACATGTCCAAACAATGATAAGGAATGGGATGATATCAAGAAACTATTATTGGAGAATTTTGGAGTTCTGAATGTTCTGATAAAGGGGTAAGTAAGATGAGAGATTTGATGCAATTTTGATAAAGAATCAATAAAGGACTTTGATATAATATTCAAGGAGATAACTAGGAAGTTGGAGGAACCACTGGTTGAGAAGCAAAAGATAGAATGGTTTATTTATGGAATAAGCCCTAAAATAAGGTTGGCCCTAGAGGGAAGAATATTTGAAACATATGTAGAAGCAGTGACACTAGCTTGCTGAAAAGAGTCTCAATCTTGGTGTAGACAAGATAAGATGAAGGAAAACCTAGAATTGGAGAAGCTAAAATTAGAATTGGAGTAGTTGAAGCTGAGAAAGGAGGTTTTGGCCAAGCAGGAGGAGAATACATAGAAACAAAAACCTGATATTTGGTGCTTATACTATACAAGAGAAGGTCACTTGAGAAATGAATACCCTAGGATGAAAAGTGAAAGACAAGTTGTCGCAATAAAAGTAGACATTAAAGTAACAACAAAAAGAGTCAATTCAATATATTGTGGATTATACGAAGATTTGGATGACCATGAAACACCATACTGTCCTTCACAGAACTTCTGGAGGAAAAGAGAATTTGCCGATGAAGAAGATGAAACATGGTACACAAACTTGGCGGAGATGAACAACATGTCATATGTAGCAAGAAACTCACATGATCAAGGCTATAATCAACCAAATTGGAGAAACCAAAGGAATGTCAACGTAATACAAAATTCAAACTCTGGTGGTCCATCCTATGGGAATAGCTACAATAATGATGAGAGAGAACAATTTGATAGTTACAGAGGAGGCAGAGGCTGTGGAAGAAGTCAAAGGAGGGAGGATGCAACATGTTTTAATTATGGTAAGCTAGGACACTTTGCTAATGAATGTTGGGCTGAAAGGAATTTACACAGTGTTAATTTTGTAGCGGCACAGAGCATCATTTATTTTCTTGTGAGAGAGCACAATAGTACTTTTGGAATGCACAACCACAATCTAAGAGTGATGAGCTACAGAACCTGAATAATAAAAAAGGAGCTAGGGTTATAAGAAGGGAACCAAAGGGTCAAGGAGAAATAACTTGCCGAAAGAATAGTAGGGAGGAAACAGACATATCTTCAACTAAATCCATAGAAGAAGAAGAGTATTGTCAGAGAAGCAAACTAAAACAGACAGGAAAAGATAGAATAAGAAGGAAGGAGAAAGATGCGGTACTGATAAGACAATGAACAAATACCGGAAGGCACTATATCACTGAGACAGAAGAGAAACATAGTGAGAAGGAAGAATAATTTATTCCCACTAAGAAACAACATGAGGAAGTTGTGAAGGAAGCCAAACAAACAATAGGGAAGGAGCAAGAGAAGGAGAAGAAATACAAGCAATTTTTCACCGAAGGAGAAGTAGAAGCTCTCAAGCAATTATTCCAATTGACACAACAACATAAACTCATTAAGAAATTGAAGCAATATTCTAAATATTAGAACAAGGAGCACAGTCACAAGAGTCAACTCCAGAGGATGGGAAGAACAGATAGAGAATGGAAGACAAAATCACTTATGATGGATGTTCATATCAATCATAGAAAAGTTCAGAATGTCATGATAGATTTGGGAGTAGATGTCAACATGATAACAAAGAAACTATGGGATCAGTTAGGAAGACCTAAGTCAATAGAGACAACTTACAACATAGTTTTGGTAGATAGATCCAATATACAGACAATGGGAACATGGAATCAAGTGGAAGTTAATCTAATGGGGGTTAAACAGGTCTTAGATTTCATTGTTGTATCCATAAAGGATCAAAGAGAAGATTTCAATGCACTGTTAGGCTTGAGATAGTTTGTGGATGCAAACGGTATCATAGACTCCCAAAAAGAAGAGCTATCATTTGCTAATGATAACAAGACCTCAACATTCCTTTGGGATCATCAATGGAAAAAGCATACATAGAAGAAGTCAGTCAGATTGAAGACAATGATAAGGATGCAAAGAATCTCTACACAATTACAAGGTTGGATGCAGAGGAGACAATAGATGAGGGAAAGTGGAAATAGAAGATGATCACTACAATACATACAATGAGGAGGCATTAGAAGCTTGGATGAGAGAAGAACCAGAACTAAAAATAAGGAAAATGTTGGGTTACAAGAGATATTCATGATCAGGACCAACAAGGAAAACATACCGCAATCCTCTGCATTTCATCAAAACCCACCTCAGACCACTTGTGACACATTGAGGAGAGACAATAAGTCTACATCTCAGAAATTTCAGTAAATGGAGAAAAGGAAGAAGAGGAATCGATATATCAAGATGACTGTGTTACCAGAGATACAGGCAAGACAGTCACAAGAAAAGAGGAAGAAGAAAAGGGGAAAAGATGCAAGGAAAACATTGTGGGGAGGTTGTTCTAGATGTCAAGCAATATCCATGGAAAGCCCTAGAAGTGGATAAAGACAATGCATTACCGAATGTGTTGGTAGATGTCGTCTACACAGAGGATGCAAGGAAGTATACTCACAACACCTTGGTGGAGATTGATCAATATGAAGTTTGAAGAGCTAAGGGATACATTGTTGGGTGACACAGGGTATCTACCTGAGTATGCAAACATACCAGTGAAGAGACTAGATGTATGGAAGGATTACCCTAATTTCACAAAGGCACACAAATGGGTAAGAATCATTCTAAGCCAAGTGCACAATGAATTTATATACATGGACAAACCCTATAGAATAATAAAAGAGGCCATTAGGGCAGTCACAGGGTTGATTTCAGTAGGACCCCTACCGACAATGAAGGCCATAAGAACAGATCAAGTGAGGGAATCGACCAAACAAATGATAAATGGGAGAAACATACACGTCAAGGATATCACAGATTCGGGAGTGAAATATGCCACCATGGGCATTGCATAAAAGGTCTACTATGCCAACTGAGAGGGCTCAACCATAGCCACTGTAATTCATACCGCCTACCAAATGGTGAAGGAGGGAGAGGATTTTGACCTCTATGAGGTGATGCGACAACAACTGTTGGAGAATTTTTAGAAGATCAAGGATTCAAATTATAAATTCTAGTACGGTACCTTAATTCTGTCTTACATTTTACCTCTTGAATGAGTTACCAAGGTTCAAGGGGAAACAATGGAATCAAAACATACCAGTAGGGTTAGAGGTGAAAAGGCACATAGCTCAATTCAGGGATACAAAATCATTCAGTGCCACATATTGCGGGTTCTTTAAAACCCTACAAGAGGAAATGAGGGCAAGAGAGAGAATTCCGTAAGGAGTGGTGAAGCAATACATTAATTAGATCACATTTTTGGTAGACAAGGATTTCACATACATGGAAGAAGTTGAGCCAAGAAAAGCATGGGTACCCCAGTTGCCTTATGAAGTAACTACAATAGAGGCAAAATCCTATGCACAAAACTTATTGAGCAAACCCAAGGACACAAATGTGGAGAAATTTGGCACCTATTTAGAGGTGATGGAGAAAAAACATAAAAATCATATTGAAGAACACCTAGACAAGCATAGAGGGAAGTTGCATAAACAATGGGGAGTTCTAGATAAGGGAACTACCTCAGCTCCAAAAACCTTCCACATCATCTCCACTACCTACCAAGGAGGTTCTGCCAGTTAGGAGGTAAGAGAGGACTACATCACAGGCACCATCATCCTCTACCATATCATCTAGAGGAAGAGTAGCATCAGAGGTTTTGTCAGGAATGAAGAAGAATACACAGAAGAAGACTCCCTGGAAGAAACAACAAGCAAAAAGAAAGAAAACTTAGGAAATTTTGAAGGAGATTGAGTCTGAAGAAGAAGGGGATACACAAGAATGAAAATTGAAAAGAAGGAAAAGAGCACAATAGACATCGAAGGAAGAACTAGCTGAGAAACAAGTAGAAGAACTGGTACAAGAGCCCTACAATCTGGATGCATTGCTCAATTCTATGGAGAATGTAGGTATGTTACAAGAAACTGTTTCTTTATATGATAACTCATCTAAAGAAAATAAACAACTGATAGTTCAAGTAATGATAAAATACATGAGGGATAAGGAAAAGACACTAGATGAAATAATGGAAGGATTTCTAGATAGCTTGGTAGAAGCATTTAGGGCAAGGATAAATAAGGCACCCCAATTGGAGGAGGAAATAAGATAGAATGCCATTGAGAAGGTCAATGACACATTGTCATTGGAGAAGAAGAATAAGCTGATATAGCTACAAGCCATGGAGCTAAAGAGAAAACAAAGAGTAGATAAACTCATAGGGGGAAACAAATGGGGGGAAACAAGAAGGAAAAGGAGTAAATTCAAAAAGAAACTGATGAGGTAACAACAAAGATATACCAATCCATCAAGGATCAAGAGCAACAACCGGCACCATCACCTCCGTATATTGTTGAGATACTGGTAGGAGGAGAAAACAAAACAAAGGCAAGCCAAGAGGGAAGTCAGTCAGAAACTTCTACACAAGGGGCACCTCCTCAAGAGAACATAAGGATGGAGGAGATAAACACATAACAGCAACAAAGGAGCCCACATACACATAATATGGAGGAGAAGGAAGAAGGAACACAAGAAAATACAGAGGAGCAAAGACGATCAATACAAGTTGACAATCCAAAAGCCTCTTCATCTTCAATTAAGTCCATCAAGGAGTTCTTGGAGCAACAAAAGTAGATAACGCCCATTCTAACTCCACAGTTGTTACAATTGTTGGTGGTAGAGGGCCAAGTGAATCTTGCCAGAATATCCCAATTACAGAAGCTACAATTTGGAGATGTGTTCAATTCCTCTATGAGAGCATAAATTTTGAAGCAACATGCGGAAGGGAGTGAATTGTTTCAAGATGTAGTAAATACATTGGCTAAGGAGATTCCAGAGACACTAAGGGACACTACCTTACCCTTGTCGGAGTAGTTGAAACAGATGACACAAGGGTTCAAGGATTACTCTAGCCAGCTGGAAAAGAAAATCATAGAGCAATTAAATAAGAAAAGACTGGTTGTGATGACAAATAAGTGTGCCAAGGCACACACTCAGCTGGAAACACATATAAAGAACATTCAACAGAGCATTACAGAGGCTAACATCCTTTACCAATTTTGTTTGAAATGGCCACAGTCCACCAAAGCAATAAAAGACTAGATGGATGCTCTAGAACTGCAAATAACAAACGTGGCCTAGCCTAATAAGATCCCTGTTGGGTGAATATTTTGTTATCAACTAACTGAGAACAAAATGGTTATATCAACCATAGTACAATGAGATTTAATCTCTCCTCTCAGAAAGAGGAGGCTCCCTTCTTATTGTTCACTACAATCAACAAGTACTTAACTAGATTTATGTACACTAAAAACTAACCTGTGGATGGTGCCATATCATCTATTTGTCTTTTTTTAGAAAAGATGTTTTTCTTAATCCTCACAATGTATAATAAACTTAAAAACCACTTGTTGGAACAATAATAACCAATATCAATATTGAATAAACGTAAGAATACTCAAAATGATATCAGAGTGAAATAACGAAGAAACCCACAAAAGCGCAAAGTCTTTTGTTGCGTCTTTCGCTGACTTGAAGTTGGAAACGTATAGAATAAAGTGCAGACCAAAGTCTTCACTGTATGCTATCAAGAGATTAATGAACACAGAAAATAAATAGCAGCTCAAAGTCTTCTAATATCTTCAACTCACGAACATATAACATAAACTCCAAACATAATGTTGTAGCACAGAGACTCCAAAATCAACTTTAGATCACCTCCTAGATTATATGTGTAGACACCCAAAAATGTCCATGTCTTGCAACATCTTGTCATTAGCATGTTTTGCCCTAGGTACCCATGTCATCACCAAATTAGTTAAATAAATTTTATTTATTTGACTAATTTATTTTATCTCCTTTCAATCCCATAATCCTATCTTCTATAATTAAATAATTATTTATTTATTTAATTATTCATGGCCATTAATCCTCTCTAGTTAAATAATTATTTTTAATTGTTTAATTAGTAACTTATTTATTTTTCTATAATTAAATAATTTTTTATTTATTTAATTATCTTTCCACATCACCTCCCATCACAATCCAAATTAATTAAATAAATTAAATATTTATTTAATTAATAAAATCTTGATAAAATCCTCTTGCTTTCTTTCTAAAATTGCAACTCATGTATATCTAATTAATTTATTTAATTAGATAATTCATCTCATCTTTTTAGGATTTAGTTCCTTTAAAACAAAAAATCAATATCTTTCTATCTTTTTAAAATATCCTATCTTATCTTGTTTTATTTCCTCTTTTTTCTAATAAAGCAAAAATCCAATTCTTATCGAATCTTATCAAATCATCTTCCCTCCACATCAAAAATCAACACTTGTCTATAAATATGGCCTCTCACAAGACATTTGGAATGCATTAAGTTTAATATCCTTGTGTTGTCAAAATTCTTCCTCTCATCCATCATCTATCTATTATCTTCACAATCTTCATCTATCTATATTCCTCTATCATCTTCTATCAATTGTTACGCTGTGTATCTAAGCAATCAACATTAAATCAGGCTACATCAATCAAATAGACTTTCATCAATCATTCAAGAAAACTGAGGTATTCGAAAGGTTTGGGTAAAAAGGTAATTGCATGTGTTGTTTTATCTTTTGTTTTATCCAAATTTCTCGTCTACATTCTGGCATGCCGGTGGGACTCACTTCTCCTGATCAAATCTTACATTATTTGCAATTTTTTGTTATAAAAATTTGTGTTTTTCTAACCCTTGTTTGACAAGTTTTTCAAGTGATTGTTACAAGTGACCTCCTAGGCTAAAACATACATCACAGTTGCATCCAGAAGGGCCAAGAGGTGAAGAAAAAGATATAATTTGACCCTTTTTGGTGCAGGTGAAATTTGAGCCAATGTTTGTAGGATGATGAATAGTGTTTCCGACGGTGAACAGTGCTTTCCAGCGGTGAACAGTGCTTTCCGACAGTGAACAATGTATTCCATTATTGAACAGTGTTTCTGGTAGTGAATAGTGTTCTCTGGCAATGAATAGTGTTCTCAGGCGGTGAACAGTGTTTTTAGGCCGTGAATAGTGTTTTTTTTTAAAGCTTAAAATAGTTCTCTTTTTAAAACTACCATAACTTTTGCAAATCATGTCAGGTTTTTAAGTTTTTATAGTGGTTGGAAAGCTAACACAATGAACTATGTAGCTGTGAAGAAATTATTAGGTGAATGTGTCATTTTCTATCCTTTTTTCATAGTCAAAGTCAAACTTGGTTTTAAAACTTCAAACGAGCATATCTTGAGCAAAACACATCCAATTTCAACGATTTTTTTTTTTATTGCTTAGAATATTCCAAATTTTTTATTTATGCAGTCTATTTTTCTTTATCAGATCATCCATATCAGATTTTAATAGATTGCATCTTTTTGACCTAATCCCCTTTTTGCTTACAAGTCTGGTTTTCTTCTTGTCTTGATGACTTTCAGGGGCATCTAAGGAGCTGGAGCAGCGTTTGGATTAGTTAAAACAACAACTTGGAAAGTGAAAACAATCAGGTGCACACATTCCATCTGTCATCTCTAATCATTGCTTGTCAAAACACTTCGATTTGGGGCTTAAAACGAATCTTGTCTTCAAATCACACATCAAAAATTAGGTCTAAAATTAACCATTGTCTTCATCACATCTTGGCTTTGGGATCTTAAAATGAACAAGTTATGACATTGTCTTCTTACCACACTTTTCATTTCTTAAGAGTTAATTAACAACCGCGATTTGTCAAACCCTATCTAGGAGGCCTGCTAGGGGATTTCATCACCCCTAGGGATGACCTCAGCCACATGTTCTGGTGGGGTATATCAAAGGGGGGAGAGCAAAATTTATACCTCAATCTAGCTACATAGTCATTGGGACAGCCTTGTGGCCCTGGGTGATTCCAAACACAAGGTGAAGTGGTATTCACTTACGCTTATGCCGCATCCATTCAACTCGCTAGTGTTCACAGATTTGGGCCCCTCGTACCTTGTGTATATCAGGGACACCCTTAGTTAACCCTTGTGTAGCCTAGCTTAAGAATTATCGGCCATACCCTACCTGATTAATCATTAGGGCTTGTTGTTGTGTTTGCAAGTGTTTGCTTAATCATAACATCTAATCTTTCAAGGAAATTTGAACATTGTGCTTGGTGTGTGTGTTTATGCATTTACATTGTGTTTGATATTCCCCAAGTCAAACTACCAATCTTTCCTTATCATCTAAGCAATCATATCCTAAGTAAACCCTAATTCATCCTAATCATCAATCCAAGTTATTCCATCTTGTTATCCCATCATCATCCTTATCATTATCCTAATCCATCCAAGTCACCTAACCCAATCATCCACACCATTATCAAAACCCAAAATCTAAATCAGCCCAATCAAAAATCAAGACCTTATTTGATCATTATCAACATTTATCCAAACTTGCTAGAGATCATTAGTCTATCTCAAGTAAGTCATCCAATCAAATCAAACCAATCAACTTTATTACTTAAGTGTCATTAGTCTACCTTGAGTATAGAAAATCATCCAATCAACTCTACTACTTAAGTGTCACTAGTCTACTTTAAGTATAGAGAATCATCCACTCTTTGAAGCAAAACAAATCATCCTAAGGTATTGAAATTTGATCTCCAACATTGCAACCACTCCACATCCTCATATCCTACTCTACCACTTGTAAACATGGACATGGCATTTCTAAACAAGACCTATGAGAACGATCCTTATGGCACCAAAAGAATGCTTGATCAACTTAAGTGGTTATATAGAAAGGAAGAAGACCCTGTGCCACCACAACATCAACAATTCCAACATCAAACCTAATCACCGCATCAACAACCTCCATATCAATCCTATGTGTTACCTATATCATTATATCAACCTAATCCATCCACATGTCATGCTACCCCTTCATCGACCTATCACATCCCTTACCCATATCAACCCACATCATAACAACCATTATCCTATGCAACCTCCGCATCATCATCACAACAACAAATCACCCAACAACAACAACCAATCACATCACAACAACAAGCCCAATCCTATGTGTCACCTTCACCATTATCCCAACCTACTTCATCCACCTATCATGTCTATGCTACATCAACTCAACAACATCCATCTCAAGATCATCCAACTCATTTCAATGTTTGAACACATCATCAAACCTATCCTCAAGACTAGCAAGTGTCCTTACAAGAATTACATGTAAGCTCAAGTTGTCCTTTGTATATAGACCAAGTGTCCTCACAAGAAGCACATGCAAGTCCAAGTGGCCCTTTATACATATGTCAAGTGTCCTTAAGTCCACCTTTGCATAACTTAGCATCCTTTGACAAGGGAGAAACCAATCTAGCAAATGCATCTTATGAGTCCTCTTCACCATCCAATCATATGCCAACACATGAGCCAATTACTCCTATCCCAACACCATGTGATCCCAATCTAGTCCATTGGTCCATCAACCTTCATCAACTTCATCCCCATGTTCCACTAACCTTTCATTAAAGGATTCCATGGAGATACTTTTGGAAAAATTGGTTCAAGCAAATTTGGTTGAGCTACCCCTGCTAAGATCATATTCTCCATCTATTTTTAAACCCAGTTGGTATAAATATGATGAATATTGTACACACCATAGATATAAGGGTCACACCATATCCGCTTGCGTAAATTTTAAAAGATTGGTCAATAACCAAGAAGATTGTGGTAAGATTGTGTTAGATCAAACCAATCTATCTAATCCCATTGTCCTTCCATCTAGCCCAAGTCCCAATCCATCAAATCCCATTATTCCTCCACCTAATCCTAATCCTAAGCCTACAACACCATCTACCCTAATTATCCATCCCCTATATTATCCTATCACACATATCCTTGCACAACATGTGATCCATTAGTTACTAGCTAGGAACAACTTATCCCCATGTCCAACACCTATCCTTGCACCTATCTAGGAGCCCTCTATTAACATGCCTAGCCCTTCAACCCCATCATGTGATCCACAATCCATCAACCCTATTCAAGAGCCTCTTATCATGAGCCCATGTCAAAGTTCATCATACTCTCTCATGGATGAATACCAAGAACCCATCAAACTTATCCAAGAGGCTCCTACATACCCTTCCATTCAAGCAACCCAAGAGCTGTGCCAAGAACATAATCCAATGCATGTGGAAACATCAAGCCCCCATCCTAATCAAGATCAAATTACTTCCATGAACCCCATCCATAATCTATACCTTCTCTATGATCAAGATGAAACCCATGATGAAGAAGCTATTCCTGAGCAACTTGATCCTATACCTATCCATGAGCAACCAATCCAAATCTCACCCATCCATAATCTATACCTTCTCTATGATCAAGATGAAACCCATGATGAAGGACCTATATACGAACACCTTGATCCTATCCTTCCTCCCATACCCATCCATGAGCAAGATATCCAAATTACTCCAATATATCTTCCATCTAGCCCCATCCATGATCTACAAACATCCAATCCCCTTGATGAGACAAAGGCCTCCCAAGCAAGCATAGAAGATCAAACCAATAATGATCCTTCCACATCCACCATTAATGCTATTCGAAATCCACCATCATATCCTATTGGTCATACCACCTTCATCCATGAGTGTTCCTTTTTACAACACCAACAAACATTATCCTCTATCTCACCTTCTCCATCCAATAAGGAACTCGTGTCTAGTGTTCCACCTACACCTAGTCCCACTATCCATCGCATGCTCCAAAACATGAACTACCAAGGTAAAGGCTTAGGCCTTCATGAACAAGGTATTTTGGAGCCAATCCATGTCAAAGTCTCTCAATGCTCACATGGCCTTGGATACACACCTCAAGGTCAACAATCTAATGATGTTGGTACTTCTTCCATTCATCCAAAATCCACCACTTTCCACCGTAAGTCCCATCATACTCCTAAGACATATGTTGCCATTCCACCTCGATCATCTTATAAATGTCAAAAGCATGTGACCTACACCTTTGACCATCAACTTTACCTCCATTACTTCCAACTCCTAACATCCCTCCATCAAACCTACCTTCACTACTTCCAACACCTAATATCCCCATTATCCAATCCCCTTATCCAATTATCCATAAATTCTCTAAAAATCCTAATCATGACCAACCAATGCACACATCATCTAAACATGAAGCTTCCACTCATTCCACCATGTCCATGGGATTCAAAAGAAAAAATTTGGATGCCTCTACCTATAAAGTAAAAAATCCTAAGAGTCCTCATGCCTTCGGACACAAAAACAAAGAATCAAAAGAAAATTCATCTAAAAAGCTACCCAAACCCATACCTTCAAAATCAAAGGCAAAAACTAAAAAGATATGGGTCCCAAAACAAAAATAAATCAAGTCAAGTGAGGCATCCACCTTTCAAAAATCCCAACCATCCACTTCCACCTCACATTCCCTTTCCATTCAAAAATCTCAAAATCCTTTATCCCACAAGCAAAACAAAAATCATAAAAATATTAAGTCTATGTGGGTACCTAAATCAATAAATCACCCATCCCCTAAGAAAACATCTCCATTACCTCCTACACCACCATCCAATCACGAGCTTCAATGTCTAACACAGTGTGTGCAACCATTGGTCATGATTCCTTTTCCATATACCTCCATCTCCCCATCATTCATCCACTATCCTACATTTCTCCCCATCATCTTCCTATGGTCCATGCTTTTGGCTAAGCCCTTCCATCCATCTTCCATCCATAAGCCCTCCACAATTCACATCATAATCCACTATCGTTCCTATCATAATCCACCATCTACCTAATCCATCTTTCATGCAATCCCCTACCAACATCTATGAGCATAATGACCTTGACATGGTCCATGCGACGACATCACTCTCTAATGGGACTATCACCTTTCATGGAACTAGACACTTGAGTCCTTTCTATCCATATCCACCTATCCCATCAAAAAGTCAAAAAAAATAATAATAAAGTAAAGAGAAATCCCTTCGTCCAATGGTGAAAACCTGGTAAACAGGCACCTTGGATAAGTACCATGATGAAAACTTGGCAAACATGCATCATGTGTAAGTTGATCTTCTATGTCACCTACACTTGGGGCACCTTGTCTCATCCACCATATCATTTTCAACCTATCTTATCGTACCATTTCCTACCATCCTTATCCATTCTACATACATGCACCTATCCTATTGCATCCACTCCACTATCGCCTATCTATTTATCTATCCATCCTACATCCATCCTTGCACCTAGACTTGGCTTCTCCCTTTTTCATTGGTATTTAGCACTAAGGCTACCCCAAATTGTAAATCCATTAACATCCCAAAACATTAAAAAACCCAAAAAAACAATAACATATCAAAAATACAAAAAAAAATATAAAGTCCTGAAAAAATACAAAAAAAATCATATAAAGTCCTGAAAAAATACAAAAAAAATCATATAAAGTCCTGAAAAAATACAAAAAAATCATATATCCTCCAAAAATCCAAAGCAATAGAATCAACCAATCAATTTCAACTCAAATCACTTTTTCAAAACAATCATGCCAAATCAATTCACCAAATCAATTCTTCCAAACATTCAATCAAAAATCAATCATCAAACCAATCAATTCAATCCCTCAAATCCAACCAATCATTTCATCCATTCTTCAAACTCAATCCAATCATATCATTTCAACCAAATAATTACTCCAAATTATCAAATCAAATCAATCACTTTTTCCAATCCAATCAATCAATGAGAATCACATCAATCAATCCATTCATCACTCATACCACCATCATCATCACAAATCAGAACTACATCTCATCTCTATCGTTAAATGCCTTGATCTCGTGGATACAGGGTATGTAGGCAATCTGGGATACGAAGAAAGTACTCAAATTCAGGCACAAGTGATACTCCTCTTTCATCATTCTTCTAATCTTCATCAATCATCATCTTCATCCATCTCCTATTTCTTCTATCATCTATCTCCCCTATCATGAATAAACATCTAAAATCCAATCTATCATATTCATCAATTCAATCATTCAAATCAATTCTTCTTCAATCACTTCTTCTATCCATCCTTATCACATCAATTCCAAGCAATAAACTCAAATACAAATCAATCCTTAATCCATACCAATCAAGTTAATCAATCTTGTCAAATTATCCAATCGCAATTAATAGTCTTGATCCTATCCTTGTTGTAAACCCAATCAATTAATCAATCAATTAATCATTCACCCTTGTGTTGATCTAGGGATACATCATTCCCTGCCATTACAACACTATAATCATTAATCAATCAATCAATCAACACTTAATCATTGGTTTACAGCTTGACAGGGGCAATACCTTGTTTGTTTTTGAATCATTTGTGCATGCTTTCTTTCTTGCTTGTGTGTGTTATCATTTTTATCTTGCATTTGTATCACATCAGTATCATTCTAGCTAATATTCATATCTTGTGTATGTTGGAATAGCTTGTTGCATTATCCTTTGCATCTAACGTCACATCATACCTTTTATGCATTAGGACTTTAATGCTCTAAGTTTTCTTCCTCATATGTCTAGACAAGGTTGTATTACGCTAGGGCACAAGACACATCATCACCTTGGTCCTCATACTCTGGTGCATAACGTCTAGTGCTATATCAAACATCATGATTGCTCACTTTCATTGCAGTATAACACATCACTCCTTTCTTCTATCCATTCCCTTATCTTTCTTCCTGGACCAATCCATTTCATTTCGAGAGCCTACCCGTGTTTGTCCAACCTGCCTATCCTCTCGAGGGGGCATCCTTATCCTATCTTTCCTTCACCATCTTTTTTCTTTCAATCCCTACCTTAGCTTCTTTGAAATGATGTTACTCGATACAAATTTCATCATCTTTAACATCATCTCAAAGAGGGGCAAAATGTAGACACCCAAAAATGTCCATGTCTTGCAACATCTTGTCATTAGTGTGTTTTGCCCTAGGTACCCATGTCATCACCAAATTAGTTAAATAAATTTTATTTATTTGACTAATTTATTTTATCCCCTTTCAATCTCATAATCCTATCTTCTATAATTAAATAAATTTTTATTTATTTAATTATTCATGGCCATTAATCCTCTCTAGTTAAATAATTATTTTTAATTGTTTAATTAGTCACTTATTTATTTTCCTATAATTAAATAATTTTTTATTTATTTAATTATCTTTCCACATCACCTCCCATCACAATCCAAATAAATTAAATATTTATTTAATTAATAAAATCCTCTTACTTTCTTTCTAAAATTGCAACTCATGTATATCTAATTAATTTATTTAATTAGATAATTCATCTCATCTTTTTAGGATTTGGTTCCTTTAAAACAAAAAATCAATATCTTTCTATCTTTTTAAAAAATCCTATCTTATGTTGTTTTATTTCCTCTTTTGTCTAATAAAGAAAAAATCCAATCCTTATCGAATCTTATCAAATCTTCTTCCCTCCACATCAAAAATCAGCCCTTGTCTATAAATATGGCCTCTCACAAGCCATTTGGAATGCATTAAGTTTAATATCCTTATGCTGCCAAAATTCTTCCTCTCATCCATCATCTATCTATTATCCTCACAATCTTCATCTATCTATATTCCTCTATCATCTTCTATCAATCGTTATGCTACGTATCTGAGCAATCAACATTAAATCAGGCTACATCAATCAAACAGACTTTCATCGATCATTCAAGAAAACTGAGGTATTCGAAAGGTTTGGGTAAAAAGGTAATTGCATGTGTTGTTTTATCTTTTGTTTTATCCAAATTTCTCGTCTACAATATGAACTCACACTACGATTTGATCAATTGCATAAGAAAGTGCTAAGGAAAAGACATAAGAACATCTCCAATGTACCAAAATTTTATTCCAAAACAAAGTTTGAATGCCCACTTGCTTTTCTTATTATTGATAAAATTATGATTTACAGCTTGAATGCAGTCTCAAAATTCTCTTCAAATCAGCAGCGCTTTGCTTCAATAACTAAAAGATAATATTTACATAAGAGGTCCTCTTTGTTTATAGGGAGAGGCTGAGAGCAAAAATAGGAAATCTACAACTACATTGACTTATTCAAAATCAGAGTCATAATTGATTTGTGACTTTGTCTCACAACTCCATGTATTCTAATTTTACAAAATGACATGGATTTTGTTATGCCCTTACTTCTATAGTGTATATGGTTATGAATAGTCAGCTTGTGGCTATCTTAACTCTTAATTAAGTCATATTATGATTATTATATTGTTATTTAGTTGTTTAGGTCAGCCTAAGGCTTCTATAGGGCTATCTAAGTCGGCCTGGGTGATATCCTAGGCATAAATAGGTATATATAGGGGTAGTGAGTCTTATTAGATCATCATATTCAGTATTGTGTTCTCATTGAAGACTGTTGGAGGTATCCCCCTCGAAGTGGATTAGGAGGTTGCCCCCTCGAAGTGGCATATTAATATCAAGTATTTTTAGCATATTTACTATTATATTCAGATATTGTGCAAGTTGTTTCATTACAAGTGGTATCAGAGCATGATCTTGGCACCGTAGAGGCAAAATTTTTTCTCATCATTGGAGGCGATTTTGGGAAGAGCATAACTTTCAGATTTTAGCGAATTTTTTAAAGATTTTTAAAGGGTTTTTGAAGACAATATTAAAGAAGATACAGTCCAGATTTCAGAGGAATTGGAGCAAAAATAAGCGAGTTATTACAAAATTAGGGTTTGCAACAAATTCGCTCTCAAGGTAGTAAATTTGCTAATTTCTTGGAATTTTTTCTGGGTAAGTGGTATCTTGGCCTTAGTAAGTTACAGTAAAAATTTCAGAGAATTTGCATTTCATTTGTGTGATTTATTTCAAAATTATTTTTTCCAATCATGACGGGTCCTTCAACAAGGGGCAAAAAGAATGTTACCACACCGGGAAAAACTCCAGGCAAGGAGGAGGTGGAAAATGAGGATGTTGATAAAAAAGAATATGAAAATATACTTGAACTTATTCATAAAGAAAATAGCAAGATGAAAGGTGAAATCTTGTCCATTATGGGTGAACAAATGAAAGGGTTGGCTAAGTCATGTGATATTAAGAAAATTTTGGAGATACTTTCCAAACATAAGCAGTCAAGCAACCAAGAAGAAGAAGCAGCAGACAAAGAAGAAGAAGAACCAGAAGAAGAAGAAGAACTAGAAGAAGAAGAAGCAGAAGAAGAAGAAAAAGAAGAAGAACTAGAAGAAGAAGAAGAAGAAGAAGAAGAAGAAGAAGAAGAAGAAGAAGAAGCAGACAAAGAAGAAGAAGAACCAGAAGAAGAAGAAAAAGAAGAAGAATCAGAAGAAGAAGAAGAAGAAACAGAAGAAGAAGAAGAAGAAGAAGAAGAAGAAGAAGAAGAAGAAGCAGTAGACAAAGAGGAAGAAGAACCAGAAGAAGAAGAAAAAGAAGAAGAACCAGAAGAAGAAGCAGAAGAAGAAGAAAAAGAAGAAGAAGAAGAACAAGAACAAGAACAAGAACAAGAAGTAGAAGAAGAAGAACAAGAAGAAGAACAAGAAGAAGTGGAAGAAGAAGAAGAAGAAGAAGAAGAAGATGAAGAAGAAGAAGAAGAAGAAAAAGGCAATGAAGAGGAAGAAGTGAAAGAAGAACTTCCTAGTCAAGCTATTCAACCAATGCAAGGGTACCATGTACTATTCCTCGCCTTTTCCTCTATGGCACATCAAAAGGTTCAAGTAAAGGAAGAACACATTCATCACCATCAAGAGCTAGATGCAAAGGGAAGACACATCTTGGAGCTGAAGTTAATTTTCCAAACACACCTAAATAAGCTGAGGACATCAAGGAAATATCTTCTAGTTGAAGTTGCCACATGGGATGATGAAGATTATATGAAGAAACTACCACAATTGATCAGCGTTGAGGACAACGCTTTTGTAAAGGTGGGGGGCATGTTATGCCCTTACTTCTATAGTGTATATGGTTATGAATAGTCAGCTTGTGGCTATCTTAACTCTTAATTAAGTCATATTATGATTATTATATTGTTATTTAGTTGTTTAGGTCAGCCTAAGGCTTCTATAGGGCTATCTAAGTCGGCCTGGGTGATATCCTAGGCATAAATAGGTATATATAGGGGTAGTGAGTCTTATTAGATCATCATATTCAGTATTGTGTTCTCATTGAAGACTGTTGGAGGTATCCCCCTCGAAGTGGATTAGGAGGTTGCCCCCTCGAAGTGGCATATTAATATCAAGTATTTTTAGCATATTTACTATTATATTCAGATATTGTGCAAGTTGTTTCATTACAGATTTTGTCAAATATAATTTACAAAGCATGAAAAAATATCTAAGTGTCCTTGGACACTTCTTCATCATCTTGATCTTTCCACAAGAAATCTTCATATCTTTTCACAGTAGCCTGGACTTCATTATTGTTAGGTCCCAGTGTATGCTTGGAGATGATAAGCACTCGAGTGATGGAATCGGTGAGTGTGTTGGGCACGCTCTTATGCTTATTCAATATCTTTTGCAACTTATTCAGAGTTGTTTGAAACTCCATCAACCTGTCAAGTGAAGCTAATGAAAAGACTTTTGTTTCTACTTCTTTTTGCACCAGGTTGTTGAATTCCTGAATAATTGCATCCTTGGGGAGTGTTTGCTAGCTGTAATCAGGCATATGACATGGAATCTCTGCCAGCTCATCTGAAGTATCTTGAGACTTATTTTCTCCCCTCTCAAGATCTTTCTTCAAATCTAGTATCAGGCCTTCAATAATATCCTTTTTGTGAATCTTGGCCTCCCAATACTCCACATACTTTCTCCTATTGGGGATCACCCCATGTTCAATCAACACTTCAATCTTGAAGTCCCATAGCTTGTTCTATGAATCAAGATCTTGTACAATTAGCTACATGTCTTGAGAAAGGATCTCAAGTGTTTGATTGATTTCCTTACCAACTTTGCCCAGGTCATTATAAAGCTCAATGGATGACTTTATAAGTAGCGAACCTTGGGCAAGCACTCTGTCAATCTAGACATCAACTGCTTGACCCTTTGCACCAATTCTTTCATCTTTCAGAAAAAATTCATTACTTGTGCTTGTGCTAACAGTTTCAACCTGTTCGGATGACTGAGTTATTTTAAGAAGCATTGATTTCAACTAATCAACCTGCACTTTGAGCTGGTCCTTTATGGCTTTGTCCCTGTCATATCTATCTAGCAAGGCATTCGGTTGTGCTAGAAGGTCTTCCTTTGCACTCACATGCATTTGTTTACCCAGATCAACTCTAGTTATGACATAATCAAGATTCTCAAAGTCTATGATACTTTTTTCAGATGAAAGAACATCAATCTCTACAAATTTGTTTTTTGATTCATCGATAAAAACTCTAGACAAAATCTTCGCCTTTTTGGTTTCCTTCGACTTTACTAGAACTAACTGACCAAAATCAAAATCATCGGGTGATATAGATTACTTCTTTCTTTTGGGTTGTTGTGACATAAGACACGGTGGAAGGACAAAGGTATCACCTCTTATTTCTATAGATGTGGTTTGAGTGGACATAGGTGGAACTACAAGTTCTTGTGATTTGGGTGGAATGGGAGATTCTTGCATTGATACTGCCACAAGTGGAGTATGGATGACAAGTGGTGGTGTCTGTGTTTGTACGGTGGAGAGATTAACATCAACATTCACTTGAGAAGAAGAACCCAAAAACTTCTCAAAATCTGACTGGGAAATTGAATCAATCATAGACATAGGAATATCAGAAAGACTAGGCATAGAAGAAAGAGGAACAAAGATATTATCAACATTGTCCAATGGTGTATCAAACACAGACTGATTTTTAGGTGTTGAAGGGGAAGAATTCACATAATGGATGGACACACTTGGTGATGGTGATTAAAGATTATCTGGAATACCGATGATTGATGTGCACTTGATATTACAGGAGTGACAGGAGTTTACACATTTGAAACCACAAGAGGGGAAGGGGGGATGTCACCTGAGTAGATTCGGCTCTTGGATTGTCAAGTTGTTCTTGTGACTCCTCTTCTGCTACCTCCTCTTGCTTAACATCTTCTTGTACAGATGTTCCTTCCTTTTCCTTTCTTTTCCCCTTATCTCCTATCCTGAAAACAAACTTCATCCTCTTTTCACCAAAAGGGGTATCTTCCTTATTCTTCATCCTCAATTCCTCCTTCTTTCTTGGAGGTCCTTCTGTTTGTTCCTCCTCTGAGTCTGTTAAGAAAGGCTTCAATTTTATACCCTTCTTTATCAGCCACACATTGGTGTTTGCAAGAATTTTTTGAAATCTTTGTCTCACAAAAGTCATCTCTTTTTGAGACCATTGAGTAGCAGGTAAACGGGTGTCAACAATCTTGCTGCCCATGTACACAGCCTCTACTATGTCTCCCTCATCTTGCATATCTTTTGACACATCAACCAGTTGAAAATTTCTCACTTGGTCAAGAGAGAGCCTACTATAAACCATCCTTCTTACATCTTCATCAGTTCTGCACTCTATCCAGATATCTTCAATCATGTGTAGAGTAAGTGCAAGAAGATGAGTTCACTTTTTGGCCAAAAAGTAGAAGTTTTTTTCCTATTTTTTAAATTTTGGCGTACTTGGAGTGACAATTTGAAGCACTTGCACATAAAATATTAAAATGATGTAAAAATAAAAAATGTAGGATTTTGTTTCTAGTTTTCAAATATGTAATTTTTTCTAATACCCAGATGATGCAAGTTAGTTTTTTATTGGATGTACAAAAAGTGGCTTTTTAAAAGTCCCCTATTTTTTGCAAAAGCATGCATGTGTACGACCAACATAATCTGACCTAAATTAATGTATTTTTCTAATTACTTTTGTGCAAATATTCTCAGGATGTTGAATTTTGGTCAGGATTTTTTTGTAATTTTTTGATAAATATATTTTTTTATTAATTTTTTAATGGCCCTAATTAGTGTTTTTAAAACCCCTCGTGTATGACCAACATAATTTGAGCTAAACTAATCAATTTAGTAAAAAAAATTTATTATGTAGAGAAGGATGTCTAGTTTGGTCAGACATAATTTTTTTTAATAAACTTTCAAAATCAAAAGTTATTAAAAAATAGTAACCTATGTTATTTCAATTTTATGAGTTAGCTTGTTTAGAAAATAATTAATAAATAGAAAATTATGTTCAATAGTAAAAAAAATTACATAATTGAAAAGTAGACTTTCAGATCTACAATGGGTTTTAATTTTGTTAAAATATTTTGAAAAAAAAGTCATCAGCCACAGTGATGAAACTGGTTTTTTCTCCCATTGTTTTCATGGCTTCTTAGTTGCAGGTTGGTTGTAGGTCCAAGGCTTAGGCTCAGGTTTCCAAGCCTAAAACCAATGCAAATTGGCAAGTGTCATATTTGAAAAAACAAGAAATAGGTACCCGTTTCTAAACGAGTACCCGCTCGTAACGGGTGCCCGTTACAAATAGGTACCCGTTTATTTTTCTTTTCTGTAGAACGGGTACCCGTTTTAAAACAGGTACCCATTTTAAAATGGGCACCCATTTCTATTTTAGCTGTTATTTATTTTTCTTCATAAATTGGTAGTACGACTGAAACCCTACAACATTCCCTTTTACTAGTATGGCCGACAGTGACAAATTCTGCGATTTTTTTATGTGCAAAGTGTCAATTTGAGCTCTCAACGGGGCATATCTTATGCAATTTTTATAGGGATTCAATCATAAGGAGAATTTTTAGATGGAATGAAGTAGAAAATCTATTTTTTACAAGCATTCAATTTCTTGGAGAGACATTCATTTTTACCAATACACCGACAACGATGAATTCTGTGACTTTTTTATATGCAAGTGTTAATTCGAGCTCTCAAGAAGACATAGTTTATGCAATTTTTATAGGGATTCAATCATAAGGAGAATTTTCAGATAGAATGAAGTAGGAAATCCATTTTTTAGAACGATTCAATTTCTTGGAGAGATCAAACAAATATCAAGCAACTATCATATTGAACAAAGGATCTATTTCTACTTGTATTTCATACATTTTTAAAGAAGGGATCCAACACATTTTGGTAATCATGGGATCAAATAAATATCAACAAAAAAGAAGAGGAAGGTTATGACAGTTGAAGAAATTGAAGCACATCGAGAGAAAGAGGCAAAACGACAAAGAGATAGGAGAGAGAGGATTAAAAAAATGAAGAATGATGTAGCATCTAGTTCAATGACTATTGAAGAGGAGAACATTGAGGAGGAGAACATTGAAGAGGAGAATATTGGAGAGACAAATTTAGATGAAGTGAATGTAGAGTATGCAAATGTGGAAGAGGTCAAGAACATGGAAAATGCAAATATAAGAATGAATCCAGGTATGTCTTCGAATCCCTTGAATGATAATGAGATTAATGATTTAAAGCAAGTTGGATATAATATTAATGAGATAAATGCTTCTACTACAAACAAGACAATAAAAAATAAAAATGAAAACCCTTGTATGCATGAAAATGAAAATATTTTTTTTAAAAATTGAAAGTAATGTTTTGAAGGATCTTCATCATAAGATATCTTGGAGACAAATTCTAACACATGCAAATAGATTGTATAAACAATTTTTTTATAGAAAAACTCTTGGATTTCAATGCCAACTTGTATTACAATTGATGAGAATGTCAAAAATAAGAAAAGTAATGAAAAAATTAGGCATTTTTGTAAAACCCAAAAAAGTGGATGAATCAATGGAACAAGTTATGTCTAGTGTTGCTAATACTATTGGTTCTATAGGAAAAAGTAGTCGATCTAAGGATAAGAATGCAACACGTCGAGCAATAACAACTGCTTTAGTTAATAAATCAATTGTGAGCAAAAGAATGATACGTAAGACAAGTGGATATTTAAATGTGCATGCTATAATTTTAAGAAGAGGAGCAAAGAGAAGAGTAAGTATTGAAGAGGATCCAATCAACCAATGTTGGACTTTTAGTGGTAGACTCCCAAGGTCTGACATGAAATTAGGTCTTTGATTGAAAAATATTGGCATGATAACACAAGGGTTTCATCAAATGCTAAAGATGTTTAGAAATTAAGGGTGGGGTCAAAAAATCATGATCATCATCTAAAACATCTTTTAGACATGACTTAAACAAAATTATATAGAAAATTTCTAGATGATTTAGTTATAGAAAATTTTAGTATAAGTAAAAGATCATTTGAGAAATGCAAACCTTGGTACATCAAGATTAATAAGCAACGAATCTCTTGTTGTTGTAAAACTCATGTGTAATTTCATTATTTTTATGTTGTTTTTTGATATATACGTTGTACTTTGCATACTAACCAAATTATGCATGAATGTGGTATTAATATGCCACCTACAACAATTAAGGATTTTATAATAGATATACTTTGTGAAACAACTAATGGGCAATTCTATTTTTTAAAACCATGTGTTTCTGGACAATGCAACAAAGGTGGTAACCTTTCGTTGTTAGGAGAATGTATGCATGAAAGTAGTTCACATGATTTTGGACAACAGTTAGTGGATGTGAAGAGGTTCACCAATGTTCAATATCCATTAAAGGATGGAAAAATTGGAAACCGTTGAGTTATTCACAAAACAAAGTAGTGTACATGCATTCATCATAAAGTTCAAGAATAAGATTGTGTATAAATATGTGAATCATTCTCAATATGCTTGGTGGCTTGTTGAACAATTCCGCAGATGTAAGAACACATTTCCAATTGGAACTATACTTTCAGTGGTTGACTTCGTAGAAAACTATACACTTGCTCCATAAGAGGAGATTCAATCACAATATTATAACTCAGTACAGGTGGCCATATTTGTTCATATTGTATATAGACATGTAGTTGATAGTACAGAAGATGATAGGAAAATTTTGAGAGAGTACCATTTCTATGTGAGTATAACTGGTTACATTCATTAGAGTTTGTGTAGTATTGTTTCAAAGTATTTAACAACTTAAAAGAAAGACAAATCTAGATGACACAACATTTCATATGGTTAGACAATTGTAAAGGACAATTCAAAAATTCTTAAATGTTTTACTGGTTAAGTAGGGCCCATAAAAAAAACAATATTTAACATAATTAGAGTTTCTTTGAAGCTGGACATGGTAAAGCAGAACATGATGGAACTGGAGCATGTGTGAAAAGGGCTCTTGCTAGGGAGCAACTAAAATTTCATGATGCAGCAAATTTTCAAGATGCACGTGCAATTGTGGATTGGTGTAATGCAAAATTGACTATAGGATCAAGTGAGAACTCTAAAGTTCAACAATTTTTTTGATTGGTTGAAGAAGAAAACATTCCTCCCTGATTTGATTGTGATACAATTAGTGGATCAGCAAAATGGCATTCATTTAAGAGTTTAAATGCAAGCACATGGCCTCTATGGACTAGGGAACTCGCATGTTTTTGTTAGTTTTGTATCGCAGGTGAGTGGGAAGCATGTGAAAATACAAATTAGGTTGAAGAATGGCAACAAAGTCCTTAACACCTCTACAAACACATGATCAAAATGAGATAACATTTGAGGAGGATAATCATTTGCAAGCATCAGATGACTATGAGAGTATTTCAGACCTCGTACAAGAAGGTACATTCATTCAATATTTCTTTTCTATATATTTTTTTGGAAATATATATTTAATTATACATATGTATGTATGCATATTTTTGTGACTTATTAAATTTGAATTTTTTTTGCAGGACATGTGTATGTTGTTGTTTCACCCGAGGGTAATGAAGAGGAAACATAGTATTGGTTGGCTCGGTGTGTTGAGGCAAAACAGAAGTTGTTACAACCTAGAGTAGATGATGATAACTTCGAGTATCTAACAAGTTATGTGGTTGTTTTTGATTATATAAGTCTGCAAAAACCAGGGGCCGAACCCTTACATAAAGACAAAAAGAGACCGCAGAGGCTCAATCACAAAAAGAGCCACCAGACCAACTACAACATAAATAGCATAAACAACATATACAGTCTATAAACAACAGATAGTAAGTAGCAGTAGGTAGACAGCATAAAAAGTAACAAAACTAAGGAGATACATTCTCCTAGCCTTTAGCCATAAATTCAACAAATTCATCAAGTTTTTTAAATTTCTCCTCCTCTTCATTAGCACGAGTCCCAAGTTCCTGTAACAGAGAGGTTTAGCATCACCATACGACTAAGCACGCTGCTTATGAGCTCTCCTATAGAAGAAACCTTCTGCTCTAGGTCCTCCACACGACCCCTCAGGACAGTAAGATCATGCCTGTGGTCATCCCCTTCCTCAGTCTCCGCACCAGCCTCCTCCACGATCATCCTCTCCCCTTCACCAACATTATCCACAGGATCACCATCAGTACCTCTCGAATCATCAACCTGTTTCCTTTCATTCTTACCCACATCATCTTCAGAGATCTCTTGAACATCAAAGTCTTTGGAATTCAGTTGATCATCCCCCTACATGGAGGCATCAGAAGCACTTTCAGAGTAGTCAATCAGTTTAGCTTGTGGGGCAGGCTTACCAACAATCCTACCCGACCTCCTTACCCCAGAAGAGAAGCCCTCCTTATCTTTAGCAGACAAATTAGCTTTATGTTTATTGCCAGGTCCCACAGGGTCACTGCTCAGATTCTTATGGGTCCCCACAGAGTCCCCCACAATATCCTCATCCAACTCCCTAATTTTTCTCTTCTTACTTTTCACACTCCATTTAGAAGTCAGAGTATGAGAAACCTTCACCGTGGTGGTCTCCTCAATGGTCATAGAGAAAGAAACCCCTTTCATTTTGTGTGAAACAGGGGTAGGGCAAGGTTCCTCAGAAACGACAAGATCAAGGGGGTCGGGTTGGCAGGAACCTCACAACTAGGAGTCTGAATTGGCTTAGGCGGCTCCAAAGCAAGATGAAAATTATATAAACAAAGGATAAGACCTTGGTGCAAAGGGACAGGCTTTTTAGAGGGTTTCTTATCCATCTTAGCTTTAGCCCTAAAAATAGAGTGTTCAAGGGACGACATTAAGTAGAAAGGGAAACTAATAAGAGTATTACGCCTAAAATGATTAAGCAAAGGGAGGTGATAATTGTAAAACCTGGTAAACCAACCCTCCAACGTGAAGTATTTCATGAGAAGAAAGCACATCTCATCCCATGACTCTGTCAGCTTGGCCCGTTCAAACCCTACCTGGTAGGGAACTAATTCCTCTCCTTCCCCCAGAAACAACTTCTGGTTCAAATGATCAGCCACCTTCGCCTTCCTTTGCAACTTAGTACCCTTAGTAGAAAGACCAGTCGCCATGGCAATGACTTGCTCAGAGATTTCAAAACCAATTCTTCCTACAATAACTCTGTGATTTTGCTAGGAACGGGCAAATTACATAGACAAATTTTCATCAAACCCATTCAGGCGTTCCAGAAAAGGTTCTGTGGTTGTTACTGGCACTTGGCTACGTAAATATTTGATAAGGAGGAATGGTATACTTGCATTTGAAGATTCTGAAAGACATAAGAAAATTTTGCACTACTCGCATCTGATTGTGGCAACAAATATACAATTAGTGAGATATAAAGGGAGACCTGTCACAAAAGACTTATGGACACTTTCTATGGAAAAGCATGAGGCAATCATAGATACATTACAAAAAAGAGAGGATGCAGATGGTATAATGGATTAAATGTTTTAAATGATTAACAGGTATGTAGAAATTTTTATTTAATCTTTGTCTAGGATGTGAGTTTAGGATTAATATGATTGATAAATTAACTAATTGATTGCATCTCCCCTTAAGCATCGTCTTAAGTCCCCTTAAGCCATCCCTTAGCTATGTTCCATATGTTAGGTAAGTCATCTCGCCTAATTGATTGCATCTCCCCTTAAGCCATTCCTTAGCTATGTTCCATAAGTTAGGTAAACTTAGGATTTACTTTAATAACTTCACTCTAGTTAATTGATATAAGTTAGCACACCCTTACCAAAATACTAGAGTTGATTCCATCTCCCCTTAAGACATTCTCTTAACTCCCCTTAAGCCATCCTCTAGCTAAATGATATAAGTTAGTGCATGTACCCTTACCAAAAATACTATAGTTGATTGGACCATCTCCCCTTAAGACATTCTCCTAACTCCCCTTAAGCCATCCCCTAGCTAAATGATATAAGTTAGTGCATGTACCCTTACCAAAAATACTATAGTTGATTGGACCATCTCGCCTTAAGACATCCTCTTAACTCCCCTTAAGCCATCCTCTAGCTAAATGATATAAGTTAGTGCATGTACCCTTACCATTTAAATAGTACAGTTGATTCCATCTCCCCCTAACCCATCCTCTTAACTCCCCTTTTAAGCCATCCTCTTAACTCCCCTTAAGCCATCCCCTAGCTATGTTCCATAAGTTAGGTAAACTGACATCTCCCCTAATTGATTGCATCTCCTCTTAAGCCATCCTCTTAACTCCCCTTAAGCCTTCATATTAATATTCCTAATTCTCTTAAAGAAATGACACATTCTAACCTTTTTACATTTCATTACATGGTGCAGGAGATGTTTTTGGCAGTCAAAACAGAGGTTGGAAACATAGGTGTTAAATTTCACTTACAATTTATTTCAGGTATTCACTAGACCTATACTATTAATTATTTTAATTTATGAATTGGTAGTTCTTTCCTTTCATTATAATTTCAATGGAATTTCTTAACAAATTCTATCTTTAAATAAAATTATCTCTAGAGGTTCTAAATTTTTATATATGTTTCATCGTGGCCTGACCTCTAGATTTGTTTTTGCAATTTCACATGTAGTGTTGAAAGGATCCAAATCTATTGTTTCTTGTTGCACAATTATGATCTCTACACATGCTTCATATCTATAGTCTTCAACTTCTAGGTGTCAAGTATAAAATCTTAGATGATCTAGACTTAGAGAAAAATATTGTATAAAATTTAGGTGTCTTGGGTTCTAACTATATAATAGGTGTCTCTACCTATGTCTTAGGTATTCTATATGTCACCTAGGTAGATAGAGACTAGAAAAAAGGCATTTAATCTAATCTAGGTGTCTAGATTGACAAGTCTAATCAATAAAATTTTCCTAAATATTTAACTCAATTAAAATTTAACACTTGTCCCAACATTTGACTCATGTAAATCCAAACATATTCATTCTAGTTCAACAGAATTAATTTTCATTTTATTTTTTAAATTTATTTAGGGCAGGTACATTTAGTCTATATAAATATCCAACCTAGAGTCTGTATCTAATAAATGTTTAATTTAAATTAAATCAATTGAAATTTTTCTCTTATCTAATTAGAATTAGTATTTTACAATTTTATGTAAGTAAACACATGATTTAATTTGAAGTGTTAAATATGAGATATATGAAATTAAAGTTTGAATATAGATGCATATAGTGGAAATTCAATAAATAGCAAAATCTAGTCTAGATGAAATAGTCTATGAGATATAAATACTGATGTAATAACAGTCCATGTAAAAATAGTGAAATAATCACAAAACATATATGTCTAGTCAATACTGAAATAGTCATAAAATCCTCATGAAATAAACAATCTAATACATCATCATCATGTCCATCCATCATCCATCCATCAATCTAAAACATGTGTGCACACTAAGTTTGATCATCATCCATTTCAAGCTGCATTTTGGTCCCATGTGACTGAGAGGACAACTCATGTTGTGTATAGGAAAAAGAAGTTTCAAATCAATTTTAATGTCAAAACTAGATCCTAATTAAATTTAAATCAAATATTTAAAACCAAACCATCAAATTAAATTTTTAAATCTAAACTTCAAAATGTCTAAGCATACCACAATAGGCTCATCATCTCTTCTGCCATGCTCCTGTGCAATAGATGGTGCCAATTCAAATGATAGATTAAATGTCTGTGTCGCCATTCCTATATTTCAATAAAACACATGAATTCTAGGCTCTAGAGTATAGATACAAAATTCAAGGTTGAATGATACAAAAGACTTTGAAATCACATAGGATTTAACTACAGGACCTAAAATATGAGAGATGATTCATGCATCTATGCACAGTCATCAATGATAGGATTAATTGAGCCTGCACCTAAACTAATCTCATCCTGCATATATATGTGTACATGTATATATAAATTCAACTTTAAAGACATGAATATAAAATCATGAAATTACACTGGAAATTCAAATTTAAACTAAAAATGTAAAAATTTTAAGATACAAACCAAGGCATATGAAGCAAGCTCCTATATGGATGATGTTGTCACTGGTCCTAGATGACTAGATTGGTTTGACACAAAAGTGCCAGGACCTCCCAACTTCTTTAAATTAAAATGTCACATTTCTGTATTAAATTATATATTATTAAATTAGATATATCCAATTAAATAATCTCTAGAGGTCCTGATTTTTATACCTCGACCGTATAAGGTCTACCCAACTCTACTGTCATTGACACTAAATGGTCCAGCCATGATGAAGTGGCAGGAGCTGATGGAGTCATTTGTACCAATCAACATGAACATATATTTATTAATATATATTTAATTTTTTTTTAAAATATTGATAATTCATAATTGTCCAAATCTATATTAATTTGTATTAATTTTAATTTTATTAAATGTGGCATACATACCGAGTCCATAGGAGCGAATAATGTAGCCAAAAAGGACTCCTCCGAAGCAGATGTAGGACCAAAACATGGATGATGACAATTCTGACAATAATTCGGTGTGGACCACAATGGTGTCAATCTAGGTGATGCATTAGGACCAGCATTAGATTATCCTCTAGGCTGTGCAAGCTCTCTAGGATTGACTTCATCTACCAAGCAGGTAGCTTGGTCAGTTAAGTTTCCTGAGAGTGATGATAACACTCCGAGTGCTGAGACGACCGTTCGCTGGTCAAAGGGCACAGGAATAGAGGATGGAGAAGGGACAATAGGTGCAGGGGCAAACATCGATTTGGATCGACACGTGCCCCTGGTCTATGTTGTGGCATTCCACCACCCATGCCCTAAAATGATCTCATCTCAAAATAATTGGGGTTTTTGCCCATCTCAAACTCCGCCCATAATTTTTTCAAAAAATAAAAGGGAACCTCAAAATTAGCATGAGGTGGATGGTCAAAAACCATCCACCATCACTTCTAAAAATTATCAGCTATTTGTTGATGTGTGCACCATTTGATTGAAATTATCTTTTTAGTTGGTGGTATTTGTTCACCTGTGGAGGGATCAATGAAATATGGGGCAATTGTGTTTTTGGTAATATGTAAATCATTGATCTCTTTATATGAGAGACCATCTACATAAAATTGGCTCCTCTCTTCCCGCCATGAGCGAAATGTGTCTAGATCCATGTGGATAGCTCTCACTGAATCAATAATAGTTTGCATTGTAGATGCAAACTATGAAATGTGTGGAGGGGTTTGGATTTGGCTTTACAAGAAATTGATTTTTTCTTGCAATGTTTGTGTATATTTTCATCAATTGTTGCTCACAAATGAGCCTCATCATGCATTGGTGGTGGTGGGGGGGTGAGTTGGGGTGGGGGGTCCTGTGGAGGGTCATGGGCTAGATCTGCCATGTGTACAAATAAGGTCTACAAGTAGAGCTGCAATTACAAAAAATAATTAAAATCAAATTAGGAACTGAAAATATATATTAAATTACATGCACAACATATGTTTAAATATACATATACATATAAATTGAAAACTTGGAAATATATAAATTTGTGTGGTTTAAACAGTATTAAAACATTTAATTTTACATTTAATTTAACATATACATGCATTCAAAATTTAAACTTGTTAGAAAATGTTTAAAGTCAAAATTTATGTCCTAGTATCTAGTCAACATTATTTTGTCTTGAGTCCAATAATCTTATTTTACTAAACATGTATGTATGTATGTACATGTATGTATGTGTGTATGTATGTGTGTATGTATGTATGTATGTATGTATGTATGTCTAGACAATTTCAAATGATCTTAGTTAATATATCATTCCTAAAAGTTTAATGTATAGCCTAAATGTCAATCCATCTAGGGCCATGTTACCATTTCCTAGATTTTGGTAAAATTTAAGTTGATTTTGTTTCCTATAAATTTGTGCAATGTTCGTAGAAATCAAAATCCTAAAAATAATTAACTAGCCAGGCTATTGTTACTTAATATATTGCATGTCCACAAACCTTGAATATCAATAAGTCCTAATCCTAGAGGTTATGATTAATGAGTGGACAATTTAGTTAGAAATATTTCCTGGAGGTTTTCAAAAGAAGACAAATAAAGAGAAAAAATTAATAACAACTAGGTTGTTTACAACTACACTCATGTATTACATTCAAACTCCTAAACATGTCACTAAGTTCATGTCGACCTATTCGCTACAACTACACCTACAAGACCTGAACTGAGAAGATAATAAATATTTACATATATGCACCAAAAGATGAACACAATAAATTACATTCTTATGTATGGGATTCCATTTATACATTATATACAAAAGTACAAGATTTGAGCATACTAATAGGATTTTCTAAACAATATAAAAATTTCAACTTGATATCTAGAGATGTTTGGAAAGTTACATATAATTGAATCAGGAGAGCTTTTCAAACCTAAACTATTAATTTTTACACTATAAAGGATATCCGAGAAATAAGTTCATATGTATGTATATGTATGTATGTATGTATGTACAACATGTAAGTATGTACATGTATGTAAGTTTTTAAGTTAACTTGAATTTGATCGATTCACTCTTGGATTTGACTCCCTATTTGCTATGTACACGCTGAATTAAATTTTCATTGAACCCATGGTTGGATCTGACTTAGAGGTGAAGAACATAATGGAAGCATGACTTGAGGGATTGGTCTTAATTTGGTTGGCTTTACCAAACAAAATTTGAAGCAGTTTAAAATTAGTTGGTATACTATAGACCTTAGTTATGACTATAATTTAGGATTAAGTGACTTAGAAGGATTTAGAAAATATAGGACTTAGAAAATCATTCATGCATAGAAGGTGGGGATCTAGTCTAGAGATAGGTCTTTATGAATACAATGGTCTTTATATATGCATGTTTAATATGGTAATGATTTCCTTTCTTCTATTCACTTGCAAAATGGATATATAAAATGTATGTTTCCATAAAATCTTGCATAAGGTATATGTCATTTATGTTAAGGTGAAAGTAGTAATGGTATATACATCGTTAATGTTCTATTTGTACAAAATAAGATCCCATGTGATAAAGTTTATTGTATATAGCCTGTCATTCCATCTAGCCATGTTAACATAAATCCTATTTTGTTCCTAATCCATGTTTATCCTTCCTAAATGTCTCATTTTATTCAATCTTTGAACCCATCCTATGTACACTCAACATTATTTTAAATTCTTTCCATTGTTGTTGTCCCCTTTATCCCTTTGTTAAGCATCAAGTTGTCATAGATATATGGATATGTTTAAATTAAATATTTAAACATAATAAAATGACTTCTAGGTTTTAGGTTTAGGTAACTTAATAAGTCATTTAGGTTAGGTCTACAGAAAGATAGTAGGGTCCTATCCTATCTAATTTGTAGGTTTTTAGCTTCATGAAAAGAGTTTTACAAATGGTTAAATTAGGACTATGAGACTCATCAGAAACATTAAAAGCCATGAAGACTGAAGAATAATCCTATAGGACGTATAACTAGTTCAAGGCCTAGATATAGGGGAAAAGACCTAATAGGTGAGATAATATGTGTGCATTTAATACTAAATATTTTTAAAAGTTTAGTAGAGTAGTTCTGACTTTAAGCTTGTTAGTGTTGTACTATAACTACTAAAAATTAATTACTAAATAACCAAACATACATGATGTTGTATCAGCCCACCAACAAAACATGACTTAATGCACACCTATTGGTCCACCCTTTTTTGGGGGGGAACTATTTGACACCTCAACAAAAAGCACTTAGTTTTATCTTTACCCACTATAAGCTATAAAGACTTAAAGGTCTTAATAGATGATTATTCAGAGTTCCTTTCATTCCACAACATCAAAAAGACATGAAGTATTCATCATATTGAAAGACTAGATAATGCTCTTGAGGAGAATAGTCTTGATATTTTAAGGAGGCCTCTAAAGGGAAGAAATTTATTCCTAGTCAAAAGGCCAAGAAAACATATAAGAGGAAAACTATAGGAGCATAAGGAGATGTGGAGAAAGAAGAAATTACTTTGAGGAAGAAGATGAGAGGGACAACCAAGCCACCTCCTTACAAACCTTCCACTATTGAACTCCCATCCTCTCTTCCGATGCTAAAGGATCCAACCATACAGCCCATTCTTCCTCTAGTTATTCCTATCTCCACTAAGGTTAGGATGTCAGTCTAGAAAGACTCTATTCCCAAAGCTTCCACATCTACTATTCCTATCCAATCTCATTCTTTTGGAACCATTCTTACACCTCCAATTGATTCAACCATGCCTATTCATTACAATTTCCATGCCTTCACCTAATAAGGAAGGAAATATAGAACTAGCTTCTCTAACCCCCTCTATTCCAAGGTCTATTCCCTCTTCCCCTCCTAACTCTCCACCCACCCTATCCAACATTGAAAAAGTTGTTAAGGATTTAATACAAGAATAGTTTGAGAATAGATATAAGGAACAAAGTGAAGTAACTAGCTTTCTTAAGGAGTAAGAGCAACATGAAGGAACAATTCATCCAAGGGGTAACCGAGAAGAGGCCCGAGTTGAAATGGAAAAAGTCAAAGGATCTCCCCATGAAAAGGATAAAGAGGAGAAAGCCAATGTTATCAATCCTCTCACCATAGAAGAAATAATTAAAGGGGAGAAGTTATTGGAGGAAATGGGGAAATTGCCTAATAGATTGGATCTAGTAGAGAAACAAGAAGAACAGGCCTTCCCACCACCTCATGAAAAAACTTATAGATCCATCTAATTCCTTGGTTCCAACCTAGCTTTATGTAAACATTGAAAGAAGAAAGTAGACCATAAAACAATTTTCAAAGGATATGCCTTCCATATTGGTGATAATTGAAGCTCCTTGGCTTGAGAAGACTAGAACTCTTTTGTCTATTAGATTGTATGCTTCTAGGTCTAGGATTATAAAGGTGGCAAGTATAATGGTCAATAAAGATGACAAAGACATGCTATCCTCAGACTATCAAATCATTGCTTATAATTTGGGGAAGTAGACTAGGGAGGAAGAGATACATGGAATGCAAACAATAGTATCTACTATAGTCTCCTAAATGGATGAGGATTAAAGGATGAAAAGGGATTAAAGATCAAATTTATTTAGCATTATAAAGGAGGTGAGCGTATCTTCATAGAGTTTTAACAATTTTCTATTAATTATAGCATCACATTTCATCACACAATTCACTACACACCATGGAAGAATGGGGTCATAAATTGAAAGAATCATGTCATTACATGTGTTGATGTGGCATCATATTTCATGATGTGGCCCTAAAACCTTATAAGAAGGGGCCTTGCCAAGTAACCTACTATAAATTTTTTGGAGTGATTTGAAATTGCCACGTATGATTTTGAGAGGCGTGAAGTTAGGGTGCTCAACTACTGGTTCATTTCCCCTAAACATTTTCTAAAGATTTTGAAATATAATTCCTAAAGGTTTATTGTTAAGCCTATATGACAGAAACCCTATCTAAGTTCTATCAAACCAGGTAGTTCATGGAGGGATTGTCATGTGGCCATAACTATTTGTACAAATATTATATATATGTCCATATGTTTAAATTAAAGATTTAAACATAATAAAGTGAAGTTTCTAGGTTTTAGGTTCAGGTTTAATAAGTCATTTAGGTTTTAAAGAATAGGTCAGTTTATTTTATGAAACCCTAGTTTGTGAATTAGGGTTTAGTGTTTATGAATTATGATTTTACGTTTTACTGTTTATAAAATCCTAGTTTATGAATTAGGGTTTAATGTTTATGAATTAGAGTTTTATGTTTTACTGTTTATGAAACCCTAGTTTATGAACTAGGGTTTTACATTTATGAATTAGGGTTTTACATTTTAGTCTTTATGAATTAGGGTTTACCATTTATGAATTAAAGGTTTATAGTTTATGCATTAGGGTTTACCACTTGTTTTCGATTTGAGGTTGAATATATACAGTTTAACATTGCAAAAACAACAAAATACAAAGCTAAAAATAATGAAAATTGGTAGAAATGGACGGACAACCAACATGGGGCACTGGCTAATCAATCTGAGGAGGCAGGGACATTTTGGAGGTGGAATATGGGGTCAGCCAATGTGGGTACCCGTTCTTGGCTCTGTTCTCCCTTGTCTTTCGTGGCCTATAGCTGTTAAAATGAAGCTACATGACTGTTTTCTAAAAAAATATACTTATCAAAAATGGGTACCTGTTCCATAACGGGTGCCCATTTTACCTTCGAGTGCCTGATCGTAAACGAGAACCTGTTTCGTAATGGGCACTCATTTCAGATCAAGCTCCCATTCCTAAATGGGTACCTGTTCCAAGCAGAATTTTTCATCCGTGGGAGACTTTCGTGAAATGTATACTCAACTTTGTGCTTTAACCCAGAAGCCAAATAGACTACACAAACTATACAAATACCAGCAAGTATAACTGAAGCAGAGGATACATACATAAAAATAGAAGGTCAAATACTAGGCTGGCTAAGGCTAAAAAGAAATAGGACACCAATCTAGCACAACTAAAGTAGATCTATAAGACTATCTTGCCTAGTAGATGATTTTGCATGTCTTGAGGAAAAGACATAATTTTCAAGGGGGGATGATGTTAGCAAGGTGCAGAGCATGGAGCAAAGCCAACCAGAAGTTGGTGCATATACTATGCAGAGGCCAGAAGCTGACAGAAAATGCTACAAAGCACACTCCTATATGTAATAGACATAGTATATATAGATATAAGATATGATGATATAGTATAGGAGAATGTAGTAAGGATATGAGATAGATTATGATATGAAGATGGCATAGAATTCATGAATTTAATTGGTGAGGCAGAGACTTAGACCTACTGGAGGATGGATTTATATCCTTTGACTATTGTTTATATATATGGAGATCTATCGGTACTAGGTAATTATGTATTGTCTTATTATTATCTATATGTGATTCTCTATTTTGTTATTTTGTGTTTTGTTATCAATCTATAGCTACTTGACTGAGTTATAAACTGACTACAAAGACTTGTCTGAGGACCAGATCTCTAGACTAGTAACCCTCACCATTTCTTGCCAACAGTGGCACCCCAATCAATAGGGCACACATCTTATTAGCCATTAACAAAACATGGGGAGAGGGTTGAAGTGTGGGGCACCCCATTTTATTCCAAGCATCAATGGTGTAGGAGCACCTAACACAAAGTGGCCTCCGTGAGGCATTTAAGTTTATGTTTGTTTAGAAAATCATGTTTGCATTGTAATAAGGTCTGTTTGACCAATGCATTTTCATTTCAGTTTGTATCTAGGTTCATTTTGTAAGTCCCAAGTGACTTAGGGGACTTTTGTCAAATTGTAACCACATAATGCCAAAAATAGGCAGTTGGGCAGTTGGAGGCTATTTAAAACAGTTGTCTCCCAACCGCTTGGATTGGTCTCCCAGCCTCTTGGAGTTAGTTTGGTACTACTCTGGGTGAGTTTATAAACCCAGGGAATTGAACAAAATCATATAGATGATATTGTAATTGAATGCAATTGTGCGAATGTAATCGAGCATTGTGAAGGAGAAATCAAACTATTTTGTGTCGTCAATCTGTTTTCCATTCTCTGTAATTACAAATTACATAGCTGTAGATCTCTTTTCCTTCCTGTGTTTTGGTCGTTGCAAAATGTTGATGTGAAGCATTCCACTGGTGAGATTTATGTCGAAATCAGTGGAATGGCTTCAATGTACCATATCTGTCTGTTTCCTATTTTGTTTTATTGTTTTACAGTGCAGAGGACCAAATTGGAGTGTGCATAGTAGATCGCCTAGCATCTCCATGTGCCAGGGTTTGACTGGAGGAGTTGAAATCGTTATCGGTGAGACCGTGGCCATCGACGAAGCATTCCTTGCTCAGAGCGATGAGGATGGCCTGGCCAAAGAGAGGTTCGAGCCATTGAAAGGCAGTCGCGGTCTAAGGTTTGTGTCGGGGTGACGAGGGACAGCTTACACCGACGGAGATCCATCAAGAGGAAACGGCTGGCGGTGAGAGATCTGAGGGTTTGGCCAAAGGCATTCGTCACACTGACCAGGGGTGGGTCCATCGACGCATCAGCCTAAATGTATGAGCATTCACCGATGACAAGAGTCCCAACGAAGACACTAGCATTGGCGTAAGTTTCGAATGTATGTTGAGAAAGCATGTGGGGAATGTATGTTGAGAATGTATCTTTCATCGGATACAAATGGTGATGTGTGCTTCCACTGAGCACTCCCCATCAATCAACCATTAAGATGTTTACTTTAGTGTCGGTGTCCACTATAATGTCTTTGATGAACCATGGACATTAATGGTTGTGTCAACTACTATCTCTCGATCATATTCTATAATCTGGGCATATTTGACCTCTCAATCACATGCATGCACCTATTTTTTTATCTATAGCTAGTTGCTTGACTTGTTGTGAAAGCCATTGCCCAAGTAATGGGAGTATTTATTTGACATGCAAGAGCCAACATATCTCCTAGAACTCATTCTTTAAACCATTGTCAAATTCTTGGATGTGTCGATCATGATGACATGCTCGTGCTTCCTCTTTCAAGAATTCAATTTCTCCTTGGAGTTCTTGAATGAGACCCATAGTCTCATGTAGGATTTCCTTTTGATGGTGACTATTTGGATAGCCCTTAGCAAGTGGTGGTACCTCATGCTATATGGTATCCAAGGGGTTTTTTGTGGTGCTTGTGTGGGCTACAAAAATTCATGTAGTGATGTTAACTCTTGGTCCATAACCAATAAAGGGCACTACAAGATTTATCTTCCAATCATTGTGTGGTGTGTGGTCAATCTAGATCATGCTTGTACCCTTCTCATTTTTATCTTTGGTCATAGTAGTATAAATATTAGGGCATTCTTCAACTTTGAGTTCTCCACAACAATATAGGTAAGTGGGAAAGTTGAGGCAATCTCATTGATAATGGTCAGGGGAACCACACTTGTAATAGATACGAGGTGGGAATCTACCACCTCCATATCCTCCTCATCCTCAACCTGGTCGCATACTTCCATTCTGACCTTTCTTGATGTCACCCACTATTTTATGGAAAAGTCCTAGTGTGTTATCTTCATGGATTTGGCTGATAATCCTATAGTCCTCAGTGTTGTAGGTGTGCACATCATAAATTTTGTATATCAAGGTATCTTTATCTGGGTGGCATGATATAGTAATGGATAATTTCATACATCATGGTTGTCCCTACATATTTCACAAGCTTTGATTAAGGTGTGCACATTCCTCTATGTGAAGTTTGTCTTGGTGTGCCCTTCAACCTCATAGTCTATGCACTAAACACAATTGTGTATGTGATGGGAATTATTAGCAATGAGTTTCTCTAACTATGTAGCCATTACCACAAGATAAGCCTCCATGAAAGGGCTAATCCTATTATCAATACTCCTGACTACTTCTGCACAAAGCGCTACCTCCAATGCTTCACGTGGGTCTGTTAAAGTCTTGCGTGAAAGGGTCCATCAAAAAGGAAACAACAAACCCCCAATGAACCATCGAGCATGCTAAACAGGATGAATCTCATAGGATAATTTGGATATCAAATTTTTCAACCAAGCATCATAGATGCACACACGCTCAGTTAGTTCTTGCTTAATGTCCTTCAGAGTAGAGATACGATGTTGTTCAAACTCTAGAATTTAAAATACCATAATTAAAGTTCCTAAGGCCACATTATTGTTTTATTGCTAGGGACATCCATATCAACAATAAACCATTTATTTCTAGTGATAAACCACATGGTTACAAAATGGTTTATTCCTAATATGGATATCCATAGCAACAAACTATTTTTTAACCATGGTTTATCACTAGTGTTAAGTTAACATGGAGTTTGAAAATGATAGTTATTTTAATGCCTAAGGCACTAATCAACTAGATTTGGATTGGAAGTTAAGTCATGGATGCCCATCACAATCCAATTTGAATTGGAGTAAACTTTTCCATGCTAATAGGGTCAACTCTATTGGTTAACTTGTCTAAAACTGAGTATAATCACTACTGTTAGGATAACTTACAGTCACGTGATTATAACAATTTAAAGCATATATATAAATCAAATCAAAATTTAATTTTAGGTTCTCTACCTATCCTTACAATTTGAATGACCTTGATGTGATTTTTTTCTAATATCCTACACCTTATAAATATCACCACATCTAGTTATTAATCATGTGTAGTTATCTCCCATGTTGAATTTGGAATCCAAATTTTTTTATTAAAATCTAATAAGGGTTAACCTATGATAGTTAGAGTCTATTGAATCTTTATTTAAGCCTTACATTAATTGGTAGAGGCCACTTGGAAAATTAAATGCCTCAAAATCCTAGGGAATGCTTGAACTTTGTCTATCTTAAATCTACAACTCTGTTGAGGGTAATGAAAGTTAGGGTGTATATGAATCTAGTAATAGAGGAGTCTATTCATGTGTACAAACAAAATTTTGTTAGTCATGTTTGATTGTGCAATTGGACTTTAATTAGTACTATAATGATTAATACATTAACAAACTAGTTGAATAAATGGAATTTAAATAAAAGAACTAAATAGGTTAGTTGTAATTGGATATATCATAATATGTTGTCTTGTATACAACAATGAACAATTTTGCATTAAATATTTTATGAATGGAAATAACAAGAAACAACAAAACAAATTGCAATGGAGTTTGACTAGTACTATAATCACTAAATTATTAACTAGTTGAGTAAATGAAATTTATAAAAGAACTAAATAGGTTAGTTGTAATTGGATATATCATAATATGTCATCTTATATACAACAATGACCAATTTTGCATTAAAGATTTTAAGAATGGAAATAATGATAAACAACAAAATGAAATGCAATCTACAGCCTAGTGGATCATTTCCAAAGTAAAGCCTTCTCAAGCTTTACCTACATTGACTGCTCTATGTGTGAGATGCTCTACAAATCTCTCACCACTATCGCATGCTTGCAATGACAAATTATATAATCCAGGTAGTAATGAACAAACATCAAAATATCCCAATAATGTAACTTTTAGGTCCCAACAAATTTCTATACTACATGTAGAGTTGAAAATTTTTATACAACTATTAAAACACATATACATAGCGGTAAAAACACATATATAATTGCATATGAAGATTGTAAATAATCTAAGTAGTAGCCAACATAGAGCAAAATATCCCAATAGTGGTAGTGTGTTAACAAACACAAATTCATTGTACAATTCCACGTTTAGTGGTCTATATGATGCACTTGTGTTAAGAAACACAACAAAATAGATAAATTTGGAACTATACATATGTCTTCAATTTTTTGGAGTTATATATAAAAATGAAACCATGAACCGTATAGGATTTTGAAACCACCAATAGAAAACTGTAACATATATTATTAAAAATAAATCAGAATGGAGGTACATTGTAGGACAGACTAGAGATTATTGCAACAAAAAATCATCTACGATATGTTGGAGTTACAATGTGCACATATGTACATAGTTGTTCACAACTATATATGTATATATAGTTAATATATGTGAACACACACACATCTATCTATCTATTTATCCATATATATAAGTATATAGTTGTTCACAACTATATACATATATAGTTGTATATACACATATACATATATATGTATATGTATATATGTATATACACATGTATACATATATATGTACATATATGTCTATGTATATACATATACACATACATATGTACATATATATGTGTGTGTATATACATGTATACATGTATGTATATATATAGTTGTGTGAACACCTATATAACAAAATATGTAAAAGAATATATGTATGTAGTTTTCCTTGTCATAACTGTGTATATATATAAGCATGTAACTACAAATATTTTTTACATCCTTATTGTTTTCCACATTACAAAATAACAGAAGTTGAGAAGTTGATAAAATTTACAATGTTGTACACAAACTACCTGCATAGAATAGTATAGAAATATGAAAATATGCATTTGATAATAGTGAATGCACACATTGATTCAAGTTGTATAAAGACATAGATAGATAGATAGATAGTTATGTGTGTGTATACAAATATATATAGTAGCTCGCCAATGTCAATGCCTAAGATTGAGTGGAGAGGATTTCGTAAGCTTCTGGAATGATGGATAATGTAGTGGCTATAAAGGAAGCAATGTAAAAAATGATTAGGGTAAGAAGTTAGGTCTTTCAATAGGTGTATAAGGCATTGTTTATTTAGACCTTAAATGTTATAAACTAGATACTAATTGGAATGTGGTCCATGCTTCAAGGTTGTATATATAAATAATGAAATCCTAAACCCTAAGTAAGTCTAAAACCCATCATTTGAAATACTAGTGGTGATGCGAAATCATTACTTGCAAGTCGAACAACAATGATTGCCTCAACACTTATGAAGGAGGCTGCTCGACAATTTGAAATGATGAAAGAAACAAAGGTGAAATCAAAGAGACAAATGATTTAGTCACACGGATCATCAAATGATGAAACAAAGACCTACTTCAATGGAGATGGTTCGACCACACAGTCGAATAATAAAACAAATAGGCGTGAAATAAAATAGTCACAAATCGAATGATGGACCTCATACTTGATTGGAAGGAGAAAAAATGAATATATACAGTTTCATTGTGTGTGTATATATATATAATGGGAGCTACCCCCTTCGTAGAAGCTATATATATAATCAAACCATATAAAAAATCAAACCTTGAATATATATAATGAAACCCTAAGCCATAAATGAGTTTGAAACCCATCATTCGAAATACTAGTGGCAGTGTGAAATCATTACCTACAAGTTGAACAACAATGACTAACTCAACAACTATGAAGGAGGTCGCTCGACAATTTGGAATGATGAAAGAAACAAAGGTGAAATCAAAGAGTCAAATGATTTAGTCACACGAATGATGAAACAAATACCTACTTTTGTAAGCACTAAAAATGCACATGGGCCTACATGGTAATTTGATGATGAGCTATAGTCCTAATCATGTACATGTAAGCATGAATATATACATACCTCTCAGTAGAATTCTTCTTGGTGACATGTGGATCAAAGTTCTTCACCTTGTTTGTGTCTCCCTAATCCCTAGAGCTAACCTCCTAAGGTCTTGTGTCTTCACCATTCACCCTTTATCGACAAGGCATTTTGTCAATTTCTAACCTTGTGAATTTAACCTACCGACATCACGAGATGGGAAATTCACTTTCTCTTGGCCCATTTCAACCATTTTAATCCTCCAAAATCTTCCAATTAATCTCCCAAACCATCTCCAACCATCATTTTTAATACATATTTCCTTAATTCTAGGTCGCCCCCTTTGAATTCTGGATCTCTGAGGGGAGATCCTAAATCTCCCCAAGGAGATTTTCCCTGGTGAGTGACCAACTCTTCATGTGTTTTCAAGAATTAATAGCACCATTGCATAGTGCTAAAAAAATTATGCAATTTCAAAAAAATGGCACCCAAAAAGGATTATGTATGTGCTCGAACGAGCTCCCAAAAGTTTTGTATGACCTATTCAAACCTTTGTTTCTGGGTTGCCCCTTTTACAAGGGAAAATCTCCCTGGGTGACCCTAAATCTCCTCATGGGATGACCCTGGATCTCCAAGAGTGACCTTGGATCTCTAGAGGTGACCTTCCCTACTAAAAGGGGTGACCCAGTCATGTTTTAAAATGCGAGTTTCTCTTCAGTTCTGGCCCAAATTTGCTCCAAGTTGAGCCCTAATTATGTGAGTCACCTTCCCTAACTAATCATCAACTTTTCCTTACTAATTCAAGACTCCCAATCACTTCATTTTAACTACAAATCAACTATTCTTATCTCCCCATCAATCTCATACTAACTCCATTCCTCCTTCAATGATAGGCTATCAAGGCTAGTTCACTCCTAATCAAACTCAATTTACTATCCAATCAAGCCTATTAACTCTTAAATCAAATGAGTTAAAGATACAACCACCTCCACCTCTTTGTGAGCCCTTCCAAGCTATAAATACCCCTCACCTCTTCATTATGTCTCAAGTCTAAGAATTCTCTTCTTGTCTTCACAAGATTTTACAAGCTTCTTCATAGGCCTTTGAGCCTCTTAGTTCATTTCTTTACTTTTCATTTTTGTAAAGCTTCAAAGCTTTCCCATGGGAGGAAAATTAATTGTTGCAAAATCTTGCTCAACTTTGCTTTTTTGTTCTCCATAGCATGCTTATGCTCTTCACAAGATGTATGAGCCTTTTACTTTCTTAGTATAGTCGTCAATCTTTCCAAAGCTTCAATAGCCTTGTTATGCTCGCAATTTGCCAAGCTATAATGCTTCATAGCTTCAAATAGCCCAATTCAATCAATCATATCTTCAATCACTCAATAATTCAATTAATTACACTTCATCCCTGTTGCTAAGAGGATTTCCCCACTACTGTAGAGGAAAGAAGGTTGCCACAAGGAGTTTTGAGGATATGCCAAGCTCATGAGCCAAAGAGAAATCTAGTTTCTTTATATGCTTTCGTAGTTAATTAAATCACAAATTTGCTCTTGGAGGAAGTAATCTTTATGTTTACTTTTTCCTTGATAGGTTTAGATTTGGTTTGATTAGCATTGATTAGATTAGAATTATTATAATTCATAGATTAGATTTCAATTCTTGAAGTTATTTTATTCTAGCAATTTCAATTCCTAGATTAGATTTGAAAATCGTCTCACAAAATACCAAAAACATGGTTTAGATTATATTTGGAAAATTCATATTAATTGCATCCATATTTCAATTCTTAGTTAAATAGATCACTTTTGTTATTTGAATTAGAAAAAGAACAAAAAAAATCATTTTGCATTCATATTAGTTGCATTCACACAAAAATACAAAAATATTAGGAAATTAGAAAAACTAAACCCTCGATTTCATCACGAGGTATTTATTAACATCAAAGTGAGTTCAAACCCTTGATTCCATCACAAGGTACATATTCACATACAACATTCAATCAAAAGGTGAAACATACGTTTGACTTCATGTCAAAGTCAAGGAAAGTCAAATTAGGTCAACACTTAGTCAACACATTCTCTCCCAAGCATTCGATGTGCCAAAGGATAAGAGGAAATTGGATCAAGGCTATTCTCGAAGAGATAGTTGAAATCCACCCAAGACCACAACACACACAACAAACCATAAAAGAGAAAGAACACACTCTTATGATCTTCTAATAGAGAGACATCATACAACAACACATTCAAATGAATGAGGATAGGTTACAACGCGCTAGACTCATCAATGAGCAAAAAAGTCTACCCACTAGGTGTTGGAACTTGAGAAATCCAAATAGAAGAACTAGGACTAGTAACCCTTCAGGTCATATAATTATCTCAACCACAACAGTCCTAGAACGAGCTCGTCATATAGCAATCAATACTAAACCTATAGACTGGCCAACCTCTCTATGTAATGTTCTGCTTCCACGCAAATAAAACCACCCCTAGGTCTCGCACCCACTTGACTGGCTCTTGCCACAAGAACAAGAGTGACTCGAAGGTCACCCATAGCAAGGAGAGGGTTCATGTGTGATATCAAGGCTGACTCATCCATGTTATGCTTGAGTCACGTTTCAAAGCATACAACTTCAATGGAGATGGTTTGACCACACAGTTGAATGATAAAACAAATAGGCGTGAAATAAAATAGTCACAATTCGAATGATGGACCTCATACTTGATTGGAAGGAGAAAAAATGGGAGACAAGTCATTATCTACAATTTGCAACTCGACAATGTCAACACCTTAGATCGAGTGGAGAGGATTCAGTGAGCTTATGATATGATGGATAATGCGGTAGCTGTGAAGGAAGCAATGTAAAAAATGATTAGGGCAAAAAGTTAGATCTTTCAATGGGTGCATAAGGCATTATTTATTTAGATCCCAAATGTTATAAACTAGATACTAATTGGAGTGTGGTTCGTGCCAACACAAAACCCTAATGTGGCCTTACAAACACAATAACATGGCCTTAAGAACTTTTATTATGGTATTTTGATTTATTTAGGTGAAACAATAAATTATTTATTTTCATGTATATATATAATATTAATTGGCGGAGTTGTGAAACTTGTTTGGTGGTCATAGCACATGGTTACCAGGGCGTCTATGCACGAGTATCAATCAACACTTTGAAATGACCACTTAAGGACATATGTGCACATAATGACTCATCTCGCGATTGTTGTTACTACCCAAAAGCCAAAACAATGGCTTTAAGCTCTTAAGTTAGTCATAAAGGTATGCTAAAATCTTTGTGGAAGTATGATGTATTGTTTAGGAGCTTAAGGTGTACGAAGTTAGGGTGGGTGGGTACTGGGTCCTCTCCCTTAGTATGACCCAAAAAACAAAGCAAAAGTCAGATATACAAACCAAACCATTAAGTTTCATTCAATGATTTTGACAAGTTCATCTCTATGTGGAGCTTTATAATAAAAGCGGAGTTCCGCAAGCAAATAGAACAACAGTTACAACTCCTTCTGTATTTGTCATTTTCCATCGATTTAAGCATCAATTTAGGGGAGAGAACCCAATAGTTGTGCACCCTAACTTCACACCTCTCAAAATCATGTGGCAATATCAAATTACTCTTAAATTTTTACATCAATTTACTTGGCAAGGCCCTTGCTTATAACTAAGGTTTCAGGTCCACATCATCAAATATGATACCACATCATGTTTTTTGTTGAAGTGTCCAAAAAGACCCCCAAAAAAATTAGACTGATAGTTGTGCATTAAGCTATAATAGTTGTGCATTCATTCATGTTTTGTTTGTGCATCACATGATGTGTTGCTTTTTATATCTAAATAATATATTTCATTCAATCATAAGTACTTATGGTCAACACTAACAAGTTCGAAGTCACAACTACAAGTACTATACTTCTAAAAATATTAGGCATTAAATCCACAAAAAATGGCCATTAAATTCACAAAAAGATGCACAACTATTGGAACATGCTCAACTAGTGAGTGCTCTCCCCTACTCAATGAAATATCAAAATAGTACTGAAAATTGAACTTTTGAGGTACAACAAGTATATCCAAGAAAAATAAAAGCAATTATACCCCAAAAAGGATTAAAAACTAGCAATCACACTTGTAGTGTAATAGGCACGCCGATAGGTACTTTGAAAGGTCCCTTATTTCCTAACAGGTCAATCAATGAAAACAACAATCCCTCTTCTTAAAAAAAACCATCTAGCAAATTAAAAACATAATCAAGCTAACTTTTGGTATCACAACAAGATAGCCAAGGCCAAAAACCCATCCAATATTACATGTCAACCACAACAGATTCAAGGCTAATGACAGATCGAACAACTATTATAGTAGGCACCCTAGCATGAAACCAATACTTGTAGTAAAGGAAGGGATGGGTGCATTTGCCTTTGCAACAAAAGCCACACCCACCATCTTCATCACAACCACCACTACAACAAAAACAAATTATTTTGCTCCTCCCATTGCTAATAACAATATTATGGAATGACTTTATTATTTAGGGTTTCTAAAGACTAATCTAGCTTTCATTGCAAGCATCTTGTTGCTCAAGGTGCTAACTACCCAACCATACAGGATGACGAAAAAAAACAAGACACAAGTGCCAACCATTGATTTCCCACCATGAATGTACTCGATGAGTGAATGACAAAGATCTCTTCAATGGTGGTCCCTCATCTATTATGTGTTTGAAACTATCAATTCTCAATTGTATGCACATGAGATCTTTCCTTGCTTCACAAGGGAATGCCTATTAGTGTGATGGTAGGGAAATATGACCGTCAAATATAACCACATAACAAGATCGCAAACTTTCATATGATGAGAAATATATACAAATGGCAAATGCTCTGCTCCTTTTTCTATTGTGAATTCTCATACTTCGTTACATCAATTGGTTTCCTATCCATAAATCTCTCTTTAAATCTAAGCCACCTCATTTGCACCTAGCCCTTGCCTCATCCTCAACACCAATGTCACTCCATAGACAAGAATGTTCATGATCATTCATATTGCCTCATTTTTCTTTAGTCACACAAGAAGGCTTTGCCCCTACCCCTCCTCCTGCCAGTCAGATAAGAGGCACCCTCTATCACCTAGTGAGGTCAGTCTCAATCTTAGATTTATGTGCTTCCCCTTTGCACCTTAGTTGCACTAAAGTCGTTGAATCCCACAAACAAGATGTCAAAGAAAAGAATGGCAATAATAACCCTAGATGTGATTTCTTAATATTCTATGCATTCAATGATATTTGGATAATCCTCTATTTTTTTTGTTGACTTCACTGCTTTTGGTGATGATTTCTATGAAAGATTAAAAAGGAATAAAATGAAAAGTTTAAAGATTGTAGAGTGCATTCATTGCTTGAGTGATACTCTAATGCTTGATGGCTTTGAAGCACATGTTTTAATAATGATATTAAGCTTTTAGTGAAAATATATTAATATGTTAAAAAAGGCAATGACAAATGCAAATATTTAAATCCTGGTTGACTATTTTGACAACGAAAAAATATAGTCATTATGAATAATAATTTGATATCTACATTAGTTCAAAGGATTAAATGTTGAATTTGAAGGTTTGGGGAGACTGTTGGACAGACCTAGAAGCATCTTAGGTCAAATTTTATATTATGTCTACATCTGAGATTTTAAAGCCATGAACTTGTAGACAATTTAGTAGATCTAAACTTATTTGATCAATCAGATTGTATATGCTTCCTTGTGTCCAAGGAACCTTGCATATTGGCCAAAGGACTAATAACACTTGATAGAGAATGTCATGTGTCTACTCTTGATTCCCTTGGGCCATCGTCCATGTCACTACCAAGCCACATGTTAAATCCTAATTCCCCTAAGCAACAACTTTCAATTGTGGACTTGAGAGTACAAATACCAGTGACTCAAGGCTACTCACTAAGCTCTATTGCATAATGTTTCTTGTGTCGATCAAAAACATGGACATGAAGCAAAGTGAGCTTCAAATGAGACACCCCTCTAAAATATGATTAATAAAACTCTTGGGATTGCTAACCCTGGGCTCGATGGACTTCAAATTAATATTTTAGACTTAAAACATTTACACAACTTGATTATATAGGGTAGCTTAGGTTCACAAGAAACAAGACAAGTTAATACCAAATACAAAAATCCTTCTAGATTTCAATTATTAAAAGTATGTTTCAAGTTTGGAAGGTTTAGATGTTTGCGAACCTAGACTTCACATTATTGAAGTTTATCGAGCTTTTTTCGTCTAGTGATGTCTTGCAAGTTCTTCGATAGAATCAAACTCCTATATATATCATGGCTCACAAGCAATCTCAAGTTTGTGGTGGCAAGTTTGTTGCACGTCTAGAGGTGCCCATGGGCCTAGAATTTTATTTCCAAGGAGCTTGGTGAGAAGTATCACGACAGGTTCGGAGCTCAAGCCTTAAGGTCAAAAGAAGTTAACATTAGGCATGTGGTGGTCGAGATCAAATTTCATCATTCCTTTAGAACAATTTTGTGCCTTGTCTATAGTGCGTTACATTTAAAAAAAATATTTTTCTTTAGATTTATGTAGTTGCTATTTAGACTACACTAAATGAAAGTACCTATGGGAGAGCCTGTTACAAACAGAGTATTTATTACCCACATTAGAACAGGATAGCCCATGCAAGCAAAACCACAATAACTTATTAGAGCATTGTCAAAATCTTCTGGACCATGGTTTTTAAAATAGTTTGCATCAACCACAGATAAAATTAAAAGCCTCTCAAGATCTTTGGATAAGAGAGCTTTCTGAAAAGGCAGCAACAAACAGAAACTTCAAAACAAGTGCCACCAAAAAACTTGGTTAAAAGACACAGGTTTTTAATAAGAACATTGTCATTTCCCCTAAGCAAATGAAGCTCCTTGAATTAAAAAAAAAACCCAAATCTGGAATCTTTTTATATAACCGAGAACAAGAACACTAAATCTTGGTCGCCCAAAAGCGTTAGTTCCCTTAAACTGGAAAGCAAACACATTAGTAATAGTATTGATTACAGTGAAGTTGAAAACTTAGGACAGGGGCATATTTGCTTGGATGGATAGATGGATGGATCCTTTTATAGTCTACGATATCGGTCGGCCTGTTTTTGGGTCTACAAGTGGCTTATAACATATGAGACTACCTCAAACTCCACTATGCAGGAGGCACCTAACTGTGCTTCAAATATGAGGGATACATACCCTACCGCTGCAGGATTTGAACTTGCGACCTCTCTTTACATTTCAAAATGAACCGTAAACCCCTGCATCATTACTGTTCCAATAAAAAAATTCAATTAACAGTTCATACGACATTAGAGCCCAAATGTTTACACAAAAAGAAAGAAAACACAGAAACGACATCTTTTTTCCTTCCTTCTGGAGCTCGGAGGCTCGCAGATAGAGCTCCCCTCTGACAGCATATGCAACCTTCTTCACATTCTCATTAATATTTTCATAATCCAAAGGTTTCCGAGCCATTCTTTAAACTGCTGAACAAGAGATCAAAGAAACAACTTCCACAATCACCAGCTTAACAGACTGACCTGACCTGCCCTAAAAATGCATCAAATTTAAATAATCTCAACAATCCAAGGCAAAACAAGGTCATGGAGAACCTAGATATCTACTGAAACCTAAATTTGCTAAAAAAAAAAATGCAGAGCATCTTCAAGTACCGTCTTATGATAAAATTAATCTGTTAACCGCTTACAGAGAGCTCGTGTGATTGAGCAGGTGGCATGAAATTTTCATGGTATGTATCATGATTTGAATGGCAATGTGCTCATACCGTTAGCCTCCCGCTCAAAAACTATATGCATTATGAAACAGCAGAAAATATAATTAACAGGGCCTTTCAATGTAGACAATATTTTTTATTTCCAATGACCTGATCCATCACTTAAACATAGCTGTTTGCAATATAATGGAGAAAGAAGAATGATCAGTGGTATAACTAATGCAGCCATGCAGGATGAACCTGCTTAGAAGTTGACAGATGTGCACACCCTGTTCCTAAATGCCGGCCATGTGCTCTGCTTACAAAAAGATTGAAAACATTAGAGAGCGGTGTGATATTGATTGAGTTTGTTCTATTTTTTATTACACCATTTTATTTACTAATTACTAATTATAAATTGTTCTCCCAATGGGGAAAAAAATGAAGCAGCCAATCAAAAATTGGGCTCAATCATTTTCCTGGCAAAAAAAATTGCCCTTTAGGCTCAATCATTTTCCTAACAAAAAATTGCCAGGAAAATTAAAACCTTAGCATAACCAAAAAAAATTATGTTGATGCAGACCTATGTTACCAGAAACGAGAAACAGAGTATTTAGAGGTTGCGTATAAGAAACTATAAAAATAATTATATATTCCATCTTGAATTATTATTTCTAATTAAAATAAGAATAAGAATAAATAGAAATACATTTTAAGAAAACAAAACAAATTCATATTAAAAAACCCTAAGTAAATAACCCTAAATAAATAAACAGAAACGCAAAAATCAAGTAACTTAGCAAAATTTTGTGAAAGTAAAGGAATAAAACAGAAACCCAAAAAACACAAGGCAAGGCAAAGCACCATTTATATTTAAATTTTTAAGAAGTTTTTAAAAATAAAATATGGAAAATGCAAAAATCAGAAGTAACGGAGAGAAACGCAATAGCAACCTTAGAAACGGAACGGAGAGAAACGCAATAGCAACCTTAGAAACGGCCGCTTGCAACGGAAACGCCGTTTCGCCGTTTGGCAACGGAAACGGAACCCTACCGTTGCGTTTCTGGTAACATAGATGCAGACAAATACCTTCCAACGAAAACAATAGTATCCCTTTCAACAAAAATACAAGGATCCTGAAGATCTAATTCAAAAACTAATGCAAGCTAAGCAATCTACCATAAAAGGAATCGAACAAGCGCAAATAGAACTAGAGTAATGGTAATAGTTATCACATTTTGTATACCCTCTGTAGGGTGTACCAAGGGGATTTGTTAAATTTACTCTGACTCCGACAGCAGGATATTTTACAGTGATGCCCATTAATATACCATATTTCCATTAAAATCACAGTAGTAAAAAACATTTCTGCAACAAAATGTAAAGATGGACAAAGTCATGATAACAGCCATCACATTTTAGTATTAGTTTTGTGTGGGGGCCGCGCGAACGCGAGCCCCCTCTGTCACAAATTATGACGTGCACTCTCCACAATGGGAGATGCTAGACAGAGCCCCCTTCCTTGTGCAATGAAGGTGCTCTCTCTAGGCCATCGGCCTTCCTGATCACCGATTGACCCCGCCCAGGTAAGTATGCTTCTCTCTTACCCCTCTCCTTCCTCTTCTACTCCCTCTTCTCCCTTCTTTTGTTCTTCCCACGCATGTGGGATCAATAACACCCTCGCTGCCTGCCTCTTCTCCCTTCTTTTCTTCTTCTCACGCGTGTTTTGGTTTCTGCCGTCCCATAGGCTGTCTGGCCTCGTGGACATTATTAAAGGCCTTCATTCATTCATTCAATACCAACACTCTTCACCAAACCATTTACTCCACCGGGCAGCGTAGCAGTACCAGTGCTATCTCTATGTACCCGTCCACTGTACGCTAACGTTCTTTATCACCCACAAGGGAGACATCAACAATTTCAAATGATGGGGAAAGCTGTTTTAGTGATAGGTATAAGCCTGGTCAGTTTTTCCTTAATCTTTGTTGCAACAACCTTTCTGCTAACATGGTTGTGTAGCTCTCATCACAACACCAGTACGGTGCACGATAAGGCCCGAAAGAGCCGCAATTTAAAAGCTTTTGGTTACAAAGAGATCCAGACTGCTACAGGAGGTTTCAGACTGGAATTAGGAAGGCGGGCCTTTTGAAAAGTTTACAGAGACGATTTACCTGATGGAAGGGCGATTGCTGTGAAGTACGTCTAGTTATAAAAAAGTGCACTTGATAATTACTTGATATGAAACAATCCATCTGAATGGTGTTAGGCACAAAGTGACCAGATCAGTGCATCTGTTTCCCATCACATATATTTGAATTACTTAACTTTATTCAGCGCAGTAAAGAACAGGGGAAAAATTAACTTCAAAATGGTTTGAACATCAGATGTTGTTACTGGCAAAAAAGTGCAGAGGCCATTCTAGTGAAGAATGTAAAATGGTCTACCATTAAATCCTGTGTGTATGCTTTCTCAAGGGCTTCAATTTTTTAAGATGGTTAGCAACGTTTTCTGTTCTCATAGAGTTATTGTATTAGGGTTTTCGCCCTTACAATTACTTTCTTAGTCAGTTTATCAATATTTGACTAAAGGGTAAATCTTAGTACTCAAGCAAGCAACCACCAACTAATTCTCATAATCAGCTGCCATTTTCCCATATAATCAGACTAAATTTACATGTCTATGCTTGTAACTCTGGAGACTTTTCCTGTTCTCTTGTTCCCAGTTGCCAGATGCATAGAAATACAATGTAAAGAGAAGTATATCGATGCCCAAAAAAAAGAAAACGAGGAATGTAAGGCTAGCAGAATCGTGGACCAAGTTGAAGAGATTCAAAAACTTATAAGGCTGATATAGAAGTTCAATTTTGCTAACTAATGGTGAAATCCAAACTAAAACAGAGATGCCCTGCAAATTGTTATAATTTTATATTGAATTAAACAGGCGTGCTGGCTGTATAAACCTTTCCCAAACATTGTCTGATGCTAATTATACTAAATTATGGTAAATTGTGTTGTATACCAAAAGTTGTCAATAATCTTCATTAAGATTATCAAACCAACTAAAATTTAAAAAATTATTCTGAGATTAATTTATAGCAGACATATGATGCTAACTATACTAAATTATTGTAAATTATGTTATATGCCAAAGCTTGTCAGTAATCTTCATTTAATTATTAAACCAACTCAATTAGGAAATTGTTTGGACATTATTATATTGCCCTCACATGATCATTGCAATTCATCCGTAGTTTTAGTTGGGCTTTCTGCATAAAATGACCATCAATGCCATTGATGAGGGACATATTGAATATCCAAAGTGGGTTTCCCTTGGAAGGACAGTCTGGCTATCCTGGGGTAAGATTCCATATTGCTAAAATGCTATTCATTTTGCACCATTGCTATTCATTTTGCACCATCATTATTAATGACCATATTGCTGAAGAGTTCTATTGGCTTACCTCGGAATGACCATATTGCTGAAGACTTCTATTGGCTTACCTCTGAAATTTGCAAGAGTCTAGCTATTTGTGAGATATTGTATAAAACTCTAAGCAAGCTCTCTTATCTCTATTGAAAATATAAGGTTACATGAATACAAATTAAGAAAGACAGGACCTGATGTATTTATGATTCCTGTGCCAACGGACTAAACACTGATATATGAGCAGTTAGCTGCTCACAGACTGTACACATATGAGCAGTTAGTGATTGGTATAAGCCTGGTCGCAACGTTTCTGCTATCAGCGTAATTATAATTTGTAATTTGAATTAACTAGAGTAATAATTGAATTAAGTAGAGTAATAATCACAAAACAAGCTCAAATAAATTAAATTATATCAGTATTTGAATTGGATTGGGTGGGGTGCGCCAGGCTTCCGCTGTAGTGCAATACAGAAGCGACGCTTAAGGGCCCATGATAGCAAGCTACCATTTTGGTCCCTTCCCCTCAAGACATTAATTTAATATCGTGTGATTCATTGAATCACGTATCAGATATTAAACTGATAAGAACAGATACTACACTTGATCTTAGCCAAAAGGCCGAGAAAGGTATGAATTTCATCTTCCCTCCACCCTCCTTTTCTCTCTGCCCTCTCTTCCCTTCACTCTGCCCTGCCTACATGTGGGATAAATATGTCTTTCTCCTCCCTTTCACAATGTTAATCTTATTACCTCCTACTCTCCTCTTTCTACCTGCTTCAAATCATTCCTTTTCTCCATTTCAAGAATGTTTACCATTTCTTTCAGACAAACCGAATTATTTGACCTGCAATATACTAGCAATACAAATTGTGCAAGTCTGGTTATTAAAAAGCGCACTTGTTAACTACCTGCTGTGAAAACAATCCACCGGAATGGTATTAGGCACAAAATGATCAGATCAGTGCATCTGTTTCCCATCACATATATTTTAGTTACTTAACTTTACTCGGCGCAGTAAATAACAGGGAAAAGATTACCTTCAAAATGGTTTGAACATCAGATGTTGTTACTGGCAAAAAAGTGCAGAGGCCTTTTTAGTGAAGAATGTAAAATGGTCTACCATAACTCCTATGTGTTGATTTTGGTAGCTAGGTCGGATCCCTCCTAGAGACCGACCTAGTCATAAAATGCTGAATGGCCTATCGGCCTTAGCATTTTGAAAATTTCAGTGGTATTATCTGATTTAAGGCAGGCCCTATTTGGGCGAATTCATTATGTGTATCTTGTAATTGCAAATAGGTCAAGACCTATTTCAATGTAACTTGTATGTAATTATTTGAATTATTATAACTTGGCGCCAAACTGTATAAGGCCGACCAAGGTTATTGTTTGTGCGATCTCCTATAAATGTAAAGTGACTTGTAGTCACAATTCATAGTAAGACACACCGATTTCTGCTCTAAGAAAACTATCCATCAGCGATCTACTTCAAGTCTAGCAATATTCATCTGCAATTAGTAAGTTGTTTTGACGATAGTTGAACCGTTCGATAGGTTCAACGGGTTCAACGGGTTCAAAGGTTCAAATGGTTCAACGGTTCAACGGGTTCCAAAGGTTCAACGGGTTCCAAAGGTTCAAAGGGTTCGACGGTTCAACGGGTTCCAAAGGTTCAAAGGATTCAACGGTTCAAGGAGTTCAATGGTTCAACCCCCGCTTTCATCTGCAATCAATAGCGAATCTGCTACTTGGTGAAGCGAATCTGATCTTGCATGGGCGAAGTTGTTTCAGGATTATCCAGGGCTGCTGAACCTATGTGCTTACTGTGCAATCACCTCATGTGCAAGCGAACTTCATTCTGAACATTATAATCAGTTCAGTTCAGAACTGAAGTTCAGATAAGTTGTATTCTTGGTGCCTATGATTTTGTGCCCTAGCTAGGCAAAGTTGTAATCTGCCTCTGCCATTAATCTAATCGGATCTGAGATTTTTTTGCTGGGTTTTTCACCTCTAAGAGAGAGGTTTTCCCAAGGTATCTTTGTGTTATGTGTGCATTTGTGTTTTCTTGTTTCTTACTGTCAATCTGATTGCTAAATTTAACACTATGGGCATGCTTTCTTAAGGGCTTCAATTTATTAAGATGGTTAGCAATGTTTTCTATTCTCATAGAGTTATTGTATTAAGCCTTTCACCCTTACAATTAATTGCCTAGCCAATTTATCAATATTTAATCATAGGGTAAATCTTAGTATTCAAGCAACCACCAACTAAATCTCTTAATCAATTGCCATTTTTCTTTGCAATCATATTAAATATGTCTGCAATTTAGTATGCTTCTGGATTTAGCAGTGTAATACTGTCTCTTATTACATGTCTGTGCTTGTAATTCTGAAGACTTTTCACCTTGCTTTTATTCCCAATTGCCAGATGCATAGAAATAAAATGTGAAGAGAAGTATATCGATGCCTCCAAGAGTCCAAACAAGAAAATGAGGAATGTAAGACTAGCAAAATCGTGGATCAAGTTGAGGAGATTCAAAGACTAATAAAGCTGAAACAGAAGTTCAATTTTGCTAATTAATGGTAAAATCTAAACTAATACAGACATAAACTGCAAAATTGTTATAATTTCATATTGAATTAAACCTGGATTACAATTATAAAGGCAATGTTTTTCATTTTTCTCCCTGAAAAGCAATGTTTTTCATGTCGCAAAAAGTAAGGTCTATTGAAGGGGCTGAGCCTAATTTGTGGGAATGATGGTGTATTACACCAGCTACTAAGGTTCAAATCTCTGGAGGTGTGATTAGTGTTGGAAATGAAGCCCAACCGTCACTGCCCTTTTGTCTTCCTCTTCCCATGTCTCTTTAGTTGCTTGAAGAGTCTATATAATTTCCTTCTCATTCTCTTTTTGGTAGAGAGATGAAGACGATTGTAATTGGATTTATTAATGGAATAGTGTGTCCTGCTTTCCTTAGTGGATGTAGCCATCTTGATGGTGAACCACGTTAAATCCGTGTCTCTAGTTTTATCTGTGTCTTTGATTCTTAATATGTTTTAGTTTTGTGTTTCACTGCAATTTATCTTTAACAATTGGTATCAGAGCCATGGTGCTCGGTCATTTGGAATGAGAGGTTTGAGTTTGAGTGAGAGCAATGCCGACTGATGAAGGAAGTCCTAGGAAATCACAAAGGAGGCTAAAATTCAGCGAGAGAGATGTTGGTTGCTGGTATTGTGGCAAGCAAGGCCACATCAAGAAGAATTGTCAGTTTTTGAAGAAGGCTGAAATTCAATCAAAAGAAGATGAAATGAATCCGGTACGTGAAGAGGATGCCGGTGCTACAATTAGTGTTCTTGTTTCAGCTTCGGAAGAAATACCACCAAATGTTTGGGTGCTCGGTTCGGGAGCATCGTTTCACGCCACTCCGTGCAAGGAGTACTTCAAAAATCTGCAAAGCGGTGACTTTGGTAAGGTTCTTCTTGGCAATAACGAATCTTGTGATGTTACTGGCAAAAGGGATGTTTTGTTAAAATTAAAAAATGGAAATAGTTGGCTGTTGCAAAATGTCAGATATGTCCCTTAGCTTAAACAAAATTTAATTTCAGCTAGACAGTTGTTTTCACAAGGATGTAAAGTCGATTTTGAATTGAATAGATGGAAAGTCACTAAAGGAGCCTTGGTAATTGCTCAAGGCAGCAAAGTAGGCACCCTATACAGCGTACAAACTCTTGCTTTATGTGAAATGGCTAGGTTAGATGATGTTGATTCCGTCATTGATGAATTTCTTAACCTATTGGAATCTGATCAAATATTTGTGCAAGAAAGTGCAAGTGTCTTTGCAGAAAATACAGAAATTAAAAGGACAGAAGCTATGGAATGGGAGCCTTATGAAAACTTTAAATCTTGTGAAAAAAGTTGTGACAACCTACGAAAATTTGGAAGGAAGCCCAAGCACTCTTATAAGGGTAGAGACGGTGGAGAAAGAGACCGCTATAGTCGCCCTCACAAGTGGCGAAAAATAGAGGATGATGGTGATAATACTAAGGCCAGAGATAGAGGGAAGAAGAGAAAATTTCAAGAGAATAATTTCAAAACCAGGGATGATGAGGAAGAATACCGACAGGAGAAGAAGCATGCGAGTAATTCTCATTTGGAGCATAGTTATTCTCACTTGAAGCCTAGCCAGTTGCATAGTGATTCTCACTTGGACCATAGCCATTCAGATTCAGGGCATCGTCATTTGGTAGAAAATCACATGTCCAAGGATCATCGTCACATTGATCACAATATGGAGGGTATTTTCTTGCATGTACTTACTGATACCTTGGGGAGTGTGGGAGTAGTAGCCTCCACTCTTTTGATAAAATACAAAGATTGGCATGTAGCAGATCCAGCCTGCTCTATATTCATATCCATATGGGGAACAAAGGTAGAGAACGCAGTGGTGTCTGAGCGTGTTGTGGAGTCTCCGTGTGTAATTTTGACAGGATTTTCTGTTGCTACATGTCAGCCTCCTGTAGGCACACTTGTTGGACGTAAGGTTTCTGATGTTGGATGCTATGGAGAAGACTTCATTGCTCTTACAAATGGAGATGTTCATCAATGGACTCATGCTGCTGGAGTATATAATGTGCCTGCTACTCCATTGTACGAGCGTGGTCCTTGCATTCCACATGGTGATAAGTCGAAGCAAATATCCATTGGTGTTAGTTTGGTTGAGCTAGTTGAAATTCTCACCAGGATTGGTCAGCCAATGGACTGGTTACTTGGTACAGTAGTTAAGTAACCATGAGTTTCAAGGAAAGTGGGGATAGCAGTGCGGTTTGGACTTCAGTGGGAGATTGTTGGAAATGAAACCCAACTGTCACTGCCCTTTCGTCTTCCTCTTCCCATGTCTCTTTAGTTGCTTGAAGAGTCTATATAATTTCCTTCTCATTCTCTTTTTGGTAGAGAGATGAAGACGATTGTAATTGGATTTATTAATGGAATAGTGTGTCCTGCTTTCCTTGGTGGATGTAGCCATCTTGATGGTGAACCACGTTAAATCCGTGTCTCTAGTTTTATCTGTGTCTTTGATTCTTAATATGTTTTAGTTTTGTGTTTCGCTGCAATTTATCTTTAACAATTAGACCAAATTTGATCTCTAAGTGACTTTAATAGAATTGATCCCTCCACTCATGACAGCTTAACCAAAGGAGGTTTCTAATAAAAATATATACATATCAACATGTTACAGAAATACTAATATCTATGTAGCCTGATTGATTCCATTTAAAAAATAGTGACATCTTACCTAATAGTTCAATGCAGGTCAAAACAGGAGACTTAGGGACAAACATTGTCTTATCATGATGCTAACTATACTAAATTATTGTAAATTATGTTATATGCCGAAGCTTGTCAGCAATCTTCATTAAGATTATCCAACGAACTCAATTAAGGAAAAAATTTCTTACATATTAATTTATAAAATAGGTTGTCACTAGTCTTCGAACTCAATTAAGAAATTTTTTTCTTAACATATTAATTTATAGTCGTCACATGATCATAAAATGACCATTAGTGCAATTTACGAGGGACATACTGAGTTTCCAGAGTGGGTTTCCCTTGGAAGGACAGTCTATCTATCCTGATATAAGATTTCATATTACTAAAATGTTATTCATTTTGCACCATAATTATTATTATTAATGACCATTTGAATTTTCAGGTCTCTCACTATTTGTGAGACATTGTATAAAACTCTAAGCAATCACTCTATTCTCTATTGGAAAAGCGTTAAAATCAAGACAAATTAAGAAAGACAGAACCTGATATACATTGCTTGTATGTTAGTACTATTGCTAAACTTATTATTCCTATGCCAATTGACTAGAACACTGATATATGAACAACTAGCTGCTTACAGAATGTACGCATTAACATACATAACAGGCCAATACATAAAACAATATGAAGATTATATATCTATACTTAGAATATATTCAATTTTTTCAATATACAATTCCAAAACTTTGAATGCAGTATTGGGAGTTTAATCCCAAATATGGAGATTATATATCTATACTTTGAAAATAATTTGAAATATATTCAATTTCTTCACCGTAAGTTCCAAAACTTTGAACAGAGGATTGGGAGTTTAGATCCTTAATATGGAGATTAGATAATTATAATTTAAAAATAATTTGGAATATATTCAATTTCTTCATTATACAGTTCCACAGCTTTGAACAGAGCACTGGGAGTTTAGATCCCAATTTTTTTTTTTTAAAAAAAAAAAAAACTATTTGGATCTGTTTGTCATTTTCATCATACACTCAAATTCAGTAAAATCAATTCTACCATCAGAATTTTTGTCAAATCTTGCTATCATTGTTTCACAATTGTCCAAGTCTTGCCCTTCTCTCTGTTTTAGGTTTAGGAGGACTTCTTGAAGTACAGATGGTGTGATAAAACCATCACAATCTTTATCGAAAACAGAGAATGCTTCTCTTAATTCTCCTTCATGGGACACTTCCTGTAATCTTTCTTCAGATTCAGCTTCCTCCCACAGACTCTGGTAAAGTTTGCAAAAATCATTACAGCTCATATGCTCTTCTAAGCCCATCATAATCTTCATATTATCATCACAAAAGTACTGGAGCCCAAGCATTTCCAGCAGACCTAGTATGTCCTCTGCACTTACACTGCCATCTTTGTTGCTGTCCAAGGCATGAAATATTCTAACAAGGTCCCGTGTTTGGATTTTATGCTGGAAATTTTCATTCTCAGAATCGCTGCTCCTCTCATCATTCACAGAAACAAAAGGTGGGCAGGGGCCATCTGGCAGGATCTCTGAATCTTTTTCATTGCTAAAGCCACAAAACTCTGTTTTTATTATCTGGATTGCACAAACATAAATACAAGCACAGTAGAATCGCATAAGGCCACATATGGCTGAGAAGACAGTACTTTCCAAAGATATAGACATGAAAGAACCATGAAAAACTACAGAGTTTCTGATGATATCAAACACCATCTTCAGGGCCATATGAAAAGGATTGAATTGAATGAAAACTGGAAATTCTTGCAACCAAATTCACAAAAAAAAGGCTTGGGAGCTACTTCTGCTCTGCAGAAAGGTGGTTAATGCAATCTACAATTCCTTGTTATAAAGTCTTTTGATTGACTGTTTGGAGATTCCTTGAACTCGGTCGGAAACACCCAGTTGGTATCTCTGGTATAATTATTGATCGTTTATAGGAAGGTAATTTCCTTGTAAGGATGGATTAAGAAAGTGCAGGGAAGGTCACTAGAAGGATTATTACCGCCTTCCTTTTATTTGGAATTGTTTCTGGCTGTCCTTGTCAGACCTTAGGAGGACGGCCTAAATTTGACGATGCCTATCAAGCAAATTTTTCAGAACGAAGTTGTCAATCAAATATAGACTAAATATATATATAAATAATCATATAGAAATTTTGATGGACTGTTTAAAATCTTCCCTTTCAAATAATTATATATTTTACAACTAAAATGAATAAATACAGCCATACGACCATCAAATTTAGGCCCGGCGTTGAGAGAATTGTTTTTTCCTCTTTTTGACTTTTGAAGGAAAGAACCACACAGATTCAAACAGAAATAAAAACAAAATATTGAAGATGGGATCGCAAGGGCCTATATTTGATGGTTGTGTGGCCACAATTTTGGCATAAAATATAATCCAAAATTTTTAAGATTGTATGAGGATAGATTTTTGGCAACCGTCTTGAGGATAATTTTGTATAATAGAGTAACTATGAAAGATAACTATCACAAAAAAAATTTCTTCGTAAGTAGGGTTGATTATTAAATTTAGGGTCTAAATTTGTGGGTATTACTATTTTAAAATGGAGTTATGTCTTGGATTTCATGTCATGTCGCTTATTTTTAAAGTTGTATGTACTAAGTTCGGTTTGAAGAAATTGTATTGTATTAAGCTAGGCAAGACTTGAACTACCACCTTGTGGTTTACAACTCAACCATTTATTGCATATACTAAACATTTGTAAACAACTAGGTTAAAATTTTAAACTTCCTCATAGATTTTCACAAGCTTCATGTAATTTTAGAGTGTTGGGCACTTTTCCCACCAGAAAGTTAGTCTAAGTCCATGAGATCATGATGCCTTATTAAACTCCACACTTCTGCACTAGCATATCACTCAAGGTAGTTAACTTCAAAGCTCACTCGAGGCACGAAATTCGACCGGTCCATGTTGGTTTTAAGGAATGCTTAAGAACTCAAATCAAACATATAACCATACTAATGAAGAGAGAGACATAATAAGCTTAAAAGACATATTGACATAATCAAAACATCAACCATTCATTATAATCAGTCAAATTGGTCATAACATTGGTTCCATGCTCTATTCTCCACACGATTCTCCTCAGTAACAGAAGTTACAATATTTATCTAACCATTACATCAAAACTTTGTATTAGTAACAACTAAAAGTGGCAAATTCATAACTAGTCACCCCTTTCCCAAAGCCAAAAGAGAGGTATATATAGTAGTGGGGCATTGCCTCTCACTAATTATACTTGCTAACAACCCTCTTAGCTTCCCCAAGTTTGTCATTGTCATGAATGCCTAGAAAATTACTCATGATATCCTATAGTTGCACTCCATGCTTCATTTTCCTAGCACCCCCTAGATCCATGGGAACCTCTTCCTGACATTGGTAATGGTCTCCTGCATGCACTCCTACATTCACACCTCCTTTGTCTGCTTCTTGCTCAACTTTGTTATGAGTGGGTCTTTTATTGATTACTGTCTGGGTCTTATGTGCCAAGTGTAAGAAGGGTTTTCTTTGTCTCATGCCATCTATTAGGTCCTTCATTGGTTCTTTCATGCCTTTGGATTCTTCAAAACTAGTACCATGTCGTGCACTCTTGTCAAAACTTAGGTTTTTTTTGACAAAATTGGGTTACTAGCCAAAGTTGTACCTTAACCAAAATTGGGATGAACATTACCCAATACTAATTTGGTTGACTATCCTTGGTCAACTTTGCTCGGCTTTTGCAAGAAGCTTAGGAATCTCTATGCAACAATGTTTAAGAATGCCTCCCATTTCAAAATATTTGGTTGAATGATGCCATTGATTTCACCTATTCTAGCACTCAAGTCTTCTAACTTTTTCAAATCCCCTTCTAATTCAGAGGTAAGCTCCTTTAGTTCTTCAAATGTTTTCTTCGTGCTTGCACTTATCTCCTTAAGTTGTCCCTCCTCATCTAGGATTTGATTCTAAATTTCCCGGCTCTTCAGTTTTTATCTTTCATGGCAATGATAGCCTTCCCCCTATCTTCCACATCCTTCAAAATCTTTGAACGAGCTATCTTATCCTTGACAGTATTTACTATATTTTTAAGGCATGCTTTTTCTGGACGTCTTCTAGGAGGTGCATGGAAATGAAAGCTTCTTACTAAGAAAAACCCAAAAATGCTTCTTTTCTCACGGTGACCTTTTCATCATCATCGTGTATAAGGTTCATGTATGCACATCAAGTTATTCCTTGAGTCATTCCTTGGCTACCACCCACTTTACTTGTTCTTCCTCTACGTGCTCTGTCTCCTTGCTTCTGCCATCCTTCCTTTGTTTCAACATTGAATCAACCAAGACTTCAAGCTTTTACATTCCCCCTGATTGGTTGTGTACCACTCCATCTAAAACCTTAGGATCTTCTTGTATGATGTGAAAAAGGTGTACGGATTTTAAACCTATTTCCATCTTTTGGTGCTTAGAATCAATACCCCTCTCCTCAATTTCTTCCTTCTCATCTTTGAGTTACTTATTCTCCTCCCTGAGTTGTTTGTTCTCTAGCTCCAGCTATTTGATCTTTATCTTAAATAGTTCTTTTACTTTTTCTAAAATTTGTCACACAACATAATTGTTAGTGAGATTTTTCTTGGCCACCTCTACAGTTATTTTCATCAAGGCATTCTCGGCTTGAGTATTGCTTAGGCATGAAGGGTCAAGTAAATCAAGATCCTTCTAGCAAGCTATCCCATCACACAGTTGGAGAAGAAAATCCAATGGAATCTCATATGTGGCTCATCAACATAGGAATCTAATGCAAAAGATAATTCTCGGTAAGTCCTAGGTAGGGTGCTCTCTTGATCAATTAGGTCCCATAAATACAACTCCTCGATAGGGATGCCATATTGATAATGGGCATGCAAACTAAGTTTTCATAACCATATAGCTTCTTTAGGACATGTCCCCTTGGCCTATACTTGCTATCTTTCTCTCCTTCCCTTGTCTCTTCCTTGCTTAAAACAAACCTATCTTCCTTTGGAGATTGGGATTCTTCTTCCTTCTGCCTAAGGGATCCATCTCCCCCCCCCCTTCAACTTTATCTTCTTCTTCTCCTTTGTTTCCTTCAGTTTCTTCTATTTCTATCTTAGGGTTCTCCTTTGCAAGCTCCTAATCTTCTTCATCATGCTTAAGGGTCGGAATTGTGGTTTTTGGCCTCTTTCTTCTTCCTCTAAACCCTTCTAGAATCTTGTACATTCTCAATGATTTGCTCCATATCTACATCGAGACCTAATTTTGGTGGATCAAAGGTGTCATGAGTGGGCAACTGAACTACTTCTTATTCTTCTTAGCGTTTAGAGTTCTTCCTTCTCCATCCAATGCCTTCTATGATATTTCAACTAATCTTTGCACTTTCTTCCTTCTTCTTGGCCCTCTTCCTCATTTAACCCTTCTTCTTTTGATTCCTTGATAACTAAGCACACATTCCCTTCTTGTGGTCTCTTCTTTGACCATTTTTGCTTGATTGTCATTCTCACTAGAGTGCTTAAAAACCTCAATCTCATCCTCTTGCTTTCCATTCTCGTCTTTCCTCTTTGGCTTGAGGTAGTAGACTAACTTATGCACCACAATGGTTATCTATGAGTCTAACTAAGTCACATTGGATTCAAATTGCTCCAAATAGGATCTTTTTCTAGGGTAGACATATGTAGTGCAAAGTAAATGGCCATCCACATCTACATGTTCAACATCAATTTTTATCTCTTCAACAATCAAAATCTAGTTTACGATATCTACAAAATAGCTGGGTGTAAACCCATAAGACAGTTTTACCCATGGTGACATGTTACCATCCTTCAAATGATTTTTTTCCAAAGAGTAGTGTTGCATAATAGCAAATTCTTCTTGGCTTGCAACTAATCTAGGAAGGACTCTAGGGCTGTGCCACTCATTCTCAAATATTGTCTTCAAATGCTTGAACCAATTGTCTAACCTAGTCTTGTACTTGCTTGTGATGATGAATGGGCATTTGAACTCTGAAAACCTCTTTGTTGGGGACTTGTCTTCTATAGGAAAACACCATCTCACCATTTATTCTCCCTTGGGCACCCTAATCTCACAAAAGACTATAAGAAGCAAAATTGTTCCCCATATGAATTTGCCCCCAGTCTTATGCATTATCGCGACATCTTCTATGATGTTTTTGGCAATGTACTATGATTTGTTGAATTTAACCCCTTTGGTCATTTGCGCTACAATGTGTAGGAATTTCCTAATGATCTCCCCCCATTGTTCAAAACCTACCAGTTTGCAGCTTACTAATTGCATGGCTACCCTTGTTGTTGAGTCCTTAATGTTCAAAAGTAGAAACATTTGCCCTTCCTTCTTGTATTTGAGATCAATGGCAATTTTGTATATGGCCTCCTCATCCTCAAGCACCAACACCATATCTTCACAAGCACATCGCAATCTTGTTACATGGATAATGAGCATCAAAGTAAGCCTTATCATGTTCCCTACAAAATATAAATATCCTTCATGGATGCATGAGAGAAGGAATTTTACCAAATCCTGTGGCCTCCCAAAATAAAGAATTCAAAGATTTGGAGAACTCTTACGACTTCAAGCTTACACTTGACACTATTGTCGAAGATGACTCCTCCTTTAGGCATCTTTTTGTTGGTTTGTTACATGTAGTCCTTTATTAAATTTGATTCATGACCTAGCCCATGATGGTTGAACTCAGAGATCTTGCAATTAGTGATGGAAGAGGTCCATTCTTCTCCTCGTAGCACTGTGTCTAGGTACTGCATCTCTGCAAAGATGTTATCAGATGGCACATGGGTCTTTGTTGCCTTCTTAACCTTATCACTAAGTGTAATTGGCTTCTTTCCCTTCCTACACATGCTTGCTGCACTTCTTTCCTCTCCACCGCCTATTTCTTCTATGATTATCTTTCCATTGACTTCCTCCTCATTCATGATAAAAACATGTTCTTTTTGCATAGAGTCCACCATGGATATGTTTGTGTTCTTTCTCCTATGAATCCTACGTCTTTCCTCTTGTTGGTAAAGACATGGGTGGTTTATCAACCCATATCTTCTCATTTTGTTAATGGTCAAGCTTAACCCCCGCATTAGTGGTGTTTAAGCTCTTCTGTTACCTACAACTCAAAATATTTAGGTCTTGGATTTATCCCTATGTGTCATTTTTTCAATGCTTCAAGCTCGCGAGATCATTAATGGCCATCAACTCTTCTTCACTCTTGCTTTGTAGTTTTCTTCTTCATCTCAAAATGCTTTCAGTGTTCTACAAATTCTCCTTAACCATTATCTATGATCTTTCAATTCTTGGCTCACTTTACCCACTCACCTTTATTTTGAAAGCTTGCATGCTTTAACTTTCTTTTCACCATAAAAACCCATTATCACTGAATTTGCATTAACAACCTCCACTACCACCACTTTGCATTTAGAACTCCAATTATATTAATCTAAATTTAAACCTAACTCAACATAACTTGTTTTCCAACTGTAATTTTCAAACAACTAGGGGAGTTTAGTTTTTCTTTTAACATCTTAATGCAATCATCAACATCTTTAAGGTTCACTTTCAGTTCATTTACTTCTGCTTTGGACTAATCAAGATCTTCTAAAGCCAATTGAAATTGTTCTCTAAGTGAACCCATTGAAACTCCTTCCCAGATCTTCCTCAAGCTGTTAGGCTTCTTCCAAGGAACCTTGCTCTGATACCAATTGTTGAAATTAGGGCAGACAATTGAGAGGGGGAGGGAATCAGTTCTCACAAAACTTTAACACTTGCAACAACTTATCTTCTTTATCACTTATTACCAAATCAATGATATAATCATGAAAGCATAAAACAAGAGCAGAAACATAATCAACAAACATAACACCAGGATTTTTATGTGGAAACCCCGTTAACGGAAAAACCACGGTGGGGGTTAACCCACAAGAAATTATACTCTGTTAAAAGTATTACAAATGGGGAAGGCACATACCTTGAGGGCGCACTGTCCAGAGCTCACTGCTCCAAGAGAGTCACTGCCTACAGAGATTATTACAAGAAGATTATAGATTGTTTGAACTGATGAATAGCATCTGCCAATGCAGAAATTCAGTTTCGGTTAAACATAGAATACTGATCTTGCACACTTCATCCTTGTTCTACTTTGTTTCACTCTTAGGCCATAATCTGAGCTTAGATCTTTATCTTCGCACTTCTTTCTGCCTTTTTTGCACTTACTCCATCACCACTTCACACACACACCTCAAAACACTCGAATCCATCGGCTATATATATCCACATCAAGAAATTCAATCAACTGTAGTCCGCTTCAAGAAAACTTAGAACATTTGTTAAGAACTCTGCTCTGTCAGCTGAATCCATGCACAATCAACAATGTGGACCAAAAACTTGTGTTCTCAAATCATCAATCATGTCGGCCAATACCACTGATTATCACAAATTGCTTAACCAACAGCTTTTCTTCATTCAAACCAAGATCAAATGCTAGATCGGCCTGTTCTTCTTCTTACTATACTGACTAACTGGAACCCAATACTCAGATGCTTATAACTTTTGAATCCTTCATCATCGGAGGCTACATTCCTGGATTTAGATAGTCCTGACAATCCTTATTACTCCCTCAGATCCACAACACACTGTAATTTACCACCGGAGAGATCTGGACCAAGATACTGGACCCTGTCACATGCTTTGTTTCTGACTACCCAGACTTAGACAAATCTTCACTTTGACTTCTGGTATGAACAAATTATGTAATGTAGATGTGTAAGATAGACTTAGTTGCCATCAATGACAACACCTGTCATGCATAGTAGTGTCTCTTGCCAACAATCTCCCCCTTTGGCATTGATGGCAACACTTAGTGAAAAATGACTAAGTGTCGGAACAACTCCCCCTTACTATGTACACTTATGCTTTTCACTATTCTCCAGTGCTCCCCCTTTGCTGGATTCCTCATTTTTCACTACTCTTCACTCCCCCTTTGACATCAATGGAAAAGACTTTTTGGATGTAACAATTCCATAATCTCACATTCTTCCACAATGGAGTGTATATGTAATACAACTTTATAGCGAGGAGTGAATATTGCCTTGTGGTCTAGTAGTTCCAATATCTGTAATTGAGCATCAAACTCAACAAAATCCTCATACTAAAATTCACCAAAAAATTTATGTACATGGGCATATATACAAACAACCCTATGACTTATTTACATGAGTTTGAACACATCACCAAAGACATTCTTCAACAGCGCCAACTCATTGTCCCAACTCTTCTTCATGCTGTTCAAAATTGAGATGTGACCACTGAATAAGAATGCTTGAGACTCTACTTTCTACAAGTCAGTAGGATCACTTGACTTAGTAGCAGCTTGGGCTTCTATCATGGTATTGAACATTGCTTACAACTTGGGGGAAATCAGTCCCTGGAGCTCACACATCCTTGTCTCAATGTTGTCCTTTTCCTTCATCAATTTCTTTATTTCTTCAATCAAGCTGATTGTTTGACATTCTTGACTCATCACTGATACTGTCAGAGGATCAAAAGATTAGGCTTGACAATTTTTCCTTAGACTCCTTTATTTTTATTTCAATGTCCTCTATAACTTTAGGACAAGATAAACAAAATTTATATACATTCCCTCCTTCTGTAAGAGCATTTTGAATATTAACACTGGTATCCAGCACAGTTCTATCTAATGCAATCATCCCTTTCAGGGCATCAAATCTTTTATCATTGAATTCATTTTGAACCTTGAACTCTGCAGACTTTTCAAGAGATTCAAAATGAGAACTTACAAAGTTTATTAGACTTTTCAACTGGGTGGAGGGAGATGCAGATGAATCCTTCTGGAATGTTGGCATGATTTTCTCTAGAATCCTAGATGCAAGACCAAGTAGCTCATTATCTTCTATGTGAGACTTCAGAATATCTTCTCTAGCCTTGGCTTGAGCAATGGAGGCCAATTTTATCTTCTGCACCGGAGATAAGGTATCAAAATTTATTGGACCTTGTATTATGTCTTGATCTTCTTTAATTTGTTTATCTCTCTCCAAGATTTCCTTCACTACTTCTGCACTGTCTCTTGCCCAAGATGTTGATGTGTCTATTTGATCATTACTGTTACTGTCAACCGAATTGTTCTACTTGGGCTCTTCCTCAACCTTTGCAATCTCTTCTTCCTTTTCATTTTTGTCCTTTGCCTTTTCTGCTTCTTGGTCCTTAGCTTCTTATGTTTCATACTCTTTGTTTTTCAATGAATTATCTTCATCTGTTTCAATATTCATCTTTGTATCTTCTTTGCCGGATTGATTCAGAGGAGTTTGAATACCTCCTGCATCATTAGTTTTGTCTGTTATCTTTTCATCTTCTTTGTTTATTGCTTCCTCTTCTAGAATAGAGGAGTCATCTATCTCAATTTACTGCTCATCTCTCTACTACTTTTCATCATTCAAAATTGATGTGCCATCAGCAAGTTCACCTGAAATCACAAAGAACTTGTTCTTGTCCAATGCCTTCCTTAGAATTTGTTCAGTTTCTTGGACAACTTCGTCTATGTCTCCAATCATTAACTTGTTCATTCTTTTCTTGCTTCTAAATTCATTTTTGACTTCTTTAAAAAATTTATCTGCTTCTCTACTGGAGATCACCAGACATAAACTGGTTAACACATGTTCCCTCAGCTCCATATCCTTTGTTTTGGCAGCTTCTTTTCTAATTTCCAAAATGTCTCTCAAACCTTTTGGAACTTTAGACAAAATTTCTACTAGTGCATAGTTGAATACATTTAAGTATTTGATAGTAGCATCTTCCAAGAGTCTCTTGCTAGAATCATTGTAACGATCATAGAATTCAGTTATTGGTTTTAAATTACCATCAACAATGATTGTTTTGACAATGTCCTCCACAGAAAGAATTGGCTTTTCAACATTAGCTTCTGATTTTTGCCTCTTATTTGTCTTTTTGCTTTGCTTCTCCTTAGATACTTTGTCTGCTTTAGTGCCTGTGGCCTTTAGCTCTTTAAGCTCATCATTTGAATCTGTCTTTTCTTCATCCTCCTTTTCCATACTGCCATATGACCTCTTTGCCATTACTTTTGTTCTTTTTCTTTCTTCCAATTTCTCCGTTTTGACAGGTTTTGTTTGGACAGGGATAGCAGCAGAACTTCTAGTTTTTCTAGGCTGGCTGGTGGAGACTTCCGGAGCACTTCCTTGTTTCTTGTCCTGCATCTCCTTCTCAATTTTTTCTATCTTTTCTTTGTTCTACTTCACAACTTCCTTAGTTATGCCAATTCTTTTAGCATACATTTCTACTTGCTTTTGAACTTTCCTCTTGATTTCAGGTTTTCTAAGCTCAACATGCAGTTTCATACTTAGCTCCTCATAAGTCCCAAATCTTTCAACATAATTATCCTTGGGTTTGCTCAAGAGATGTTGAGCATACATATCTAAAAATTTTCCATCTACCTCATACCCCATGGGCAAGATCCAAACAGTTCTGGGTTCTACTGCTTCCATTAAGCACTGATCAGTGTCCACCATGAAACAAATTTCATTCTTGTGTTTCTCAACAACCAATTTAGGGATTCTTTCCCTAGAATGCATCATGCTTTGAAAATTCTTGAAGTAACCCCAAATTGTAGTTTTCTGTGCTTTAGAGTCGCCAATGCTATTCAAGTGCTCTCTTATTTGTATAGCAATAGGTTTATCATTTGTCCAACACATGCTTTTCTTGTCGAGCAACTCATTCATGAAATAGAAGAATAAACACAAGACTAGTGTACCATATTTGAAGGTGTTCTTTTTATCCTTCTTAACCTTATTCAAATTTTCCATCAACTGGTTCTATAGCAACTCACACAAGTCATAATTTGCATTTTCTCTCAACATCTTATAAGCTGCATAAATAGCTGTACCAGATACAGAATTCTCCCTGCTGGAATGATATATCTTGTATCCAATTACCATTGATGCAAATTTGACATCCAAATCAGTGATGTCATTTATTGTCATTGCCCTTTTGTCAAACCTTGAACTGGTAGCATCAGTTACAGTTTGATTCTTTACTGCTTTCAACATTGGCATTCCACCGGATGAGTTTAACCCTGTCACAGCCTTAATGGCATCCTTGGTGATCTTGAATGGTTTCATTAGCCATATAAACTCATCATGTATTTGGCTCAGCACATACCGGGCCCATTCATCTTCATCGAAGGATGGAAACCCTATAATCTGAATGAAATGTTTATCGTGCAGTGCCTTATACTCAAGTTTAAGACTATGAATTTCATCCCTTAGATGATTTTTGAACAAATCTACAAATCTTGAGTCCCCAAATTCATCTATGCTCGCATGAATATAGACCCTAATATCTTCAACATGCAATACACCATACAGAACACTTGAAAATGCACCTAACGGGTCGACTTCTACTGATTTGTGTGGATGTTTCTTGAATTTGGGTCGAGGCCTTTCAGTGATATCAACAACCAAATGTGTAGCCATTGCAAAAGATTACAAGTTCAAAGATTTGCAGAAAAATACCTTTTTCTTCCATGGAATTAGGGTTAGCTAATGAATTCACCGGTCGCACTTCAAATCCTTGAAATCTTAGCTTAGGTGCTCTTATGCTCACTCTCTTTGAATGTAAAGTGATCCAAATGATGAAAGGATAAACTTTTATGCTCCGTAAAACCTAATTCTCCATTGTAATAAATGCGTTGCCCTAACTTCATTCGGTTACTCTATTTCTTGATGCAGTTTCTCATGAATCGCTCCACAAATCGCCATATCCACTTCTTTTCTTCTGGAAATTCTTTCAAAAGATCTACAATAACCCAAATTATCTTCTCTCATCATGACAGATTCAGGCACCTACTTACTGGTTGGGGGAATTTGATTTTCAATGCAGCTCCCCCTAAGCCAGAGCTCCTGATTCAATTCCTAGAGGAATTATCAACACCAGATTCTGGTGCAAATCCATCACCTTCATTGTTTGCATCTTTCTTCACCCATGTTTTATTCATTTCTTTCTGGATCTCATTTACATCAATTTTACCCTTGCCTTTGTCTTGACTCTGCTTATCCGATTTTCTATTTATTGGACTTCTTTCATTATTCCTGCTTATGCAGAATCTTGCAATATGACTAGATCGATTACAATTGAAGCATACAACATTTCTTTGCCCATTTGATTGATTTCCTCTTGATCTACATTGATTAGCCATATGTCCAAATCTATTGCATGCAAAGCATTTGCCATTGAAAGAATTGTCATTTCCTCTATTGTTAGAGTTATACATTATTATACTTTTGCATTCATTAGATCTGTGACCATACCTCTTACACTTGAAGCATTGACCAGAGAAGGATGGACCACTTTGATTTATTCTGCTTCTGCACTGAGTATCTCTATGACCAAATTTATTGCAACTGAAACAATTTCCATTGAAAGATGGATACCTTTGAGCATTAGGCCGTCTTACCAGAGGTCTTCTAGGTCTGTTTCTCCCATTCATTGATTAAGAATTTCTTTGTCCAGATTTGGAGCTTTCACCTTTCTCATACCCAAGACCATGCTTATCATCAGCCTTCTTCTGACTCTCAAGCAACACTTCAAGTTTAGCTGATCTTATCTTGAACTTCTCCTTGTATTCACTTGCAACTTCTAGGTCATGTCTGAGAATAACAATTTGCCTTTCAAGTTCCTCCTCATTATATCTGCATTCTTGTAGATCAGATTTTAGGTGACCAATTGTTCTGTCCATTCTGCAACATTCTTCTGTTCTTTCCTTCAGAGTTTGATTCATGTTTTCTTCAGTCTTCTTGCTTTCCTAAATTTCTTTGGTTAGCCTCATCACCCTAGATTCCATCTCATGTTTTAGAATAGAAACTTCTTTTTGTCAGCTTCTCACATTTCTTTGTCTTTTCTTCCAAAGCCTCATTCATGTCATTTTCTTCAGTAAAATTAGCTAGCTACTAAAGTAGCTTCTTCCTCTTTTCCATACATTTTTTTAGTTTTTCTTTTAACATCTCAATGCAATCATCAACATCTTTAAGGTTCGCTTTCAGTTCATTTACTTCTGCTTTAGACTAATCAAGATCTTCTAAAGCCAATTGAAGTTGTTCTCTGAGTGAACCCATTGAAACTCCTTCCCAGATCCTCCTCAAGTTGTTAGGCTTCTTGCAAGGCACCTTGCTCTAATACCAATTGTTTAAATGAGGGCAGACAACTGAAAGGGGGGGTGAATCAGTTGTCACAAAACTTTAACACTTGCAACAACTTATCTTCTTTATCACTTAGTAACAAATTAATGATATAATCATGAAAGCATAACACAAGAGCAGAAACATAATTAACACACATAACACCAGGATTTTTACGTGGAAACCCAGTTAAGGGAAAAACCACGGTGGGGGTTAACCCACAAGAAATTATACTCAGTTGAAAGTATTGCAAATGGGGAAGGCACATGCCTTCAGGGCGCACTGCCCAGAGCTCACTGCTCCAAGAGGTTCACTGCCTACAAAGATGATTACAATAAGATTACAGATTGTTTGAATTGATGAATAGCATCCACCAATGTTGAAGTTCAGTTCTAGTTAAGCACAAAATACTGATCTTACACACTTCATCCTTATTCTACCCTGTTTCACTCTTAGGCCATAATCTAAGCTTAGATCTTTATCTTCGCACTTCTTTCTGACTTTTTCACACTTACTCCATCACCACTTCACACACACACCTCAAAACACTCGAATCCATTGGCTATATCTATCTGCATCAAGAAATTCAATCAACTATAGTCGGCTTCAAGAAAATTTAGAACATTTGTTAATAACTCTGCTCTATCGGCTGAATCCATGCACAATCAACAACGCGGACCAAAAAATTTTATTCTCAAATCATCAATCATGTTGGCCAATACCACTGATTATCGCAAATTGCTTAACCAATAGCTTTTCTTCATCTGGACCAAGATCAAATGCTAGATCAACCTGTTCTTCTTCTAACTGTACTGACTAACTGGAACCCAATTCTCAGATGCTTATAACTTTTGAATCCTTCATCACCTAAGGCTACATTCCTAGATTTAGATAGTCCTGACAATCCTTATTACTCCCTTAGATCCGTAGCACACTGTGATTTACCACCGGAGAGATCCGGACCAAGATACTGGACCCTGTCACATGCTCTATTTTTGACTACCTGGACTTAGACAAATCTTCACTAAATGACTTCCGGTATGAACAAATTATGTAATGCGGATGTGTAAGATAGACTTAGTTGCCATCAATGACAACACCTGTCATGCATAGCAGTGTCTCTTGCCAACAAGGTAGTCATAATGTAACTTTTTGGCATCATCACCCTCTTCTTTGCTTGGCATGGTTCTAAGTGCAACCCTATGTAAGTTCTAACCTTTTCTCCCTTCATGTTTTCCTTCCTACATTATTGGGTCATGCACTTCCCTTAGCGTGGCCTATTCCACTGCTTTCCTCACATGCTTCCTTGTCCCATTGATTTTGCATATGCCTTGTGTATGGGCCCTATGTTCTTTAGTGCTCAATTTTGGTGTGAGTTCTTATACATCGCATAATCTTATTTGTAGACTCCTCTCCTACCTATACTAAATCTGGCATTTGCTCCTCCAACATATAAAGAAAAAAATATAAATGTTTAATTTTAACAAGAAAAGAAAACTTTTTAGGAAAGTAAGATACATGAGTCAAAGAAGAAACTCTTGTTTGTAGAATTTTTTGTTTAACAGAACCATTACAAAGGCATGCACATGGATATAGAAAAACATTCATAGAACCAAATCTTAACCTTCTACACAAAAATTTCTTAGGTTAACTCTAAATTGAAGCGATGTGGTATATTGGTGCCATTAACCCTAGGACTTAAGCATATGGTGTAAAGTGGTCGATAGTACCCCTTCACTCAATTCGCCTGGCTAGAATTATGTGACAACATAAATATCCCTGTGGTTATCTGAATTCAACACAAAGGTCTACCTAAACAACTCCAACATTACCCAAACAAAATACCCTAATTAGTACAATGGCACTTGCCTTCTTCATTTGTTTACAAACTATAACTAAAGATCATATAATTTCAAATGACTCTCATTGAACTGCCCGGGGAGAAAATATCCTTTCAATGTTTTGAGCTTATAGGTGCCTGATGGTAAAATGTCATGGACCACATATGGTCCCAACTGGTTTGTTTGAAGTTTACCCAAATGGTGGGTGTATTTAGGGTCATATAACAACACTAAGGCATCAATTTAGAAGACTATGTTCTTAATGTGGAAATCATGCTACACCTTTTATCATGCTTTCTTGACATTTTGGCTCTAGCATGTGATGGCATGTCACTCATCAAGTTTTAGCAAAGCATCAAGTCTGGTGGTGAGAGATTCCTCATCATCTAGACATCCAACTTGTGCTATGCATAAGGATGGGATCATAAACTTGACTGGTCGGACATCGTTTGCACTGAACACAAGTTGGAATGGTGTAGCTTTGTTGAGGCACTTGTACATGGTCTGATATGCTCATGTAGGACCATTGAAACCTTATCATCCCAATTGTGCTTGGCTATAACATAGATCTTTTTCAAGATGTGACTAAAGATTTTGTTGAAGGCCTCCACTATGCCATTGCCTTAAGAGTGATATGAGGTTGTTTTATGGTGGGAAACCATAAACTCAGACAATAAGATGCACATAGTCTCATTCAGAAAATGGGTGCCTCTGCCCACTTGTCAAACTTCGTGGGCATCCATACTAACTAAGAATATTTCCCCATAGAAAACTTGTGACCATGGTAGTAGCACAATCTCATGTGGGTGGAAGTTCAACCCAACAAGTTAAGTAGTATGTGGTAGTGATGGTATACCATGCACGTATTCTTCATGTTGTAGGAGAAATAGGCCCTACAAAATCAATCGCCAATTTCTCAAAAGTTTCCTAAGACATGATGAGGTGTAATGGCATTTCATCTCATTTATTTGGCTTTCCCATGCACTAGCAATGGTTGCACTACTAGCATACACCTTTGCATCCTTAAAAATTATGGGCCACCAAAATTTAGCTAATAATAGCTTATGCATTGTCACCTCCCCAGTGTAACGGTCTTCAACAATACTGCCATGTGTTTCTTGTATAATAGCTTGTCGTTCATGCTCCAATACACAACATCGCAAAATCTCATCCCAACAAAGTTTGTAAAGGTCACCTTGAATGAGCTGGTATAGGGTAGCATGGACTGCAAGTTGTTTTCTCTTGTCTCATTTCATTTTTACCGACGCGTGTCTAGATGACAAAAAGAGGGCTATGTTTGCCAATGCATCAGGCACTTGTTGATTCCAAAATAAATGTACATCAGGCATTCTTTCATCCATGTCGTATGCTTCATCGCTCATGGTTATGTGTGACAGATCATCATGTCTTAAATTATTCTTCGTAAGTTTGATAATGATCAAGAATTTGAATTATTGAAACAAAACCACCCATCAACATATCCTTTCATGAAGTATAGCTTTGTTAACCAAATATTTTAATGCCATGTGATCTATGAAGAAGACGAAAGGAGTGGCCAATAGATATTGGCATAACTTCTAGAGTGTGTAGACCATGGAGTGTCGTTCAATTTACTATTGGAACACTCCCCTAAGGTCAATTTACTATTGGAAAAGTAGATAGGGTAATATATTGAATCATTTCCTAGTTGGGCAAATACTGCGCCAATGGTAATTTTTGATGCATCAACATGAACATGGAATGGTGTTGTGTAATTTGGAAACTACAATAATACAGTGCAAGCCAACGTCTCCTTTAGCATCTCAAAAGCTTGTTGTTAAGATGATGTCCACTTGAATAAGCCTTGTTTCTTCAACAGTGCTTCCAATGGAGAAACGATCTTGGCATATCCCTTGATGATTTTTTTGTAGTACCCCATACGTCCAAGGAATGCATGCACCTCCTTCTAGGTTTGTGGAAATTCAAGATGAACAATTACTATACAATATTGGCTGGGTCTACTAGAGGTCATCATAGCAGCTCATGTGTCCTAACAACAACCCAAAAGGAGTTGCGAACACACACTTCTTTAAGTTCAAGGAAATCTGAAGTTGTCATCATCTTCAAACATTAGGTAAAAAGAATCACAATGATCTTTAACCAACCCAAACACTATCCAGCCATCTAGATAGACTTGAAGGGATTTAAGAATGAAGTCTTTAAAAGTAATGACCACGATACATGAGAAGATAGTCAATGTGTTCTTTATCCCAAATGGAATTACAATGTAAGCAAAGGAACCCCACTCTATTGTTTAAGTTATTTTTGGCCTATCTTCTTCTATGATATGCACCTAATGGTATCCTAAAAATCCATTAGTGGAAGTGTAGATTTCTTGTCCTATGACCCCTTCAAGAATTTCTTTAGTAAAGGGTGTACAAAACATATCAACTACACACACTAAGTTGAGCTACCAAAAGTCCACACAAATCTGGATACACCCATGCTTCTTGGTGCTGATAAACGTGGTACTTGTAAAGGGGTAAAATTTGGATATTGATTTTTTGGTAGTTTTGTATATGTGTATCCTCCTTTCACCCTTTCATTCAAGGACCTAGGGTCGAGTTGCAATATACTATCCTACCCTAGGTCACTATGAGATGTAGGGAAACTTGGATTTTTATGATTTGATTGACAATTATCTTCTCTTATACTCAATTATACATCAAAACCCTAATTATGTAAATACAACAGCAAATAGATGAATATCAGAAAATACTGCTACAGAATGATGTAAAATGACAAATAACTATGCACCTATTTTCAGGGTTCAGAAGTGGAATAGTCGGGGACTAAAGAGTGAGCGCCCAAGCCCAAAGCCCTGCTTTTTGTCAGGATTTGCAAACAAGATCTGCAACTTGTTCCTATTGTACTAAAGGTTTTCCCATCACAGAACTTTGAGGACTAATGAGTAGGTGCCCTAGTCCAGGGAGCTATTTTCTTCTCTAATCTGCAAATCTGACACTCTGTTCAATCCTCCTGCAACTGCACTTTTTCTATAGCTTCAACCTGTAACCTACAATCATGAAAACTTTGGGAGGGGGTTGTGGTGTTTAGAGGCTTACCTCAATCAAGCCCCGGAGAGACATTCAAGTCTTTTGAACACTGTTGTCAGATAGAGAGTGCATGCCCTTGGGAGGCAGAGGCAAAAACCAAATGATAAATGCTCAAAAACACAAATGATATCACCTTGTAGTGAAGATCTCATGGGAGGAAGAAGATCTTCATGCCATGAGGAGATGGCTGCTCAAATCTGCAAATACAAACACATAAACAACACAAATCTGCTCTTGCCACACAATGAAAGCCTTGAATCACCTTTAGAATGCTTGAGAATCCAAATGTCCATCTAGTTTACAAATGAATACCTAAACATGCTTTTATATGCAACTATAAACACTCTCACCAAGAATTTTGTAATTCAAACTTACTGTGTCGACATAGGACCCAAATAACAGTCACAAGCCGACACCCAAAAATTGGGACTGACCCAAAATAGGGTAGGACTAGGGCGCGGGCGCCCAAGTCCTCCCCCCTATTTTGGGTAGGGTCTATCTCAAGGGGTCTCCCTAGGTCCCATTTGCCAAGACACTTAGGGGTTATCTCAACGGGATGTTGAAATATAACGCAAGATGTCCTAAATGTAGGTAAAAGACCCGAGAGCTAAACCTTATGAGGGAAAAGCCCCCAAGGGACATTTTTCGATGTTACATTTAGCCCCCACTTTAATGTATGTATAAACACGAGGCCAATACATGCATTAAAGTATGGTCAACAAACACAGCAAACACGCCAAGCACAGAGAAGACACGCCAGACACATTGAAGACAATGACAGGCACGCAAAACACGGAGAATACATTGAATGCATAGAAGACACATTAATGCATGGAAGACAAGAATGATTTCTTTTCTTTTCTTTTTCTCATATATATATGAAATGCAGATGCAAGTACAAGAAAGTAAACACACCTCCCATAATACAAGATGCACTCATCACACATGTCTTTAAACTGCATATATGGGGCAACACACACGCAAGACACACCAAACCTCCCATAATGCAGGATGCACTCATCGCACAGATCTTTAGACTGCATATGGGGCAACATACACGCCAAACAAAGCAAGCACTCCAAACACACACTTTGAAGACATGGAGAAAACACGGCAAACAAGCGATGGAGTGTTCCCATTTCTAGGTTCATCACCATCTTAGGCACATTACAGGCACACACTGACGATTGCACTTCACCACAACAATTGCCGAAGACATGCTTAAGGGTTGAGATAGTCATAGAACCACTCCCCACCTCCATAGAGGACTTTTTAAAAATGATAGGATGATGCAATTTGCTCCGAGAAATACACCACCCCCACCTCCGCAGAGGGCTTAAAATAAAAAGGATATACATGATATCCCACCTCTGCAGAGAGCTTAAATGATTGATTGATTGATTGCAAACAAACTCAGAGTGTAGGAAGTACTCATTGCACTAGTCTTTAAACTACACCTGAGCACAAGCACATTGCTAACATCTACAACAGACAACTTACCTTATATATTCCCCCACCTTAAGGTGGTTGATATCAGGTATCGATATCAAGCACATTAAGGTAGGAAGAAAACACACAAGGGAACATAGACTTTCACAAAGCCCATGCTCCCTGGAGGTGACATCTACTTTACGATTGTCAAATATTCCCACAAACACATCCCTGCAAGAAACATGTTAGTGTCTACATAATCATGATAAACAACAACATCAATGCATATGATTAATCACACAAAGAGCCAAGGCTATACGACGAATTCAGAGTTCGAGGATAACCATGGGGCTATATCACGAAGATCTCTGAATCGAGTATCACCAAGGCCAAATTCAAAGACAAACAAAGTGTGCAGAGCATCAATATTGTTAAGGTTTGTAAATGAGATAAAAACATCATCAAAATCACTACGCGGAAAGCATGAGTGCTTCCACTAGCCAAGCATCGGATAAGATATACAACCCCATCGTCATATTAGGAACTAAGTCCAATTTTTTATTTCTCGCTAAAGGGACGCTAGGTCCGCATCAGTATAAATATTTTTTTCGTCATCCGCCCGCTAGACAAAAACACTAGAGGAAGGGAAACAATAAATTAGGGAGGAGAAACAAGTGTCTTAGGGACAGTCACATAGGAGGGTGCCCCCAAGTCACCAACCACAACGCTATGTCTGTAAGACACAACACACAACAATTAAATTGGAGAGAGAGGCAATATAGAAGAATGATGATACAAATAGAAGAAAGTCACAATAGAGGCGGTCTCCTAGTATCCCAAACCTTACAAGAGAATCAAGGGTCATCCCAGGAGGCCTAAACAACACATAACACATCACAGGGGAAGCACATTATGAGAGAGATAAAGGGTTAGAGATACTTACTTGTAGGATCTCCCATGCTAGCGGTCATCAAGTAGATCATCATCATCCTCCAACTCCCAAATTTTAGAGGAAAGTGGGACATAAGGTACCATAGCCCAATTCTTGTCTGTCTTTAGGTTGTTCATTGTTAGGATCATCTTTGTTTGGTTCAATGTTTGGATCAATGTTTTCTTGTTGAGATGCAAGGTTTATGGAATAATCTTGTCCTCTTCTTCTTTCTCTTGCTTTTCTATTTCTTTTTGTTCTACCACTTATCTCTTGTAAGATAGGGCTTTGCTCTTTCATGTGTTTTCTCATTTTGGAAGAAGAAGCACCAGGATCAAAACTCATTTGTCTAGGTGGAATGTTTTGTTGTCGACAATTACCTCCCGATCCTTGTAAGGATGGCGGAGGAGGAACCTCAACATAGGGACCTTGTCCTTTCGGTCTATGGTTCTCTTCAAACGTGGGTTGCTTGTCTTTTGTCATTTCTTGCATAGAGGGACCGGCCATCGGATGTAATAGTTTTGCTTTGTGATTTCTATAGCTCAAGAAGTTAAAGTATGTTCGTGGTTTAGGTTTTTCTTCATATTTGTCCCAAAATTAATCTAGTGTGCAATATTTTCTTTCAACCAAAGGTTTATATTTATTGTGAGAGATGGTAATCGCATGTCCCTCAAAAGGAAATTTTAGACAATTGTGAATTGTTGAAGGGACAAATTTTATTTCCTTTAACCAAGGGTGTCGCAATTTAATGCGAAAGTGGTCAGAAACAAGGACAACATCAAACCATTCTTCTACGTATTTTTCAAATACAGTTACCAACAATGATATCTTACCCAAAGTTTTTACAAAGGTTCCCTTATGTGTTTGAATCATCATGTCCGAAGCGTCATAAGATCCTTGCATCAAGTTATGAAAATAGAGGAAATCTTCCGTGGAAACATTAGTCATGAAATTAGGCTCAATAAGGGTTCCATCCACAAGGTTTCCCATTATTTTCGTAGTGATGTAAAGAGGTCCTTCAATGTCTCCGATTGTTCTATCATGAGGTGCAAACAAAATTTTAGGTTCAGGGACCTTTCTCTTCATGTAAGGCCTAGGAGGGAACCTATTGTTGTTGTTGTGATTAGAGGCCATGTGTATATGCTCAAATTAATACAAAATCAGATTTTTAAAGCTTTCCAAAAGATATGCAAAAGACAAGTGCAAAGTTATATGCAAAAACGATCTAAGATGCTTGATTTTTGGTACTTTTTTCAATGCCAATATATGAAAGCAAAAGTGTTGTAAGGATTTTGATCAGGGGCAGAAAATTATATGTCTGATATCAGTCCAATACAGAAATAATATCCTTCACAACACACTCTTGATGCGAATCTAAGATGATGACAAGTCAAAATATAGTGAAAATACACTAAAATATGCGATTTTTTCACCAAATCTCAATGTAAAAGAGCATGACAAAGGGTGTTGTAAGGAAAATGATGATGAAAAAAAAATTGTATCAATTCTAACAGCCACCTAATGCCAAAATATCCATCACAACACACTTATAGTGCCACTCAAGATCAAACCCTAGTGAAACTATAGCAAAAATGGGCAAATTTTCACGATTTTTCAATTCCAAGACCTAGCAAAAGGGGGTGTTGTAAATAATTTTAGGAGGTGCAGAAAATAATAGAAATGATATCAGTCACCTCAATCCATAAAATTTTTCACAACACGCTTGGAGTGCAAACTAGGCCAAACCCTAGGGCAAAAATAGCAAAAATGTGCAAATTTTCACCAAATTTTCAATACAAGAGGCCAATAAAAAGGTGTTGTAAATATTTTTAGGAGGGGAAATAGATAATACCCCTGATATCAGCCAATTAGTGCAAAAAATATTCTTTACAACATGACTATAGTGCAAATTTACAGAGTCGATAAGGCCAAATCTAGTGAAAATTAATGTTTTTCAAGCCCTAGGTTGGAGATCTTGATGTAAAATGCTATATGAATGTTTTTCAAGCTGATGTATGATGAAAATTAAATGCTCTCAGATCTGAAAATGATTTCCAAGCCCTAACATGCAAAATGCAAGTGCGAATCTAGTGAAAAATCAAGAAAATGCTAGTTTTTGTTGAATTTTTCTATGCAAAAATGCAAATTTGTTCTTAAATGCAAGACTACAGCCAAATTCAAATTTGAATGAGCCTCTAAAATCAGAAGAAAAATCTGAAACAAGATTTTACCTACAAACCCTAGATTTTGGAATTACTAGGTTATATGCAAAATTCACAATTTTCAACAAAACCCTAGCAATTTTATGATGAAAATGCAATGCAAGATATTGGATTTTTGTAATTTTATATAATTTAAATCATATCTAATGTGTAAATCAAAAATTTGATGAAATTCAAATTAATTGATGCAAAATAGAAACCCTAGAATGCAATTTTTCCAATTTTTCCAATTTTTCCAATTTTTCAATTTTTTTGTAAGTTTTCCAATGCAATAAGATGAGTGATACTATGAATGAATGAAATTAATGTAAATCTGAAGCACAACACTCGCAAGGTGTAAACAAGTCCAACAACACAAGTTCATCAAAATGTAAAGGGGTAAAATTTGGATATTAAGTTTTTGCTAGTTTTGTATGTGTATCCTCCTTTCACCCTTTCATTCAAGGACCTAGGGTTGAGTTTCAATGTACTATCCTACCCTAGGTCACTATGAGATGTAGGGAAACTTGGGATTTTATAATTTGATTGACAATTATCTTCTCTTATTCTTAATTATACATCAAAACCCTAATTATGCAATACGACAGCAAACAAACGAATATTAGAAAATACTGCTACAGAAAGATGTAAAATGACAAATAACTATGCACCTATTTTTGGGGTTTGGAAGAAGAATAGTTGGGGACTAAAGAGTGGGTGCCAAAGTCCAAGGTCCTACATTTTACCAGGATCTGCAAACAAGATCTCCAACCTTTTCCTACTGTACTTAAGGTTTTCCCGTCACGAAACTTTGAGGACTAATGAGTAGGCACCCTAGTCTAGGGAACTATTTTCTTCTCTGATCTGTGAATCTAACACTATGTTCAACCCTCTTGCAACTTCACTTTGTCTGTAGCTTAAACCTATAACCTGCAATCATGAAAACTTTGGGAGGGGGTTGTGGTGTTTAGAGGCTTGCCTTAGTCAAGCCCCGGAGAGACATTCAAGTCTTCCAAACACCATTGTCAGATAGAGAGTGCGTGCCCTTCGGAGGCAAAGGTAAAAACCAAATGATAAATGCTCAAAAAACACAAATGATATCACCTTGTAGTGAAGATCTCATGGGAGGAAGAAGCTCTTCATGCCATGAGGAGATGGATGCTCAAATCTGCAAATACAAACACATAAACAACACAAATCTACTCTTTCCACACAATGAAAGCCTTGAATCACCTTGAGAATGCTTGAGAATCCAAATGTCCATCTAGTTTACAAATGAATGCCTAAACATGCTTTTATATGCAACTACAAACACTCCCACCAAGAATTTTGTAATTCAAACTTACTGTGTCGGCATAGGACCCAAATAACGGTCACAAGCTGACACTCAAAAATTGGGACTGACCCAAAGTAGGGCAGGACTAGGGCGCAAGTGCCCAAGTCCACCCCTCTATTTTGGGTAGGGTATATCACAAGGGGTCCCCCTAGGTACCATTTGCCAAGACACTTATGAGTTATCTCATCGGAATGTTGAAATATGATGCAAGATGTCCTAAATGCAGGTAAAAGACCCAGGAGCTAAACCTTATGAGGGAAAAGCCCCCAAGGGGACATTTTACGATGTTATAGTATTTATCCATTCAGACACATTGACTAGCATAATTGTTCTAGCAACCAAAATATTATCAGTTTCCTCTGACTTTGGAATGTAGATTGGGGTTCATGCAATATGGCCTTTTGTGCACGAGCTTCACACCTTCAATCAAATTTATGTGCATCACTCCTAGGATGGGTGCACACCCTTCATCTCTTTATAGGTTTGCAGGAAGGGATCTTGATATTCACAAAGCAATTCCACAACTTTCGCTACCTCCTCAGTTGACCAGTAGTCGCCAATGGTTGCAAGCTTAGGTTCTACTTCTAAACCAATATTCACCTTGATCAATTTCAAGGGCTCATGGTATGGCTCATTCTACAACTCCTTAGAAACAATCACTTTTCATGACCCAAAAGAAGTTTTGACATTAATATGGTTCTTAATTGGTCCTTCCATTTGATACACCATCTTCTCCTTCCTTTTTGTAGCTAGTTTTGCTCCATCGAGACTTGCTCATCCTCTTTGTTGGAATCATTGTTTATGTTTCTCTCATCAAAGGTTTTAGGTAGAGACATATCATTCCATTTGTATATTTTTGACATGTGCTCTTCCATTTTTGCTTTAACACCCATGATTTTGCACCTAATCCATTGAAGAGATTGATGTAGTCCTATTAAGGGAGAATAAAAGGAAAATGTGTGAACAAAGGCATACTATAGGTTCTCCCAATTGGTCATCTCCTTTTGTAGTTCATAATTGACATACCACACGCACACCCAAACCCGCAGGGAAGAGTACAAGGCATGTGTCCATAGAGACGAGGGAATCACCAATGATCTATTCATCTAAGCTACTTCACAATTCTAAATATGCTCTTCAAGTGTTGTGATTCCACTGTAGCTTAGTAGGTAGCATGCCTAATTATTCTTTTTAAACCTAATGCACATCATCTTGCACTTATATCCAAGTATTTAGAAAATAGGTCAATGGGTTTCCCACCATTGCACCATAATCCCTCTGAGAGAGTGATCCAAGGAGGCCATGCGTTCATTCTCCTAAGGAAAATACATCTCCATTTCTCATAAGAAATTTTGAATATTCTCATCCCCTTGATATTTTGGTCAGTTGGTAGTGTTCATTTTTCCCACACATCTCACATACTTTATCCTTGTCGATATTCATACCTAGGGTAATGTGTGCTTGTTAGATTGAATGGTTCCATAGTCTTGTCCAACTAACTCATAAGACCTATGCACCCAATTGTCACAAGCGACACTTGTGGTGTCAATTATTGAATGGGCATCATCCCATTGCAATACGCCATCAAAAGTAGGCTCTAACTATTCCTTGCCTTGAGTAGTGATGTTATAGATATGATTGATCTCTTCACCATTAGCTACAAATTCAACATAGGGTGGCCCATGGTCGCTATCTAAATAAATGACTACTCTTTGATTACTATTTTCAAAGCTGATATAGTGCCTCTTGATCTGTAGATTAGCATTGTTGGTGTAGAACCACAATCTACCCAGTAGGGTTGGGAAGTTGTTTTCTTCAACCAACTCTATGACCTCAAAGTACCCCTTGAAATGGACTCCCATTAGAATTATGGTGGATGTTAGTAGGGTACAGAGTATGGAGTAGAGCTGATTGGAAGCTAGTGCATCTACTATGTGGAGGCCAGAAGCTGACAAAATATGCTACAAAACACATCCCTATATGTAATAGACATAGTATATATAGATATAAGATATGATGATATAGTATAGGAGAATGTAGTAAGGATATGAGATAGATTCTTAAATGAAGATGACATAGAAATCATGAATGCAATTGGTGAGGCAGAGACTTAGACCTGCCAGAGGATGGATGTATAACCTTTGATTGTTGTTTATATATATGGAGATTTTTTGGTACTGGGTAATTCCTTGTTGTCTTATTATTATCTGTATGTGATGTTCTGTTTTGTTATTCTTTGTGTTTTTCTATCAATCTTTAGCTACTTGACTAGGGTATAAACTAACTACAAAGACTTTCCTAAGGACCAGATCTCTGGACCGGTAACCCTCACCATTTATTACCAACATTTGGTTCCATTTCTGAGACCCCAGAAGAAAGTAGTTAAAGATTGAGGGTGCAAAACATTCAAAAGAGTAGTGCAGAGTTCTGGAGAAAAGAGAAGGTGAGGTTGGCAGAGAAAATTTTCAATTCACAGAGGAATATAGGTCTCCTTAAGTTTCTACCTCTGTGAGAGTGGGCAGACACTTAAGGGGATGGTGAGTGGAAAGGAGTAGGGTCCGCATGGACCTTTCAAATGATGTGACTCTTCAAACAAGGATTACATGGGATATAAGAGGACTAATGAAACATCAAATCAAGAAAACCCATGGCGAAAGGGGAGAAGTAGAAGAAAAGAGAGATCGACGAAGACATCAGAACTAGAATGGAGATAAGCAGAGAAGAGAGATTAAAGCAAACATAGGAACAACAGGAACGCTACCATAGAAAGATGGAAAGGGCACAAGATATGGAAAAAGAAAGGATAATAGAAGTTTTGGAAGAAAAGGAGGAAGAATTCATGGAGCATGCCATGGAGGGTGCTGTCGGAAGGGGAAAAGAAGACAAGCATGTCAAGGATTATGCTGCTAAGTGTGCCACTGTGGGTGCTACTAGAGAAAGGAGGTTACAAAGAGAAGAGATAGAGTGTTTTATGGAGGATATTGTTGAGCATGCCACTATGGGTGTTGTTGAAGAAGAATGCGGGAGGGAAAAGGAAGAAAGAGGCAAATTAGGGTCTATGCCATAGACTGTTGGAAAACATGAATTAACACCAGAAATTTTGAAGATGGATGAGGAATATGTAGAGGAGATAATTTGTTGAAGCATAAAGGAGATAAGAGAAGGAGGAGAAGATGCGATGAACATTGAGAGGAGTTTTGAGGGTTTTGGAAGGTTATTTCAATCGTCATTGGATGCTGACATGATGTCATTCACAAATGGAAGAGTATCCCCTAATTTGAAGAGACACAAACCATGGACCATGAGTCACCCCTGTGCCATATAAAGTCAAGAGAATTTTAGTTGAGAAGGAAAATAATCAAGCAAACAAGGAAGTGGAGAGAATAGAAGAGATCCGGAGTAATTTTGCAGAGGTTTTAGGAGAAGAGTACTTTGATATCCAAATATAGAGAGACCAGGGAAGAGAAGGAAAGTGAGTTGATAGAAGACAACCTATACAGATGAGCAAATCGGAGGAAACCTACCACAAAGTATCAGAGACTTTGAGAAGATCCATCATGGATATTCCTATTAAGTTACCAATCTTTGAGAAAGACACTACTGAAGCAACAGAGCACAATTTTGTTTTGGAGTCTATTTGGAACTAGGAGGGAGTAGCAAGAGATGAAATCAAGTTATTTGACTTCATAGGGACTTTGCAGAATGAAGCATTGAAGTGGTATAGGAAGACATGTCCAAACAATGATAAGCAATGGGATGATATCAAGAAACTATTATTGGAGAATTTTGGAGTTCTGAATGCTCTGACAGAAGGGATAAGTAAGATGAGAGATTTGATGGAATTTTGATAAAGAATCAATAAAGGACTTTGATAGAATATTCAAGGAGATAACTAGGAAGATGGAGGAACCACTGGCTGAGAAGCAAAAGATAGAATGGTTTATTTTTGGAATAAGCCCTAAAGTAAGGTCATCCCTAGATGGAAGAATATTTGAAACATATGCAGAAGCAGTGACACTGGCCTGCCAGAAAGAGTCGCAATCTTGGTACAGAAAAGATAAGATGAAGGAAAACCTAGAATTGGAGAAGCTGAAATTAGAATTGGAGTAGTTGAAGTTGAGATAGGAGGTTTTGGTCAAGCAGGAGGAGAATACACAGAAATAAAAACCTGATATTTGGTGCTCATATAACTATACAAGAGAAGGTCACTTTAGAAATGAATGCCCTAGGATGAAAGGTGAAAGACAAGCTATCGCAATAAAATCAGACATCAAAGCAACAACAAAAAGAGTCAATTCAGTATATTGTGGATTATGCGAAGAATGGGATGTCCATGAAACACCAGACTATTCTTAATAGAACTTCTAGAGGAAAAGAGAATTTGCTGATGAAGAAGATGAAACATGGTACACAAACTTGGTGGAGAGGAACATGTCATATGTAGGAAGAAACTCACATGATCAAGGCTACAAGCAACCAAATTGGAGAAACCAGAGGAATGTCAATGCAATACAAAATTTAAACTCTAGCGGTCTGTCCTATGAGAATAGCTACAATAATGATGATAGAGAACAATTTGACGTTTGCAGAGGGGGCAGAGGCTGTGGAAGAAGTCAAAGAAGGAGGGAGGATGCAACATGTTTCAATTGTGGTAAGCTAGGAAACTTTGCTAATGAATGTTGGGCCAAAAGGAATTTACACGGTGCTATTTTGTAGCAGTACAAAGCATGATTTATTTTCTTGTGAGAGAGCACAATAGTACTTTTGGAATGTACAACCACAATCTAAGAGTGATGAGCTATAGAACCTGAATAATCAAAAAGGACCTAGGGTTATAAGAAGGGACCCAAAGGGTCAAGGAGCAAGAACTTGCTAGAAGAATAGCAGGGAGGAAACATACATATCTTCAACTGAATCCACAGAAGAAGAGTATTATCAGAGAAGCAACCCAAAACAGACCGGAAAAGATAGAATAAGAAGGAAGGAGAAAGTTACGGTATTGACAAGACAAGGAAAAAATACTAGAAGGCACTATATCACTGAGATAAAAGAGAAAGACAGTGAGGAGGAAGAAGAATTTATTCCCACTAAGAAACATGTGGAAGTTGTGAAGGAATCCAAACAAACAATAAGGAAGGAGCAAGAGAAGGAGAAGAAATACAAGCAATTTTTCACCGAAGGAGAAGTAGAAGCTCTCAAGCAATTATCCTAATTGACACAACATAAACTCATTGAGAAACTGGAGCAATTTTCTAAATATTAGAACAAGGAGCAAGGTCACAAGAGTCAACTCCAAAGGATGGGAAGAATAGAGAGAGAATGGAAGACAAAACCACTTATGATGGATGTCCATATCAATCACAGAAAAGTTTGGAATGTCATGATAGATTTGGGAGCAGATGTCAACATGATAACAAAGAAATTATGGGAGAAGTTAGGAAGACCTAAGTTGACAAAGACAACTTACAACATAATTTTGGCAGATGGATCCAATATGTAGATAAAGGGAACATGGAATCAAGTGGAAGTTAACCGAATGGGGGTTAAACAAGTCTTAGACTTCATTGTTGTATCCATGAAGGATCAAGGAGAAGATTTCAATGCACTGTTAGGGTTGAGATGGTTTGTGGATGCAAACAGTATCATAGACTCCTGAAAAGAAGAGCTATCATTTGCTAATGATAACAAGACCTCAACATTCCTTTGGGATCATCAGTGGAGGAAGCATATATAGACGTCAATCAGATTGAAGACAATGATAAGGATGCAAAGAATCTCTACATAATTACAAGGTTGGATGTAGAGGAGACAATAGATGGGGGAAAGTGGAGATAGAAGATGATCACTATAGTACATACAGTGAGGAGGTATTAGAAGCTTGGATGAGAGAAGAACCAAAAAAAAAAACAAGGAAAATGTTGGGTTACCAGAGATATTCATGATCAAGACCAACAAGGAAAACATGTACCACAATCCTCTGCATTTCATCAAAACCCACTGTAGACCACTTGTGACACATTGAGGAGAGACAAGAAGTCTACATCTTATAAATTTTAGCAAATGAAGCAAAGGAAGCAGAGGAATTGATATATCAAGATGACCGTGTTACTAGAGATATAGGCAAGACAGTCACAAGAAAAGAGGAAGAAGAAAGGGGGAAAAGATGCAAGGAAAACATTGTGGGGAGGTCATTCTAGATGTCAAGAAGTATGCATGCAAATCCCTAGAAGTGGATAAAGAAAACACATTATCGAGTGTGTCGGTAGATGTCATCTACACAGAGGATGCAAGGAAGTATATTCACAACACCTTGGTGGAGATTGATCATATGAAGTTTTTGGAACTAAGGGATACATTGTTGGGCGACATAGGGTATCTGCCTGAGTATGCAAACATACCGGTGAAGAGACTGGATGTATGGAAGGATTACCCTAATTTCACAAAGGCACACAAATGGGTAAGAATCATTCTAAGCCAACTGCATGATGAATTTATATACTTGGATAAACCCTATAGAATAAAAAAAGAGGCCATTAGGGCAGTCATAGAGTTGACTTCCATAGGACCCCTACCGGTAATGAAGGCCATAAGAACAAATCAAGTGAGGGAATTGATCAAAGAAATGATAGATGGGAGAAACATGCGTGTCAAAGATATCACAGATTCAGGAGTGAAATATGCCACCATGGGCATTGCATAAAAGGTCTACTATGCCAACTGAGAGGGCTTGGCCACAACCACTACAATTCATACTACCTACCAAATGGTGAAGGAGGGCAAGGATTTTGACCTTTGTGAGGTGATGCAACAATAGCTACTGGAGAATTTATAGAAGATGAGGGATTCAAATTACAAATTTTGGTATGGTACCTTAATTCTTTGTCTTACATTTTACTTCTTGAATGAGTTACCGAGGTTCAAGGGGAAATAATGGCATCAAAACATACCAGTAGGGTTAGAGGTGAAAAGGCACATAGCTCAATGCAAGGATACAAAATCATTCAGTGCCACATATTGGGGGTTCTTCAAAACCCTACAAGAGGAAATGAGGGCAAGAGAGAGAATTTTGTATGGAGTGGTGAAGCAATACATCAATCAGATCACATTTTTGGTAGACAAGGATTTCACATGTACATGGACGCAGTTGAGCCAAGAACAGCATGGGTACCCCAGTTGCCTTATGAAGTAACTGCAGTAGAGGCAAAAGCCTATGCACAAAACCTATTGAGCAAACCCAAGGACACACATGTGGAGATATTTGGCACCTATTCAGAAGGTGATGGAGAAACAACATAAAAAGCATGTTGAAGAACACCTAGAGAAGCACAAAGGGAAGTTGCATAAACAATGGGGAGTTCCGGATAAGGGAACTACCTCAGCTCCAAAAACCTACCACATCATCTCCGCTACCTACCAAGGAGGTTCTGCCAGTTAGGAGGTCAGAGAGGACTACATCACAGGCACCATTATCCTCTACCATATCATCTAGAGGAAGAGTAGCATCAAAAGTTTTGTCAGGAATGAATAAGAATACACAGAAGAAGGCTCCCCGATAGAAACAACAAGAAAAAAGAAATAAAACTTGGGAAATTCTGAAGGAGATTGAGTCTGAAGAAGAAAGGGATGCACAAGAATGAAAATTGAAAAGAAGGAAAAGAGCACAACAAACATCGAAGGAAGAACTAGTCAAGCAACAAGCAGAAGAACTAACACAAGAACCCTATAATATGGATGCATTGCTCAATTCTATGGAGAATGTAGGCATGTTACAAGAAACTGTTGCTTTATATGATGACTCATCTAAAGAAAATAAACAACTGATAGTTCAAGTAATGATACAATACATGAGGGATAAGGAAAAGACACTAGATGAAATAATGGAAGGATTTCTGGATAGCTTGGTAGAAGCATTTAGGGAAAGGATAAATAAGGCACTCCAATCAGAGGAGGAAATAAGACAGAATGCCATTGAGAAGCTCAGTGACACAATGTCATTGGAGAAGAAGAATGGGCTGATATACCTACAAGCCATGGAGCTGAGTAGAAAATAAAGAGTTGATAAACTCATGGGGGGAACAAGAAGGAAATGGAGAAAATTCAAAAAGAAACTGATGAGGTAACAACAAAGATATACCAATCTATCAAGGATCAAGAGCAACAATTGACACCATCACCTCCGCATAATGCTGAGATACCGATAGGAGGAGAAAATAAAATAGAGGCAAGCCAAGAGGAAAGTCAACCATAAACTTCTACACAAGGGGCACCTCCTCTAGAGAACACAAGGATGGAGGAGATAAACACATAACAGCAACAAAGGAGCCCACATACACATAATATTGAGGAGAAGAAAGAAGGAACATAGGAAAATATAGAGGAGCAAAGGGGGTCAGAACAAGTTGACAACCCAAAAGCCTCTTCATCTTCAATTGAGCCCTTCAAGGAGTTCTTGGAGAAACAAAAGCAGATAACACCCATTCTAACTCTACAATTTTTACAATTGCCGGTGGTAGAGGACCAAGTGAATCTTGCAAGAATATCCCCATTACAGAAGTTGTAGTTTGGAGATGTGTTCCATTCCTCTGCGAGAGTAGAAATTTTGAAGCAACATGTGGAAGGGAGTGAATTTCTGCAAGATGCAATAAATACATTGGCTAAGGAGATTATGGAGACACTAAGGGACACTACCTTACCCTTGTTGAAGTAGTTGAAAAAGTTGGCATAAGCATTCAAGGATTACTCTAGCCAGCTGGAAAAGAAAATCATAGAGCAATTGAATAAGAAAAGACTGGTGGAGATGACAAATAAGTGTGCCACGACACACACTCAGCTGGAAACACATATAAAGAACATTCAATAGAGCATTACAGAGGCTAACATTCTTTAACAATTTTGTTTGAAATGGCCATAGTCCACCAAAGCAATAAATGACTAGATGGATGCTCTAGAACTACAAATAACAAATGTGGTCCAGCCGAGTAAGATCCCTGTTGGGTGAATATTTTGTTATCAACTAACTGAGAACAAAATGGTTATATCAACCATAGTACAATGAGATTTAATCCCCCCTCTCAGAAAGAGGAGGCTCCCTTCTTATTGTTCACTACAATCAACAAGTACTAAAAACTAACCTGTGGATGGTTGAAAGGAAGCTAGGTGTGTGAAAAATGCTTCCTACACTAATCTAATGAGGGGGAGAGAGTGTAAATTCAAATTTATCCTAACTATTACAACAACATTAAACCATTAACATGAGATATTGCAGCAAACACATAACAGAGAAGGTGAGATAGAAGAAGAGAGACATAAGATATACGTGGATAAAACCCTTATCGGGTGAAAAAAACCTCACACTCCAAAACCTACACAATGTATTATCAAAACAAAGAATGTTTAAAAACACACTTGCAATGCAAGATCTCAGGAGTCTTCGACACTTGTATCTGGAGACAAACTGGCAGCATAATAGTACTTGTCAAACATGTAATACATCTTCTCCAAGCACCTATTTATATAGAATATACAAGGCAAAATTGGTCTTATCTTGGAATGGGCATCCAACTTGGCCTCATGGCCCAAAACCCACACCTAAAGACACTTGGTCAACATTGTAGAATGTGCCTGACACTTGTCCATAGCTCCCATCCCAAAGAGGTCACCTATTTCCAAAATGGTCTATGACAGATGCTCTTACGACTCTTACGACCGTCATAGAATCTGTCATAGCAGTTACAACTTACAACTGTAAGAGAATTTATCATACACAGGCTATAAATAGCATATTCTCTTACAACATGTCATAGTCCACCTTGGGGCACCCAAATATGCCTTTTTCAAAGATGCTTCATGGGACACGCCTTCACCTGTCTTACAAGCTTCTATTTCTGACTCTTACATGTCATAATTTCGTCATAGGAATCCATCATAACTGTTTCGGTCAAACATTCCCTTACACAACATCCAAGATACTAACACAAAAAAATGTTCCTACCACAAAGTGGGGCACCTATCTCCTCATGTGAGGACAAAATTACAAGTTGTCATCTTCCATGTAGGATGACACATCACCATGCCACATCCCACAATATGACAATATGGAATTTACAATTAATTTACAACATAGGTAATTAATAAATAAATACAATCATAAATAATGCAAGGAATTACCAAGGTTGAGACACCTTAATTCCCAACATTCTCCCACTTGTCGAACACCTTGTAAAAGCCAATAGAATAACATGATTTAATTGCTATAGGTCGAGAGGCCCATAAGCTCCGAACACCATCTAAACTTCTCTGTGCCCACTAGCTTCATTAATGCATCTGCAACATTCTTCAAAGTATCTATCTTCTCCAAATTTACCTTCCTATCATCTACCATGTCTCACACGAAGTGAAACTGAACATCAATATGCTTTGTTCTGGCATGGAAAGTTGGATTCTTCACAAGGCAAATTGCACTCTGACTGTCACAACTGATCGTGATCTGACCTGCATCAACACCAATATCTGAACACAATCTCTTAAGCTAAATGGCTTCCTTACAAGCATGAGTTGTTGCCATATACTTAGCTTCTGTCATGGACAAAGCAACCACAGGTTGTCGCTTACTCATCCAACTAATAGCACCACCAAAGAGTGTAAACACATAAGCACTGGTGGATCTCCTGCTGTTAATGTCACCTGCCCAATCTGAATCCATAAATCCATGAATATCAATAGAATGCAGAGGTCCTGTAACATTGCCATGATAGCAAATGGAATACTCAGAAGTACCCCTCAAATATCTAAACACTCGCTTAACTGTATCCCAATATACCCGTCCAGGATTATCCATAAACTGACTAAGGACTCCCACGGCTTGGGCAATGTCTAGTCTTGTACAGACCATAGCATACATCAAACTACCAATAGCACTAGCATAAGGTACTCTGCTCATGTCCTCCACCTCACTAGGAGATTTTGGACAATCCTCAATAGACAACTTTGTTCCCAGAGAAACATGAACACACAATGGTCTACAATCTGCCATGCTGAACCTATCCAACACAGTCTTCACATACTTACTCTGGCTTAACCAAAGTTTTCTGTTAGTTCTATCTCTTCTAATTTCCATTCCTAGAATGTACCTAGCTGCCCCTAAATCTTTCATTTCAAATTGTGCTGACAACTGAGATTTGAAATCATAAATCATATTCTTACCCTTCCCAATGAGCAACATATCAACATATAATGCAACAATGAGAATATGATCACCATCAAACTTATAATACACACAGTGATCTGATTTCGATCTCACATATCTAATAGACAACACAAAAGCATCAAACTTCAAGTACCATCTCTTAGGGGATTGCTTCAAACCATACAAAGACTTCTTTAATTTGCAAACCAAATTTTCTTTACCTTTCACCATGTAATGCTCTGGCTGTGACATGTAGATTTCTTCCTCCAAATCACCATGAAGGAAAGTTGTCTTCACATCCATCTGTTCTACCTCTAAGTCATAAGATGCTACAAGAGACAATAAGAATCAAATGGATGTTAGCTTTGTAATGGGAGAGAACATCTCACCATAATCTATACCCTCCACTTGTGAATACCCCTTCGCAACCAATCTGGCCTTATACTTCTCAACACTGCCATCTACACCAAATTTCTTCTTGAACACCCATTTGCATCCAACGGGTTTTCGTCCAGGAGGCAAAGGCACCAAGTCCCAAGTTTGATTCTTTTCCAAACAATCCATTTAATCCTCCATGGCCTCCTTCTAGGAACCTACATCTTTCATGTCCATAGCCTTTGATACAGTTCTAGGTTCATCACTGTTAGTAAACAAAGAAAAAGCACAACTAGAATCAAGAAATGTAAAACCAAACCTTTTAGGTTGCTTTCTTATCCATGTAGACCTCCTCAAGAGCTGAGGTTGAGGTTTAGATTCTTCATCTGAGCTTTCATAGCTGCAAGAGCTCTCCTCATCATCAGGTCCAACATTGTCTTTATGTTTAGTCTTCTCAGGGGTAGCGGGAAACTGAACAACATCCTCTTTTTTTTCTTTTTCTTTTGGCTGTAAAACAGTGGAAGAAGGTGTAAGCTCTTTGAAGATGACACTTCTTCTATACAACACTTTTTTATCCACAAGGTTCCAAAGCTTGTATCCTTTCACACCAACACCATAGCCAATGAAGATACACTTAACAGCCTTGTTCTCCAATTTTGACCACTTCTCCCTAGGCACATGTGCATATGCCTCACAACCAAAAATATGAAGATACCTTATTGAAGGCTTTCTACCAGACCACACCTCCATGGGTGTCTTTCCAACAAGAGCTGATGTAGGAGATCTATTTACAAGATAGCAAGCAGTGGCAACAGCTTCAGCCCAAAACTTTTGTTCTAGGCCAGCTCCACTAAGCATACTCCTAGCCTTCTCCATTAGTGTCCTGTTCATCCTCTCTGCAACTCCATTTTGCTGCGGGGTGTATGGAGTTGTCTTATGTCTTTCAATCCCAAGTTCCTTGCAATATTTATCAAATTCTATAGAACAGAACTCACCACCGTTGTCAGTTCTCAAACACTTAATCTTTTTACCAGTCTAATTTTCAGCAAAGGCCTTAAACTCCTTAAACTTACTATAGACTTTAGATTTGCTTTTGAGAAAATAAATCCATGTCCTTCTACTGTAGTCATCTATGAAAGATACAAAATATATAGATTTTGATAATGAAGGAACATTAACATGACCAAATACATCAGAATGAACAAGGTCCAACACACCAGAAGACTTATGAGAACTTGAATAAAACTAAACATGGTTTTGTTTTCCATATATGCAATGTTCACAAAAGTTGAACTCAAGATTACAATCATCTAACCCCTCAATGAGGTTTTTATTTTTCAGGGTACACAAACCCTTCTCACCAATGTGGCCAAATCTCTTATGCCATAACATTGTCTTTTCAACAGGAAGTTTAACTTCCAAGGTATGATTACAACCATCAGGACTAGAAACAACAGATTTCTTCACTGCTCATTTAGATGGTGGGGATGAAGTGAATGCTGCCCTCTTCCTTGAGTCAGAAGAACTATTGTATTGTGAAATGCATGCCTCCAGCTAAAACAGAGTACCTCTCCTAGTACCCTTAGCAAGCACCATAGTTCCTCTAGTCATCTTGCATCCTTCTTTTGAAAAGACAACGTGCACACCTACATCATTCAACATACTTACATAAAGCAGGTTCTATGCTAAGCCTGGGATGTGCATCATCCCAGAGATCCCCTTCACTCATCCATCAGGGAATCTAATAGAGACTCTTCCATGACCAATAATCTTTAGATGAGAGTCGTCACCTAGGTACACCTTTCCACCATCGAACTCCTCATACTTAGTAAACCAGTCTCGATGCAAGGTCATGTGGAATGATGCACCAGAGTCAATTAGCCACACATCATCAGATGCATGGGTTGCCAGTGCTACGATGAAGGCATCACCATCATCTTATGACTTGTCAGAATCTGAATCAGGAGCTTTCTTCTTCTTTTTCTTCTTCTCTTTGCATTCCTTTCAGAAATGCCTGATTTTACCATAGTTCCAACAAAGAGCCTTGGACTTTCTAGGAGATTTGGATCTACCCTTCTCAGCTTTCTTGTCTTTCTTCTTCCCTTTCTCCTTGGGTCTTTCACGAACTGCAAGAGCCTCTTTGGCTGATTCGGATGTCTTCCTCTGCATTTCTTCAAATAACAATGAGGACACTACATCTTCCATCTTGAAGGTGGTAGTGGTGCTTCCGATAGCCATTACAAGATGATCCCATGAATCTGGCAAAGAACAAAGTAGGGTCATACAATGATCCTCCTCCTCCATTTTCACACCCACATATGTCAACTGTACAATGATCATGTTGAAAGCATTCATGTGGTCCGTAACAGATCCTCCGTATTCCATCTTCAGAGCAAACAACTTATTTTTTAGGAAGAGTTTGTTCACCAAGGACTTGGCCTGATAAACATCACCCAACTTCTTCCAAAGATCCTTTGTTGTCTTCTCCTCATGGATGTTCAACAAAACAAAGTCAGCTAAACAGAGTCTAATGAGACCCTTAGCCTTCCGATCTTTGAGGTCCCAATCAGCTTGTTGCATTGCTGTGGGTTTTACACCGGATACCATTTCCCATAGGTCATGATCAACAAGTAGGTCCTCCATCTTCAATTTCCACAACTCAAAATTAGTGCCATTGAATTTCTCAACCTCTAACCTTCCAAATGTGGTTGCCATCTCCTTGCTACAATAAGATATAGAATACTCTGCACAAGACTCCCACTCAACCTAAGATTAGCTCAAAAAACCCCTACCCAATAGCTAAGACCAAAACTAGCCAGGCTCTGATACTAATTGAAAGGAAGCTAGGTGTGCGGAAAATGCTTCCTACATTAATCTAATGAGGGGAGGAGAGTGCAAATTCAAAATTATCCTAACTATTACAGCAACATTAAACTATTAACATGAGATATTGCAGTAAACACATAACAGAGAAGGTGAGACAAAAGAAGAGAGACATAAGATATACGTGGGGAAAACCCTTATCGGGTGAAAAAAACCCCACACTCCAAAACCTGCACAATGTATTATCAAAACAAAAAATGTTTACAACACACTTGCAATGCAAGCTCTCAGGAGTTTTCAACACTTGTATCTGGAGACAAACTAGCAGCATAACAGTACCTATCAAACTTATAATACACCTCCTACTCCAAGCACCTGTTTATATAGAATATACAAGGCAAAATTGGTCCTATCTTGGAATGGGCGTCCAACTTGGCCTCATGGCCCAAAACCCACACCTAAGGACACTTAGTCAACATTGTAGAATGTGTCTGACACTCATCCACATCTCCCATCCCAGAGAGGTCACCTATTTCCAAAATGGGCTATGACAGATGCTCTTACGACTCTTACGACAGTCATAGAATCTGTCATAGCAGTTACAACTTACAAATGTAAGAGAATCTGTCATACACAGGTTATAAATAGTATATTTTCTTACAACATGTCATAGTCCACCTTGGGCACCCAAATATGCCTTTTTCAAAGATGCTTCATGACACATGTCTTCACCTATCTTACAAGCTTCTATTTTTGACTCTTACATGTCATAACTTCGTCATAGGAATCTGTCATAACCGTTTCAGTCAAACATTCCCTTACACAACATCCAAGATGTTGACACATGGCAAAATGCTCCTACCACAAAGTGGGATGCCTATCTCCTCATGTGAGGACAAAATTACAAGTTGTCATCTTCCATGTAGGATGACACATCACTGTGCCACATCCCACAATATGACAATATGGAATTTACAATCAATTTACAACATAGGCAATTAATAAATAAATACAATCATAAATAATGCAAGGAATTGCCAAGGTTGAGACACCTTAATTCCCAACAATGGTGCCATATCATCTATTTCTCTTTTTTCAGAAAAGATATTTTTCTTAATCCTCACAATGTATAATAAACTTAAAAACCACTTATTGGAACAATAATAACCAATATCAAGATTGAATAAATGTAAGAATAATCAAAATGATATCAGAGTGAAATAACCAAGAAACCCACAAAAGCACAAAGTCTTTGGTTGCTTCTTTCGCTGACTTGAAGTTTGAAACGTATAGAATAAAGTGCAAACCAAAGTCTCCACCGTATGCTATCAAAGGATTAATGAACATAGGAAATAACTAGAAGCTCAAAGTCTTCTAATATCTTCAACTCATGAACATATAACATAAACTCCAAAGATAATGTTGTAGCACAAAGACTCCAAAATTAGCTTTAGATCACCTCCCAGATTATATGAACTCACACTATGATTTGACCAATTACATAAGAAAGTGCAAAGAAAAAGACATAAGAACATCTCCAATGTACCACAAGTTTATTCCAAAACAAAGTTTGAATGCCCACTTGATTTTCTTATTATTGATAAAATTATGATTTACAGCTTGAACACAAAGTCTCAAAATGCTCTTCAATTTAGTAGCGCTTCACTTCAATAACAAAAAGATAATATTTACATAAGAGGCCCTCTTTATTTATAGGGAGAGGCCGAGAGAAAAAATAGGAAATCTACAACTACATTGACTTATTCAAAATTAGAGTCCTAATTGACTTGTGACTTTGTCTCACAAATCCATGTATTCTAATTTTATAAAATGACATTGATTTTGTCAACTACAATTTACAAAGCATGAAAAATAAAGCATGAAAAAATATCTAAGTGTCCTTGGACACTTCTTCATCATCTTAATCTTTCCCCAAGAAATCTTCATATCTTTTCATAGTAGCTTAGACTTCATTACTGTCAGGCCCTAGTGTATGCTTGGAGATGATAAGCACTCGAGTGATGGAATCGGTGAGTGTGTCGGGCACACTCTTGTTCTTATTCAATATCTTTTACAACTTATTCAGTGTTGTTTGAAACTCCATCAACCTGTCAAATGAAGCCAATGAAAAGACTTTTGTTTCTACTTCTTTTTGCACCAGGTTGTTAAATTCCTGAATAATTGCATCCTCGAGGAGTGTTTGCTGATTGTCATCAATCATATGGCATGGAAGCTCTGCTAGCTCATCTAAAATATCTTGAGCCTTATTTTCTCCCCTCTCAAGATCTTTCTTCAAATCTAGTATCAGACCTTCAATAATATCCTTTTTGTGAATCATGGCCTCTCGATACTCCACATAATTTCTCCTGTTGGGAATCACCCCATGTTCAATCAACACTTTGATCTTGAAGTCCCACAACTTGTTCCATGAATCAAGATCCTGTTCAATTAGCTGCATGTCTTGAGAAAGGATCTCAAGTGTTTGATTGATTTCATTACCAACTTTGACCAGGTCATTATAAAGCTCAATGGATGACTTTATAAGAAGCGAACCTTGGGCAAGCACTTTGTCGATCTAGACATCAACTGCCTGACCCTTTGCACCAATTCTTTTAGATTTCAGAAAAGCTTCAATACTTGTGCTTGTACCAATAGGTTCAACTTGTTTGAATGACTGAGTTATTTTAAGAAGCATTGATTTCAACTGATCAACCTGGACTTTGAGCTAGTTCTTTATGGCTTTGTCCCTATCATATATATCTAGCAAGGCATTTAGTTGTGCTAGAAGGTCTTCCTTCGCACTCTCATGCATTTGTTTACCCAGATCAACTCTAGTTATGACATAATCAGGATTCTCAAAGTCTATGATACTTTTGTCAGATGAAGGAACAACAATCTCTACAAATTTGTTTTTTGATTCATTGACAAAAACCCTAGACAAAGTCTTGGCCTTTTTGGTTGCCTTCGACTTTGCTGGAACTAACTGACTGAAATCCAAGTCAACAGGCGATATAGATTGCTTCTTTCTTTTGGGTTGTTGTGGCACAAGCCATGGTGGAAGGACAAAGGTGTCAGCTCTTATTTCTGCAGACGTGGTTTGAGTGGTCACAAGTGGAACTACAAGTTCTTGTGATTTGGGCAGAATGGGAGAATCTTGCACTGATACTGACACAAGTGGAGTATGGATGACAAGTGGTGGTGTCTGTGTTTGTACGGTGGAGATATTAACATTGACATTCACTTGAGAAGAAGAACCCAAAAACTTCTCAAACTCTGACTGGGAAATTGAATCAATCATAGATATAGGAATTTTAGAAAGACTAGGCATAGAAGAAAGAGGAACAAAGATATTATCAACATTGTCCAATGGTGTATCAAACATAGACTGATTTTCAGGTATTGAAGGGGAAGAATTCACCGAATGGATGGACACACTTGTGATGGTTATTGAGGGCTATCTGGAATACCTGATGATTGATGTGCACATGATATTATAGGAGCCGCACGAGTTTATACATTTGAAACCATAGGAGGGGAAGGGGGGATGTCACCTGAGTAGATTCAACTCTTGGATTGTCAAGTTGGTCTTGTGACTCCTCTTTTGCAGCCTCCTTGATGAAGGCAGTAAATCATAAAACACACAACAACAAAAATTGCACACAGAAAATAGACATGTTATTTTATTGATTTGTACAACACATTACATTACAGAAGCTCAATACAATTAGAGGATGAATCCTCTACTAGCTGCAACACATTATAGCTTTTCTAACCTCAAGACTCTGGAATCTTCAGCCTTCTGTAACCCCAAATTAGCTAGGGTTTCTATTTTCTCACCTATTCTTGACTCTACACTTTCCCCCTTAACTCTACCACTGACCAGGGTTCCCAAAATAGTCATAAATAGCACTTTTTGGCGGCTTCCAGCTAAATTTCAAAATTTGCAACTCCCTCCAAAAGTAGATCAACTTCCAGGAAGCATAACTTTTGATCTGGGTGTCCGATTGACGAACCGTTTTAGGTGTCGGAAAGCTCGTGATGTGAACTATCACGACAAAAATCGTAAATGGATTTCCATCAAATTTTTGGGACGTTATGGGATGTTTTAGTTCCTCATATCTCGTTCCAAAAATTTTTAGGGGCTTTTCAGAAAACAAAAACTTTAATATCTTTCAGCTCACAAATGATCTTTTCCTGATTCCTTCGCCAAAGGTCTTATATTTTAGTTATGAAGATTTCTATAAGTTTTTTCTTCAATCCATTCCCAAATGCAAACTTTCCTAAAATGACAGTTAAACTTTCCAAAACTGGTAATTTGCTATTTTTAGTAGTTTGGAAAAACTGAAAGTCCTACATCATTATTCAAGAGATTATGGAACCAGAAACACTAATTATGGAAATAAATGAAAACAATTGCAATGATTTTGAATCAACTTCTTTTTGGGTGATGCAAGATTTCCCTTACACCACTGGATGCTCTTGCATCACTCCTCTTGCTCAACATCTTGTTGTACAGATGTTCCTTCCTTTTCCTTTCTATTCCCCTTATCTCCTATCTTGAAAAAAAACTTCATCCTCTTTTCACTAGAAGGGGTATCTTCCTTATTCTTTGTCCTCAATTCCTCCTTCTTTCCTGGAGGTCCTTTTGTTTGTTCCTCCTCTAAGCCTGTTAAGAAAGGATTCAATTTTATACCCTTCTTTATCAGCCACACATTGGTGTTTGCAAGAATTTTTTGAAATCTTTGTCTCACAGAAGTCATCTATTTTTGAGACCATTGAATAGTAGATAAAGGGGTTTCAACAATCTTGTTGCCCATGTACACAGCCTCTACTATGTCTCCCTCATCCTGTATATCTTCTGGCACATCAGCCAATTGAAAATTTCACTTGGTCAAGAGAGAGCCTACTATAATCCATCCTTCTTACATCTTCATCAGTTCTACACTCTACCCAGATATGTTCAATCATGTGCACGTGAGTATAGTTACCTTTGAGCTTATTCTTCATACCCTGATAATTGAAGTCTTTCCTTCTCTTGTACTTCTTCAAAGTAACCCATTACAACTCAGTCTCCATAGCTTTCGCTTTTGGAGTTGTACAGATACCATACCTTCCAATCTGGAACTAAAATTTGAAACCACCTCGATGTGAGCTAGCTTGTTTGATATGCACATCCATCACTTGCCTATATAACTCCATCAAGAATAACTTATCTTCTGGGTACCTAGGAAGCATGTATGGCTGCCCACTGAAACAACCTACTTTGATGTATGTGAAAGTAGGGAATTGCAAGAAGATGCACCCAAACTTCTTCACCTATTCCCATGCTTGATCTGATACTCTCTTTTTCTCGAGTTCCTTCTCTAGAAAGCAGATGTAATCATTGAAAAAGGCATCATTCACCCTCCTATAATGCTTCATGGTTTCTATTAGGGTGAGTTCGGGGTAGTATTGATACACAAGAATTACTCTTCTATCACCCTCAGATGCAAGCCGTGGAAAATGTTTCATAGATGCAGCAACATATACCAGATATGAAGTCATAAAATTTCAATGTCGTTGCCACTGTAGATAACTGTTCACATATGGAATCATTGATTTGTTGACCCCACCATATTTTTTGTTCCCCCTTTCTGATGACACAAATGTATTGAAACATCCAGTCTTGAAAGACATTTGATGCTGGGAGGCCTTTTACCCTACTGAGAAGGGTAATAGATCACCAACTTCCTCTATGAACTCACTCCTAAAGATGTTATTTGGCCATCTTGATATGGTAGGATGAGGAGTTTTGAGCCATCTAGTGTTAATGATCCTTTTGCATTTTTTAGTGTGTGTATCATAATGCTTATGTGCTTCTTTAACGATGAGGTTAGCATAGTCCTCAATATCAGGACACTTGAAAACTGAGTCAAAGAAATTAGCATCAAGTTGAATTATTACATTTCCATCAGCATCTGATATGCTTTGACTATCCTTATCAAACTTCCCTGCCATAACTAAAACAATATCAGGGTTTTGAGTTGACATTGGAAAAGTGGAAACCAAGTGGATGTCATTGTCTAGAATATTGCATTGCATGTTTGAGGGCAATGGTTGTTGGTTTAGTCTCTCCAAGAACTCATACATGTCAACATGCCTGATCTTTGTGTCCTTTATGTCATCCACATTTGACTCTATTGAAGTTGTTGGGACCACACTTGGAACTTGTACTTCATTTTCTTCTTTGGAGAGGTTTCCAACATCTGACAAATAAGCTGCAAAAATTTGATTTTCTAAGAAATTTCTGAGTTAGAAAAATTTCATACAATCCACCTTTGTGCAACTACAGGAAAATATCACCTCCATGCTCAAAAATACCCATTTACAAGATCGGGAAAAATCTGCCCTTGGAGTATCATTTTCATGTTTTCCATTGTTAGAAAATAATTTACTTTCAGATGCAGGTCAGAGTTTAAACTCTGACCTACATTTCTCAATGCATAGGAAAACATATGTAAATCAAAGTTTAAAGTCTGATTTACATGTTAGGTAGAACTTAGAAAAATTTAGGATGCACATCGGACTTTAAACACCGATGTACATTTGAGGATAGGTCTAACAAGATGTAGATCAGAGTTTAAAGTTTGATCTACATATTGATGTTTTTCAGTTTTAGGTAAGGAAAACACATGTAAAACTAAAATGTCTTGCAGAGTTTAAACTCTGCAAGACATTTGTCTTTGGGAAATGACAATAGGCTAAGGATGTAATGTGGGTTTTAAACTCCGCATAACATCATTTTCTGGATGTTATGAGGAGTTTAAAACCCACATTACATCCAAGAAAGATAGGTCTAGCGGGATGGAGTGCGGGGTTCAACCCCCACACAACATCCCAAACTATGGATGTTGTGCGGGAGTTAAATCCCACACTCCATCCTATTGGGATAGTGTAAACAACAAAAAACCATAAACCTTTATCAACTAGGGTTTGAAAAACATTTAACAAAAAATATTATGAACTCACATCGATTACAGAGAAAACTATAAAACGAAAAACCCTAGCTCTACAAACATACACACAAAGCTATAAAAAATGAATGAACAACGAACGATAATAAGAACAATAAACAGAAACAAATAAAAACACAAGTGAAAGAGGTATATCACATACCTGTTCGAAGTTGGCAGAAATTTGAAATGGAAGAAGGCACGACAGTATCTGATGACTAGGGCACAAAGACAGCAAGAACGACGGCTCAGCAAGAAGAAATGAAGAAAAAAGAAACGAAAAGCAAAGATAAAGTAGAAAAAGATTTGGAAACTCTTTTAACACATATTGGCATTAATGTCAACGTGCCAACATAGGAGTGTAATTACGGAAATTTTTTCCACAATTACATTCTATGTACAAATGTAAATTTTATTTTTACATTTACAATTAACATGCAAATGCAAATCTTTTTTCTGCATTTACAACCAAGTATGCAAAAATGACTAACACCTAGAAAAACTAAAATGACAAAATACTTAAAACGAACCTTGATTGAAAATCGAAGAGATTCTTCGAGGGATCAAGCCATGCTATAGACGACCCAAAAATGTCTTGATTCACATGCTTAGAGGACGTGGGCTATGAAACGAACAAGTTTCGTAGGGGTTATCCCGCAAATTGAGCAAGCTAGAATTCAAGGATAACAGCTGGCTCTAATTGGGGAGCTTCCTTCGATCATCTTTTGAAATGATCAAAGGAAGAAGAATCCCAGAACTCTAAGTGCCTTTATCCAACCATTGGGCTATAGAATCAGGCGACAAAAACACAAAACAAAACAACAAAACAAAAAGACCACAAAAATATACACATAATATAAACTTATCTATTTCTTCACTATGAGAAAAGCTTCAGATGTTGTTTGTTTTGAGGTAGTAGAAAAGGCATTCCATCTTGATATTCTAGAAGAAAGCTATTTTCACCACAGAATTGATGAATCACAAAAGGGCCTCTCCACAAGGAATCAAACTTTTCATGCAGTCCTTTCATCTCTCTTCTTTTGTCCCACAACAGGACTTGATCACCGATATGGAAACTCCAAGATTTAGCCTTCTTGTCAAATAGTTTATTTACTTGACATTGATGTTTCGCAATATGATCCACCACCTTTACACATTGTTCTTCAAGTTTAGAAAGAACCATAACATGCTTGTCAACAAAACTATCTAAAGTTCCATCTTCTATGGCCTTTTCCAACTTCAAAGTAGGCAACTCCAATGTGATTGGTATTTCGACATTTAGACCATACAAAAGCTGAAATGGTGACATGCCAATTGCTTGTTTGGGTGTAATACGATCTGCCCACAACACATCATACAATGCTTTGTGTCGGGTCCTTTGATTTTTATCAACCAATTTCCTAATGATAGTAACTAGATTCTTATTGCTTGACTTAGCCTGACCATTTCCTTTGGGGTAATAATCAGATGAATGAGTAAGAATGATTCCATACTCAAAAAATAAACTAGTTATCTCGTGAGAAGAAAAACAAGTAGCAAATTATCTGCTACTATTTTGTTTGGCACTCCAAACCTTGATATTATATTGTTACATCCCCAACTTAAAATTAGATTTAATCATTAACTTTGCATGATAATCGGGAGGATTAGTCATACTTAACTGATTTGATACTATGGAAATATCTAAGTTGATCATTGTTAATGATGTTAATGATTGATGTTAATTAGTTTTGAACATTAATTACTTTATATTATGAGATATGATTATGATGCACTGATCATGATTTTATGGTCCTAAGTGTGAACAAGATAAGTTAACAACCTTTGAAGAAGGAAGAGGGTATCATCCTGGAGGAAGGGTTAGATGTTGAGAAAACAAGGTAGATTAGTCATCTGAGTATCAGTTTCCATGTCCTTCTGAATCCCTTGTAAGTTGTCATGAGTCATGTCTTCCTTCGTAGTAATTTAATTCTTGTGAGTCATTTTGTCAATGGTGCTTTAACGACTAGACGACGTTTGTGGAATAATGTCTCAAGTCGTATGATAGTCGAGTTAGGAGTCGATGAGATTTCTCATTAACCTATTCTTAAATAGGGATATTAATTCTTTATTTTCTAGTCATTTGACTAAAGTTTACCATTGATGTTGGGGGAGTATTACTCGACCCCGATTATCCTAAGATTTTAGTGTGATATCTTTTGATTTCATCTTTAAGATGATCTTGACTATTATAATAGTTCTTCAACCCATGTTATTAGTTGAGGGTGTTTATATATAATTATATATATGAACCACTTTAGAGGTCGATGTTAATAACTCTTGACTATGCTATTAACTACCTTATCTTATCTTATTCTTACCTCATCGATATCCTTAAACCCACGAGGAGTGGGAAAGGAGAGATGATAGGCTGAGTGGGCTGTATGGATCAAAGATCCCACAAGGTGGCAAGCCCAGATTGCATGCAAAAAACATGCTTTGGTTAGTTATCGAACGCCATCTTGGTGTCTTAGCGAAGGGCTCAGTTGGAATCTACAGTTCTTTTTGGTTTTTTTTCTAGTGCAAGAGACTTTGAGGAGGAAGTGGGTGTGTGAGTGGTGAACACCAAGAAACTACATTATATTGTTGCAGAGAACTACAATCAGGGAGAACGACCAGAGTAGCCGGGAAAGCTCAAGCTTAGCGAGCTACATCCTTAACTCTGTGTAATACATACAGGTATCTATAATCTAGAGCCCCCAGCTCATATGATTAAATGACTGCAATATAGTTTAAAATCCTTTCATTCATTGAAAGTAACGTTGGCACTACCGACTAAAAGGAATAAGTAATGCATTGCTCATAACGTATAGAGTTGAGAATATATATTCATTTGTGAATATTGATAATTGTTATGAGTGGTCGAAGACTCTTGGAACCTCAATGAAATATAATTCTTGATACTTTGAAACCTACTGCTTTGTATTGGTGCCCGGCCAGCTTGAGGCCATAAACCCTATGTGGGATTGCATGCATGAGCACCCGCAAGATACTGATATTTCTATGCGCCATGTATCTTTAATGATGTCTTCTTTTATTTTGTTTACCAGCTAATAATTCTTGCAAACTTGTAAATGCTTATGAGCCTAATAGGGCAACATTATGTAATGAATGGTTAATAGGTGGTATTGGCCTGAGGAACAATCCATACCATTATTTTGATGGCCGCAACCATGATTATGTTTAAATATAGTAAACCCAACACAAACTGGGTTGAGTTATTGCACTCAATACCTTACTTTGCCAATTCAATAGTAAAACATGGCATGAATCGAATGGCTATCCATAAATATTTATATCTTGTGAATATAATGACTCTTCGAGGAGAGTAATAGAGTACTATTCTTTTACTGTCGTGATAATGTTTACATGACAACCAAGACTTCAATAGTGTCATCAATAAGAAGTAGAATCTTGACATATTCTTTGATATAAGAAACCTACCCTAGTTCTATTAGAAGCTAGTGGTTCTATATAAGAAGAATGGCAACTTTATAAATGGAAGTTATGTTTTTATATTTAGGCTTTATGAAAGATTCTTGAAGAAGAACTTAGAAGGGTTTGACTCTATGAGTCTTTATGATCCTTTAAAAGATACTATGATTTGAGCCTCTACTATTTATTATGAACTGAATTATAACCTTGACAATAAGTAAACAAAGTAAACATTGACCGAGTAGGGTGAGTGTTGAAAACAAGAATGTGATCATTGTTCAAGAAAATGGGATAATGTGACGTGGAGTCACTAGTTTCCAAGTATCTATGAAATCAATAACCTAAGTATGTGTTTTCAAGATAACAATCGAGTGTCCAAGGATTGGACTTAGATGTATTGAAACCTAATTATATTAGATTGGTCAACTTTGGTATGATTTACAAGATGGAACAAGGTGGTGAGGAGTCACAAGTTCCTCATTATGAAGGTAACCTTTTCATTCATAACTAACCAATGATGGGAGTCGAGTGTCCTGATATGGGCTATGTATCGAATTGATCCCACTTATTCTAGACCTAGAGAGAAAGGTCAATTTGAACTTACTATAGGACATGACAACTTATAAGTCGATTCAGGGTGGTGGACATACGACAACGTTCAATGCATAATGTTTATGTATGAAAATCTTTGGCCAAAGTAATGCATCCATCTCTGCATGCATTGTCAGTCCACAGTACTCCAGATGGCCTAGTGTCTCCAGTAGTGTCATACATAGTTAGAGTGGATCTATAGTTGTGTGACCGTGAGACATTAGGAAGGACACAACACTAGATAATCAGATGGCTAACCCAAGGGTTCCTAATATCTAATCTTTCCGTGAAGGGTAGGGTCACTTCCAGTATGGAAGTTGAGCGGGGGACCGTAGGTCCGTGGTTGGTAGAAAAGCACCAGGATGATGCACTCCTTCCCAAGCATGAGACAAGATGAGGCTTATGGAGACAAATGTCATTGGTTCCAGATATAGTGTTTGCATTTATGACCAATTGGTCTATTGGAATGTATGAATTGATTATAATGCCTTGGGCATAACTTGTATATGAATAGTGATGGTTATTCACTAAAGATATGTAAATGATTATAGTTTTGTAAGCTTTGTTATATTCTGGTTAGAATAACATGCTTAATTGATCAAATGATAATGAATCATTCTGGTTAAGTTTTGATTTGCATAATCATATTGCTAACTAATCTCTTAATTAAGATGAATGTTTAAGTTAAATCTTGAGCATTAAGGAAAGTGATGTTACAGATATTCTCCTTAAGGAAATTACAAACCACTTCAGAAGTGGCATGCTTCATCAGAATGGCTTCCATCCACTTGGTGTAGCAATCAATTGTTGTGAGAACATAACTTTTCCCTACACTTGACTGTGGATTCACTGCACCAATGAAGTCAATGCCCCACTGCTGAAATGGTTCCTCAACCAATACTGGCTTGAGGGGTAGTGCTTCCAACTTGGGTTTCCCCACAAACTATTGACACAACTCACACTTACGCAACCCGTTGTATGCGTCTTGAAAAAGTGTGGGCCAATAGTACCGAGCTCGCAAGATTTTGTGAGTTATCACTAGGGCTAAAAAATTTCCACCACATGTTGAACTATGAAAAGACTCCAATAGTTTACCTTGTGCTTTATCAACACAACACAAAAAAATTCCATCAATACTCCCTTTATACAAACCATTGTCCCATAGAACAAAGTTTGTAGCCTTGAGTTTGATCGTCCTCTTCTCTTTGTAGGACAAGTGTTCAGGACATTCCCCATAGGCGAGGAAGTGTGCAATATTTGAGTACGATTCATCTATTGTGCTGACAAACAGAACTGTAGGAAATACCTCGTCTTTTGCTTCTTCCTCATCAGATGTTTCTTTTGGTACATTATCAACAATCAATTGACATAAGCCTTTCCCATGAACAAACTTGGTGGGATTGATATCCATATCATACTTCTAGATCTTAGCAATCCAGTTACCTCTCTTACTCCCAAACTCTTACTAAGTTAAGATAGACTTAAGTGTTGAATTAGGCACTAATGCAATTATGTGGGAGATCAAAATGTAATACCTAAAATGTTTGACTGCCTTGACCACAGCGTAGGCATGCTTCTCCATTGTTGAATACTTGAGTTCATGAGCCTTCAAAGGACAACTCATAAATGCAATTGGAGATTTGATGCCTTCCTTCTTTTGTTGTACCAGGATGGCCAATAGAGTGTGCTCGAAAGCATAGCTATACATAATGAAATTTTTAGTGTAATCCATGCAGACCAAGACCAGAGCATGTGCGATTGCTTCCTTGATATCATTAAAAGCTTCTTTACCTTCCACACTCCATTAGAAAGTAGACTTCCCCTTCATCATATCAACGATATGACGAGTCTTTTCTACAGACTCTGGAACAAATCTTCATAGAAAATTTACCTTCCTGAAGAAGGAGTGTATTATTGTCTTACTTGAAGGAAAAGTAAGACCCTGGATAGATTTGACCTACTCGAGATCAATATTGGTACCTTCTTTAGACACAATGTGTCCAAGAAGCTTACATTCTGTTACCCCAAAAATATATTTTTTGGGATTGAGGGAAATACCATAGTTCGACAACATCTTTCCAGAACTTGTCGTAAGTGATGAGCATGATCTAAATGATTCATAGAAAATATAGTTATATTGTAACATCCACGTTCTATAAACATAGTAAAAACCATAAATTTACCATAAAGTAATTTAACAAGGTAAAAATGAGATAGAGAAATTTTTTCTTTTATTCAATATAATCAAGTAACTACAATTATAAGATTTCTCACTACAAAATATAATAAACCATATTGTCTTTCTCAAGTACAATGTTTACAAAAGTAAATCAATTACAAATATCTGCATTAGATAATGTTTTACATAATCTCAATAAACACAAGTCTTAGAGATATATTGCATCCAGAAATCTGACATCTTTATCGCAAGCCTCGGCATGTCTTCTGCTAGAGAGAGTATCTTTCCAATGATTTACCTCCAACCATAGACCGACGGTCTCCCACACATCTTCCACATAAGAAGTGGCCCTACCCTTCACGAGGAATATAGACCAATGGTGACTAGTAGTAATTTGCCTTTCTGAGTACATAGTGTTGTATCCTACACAACTCTATCAACCATACAACCCTAGATACCCTCTAGCTAAGTATGATTTCTAATAGGTTGTGCAATCCAGATACAGTGAACCGATAATGCATGCAGAGACATATGCATTACTATGGCCATAGTTTCAATATAAATTGACGTTCGCAATGAACGTTGTTGTAATGTTCACCCACCCCAACTTGACTTGGATACTATCATATTTCTACAGTTTGATTTGGTCAACTATGTTTAACTTATGAAGTAATAACGATTTCGATAATTTAGTCTTCCTGACCCATACAAGTTTTCTTTCACTGTCTATATTCTATAGACCTAATCAACTATCTTTCTTTACGAGGATTCTCATTGCATCATTACAATACCTGAGGTCCATGACTTATTGACTCATAAGAATTTTAGATTGATTAATAATGACTAAGATGATAACCTTACCTAGGTTAAGCATTATAGTCTAGGAAATTAATTCCCTTCTTACAAGTAAGAATAATTACACATAGTTAGGGCACTTGACCCTTCAATCACGATCTATATAATGATCTCAATGATTTAATATAAATAATTACCATATCTAGGTTAAGTTAAGGTTTAACTAAGGAGTTTTGTCTAACTCAAACCTAGTCTTTCTGACTTAGATGGATTCACAAGACACTGTCGTTTCTTCATAGATGGAATGACTATCCATTCTTAGGTATCCCTTTTTGCATCTTTACGACATTTGAGATTCACCACTTATCAACAAGTAAAAGATAAGAGAAGTTGTGACCAATTAAGGTATAACAATCTTTAAGGTTGACTAACCATTAATTATACCTATTGCATGCTTGCAAAATTTGAGGCTTATGACCTGTATTTCAAGTTGACTTATAGCCCAACAAATAGTTTTCCCTACCTAAGGTTAAACATTGTCGACTAATAACAAATCTCTTTTCAATAAGATAAATATGAACATTTACTAAGTTAGGGTTCTCGATCCTTTAATGTCTGCCCACATGAATTAACTTAAAACATGTTATAACCATAAGGGTGTCGTCAAATAATCTTTAACCCTTCTAGGTTAAACTAGGGTTTTACGTAACCTATCCCAATGCAATGGAATAATGAACATACATATTCTAGGAAGTAATATTATCCTATAGAAGAGATTATTCCTTAGTCTTTCTTGACTATGAAGACGTTAAATCTCATGAACCAAGATAGTTCTTTATACAAGTATAACCTTAGATTTTCCTAAACCAAAGGTCCTATACAAGCTTAAACTTTAACTAAATTTAACTTATTATCGATTAATGTAATAAGACTAGCTTATGATGCTATCATCCTATGATTACTGCTCATGAACACAATATTAATATCAGTGCCTTTTTGTACAACTCAAACCTAGAATTTTTACTAGCTGTCACATATTACTCACAACATAATTTTACTAATCAATAGGATGTCTTTATCATAGAATGAGTATAATAGTCTCATAATTACTAGTTCATACCTTTTTACTTTCCAAGAACCCTAATATTGGTATGAATCTATAGCAATTATATTTATTCAAAAGGAGGTCTTCAATAGGTTAACTAGATCTTACGAATTCATTATATATAGAATTCTATACATGCATAAAACTGCTATGATTGCACTATTCCAAATAGAGGTCTGCGAAGAGAATGGAGACATTTTCAAATCTTATTTGGAGCAGCGTCTTTGAATGTATACACACATAGCAATAAGATATGTTTACAATATAAATATATATATAAAAGAGGTACTCAAAATAAATACGACTATTATTTCATTGAAGTTCCATATTTGAGAAGTTAACATAACATTTCAGACTTAAAGCTTTAGCCTTTTCATTGATCAAAAGGGCGTCGGCCTTACAAGATAAAAGCATCAATTCATAGTTTGAATGCAACTAGAGTTTAAAGCAAGTACCAAATACTGCACAAAAACAACGAATAAGGGAAAAAGAATCTGTTAGTTGAGCTCTGGAGACTCCTAAGAATGTTCATGCCTTAATACTGTGGCCTTTGGTTTTGCTCAATCATTGTTTAAGGGATCACCTTCTTATCAAATGTTAACTTCCCAGCTTTCTCTCACTATTTACAGAGTTAACCTCCTACTTACTTCCCATGTGCCTCTCGACTCTTCTCCAAAATCATTTTTATCTCTCCACTTCTGCCATACAACTCAGTTTTCCATCCTTTCTATTACCTCTAACTCCCAAAGATAACGTCTATCTCTCCCAGTTATCTCTATTGTTAAGAGTTGAGATTGCTATTCTACTCTCCCTAGACGATATTCTCCCCAAGTTGTTCGTTTTCTCCTCCTTTTAACACTCTACATGATTCTAAATTATTCCATCTCCACTAAGAGTTGTTAGGGTCTTTAATAACTAACATAATGGCCCACTACAAGCCACTCCTCCTCTCTCAACCTACTCGTCCACAAAACAAGATTCCTCTATATAACAGTTAAAACAAATCTCCCTTGAGCCATGGAACTCCACTTGTTACACTAATGAGGCTTGAGTGAGTAGAATAAGGAAAACATGGTTACTAAGTACCACTCAACAAACCTACAATGACCCACTTAATGTCCTTTAATGATGTCAAGCCAATAAAGAAAGAAAGCTTCTTCATAAAGGAAGTCGTTAACTTCTAGAAAACCCTCTTGACCATTCTCCAATGTTTAAAAGAAACGTCCACAATGTGGTCTTCTCCCATGAATAGACACAAATGATTAAGAGGACAATGAGGGTGGTAATTGCCTCATAAATGTTTAAAAGATTCTCTCTTCAATACAGCTCAAGAAAAGAATAGATTGATAATAGAGAAAGTGATTAATAATAATTTGACGAACAACTTAATTTGACCACTAAGGTTTACGGATGATGTGAATGGGTCGAGTTTACCTCCCCATCACAATCCATTGACAATATTCACGTCATCTTAACTCGATGAAAACTTCTTGACATTAAGAATCGACAATAAAATCTCAAGTGACTCAAGAAGAATAACACAACCGTTTTACGTCAATGACGTCGTAATATTTATGTTGAACATAAATAGTTATAAATCAAACTCAAATGACGTCGTTAAGGTTATTAACGACTAATATGACTTCATACGACTTAGCAAGTTTTGGAAACAATATTGACTACCTGTCGATTAGGTTCAGAAGTAAACTGACAAGACAAAGCTTACCTCTTACGACACCTTGGTTCACTTTTTCATTTAACACTTATAACTCGGTTAAATGGCAAATAAATCACTCGTAACCCGAGCTCTATATCTCTCTCCTAGAAAGATACTCTCTCTCTCTCTCTTCTTTTCTCTGAGAGTCATCTAATAACCTATAATCCTGTTTCACTTGTCATCAAACAATATGTGATCATTGCACCATTATTCAATTAATTCAACTAGTAAATCAAATCTCATAATACAAATATTAAATTGACAATAACATAATCATTTCCATGATTTCATAAATGATATTCAATATAATTCCATGTCATTCCTTGACATTAATCTAAACATTAAAATACATTTACTTATGTCCCAGTAAAAGTAAAAATATAGCAAGTCAAAAATTAGGGATGTAACATATCCTTCCCCTAAAGATTCATCATCCTCGATGATATAAAGTATCAAAATGCAACTAGAAAGCAAATTCATTGTTTAACTTCTATAAGTATAAAATAAATGAGGAAATTTCTGCTAGAATTCATGGTAATTCCCCCCCCCATGTAAAACTATTCTATGCATATTGGTCCCACTGGACCTACCCCTACATAATCTCTACGTTACCCAAGCATTGCTTGTGAACTTCACTTTTTAGAAGCTTGATCATAACCATTCCTAGGTTCTAAACTTGTAAAACATTCATAGTATATAATATTCATATATTACATAAATATATTTTTCATATATGAATCATAAAAATCATTATGCCTCTTGGCAATAACTGGTAATAGATTAATTCTTGTAATCAATAAAATTAATAATCTTGAAAATTTAAAAGAGTCCTTTATACTTAGGAACTAGTTTGGAATACATTCCATACTTTATGAAACTTTTTCAGGGGCTTAACCCTTAAAAGAATTTTCCTTGAGAATTGTCTTGGCGTACACTTAACATCAACATAACTTTTCTATTCATTATCAATTTCCACTGTTCTTTTCTGATTAGCCAAATCTTTTCATCTACTTCTAATGACATTTTCAGACTAATTATAATCCCATCTTTAGCTTACCCAGCTTATAGGAATTCGGCATCTTTTCTATCCAATGTTTCAATTCAAGCCATCTTAATAGCAAAAAGTTAGGTATTGTTAAAAATTTCACAAGTGGTAAGTAGTCTTCTCACTTATATTGCTGATCCATGCAATATGTTTGAAACAAATCTTCCAAAACTTGGTTAACTCTCTTAGTTTAACCATCTATTCTCAGGATGATAAATTGTACTCTTTTTAATTTTAGTCCTTAGCATAGAGAACAAGTTTTGCCAAAACCTTGACATTACACACGCATTTCTATCCGAGATAAGCTTCTCAAGAAAACCATGCAATCTAAACACTTCTTGCACAAATTTGTGAGCTAACACATGTGCTCCATCAGTCAAATTCCTCGGTATAAAGTGTGCTACCTTTGTGAGTTTATCAATCTCAACAAAAATGGCATTATGCCGATTCCTTGACATAGGAAGATTCTAAATGAAGTCCATACTTATGACTTGTCACTTCCATTCTAGTATATCATGTGGGTACAACAATCCTATAGGTGTTGATGTTCTACTTTACCCTCTGGCACTCCAGACAACTTGCTACAAATTTTGTAGTATCAATCTTCATTCTTTTCAAGAATTAAAGAGGTTTTACATCTGTTAGTAGTTGGTTTACCCTGAATGTCCTAGGTATGGTGCAATATGAACTTCTTTCCACATCAGTTTTCTTAATTCAGAAGAATTAGAAACATATATTCTTCCTCTGAAACTCAATAGTTCGTCAAACTCAAAATAAAAACCTATCATACCTTGAATCTTTAAGATTTACCACAAGAGCTTGCTTAACTTGCTCATCAAGTATAGGTACACCTCTTAATCCTTCTCCTGAGGCATCAATTTTCCCTCAAACTGTCCTTCGGGCAGGAATTCACAGAATTAGTGTTGTTGTAAATTCTCTTTTAAATGGATCAATTGCCTCTTGCCATCTATCTGTTCACTCAAATCATTTCCCTTAACTGTTGCAGAACCACTTGCACATGTTGGTAATGTTTCTCCTTCATTCTTAGAATAAATAATTTATATCTTCCAGAAAACTAGAACAAACATGTCTAAACAATCTCTAAACACACTGTTCATGAGATTCATGAATGCGACAAGGCATTTGTAAGTCCAAAAGACAACACTGCAAACTCACAGTGCTCACTTCTTGTCCAAAAGTTGTTTCAAGGGTACCCTCATCCTTCAATCTAGACTGATGATATATTTGATCGCTAATCAATCACTTCAGTTCCATGCATCTAATCAAAGAAGTCATCAATACGTGGTGAAAGATATTTGTTCCTTATCGTTGTTTTAATGAGCATACGACACTAAATACACAATAGCAAAGTTATGTCCTTCTTGACAACGATAACTAGTGCACCCATGGTAAAATACTGGATCTAATTCAAACCTTTAGCCAATAATTCTTATAAAGGGGGGTTTTGATTTCATTAATCCTATAGCTGTCATAAGGTAAGGTACTTTTCTAGGTAACTCATCCCAAAATTCTAGGAGGAATAAATTTTTCAGTTGCTTCAATCACCTGTTCCATCAACTTTGTTGGAATGACTTTCTTCAAATCTAGGTCAGTCCTAAGGCAAGCCTATCCTTTGCTTCCTTTTAGGGTCTGATGGTTACAGGATTTCCATTACTCACTCTATATTCTTGGTGATTTTCCTTTCTCATCCTATGAGGAATCTCATTTTCCCCCTTCAGGGTTTCCTTGATTTCTTACTTTCTTTTCCAGAATACAGGGTTTGTCCTTGGTTTCTACAAACATGGTTAGGATTTCCGCCTTTTTGTCCAAGAGATTAACTAGTGGTTTATTCTCTTCTAGAGGCTTATCCTGGTTTGTTTCTTGTATGATACATGTTGTCATTTTTCTCACCCAGAGAAATAAGTTATTTCAAAGTGACTCAAAACATCAAACATTTTTTTTTAACTCATAACAATCAAAAGATTGATACAAAACATTGTCATCTTTATTATAATTTATTTAGGAGTAACCACATCCTTATTTATATAGTTGATACGACAAGACTATATGTCACTGTCGATTTACAATCTTCCATTTAAACAAACATAGAGGGTGGATGTACACACAAGTACTCCTCCAACACCTTTTTCATAAAACAGAAGCATCACATCAACCTTCAAGTGACATGTTGTAACTGGCTACAGTTTACTAGGTTTTACAACACTAGTAGAAATAATAGGATTCTTGGCTAGTTCAAAATGTTGTTTTCTTTCTAGCCGAATACGCTTAAGTGCATCAGCAAAGGTCTCTGAATCCTCCAGCCATGTACCTTCAGAGTAAATAATATGCTCTTTAAGTTCAACCTCCTCAATAGGTTTCTTCTTAACCACTAATTCAGGCAAGTATTGGGGAACATACTTCCTAGCAGTTTTCTTGGTTCTTCTCCATGCCATTCTGGCACTAGAAAATTTAAACATTAGCTAACCGCATAATGTTGACTACAGGTTAGCACAGTGGACTCATAAGCCCTAGTGTCAAACCTGGTAGCTCTGATACCATATGTAATATCCACGTTCTATAAACATAGTAAAAACCAGAAATTTACCATAAAGTAATTTAACAAGGTAAAAATGAGATAGAGAAAATTTTTCTTTTATTCAATATAATCAAGTAACTACAATTACAAGATTTCTCACTACAAAATACAATAAACCATATTGTCTTTCTCAAGTTCAATGTTTACAAAAGTAAATCAATTACAAATATCTGTATTAGATAATGTTTTACATAATCTCAATAAACACAAGTCTCAGAGATATACTGCATCTGGAAATTTGACATCTTTATCGCAAGCCTCGACATGTCTTCTACTAGAGAGAGAGTATCTTTCCAGTGATTTACCTCCAACCATAGACCGGCGGTCTCCCACACATCTTCCACATAGGAAGTGGCCCTACCCTTCACGAGGAATATAGACCAATGGTGACCAGTGGTAATTTGCCTTTCTGAGTACATAGTGTTGTATCCTACACAACTCTATCAACCATACAACCCTAGATACCCTCTAGCTAAGTATGATTTTTGATAGGTTATGCAATCCAGATACAATGAACCGACAATGCATGCAGAGACATATGCATTACTATGGCCATAGTTTCAATACAAATTGACATTCACAATGAACGTTGTCGTAATGTTCACCCACCCCAACTCGACTTGGATACTATCATATTTCTACAGTTTGACTTGGTCAACTATGTTTAACTTATGAAGTCATGATGATTTCGATAATTTAGTCTTCCCGACCCATACAAGTTTTCTTTCACTATCTATATTCTATAGATCTAATCAACTATCTTTCTTTACGAGGATTCTCATTGCATCATTGCAATACCTAAGGTCCACGACTTATTGACTCATAAGAATTTTAGATTGATTAATAACGACTAAGATGATAACCTTACCCAAGTTAAGCATTAAAGTCTAGGAAATTAATTCCCTTCTCATAAGTAAGAATAATTACACATAGTTAGGGCACTTGACCCTTCAATCATGATCTATATAATGATCTCAATGATTTAATATAAATAATTACCATATCTAGGTTAAGTTAAGGTTTAACTAAGGAGTTTTGTCTAACTCAAACCTAGTCTTTCTAACTTAGATGGATTCACAAGACATTGTCGTTGCTTCATAGACCTTATGGAATGACTATCCATTCTTAGGTATCTCTTTTTGCATCTTTGCGACATTTGAGATTCACCACTTATCGACAAGTAAAAGCTAAGAGAAGTTGTGACCAATTAAGGTATAATAATCTTTAAGGTTGACTAACCATTAATAGTACCTCTTACATGCTTGCAAAATTCAAGGCTTATGACCTATATTTCAAGTTGACTTATAGCCCAACAAATAGTTTTCCCTACCTAAGGTTAAACATTGTCGACTAATAACAAATCTCTTTTCAATAAGATAAATATGAACATTTACTAAGTTAGGGTTCTCGACCCTTTAATGTCTACCCACATGAATTAACTTAAAACATGTTATAACCATAAGGGTGTCATTAAATAATCTTTAACCCTTCTAGGTTAAACTAGGGTTTTACGTAACCTATCCCAACTCAATAGAATAACGAACATACGTATTCTAGGAAGTAATATTATCCTATAGAAGAGATTATTCCTTAGTCTTTCTTGACTATGAAGACGTTAAATCTCACGAACCAAGATAGTTCTTTATACAAGTATAACCTTAGATTTTCCTAAACCAAAGGTCCTATACAAGCTTAAACTTTAACTAAATTTGACTTATTATCGATTAATGTAATAAGACTAGCTTATGATGCTATCATCCTATGATTACTGCTCATGAACACAATATTAATATCAGTGCCTTTTTGTACAACTCAAACCTAGAATTTTTACTAGTTGTCACATATTACTCACAGCATAATTTTACTAATCAATAGGATGACTTTATCATAGAATGAGTATAATAGTCTCATAATTACTAGTTCATACCTTTTTACTTTCCAAGAACCCTAATATTGGTATGAATCTATAACAATTATATTTATTCAAAAGGAGGTCTTCAATAGGTTAACTAGATCTTACGAATTCATTATATATAGAATTCTATACATGCATAAATCTACTATGATTGCACTATTCTAAATAGAGGTCTGTGAAGAGAATGGAGACATTTTCAAATATTATTTGGAGCAGCGTCTTTGAATGTATACACACACAGCAATAAGATATGTTTACAATATAAATATATATAAGAAGTATTCAAAAAAAATATGACTATTGTTTCATTGAAGTTCCATATTTGAGAACTTAAAATAACATTTCAGACTTAAAGCTTTGGCCTTTTCATTGATCAAAAGGACGTTGGCCTTACAAGATAAAAGCACCAATTCATAGTTCGAATGCAACTAGAATATAAAGCAAGTACCAAATACTGCACAACAACAATGAATAAGGGGAAAAGAACCTGTTAGTTGAGCTCTGGAGACTCCTAAGAATGTTCGTGCCTTACTATTGTGGCCTCTGGTTTTTCTCAATCATTGTTTAAGGGATCACCATCTTATCAAATGTTAACTTCCCAGCTTTCTCTCACTGTTTACAGAGTTAACCTCCTACTTACTTTCCATGTGCCTCTCGACTCTTCTCCAAAATCATTTTTCTCTCTCCACTTCTGCCATACAACTCAGCTATCTATCCTTTCTATTACCTCTAACTCCCAAAGATAACATCTATCTCTCCCAGTTATCTCTATTGTTAAGAGTTGAGATCGCTATTCTACTCTTCCTGGACGATATTCTACCCAAGTTGTTCGTTTTCTCCTCCTTTTAACACTCTACCGATTCTAAATTATTGTGTCTCCACTAAGAGTTGTTAGGGCCTTTAATAACTGACATAATGGCCCACTACAAGCCACTCCTCCTCTCTCGACCTACTCATCCACAAAACAAGATTCCTCTATATAACAGTTAAAACAAATCTCCCTTGAGCCATGGAACTCCACTTGTTACACTAATGAGGCTTGAGTGAGTAGAATAAGGAAAATGTGGTTACTAAATACCACTCAACAAACCTACAATGACCCACTTAATGTCCTTTAATGATGTCAAGCCAATAAAGAAAGAAAGCTTCTTCATAAAGGAAGTCGTTAACTTCTAGAAAACCCTCTTGACCATTCTCCAATGTTTAAAAGAAACATCCACAATGTGGTCTTCTCCCATGAATAGACACAAATGATTAAGAGGACAATGAGGGTGGTAATTTCCTCATAAATGTTTAAAAGATTCTCTCTTCAATACATGTCAAGAAAAGAATAGATTGATAATAGAGAAAGTGATTAATAATAATTTGACGAACAACTCAATTTGACCACTAAGGTTTATGGATGATGTGAATGGGTTGAGTTTACCTCCCCATCACAATCCGTCAACAATATTCATGTCATCTTAACTCAACGAAAATGTCTTGATGTTAAGAATCGACAATAAAACCTCAAGTGACTCAAGAAGAATAACACAATCGTTTTACGTCAATGACGTTATAATATTTACATTGAAGGTAAATAGTTATAAATCAAACTCAAACGACGTCGTTAATGTTATTGACGATTAAGACGACTTAATACGACTTAGCAAGTTTTGGAAACAATATTGACTACCTGTCGATTAGGTTCAGAAGTAAACTGACAAGACAAAGCTTACCTCTTACGACACCTTGGTTCACTTTTTCGTTTAACACTTATAACTCAGTTTGGCAAATAAATCACTCGTAACCCGAGGTCTATATCTCTCTCCTAGAAAGATACTCTCTCTCTCTCTCTTCTTTTCTCCAAGAGTCATCTGATAACCTGTAATCTTGTTTCACTTGTCATCAAACAATATGTGATCATTGCACCATTATTCAATTAATTCAACTAATAAATCAAATCTCATAGTACAAATATTAAATTGATAATAACATAATCATTTCCATGATTTCATAAATGATATTCAATATAATTCCATGTCATTCCTTGACATTAATCTAAACATTAAAATACATTTACTTATGTCCCAGTAAAAGTAAAAATATAGCAATTCAAAAATTAGGGATGTAACATATATCATCGAGGTAAACAACAATGAACCTACCCACTTCATCACAGAATCCTAGGTCCATTGCTCTTTGGAAAGTAGTGCCAACATTGATTAGTCTGAAAGGCATTCTGTGATATGCAAAAGTACCCCATGAAGTGGTGAAACAAGTCTTATGTTGGTCTTCTTCACTAACCTCCACCTGATTATATCATGTGAAGTCATCTAACATAGACAGCATTTCTAAACTGGTCAAAATTTGAAGGACTTGATCCGTTATCGGCAATGGATAATTATCTTTTAAAGATGACTGATTCAGATTGTAAAAATCCACACAGATGTGGATTTCTCCATTCTTCTTTCTCACTGGAACAATATTGGCTATCCATGTTGAATGATGGATAGGGAAAATTATTCTAGCATTGAGCATTTTCTGAATCTCAGCAAGAATAGTACCTGAGATTTTCATATTGTATTGTATTTTCTTTTTCTTGTGAGGCAGAGATCCCAACTTGAGAGGAATCTCATGTTGGACCTCTTTCAAACGAAAATACTTCAAGTCGTCATATGAGTAAGCCAACACATCAATGTACTGACGTAAGAGTGTTATAGACTTGTCTTTTTCCTCCGTCGTGCAACATTTCCCAATATTAATTATTTTGGGATCGCTTTTTGTACCCAGATTAACTTGCTCAACCTCAATTGATGAATTTGAACTAGATTGTTGTTGACGTTTGATATAGCGATCATGCTTATCAAAGAGTTTTTCAAGAGAAATCAAACCTTTAGGAATCTTGTTCCCTTTTAGCTGTAGTATTTCTTCACCAATTTCTGGATCTACTTTAGAAATAGATTCTTAGGAAGAAGAGTCACTTCCTTCAAAATACAACTCACTAAAATTTTCTATCTTCTCCAAGAAGGCGATGATTTGATCATCACTATTGAAGATTTGCCAATGGGTAGAATTGTCTAGAACACTTGGTTGAAAAAACAACTCAATGGTATATTTACTCCCCTTGAAATCTTTATGTGGGATCATAAGAGTAGTTGATACAGCGAAACAATCTACTCTATCATTGTATTCCCTTGGAATAGTAGAAATGTTGAAAGCATCGAAATCTTCTATGCAATCCCAGACTCGATTGCGATAATGCCTTAGCCTTTTATTCTTTGACTGGTAGAGATTTCTTACCTGGAAAAAAATCAGCTCAGCATCACCTTGTGCATGAAGATTTTTGATTCCCCTTATTTTTTGCAACATCCATTCCTAACAACAAAGCCTCATACTCAGTAGTGTTGTTGGTATTGTCAAATTACAATTTGAAGGAAAAGGGGAAAATTTTTCCTTTGGGGGATATGAGAACTATCCATGCTCTAGATCCGGTGGAAGAACAATTGCCATCAAATTCTAAAGTCCAAACATCATCTGAACTTTCCATCTTTGCAGTTTTAAAATCTGGATTTTCTTTGATTGAAGAGGAAGAATCGTCTATTATGAGATCCTCATTCAAATCTTCATCAGAGGACTTGGGAACTTCATCAGTTGTCAGAAAATATGTGTCCATTCTAGGAGACTCAAACAAAATCTAAGCTTTTGGATCTTTGGATTTTGTCACAGTGTATTTGGACTCTCTTTCTGGAAGAAGCTTTTGCATAATATCTTTGACAAGTATTCTAGCTTCCGACCAATCCAGGTTGATCTCCCCGCCAACATCCTTATAGAAATTTTGTCCCAGTAATATCCCATATGAAGCTAGGACATTAGCTACCAAGACAGTCATTTTAATCCTCTTTTCAGGGAAAGTGGGGAATGTGAACTGTGCATCCTTAATCTGCCCTATGAGAGGCACTTGCTTGGTCTCCATGGAGAAACAACGACCAAACATTTTTGTCAATGTTAATCCTAGAGCATTGGCTACCTTGGCAGGCATCACATTATCAGAAGCGCCTAAATCTATGATGCAATTACTAAGTTTATGGCCGTTAAAAAGTGAGGAGATATAAAAAGGTTCTATTTTCCCTACAGTAGATGAAGGAGTGGAAACTAGGTTCCTTTGGGCAGATTTTTCTTTAGGAGCCATTGGGGTATGTCTGGGAGAATCTTGGCCATTAGGGACAACTTTGCTTTTGACAAATTTAGCTAATCTATCAAACTGATCAGGATTATCTTGAAGATATTCAACCTCTGACATTTGAATTTTTGTCTTCTTGGCATGATCTATAATGTTAAATGATTGGTAGGGACTAGCTACAAAAGATGAAATATTCTCGCCTTGAGGTTTTACATTTAAGGAACTGGTCCTAGGCATTGAAGATGAAGCAAGAGAATCTGATGTACTCACTTGTTTATTTCTTGTTGTATCCTTCAGTTGAAAAGGTAAAGGTGTACCCCTCTTAGCAATGGAGATTGCAGGTCGAGGATCCTCTTCTGACTTCCCTTTGTCAGCCGCCTGTTGATGATTCAATTAATTCTGAGACAGGTGAAAATAACATAAAATTCACCATAGGCATCTTCTTCTTGTATTATTTCATCTTCAAAGTTCAGGAACCCAATGTTAGAGTCGCCAGCTACTTCCTCTTCACCCTCCATGAAGAGGTTAGCAATCCTGATCATGTTCTGATTTGGGTAGATTGTCTTGCTCCGATTCATAATAACCCACTGCTGCATTCATTGGTGGTTGGTGGTGCTTCCAAAGCAAGTCTTCCTTGTGGTGGGGTAAGCTTGTTTTGGTTTTGATTCCTTGTAGCATTACCTTGATAATTAGGGGCATTTGGGAATGTTCTCCTTGGAATGTCCTTGTAGGAGGGAATGGACAAACTCTGGGACATCTACTTTTTGAGAGCCAACAACTCGTTGGCTAGCTTTTATACCATGGGATCCGTGGTACTAGTAGAAGGTACAGTTGAACAAGTCTACCCTCTAGACCTATTGTTGATGGTGATGTTAGTCACACACAAATACTAAACAAAAGTTACACAACAACCTTTATTTATCTTGAAAGATACGATGAATTCAAAGAATTCATGATCCCAAGTCTCCGTGGATTAGTTCATAATCTACTGACGTTACTCAGTGGTTGATGTGTGTTGCTGTTAATCATTCAGGGGCCTTACGTTTATCAGTAATTTCTGCCTTTACACTATGAACTTGCATGATATTTTCAATACTACATGCATTTTTTAGCTCAAATATGCTAATGATGTTCAGTTATCTACGAGATGTCAACATATTTCTCTGTTCTGCTTATGATTCACCATGATTTGCAGTTGTGGAATTGATTTCAATGAAATTAAAAAAAGAAGAGAATAACAGAGATAGGGTTTAAAGAATGAAATCCCCAAAATTACTTAACTAAGATCACTGATTCACATACATATTCTGATACAGCAATGAAGAGAAGAAAACTAGAGTCATACTTCACCAGGACAGTCCACAAATCCGTATGATCTAGTGCAAATCTTCAAAGGAAAAGTTGACAACAACATGCAATAAAATGAAAGCACTTCTATTGAACACAGCATTCACCAGTACACATCTAGAAATCAACTCAAAGATTACATAAAATTTACAATCAAGAAGTAATATGAAGCTTCATCTCCATTCAGTATGCTTTAGAACAAGTATATTTACAATGATCTAAGGAAAGAACCTTGACATTTCAACAGTTCAGTCCCCATTAATCTCAGTAATCTGATCTCCTATGCTAAATTGTTTCAGGTCAAATTTTTTAGAATAATTGACCTCTCTCTATTTTTACAGTAAAGGGGGGTTATATATAGCTCTGATTTTTTTTCCCCAAAATGGTTTTCCAAAACCCTAATCAAATGGCGGTGGAAAAATAAAATCCACCCAAAAAACTCTGAGCAGCATGATCTTTATTGAGCGTAAAGATCCTGCTTTGGAAACCCCAATAACCACTGAAATATCTTCTGTCGCATCTTTGGTGATCTGATCGCCATCAAGTTTCACCTGCTAGTCACTTCTCACCACCATCCTTATCTCTTTTCGCCTCCTGTGATCTGATCCGTCTTTAAGTTTCACCTGCTACCACCTGTAATTTCTAGCTACTCCAAACAGCTACATCAAACCTGTAATAAACAGTCAAGAAATAAGCATCATCATCTAATAAATCAACAGGAAATTTAAACACTTATATTAAATCCAGCCTAGAATGTGCAAACACATATATCGGGCCATGAATTTTCAGCATCTGCAAACATTCGCGTGCTCAAAATGCATATACAATGTTTAAAAATGGTTGGGTCAACCATCGTTGACCAAAAACATGCATCGAGCGGCTTCAAAAATCCCATCACATTGTTTTCCCGTCTTTTTCCTTGTATCTATCCTTGTATATGGTGAATGCATGTTTTCTTTGTATATCGGGCTTGTATATCTCAATATACAATCATTCCGAACATATAAGGACCCTTTTTCATTTTAACTTTCTATTCGGGTTCTGAGAATGCATCTATCGCTTACATATAGCGCTTGTATGTAGTCTTGTATATCGGCAATGTATACAGTGCAATGTATCTTCCAAAATATACATTGCGAGAAACATACATTGATTTAAGCAACGTTTAAGATTATTTCAATTCCGTGCTTGCATGTTTTTTTAAATGCATATTAACTTGTATGTAATGAAACATATACAACTGGACACATAGAATGAATTAAATCCCTTTTATAACTTTTCAGTTCCACGCCATGTACATTTCGTTGTATGTTTTGTAATGTACATTTCACATTGTATGTATCCGATAGCATATACAAACTTTGAAACATACATCGATTAAATCAACTTTAAAACTTTTTTCGGCTCCGTGGCTTGTATGTAGCCCTTTGTATATCTCACTTGTATGTTCCAAAACATACAAATGTACAAGGACTTAACTCTATTTCATAACCTTTGGGCTCCGCACAATGTATATTGTCTTTTTATATCTTCGATATACAAAGCACAAAATATACGACTTCAATATCCTTAATAACTTTTCAGGTCCGCCCGATGTATATAGCCATTGTATATTTCGCTTGTATGTTTAAACATACAAACGCCAAATATACAACAATTTAACTCGATTTCACGATCTTTTCGGGTCCGTGGCCTGCACATTGGAAATGTACATAACAAATGTATGTCAAATACATACAAACAAAAACATACACGCAACGGATTTATCCAAACATTCATTTCAACCTTTTGACTATTTCGGGTCCACCATGTATGTATACATAGCACATTAGCAAATGCATACAAGTAAAAGAACATACAAAACCCATTTCTGCGACTTTGTATGTAAGCGATATACAAACTGTTTTGTATGTGCAACATACAACAACCTAACATACAAAGATCAAATGCATATGCAACCCGATTTGTAAAAGACTTTGCATACAAGCAACCCGATATACAAAGGGCCTTGTACATGCAACATACAAACCCGAATGTACATTTTACCAAAACACTCATAACCTGCAAAATACAAGGAATTTTAAGATGGTTCAAAAAGCAACCCCTGTTCATTTTTGACAAGGAATTCATTTGTACTCTGCTCTGGCACTTAATGCAATTTTTCTCTCTTTTCAACAAGGTTTGTATTATTCACTCTCTTTTTCCCTTTACCACCAACCAAAACAACACACACAAGCAAAAAGCAAAAAGCCACAGCAGGGGTCCTCATTTTGCTAAGGAGTAAAAATGGGGCGTGTTGTGAATATCACAACACCTATTTGAATCTTTTCTTATTTTTCCAACAAGGATTAGATCATCTTCAATCTCAGTAGATAGACTTTAGTTAGCTGCCAAATCAGCTGGGTTTACCCTTCACAAGAGAAAACTTACCTCAGGTAACTGAGTGTTGATGAAAAACATTTCAGATTTTTAGGTGTTGGTTGAGCAGTAGTTGAAATTCTATTTGTCATCTTATTGAATTTATCTATGAACTCACGCATGGGTTCATGTGGCTCTTTTTTCATCTGGGTAAGCTAAACCAATAAGGCATGTGAATCTTCAACTAGTTTGAACCTTGCTTCAAATTTGGTCTGAAGTATATTCCAACCAGTAATGGTTCTTGATGGAAAATGATAGAACCAATCGACAACCACTCCTTGAAGTGTTTCAACAAATAACCTCATGGATGCATCTTCATGTTCCACTCTGAGAACACCACATGCAATATAAAAAGCTGCAATATGCTCATCAGGGTGTTGCTTGCCATTGCCATAGAACTTGGGGAAGTTCTTACGTGAACCATGAGGTAGTTCATGTGATGGTGGAGTCAAATTTAGTGGCCCAAAGGCATTACCCCATGGATATGGAGAAGCCATTCTTCCTTGGTTGAACGAAGGAATAACAAACATTTGAACTGGTGTGATAGGTAGAACTCTATGAGCACTGGAAGCTTCACTCGGTATAGGAGATTTGGCATTGGTAGGAGGAAAACTCTTTGTACGCAAAAGAGGTGATCTCGTTCATGCAAGCAAAAGATCGAAGTTATGTTGTTGCATCAATTCAAAAACAGGATCTACAAATCCTTGAGTTCTTCTGCTACGTGTGTACCTTGGTTCTGTCAGAGTGCAATCTTAACAAACAATAGATTGGAAATAACAAAACTATTACAAACAATAAGTCCGGTATACTTCAACCAAAGGCGAGAGGCTCTTGGTTGCATATTCGTTCCCTAGAGGAGTCACAAAAAATTGTTGGGTGAATATTTTGTTATCAACTAACTAAGAACAAAATGGTTATATCAACCATAGTACAATGAGATTTAATCTCTCCTCTCAAAAAGGGGAGGCTCCCTTCTTATTGTTCACAACAATCAACAAGTACTTAACCAGATTTATGTACACTAAAAACTAACCTGTAGATGGTGCCATATCATCTATTTCTCTTTTTTCAGAAAAAGATATTTTTCTTAATCCTAAAATGTATAATAAACTTAAAAAACCACTTGCTAGAACAATAATAACCAATATCATGATTGTTTAAACGTAAGAATACTCAAAATGATATCAAAGTGAAATAACCAAGAAACCCACAAAAGCGCAAAGTCTTTTGTTGCTTCTTTCACTAACTTGAAGAAGAGATTAATGAGCACATAAAATAACTAGCAGCTCAAAGTCTTTGAATATCTTCAACTCACGAACATATAACATAAACTCCAAAGATAATGTTGTAGCACAAAGACTCCAAAATCAGCTTTAGATCACCTCCTAGATTATATGAATTCACACTATGATTTGATCAACTACATAAGAAAGTGCAAAGGAAAAGACATAAGAACATCTCCAATGTACCACAAGTTTATTCCAAAACAAATTTTGAATGTCCGCTTTCTTTTCTTATTATTGATAAAATTATGATTTACAGCTTGAACACAAAGTCTCAAAATGCTCTTCAATTCAGCAGCGCTTCACTTCAATAACTAAAAGATAATATTTACATAAGAGGCCCTCTTTATTTATATGGAGAGGCTGAGAGCAAAAATAGGAAATCTACAACTATATTGACTTATTCAAAAGTAGAGTCCTAATTGACTTGTGACTCTGTCTCACAACTCCATGTATTCTAATTTTACAAAATGACATGGATTTTGTCAACTACAATTTACAAAGCATGAAAAAATATCTAAGTGTCCTTGGACACTTCTTCATCATCTTGATCTTTCCCCAAGAAATCTTCATATCTTTTCACAGTACCCTGGACTTCATTACTGTCAGGCCCTGGTGTATGCTTGGAGATGATAAGCAATCGAGTGATGGAATCGGTGAGTGTGTGGGGCACGCTTTTATGCTTATTTAGTATCTTTTGCAACTTATTCAGAGTTGTTTGAAACTCCATCAACCTGTCAAGTAAAGCTAATGAAAAACTTATGTTTCTACTTCTTTTTGCACCAGGTTATTGAATTCATGAATAACTGCATCCTTGGGGAGTGTTTGTTGGTTGTCATCAAGCATATGACATAGAAGCTCTGCCAGCTCATCTAAAATATCTTAAGCCTTATTTTCTCTCCTATCAAGATCTTTCTTCAAATCTAGTATCAGGCTTGCAATAATATACTTTTTGTGAATCATGGCCTCTCGATACTCCACATACTTTCTCTTGTTGGGGATCACCCCATGTTCAATCAACACTTCGATCTTGAAGTCCCGCAGCTTGTTCCATGAATCAATATCTTGTTCAATTAGTTGCATGTCTTGAGAATGGATCTCAAGTGTTTGATTGATTTCTTTACCAACTTTGCCCAGGTCATTATAAAGCTCAACGGATGACTTTATAAGCAGCAAACCTTGGGCAAGCACTCTATCAATCTAGGCATCAACTACCTGACCCTTTGCATCAATTCTTTCATCTTTCAGAAAAGCTTCATTACTTATGCCTGTGCTAATAGGTTCAACCTGTTTGGATGACTAAGTTATTTTAAGAAGCATTGATTTCAACTGATCAACCTACACTTTGAGCTGGTCCTTTATGGCTTTGTCCCTATCATATCTATCCAGCAAGGCATTCAGTTGTGCTAGGTCTTCCTTCGTACTCTCATGTGTTTGTTTACCCAGATCAACTTAGTTATGACATAATCAGGATTCTCAAAGTCTATGATACTTTTGTTGAATGGAGGAACAATAATCTCTACAAATTTGTTTCTTGATTCATCAAAAAAAACCCTAGACAAAATCTTGGCCTTTTTGGTTGCCTTCAACTTTGCTAGAACTAACTAACCGAAATCAAAGTCATCAGGTGATCTAGCTTGCTTCTTTCTTTTGGGCTGTTGTGGCATAAGCCACAGTGGAAGGACAAAGGTATTACCTCTTATTTCTATAGATGTAGTTTGAGTGGACACAGGTGGAACTACAGGTTCTTGTGATTTGGGTGGAACGGGAGAATCTTGCACTGATACTGACACAAGTGGAGTATGGGTGACAAATAGTGGTGTTTGTGTTTGTACGATGGAGAGATTAACATCAGCATTCACTTGAGAAGAAGAACCCAAAAACTTTTCAAACTCTGACTGGGAAATTGAATCAATCATAGACATAGGAATGTTAGAAAGACTAGGCATAGAAGAAAGAGGAACACAGATATTATCAACATTGTACAATGGTGTATCAAACATAGACTGATTTTCAGGTGTTAAAGGGGAAGAATTCACAAAATGGATGGACACACTTGGTGATGGTGATTGAGGGTTATCTAGAATACCTGATGATTGATGTGCACTTGATATTACAGGAGCCGTAGAAGTTTGCACATTTGAAACCATAGGAGGGGAAGGGGGGTGACACCTGAGAAGATTCAGCTCGTGGATTATCAAGTTGTTCTTGTGACTCCTCTTTTGTTGCCTCGTCTTGGTCAATATCGTGTTGTGCAGATGTTCCTTCCTTTTTCTTTCTTTTCCCCTTATCTCCTATCCTGAAAACAAACTTCATCCTCTTTTCACCAGAAGGGGTATCTTCCTTATTCTTCATCCTCAATTCCTCCTTCTTTCCTGCAGGTCCTTCTGTTTGTTCCTCCTCTGAGCCTATTAAGAAAGGATTCAATTTTATACCCTTCTTTATCAGCCACACATTGGTGTTTGCAAGAATTTTCTAAAATCTTTGTCTCACAGAAGTCATCTCTTTTTGAGACCATTGAATAGCAGGGAAAGGGGTGTCAGCAATCTTGTTTCCCATGTACACAGCCTCTACTATGTCTCCCTCATCCTACATATCTTCTGACACATCAACCAATTGAAAAATTCTCACTTGGTCAAGAGAGAGCCTACTGTAATCCATCCTTCTTACGTCTTCATCAGTTCTGCACTCTACCCAGATATCTTCAATCATGTGCACATGAGTATAGTTACTTAAGACCTTTGAGTTTATTCTTCATACCTCAATAATCGAAGTCTTTCCTTCTCTTGTACTTGTTCAAAGCAATCCATTGCAGCTTAGCCTCCACAGCTTTCACTTTTGGAGTTATAAAGATACCATACCTTCCAATCTGGAACTAAAATTTGAAACCACCTCGATGTGTGCCAACTTGTTTGATATGCACATTCATCACTTGCCTACATAACTCCATCAAGATTAACTTGTCTCCTGGGTACTTGGGAAGCATGTATGTCTGCCCACTGAAACAACCTGCTCTGAGGTACGTGAAAGTAGTGAATTGCAAGAAGATGCACCCAAACTTCTTCACTTGTTCCCATGCTTGATTTGATACTCTCTTTTTTCTCAAGTTCCTTCTCTAGCAAGTAGATGTAATGATAGAAAAAGGCATTAGTCACCCTCCTATAATGCTTCATGCTTTTTGTGAGGGTGAGTTGGGGGTAGTATTGATACACATGAATTACTCTTCTATCACCCTCAAATATGAGCCCTGGAAAATGTTTCATAGATGCAGCAACATATACTAGATATGAAGTCATATAAAATTTCAATGTTGTTCACACTATAGCTAACTATTCATGTATGGAATCTCTGATTTTCTGACCCCACCATATTTTATGTTCCCCCTTTTTGATGACACGAATGTATTGAAACATCCAACTTCTTGAAAGACATATGATGCTGGGAGGCCTTTTACCCTGCTGAGAAGGGTAATGAGATCACCAACTTCCTCAATGAACTCACTCCTAAAGATGTTCTTTGGCCATCTTGCTATGGTAGGACGAGGAGTTTTGAGCCATCTAGTGTTAATGATCCTTTTGCATTTCTCAGTGTGTGTATCATAATACTTATGGGCTTCTTCAATGGTGAGGTTAGCATAGTCCTCAATATCAGGACACCTAAAAACTGAGTCAAATAAATTAGCATCAAGTTGAATTATTACATTTCTATCAACATCTAATATACTATGAGTATCCTTATCAAACTTCCCTGCCATAGCTAAAACAAAATCAGGGTTTTGAGCTGACATCGGAAAAGTGGAAACCAAATGGATGTCACTGTCTAGAATGCATTACATGTTTGAGGGCAATGGTTGCTGGTTCAATCTCTCCAAGAACTTAGACATGTCAACATGCCTAATCTCCGTGTCCTTTATGCCATCCACATTTGACTCTACTGAAGTTGCTAGGACCACACCTTGGAACTTGTACTTCATTTTCTTCTTTCAAGAGGTTTCCAACATCTAACAAATAAGCTGCAAAAAATTGATTTTATAAGAAATTTCTTAGAGTTAGAAAAAATTCATACAACCTTCCTTTGTACAACTGCGGGAAAAATATCATCTCCATGCTCAAAAATACCCATTTGCAAGATTGGGAAAAATCTTCCATTGGAGTATCATTTTCATGTTTTTAGTGTTAGAAAAAAATTTACTTTCAGATGCAGGTCAGAGTTTAAACTACGACTTGCATTTCTCAATGCATAGGAAAAAATATGTAAATCGTAGTTTAAAGTCTGATTTACATGTTAGGTAGAACTTATAAAAATTTAGGATGCACATCAGACTTTAAACATCGATGTGTATTTGAGGATAGGTTTGACAAGATGTAGATCAGAGTTTAAAGTCCAATCTACATATTGACGTATTTCAGTTTTAGGTAAGGCAAACACATGTAAAACTAAAATGTCTTGCGGAGTTTAAACTCTGCAAGAAATTTTAGTTTTGCATGCGTTTGCCTTACCCAAAATTGAAATACGTCAATATTTAGATCAGACTTTAAACTCCGATCTACATTTTGTTTGCATGACATTTTAGGCAAATGTCATGAGGAGTTTAAACTCCGCAAGACATTTGTCTTTGGGAAATGACAATAGGCTAAGGATGTAATGTAGGTTTTAAACTCCGCATAACATCCTTTGCCAGATGTTATGTAGAGTTTAAAACCCGCATTACATCCAACAAAGATAGGTCTAATGGGATGGAGTGCGGGGTTTAACCCCCGCACATCCCGAACTGTGGATGTTGTGTGGGAGTTAAATCCCACACTCCGTCCCATTGGGATAGTGTAAACAATGATATCACAGTAAGAAACGACAACAAAAAACACAAAACAAATGATAAGGGAAGCAAAACCATAAACCTTTATCAGCTAGGGTTTGAAAAACATTTAACAAAAAATGTTATGAACGAACAATGATTACAGAGAAAACTATAAAACAAAAAACCCTAGCTCTACAAACATACACACATCTAGATATTAAAAAAATAAACAATGAACGATAATAAGAACCATACATAGAAATAAAGAAAAACACAGGTGAAAGAGGTATATCACATACCTGTTTGAAATTGGCATGAATTCGAAATGGAAGAAGGCGCGACAGTATTTGATGACTAGGGCACGAAGATAGCAAGAACAATGGATCAGCAAGAAGAAATGAAAAAAAAAGAAATGAAAAGCAAAGATAAAGTAGAAAAATATTTGGAAAATCTTTTAACACATACTACCATTAATGTCAAGCGTGCCAACATAGGAGTGTAATTTTGGAAATTTTTTCCACAATTACATTATATGTGCAAATACAAATTTTATTTTTGCATTTACAATTGACTTGCAAATGCAAATCTTTTTTCTACATTTACAACCAAGTATGCAAAAATGACTAACACCTAGAAAAACTAAAATGACAAAATACTTAAAAAGAACCTTGATCAAAAATCAAAGAGATTCTTCGAGGGATCAAGCCACACTAGAGACGACCCAAAAATGTCTTGATTCGTGTGCTTAGAGGACATGGGCTATGAAACGAACAAGTTTCGTAGGGGTTATCCCACGAATTGAGCGTGCTAGAATTCGAGGATAATAATCCCCTAACTGATAAGGATAGAGTAATAAGGTCACAAGAGAAGAAACTTAATAACCAAGACCAACATCTCCAGGACCAAAGAGATCAAATAAGGAGCCAAATAAAACAATTAAGGGAGGTGGTCAACCTTAGACAAGCTAACCTGACTGTCAATTTTACAGAAGCTAAATAGAGTACACAAACTATACAAATACCGGCAAGTATAACTAAAGAAGAGGATACATACATAAAAATAGGTCAAATAACTATGTTGGCTAAGGCTAAAAAGAAATGGGACACCAGTCTGGCATAGCTGAGGTAGATCTACAAGACTATCTTGCCTAATAGTTGATTTTGCATGTCTTGAGGACAAGACATAATTTTCAAGGGGGGATGATGTTAGCAAGGTGCACATCATGGAGTAGAGCCAACCGAAAGTTGGTGCATATACTATGCATAGGCTAGAAGCTAACAGAAGATGCTACAAAACACACCCCTATATGTAATAGACATAGTATATATAGATATAAGAATGTAGTAAGGATATGAGATAGATTCTGATATGAAGATGACATAGAATTCATGAATGTAATTGGTGAGGTAGAGACTTAGACCTATCGAAGGATGGATGTATATCCTTTGACTGTTGTTTATATTTATGGAGATCTGTCGGTACTCCAGGGGTAATTATGTATTGTCTTATTATTATCTGTATGTGATGCTCTGTTTTGTTATTTTGTATTTTGCTATCAATCTATAGCTACTTGACTGAGTTATAAACTAACTACAAAGACTTGTCTGAGGACCAGATCTCTAGACTGGTAACCCTCACCATTTCTTGCCAACAGTGGATCCCCAATCAACAAGGCACACGTCTTATTAGCCATGAACAAAACATGGGGAGAGGGTTGAAATGTTGGGCACCCCATTTTATTCCAAGCATTAACCACTAAGATGTTTACTTTAGTGTCAGTGTCTACTATAATGTCTTTGATGAACCATGGACATTAATGGTTGTGTCAACTACTATCTCTCGATCATATTCTATAATCTGGGTAGATTTGACCTCTCAATCACATGCATGCACCTATTTTTTATCTATAGCTAGTTGCTTGACTTGTTGTCAAAGCCATTGCCCAAGTAATGGGAGTATTTATTTGACATGCAAGAGCCAACATATCTCCTAGAACTCATCCTTTTCACCATTGTCAAATTCTTGGATGTGTCGATCATGATGACATGCTCATGCTTCCTCTTTCAAGAATTCAATTTCTCCTTGGAGTTCTTGAATGAGACCCATAGTCTCATGTAGGATTTCCTTCTGATGGTGACTAATTGGATAACCCTTAGCAAGTGGGGGTTCCTCATGCTATATGGTATCCAAGGGGTTTTTTGTGGTGCTTGTGTGGGCTACAAAAATTCATGCAGTGATGTTAACTCTTGGTCCATAACCAATAAAGGGCACTACAAGCTTTATCTTCCACTCATTGTGCGGTGTGTGGTCAATTTGGATCATGCTTGTACCCTTCTCATTTTTATCTTTGGTCATACCAGTATAAATATTAGAGCATTCTTCAACTTTGAGTTCTCCAAAACAATACAGGTAAGTGGGAAAGTTGAGGCAATCTCATTGATAATGGTTAAGGGAACCACACTTGTAATAGATATGAGGTGGTAATCTACCACCTCCATATCCTCCTCATCCTCAACTTGGTCGCATACTTCCATTTTGACCTTTCTTGATGTCACCCACTATTGCATGGAAAAGTCCTAGTGTGTTAGCTTCATGGATTTGGTTGATAATCCTATAGTCCTCAGTGTTGTAGGTGTGCACATCATGAATTTTGTATATCAAGGTATCTTTATATGGGTGGCATAATACAGGTAATAGACAATTTCGTACATCATGGTTGTCCCTACATATTTCACAAGATTTGAGTAAGGTGTGCACATTCATCTATGTGAAGTTTGTCTTGGTGTGCCCTTCAACCTCACAGTCTGTGCACTAAACACCATTGTGTATGTAATGGGAATTATTAGCAATGAGCTTCTCTAACTATGTAGCCATTACCACAAGATAAGACTCCATGAAAGGGCTAATCCTGTTATCAATGCTCCTGACTACTTCTGCACAAAGCACTACCTCCAATGCTTCACGTGGGTCTGTTAAAGTCTTGTGTGAAAGGGTCCATAAAAAAGGCAACGAAAAACCCCCAACGAACCATCAAGCATGCTAAATAGGATGAATCTCATAGGATAATTTGGATATCAAAATTTTAAACCAGACATCATAGATGCACACATGCTCACTTAGTTCTTGCTTAATGTCCTTCAGAGTAGAGATACGATGTTGTTCAAACTTTGGAATTTAAAATACCATAATTAAAGTTCCTAAGGCCACATTATTGTTTTATTGCTAGGGACATCCATATCAACAATAAACCATTTATTTCTAGTGATAAACCACATGGTTACAAAATGGTTTATTCCTAATATGGATATCCATAGCAACAAACCATTTTGTAACCATGGTTTATCACTAGTGTTAAGTTAACATGGAGTTTGAAAATGATAGTTATTGTAATGCCTAAGGCACTAATCAACTAGATTTGGATTGGAAGTTAAGTCATGGATGCCCATCACAATCCAATTTGAATTGGAGCAAATTTTTACATGCTAATAGGGTCACCTCTATTAGTTAACTTGTCTAAAACTGAGTATAATCACTACTGTTAGGATAACTTACGGTCACGTGATTATAACAATTTAAAGCATATATATAAATCAAATCAAAATTTAATTTTAGGTTCTCTACCTATCCCTACAATTTGAATGACCTTGATGTGATTTTTTTCTAATATCCTACACCTTGTAAATATCACCACATCTAGTTATTAATCATGTGCAGTTATCTCCCATGTTGAATTTGGAATCCAAATTTTGCATTAAAATCTAATAAGGGTTAACCTATGATAGTTAAAGTCTATTGGATCTTTATTTAAGCCTTACATTAATTGGTAGAGGCCACTTGGAAAATTAAATGCCTCAAAATCCTAGGGAATGCTTGAACTTTGTCTATCTTAAATCTACAACTCTATTGAGGGTAATGAAAGTTAGGGTGTATATGAATCTAGTAATGGAGGAGTCTATTCATGTGAACAAACAAAATTTTGTTAGTCATGTTTGATTGTGCAATTGGAGTTGAATAAATGAAATTTAAATAAAAGAACTAAATAGGTTAGTTGTAATTGGATATATCATAATATGTTGTCTTGTATACAACAATGAACAATTTTGCATTAAATATTTTATGAATGGAAATAACAAGAAACAACAAATCAAATTGTAATGGAGTTTGACTAGTATTATAATCACTAAATTATTAACAAACTAGTTGAGTAAATGAAATTTATAAAAGAACTAAATAGGTTAGTTGTAATTGGATATATCATAATATGTCATCTTATATACAACAATGACCAATTTTGCATTAAAGATTTTAAGAATGGAAATAATGATAAACAACAAAATAAAATGCAATCTATAGCCTAGTGGATCACTTCCAAAGTAAAGTCTTCTCAAGCTTTACCTACATTGGCTGCTCTATGTGTGAGATGCTCTACAAACCTCTCACCATTATCGCATGCTTGCAAGCACAAATCATATAATCCGGGTAGTAACAAACAAACATCAAAATATCCCAATAATGTAACTTTTAGGTCCCAACAAATTTCTATACTACATGTAGAGTTGAAAATTTGTATACAACTATTAAAACACATATACATAGCGGTAAAAACACATATACAATTGCATATGAAGATTGTAAATAATCTAAGTAGTAGCCAACACAGAGAAAAATATCCCAATAGTGGTAGTGTGTTAACAAACACAAATTCATGGTGCAATTCCACGTTTAGTGGTCTATATGATGCACTTGTGTTAAGAAACACAACAAAATAGATAAATTTGGAACTATACATATATATGTCTTCAATTTTTTGGAGTTATAAATAAAAATGAAACCATGAACCGTATAGGAGTTTGAAACCATCAATAGAAAACTGTAACATGTATTATTACAAATAAATCAGAATGGAGGTACATTGTAGGACAAACTAGAGATTATTGCAACAAAAAATCATCTACGATATGTTGGAGTTACAATGTGCACATATGTACATAGTTGTATATACACATATACATATATATATATATATATATATATGTATGTATATGTATATATGTTTATAAACATATACATATACATACATATATGTAAATGTATATATGTTTATAAACATATACATATATATGTACATATATTTATATGTATATACATATACACATACATATGTACATATATATGTGTGTATATACATATACATGTGTATGTATATATATATATATATATATATATATATATATATATATATATATATATATATATATATATATATATATATATATATATATATATAGTTGTGTGAACACCTATATAACAAAATATGTAATTTAGACTATAAGTATGTAAGTTTCCATGTCATAACTGTGTATATATATAAGCACATGTAACTACAAATATTTTTTACATCCTTATTGTTTTCCACATTACAAAATAACAGAAGTTGAAAAGTTTCAATAAAATTTACAATGTTGTACACAAACTACCTGCATACAATAGTATAGAAATATGAAAAATATGCATTTGATAATAGTGAATACACACATTGATTGAAGTTGTATAAAGACATAGATAGATAGATAGATATGTGTGTGTATACAAATATATATATATATATATATATAGTAGCTCGCCAATGTCAATGCCCAAGCTTGAGTGGAGAGGATTTCGTAAGCTTCTAGAATAATGGATAATGCAGTGGCTGTAAAGGAAGCAATGTAAAAAATGATTAGCGTACGAAGTTAGGTCTTTCAATAGGTGCATGAGGCATTGTTTATTTAGATTTTTAATGTTATAAACTAGATACTAATTGGAATGTGGTCCATGCTTCAAGATTGTATATATAAATAATGAAATCCTAAACCCTAAATAAGTCTGAAACCCATTATTTGAAATACTAGCGGTGATGCGAAATCATTATGCAAGTCGAACAACAATTATTGCCTCAACAGTTATGAAGGAGGTCGCTCGACAATTTGAAATGATGAAAGAAACAAAGGTGAAATCAAAGAGACAAATTATTCAGTTGCATGAATCATCAAATGATGAAACAAAGACCTACTTCAGTGGAGATGGTTTGACCACACAGTAGAATAATAAAACAAACAAGTGTGAAATAAAATAGTCGCAAATCGAATGATGGACCTCATAGTTGATTGGAAGGAGAAAAAATGAATATATATAAACTTGTATAAAAAATGAACCTTGAATATATACAAGTTAAGAAATGAAACCTTCAATATATGCAGTTTCATTTTATATAAAATGAGACCTATTTATAAAAAATGAACCCTAAATATATACAAGTTAAAAAATGAAACCCTCAATATATACAATTTCATTATATATATATATATATATATATATATATATATATATATAATGGGAGCTACCCTCTTGGTAGCAGCTATATATATAATCAAACCATATAAAAAATCAAACCTTGAATATATATAATGAAACCCTAAGCCATAAATGAGTTTGAAACCCATCGTTCGAAATATTGGTGGCAGTGTGAAATCATTACCTGCAAGTCGAACAATAATGACTGCCTCAACAACTATGAAGGAGGTTGCTCGACAATTTGAAATGATGAAAGAAAAAAAGGTGAAATCAAAGATTCAAATGATTTAGTCACACAAATGATGAAACAAAGACCTACTTCTGTAAGCTCTAAAAATACACATGGGCCTACATGGTAATTTGAAGATGAGCTATAGTCCTAATCATGTACATGTAAGCATGAATATATACATACCTCTCAGTAGAATTCTTCTTGGTGACACGTGGATCAAAGTTCTTCACCTTGTTTGTGTCTCCCTAATCCCTAGCTAACCTCCTAAGGTCTTGTGTCTTCACCATTCACCCTTTATCGACAAGGCATTTTGTTAATTTCTAACCTTGTCAATTTAAGATACAGACATCACAAGATGGGAAATTCAATTTCACTTGGCCCCTTTCAACTATTTTAACCCTCCAAGCCCCTTTCGACCATTTTAACCCTCCAAAAGCTTCCAATTAATTTCCCAAACCATCTCCAATCATCAATTTTAATACAAATCTCCTTAATTCTGGGTCGCCCCCTTTAAATTCTGGATCTCTGAGAGAAGATCCTAAATCTCCCCAAGGAGATTTTCCCTGGTGAAAGTGGTGACCAACTCTTCATGAGTTTTCAAGAACTAATAGCACCATTGCATAGTGCTAAAAAGATTATGCAGTTTCAAAAAAATGGCACCCAAAAAGGATTATGTATGTGCTCGAACGAGCTCCCAAAAGTTTCGTATGACCTATTCAAACCTTTGTTTTTGGGTTGCCATTTTTACGAGGGAAATTCTCCTTGGGTGACCCTAAATCTCCTCATGGGATGACCTTGGATCTCCAAGGGTGACCTTGGATCTTTAGGGGTGACCTTCCCTACTAAAATGGGTGACCCAGTTGTGTTTTAAAACGCGAGTTTCTCTTCAGTTTCTACCCAAATTTGCTCCAAATTGAGCCCTAATTATGTGAGTCACCTTCCCTAACTAATCATCAAATTTTCCTTACTAATTCAAGGCTCCCAATCACTCCATTTTAACTCCAAATCAACTATTCTTATCTCTCCATCAATCTCATACTAACTCCATTCCTTCTTCAATGATAGGCTATCAAGGCTAGTTCACTTCCAGTCAAACTCAGTTCACTATCCAATCAAGCTTGTTAACTCTTAAATCAAATGAGTTAAAGTCTACAATCACCTCCACCTCTTTGTGAGCCTTTCCAAACTATAAATACCCCTCACCTCTTCATTATTTCTCAAGTCTAAGAATTCTCTTCTCGTCTTCACAAGATTTTACAAGCTTCTTCACAGGCCTTTGAGCCTCTTAGTTCATTTCTTTAGTTTTCATTTTTGTAAAGCTTCAAAGCTTTCCCTTGGGAAGAAAATTCATTGTTGCAAAATCTTGCTCAACTTTGCTTTTTTGTTCTCCATAGAATGCTTATGCTCTTCGCCAGATGTATGAGCCTTTTTCTTTCTTAGTATAGTCATCAAACTTTCCAAAGCTTCAATAGCCTTGTTATGCTCACAAATTGCCAAGCCATAATGCTTCATAGCTTCAACTAGCTCAATTCAATCAATCATAGCTTCAATAACTCAATCATTCAATTAATTACACTTCATCCCTATTGCCAAGAGGATTTCCCCACTACTACAGAGGAAAGAAGGTTGCCACAAGGAGTTCTGAGGATACGCCAGGCTCATGAGCCAAAGAGAAATCAAGTTTCCTTATATGCTTTCGTAGTTAATTAAATCACAAATTTGCTCTTGGAAGAAGTAATCTTTATGTATACTTTTTCCTTGATAGGTTTAGATTTGGTTTGATTAGCATTGATTAGAGTAGAATTATTATAATTCATAGATTAGATTTCAATTCTTGAAGTTATTTAATTCTAGCAATTTCAATTCCTAGATCAAATTTGAAAATCGTCTCACAAAATACCAAAAACATAGTTTAGATTATATTTGGAAAATTCATATTAATTGCATCTATATTTCAATTCTTAGTTAAATAGATCACTTTTGTTATTTGAATTAGAAAAAGAACCAAAAAATCATTTTGCATTCATATTAGTTGCATTCACACAAAAATACAAAAATATTAGGAAATTAGAAAAACTAAACCCTCGATTTCATCACGAGGTACTTATTCATATCAAAGTGAGTTCAAACCCTTGATTCCATCACAAGGTACATATTCACATACAACATTCAATCAAAAGGTGAAACAAATGTTTGACTTCACGTCAAAGTCAAGGAAAATCAAATTAGGTCAACACTTAGTCAACAAATTCTCTCCCAAGCATTCGATGTGCCCAAGGATAAGAGGAAATTGGATCAAGGTTATTCTCGAAGAGATAGTTGAAATCCACCCAAGACCACAACACACACAACAAACCATAGAAGATCAAGAACACACTCTTAGGATCTTCTAATAGAGAGACATCATACAACAACACATTCAAATGAATGAGGATAGGTTACAATGTGCTAGACTCATTAATGAGAAAAACAATCTACCCACTAGGCATTGGAACTTGAGAAATCCAAATAGAAGAACTAGGACTAGTGACCCTTCAGGTCATATAATTATCTCAAACACAACAGTCCTAGAACGAGCTCGTCATAGAGCAATCCACACTAAGCCTACATAATGGCCAACCTCTCTCTATGATGTTCTGCTCCAACGCAAACAGAACCACCCACAGGTCTCACCCCCACTTGACTGGCTCTTGCCACAAGAGCAAGAGTGACTCAGAGGTCACCCATAGCAAGGAGAGGGTTCATGTGTGATATCAAGGCTGACTCATCCATGTTGTACTTGAGTCACATTTCAGAGCATTTAAGTGGAGATGGTTTGATCACACAGTCGAATGATAAAACAAATAGGTGTGAAATAAAATAGTCACAAATCGAATGATGGACCTCATACTCGATTGGAAGGAGAAAAAATGGCAGACAATTCGTTACCTACAATCGGCAACTCGCCAATGTCAACACCTGAGATCAAGTGGAGATGATTCGGTGAGCTTATGATATGATGGATAATGCGGTAGCTATGAAGGAAGCAATGTAAAAACTGATTAGGGTAAAAAGTTAGATCTTTCAATGGGTGCATAAGGCATTGTTTATTCAGATCTCAAATGTTATAAACTAGATACTAATTGGAGTGTGTTTCGTGCCAACACAAACCCCTAATGTGGCCTTACGAACAATAACATGGCATTAAGAACTTTTATTATAGTATTTTGATTTATTTAGGTGAAACAATAAATTATTTATTTTAATGTATATATATATATATATATATATATATTATAATTATATTAATTGGAGGAGTTGTGAAACTTGTTTGGTGGTCATACCACATGGTTACTAGGGCGTCTTTGCATGAGTATCGATCAACACTTTGAAATGGCCACTTAAGGACATATGTGCACATAATGACTCATCTTGCAATTGTTGTTACTACCTAGAAGCCGAAACAATGGCTTTAATCTCTTAAGTTAGTGATAAAGGTATGCTAAAATCTTTGTGGAAATATGATGTATTTTTTAGGAGCTTAAGGTGCATGAAGTTAGGGTGGGTGGGTACTGGGTCCTCTCCCTTAGTATGACCCAAAAAACAAAGCAAAAGTCAGATATACAAACCAAACCATTAAGTTTCATTCAATGATTTCGACAAGTTCATCTCTATGTGGAGCTTTATAATAAAAGCGGAGTACCGCAAGCAAATAGAACAACAGTTACAATTCCTTCCACATTTGTCATTTTCCATCGATTTAAGCATCGATTTAGGGGAGAGAACCCAGTAGTTGTGCACCCTAACTTCACACCTCTCAAAATCATGTGGCAATATCAAATTACTCTTAAATTTTTACATCAACTTACTTGGCAAGGCCCTTGCTTATAACTAAGGTTTCAGGTCCACATCATCAAATATGATGCCACATCATGTTTTTTGTTGAAGTGTCCAAAAAGACCCCAAAAAAATAGGCTGATAGTTGTGCATTAAGCTATAATAGTTGTGCATTTATTCATGTTTTGTTTATGCATCACATGATGTGTTGCTTTTTATATCTAAATAATATATTTCATTCAATCATAAGTACTTATGGTCAACACTAACAAGTTCGAAGTCACAAATACAAGTACTATACTTCTAAAAATATTGGACATTAAATCCACAAAAAATGGCCATTAAATCCACAAAAATATGCACAACTATTGGAACATGCTCAACTAGTGAGTTCTTTCCCCTACTCAATGAAATATCAAAATAGTACTAAAAATTGAACTTTTGAGGTACAAGTATATCCAAGAAAAATAAAAGCAATTATACCCCAAAAAAACTAGCAGTCGTACTTGTAGTGTAATAGGCATGCCGATAGGTACTTTGAAAGGTCCCTTATTTCTTAACAAGTCAATCAATGAAAACAACAATCCCTCTTCTTAAAAAAAACCATCTAGCAAATTAAAAACATAATCAAGCTAACTTTTGGTATCACAACAAGATAGCCAAGGCCAAAAACCTATCCAATATTACACAACCACAACAGATTCAAGGCTAATGAGAGATCAAACAACTATTATAGTGGGCACCCTAGCATGAAACCAATGCTTGTAGTAAAGGAAGGGATGGGTGCATTTGCCTTTGCAACAAAAGCCACACCCACCATCTTCATCACAACCACCACTACAAAAAAAACAAATTATTTTGCTCCTCCCATTGCTAATAACAATATTATGGAATGACTTTATTATTTAGGGTTTCTAAAGACTAATCTAGCTTTCATTGCAAGCATCTTGTTGCTCAAGGTGCTAACTACCCAACCATACAGGATGACGGAAAAAATCAAGACACTAGTGCCAACCATTGATTTCGCACCATGAATGTACTTGATGAGTGAATGACAAAGATCTCTTCAATGGTCATCCCTCATCTATTATGTATTTGAAACTATCAATTCTCAATTGTATGCACACGAGAGCTTTCCTTGCTTCACAAGCGAAAGCCTATTAGTGTGATGGTAGGGAAATATGACCATCAAATTATATAATCACATAACAAGATCTCAAACTTTCATATGATGAGAAATATATACAAATGGAAAATGCTATGCTTCTTTTCTCTTGTGAATTCTCATACTTCATTACATTAATTGGTTTCCGATCCATAAATCGCTCTTTAAATCTAAGCCACCTCATTTGCACCTAGCCCTTGCCTCATCCTCAACACCAATGTCACTCCATAGACAAGAATGTTCATGATAATTCATATTGCCTCATTTTTCTTTAGTCACACAAGAAGGCTTTGCCCCTACCCTTCCGCCTGCTAGTCAGATAAGAGGCACCCTCCATCACCTAGTGAGGTCAATCTAAATCTTAGATTTAGGTGCTTCCCCTTTGCAGCTTACTTGCACTAAAGTCGTTGAATCCCACAAACAAGATGTCAAAGAAAAGAATGGCAATAATAACCCTAGATGTGATTTCTTATTATTCTATGCATTTAATGATATTTGGATAATCCCGTATTTTTTTATTGTTGATTTCACTGCTTTTGATGATGATTTCTATGAAAGATTAAAAAGGCATAAAATGAAAATTTTAAAGACTGCAAAGTGCATTCATTACTTGAGTGATACTCTAATGCTTGATGGCTTTGATGCACATGTTTTAATAATGATATTAAGCTTTTAGTGAAAATATATTAATATGTTAAAAAAGGCAATGACAAATGCAAATATTTAAATCTTGGTTGACTATTTTGACAATGAAATTTAATAGTCATTATGAATAATAAGTTGATATCTACATTAGTTCAAAGGGTTAAATGTTGAATTTGAAGGTTTGGGGAGACTGTTGGACAGACCTAGAAGCATCTTAGGTCAAATTTTATATTATGTCTACATCTAAGATTTTAAAGCCATGAACTTGTAGACAATTTAGTAGATCTAAACTTATTTGATCAATTAGATTGTATATGCTTTCTTGTGTCCAAGGAACCTTGCATATTGGCCAAAGGACTAATAACACTTGATAGAGAATGTCATGTGTCTACTCTTGATTCCCTTGGGCCATCGTTCGTGTCACTACCAAGCCACATGTTAAATCCTAATTACCCTGAGCAACAACTTACAATTGTGGACTTGAGAGTACAAATACCAATTACTCAATGCTACTCACTAAGCTCTATTGCATAAGGTTTCTTGTGTCCATTGAAAACATGGACAAGAAGAAAAGTGAGCTTCAAATGAGACACCCCTCTAAAATACGATTAATAAAACTCTCGGGATCACTAACCCTGGGCTCGATGGACTTCAAATTAATATTTTAGACTTAAAACATTTACACAACTTGATTATATAGGGTAGCTTGGGTTCACAAGAACCAAGACAAGTTAATACCAAATACAAAAATCCTTCTAGATTTCAATTATTAAAAGCATGTTTCAAGTTTGGAAGGTTTAGATGTTTGTGAACCTAGACTTCACATTATTGAAGTTTATCAAGCTTTTTTCGTCTAGTGATGTCTTGCAAGTTCTTCGATAGAATCAAACTCCTATATATATCATGGCTGACAAGCAATCTCAAGTTTGTGGTGGCAAGTTTTTTTCACGTCTAGAGGTGCCCATGGGCCTAGAATTTTATTTCCAAGGAGCTTGGTGAGAAGTCTCACGACGAGTGTGGAGCTCAAGCCTTAAGGTCCAAAGGAGTTGACATTGGGCATGTGGTGGTCGAGATCAAATTTCATCATTCCTTTAGAACAATTTTGTGCCTTTTCTATAGTGCATTGCATTTTTTTTTTTAAATTCTTTAGATTTATGTAGTTGCTATTTAGACTACACTAAATGAAAGTACCTATCGGCGAGCCTATTACACACGGAGTATTTATTACCCACATTAGAACAGGATAGCCCACGCAAGCAAAACCACAATAACTTATCAGAGCATTGTCAAAATCTTCTAGACCATGGTTTTTAAAATAGTTTGCATCAACCATAGATAAAATTAAAAACCTCTCAAGATCTTTGGATAAGAGAGCTTTTTGAAAAGGCAGCAACAAACAGAAACTTCAAAACAAGTGCCACCAAAAAAACTTGGTTAAAAGACAAAGTTTTTAATAAGAACATTGTCATTTCCCCTAAGCAAATGAAGCTCCTTAAATTAAAAAAAACCCAAATCTGGAATCTTTTTATAAAAATACATATAACTGAGAACAAGAACACTAAATCTTGGTCGCCCCAAAGCGTTAGTTCCCTTAAACTGGAAAGCAAACACATTAGTAATAGTATTGATTACAATGAAGTTGAAAACTCAGGACAAGAGCATATTTGCTTTACATTTCGAAATGAACCGTAGACACCCACATTGTTACCACTCTACTTAAATATCATCCACTTCAATGGTCAACCAATCAATAGGGATTTTAAACATCATTCACAACAAAAAGTGGTAAATATTTGTCCTATTTTTATTGGCTAAATTAACCTTTGACTGTTGAAGTGGATGATATTTAAGATCAGCCCATTGTTACCGTGCCAACAAAAAAATTCAATTGACAGTTCATACGACATTAGAGCCCCAATGTTTACACAAAAAGAAAGAAAACACAGAAAGACATCTTTTTTACTTCCTTCTCGAGCTTGGAGGCTCGCAGATAGAGCTCCCCTCTGACAACATATGCAATGTTCTTTCACATTCTCATTAATATTTTCATAATCCAAAGGTTTCCGAGCCATTCTTTAAACTGCTGAACAAGAGATCAAAGAAACAACTTCCACAATCACCAGCTTAACAGACTGACCTGCCCTAAAAATGCATCAAAATTTAAATAATCTCAACAATCCAAGGCAGAACAAGGTCATCAAGGACCTAGATATCTACTGAAACCTAAATTTGCAAAAAAAAAAATGCAGAGCATCTTCAAGTACCGTCTAAACTGGAGGCACTGCAATGCCAAAAATCGCCAGAATATCATAGCTTTCCCGATTCAATCATGATTTTCTGCAGCAATTGTTTTTTGATTTTTCCTTAAACATCAAACAGAAAGAGTCTGTGCAAAAAGAAATTACAGAATGTCAAATTGTCTAATACTGAATAAACCCTTAAAATAAATAAATAAATAAATCCAAAAAAAAATCAGAAAACAATAAGCTGGCAAAGAGCTGCCAGTGAACACCAAAATAATAAGCTTCAGACCCAGCAAGTTGGAGCTGCCATAAAACTGTCCTTGCTTCGTGCAATTATGGTTGACTGTATGGCTAAAACAGAGATTCGTGTTATGATAAAATGAATCTGTTAACCGCTTACAGAGAGCTCGTGTGATTGAGCAGGTGGCATGAAATTTTCATGGTATGTAACATGATTTGAATGGCAATGTGCTCATACCATTAGCCTCCCGCTCAAAAACTATATGCATTATGAAACAACAGAAAATATAATTAACAGGGCCTTTCAATGTAGACAATATTTTTTATTTCCAATGACTTGATCCATCACTTAAACGTAGCTGTTTGCAATATAAAGGAGAAAGAAGAATGAACAGTGTGTTGAGTGAAGAAAAGATAAAGACAAATGCAAACAATAATAAATCAAACACAGAAATAAATGCAGAAGACAAAAGACAAGTTTTTTAACGTGGTTCACCAATTGGCTACATCCACACTGAGCAGGGGATAGCTCTCTATATTCAATCCAGAATCAATTCTTGTACAAATATATTTGCAGCTATATATCTATAACTACAACAGCTCACAATACAATACTATCTCTCTGTTGTTCCTCCAGCTGAATACATATTCCACTTCCACCACAGTCTATCAATAGACATATATTAATCTCATCGTGAGAAAACAAGGCATGTAGAGGTCGAAGCATAAAAGAGGGAGAAGTGGGCTGACAACCGTTTCATATAATAAAGATTGGACTGCACCATTAAAGTCAGTGGGTGCAACTAATGCAGCCATGCAGGATGAAGCTGCTTAGAAGTTGACGGATGTGCACACCCTGTTCCTAAATGCCGGCCATGTGCTCTGCTTACAAAAAGATTGAAAACATTAGAGAGCGGTGTGATATTGATTGAGTTTGCTTTATTTTTTATTAGACCATTTTATTTACTAATTACAAACTGTAAATTGTTCTCCCAATGGGGAAAAACATGAAGCAGCCAATCAGCCGATCAAAAATTGAGGCTCAATCATTTTCCTGGCAAAAAAAAATTGCCCTTTAGGCTCAATCATTTTCCTAGCAAAAAAATTGCCAGGAAAATTAAGACCTTAGCATAACAAAAAAAAAATTATGTTGATGAAGACAGACAAATACTTCCCAACGAAAACAATAGTATCCCTTTCAACAAAAATACAAGGATCCTGAAGATCTAATTCAAAAACTAATGCAAGCTAAGCAATCTACCATATAAGGAATCAAACAATCATTCCCAATTCATAAACCATATGAAGAAACCAATAATTTAAATCAAATGGCATGAGGTTCAGCCCATAAACAACTCATTTCAGCACAAATAGAACTAGAGTAATGATAATAGTTATCACATTTTGTATACCCTCTGTAGCGTGTACCAAGGGGAATTGTTAAATTTACTCTGACTCCATAGATTGTAACCAAAGAGAATTGCCATTGAGATCACATGTTTCAGTTCCTCCCTTGATTCCAACAGTTTACCAACAGCAGGATATTTTACAGTGATGCCCATTAATATACCATATTTCCATTAAAATCACAGTAGTAGAAAACATTTCTGCAACAAAATGCAAAGATGGACAAAGTCATGATAGCAGCCATCACATTTTAGTAGTAGTTTTGTGTGGGGGCCGCGCGAACACGAGCCCCCTCTGTCACAAATTATGACGTGCACTCTCCACAATGGGAGATGCTAGACAGAACCTCCTTCCTTGTGCAATGAAGGTGCTCTCTCTAGGCCATCAGCCTTCCTGATCACCGATTGACCCCGCCCAGGTAAGTATGCTTTTCTCTTCCCCCTCTCCTTCCTCACTGCCTGCCTCTTCTCCCTTCTTTTCTTCTTGTTACACATGTGGGATCAATAACACCCTCACTGCCTGCCTCTTCTCCCTTCTTTTCCTCTTCTCAAGCGTGTTTTGGTTTCTGTGGTCCCATAGGCTGTCTGGCCTCATGGATGTTATTAAAAACCTTCATTCTTTCATTCAATAACAACACTTTTCACCAAACCATTTACTCCACCGGGCAGCGTAGCAGTACCAGTGATGTCTCCATGTATTGCATCTAGCCCCGTCCACTGTACGCTAACGTTCTTTCTGACCAACAAGGGAGACATTAACAATTTCAAATGAGATGGGGAAAGCTGTTTTAGTGATTGGTATAAGCCTGGTCGGTTTTTCCTTAATCTTTGTTGCAACAACGTTTCTGCTATCGGCGTAATTATAATTTGTAATTTGAATTAAGTAGAGTAATAATCACAAAATCAAGCTCAAATAAATTAAATTAAATCAGTATTTGAATTGGATTGGATGGGGTGCGCCAGGCTTCCGCTGTAGTGCAATACAGAAACGACGCTTAAGGGCCCCTGATAGCAAGCTACCATTTTGGTCCCTTCCCCTCAAGAAATTAATTTAATATCGTGTGATTCATTGAATCACGTATCAGATATTAAACTGATAAGAACAGATACTACACTTGATCTTAGCCAAAAGGCCGAGAAAGGTATGAATTTCCTCTCTCCTTCCTTCTCTGTTTCTATCCGCCCTCTCTTCCCTTCACTCTGCCCTGCCTATATGTGGGATAAATATGTCTTTCTCCTCCCTTTCATAATATTCATTTTATTACTTCCTACCCTCCTCTTTCTACATGCTTCAATCGATTCCTTTCTCCATTTCAAGAGTGTTTACTTTTTCCTTCAGAAAAATCGAATTATTTGACCTGCAATATACTAGCAAATTGCAATACAAATTGTACAAGTCTGGTTATAAAAAATTGCACTTGATAATTACTTGATATCAAACAATCGATCTGAATGGTGTTAGGCACAAAGTGACCAGATTAGTGCATCTGTTTCCCATCACATATATTTTAGTTACTTAACTTTATTCAGCGCAGTAAAGAACAGGGAAAAGATTACCTTCAAAATGGTTTGAACATCAGATGTTGTTACTGGCAAAAAAGTGCAGAGGCCTGTCTAGTGAAGAATGTAAAATGGTCTACCATAACTCCTATGGGCATGCTTTCTCAAGGGCTTCAATTTTTTAAGATGGTTAGCAATGTTTTATGTTCTCATAGAGTTATTGTATTAGGCCTTTCACCCTTACAATTACTTTCCTAGTCAATTTATCAATATTTTATCAATTGCCATTTTTCCATGCAATCATATTAAATATGTATGCGATTTAGTATGCTTCTGGATTTAGCGGTGTAATACTATGTCTCTTATTACATGTCTGTGTTTGTAATTCTGAAGACTTTTCACCTTGCTTTTATTCCCAATTGCCAGATGCATAGAAATAAAATGTGAAGAGAAGTATATCTATGCCTCCAAGAGTCCAAACAAGAAAATGAGGAATTTAAGGCTAGCAGAATCGTGGATCAAGTTGAGGAGATTCAAAGACTTATAAATCTGAAACAGAAGTTCAATTTTGCTAATTAATGGTGAAATCTAGCCTAAAACAGACATAAACTGCAAAATTGTTATAATTTCATATTGAATTAAACCTGGATTACAATTATAAAGGCAATGTTTTTCATTTTTCTCCCAATGTTTTTCATGTTGCAAAAAGTAAGGTCTATTGAAGGGGCTGAGCTTAATTTGTGAGAATGATGGTGTATTACACCAGCTAGTAAGGTTCAAATCTCCGGAAGTGTGATTAGGCCAAGTTTGATCTCTAGGTGGCTTTGACAGAATGGATCCCTCCACTCATGACAGCTTAACCGAAGGAGGTTTCTAATAAAAATATATACATATCAACATATTGTTACAGAAATACTGATATCTATGTAGGCTGATTGATTCCATTTAAAAAATAGTGACATCTTACATAATAGTTCAATGCAGGTCAAAACAGGAGACTTAGGGACAAACATTGTCTTATCATGATGCTAACTATACTAAATTATTGTAGATTATGTTATATGCCAAAGCTTGTCAGTAATCTTCATTAAGATTGTCCAACGAACTCAATTAAGGAAAAAATTTCTGACATATTAATTTATAAAATAGGTTGTCACTAGTCTTCGAACTCAATTAAGAAATTTTTTTCTATTAATTATAGTCGTCACATGATCATTGTAATTCATCCTAGTTTTAGTTGGGTTTTTTTTGCATAAAATGACCATCAGTGCCATTTACGAGGGACATACTGAGTATCCAGAGTGGGTTTCCCTTGGAAGGACAGTCTTAAGATTTCATATTACTAAAATGTTATTCATTTTGCACCATAATTATTATTAATGACCATTTGAATTTTCAGGTCTTTCAGGTCTCTCACTATTTGTGAAACATTGTATAAAATTCTAAGCAAGCTCTCTATTCTCTATTGAGAAAGAGTTAAAATCAAGAAAAAATTAAGAAAGACAGGACCTGATATACATTGCTTATATGTTGGTGCTATTGCTGAACTTATGATTCCTGTGTCAACTGACTAAAACACTGATATATGAACAACTAGCTGCTTACAGAATGTACAGATGAAATAACATACATAATCCATAAAAATTGGGATCCTAAGAGAGAGCCAACTGTCAGAGGCCAATATATAAAACAATATGGAGATTATATATCTATACTTTAGACAGTATTGGGAATTCAATCCCAAATATGGAAATTATATATCTATACTTTGAAGATGATTTGGAATATATTCAATTTCTTCAGCAAAAGTTCCAAAACTTTGAACAGAGCATTGAGAGTTTAGATCCCTAATATGGAGATTATATATCTGTACTTAAAAAATAATTTGGAATATATTTGATTTCTTCAATATACAGTTCGAAAACATTGAACAGAGTATTGGGAGTTTAGATCCCAATTTTTTTAAAAAAAACTACTTGGATCTGTTTGTCATTTTTATCATGCACTCAAATTCAGTAAAATCAATTCTACCATCAGAATTTTTGTCAAATCTTGCTATCATTGTTTCACAATTCTCCAAGTCTTGCCCTTCTCTCTGTTTTAGGCTTAGGAGGACTTCTTGAAGCTCAGATGGTGTGATAAAACCATCACAATCTTTATCAAAAACAGAGAATGCTTCTCTTAACTCTCCTTCATACTTCCTGCAAGCTTTCTTCAGATTCAGCTTCCTCCCACAGACTCTGGCAAAGTTTGCAAAAATCATTAGAGCTCATATGCTCCTGTAAGCCCATCATGATCTTCATATTATCATCACAAAAGTACTGGAGCCAACGCATTTCCAGCAGACCTAGTATGTCCTCTGCGCTTACACTGCCATCTTTGTTACTGTCCAAGGCATGAAATATTCTAACAAGGTCCCGTGTTTAGATTTTATGCTGGAATTTTTTATTCTCAGAATCACTGCTCCTCTCATCATTCACAGAAACAAAAGGTGGGCGGTGGCCATCTGGCAGGATCTCTGAATCTTTTTCATTGCTGAAGCCACAAAATTCTGTTTTTATCGTCTGGATTGCACAAACATAAATACAAGCACAGTAGAATCGCAGAAGGCAACATATGGCTGAGAAAAAAGTACTTTCCAAACATATAGACATGAAAGAAGCATGAAAACCTACACAGTTTCTGATGATATTAAACACCATCTTGAAGTGTTAGGCGGTGAAGCCCACTCACCACACCACGTGGTCTCTTCTCTATGAAGTGTAACGGAACCTGTTGTAACTTACAAAGTAACTTACAAACTGTTTGTAACTGCTTCTCCTATTTCTGTTGGAGGTCGCTTCTCTTCTGGGCAGCGTGTTGAAGTTGAAAGTGTATTTTGGTTCTGGCTTCGTAGGAACAGCCATAGTAAGGCTGTGTGTATGTAAACTTATAACAGAGAGTCAATATATATATATATATATATATATATATATATATATATCTGGGGATATCCCATTCAATGTGGACGTAGCCTGCTATGTAGGTGAACCACGATATATCTGGTGTATGTGTTTCATTCCAAGTGTGTGTCCTTATTTCTCTGTTTCACTCTGTTTTTAATCTCAACAACTGGTATCAGAGCCCTTGCTGAGGATTGTGAGAGCACTTCACTTGCTGAGGGTTGTGAGAGCACTTCACTTGCTGAGGATTGCATCTAATCTGGGACGAATCCTTGATCAGAATGGAGGATTCTGATAAATGGAAAATAGAAAAAAAATTTGGTCTGCAGAAACTCCAAATACGTGCTCTCCTGATTCAAAAGGACTTAGCTATTGCACTCCAAGGGAAAAATAGCAAACCAGAGAAAATCTCGGATACAGAATGGGATGTCTTGGGCCAAAAAGTAGCAGCCACTATTATCTTATCCCTGTCAAGCAATGTATTGTTCAATGTGGCTACAGAGACAACGGCCAAACAAATTTGGGAGAAATTGTGTGACATGTATGAACGAACTTCTGCAACGAATCAGGTATTTTTGTTGAAAAAATTAGTAAATTTAAAAATGAAAGAAGGAACTAGCATGTCAAATCATCTTAATGAGTTCAATGTAGTCATTAGTCAATTACTCTCGGTAGATGTCAACCTAGAAGAGGAAATGAGAGCTATGTTATTGTTATGCTCTCTTCCCGATAGTTGGGAAAGTGTGATTATGACTATAAGTAACTCGGTATCCGGAAAATCCAGATCCGTAGAAGGAGAGGATAAGAAAAAGGAAACCATGTTATGGTATGATGATGTTGCAGCCACATTGCTAAACGAAGACATGTGAAGAGGGCAACACAGAACAAGTGGTGAAGCACTAATGGCTGTTAGCACAAAGAATAGAGGTAGGAGTCAAGATAGAGGAAGGTATAAGGATAGAAGGTGGTCAAAATCAGCAAAATGTTCGAAGTCTAGAGGAAGACCGGATGCTTGCTGGTTCTGTGGCAAATCTGGTCATACCAAGAAACAATGTTGGAACTACAAAAAGACTCAAGACAAGGTTCGTACCAATGAAGTCAATATGGTTGATGATGGTAATATGATTTTATCTGCAAGTGACACAACAACAAACTCGTGGGTCCTTGACACCGGTGCTTCCTTCCATGCAACTCCATGCCGGAATGCCTTTATCAACTATCATGAAGGTATGTTTGGACAAGTATTTCTTGGAGATAATAAAGAATGTGAGATTGTAGGGAAAGGTGATGTCCCTTTATTTTTGACAAATGGTAGTAAACTAATTTTGAAAGATGTATGACATGTGCCCTCTCTTAAACGCAATCTGATTTCTGTTAGTCAGCTCTATGCTCAAGGCTTTAATGTAAACTTTTCACTTGCCTCTTGGAAAGTAACCAAAGGTCAGTTGGTTTTAGCAAAAGTCATGAAATTAGGGAGTTTATATGTCTTAGAGTGTAATGGTGAAGTGGGAGCAGCAATGGCTGCTACGAACAATGGTGCCGAACTTTGGCATCGGCGTCTTGGGCATATGAGCAAGAAGGGGCTTGAAGTCATGTTACAACGGAATCAGCTTCCGGGTCTTAAATCAATTGATTTGTCTTTATGTGAACATTGTTTATATGGTAAACAACATCGAACCAGTTTTTGAGGACGGGTCAAGATACCAAAACATCTCCTTTACAACTTGTGCATTCGGACGTCTTTGGTCCGACGGAGGTAACTTCTTTTGGTGGTGCAAACTACTTTGTCACTTTTCTTGATGATTGCACACGTAAAATTTGGATATATATGCTGAATAAGAAATCTGAGGTTTTTTCAAAATTTAAAGTGTTTAAAGCTCTTGTTGAAAATCAATGTGGTCATAAGATTAAATGTCTTAAAACTGACAATGGTGGTGAGTTTTTCTCGTTGGAGTTTAACAATTTCTGTGCAGACCAAGGTATCCGACGGATCAAAGAAGTCCCGTTCACCCCTCAGGAAAATGCTGCCGCTAAGAGGTTGAACCGGACAATTTTGGAGAGAGCTTGTTGTATGCTCTGCAATGCCAGGATGGGCAAAGAATTTTGGTCTGAGGCATGCAACACTGCTGTTTATCTTATTAACCGTGCCCCCTCATCACGTCTTGACTTCGACATCCCGGAAGAACAGTGGACTGGTAAGAGGATTTCTCTAAATCATCTGAGAGTTTTTGGCTACGATGCATTTGTCCACATTCTGAAAGAACAGCTGACTAAACTAGATTTTCACTCAAAGAGGTGTATCTTTCTGGGGTACGGTGAGGATCAATTTGGTTTTCATCTCTAGGATCCAAATGCAATGAAAGTAATTCGAAGTCGTGATGTTGTGTTCAGCGAATGGTCTTTTTCAGGTTTGCCCAAACAGCAACACACTTCTGATGATTATGTTCACTTTGATATGTTTGGCAATGGCTCCAATTCCGCTTCACAGGGACAGTTTTCAAAGGGAAAATCTGTTAGTTTTGCTCCCTTTGTTTCAAACTCTCCTTCTAATATGGTCTCCCAACACATTTCTGAGCATACCTTCTTACCTCATTCACCTTCTGGCACCACTAGTGAAAAGCATTCCTTAGATGCGTCATCTAGACAGTATTGTTCTGTGGAATTGGCACCGCTCCTCCCTCACTTCCCTTTTGGCTCCCCGGGGCAGGTTGTATGTCCATCCCCTGGCACTGTTGCACCGCCGCATCCTGATTCATCTGGTCAACCTTTCTTGCTCACCCAGCCACCGCAGCACACTCTGTGCTCAGGAGACCCGACGCAGCTTTCCTCCACACCGCTTTCTCCCACAGGAGGTTCTTCCCACTCCTCACATATACCTCTGCTGTTTTCCCCTGCCGCGGGTTCCAATGTCTCCAATGACGTTTTACCTCATGCCGTCCAGCCACATTCTCATATGCCTTTCCAGATATTTCCCCTTGGAGCCTCGAGTATATACAGGGGCTTGGTAATTCACATTTCGTGTGGGATACACCTTCGGATGATAAACAGGGAGCTCATCTTCGGCGGTCCACTCGGGAAAGACGGCGTCCACCGAGGCTTGATGACTATGCATGCTTTCTTTCTGAGTGTCAGACTATTCATCCAGAGCCTCAAACATTCAAACAAGCCTGCAATGATGTTAACTCTGCCAAATGGATGGCTGCTATGCATGAAGAATTGGATGCATTGAGCTCCAATGACACATGGGATCTTGTACCTCTGCCTCCCAACCGTAAACCACTCAAAAACAAATGGGTTTACCATGTGAAAGACGAAGCTAATGGGACAAAACAGTTCAGGGCCAAACTGGTTGTGAAAGGTTTTGGTCAGCAGCATGGCATTGATTTCAATGAGATCTTCTCTCCTGTAGTCAAAATGACAACCATTCGTTTGGTGTTAGGGATGGCTGTTGTTTTGGACCTCAAACTGGAGCAACTGGACGTTAAAACAACGTTCCTTCATGGTGACATTGCTGAGGAACTGTTTATGGAACAGCCTAATGGTTTCATTGAAAAGGGCAAAGAAAATCTATGTTGTTGATTGAAACGCAGTTTATATGGGCTGAAGCAAGCCCCGTGCCAATGGTATTTGAAATTTGATAATTTCATGATCCAACACAATTTCATTCGCTGTGAATCAGATCCCTGTGTGTATTATAAACGATTTCCTAATGGTGAGTTCGTCATTTTGTTATTATATGTTGATGATATGCTTGTTGCCAGTACTAGTATGCGGATTGTCAATGCATTGAAGAAACATCTAGCTCTTCGTTTTGCCATGAAAGATTTAGGGGCAGCAAAGAGAATTCTTGGCATGGATATAATCCGCAATAGGCAGAAGAGGGAACTCACATTATCACAGGAAAAATACATTTTAAAAGTGCTCAATAAGTTCAATATGTCGGATACCAAGTCTATTTGTACCCCCTTAGCTAATCATTTCCGTTTGTCTTCTATTATGTGCCCCTCCACTCTGGATGAAGAAGATGACATGGCTGATATTCCATACTCCTCCACGGTAGGCAGCCTCATGTATGCCATGGTTGCTACTCGTCCTGACATTGCCCATGTAGTGGGAGTTGTCAGTCGCTTTATGAGTAATCCGGGTAAACCCCATTGGTAAGCGGTTAAATGGATCCTTCGCTATCTGAAAGGGACATCTGACTTTGTGCTTCATTTTGCCGGAAAGGACACTCAGCTGTGTGGTTATGCTGATTTCGACATGGCTAGCGATTTAGACAAGCGAAGGTCCACTTCTGGCTATGTTTTCACATTTGTCGGGACAACAATCAGCTGGGTCTCTCGTTTGCAACCGGTGGTTGCTCTTTCCTCAACTGAAGCTGAATATGTTTCTCTCACTGAGGCAGCCAAGGAACTGATATGGTTACAGCGTGTGCTTGGTGAGTTATGGGGTCAGCCTTCCACTCTTACCTTGTTTTGTGACAGTGCCAGTGCCATTCATTTGGCTAAAAATGTCGCTTTCATAGCCGCACTAAGCACATAGAAATTAAATACCACTTCATTCATCACATTGTTAATGAAGGTAAACTTTAGCTGGATAAAATTCATACCAACCAGAATCTGACGGATGCTCTGACAAAGGTCGTCAAACGAGAGAAGTTCATTTTCTGCCGAGCTTCTCTCGGTCTTGTTCATCCGTGATTTGTCTATCTTGGGGTATCTCTCAGTTGTGTCTCTTATCTGTTGGTGACTGGTCTTCAAGTGGGAGTTTGTTAGGCAGTGAAGCCCACTCACCACACCATGTGGTCTCTTCTCTATGAAGTGTAACGGAACCTGTTGTAACTTACAAAGTAACTTACAAACTGTTTGTAACTGCTTCTCCTATTTCTGTTGGAGGTCGCTTCTCTTCTGGGCAGCGTGTTGAAGCTGAAAGTATATTTTGGTTCTGGCTTTGTAGGAACAGCCATAGTAAGGCTGTGTGTATGTAAACTTATAACAGAGAGTCAATATATATATCTGGGGATATCCCATTCAGTGTGGACGTAGCCTGCTATGCAGGTGAACCATGATATATTTGGTGTATGTGTTTCATTCCAAGTGTGTGTCCTTATTTCTCTGTTTCACTCTGTTTTTAATCTCAACATGAAGGCCATGTGAAAAGGATTGAATTGAATGACAACTGGAAATTCTTGCAACCAAATTCACAAAAAAAGGCTTGGGAGTTACTTGTGCTCAGCAGAATGGTGTTTAATGCAATCTACAATTCCTTGTTATAAAGTCTTTGGATTGACTGTTGGGAGTTTCCTTGAAGTAGGCTGGAAACACCAAGTTGGTATCTGTGTTATAATTATTGATCATTTATAGGAAGGTAATTTCCTTGTAAGGATGGATTAAGAAGGTGCAAGGAAGGTCACTAGAAGGATTATTACCACCTGCCTTTTATTTGGAACTGTTTTTGGTTGTCCTTGTCAGACCTTAAGAGGGCGGCCTAAATTTGACGATGCCTGTCAAGCAAATTTTTCATAACGAAGTTGTCAATCAAATATTAAGGTCTATCTTAGGAAAATAATTATATAGACTAAATATATATAAAAATAATTATATAGAAATTTTGATGGTCTGTTTGAAATCTCTCCTTTCAAATGATACATTGTTTTTTAAATTGTAATTATATTTTAAGACTGAAATGACTAAATACGGCCATACAACCATCAAATTTAGGTCCTGTAATTGAGAATTGTTTTTCCCTCTTTTTGACTTTTGAAGGACAGAACCACACAAATTCAAACAGAAATAAAAACAAAATATTGAAGATGGGATTTGAAGGGCCTAAATTTGATGGTTGTGTGGCCACAATTTTGCCATAAAATATAATAGAGAATTTTTAAGATTGTACAAGGATAGATTCTTGGCAACTGTTTTGAGGATAATTTTGTATAATAGAGAGTAACTATGAAAGATAACTATCACAAAAAAATTTCTTGGTAAGTAGGGTTGATTGTTAAATTTAGGGTCTAAATTTGTGGGTATTACTATTTTAAAATGGAGTGATGTCTTGGATTTCATGTCATGTCGCTTATTTTTTAAGTTGTATGCACTATGTTTGGTTTGAAGAAATTGTATTGTATTAAGCTAGGCAAGACTTGAACTACCACCTTGTGGTTTACAACTCACAACCATTTATTGCATATACTAAACATTTGTAAACAACTAGGTTAAAATTTTGAACTTCTTCATAGATTTTTACAAGCTTCATGTAATTTTAGAGTGTTGGGCACTTTTCCCACCAGAAAGTTAGTCTAAGTGCACGAGATCATGACATCGTTGAGCATGCCTTATTAAACTACACACTTCCACGTCGGCATGTCATTCAAGGTAGTTAACTTGAGATCTCACTCGAGGTGTGAAATTCGACTGGTCCACATTGGTTTTCGATGTGTCACGATGGTTTTAAGGAATGCTCAAGAACTCAAATCAAACATATAACCATACCAATGAAGAGAGAGACATAATAAGCTTAAAAGACATATTGACATAATTAAAACATCAACCATTCATTATATTCATTCAAATTGGTCATAACATTGGTTTCGTGCTCTATTCTCCACACAATTCTCCTGAGCAAGAGAAGTAACAATATTTATCTAACCATTACATCAAAACTCTCTATTAGTAACAACCAAAAGTGACAAATTCATAACTAGTCACCCCTTTCCCAAACCTAAAAGAGAGGTATATATAGTAGTGGGGCATTGCCCTTCACTAATTATACTTGCTAACCACCCTCTTAACTTCCCCAAGTTTATCATTGTCATGAGTGCCTAGAAAATCGCTTATGATAGATCCTATAGTTACACTCCATGCTTCATTTTCCTAGCACCCCCTAGATCCATGGGAACCTCTTCTTGACATTGGTAATGGTCTTCTGCATGCACTCCTAGATTCACACCTCCTTTGTCTGCTTCTTGCTCAACTTTGTTACGAGTGGGTCTTTTGTCGATTGTTGTCTAGGTCTTATGCGCCAAGTGTAAGAAGGGTTTTCTTTGTCTCATGACATCTGTTAGGTCCTTCATTGATTCTTTCCATGCCTTTGGATTCTTCAAAACTAGTACCATGTCACACACTCTTTTCAACAAAATTGGGTTACTAGACAAAGTTGTACCTTAACCAAAATTGGGATCAACATTACCCGATACTAATTTGGTTGACTGTCCTTGGTCAACTCTGCTCGGATTTTGCAAGAAACTCAGGAATCTCTATGCAACAATGTTTAAGAATGCCTCCCATTTCAAAATAGTTGGTTGAATGATGCCAGTGATTTCACCTATTCTAGCACTCAATTATTCTAACTTTTGCAAATCCCCTTCTAACTCAGAGGTAAGCTCCTTTAGTTCTTCAAATGTTTTCTTTGTGCTTGCACTTATCTCCTTAAGTTGTCCCTCCTCATCTAGGATTTGATTCTGAATTTCCCCAAACTGCTCCTCAGATTTATCTTTCATGGCAATGATAGCCTTCCCCCTATCTTCCACATCCTTCAAAATCTTTGAACGAGTTGCCTTATCGTTGATAGTATTTATTGTCATTTTTAAGGCATGCTTCTTTTGGACATCTTCTAGGAGGTGCACGAAAATAAAATCTTCCTGTTGAGAAAAACCTAAAAATGCTCCTTTTGTCATGATGACCTTTTCATCAACAGCTTGTATAAGGTTCATGCATGCACATTAAGCTATTCCTTGAGTCATTCCTTGGCTACCACCCTCTTTACTTGTTCTTCCTCTACGCGCTCTGCCTCCTTGCTTTTGAAGGCAAATAAGAGAACAATAGTGATCTGCTGATCACAAAACAAATAATTACAAAAGCCTCAAATTGCCTTAGTAGAAGAAGAGATAGGACATCTATATATAGAATTTCAAACATATAGGTAACATTATGGCACACAACCATATTCACCAATTGATAGCTCAACTACAATACTAAATGTAAAACATGAAAGCTAAAAAAAATAGCTACAAAATTAATAAGGCCAATGGGAATTACAACTATAGTCAAACATGATTGCTGCACATGGAAATTTGATGTCATTCTCCCCCATAATGACCATTGGGAAGAACTTGAAGTAGATCTCTAAGTGTCTTGAACCTTTCATGAGCTAGAGGCTTCATGAAGATGTCTACTATATCTAATCCTCTATATTGTAGTACACAATCTCAATCAATCCCTATTGAACCAACTCTAAGGAAGTGATGTTGAATCTCAATATGTTTGGTCCTACTATGAAACACCAGATTCTTAGTCATTTGTATAGCACTCTTGTTGTCACAGTACAAGATAGGTCCATTATGTATCTGGTGCAAATCCTCCAATAGTCATCTCAACCACACTGTTTGGCATGCTGCAAATGTTGCAGCTTTATACTCTGCCTCTACTATAGAAAGTGATATAGTCAGTTGTTTCTTAGACTTCCAAGAGAATACTGCAAAACCAAGACTAAAAGTATAACCAGAAGTAGACTTCTGATCATCTGTGGAACCTACCCAATCTGAATCTGTATAGCCAATCAACTTACTATCCTATGAATGCTGAAATCTAAGACCATAACTCAATGTCCCTCTGACATATCTAAGAATCCTCTTAGTTGCACTCTAATGTGTTTTCTTAGGTTCTGACATGAACCTAGATACCAAGCTCACTACATATGTGATATCTGGTCAAGTAGTAGTTAAGTAGATCAAACTACCAATCAACTGTCTATATAGAGTGGGGTCCACTGGATTTGACACATCCAAGTTAGACAACTCAAGTCCAAATTCAATGGGTGTTGCAACTGGTATGCAACTATTCATCTAAAATATATGTGGGATGTCTAAAGCATATTTTTTCTTAGACATGAATATTCCATCTTTGTTTTTCCAAACTTCTATACCAAGAAAATAGTGCATTTATCCCAAATCTATCATCTCAAATTCAACAACCATAGCTTCTCTAAACTCTAGAAATAAAGTTGAATTGTTCCCAGTGTAGATAAGATCATCAACATAGATAACTAAGAAAAAAATAATCCTTATCTGAGATCCTAATATAAAGATTTGGATCTGATTGACTTCTTAAGAAACCTTCCTGTTGTAGGTATGAGTCTATCCTTGAATACCATGCTCTTGGTGCCTGCTTAAAACCATACAAGGCCTTCTTTAATCTGTAAACATAATGTTCTTTAGAAGATATTTCAAAACCTCTAGGTTGAGAGACATACACTTCATCATCAATATATCCATTCAAAAAAGCACTCTTTACTTCCATTTGATAAGCTATCCAACTCTGTTGAGCTGCCAAAGCCAAAACCAATCTGATTGTATCCATTCATGCTACAAGTGCAAATATTTCAGTGTAATCAATACCTTCTTGTTGAGTGTATCTTTTGGCTACCAATTTAACCTTATGCTTATCAATGCTTCCATTAGATTTATACTTAGTTTTATACACCCATCTTGTACCAACAATTTCCTTACTAGGAGGCAGCTAAACCAAATCCCATGTGTTATTCCTTTCCATTATTTCTATCTCACTATTCATTGCTTCAACCCACTCTTCTTTTTCTTGAGCTTGTTCAAATGTTTGTGGCTCATTACTTTCCATTATTTGAGTCATCAAAGCATAATTCACTTTTGCTTGTGATATTGTTGTCATTTTCTCAAAATTTGAATCCAACATAAGAGTTGATATGTAATTCTTTTTTGTCCTCCTTTGATATTTTTGATACTTTCTTGTTCCTATACTAGAAGACTTGGGTTCATTTTTTTCTTCTTCTTCTCTTTCTTCAACTTCATCAATCATTATCTCTTTTCCCTTTGTTTCATTTTCCTTGGTATATTCTGTTGCTTCATTGAATACCACATCTCTACTTATAATAAGCTTCTTTCCTATTGGGTCATACAATCTATATGCTTTATTTTCTAATCCATGCCCAATAAAATACATTTTAGGCCTTTATCATCTACTTTAGACCTTTTCTCCTTTGGTATGTGTGCATAAGCAACACACCCAAATACTCTCAAATGATCAACACTTGGCTTAATCCCAGACCATGCTTGTTCAGGAGTCACTCCCTTAACTGCTTTTGTAGGACTCCTATTGAGAAGATATATTGTTGTGCATACTACTTCTGCCTACAAATTCTTATCTAAATTCTTCTCTTTCATCATACTCCTTGCCATTTCAACAATGGTTTTATTCTTTCTTTAAGCAACTCCATTTTGTTGTGGAGTGTAGGAAGTAGTGAACTCTCTCTTGATTCCATGATTTCTACAAAAATCTAGAAACTGATTTGATTTGTACTCACCTCCATTATCTGACGTTATCACTTTGATGTACTTACTACTTTGTTTTTCAACCAACCTCTTGAATTCTACAAATTTGTCAAACACTTCTAATTTTGCAATCAAACAATATACCCAAGTTTTTCTTGAGTAATCATCAATGAAAGTTAGAAAATAATTTAATTTATTCAAAAAAAAGTTTCCATAGGACCACACAAATCCGTATGGATTAACTCAAGATGTTTCTTAGCTCTACTGGATTTACCAATTGGAAAGCTAACTTAGTGTTGTATGACAACAACACATTCTTCACACACTTTTTTTGTATTTTCAATGAAAGGTAGACCTTCAACCATTTTTAATCTCTTGAGTAAAATTAACCCATTAAAACTGAGGTGGCCATATCTTTGATGCCACATTTTACTTTCATTCATTTCACTAGACCTTAATGCTTGGTTTCCATGGGTGAAATGGAGAGGAAACATCCTATCACCTGTCATTTTTGCTCTTGCAACAACTACATTTCTTTTTAGCTTGTCTCTTATTATGCACTCTTTCTCATCAAAAGTCACTTGATAATTTTGCTCTAACATTTGTCCAACGGACAACAATTACTTTTTGAGTGTTGGAACCAATAATGTTTCATTGATATGTTTTACCTCACCATATTTTGTTGCAACTGTAATAGTACCCTTGCCTTTGGTTCCATGACATTGATTATCTCCTAATACCACTGTACTATAATGGTTTTCATTTAAATTAATAAACAAATTTTCATTAGATGTCATATGTGATGAACATCCAGAATCAATGTACCATACATTATTCTCACTGACATTTGTATTAAAGCAAGAAATAAACAAATTTTGTTTCTTCAATAGTGTTGTGAGCATTTGTCTTTTTTGCTTCACCTTTTTTACTCCAACATTCTGATGCATAGTGTCCAAACTTGTTGCAATGAAAGCATTGGACATTCATTTTATCTCCCCCATTATTTCTACCTCTTCCTCTTCCCGTTCCTCTGAAGTTGCTACTTCTTCCTCTGAAACTATTACCTCTTCCTCTAGAACTGCTAGATTCAACTTTGTACTCATTTTTATTTTGATTCTTGAAAAATGTGTTTCTTTTTCCTCTTATGCTTGCTTTAGAGGAAAATTCTTGTTCTAAGCTTTCTTCATTACTTTTCATCCTTTCTTCAGTAGTTAACAATATTCCACTTAGCTCATCTATGTGCATAGTTGTGAGATCTTTAGAAATCTCAATTGTAGAAACCACACCATCAAATTTAGGAATCAAACTCCTTAAAATTTTCTCAATGACATGCTTGTCATCCACAACTTCCCCTAGAATTTTCATTTGACTAACTAGGCCTTCTACCTTTGTTAGCAAATCGTTCACACTTTCACTACTGACCATTTTTACATTTTCAAAAAAAATTCCTCATTGTCTGTAATTTTGCAGTTTGTGCACCTTGATAGGAATTTTTGAGTATTTGCCATGCTTTCTTAGAATTACTAGCACCACTTATCCTAGAAAAAATTGCTTGATTAATTGCATGCTTTATTATCCTTCTTTACATTTGCTTTGTATTCTCTTTTCTGTTGATCATTCAATGTATTAAATGTAGTTGTATCTAGTTCTACATACCCTACTTGTACAATTTCCCACAAATCTTTGGATTTGAGTAGAGTTTGCATCCTAGTACACCAATAGGTAAAGTTGCCCCCTTCAAAAATAGGAATTAACATGTTAGACATAACATTTCTTGCCATATTTGCCATAGGAGAAATATGTACAATAACCCAAAGGCTCAACACAAAAAAGCTAGAGAGATCTCTGCAAATGGATACACTCCCCGTCCCTTCAAATAGGACCCACACACAAAAAGAAATTTATATTATTTTGTCTTGGTTAATAAGTGTCAGTTTCAACCGATAATGCACTTAATTACAAATGATTAATTTATCACTTTACAAAATGATTACACTTTGAAAGGTTTGAACTTATAGCCTCTTTAATTCCAATGCCTAAACATGTCACTACCAACCAACTTTTCTAATCACTTTTTTCCTTATAAAAAAGGCAACATAAATATTTGAAACCTTTTAATCATAGGGGTGAAGCATCAAGACTTCCCAAAAGGTCACCTATCCCAATACTACTCCAACTCAAGCATGCACCATGGAGTTTCCCCCAGATGAAGTATTTGCTACCTAAAGTAGAGTTTTTGACCCATGGATTTTTCTCCTGATGAACATGTGAGTTTCTAGTTTTCTGTGTGTTTACCTATTTTTTGCATTGTTGATGTTTTATATCTCTATTCAAGTGATTTGCATATGTTAAAGTGGTAGATTATCCATTAGTCGAATAATATGTGAGTTATAGTTTGTTTGGGGTGTTGCATCAACTAGGTCTATTGTTGATGAACTTGTGTGAGGAACAAAAGGTCCTTTGGTAACGTCTTCTAAAAAAAATATGAAAAGATGTCACAATTAGACCTAGTGTAGAAGGAGATTCAAGTTTTAGGTACGAACCAGGAGATTATGTTAAAGGAAAAAGATCTTCAAACTATTTCCCTTTAATAAAAGACTTTTACCTTTTAAAAAAACTCTTATTTTAAAAAGTCCTAAACACGTTGCCTTTTAAAGCATAAAGCTTAAGTTTTTTAAGACATAATGCAAAATAAGTAAAAGCATATATAGGAGGTAAAACTTTCACACAACAATTTTTTCTTTTAAAAATTTTCAAACGCCATAAAAACATTCACATGTCGTGTCCTTTGAAAAAAATCAATGCCTCTTTTTAGGGCCTGCACACCTTGCTTTGGCCTCGCAGTTGCATTCTAGTTGGTAGCTTCCTTGTGGGGTTTGGAATATTTCAAAGATGAAAACTGTAATAGAGCCCAGTCTGCAACAACAGCAACCTTGGTTTCTTCTGTAGAATTTGCAGTAACAGTCTCCTTTCCTTTTGGATGCCTCTGCTCCTCTGCTCACAACCTGAACAACACTTACAGGGATGCAAGATCTCTTATTCATAAACCTGGCTCTTGCTCTGATACCAGATGAAGGAAAATAAGAGAACAATAGTGATATGTTGATTACAAAACAAATAATTACAAAAGCCCCAAATTGCCTTAGTAGAAGAAGAGGCAGGGCATCTGTATATAGAGTTTCCAACATACAGGTGACATTATGGCACACAACCATATTCACCAATAGCTCAACTACAATACTAAATGTAAAACATGAAAGTCAAGAAAAAATAGCTACAAAATTAATCAGCCCAATGGGCATTACAACTATGGTCAAACATGATTGTTGCACATAGAAATTTGGTGTCAGCTTCTGCCATCCTTCCTTTGTTTCAACATTGAATCAACCAAGACTTCAAGCTTTTGCATTCCCCCTGATTGGTTGAGTTCCACTCCATCTGAAACCTTAGGATCCTCTTGTATGATGTGGTGAAAAAGGTGTACGGATTTTAAATCTATTGCCATCTTTTGGTGCTCAGCATCAATACCCCTCTCCTCAATTTCTTCATTTTTGTCTTTGAGTCACTTATTTTCCTCCCTGAGTTGTTTGTTCTCTAGATCTAGTTGTTTGGTCTTTATCTTTAGTTCTTTTACTTTTTCTAAAATTTGTCACACATCATAACTGTTAGTGAGATTCTGCTTGGCCACATCTATAATTATTTGCATCAAGGCATTCTCAGCTTGAGTATTGCTTAGGCATGAAGGGTCAAGTAACACAAAATCCTTCTGGCAAGCTAGCCCATCACATGGTTAGAGAACAAAGTCCAGTGGAATCTCATAATGCAGCTCATCAATATAGGAATCTAAAGCAAAAGATAATTCTTGGTAAGTCCTAGATAGGGTGCTCTCTTGATCCATTAGGTCTCATAAATACAACTCCTCGATAGGGATGCCATACTGATAATGAGTATGCAAAACTAAGTTGTCATAACCATATAGCTTGTTTGGGATATGTACCCTTGGCCTATACTTTCTATCTTTCTCTCCTTCCCTTGTCTCTTCCTTGCTTAAAACAAACTTATCTTCCTTTGGAGACTGGGATTCTTCTTCCTTCTGTCTAGGGGATCCATCTCCCTCCCCTTCAACTTTATCTTCTTCTTCTCCTTCTTTGCTTCCTTTAGTTTCTTCTATTTCTATCTTGGGGTGCTCCTTTGCAAGCTCCTAATCTTCTTCATCATGCTCAAGGGTCAGATTGGTGGTTTCTGGCCTCTTTTCTTCTTCTTCTAAACCCTTCCTTCTAGAATCTTGCACATTCTCAATGATTTGCTTCATATCTACATCGAGGCCTAATTTTGGTGGATTGAAGGTGTCATGAGTGGGAAACTGAACCACTTCTTGTTCCTCTTAGCATGCAGAGTTTTATTTCTCCATCCAATTCCTTCTACAATATTTCAATTGATCTTTACACTTTCTTCCTTTTTCTTGGGCTTCTTCCTCATTTAACATTTCTTCCTTTGATTCCTTGATAACTAAGCACACATTCCCTAATTGTGGTCTCTTCTTTGACCCTTTTTACTTGATTGTCATTCTCATCAGAGTACTTAAAACCTCAACCTCATCCTTGTGCTTGCCACTCCCGCCTTTCCTCTTTAGCTTGAGGTAGTAGACTAACTTATGCATAATGTTGTTCACCACAATGGTTATCTATGGGTCTAACTAATTCACATTGGATTCAAATTGCTCCACATAGGATCTTTTTCTAGGGTGGACATATGTGGTGAGAAGTAAATGGGTATCTATATCTACACATTCAACATCAATTTTTATCTCTTAAACGTTCAAAATCTAGTTTACGATATCTACAAAATAGGTGGTTGTAAACCCATAAGGGAGTTTTACCCATGGTGACATGTTACCATCCTTCAAATGATTTTTTGCCAAAGAGTAGTGTTGCATAATAGGAAATTCTTCTTGGCTTGCAACTAAGCTAGGAAGGGCTCTAGGGATGTGCTACTCATTCTCAAAGGCTCTCTTCAAGTGCTCAAACCAATTGTCTAACCTAGTCTTGTACTTGCTTGTGATGATGCTTGGGCATTTGAACTCCTAAAACCTCTTTGTTGGGAATTTGTCTTCTATAGGAAAATGCCATCTCATCATTTCTTCTCCCTTGGGCATCCTAATCTCACAGAAGACTATAAGAAGAAAAATTGTTCCCCATATGAATTTTCCCCCAGTCTTATGCATTATCATGACATCTTCTATGATGCTTTCAGCAATATACTGTGATTTGTTGAATTTGACCCCTTTGGCCATTTGCCCTACAATGTGAAGAAATTTCCTATTTATCTCCCCCCATTGTTCAAAACCTACCAGTTTGCAGTTTACTAATTGCATAGCTACCTTAATGTTTAAAATTAGAAACATTTTCCCTTCCTTCTTGTATTTGAGATCAGCAACAATTTTATCTATGGCCTCCTCATCCTCAAGCACCAACGCCATATCTTCACCAGTAAATAGCAATCTTGTTACATGGATAATGAGCATCAAAGCAAGCTTAATCATGTGCCCTACAAAATAGAAATATCCTTCATGGATGCATGAGAGAAGGAAATGTACCAACTACTGTGGCCTCCCAAAATAAGGAAGTTCAAAGATTTGGAGAACTCTTATGACCTCAAGCTTGCACTTGACACTATCATCAAAGATGACTCCTCCTTCAATCATCTTTTTGTTGGTTTGTTACATGCAGTACTTTAGTAAATTTGATTCATGATGTAGCCCACGATGGTTGAATGCGGATATCTTGCAATTAGTGATGGAAGAGTTCCATTCTTCTCCTTGTAGCACTGTGTCTAGGTACTACATCTCTACAAAGATGTTATCAGATGGCACATGGGCCATTGCTGCCTTCTTTAGCTTCCTATTAAGTGTCGTTGGCTTCTTTCCCTTCCTACACATGCTCATTCCACTTCTTTCCTCTCCACCACCTGTTTCTTTTGTGATTATCTTTCTATTGACTTCCTCCTCATTCATGACAAAAATGGGTTTTTTTTGCATAGAGTCCACCATGGATATGTTTGTGTTCTTTCTCCTATAAACCCTACATCTTTCCTCTTGTTGGTAAAGACATGGGTGGTTTATCAACCTGAACCTTCTCATTTTGTCAATGGACAAGCTTAACCCCCACATTAGTGGTGGTTAATCTCTTCTGTTACCTGCAACTCAAAATATTTAGGTCTTGGATTTATCCCTATGTGTCATTTTTTCAATGCTTCAAGCTCGCGGGGTCGTTAATGGCCATCAACTCTTCTTTTCTCTTGCTCTGTAGTTTTCTTCTTCATCTCAAAATTATTTAAGTGTTCTACAAATTCTCCTAAGTAACCCTTATTTATGATCTTTCAATGCTTGGCTCACTTTACCCACTTGCCCTTATTTTGAAAGTTTGCATGCTTTAACTTTCTTTTCACCATAAAAACCCATTATCACCGAATTTGGATTTACGACCTCCATTACCACCACTTTGCATTTAAAACTCCAAATATATTAATCTAAATTTAAAACCCTCTCAACATAACTTGTTTTCCAACTGTAATTTTCAAACAACTGGGGGGTTAGGTAGTCTTAATGCAACCTTTTGGTGTCATCACCCTCTTCTTTGCTTGACATGGTTCTAAGTGCAACCCTATGTAAGTTCTAACCTTTTCTCCCTTCGTGTTTTCCTTCCTACATTCTTGGGCCATGCACTTCCCTTAGCGTGGCCTATTCCATTATTTTCCTTATGTGCTTCCATGCCTTGTTGATTTTGCATATGCCTTGTGTATGGGCCCTATGTTCTTTAGTGCTTAATTTTGGTGTGCTTTCTTATACATTGCATAATCTTATTTGTAGACTCCTCTCCTACCCATACTAAATCTGTCATTTGATGGACTCCAACATATAGAGACAAAAGGATAAATGTTTAATTAAACAAGAAAAGAAAACTTTTTAGGAAAGTAAGATACATGAGTCAAAGAAGAAACTCTTGTTTGTAGCAACTTTTGTTTAATAGAACCATTCCAAAAGCATGCACATGCATTTAGAAAAACATTCATAGAACCAAATATTAACCTTCTACCCAAAATATTCTTAGGTTAACTCTAAATTAAATCCATGTGGTATACTAGTGCCATCAACCCTAGGACTTAAGCATATGGCGTAAAGTGGTAGATAGTATGGTCCCTTCGCTCAATTTACCTGGCTAGAATTATGTGACAACATCCCTATGGTTATCCAAATTTAACACAAACCTACCTAAAAAACTCCAACATTACCCAAACAAAATATCCTAATTAGTACAATGGCACTTGCCTTCTCCATTTGTTTAAAAACTATAACTAAAGATCATATAATTTTAAATGACTCTCATTGAAGTGCTCGAGGAGAAAATATCCTTTCAAAGTTTTGAGCTTGTAGGCGCCTGATGGTAAAATGTCATGGACCACATATGGTCCCAACTAGTGTGTTTGAAGTTTACCCAAATGGTGGGTGTATTTAGGGTCATATAACAACACTAAGGTGTCGATTTAGAAGACAATGTTCTTAATGTGGCAATCATGCAACACCTGTTATCATACTTTCTTGATATTTTGGCTCTAGCATGTGATGGCATGTCACTCATCAAGTTTTAGAAAAGCATAAAGTCTGGTGGTGAGAGATTCCTCATCATCCATACATCCAACTTGTGCTATGCATAAGGATGGGATCATAAACTTGACTGGTAGGACATCCTTTGCACTGAACACAAGATGGAATGGTGTAGCTTTGTTGAGGCACTTGTACATGGTCTAATATTACCATGTAGGACCATTGAAGCCTTATCATCCCAATCAGACTTGCCTATATCACAGATCTTTGTCAAGGTGTGACTAAGGATTTTGTTGAACGCCTCCACTGTGTCATTGCCTTAAGGGTGATATGAGTTTGTTTTATGGTCACGGGAAACCATAAACTCAAATAATAAGATGCACATAGTCTCATTCAGAAAATAGGTGCCTCTATCACTTGTCAAACTTAGGGGGCATCCATACTGACTAACAATATTTCCCCGTAGGAATCTTGTGACCATGTTAGTAGTGCAATCTCATGTGGGTGCAACTTCAACCCAACAAGTTAAGTAGTCCATGGTAGTGATGATATACCATGCACCTATTCTTCATGTTATAGGAGAAATAGGCCCTACAAAATTAATCGTCCATTTCTCAAAAGGTTCCTAAGACATGATGAGGTGCAATGCCATTTCATCTCATTTATTTGGTTTTCCCATGCACTGGCAATCGTTGCACTACTAGGTGCACGCCTTTGCATCCTTAAAATCATGAGCCACCACAATTCAGCTAATAATACCTTATGCATTGTCACCTCCCCAATGTAATGGCCTTTGACAATACTACCATGTATTTCTTGTATAATAGCCTGGTGTTCATTCTCCAATACACATCAAAAAACTTCATTCTGACCAAGTTTGTAAAGGTCACCTTGAATGAGCTGGTATAGGGCAGCATGGACTACAAGTTTCTTTCTCTTGATAGGTGTCATTGTGTCGACGCGTGTCTAGATGACAAAAAGAGGGCTATGTTTGCCAACCCATCAGGCACTTGTTGATTCTAGAATAACTGTGCATCAGGTATGCTTTCATCCATGTCATATGTTTCATCACTCATGGTTATGCATGATAGATGATCATGTCTTGAATTATTCTTTCTAAGTTTGATAATGATCAAGAATTGGAATTATTGAAACAAAACAACCCATCAGCATATCCCTTCGTGAAGTATAGCTTTGTTAACCAGATATTTTAATGCCATGTGATCTACAAAGAACACAAAAGGAGTGGCCAATAGATATTGTCATAACTTTTGGAGTGCATAGACCATGGAGTGTCCTTCACATTTTGTTGTGGTGTAGTTACACTCCCCTAAGGTCAATTTCCTACTGACAAAGTAGATAGGTGATCTATTGGATCACTTATTGGCTGGGAAAATACTACGCCAATGGAAATGTTTGATGCATCAACATGAACATGGAATGGTGTTGTGTAATTTGGAAACTTCAATACTCGGGCACTAACCAACGTCTCCTTTAGCATCTCAAAATCTTGTTGTTGAGATGATGTCCACTTCAATAAGCCTTGTTTCTTCAACAATGCTTCCAATGGTGCAATGATCTTGGCATATCCCTTGATGAATTTTTTGTAGTACCCCATATGTCCAAGGAATGTGTGCACCTCCTTATAGGTTTGTGGAACTTCAAGATGAAGAATTATTGTACAATATTGGTTGGGCCTACTAGAAGGTCATCATAGCAACTTATGTGTCCTAACAACATCCCAAAAGGAGTTGTGAACACACACTTCTTTAAGTTCAAGGAAATCTGAAGTTGTCGACATCTTCAAACATTAGGTGCAAAGAGTCACAATGATCTTTAGCCCACCCAAACACTATCCAGTCATCTAGATAGACTTGAAGGGATTTAAGAATGAAGTCTTTAAAAGTAATGACCATGATACATGAGAAGACGGTCAATGCATTCTTTATCCTAAATGGCATTACAATGTAAGCAAAGGAATCCCACTCTATTGTGAAAGTTATTTTTAGCCTATCTTCTTCTATGATCTGCACCTAATGGTATCCTAAAAATCCATTAGTGGAAATGTAGATTTATTATCCTATGACCCCCTCAAGAATTTCTTCAGTAAAGGGTGTAGGAAATGGATCAACTACACACACTAAGTTGAGCTACCAAAAGTCCAAGAAAATCTAGATACACCCATCCTTCTTGATGCTGATAAACATGGTACTTATCTATTCAGACACCTTGACTAGTATAATTGTTCTAGCAACCAATATATTGTCAATTTCCTTTGACTTTGGTATGTAGATTGGGGTTCATGCAATATGGCCTTTTGTGCACGTGCTTCGCACCTTCAATCAACTTTATGTGTATCACTCCTAAGGATGGGTGCACACCCATCATCTCTTTATAGCTTCCCAGGAAGGGATCTTGATATTCACAAAGAAATTCCACAACCTTTGCTACCTCCTCAGTTGACCAATAGTCACCAATGGTTGCAAGATTAGGTTCTACTTCTAAACAAATATTCACGTTGATCGATTTCAAGCGCTCATGGTATGGCACATTTTGCAGTTCCTTAGTTCTAGCAATCACTTTTCATGACCCAAAAGAAGTTTCAACATTAATATGGTTCTTAATTGGTCCTTCCATTTGATACACCATCTTATCCTTCCCTTTTTGTAGCTAGTTCCACTCCATCCAAACTTGGTCATCCTCTTTGTTGGAATCATTGTTTATGTTGCTCTCATCAAAGGTTTTAGGTAGAGACATATCATTCAATTTATATAATTTTGACATGTGCTCTTCCATTTTTTCTTTAACTCCCATGATTGTGCACCTAATTCATTGAAGAGATTGATGTAGTCCTATTAAGGAAGAACAAAAGGAAAACATGTGAACAAAGGCATACTATAGGTCCTCCCAATTGGTCATCTCAGGTGTTGTAGTTCATAATTAACATACCACATGCACACCCAAACCCACAGGGAAGAGTACAAGGCATGTGTCCATGGAGACTAGGGAATCACCAATGATCTATCCATCCAAGCTGCTTCACAATTCTAAATATGCTCCTTAAGTGTTGTGATTCCCATGTAGCTTGGCAAGTGGCATGCCTGATTTTTCTTTTTAAACCTAATGCACATGTGACATCTTGCACTTGTATCCAAGTATTTACAATATAGGTCAATGGTTTCCCACCATCACACCATAATCCCTCTGAGAGAGTGATCCAAGGAGGCCATGCGTTCATTCTCCTACCTATTCTTACAATTTGAATGACCTTGATGTGAATTTTTTCTAATATCCTACACCTTGTAAATATCACCCCATCTAGTTATTAATAATGTGCAATTGTCTCCCATGTTGAATTTGGAATCCAAATTTTTCATTAAAATCTAATAAGGGTTAACCTATGATAGTTAGAATCTATTGGATCTTTATTTAAGCCTTACATTAATTGGTAGAGGCTACTTGGAAAATTCAATGCCTCAAAATCCTAGGGAATGCTTCAACTTTGTATATCTTAAATCTACAACTCTGTTGAGGATAATGAAAGTTAGGGTGTATATGAATCTAGTAATGGAGGAGTCTATTCATGTGAACAAACAAAATTTTGTTAGTCATGTTTGATTGTGTGATTGGACTTTAATTAGTACTATAATGATTAATTCATTAACAAACTAGTTGAAAAATGGAATTTATAACAGAACTAAATAGGTTAGTTGTAATTGGATATATCATAATATGTTATCTTATATACAACAATGAACAATTTTGCATTAAATATTTTATGAATGGAAATAACAAGAAACAACAAAACAAAATGCAATGGAGTTTGACTAGTACTATAATCACTAAATTAGTAACAAACTAGTTGAGTAAATGAAATTTATAAAAGGACTAAATAGGTTAGTTGTAATTGGACATATCATAATATGTCATCTTATATACGACAATGACCAATTTTGCATTAAATATTTTAATAATGGAAATAATGATAAACAACAAAATAAAATGCAATCTACAACCTAATGGATCATTTCCAAAGTAAATTCTTCTCATGTTTTACCTACATTTACTACTCTATGTGTTAGATGCTCTACAAACCTCTCACCATTCTTGCATGCCTACAAACACAAATTATATAATCTGGGTAGTAATGAACAAACATCAAAATATCCCAATAATGTAACTTTCAGGTCCCAACAAATTTCTATACTACATGTAGAGTTGAAAATTTGTATACAACTATTAAACACATATACAATTGCATATGAAGATCGTAAATAATCTAGGTAGTAGCCAACATAGAGAAAATATCCCAATAGTGGTAGTGTGTTAATGAACACAATTTCATAGTACAATTCCACATTTAGTGGTCTATATGATGCACTTATGTTAAGAAACAGAACAAAATAGATTAAATTTGGAACTATACATATGTCTTCAATTTGTTGGAGTTATATATAAAAAAATGAAACCATGAACTGTATAGGAGTTTGAAACTATCAATAGAAAATTGTAACATATATTATTACAAATAAATCAAAATGGAGGTACATTGTAGGACAAACTAGAGATTATTGGAGCAAAAAATCATCTACGATATGTTGGAGTTACAATGCGCACATATGTACATAGTTGTTCAGAACTATATATGTATATATAGCTAATATATGTGAAAACACACATATCTATATATCTATTTATCCATATATAAGTTATATAGTTGTTCACAGCTATATACATATATCTAGTTGTATATACACATACGCATATATACATATATGTATATGTATATACACATATACATATATATGTATATACACATATACATATGTACATATATATATATATGTGTGTGTGTGTGTGTGTGTGTGTGTGTGTATAAATATATACATGTATGTTTATATATAGTTGTGTGAACACCTATATAACAAAATATGTAAGAGAATATAAGTATGTAAGTTTCCATGTCATAACTGTGTATATATAAGCATGTAACTACAAATATTTTTTACATCCTTATTGTTTTCCACATTACAAAATAACAGAATTTGAGAAGATAAAATTTACAATGTTGTAGACAAACTACCTACATAGAACAATATAGAACTATGAAAAATATGCATTTGATAATATTGAATACACTCATTGATTCAAGTTGTACAAAGATATAGATAGATAGATAGATATGTGTTTATGCAAATATATATAGTAGCTTGCCAATGTCAATCCCCGACCTTGAGTGGAGAGGATTCTGTAAGCTTCTGGAATGATGGTTAATGCAGTGGCTATGAAGGAAGTAGTGTAAACAATGATTAGGGTAAAAAGTTAGGTCTTTCAATAGGTGCATAAGCATTTTTATTTAGACCTTAAATGTTATAAACTAGATACTAATTGGAATGTGGTCCATGCTTCAAGGTGTCATACAATATATATATATATATATATATTGAACCCTTTAATATATACAGTTTCTATATATATAATCAAACTTGTATAAAAAATCAAACCCTAATATATAATCAAACCCATATAAAAAATTAAACCCTGAATATATATATATATATATGTATATATAAATAATGAAACCCTAAACCATGAAAGAGTCTGAAACCTATCATTCAAAATATTGGTGGTGATGTGAAATCATTACCTGTAAGTCAAACAACAATGATTGCCTCAACAATTATGAAGGAGGTTGCTCGACAATTTAAAATGATGAAAGAAACAAAGGTGAAATCAAAGAGAAATGATTCGGTCGCACGAATCGTCAAATGATGAAACAAAGACCTACTTCAGTGGAGATGGTTTGACCACACAATCGAATGATAAAACAAACAGATGTGAAATAAAACAGTCACAAATCGAATAATGGACCTCATACTTGATTGGAAGGAGAAAAATGAATATATATAAATAAAATGAACCTTGAATATATACAAGTTAAGAAATGAAACCCTTAATATATGCAGTTTCATTTTTTATATATAATGAAACCTATATAAAAAATGAACCCTAAATATATACAAGTTAATATATATATATGGAGGCTGCCAAAAATGAACGAAATTAGGGTTTCTAATTCCTTTGCGAGCCTGGAGAAAGTGCCTTGTGCAAAAGATCAGCATTGAAGCTTCGAAGCTTTTGGAGACCCAGGTGATCAACCCACTATTTGGAAGCCTAAAAGGGATGTGAATGGGCATGGATTGGATAGGAAACATGAGTTGTGCAGGCTTTGAATGCCCCTAAGCCAAGAGAGAACAAAGCGTTTGACGGTAGGTTCCCGACATCACGCGAAGAAGATTGGGGGCATAATTGGCTGGGATGGGGGCCAGATGCCCTTCCCTGCAATGTGAGGGCCTTCAATTCGATTGAGAGCAGGGTTCGGCCCTCCATTGTGGATGGTCCTGCTTGCGGCAACAAGGGCTTCAATACCAAACCTTTACAATGCTCCAGAATGCCGCCGATTTTAGAATTTGATGAAGCAGCTAAAAAAGAAATTGCTGAGAATGATGTTTTTTTGTAGACAATGGCCTAATAGGTAGATTTGTGAAGCTTTAGCCCAATCTTGTTGGTCTTCATAAATGGATCAAGGAAATGTGGAGATTTACCCCTGCGCTCATGGTTTTTTCATTGTTGCCTTCAATAGTGTCGAGGATAAAAACACTATCCTTTGTGATTATCAGTGTGTTTTGGGGGAGCATTTGCTCATGTTGAAGCCATGGCACCCTACCTTCAACCCTCTTAGAGAATCTTTTTCAGTTACTCCTACATTGGTGCATCTCCCAAATCTCCCGCTCCATTTTTGGTTGAAGACTTGTTTTGCTGCAATTGGGAATCAAGTGGGGAAATTCTTGGTGGTGGATGAAGGCTCCTCTGCATTCATACATACCATGTGTATGCTCGTATTCTAGTTGACATAGATATTTCTAAATAATTACCAGCTAAAATTACTCTAAAAACCTTAAGCCGATGCTAGAAACATGTTTGGATTATGAAGGTTTGCCCTTCCACTATCGCAGGTGTTTCTAGACTGGTCATTTGGCAGTTAATTTCTCCAAACAAAAGCTGGTTGGTCAAGCCTCCTGGTGGAAAGATGCTTCTCCCAAACCATTACTCAGTGGACAAGGAGGCTCATGCCCCATCTTTGTTGGAGACTAGCAGTAAGTTCCCTCTTCTCGATCAAATGTGCTTGAGTCAAACAGGCTGGAGTCTGGTTCTACTTTTTTGAAAGGTTTGGTTTTGGATCCCTCTCAATGTACTACGAGGGTTGATTGTGGTCTAGGATCTAAGATGAAGTCACTTGAGCCTATTGGTTATCTGAATAGGCTTCCAGAGTCTCCTTTAGTCTCCATCACTATTGTCGCTCCTCCTCCTTTGGAGGGTGTGGCTTCTGAGGTTAGAGATACGAATGGCATGTGGACAGTGGTGCAGCACAAAAATAAGTTATCTATAGCTCATAGTATGCAGTTACGCTCTCATCACAAGTAATTGTGCTCTCGAGGGGTAGTTTTTGCATCCTTGTTAATGGGGATGATGTTATTCTGTGTACTTGGATTATGTAATTTTAGGAGCAGTAATTTGTTCTCAGGGTAGATGTTAAAAACTTACGAGCTTGACCCTCTTTTTGATGGGTCCCTGGTCCCTAACTAGGGTTTATATATATAACTTACGAGCTCGACGCTCTTTTTGATTGGTCCCTGGTCCCTAACTAGGGTTTATAGGGACCCATCAAAAAGAGGGTCAAGCTCGTAAGTTATATATATACATCAAAAAGAGGGTCGAGCTTGTAAGTTATATATATATATATATAAACCTTAGTTAGGGACCAGGGACCCATCAAAAAAGAGGGTCGAGCTCGTAAGTTTTTAACATCTACCCTAAGAACAAATTACTGCTCCTAAAATTACATAATCCAAGTACACAGAATATATATATATATATATATATATATAAACCTGTATATAAAATGAACATTGAATATATATAAGTTAAGAAATGAAACCCTCAATATATGTAGTTTCATTATATATATAAAATGAAACCTATATAAAAAATGAACCCTAAATATATACAAGTTAAAAAATGAAACCCTCAATATATATATATATATAATGGGAGCTACCCCTTAGTAGCAGCTTGCCAAAATATATATATAATGAAACTGTAAATAAAATGATAAATATATAATCAAACCTATATAAAAAATCAAACCCTATATATATGGGTAAGTGCACAAAGATGAGGGACAAAATGGGGTCTTAAGATGCCACTTTTTTTTTCTGAAATCAGGAAACATTGATGTTGGATGAGAAATTGAATATATCTACACTCAAAATTTGAAGATGGAACAAAAACAAGAGTCGTAGTGCTCTAAATCTAGTTTCTAAACTACTATTTTTTTCCAAAAATGGTTGAGATTAAGGGGTTCAAAAAGGGAGAGCACACAAATTGGTCCTTTTTTCTCAAAAAAACATAACATAGCGTCTGGTGTGCCCCCCTAAAATGTTAACTTTTATTTAGTATTTCAAAAATTGCTCCAGTGAGAAATTAGCTAACACCATGTAGTTTATCCCTAATTTTTCTGATAATTTTTTCATGAATAATTGATTTTTGAGTAATTTTTAAAGTGGACACATCCTGAAAAATAGAAATTTGAGCGTGCTCCCCCTAAAATGTTTGAAAACTAATCGAAAGTCAAATTTTGTTTTTGAATACGTGTAGAATGGAGTCTAGTTTCTAAAATGTAATTTATTTCAAATTTTGATGAACGGTTAAAAAAAAGTCAAAAATACTAGATAGTGGTTTTTGACAAAAAATGGACACACTAACAAAATAAATTCAAGATGAAACCCTTAACGTACTCAAATGTGAAAAACATTATATGGTTAGATATCTAACAGAGAGATTAATATTATGGTGGTAGTTTTTGTGAGTTTTCATCAAAATAAGTGCAAACCTGATGGGGAGCACGCTCCAGATTATGTGGTTTTTTCTACAATCTGGAAAAACACATCTTTGGACATCCTAAACATAGTTCAAGACTTTGGGTTGGAAGCCAAGACAAATCCAAGCCTTAGGCTTGGAAATAACCAAGGCAACACATAACACGAGCGTGTTATAACGCGCTCACGTTATGGTGAACTAAAACCTCTCTCTCTCTCTTGAGAGGCAGAGAGAGATAGGGATATAGGGAGAAAGTTATATATATAGGGAGAGAGAGATAGAAAGAGTCATAGTTTTATTTTTTCCATTTCCTCATCGATAAGGGAGAGGGAGAAATAGGGAAATAGAGGAATGATAGGGGAGAAGGAGGTAGAGATATGGAGATAGTGAGAGATAGATAGGTAGAGAGAGAGGAGACAGATAGGGAGAGGTAGAGGAGAAAGAGGGGAGAGATAGGGTGATAGAGAGTGAGTGGGATGTCCAGAGAGATAGGGAGATAAGGGAGATATAGGGAGATAAAGGTTTGGGGTTGTTCGGGTTTAGGGGTTAGTGGTTATGATTTAGGGGCATTATTAGGGTTTAGGGGTTTAGAGAGAGAGAGAGACTACTTTTGGCATGCAACCTAAACCCTTAACCCAAGCAACCCTAAACTCCTAAACCCTAAATAATGCCCCTAAACCCTAAACCTGAGAAACCCTAAGCCTTTAAACCCTAACCCCTAACCATAATCCCAAGAAACCATGAATCTCTATCTCTCTATCTTTATCATCCCTCTACCTCTCAATCTCTCTCCCTAAACTTGAGCAACCCTAAACTTATAAACCCCTAAATAATGCCCCAAAACCCTAAACCTAAGAAACCCTAAACACCTCTCTCTCTCCAGATAGAGAGTGAGGGACATGTCTAGAGACATAGGGAGAGGGACTGAGAGGTAGAGGGATGATAGAGATAGGGAGATAGGGAGAGATAGGGAGATAGAGGTTTAGGGTTTCTTGAATTTAGGGTTTAGGTGTTTGGGGTTTGGTGTTTGGGGGTTTAGGGTTGCTCAAGTGTAGGGCTTAGTGTTTAGAGCTTAGGGGCATTATTTAGGTGTTAAGGTTTGGAGGTTTAGGGTTTAGGGAAAGAGGACTGATAGGGAGATATAGAGGACACCGAGAGGAGAGATAGGGAGATAGAGAGTGATGGACATGGCCAGAGACATAGGTAAAGAGATTGAAAGGTAGCGGGACGATAGAGATAGGGAGATCAGGGAGAGATAGGGAGATAAAGGTTTAGGGTTGCTTGGGTTTAGGAGTTGAGAGAGAGAGAGAGGTGTTTAGGGTTTCTCAGGTTTAGGGACATTATTGAGAGATTGAGAGTAGAGGGATGATAAAGATAGAGAGATAGAGATTCCTCTCTCTCTCAGAGGTAGAGAGAGATAGGAGATGGAGAAAGTGATAAATAGGGAGAGAGAAATAGAAAGAGAGTCGTATTTTTCTTTTTTCCATTTCCTTCATCGATAAGGGAGAGGGAGAGATAGGGAAATAGAGGAATGATAAAAGGAGGTAAGAGATATGGAGATAGTGAGAGATAGATAGGTAGAGAGAGAGAGAGGAGACAAATAGGGAGAGGTAGAGGAGAAAGAGGGGAGAGATAGGGTGATAGAGAGTGAGTGAGATGTCTAGAGAGATAGGGAGATAAGGGAGATATAAGGAGACAGAGGTTTGGGGTTGCTCAGGTTTAGGGTTTAGGGGTTAGTGGTTATGATTTAGGGGAATTATTTAGGGTTTAGGGGTTTAGAGAGAGAGAGAGACTTCTTTTGACATACAATCCTAAACCCTTAACCCAAGCAACTGTAAACTCCTAAACCCTAAATAATTCCCCTAAACCCTAACCCCTAAACCCTAAACCCAAGAAACCCTGAATCTCTGTATCTCTATCTTTATCATCCCTCTACCTCTCAATCTCTCTCCCTAAACTTGAGCAACCCTATTAAACTTATAAACCCTAAATAATGCCCCAAAACCCTAAACCTAAGAAACCCTAAATACCTCTCTCTCTCTCTCTCCAGATAGAGAGTGAGGGACATGTCTAGAGACATAGGAGAGAGACTGAGAGGTAGAGGGATGATAGAGATAGGGAGATAGGGGAGAGATAGGGAGATAGAGGTTTAGGGTTTCTTGGGTTTAGGGTTTAGGTGTTTGGGGTTTAGTGTTTGGGGTTTAGGGATGCTCAAGTTAGGGCTTAGTGTTTAGAGCTTAGGGGAATTATTTAGGTGTTAAGGTTTGGAGGTTTAGGGTTTAGGGAGAGAGGACTGATAGGGAGATATAGAGGACATTGAGAGGAGAGATAGGGAGATAGAGAGTGATAGACATGGCCAGAGACATAGGTAGAGAGATTGAGAGGTAGCAGGATGATAGAGATAGGGAGATCATGGAGAGATAGGGAGATAAAGGTTTAGAGGTGCTTGAGTTTAGGGTTGAGAGAGAGAGAGAGAGGTGTTTAGGGTTTAGGGGTATTATTGAGAGATTGAGAGGTAGAGGGATGATAAAGATAGAGAGATAGTGGTTTAGGGTTTAGGGGAATTATTTAGGGTGTAGGAGGCTTAGGGTTTCTTGGGTTAGGGTGAGTGGCATTATTTAGGATTTAGGGGTTTAGGGTTGCTTGGGTTTAGGGTTTAGGGTTGCATGTCAAAAGAAGTCTCTCTCTCTCTCTAAACCCCTAAAGCCTAAATAATGCCCCTAAATCATAACCCCTAAACCTTAAACCCAAGAAACCCCAAACCTCTATCTCCATATCTCTCCCTTATCTCCCTATCTCTCTGGACATCCACTCAATCTCTATCACCCTATATCTCCCCTCTTTCTCCTCTATCTCTCCCTATTTGTCTCCTCTCTCTTTCTACCTATATATCTCT